>OY365745.1:10285000-13242500 GCA_959347395.1 Mechanitis mazaeus
CAGTATTCATGTCATGTATCAGACACGCATCGCTTATCTGTCTGCATCCGATTTCACAGACATGTGCTCTAAAAAATAAGAAAACAGGCGATCATCTTCATAACTACCAGCGATTATATCCAATCTTTATACAAAAAACTGAACCTAAGATACAGTTACCATTAGATGTGATGCAATGAGGCTATGTTATGAGTTCGCGCCCAGTTATTGCTCGCTGCCCGTGCACGTGAACAGAGTATTGTTCAGCATCACTATGCGTTCCACTGACCCAATTAGTAGACTTATTGACAGCACTGTCTTGGCTCAGGAACGCACTGCTATAGCCAGAGAAAGCTCTCACTTAATTGTGGGGCACCTTCATATTATATCAATGATTGTGGATCACATTTTAGTATAAAAATAACTTAATTATTCTTCCAATTTCCTTTCAAATTGATATAATCCCTTTGATTATTGATATAGAGAATATCCTAAAATGATAAACTTCATGCTATCAACAATATTTGTTTTCATAAATATACTAAGAAGGGAGAACGGTATTTATACGTATAGCCAGGGTAATGCGACGAAAATGCGCGTGCGGGCGTACCTCGAAGTGCGCGGGAGGGCGCTCCCACGGGTTGCTGATATTTTTAGTTCGCGACCATTACTTGGCACCGACGGCCGCACTCGGCTACGCTAGTGATCTGCTCGAATCCCTCCGCGCGAAGGCCTACTCCCAACCAGCAGCGTCGAAGCTCAATGTGCGAGAATTGTGAATAAGTGAAACATATTCATGAAGTTAGTTTATGTAAAATTATGATTTTCAAGAACTATTATGTGATGTACCCCGGCTGAACATTTTTTTAATAGTTTTAACATTTTACCATAATGGCTAACATAGGAAATAGCGGCAGTGGCACGACAAGTCCACGTCGTCGTTACACTCGCGCATCAACAACAAGCGTCACGCAGCTCTTATCAGATGGATACTCCAATATAATGAACAGACTAACACGCAGAGGGCCCTCGGAGAAAAATGACCATCTCATAGATACAAAACTTACCTCTGCACGGAATCGCTATGATGATAAATTACTCAACAATAATTCTGTATTAACAAACGTTCGACGTTACGAAAATAATAGAAAATTATCCCCGTACAAACCGTTTGTCTCTAGCGTAGCGGCAGCGACGAAAAAACTAGGAGATGATCGCGGATACTCAAGTTACCTGAGCTCGCCTAAGTCCCGAATCAATACGTCACCTGTTCATTCAAATCCAAGCATTAGCGCTCTCAGTCGCAGTGACTCATTCCGCAGAGCTCACATCAAAGATAATAAATCATCACCGTTTACCAAGCGATACCCTCTCAAGGAAACTAATAATAACACCTTAGAAAACACAACTGCCTTAGGCAGTACACGCAGCCGTTTGGAAGATAAATATTCTTCTGTATTAGACAAAATAGCAACTCAGAAAAAGGAAAAAGCTAAGAGAGACAAGGAAGACCGCGATAAAACATTAGAACCAGAATCAGCTTCTTTTTCTAAAGGGTTAATGAGAAGTTTTACAACTGCGGTTTTCGGTGAGAATTCTTTTAAAAGAAATAATTATTCAAGAGAGAAAACGAGGGATAAAACACCATTCAGAAATACCACCGATAGTCGATTATCTTCTAGTTACAAACAAAATGATAAAAACGAATTAAAAAATGGATTTGACTCCTCTCTTAAAGACCACCCTCACTTTATGAAAGATAGAGACAGTGTTTATAGAAAACACCACAGGAGATCCTTAAGAGTAGAAAAAAGTGGTAGCGATAAGAGAAGTGGTAAGTTATCCTTAAGGCCCGTCGATATCAGTTTGCAATCTGGTGCAAGAGATTTAAAATCACCGTTACAACAACAATTATCTAAGGAAAACAAATTTAAATCAACAAAAACACCAGCCTCCTCTCCTGTTAATGAAGGACGGCAAAAACAAATATATTTCCCGTCTAGTGATGAAGACGACGATAAGACACCAGTTGGCGATCGAGTACTTACCGACCGCGAGACACGGCGAAAAGAGATCCAGGGTTTGATAATGAAATACGCCCATTTAGATGAGGTCTACGCTCGAATAACCGAAAAGGAACCCAATGGAGTATCGAACGCTTTAGTGCCTAGGAAATTAGAACCTATCAGCGTCGGTGACGTGGTGACGCTACCGCCTGAGCTGCGAAGCCGCCACCGGCCGCAGCGGCCGCGTCATCTCACACGGCACGCGGCCACGCCGCCTGTAAGCACAAGCTAACCGCCCGCTTGCGACTCTGTGTGCCGCTAACATTTACCTGGTCCGTTTTAATAATTTATTTACAAAAAATTATAATTGAGTAAAAGAAAAGTATAAATCTTAAAAAGTTATTACTTGTCGGGTATATCGAAAATAATATGATTATAAAAATGCATGTATTTTGCGACAAATATCACGTAAACATTGATTTATATGAAGGTAGTTTAAATAAATATTAATTGACATTGAATGATGCATAAATGTATGTAAACTTCTTGTAAAATTGAGAACGGAGTTTAAAAATAACCTTGTGCAATGATAGTGCATGTATTAAATTTTCTCGTGCGTGCTTTTCAATTTAAGATGTCTCTGTTTTGCGTAAAAATATCTTCTAACACCAAAGAAAAGCGACGATCCAATAAGGCTAAGATTGGAAATGTTAGTTCAGTGTCAAAAATGTAATAGCTACTAAATAACATGTATTTACGGGATCGGGTGGACACTGTTAACCTATAAACCGGTGTGTGTGTGAGGAGGATGCGTGGTAAGCGAATGCGAGTGATGCGTTGGATCCAGTTCCGGTGTCGTCCCATCCTCGTCCCAACCCATCCCATCCAGATCCCCGGTCGAAGCGCGACCCGTGCTTGGCCCTCAGCGCCCACCCGTCCGCCCTCTAACAGCATGTACGACACACCATACCAATTGTCGCTTGTCTGACGGGCAACCGTTCCATTGTCTGATTGTTGGGTACAACACTACTCGGGTCGTGGCGAACGCGTGGCGCTCTCCGTGGCATTGCTGGTGCTGGTGCGTTCGTGGCGTGATGGCGTGTGGCGTGTCGGTGCGTGTCGGCGGCGGATGCGGCGGCGCCTGCAGAGCTCCCGGGCACGCTCCTCCGTCAAGGACGACAAGGACGGACACCTGGTGTACTGGCCCGGATATGTCATGGGAGCGAGATGTTCGTGTCCACACCATACCTTAACCACTTGTACTCAACGACTATAATGTTACACATGCGATACATACATACACACACACATTCACAGACAACAATTCATGACAGATTTTAATACAGTCTTACAAATAAACCTCGGACAGAAATTCGGGAAGTGGCAACTTTGGTCACTCTCAACATTCAAGCCCTTTTACAGATTTGAATTTCGAAGATTTAAATGTTAACATAAATTTTATCGCTTGTGATTTTTTTTATTTTCATTTTGAATAACAGTGTCAATCATAAATCTCATAATGGTAAGTCACGTTGGATGCGAGGGGCGTTGGTTTTCATACGTTGTAATATTGAGTGATTCATTGTTTCTTTAACGTCAAACTGTGTTTATAAAACTCGCTATAGAGGAATGTGTCACTGATATACGACAACACGTTGAAAAGCAATCGTTGAAGTCCATCGTGGCTTCGTGACGCGAATGGTTCACTAATCAGTATGTCTTGGTTTATTGCAGACAAAATCATCGAGACGCTGGGTGAGGGCACCTTCGGCAAAGTGGTCGAGGTGAAGGACTTGGAAATGTGAGTGAGAAATTTTATACCATATTAAATAATAACTGCAACCAACAGTGCCATATGGTATATGATCTTAAATAATGAAAAGTTTTGAAATTATATTATTTTTAAAAAGATTATGACGCGTATAAATATTTAATACATATTTTGCAACAATCGTAATTCTTGAATATTCAAAACCTTGTGATAAAATAAATTATATTTTACTTTAATTTTGAGTTTAAAATAAAAATAGTTTTTTTTCAATGCGTTAGTTAAAATGTAAAAAAATACTAATTAACTGTTTTATTGGTCTGTGGACGTGCTTTACTAAATAAACTCGTTATTATACGAGTATATTATTTTTGTTTCATTGTTTATGAGTCAATTAACCTGACATAGCTAAGTCTGAGCTATATATAAAAATATCTGGCATAGAATACATTATTGATTAATATGGCGACTGGTTCTATTTTAGTTTGTTTTTATTTAACTTATTTCAATATCGCTGCCAGCGTCTCCTCATATAATAATTATTCTAATGACGTAATAATAATTGAACTCTTATGAATTTCAGGGAGCACAGGATGGCTCTGAAGATAATAAAAAATGTTGAGAAGTACAGAGAGGCTGCGAAATTAGAAATTAACGTTTTAGAAAAATTAGCTGATATTGACCCTGACTGTAAAAAGTAAGTACACAAATAACATAATATTGATAAGATATTGAAATAAATAAAAATAAAACAATAACTCATACAAACAATATCTCATTATTTTAATATTGCGGTTTTAGTTCAGGAAATTGAATACCGAGAATAAATTTAATAGAATGAATTGCTAATATGTATATTAAAATAATAAAATCCGGTGATCATAAGACGCTGTGAGCGCATCTGACCTTGCTCGTTATACGCTACAGAGCTGGCGGCCGGCCAGCCGCCCTGTCACATACACACATAACACTTTTATTACACTAAAAAATACATTTTTTGATCATTTTAGAAAACATTTTCAATGGCATATTATTACTACTGTTACATATCTTAAAAAATTCGTTATATTTTAAAGTATATAATTAAATATTATTAATATTATTGTATGATCTAATTTCAGTTTGTGCGTGAAGATGTTGGACTGGTTCGAGTATCACGGACACATGTGTATCGCGTTTGAAATGCTCGGACAGAGTGTATTTGACTTCCTGGTGAGTAATATTTTATTACCAACTACGAATATATTCATTTATCTGTGTCCAACTATAGATTTTGTCCTATACTCGTTTATATAAAGTGGTGGAAAGTGCCAAATATTATTACATCTAAATATACAAAATTATTAAATTCAAAATTAATACACACTACTGTTTTATTAATAAATAAAAATATTGAATACAAAAAAATATACTTGTAACGCTCATGACCAATGTTGGTGGTTAAAACAAATGTTTGATCCAATAAAAATAGGTGTGTGTACACTGGATCAAACATTTGCTTAAATCACCAACATCAACGCCATTGTTTATTTATTTAATGTTATCAATTACAATTATATCGACTGTTTACTTAAAAATTATGTAAGTACTATAATTGTCTTATAATTCTTATATAAAGTTAACTTATCATGTCAAAAAATATAACTGAATAAATAAATTAAAATTTATATTTATTAGTATCTTATCATTAGTTTTATTTATATAAAAGATTAATAAATTTAGCAAACCGTCTCATGTAAATTGTTTAGATTAAAATTAAACATTACTAGTATGTAGTTGGCAGTTGCTAAATATATAAAAAAGTTATCTGTAAGTGACATCTTCATTATCCAAAATCCAGTTAATCAAAGTCCACTTATTTCACTTATTAATATCCACTTAAATTTCCATAATAATTCTAGATTAATTTAATTTTTTTTACTAATTTAGATGAATATATTCAACAAATTTAATATCTATAAAATTACTATAATTATATATTTTTTCGGTGTAATACAATATATGAAAATATAGTAAAATTGGTAAAATAATTAAATTAAATGTCTATATCTCGTCTCGACAGAAGGACAACAACTACCAGCCGTACCCACTGGAGCAAGTGCGACACATCTCCTACCAGCTCATACACAGCGTGCTGTTCCTACACGACAACAAACTCACACACACCGACCTCAAGCCGGAGAATATACTGTTCGTGGACAGCGACTACGAGGTTGTCAGCGTATATAATACCTCTAAGAAGGTTGGTTGCAGATGGGATATGTTCATACCGGCCACCACTGACAATATATCTTAAGAATAATTACCTTATTTCATAAATATTACATATAGAAGTGAAAGCAAAACATTAACAATAATCGACATTTATGGCACGTTGGCTAATATATTAGATGTTTCCAGTCTAAACAATAGTCTCTTAAAAACTTAGTATATATGTGTCTGTCCGTGTGTCCAGAAGCACGATCTCCGTCGCGTGAAGCGCAGTGACGTGCGTCTCATCGACTTCGGCAGCGCCACCTTCGACCACGAGCACCACTCCACCATCGTGTCCACACGACACTACCGCGCGCCGGAGGTCATACTGGGTACGGATAGCTCTATTGTATGGAAAACATATTTGCTAAAATAAATTTCATTAATAACGAGACTTCTAAGTAGTCTATTTCTGCGATATTTAATAAAAATATTTTTTGTTCTAGTAAAGTACGATTACGGTTTTATGACATTTCCAGAAGTGTACAGCAAATAATTTCTAAAGCATATTAAAAAATTGTTTTATCTATCTATAGAGCTGGGTTGGTCTCAGCCGTGCGACGTCTGGTCCATTGGCTGCATAATGTTCGAGCTGCACCTCGGCATCACGCTGTTCCAAACACACGACAACAGAGAACACCTCGCCATGATGGAGCGCATACTGGGACCTATTCCATACAGGTACACTAATACGAAATCTATATAAATAAAGGACCTAATCCTCAAGTATGATAGTAAGCAACATAGTTACACTGAAACGTAAATATCAGTACATTTTTTCGAAATTCCCAACCGACTTCTTTTCGCAATTTAAATATAAATAAGTTAGGTTTCACTAGATAATAAACTCTTAATCAAACTATAGGTGACCTCAGACATGTTTTAAAATGAACATTTTAATTATATATTTTTTTATACTTATTTTTTTTCCATTAGTCATCTGTGTGAAGACTAAAACATCAATATCCTCTGTTTAATTCAAACTTATTTTAAAATTTCAGAATGGCAAGAAAAACAAGGACAAAATACTTCTATCATGGCAAATTAGACTGGGATGAGAAATCGTCGGCGGGGCGATATGTTAGAGAAAATTGTAAACCATTATTAGTGAGTTCAAGTACCTATGTTTTTAATATTTATAGCTTAAACCAGTTTCAATATTAAAAAGGATCAATAGTCAAACCAAAATTTAATAAATCTTGGAACTGTGAAAATTACTTCCAAAAACTCGAAGATTATGACGATTAAAATAGTCTATCTAGCTTAGCCTAAAGATAACAATACTTAATACCGCATGTGTCGTCTACAGAGGTACCTTCAGAGCAACAGTGAGGAGCTCCGGCAGCTGTTCGAGCTCATCGCCCGCATGTTGGAGTACGAGCCTTCACAGCGCATCACGCTCAGGGACGCCCTCAGCCACCCCTTCTTCAGCAAACTACCGCACCACCAGCGACTGGGTACACCACCACACTTACTGATACGCGGGACATGTTTAGATCACACAACACTCTTTATGTCCAAAGCTAATTTTATACAATATTTTATTGGTTCGCTTTCACATTGATATGAAAAGTGACATCACTTGTTGACTTTTTAAAAGCGTTTTATATACACAATGTCTTTAGTTGCGTGTAACACCCAAAGCATCAACACATGATTACTTATATAAGTACATTTTAATAATTGATATTTTTATGGTCTGTTTATATCTTATCAAAAGTGTGACGAGATGTGAGTGTCGTTTATGTATGATATAAATTCTTTGTTATAGGATACCAGTTTACAAGGCCGTCGTTCCTTAGGTCAGGCCTGTTCCACTTGTTAGATGCTTTTAACAGCTTTTTTATTACTTTACCACTCAAACACATGGTGCGACATGTTACAACCGTATATTATGTTAACGTCAATGTGCAAACTACTAGTTTTGATTCGGTTCTCACAATATAACATTGTTTGAAACTACGTTGTCGTTGTTTAGTTGTCATTATGAATATTGTTTTTGATGTTTATGTTGGTATGCCTGTGCTTTTAATACAGTCTTATAAATGTCCGAGTGGGCAGAGCATGACTCTTTTGGAGCTTTATTATATGTTATTGCATCATTTTATGTTGTTCATACACACGCGGATCATTTAATGTATAAATCACATTATTCTTAGCATACTGTAACAATACTTTGATTCATTTTACTTTAAAACTTACCTAAAAATAAGGATTTATTTGAAACTATATTTATAGGTACGTTTTTAGATAGCATTAAAAATATCTGTTGTTTTTTTTATATCAATTAAAATACGTTATTGAACGTAAATCGTATACACAAATAAATCAGTACGTTACAACCGAAGGCTCCTTTGTCCTCAGGCAATGACCGCGCGCGGTGCAACGGTGAGGGCTCCGCGTCTCGCGAGCGCTCGCACTCGCTGAGCCGGTGAGGCTGACCCGCCGCGACCCGCCCGCGCCTCACCGTGACCCGCCGTGACTCGCCGTGACCCCGCGCTGACCCCGCCGTGACCCGCGGCGGAGCGCGTCGCGCCGCGTGACCCGCGGTGCAGTGATAAGTGATATGTTATGAACATTGTAATTTAGGTTATACTTTGTTGTGAATCGGTACTTCTCAATTTGTATTTATAAAATAATTAATATTTCAAATAAAGACTGTCAGTCTGAGTTAATACTGGTTTATTTTTATTTCACTTCTGCTTCGTTTTGTTCTAGTTGGTTAATAATTAGCATTAGAAACTTTGGTTAGAGCAACTTATTTTCCTTAATGTTGTTTTTAGTAACCTGCAAGTACCTATCCAGATACTTATTTAATATGCAAATTTTTGTATTACTTTAGAAACACATATTCTATCTGTGTTCTGTTGCCATAGATTTTATTAATATTTTATATTTTTCAACTGCTTAAGGGTTTATTATATAAAATCAAATTTGCTTTATATTACATCATAGACTGCACAAATTACTGTATGATGCTATTATATATAGTATATTTTATATTTTATCTATATAGCTTTTGTGCGGGCAAGTAAAAACTAAATTACTAACTTAATCTATATATAATTAATTATTTTACTCAATATCGAAATTAGAGTCAAAAATATATTTATTAGTAAAACCATCAGCCGCAGCTATTTTTCAAAGCTGGTTATAGGATTTATTTAATAAATGAAATATACCTTCTATTGACTATTACTGTCTTTTTATTTAATTGATCCATTCTTCTGTATGTAAATATTATTTTAACATGTATTAAAATAACTTTTATAGACAATTTAACCCTATGTTCGTCCTTAAAAACTAACCACATTGATTGTAATAAATCTGTATGACACAATTAACCTAAAAATAAAAAATACTTAAGCTGAAACTTATACAGACAGGTCCTTAAATCTCCACAAAAATAAACTTTGCATGTATCTTAGTTTTCAAGTGTTTTAAAGGCATCTTTCGCAGTCATAGCAGAGATCTATGAAATGAATGGACTTCTTTACTGACGGTGTTCCCGCATTTAAAGTTTGATTAAAACGAAGAAAATCTTTGATTTCTAATGATAGTCTTGGCTTGATTATATTGAGCAATCTTCGACAAGCCAATGATTCATTCAAGCCAAAGACAGGTTAAAAAGGAATTCACATCAACGAACGTAGTCTTAGTCGGTAACCTACTCTAGGTACCAAAAGAAACCAAATCAATATTATGTCGCGGCGTTCTTCCACAATTCAAAGGATCAGTTTTGATCATATTGTGTCAGACGAGGACAGTGCGTGTCAGCCTTGGCAAAGTGGCTCTAATTTCAATCTATTTTCCTAACTTGTTAGTACTTTAGCTTGTTCCTGCTTTTCCCTGTAATCTTCAACATTTAAACTCGAACGATCCTTGGGAAACCCACTATCCTCGTCAACTTTAGCTTTTACAATTTTAGCAGTGACAATTTTAATGATTCAATCGTATGTTGGCGGTTTTTCGAGAAATTGGCAAACGAGTGCTTGTGGAATATATATAAAATCCTCGGGACCAGCACAGGGGTAAAATAGTAATCAAGTTTTAACCACCTATTATGGACATCTCTGCTAAGTGGTACGGAAATCGGTTACCTGTTTTGAAAACCATCCGAAAATACAACTGCATTTTATATCATAAAACAAGAAAATCTTTTAGATTATATAGTTCTGACAAACTTAGTTATATAGATTGTAATTTTGTCAAAAAATATAATTGTAAGCTAAAACAGAAAGGGAAGTTAAAGTTTAAGTTAGTTTAGGTTGGTGAATCAAAAACAAAATATGCGTTTCATAATTTATTTCAAAATTGCAATATAAATAAATACATACATACAGCATCATTAACCATCTCAAATATATTTTGCTTTTGAAGCATTCAAAGATTGTCAAAATTAGATTTACTCAATTCAAATAAATAATTGGTTTTTATACTAAAGTTGTCCGATTTAACAGTAATTTAAATTATTTGACTTCATGTGTTAAGTTTTTAACCTAAATTATAAAAATAACTTAACTTACAAACAGTAAGAAAATATTTTTTGGAATGTACACTACGTTTAAAACATAGAAGAAATAAATAGTTTTTAGTATTTGGTTATTTATAAAAATAATAAAGTACAAACATTTGGCAAAGTAAAATACTCATATCACACAACAATAGCCTCGCGTCATCGCCTCAGCGGCCATTGCCAATACATTTTAATTTGCTCCTCAAAATGCTGATTTCTTTAGTAACGTATCTGTGATGTATCTTTTTTCAAATTCCATTACATTTTAGATGATATTATTTACTACAAAATTAAAAAATACAAAACGCCATTCATCATAAAGTAAATTAATTCGAGTATTTTATCAAAAGACCTGTCAATATTAAAATAGACATCGAGACATTGGCGAAAGTTTGTTTGTTTCTGAGATGCGGTCTGTCTGTCTGTCTGTCTCCTACATGACGGCCACTCGTGGTCCATTGTGCGGCCAGTCGTAGAGCGGTGGTAGAGCTCGTGAGTAGCGCACGTCGTACATCTGACTGCGGATGAACGACTCCACATCCAGCGGCTGAGGGTGCACTGACGCCTTACCTGGGGGGGAGAGGGGTGATGATTTGTGTGATGCGTTAAGAATGTGTGATTCAAACGTATATATATGTTACTTACCAGTGGCGTACGCGTGTTCTACTATTTTCTTGGCGATCTTGACGGAGCACTCCTGGATGTCTTCCAGTGGTGGGTACAGACTGCCCTGGTCCAGGTTCTCTTGGGAAACAATTTCTGCCAATGCCTGTAATAATATTTTAGGTTTTAAAAATATAAAATTATGTAGAATTTTAGAGTTTGTACTTTTAATTGGTCACTCTGAAGTATTATCAGCCAATGACATCACAAGTCTCAAGTTTTATAGCGTTACGTAAGCTTGATAAGTAATTTGGGATTCTCGGCAATGAAAAACGAAATCTGGGGGTACCTCGGCGGCCAGCAGCATGAAGTCCTCGCTGATGTCGATGACTCCCGCGCACAGCACGCCCAGAGCGAGTCCCGGGAAGATGTAGGCGTTGTTTCCTTGTCCTGGACGCAGGACGCGGCCGTCCTTCGTGCGATAGTCTGGGAACGGAGAGCCCGACGCGAAAATAGCGCGCTCCTGGGACACAGACCGACCGTCATGAACGTCACGAGTGAAACAACGTGTAGTTTCGACTAAACCCAAATTCATCTTTTCTTTCCCCTTATTTATTCTGTGCAACTTGCAATTTTAAAGATCGTAAAATAAAAAGAAATCCTATTACGTCTGTGTTGGAGTAGGCCTCCTCCGCGGTGCACTCCGCCTTGCTGGTGGGGTTGGAGAGCGCGAAGATCACGGGACGCTGGTTGTAGTCTCCCATAGCGCGCAGGATGGCGGGCGTGAAGGCGCCTCCCACGGCAGCAGCACCTGGAGAGAGGGGATATACACATGACGATCTGGACTTCGTGGAAACAATGTGAATGTCAATTGTACGGTGTTGTTTCAGAGGTTTAAGTTATATTTATGATGGGTAATTTTTTTTCTTTTAGATAATTGATCAAAATAAGAAAAGACTTTAGAAGAACTCCGTAAACATGAAAGATAGATATAGAAATAATGGGCAAAGTTTCATACCAATTAGCACAGACGGCCTTGCGACATTGACCACCTCAGCCAGGGTTTTGATAGGCGGACAGTCTTTGGCGAACTTCTCCTTGTGCTCGTTGAGTCCTCCCTCGGGTCTGTTCTTGACGATGAGACCCTTGGAGTCCACCATGAAGATGCGGCCGCGGGCATCGGCTTCAGAGGCTCCTTCCGCTTTCATCGCCATCACACACAGCTCAGCTATACCCAGTGATGCCTGAGGACAGACTCGCTCAGTCAATTGGTTCGTTCGAGGATTCTTATATCTAACAACTGTGATCATGTCGTACTTCTCCAGCTCCCTGAAACACGATGACGTTCTCAGCCAGTTTCTTCCTGGTGATCCTGAGGCTGGCCAGTAGTCCAGCCACAGCCACCGCCGCTGTTCCCTGGATATCGTCGTTGAAGGTGCAGTACCTGGGACAAGACCAGGGAGCGGTAATCATTTTGATTTTAACAATAAGAAGAAAATTCTTTCAAAACTCTGGATGTATGTAAAATAAAAAAAAAACCTAAACTAAAATGTTTGTTTCTTGAAATACTTTTTTTTTTTAATTTGATATATTTTTTTTTTAATTTGATAATTCTTTTTTTTTAATTTGATAATGACACTACTGCATTACAATGAACGATGGCGTAAATAATGCATTAAAGTCAGAAACTCACTTCCCGCGGTACTTCTCCAGCAGGCGGAAGGCGTTGGCGTTCCCGAAGTCCTCGAACTGTATGAGGCAGTTCTGTCCGAAGCGCTTCACGACGGCGCACATGAACTCGTCGATGAAGTCGTCGTACTGCGCCCCCCGCACGCGCCGTTGGCGGAGCCCTATGTACAGCGGGTCGTCCAGCATGGACTGGGTGTTGGTGCCCACGTCTGGGGAAAGGGATGGAGAGAAAATTTTATTTAAATCTACTTATATCTTTACCCAAAAATTCATAAATATTTAGACGGATGTGTTTTCTTAAAGAAGGATTTACTTTTTTTCAATATATTTTACTAATCTCCTACGAAAAATTATTCACAATTATATTTTTATTATAGCAATAATTCTGGAATTTTACAAATTGATTTCATATCCATATATAAAAAAAACTATTCTGCATGTGCGGTGCTACTCTCACCCAGTGTGATGGGGAGGCACTGGTGTGGCTTGATCCCCGCCAGTGCGGTGTATAGCGCCAGTTTCCCCACGGGGATGCCCATCCCGCACGCGCCCAGGTCGCCCAGCCCCAGGATGCGCTCTCCGTCCGTCACCACGATAGCACGGACATCCGTCTCCGGCCTTACAGAGGGACATTTACATACTATATTTACAAATTAATAAATAATTTTTAGATAAATCTTAAAAATGGATAATTAAATTATAAATATTATATAATATATATAATAATACTTTAAATCAGTGAAACCCCACAAACGTTTCAATTGAGGAAATGTAAATATTTGCCAACATTATGTTGAGGAAACAGTATGTTACATAACACGCTGAGTAACATCTGACTCGTGACGTCACTCGGATACACCAATTCGTAACAGGATTTTATTATTTACAGTGCCAATTAATCAGATTATCAAGACTACGTTAACTACGAACATAGGTCATTTACTCAAAATAACATTTATCAATTTTAATATTATTTTAAAATTAGGTAAAATAAAGATTACGATATATACGAATATAAATTAAAAAATGTATCGATACAAGCAGGACTCGAACCCGCGCCCTCGAATCAAAGGTTTAACAGAACTCGTCATTCGATATTCATTTAAAAATTTAAGCTTAACATATAAATAAATATTATAATAATAAAACAAACTCACCAATTCTTCAATATGTCATATATATATCCCTTATCGTTGATGGTGATGAACAGACCCCTTGGTCGTCTGTACACCAGCCCGTACTTCTGGCACGCCAGTCCCACTGTTGGGGTGTACACTATGGGCATCATGGCGGCGACATTCTCACCCACAAACCGGTAGAATAAGTGCTCGTTACGATCCTAGACATTTACAATACACGTATGATCTGGTGGCTCCGTACCTCTTAAAACTATCATAGTGTAATAAAGTATTGTTCAATATTACAATAATCTTACTTTCTGACATAAAAACACCTCAAAATAAAAAATGTATTGAAGATATTTTAATAAACGAATATTGTTTTATTTATTTATTTATTTATATATGTTATAGTACGAAAACGGAATGAAAGATTGTTATAATATATCTTTAATAATATAGTATTAAGATTCTGTAAAATTATATTACAATGAGATAATATTAATTTCCTCTATTTCTTCAGAAATAAAGCTTCAGCCTAATCTAAAATCCTTTGTAATTTTTAAATGGGATCAAATTGGATCAACCATTCGTTAATGTCTTCAAGCATTTTGAAGTTATTTCAAAGCTCCACCTGAGTTTGATGGATCGCGAGTTTCTCTTGTTCCTTCATTTATCATTTATTTAACTTGTACATTTTCTTTATTAATTGATTAACTTACAAAAACGTGCAACCTTTATCGATATCGATATCGATTTAAACGATATCTTATTTATTTAATATTTCCTTTATTTACAATAATTGAGATTAAAAACAAATAGTATAGCTTATTTTTATATATTCGAAAGTTTCCAAAATTTAACAACAGATGGACAACATGTAACATTAACGACAGTCTATGATATATAAGTATGAAAAAAGTATATTAAATAAAATAATATTATAATTGTATATATCTAAATTTAATATAATATAATATATATATATATATAGCATACAAATAATCTACACTAAATATTTTTTTAACATATAATAATGATATAAAATTCCTTCTGTTTTAATTAAAACTCACTGAAGTTTATTAATTATCCATTATAACAAAGTCGACATCAAACTTCATTAGCCTCAGCTTCAAAACCAATATTAACTTTTCTACTTCTGAATAAATTATATTAAATATTAAACTTATACAATTTTCAAATATTTATTCAGTTTTACATAAGTTCCGTTGAAAATTTCGTACATATGATTAAAAATTTACTAATGATAACAAACTTTAAGTTTGTATAACAGTACGTATATTAATGTATTTATTTTTTTATATGTAAATTTTCGTGATCCATGATATTATATATAATTATACGGCTGTACTCATATTAGTATTCTCGGAATTTGCCCGCCCAGTTTCAAACCCATTCGAGGTCCTTATGGGCTCAGAGCATGTCGGACTCGATTCGTGGCCCGAATTATTGCGGCGTGAATATTTAATGGATATTTAATGTATAATAAGATGGCTACTAAGTCTATTACTAGGACTATTAAATTACTTTGAGTCGTCTCGTGGTACTCACCAACAATCCCATCAGATAGATGTATTTGTTGAGGGGGTCTTCGTATCTCTCGATGGACAGCTTGCACAATTGCACTTGCTCCTCTTGACTCTTCACCCTGGGAGGCAGGAGACCATGGATGCCCATAGCCTGACGCTCCTCAATCGTGAAGGCCATGCCCTAAGGTAAAAAAAAATACATTTGAATAATTGATTATCAGAATAATTATTTATATTAGAAATTTATACAATAAATTTATACGGTTTATACAAGAAATATCTTTTACATGTCTATGATTTGTAATTAAAGAAAACCTTTCACATTTAATATAAAAATTCAAGAATATCTCGGTTTCCAAAGACAATCGCAATATCTTTTAATTTTTGGTCATCGTTAATCAACAAAATAATATATTAAAACTAATTTCATTATTAATTCCTCTGGGAAATCGTCTCGTTTCCGTATTCGAATCCTGCTCTTAGCGAGACATTTTTCATTTTTTATTTATTAAACATTTAATTTAATAAATTTAACATGGCTATAAATATTTAAAAACAATTGCAAACACAATTCAGTATATTAACATATCTAAAGTAAATAACTTGTACTGAAGCCTGGTGTATTATGAATATGTTAATATTTACGGTTATTAGTTATTATACTCGAGGTCAGAACATAATCTTGTCTTTATAAATAGCCACAAGCCCACTGTTGGGGCACATGGTCATGCTCAATACACTTTATTTTTATTCCAATCAACACACGTTCAGAGGTTTTATTCGCTATGACATACGAGATTTCTTTCAAATAACGAATAGCGTGAGTTCGTACTCTAAATTTAACCGCACTATAGTATGTAATTGAACAATAGTATTCTGTGTGCCACACGGTAAGTCTATGAACAGTTTTTATTGCACATAACGCACGATAATATTTTTCAAAATTTTACATTGGCGTAGAGCATACAATTCTACGAATTTTTCACGAAATTTTCGTAACGCGGCACGTTACGTATCCGACGGGTCATAGCGAATGAGTCTAGGTCGCGTTAAAATAGGTCTTTTTGGCTAGATGTAATTCGAATCAAGACTAGCATTTAACAGCTTAAGAAAGTGATATTATTATTTGTAATAAAGCCACATTACGTACATTAGATATATCAGATTAGTAATGAAGGTGACGCAATGAAGGTGACTTTCATGTTTAAATCTAAATAACTATTAAATATCACACTTCAACTACTCGCTATCTAAATTATCGATATATGTTGCAACGGTAAATTACTAATTAGTCGGCAAATACCTACTTACTCACTACTTACTCATATAGAAAATATATTACAATTTATGTTTGGTATCTTTGTCATATATTGGGTACAATTTTACCAAACTAAAAATTATTATTAAAAGTATTACTAGTCTAAAATAAATACATACTATCATATAATAAAATAAACTATATATATATACAACGCAATTTGAGGTAAATGACATAAATATATCAAACTGTTCAACAAACGAATACGAATTGCAAAAACATTGACATCGGGTCGAGCATTGCATTAACTATGATACATTGGTCGGAGGTGTGGCTGTGACGTCACAACTTTACAACTACTTATGAACTAGTGGCAAATAAAACACAATACACACATATACATTTTTTTTATAATTTGCAATAAAAAAATAAATTTGATAATGTCTTTCACACACACACACACAAACATATATATATATATAACGTTTTCGAATTTTTGATTGTGTGTATATAATATCACAATAGTAAACATAATATTTAATAACAAACCCGTGAGTCGTGGGATGCTAAACTATCTGGAATTGTGAACACTTCCCGTCGAGGAGTCAACTGCCACCAGTCTCTTTCCATTTTTATTAAAAAAAAAGGGCAAATAGTCAAATATCCTGTCTATCCTAATACCTCTATTTTACCAAATTTGGCTTCGAAACTTTGATATTATATTGAACAAAATCGCTTTTAAAGTTAAAAGTTTTTATTAGGCGAATTTTTAGACAATTTTATTATTTTATTTTTTATATATATACTTAAAAATAAATTTATGACGTCACTCTTAATTATTAAACTTTTAAAATACTTCCATTGTATTCAACCTATGCCGAGTAACTGTTTCTGTAGAAATATATAATATAATGCATTATAAAAAATTTACAAGAAAATGCAGCCAGCGCGTCTAGAATACCGATCAATACATCCACTACTAGCGAGCGTGTCATGGGACTTATATAATCACTGTATTGTATCCTTATATTACTCAATAAGAAAGAATACACATTATTAAAAACGACTACACAACATTATTAAGGATGATATATTACAATTCAATTAGAAATTTTCAAATTGGAAAATAATACGTAAAACATTTTTATCACAGATAAAAGTTCTCAACTCTCAGCTCTCAAGGGGCATTTGAATTCCTTGGCTGATAATTGCCCCCGGGACATTAGCCCCAGAATAGGTCAACGTATTAAGGTTATAAGCACGTATTATATGTTAATATTACACTTACTTTAAATAAGTTTTTGTATTAATTCCTAAATCATGAGATATAACATATTTAAAAGGAAAATTTAATATGAAAATGCGATTTAATTAACAAATTCAAACAGTTCATTCAAAAGTCCGCAATAGGGTGGCAAGACAATAGGAAACAATAGAGTGATAAGATGATAAAATGGCACGGGCCCCCACGCGAAAGGAGCCCCAGGTCTGAAAAGATCGCGAGCATACGAGAAATATAACATTTTTATTATTGCAATATTTTTTACTATTTATTTTCTTAATTTACTGACAAGATAAAAAAAACATCGTTGTTAGAACTCATTTATATTAAGGGGATGGAGGGCCCCAATCAGTAAATTTGTAACGGGTCTCACGCGGTATACCGCGTAACTATAGTTAAACCACTAAGTCTTGATATTTACTAATTATATATAAACTAGTTAGCAGCGTGCGGCTGGGAACAAAGCCAAAAGATCGCTACTAAAAAAGCGCGCGCAAAATTTCCCCATGCAAAGTCTACGGGAAAAATTAATTTTTTGACTAATTACTGCAATTAGGCTAATGAGATTTGAGAGTTGTCACTATTTTTCAGCAGTGTAGAATAATGAGACCTTTGATTTGAGCCATCAACGATATTTTTCCCTTTAGTGGTTCTCGAGCTACAGTGTGCCAACGAAATCGCTTCCTGCATTAATATATAAGATTATTTTGACATTGACCGTTGACAGTGTTTTATGTCAAGTTCATATTATTTTTTGCAACAGATGCAAGCTTGCAACAGACTATTAATAATAATCAATGACGTAACAATTATATCACAGCGACAAACTTATTCACTTTTACTACATTATATTATATAAATATGAAAAAGAAATATCACAAAGCAATGAGCACAGTAAAAAAATATGATTAATTTTTTCCTCGTATTAATGTTTAGGCACTTTTTTTTTGTCATATTATTTTCGTATTGTAATATCAAATATTTATGTATTTTAGGCAATGTTTAATTTTAAATCTATTAAAACACATTTTCAACTAATTAAAAAAGTTATAGATATCAAAATCTGATCTAGATCTGATTTATTATCATTATAGAGACGACTCTATTTCTGTAGACAAATAATATATTACACGCAACAACCTGACATACATACTATATTAACGAGTGAGTCATTGACATGTATAATTATTTCCTTATAACCCATATTCCTTATATTACCATATATATTAATAAAACTATCATGACCAATAATTTATCAAAACAATAGACTAAAAAGGCTTATATAATTAATGACATGGGTTCAGTTGCCATATATATTAATAGCATAAACTGATTAGAATTCCAGGCATAGATATGCCGAAAAATAAAATAAAAGAAAAGGATGAAAATCTTAAAGACTTCAACATTTTGACGCCAAATGAGTAACTTGCAGTTTAAAATGAATTGAAATCAAATAAAAACATAATTTTCAAAATTAATAAAATATCTATTGAATAAACGAAGTTCCGCGTTGACTAGTACTACTATTACTACTATTAAATACTATAAATAAATAATACTATTAAATTACAAAAACCATAGCTACACAACTAAGAACCATTATTACTTCTAGAAGATCTGAAAGCTATTATTGGTATATGATTACTTCCGGTTACTGATATATTTTGTCTCTCTATTACTAGTACTATTCAACATTCACCTTCAAATTAAAGCAAGGATAGCGACGAGGTTAAAAACCAGGGCACGAGAAATACACACAAGGTGGGTCGGTTGATTGATTAATTACTGATACAACAATCACACACACACACACACTTCACACACATCACACACACACACTAGTGATGCGACTCGAATAAGATTTTGTGACTCGAGTCGCTCGAGCAATTTTATTACCACACTCGAATTACATTCGAGTTTTCGGGTCACTCGAGTAAAATATGTCACTCGAGTTGCTTATTGCCATTACTTATATACTTATCGTTACCTACAATCAAATACCTAAGCGACAAAATCAACTCGAAGCGTAGCGACTCGAGTATTTTTTTTTCGATCGTGTACATGTTCAACAAAACAGGGCTCGGGTCGCATCACTAAACACACACACTAACACAAATTACGTATTTATATAAAAAACTTATTGACTGAGTGATGATTATTTGATGACTGCCAACGCAACTTTGGATAGAAAGTTGTAATTTCCTAGAAGGTTTTTTTTGACATGATGCAATACAAGAGATTTTTTAGTAAATGAAATTAGTCACATGCGAAATAAGGTTTATTATAAAGATTTTAATATAATATTTTTTTATTATCGTTTTGTTTAGAAAGAGTATGACTAGTCTCATACTAAATGGACTGTAAGACATTATCAATATAAAAATACGTTGAAATTACTAGGCAACCTATATAAAGAAATATCAATATCGAATTCAAAAATAGACAATTATATATTAAAATAAACACAATATAATAAATTAATAATTTAAATTGTTTAAAAGAATGGTATACAGTTAAAAGAAATACACAACTAAAAATTAACCAACTCAACACTCCACACTTGATAAGTGTTAACTACAACTAGAAAAGGTAATTTAGAAAAGGCAATTCAGAATATCCACTTTTTCTGTTACCATGGTTACGTTAATCTGAATGCCAATAATGATAAGATAGCTATAGAATATAACGCCTCACATACAATAACTAAAGTAAAGTTCTTATACATCATACTTAAATAGTATACTATTTATAGCACTTTTTAAACACTTACAGACTTGCACAATGCGATGATAGTAGATTCTTGAGTTCGTGCTCAAATTCTTAATAAAATATAGGATTTGATTAAAAATTCATATTTAACACACGACTATATCAAAAGCTTAAAATAAGTTTATTTGTTCCGTTATAGAAAATATCTCTATAACTCTAATACAAAATATTAAAGTATTTTACATTATTTTATTAAAGACATATATGTAAATTATATGTAAATTATATTATTATTATTAAAGACATATATGTAAATTATATAAATCGTGCAATCAAGCGCTCTGGTAGATTTATTATTAATATACATTTTATACTTTTTTTTGGCAACTACATATAAAAATAATATAAAAAATCCTTTTTTTAAAATTTGATATAATATTATATATCTTTATAATTAAATAGACTATGCGGTTTTGTTAAACAAGACCCAATGTGTGTAACCACAGCTAGTGCTTATAACATCTGTAACTATACCTACAATATAATAATTATATAAGCCTGTGCCTGTATAATAATTGATTTGACTGGTGCTCCAAGATGGTATTTTAAAAGTCCATTAATGTGTAAAAAGTGCTATAAATAGTATAAGGCTGCTTAAATGTCTACATAAAACAATATAATGTAGGTATTGACAAAGATTTTTTGGTTTGACTAGGACACTAAGATCGTATGATGAAAGTCTGTTAATGTGTAAAAAGTGCTATAAATAGTATAAGGCTGCTTAAATATCTACATATTACAATATAATGTAGATATGGGCAAAGATTTTTAGGTTTGACTTGGGACTAAGATCGTATTATGAAAGTCTATTTATGTGTAAAAAGTGCTATAAATAGTATAATGAATGCTGCTAAGATTAATCTATAAAAGCTTTAACTTATTAGTTGTTAGAGGAGGTAGTTATTGTATATAAGGGATCATACTCTACAGCTATCTTATCATTATTGACATTCAGATCAACGTAACCATGGTAACAGAATATGTGGATTTTCTAAATTGCCTTTTCAAGTTGTAACTGACCTAGTGACGCTTTAAGTGTTTTTGGGTGCAAATTTCATTATTTACATAAATACAACAAAAATGATATGACGATTACGTGACTCTCTCCGAAGTTATGTTTCGTATATATGTTTGTATTACTCGGGTCAATCTTTGAATACTAATTCAATTACATAACTTTGCTTACCAACGTTTGTAATTATACCGATAATCGAAAAAAAACTTATATGTTAATGATAATTCCTGAGAGAAAAATGTATTATATACATATTATTACCTCTTAAAAATAAAAAAATACCCCGCGTTAAAAATGGCGTGTTTGTCAGGAAATTTGTACGTAAAAGAAAAGCTTAAAATAAAAACACCATGCGAATACGCTGCGCTAGTGTATTTCGTATTTAATGTTACTTTCAAACAAAAAAAAAATATATTTTTATATAATAAAATAATGTTATAATAAGCTGTGAGAAAATAATTGATTTACCTAAATATATTGTGTTTTGAATTAAACGAGGGTCGAGAAAGTCAAATCAACTGAAGCTTTTGGGATTACCTTTTAGGAAAATATTCTGTTAAGCGTTTTATTAAGGTTTTTCCAAGCAAATAAGGATACAATTTTCCTTTACAATTTATTATTTTTAGTTATTTCTTATATTAATAATGTATACTAACTATAATGTGGAAAACGCTAAACGCTTTAAACTTCGAATTGATAGAATTTGATTTGATTTGATTTGATTTGGTTATAATAGGCAGGTTCACGAAGAAGGCTACCACTAGCATCACGTAATTACTTCTAGTTATTTTAATATTATTATATATAGTTATTTTAATTCTTATAAGTGTATGTATAACTTATCTTTGGTGTTGTAAATCTCTAGTCTCTCTTTCTTTCTCTCTCTCGCTACTATCTCTCTAATAAGTATTTTATTTAGTATTATAAATGTACGTAATTATAACTTATCCTTTGTTAATGTTGTAACTCTTGAAATATTTTTTTATAGATAAATTTGGAGTAATATGTAAATATATAAGCACGTGAGTTGTTTGATTAGATATCATTGAAGTAGGTTTGTTTGTAAATCACTGAAGTACTTGACAATACTTTTACCGATATATGTAATTTTTTTTAATTATTATATATATTTATTTATATGTTAATTTAACACTTGCAATCGTTCAGCCGTTAATATAACCACAATTTCTTAATGTACATATAATATAAGATAAAATATTATAAAAAAATCATTTTAAAAGAAATTTCAAACAAAAGCAAATGAATTTTGCGTAACAATAAAAGTTGCTTATTCAACGAAGTTAAGTGTGCTGAGAACAATGAAAGTACTCACGGCTGACTTAAAATTATTACGAATAAAATATATTAACGTCTTTAAATATGAAATTCTCAAACGGTTTTAAAGCTTCCCTTCAAAATCTAGCTTCATATTTGGCTGTTCAGTCCAATAAACACGTAGGGGTGAGAACAGAGGCAATGGAATGTGAACTTTATTGATTGACTATTATATTATTTGTAATATGGTTACGAGTACGTACAAGTAGCAAAATAACCTAAGAAACATATTAATTGAGTTTATTATTTTGGAAAATATTAATTTAAATATTTCAATGCTGATAAAGTTCAAAACAATGCTCTATGACATCTGTGTAACGAAGTTTAAAATAGAAGCTAACAAAATAAATTATTAATTTTACCTTATTAAGGCCTGGATGTTTCAGCCGGTCCAGGCCTGACAGGCGGCTGTTGGACTGTCCGTCCCCGGAGCCCCAAACACCGATACGATCGCGTTCCATCTCGTACGTGCGTGTTCCGCTGTGAGCGAGCGACTGTTTGCCGGAGACGGCCAACGCGATGTTTTTGTCAGCGGGCGCGGGGGGGGCGGGACTCATTGCGGTCTCGCTCCTGGGAAAACAGGAAAATTTTCAGCGATAGCGCTACTATCTGCTATTTGCGGTTACAGCCACTTGATGATAGATGGCGTTAGATCCTTGACCTCTTATCTATGTGGTGTGATTTAAATATATTCTCTTAAGAAATATAATGAAATAAAATAATTATTGATATTAACAATACAGTTGTGTGAAATTGACAGGAAGCATATGACAGTACTTCGACTTTTGTATTCGTTTTAAATTTAGGTTTGCTAACTTATATTTCACAATATAGACAATAAAGAAGATTTTATTTTAACAAAATTAATATATTATTTAATAATGGCTGTTTAAAAATAAAAAAATGGTAACTTGATAATAATGTACATGGTTCAAATATATTTTTAATTCAGGTCAATATCCTGCGGTTTGAAATAAAATAATAATGAATGAAATTGGCTCGTGAGTTCAAAAACCTTTTATCTGCTCGCCAGAAGTTGTGGTATTTTGTAGTACATTTAAAAATAATAAATATACAAAAATTATAATAATAAATAATTATAGGATTACTCTGTGATTGCATTTAAAGCCTAAAAAAAATAATACCTAAAAGATATTATATCAAAAATTTAAAACATAATTCAACATAGATATTTGATTACTAAATAATTAATTAATAAGAGATAGAGAATCTCTACCTTTACTATTAATCTAAAAAATAAAATAAACGATACAGAAAGACAAGTTTAAAGTTTGCAAATAAATAATAATTAGGAGTATTATACTGTTTGGTAAATTACTAGTCTACTGAGTCACTAGACAGCCGAGCAGCCTACCTACGAACCTACATGTGAGTAGCGCCACTAGACACTCGGCCTCGCCTCGACACGGGCAGCTCATTGCTGAAAATCAATTACATATATGACTGACTAACTGACTGACTAGATACAAAATAAACAAACAATGACAAAATAAGAACACTTTTGACAATCATTTTAAGACATTGAACTAAAATGCCATTTTTTAACAATTCTGTTTAAAACTTCCGAAACAATTTTAAAAATCTAATTTCAAGAGATTGAACAAAAATTATCATTATTGAAAACTAATTTCAAGACATTGAACAAAAATTATCATTATTGAAAACTAATTTCAAGACATGAACAAAAATTATCATTATTGAAAACTAATTTCAAAACATTGAAAAAAAATTATCAAATCCGAAAACTACTTACAAAACATTGAACAAAAATTATCACATCTGAAAACTACTTTCAAAACATTGAACAAAAATTATCATTATTGAAAACTAATTACAAGACCTTGAATAAAAATTATAATGTTTAAAAATCAAAAACTACATCAAAGATAACAATGATCATTCAATTTTGTGTGACTGAAATAATATGCTCAAAATAAAATAACTAATGATCCACTACTATACTAATATTTTATCATAATTATAATCTATTAATTTTTTATTATTTATAATTTACTTTTTAATAGTTATGAAATGAAGTTTTTAAATTTTACAAAAAAAAAATGTGTATATATTTTATTTTAAATTTTAGTATACTTAAAACATTTGGCTACTACATCTACTTTAAAACAAATAGGTATAGAAGTTTGTTTAACATTTTTATGAGTAAAACACATAATAATAAATTTATGATATGGATCCTGGAACTGAAAACTGAAATGAAACATTTATTTTATCCAAAGCTTGCAAATTCTTTACAATTTTTTTATAATAAAGTAGCTGCTCCCACCGACTCTGTCTGCTCTATGTTTAGCACATTTATTAAATATGCTCGTTATATCTTTTTGGTAAATCGTGATTTTTGGATTATTTTTTTTTAAATCATTTTTTTTTATTTGCGAACTTTATGACGTGACTTTGTTTTATCCCAGGCTCCAAACAATCTATATGTACATATTAAAACATATAACTATTATAAAACGGCTCAGCACAGTCTTGAAACATACATTTATCATATGTTTTATTTCTATACACAACAAAATAATCGGACAGATGGACAGAACTTCCATTGATTAAGATTTCATCGAAATCGGTGTAACGGTTCATCAGTTATGGAAAAAGGTGGATGAGTGCGGGGCTGGGGGACAGTATCATTCAAACATACCTATCCGTCAGTATTTGATCTATCCCTGTGCAAAGTTTCAGCTCGATAGGTGCAGTAATTTCGTCAGGCATGGCGATCACACAAAGAAATGTTAATCTTAATCTATATATATATATATAGAATATAGAAGTAAATATATATATATATATATAGATTAAGATAATTAAGACTAGTAGTAATAGTAATGCTTAATAGCCTATAACATGGATCCGTGGTCCATGGTCCGTGCCACAAAGTAAAAACAAAAAAATTAATATGTAACGTGCCACAATAAAATTTTATTCGAAATATTTTCGAAATGTGAATGAACTATTCTTTTTTCAATATTTTTTATCAATTAATGTTTTGCAATAATTTTGTTTTTTTGCGTGCCATCAAAACTTTCAAAAGTGCCACTTGCGGTACGCGTGCCATTGGTTCCCTGTTGTATAACCTTCCTCTAACCTATCTGACCTATCTATCATAATCAGAAGAATTTTTGTAATCCATCCAGCAGTTTCTAAGACTAAGGCTTTTAAATAAACAAAAATTTCCGCTTATATAATATTAGTATAAATTATCCGTCTGTAGGTTAATTTTATTGAAATTTACCCAATTACCCAATTATCGTGAGAATTTGCCAAGGCTGGACATGAATTCGCCCCAGATTAGTCGGAAATTAGTCGGGCAAATTTCCATAAAATTAACGTAAATATAGACGAATTATATTGTATAATACTATTCATTTAAGTTGCCATTCCAAGTTGATCTAGTAATATTAATATGTACTGAAAATAATGAACAAAAAGCACATCACTAATTTGCTAAGCGTGTGATAAGTTTAAATGCGACCTCCTCGCCGCAAGACCACGTTCTTAAGTACTTTCAGGTAATTTGTTTATTACTTACAAAGTTGAAATAATTTTTTCAAAACTTCTTTTTATAACATAAATTTTTTTAATAAACTAAAAAAATCTCAAAAATTCATCAACACTTACAGGATTCGAACCTACTGTCAGGAAATAATTCCGTCGATCTGCCAATTGAGCTACCGTGCGTAAACGAATCTAGCGTTCTTTGTATTTAGTATTACTATAAAAAATAATCTTTCTAAACGACGTGCGAAAATCTTAACCAATGTTAAAAAAATTTAAATATATATATATATACTACAAAAATTTTAGTCTTTATATACAATTAATCTTTATAAACAATTTCAAGCTTCGTTTTTTTTATTTTAACTTAAATACAAAAAATAATTTTAAGCTTTTTTTTTCAATTACGACATTTTTGTAATTTAAATCTACTTTAATTTTTGTTTAATTTGTAACTTAAATAAAGACTTTAAATAATAAATGCATTTTATAGACTTTCTACTGAGAATAGTAACAATAAAAATAATAATAATTATAAATATAAAGTGGATTAAGCATTTTCACAAATCTAAATTTCAAAGGCCTACTACAAAATATACTACTATTAAATTATTGTTAATACCACAATCCCTTGTTGAGGACAATTGTCTTAAGAACGTCCAAAATGTCTAAAAAATAGAATAAAAGTATTATTATAATATAAATTATATAAACATGTATATTATAACCAGCTGTTGTCCGCGACTTTATCTGGGTGATTTTGTAACATTACTTAAATACTATTTATTGTAAACGTGAAAGAAACATTCACTAGACTTATATAAGGTACTGACAACATTTTTAAAGTCTTTTTACGATGCATACTGCTATCTGACATAGCCAATGTCCTAAAGTTATCCCAATTCGCCGATAGTTCCAGAGTAAAACAACAAATAAAACAAATATTTCTGTTATATTATTAAAATTAGTCATTAAAAATGTGACAATTAGTCTTTTTTAGTTTTATTTTAACAGACTGTTAGTCTTAGTCAGGATACCAACAAAAAATTGCTAACTATTCTAATATCTGGGATAAGTTGGATCAGTCTTTTTAACGTTACAAGGCAAACTTACAAATACACATATTCTATGTAGTTTTTGTAATATATTAAAATATATTACAAAAAATGAAATATTAATTTCATATATAACTTTAGTATGAGCATGACTTACATAATCCAAATTAACGGACAATATTAATAATCAAGATAAACTTTTGAAGCATTTCGTTTATTATTAAATTTACTATAGTTAAAAATAAAATATTATGTAAATATACTCACAATCTATGCTTTTGGACGTTACTCGCGCCATTCATTTGACGTGTGTCAACTTGTCCGATTGACTTTATTTTGCGGGAGAGAGATTCCATTTTTAAGAGATCGGATATCACAGAGTTTGGTTAACTTGAAACCTTTTTGGTTTTATAAGTCTTGATTGACGGATTTATTGAGGGATTGACGGAGTGCCATATGGAGCCCGCGCTCTCTTAATGACGACTGAAGGTCGGTACACGGATGATCACTTAAATATGATCACGCCTTGCAGTTATCAAGAAAACTACGACAAATTATAGAGTGAAGGTCACGGTCATGTAATAAATATAAATACAAGTAATTACTTGTGTTACATACATTATGCAGCGTCTTTCCGTTTTCAATTTAATCGTATTTTATATCTAAAATCATCAATTAGCAAGGAAGTAACTTCATTTTAGTATAAGTCTTAGGTCTTTGCTTAATTATTACGGTTAACAAAAAGTTATTTGAAATATATATAAATTTTTACTTTTTTTGTCTAGAATATTTTTTTTATGAGGATACATATGCGTTAGTAAGCAATTATGTATCTTTAAAAATGATAGACTAAATATACATGGATATCCCAAATCCAAGAGTTATAGTACGATGAAAATCTTATACAATACAAATTAATTAATATTATCAAACAGAAATCAATTGAAATATGTTATCAGCTCCTATCGTTTTAAATTATATTAAATTTTGGTACTGAAATCTAAACAAGCTATTTCTTCTTTTAAAGTACATAGAGACATCAAAGCCAATATGAATGATAAAATTGTAAATGTAATTATAAATGTCGAAAATATAGAGCTTGAACATTTTTTTTAAATGTATTTCTTGGAATTCCATTTATAAAGAAGTTTATATATAAAGCTGACAATACCCAGTATTACTTAATGTATCTTTTAAGAAAATAGAAGTGCCTTCATAAATATCTGTCAAATACGGTTTCTGAACGTATCTTCTCTGACGGAGTCGCGGGCAACAGCTAGTTATATTTATGTAAACATCTACACAAAGCTGAACTAAACGACCTGTCATATCTTATGCTGGTAAATTCCTACAAATAATATACTTATAATCTTTATTACGTTTACTTAATATCCAGTGATAACTTTTTCGTGAAGTTCCGATAAAAATCTTATCTGAAGATCTATGAATAAGGATATAGATTAAAACAATTAGGTCTATAGAGTTATCTATAATAATAAAAAAGCATAATAAAATAATTAAATTTGTTTTTCCTTATTTATTACTTACGTGTCCAGTTGCCTCATAACCTATTAATTGAATCTAAAACGAAATTTTAGAACTGTTTTGTTACCAATGGAGACAAAGTTTATAAAATCAACAGTATTTACTCTTATTTTACGTAAATATTTACAATAACATATCTCTATTGTTTGTTAAGTTCACTATCTTACGATATCTGTACTAGTATATCTTTGAATAGTTTTAGTAGATATTATTTGTTTATTTCTTAAAAACAATCAAAAAAATTGTTTTATTTATTTCCTTGCATTTTCCACAAGCACAGGTCTACTCTCGTTTATTAACTAGGTTTACTATAGTTTTGTTTCATTCTAACCTCAACCTCTACGGAACGAAATAAATAAAACTATACACACTGGCAATATTTTAAATTAATTGGAAAATTAATTTCTAAAAAAATTATAAAATCATTTAGTCTTCCTTACGTTCTTCAAAGAACACAAGAGTCACAATTACTCAGTTATTAAAGTTCACATTATTTTATAATATATACTATTAATCAACAAAACACAATGCATTAATATGCAATATAATAACCTTAATAGGTTACCTGTGGTAAGTTTGGTGCCAGTTTACGGAAGGTTACAGTTTACACGAGGTATCTATTGTTAGTGGATATCGTTTAAAAACATTAAACAACGTAAGGAACTTGATATTGTAAACTTACATTTTGTAAAATATAGCTGTGCCCCCCGGTTTCACCAGCTTACAATCCTATTACTGTAGCTTTCTACATGAATTTGCCTATCAAAATCTGAAAGAATTTTTCGATACCGTCCCGTAGTTTTGGAGATTAACGCATTTAAACAAACTGACTCTTTCGCTTTATAATATTAGATACATATTCATATTTTAAATTAATAAAAATGTTAGATCGTTCTTTTTTTGGACGAAAATCAAGGATGAGTGACAGCTTAATGCAAAAAAATATTTTAAATTTATTCCTATAAAGAATATGTTTGGAAAGGGTTACTTACTATAAAATAATGGCCACTCTTACACATAAATATACAACAGTTATTAAATATTGTCAATCACGATCTAAGACCAGCTGTCATTGAATGATGGCGGCGTGAGAGTCAGGCGCAGTCACAAGATCAGCTCAAGGGCAATGATTGCTGTGATTTAATAGTTTCTTATTGAAATAATTTATTTAGTGTTGTACACTAAAACAAGATAATATAAAAATATTACTATATAGGTCATCATGGTTTTGACTTTTCTTTTATTATTTATTTATCTCAGACTATTTTTTTTTTTTAAACTATCATAATTCAAAATATTGTTCTAACTAACATAAAATAATTTTCCTGACAAGTTTCGTACTTATTCGTTCAAATTTGCATTTATCTTTATTCCTTTCTTGAACATATCACTTTCTTGAAGGGTGAATTGATTTAAGATCATTCCCGAAATTATTTACGTGAGTAAAGCAAGATAATTATAAATAAGAGTAACACGGAACACGAAAGTTTAAATACAAAAAAGATTACAACATGTTGAGTACATTGAATACTTTAACATTGTACCGAGTTTATCTATCAATGAAATTTAGTAAACTGATTATCTAACATTAAGCCTAAACTTATACATAAAATGTCCATCAAACTCGCCCAATAATGATTATTATATACCTACATAAGATTCCACATCAGTTAATATTATGCGTCTTACAATAAACAGAGATGACAAAAATATGAAATAGACTTAACGATAATGGCATTTAAAACATTAAACTTCACGACTGGCTTAAGATGTCGTAACAGTGAATTAGTACGTTGAGAAACTGTTTTGAAACTCAACATAAAATAATTTTATAGTACTTTTAAGGAAATTGTATTTTTAGAATGTGAGGCAATCATAGTTTATATATGTATATATATTATAAATAGGGGAAAAAGTTTATTTTTCCCGTCTTTTAATATCTGTGGCGATATTCAACTAAATGATACAGCATAGTTCTGTTAAACATCTGATTATTTTAAGTTCCCGTTTTCAATTAAAAGTCAATGTTTTATAATTTGATAATATGTATATGTATATATTCTTTCATAAAATACAAAAACATCGTAATTATTATTAATATTAATTAATAAATCAAATAAAATAAAACGCAATGTTCCAATGTCTGCAATAGCCACGGGAAAAGACATTTAAATTAATTACATAAAAATAATTTAATTACTTTGCACAAATTATTATAAGATGTTAGATAAATTCAAGGACACGAATGGATGAAACAAAAACTGTAGATAACTTCATTTCCAGCGGATCTATTGCAATCCGTGTTCCACTCCATGACCAAAAGACGCAGTCTCATCGAAAATAAGTACGTAAGAATACACGATATTCGTAAGTAAGAATACACGATAATATTACTACATAGAAAATGCATTAGAAAGTGTGATTTGCTATCATTACGCGTCGGTATGAGTATATAACTTTGTCATCACACAGCATAAGATTTTGTTTTCTCCTACAATTTATATATATACTCATTACATACATAGGTACATACGTGTGTGTAATCCGTCTCATTTATACTTATAAAACAAATCTTTACCCGCGTTTACTGTTGTATAAATGCAACGAATTTAAAAACTAAAAAATGGATTTTTGTATGATTTTAACCAATAGAGCACTATTGGTCTAACAAGTACTGATGAAGGGTTAGGTGTATAATTCCCCTTTTTGTGAATTAACTGTAATTAAACAACTATTTTTGAAGAGGACGTAAAAAATCTTAAATAAATAATGCAGTAAATTAATAATCTCCTAAATAGAAATAACTTTTTATCATCTACCCAAACGATCAGAGGTACGGAAATCCAGATGGTTAACGCTAGGGCCGCAGCTACTACATGTATATAAGTGTATCCATGTATAAAAGTAGTACACAAAACATACATTTTAGATGAGTTTGTTCCGTGCGTATGTATTAAGATCAGATTTATTTCTAATACATTCAGATAAATATCATTATAATCATACAAGATGCTAACAAATTACATCATATTCTAACATTGACGAAGTAATTCACAACATACTTCAATAAAAACAATAATGACAACAATTTAATAATAATTACTTGGAATGTCACCGAGATTTCGCGGGACGCATGATCACGGTCGTCTGTTCTCTGTGGTATTAAAAAACAGCCTGTTATTGTTTATGACAGTTAAGCCGGCTTATAATTTAAATTATAAATTTTAAATTTATTCGCCTTGAACTACATGTTAAACCACACAATACAAGTTTTTATGTAGCTACGCTTTTTAATATTTAATAGACTCCGAGAATTACTAAAATTGTAACAGACAGATAACCAAAGCACATTAATAGCAAATAGTAACAAAATATTAAATACATTTTTTTACCCTATATAATCAAATTAATTACCATTAGTGTCCAAAAATAATTCCTAGTTATACTAGATTTTCAACCGCAAGATTTGGAATTTAGATTTGGCATTGAAGAAAAATTACAAATTGTAACAAAATAAAAATACAGTAATATTATTAACTTATTTGCTTTATATTTTGCACGATATCACTAAAACTTAAAAACGAATGATGAAGTGACGTAATACTAATCACTGTTAAAAAAATCGTACAAGGTAATTGTTTTTGTCCTCTTATTTGTTCATGAAACTTTACACTCCGACAACCTCGTTAAATGGTAAATATTATTTTGAAAATTTAAGCAAAATTAACAAACTTAGTTTGTAAATAAACCTGGAACATTCCAAACTTCCAGAGCAAACAGGTACGTTTCGAAATGCATGACCTAATAAATTTGTAAGCAAGAATATAACATTTATAGAATACTTCTATAATGCCGTAAATTGGTTCTTAGCTATATATAATTTAAAACGAAATTAGACCCTAATAGAATACTTTATTCTTATTATTTATAAATTAAAATTACGAATATATATAGTTTTAGATATCGATTTGTAGATAAACGACCTCAATAGTATTTTTTTCTAACTATACCCATAAAATTAAAACTATTTGGACATAATTTATTTCATACACTTTTATATAAAAATGAGTTATTTACATTTGTGCCAGATTTATTTTTAAAAATTTAAGAGAAATCTGCAGTATTCATATTTTAAAATGGTTGAAATATTTTGATACTAAAAACATTTAATTTTTTGTCCTCCCTTATTAAAAACATTGAGTTCTTATTCTGAAAACCAAATCACTCTTACTTTTCAACAACAGTCAACAACAACTTTCGTATTATATCGACATTACTGCGACTACCATTACACAAATACGAGACACTATACATAATCAAAAGTAAAAATAACACATACTCGTATGTCATTATGAAATCCTGACCCTATTTTTCAATTTAACTTCTAAATGATTACTCATTTGCTAATTGACAATCATTTTTAAAAGACCGGCAAAGAAAATATCTAAAATAAAAAATAAATGTTTCAAAAGTATATTTTTTAATCTTCTTTAAAAAATTTGCTATATTTTCCGACCACATGAATATTTTTATTTAGGTAAATATATCTATGATTATAAAGCAATTAACTATCATAAATAGGTGTGCACAGTGTCCAGCCATTATTTTTTGAATCCAATGAATAATTTCTTGTCATAATTAATGTTATTATTTTATTATTTAAATATAATATGAAGTTAAAAAACATTATATTTAAAATTACTTACTATATTATATATACTCATTATATACTTACTTCCATTTTCTTTTATCATTGACTTTAAGCGAGGCAGAGTTTCCCATTTTCGAAACAATCGATATCTAACACTTGTTGTATAAACAACGGTGTAAGTTGAACTTAAAGTAAGAAACGCGTCTTAACCATACGACTTTCAGTGACACTGTAATCGCACAGGTAAATGCAATCGCTGACCATGACTTTCGCTGATCATAATTACTGTAATAATATATTATTGTGGTTGTTCTAAATAATCAATGATATATATTATTGTAATATAAAAGTTTAAGATTTAATGTTTGGTTGGAAGTATACTATTGTTTTTAAGTTTGAATAGACATAAAAGATTCAAACTAAAAAGTCAGGACAGGTGTTAATAGTAATAACTTGATTATACCAAGTCCAGCTATTCAATACTAGATGTCACTGTTTTAACAAATTAATCTATTTTATTGAAAATTATTTTAGTGTATTTTTTATTTCAATTAATATTCATATTAATAATTTTCAAAGAAAAATGTAATTTAGTTATTATAAACTTACCGCAGTAGCGACTTTTTTCTCAAGTGACAAGTATCAAATTTAATCTGTCAAAAGCCAACTTTTTATGTTAACGTTTGCGAATGTTAGGTTATATTGGTCGTTTATTATTGTTAAAAAATTCATAAAAATATTTTTAATGTCTGAAATATTCCAATAAGACATTTATTCACAAAAAGTAAAACAAGTAAATAAACATGAAAAAAGAAGGTGAACTTAAAACGCATAAACCTATGAAGTCATATTTAATAATGATTTCTCATAAATTGATTTAAATTTCAGAAGTACAAGAAATATTTTTGAAAATTCTTCGAGAAGAAGAAGATGTCTCCGCTGGAGTAGCAGCTATAAAAACATTATTGACTGTTATAGAAAACTATAAAGGTAAGTTGAAAAAGGGCTCTCGTTTCCCTATTAATCCCAATATTATTTGAATATTGATCTATTCAAAAATGTTGTTTTTATGTCAATCAAGTTATATATTTGAAAAGTAGTGAATAGATACAATTCTTGATAAACTAGTAATAGTATTGTAAATAAGTATTGTAGTCTGTAAATGAAACATAATTGGTATCAATTTTGTCTGAGCAATAATGTAGTGTAAATTATGAAACATAATATTGCTCTAAAATTTTTTCTTTAAAACACCTGTGATAAAAATATTAATTTATTCATTACATGCAATATCATAATATGACAGTTCTACAAATTTTCTTAGTATATGTAATGAAAATTAAATAAAATATCAATATATTTTCTTTATTAATTGAAAGTGTCAGGAAAGCCACTTTAATTAAAGGATTATTGAAATAAGCCCTTCTGTAAAGCATCTTTGAACTTAATACTTAAAGCTAAGAGTCCAAATACATTAATCTGAGAAGAACCACACAACAAACTCAGCTAGATATTTTTAAAACAATTCCAGTCCAGCTGAAATATTCAACAGCAACAGCTATGAAACAGTTTTCACAAAAACATCGTAATATTGATAAACAATTTGCGTTTGCAAATTAGAATCTATTTTTAGCTTTTTGAGATTGTTTCTCATCGTTAGATGTATATGGCATAAATAAATATTACAGTTGCCACAGTACGTGAGCTCGACTTGAACTTGCAACTGGCAGTGGATGCCATGCGGAATTGTGACCAGCCCGTTGCTGCCATATCCTCAGGCTGTGAACTGTTTATGAGATTTATCACTCTAGCCAAACTTGATGTTAAGGTATGAACTAAAGTAGTAAAGTACTAATAATATTTTGGTTATATATCTATGTAGCTGAATTAATGTGAATTCAGAACTCCATGGCTTAGTAGTAAAATTATACAAACTACTTATAAAAGTTTGAAGCTTGTAGATAAAATGTAATGTATTAATATATAATAATTAGTGACTGAATGAAAGTTTGATTTAAGGTCACTTTCGGTTAAAAAAAATTCATTCGGCCTTAGTTTCGGAAAACCTTAGTTTGCGCCGAAACTCGAGATTTTGTGAATTGTTGTTCGGTGATTTTCGTGACTAACTCGTGCTTAGTCGTTTTTCTGAAAAGTTTAGTTTAACATATTTTTTTATTTCGTTATATACCTATTATTGACATAAAAAAATTCTGGTAAGACACTTTTATTAAGAATATTTCCGTTGCAGTCATTTGAAGAATGTGAACAAATTATGCTGCAACGTGGACGCATATTTTTAGACACACTGCTTGAAGCTAGAGGAAAAGTTTCTAAACAAGCTTTACCATTTATTGCCGATGGTTGTGTAAGAAACTTTATTTAATAAAATTAACAAATATTTGGCTGAATGTCATATATTTTATATATTCTTCGTCATTTTCTTTTAGAAAATCCTGACCCACTCACGATCCCGAGTAGTGCTTCAAGCCATGTTAGAAGCAGCCAAAGCAAACAAACGGTTTCAGGTTTTTGTTACTATGTCAAGTCCAGACAATAGTGGGTATGTTGCTGTTGTTAATTACGTAGTGCGTTTTCTGTATACAAATTTCATTGATGAATGTCGTACAAATGTATTGTACTTATAATTAAGTTAAAATGCTACAACATACTAGATAGTTTAATTATATTTAATGTAATGTGATTGTGAAGCTGGTATAGGGTAAATAAGAACACGGAATTGTACATTTTACAATTTAACAACACCAACTAAAGCTTATAGTAGATTAAATCTTACCTACTATATTCAAATATAAAAATTTTATATATTTCATATCCTCAAGGGAAGTTTAAATATAGACATTATCTTAAAAAGAAGACTAACGAGGGTGGTGCTATTTCTAGAGTGCGGATGCATAAGGAGCTGGAGGCGGCTGGCATTGAGGCCACGTTGATCCTGGACGCTTCACTAGGATACATCCTGGAACAAACGGACCTCGTCATGGTGGGGGCGGAAGGGGTCACTGAAAGTGGGGGAATCATTAACAAGGTTTTACTTTAATAATTAACCATCTCACCATCCAGACTAAATTTTTTAAATGTTTATATAGAACAAAAGTGGAAAAATTTATATCTGATAAGAAAGTGTTAAGGTTTCGTGTCGATATCTGCCATATTGCTAATCACAGTGGTGATTCGTTTTTAATTGGCAAGACCCACATTCGAACATCAGAATAAAAACAAATAAGTTTAAAGCTAAAAGGAAATGTTAACAGTAAATATAAAAGCATCATCAAGGCTACTGATACCATAGCTCAGTTGTCAGAGCGACGCTGAAAGGTCGCTCCTCTTCCATTTAGCTACAAGCTGTAGTCAGTAAAAGAAAATACTTAAAAACCCTTCTGCTACCAATAAAATTTAGTTTTTAATTTACCAACCATCATTAGACAAATGTGGTAGCCACAAACCTTTCATAGTAGTAGAGAATTTATTTAGTATTAGAATACAATCTATAAGTATATTAAAAAAGGAATTAGAAATTCTAAAATTTCAAACATGTGGTGTACATTTTAGATACAAAATTTTAGATATTGTATTAAATAAAAAAAAAAAAGAACTAATATTTTAGTAAATTTAAATAGCTTATGATATCTCAGATGGTTTTGTATAGGCCTTGCCAGATATTTATATGAACAAATAAAAATTTTATTAACATTAAGGTAGATTGTATTCAACATTCTTTGGAAAACTCTACATGATTTCGTGGCCATAGCTAATTTTTTCAGAACTGTTATTGACATGAATACATGGTCTTTTTAAAAATAAATTCATTCAGATTAAAATGAGATATATTTCTTTTACAGATTGGCACATATGGACTAGCAATGTCAGCACTAGAACTCAAGAAGCCGGTCTATGTACTAACAGAAAGTTTTAAGTTCTCTAGAATATACCCCTTGAATCAAAGGGACTTGCCAAATGAGTTTAAATATTTATCTAGTGTTTTAAAATCTGGTGATCTATCAACACAGCATCCCTTAGTCGATTACACTCCTCCTGCGTATATAACACTACTTTTCACGGACTTGGGCATTCTTACCCCTTCTGCTGTTAGTGACGAGCTCATAAAACTATATTTGTAAATAAATGTACTATAAAATATACTAATGGTTGGTTTTTATTGGTCAATCCTCCTTAATATAAGTTTTTTTTATGTAGATATAACATTGTTATTTATTGATGACGGCAATCTTTTGAGTTGACGGCCATTTTGGCAATTTATTCGGTAGATTTTATATAACGTTACAAAAAATATATTTTTTTCTATCTAAATATATTGTAAAAAAAAAACAATTTTATCTGGCACTTTTATTAATCATATCAAAAAAATATTTACACTAATAATGTGTTTGTAAACACTAACACTCAATGCTACGTTATCTCACTTTGAGTTACAATAATTTTATTACATCGTACATAACATAACTAGGCAAAATAAAAAATGGAAGCACAGAGTATATCACATTTTCTAAAGTTTTAAAAATCAAACAATTGATAATTATAATCTGTACTTAGGTAATGTTTATCAAATAAGAACATCAAGAAATTATGTACTAAAATTATAATACAATACAAAAATACACAAATAAATTGTTACAATAATATGAAATTTTACAAACAACAAATATATTTAATATCTAATATATATGACATTTAAGTAAGTAATGTATTTTTTTTTAATATAAAAGGTACAAGTAATCTGATAGAATAAGTTCTTTATTTATTCACTTAGTTTTAGCCTACATTCTTAAAATTCGAGAGATCAGCACTTTTTAAACATTTAATTTTACCAATTATCAAATATTGCTTTTATTTTTCATAATCATTGTTTTAAAATTCATGATTATAAAAATATTTATATAATATTCAACGGTCTGCAAACTATCTGATATTCGTAACATATAAAACAATATTTTATAATTCATTTTTTTTAAATTTTAAATCACATAAAATCATACCTAATTTATTTGAAACTCATCATTTAAAAATGGCGCTCATAGATTTAGTTTTAAAATGGCGTCAATGAGATTCAGAAATTAGCTATATTTCAGAATATATTTCAAATCTTATTTATACATATAAAAGTAACAATATTTTCTTATAAATATCAGGAAGTACATATACTGTTGTGTTCGTGGAACGCCATGTTTTTTGACTGTTCGGAAACATCGATTGAATTCTAAATTCAAATTTCACACCGGTGCTCACAGTCAATGAAATCGCAAAACGGCGACCTTAATATTTATTAACCAATCAGGAGTCAGTTATGTTCTAAATCAAGTTATCTGTTGTAGATGTTGTCTATGAGCGTGTATATCTGGTGGAAGTGCGGTCGCTTGTCTGGTTCGTACTCCCAGCAGCGCAGCATGAGCGCGTACACGTCCTCTGAACAACCCTCCGGGGCTGGCATACGGTATCCTGAGGAATTATAGAAATATGTTTAAATACTTCATTTATATTCAGATTTTGATCAACTTTTCGAGTAATTTATCTCCGAAAAAAGCACCATTTCAATTATTTCAAAAAAACCTTTTGTTTTTATTTATACATACTATTATTATTTTTATTTTTATAGGTTTAAAAGGGTATAGAAGATTTATTTTGCTATGCAACTTTTACAAAAGCTTATTATTATTAGTGTATTATTTTAATAAAGTGTGGTAGAAGTAAAGAAAAAAGAAAAATGTGGGCTAAAAATTGAAATACTAACCATTATCAATCTTCTCCCTGGCTCGTGAGTTGCTCATGCCTGCGTAGGGCGTGTCGCCTTTAGAGAAGATCTCCCACATCAGAACCCCGTAACTCCACACGTCGCATAGAGACGTATATTTACCTGAACGTCAATGATCCATTAATCAAACTTTCAAATTTAATAATATCAGTTCATGTAGAAGTTTTTATATTAGTCTGTCTTTGATTACTAATATACAATTATCCGGCTGTACTCACGTTAATTTTATCGAAATTTAAATTTAGGTTTCGAACCTGTTCTAGGTCTTTATTCGCTCTGTACATAGTGAAGTCGCGGTGTGAACTCGATATAGTTCGTGAGCACAACTGAATAATTATTTATAATGAAAAAGTTAATATTACCAAAATTTAGTGCCTCTGGAGCAGTCCACTTGATAGGTATTTGCTTCATTCCTCCAGACACTATGTACTCCTCCTCCTCTCTGGACATGCCGAAGTCAGATATCTTCACTATGTTATCGTCTCCAACTAAGCAGTTTCTAGCGGCTAAGTCTCTATGTATACAGTTTTTGGACTCTAGGTAGCGCATGCCGGCTGCTGCGTCTCTACACATAGCTAGCAGAGACCTGGCGCTTAGGTTCGATGCCCGGGTTCTTAGGAAGGTTAGGAGAGATCCACCTGTAATTAAAGATTAATAAATTAGCTTTTAATTAAGAATTATTTTAGTTTTGATTAATGTATGTTTTTAATGGACCATTTTATTTTCTATCTCTATTTTGGTTTGTTTTAGTTTTGTAGTTTACTTTAACGTCCTAACAATGCTGGTTATTTTTAAGATAAACTTACTTAGAAAAGCATAATTCTTTTTACATCTTTACTTCTTCATAATGTTTCTTTGTAAGCTTAGATAAGATTTTTTTTAAATCTATACTGATTTTATAACGCTGAAGTGTTTGTTAGTTAGAATTTGCTAATCTTCAAAACTATTGACTATGATAGGAAGATTTATGAAGATCTATCTAGCATTATGTTACTGCTTCTATTTATCTTAATAGTAAAAATATAATCGTTCATCTGCGGGTGGAACCGCGAGTAATATCTATTAATTAAATAAATAAGTAATGCCTAAATAAATTTTAAGGCAAAATAACTCACCAGATACAAGTTCCATAACTATCATAATGGGTTGTTTCTGCACCGCGATACCAATCAACCTAACAATATTAGGATGTTGGTATTGTTTGAGAATGCGACCCTCCTGGAGGAATGTTCTTTTCTGTTCTTCGGGGAGAGCCACCCGACATGTTTTCACAGCGACTTCCTGGCCCGTTGTTTTGAGACGAGCTTTGTATACATCACCGAAATTACCCTGAAAATTGAGGTTGGCAAATTTTATTTTTTTGTACTGTGAAGATTTAGTTAAGATGTTCGATTTGCAAATCAATTTGATTTATATATTTTCAAGACTGCTTAAAAAACCAAAATATTTTAAATAATTAAGCATGGCTGGATGGTAATTGAAATTTTTCCAACAAGTTGGAGATGGTGGAGCGTAGGAGTTTGTAGTGGGGGTGTAGCTGCTCTTCATGGGTTTCAACGAATGTCAGTTTTAGTGCAATGTTAACTTTTACTATCTGATGGACTGTCTCTTCATGTACTGTCGGTGGCGATCAGTCATCACCCTGCATTTACCTACATCTGCAGCAATATTATCTATAGCTGTAGTATATCAAGTCGCAGTACCCGTCCTATCTTGTCCATGAGCTGCACGTGGCTGTTGTTGAGCTCCCAGGTCTCTCTGGGCACGGCGCGTCGCAGCAGCGCCCCCGAGCGCGCCGTGACGGGCACGCCCGACGCGCGCTGCCACGCCACCAGCTCAGACACTGACGGGAACGACGCACCCTCGAAGCGGTAGTGGCCCTGGGGGGAAATTAGTGCTGGATGTGGAAATTTCTTCGATCGAGTTCATACTTTAAATATTATAAAGATATAGTATATTACTGCAGCGGCCGGCAAAGAGTTCATTGATGTGGGCACACTTACGTGAGTCCATTAGTCTCAGTTGCGACCACGGCTCGTATAATGCTTTTTCTCTATTATAATGCGCAAAAATTAAAAATGGGTAACATTTAAATTTAAATTTCATGTGGCGATAAACTAAGTTCACTCGTTGTCTTCGCTCGAATTCATTACTGAACATTATATAACATTTACTTTTCAAAATCAGTGACGAATAACAACAATATTTTACGCGCCAGTGTACATTTCTTTTCTTTTTAAATAAGCCTCCGACGACCGAGCACTGAACAGCTTTATTTGCAAGCGAGTTAAAAATTTAAATAAAATTTCTAATAGATCATCTCCTTAGTTGCCATATCTCGGAGTAAAAAATCGTTCCATTTTTAAATGACATGATAGATATGTTTTCATAACAATTTATTTGGTCGTTACAACACGACATGTACGGATTTTCATATAAGTTTTGGCGGCCGCTGTTTGACAGTACAGCAATTTTAATTTAATTATAAAGGTAATGGTTTAATATCCAAGCATACTTGTGAAATAAAATAAGTTTACCTCCGGTGTGGTCTGCACGATGAAGTGTTTGTGTTGTCCCCAGCACACTGAGAGGACAAGCTGCCTCGCGTGATTCCTGGTCGTCTCTCGTACTAAGTAATCGCCATCCGCTCGTAGTAGTCGAACTACCTCTTCTCTCGGTAGGACGCCGTGAAACCATTCCTGGTCTACTAGAGATCGCTCTGTCTCACTCACACTAACCTGTTGACGTACAAACAACCATCATACATTTATAGCATGAATGACACACATGCGTAGGCACGTGCAGTTCTTATTTTTTCCTTTAATACAAATATTATAGGCACAATATATTAAAACAAAATGTATATGAGTGTATATCCAAAGGTGTTTTTCTTATTGTGTTCATAATCTTCGCTTTAAAATTTTACTACAATTTGAGTTTAAAGTAAGTTAAAGTTAGACTCAAAAATAAAACGCACACGTTACATTTTTTAGTTAAACACGATACAATCATGCAAGTTATAATGTACGCATTCACACTGAAAGCGTACATACGACGTCCTGCTCGAGTTCCAGCTGTAACTGCTTCAAACGTTTCTTCCTCCGCGGAAGAGGCACAGGTGGCAGCAAGTCTGCACTCGTTATGTACATGGCAAACGGATCCATAACGTATTATCCAACACTATATAACCACTTTATATTTACATTTGAATTTCTGATAATAATAATGAACTTGACGCAGATGTCCGGCCGACACAGACGTCTAAAAACACGACACATCTCTGGAACGTCTGAAGCGACGTCACCTTGATTTTGAAATTGGGTTTCAGAACAGACTCGTGCTATTTTAATTTTATATAAGCGCATTCCGGTGCGAAGTTCGCGCGGTGCTTTTGACTGAAATAGAATATCAAAAACGTGATTGTTTCTCCAGAATACATGCAGACACGTGCCATGCTCTAAGTCAGCACTCACCACTCGGTTAGGACATTTACACACACGATTTTTTCTTCGTTTTTTTAAATCGCTTTGAACTCTACATTGCACATAGACATCCAAACGCTTGCGAAAACGTCGTTTCAAAATCACTCGCTGCTTTCGAAGTGTTCGCAAGAGCTTTACCGAGTCTGAGGGGCCCTCGCTGCTACTGCGGAACGTCTTAGGCGGTAGGGCGGGGCTGGAGGGGGCGGACTTGCGTCTGAAGGGGCGAGTGAACAGACGAAAGAACGGTTTTGGCGGGACTATAGAGTGGAGATGTAACTTTAATGTGTCCATCGAGGCTTTGGAGGCGAGGGACGAACGATCCTGATAATTAAATTAAAAATTTAAGAAGCAGCAATAAATCGTCTAACAACAGACATTTTTAACTCTACTATCTAAAGTACTTTTAGCAAATTTTACTGGATTAAAACATAACAAAATTTTTAGTAATATTAATAATAATAATATACATTTCAGGTGACTTCAACTCCAAGCCAAACTCTTAATAATCCATATCATTTTTTTTATTTCGATACTACATAAAACCGGTTAAATCATAGGCTCAGACGTAACACGAACGTAGACTGCACCAATGTCGAACCCTAAAAAACATCTCTCGTCCACCTAATTACCGGCGTTTCCTTCCATAAAACCTTGTTTCTCGTTTTCCCGGTGACATTGTATATTCTACAACAACTCCATAGTCACTCTGTATATCCTTCATTAAGCCCAATATGACAAATCCCTTATCCCATCGTACATAAAGTAATTAAGCCCACAACGAGAACTCCCTAACCACCCCGTATATTTATTCATAAACCCAGTAAGTCAAGTTCCTCACCGGTGCGTCGGGCTCGAGGCAGTCCCCCCCCACAGTCTCCGCGGAGAGGTCAGGGCAGCCGCTGGGCGCCTCCTCGCAGCCCAGCTCGGCCAGCGCGGCGCGGATGAGCTCGGCCTGGCGCGCGCTCTTGCGCTCCACCACACGCAGCTCCAGCAGCCGCGGGGGCTCCGGGCCTCCCGACACTCTGAAGACAAACACATGTTTGTATCATTAGGTTTCTCAAAAAGGGCTCTGATGATAATATATTGTAAGACGTTAAGGTTAATATCGACTAGTACATTGTGAATAATATTTAAATTTAATAGGTCCTTTCATATGAAATTAGCCTTTAATGTGTTTAAAGTAAAACTGCAAATAAATATATCTATATATATTAAAAATTAAACTGACAAAAAAATAATTGTGAAGCTTTTAATGAAGCGTTATAAAGTTAATAAAAAAATAATAAAACTTGTTTGTTTTTCATGGTGTATCAAATAAACTCTTTTAATTTCTTACCCATATTACGTGGATTGTAGAAGAATACATAATCTACCACACACTTGCAACCATTTTGGATTGAGGTTAAATAGTTCAAAATTCATTTCCGAGATTTGTCCCACACTAACAAGCTAACAGACAGGCAAAGTTAAAAGGTTTTAATTAAATTATGTCTGTCTGTCTGGACGCGATAAACTCAAGCTATCACGGATTTTTTGTACCCTTTACCAATAGAGTGTGATTCCTTGAGAAAGGTTTAGGTGTATAACATTCAAAGCTGTTTTTTTTGGTTCATTATTACATCTTATCTAAACAAATACTTTAGCTTCAAAATTTAATGTAGATTTAAATGTTAATTTACACTATTTGAAGTAAATAAATACTTTAGCAAGTATAATAGATTCAATAAAAACTTTCCTCCCTCATATTGCTACTGGCACTGGTCCTCCTTAGCTATATAAATCGGGTTGTAAAGGGATGCCTCCACTCGCTACCAAAATCTGTTTATTGTATCAAATTGCGTGCCAAAATGCAAGGCAGTTACTGAAATCCATACGGACGATGTTGTGGCCGGGAGACGCTATAATTATATATTTAATAAATATGTAATATTGTCTGTGCACTTTTGTAATTTTATAGGTTCATTGGTTTCATTGTTGTAAAAAATTGTGTCGACGAGAATCAATCAAAACTTTCAAGATAGTTTGGAATATATATTTTTTCTTGAATGGTATTGTCCAAACTACAAAATAAAAAATTAATCTGTAGGAGCAATGACCGGAAAGTATGGTGGGTGTCGAAGACATACTATTTGCATTTTTTCTAAATAAGCGACCGTCTGTCGTGAATTATGGTTTCTGGCATTGTTTTCAAGTAGAATTGGGTCAGAAGACATTATGTCATAATACATTAGTCTCGATTATTTAACAACTAGATTTTCAGGTAAACCTTTTCAGGGTTTGAGTTGCTGACAATACGCTCTTAATCTTCCTAAGCAAACGCTTACGGCAGAGTAAACGTTTGGCCAGTTCTTAGTAAATTTTAGTGTGTACTATCACTTGACCACCCAACAGTCCACAGGACCATTTTCTAGATCCAATTTCGCTTGGGACATGATTTTGCTTTTCCTCGTTTAAACTACTATGATGAGAATTTACGAAACATTTCGTTAATAGGAACGTAGTAGTCAAAATTATCTCGTTATTGTGACGGTAATGTAACACTTAATGCGAGTTTGTTAATGTGCTTAATGGATTTTGTTCTGTAACTCAACATTTTCAGAACGATAACATTGGAAACAAAACCGTACTCCGCTTTCCTTTACAGTATATTACTACAGCGCTGGCACCGCAATGAAACTGGTATTAGCAATTAGGTAATATTTAAATTTTTTGTTAAAAAACAAACGAATCACTAAATTCATAAAAACATATTTGAAACCAAAATTGCCAGTTCGCTAATTTCATATATATAAGGGCTTATTCATATCGAGAAACGAAAGCTAATAGAATTAGAGAGTGAGTAACCTATAATCTAACGTAATCTCTTAACATTCTGAATAACAATTCATTTATCTGCAAGAATATGGTGGATTTGTTTAATAAAATAATAATAAGTTTAAAATACTTCTAATATTGTAGTTGGAGGAGCTATATATACAAATCATATTTGTCAGATCAACATGATCTTTGATTAAAATAAAAATTTAAATGTATGTCCCAAAAAATATATTAAAGAAATAATATTATATATATAGTCGGGCTGTACTCATGTTATTATTATCGGAATTTGTCCGAGTACTTTCGAACCCATTCGGGGTCCTTATTCATGAGCCCTGAGCATGGCCAAAATCGCAGCGTGGGGAACATTATATTTAGTAGTAATCATGAATCACGAAAGTTTAAAAAAAGAAAGCAGAAGAAGAAAGGAAAACTATTAGTCAACGAATTATAAGATGTCATTAATTTTCGCGCTAAATAATTCATCCAATCATACATACAATTTTTTTTAAATTAAAAAAAAATATCTCACCTGTCAATTCCATTAACACCATTTGTCATCCCACTGTTATTATTCTTACAAACACCATTCCCAATAATCTCAGGTCCCTGTAACGCTGTCTGCTTCTCTCTGTTCTCCTGAAGACTTGCCTCCAGTTCTGTTAGCTTCTCCTTTAGCCATTCTACAGTGAGGTTGTCCACCGTCAGCTGGTTGGGTTGCAGCTTACCGCTTGTGTCCTCAACTAAACTCTCGTCAAAGTTGAAGGTGATGGGTGTCTGTGGAGGGGATCTGTAACAATTTATTACATGTTTACAATTCAATTTATATGTATTGCTTTTCCATAGGCAGGAGTTCTCAATACACGCCACCCAAGGAGGGCGTAGAGAGATGTCAAAAATGGCGCAAAGCGTAAATTTAGAAAAACAACCTTAAAATAAAAAAAGAATGAAGCTAAATTAATGATTAAAATACAATTACAATTAAATTTATTTATTAGACAATTCATTTCACTATTTTTTAATTAAAATGTTTTATCACGAAAGTCCTGTTATAGAACAATACTTGACAACAAAAATGAACAAACTTTCTTACTTGTATTTTTCAATAAATTCCTTGTACTCCTCTTGCGGCCTCAGATTCTGTACAGTGGACTCTACTTTGTTCTGAATTTCTCTGAACTTCTCGGTACTGAAGTCAGACCTTTGAACCACTTCCAGCATAATACTTTTCCTACAGAAAAATAAAATATATATTAATTAAAAAATATTTCACAATTACAATTAGAAAATAAAAAAAATGTAAATGAATCCTTATCGTGTGGAAATTTAACAAATTAACCAAAACAAGAAATCATAAAAAAGCTTATTTCCAAACGCTTACGCTTTACGCTTTTTGCATCTTTTACGTTTTTTTCAAACAATTAAAAATAAAAATAATAAAATAGACCTGACTATTTAAATATATTCATATGTATATATTCATATATATTTTCAATAATATATAAGTAAAAAAAATCTACATAACAGATACATTATTATAACCTATTATAATAGATGCATTAAGACTAGAATACATCATGTCGTTCACTGAATCGCTCTGAATCCTGCCAAGCAACTTTTAACAAAGCTTTCAACCTTGAGCAATATTGGATTACTTGTCAAAGGTGCCCTTCTAAAGCCTCTCGTATCATAAATAGAAATAATATAACCTAGTACGTCTTTTATTCCTATATATATCTAGCAGGTATGCATTTATTTATACAAGTCTTATAAAACATACAACAACTTGTACTTTGACTTATTAATAAAAAATTTGGTAAAGATATATTTTTATTAAATAAATATCATTATTTTGTATTTTATATTTTATACTTTAATGTAAATTATAACTTTATACTCAAATGTCAATCAATGGTTTTGGCAGTAGCGTAAATATACTCTGTGAGGCCCGTGGTAAGTGCAGATGGGGCATTTAAATGACTTATCCATACAGTCTTTTCAGATGGGTTGTCCTCTTCCGGGCTCGTGGTATTTTGCAATTTTAGCAATCTATTGTTACGTCCCTGAGCTTTGGTGACTTTTAAAACATAACTAATTCTATATTTCTAAACTATATCCACTTACCACGAGGATGCCGTAGCTTCTCCCTGCCGTCTCTGATGATCCAGCAGGGCTGGCAGCGAGGCCGTCCTTAGCGCCCGCTCGCACTCAGTAGCCTCGGCCAACAGCAGCACATACTCGTTGTGAGCTCTGTGCAACCTGCGACACGCCTTGCCGTATTTGTCTCGGGTTTCATCCAATTTACGACCCCCTCGGCTTGTCGGACCTGGTAACATATATTTTGTTGTTACTTTATTGAAATTTTCTAAATAAAGCATGGAAAAGTTTCGTTGATCTGAAAAACGTCATGTCCATTTTCCATACTACATACCAATACACAAATGCATGAAACCGCTACGTGCTGAATAAAAATAGATAATCTTTATTATAGCAGTTAGTACAAATAAGCGGGCGGTACATAAGCGGCTTCGAGTGCAATGACATCAAATCATTGATGAAGCACAACACGCACACACGCACGCACGCACACACGCTCGCAATTTGTGTGAACCCCATAACCATCATAAACTAAGACACTAATTTAATCGAATAAACGGGAAGTTTTAAAATAGCCTACATGTAATGCTACTTGAGGTTGCATACTGATTAAAATAGCTTACGCGAAATTATACCGGCGCCAGAAGGAAGGCAGGTCTGATATATGAAAATTAATGTATGGCCATTAGGTTTGAATGTTGCATGTATTATTGAACGGAGTACATTTTTTGAAAAAACATCTATTATATTTTTAACAATAATCCGACGTTTTGAATACTTTGGAGTAAGCACTTTCGCGGTAAGACAAGACAGATATCCATAGCCGTCTTCCAGTTAGTATAAACGTGAGTTAAATTCATAAAATAGTTTATTAGCTCAATTGATCTAAAGCTAGTTTAGAACTACCTACATCTAAGATATAATAAATTTCGATATTATTTTTTGAGAAATAATATATAAAAAAGTGTCATTCCAGCTGGACTAAAGTATATATACTTTATTATAGTTATTTTATTTATATAATAAAAACAAATATAACCTATGCAAGTTTCTGTAATAATATACAAAAATAACTTTTTCAACCCTAACCTTTAAACCAATGATCCGAGCCAAAAAACATAAACTGATTAGTCGATTATATATGGCTGGTGTTACAAACATTACGTCTTTAACATAGCTACATTGTATTGGCATTTAATTTGAAGAATAGGCGAAACGTGGGTGAAACTGTTTGTTTACTTTAACAAATAAATTAGGAATTAAACAAGAAACAAACCCAGTCAATGGCTCGATGAATGGGTTTATGTTAATGGGTACAAATATTTATTGAGCGAAGCAAGCGGAACGAACGTATGAGACTTTTCTGCATCCTTTGTGCAAGCGTCAATTAAAATGGTCTACCTGAAAATTTTCAAATTTTGCACACTGATAGACATTAGTCTGGTGGTGGTTAAAAAAATTAAGCTTGAAAAAAAAAAGTAAAAAAAATAAAACAGTTGAAGACAGAATTCGTCGATGTTTTTTAAATGCAACTTCGGTGGTGTTTGCACCTGGCTTTGCTCAATATGCCTACACATACCGAGATTTTGCGAGCGCTGCTAGTAAAAATTGAAGTTTGGTTCGCGCTCCTGTTCATTTATTTATATCTTTTCTACCTTGAATCCCAGTCAATGATCACTTGTGTACGTGATGACTATTAGAAGAGTTTTTACCGCATGTGTCTGATGTGAGGTAATTTTTAAAACAGATCATAAAACTTACATTTGAGATAGTTTTCTTCGAACTTGGCCCTCATTTGCTTGTAGGACTCCAGGCATTTTTGATATTCGCTCTGCTTTCTTTGGACCTCCTCTGTGAGCTAAAAATATAAAAAAGTTTTCTTTATAACAACAGACTTCCAAATCAAGCATCTTCAAAATAAAAGTAAAAGAATTGAAAAACGGTTTTATTTGCAAGCTTGATTTATAAGATAACAATTATATATAATGTAAGCAAGTTCTACCTAATCTATTTTTGTACTAATAACAATTTCATGCGATATTATGCCGCAGTGCGCGTACTCTGCTGTCTTTTATTTTCGCGAAACGTCAAAATGATGCAGATAAATATAAAAAAGGGTAGTGTAGTTTCGTGTCTGTGTAAAAAATGATTTTGATTTACCGAACACGTCAGTAAAGATAAAGATTACAGAACCGAAATTTAATTAAATAATATGTCTAATAAGCTTTAAAACTAGCTTAAACATTCTTACATAGCTCTATATTTATTTTAAGATAAAATACTAACATAATCCTTATGCTAACATAACTTGCGTCTAAACAAAAGGATTAAAAAAATAAGTATATAAATATTAGCAAAACAAAAAAAAACTAACTCTAAAAATATTGCTTGAAAAATAACACATAGTATAGATTATAATTATCATATAAATTTATCTTATACTTAGAACATTCACTACTTAGGTACAACGTTCAAAAGGTACCGTTATCACAATACTTGTTTTATCTATAAGAACATAACTTAATCGTTTATTCAATTAATAATATCAATTCCACTAAAATTAAACTATAGTAATTATAAATCGTTATTCAAAGAATCCACTTTTAATTTAAATTGGTAGTTATAAATTTTAGAGAACTTAATTTTTAATTAAAGAATTATCTAGTTTTAAATGTCAATGTCAAAAATATATGTAAAGTTACATTTATTATAAAGTTCCAAAAGAAAATACTTAGCTTTTGACAATTTATGTTAATTACAAATTAATATTATATACATTTTTTAAGATATACTCATATACATTATAATTATATACAGTTTTTAGTATATTATTATTAGTTATTTATATGGGAAAAATACAATCGTAATCAGAGAGAGTTTAAAAATAACTTTATTAATGTATCATAAATATTATATGTACCTAATTTTTTAGTCTGTGTCATCCGCCATATTTTGAGAATATACAAAACAAGAAAAATAAAATAAATATCACACAATTTGTTAAAAATATAATTGTATTTAATAAACGAAATGTCACGTGTAAATATATGATATTTAATTTAAAGGTAAAGCACAATAAAATTATTGAAACCTCCGGATTTTAAGGTTACAAAAATGTCAATTGCTTTATTCTAAAGTGAGTAGAAGCAGTGTGTTAGTAGGTATCAATAATTCTCTCACGGCCTCTTGAGTAAGTAATAATTATGCCGAGTCTATGATGAACACTTTAACCTGCTTTTACGATATGCACTGGAATTTGAAATCTATTTAGATTCACTCGCAGCACTGCACAACATATAAATTCAGGTATATAAAATTCTCCAAGAAATAGACATTTACACAGAAATCGGTAAATTGCACGTTACGTTACTTTAAAAAAAAAACACTACAATCAATAAAACTTTTTTTATTACATAAATACATAAAAGGTGTTGAATATAAAGTCAAGCGAAATATTAATATGCTAGTAATTCCAACTTTATAGGTATGTTTTTTTTAAGTTGAAATAAAATTTAAAAGGGCAGTGATTGTTTAATGAACTACAGTATATTCGTAACTATTTTCAAAACAGTAAAAATAAAAAGAGAATAAATATATTTAAATTATATTCAAAAATAGAGGCTAAAATAAACGTGTTCAATTGAAATACTAATTACTAATTCCTTTTTTAAATTTTTACCACAAAAAATATAAAACTCTTGTAAAGTAAACATAATTATAAAATATAAAGCTTTATGCAGACAAGCTTCGTGTGGTAACTACCGGAAATGTTTGGAATAACGTTCTCAAGCTATATTGCGTCACAGCCGTCGATGAATCGTCAGCTGTCAATACATTAATAGTACATTTTAGAGTTCATACGTTAACATAAAATAATAACATTATCAACAGGTACAACCATTAGATTATAATATTTCCTCATTGTATAGAATAATTTATTCCTTAAACCTTTAGTAAAATAAGATTTGAAGTATGAAAGCAGTCTATGTTAACAACATTATTACTCGTAGTGAACGGTTTTTATTGTATAGACAAGTATTTTGTACAAAAATATAAACTCTAATATTAAAACCGCAATTAAATATTAGTCATATATTAATCAAAAGTAACGCATATCAAAAACTCATTAAGTAATATAAATTTGAAACAATCTTAACAAAATTTAAACCACAATAAATCATATTAAAAACAACCTGTTACATGCGGTTTCACCCGCGGTCGAACGGTTTTTTTACTATTGGGATAAGTAAGAGCAGCAGCGTTACACTAGATATCTTCTTCATCAATAGTATTTTTCAAATCAATCAATTTGCGAGTTAAACAAACTTCATATTATTAGTAAAGATATACTTTATATTATTAGTAAAGATATATTTTTAAGACATCAACATGAATTTGAAAGTTATAATGATGCCGACACAAATAATGTTAAAATCTTTATTAATTTAACGGTTTTATCTCTTAATTGGTATATTGTATAACGGGGATCATAATTGTATTTTAAATCCTAACGGAGTACTCTCACAATCGACGAACGTTCGTCGAATATCTATACTAATATTATAAAACAAAAAATTTGGTTGTAACGCGCTAACCTTCAAATGGTTTTAAAAATTCTCTCGGATTATAGTATTCATAAGCAAGAGTATAGACTATAAACCATCTAGCGTTGAAATAGGACTCTTATCCTAACAGTAAATTAAAATGTCCGTCCATGGGTGGACCCGCGAGTACTAGCTAGTTAATATAAAAGTCCTAACAATGGTATGAAATATCTGTTATGCAAATAAAACTAATCACAATGACATAACATCAGAAAGTAATTGGCAATGACTTAAAGAAACATGTGCGTGTGTAATAAGAATTGGACACTCATGCGAAAGCAATAGTTTTCTCTATAATGACGGTTTTACAGTTAATCGTAAAATTACTTAATAGGCACTTTGAAGTACGTATAAGAATTATTTTAATCAACTTTAATTTTTCCAGAAATCAATCGTAAAAAGATTGGAGGATTACATTTTTATAGGGACATAAAGTGACTGCAGGTCACAAAAGGTAATATTTTCGGTTTTTGCAGTCTGTGGTAAACCGCAAACGACTTGTAATCACTTGTAATTCATCGGCTTACGATTCTTTCTTTTTGAGCTCGTGAATAAATCGTGTACCGACAGGACAATGTGACTGTATAATAAAAACGTAATCGAATTTTATATTTTTATTCTTTCTAGTGAGAATTACAAACTGATAAAATTTATGTAAGTTTTTAGTAATAAAGTAATATACGTTGTTTTGAGGATTGTATTTAATTTGAAACATAAACTAAGGAATGTTAAGTTTGTTTTTTGGGTCTGTCAATGTCATCGTAGTTGTGAAACGGGAAAGATGAAATACTTTTTTTTTGTTTTTAACTGGCAAATGCGGACGTGTGTATAATTTAATTCAGAAATTATTAATGTTTTTTTAATGGATACTTAAATGGGCTCTCAAATGGTGTAAGTATGAAAAGCTAATAAATTTATTATAGAAAGAGAAAGTAAAGTTGTGCAAGCCTTGTCTGGCTGAAAACTTGTCAAGCAAAAATATGCAGACAAACTAGGACCTCGAGACTAATAAACTAAGTACAAGAAATAGATAATTATTAATTATTTTTATAAATGCTATTTCTTTTTTGCTTATAAAACTAGTTGCATATATTTTTATTATCAAATACTAATCATTACATCTAGATTGAGAATTCAAGTTACCAAAGGTTGGTATTACTGACCCACATTGCCAAATAGCGCTGAAGTCATGACATACGTCATCGATTATGATATATTATGATATCATTTTGATATATTGATATTTATCTAACAGCTGGGCACGTGTATTTTGAATCAAACGTTTTTCGGCTTGTAAAAAAAAAGTAATATTGAAACACAAAATATTGTATCCTAGTAACACTTAAACAGTTGACAAGTGTAACCATGTCAGTAACCTCTTAACGGGACAAAGAATCTGCGAAATTTGTCGCGAAACCGTAGCCCCGATAACTTGGTTCCGTTGGTTTAGCCAAAAAAAAATTACTTGTACTTTTGAAATAAGAACACAAGTATATAAAATATTAAATTATCAATTGTGTTCTCCACAAACTACCACTTTCTGATTTTTGTACCGTTTTTAATGGACAAAAGTTAAAATTGGGTTTTTAAAGTTGACTCTACGGATTGTTAACGACAAATGATATGTTAAGTCATTTTATTACAGCTACCTGCGGAGAAAGCTTTTTTCTAAGAAAACCCGACAAAAGTGAACAGGCGAGGCCAAGTTCCACGTAAACAAGCCTTAAACCTATTTATTTATCAAATAATGTACGAAAATATTTTATTTTAACTATGCAATGAGAGATATAAATCTTTACCTATTATTTATATTATAAAAGATCTATATGGTAAAGAAAAATGTATCCCACGCGGGAACGAATACATGTACTTTTAAGAGGAAAACCATAACGAGAGTATGAGTAAGAATGCCGATCATTCTTTAAAAACACGCCTCGTAACATTTTAATTGATAGTAGTATGACTCATATGTGGAAGTTATGCACAGGACTTAAACACACACATGCATATACATATCACACACAGATAGAAGGGATACGCCTTCAACGGGATACGCGTGATTAGTATTTTAAATTAAAACTACTTGAACTGAATGTAAACCTTGCACTTATTAATTAAACACCAAATGAAACATTTTCATGAATCAACAACTAGTATCACATTTTTAAATATATAAGTGGTCTAGCTTCTAATAGTTATATTAACTTGGAGGTATACGATAAAAAAATGTCTTTTAGAAAGGTTTTAATGGCCCTTCGAAGTAACTTATCTTTAGCATGCAGGCCTTACCTTAACTGTATTTGTGTCTGATACTGCTCTCTTGTAAACATGAATGTGTGAACAGCAAAGCCGATCGCAAGGTGTGGTCGGCTAGCTTTCTATAAGATTGTGTAACTTCGTGACAAGTTTACTAAATACCTTTAATTGTTAATCTTATTTATTTATTTATTTTCCTTTCCCGCTTTCAATAGATATTATTTGTATACGTCAAATGGAACTGTCAGGAGGGCTTATTTTGACACTACTTGTAGGATCTAGAATTTTTTTTAAACTATTTTAAAATAGATCGAGATTGGGTCTGTCCATGCTCTTGTTTACTATAGACTTTCTGTTTATAACAATAATAATATTTATTAATTATTTATAAATACATGACTTAAATTAAAATTTGTCATTTATTGAAAGTTATTTATATATATTATTTTAAGAAAAAATTCAGTTTGTCAAAAAAATATTAGAAACAGTAATAAACCAACCTCATTAGTGATAATAAACATAAGTAACGATAAAAAACAATAAGCATAAGTATAGAAGATATCTACATTTATAATTATAAAAGTATAAACGAATATATAGTTTTATAAGCAACTTTTCCTCTTAAGGTTCATTCACGAGGCATTACGCCGAGGGCCCTACCCACGACTCGGATGTTGTGCCAATTAGATACACTCCGTCTATAACATTTATATTTTAAACCTACCTTCATATTGCTTTATAATATAATATTTTTTTAACTGTTTTATAGTATACGTAAGACGCTTCCAAAGGCTATAATTATGTTGTTAATATTCTAAAAATTTATAGTTAGAATATGTAATACATAAATAAAATATATTGCACATTATTCCAAAGTACTGTTTGTAGACACGTCTGGGGAGGTCCTTACTTTTCAACGATTGAACAATTTCTCAATGAAATTTCATATATTAAAAAAATAACGGCTAATATATATAACAACGAGTGATTCAATTCTTGGAATTATTTACATTTACATGAAAAATCTACACCAAACATTATCTTACTAATAAATACACAAAGAACGAATGAATAATATTTACATTTCAAAAAACGATTACCAATAAATGTGATTCATTTCTCATTCAATCGAATTAGCTTATTATAATAGTTTTTGTTTAGTTTGGGATATTTTTCGGGATAAAGAGTAATACTTTATATATGTATATATTTATATATGTTTGGTATATCATTATATTACGGCATCACACTTAAATTTAGATTACTTCAATGTTATCGAACAAAGGTCTCAAGAGACCGCTACTGAGCGAAAACTCTTATAATACCCAATATTACTTCATTGTTTTTATTTTTATCTGTGGCATATTTTATCTATGGTGTGCAAAAAATATTACTACTACATAAAAGAGAAAACAATGCATTTTAGAATGTAGAAAACGATAACGAGAAACTATTGACCATTGCATATGTAGGTATGTAAGGAGGCGCAAGCAGGGTACAAAGTAGATATTATTTTGCTTTGTCGTCGGGTGACATGTAAACGCCATGACAGGACATTGACACGACGTGCCGGCACGTAGAGGTAATATCTAAGGTTTAAACTCAGACAGAAACATGGTGTATGAGGAATCAAAACGTTATCTTTTTAATCTAATGGATTAAAAGGGCGTTTTACTTTACATTACTATTTTTTAAATATATATTTATATATAAGTCTATTATATAAGTCTATTCATTACGATTTAAATAAGACGAAGTTATTTTAACAAAAATCCTAGAAATCTGAAATTAAATTTTTATTTTTATATTTATTTTAAATATTTCTGATAAAATTAACAAACTTTGTATTAAAGAAATATGTCATATATGTAAAAATATGATTTCTTTTACAATAAGCTATGAAATTTTTAGGCAGTAATTTAACATGTAATAAATAATAGTATTTTTTATTTAAGCAGTGGTAAGTAAAAGAAAAGTTCTCAGTATCGGCGCGTGTAACTATCAAACCGTCGCCTATTTACACAGCTAAGCAAACTTGAGTTGTTATTATCTTTAACCAATTTAAAATGAACTCTTTCTTCACTATCGCCAAGTACGTCAACATATAATCGTTATACTACAGTAGTTCTTGTTCAAGTGGTTAAATTATCAAAGTGTAATGACGAAGTTACGAGTTTAAAGAAAACTCTTAAATAATAGCGTTATTGTCAACAATATCGTTTCTATTTGGGTAGGGTTATTTATCTTGTATCATTTATAGTTGAACATATTTTTATTATCAAATATTAACTATATAGAACATATAATTACTACGACTCTTTTAAATAAATATTCATATAATAAATCAACTTTTGCACTAGAGAAATAAGCTGTTGATGTTTCAGAGACATAGAAATAACACTAAAACTTGAAACAATAATCTGTGGATTACATAAACTGTCACGTGTGAGAATAGAACCCACAACCTTTGATTCAGCACCCAGGGCCACCGACCACTAACCACTAGAGTCTAGACGAATCGGCGACATATTGCTTTTTTTTATATTTCATGTAAACTATTAATATAATATTTATATCATTTGATTAAATTGATCACGCAGCTTCAAGAGATGCTCAATGTATTCAAAAACGTCTTTATACTTTAAGCAGGCCTTTCTTAAACATACTCGTACATAGAGTTACTTTTACTTTTATTGATTAGTATTCAGAAAGTTTTAACTTTCCCCTACTCGAGGACCCACCCATCAAGTTACTGAATCAATGTTACTATTCAATTATTTTAACTGTATATAATTGTAACAATTTTTAAAATGTATCTCGTTTTGACACAAATATAGTAATTTTATATATATCTAATAATAAATTAAATTGTAAATCAAAATAAACTTATTAGTTAACGATTCATTTTTAAAGAGTTCAACTTCTAAACTAATGTGTATACAACAAATCAGCGATCAACACACACATAAACGCACGGACACAGGTTTACTCAATGAACTGTGGTCAGGGCTGTGCTTATTGCCTCAGGATTTATCGACGTTTATACATAATCATTGGTAGTGTCATGTTTATTACAAGTTCTGAACCCCGAACATGATGTCGTTTTTTTAATTTAATCATTATATCTTTTACCGCGTTTTTGTTAATAACACATCTTGAATTCACTTGCAAAATGTGTTTAAATACTTAAAATGTTTTGTGTTTAATTTCAATCGATATTTTTGTATGATAACAAACCTATAAGTAATATTAAGAATCACTGCCAATATATTTTGGTAGATGCGTCATGATCGTTAAATGCTAGCGATTCTATTAGACCAGTTTATTTAAAATCAGTACAATGTCACATAGTTTTTCGTCTGAAACGTCATTGACTGAATTATTAAAATAACATAAATAAAACCATGATGTCAGTTTATCAAAATAAATGTGTTTTTGGAATAGAACATACGAGTCGATAATTTTAAAATAAAATTTGTTTAATCGATGACTTTATAAAGACTGACAAACAGCTCTACCCTTTAGACGGAGCGGAGAGTGGGCGGGATTGTTGCACCGGCTAGCGGTGCATCATCCCTCTCCCTCGCACACTGCTTTACGATGTTTTATATAATGTCAAACCTGAATAAAATAAAAATCTAATTTGTTCTTAATTTCTCTATCTACAAAATTTTGTAGGGTTATAATTTTGATAGATGTTTCGATACTTCGGTGGTCTGCAATTCTAACGCCTGAGGAATTGATGTTTCTAGCCATAAATACAGGCGCGATAAGTATCAGCCGGGACCGCAGGGGCTATGGGTGGTCGGCGCGAAATTCGGCAGAGCGCTGGCCTCAAGACCGGTTCTGAGAAGGCTCGTCGGCTATTGTGTCTGCCCTCTACCACGTTTATAATCTTCCTGCGCGTATCAACACATACTTTATGAAACTCGCTCAAACGACTTCGTTACAGATGCTGGACATTAAAATTTGCTTTGAAGTGATAAAGGAAGTATTTAAATATTTTAAAATGTCAGTTATGTAACATATTTTATTATTAACTAAATAACAAACAATCAGTAGAAAATCAATAATTTATTTATGACAACTTTCGTTAACACAAAAAAAAATATTAAATTATAAATTATCCAATATGAGCAAGAAAAACATTGAACCTTCTTCACGGACAAACAGGTGATTTGAAAAAATAAGACATGAAGGGATTAGAACAGCAAACAGTGCCGCAGGACAGCTCACAATAGACGAATAATATCCTCCACCTAATCTCTTTTTCGTTAACGGCACGCCATATTTCATTCTAGCAGCCATTGTCAATAACAGACGAGGTCAGAGGCAAATAGGAAAAAAGAACCATAAGAGTTTTGTTTTCTTTTCCAAAGACTCAAACAAAATACGTCTCGGCACAGTTGCTTGAACGAGCCGCCTTTTAAAATTCTAATCTTTTTTTTAATACCTTTTCATTAATATATTTGGTTCGCTGCCTCGCCGTCAATTTTTTTAACGTTTCTAGAATTAGGTACCTGAGACTGACATATTACGGAATTTGGTTAATACTTCTTATTGAAGGGTCGAAAATAAACATTAATACTAACCTGCACGTCATAGGAAAAATAAAATGCTTTTTAGACGTTATATTATTGTAACTTATTAGATACTGTCAGGAATAAATCAATTTCACTGAACTTAGTCGCTTCTCTGTCAAGGCGAGAGGTGCGGTGAGAAAACAATGGAAATCCTTAACCTTACATACTTTTTGCAGAGTAAAGAAAACGTGTACGAAACATTTCCTTACAGCAATATCGCATTAAGTTCTTCGTACTGCGCATGCGTCATGGCTACTTAAATTTGATCATAGGTCACTATGAAGTAACATGAAAAAACTTTAAAACGGAAAAACTTACCGATTTATTGAATTTGATGACACATACATATTATAATATGATGCAATATATTTATTGTTATTTTACACATCTGTAGGAAGACTATGAAACCACAGGGAAATGAGGTTAGTTACATGGAATAACAAGTCATACTTACGCGTTTGCGGAAAAAAATTTAACCACAAGCCACGTCACTTTAAGTTTAAATAGTAATAATTTATACAAAATAAATGTAAATCTTAATAAACATAAACACTACTCAGTTAGATCACGAGTCTAGCAGCAATTAAAAAAAACAATCAGAAAGGAAATTGCCAATTGACCTACCATTTGACATTTCAATTATGAAGTCCTCTGTGGAACTCAGACACTGTTCTTAAATGAACGACTTAAATTTATTTATTTATTGTATTTTAAATCACCTAATAAAAGTTATACAATGAAAATGGAGGCAAGAACTGTCTGTCAAAATAATACCTAATTAAAAACATATATATTATTTTTAAATCCTAAAAATCCTCAATACAATAATAACATTCTCGTCACTGTTGCAAGTAATTAATTTGTAAAAACAATGTACGCTAACCTACATTTCTTGAGGACATAATTTCACTTTCCCACGATAAGAGTCAAGATTTTCAAACATTATATCATAATACGCAACTAAGAATTTAGAATACGAAGACAATGTAATCATTACTTCTACATATTATTAGAGATAAGTTTAGTAATATTCAGATAAAACATTTATTTACAATTCACCTAATTTATAACCTACTTAAAAATTATAATCTATGTCAACAATGTTTTTCTCATTATTTCTCAATTACCTTACAAATGTATTATAAATAATACTTGAGTTGACATCTAATTTAATTTTGCCTGTGATTTGTATTTCTTTTAAAAACAGATGTATTTTTCAAAATTTGCAAATCAGTTGTAATGTGAAGTTAAAGTTTTTGAAATGTCAATTTCCGTTTTATTTAGTCTGAACTCTCTAATGTATTATTAAATACTATTAATAAAAAATATGAATGCGTTTCTAAATTATTGTTTAGGGTTACATATTTACCTGGTGAGAGGGGAGGGTGACCCCTGTTACCTAACATAGGCCTACGACGGGAGGGTGCTCTTCGTTGCTCGGGGCACCCTCATTTGGGGGCCTCGCCGGGGCGTCACGGTGTGTGCTAACGCGATCCCGTGACGTCCCATTACGGCAAAGAGGGCAACCGTTGGTTTATTAGTGGGTAGCCTTAAAAATGGCAGCATCCTCTATACTGCCGGGTAGTCCCACATCACCCCCCGGCCGTCACCTCCTTTGGGCCGACGGGGTACCCGTAACGGGTTTTTCCAACGGAGAGAAAAAAAAAGGAAAAAAAATAAAAAAATAAAAAGGGTTAGATATTATAAAAAGGAATAATACCAAACTGTACTGGCTGCAGTGGCTGCCATAATAAAGTATTGAAAAAGGTTACTGTGTAACCGTAGAACATTCTTGTTGACTGCTGTCTTTTTCGAGAATAAGTATTTTTATGATTACAATATGATAAGAAAACATACTTAAACATCTCTATCTGTGCATATTTATTATTTCAAGACTTTCGACATTTTGTTTTTTTAAGACTCAATAAAACACAATAGTTAGAAATAGCAATCCAAAAAGAAAATTTCTTCTCTTATATATTATATGGATCTAAGCTAAAAAATTTAGTTTAACATTAAAGTGATTACAGATTATTTAATATAACATACAGCAATGAATTTTGTTTGGTTGTTCGAAATCAACTTTCTTCAAGCTTGTCATTACAGCCCCATATTTACCATGAGTCACTTCAGTGCAGACTTCCTTCCATCATGTCTTACGCACTTCATCAATATGATGATATGACCTGATATGACCTAAGAAGTCAGAACACCTCTCTTCAACAGATAATTAAGACTCTTTTCATTACATGCATTTCTCAGAAAAACTCTCGTACCAAGATATGTAATATATATCACTTTCCTTAGATTTAAAAATATGGACATATATTTTTTAAAGTAAGAATAGCCTATGCTTTCATCAATTTGCTTTGTATATTACTGTTAAATTAAAAAAATTATGTGTCTTTATTCATCATGGATACATTGAACTCCCAATAATGGTTTTACCATTTTATTATTCATGTTATTATCTTTCTTATTGTGATGAATCTATTTGATTTATATCAAAATTACCATTATTCATAAGTTCGACTATACGTTGTCAATGTCGAAATGACATTACTTACATAAAAAAGGTTGCCCTACATTTAATTCTGTTGCTATATTAAAAATATAGAATTGAGAAAACTATCTAACTATAGTTGTCTAAATCTTGATTTTTTTTATTGAATTGATTTGAATTGAATCTTAGCCTAACCTTTCATTGCTGATTTAGACTGAATGATTTAAACCGCGTCACGAACATTGTTAGAGCGCTATCATGACTTGACACCTACCAACGATTGCTCAACAATATTTATGTAATTTGTTTTGTTGTAACTCGATCTTTCATCGATCTTAATTCATTTTGATATTGGATTGAACGATCTTTCATTGCCATTGGATTTACTTCTATTATTATTGAATAATTGTTTATAAGAATATCCGCATCACATACGTCAATATTGAAAATTTCAACTTATTAAATAATTTTATATACTTATGTATATCCGGCTTTTCTCACGTTAATTTTAACGGAATTTGCCTGACTAGTTTCCTAACTCAATAGTTCACGCCGCGATTTCGCCATAAATTAAAACTACTTGGGCAAATTACGATAAAATTAACGTTAATACAGACAAATTGTTATATATCATTATTATAGTATCAAATAACAATATGTTGTATCATTATATTATATTAAAGTAGGTTAAAAAGACCTATTGTAAGCATTTTACAAATATTTTTTTCTATTATATACTATATTATTAATACGTAATTTATATTATATATTACTTACGAAATATATCAAGTTGAAATATATATATTAGTAGTATAGAACACGTGCAGCTGTATTGAGAAACCAAAGATAGTGCAACGAACTATTTAGAGCAGTGCGACATAAAATCTCAAAAACTTGGGCTGCAGCCAGTCTCAAATTGTTGAACCAATTATTAATATTTTATCGCTACGATAGTTATTAATCTATCCGACGCTTTGATTAGACTATGGACTGTCGTTTGCTGTTAAGATATTTTAAACATTATATAATGGCAGTTCAAAAAACTATAGCTCCTTTTTATAAAATCTATAAAAATTCGATAGTTTGTTTTAATGTGTTATTGTTTGTTGTATTTAATTACTATAGGTACTACGTCATAATATCGATCCACGTATCCATGTGTTATGTTGTAATCAAAACAGAACTATATTTAGTTAGTCACGACACGGTTTTGTTTATTAGAAGTGTAACTAATTAAATCGTTTGAAACTCAACAATACTACAGTTCATATTTTACAGTTTTGTGCTAGCACAATATAGCACAGCTATATCTTCCTTTGGGTACTTGTAAAAGCAAGCTAGATGATTCTACAAATACCAAATCAGTTACACCCCAAATGTATGAATTATCATACATTATTATGATGTTAACTTAACATATCAAATTTTGCACATTTTTTTTTATTCCATGTATATTTTATTCCATTTATAGTAAGTAGTAATGTATTAGTTGTCAAAGGCATCTCTAAAAAGCTGATGAAAAAAAAAAATATGAAATTGATTATAGAAACGTTTGACATACGCAAAATTCACTTTTCCTGCGTATCAATATACAGCCATTTTGTGAAAATTAATTGCACTCGATTGTTCTAAATCAATAATACTTAACAAATTTGAGAGCATTTCAAACAGTTAGGATTTATGATGCAATTGTATAAAAAGCAAAAGCACGTAAGTGACCTATTGTGAAACGTGATCTATACAAATAAAATGAAAACGTAACAATGGTATCGTGGGAACAGCAAATTGGCAGGGGTCAAGTGGCTACGGTTGATGCTATTTACATCATAATACTGAGATTAAAAATCGTATGTGTTATATCCATAACAAACTTCAACACACAACAACCTTAGTTAACCTTTCTTAGAATTTGACATTGAAAATAATATTTTTCACGGATTTTACTCGATTATTATTGTGTACACTTTAACTTAATTTTAACCCGTTTTAAATGCTTTGGAAAAAACATGTACAAGATAAGGGTAAATAAGTGTCTGTCAGTAAGTGACCTAACTTACTGATAAACTTCCTCAACTTATAGACAGACAAGATGTCGAATAGATTCACCGAAACAATTAGAGTCACGGTAGCTCAAATGGCAGAGTGACACTGTTTTCCAGAGGTCACATGTTCGAGTACTGCCCTAGTTAAATATTATACACAAATTCAAACATGTATTTTACGTAGTACATCGAAAAATTTTGAATCAGTTTATTAAAAAATAACGAGTATTAAAAAATAACGAGTACATTATTTTTATTTTTACTTTTCTATCTAGGAATTAGTAATTAGTAATTTAGTATCTAGGAATACTAAATTTCATGAAAATCGTTGTAACTGTTACTGACATACAGTTTTTATATGTATGTATATATACAAGAATTGGTCGTTTAAGTGGTAAATTATTTTTAATATATACTTGGGAATCGATATCAGTAGATTTTATACAAGTAAAAACCTAATTGATAACCAGTCTTGCATCTTTTAAAGCATTGGGCAGGGGCGGCTCTAGCTCGTGCAGCGCCCGTGTGCAATGAAACCCTGGCGCCCCCTAGGCCTAACACCCCCCCCGCGGCTATAACTATTAACTAAAAAATTTACGCCGCGGCGCCCGTGTGCATTACACACCCTGCACTATAGGTTGAGCCGCCCCTGGCACTAGGTACATTAAAAGAAATATATACAATGTTGTTTAAGTAAAAGCTTTATTATCTGGTTCTCTTATCTCGTATTTTCTGTATATATTATATATCTATATTAATTGTATAAGGCGGAAAAGTTTGTTTAAACGCGCTAATCTTCGAAATTACATGATGGATTTAATTTTTTTTTATAAATATGATAAGGTGGTTTATAAAGAAGGCTATCTATCATAATGCCACTACTTCTATTTATCTTCATAGTAACTAAAATCGCGAGTAACAAATATTTATATATAAATAATAGACTAAATGATATTTATAAAAAAAATAATGTAATAGTATTAAAACTTTTAAAAGATATCTAGATAAAGAAACATTGTCATACAACCTGAAAGTAGCCAATACCTGACCTTGGTATTTGCGTTTATAGTCATACAAAAGATAATGTTATCGGTAAAAGGAAATTCCAAAGATAAACAGTTGAAGCATTCATCCTTATTAAGGGGGCATAAAACATGAAATGGACAATGCGTTCTGTGGTTTATCGGAGTCACGACTAAGTCATCAGGTATTTATAAACTGGTCTACTGTCACAATGAAGTCATAATCCAACCTGTCGGGTTATCGAATTTAGATAACTGTAAGCGAAACTTTCACTATTGGCGGCAGATTTCACTTTCGCGCTTCAAGCTAATGAGATAGCTTGCGTAACAAAAGGATATTTGCTTTGAGACCATATGGTTCGACTGTCATGAGGTCGTGTCGTCGTGTTCTTCTTCGAATCGAATTTTTATTCGTATTCTGATTTGTATTTAAAAACATTATTATATTTTAATATAAATTCGCAGTTCAACTTTATTTTATTCTCTTTTTCTACTTTAAATTTAAACTGTACAATTGACAAAAATAACTTAATAGCCTATTCTTTACAAACCAAAACCAGACGTTATTGGCACTAACTCAAATATTTTTACAAGACAATTTTATAGAAAGTGACTATGATGAAACTCTAAAAGACGCTGATTATGAGATACTTCCTGAAATACCAATTAATATTGCTTAAACAAAAATAGTACATATCAAAAAAATAACACAAAACATTATAACTAGACAATATATATATCTAAAACTTCTATAAAACTTCTATTCTCATGGTATTTAACTACGATATTTTGGTATAATTAAATTAAATGGCGTCGTGTTATACGTTCGACACGGTAGCTTATGTTTTATGATTCAAACCCGATAAATATTACTTTACAATAGCTTTAGGAATAAACGGGTACCTATTGTGATACAAAATTGAGACTTTTTCAACATACGTTTCGTTTCACCAGACATTAGTCTTATCTATTATGTGTAAAATAATAAGAATAAAGAAGAGAGAACATGATTTACCACAGTCGTTTTTAGGTCAGTATTATTAACAGCTGCTAAAATCGAAGTATAGATGTCCGCTTTTCTTTTGGCCTAGTTCCTGCATTTTATTCACTTTGTAACACAGACACGAACGGGATTCTCAATTTTAAATCCGCAACAAGGAGGACAACTGGGTCAGACGCGGTCCAATAAGCTAAGCTGATAGTAAAACGGAATTAAACCATCGAGATCAAAGTAAAAAACATACACCATCTTTTTCCACTATAATGAGTAACGGTAAATGTTCTCAATAAAAAGTTTATATAAATTGGGCATTAGAACTTAGTTATGAATAGAAAGTTAATCTATTATTGTATTAAAAATAATGACTACAATAAAAAGAAAACTAAAAACGAAGAAATCAGCAGTGCACGCGCGGGCGTAGGGCCAATGAACGGTGACAGGTGCCGCAGCCAATCCCGATACAGATCAGACTCATTTTACGCGACTTACTTAGAATTTACGAAATTACATATTGCATCCTTTTCTGATTCATTATTATTGTATTTTGAGAGAGTGAGAGATATGCTATGCTGCAAGATGAAGTAATACGCTTGGCTTGGTTTGCTAAAATTCTAAGCCAACTTTCCTGTTTAGTTAATATCTGTTGTTCCAATTTAATAAAGAAAATAATCATTTAGAAATATATATTTAGAAAAATATATAATTCTTTCAAGATTCAATTCATCGTGAATTAATTCAATTAGTTTTTATAATTGTGATAATAAAAAATACGTATAGTATTTTTATTAACAATGTTATTTAAGTGTGAATTACATATTATTCCACTAATATCTCCTAACAGATGTTAGTTGCTCCGGTTAGTCGCAAACGGCACCAATGTGTGTTTTATTTACATTTCGACGAAAAAATTGGCGCGAATCCAAAATTAGACGATCACGTGCCGCTAGTCGCCTTTTGTAATATAATCTTTGTATTTAGTTATAAAGATTACAGGAACATTTGTTTGCTCAATGTAAATTGATGTGTGTAATAAATGTGTATATTTAATTGTACTTGCCGATTCATTACTTCGGTTTGTTTTTACAGACTTAAAATATATGTTAAAAAATAGCGGTAAGTTCAATTTGCATCAACATTTAATGCTATTTTATACATATTTAAACATTGTAAAATTCGTCAGTCAATATCCCGTATCTGATAAGTATGGCCAATATTAAACAGATTGGAAAAGTTAACAGTTTGACCCTGACATAGATACTTCTTACACCGTTCTCTAAGACCTAATTATCTGAAGTAATGAGAGTAGATCGACGATAGGAAACGGACGATTGAACAAGGAAACATGTTCAGCCGGTTGGTAACGGAAATCACTGAGTTCTAGCAACAAATTTAATTAATTTATAATCTGTCTACACCAGGAAATAAACAAAATTAATTGGATTAATAATTACAATTTAGTTGATTGTTTTTAATAGTTTCAAACCTATATTATTACGTGATGTTTTGTTATTGGCGTATAAAATAGAAAATGCAAAACTGCAAATGAGTCAACGTTGTTATCGACAACGGAACGTGATCGGATACGGTGATATCCAGAGTGATAAGTGCAGCTACAGGACTGTTGATAACAAACTTTCAGTTAAAATATATATCAATTTCTAAGCTTTGTTATCTTCCAGATAAACCTTTATAATTTTGATGTCGATCTGCTGTTTCTTTCTTTCTTTATTCTTCTAAATTTAATTGAAGTTTTGGAACATTAAGAATTTTTTGACATCTATGTATGCGAAAGTTTTTTTTTTACTTAATGAAGTATTCGATTTTAAAAATAGAGTAATATGAATCATGGATACAAAATGACTTCGGTTGCAATTTCAAAATTTTGCACAACTCTTTATTTCAATCTATAAATTTTATGAATAAAATATGCAATAAACATAGTAATTTCATCATAATAATTTGTAAACTAATATAATATTTAAAAAACTGTAGATTTTGATCAATATACACAAGTTACGAAGCTTAAATGAAAATCACAAATTATGTATACACTTTTCTAAGGATTTTGATTGGTTTAAAGTTTAATACTAAACCCTAAAAAAATATTTTTTTTGTCCAGTTTACGACGCACTATTTAAAATAAAATATTGGATTAAGCTAGATATGATTACTAGTACAGTATTTGACTAATCTTCCTAATTTAGACAATTAAATGTCTGACTGAGTGTCTTAAATAATCTTACTTGTGTAAACTGTGTTGAAATCTTAGAATGGTCCTCGTGGTAGACCTTGCGGGCTTTCCGTCTCTCAGTCATCAGTGAGTTGAGGCGGTCTAATGCCCTGGAATCCAGAGCTTCAGCGTTGGCCTTGATCAAGCGACTTGTGTTCTCCCATTCTTCAGTCATGGTACGCCAAGCACTGGCTATCACTGACCCTAGAGAAAAAGATTTTATATATTAGTATTAGAAAAGGTTTATTTTTATATTAAATTAGCATTATATCTATTAATAATCTTATTTAATACTTACGATATTTTCAAATTTGGTGATAGAATTTGGAGAGAAACATAACATTAAGTATTTTACAAACAAACGTACGACTTATATAATAATCTATGAAATATATTTGTTACAATAACACTATTATTTATTATGTTACATAAGGATACTTTGAATACAATCGGATATTCAAATTACAACCATCCCAATATCATACGTTCAAATTTACTAAACAAGTTTTGCAAGAACAAGATATCTACCTGCGTCGTTATCTCTTAAATTTATAATGCTTAGATCATTATTAAAATAATATATCAACAATTTTAAAAAAGCTATGATATTTATTAATTATGGTCAATTAAGTTCCAATGAATACCATATTGAATTTTAAATTAAGATCTTCAACTTTTCTACACTTTTAGAATGCTTACAAATTTTAGGGTAGTTTGAAAAAATTTGTAAGCATTCGAAAAACATATCCATTAAATGAGGAAGTACTTAATATTCAATAATAAAGTATATTTACATATTACTTCATAACATACCGTTTAATTCCTCGCATTTATCCATCTTTTGTCCTTGTGCTGCCGCAGCGGAAAGCGCGAGGGCATATTCCCTGTCGCTCTTCATCTTAGCCTGGAGGCTTCTCTTCATGGTTTCCATGAGCCGCAGCTCGGCATCCTGGCGCGCCAGCAGAGCCTCGTGCGCCGCCCGCCCGGCTCCGTTCGACGCGTACCCCATTATACAGTACACTACACTACCACGCACATCTCAACGTAAACACAACACTATTCACATTTCCCCGTTATCACTGCACCTTTTACGTCACCTCGTAACAACTAAATATACTCAAGTGGCTATATATTTTTAACTGAAAGGAACGTTTTAGTTTTATTGTTAGCACCTAGCCGGCGATACTAAATAAAACGCAACGAACAAAAAAGTCCGATAAAAAAAGGCGCGTTCAAGACGTCCGCTCGCTAACGGCGCACGACTTAAATGCCACCTATCGCAATATCGGAGATCGAGTCCGTGTCTGGCCCAGTCACCGCACACAGGATAAGGATTCAGACGGAGGCTACTCCAGAATACGGAACAAGTTTTTAGTTACCATCCCCAGTCCTATTTATGTTAAGTTTATTACGTGAAAGAAATTGAACCCGTCTATGCAAAGCCAGATCAAGTTACTGTTTCTTTGTTCGTCGAAGATAATATAAATTAAAAATATGGATGCTATTTAGCTCATATATTTTTTTATAGATTGTTAGACTAATAAACATTTTGACTATTATGAGCTTTAGAAATTTGCGGGCTTGTAAAGTAACTGAATCAATTTAATTTTTGGTGACCTCTCTGTAAGCCATCTTTTATTTTAAAAATTTAATAAAACTTTATAAGTATGTTTTTGTAAAAATTTTGCATAAACAAACTTTTGATGTTTTTTGTGCAAGAAGTATATGTAAATATTTTTTTAATTCTTTATGAAGAGAATAAGCTATAACCACATGAAATTTCTTCAAAATGTATGTGAATAAAAATTGACATTATGCACAAACAAAGAAAAATATTACAGACATAAAAAGACTACGTCTCTAACTGCTATTTAAAAGTCTATATGAGATACCTAAGTAATAGTAGGTTTAGAATGAACGTAAGAAGATATAAAATGTCATGTACCAATTTTAAATAGCTTGGCAATAAAACTATTTCCAAAATTTTATGCCATGTTCACTTATTAGTGAACTTATTAGTTATTTATAAGTTGATTAATGTACTACAACTTTAATTAAAACTAACTAAAATTAATATTATACATAAATCGAGAAGGAGGAAACCAACTAAAATAAATATTATACATAAGTGCTATTCGTTGTGTATTTTTTTTTGTTATATTTAATTCTTTCATTTCAATTCATGGGTGTCATGTCCTACTTTATTTTATAGTGTAACATCTTTATTTATTTTATTAAATTTTTACTTGTAAACTTCCAGCTTTTCCAAATAACTTGAAGAAAAAATTTATATTATTCGTAGCAAACTTGGGGCCGAAAAGTCCTCGAGTGGCGACCGCGTACCGGAAAGCGTAGCGTAGGACGTCCCCCCACTAGATGGACGGATGACCTGAAAAGGGCTGCAGGAAGCCGCTGGATGCAAGCTGCCGAAGATCGGTCACTTTGGAAGTCTATGGGGGAGGCCTATGTTCAGCAGTGGACGTCTTGTGGCTGAAATGATGATGATGTAGCAAACTTAAAATAAACAAAGATTAGGAATAATGTTTTTTTTTTTAATACTATTTGTTTTACGCAGTTCCGCTCGCGAACTAACGATTTAATTTACTATTAATTAAATCTTCAGTTCGCGAGCGGTTAGTTAGATAACTAAGAGTAGTAAAATATTGCTAGAGAAGTTAACTACATAACAACACAACACAATAACAAATTTCTAAACTTAATTATATTTATAATCTTCTATATAATGTATTTTTTTAATGTACACAAATAACAACATGGCTGGAAACAGCTGTTTGTGGATCACACAAACAGTCCCATGTGGTAATCGAACCCACGACTCAGCAGGCAGGACTACCAATAACTATGAACTTAAACAATCGTAAGTACTACTGTATAACGATATAATATTGACTATTATTAGTCAGTACAATATCCCAGTACAAGTCATTTCGTCTGATCTCAAATACCGAACCTTTATACCTAATCAAATATTGAAAGAACACAAGATCATCAAAAAAGTATCATAGAAGAGAGAATTGCTTCTAACTACTTTTTGTTACCAATATTTGTAGGTCTATCGATTATATGTAGTAGGAATATCGTTTGTGCGGTTGTCCGTTGTGTTAGAATTTTATTACACAGGGTTTCGATTTTCTTCAAAGCTGCATGTTAGATATTTTAAGAACCAAGAAGTGACACTATGAGATGATTGTGAGGATATGACTAGATTTGGGGACTGGTATTCACGTGTAGGCACGTGATATAAAAAGTCGGATTCTTTCAGTTTTAAAGGACAATTAAGACTCCCTTCGACACTCTGGAGATAGGTCCTTACAATTGACAAGAATGTCATAAAAACTCTTAGAAATTATTCACGTAAGTTATTAAATTATTTAAATTAAAATGCATGTGTGCTAGGTGCGCACAGCATATTTATTGACTCTTATTGAGCGAAGCGAGCGGAGCGCTCTACTGGAGAGAATTTGCATTGGTTTTACAAAGTTGGCATTAAAACGGCTTAACGGTTCGGTTTCAAATTTTGCACACATACTATGCTGATATGTGTGGTGGTTTGTAAAAAAAAATTTCAAAACAATTCATTGTCGTTGAGGAATAATGTCCAAAAAATATCACTCCCATAGACTTCAATGTAAAAAAATGAGCGCGAAAAATTTAAGTTTCATTGTGGGTGCGCGTGCCGAATTTTTTTATTCGAATTGTACTGTCCCCCTGTTCAATTTTGTTTTTCCCACACCAAGACGAAGCCTTCGGCTTGGCTCGCTTCGCTCAACATGCAAACGGCACCCGAGATTTCAGGATCGCAGCGAGTTGAAATTGAGGGTATGGTGGCGTTCCTAGTCATATACAATCAAGAAGATACGAAGAAAGTAATCACGAAAATTAATAAATGTTTTTAGCAGATACAAGGATTTCTTTGTTTATAGTAATTTTTTGAGCTGAGCGAAGCTAAGTTCTTTACTACTCAAATTTTTAACTACTCCTTCAATTTACGAGCTATACGCAAGAAATTTTGCACACATGCGCATAATGAGCAAAACTCATTCTGGATTGAATATCAGCCGAACCGTAATTGTAGTTTTCGAGATAATTAATAAAATGTGTTCGATAGAGTTAATATATAGAACATTTTTGTTTCGCGCGCGCTGCGTCACGAGGCTAACCCCGCTTGCGTGGACCTAGTATTTTAAAATCTTAAAATATTGTGTCAACATTACGTTTAGTACGTAGGCATAATTATAATTATAGATATTTAATAATTATTTATATTCTCACGTAAATACCATCGGAATTTGCCCAATTTCCTTGGAATTCCTTCGGGGACCTTATTCAGGAACTCTGGACATGGCTGATTCCCGAATGCTGTCGAAACCAATCGGGCAAATTCCGATAGCATTTACGTGAGTACATTCGGATAATTATATAAAATAGTAGTCAAAGATTTTGAAAGTTTATAATTTATTAGGATAATGATCAGCCAAAAACTTTGAGTACCTACAAAGCTGTTAAAATTCTTTAAAAAAACTTGTTGCTTGATAAAGTTTATTTTACTTTACTTTAAAGAGCTTTATTTTACTTTTAATGTAAAGGAAAAAATACAAATAATTGTTTCTATGTCACACACCCATACAAATGCACATATACACAACTAGCTAAAAATGAATTTAAAGAGTGAGGAAATTGGACTAAGAACGTCATAAAAATAATAGATCTATGTCTGAGATTGAGCACACTAGTAGGTATACTTGATTCCTTCCTATATGTCAGTTATTTAAGATTAAGTGGAACCTAATTAAAATTATAATTTACAACATTAAACGTAACTGACATATGTCTATTACGCTTATGACAACTGTCATAAGTCTAATAGACATACTTAACTAAGTATTGACAAACAAAAAATAGATACTGTAAAATACAAATTCCTCTATGTGCTATGCAATGTTCAAGGAACAAACTGTTTTAGAGTTCTAAGTTCCTGTTAGTTCAAACGACTGTATGAAGTGAATTTGATGTTGAAAAGTGATTCAACGAGTTCAGGTAACTACAATAATAAATATTAAAGAATTTTTAATAATAAATATAGTTAAAATATTTGGTACAATGGCACATTAAACCATTTAGAACCTAACTCAAGGATGATTTGACTAGTTGTCACAACGAGAGCGATCCTGTGATATCTGACTCAGACGATGTGGGACGCCGTTGGTTTCTTAGTAGGTTGGCTTATAAATGGCAACCTATCTTGCTGACTTTCTTATAATATAATTCCCCGGCGATCTCCTCCTAAGCTGACAGGTATCTGTTACAAATTTTTCAATAATAAGAAAACGGATGACCCAACTAGCAATAGTTTCAAGAGACAAAGGTATTTAAAACTTTGTTTCTTACTTCCGTTTTTTGTTGTACCTATTTGCTAATCTTGAAGATCTAATATATTAATAATTTTAGTTATCACGTGGCAACCACTAGCAGCTATAGCGCTTCTCATATATTTTATTCGTACCTCAATAGTATATAAATAAATAAGAGCGTTTTACTTTTTATTACATTCTAACCTGATTCAAATCCAAACATTATAAGTCCTACACAAGTATTATATGAAATACAATATTAGTTGATGTCGAACGAAATTAATGTTTGTGACTGTAATAGGGATGTTTATTCAATAGATCTCAGCTGAAGGGTAATGGAAAAGGATGATAACTATAATGCTCTCTTATATATTTTAAAGCAAGATCGTTAAAATCATTTATAAATATTTATATTCGCTTTATATGTATAAAATATAACATTAATCACTACATATCTATTTTTATATAAAAATTATACAGGTTTTAGTGTAGCCATAATTAAAAATATACTTGGAATTGTATTACAATAAAAAAGCTAAAAGTGACCACATAAATTAAAATACAAATTCAATTATTAATTATCGGATACTTTCCAAGTACTAAAAGCTTCCACGATTGCTTTAAAAATTTCTGCATTTCAGTACATTCTTTACTATAAAACCAATGTTTGTACTTTATAATTTTGTTAATAATAAAATAGAGATCGTGAATTATAGAAAAATAACTAATTTATTGCTTACTTTCTATCTTCGGATTTCACATTTTTCTTTAATATGGTAACCCTAGAATAATCATGGTAATATCAAATTATTTAGCGTGACATACCAGTAGTTATAATCTGTACAATCAGTGGCAACACTGGCCCCAGCCTTGTAATATGGCCGCTGCAGGTTAGTTCTATTAATTTTGTCATGTGTAAAACTTTAGATTTTCCTTATTTTCGATATGTATATTTTATTATTTAAGCATGAAATATGTCTGTTATAGCTTACTCCATTAGGATAATTGTTTTGATATCATAAAAATTTAATTAGGTAATGATAACGTGTCATCAATTCACCTCTGCAGACGTTTGGATTTACCGCGTGGCCACATTTCTTAACTTTAATTTTTTCAATTTTTCTTAGTTCTTAAAACACGTATTTAAAATTTGCCCATATCAATATATGATTATAATTTAAAATTACAAAAATCCTTGTAATGTCCTTCGAAAAAGACCACGAATAACCACTTTCCAAAATCGGTGTAGGTCGTTACACTTTCTATGCGTCATCATAAATTGCCCCTTATATACCGATGAATATAATTTAGTGCCTTAAGTTATTCTATTTCATTTGTTGTCATATTTTACAGGCAAGAAATCAAAGAAAATAAAATGGATCAAAGCCGACGCCACAAACTTTATTGCGGAGTCAACCAATGTTCCTACAACCAACAATTGGGCGGATTCTGTAGATGAGGAACGTAAGTACAACACTGATTATATTTTCACTTAACTAATTGTTTATTTACACCCCATGATGAAGTTTAATGGGTAATGGCAAGCCAATGTTAATCTCGTACTTGGGGTGCACAGTCTGAGTGCTTGTCACTATCATCGCCCCGGGAAGGTCTGAGTAAAGGTTGCTGTGGTTGAAACATTCTAGCCGGATGCTTCCCCTAAAGGGAAGGTGAGGGAACCAGAAATCACAAAGTCATGTCTAGCTGAGGATGCCTGAGCTATCGAGATTAGGTTGAAGTGTTGATGTGACATTGTTGGAAACCCTCATAACCAGCATTTTTAGCCCAATCTACGAGATGACTTAGGTCATAACTCAATTCAGACTAGTCTTCCATTGGCTTGCTCCCTTAACTAGCTGAGGGTTCTGTCATAATTTTATAAAAATAAGTGCCCTTTTGTAATTCTTTAAGTTAAAAATCATAACTGCAAGTATTTATTAATCTGCTTCCTATGTAATTTTATTACTTAATATTAATTCCAAAAAGATAACACCATGTTTGTTTTGATTTAACTTTTATAAATATTGTTTTTATTAAAATTGTTTATAATGCATTATTGTTTGAATTTGGTTTAAACAACACCTAAGTGTCATTTGAATAATATCAAATTGGTTCTAAAAATAAAAAAAATTCACTATAACCATATAATTGCTTGAAGTTATTATAAAAACAAGTTTACAGAATTTATAAATCATTCTAATATTTCTTTTTTATTAATTATTTCATATGACAATATAGATATGGTGATAGTCACGTTTCTATAAACATTCAAAAAACTAATATAATAAATATAATCAAGACAAAACATACATTTCAGAGAGCTATGCATACTCGAACTCTGCTCGTAACCGGCCGGTGGTGCTCCCGTCTGCGTCCCGCGCCGCGCGAGGTGGCTTGGCCGTGGATGATGAGTCCATACCACGCCACCCGCCCTACATTGCGCATATCTCCAATCTGCCCTATGATGTTGAGGAGAGCGCTATTATGGAGCTCTTTGAAGGGCTCAAGGTTGGTTCTCTTATTTGATGCAGTTCAGTTATAGATATGATAATAATGTGAGTCCTCATTTATTGAAAATGATTCTCTGTCAGTGCATTAAGAATTGAATTATTATGGTAAAAGTATTTTAAAAATCTATTTGTATATAGTCTTCTATTAAATATAATAAGTACTTGTCTCAAAAATAAATTGTTGTAAACAGATCAATAACTTGAGACTGCCGAAGGAAGGAGGCCGTCTTAAAGGTTTTGGAGATGTTGATTTTGAAGACAGGGAGAGTCTTGTCAATGCTATGAACATGCCTGACCTGGTGAGTAGTATATTTTTAGACAACAGTAGTTGACATTTATTCTGTTTGTTTTCTGATCAACATATATTTTTTATAGACTATTAGTGGCAGGAGAATAAGAATAGAAGTATCAAATCAAGACAATGATCGACGTATGGGAAGGAACAGATCCGATCGTGACAGGTATGACATTATTATTATTCAATTATTTATATCCCTTTAGGGATGTATTCTAAATCATTTTCTTTAAGAGACCCTTTCTTTTGTTAGAACTGTGTATGTCCTATCCTTATTGTCTGTGCTAGTTTTGCAAGGATGAAACTATTGTATTGTATCCTATGCATCTTATTTTTTATAATGCTATTCAAGATCGAAAATATTCTTTATGAACCTATTGTTACTTAACTATTGTTGTTGATTACAATAGATTGTTGTGTTTGTATAGAAATCACAATAGTTTTAAATGTTTAAAAACTTATAAAACAATGTCTAGCTAAATAATAATACAATAAATGCCTTCAAAACGTGACACGTTTTAGCTATTACTGACGCACATGTCGGTCATTTATGTACCCAACATAATCTTGGTTATAAATATTTAATATTTTAATTATTTAATGTCTAGACCAGTGGTTCCCAACGGGGGGCATACGCCCCACTGGGAGGCAATTTGGCAATCGGAGGGGGGCATTTCGATTTTTTTTCAGTTAAAATTACCCCTCTAGTTAAGGGCATTTCATATCTTTGCATGGATTAAAGGGGGCATTTTCATATTTTTGCATAGGTTAGGGGGGCATTTTCATATTTTAAAATCTCGAAAGTGGGACGCGTACCTAAAAAGGTTGGGAACCACTGGTCTAGACAGATAAATCTATAGTTACCGATATAATTAAATATATCAATCAAAGTGTATTTTGCATTGGAAGCTTAAATTTAAATTGTATTATGTTTGTGCAAAGAAGTTCTAATGAAAAGAAGAAATTTAGTATTACAATGTTATTTAATAGTAAAATTTGTACAAAATTAATAATTTGTAAATTGGCTGATTAACTGGCATATTTGACAAGCTATTGAACTTCTCCAAGAAACATTGAAACTGCTTTTATAAATTCAACTGGCACAGCTTAAAAATACAAATTGTAAAAAATCTTCTATAATTGTAAGAGAAATATGGTAATTGAATAGGTTTATTATAATTTTAAATTTAAAAAATGGCATTCAAAATTTATGAAACACAACTATGAGAAATATAAAGAAAGAAATAAAATACAGAATATCACTAAATTGTTAATAGAGCAATTCTTGCTACCACTTCTGACCGAGTAAACCTTTTGCACGGTCACTTGACCGGTTAAACCTTTTGTACGGTCACTCGACCGGTTGAACTCATTTAAGATAGGAGATGCTTTTCGCTAAGGCATACTTTCGTAGGTAACTTAGCAGGAGATCATCTTGGTGCCTTGTGACATCAGAAATAAGTGTTTCTAGCTGCATCTGCTAACAAACAAAAAGTACAGCTTCGAAGACATTATACATTTAAAACGCAGCATCTTTATAAGAAAAATATTAATTTGTTGTCCCACAGGGAATACGATCCCGAGCGCACAATGGGTGACTGGCGCTCCGGACCACGCGCCATGCCCGAGCCAGCGCGCGGCCGCGACAGAGAGCGAGACAGGGAGCGAGACCGGGAGAGAGAATGTATGACTTGTAGTAGTATATAGATAGGACTAAGTATCGATTTTAATGTGTCCGTGATGATTATAAGTGATGGGTTCGAGTTAGCTGTAATGTCACACTTGGGATGCACCTACAGAGTACAAGGCTCAAAAAAATATTGGCTTAACAACCACAAAAAAAACAGAGCCAGTTATTCTATTCATCCCGGGAAGGTCTGAGTTAAGGTCGTCGGTGCGCTGTGTACACCGTTCCTTCTAGCAGGAGGCATTGCTAAAAGCGATGGCAAGGAAACCAGAAACATCGACTTCTGGGCTAGTCGAGGAATCTATTATAGATGAGATATAGTCCTATAAGTTGTTGGAACTTCCCTGCGACCGGCAATTTTAGTACAATCTGTGACGCGGCTCTGCCGTAACTCAATTCAGACTAGTCTTCGGCTTACTCTGAACCTTATAACTTAATCTGATTTATCAAATTAGTTTAACCAAATGTTATATGTGTGGTGCATTGTTTGACCGTAATATTTGTACAGCGAGCGCGGACAACCGGCCCGGCGGCTGGCGCGATGCGGAGCGCCCCGAGCCTCCACGAGCGCCCTACGGCGGCCGCGACTCGTACGGACGAGACAGAGATGGGTAACACACTAGATATTAATTATTAAATTATATATATATTATATCTTTGAATATTATAATTTTATATATTTTTTGTTGCAGTGGTCGGGAACGTGGATACGGAGGTCGTGACGGATTTCGAACTGCGGAGAGAGATGGATTTGGGTACGTATTTTTTGACTTAACAAACATTTTATATTTCCAATCATTTGTTATTTTTATTCATTTCTTCTACTGCAGCAGTCGCGAGAGCAGAGGATTCGGCGGGAGAGGTTTCGGTGATCGTGATCGCGACCGCGACCCGCCCAGAGAAGGTAGTTATTACAATGTATATATACACATTATAAAGTAAAGTCTAATAATGTCTCCCCTTTTAATGAGGTCCAGCCATGGCCAATACAAGTGTGTAAACCAATGTGTGCGTCCCGCAGACAGCAAGCCCCGCGAGCGCCCCAAGCTGAACCTGTTGCCTCGCACGGTCCCCCGCGAGGCGGAGGCGCGGCCCGCCGAGGACGAGCGCGGCGGCGCCAAGCCCGTGCCCGCTGAGAAGGTGTTCGGCGCCGCCAAGCCCGTCGACACCGCCGCCAAGTTAGTGTTGCACTGCTTACGATTTAGATATTTAGTTCTCTTGTTGAGCCATTTTTACCATTACTCTAATTTTTATTTGTGACTGTACCATCTTTTAAACATTTGCTTTGATTAAAAACCTAAATTTAAATAAAAAAGTTTCGTAACATCAATTTATTTTTAATCAAATAATGCGTATAAGATAGCAATCATCATATTATATAATGATTGTTATCGGACAGTCGTCCTAATGCGCTAAATTAAAGAGAGGGTCGACTAGACACCGGGTCATGTTAATGCGCGATTCGGTCGCTTTATACCCACAAATATACTAAATTATATGAAGAACATCATCAGTGAACATATAAGTGAAACTTATAAAGGCTCTTTTTTAGGGAACGTGAAATAGAAGAGCGTCTAAGAAAACAGGAAGAAGAGGCTCGAAAGACCGTTGAAGAAAAGGAACGTTGGGGACGTAGGGTAAGATGATATTTTTAAAACTTTCGCGAATTAATTTTATTTTTAATTAGGTTAACGGGATTTATTCACGCTATTAAATAAAAGGTTTATACACTCACGAAAAGAGTTCTCGTGCCTACGATCAGTGCAACCTGATCGAATCGTCGAGGTAAGTTTTATAAACCTTTTATTTAATAACGCGAATAAGTCCCGTTAACCTAATTTAAAATGTAGGGTAAGATGACTGAATAACTATTCCAATTTCATAAATGTTTGTTCTAATGACAGAATGATCATTCGGGCGACCGTCGTGGCGGGGCTAGGCGTGGTAAGCTAAGTTTTCCTAAAAATATTCATTAAAAAATTAACTAAGTATATTTGGAACTGTTCTAATTTTTATATATCAATAACATCAGATGATCGTGATCGTGGAAGAGATTCTCGTAGCTACAATCGCGATCGCGCAGACTATTCCCGTGACGGTAGAGACAGGCGCGACGGTTCCAAGGATGACAGAGACAGGCGCGACTATTCCAAGGATGACAGAGATCGACGCGACTATGCTAAAGATGATAGGGACCGACGCGATTATCCAAGGGACAACAGGGAAAGACGCGATTACTCCAAGGAAGATAGAGATAGACGTGATTACCAAAATGACGATAGAGAACGTCGTGACTATTCGAAGGAAGATAGGGACCGACGTTACAGAGATGACAGGGATCGTCGCGAGAGAGAGGACCGGGATCATCGTGACAGAGATGATAGAGAACGCCGCGATGGAGACAAGACTCAAGAATATAGAGACGAAGACAGACGCGAGCGTGACAGGGACGGCAGGGACCAGCGTTCGAGGCAACAGTCGCCCGACAGCCGCGAGGAGGGCGACGTGCGCAACGGACGACACAGCCGCAGCCGCGAACGACACGACGACGACCGACCACTGCCCAAGCTTAAGGAACAGGAGAAACCGGTGAGTATCGTAACGTTATTCAACTGTACATTTTCATACCAATCATTAAATCTATTGTAATGTATCTATATTTTATGTTTGCAGAACTTTGTAGCTTCGAATAAATTTAGCTTCCTCGAGGACGCCGACGACGGCGGGTCCGATTAACAAAAGAAAAATACAGGCGTGCTTTATATAACAGTTTCCGTTTTTACCGTGACTCGAGTGTAAAGTGTAAATTAAGGAGTATCAAGTGTCGATAGTGTAGCGGCTCGCTGAGCACTCAGACGATCATCATTGTGCTATGTAATAGAACTCATTAGTCGTTAGTGCGGTGTGGTATACGTGTATATTGGGGTTGCTCATGCTCACACTGCTTCGAGGCCGGCCCCAGCCTCTATTGTGTCTTACACAATTAAGCTGTTGCTTTGTCAGCTTTCATTGTAGTTTTCTTGACTCATTCCCATTTCTAAATTTTCCTATCACTTAACACAGCAGCTTGTTGAAGGGCACAATGTAGGCTGGGGCTCCTTTTGTAACCATGTACTGATTGGTGTAAATTTTCTATGGGTTTGTTACATTGTAATAATTATAAGTGGGGTTACAACACAAATCGGCTAAGAGCAACTAAGCGAATTTTTTGCTATCATTTTGCAATGAACTGATAGTAGTACCAGGTGCTCTCCGATTTAATTAATTTGTGAATATTTTTTTAATTAACATTGATAAAATGTTGATAACTTTTATGCGAATTTCACTATAACATTGCAATGCCACCACAGGAAATCCTATTTTCCTTTAGATTATGTCTTATACTAAATATTTAGTCGATTTAGAATATTATTAGAATGTAAATTGTATTATTTATCTTTACACTCAAAATTCATTAAAACAACCAAGTATAAACAAGGCGGTTTATCAACAGATTGCAATTATGTATTTTGGATCTGAGCATAAGCCTTGAGAAAACAATAGAAATAGAAATTATAAGTAACTATATTTAATTAAGATAGGTCACAAGGATCTACTGCTTTTGTCTAAATGACAAAATATATTTTGTTTGTGTACTTCAGAATTTGTTTGGTACATTATTATTGTCTTATTGTGAATTATAAATAAATTACTCTTTTTACAGCCAACATTCCATTTTATTATCTTAATACCCTTGTACAATCTTTCAACAATATAACATTTGAATATTTTTTAAATATAAAAGACATTCGTATATTAGTATTACTAAAATGTCTATGTATAATTTATATACCTATTGAGAACTGGTTTCTCGAAAATCTATTTTGAAAAGATGTATTTTTTTTAAATTTTGACCTTCCTATATCGTGCTAAAAACCGGCTATTCATCTTGGAATATGTCTGACAGGGAGACACTAATGCAAATGTGTTAACGAATCCATCTTAACATTTCTGAAAATGTGGAGTCAGAGGTAAACAATAAGTAAAATAAATTGGAGACTTATTTTCTACAATTAACCATTGTAATAATTAACTTTTATTAATTATTATAACAATTATAGAGCAAACAATAAAGTTTTATTATTAACTATGCTACATGTTTTGTATATTCATTCAAAAACCGATTTTCCAAATGTAGAAAATCTTTTTTAATACATTACACATCTTATTGCTGATTAACAATTTTTATTACTAGAAACTGACCGACACATCGTAAGAATAATATAAATATATAAATTCCGCAACGTTGACTTTAAAGGCCTGTTCAATTATTTATTAATTCAATCATATATTGCTGAGTCATAAACTAAACTGAATTTAGATTGATTGATAAAAGTGCATGCATATTTATTCTATTTTATATTATTAATTTTTCTCGAACACTTCAAGCATTGAAAGCCAGATTATAGGTTTGGTGCTAACATTATTTATTACGGAAAATAAATACCAAGATAAAAAGTAGCCTAAAGGATATTATAACTTTCTGTGTAAGATTTTTTTATATCCGTATTCTCTACTCTAATATTATAGATATTATTTAAATTGTGACATGTATCTTATCAGTTACCTCTGTCAAAGTCATTAGTCAAAGTCATTAGATAGTCTTTAGTTTTCTGTATTGTGTATCGTAGGATTCATTTTATTTCAATATTTGTTATTGCTTTATGGCGGTATTTAAAATGTTCAAAATAAACGTGCATTTGTTTAACATATTTATTTTATGAAATACAATGTAAATATTAATCTATATTTTCTTGTGTGAGGTGATTTTATAAGTTTAATTAAAAATACTTTACGTTTTTAAAAAATCTGTTGGATCCTGAAAAACACTACTACTTTTTATAAGACAAACTTCTTTAACTAGCCATAAAATTAATAAAGATATGAAGTTGAGTTTGTATAAGTAAGTACATAATTTACTAATTTACTTGTTCTTCTATTTCAGTTAAGATTCAATAATTAAAGCCCTTGTCTTTTATTTTTTACGATCGGCAATTAAGCAAACATCGATTTATTTTGTAAATCATGTAACAATCTACAACGCTTTATATAATTTATTATTAGTTCTGCAGTATCAGATAATTTATTACACTGACCTAAGATCTGTGTAACTTAACAGCTTACAGGCTTTATAAAAAGAAAATAATTACTAAAATCTTCCATAAAAACACAGCTTTTTGTATGGGGGTGTTCTGCTGTCCACATTATATAATTAAAGTGGTTAATAGCACTAGTAAATATTAAGAATGTTTTCAAAGAGAACCCATTTAAATTTTGTTTTAGGAATATAACAGGAAGGAGGGAGAAATAAATATTTATAATTTGTTGCCACCATATAATTTCATGGGGGTTCCATGAAATTCTATTTATTGAAGGTAAACTTTTAATTAAACAAGAATTCAACAAGACAGATCATTTATTAAAAAGAACCAATAAATTGTATAGATCAAATAACATAGTTTATTTGAAGATTAATGAATTAATCTTAGAATATAATTATTTAATTGTAGACATATAACTTTAATAGCAGCTAAGCTACAAATTTGGCAAACTAAGATAATAAGAATTATGCATAACTTACTCAAGATTTTAAAACACCTCTAGCAAAATAAATCAAATGTTAAACTTACAATGTACCCTAAAAACAATGCTTATATCTACATCATCAATATGGTCAAATCCAGGCAAATATTATAAATATAATGTCAAGTCCAAGACACTAAAAAGTATAACCTTTTTTTTGGAATAGTTTAACATATATTTGTATTCCAAGTTAGGTATTCCTAACTACCAACTGCAAATCATATTGCAAATATCCATTAAAATAGATTTATTTTTAAAAAGTGCTCTGCACTGAGATCCATGTAATTAACCAACTTTTTTCTGTGAAACTGCTAACATGAATGCATCTCTAAGCTTTTTCGTAGCTTCTTCTAAAAGATCTGCTCGAACCCTTAACCTTTTATTTCTTTCTTCTAAATCATCAGCCATTTGTTCCATCTGGAGTTCTTTTAACTTTCTATTCATTCTAGATCTTTTTGATGCCTCATTATTCTTATCTCGGAGTTCTCTGTATTTCATTTCATGTGTGGATACTGATGAATTTTCACTTACAGTTGATACAACACTCTCCCTTCTCTTAGGAGGGCGCCCCCTGCGCGCCTTGGTCTGTTGCTGCGCCCCTTCGAGTGCTCTAATCATGTCTTTAATTGGTATGTTAGGTTTTCTTTTTTTATACTTCCTAGGCCTGTTCTCAGTATAAGGAGTGTATGATGCATCAGAATCTTCACTGTCATTTCTTCTTCTCTTTCTTAAATCTTGTTTAATGTCCTCTTCAGAATCAACATGAGGCTCACTTTTAGGTGTAATAGGTTCATAGTCAACAGGTGCCAATGGAGAATCGGCGATATCAGTGTTCTCAACAAATGTCGTATATTTGATGTCCAAAGTGTTCTGTGAACAATTAAAATAAGGTTAAAAGTTTATATTTTTATAATAAAATAAAACATTTGAAACACTATAATAAAACATTTTGCTTACCGAGTTTTGGAGTGTGCATTTCTCTTTCTCCAATTGCTCGACATAACTAAGAACTTCTGGTGTGCTGATGACTTCACCAGGCCAATTGGTCGTGATGCCGTCGACATCTAGCGACAGCCCCCCACTCCGCCTATCAGGAAGCTGACTTAGCTGCACAGGTGCCGGCTTGGTGTCTTGTTTCTCATTAATGATGTACTCTGATATAACTACGTTATTACTCTCCACTTCCCTAGGTATTACAGATGCGAATTTCATGTCCAGTGAGTCTTCTTGGTCAATGAAGGGCATAGTGTTGTGTGTGTTTGATGTTGGTTTTGTGTAGTCTAAGTTTTGCCAAGTGAATTCCGTAGTTTGCCACGGATTCATCTCGGAAACGCTTTCGGACGCAAAGTCACCTATCACCACCGGCAAAGTGCTGATATCTAAAAATTCCTCAGGAAATGGAATGTTATCTTTATCAACTGTGTTGTAAAAGAAATCAACATTGCTCTTCGCTATCCCTTCGTCAGTGGGCGAGATTGGATAGTTTAGTGATTGGTTATATGTCGGAGCTGACGGCGAATTAGCGTCAAATACATCCCCACCTTTCGGTGAGAATGGTGTGTGCAGTGTGTCGGTGTGGTGTGCCCTTGCCCTGTCTGTAATTTTTTGAGAATCTAGAGAAAAGAAAAAAAATCCATTATTTTCATTTAAAATGACTTTAATAGCTTAAACAAGAACTCTAATCAATAGTAAAACTGTAATTTAAAATTTTGTATTATTATATGGGTAGGCAAAAATTTAAGTTCTATAAGATTTATTTTTATATACAATTACTACAGGGATATAGTCATGTTACTTTAAACATTACTGAGTTTTTCCGATTTCTTTAAAAAATAACTTACCAATGGACTGTACTATATCTCCCTCGGCGGGTGCTGCGCACCACTGCACCAGGTCTTGGAAGAACTCGCAATCCGTGTTGTTGAACATCGTATTTGGGAATAACGGCTCCGGTTTCAGTAATTCCTGAAAAACAAAAGGCGCATGTTAGATAATGATTTGGATTTTGACAAGATCTAAATTTAAAATAAATTAACTTATATTCAAATAATAACTAAATGTACGTCTACTCACGGTCTCGCCATACCCTCTTACCTCGTAAAAGCTGGAAGTGGCCACAGGCGATGGTGGATGCAACTCTGTTCTTGCGTTGGGGATTACTCCGTGCTGAACATTGACCTGTTGGCTCTTTCCGGACTTTAAGCGATCTATCTCTATCGGTTTCAGACAACGTTGAGTCTTGAGACTCGTTTGAGAAAAAACCAGGTCTTTGGTTTGAATTGAACTTAGTTCTGTTATCGTCTCCTTGACGCGGACTGACGGTGATCTTTTGAGCAACCATTTTGAATAGAACTACAAACAAAAATGGCACGACGTAACATAATGTTTTTTTTTTAATATGAAGCAAGGATAGTGAGTGAACAGGGTACAGGAAGTAAGCATGGGGGTGTTGAAGAAAATTTATAATGTATAGGTAATAGATAAAAGAGTATATAATATTTTTATTACATTAACATTTGCAAGAAGTGTATTAATTTAAATAAAAATAAAAACTCCTCACAAATGCAAATGTTTTTATAGATAAATAGTAAATATTTCGTTTACATGACATTGCGGAACGATGAATGCATATATATTATTTAGATAATATATGTATTTATCATAATTTAGGACGCACAACGAATACCAAAAATAATTATATGGTCGCCAAATTAAAGACTCGGAAGTCATGTAACGGAAGTAGAAGTGAAATGGTTGCAATTTCTCGTCGACTTTCATATACCGCCTAAATATCATTGCAGTAAAAATAGAATTGCGTTTTATGATCTAAATGAAGAACATGATTATGATCCAATGAAATTATAAAGTTAATGGAAATATACTTTAAAATATAAATGAATGTTTGAAATTTAAAAAGCAACAATTTAAAATATTTCTGTTATTCCATTATAATGTTTTTTATAGACCCTAATTATATAGAAGTATACAGTGAACGATGAATGCAAAACAATTATTAGATGCATTAAAAACGCAATGATAATTAATGTATGCAGTTTATATTCCGATAAGATTTCTTGATTCTTCAACTAAGACTAAAATATGTAGATTATTATATATAAAAACAAGTTGTAATAATTATATGCTAAAAAAAGTATAAAACGTTGCTTATAAAAGACATTACTTTATATTATTATTAATACTATTTATTCGTAAATTAATTTTACTATTAATACTATTTATTCTTATAATAATAAGAATAATAGAAATCTAAAAATACTAAAATTATTTATATCTTGTAATATATTATAAATTAATTATATCTTGATTTTCACTCGAAATGGTCTTGTTTTCCTGAAACAGAAATTGGGTTAGGGGGAACAAAACCGCTACAGCGGCGGTACTTACTTTGTCGAACTCTCCTTGAGTCCTTACGGAAATTGTAACCCTTTAGGCTCCCAACCAAGTAACTGTTGTAACAGTAGGCCTGTAACAATAGAAAAAAAAATAAAAAAAAAGACAAACAATATTTTACTAATAATATTCCTATATAACTAGAACTTTCGATCCCATTTTAGTTTTCCATAAAGAACTTTGACAAAACGTGGAATCAGTACATAGGAATCTTGAATGCCATCGCTTAACTGTGTCATTTCCGCCATTTATAAATACTAATGTTTGTCGGTTCAGAATAAATAGATATCTTTTTACAACGACGCAACCAATACAATGTATAAATTATCAATGAAAAACTTGAAATCAATTAATTGCTAGTTGCTATCTTGATATAAAAGCCATACAAAAACGAACGAACGTTCCAGTAATACCATTAAATAATAAACATTAAAAATATTTGATATTTTAATTACTATTTAATTATGTGACCACATTAAGATAAATACCTAATTGCTATTATTTACTATGAAATAATGTCCGGTCAAAGTTTTTTCAGTTTAATCAATTCAAGCTATTACATATTATCAAGATTACACAAGTTCAGATTGACCTCGAACTATGTGACGTGTAGCAACCACCCACTCCTATTGATTAATAAAAGACCATAGCTTTAGTCTTTGATAGAAATATGAATCATTTTGAAGCAAGCATTTTGAACAATAATCTGGCTGTAAATACTGTCGAAATTTGCCAGAATTAAAAATAATAAATGAAGCAAGTATAAATTTAAAATAACCTGCTTGGGAGATTGTAGAATATTGACTCTACTTTCACTCACATATTTAAAAATATCATCAAAAGGTCACGAATGACGTGTTTGGTTAACCCAGTGATTAATGGAGGCCTACCATACATTCACTAATGCCCTGATGGCGGAAAATGTTTTCCATTGCTAACGTCACAAAGTAACACCAGCACCATTTTAATAGATCTACTTAATTATAGTCATTATTATTAAAGTAGTAATATTCCATAAACCTAAACCAAAATTGTAGTCAATTTTAAATTTGATATTAAAATATATATATAATTCTACTATATACATTGTAAACTTTAATAAATTATTACAAATAATATTATAGCAAACAGTTCTGTAATGTTCGAGAAATTAATTACAAAATCGTGGTTACTTGGATCAAGGCGAATACGCATCAACAACGTGAACGTGACAAGTCGAAACATGTCCACGACACGCTTGTACCGTTATAAAAAAGTAATTAAGTAATATTTATACCTTAAGAATCATTAACTTCATTCCATATTCGGGACTTGTCAAACTTTGGTAATAAAAAAAAAATATATAACTTCTTGCACAACAATTAATTTTACCGTTACATATATAAAGGGCTTACCTCAAAAAGGTCTTCTTTTTGTGGGCTCAAGCACGCGAGGTATCAAGTTACTCTTTAAAATCAATGAAAAAGATGTAACTCTCACAGTTATCGTACACGTAGTGTAAAATCGATGTTATTGAAAGACAAACTGGTGAAAACTTTAGGTGTATTATACCACTCAATGTAACATACAATCGCTCGTAGCGAGCTCTGAAAACGTTGTGCAATAATGGACGACCCAACTTTCAAGTACTACGTACAGTTTTCCTCAATCCCCACCATTCACGATTATGTTCTAAAAATAAAATGAACTCTGGCTGCGATTGGTCATTTCACATGACGTCAACTGAATGCGCCAATGAGGAGGAAGTTATAACAAACATCACGAGGCTATCGCGTTTTGCTGGTTATAGAATGTAGATATTTATAATGTTTCTGTTTCTTGCAAATACAAGTTTCACAAATTTTTGTAGAGGGGACATCGCTGGGGTTTTACACTTTACATTTCTGCTACACTATACATATATTTTAAATATAAGTGCTTATGTTAAGTATGAATCATAAATACTGTAACGTTATTGTTATTATAATAATTGCTTGCTTTATTGTAGCAGCATAAGAAAACTTTGAATTCTTATCAACCTCAATATTTTAATAATTATTAAAGTTGGAAAACATTGAATAAGTAAAAAATATTCCTTAAAGTTTTTACCTGTTGAAATAAAAATAGATAACCATTAAGTAGATAAGTCCATACTTTATATTGTAGTAATCATGGAAAATATGTTATAATAAAGAACAAAGGTAATTTGCATATACCTTCCATATCAATCCATTATCTAATGAACCATTAGAGGGTGTTCTATGGTTTATATAAACATTTTTATCGATATTTTTTTAAAATAAATATCGATACTAAAAATTTAATATTTACTATATTCTGAAGTGGTAATTTTTACAAAACGTGCTTGAAACCCAAGTTAAGATCTACTTAATTTCTTTGTCAGAAAATGTTTATAAAGTTATTGTTTTTATCTTAATTGATATTTATTGGTTATATTTGATCTTTGGATTATCTTAATCATTGGGATTATTGGTTCAAACGAGACAAGCCGGTGACACTGATATGATCTAATAGCAATACAATAAATTGTAAATAAAGCTGAGTAAGACAGAACAAAGATGAATCATTTGAACATCTAAGTTGAATAACCTTAAATATTTATTTGACAATATATTTTGTATGTAAGAATAATTTAAATATGAAGTCGTAATATAAACAGAGAGGAAAAAACAACAAATTACTCACAATGTCATTATAATAATGATAGCAAAACATAACGTTATTTGATATGTTAGATAACATAATAGAGCTATGTACGTCATCGGCTAATCCCAAATGGTAATTTTAACATTGATATTTTAACCGTTAGTCATTGTTAGGTTATATCATATAACTAGAAAGAATAAAGAAAAATTTATACACTTCATTCAAATTTAAGGCTTTACAGATATCAATTTATATAAAAAATAATAGACAAATACGCTACTCTTTATCATATATATATATACATACAATTTGAAAATCTCGGTGATTATAATAACTTCCTTAATCAGTAAGCTAATAAAATTATATGCGTTACGTTCATTATGTTGAATATATGTTATATATTTTGCCATTATTGATTACTTTAATTTGGTTTCACAAAACAACCAAGGTATAACTACATGAAACAAGGAAAATGAAGACATTGAGAACTGGTTTGAGTTTCTAAGAAACAAGACCCCCTAAAACTCCCATAAGCTGTAATGGACTTCCGGTTGCCTTATATTATATATTATAAATTAAATTGGAATTTGGAGCGATAGCTTGTCACGTGTCAGAAGCGTCACAGGCTTAGAAAAGTATTTGACCGAAACAATATTTATTTTATGTAATACAACCTTATTAGACCTTATATATAAATTATATTATATTTTGCTAAATAAATTTATCACTAACGATAACAACATAGTATATACATGTTCTTAACAGTTATTTCCTATAAGTTAGTACCTATTTTATAAACATTTTATTATTTAGATCCAAGTAAGAAAGTATTCTAATCTGTCCCATTGATTTAAAACTATAATACGATTTTTTTAATAAAAATATTGTTTTATTATTACTTTATTACATATAATATACTAGCTGTTTCTGGTACCACTCTCGTATTTATTTACTATTAGGATAACTAAGAGCCACAAAGTAATGCTAGATAGCCTTTCTCATCAACTTACGTATCTTACTAACAAGAAGAAGAAAAAAATCCGACCTTTCCGGTGGTTTTATAGTTAAATAAACTAACTTTGCCACTTTATAATACCAGTACAACATAAATAGTACATTTCAACACATAAATCATACATGTAGCTTCTTGCTTATCTGTGATGTTCATGCATTTATCTGTACCAGTACACAAAAAATATCTATGTGTGAGTGACAATTTAACCTATCCTGGCCTCAAACTTAATAAAAATTTTTGCTCAGTCATGATGATAAATAAAAATATTAAGTTATATTATCTTATCTACTTTAGCAGTTATCGATATCGACGAAATTACGTACTTAATAATACTTTAACTAAATTTCATTTAATTATACACAGTGGTAATGGGTGCGAGACCCATAACATAAACTTCCTGGTTATATTTCGTAACAATAAATTTAACAAAAAAAAATACTATTAACATTTTTAACATTTTTTTCAAAAAACAGAAGAAAAAAAAGGTTTTTTTTTTAAATTGTGACCACTTTTTGACAAAACGACACGTAATTATATTACAAAATCCTATTTCTAAAATCTTAATTAACAATAACTTTCTTAATTTGCAAGTTAATAAAATAGGGAATTAGTATTGTACTATATTAAATGTACTAAAACCAATACTTTATTTAGGTCTTTATACATATTCTTTTTTCAATATAAACACATATCTAAATAGAAAAGGTTACAGAATAGGTACATTTACTATAAAAAAAAAACAATAAAAATGAGTCATTCAACATGTCTTTTGTATTTTGCTTTCAATGGCGTATAAAAATAAAACAACTGTTTATCTCATTGCAGATTTCAATTGTCTATTTTAAACACATTCTGCCTATCAAAAATAAACCAATATTTTGTCGATGTTTTTTTCAGAACGGTAGGAAATATATATATTTTTTTAATTCCAACACGATGACAGGTGTGATAAGTCGGTACGAGAAAATAAGTGTCGTGTTCTTGCTAATGCTATTATATAATGAAGATTTTCAATCGTTCAAAATAATATTATTTAATATACTATCAAATGTGCAACACGATTCTATGCATTTTTCATATCTTATATACCGACTTCGTGATTATCTTGATTTCCAAGTATTCTTTGATTACTGTCTACGCAAACACTATCTTGATAGTGGCTGACATCTTGAATTCATATCACAAAGAATTAAAGATAAAATATGTATATTAGATAAAATCACATTTGACGGGCTGAAGTGCTTAATGTATTATGGGTTCCAAAACAATTACATCTTAGTTCAGAAGTAGCCATTTATTATTTATTTCAATAGAAGTTTAAAAAAACTAAGAAAAATTATGTTTTCAACTAACGGAAGTCAAATTTTTTTAATAACTTAATGTTCAGCTGATATTATACTAATATTATCGAATAAAATTAATAATCTGTGTGGAACGTAATATCATCTGTGACGTTAGAATGAAACGGTAATAACAATCGTTTTTCCATAGAGTATAGACAAACGCCATTTTAGAATAACCGGAAATATACAATAACCGGAAATACAATAAGAAATGGAATATAAATGAACTACATGTGTTGTTACTCGTGATAGTACATAACTAGTATTATGTATCATGATAACTTTTAAAACTGTAATTAGAAAGTAGACAGAAAGCAGTTCCAACGTCCTCCTTTTAACTTTCCACTTAAAACATTTAAATCGGAAGAATTTTATTTTTTTATTTATTCGGAAGCGGTAAAATGTTACTCTAAATTTCAATCTACAGGTTTTACATAATTGTATTATAGAAAAGTATGAGAATTTTTATTAAAGCTTTATTTATTTTTTAAAGTAATCATATAACTTTTCTGTATTTAAAAAAAAAACACCGTCGTAACCTCAAAATCAACTTTTTAATTTGTTTATGGTTGTTATCAGTTTAATGCTTCTTCGGACTTTGCATTCTAGATTGTAAAATCGATCAATAGTTTGACGAAACCGTCTTAATCACGTTTTTGCGACGGATTTTTTAGGAATGGATGTAGAGTCGTCTTTGGCAATTTTGTTTTTTATTTAGTTATTTAGTGATAGATACTTCGATTAACTGAACTGAACTGAACTCGTGATACATACAGCTAAATATTATCTAAATATATAAAAAACGTAGAGTCGTTTTTCTATCTTTTTTACCACAAAAGTATCAACCAAGACCAAGATACTAAAAGCACTCATGGACCTAATACAAGCAACTAAATAATCCCTTCATAAACTTATCTTACTTCGACTTTAATAGTGTTTTACTTACTCACTTATATTAGTTTTATATAAACTTATGTAGTAGTATGAATATCAACACAATGATCTTAATAATTACTATTAATACTTGTAATGATAACATAGATATAAAAAAAACTGGGAAACAATATAAAAGGGATGACATCATTCATAATAGTAGGTTTTTAATGATTAAAATAAGAATAATTATACTTACATTGTAATGGGTTTTCTAACAAATGTCTTAAACTTCTTAATCTTGTCCTTTCTCATAGAAGAAAAAATCATCTGATGCAGAATGTTCTGGTTATGTTCTAGATGCTGTATTGTATTGATGTTCAAGTCACTCAAGTTGTAATATGCAGAATTTTTGTTATTTTGTATATATGCGTAGTTCATGATAATCTCTGCACAATAATCCCTCTAATTATCTTTTGCGTTTTTCTCTATTATTAATATTGACAAAACACAATCGGAGGTCTTAATAACTTTTCAGTTACAAGACCCAATTTTAAACAAAATAAATATAAAACTTTTTGTATATAAAGAATATTATTCTTCAATTTCTAAAATTGGAACACAATCGCAAAAGCTTTAAATCACAAAACTTCAAAGTTAATAAATACACAACTTTGGTTTTCTAAACCCACATGTATTAGCAGTAACTTATCTTTATAACTTGTCGTCACAAAATATTCGAATCGAATGTGGAATGATGAAACAACAATTTTACATAAAGGGTCTAGTCATCTGGTTCCTTGTGGAAGTATTGACGGCTAATTTTAAGCTCAAACACAACACGAGACAGAAGATATAACAACGGTAGCGTATAAGAGAGATCTAAGCTTTTGTTCTGTTGGACTGAATGACGTTTTTAAATACAACAGTCCGTTTTAGGCATATCATAATTCTTTTTGTGGTTAACATAATATATTCATATTAAATTTTTTTAGAGAATATGAACTTTATTATAATATTATATAAATATTACGTATGAAAATAATATTATAAATAATTTTAAAACTTAAATTACAGATATAATCAAATTGAAATACATTATATAAATATTAATAAAAATAAAACTATGCGTAGAAATGTATAAATTTCATTCTAGTTTCATAAGAACCCATGACTATTGGCTTAAGATGATGCAAGATTTGACGAGATTAGGTGATATGAAAACAACATATTTTGTTTACTCTTTTTATCGAATTGTAGTTCATAACATGTTCATTCATGACCCTTTTAAATATTGTAACAAAGTTCATGAAGTTCAAATAATTGCATGATGCTTCACAAAATTCATTGTCTTACGGTAATTAAATATCTCATCACTATTCAAATCTTGATGAGTTTTTAGCAATAGTTACCCATAAAAATTAATATTTACCTATAAATATACGTAGTGTCAGTATAATTAAATCGAGGAGTGACAAATTATGTCTGTACATATTTTCATTTGAGAAGTAGGCAATTAATTATCTTTTTGCTGTAAATTAAGTTTCGGCAACGTTACAGCGGTTTATATGGTATATTTATTATGGTATGGTATATTCTGTATTTTAGAATAAGCTAAATATTATCTTATACTTGTACCACCCAGACAGAGTTCTAGACAAAGATTATTATTAAATAAGTCGACTAAATTAATCATTATTAAAAAATGGGGGAAAAAATGCTTTCGTTGCCGGCGACTACGTCCATGTGGCAGAAAGAAATATAAATTTATTCGCTGGATGGCTTTGTCGTCGACTTGTGTTGAAAATTGTCCTGCCATAATTTTGGTTATAAATAAAACTATTTTCATTCATTTGTGTATTTTGTATTTATAATAAAATTTATATGTACATATTAATTGATTTCTCAGCCCTCTTTGGTGTTGACATAGTCTTTTAATTTGTCTGGCCTTGAATATATAGTTTTAGGTTTCTATATCCATTAGACTGCAGAGGGCCAAATTTGACGAAACATATAGAACTAGCTGTAAATTATTAGTATTCATGTCGCAGTTATACGAGGGCCAGTCTACATCTTTTATAAAATCCGGGAAAATGGTTTCAAGTCAGGTTTGGGTGGTTCACGGCTTGTGACCATTTGACTAAATGCACATTACATTTTTAGAGTTTTTATAGCAAGATCCAAGATGCAATTTTTATGCATTTTAGACAAATTTTTCAATCCGTTGTTAAATATAAAGCTTTGGCGCCCTTTGGTAAGTCTGGTAAGACTTGAATTTGGTAAGATTGAATTTTAAAAACGTACACCATATTTTTGTCTATAATACTATATGAGAAACCTTTAATAATACCTATTTCATACGAACTTATAGCTGATAATGCAGTTTTAAATGCTAAGAATTTATTTCTGCAAACATTATCAAAATTTTTTTTTTTTGCCCCATATGATGGTAGTAGTATTTCAACATTTATACTACTGTATCATTTTACTGTCTTTACATTTTTTCAGTTTTTGATAAATTAAATTCCTTAAAATTAATTATCATAAATAGTGTGCGTCTTAACTATTTCTTTTTGTCGATCTAGCTGTCTTCGTTCATGTATACCTTAAATATAAATAGAAGTAAAAAGAAAATGTGATAGGATATATAAACATTACTTTAAAAGTAAAGGGCAGGTGAAGCCTTGTAAAAGCTCAAATTAAATATTTTAAACTACTGCATTTAGGACAGCTTGTTTAGGAGAGTGCTATTAATTAATACATTTCAGCCCTTATTTATGGAAATCAATTAAGTGACTAAAATCATTAGACTTTCATACTGAATTGTTTGCTAGTAGTGATGATGATGCCAACTATGACTATGGCCGACTAGTCGGATATTAGAAGTGTACTAGTCCCGGAAGTAAATAGGAACCGTGTGGACTTTGTAAAGAAAATAATCTGACTCTTGTAATTGTCGTACACAACTATCCACTTATATTTATAAAATGTACAAAAGGTATAGGTAAATAAATAACTCTATTATATGTTAAATAATAACTAGTTAGCTGTCTGGCTTTGTTTGTCTTTGTACACGCTATTTATTAAACAAAAAATATGGCATGTATGTCGTGACACACGCTATATTTTTTTAATGCATAACACGTATATTTTTTTTATATTTTATTGTTAATTTTTTTTAATTAACAATGAAATCTAAATATGTTTATAATAATCGTATTGGTCATTATTAGTGATAATTAACCTTGTACTTTTGAGTTGTTTAACTATCATTTAAATATATTGTTTTTCAGGATACTTTATTTTAGAATGGATTTTAGGGTTCAGCCATTTGGATAATTTTTTTTAATGTAATGTACATTAAGCTGCTATTAGTGTCAACTTTTGTTCTTTTAGAACCTATTTAAGAAACGAGCAGCGTATTCGTTTTAAATGGTCCAAAAGAAGTACAGGTTTCGCATCATAGGGCAAATGGGATAGACCAAAAGAAGATACGAAATTTTATATTAATTTTTTTGGTGTAATTAGTTCAAAATAGTTTTTTTTTGTATTTACCAAAGCAAGTGAATTTTCCTTATTACAAAATCGTTTTTATCGGGACGAGGACGAGGTGATTTACAAAAATCTTAACGAAAATACGAAGATGGCGACCTAACGGGATTGGCACTGGGGCGGTACGGTATCGTCAGTTATCGTTTTTTCGAACACATTTTTATTTTTAACATTTTTTAATAAAAGATTATACAGCTATGAATTTGGTTATCATCATCATCATCGTCATTTCAGCCTACGGTTGTCCACTGCTGAACATAGGCCTCCCCCTTCGACCTCCAGAGAGACCGATCCATGGCGGTCTGCATCCAGCGGCTTCCTGCCATTTTTCGTATGTCGTTCGCTCACCTTGTGAGTGGTCGACCAATACTGCGTTTGCTTGTACGTGGCCTCCACTCGAGAACCTTTGTGTGTGCAATTTTTTGAAGAACCCTTTTGCGTTAGCATTAACGTCGATTTCTTTAACATACGAGCACCGCCATCTGGCTGAAATAAGGTGACATTCCTGTTATTTCATACAAATCCACGTTTACGGTTAATTAGAAATTCGGATTAGGTACACATCGCGATGATATTTAAATGAAACAGTGATATTAAAATACTAGGTCCACGCAAGCGGGGATAGCCTCACGCCGCAGTCGAGCGCATCAATGATGAGCACAATGAATTAAATATTGATATTTATTTATGGATAAAAATTACGATTTGATGTCTATACTTGTTTGAGCAAATTTATAATTGCTGAACTCTTCTTTTTTATCACGAGCTGTAGAGATTCAAAATTAACTGAATCAACTGTTTGCATGTGTGCAAAATTTCCTGCGTGTAGCTCGTAAATTGAAGGAGCAAGCTTTAGTTTTCCTAGTGACTATTTATCTATCAACCTCTTTATTTTTTTGTTGTTTGAAATATATATATGTGTTATACTGTCTTATTATAGATTTTTTTATTCTTTAACTCCTAATACAATTTAATCGAGAGATTTGGATTTTTTATACAGTAGATATTATGTAGAAACTTCATAGTAGTGGTTCACCGACCGCACACGTTTTTAATCATGTGACTATATAACTATCATTAGAAGATACTCAAGATTAATAGGCGTTACATTATAGTTATCACATTTATTTACTCATTATATCGTTATTTACTCTTCATAATGATGACATTAAATATATTAAAATGTCATCATTCTTTTCTCAAGAATTTATAACCTTCGTATGTTTCTTATTATGAGAGACGTCATATTTATATTTAAAAAAGCATTATTATCCAATAAAGTAATTATATATATTTTAGAATGATTTCTCTGTCTGATATGAAGTTATCAGTGAGATTAAATTATCAATAAATAAGTCCTTAATTGTTTACTTGTTTAACGAAAGTAACGTAGTAAATTATGATACAATTATTTTTTTATATTTAATACATATTTTTAGTTATTTTAGGCAATAAAAATAAAAAGTTATATATAGAATTTAAAGATGATTTACAATTTTAGTCACTGCAGACGTAACACTGATGTTATAGGTTTTACGTGTGTCTCTGTATGTAATAAAATGTTAGATATGAGGCATTAAACGTTGAATCTAAGTATTACAAATTACTCTTTAATTGTCTTTTAATCAATATAATATAATTGTATATCAAACACATTTAAAAAAAAATCTTATTCTGTATTATATGTAAACTAGATAAAAGAGACTTCTAATAAATAATAAAACTACTAACGACATGTTTTCAACTGATCAAAAGTTATAGTTTTAGCCCTGTGAAGCTGTTTCATTTGACAAAAACACTTCATCAAATCCTAATGTTATGGCACACAAGTCCGTCAATTGTGATCATAAATTAAACATCCGTTACGAATTCTGTTTGTTTTCCTTACTTTATAATAATAAGTAAAAAGATTCCAAAACTTTATACTACTATTTGATTATAATTTGCCACAAGTACGACTTCTGACATAGATTACAGTTTCTTATGTCAAAAGATCCTTCCAGATCCTTCTTAGTTCTCGTCGTTCACCGACATTGCATGACAGATACCACTTAATTCATCAAAGGACCGGTCCAAGATATCTGGTATGCACAGTTAATAGAGGGCATCATGTTGTATTTACATTGGATTATATAAAGGAAATTAACATTTTTACCACCTAAAAACCACCACACAAAGTTTTAATCAAGTTTTTTGTTTATATTATTATTTTATGTTCATAATGCACTAATTGTATTCCCAGATAATTAAGATCACTATAAGTTGGTTGCAGCGTTGCGAATCTGGCAACATAGTTATGGATGTCATTGTCAAATATTTTTGACAATTAATTTAATTGACAAGAAGGTAGTAGATAGATTTAGTTACGCAGATTGTAAATTGCACTTTTAATATTTTTTCACTTATTTGAGGTGAGATTTGATTCATAAATAACTTAAATATATTACTACTGAAAACTATAAGGTATAACTCATTAAATACGGATATGAATTACTAGCGCGTAAAGTATCTGTTTGTTGTTTTTAGATTCCGAAATGTTTTTCTACTACGTTGCGGATTTCGATACAACATTTTAAACAACTCTGATTATATTAAAAACTGATAAAGGAATAGTGCTCAGGTATGATTACAATAAATTTAATTAGAGTTTAAGAGTGACCTTGAAAAATGTATATATAAGTTATTTGTTACCTCTGCAAAATGCTTATGATTTAAACATTTATACAATATATTTCATAATCTAGTGATTTATTCTCGAACACAGCATCAATGAATCTCACACCTGCAAAAGATGTTATTGCATTTTTTGGTCTTAGGTTTTCTTCTAGGGATATCTAAACAAATATTAGATAAAATATTGTGATGCAAAACATTGATTCATATTAAGAACCTGCATTACCATAATACATATAAGCATAGCTACAATACTACGCTATACAACTGTAGTGAATATTAGATGAGCTTAGTAATAGACATTTGTGCAGTTCATTTTATTTACTAGACATGGCTAATTACACCTAATGATCAACTTAAACAATTATTTACCAAACCTTAATAAATACATTTATCAATTGATTTATTGATATAGAGGTAAAGGTCATTGAAACAAAATTAATGTTCTTTTCTAAAACATTATATTCAATTTAATCTGTAATTATTAGAAATGTTTTTCTCATTCTTCTGTTATTTTCCTTTTAAATGGTAAAAATGTTTGTCTATGACTCCTACATTTAATCAGCATCTCAGTACAAGTACCATTCTTGCATAGTTTATGCTCGTAGATATCAATATTCAAACAAATTTATGTTAAAAAGATCCTAATTTATAGTAGATGCAATATATATTACTTCTTATACATATAAGGCATATAAGGTTGAAAAGGTTTTGTTAAGTTTTATTATAAAGAAATCTTTAAAGTTTTACTATTTGCATAAGTTAATAAATAAATAATAACTAACAATAATAAACCTTTTTATGGGTAAGAACTAGAGGGTACAAAGTGCTTGACTATGCTAATCCAATGTTCAAAATGCATGTAGTTGTTCTTATAAAAAGCAAGTAGTTTAAAGATTATCCATTAATATTCTTGCTGTTCTTCTCCATAGACTGACTCTTTTGTACAGTGCAACCAGGGTATGACATGTCTTATGTGTAATATATCTATTCAAAATAAAAAATGACTATTTTGGTGTGACTTCGTTTTTATATCTAAAATTTCTGTAATTCTTATATGCTATAACTTTTATATGATTAAAGAGATTTGCAGGTAAAAAAAAGGTGGAAAAGAAGCCTTTTCATTAATTGTTTCGCTGCTGGCACCTAGAAAACTAAGTGAAGTTTCTTTTGAAGAAATTATTGAATTACTTAATAAATTCTTTGTTCGCACACCTCATCCAATATTAGAAACTGAAAAATTCTATGCACGTAAACAGAGATCAGGCGAATCTATCACTAATTTTGTGGCGGCATTACATGATATAAGTTCAAGATGTAAATTTTCTGAATTGGGACGACGCTTAGCAGAACAAATAATACTAGGTATACATAATGACAACTTAAAGAAAGAGTTGTTGAAAATGAAGCTTGAGGAAGTTACGTACGAAAAGGTGGTGCAACAGGCATTGAATTTCGAAGCTATTCAGATGGCGAAATCTATAGGAAATGATATGTCATATCAAGACAGCTTTAAAAATTCCACAAGAAATGCATACGAACCTATGGAAGTGAATGCAATTAGTACCAAGACGTGTTCACACTGTGCGAAGCGCCATGGAGACAGGAAATGTCGTTTTGCTACTGCTACTTGCTATAAATGTAACAAAAAAGGGCACATTAAGGGGGCCTGTACAGTAGATAAAAGGAATATGCATATTGACAACTGTGGCAATGTAATATCTGAACACTTGCACCAGGAACAATTAACAGGGGATATAAACACTATTAATGGTATGAAACTAATGACTACTGAAATTAATGTCAATACTGTGAGATCAAATCCATACATGGTGGATGTCACAATTAATGGGGTAATGATACCTATGGAAGTGGACTCAGGTGCTGCATGCTCCATACTTCCACACAGTGTCTATTTGTCCAGGCAAAGAAATGGCAAATGTTGATAGCCTTAGTAGGTGGCCTACCTTGTGTATATCCAATGATTGTGAAAATGAAGAAGATATATTTTTATTTGAACAAAAGAATGTACGAGGTTTAAATTCAAAAGACATTGTCCAAGAAACAGAAAAGGATCAGATTTTAAAAAGAGTTAAATTTTTTTTATTACATGGATGGCCACATGTTATAAATGGGGAATTACAGACGTATTATCAAAAAAGGGAAAGCTTGTCACTGAATAAGGATTGCATTTTGTGGGTTAATAGAGTTGTAATACCAAAAGCAATGCAGAGGGAAATATTAAATATACTGCATGAAGGCCATAGTGGAATGGTGCAAATGAAAATGACGGCAAGGGCATATGTTTGGTTTCCTTCACTTGACTCGGATATACAGAACATAGTTTCTATATGTGACTCTTGAACTGAACATCATTGGCCGGAAGCAACAAAGCCTTGGTCAAGAGTGCACATAGATTTTATGGGGCCATTTATGGGGAAAACATTTTTAATATTAATAGATTCTTACAGCAAGTGGCCAATTGTTGACATAATGCCATCCATGTCAAGCAGAGCTGTAGTTACCTCCTTGCGAAAGGCTTGTGCTGATCATGGGCTACCGGAGCTTGTGATATCAGATAATGGCCTTGCATTTATAGAACAAGAATTTCAAGAATTTGTTGTGAAAAATAATATCAAACACATTACTGGTGCCCCTTATTATCCTGCTACGAATGGCCAAGTTGAGCGGCTGATACAGACAATTAAGTCAAAGCTCAGGAAGCAAGTAGATATGCCTTGGGCAGAGCGAATAGCGAAGATGCTATTTCATATGCGTACTGCCCCTAGTACAGTAACTGGAAAGACTCCTGCGGAGATGTTGAATGGCAGGAAGTACAGAACAGCACTTACATTATTGCATTCTGACTTAAATACACAATCAGAACTTGTAAGAGAAGATGGTAGAAGGGAAGGTAGAAGAGTAAAGAACTTTGAAGTTGGAGATCATGTTTTACTGCGATTGTATAACATGAATGCGAAATGGCAGCGTGGAGTGGTGACTAATAAAGTGGCACCAGCCTTATTTGAAGTGCGAGCCCAGGATGGTGTGATACTTCGGAGACATGTAGATCAGCTGCATAAAACTAAACCACCTATGCAAAGTGGTGATCAACGGTTACAGCAAAATTACGATAGTGAAAGTGATGCTGATAATGAGTCTATTATTTTGCCTCCTCCAGAGGAGTGGTCAGACATAATTGGGTGTTGATTGTGTATATTTATATAAAATAGTTTAATATTGTGTTTTTGACTTGAAAGGAAGGTGTTATGTTATTATTTGAGAAAGTTATTAAGTTGTATGTGGGTATAAAAATAATAAATATGACAAGTCGTACTAATGCTGGTTTCGTAATAAATAAGTGTGTATCATGATTTAAAAGCCTTTTAAATTGTAAAATACAAGTTATAATACTATTTATGCATATTATATTAAAATAAGTATGTCTATGACATACTGAAAGTGTGAAGTACTAATCTAACCATTTTCCATTATTCTAGGCCAAAATGCCTCTAATAGAGGGATTCGGAGATGAGGTGGTGCATTTTGTGGTGGTGACGGTGGTGTCAGTGGTGGGGATGCTTGCGTGGTGGTCGACCAACGCACGACCTAACCGATATCGAACCGTGCTTGTCATGCGATCTCGGGCTCACCCTGTTACTGTTAATATAATGACACGTAAGTATTTCGAAATGATGTATTTTGAAGAAATAGTGATTTATAAATTTGATAATCAATTGTTGGCTGATGTCATCATACCCTAATTCCATACAAGCAACATACCATCCAATTGTTTTTAATTGTTTTTAATATTTTTTAAAAATAAAAATTATTATTTTAAAAACTCTTGTATATTTCTAGGATCAAATGTCACAAGTACTTCAACTACTCCTCCTCAAACAGCAACTCCTGAACCAATAGGTAGGTAAAATGTGGCATTCCTTGTATTATCATTGTATTATCATTGTTCATTCATATGTAATTTTTTTTATTCTTAAATTTCAACCAAAACATATTAGTTAAATATTTTTTGCATTATTTGAATTAACTTTATTTTTTTAACTATTTTTTCATTTATTTCATCTTTTATTTTAAAAAAATAATGATATTTTTATAATTTTTATTTAATTATGGTAATCTATTTTAAATTTAATGGTATTTTTGTATTTATTAGCAGTGGCAAGTAACGTTAGTTCAAATAGTGTTAACGAAGAGAATAGAGTGATACCTCTGCAGGAAATGGACAGTATTGTTGACGCTGACATGGCGATGTTAGATAACAATCGTCTACACTTCTACCGACGGATTCATTGTGAGTGCTTTCACCAAAACATTCATTACGGTCTAAAATATACTCCTTTAGTCGTTTTAATTATGAAGAAAGTACTTTTTTTTCATTTAATTTATAAACAAATCAATACTGATTTCTAGCTCCCGCAAACCAATCCACATCGGAAATGCGTCACGAGGACAGCGACAGCAATGAAGAGCAAGAGCCGGCAAGCAACGCACAGATACAAGAGATGGACAGCATCGTGAGTGCTATGGAAGCTGACGTGACTCCTGGATGCACCTGCTTTAGGCGAAGTGGTTAGTACTTAATTTGTAAGAGATTGGTATTGTATGACAGTAACAAGAAACTAGAACTGGAAAGCTAACCACATATTAGAAGTTTATGTCACAACTCCTGTTGATAAAAAGTGACCCTCACCCATTTTTGCTTGTTTTATCATCAAAGATGATCCACATATCAGAAGGATCGGAGTAAGTTATAGGAAAACATTCTTAAGAAACTTTAGTGTTCACGGATTTGAAGCTCAAGTAAAATCTGTTGAGAGTCACCTACTTGCTTTATCCTGCTACTTTAGTGAAAAAGCTGATGATTCATTTCCATGAACCCTGCAGCTTTAGTGAAAAAGCTGATGATTCATTTCCATGAACCCTGCAGCTTTAGTGAAAAAGCTAATGATTCATTTCCATGAACCCACGGAAAACCAATAAGAGGGTAGATTTTAAAAATCGGCTTATACAATATCCAAAATGGCTGCCTTACTTTCTAGGACCATCCAACGGTATGTTATTAACACTTGAAGATTGCCAGCAGAACCAACCATTGAGAGCCAAACTGGGCCCCTATTATTCGCCATGTACAAAAAACGGAAGGAACGGGAGGAGAGTTGTCAAGAGCAGCTTTCGGGAGAGCCCCCAATTTACTTCTTCCGGATAGATGGCTTGCCAGCTTACCGCCAATTTTGACGATATATTTTGACTGCGACGATTTATTTAGCGATTTGCCGTTTGAAAAATTGTGAGGCATGGCTATATTTTCGCTTCAAAACACAAATTCGAATTCTTATTAATTACCACCTTAGCCAAGGAGTGATAAGCTTGTCGTCTGGAAACAGCAGCTTCTCTAACACAAACTCCGATTATGAATCCTGATTTGAGCACAGAGCTTCGTATAAATATATCTATTCCCTGTAACTCCACTTTGGCGGCGGTTGGCGGTTGGCAATGACTGTTCACTTGGATCTCTAAAAAAAAAAAAACCAAGATGTATCCTATAGAACACTGAGAGGCTGGCAATTCTACGCCTGTGTTCAAGGCTTTGAAGGTTGGCGTTAACCAAATCATGGTCGCCAATAAGCCTTTTTGCTCGCCTCTCAATTGAGTCAAGAACTGCAAGATGAGACTTTGCGGCACCAGCAAATATGTGAACACAGTACTCCACACACGACGGAATCTGTGCTTTGTATAATACAAGTGGACGGAACATAACCAAATTCATTTGGTTATGTTCCGTCGGTGAGTGAGAGTTTCCGGAAGCCCAAACCCCCCTCCCCCCTCCTCCCTGCCAAACATGAATGCGGTTACTTCAATAAATATACCCCAGGAGGGTACCGGCTTTAATGAAGTCGGAGAATCCCTCCCCGAGCAAAATCGGGGAAACGATTCTTCGATTTTGCTCGGGCCGCCCGTCGTATCTGGGGCGGGCAAAGAATCGCACTTCGTGTTTTTTGAGGGCAAACGACGAGGTAACACAGCGGCACCCCGGTCCACCCTGAATGTGGACTTTTGCAACATCCGGGGACTTCACTCCAACCTAAACGCCGTCCATTATCATCTTGAGACGGCGCAGCCGGCCTTGTTGTTTTTGACGGAGACGCAGATATCCAAACCTAGCGACACAGCGTACCTTTCATACCCCGGGTATAAATTAGAGCATCATTTTATACCCCACGCCGGGGTATCTGTGTTCGTAAGGGAGGATATCTGCTACCGTCGCCTCGAGATTTTTGAAGGTCGGGATCTGTCTCTCCTCTGGCTGCGCGTGGACATGGATGATCATGTCAGAGTCTACGCGTGCCTATACAGATCCCATAGTGGTAATGCAGAAACGGAACAACTCTTGGGCCATGTACAGGCGAAGATTGACGACCTGCTATCACAGATTCCCTCCGCTGAGGTCATAGTCCTTGGGGACTTCAACGCGCATAATGCCGAGTGGCTAGGATCGCGTTCCACTGACTTCGCGGGGAGATCTGTGTTTGACTTTGCTCTGGCAAATGGTCTGTCCCAGTTGGTTCAGACGCACACTCGTCTACCGGACGTGGACAGCCACATGCCCTCTTTGTTGGATCTTCTGCTGACTACACATCCCGGAAAGTACCAGGTCATTGTCGAGGCTCCCCTTGGGTCCTCCGATCATTGCTTGGTACGGAGTGTAGTGCCCATTCAACGTCCGGCTCGCACAAGACCTGCGACCCGACGCGTTTGGCACTACAAGTCAGCGGATTGGGATGGAATGCGGTCTTTTTTTGCATCCTACCCATGGGGGCCGATTTGTTTCTCTTCCGATGATCCCAGTGACTGCGCTGCGGCTGTTGCTGATGTGATACTACAGGGCATGGAACTATTTGTACCTAGCTCTGTGGTACCACTTGGTGGCAGATCGCGGCCTTGGTTTGATGCGTCTGTCAGGGCTGCAGCAGCCGGAAAACGTCAGGCGTATCAGGCTTGGGTTAATGCGTTAGTCATCAAGGATCCGAACTCTAGAGTTCTGAAGAGGAAATACAATCGTGCCTCCAGATTCTTCAAACGGCAAATTGCTAGAGCAAGGTTTAGGCATGTCGTCAAAATTGGGGATCAGTTGACAAGGTACCCACCAGGCACGCGCAAGTTCTGGGCGCTTTCTAAAGCCACTTTGGGTAACTTTTGCCAGCCATCCCTACCGCCACTGCACTCGGGGAATGATTCTCTGGCCCATACGGCAAAAGAGAAAGCCGATCTCTTGGGCACTCTTTTTGCCTCAAACTCGACCTTGAACGACCAAGGGAAAACACCGCCTACCATCCAGCGGTGTCAGAGTTCAATGCTGGAAATAATTTTCCGGCAAAAAACCATTCGACGGTCTCTACTTTCCTTGGATGTTCATAAGTCGAGTGGGCCGGATGGCATTTCCCCAATCGTGCTACGAACATGTGCCCCTGAGTTGACTCCAGTGCTAACGCGTCTATTTCGGTACTCCTATTTCAAAGGCGTAGTCCCGGTCTCATGGAAGTGTGCTTTTGTCCATCCGATCCCTAAAAAAGGTGATAGCTCGGACCCAGCTAACTACAGACCTATCGCCATCACCTCTCTTCTCTCCAAAATAATGGAGAACATCATAAACCGACAGCTCCTCGCGTACCTTGAGGATCACCAGTTGATCAATGACCGACAATATGGCTTTCGCCATGGTCGATCGGCTGGTGACCTCCTGTTATATCTTACACACCGTTGGGCTGCGGTTATTGAAAGCAAGGGAGAAGGTCTGGCAGTTAGTCTGGATATAGCGAAAGCCTTCGATCGTGTATGGCACAAGGGGCTTCTTTCGAAGCTTCCTTCCTATGGGCTTCCCGAGAGTTTATGCAAGTGGATCACCAGCTTCCTCACTGGGCGGAGCATACAGGTCGTTCTCGACGGTTTTTGCTCGGACCCCAAGCCCGTGAATGCTGGTGTACCCCAAGGCTGCGTGCTATCCCCAACCCTGTTCCTCTTGCACATCAATGATATGTTGGACATTTCCAACATACATTGTTATGCGGATGACAGCACTGGGGATGCGGTATATTCCGGCCGTGCAGGTCTCTCTCGGGAAAACGTCGACGAGTGCCGAAAGAAACTTGTGTCTTCTATAGAGACCTCCCTGAGGACGGTCTCAGAATGGGGTAAACTGAACCTCGTTCAGTTTAATCCCCAAAAGACACAGGTTTGCGCGTTTACCACTAAGAAAACCCCATTTGTCGTATCGCCGCTCTTCGATAGCACACCTCTCGATGCCTCGCCAAGTATCAAAGTACTGGGACTCGACATTTCGAGCGACTGTCAGTTTCGTGGTCACTTGGAGAGCAAGGCCAAGTTGGCCTCGATGAAATTGGGTGTGATCAATAGAGCGAGACAGTATTTCAATCCTGGCCATAGACTTGCGCTTTATAAGGCGCAGGTTCGGCCACATATGGAGTACTGCTCTCATCTCTGGTCCGGATCACCCCAATATCAGCTTCTTCCTTTTGACCGCGTACAACGGAGAGCCGTACGGATTGTCGGGGACCCGGTGCTCTGTGAACGGCTGGACTCTTTGGCATTGCGTAGAGACGTGGCTTCTTTGTGCGTCTTCTATCGCATTTACAACGGGGAGTGTTCCGAAGAGCTATTTGATCTGATGCCTGCCGCCGAATTCCATCACCGCACAGCACGTCACCGCCTGCATTTCCATCCACACCACCTGGATGCGTGGCGATCTTCTACTGTGCGGTTTTCAAGGACTTTTCTTCCACGTACCACTAAGATGTGGAATGAACTTCCTTCGGCGGTGTTTCCAGATCGATACGACATGGGTACCTTCAAAAAAGGCGTCTATTCATATCTCCAAGGCCGGCAACGCTCTTGTGAGTCTTCGGATGTTGCAAGAGTTCATGGGCGGCGGTGATCACATTTTATCAGTGACCCGCATGCTCGTTTGCCCTCCTTTTCCATAAAAAAAAAAAAAAAAAAAAAAAAAAAAAAGTGGCTGTCCTGGTGTGAGGTACTGTCGGACCTTCGCAAGAATGGCAAGCTTTCCTGCAGCTGCTCTTGCCTTGGAATCAACGCACCGACCATAGTTGAGGTTCGATGAAATTTCTAAGCCTAACAATTGAGGCCGGTCACTGTATTCCAAAGATATATTCTGAGTAGGAGCCAAGGTGAAAGGGCTCCTTTTGGCAGCGAACGTGAAGCGTTTTGGAGGCGTTGAATTTAAAAAGATTGGCATTGCTCCATGCAGAGACTGCCTGAAGTTTGTCACTCAAACGTTGCACCATGGCTTCTCTTTTTGACTCTACTTGATCTCTACTAGCCCGAGTGTTCAGCAGATATCTTTCTACAACTGTGCTATCGACTGTGATATCGACAGACGATACAGACGAGCCAATACAGAAGACAACTCAGCTGCGCATTTCTTGAACAGAATGGCTGGTATACCATCAGGACCACTGGCTTTATTCACATCTAAACGACATAATATTCTCCATACCTCTCTGTTCGTGATGCGGATTTCAGGCATCGCAAAACCGCAGTGAGGAAGGTGTGCTGGAGACGCATTGCTAGTATCTAGATTTGAATTATCAGCATACAGAGAAGCAAATAGATTCGCTTTCTCTGTCGCATTATGGGCCAGGGAACAATCCGGCTTCAGTCTGCCAGAGAGCTTTTCGCCATTCTTAGTGATTTGATATATATATATTATAGCGAGACGAGCCTTCCGTAACGCCTTTTTGTAGGACTTGGCAGCTCGGTTAAAGGCTCTCTTAGATCTTACATTTGGAACTTTGCGGCTTCGAACGTCAATCCAACTGAGGTATGCCGAATGTTTGTCGGTCTTCAGCATAACCACATTCGGCATTAAACCATGGGCGAGCTTTGCCACCGATGGGTAAGTCAGCAAACTACTAAAATACTCCGTTGCCTGCTGTACCACATCGGTTATAGCATCCGCGTATCTGACGGATCCAAAGAAGAGAAGCAGACCTGCCGCCAAGGATAAGATGCAAAAAAGTGCCGCATCTCATCCCAATCTGCTGACTTGTATTTCCATACTCGTCTAATACCGGTTCAGATTCTGGTGGAGAATATGTAAATACAGATTTCACCAGACAGTGATCGGAAGTTCCCAAGGGTGAGGAAACCTCTAAACGATACTTGTCCGGATCAGTTGTCAAAAAAAGGTCCAGGCAGTTGGCTGTATGGGACTCTCACATCAGGGACCCTTGTCGCTTGCCTAACCAGCTGAAAGAGGTTCAAAGACAACGCAAAGTTCCGTGCCTCTCTTCAAGCATGGTCCGTCTTCTGGTACGGAAACAGCCAGTCCTGATGACAAGCATTACAAGTCCCCCAGAAAGACGAGCTGCGCTGAAGGGTACCGATGCAAAGCCACATCAGCAGCCTCACTCACAAAACAAATGAGTTGTCTCCTGATTATCGCTTTACGAGCGGTAGACACAGGAATACAGGATTTTTTCGTTTCCTGTGTTTACTAAAACCCATAAGGAAGAAAAAGTGGGGTCTTCAAGGTAACGGAGACGATGGATATAGAGGTCGTTCCTCGCATACATACAAACCCCGGGACGTGAGCGAAAGTTGTGCTGTAACGTGTAATCGGGATAATACAGGTGTGTAGCGCTCATAGGACATTGAATCTGCGTCACCGTCAAAAAGAGTAAGTGCTCGGTCTCGAGGTGGTGGTGGACAGGTTCGAGATTTGAGTGCAAGCCTCGAATGTTACTGAGGTGCAGTAGGAATGAGGAGAAGCGCAACCGCTGAAAAAACTTTTTCTTTTTTGTGGACTTTTTATTTATTTCTTTATTGTTCCAACATAAAAATGTTACAATGGGTGGACTTAATGCTAAATAGCATTCTCTAACAGTCAACCTTGGGGATGTGCAGAGACTTTAAAAGCGGTGCAATAAAGAGTGCAAAATTTTGAAAGGTTTGTAGGAAGTAATTATAAAAAATTCATATTATAAAAAAAATTATATAGAAGAGTGAATAGGATGGGAAATGGCAGTTGAACGAGGCGCTACGTATCGAATCCGACGTCGAAATTAGTGTTGTCATGCCACTGTGAGGCTAGTCTGGAGACTGCGGGGACGCCCGAATCCCCCCAGGGATCGAAATCGGGCCACCTCGTCGGGTCGCCAACCAGCACGATAGAGCCACCCTGGATTTTTTCGCAGCTGGTGGGGCAGCCTTTTGTGGGTGGCTAACCCACTATTTGGGCTCCCAACTATCTGCGGGCGGCCAGCGGAAAACCGCCGCTTCGGATACCGCTACCCTCCTCGACTAGGCACCCGACACAAAAAACATCAACTCGACGCCAAACCGGTTCGCCAACGCAACACAGCTGTTCAGACCCATTTCCCATGAACGGCTTCATCGAGCAACGTGCCAGAACACGACTAAGTCGCTTTGTGGTACGACTTTGCCCGATGGATGGTAACCTTGCTGGCGACGCGATGTTATGGTCTACCACCGCGAGGCTGACTTGCATTGCAATAACATTATGTTGACTTGTCTTTGGTTACAGATGTTTTGCAATATGTTGAATGCTATCATGGTTTTATTTTATAGATTCATTAATAATATTAATAATATTTTAGCATTAAATTACCTTTGCAGATTCAAATTCTAATATCAAAGAAACCTCCAAGAAGCAAAATGAAACTGATGCAAGCAAGAATATAGAACAGGTTCCCGGTGAGAGTGATCCTGATGCAAGCAGTACTTCACAAGATACACCGGAGGAGAGCCGAATACTTATCAAGTTGAAGTACCTTAATGATACTCTAAAAGAGGTTGAAGGTAGCCTTGATGAGCTCTTAAAAGATTTTAAAAGGTACGTCAAATATTCCTTTTGATGGACATTAACGCGAGTTAAAAAGAAGTGTAAGATAGAGGTGTGAACCCCTTATTTTAATTATACAAATAAAGCTGCTTTTAACTACCGCAGGATCTTACTGCTGATTTTTAGTGTCATAGAATTTTATACAGACTTGTTAAATTATATGAAGAAATATTGAAATAAAATAAAAAAATTCAATTACCAAAAGGAGTATGACAAATACAATCAACTAAATACGAATTGCTTGTTGAATATGCATGTGTATTTATCCTTTTCAGGCGTCACTTCGCGGAGGAGATATTGTCTGAGCGCGTAGTGCGACTGATCTTCCGCGGGCGCGTGCTGTGCGACGAGGCGGCCACGCTGCGCGCCTGCGGCCTGCACCACTGCGCCGTCGTGCACTGCCTCGTGCAGGCGCACCGCCCGCGCGCACAGGTGGGGCACACATACACACACAGGAAGGAGACAACGACGTCACAGCCGGTGTGTGAGCGCGTGCTGTGCGACGAGGCGGCCACGCTGCGCGCCTGCGGCCTGCACCACTGCGCCGTCGTGCACTGCCTCGTGCAGGCGCACCGCCCGCGCGCACAGGTGGGGCACACATACACACACAGGAAGGAGACAACGACGTCACAGCCGGTGTGTGAGCGCGTGCTGTGCGACGAGGCGGCCACGCTGCGCGCCTGCGGCCTGCACCACTGCGCCGTCGTGCACTGCCTCGTGCAGGCGCACCGCCCGCGCGCACAGGTGGGGCACACATACACACACAGGAAGGAGACAACGACGTCACAGCCGGTGTGTGAGCGCGTGCTGTGCGACGAGGCGGCCACGCTGCGCGCCTGCGGCCTGCACCACTGCGCCGTCGTGCACTGCCTCGTGCAGGCGCACCGCCCGCGCGCACAGGTGGGGCACACATACACACACAGGAAGGAGACAACGACGTCACAGCCGGTGTGTGAGCGCGTGCTGTGCGACGAGGCGGCCACGCTGCGCGCCTGCGGCCTGCACCACTGCGCCGTCGTGCACTGCCTCGTGCAGGCGCACCGCCCGCGCGCACAGGTGGGGCACACATACACACACAGGAAGGAGACAACGACGTCACAGCCGGTGTGTGAGCGCGTGCTGTGCGACGAGGCGGACACGCTGCGCGCCTGCGGCCTGCACCACTGCGCCGTCGTGCACTGCCTCGTGCAGGCGCACCGCCCGCGCGCACAGGTGGGGCACACATACACACACAGGAAGGAGACAACGACGTCACAGCCGGTGTGTGAGCGCGTGCTGTGCGACGAGGCGGCCACGCTGCGCGCCTGCGGCCTGCACCACTGCGCCGTCGTGCACTGCCTCGTGCAGGCGCACCGCCCGCGCGCACAGGTGGGGCACACATACACACACAGGAAGGAGACAACGACGTCACAGCCGGTGTGTGAGCGCGTGCTGTGCGACGAGGCGGCCACGCTGCGCGCCTGCGGCCTGCACCACTGCGCCGTCGTGCACTGCCTCGTGCAGGCGCACCGCCCGCGCGCACAGGTGGGGCACACATACACACACAGGAAGGAGACAACGACGTCACAGCCGGTGTGTGAGCGCGTGCTGTGCGACGAGGCGGCCACGCTGCGCGCCTGCGGCCTGCACCACTGCGCCGTCGTGCACTGCCTCGTGCAGGCGCACCGCCCGCGCGCACAGGTGGGGCACACATACACACACAGGAAGGAGACAACGACGTCACAGCCGGTGTGTGAGCGCGTGCTGTGCGACGAGGCGGCCACGCTGCGCGCCTGCGGCCTGCACCACTGCGCCGTCGTGCACTGCCTCGTGCAGGCGCACCGCCCGCGCGCACAGGTGGGGCACACATACACACACAGGAAGGAGACAACGACGTCACAGCCGGTGTGTGAGCGCGTGCTGTGTGACGAGGCGGCCACGCTGCGCGCCTGCGGCCTGCACCACTGCGCCGTCGTGCACTGCCTCGTGCAGGCGCACCGCCCGCGCGCACAGGTGGGGCACACATACACATACAGGAAGGAGACAACGAGGTCACGTCAAGAAAGCTTATAACATGGTTGCCAAATCCTGCAAGGTTACCGAAAACTCTTCCTTAAAACGTTTCGCATCTTGATGTTAACAAGGTCCTCGCAGTATTGCTACAATTGTACTAAAAACATGTTAATACGCATTAATATGGAACAGGTTTAGCTGGCTGCTGGCCTACCTTGAGTCTGAATCTCAATTGGCAGCAAAAGCGCTTGGTATGTCTCTAAGATACGACAGTACTTCGAGCCGGTACAAATGCAAACCTTTTATAATCCATAAGTTTGGTCGTGTATACTGTTAACATATTTGGGATGGATAAGTGAAATGCCAGCTAGAGACTTTGTATTCGATTGAGCTCGTAGACTCGTAGGTGAAACCACCGGCATTAGGACAAAATTACAGAGTTTGGTTTATTACCGCAAGATGGCCATTCTGTAATCTTTTATGGGATACATTTCGGAGAGTGTGCAAATAGCGCCACACAACTTTGTTCTGCCAGCCCCTTACCATCACCGAACAACCAGAACCTAGGCATCAAAACTCGATTCACGGTTGAAGTGCCGAGTTTCCGTATAAAGTGTTACGCTTCACCTTAATTTAAACTATTATTACGGATTTACCACGGCGATAACTTATTTTGAAGAATGTCAATGTTTCGACTCAGTTGTATGCATCATGGTCACGACTTGAATGCGGAGGTGCGCGATGTGAAACTGCAGCTGTTTCGAGACGAATATATCCTCCTTGTTTTTTTTGGACAACTTTTTTGCTAAAGTCTGCCAAAACCTACTAACATTGTCACTATTTTTAATTTTCATTTATTTTTATTGTTTTTTATATATTTTTTTGGTATTCACATTTGAGCCAAATAAATAGCGCTATCAAATTCCATATATATTTTAAATTCTATAATTGGATGTATATTTTGGTTAGGCCAATATCGTCCTGTATATGTAGTTTTGTAAATAATATCGTACTAACTGTTATCTCGTCCGCAGCCGCCGGCGAGTCCCGCCGTGGCGCCTGGTGAGGGCGCGACGGGCGAGGCTGCGCCCGAGCGCAGCTGGGACCTTGAGAACATACTCATGACACTGGTCTCGGTGGCGCTCACTGTGGTGTGGTTCTTTAGGTGATTATACCAATACTAGACATTTTATTATACGACATTTACTTATTAGTGCATTTATAATTTTTTAAATTCTATTAGAAATATATCGAGACTTAATCGCGTGAATATTTTTAAGGTACGATAGCTTTTATTATTTATTTCATTACTAGACTTTTCGATCGAATTGCACCGATCGTGGTTACGGGTCAATTAAACTCTTTGGAATTGTCTGAACCGCCAGCTCTCGTCGAAATTTCATGTCTTCTAGGATGTTGCATACGATCAATTTTGGAATTCACTCAGATCTACAAATGTAATAAAGCAAGCTGTGACGTCATAAGTCATTAATCTAGCTCTAGTAATATCACATTGTGTAAAGACTGATAATATGCTAACTGTCACATGTACTGGTAGGATCGAAAACTAAAAAACAATACAGTATAAATCATTACCAATACAATATAATCATTAAGATTTTTATTTTAAATTATCATATCCATCTGAATTCAGAGATGCTGACTTTCTATACGAAAAAGTTAATTGTTCACGTTTATTTTATTGGTATAAATATATAATCCTTTGTTATGTTAAATCTACATTTTTGCAGTTGCCTTTAAAAAGTGATGAAAAAAGCTCTAAGTAGGTTTTTTTTAAAGTGTAAAGCGTAAATTCTAGCGATTAAGGGTCACTATATTTTTCATTTTAATTGTATGTGATATGCATTACAGGTGCGAATACTCGAACATGTTCACGGCAAGCGCCAGCGTGGCTCTGTTCGGTCTCACCGTCTTCTACAGCGTGGCTATATTCGGCCTCTATCTCTCCGACAATTTCTACTTCGAGCGACGACCCGCCCCCCCCGTACCCACTAACTGAGGACAACAACCAGACAAAAGACAAGAAACAATGTTATATATTATGGTGTATTAAAACTATTAAATTATACTATTCAAGAAAAGGCGTATTCACTTACTATAACTCTAAAAAAAAAATATATGTAAAAAAACACCTCAAATTATTAACATTGTTTCATAATTTAAAAACCGCGCTGGATTCATGGATCCTAGTTAAATCCTCTAAGCTGAAGAGTATTTTTAATCATGAAAAAAAATTACTATTAGATTTTTTTTATACAAAATTACACATACAAAAAGTCGATATATCTTCAATTTCTAATTTATTGTAAAATTTTATTCCAGACGGTATAGTGATCTATCGAGAATTAATGAAATGAAAAGTACATTGTATTTTGTAATATAAAATATTGTTTAATATCTGCCCCAAATGTTTTCTACCTAATGTTAATGCTTCGATTGCTTGGTATATGTATCGACAAACTACTTGAAAATTAATATGGGCATTTATTTATGGCGTGAAGGGAGTACGATACGGCTATGCTCTTGTATGATTCCACGGTCTTACATTTTATAATGTAATCGTGCATAATGCATACATGCTTAGTGAATACATTTTGATTTTATTTTAGAAGAATAGAAGTTCGTTCTTTTTTTTAAGTAAGAATATTTTCATTAATGATGAGTGGATTTAACTAATCATTCATTTCTTTTATACTTTTTATTGTTTTTTTTTTGCTAAATTAAATAATTTTTAATTTGCATTAATAAATATATACAAAACTTTATATAGATTGTTGTGATGTAAGGCTAAAAAACAATATACAAACAAAAAAAAACGGAAAATTTGGTTATAGTATAGTTATATATTATTAATACTGATATAGGTAAAATCTTGATTAACGCCCTTTTTTTGACACTGTTTTACATTAGTCAACAATAAGCAATCATTTTTAATTTTAGGAATACATAATTTCTTACAATCATGAAACAACATTTATTAATTATACCTACACAATCTTTAATGTCTTCAAAATATACTAATAATAGAAAATTATAATACATTAATAAATTAAATTTATTATTAAAAACGATATAAGGCCCTTTGTATAATTTTTTTATTCTTTTATTTTACCTGACTTGGGTTGTAAATTTCATCAATTTCATATGTAAGTGTGTATTTCACTCAACTTGTAAGAGGGGTATTTCTTAAGTTTATATTTGAAGCGACCATTTTTTTGTCTTCAGTAGTATACTACTATTCTGGCCACGCCCATGGTTATCTCGAAGTTTGTCGATACATACAAGTTTAATTATTAAATATTTTTACTTATTTTATTATGTCATGTGATGGATATAATTAATATTTTATTTTTAATATGAATAAATTAACATGTATGTAATTACTCATTAAGCTGTGAATAGTATATTTTATTGTACTATAGAAGTCAAAATACGTTATGGAACATGAATATTGTTATATATGACGAGCACAAATACTTGATTTATATTTCATTATTCACGCAATAATTTTCAATTTTACAATATTGTTCTACTAATATCAATTTTATTTTATTTGTGCTTTCGTAATCTATGGTACTGTTATATATTAATCTTATGTACTTATAATTCCATCGGAACTTGCCCGACTAAATACCGCGATTTCGCCATGCACCGAGTTTATTAAGGGTCCCGGAACTGTTCGAAACTAATCGGGCAAATTTCGATAAAATTCACGTTAGTACAGCCCTAGAATTATGTCAAATATGAATGATTCTTATGTATTTCTTACAAAAACTTACTTAAAGCTGTGTCATGCTATTTCGTAAAGTATCGTTACAACAATCTTACTTCCTCATTTTTTATAATAGTTTTACAAAATTTTGTGATTCATCTTTTCAATGTTTATTGGAGAACTCTTTCAATAAGACAACTCTCAAAAAGTAAAACTATTATAATATGAATCAAAACTTTATAAACTATTATAGTTTTAAGAGTTCATGATTAACATTAGAAAAGTTTTTATTAATATCAAACGGAAAATGCCGGAAAACACAGCTAGTGTTATCAAAATTTGTGATAGACGAGATAATCTATTGAAATGTAAATACTGTTAGGTTATTTCTTATTAAAGGGTAAGGTTATTTTACACTGTTCTTTCTTAGATATAAATATGTGAACAGCTTAAATTTGTAGTCTCGTGTTTATTTCTGCTTAACATTTTATCGTTATTTATTTTATAAGATTATAATTAAATAAATTTAAAAATAATATTATTGGTTTTCATATTTATTCTGTATATTTATAAAAGAAAATAATTCATGAAGACTTTAGCTATATATTATTACCTATGTGAAAATTTACGAATATTTTCTTTATGGAAATACAGATAATGGTTATTTACTAATTCTACTCCTAGACGAATAATGGTACGACGTCGAAAATTGACAGTTGTCGAGAAAAGTGACTTAGATACTATAGGTCCTGAAGATTTTTGTGACAATTTAATTATATTTATAGCTCTTTATTTTGTACTTTTACTCTTAGGTAGATATATGCTTGTGCGGATTTATTAGAGACAATCGTACGGTACATTAGCTTCGTGCTTACCGATTTAGCTATTAGAGGGCAGAATATTATCCGACTTATTCTTATTTTATTTCATTCAAATTAGATGAAATATTAGTAACTAAAGTAACTAAATCCGTTCAGAAGAGTAATAAATATACATCTTCACAAACTTTCCTAATATCACGATAGATATATTTACAGAATCTAAAATGAAATAAGATTTTTTTTAGTAATGTTGCTCTTAGTTTGTGAAATATCGCATTTGACAAGTATCAAGCCTATTTGTTGATTATTTATTTTTATAAATTGTTTTATAATTAATTTCAAATTCAGTCTGGACTATTAATGTTCAATCACTTAATGAGACCTTTGTTCTAAGTTCTTTATTCTAAAAGGAAAGAATTAAAAAAGCTCATATGTATTAAAAAATATATTTTCGTAAGTCAATAGATCACAAAAATCAAGGTATAAATGTCTTCTGCAAAAGGTACCTGTAAATAAAAAAAAATATGATATTACACAGTTTTTAAACAAATATAAAATAAAATGTGTTCAATATAAATTGTATCTTGCCGGATTGAGGATATTGAAAATTAATATAACAATAGCCTCACCTAGACAAGATTTAATATGTCCAAATTCATTTTCAAATTAACACAAGATTAACAAGAATATTTAGATGAATTTGGAACCAATATCTCTACTAAGTCTTTTAAAATAGGTCTTCTAATTGACATATACAAGTCATGAATGATATTGATTTTAAAGTTGAGTCTGTAAAACCAATTAGTTATTTGTATCTAAAACTCAATGTGATATGCCAAAAACTAAGCATATGTAACATAATATTACCTTTTTAAGCACTTGCGTTCTATTTTCATTCTGTACCTGAAAAAGACAAATAAAAAAATATTTAAAAAATGTTTTAATACCAGAACAGAATTATAGTATATATAATTTTAATATCAGCCATCCAAGGAAGTTGAATGCGTGGTAATCATGAGCGCGTCATAACGCATTGTATCATCATTCATTTGTGAAAAAAAAACCAAACAGTAAAAAAATTAAAAGTTTGTATTTACCTCTATAATAGTAATGGCCTTCCCGTTATCATGGCTATTGTAGATCTGAATAAAAAAATATTTTTAAAGAGACTACAAAATTAATTATAAAAATATATTAAAATTGCATCCATACTTACATATAATAAAAAACAATAATGATTTCTCGAAACAAAAAAAACTATTTTGATCTTTAAGTTATTTATTACAAAGCCATTGGCTTGCCATTTGAAAATATTACAATTATAATCAAATAGAAAGTCAATAACAATAAAGCATCTCTTTCTATCGCTTGCGACGTAATTGCAGCGTGTTGCGTCTTATCCAGGCGGCGCGGCGAGATCCACCCTTGGTTTGGGAGAAGCGATGTCCCTTGCCAAGACCTCGTGAGCTCTTGCCAGCAGATGTGAGACCGCGCATTTCACGATGCTTGTGTACAGCATTTACGATCCAGTTGATCTTGGGATCACGACGGATGGCCTGTACATAAGTGTCATATAAAAATGTGATACTTAAAATATTTATTTAAGTAAGTTTTTTTTATATCAGATATACTGGTAGGTGAGTATTCAGCAAAACCTTTCAGATTGGTGCATGACAAATTGTTCATCATATGACTATAATAATTACGTTGTAATTAATACTTATTAAATGTTTATTATAGTTGTGCTAGTTATTTAAAAAGTACTTTTTCTCCTCAAACTTACCTTGTGTGAAGGATCAACAAGGATAACTTCGAAGTATTTGTAGGACGAATCTTGTGCTACCCAGTAAGAGTTAAGCACACGCAGACCACCGCAGCGGCGACCAACACGCTCCTAAATCAGGACATTAAATGTTAATGTCATACAAATTACTAGAAATAAAAAACGCAATGTTAATTAATGTTTAAGAACCTCAGCAATGGATTGTAAGTTGCGCGTGGGTTTCAGTTGGTTGACTCCATGGCTCTTGGGCTTGCCATAAGTGGCTCCCTTAGCAACCGGGCGTTTGCGACCACCACGGCGGACGCGAATTCTGAAGATCACGAAACCTATAGGAATTGAGATGAGTTAGAACAAATTATTTAATAAAACCAGAGAAAATTAGTATATTTAAAATTGCGTTGTAGGACGAGTTACCAATAAAAGTTGTAATTAAATTGATTATTCTATGATATGGTACCAACCTTGCTTAGCGCGGTATCCTAGTCTCCTTGCTTTGTCGGGCCTCGTGGGTCTAGGAGCCCGGTGCATGCGAGTCAATTGGCGATACTGCCAAACTCTGATACGTAAGATAAAACGCATAACATCGCTCAGCTTTTTACGATACAACTCTTGAATATATCTGTAAGCGCCCATCTTGGCGAGCTTGTGGCAGACCTAGCAACAAAATCAATACAAATTGATCAGAAGTCACATCATCGGTCTGGCCACAGAAAGGGATAACCCTTTACAAATGACATGCCGTGTGGTAGCATTCTGGAATCGAGGTTTCAATTAAAAAAATATTAAAAATAGACGTCGCATCAACAAAAGTATGCTAAAATAATTTAATTTTGACAAAAGCACTTTCAAATATTAATATTGTTTCATTGATTAATTAAGATGAAAAATACACATACGTCTCGCGTACTCCACAGGTAAAACGGAAAAGACAACTGTCAAATGACAAAATCAGTAAGAAAATGGAAGAAGTAAAATGTCAATGATGACATCAAATGTTATGACGTTTAAGTTTTTATTTCCATAACGATGTGTTCGGAAATTCTTGAAATATAAATTCACGCGAAATTATTTTAAAAATAAAGTTATATAAAATTATTGGATAAATTATCAAAGTGAACGTGAGGTAATATTTACTGTTAACAATTATTGAAGAAATATTATTACATTTTTAATCTAAAATGTTGATTCAAGGAGTTGATATAGACACAACTACGAAGAGTAGTAATCTTTTATTTAGTTTTTTTTTAATGTTGAATATTTAATGTAATCACTATATTTAAAGTTCATGGTATTGGATTACTTGTGAAGATTTAGTAATTTGTCTACAAAAATGTTTAAGTAAATGTATTCATTTATATTAGCATAATAAAATTAATTATTTAAATATTAATTATTGAAATCATCCATTTAATACAGGAAGACCGGAAAGAATTACTTCCAACTTAAAGGATTGCTTATATTATTATAAACAATTTCGTGGTTGCGAATCACAACTAGCAATTAATCCACGCATCGATTAATAACGTATTAATAATGTCTGGCAGCAATAAAAATGATCCTAAAATAAATACTCGTAAAATAACATCTAAATTATGAGATGCATTAAAAAAGATATCACCTTTTCTTATTAAATTGGCAACATTAGATGCAGTTCAATAAATAATATATGATTTACGGTCCTTTCGATTGATGAGCTTCGGCAGACCGGACGGTGCAACAACGCTTTCCCGAGAAAATTATGGCTTTATGAAAAATATATTAGAGAAAAAGTATTTAATTTAAAGTATTTTAAATGGAACTTAATTTACCTATACCTAAATTTTATTCATGGCTAGTATTAACCTTGATAAGACAAAAAATATTTAATTTTCGTTATGTTACTTGAAGACGAGGTGATTGAATTTATTGATGAAATTATTAGGAATAGGTGAGTACTTAAATTTTAGTAATTATTAGAAAGTTAATAAATACTTAATTAATGTTTTATGATATATTTTCTAGTATTTTTACAATACATCTGCCTGTTCTTTTGTTACATTTTAGCTTTAATATTATAAATTTTACATTAAAATTATCGCTTTAATCATATTATTCTGTTAAGATATTTTACTATTGATTTAAATAAATCATTAAAGTATGTATATGTCAAATATTTTAAATAGAATTAATTTTCGCATTGCAATTTGATATTAATAACAAGCAATATTTAGAATTATATAAAAATGTAGATAGTTATATTCGCTATGCAAAATACAAACCTAAAATTTTCACCGTGTTTGGCAAATATCAAAAATATATACATTTAATTGTATATGCAATGTGTTAAGCTTGACCTGAGAAGATATAATAATATCATAAAATATATAACGACTCAATGGAAGCATCGGATCAATACTTGCGATAAAACTGCGCATGTCACAAGTTAGCGCATGTAAAGATGTCGGCTTTATTTCGGCGGTTAGTCTGGTAAAATAAAAATTTTTGAAATTTTTACTACACTTAATGAAATTAGTGATAATTTTAAATTTAATATATGAAAAACAATTTGCTCTCTTATCTATTAGCTTTTAAAATTATAATCAAATGCTTATTTTTAGTTTTGTAGTTGCGGATCGTTTTACAAACATATAAAATCTATATCGTGTAAGCCTTGATTCGTATCAATACGATTTACGAATACAAGTATGGAATTGAATAAATACATGTGTATTGATTGATTGTGCTGATATTTTATATGGCGTATGTAGTGAGTAAAAATTTTAAAGTTAACTTTTGATAGTTAATACCAGCTTTGTATAACTTTTTATGCCAAAACAAAAATATAATTCCTAAAAAATTATATATTTTGGAAGGAATGAAACAGTTTCTTACTTATATTTTATAATATAATTTAAAAGAAAAGTCGTTGATGTATGTACGTACCTTAAAACTTTTACCGAAATAAGTAATGTCCCCTTCACATCCAGCCACGAAGTAACAGTGACTGAATGAAATCGATATGTCGTACCCCATAACTAAGATTTCTGAACGAATACAACGGTTCGATGAATCAAGAACGGCACGCCGCCATCTTGAAAGCGTAATTGTTGTCATGTTTACGTTCTATCAGTTGTATGTGGTATTAAAGTTTTATTATTTTTAATACGAAAGTGAGTTGTGATTATATTTTTATTGTGAAATACTGGTATATTTCCTTACAATAGCGGGTTATTATATAATAACAAAATACATTTCGTTTCGGATTTCAATAGGTAGAAAACTAGAATAGGCGCCAAATTGATAGTAGTCGTTACAGTAAATTGTGTTTTGTTAATTAGAATTACGCAAATAGTTGCATTTTATTTATATTATTTAAGCGTTATTTATTATTTCCAGAACAGATTTGATGTAACTGTTCAATTTAAGTGAGGTCACACGATGTTTTACGCACATTTTGTGCTGGCCAAAAAAGGCCCTTTGGCCAAAATTTGGCTGGCGGCTCACTGGGATAAGAAATTAACTAAAGCTCATGTATTCGAGACGAATATTGAGAAATCAGTGGACGGTATTCTGAAGCCAAAAGTTAAAATGGCTTTGCGTACATCTGGTCATTTATTATTGGGTGTGGTGAGAATCTACTCTAGAAAAGCGAAATACCTACTACAGGATTGTAATGAAGCCTTCGTTAAGATCAAGGTTAGTTTGTATTTATTGATGAGACCATTTTTAACATAACAAAATTATAGTTTTAATCTCAATATAAATAAATTAGTGAAAATAGTAAATAAATTTTACCGATTCAATTTTGACAAATGTAGATCAAGTAGTTTAAATCGCCTACTTTGTGTTGACGGGGGGATACTTCAACACATTATTTTGCCATATTGAAGAGGGTAATTTTCAGATGGCCTTTAGGCCAGGTATGGTGGACTTGCCTGAAGAGCACAGAGAGGCAGCTATGAATGCAATAACATTGCCTGAAGTATTCCATGACTTTGATACTGCTATGCCTGAGCTAAAGTAAGTTTTTAAGTTAGTGTAATTCTTGTGAAGGAGCTTAAAGATTATAATATTAACCATTAATATGAACAGGCAGATTTGTATTGTAAAAATAATATAAAAGACTTTGTATAAATATATTATTTTATCTTCAACTTCATAATTATAACAGTATCTGCATGTTGATGTTTTATTTGATTGAAATTCTTATAGATTATTATCCAGCTATACTCACATAAGTATGAAACTTCTATTAGTTTCTTTCTAAACATACTTGAGGTTCATATTCACATGAATACACTCACATGAGTGTAGCCAGATTATAATTATTATTATAATAATCTGGCATTATGTATAATAATCTAATACTTTTTTATACAAAACTTTATTGAATTTATTTAATAAAAAAAATATTTTCCATTCTATTTCAAATATGTTTGTATAAATGACTATCTGCAGTTTGACAGTTTGCCAGTATTTTTATTTATAAACGCTTGTAAGAAAGTTCTTTTCAGTAGAAATTTCATACTAATTAGATATTTTTTATTACAGTGAGGTCGATATTGAGGCTCAGTTTTCCCTCAACCAGTCAAGAGCTGAAGAGATTACTATGCGTGAAGATTATGGTTCTTTGAACCTTGTTACTCATGATGATGGTTTTGGTGACATGGGCTTTGACACTGACAACCCTGATATAATGAGAGAAGCTATTGGTAATGAGGGGGGCTTGGAACAGGTAATTTTATATTAATAATATACAGTATATACTATTATATTAAACACATGTTATCAAGATATTGTTAATTAATTAATAATGTAATGCAATTTTTCATTTAGAGTAACTTGTTATTTGCGGATGGTTCATCATTAGAACTGGGTGGGAAAGACGCAAGCAATAACGCAGGTGTGCCAACATTGGCACCGCCATCACATGAGCCTCGTATGGAGGCAGCTCCGCATGGCCCAATGGATGATGGTTTTGGTGGCACTATTGGAGATGTAGGAGATTTTGGACGTAAGTTTTAATATTGAGAAGTGATTAATAAATATACCCAATTGTATAATGTAATTCACTATCGTCTAATAATTGAATTATCTAACAAAGGGTTTTACTAGGTTCTGTGGTATTTTTATTTACTTTTTACTTTTATATAATTTTCTAATTTCTTTTCCACAAATAAATCTATGTTTTATTAATGTCAGAGAATGAAGGAGTAATTAATAATATTTTGCTATAATTTTATTACAGACGCCGGTGGCTTATTTGAAGGGGACTTGTTTGGAGATGTGACAGCTGGTAGCTCAGCAGGTGGTGCTACTGCCGGTTTGACTGGTACCTCTGCTCAACCACAGTCTTTGCAGGTTTGTGTATTAAGAACTGTCACGTCTTTTATTCTTAAAAAAATATTTCCAGAACTTGCAACTGTCATATTTTTAATAAATAATAAAATCTAACACGCCAGGCGGAGATAGAAGCAGCGGGTGGTGTAGCCGACGAGGCGGTGGACTCCGACGACGACATGCACTTCGACGCGCCGCCCTCGCCGCAGTCGCCCGCCTCACACCACTCACACGCAGACGACAACCACTCGCCACACCACTCGCCTCACCACGGGTAATGCAACTGTTTGATTACATTACACTTTTATTAAATCACCCTAAATTGCAAAAAAAAAGTATAATAGTAATTTGAGTTCTCAGTGACATATTATTATAAGTCACTGATAGTAAGTTAATAATTTAGATCATAATCAAGCCCAAAAAAAGTTTAAGTTTAGCTATTTCTAATAAATTAAATTAATTATTATACAAATAAGATACGTCAATGTCTTCCAGCTGGACGTCTCCTCGCGAGGAGGCCCGTGGTGACGACGCGCTGATGCCTCCACCGGCCGCGCCTCAACCCTCCTCCGTCAGACCAATGGTTAGATATACTACTTTATGAATGCTTCATGTTTAATAATCAAATCTGAAGTGTGACAATTCATTTACTCTGAGACCAGTGACTACACAAAACAAAAAAAATAGTAATAACATATTTTGATCACTTAATTATATTTATTTTAATTGACAGGAGGTGGACACAGAAACGCAACCGGAGGAGGTGCCTAACGAGGAAGCAGTCGCGGCTCCCGAGCCGGCCGTTGACTCAGCGGCACAACAGCAGAATGACGAAGAGTCCTTTGCTTTGGCGCCCGTGGACACTACTGTGCTTAAAGGTAAAAAAACTTAAGAATAAATAAATTAAATCCTGAAACACAATGTTATTAAACTATTATAATATCAATTTTGATAATTATTTCCAGGGGTAACAAAGACTAAACGCAAGCGCAAACTAATAGTAGACGATACTAAGAATATTTCTGGAGAAGAAATGAAAAATCAATTGAGTAATACGTCAGATATTCTCATCACACTGGACTTGGCTCCACCTACCAGAAGACTGATGCATTGGAAGGAATCCGGAGGTGTGGAGAAATTATTCACACTTCCCGCGATACCCATACCGTCTAGAGTATTGTTCAAGGTAATCTTTCTGCACAATTTCATTACCTACACTAAAAAACAACAGTGCGCAAATACATATATATATATATATGTATGATAAATCAATTTATATAGAAAACAGAAAATTATTAAACAATAATGGCAATATTAACGACTGGCGCAGAAAATCAAGAGACATTTAAACAATATCAAACAACATTCATCGGATCAAAGTTATTAATTTCGAGCGTGAGCATGTTTTACTCCCGATATAATTCAATTTCAAATTCATACTTAAAGAACTTTATTTAGGCATCACAACAAAAATATATGTCAAACCCAAAAATGCTAATAAAAGTAAATAAAACCAAAAATAATAAGTGACGACCTTCGGTGATACAGAAGTACCAGCAGTACCTGACGCAGCGTATGGACCCCGAGGCGGCGGAGGAGGCGGCACGCTCGCCTGACCCCGAGCCTGCCCTGTCAAGGAGGGTGCCCAGGAAGAGGAGACACGAGGAGGTACCAGATAGATCTTGGAGATAACATGTGACTTAGTCGTGGCAACTATAACTGTTTCATAATAGATATGTTCAAAATATTGTATCGAATTATTTGTCTGTTGTCCTAGAAACTGGATTTTTTAACCTTTTGTTTTTTTTTTGTAATCTAGTTGTATTAACACTATTAATAAGAATAGTATTTCTTTATTTTTTAAATAAAATATTGTACATTTCAATTCATTGACAGACTTTTCATCCTCCTGAGACTCCTGCACCACCGCCGACGATGGATATGGAACCGCCTACACCTATACCACAGGAGTATGAGCCTTCTATTGGTAAGTTAACTGTAATTCTCAAATCTTCATATCCGTGTTCATTCTTGACTAATATTCATCCATTTCATTTAATAACAAATATTCTTGAAGTTGTGGCGTTAAAACATAATAAAATGCTTTTATTCGCACTTGTTTTATAATTTTCACAATCAAGCTTACATAATAACTTTGTGTAAATTAAGAAAATAAGCTTACATTCTAACAATGTACTAGTAACATACTAGTAGCAATAAGAGCTTGTCCACTAACTGTGCACTAACCGGGTGGCGCGTAGAGGCGGAGCGGGAGAGAACACCGCCGCAGTCGCCGCGACACGAGACAGACCTCGACGCACCGGGCACGCCAGGTACACACGCACACGCACTCACGTATATACACACACGGACACGCAATCGCGTATAATACACACACATGAATATTGGCACAAGTACGGTAACACCTGATATGACTATTATATACACTACTTTTGAAGACTTTCTTTACATTTACATAAAATACATATAAAAAATGAGACTGAACTTTATACTTTGTCTATTACATATTCCATGTTATTTATACTATTTTTAATTGTATTTTAAATGAATAAAAAAATCATAAATACAAATTGGGAGACGATGTAATATTTCGGACACCGTGTCCAGTAGGATTAAGTAGCAGCAGAATTTTTCATTCCATGTGCATTTCTTTGAAATTTCATTAATTTAATTTGAAGCACATTAAAAAAAATTATAAAAAAACAAATATAAAAAAATAAAACATTCACAAGCTTCTGGGAGAGGTTAATCGAATGCTTCAAGCGTTCGTACTGTGTCGGGAGCGGGCCACCGTTTGCCGTGTGTGATGTTATTAATCCGGTCCCCCGTCCTCAGGCATGTTGTCGTCCCTGGGCGCTCCGCTGACGCCGGGCGCGCTGGGCCCGCTGACGCCGGGCACGCTGCTGCAGGGCGGCATCACGCCCGCCAGCCTGGCGCACGGGGCCATGACGCCCGGTCAGCACAGACTACGATTATATATATATATATTGGCCTTCTACCACTATGTGGATATTTAAAAAAAAACTAGATTAAATCTGGAAAACATATTCGTATATAAATAATAGTTTGGTGCAATGTTGTCTAAAGATTTTTGTATTGTTAGTATAGTTTCTATGTAATTAATTGTATTGTGCTCTTAGGAGGCCTGACCCCGGCGGGATTGCATCATGGAGATCAGTCAGATTTGGGATTGCATGCAGGTATGTTGTATTCATATAAAGTACTTTTTTCTACACTAAAAAAACAAATAGTACTATGATAAATTTTTTAAATCTCTTCTTTTGATCCGTATTTTGCATAATGTCCAATTAAAGAAATCATTTATTCTATGTATTAAAATATAATTATTAATATATGCCTCTGTTATATTTATGCATGTTTCATTAAATTTTATATTTTAACTCATCATAATTACTCTCATTAAATAGGTTTGATGCCGGGAGGAATGACGCCCGGTGGTATGACTCCTGGGTTGGGATTGGATGGTGGAATGACTCCCGCTGGACTGCACCATGGTTCAATGACTCCAGGTAATAAATATACTTTCACATTTTTAAGTAATGTTGAATATTATATATTATACTTATAACGGAAAATGTTTTTTTTCAGGAGGTCTTGACCATGGCGGTATGACTCCTGTAGGTCTCGGACATGGAGGAATGACTCCAGCCGGTTTAGTTCACGGAGGTATGACACCTGCCGGTCTGGGCCACGGTGGTATGACCCCGGTTGGTCTAGGTCACGGAGGAATGACCCCCGCGGGTCTCGGTCACGGTGGCATGACTCCGGCGGGGCTCCAACACGGAGGAATGACTCCGGCCGGTTTGCAGCATGGCGGCATGACGCCTGCAGGCTTACAACACGGTGGCATGACGCCTTCTGGTGAGCATAATTAGAATAATGAATGTCTCCAACCACGATTTGAAGATAATGATAACGTTTTAACCATATATCTGTCTCAGGGCTGCAACATGGCATGCTGCAGCACGGCATGGAGCTGCCGATGATGCCACAGATGGGGGGCGAGCATCCATTGCTGGCAGCGACGCCTCTGTCGCATCACACGCATGCGCACGACCATCTACACACCGCGCCTATGGAGCCTCTGCCGCTGCCGCTGGATCACGGCGATTACCAGGTACCATTGTTTTTTCATTTTTCAACATACCATCCAAATATCAGAAATTAAACTATGTGTTTTCATATTATGAAATGAATAATCGTTGGTTGCAGAGTGGCATGCAAATGACCAACTTAGGGTACGACGACAACCACGGCCATCACAGCCCACCTCACGATTACGACTTACCGCTTAGCGTTGAGAACGTAAGTATTGGCATTGGACATAACTTTTATACTACTTTAGTACGAGCGCTCTTAGATACCTGTATTAGCTACTTAATAAGAGTATTGTAGTGTGTATTATAAATCTAAGCAGTATACATGTTACGGTTGATAATTGTTGTTAACCCCCCAGCCGGAGGAGTGTGGTGGCGAGGCTCGCGAGGCAGGCGAGACGGAGGAGCAGTTCGAGGAGCGCGTCCTCAACAGGCGCGCGGCGCAGCTGTTCGCCGTCATGAGGCCCAAGCTGGCTTCCGGGGGACTGCTGGCCTTCACCGACCTGGCGCCACGACACAACAACAGGAAACAGGTACGACTTGACGGGGAGACCGAGGCTTCGATTTCCATACAAATCGAGCCATCGTGTGGTCTACGGATGTTGTTCCGAATCAAAGTTTACTTTGCGTTCTTTTTTTTTGTTTGTAATATTCTAGACACAGAAATTACTGGAGTTGTATTTAAATTACGAAATCACGTCGATATTACTCAGCGTTTATGTACGTTCAAACACTAAATAAATAGCCGTTTTCAACAAAAGAATTGAAAAATTTTTCATTATATGTATGTTCCACATCTATAAACACAACATTATGAATATTTCTCAAGGAAAATGTCCACATAAATCAGAATTTAATATCCATATATTATATTTAATATGAGCATAATGTCCAGCAATCTGAAGCTTATATGTTCGATTATTGCACTTCTCGTCTGTGGATAGAGACTGAGTTTAACCTATATTGTGTCTAATTTCAAATTAATAATATTAGAATATAATAGAGTATACATTAAATGTATGCCTAAACAAATTATTAATTCTTTAATATGTATCTTTTATTTTATTTTGTCTTTCATGTATTTTATTTTTTTTGTATTATCATATATTTTTTTGTTTATTTGCTCGTAGGTGGCGCAAAAATTCTACAGTTTACTGGTACTCAAGAAACATCAAGTACTAAAATTAGAACAGCACGAGACGTATGGACCTATTACAGTTTCAAAAGGCCCTCAGTTCGAAACCGAGGCGATCTAAACTTATCATGTATAAAATATATCAAAAGAGGGTAAATTCTGATAAATTGGTGACTCGGATTAGGTTGAGCCAAAAATATTGTGTAAGTGTCGATTCGAGTTTATAGAGACCTTTTGGACCAAATAAGTTTAGTGTTGTATTGCAACTAAAAAAATGCTAAGTATAAAATAAAGTGGTGGTAAATTGGACAATTATGCATATATTGACTTAAAAATAGACTTCACTCGATTTAAGACGGAAGTGTGAAATTAGGTATAGCTTGAAACGACGGCTTTGTCAGTTTCTATGAACTCGAATGTGTATTGCGGTTCGGATAAGACGGAGAAATGCCTTAATTATTTTTGCTGTAGTTGTAAGATACGTTAAATATTATTGTTTGAAATCATTCATAAATTAGATGTGGATATAAATGTGTCTTTGAACTTAAAACTAGTACCTTATTGTTGGTGACTGTAGTGTTAAGGGACGCTAGGCCTATGTACGTATATATTACATAAATTCATCCCGTTATTACATTATGAAACTGTAGTAATGTTATGAATTTCAAAATGTGATGTATATATCTAACAACAAACAACAGTCCTCATGAACATGGAACATTATCAATCTTGTAGTTTATTGTTTTATTACAAGAAATAATGTCTTATTCTTCAGAAAATTATAATTTTATACAATCTGTCGAAGTTCTTTATATAATTGTTACAATTGAAGTTTACAAAATGTAAATTATGTGTAATATATTGAATAAGCGGACATAGCGGGATTACTTCATAGTTATAGCGATTTGTTTATCTGACTCGATGTTTGAACAGAGAAGCAAATGTACAAGTAGTGTTAAGGTACTGGGAAACACCAAAAATCATGCAGACATTGTCTTTAACGAGAAGAATTAAATATATTTACATGTTTATACTATATTGTTGAGTGTGTGGTGAGTGAATGATAATATACTAAATAATTTTTTGTCCAAATTGTATGCAATGTTAATTGTATGTTGTATCCATTTTGGTTTATTTGAAATATTATGTAATAAAAAGCATTCAGAATGCCTGGAACTATTTAAGTGACATTAGATTTTTGTAATAATTTAATAGTGTACTTCCGCCCCCTAATGCGGAGGAATACGATTAGATGCATTTCATTATTTTTTTTGCAATAAATTTTGTTGATAATATTTTTATTTTATTTTATTTCAATTTATATAAGTATTGGTATGTTTTATTTTGTTCTATAAACCTCCCTAATAAGTAGTCAATTATTTCATGATTGATTGATGATTGATTTCTGTTGCATCAAAAAAAGGAAATGCTAATGATTCAAAATATTAACTTTTGACAGTGATTAATTTCAGTCTACATTTAAATTAACTTTGGAGTAAATATTGCAATTCTATTTAAAATATTTTGTTCAAATTTTAAATAAATTAAGTTACACTCAAATTAATTTCTCCCGTGGAAAAGTTATCGACATCGTATAATGTTTATGGTTTTTTTTTTTTTATAAAATTTATAAAAATATTTTTTATTTTAATATTTGTGCATGTTAAAAGCTTGCATGTTTTTTATTTTAATGATGTGATTTAAAGGTTTTATAAACAGATGATACATGTCAACATTATTACAGCTTATAATTTACTGCACTGGTAAAATTACAAATTGAACTTTAAAAAAAATATTTCTTTAAAGGAAAAAAAGGATTAGCCAGTAAAACTTAAATTAATACATTTAAAAATACGGGATTAGGCACGCTTGCACCCTACCATGACAGAGCTAATAAAAACTTGGTCGTTCTTAATATTTTAGGTATATTGGGGTAAGAAGTAAGAAATCCCATATATCAGGGAAATTAAAATTGTAGCGATCCTACGATTACGATAACTTATGGAGCCTAAATAACAATTCAAGAAGTTGCCACAATGGCGCTAGTGTGCCATCAGTGTATTATACGAGCGTGTCAGTTAAAAATGGAGTAAGACAGAATAATAAATTAAAACCCGTACGTTTAAAGTTAACACTACTTATTTTAATTGAAGTTAATTTAAAAAATAAATCATTTTATTCAAGTAGGTGAATGTTGAGTACGTACGTCATGGTTGTAACTATTTTCTCTGTAAATACCAGATTTGGAATGTTCTTTTTTTCATGTCTCCTAAAAACACCTAGTTTTTGAAAGCAAGTATTTGGAAACATATATTGAGTACTTAAATTTCTTATTCATACATAGAACATCTTTTACGACTAAAGTGTTATTTAGGTAAATGAAAAAAGAAATATCTTCGGTAAACCAACTTATAGACAAACACTAAAGTAGGTTTCTAGACTCTCCTTACTGCAAAAAGCTTTTGTAAATTCTTATTTATAGTATATGGATTTACTTACGTCATATTTTACGTATAAAATCTAATTTTAAATAATATTAAATAGATAATTTTTGAGTTTAGCTGGCTGATCCTTTTTAAATAATTATGAAAATAACTATTAATAAACATAATCAAAATACAATATAAGATGTACTAGGTTCGGAATAGTGTAAATTATCAAAGCAAAGTACAAAACATTAACTACAATAAGATAGGGTATGAACATTAACCTACGGAACTCGTCTAAGCAAAAGTGTATTTGTTTAGACTATAACATACATCAACACATTACATTCTGTTCCAATACAGTTGGTACAACCATAATCTGTTAGTAAATAAGTGATTTTTAAAATAGTTGAGGAAAAAATGCGTCGACGTTTTGTAAATGTAACTTCGGTGCCATTTGCACCTCGCTTCGCTCAAGATGTTAACACATACTGAGATTTTGCGAGTGAAGCGAGTTAAAATTGAGGTCTGATTCGCGGTCCTGGTTATATTTTACTGCAGAATAATACTTGGGAAGGCGGATGGTCAGTGCCCTAGTCTATAGTCATTCCGTAAAGAGGATAGCTGGTCGAGTCAATAATGCTTCAAATTTTACATTTAATCTAAATCTTTTTTATTTATTTAAAAAATAATAATGGCATGCCAAATTGTATAATTCTAATTATACGAAATATTCACAATTTCATAAAAAACAAGACAATTCCAAAAACGTTCCATTGCACTACGCGTTTTAAATATATATATATATACATATATATATATCTTAAGATATGGTTAATAGCATTTTTTATACAAAACGTTTTTCACTGTTAAAGCTATCTCCAGCTCCGAAAGAAAAATAATCCAATCGTGAGAACTGCGAAAAGTCGGTAGAAACTCAGCGGGCATGTCTTCTATCACGACTTCAAAAAAACACTTCAAACTTTAAATAAAACTTGAAGTAGCCTCTGTTGTCAAGAGTGCAGATGTCAAAGGAAATACTTTCATTCAACTTCTTGTCAGATCGTGGTACGTAAGTTTCTTAAAACCGCACATAAGAAGTACATCACACATATATATGGTAGGCAAAAGGAATACTTTTAGGACCTAAATATTTGATTCTATCAAATTATTTTCATTTAAAACTTTCCTGTTAGACAGACGATATTATAATGTAAAGTGTAAGGAAATGTAAAAGTAGGATAAGTAGTACTTTTTCCAGTAATCTTTGGCGAAGTCGAATTATTTTCTTCTGTATTTTTTTACGTAAACTTACAGTGTTTCATAATTCTCAAAGAACATGTTCCATTGCTATTTTATTGCTGATAGATTGAGCTGGTTCAACTTCGATGTAGATTAGTGTCATAACTGTTAAAACATTTAAGATGAACAGAAATAAATATATTGAAAATAGGTTTGTCATTAAACGACAAAGCCGCATTACCATTCGTCATAAACAATTGAACATAAACATTTACTTTATAAGAAATACTCTGTATAAAAATCAATGTAATAACGGTTTTTACGAAACCATATGATAAGCAAATATTATATGTTGTTAATATGAATATTAGATATGACAATTTGTTGCTGTTGACTTCCGTTAGCGATATATTTATTTTATTTTTACTTCCTCTTCATAAATACATTAGTCTTAATAACTGACTTATAATTTAGATGTAAATATTGTATATTGTTTATTAAATAAACATTGTAAATCTCATTTATTATTTTCTTGTCTCAGAGTTATTAGGTATGTTACCTAATAGTTCCTATGTTCCACAAACACAGGTATTTTCATTGCCTGCTTTTATGGAATATAAGAATTAGCAGGTAAAATTCATCAATATTAGATAATCATTACTAATATAATAATAGTAAAGAAATAATTGTAGGATCTTACAGCTTTTAATTCAGGAAATTTAGGAATATTGTCTCTATTTGTAGTCACTTTAGGAATATTGTCTCTATTTGTGACAAAACTGTTCACTCACCTTACGTTTCCTATGTTCCACAAACACAGGCTTATCCATTGCCTGTGTTTGTGGACTGTAAGAAATTGAAGGTACCTACAATGAAGCACTGCATTGAAGATCACAACTGAATTGAAGAAAGAAAGAAGATAATTAGATACATTTATCAAGAGAAATAATGGGGCATCGGATAACTTCGTGTTTCCGAAGACGACCGACACATATAGGCAGTATAATGATATAGAGCTGACCTTACCATTGTGTTTTGTAAAGATATAACGATATTTTATATATTACTTACAATACAGAAAACGACGACAATCGAATTTAAACAACAAATAATTAAAAATAATTTCACATAAAATATGAAAACACTGCAGTAGGTACCTACATGAAACAGAAAACAAAATAAAAGTTTTTAAAATTGTTTCCACTTATATATTTCCATTAAAAAAAGTACTAGATCAATTAATTTAGTGTAGTTATTTAGCTAAGTCGTATATGTTGATATTTACTGCAGAGAGGAGTAATTATATCCCAAAAATAAAAAAAAATTGTTTGGTAAATATTTTATGATGATTTGATGATTTTTTAACAGACGAAGGGTTTTGGGTAAATAGTAAAAGGAAAGGAAAATGTAGTTTAGTGTTTATTTAGCAAAATAACAATTGTAATATAAAAAGAGCTCGTGGTTATTAAATTGTAAAATCAAGGGTTCTTTTGAAAGAGGTTTATATTTTTGTAACATTAAAGATGAGTTCAGAAGATAGCATTAACTATTGCCATTCCATTATGTAGTTAATTTTCTATTTTGAGTTGTTGGGTATCTATCTGTAAACCATAAGAATTATCAGGTAATTTATAACAATTAAGAACAAAAGGGAAATAGTTAATGTGGAAACTAATTTGATAAACATAAAATCTTTCGTATTAATTATCAATTTCCTGAAGCTTATATATTGAGATTTCTTTTAAGAATCAAACAAATATATTAGAATATTGAAACAAATATAAAAAAAATTACCACATTAATATTTCAAAAAAGAATATATGGCAAAAATTTTAAAACTCTGTGGTCTATTTAGTTCCTATGTTCCACAAACACAGGTATTTTTATTGCCTGTGTTTATGGAGCGTAAGGATTAAAAGATACGTTTCTTCATTTTGGAAATGAAGTGAGGACCAAAGCTTGAAATTGCTGTTTAGTTAAAACCTATTTAGTTTCTATGTTCCACAAACACAGGTATTTTCATTGCCTGTCTTTATGGAGTATAATAATTAGAGGGTAAATTATAACAATAAAGGTAAAAAGTTAAATAGCTGTTGAAAAATATTTGATATACTCTTTCAGTCTTGATTATGAGTTTGTTATTTTTCTATTTTGTGTTTTGTTTCCTAGTAAGCTATTAAAAGAAGAATTGAAAAACTATTAATGAACATTTAAGAAGGTAGAAGATGGCAGAAATTTGAAACTTCTGTGGTCTATTTAGTTCCTATGTTCCACAAACACAGGTATATTCATCGCCTGTGTTTGTGGAGCATAAGGATTAAAAGACATGATTCTTCGAATGTAGAAAGTCGATCAAACAATTTTTCTTGAATTATACCGTGTTTTGGGGCGCCAATTATATTTTAGAAAAGAAGTAAGGACCAAACTATGAGATTTCCGCACCTATTTAGTTTTTATGTTCCACAAACACAGGTATTTTCATTGCCTGTGTTTGTGGAGTATAAGAATTAGAGGGTAAATTACAAAAATAAAGGTGAGAAGTGAAATATCTATAGAAAAATATTTGACATCTTATTTCAGTCATAATTATGAATTTATTGTTTTTCTATTTTGTGTGTTTTTTTAGTAAGCTATTGAAAAAAAATATTAAAAAATACTAATTAACATTAAGGAAGAAAGAAGACGGCATAAATTTGAAACATCTGTGGTCTATTTAATTCCTATGTTCCACAAACACAGGTATTTTCATTACCTGTGTTTATGGAGCGTAAGGATTAAAAGACATGATTCTTCGAGTGTAAAAAGTAAATCAAACAACGTCTCTGGAAACATGAAATGTTTTGGGGCCACATTTACATTTTAGAAAAGAAGTAAGGAAACAATCTTGAAATTTTTTTACCTATTCAGTTTTTGTTCCACAATCACAGGTACTTTTATTGCCTGTATGTGTTCAACAAACACAGTTATTTTCATTGCCTGTTTTTATGGAAAGTATGGATTAAACTACATAATTCTTTGTACGTAGAAAGTGAATCAAACTATGTCTTGTGAACTATACCGTTTTTGGGGCCATAATTATATTTTAGAAATAAAGGAAGGAACAAAGCTTGAGATTTATGCACCTATTTAGTTTTTATGTTCCACAAACACAGGTATATTCATTACCTGTGTTTGTGGAGTATAAGAATTAGAGGGTAAATTACAACAATAAGGTGAGGAATGAAAAAGCTATAGAAAAATATTTGATATCTTATTTCGGTCTTAATTGTAAATTTGTTGTTTTTCTATTTTGTGTGCTTTTTTAGTAAGCTATTGAAAGAAGAATTGAAAAAATATTAATAAACATTAAGGAAGAAAGAAGACGGCAGAAATTTGAAACATCTGTGGCCTATTTAGTTTTTATGTTCCACAAACACAGGTTTATTCATTGCCTGTGTTTGTGGAGTATAAGAATTAGAGGGAAAATTACACAATAAAAGTGAGAAGTGAAAAAGCTATAGAAAAATATTTTAAATCTTATTGCGGTCTTAATTATGAATTTGTTTTTATATTTTGTGTATTTCTTTCTAGTAAGCTATTGAAAGAAGAATTGAAAAAATGCTAATTAACATTAAGGAAGAAAAAAGTCCGCATAAAGTTGAAACATCTGTGGTTTATTTAGTTCCTATGTTCCACAAACACAGGAATTTTCATTGCCTGTGTTTATGGAGTGTAAGGATTAAAAGACATGATTCTTCGAATGTAGAAAATCGATCAACAAATTTTTCTTGAAATATACCGTGTTTTGGAGCCGCAATTATATTTTAGAAAGGAAGTAAGGACCAATCTTTAAGATTTCTGCACCTATTTAGTCCTTATGTTCCACAAACACAGGTATTTGCATTGCCTGTGTTTGTGGAGTATAAGAATTAGAGGGTAAATTACAACAATAAAGGCGAGAAATGATAAATCTATTGAAAAATATTTGGTATGTTATTTTAGTCTTAATTATGAATTTGTTGTTTTTCTTATTGTTTATTATTTCTAGTAAGCTATTGAAAGAATTAAAAAACTTCTAACTAACATTTAAGAAGGAAGAACACGGCAGAAATATAAAACATCTTTGGTCTATTTAGTTCCTATGTTCCACAAACACAGGTATTTTCATTGCTTGTGTTTATGGAGCGTAAGGATTAAAAGACATAATTCTTTGTAAGAAGAAAGTGAATCAAACAATGTGTCGTTAAATATACCTTGTTTTGGAGCCGTATTTACGTTTTAAGAAAGTAGTAAAGACTAAACTTTGAATCTTCTGTACCTATTTAGTTTTTATGTTCCACAAACACAGGTATTTTTATTGCCTGTGTTTGTGGAGCCTAAGAATTAGAAGGTAAATTACAACAAGAAAGGTGAGAAGTGAAAAAGCTATAGAAAAATATTAGAAGTATGTATAATATCGCTTCAAAAACTTCTAGAAAATGTTATTGTCACTGTCATAATTAATTTCTAATTTACTAGCTGACGCGGCAAACTTCGTACCATCATATTTTATTTCTCTAGTCGCGACTGAGGAAGTATAATAGCCCTTCCCGTAAAATCAAATAAGCTTGATTTTCAATAATTTGACAATATACTGACTTCAAAATTATTTACTATTTAATTACAAAAATTAGACAAAATCTAAATATATGTTTATCCACTATCATGTATCCATTATTTAAGTCTTATGTGATATGTCTTATGTGTGAGTGAAAATTACTATTATTATTTTCTAACCTTTTTAAATGTAGAAAATGTCTTTTTATATATTTTTTTATATGAAAACGTTGTCCTAGCTGACACTAAGAAACACATAAATAAAAGATTCATCCAATTTGGTGCAATCGTTCTGAAGTAATGCGCGTACATACGTTTCGGTGATTAATTTTTGTGTATATAGATTTTTTTAATTCGTAATCTAATTTAAATTTTAGCGTTTTGTGAAAGCCTAAAAGAAATTTTATTTGGAATAATAAAAATAACACTTATTTTTGTTCTAGCATTCTATGATGTCTTTTCTCCTCCTGGAACAAAATTAACTAACTAACAAGTACAAAAAGCAAAGCTCACAGTAAATATATACGAATAATATTATTTTTTGTGTGCCTCTGTTATTTATTTAGTGGGTCATTAAATACCTAATAGGCATGCTAAAAAAGTTCTATATCTGAAACCTGACCTACCAACAGGTAAGTTTTTTGATGTCCCAAAAACGAATCTGAAGTGAGAACCCATCACCCTTAGTTTTGCTCTAACTACGCCAGCCACCCTCTAAGGCTCCACAGACGGCGAATATTTTACTTTGTGCAAAAGTTAAAAATAAAAGTATATAAATTATTTTTAGAGTGCTACAAATAAATACAAATCCAGAATTAATTAGACACCCCATTTGCATAAAATTCAAAAAGCTAAGTTCACCAACTAAAGAAGAGCTGCGGTCGCATGATAACAACGCCCGCGGGCCCTCTTTCCCACCCTGGCCAGCCGCCGATACTGACGTTTTCCACCCCTGCATCGTCAACATATTTCTACTTACTTTTGCCATGAAGGCATATCTTTTACATAGGAACTTTGCGCTAACTACCCGTGCCCACCTTCACCACGGTAACGTGTCCTAATTGTAGAAGTAAGCATTAAAATTGCTTACGAATACTTTTATAATATCTAATACTAATGATATGATAGTTCACTTAAAGTGAACATCAGGGCTATACATTCATTTCTAAGGGACATTATAGAGAGTTAGAATTGTAATAAAGAATTGAATTTGAGTATAAGAATACAAAATTTTCGCAAACTTTTGGTTAACCTTTTAGATTATAACAGACGAAAACAGAAAAATAAATTAATTTTTTAAAATCTTTACTGAATTCGTGAGTACTGATTTAAGATTTTCTTATAGCACTTAGTAAATCGTAATTTAGATAGTTTAGATATTAAATTTTTATTTTCATAATTTAAATATTTTTTATATTTTACTTTTGCAAAAGGTAAAATATTCGCTCTCTCGAGCGGCTTACAGGGTCGCTGGGGTAGCTGGGCCAAAATTTAAGGGTGATTGGTCAATTCTGACTTCAAATTAGAAATTAGCAATTATTTAGCACTCCAAAAACATTACATAGACACTTTTATTTTGAGATTTTGCACAAATAAAAATATTCGACATCAAAAAACTTACTTGTAGGTAGGTCAGGTTTCAGATACAGATTTTTTTTTGTGTGTCTGAGTAATCGCTGGCCCACAATATCTACAACAATGTACGATACTCTGGTAGGAGAAATAGTCAATTTCGAAGTCTGATAAAAATATTTTTTCCAAGCACAAATATTTTTTACATTGTTTCTCATTTTCTAGTTAGATAAAATGATTTCAAAGTAAAATAATAAAGAAGCCAATAACAAAGACCCTTGTACGGAAGTAAATTATGAATTCAGTCAGATTTTTTTTCCCTAAACTTGCATAACATTTTTGCAAAAGTCGTACATTATTAATTTGATCTTAATAATCTAGCTACAGAAAGTTTTGTGGGTTCTGGTGTAAATAAGACAATTTCGTGGTAGTCGGCTCAGCTATAAAACTGTGTTATAAGTCCGTCCAGTAGTTTTTGCGTAAGCTAAAAACTAATATAAGTTGAAAAACAAATTTAATAGCTTAAATAACTAAAACAAAATAGTATTTTAAATAGGTAATATTCTTTATGTTAATACTTACTTATTTAATGATGTTATGTTTTCGCTAAAAGTAAAATAATATTATATATAATTATTTACTACTTTCGAAACCATTCGGGATCCTTATCAATGAGCACGGCGGAATCACGGCGCAAACTTTGAATTGATTATAGCCGTATAATTTTATATAATAATCATGGATCACGAAAGATTAAAGAAAATAAAATAAAATTCTAATTTCTAAACCATCTTTAACTTTGAAACAGACATTCATTCTATCTATTCTGAATATGTGGATTTAAAAACTGCATGCGTTTTGCCATTGCTTTCAGAGGTTGCTTAGGATATTCGAACTGATCATAATTAGTTATTCAAATCCGGGCTTGTCTAGGGTTACTGTCAGATCTTCAAATGTGTGGTAGCTTGTAGTTCATGTTTTTTTTAATTGCCAATTTTAAGAGATTTGACAACATAATTTAAAACGGTTTTTTAATATTCTTTAAATATTCAACTAAATTTTCATTTATGGTCTAATTCTGGCTGAAGTTTCGATTAAGAAGTCGAGTAAGAACTTAATTACCATAACTAACCACATATGAAACCTGTTGCAACTTATCGATGAGTAAAATGAATAATTAAAAATAAAAGAATATAAGCCGGTGCGTATCGTTACAGAAAGCGTTTTGATCGATGCAATCTTTATTTATAGGTCTTTATTTATAGCGGTTGAATGAGTTCACATCAAAGGCATGTCCTACGAACAGTTTGCTGATAGGAACAAGGTTTTGAAACAATACTCACTTTGTGCGATGAAACCCTGTTTAGATAAACATAAGTTTCCAATATGTAATTAATTAATAATGACGAAGAAAATATCACTAATCGTGGAAAAAAAATCGTAATAATATATATCCAGAGTAGTTTAAATGTTATTTATGAAGGTTTCTTCTACAGATTTGTAAAATTTGATTATTTGATAAAAGCTTTAAAATAAAACATTTCATAAGTATTCTTCAGTCATACTAATGTAACATAGATTTGTCGCTATTTCTAATATAACGTTTTTTATCGTTCTTTCTGAACTGTTAAATCTCAGTTTTATCATAATAAATTTATTATACTTACAAAAGCTTAATTTTTTAGTAAAAATGACGGAATTTGTTAATTGTATCAAGACTGTCTAGGTCTAAATAAACAAAATTGATAGGGGAAAAATAAAAGATTAAAATAAATAAAAAAGCGTTTCAATACAACTAAATAAGTCACAAGAAAAAAGTCAAGGCTTAAATGTGACAACCACACTTGGAAAACAAAAAATGCATCAGAAGTAAAACCTCTGTCAGATGTTGACGAGACTTCAGGCAAAGTGCCTTGTAGTAGTGAGATGGACTGCATTGGTCACTTGGTTAAAAAAATACCATTCCAGATGATGTCCCGAATACATGAGATCAAGCCTCTTGGCCATTCCCTCGACTTAGCAAACGCATTGGTCATATAATAACTACTGGCTACTACTCACATTGCATATTTTTTAAGATTTTATTTACTATTAAAATAACTAAGAGTAGTGGTTTAATGCTAGATAGCCCATAGCCTTCCTCATGAAATTGCCTATCATAACCAGAAAGAATTATTCAAATAGTAGTTTCGAAAATTAGCGCTATTAACAAAACAAACTTCTGTTTTATAATATCAGTGTTGATACATACAACTCGTCTATTAATTGACTTAAAAAGTAATGTCTCTGAAGTCAATCAATTTTACAGCGTCATTAGTGTCAGTGTTGTGTAATATAAAGTCTTTTCTTATAAAAAACATTTTTGTTCAGACCATTTAAGTTAATACAATGTCGTAACGTATCTACCGTTATAGTTAATATCACTGAAGTTTTTAAGATTCTTTGGTACATATGAAACTTATTTGGTAAGTGTAACAAACGGAAGGATATCTGTTTAAAAGATGAAATAGGCTAGGTGATTAAATTTCAAAAGTGATCAATATTTATAATTAATATAGATGATATTACACACAAAAAGCATTAACAATATTAATAAGTATTTTATGAAGTAAAGAATCTGTCAAGCATAATTGGGTCAATAGGCACGATACTTCTTAAATAATTCCCGGTTCCATCTTAAGTTTTCTTGATCTTCGAATAAAAATCTTATCTCCCGAGAAAATAATTCCAGAAAAACGTTAATATTTTGAGCAACAACGATTGCGGAAACACGGCGTGACGTAATGATTTTTGATAGGTGTTCAGTGTCATGTGACCGAATCTTGAATTTTACTGATTTTAAATTTTATTAAAAATATAAACAATCCTTCATTTTATAAATATTTTTGTTACCTTTATATATCGCGCTACAATTACAGATAATTAATGAGATTTTTTTGAAAGTAGAAACTAGTCTATTGTATGTTGCTAGAAATTGTGTTAAACAGTTTTAAATTTCATATACAACAAATGTAATTGTGTATAAAAATTCATTGTCTATAAATATTTCATTCTATTACAAGTCCATAAGACTATTTTGTTCCTCATTCTCTTGCTACAACAATGAAATTAAGTATTGTGATTAATATTATAGACTGATTCACCACAATTTTAACGATGTAAAATATATAGTTCTGTATTCAAAAATGATAATAGTATAATAGTACGATACTAGTAGTATAGTTGTACAAATTTCGGCTTATAAAGCATCCCTTGAGTCGCGAAAGCAGCTGCCAACTCTCAGATATTGGTGCAACAGTTTAACCTAAATAATCTATTACTGTACGATAAAAACAAATTGTATATCAACTTGATTTTCCAAACGTCGAAATTGACAGAATCAAGCTTACAATTAATATAAAAAAGGGAGTTGATTCTATCCTCTTGTGCATGTCTTTGAATAGTAAATTGATATGGGTTATAATATATATGATTTGTGAAATTGACTTGATTGAAATAGCTGGTTTAGTTTCCATTTTTATTAATCCCTTTTAATACGGCATACTTATTTTTTTTTTTTTTTTTGGAAAGGGAGGGTAAACGAGCATGCGGGTCACTGATAAAATGTGATCACCGCCGCCCATGAACTCTTGCAACATCCGAAGACTCACAAGAGCGTTGCCGGCCTTGGAGGTAGGAATATCAGGGGCACACGTTCATAGCACCAATGGGGAAATGCCATCCGGCCCGCTCGACTTATGAACATCCAAGAAAAGTAGAGAACGACGAATGGTTTTTTGCCAGAATATCATTTCCGGCATTGAACTCTGACACCGCTGGATGGTAGGCGCTGTTTTCCCTTGGTCGTTCAAGGTCGAGTTTGAGGCAAAAAGAGTACCCAAGAGATCGGCTGTGTCTTTTGCCGTATGGGCAAAAGAGAAAGCCGACTATTAAGGGATAACGCAGCAGATATTGAACTATATTTACACTCTAGATAGGGATGTTCAAGCTCGAGGCGTCAAGGTGAGCGCTAACGCGATGTCGTACCGTCACGCGTTAGGCGATAAGGGCAACCTTTGGATTTTAGTGGGTACACTTTAAAATGGCAACGATTTCTCTGATGAGAAACGGGTCTTTGAGCTATCAACATCAAAATCTATAATAAATCTTTAAGAAAATCTATAATAAATTCTAAGAAATAAAAATTATGGCTATATGTGATTAATATATTTATTTCATTCTCAAACCAGTGTGCATTTGAAACACGCGTATAGAAGCGTTAATTACGATTAGTATAAAAAAGCCGTCCAGATAAGCGATTCAAAGTAAAAAGTATGTAGATAAATAAGCAATAAATCGAATGAAGCTTGTTTTAACAAGATCTACAAGCGATAAGTAGCCGTTCTAGAATAGTAATCATTTTATTAGTTTTTATAATCTATTAAGTTCATTTCGCATTGGAGTCTATTTCCGTAGTTATATTTATCGATTATACAGAATACTAACTGTCCGATAGAAACAGAAGCAGTTACCATTAACAATTTTGACATCTTAGGTTTGCACCATTGTTTGTCTAGAAGAAAATTTGTCTATTTTGTTAAGTGTATTTCGTCCAGTAATATTTTAGTAAAGATTTATTACGACTAATTGTTTTAAAACCACTTCTAAAGTTAAGAATAACGAGTCTAATCTGATTCTCTGATAGTCTCATTTCTGCATAAATGTTATTCAATATTCTTTATTATTTGACAGCCTTTAAGTGATTTTGAATTCATAATTGCAATCTTCTCGCAAAGTATTGTTATAAAGGCAGGTTGATATTTTAAAAAAGGCTAATAAAATTGGTTTGTATCATTTAATCGCCCTATAAATGTACATTACAGCTGACATTCCCAAACAGCATAAGTTAAAATCGTTAACAATTCTACACGCCACGTGCATTACTGGCTTAACATTATCACCGACCTGACAAATATACTGGGAAACTATTCATAACATGATTTGAAGTAACAGTCTACATATATAAGGAATAGGAATAATTGAGTGTTTACGTACAACATTTTATTTGCAGATTTTTTATACTACATAATTATTAAATAAACTGCATTCATGATGATGCATTGATAAGTGTAACACTTAACACATAGTTCTCGCATCACTATTAGGGAGGTTTCACACATTCGATTCCATGGCCGTCCACTCCAGATAGATATACAAGAAACCTCATGTAGGATGGCAGTAGCAGTGTTCTTAACGTAATTAGTTTAGAAAGCGAAGAGCAGCAAGAAGGCCATCATAAGACAGAAGAGTCCCATGGCCTCAGAGAGGGCGAATCCCAGGATGGCGTATGAGAACAGCTGTTGCTTGAGGGAGGGATTCCTGGCATAACCAATGATCAAGGAACCAAACACCGTTCCAATACCCGCACCTGAAAATGTACATTTAAATGTCACACATTTGCTTTTGAACTATGACATTGATTAAATCATCAAAACTACTCTAATATATTTAAACCTTTGGAGTTTAATTAACACTGCAGTAAAAACAAAACTAAGAATTAATCACAACATTGAAAATATTAAAACAACCTATATCTACTTTCCTACAACTATTACATAACACATCTAGTTAGTGGGAAATCTCACCTCAAAGTGCTCTCACCATGCAAATAATAATGTCAAACGCATATGTATACATGCATTATTTTACATTCCTCAGATTTAAGGGTTAATATACACTGTACAAACAAAACTTATAAATAATTATGTCTAAAGGGCAAAAAGCATTAAAAAAGCAATCATCAAACAAAAAAGGCCCATGGCTTCTGAGAGTGCAAATCCCAAGATGGCATAGGAGAATATTTGCTGCTTCAGAGAGGGGTTGCGTGCATAGCCAATGATTAAACATCCAAACACGACACCAATCCCAATACCTGTGAGATTTATGTTACATAAGCCTAGAGTCTACTAATATTGATTTAATATCAGTTATTTAAAAAAATAATTTGCTGATTAACATTCTTAAAACCCTAAGGAAAATTACAAACTTTTTTTATTATAATTAAAACATGTTGAAAAAAAACATTAAATCAAGAATTAATAATTAAAGAAACCAATAAGAATTATTTCCAAAAGATTCAGTTCTTGATAGTAAAATAAAGTTGATGTTCAATGAAAGTGAAAATCAATAATGTCCTCCATCTTACATGTTATGCAATCACTTTGTATCATCCCTTTTTTAAGGGTGGATGGCAAAATGTTTCATAGATATTTTTTATATATATTATAAAATCATGCACAAAAAATGCAAGCTATTAAAATAAGATACCATAAGTTTTCAAGCCACACCATTGATTAGTAAGCAACAACTATAAGTTTTTCTCAATCACAAAACTTACCAGAGCCAGCTACACCAACTGTGGCAGCTCCAGCACCAATGAACTTTGCAGCTGAGTCAATGTCCTTAGTGACTGCTGTGGTCTGGAAAGAGCGCACTGCAGACAGCTGGGAGACTGGTGCTGGGACAATTTGAGTCTGAGGGAGTGCTGCTAGTGGCCTCACAATAGCTGTGTTGCTGAAGATCTGAAAGTGGCATGTTTGTAGAGACTGAGTATTTGCATAAGTTTTAAATGTTAATATCAAGTTATATGATGAATTTTTCTGTAGTCTTATACTAGATTCAATAAGATATGTAGTTGAATCCTAGTAAGCCATAGCTTAATTATAATACGTATATCTACTAAGACTAAAAAGTAACTGTGAAAGTAATTTAAATTTCATTAAATGAATGATAGGAAGTTTAAGTAACTCATTATCATTGATATTATTGAGATATAAATGATTAACACCCGATTTGATATGTTATATAATCACCATCAATATAGTTATGGCACAATTTTAATGTTTTTTTGTTAAAAGTGGGTTAACTTTATAAGTATTAAACTAGCCGTTACGTTACTAGGACCACGCTACTTAAATTAAGTTTTAAAATTCATTAGTTTTGGCACAAAAATTCATTTTAAAGATGTTGATCTATTGAGTAGGTACTGGACGGTCTTGTGAATGATTTATAAGAATGAGATAGATTTGAGGATTTAAAAGGTTTTTTTGATATTATAATATTAAGGTACTTACAGCAGACCTGGCTGCAGGGGCGATCAATCTGGCAGCAGACAGCATTTTTGTTTTTTAATTTAAGGGCGGCGACTGACAACTGTAAGAAATGATAGCTAGGTATAATAGGCAGTGATATTTGTTGGTATAATATTATAGGAGACTTGACAGTTTGACCGCAGAGTTACGTAATTTACAGGGCTACGTAACAGTGATAGGGGGATAAAATTTAACTAGAATCTTGTAATATTGCCTTCCAGGATATCACTGAGCACTGAATTTAATAGCAAGAACAGCTATATTTATCACATGAATATAATACTAGAAGGCGGCGGAAAATGGCCGAATCGGCAATCTTTCATTTCGATGTCAGTCTCCAGTGACAACTTACTAGATCACAATAAAATATTAGCACCGACGCGCACTATGTGCTCTTGAGGAACGATAAAATCACTTTTTATTCAGCTATTAACTAAGATTTCAGCACTTTTTCACGATTAGATTGTTCACAATTCTACGAAACTTACCAAAGAACACCGAGAAGGAGGAGACCGGCCTTTGGAATGTTCAATTTCTGAGTGGACAAGACACACAGAGTAAAAATTACGAGTCTCTATTGGTTGTTATGCGCAGATTGCGCCAGTTCCGCTACAAGTAGCCAACTATTGATCGGGCTGCGCGAATGACATATGCTTTAGATACTAATTTATTTTTAAATCAATAAAGATTGAAGTATTCTGTTGATAATGCAATTAAATATCTATAACTACTTTTAAATATACTGTTAATTTAAATATTTAACTATTTACTCATTTAGAGTAAACTTAAAACAACGCAGTTTTCCGGCAGTATAGTGTCACATTTGACTAGTCCATTATCCTCCATTCGACATGGCCGTCTTCATGATAAACATCTGTAAATTTAATGGCTGTGGGATAACGTTTCCATACTTAGCGGATTTAATTGAGCATATCGAAGACGTCCACATAGGTAACTATTGAAGTATTTAAATAAATTTGCTTTAAAATTGTGATTATTGTCTTGTAAAATTCACAGTGGGAGGGTCCTATAATACGTCTTATCAATATGGTAAAGTTGTCAACATTGGAGTGGGGTTTTGTTTTATTTAAAATTAAATGCGGGAAAGTTTTCGGTAAATAATTACTAAACTAATTACATGTTTTACTCTTATATGGTTTATGAAATATATTGTACAGTATCCTGGATCGTCAATTCAATTGTAAACATTGAACAGCTGATTGAGACAGAAGCAGCAACTTAAAAATTAAATGAAAATAAACAAATATTTTAAAAAACATTTTTTTTTATAGATTATGATCCAGCAGTCATTGAACAAAAAGAAGCGTCGCAGCCAGCGTGTATACCACTTAGTTATGTTTTGAAATTTTTCACCGAAGCGTCGCGGCGGGAGATTCAAAACATGCCGTCAGCTGACATTCGTCGCCGGCTGGTCTCTGCACCGAAAACTCCATCTGTCCGAAGCAGTACACCCACAGGTTATTGCTATTAGATCTTAAAAAGTGATGTACGTTGAATTTTTTATGCTTCCACAGTTATTTTGTTTCAAATTGTTTATGTAAAACCTGCTTATTCTATTTAAGTTTGCAAGAATATCTTTAGAGCGCAATGGATCAAAAACTTTGTTTTCGTCGATTGTTTATACGGTTTTAGATATTAGCGTGTTGGTATCACATACATTTTGGGCCAACTAATAAAGTTGTTTGGTTGTTATTTGTATACACATTGTGCGTTGGAAATATGTTGTACAGTGCTTTGATTGCTCTTTAAATTAGAACGATTGTAGAAGTGATAAATGCTTTTTAATATTTAATAAAAGGCAAAGTTTGTACTGAACTATCAGCCGGAAAGTGTGCTATACCAATTTGACATAAGTTGGCCAACATTTGATCTACATCTGATTTTAAAATAAATCGTCTCCAAATATGTCTGTTTAATGGAATTACAGGAATTTTACTTTTCTTAGTTGGTTTTCACATTAATTATTGGGAAATAACTTTCTATAAATACATTTTTATTTTAACAAAAAAATTGCGAATAAAGATTTTGTTAAGCATTATTTATATTTTTATATAAACTATTTTTACAAGATGTATGTATTGTGTCATATCCCTAAAATTAACCATGTTTCTATTTTTTCTAAAATAATTTATTTAATATTAACAGGTAGCGAAGTTGATGAAGATGAGCTCATGAGTCCGTCTGAGGACAGCAACGACTCATGGACCACGGTGGAAGAGTACAGCTCAGAGTTCATATTGAGATATGGAGTCAAGTGAGTTGATTTAATGATGATTTCGTAATGTTTTAAGATATTGTATTCAAGGCGGATTCTGCGAGAGTAATATTCTACCAAAGCAGAGTAAATGAACCAATGATTTAATGAAATAAGAATAATAACCATATTTAATATCTCCCTATCTTTATTATGATGAATGAATGAATGACTGAAAGAGTGAATAAACATTGAATTTCGTAAACAAAGTGCTATAGACAACTCAAAAAAAAAATGTTCACGAACACAAATCTAGAGTATATAGGTATTTACTAGGTAAGCACACCTAGACTAGTCATGCTTGACATCTGACGGGATTTCGTCAAACGCGTATCTGTCTCAAAAAAACTGTCTGTCTCAAAAAACAATCCATTGAGGGCGACTGAATGAGTGAGGAGTTGTCTCAGGATGAATGCCAACGCGCTGTCAGGCGCGCTCGGGCCGGCGGCGCAGGAGAAGCCGTTCGCGTGTCCTGTGCCCGGCTGCAAGAAGAGGTACAAGAACGTCAACGGCATCAAGTACCACTCCAAGAACGGACACAAGAAGGATGGCAAGTTAGTATTTAGTCGAGTTGATGATAAATGCTTTAATGATGGATGTATAACAATTTTATTGTTCATTTTGATAATGTTGGGTTCTCCAAATTTATTTTTGAAAGGAAAAGTTGGAATGGTTTCATAGACGGACAGACGATACACTCAATGTATTAAACCTCTTTTGTAGACTATTATGACTATAAATGCTCTCATTATAGACTATTATGTTATATGACATTTCATAATGTATATTTTGTATTAGAAAATATCGAGTAATGCCTGCACCAAATCCATATAAGCAAAAAAGTGTTCCTTCGCTTAAGAAGCGTTTGACCGCGCAAGAGTATTTCTGGAAAAAATGGGTACCAAACGTTTCCGTGTCTATTTTCATAGTTTTGTATTTATTATCTGTACTTAATATAAAAAAATTTACTATCAGTACCAACTCTGTAGATAACTTTCAACTAAATAATATTTTGTTGGTATTGTTGGAAAGTTATTTGGGAACAATTTAGAGATAGTTGGAGTATACGTAAATTATTCAGATAAATTGCAATTATTTTAAAATGATAAGCAAAATTTTTGTCTATTTTTCAGGGTAAAAAAGGCTTACAAATGCCAATGCGGCAAAAGCTACAAAACGGCACAAGGGCTTAAGAGTCACTCGCTGTCTCAGCACATGTCGTGTGAGCGCTCGCTCGGCCGCAAGCTGCCCGAGCTGGTGGTGACGGCGTCCCCCGCGCGACACCACGACCACCACGACCACCAAGACCACCACGAACACCTGGACGGCGGCCGCCTGCTGCGCATCTACGACACCATAAAGCCCAAGGACCTGCCCTTCACTATTCCCAAACATAACCTCACACAGTTCAGCATCATCAGCGCCAACCAGAGCCAAGCCCTCCGCCATTCGGTCCTCCTGACTCCCAACTCGGGTCTCGATAAGATCAAGTGTGAGAGGTCACCCAAGGTCACCGTCACCCAGGAGGTGACGTATGATGTCTCCAACCTGTCCCAATTTAGTGATCGTAGGGGCTAGCTTCACGCAGTTCCTATATATAATAAATTTCCTCAAAAGGAGAGGGTGGCATCCATTTTTATCTGTTTTTTATGCACACTGCATGCACCTTAATTTATTTAGTTAATTATTTCTCAAAGTTTATTACATTGTTTTGTTTGTTTAGTTAGAATTGTTTGCTGTGATGTCTATTTGTTTTAATTTGTTACCAAAAGTGATATAATTCGCTAGTTTAGTAAATCCAAGGGATTCTTTTTTTTTTTCATTTTTTTGCACTATATTACCTTTTATATAAATGTTACATCGACAGGGTAATAGCTGGACGCTTAATACTCTTTAGCGATAAACAATACATTCAGCTGGTTTTTGTATAAAATACGAAAAATCATTTTACAGCTCGTGCCATCACACCTGTACTTAATGTATTGTCGCTTACATTATGTTGATATATTTGTATTAAGATGAAAAAAATAAAAATAGCATTTGCTGTTAATCCATTTAGGATAATAAATATACTCGTATATGTGATATTTTAGAAAAAGTAAAAAAAAATGCTTGTAAGCGTATACCTACTAGAATAACATAGTACTTAAGGCTGATTTCTTTGAGTTATTGAGGAATGCTTTTTAATTATAATATATGCATGTAACATAAATTTTTGGGTACCAAATTTTTATTAATATGTGACTTTTAGTTTTAGACTACATTTTCCTATTGTCTGGATTTGACTATATTTGTGCCTTTTTATTTCATGGGATATCATGATAAGTACTAATTTGGTAAATATTAAACCTAATTAATATTTTTGGTTAACTGGGGATTGTTTGATAGACAATTTCTTGCCTAGGTATGCTTAAAAAATCCTATATATATAAGTGGTGCTGTAACAAGGGAAAAGGTTTGAGTCTAGCTCTTTAAAAATTGGTCTAGATTAAAATGCGGTGCCTAATTGGTACCTTTAGTGTGATATTAGAAGCCTTCGCTTAAACGCCAAAGACGAAAAACAACGTTATTATTTATATTTTTTTAATTTAATAGATAATTAGATTTATCTGTCTAATTATCCATTAAAAATCTGTTGTTGTACTCTATACTACAAGAGTGCGAGTGAGAGGCAAGATATAATTTTAAAGCAAGATAGCATGCTTTTGGTAATTATTGTTTTTGTTACTGGAGGGAAATAACTCAGTCTTGTGTATATAAAATATAAGTAAATATATTTTGCAACAAAATGCTATTTAAAAAAAGTGTATTTTCAGACTTTAAAAGACAATCCTATAGCGGATTGGTCTGAAGGTGTGTTTTATTTTATCAAAGACTGATTGTTGAAAATATTCATGTCATTATAATCATGAAGTTATTGCTTAAATTGTCAGCAATATTTTTATTTATAAAGATATAATTTCTTGTTATTTTAATTTATTTGTTAACTATAAAGACATGCGAGTGCTCAGTATTTGTGTTGTTTTATTTATTTTGAATGCAATGGGCATATGCAAGTGAGAAAGCGAATGAAGGAAAATAGTAAATGTGGGTATTTTAATATAATGAATTCTTCCAGAAATATCCATTTTTAATATTGTTTTTAACATACTCCTTAATATAGAAATAATATTTTCCGTTGTTCGTTCATTTGCTTTAACGAGTGCTAGTCTCAAAGGCATTGACTGACAGTCAATTAGAAATGACCAATTTTTCATATTGTAAGTTTCTGAGAATGATATGATTAAGTAACATTATCAGAGATTTCGTTGTTTTAAATGTGAAATTATTCTTGTCCTAACTATATATTTATATGTTCATGTGGTTGTGAAATTTGTGCTGAATAAAAGTTTTTTATGTATACCAGATCACAATTATATTTGATAGAACCATAGATATAGAGATTTAATTGAGCAGTCTCATATTTTCTATTTTTTAGAAAGAGACAGAGTTCAATATCGCATTAGTCTCTGTCTTTTAAGCTTATTTATTTCAATTGGATATAAACTGTCAGTAAAATCTCTATCTATGCTCAGAATATTTAAGTTGAGATTATATTCATGTCATTATCATAGTAATTTGAAGTTTTTGAAATATTAAACTCATAGGACTTGGTGGTACTTCGTGCTTTACTGATTCGCAATATGTTATGTTTTTATTCAATGTTAAGAAATGTGTGAATATAATTTTTTGTACCAATTTTATAATATAGTATAAGATTCCCATTCATTATCGGTGTTTAATATTGCAATGTGTATGTAAAGGTGATCCATCATTGTAATAAATAAAGTCAATCACGCCATAATATAGTTTTATTTGTAGTTTATGAAAGAGATTTCATTTTATCAAAAACTTGTTTTTAATATGTAACATATAAATTACTTTACATAAATCATAATCACAATTTCGGTATTTATCTGTAGATTCTTTATTTCAAATTTTCTTTACTTCAACCTGCTATTCAAAGTTTAATTGTTATTCAAATAAAACACAAGATTATAGTAATACGTATTTTATTATTACTTACTTGATATATATTATATAATTTATACTATTATATAATTTAATATCACACAGGAATTAAAACAGAACCAACTCTTTAGTATGTGCTGAGAAGCCGAATAGAAAAACATAAATGTGAATAAAAAATTAAAAATAATAGATTATCATTTTATATACATAGGACTGATTATAATATTTTACGTAACAAACTGAACAATTTTTTTCGACTACCGCTCCCAATATATCAAATCTCCCACCAATGATAGAAAATTCTTTTTTTTCTTTTCATACCAATAACGTTACTGACGGTCGACTAATTTATTAGATTACTTAAGTAAAAGTTTGTAAATTTGATGTAACATTTTAGAAGTATATATGAAGAGGACCTACCACCATGTTTTTAAGTAATATGACTACAGTCTTTTCCTATCAAAACCTCTCTAAAACAATATTGTTTTGTAATAGTTTCTACGATTCGTTTTCTTTTAAAGGTGGTATTAGTTATTGGTCTTCTAAGACCTGAAAGGTGTTAAACAGTAAAATTATTATAATATTGAAACAAAAGTTGTTTGAACTATGATAGTTAAAGGAGTTATAGGCAACCTTCTATTTTAAATAAATATCAACTTCAAGCAGCGGGTTTTGGGGTTCTGGAACATTTCAACTAAGCATTTCAGTTTTTTTTCTGGCTTAGTGTTAACAAATGATTGAAAATACAATTTTAACTTCCCGGTTAAGAAATTTATTGTAATCAGCCCGATTTGCAAAATCGGACTTTTTGGAATATCTTTACATTATAACGTGTCCTGAGTAATTCTAGTTCAGTTATTGGGATATTCAAGAGAAGGTAGGTAGTCAGTACTACTAACAAAAGCCCCGATTTCTATGTAGTATTAATATTGGAAACGGCCCTTAGTATATAGTATATACTTTTATAGAGATCCTTCATTTTTTATTGGTAAGTTGTTCTAAAAGCAACATTATTTTGGCATGTTTGTTCGACTCCCTCACTGGACACTTGTTCTGGACGAAAAACAGTGCGCTTTCATCTTTCTGCTCGAAAGCAACTTGGGCTGCTTCTTCGTAGAATCTGTAAAATTCAATATAATTAAAATATACGAGAATATATTTGAGGAATGTTGGCCTATAGGTTAATGATTAATGGTCTTAACTGTTGACCCGATGATGATGAGCCTGAGTGTACTTTAGGTAAACTATATCTGTCTACAAAATTTTCAACGACTAATTATTATGGGCTATGGCGAGTTTACGACATGATAAAGTGTTTAAATTATTTGTAGAAGATATTCACATCAGTAAATGCAATACTTATGAGAATCTTTTTCGTGGCCCCTTTTTTAATTATGGGCTAGCGTGTAACAACACTTAGACTATTATATAAAAATTAATATGAATATTGAATAAATGAATAACTTACTCAGCTTTTACATAATATTTAACTTTAATATCATCTCTGCATCTCGGTAGATATTTCAGAGCCTCGTCGTTCTTCCCATACTTCAGACAAGCGTCTACGAAGGGCTCATATCCGGCGGGGGATTTCTTCGATTTCGAGAACTTTTCTAACTCTTCCCAGTCACCTTTTTCCGCAAGAGTTAATACTCTTAGCCACCAGTATCTAAAATTACAAGAAGTTAGTAAGAACATTTGAGCGATGTTCAAGCGGCCAATGATTAATAAATAATTGACCGCACAGATACTTTGTATGTAATAATTTCTAATTTAAGTCCTCGTGTGCCGGAGAGCGTAGATCTGCGCTCAAAATTTGACTCCGTTGTCTGCCGGGAGCGTAGAATTACGCTCTGTACAAAAAAATAAATTCCTCCGATTGCTATATACAGGTTGTTCTAGTTTTGTTTTTAGTGTATTTTTTGTTAACTTATATAATCAATTTAATATATACATAGACTAATTATAATAATTATATAGTAACTGAATTCTACCATATTGTCACCAAATTGCATTGGTACACACACTGGGTTTTGAAAATAATGGATGACGGTCCCGTTTTAAATCAAAATGGCGGACAAAAGAAACAGGATTTTTATGAAATGGATATCAAATAAATAGAATAATAAAGGCAAAATTTATTTTTTAAAATTCAATATGGCGAACTTAACAAAATGGCGTCTGATATATTTTTTAACATGGGTATCAAATAAAAGATTTTAATGAGCCAAACAGTATAAGTGAAAAGTTAGAATCCAAAATCCAACATGGCTGACGTTACAAAATGCAGGAGGACTTTTAGGATATGAGTATTAAATAAAAGATTTTAATAAGAATAACACTTTAGGCTAGGTGATAACATTGAAAATCCAACATGGCGGACATAATAAGATCGCAGCATATTTTTTGAAACTTTTAATTTCATATGGCCATATTTATATGGCCTTATTTATATGGCGGATGTTACAAAACAACGGCTATCTTATTTTGATCTACATATAAAAAATAATTGAAAAGACTCATCGAGTTTTAACATAGTAAGCTAAATGACGTTATTGAAATCATATAGTTATTAAATGTTTTAACTAGAACAGAATAGATAATATTATATTTATTTTCGAAAATAAAGGTGGCGATTTAACAACATGATGATTTTTTATAATATGGGAAGAGCAGCACGAGATAATCAAGTTACTTCAGCTCCAAATATACGACAGTATATGTCACACAATGATGGACTAGTTGTCGTAATGAATAAGATGAAACTTTAAATCATAATTAATTTATTAAATTTAAATCATATTTTTTTTTATAGGATTATCAACATATCAAAATCACTAAAAAAATACTTCAACAAGACTATACCGCTTCATCAAATGTAAGCGTCAGATGACGGGATGTTAAAAATTGCGGTACCGCGGCATACCAGGGGTTAATAAAAAAAGAAAGAAAAGTTGGGAAAAAAAAACGAAATACAATTTAGAATTATATTAATAATAAAAGGATTTACAACAAAACTTACCTTCTATCCGGCATCTTGTATTCTGACCTCAGTTTTTCAGCTAGTTTGATTTCTCCGTTTTCGAGAAGCTTCCTCACAGTATCGTGTAGAGAGAGACCTAAGAAACTCTCTCCGTACGTTTCTTGGAGACTCGACTGTTGTTTACAGAGTTTACGAGCTTCTTCGCATATTAATGCCCCTGAAGTAGAACGAAACTTCAAAATTAGATTTATTGTTAATATGAAATATATGTTGTCGATTTTATAAGTTTTATCGTATTGTTATCCATTACCGCAACGGCAACTCCTGTTTCCCTAACTATATGACCATCAGTGGTGTATTTATTCTATAAAAAATCAAGCGCTGACGTTTTGAATGATGGCGATGCCACTCTCGTTAGATTTAATGCGAAGATATAGGCCTAAAAAGAGACTAATCGACTGGCCGATTCGGAGTGTACTTGTGAAGATCATAAGCCACCTAGACCGTCTTGAGAGTCAAACCCTTTATTCGCATTACAATTGTGATTTATGCGCATTCGATCAGTCCCTTACCTTTCAGAATATACTCGCGAAGATCACAAACCACCTACACCATGGGAGTCAAAGCCTAAATTTGTATTTCAATCGTGATTCCTGCATTGAGTTAAGACTCAATTTCGGCTTAAGTTTAATCGGCTTGCTTGACTTGTAGATTTAAGTAAAAAAAAAAATGTTGAAATATTTAATTTTTTGCCATTAAAATGAACAGATTAGATATTTTTACTTATTACACATCATATATCTAAAACAGCTCTACGATCATTAAATAACGATAAAAAAAATAAATAATAATAGACTTTAATTAAAATTAGGCAATATGGTTGTAAAAGCTTCGCTTGCTTCTATTAAAAATAAACTTACCCAGTTCGCGCTCCACTGCGCCTCCCCCGCGTGGCCCCAGTAGGAGCCCGTCCTATACATAATATTACTAATAAACCAACCGACCCAGCTCGTTCTTGCCCTTCCTGTAGCAGTCCCTGGCGGCGCCGAGCGCGGCCTGCGCGTCCCCCGCGCCCGCCCCGCCGCCCGCCTGCGCCTCCCCCGCGTGGCCCCAGTAGGAGCCCGTCCTATACATAATATTACTAATAAACCAACCGACCCAGCTCGTTCTTGCCCTTCCTGTAGCAGTCCCTGGCGGCGCCGAGCGCGGCCTGCGCGTCCCCCGCGCCCGCCCCGCCGCCCGCCTGCGCCTCCCCCGCGTGGCCCCAGTAGGAGCCCGTCCTATACATAATATTACTAATAAACCAACCGACCCAGCTCGTTCTTGCCCTTCCTGTAGCAGTCCCTGGCGGCGCCGAGCGCGGCCTGCGCGTCCCCCGCGCCCGCCCCGCCGCCCGCCTGCGCCTCCCCCGCGTGGCCCCAGTAGGAGCCCGTCCTATACATAATATTACTAATAAACCAACCGACCCAGCTCGTTCTTGCCCTTCCTGTAGCAGTCCCTGGCGGCGCCGAGCGCGGCCTGCGCGTCCCCCGCGCCCGCCCCGCCGCCCGCCTGCGCCTCCCCCGCGTGGCCCCAGTAGGAGCCCGTCCTATACATAATATTACTAATAAACCAACCGACCCAGCTCGTTCTTGCCCTTCCTGTAGCAGTCCCTGGCGGCGCCGAGCGCGGCCTGCGCGTCCCCCGCGCCCGCCCCGCCGCCCGCCTGCGCCTCCCCCGCGTGGCCCCAGTAGGAGCCCGTCCTATACATAATATTACTAATAAACCAACCGACCCAGCTCGTTCTTGCCCTTCCTGTAGCAGTCCCTGGCGGCGCCGAGCGCGGCCTGCGCGTCCCCCGCGCCCGCCCCGCCGCCCGCCTGCGCCTCCCCCGCGTGGCCCCAGTAGGAGCCCGTCCTATACATAATATTACTAATAAACCAACCGACCCAGCTCGTTCTTGCCCTTCCTGTAGCAGTCCCTGGCGGCGCCGAGCGCGGCCTGCGCGTCCCCCGCGCCCGCCCCGCCGCCCGCCTGCGCCTCCCCCGCGTGGCCCCAGTAGGAGCCCGTCCTATACATAATATTACTAATAAACCAACCGACCCAGCTCGTTCTTGCCCTTCCTGTAGCAGTCCCTGGCGGCGCCGAGCGCGGCCTGCGCGTCCCCCGCGCCCGCCCCGCCGCCCGCCTGCGCCTCCCCCGCGTGGCCCCAGTAGGAGCCCGTCCTATACATAATATTACTAATAAACCAACCGACCCAGCTCGTTCTTGCCCTTCCTGTAGCAGTCCCTGGCGGCGCCGAGCGCGGCCTGCGCGTCACCCGCGCCCGCCCCGCCGCCCGCCTGCGCCTCCCCCGCGTGGCCCCAGTAGGAGCCCGTCCTATACATAATATTACTAATAAACCAACCGACCCAGCTCGTTCTTGCCCTTCCTGTAGCAGTCCCTGGCGGCGCCGAGCGCGGCCTGCGCGTCCCCCGCGCCCGCCCCGCCGCCCGCCTGCGCCTCCCCCGCGTCCCTCACGTGCACGGCGCCCTGCCCCACGAACTCGTCCTCCTGCACGTACACCGTGCGCAATGCTGCGCGGTTGTGAGCGCTGCAGTACTTTATGTACAGCGCGTGCGCGAGAGGAAAGCTGCGTATTGTTAGCTGGAAGGTTATTGCATCAATATAATATGAGACTACTGCCATAATAACAGGACAAATGACATATATAATATTTAATTATTTTTTGAATAGCGATGCAGCGCATGCCGGATAGTGTTATATACAAAACAATTATGGGCTTTAAAGGATTTATGAATACGTTATGAAAACGATTCACCAACACGAGCAAAACTCTAAAAATTTAAAGATGAGCGTAAATTAAACTACACAGACTGTAATTCCAAAACTCAGAATTTATTCAACATAGATATATACAATATAGAACACTCTTGCGTGATTCAGATTTAACCGATATTTTACTAACTCCATGTGTTAGCATATAGTGAACAAAACAAATAATTCTGAATTACTATACCGCCCACCAAGGACTTATCAAGTATGTACTTAACAACTAGAAAGGTACATTAGTCTGCAAAAAAATAGTAATAAATAAATTTTAAAAAACTTGCTATAAAAGTAAAATGGCAAGCCTACATCATATTTTACCTTATATCCAAAAAAACAAATACGAAAGAAAAACAAAAGGATCGTTCCTTATGTATATTACGAACAGGTAATATACATAACTTGGATATAGGTCTCTTAATTTTATCATTCTTACACTTAAGAATAACAACTCGTGTAATTTTATCTAGACCAGGCTGAGTTTCCAAAATAATTCCTAACAGCCACTTAGATGGAGGGAGATCATCTTCCTTCGCCAGAACAACATCTCCACAACTAGGCTCAGGTGTAATCTTAGACCATTTATTTCTTTATAGTAAGGCCATCAAATAGTCTTGCGACCATCTACGCCAAAAATTTTATATGAGCTTTTGCTTGAATTTTCAGCGACGTAAACTATTCACATGATTTTTTTATAAAATATATTCCGGTACAGTTACTAGAGCTTCGTCTATCAAGAAGTGTCTGGGGGTTAGGGCCATATATCAATATTGTAAGTGATCTCATAAAGGGATCTAGAGTCCAAACAAGCTTCGTCCTGAGTTAAAACCGTAGAAAGTTCTTCTTAAGTTAATGTTGTTCTGTGCGGCGTAAGTGAAACTTCGTCGACTTGACCCATGCTTCCCACAACCCTCCGAAATCTGAAGAGTGTTGTGGTATAAATGACCATCTAGTGCCTATCCTGGCCAGACATTTTGCTACCTCATCAACAATGCCTGCATTTTCAACCTTAAATAACTTCTGCAATTCTTTAGATACTCCAAAAAAATTTGTTCTATTGTCACTAAATACTTCATGACAATCAATTAATGAAATTCATTAGCCGATCTATTTCATCTGAAAACACTGATTGCTGACACAAATTAAGTGCGCTATCTAATTCGTCTGCAGTCAGATAAGACGTATAATTTTTCATTTTATTTCTACATTTAAATAACTTTTTACACCAAGCAACAACGGCTACTGGTTTCTTAAATTATGAGTATTTTGTCCAGAATTTAAGATCCATTAGTATATCTGAGTTATCATTAATAACTGTATAAACCTTTATGTTAATTCTCTTCTATATTGGTTTGAGGTATAATAAAATTTTATGCACAATCTGGACTATGGCCCCATTGCTCATTCTTGCTCATTGCATCTATAACGGCAAAAATCTTTGTCACCCTATAAGCGACGTAGGTCTTCCAACGACTTCGTTCACCCTTTAACCTAGCTAAAACAATAGTTGAGTCCGTTCAAGCTAAACACTGTGTTCTTGAACAACCTAACACATTAGCGATTGCATAGAAGCAAGAAGGTCTTCGCTCCACAAAGCTCTAGTCTTGCAGTGGAAATCTGTTTCAGTGGAGCAAGATTTATTCTTGCTGCCAAAGGAGTGACATGAATCCTATCACACGAATCAACCGTTTAAGAATATATGAGCGCTGCATAAACGTTATTTCAAGCGTCACAAAATACATGTAAAGTAACTTCTTTAACGTTTTTTTTAACGAGGAAAAACAAGTTGGCTAAGCGCTAGTAATAGTTAATCTTCTCTGAAATTAAACTATTCACGTAATATCTTCGCATTTATCACTTTATTTCAAACCACCTTTAATGAGCAATTCAGTCATTTGGGTGTAAATCTCTTCAGCATGACTATCATTTTCACAGCCTGACTTAAAATCATCCATATAAAAGTCATTCAGAACCCTACAAGCTGCCAAATTATAATCCTAACCTTCACCCTTTGCTACTTGCTGAAGGATTTTTACAGCTAAATATAGTGCTGAAGAAATACCAAATGTTAGTTTAGTCATTTTATACTTTTAATTTCTTCGTCTTCAGTAAATCTCCACAAGAGACGCTGAGACTTAGATGCATCATCTCCGCTTATCTCGACCTGACGATACATCTTTATGATGTCAGCAACAAGACCTATATCCATTTTATTAAAATATGACGCTATCCAGACTGCAATCGTAGTCCAACTAGCAGAACATTGTTTAGAGATGTACCACTTTTACCTTTTTATGAGGCATCAAACACCACACGGACTTTGGTTGTAGTTCTGTCCTAGCGTACTTCAGCGTGATGAGGTAAATAAACACAATTGAGTTGAGCCAATTCTTTAGAATTATAAATTAATTGCATATGACCTTGACTAATATAATCATTAATTACCTTACATTATTCTTCCCTTAAGAGTAAATTCCTATTTAATTTTTTCTTTAAGAAATTAAATATTCGTAACGCAAAATCTTTCAAAGAACCATATTGGCATCTCTTTTTCGAAAGGGCAATCTCACAACAAAGCGACCCTCTATGTCCCTAGTTGTAGTGGATTCGTAAAATATATCACAAGTTTAATCTTAATCTGATAAAATCTTGCAAAGCTGATCTGTCTCTATTTTCCAAAAACTTCAAATTAATTAAATCAACGAATTATCTTGAATATGCAAGCTTATAACGTTGTCATGCATTTCCTTTGGCAACTGTACTCGTCCATCAGAATCAATCCAAGTTTCGTATTAGTATAGCCGTAACTTGTCCCGAGGGATCATGGACTACAACTTTTCACAAAATCTGAGGATAAACGTGAACACCAAGTAATAAATCAATCTTGCTCGCGTACCAAACCCAGAATCAGCTAGCACCAAATTTGAAAACTGGGGCCAGTTCTGGATATCAACTCTCTTCATTGTTAAGTAAGAAGACAAGCGTTTCAACACATACGACTGTAAATCACATTAAAAGGTTGGATAAGCAGTGGAATGTATCTTAAAGTGTACTGCGTAATTAATTGTATGCGACGTTCCTCAACCTAATCCAGAAGCAACTCCATTTTACATTTACGAATGCCAACCATTTGAGACGATGCTCCTTGATAAATGACGCTTGAGAAACCTGGTCTAACAAAGGTCTCAAAAATAACAACATCCATTCTTACTACTATTCACTCTAACTATAGCAGTAGCTAGGCGTCATGACCATACCACGTTTAATTAAAAATTACTTGACCTACAGTCGAAGCCAAATTTACATTATTCTTATGTTGGTAGGTTTCCGTTGGATTAGAAACTACAGTGAGTGGAGATCTCATATTCCCTTATATTCCCAATATATAAAGTAAATATAATATTTAATATATTCTTTATTCTACACCAATAAAAAGTTTAAATTTACAAAAAGTTATCTGAATTAACATCGAGGATATTCGTACATCTTTATTTTCAATTCTTATTTTAAGTTATAGTTTAAGGTTTTTATAAAAACCTCAACAAATTGAAATTTTATACTGAAGACTAAAGAGCTCACCTCAAACTCGTGCTTGCCCATCTTCTCCTTGAGGTGAAGTAGTACGGTGTACACGAGGTCAGTGTCGCCTCCCGCGGTGGCCTTCAGCAGCGCCGTAGCACCCTCACCCAGCGATAGCAGCAGGGGCACCTGCAGTGAGCTCCGGGGCTCGTACTCTAGAATCTGCAAAATGGAAAAAAAAATAAGCGAGCTACGGAGTTCGTACTCCAATATAGAAAAAAAAATATTAAAAAGATGTAAAAGGGTTCAAAAAGTTGAATGGAGAGGGGGGAAGGATATGAGAGGTGAGTGAAAAAAGGGGAATTGCCTGACAAATGAGGAAGATGGACGAAGACAGGCGACCAATATAAAAAAGGGAAAAAAGGCAATTTCATTAAAATCACATATTTTCGTATTGTTCTGTTTGGACAATACAGCCATAAATAAGTAATAAATTAGATTTAAGACTACACTTATGGTTAATTTAGCGTAAATATAAAATAATTTTGGAGAAACTTACTTTAATAGCCAAAGCTTTCCTGCCTTTCTCAGCAGCTTTCATGGCAATAGTGGAGTAAGAGATTCCAGGAATGTTTCTGAGCTTCTCTCCTATTTCTCTCGCCGCACTTTCGTTGTCCAAGTGTGGTTGAGTTACCTGCAACATACATTCATTTATTTCTTATATTTTCTTCTCTTGTTTATGTTGTGTATAGATTCATAGGCAAAGTGACAGGAGAGTATCTCAGAGGTAGTAGGTTGGTAGTCCTGTCCTTAGTAATTACTTTTTTATTCTACATTTATTTTAAGATATTTATTGAGAGTTTTTGTTATGAATAAAATTAGAAATTGAATTATGATGATTTATTTGGAGTTTAAGGAATAATAGTTATTTTTTTTATTATAACATAGATACATATAAATATATAATTATATACCTTATAACAGGCCCAATGTGAAAGAACCCTCTTCTGTCCATCTTTCATCTGCAGGTAGGTCGCGATGTGTCCCGCGAGACAGTGCAGGCGACGCCATATCAACCTGTCTAGCAATATATGCTTTCCGAGATGTTGGGCTCTGGCATTGAGTCAAGAAGTCATACGGGGAGACGAATATGTTTACTATTTAGACTAATTATACTTTGAGTATAAGTTTAAAATTATATTTAAGAGTATGTAATAAAGTTAATATATATCTTTAATTGATATTGTAACAAAATACTGTAAATAAAATGTAAGAAATCTACGTGAAAATCGTTTTAAATTTAGTTGTTAGTGGTTAATGGACTTGACAGTGGAGCACCCTAGTTATGATTCACAGTTTGGAGTTCGGTTAGAGGTTGAAGAGAGAAAAACAGGCAGGGGAGTCGTTAGTGTAATACTGCAGGTATATCAGCGGTATAGTTCGAAGGATGTTGCAGGTAGGGAATAGTATCGCTCAGACGATGCTTGCTAGTAAGTGGGTGGTGTCACGATGGTGGTGGGGCAGCGGCTAATAGACGCAGCCTTTTTTGTGTGACTCTCTCTGTGCTTCTGCATTACGTTTTGTTTTCTCCGTTTATCAAAATTTCAAATATGGCTTCCAGAAAAACTGAATACTTCATTTTGGCACTTTATAGGTAGTCTGATTTGCTTTTCACAAGCCCTACGGCTAGTCTCCTCATAAGTGAGCCATGTCATTCAAAGGATACTGCAGGTAGGTAAGCGGTATGGCCACGCGGGGCGCCCTGAGCGCGTTGAGCGCGCGCAGCCAGCGGCACGTGTCGACGTAGTGGTCGGTGAGCGCGGGGTCGCTGAGGAAGCCTTTCCCGAACTGCGCGGCGCGGACGAGCGTCTTCTGCACGCGCGCGTCGAACTCGTAGGCGGCCGCGTCGATGCAGTCCTGTACCGCGGCCGGCAGGTCCGGACGCACCAGGCGGATGTATTCATCCGCACGGTGACTGCGTTTCTGGAAATAATGACATATTTGCTAAGAGATATTGTGTGTATATTCTCATACATGCTTGAACATTAGAGCATTATTTTGACAACTTTCTGAGAAAAAACGAAATTGCTGTACTGATCAAACACACAAAAAACGGGTATGAAAATCCATATCTGCCGTATAATTTAAAAATGGAACGATATTTACTCTAAAACATGGCAACCAAAGAGATAATTTACTTTAGTTTTTATTTAAATTTCGAACTGGTTTACAAATATAAAGCTGTTTATTACTCGTCCCTCTAAAGTTCATTGACGAAAAAAAAGAAAACAATTGGAATTTTGCGCCTGAAAAAGTAATGTTGTTCGTTGACAGTTTTACTTAATATTACTTAGTTTTAATTTCTGCGCATTATTTACGAAAATTACAAGACAAGCCTCGGCCTTAAAAAGGCAAAAAAGCCAACATCACGCGGTGTTCCCAGGCGGTCACCCATCCAAGTACTGACCGCGCCCGACGTTGCTTAACTTCGGTGATCGGACGAGAACCGGTGTATTCAACGTGGTATGGACGTTGGCAACTTCAATATTGAAACTAATACTCAATTTATGAAACTCAAACAACTTTACCATTAACATTAGTTAAGATAATTTCTTCTACTATATATTTGTATGTTTATATAATAATATTATTATAAAAATACCTGAAATTGTTTTGAAGCTTCAACCAAGTAAGACCCTGGTGCTGTGCTATTGATTCTGAATATCTTTTCCACTACCAATGGTACTTTTTGTATTAGTTCGTGAGTCATTTCCGAGATTACTCTCACACAGTCGCTCTCTGGGATCATGTGAAAGGGACCGTCGTAGGGGTATTTGACGGTTGTGCCATTGAGGCCGTAGATGCACATTGTATCTTCCCAATGACCTATAATTGCTTGAGATCCACACCTAAAAATGTAGCAGATATTTTAAATTGTCATTTATGATTGTACAGAATTTGAGTTTTTTAATTAAAATTGGCTAAAAAAGATATAAAATATTAAAAAAAAATTAAATATATAAGCCTTCTTTTCAAGTAATTTGGATGAACAGTTTCAAAGTTATTACATTAATTAATTTGAATGGAGCACTATTAGCCCTTAGCAAAATTTAAAGGATGGTTGAACATATTGTTTGGTTAATTTATTTGCAATGCACATTTTAGGCCAGGGAAGAGACGGAAGATACATAACATAATAATAAATTTAAAAATAATAACCAAACTAATTCCTTTGGCTGTTTGATATATTCTGTGTCTATTTCTGAGTATTTGCTCTTGAAGTCCGATGAACCAATCCACAGTACACCGGAGTCAGTGAACAAGGCCACGTGCCGTCCATTTTCTGATGGCACTATTGTTAGGATCTGTGTGTAGGCGTTTGTTATATCTGGACGCTAAAAAATATAATGTTTCACATAAAGCTTTAATCAGATGGTTAATTTGTATAGAATATTAATTGTTACATGCTGTTTGACACAAAGAGAAATCATTTTATTTTCTATAAGTAAGAATAAGAGCATTAATGTAATTCTAGATAGCATTATATAATGCTATAGCCTCCCTTATGAACCTGATTACGAGAATAAAAAATAGTTTCATATTATATTTATAACAAGAAATATTTTTTAAAATCATTTTCGCAGTGTCGAAAATAAGAGTGCTTAAACGAACAAAGTTCCCCGCTATATCATATTAGTATAGACACGTGATTGACTTAAAAAAGCGGCAGTCGGAGTTCAGTTTTTTTTCTTTCAATATTACAAATTATAAACCGTCAGGTGTAAACTTATGTATATTGATAGATTTTTAATGATTAAAATAGGTAAATATAATATATCTCTCGAGAGTGTGCCGAATGCACGCGGATCGTATTGCAGTTACATTTTCGGCGGTCTTGGTTCAAAACGTTTGGCGAAGTAATTACTATAGGTATTAATAGTTTCAAAATTTTAAATTTCGTGGTGGTATTGAGTAGTGGAATTGTTGGCTGCAGCGGAGAATTGTGCCTTCCACTTGAAGTGTGCGAAGAATAGGTCACGCTACGGAACACTTGAGTATCAAACCCTTATTCATATCCCTTTGCTACATAGTAATAATAATTTATTTCATACCTTGGGGCATCCCAAAATCTTGACTAATACAGACTGACTAAGTAACTTCTTTCATTGTGCCACACCCGAAGTGAGCAGGTAAGCTGATGACAATACGATTCACAGACAAAAAAAAATTGTAAAAATTATTTACCACAAGAACGGGCCTAGACTCCCCGAGCTGACACCTGTATACCTCCTTGTCTCTACACACAAGTACTGAGATAGTAGGAGTCAACCTAGGGTCTGAGCTGATCACACACCAGCAACTTATTGGTTCATTCGCTCCTGCAAAGAGTACGCTTGATTACTATTTTGAGTTGGAACATATCAAATTATTAATGCTTTGAAGCATCCATTATACACGTATAAAATGGCTGGTATAGTTTTGACTCTCAGTCGGGCATTCTACTGCATCAAATTATTTGACCATTTGAATATAAATTAAAGAAACATAGTAAGTTCTGTGGTCTCATACTTGAATACCCGGCAGCATCATATTAATTCTTAATAAAGACAAATACCATGACTACTTGACACCTATCAATTGGCATAGAAAATCAAAATAATTCATACACCACACTCAAACCTAATTTTAAAGTAACAAATCTATGTTTTTCCAACCCATACTAACTGTATTGAATTTTGTTATATTGTAGCCACTATACATATCTTTATTTATGAGTACAATAACTCAATTCCACATTATAGTTGTACTTACTAGGTATATCTGGTACAGTACGGACTTTAGGTTCAGAGACATTACTGACCAAGACTATTCGATTTGTAGTGGTTATCACCGCCAAACCCTTTCCATGTGGGTTTGAAAATATTTGGGCTTTACACACCTATAAACAAATATTTAGTATAAATAGTTATATATAGTGTTGCTAGTTATCATTATAAGTTCAATTAACTGAAAACTTGAACTTATGTTATTACAATAATAACAATTATAACAATAATAACAAATGCAAACGGTTTCTATAAAGTATTTCGCCTTATGTGAGAAAGAATGTATTAAAAACTTTATAAAATTTCATTATTTTATTTTGTTCTTAGATGCACATAAATTAAGGTTTCGAGCCAATAAGGGTTAAGTAATTTAATGATTAGACTTAAGTTGTTTAATGATAGGACTTGTAAAAATCATAGTATATAATATGTGGTAGCTCGTGGGTGTCAGCATCAGAACTCTCACTTTACAATCACTGCGTACTATGCTCCCCGAGACAAGGAAGTACTTTACCTTAGTGTCTCTAACTTCCAGTCCTAAGCTAAAGGACTTCTGGTAGGCTCCAAACATATCATAAATGAGCACATCTCCGCTTTCCTGAATGCACAACAGTTGTTCTCCATCTGACCACCCCATATGTACAAGAACACCACTGTTCCACTGGAATGTTAGTTATTTTATGTGAATACAAGTAATCAATAAATTAATTCAACAGTTTAAAAAAAAATAAAAAATTTCATACATATTGTTTGATATTTTTTAAAAGAGCATTTAAAATTGTTTGTTTACTTTTTTAAGTTTATCAAGATATTAAGACAAAATCTAGAAACACTTTTAGTAAAAATATTTCTCTGCCTCTGAAATTTCAAATACTTAAATTACATATATAGGTTTTCCTGTTACAACATATTTAGAATAGTAATCTTAATTCCATTTGGTCTGGCTATTATTTTATTAGATAATGGATTACAATAATGATTTATAACCTCCTAATTATTTATATTTTTGTTAAATATCAATTAGCCTGTGAGTAACCCTCTGTGATAAGACTGTTTTTGTACCAAAAGTTTAATGTTTGTTTTCTTATGTTATTCTTTTTGTTATGTATATTTTTGTATTGAATAAAATTTAATAAACAAATAAATAAGTGCATGATATAGGAAGACATTTACCAGAATCTTTGATATCACAGTTCCAACACAGTTGAAAATAGTAATAACAGGTTTGGCTGTTGTCACAATTCGGACAAACTGTTTTCTGTCTCTCACAACAGCCATGGGTCCTCCATACTGAGCTCCACTTACAATCATATTGCCAAGGCCTTCATCCATTGACCACACCATATTGTAAAGGTCTAATTTTCTGAAATGTTTTTTTTTGTACATATTTAAAAAGTGTTTGATAAACAAGAAATTGTTGCAAAAAAAAAAAAGTATGGGCTGTAAAGAGTGTGGCAGTTTTTATTAAATTATTTAAAGCTGCATTAAGTGTTTCTGGAAAAATTTGTAATTTGAAGTTGTGAAACTAATGTTATAATTAACAGGGATGTCTTAATTATAATTATATTTCACACCTATAATAGGAATCGAGAAGAAACCAATCTGCTGTTAATAACGCTGACATTTTGCAGACCTATATGATATCAACTTTTATAAAACTGATTAAAGTTAAGTTTTACAAAATAAATTACTAATCATTAGATTGGGTTTATTTCTGTAACTTGAATTGTTTACACGAAATTTTTTATTTATGTATACATTTCATATCACAACGATAAAAAAAAGTGATTGTCAATATGTTTTTATAATTATATTAGTTAACAATATCAAAATATCACAACAAAATTGTCCTATTATTATTGTGCGGACTTCTGACACTTTGACTTTGACATTAAATTTCTTTTCCTATGCACAGACTACCTAAAAATATACTTTTTGATGACTATGTCAACCATGGTAAATAATAAACTATAGACTCTGTTAATTTTAAGACTTTTTATTGATTTATGAAGATCGTCTGACGACAATAATTTATAGTATGCAATATAGGTTGAGATCTGTAATACTGTATAGGTGTAAAAATGAATTAATTGCCTAAAAATTAAATATTATTGTATAGAATATTTTTTATTAAAACTCTGCTTACAAACCAATTCTACATTAAAAACAAAAAATAATATATTTTGTGTTTCTTGTGATTAGTATGCAAATTAAGAAAAGGCATTCTTGCTCAAAGCCCTTATAGTAGTCATATAAACCTCTAATATACGTTTGGCGGGAACCGAAGGGAACAAAGGAAAAGCTCAGTCAACTGCTTCGTCTGTTGTTCCTTAGACTGAAATAATAATATATCATCACCTAAAGATTGTTTAAATTGTTTTGTTTTGTATCTTTTAGTGAAATAGTATAATTTTAAGAATGTGCTACAATGTTGAGTATAAAATAAAAATATCCAGATTTTTTATTATGTGATTAATCAAACATACAAAAATTTTTAACGTATAGATTTCGCATTGTAACTATAGTATTATGTATATTGATAATAAGATAATTATATTCATGATAAAAAATATAATAATAATTGTCATTAGTTGTACTGCGTTTGCTGTTAAAAATAAGATAAAAAATGTTTTATCTTTGACTAGTACCAAGATTATTACAATTATTTTGATAGCATAATGTCACATGGTATATTACATTGGGGCAATGCTGTTGAAAAACGTAATATTTTCGTTTTAAAAAAGGGCAATCCGTTCAATTCACGGTTTTGGTACAAGGATTTTTTTACTAGATAAGTTTAAGCAGATAGCAGAGTACTTAAGGACGTCCATCACTGGTCAATATTTTTGAAAACCTTATATGTGGTAATAAGAATTATGACATTTTAACTTTTAGTGATGTATGTTATGTTAAATTACCATCTTTAGTAAAATGACATAAATACCAGGAACAAAGACAAGCTAACATTACCTGTTACTCGACTTAAAAGAAGTAAGTAACTCTGTTAAGGGACTATGTTTACATTATTTCAACAAGCGTCTTAAAAATGTTCAGTATTTATTTTTTAACAAATTCAATAAAGTAATTAAGGAATTTAATAGGAAGAAAAATTGTTTTAATTGTAATAAGCTTACCAAAAAATTTTTCTTAAAATATAATAAAAAATATATTACACGTTAAAAAAATATAGATTTAAAATTATTTATTTAAAAAAGGAAATAAAAACTTTCTGAAACATTATTATATTACTGCATATCATAATAATTCATGTAAATGAAATTACGGAATTTATCTAATAAGCCATATTATTACTTGTATCTTCAATAAGTACGAGTGATTATATCAATGTTCCACAGTATTTACTTTCTAAGTGTGAAAAACTAAAAGGAATGGGCCCTTGTAACACAGCTTTCACGCACCGGTCTTGCGTAATAATATGACGATTTCTTTAAACTTAAAGTAATTTAAAACTGGTATGTGAAATTGACTACTGGCTATTCATTATTATCCATTATTTTATTTCTACTTGTTAAAATAAGACCTATAACACATGCATTATCACCGAATTATTGCCGGATAAGTTATAGACAATAAAAAGTTTTATATCTGAACTAGCTGTTTATCGTGGTTCCATTCGTGAAGGAAAGATTTTTTTTTATATTATGATAACTAACAGTATTGTAATGCTAAAAATGCCTTTCTCATGAACCTGGCTATTATATATAGAAAGAATTATTTAAATCTATCCAGTAGTTTCTAAGATAAGCGCGTTTAAATAACAATTTATAATATAAGTAAAGATTATTTAAAATATAATATATTTTTATAAAATGTAGACAAAATTTATCTCAAGGTCGTTGAACTATTAGCAAACCAGTAACATAATCCTCGTCATCATTAAGTAAGGATACAGAAAAACTCGTTATTTTGCAAAAACCTGTTAGGTTATTTCTACTCAATTATAATGTTTTCGCATGAACGACTGCGAGCGGCCATATTCTCACGACTCGTCTTTTGTCCACGGACTATTAACTACTGGAGGAATTCACATGAATAGCGACGATCCCACTCTTTCCAAATGTAGATTCTAGTAGGTGTGAAAGAGATAGGAGCTAGGAAAGTATAATTCATCACAAGTAATAACTTTAGCTTCGTGCACATACCAACCCGACAGTCAATTTTCTGTGCCTAATCGGGATGGTTACGGGTTTGGAATTTGGAATATTTTCCTAAATTTATTTCTTAGTTCCACTTACACAAACTAGAATACACTTCTGTCTATTATTTGTTCATAATATCTTTGATTAGCTTACTCCACTGGCTTACTTACATTAACTTACTATTACATTGAAATGTTATTTTGGTCCGAGTTTGATTTGGTTCTTAACCCATTAAGAGATAATTATTTAATTAATGTTTTCTAATATTTTTAACAGTACCTACTACACATTGGAATGCAACTATTTTACAGATTTAGTTTATAATAACATATTTAATTAAAATATTATCTGCGAATGCTTTGCAGCACGCGAGTTCGAGGGAAGAAGAGCTGGTTGAAAAATATAAGAGTAAACGTTATTTAAATTATCAATTACTTTATTTATTATCAATTACTCTAAGTTTCTATTATTCAGTGTACCACCTAATTGCCTTATGAACAATTTTCTCAAACTTAAGGGTAGTTGGAAGATATCTCTCTGTAGGGATAAGCTATCCTATGTACATATTGTTAAATTAAAATGTTTTTGTAAAATTAAGGTACATAAATAAATAAATAAATTCATGAAATACTTTTATTTAATTATAAAACTCTTTCAAGAATATTTTTGTTAAATATATTGCAAGTTAAGGTTTTATTTAATAGGTCACTTTATTTACTTTGTATTAACGGAAACGTTCATAAATCAAAGGTGCGCAAATTCAGATAACATTCGAAACTTCAAATACCTATCAATCTTGTAGTCTCAGTGGAACAATACGAGCTGTAAAAAAGATTGTTGGTTCATTTAACTTATTAATTTATTTTTATCTTCTGAAACTTTGAACCGAACATAATAATGCAATTAAATTACATCTAATGCTACCTACCTAGAAACTTAATCTTCAATTGCATATCGATTTTTTTCTGGTGTTTTATATGGATATAACAAGAAGGTATACGCAAACATAATGTAATTAAGCTACGTGGAATAAATTTTGTATTCAAATTGCATTAGCTTCACAAAAGCAATGGAAGTTAGCGTAAAAAATAAACTACTACTTTATATGCAAGAGGGTTGGCATGAATCCAGAATTCATCACGAATGGAGCGGATTGTAAATAAATTATCAAAACTTTGTTGATGCTGTGTTGCAGACTGATCTGTGATTAACGTGCTTTGTTCTTGTTGTGGAAGTAGATCTTATGAAGTGGAATTATTAGTATTTTATACTCTATTAGCTTTTGCCTTTTTGTCTATGATATATATAAGTATATAGATATATAAATATGTATAAAACAATTTCATTTTCGATGTCCATTCAAAAGTTTTTTATTTTGCGGATACACTATTTTTTTCGGAATAAAATTATCCTGTTTCCTTTGTGTTTCTTTTAATTAAATCGCAATTAAACTAGTTAGTAATTTAAGATACATACAGTGCACTACGCATTACATTTAACTTCAAAGTAATGTAGATTTTTGCTTAATTTTTAAAAGTATTTTTGATTTTCACCAGAAAAAAAATCATAACCACACTACCACACTAACAAAGATCTTTAGGCCTTGGTGTCATGTAAATAAATATAGGCAATAGAAATAACATACATACATTTATTTATATTTAGATTATAATAACTAAAAACACTTTTTTTTCTCATATTATTTTTCATCTAATATAATGTTCCAAGTTTCTGTTTAAAAAACACTTTCACAGAGTGATCGCTTCGAATGACATTTGACGAAGTAGTTCTTAAAGGTATTGAAAGCTTTAATTCCAAATACTTTTTATAAATGGCATTGAGCATCTGTACTTATAAATGTTGAAGGTGTCTAGACGAAAATACAATAGTAAAGAAGTTGGCTACAGCACACGACAATAGATAATTAAGCCGTCATAAAAGACTATACAACCTTTATTTTCACAGACCTATGAAATATAAATGTTATTTATAAAATAATAACATATACCTCTTATATTAACATCGAATGTAAAAGAATAATCAAAATACATTACGACATTAAACCAGGAATTAAATTTATTCTTAAAATAACACAATAAATTGATTTTAGTAATACTTTTATTACATTTACTTATAAGTGATTTTTGCACCCGTTGATGTCTTTTACATGTGATGTACATTTTGATAGATGCGCTTACGCAAAAACGTGTAATTTTGTTTTTAAGTAAATAAAATAAAAAAAATACTTTAAAACATTTATATATACAAATACGTTTTGTTAGATGATATCTTTTAAATATAGTCAATATTTAAACATTAACAAAACTATAGATATAATTTTTTTTTGAACCATGGTTTCTTATCATACTTTTTTTTCATCTATTCTAGGAAAAAAAATAACATTTTTATTATAGAATTAGTGTCGTTGATAACATTATCTTGCCATCATGGTTACTTTTGCGTGACTAATACATTCCTTGTACTAAATACCTCAACTTGTACTTACTCAACCATATGAGGAATCTTGGCATTGTTAAATTCGCATTAATATTTACAATTAAAATAATTATAATCATTAAAAAATTATATGAAATTACAAAAAAGTTACTTTATTTATGTAACTAAGAATATATAAGTACCAATAAAAAGTGATCTATAAATATCAAAACAGAAATATTCAAGGACTCAAAGATCTGATGTCGGAGTCATGACATCGAGATAAGTAAACATAATGTCAAAGCCTATCTAAACCTCTCCCTCCCCTGACAACGGTACTCGCGACGCAACCGGCGCACACGGCGGACTGCTTCGGGTCTCTGCCCTCACATCTCACTGCGCACGCGCATTCCATCAAGCTAGTTAAACTAAAATCAATTGTATTATAGTGAAAATGTTACCTATAAAATTTGTGCTGTGTGATATGTGAAATGTTGTGAGTTATTTAATCTTTGAGTGGTTTAAAGTGCTTGAATAGTGTTTGCGGATTTTAAAAGCTTTGGAAGTTGTCAGCGTCAAAGGCAAGTTAAAACGCTTTGCATTTTATATTACTATTAATAAATGATGGGTTCGAAGTTTTAAAGTTTAAAAGATATTTTTGCTGACGTTGGCAGGGTTTAAGTAATTACCGCAAGATGAAAGGAAAACTTAATTTAACTTAAGTGTTTAAGTTTGATAGAACTTAAGTGAAAAATATTGAGGTCTCTGTTGAGTTTACACAATAAAATAAGTTGAGTAAAAAATATAAGTAGAAACCGCAAAGGTTAACGCGCTCAACCTCTGTTTTTTTTCTCGGTGAGTTGGACAACTTACTACTTTGTAGCCATAAACTTGATTTATAACAGATATTGTCTGTTTTGTTACAGAACATCTTTCATATTAAGTTTTTGTAAGAATTGATATGTTTATTTTTTTGACATACTATCGGAGTAAAGCTTGTATATATATATTTTTTAATTTATAAATACCTCTTTATTGGTATTATTATCAAAAGCTTTAATTAAAAGAAATCAATAATTAAATTATATATAATCATTTAATTATATATGTTATATAATAAGTTCTCGGACGATATTATAAAATGAGGTGATTATAATTTAATTGATCAATAATTTGTAAATGAAATACTTAGAAATTCGACTGGACGATTTTGTAGGCTTTGTGTGTGGAATAAGACTAATTTCTTAATAATATTTCAATTTGCCTTCAAGAGGGATGGCCTTTTATAAAAATATAAATTTTATATAAAACATGAAGCAAAAGAAATATGATTTTGAATATTTTCAAAATAAGACATATACAAATCGTACATAATATGTAGTGAATTTAATCTTTCGTGATCCATACTCATGTAAATACTGTCGTGATTTGTCCACTAGTATTAATTCACGCTGCTATTTGCAATGCTCCGAGTTCATGACTGAGGACATGAGGACCCCGGATGAGTTCGAAACTAGTAGGGCAAATATTTTTACTATTTACGTATATACAGCCGGATAATTATATATTAAGTATTGATTTCTTCGGACAAATAATCTTATATATTAATGCAGGAAGCGATTTCTTTGGCACACTGTAGCTCGAGAACCACTAAAGGGAAAAATATCGTTGATGGCTCAAATCAAAGGTCTCATTATGCTACACTGCTGAAAAATAGTGAAAACTCTCAAATCTCATTAGCCTAATTGCAGTAATTAGTCAAAAAATTAATTTTTCCCATAGACTTTGCATGGGGAAATTTTGCGCGCGCTTTTTTAGTAGCGATCTTTTGGCTTTGTTACCAGCCGCACGCTGCTAACTAGTGTAATAATAAAGTTAATAAATAAATAAGTTATATTTTTTTTAGTCTTACAGAAGATATATCCAATGAAAATTACAATCAATAGAACATGTTGCCATTGTCGGATAGTATTGCACATAATTTCCATACAAATATACCATCTCAGTCAAGGAAACTCGGTATTTGCATAGTTTGAATATCATACAATTGTCGGGATGTTACTCAACACACAGGCTTCAAATATTTGAAGTTGTATGGAATTTGAGTGAATATTTTTGTTGATATTTATATAACTAGTGAAAGTTTTTTCAGAGGAGAAAATATTAGTAAGATGTAATATAGTAAAGCATTAAGAATAAAACTAAAAATAGTGTGTTTTTATTAAGTTCTTTTGGTTTCTATCCACCTTGACAAATCAATGTAATATGGATCAGATTTTTATCACTATTATATAACTTTACGTAAATCTACTCACTATCGCTTTTGCTCTATTAGTAAATGCTTTTATATCTTCAAGTCTATTTTTATAGCTTTTTTAATATTTTAATACTTTTTGACGACTTTTTAAATTTATGTTATTTATTATCATATATTTTGATTCATTTTATTAAATAATAATGATAATATTTTGATAAAAATTATTCAAACAATATATACCAAATCTAGTCTTCCAGACTTACTTTTTTATTTAATTCCTATGTTTTAGTTAACTACGTTATACCTAAATTTTGTAAAAATAAATAAAAATTGTATTTTTTGCAAATAGTGACAATTATATCAAAACTAACGGCGTCAATTAAATGACAAAAGAGGGCTTATTGTAATGAAAAGAAAATGAATAATTTTTGTTGTTTTTCACACGAATTACAAAACCGCAGCGATAGTGATTTTTAAAGTGATTTTTAAACCGACGTTTCGAATACTTTGTAGTAATCATGTTCACAGGTAGACGAGACACTTACATCTCGTTACATCAAAATGTAACCAAATTATACGCGAGTTTCAATCCGTAAAAATAGTTTTATTTCAAATGTGTACTCGTGAAAATCTAAGAAAATATTATGCACTTGATATTTATATACTTTTGGTAAATGTTTGTATATAATTTATTTGTTGAAACATATAAATGCTACGAATAAATAATAATATGAAAGCAAAAAATAATAATCTCTCATTCACATTAACAGCTTATTAGAAATCTGTTAATCAAAGCGAATAGCTCTGAGATCATCAATAAGTCATGCTCTCATAATCCTGAAAATGATACGGTTTATATCCAAGATCAACGTGAGGAATTTGTGTGGTTTTCCAATTAATAATTTTTATGAACGTAACTGAACAACTTTTACAATGTCTCATGCAATGATGATTTCCATTAAATAAATGACGTTTTGTTTTATAGTGATGTCATTTTGAAATAAATAAATATTATATGTATAAAACTTTAATAATTTTTAATCTGTAATGAAAGTATTGTTAAATTATCTTCATAGATTATATATTTATTACTTAGTATTTTTTTAATCTGTGATGAAAATTTTCCTTCTTATTTTTCTAAAAAAAATAATACTTAAATTTCTGTCATGACACTATTTATTTTAAAATACACATACATAAACATAAAGTTAAAGATTTCAAAACCAGTTATCATTATTTCAATATGCTTAGAAACTTACCGACAGAAAAAGAAATCAATATTTAAACACAGCTCTTCTAATACTGGTTTTCATTTTTACCATGTTAATATTTACAATAAGATAAAGTCAAGAGATAATTTCGAAAACTATTTACACATAATATATCTACTTTTAAATGAAAGTGATCGTCTGTGTGTATTGCATATAGTAACTCTATACTAGTAATTGAAATAATATTACATGAAACATATAATGTTACCATACTTTCCAGTGAAAATACATTTCCTTGATTTGAAATATTTCTTATAAGTTAAAGTATGTAATCATTTACTAGCTGCTACTCGCGAATTCACCCGTTAACGAACGTTTTTATTTACTATAGAAATAACTAAGAACAATAGCTTATTTCGATAAGTATGATATCAAAATAAGTCCTCCTGACTCTTCAAACTGACGCACACAAGTGATCACTGATATGGATTCAAAGTGAAAAAGATAAAAATAAATAAATAAATAAATAAATAAATAAATAAATAAATAAATAAATAAATAAATAAATAAATAAATAAATAAATAAATAAATAAATACATAACTAAATAAAACAGCATAATGCCAGAGGACCCACATATAGCCTTTCTTACGAACCTGTCTATTATAACCAAAGACAATATTCAAATCCATCCTGTAGTTTCTAAGATAAGCAGGTTTAAACAAACAAACAAACTTTTCTATCTTAAAATCTCAGTATAGATTTATTATAAAACAATTTTTTTATGTATATATTATATCTTAAGTTGTCGTGAGTATTTTACACTATAAAAGTACTAGTTATTTGCCCGCGACTTCACGGCCTGAACGAGAGAAATGTGTTCTTGTAATAAATATTATGTCTATATGATTATTTGATTTTATTGGCGAAAATGTTACAAACAATAATTATGTTCTTTTTTCTTTATAATTTTATTATAATTTTGATGAATGTGTATTTGGTATATTTAAAGCTTCTTCTGTATAATACTTATCAGTAAACCTTTTGTGCTTTTAAAAATACCTTCAAGGGCAGTTCCGTCGATACTTCAACGTCAGCTCCTTTGGGGCGCCATAATGGAGTTGAAACATTATTAATTTTTTAATATTATCTTTTCTAAATAAATAGAATATATTTTTAATCTGTTTTAAAATTATACATCGAACGTTAAGATAAATATAATTATAATTAAATAGATTAAAAAAAAGTATATCCTATTTAAAAAAACTGTGTTAATAACTTAAGATAAAAAAAGGTAAGATAAAAAATAAATAAAAAATAAAATATATATTACAAATAGGTCTCATTTCGTAACAATCGCTTCATTTGGAGCTCATAAAGTTTAACCTCATTCAGGTTCGCTGTTGACGCAGCTGCTAAATTCATAATAAGCGAATTTCAAAAGTAAAGTTAAATGCATAATGCACTAAAGTTAATTTGTGAAATAATTTAAATTCAAAATCAAATAAGCACTAACAATATTCATATCCAATTTACTGTTGCAATGAAAGTCTGTAGGTAATTTGTTCTTTCTTGCCGAATATGATTACTTTCAATCTTAGATTGTAGATGGGTTATTAAGTTCTATCCTTATCTTTACGAGTGTTCAGTAGTAATTTAATTTTTTTAAAATAAGTTTTAAGTTATCTAATGTTCATTTTAATGTATCACTTTCTAAGTTCATAAGAAAAAGCATTACGTATAAAGTTAAAAACTAGTTTGAATGTTTTGTACTCATATATAAGTATGTGATGTCAGGATGTTTGTAATAATACAATATTTTCCAAGATTTTCATGCTACACATTTGAAAAAAACTATGTTAAGGAATTAACGTTTATTATTACATATTTTACCTATATATGTCACCTATCTTTAATATATAATAATACAAGGTTGTTAAAACAATAAAATAGTCTTATTAAAATAAAATAATATTAATTTTTTCATATTTGTTGACGTTTCATATGAACGAATACATGAATGAGTAAATTGAATTATAAAGGTTACATAATCACTATATATTTTAAATAAACTTAAAAAAATATGTTTAATGAAAAATAATATGTAGATTACTAATTTTAGTCAGCCTTCCGAATGTATAAAAGTGCATATTATTATTAAGAACTCGGACAGAATGTGGCCTACAAACTTTATTGCTATTTTGTTACAAAATAAAACTTTATTATGCGTATAAGTCATTATTTGCAACTAAAATTCTTTCAGTCGTCAAGAATTGATAAAAATTCGTATCAAAAACGTGTTTCAAATTTACGCTTTTAGACTTAATAACAAAAATACATCGACCAATTGTAAATTTAAAACAACAATGCAATATCTGCAGTGCAGCTCCATTTTAGTTCTGTAGGCCCAATATTCATAGCCCGAATAAATCTAGTTATGAATGTCAATCACATACACTAGACTGAACGAGTTATGCAATCACTCGCTAAGTGAATGATAACTATGAACTCTAATTGAACCGAAGATCATTCACGATCTTTTTGAACAAGACCTTTGTGAATATTTCTCAAGTTGTTTTATTTCACAACATATATAGGTGAAGTTTTTGATGTGTTATTTTAGTTGTTTAAATTGTGGTTTTGAAAATAACTTAGAAAATCATTCACGATCTTTTTAGACAAGACCTTCTTTGTGAATATTTCTCAAGTTATTTAATTTAACAATAGACAGGTGGAGTTTTTAATGTGTTATTTTTGTTGTTTAAATTGTGGTTTTAAAAATAACTTAAAAGATCATTCACGATATTTTTTAACAAGACCTTCTTTGTGAATATTTCTCAAGTTATTTAATTTAACAATAGACAGGTGGAGTTTTTGTTGTGTATTTTAATTTAATTGTGAAAATAACTTGTAATAAATCATATACATCGCAGCAGCTTCGTAATAAAAGGGTTTATCTAAAGACTTGTCTGGTGTCTGGATGGCGATTAACTGAATAACTAGACTGACACGGAGTGCTTATTGAGCTAAGCCACGTCAGCTCGGGTTGACATCACTAAATGGCTGACGTACAGAGGATTACAGCGAAGTCTTGCCTCGATATATTTTGTGCTATAAATTGTGAATCCTCAATTAATATTATCTATGAGTTTTTTATTCTTAATTTTGTCTCTGTATATTTGTAATTTTATAAATATTCAATATTTTATTTATTTATTAATATACTATTGTTTGTGACGACTCACGTGTATCATGGCATCTTGACAGAATTTCTTCCAAAATGTTCTAAAATCAATCACTTTTATTTGTTTATATACTTTTATTTTTTTAATTTCAAAGAATATTAAAGTTTTGTAGGTCAAATGGAAGTAACCGGAGATCATAGTTTGATATATACTCATCAGAATATATAATTTTGAAAAGTACTCTCCAACCTAAAGTTAAAGCTACTAGAGCTCTAAACGCGCAATAGTCTGAAAAGATCTACACAACATACTCAGGCGTATATTTCTTTACTTGATCCATGTTTGACATATGTTAATATTAAGATGAACAATTTGCGAACAGCTAGAATCATCGCAATTAATTCAATATTCGTAACAAAAAGTTATTCAAATGTCAAGTACGTTGCACCTTGTCTAATTACTAATCCTTAAAATATAATTAATAATTTTTGGCGAATGACACAATTTTAAAATTAAAACAGAATATTAAAACAATAAGAATCCACTTTTTAAAAACTATATTCATAGAATTTTAGGTTTGAAATCAATTTATTCGATGAGTCTGTTAATGACACATAATTTTCCAATTAATAACAGTTGTATAAATATTTTAATTTTTGCCAATTAACTATTAATTAAATATTACGTAATATAATATTAATTAATAAGTTGCAAATGTTTCAAATGAGTTATATATTAATTTAATATCATTATTTAAATCGTTGTTAACATATTATACATTTTATAAGTTTATGTTTTAAGCCAGTTTCAATAATGGAATTTAAAAAAAAAAATTATAAATATTTGTCGTTTGCGTCAAAAATTACAATTTACTTAAAACTTTTTGTTATTATCTAAAATATAAAATATATGTCCTATATAAAAAATATACATAACTTATTTACGAGCCAAAAATAATATATTACCAAATTATAATATTAGCCAATTATTATGAATTATTATTACACATAAGTAAACTTAATGAATTAAAAGAAAAGAAAACCTGCTAAAAGCCTTATCCAACAAATTTTTGTTATTCTAAAACAATACAATTATCACAACAATATAACAGCACGCAATTATTATTCTTCACTTATCTAATTATGATGTACAAAACAGTATGAGTTTTTTAAGATCTGAAATCTCATACATATAGTATTTTTTTTACAATATCATAGAACAATGACACTCGCCACAATGAAGATAGAAATATCTAATCTGATTTTCTTTGATATTTGAATTTAATTTAATTGACATTTGTTTTATAAGTTCAATGTATTGCAATTACAATAATTAATCTGTATATATCTTTTTTTTGTGTAATACTAGATGTTATTTATGGTTTTATCCGCGGATGAAAGATTTTATTTGAGGAAAACTAAGAGCAGTATCCTGTAGCCGTTTTCATGAATTGACATAACATAATAACCAGAAGGAACTTGCGAGTGTATGTATATGCACTTGTTTTATGAAATATAGCCATGCCTTCTGGTCTCATCAGCATAATCCTAGAGCCTTCCTCATTTTCGTGATTTTCATAATCAGAAAAAAAAAGATATTATATATATATTAGTAGTTTCGAAGATAAGTGCCTATAAAGAAACAAATTTTTCTGCTTTATAGTTTCATAATCAGAAAACATTTTTTAATTATTTTAGTAGTTTCGAAGATTAGTGCCTATAAACAAACAAACTTTTCTGCTTCATAAATATGATTGAATACAAAAGTTTTGTTATTGTTGATGCAATTAATACAGTTGTATTGGAATTGTAAAAAGCGTAGTAATTAAATGCGAAATATAGTGAAAGTGGGTACTTTCTACGTCTTTATAAGTAATATTGTATATTCACACGGAATTATCAAATAGAGAGGCTCTCAGGGTTTTTCTATCAGAATTGATAATTATTTATTGCAATTTTGTAAGTACTATTTATAATTTGTCTGATTAGTGTCGAACTCATTCAGGGGAACTTATTCATGAGCTCGGAGTATGACCGAATTGCGACGAGAATTTGACGATAAAACCACGATATTATTGCTAATCAATATGGCGTTGTTTGACAAATAAAACAAAGGTGTGCGCGAAATTACGACTCACTAATAATTAGTAAACACAAAAATCATTAATATATTTATTTAATACTTTATTGCGATTATAAAATAGACTTTGCTTAACACAAATGCATTTTTACCAGCCAATCGCAATGTCCAAGAAAAGTTGTCTGTAGGCGTGCCAGTAAAATCCATAGAACTTATACTAATATTAAGATACCTTAGATAGCTAAGGTAATAATAGAACAAATGACTAAATATTAATAAATCAATAAAATAAAGTAAATAAAGAAGAACAAACACATAGGAAGGGGAACATATAAAACACAGCATGCAAAATATAAATGATTAAACATTTACGATACACCTACCTGATAAGAACGAAATGGTCAGGGATGGCATTAGTTCAACACGAACCTTACCTAAAAACTTAATAACTCCTAAAAACAGGCTCCCCCGTCCATGGGGAGGAATCAAGGCGAAACTACACATATTGTACTAGTTTATAAAGAAAAGAATATATATATTAAGATACATAAATATATAAAGAATTTTTATCTTGAAGAATCTTGGTAAATGCGTATGAGTAACAATCATATGTATTTACCAAGATTCTTCATCTGCATCTTAAAAGAATTTCTAGAACGGGCTTTCATGATTGACTCAGGTAAATTGTTCCATAGTAGCAACAGCGATAAATGAATTGGTCCTGAAACCAGTGAGGTATTCAGGTACAGTGGGTAGTAGATTTTGACTGGATCTAAGAAATTTATCAAGACAATCAGATCATTACTTGGTATTAATTCAGATTACCGCCAGTGTCAATATATTCACATTTCAGCGATTTCTTTGCTTGTTTTACGTTAAACTTTCAAATAAATTATTCTATTAATATAACTAAATTAATAAAATATTTATATTTATAAACTATATGTTTATTTTTTTATCTAGAGTCCATATCTATAGTCTTTTTTATGTTTAGTATATATTAATTCAAAATAAGATTACTCTGTATATTTTGAGTGTGTAGGAGCCAGTCGACCTCGATACTCGGGCTTGACAACTAAACATTACATATTACAGTTAAATATATTAATCATTAATTTTATTTCTTAAAATATGTAGAATTTTATGTCTAGTTTCACACGTCCTTAACATTATATTTAAAAAAATATTATTATTATTAATTACTAAATAAAATATTACATTTTAATATTTTTGTATTAAGAGTTTCGTGATTTATGATTACCATCCGGCTGTACTCACATTAATTTTGTCGGAATTTGTCCAACTACTTTTGAGCCCGTAGTATACATGAGCTCGGAGCATGGCGAAATCGATTCTAGCTGTAATTCAATTAACGCCGTGAATCCGCGGGTGGGATTCCGGAAAGGTTCGGACAGGTGGGAAAATTCCGATAAAATTGACGTGCGTAGAGCTGGATAATTATATGTAATAATTCCAATATTGTAACTTTATTTCAAAAATAACTTTTAAATGTATATAACTTAATATCTGAACGGTTACAAATCAGACCTTGTCCATTCTAATATGCGGATACAAACAACGAACCTTTCAAAACAAGACCTGTTTCTACATTAACACTAAAATGCATAAGATGAAATAATAATTAATAAAAACAATAATATATTTAATAAACTTAATGCTCTTGAATCTATAAATAGCTACAAATATATATAACTTTAATAAACAAATAATTTAGGTAAAATCGAACAAACAATTTAAATTAAAAAAATAAAATAAAAAAATCGCTTTAAAAAAGATTGAATTATTAAATCGATTCATATAAATTTAAATATCAAATTAATATATTTTCCTAAGATAAAAAACAAAATATTTTTTAACCTTAAATATATTTTTATCCACTTATGCAATCAATATAGCCTTTAAGAATTTCCATCAATACAGCCTGTAGGAAAATTCTTTCAAATTCACTCTATCATTCCCCTTGAGAATTTCTGAAGAAACCTTTTAGATATCGATTTTTACGATTTTATGATTATGGTTAATTCCTTCAATCTGAGAGATTTGAGTATAAATCGTTTATCGAAGAGTTTTGAAAGTTTTCATTACGTTATTTTCTTTATTTAAAAGGTTCAAGTTAATCAAGAAAACCTAATTAATCCAGATTTCTACTTACTTCATTACTATTTATACTATTTATTCAGATATTTCATATAGTATTTCATTAATAAATATTTAATAAAGTTACCACATATCTGTTAAAAATTAAAGTTTTCCTCAATGTAATATAAGTTTGTAAAATAAGTAAAGTGTTAAAAATCCTTGGCAAACAGGTTTTGTTTGAACGACCTTCTATCTTTTCTCTGAAAATATTGTGTCACGTGAAATTCTTAAATGATATTTAACCCTTTAGACCCAACTCACTACAACTTGGAGTCAATATTAACATTGAAAATATTATAACATTATAATATAAAATTTGTAATTTTATATATTCAATTAATTGAAGCATGTCCATTTTTGTCAATGTCAGCCTCTTGCGTCCGATTCTTTCGCAGGCGTTAAAACTTAATTAAATATATCGATGGGTTCCTCTCGTTCAAATAATTTTCAATATTTTTTTTCCAGATTTTATTTATATTTGTTTTAGAAGTTTCTTATTTGTAAGCGAGTCTTAAGTTTTACACATTTATGAATATTTATGTTGTGTAAACTAATTTATTAAACAATTAATTTATTAAATAGAGTCACGACACACAATTGTGTATTCATACAATTGTGTGTATAGACTCAGCTCAACCGGTCACACTAAATAAGCTGAGTAATTGTCCTTAGTGTAGATACTGAGTGAAAATACTAACAATCCCTGTCCTATTTGCTTTGTTCTGTTACATAGTATTTAACTTTAATTTGTGCAGTTCATTTCTTCTGTATAAAAATAAAATTGTTTTATTTTGTGGTTAAATATATTGATGACATCAGTAGTATATTATATAGATAATACTATATAGATATTATGTTATAAAGTTATTACCGTAACATAATTTGTATGAAGGATATAAATATTAATGACTTTTTGCAAAATAATAACTTTAAATATGCGTTAAGGAGGTCAATAGTTTCAACTGAATAAATACCGTTATTGGGCTAGCGGCGGACCGAGTTTGTCGTTGTGTGTTTAACTGTAAATTATCTTACACATGGTTTCTAGACTATATATATACTAGTTACATATTATCTGTCAAGTACCTTTCTGCTTGGTTGATGGTCTCAAATCTTAAATATTGTAACCATTTTGATGAATATTATTTAACTTCGTGTTTTTTATTTTTATTTTATATAACATTTATATTACATTTTTTAGATTTTTTTTTAATGCATAATATTTTCAATTTTTGTTAATAAGATCGTATTAGGAAAATAGTAAAGAGTAGTCATAATAGAAAAATAATGGTCCATTTTTTAGTTATGACAACAAATATGCAAAGTTAATAATAACAAGTTAAAATAAAACGTTAATAAAGTATTAGAAGCAAATAAATCGCAATATAGTTCATAATTCATTATTTTCTATATAATTAAACATTTCACAAGAGTACTTTAACAAGACTGTCTAAAAGTTATTTTAAAGTAGACTTTATTTGTAAAGAAAATTTACGAAAAATTTTAAGTCTTCCAGAACTCTTACATAAGTCTTTAAAAACTTGAAATGAAAGCTATTCACGTAAGAACTTCAATGTTACTATTGTTAAGATATTTACAAAACAGACTGGTTAAAAATTTACAAAAAAATATTGTATAGCATTTTATATCAATAATCTATGATAGGTTCTAATAAGAAAAAAAACCTTAGATATGTTACTTTGGTTTTCTTCGTGTGCTTATAATTAGCAATATAACAGTATAGGCCCTGTAATGGATAGTTTTAAGTCGAAGTAGGTGTAAGGACAGATTCTTCTGCGAATTAACGGTATACTACCTTTTTCTCAAGTATGTCCGCGTGATGGTACCACTGAGAAGTAACTGTATTAACGGTACATGTTTATGTAAGATTCACTGGTACACTTTTTACGTGGCTGTAATCTTCATTTATAAAGATCGTGCAACTTTTGTTTTGACTAATTTCCTAAACAGTTAATTAAGTAATTTTTGTAGGTTAATAGTAGAGCTAAATCCTATTACAATCAACAGAATTGTTGTTTAATATTTCTGTCTAGTTTAATGATTACTCATTTTTCTGTTTTTCAATATATATTTTTTATGATTCACTTAAATGTTATTTAAATGTTATTTGTGTTTAAATATTACAAAGTGAGCAACGAACTGACCAGGAAGATTTATAGTTAATTCAGCAGACTTTTATGCATTCTTTGTGCAACATCAATCAAAAATATTACATCCAAAAATTATATAGACACCAGACTGGCGGAAGTTTTAAAACAAAAATAAAAATACAAAAATGTAATAATGTGATTTTATGAGCGTAGCGAGTTAAAATTATGGTCTGGTCGCGCTCCTAGTTATTACGCTATGAAAATCGGAGCGAGAGGTATAACAGCGTAATCTCTCTATAACCTACATAAAGATTTTGGCCTCTCTAGAATTACGACCAGTTTATTTCTAGAACGTACTTTAAAGGCGGCATTGATAGATTCGTTTCAAATTTATATCAGGTAGTTTTTTAATTGTTATTTAAAATATATGTTATAAAGCTGTCATAAATATTATATTATTTAATATTTATGTATTTATTGCTTGGCTTCATTACCGATAGTATGATAAGATGAAAATGTGCGGCAAATTAGCTACAAAAGTTTTTTTATTAGTCATTGGGCATTCCACCTTTGATCAGTGCGGTGTAATAAATCTGTTGTTATGTTTATAATAAAAAAGTTATAAAGTCAAGCTGCAGTTTAGTTAAGCGCTAATTTGACCAAATTAGTGTCACTTTATCATAGACGATTCCTTTTCTTTCCCTCGATTCAAACTACTTGAGTTCGTCCCCATTCCTCAAGTAAGAAAATTGAATTTTTTTAAACTATTTTTACGGATTAAAACTCGCGTATAATTTGGTTACATTTTGATTTTAACCCGACGTTTCGAGTACTTTGCAGTAATCGTGTTCACGGGTAGACGGATGTAAGTGACAGTGTGTATACCTTTTATATATAAATGGGAGAGCGCTACTTATCGCTTATCAATGGATTGTCTGTGGAATAAATGGCAAACGAGCGGCAGAACCTCCTAATTATAACCAAATTGTTTGCATATAATCTTTCGTGAATATGATTATATCATATAACCAACACATGTATCTCGCGGAATCGCGGCGTGAACACGCCAAGATTCTCCGCCATACTACGAGCTCACGAATACGGACCCGAATGGGTTCGTGACCAATTCTGATAGTAGTTACGTGAGGACAACTGGAAACTTATAGATATTAATAACGGTATTCAGTTACAATATATATTAATTCAAATATTTAATCTACTTATATTTAAAAAATAGGAATTTATTTTAAAAACGTTAAATAATATTGTTCCATATAAACATTGGAATCCATTTTACATTCTAACTTTTCTAATTACTTATCCGTATAATGCTCTTCGTGATCGGTTCGTTGCTTTAAGCCAAATGGGCGATCATGTCATAATCTCTCTTTAGGATAATCTAATTGAATTGAGTATAAAAATAATCGCCTTTTATTATATTTTTGTTAATAACATCGTTTTAGTTTTAATTTGATCATAAAATCGTAATATTTAGTAATATAAAAACAAGAATGCTATATATTGGAAATCTATCGAATACAGTGATGTTTTATACATGTGTTGGTAAAATATAATAACAGTGCTTTTGTACTAGTTACTGTTTGTATTATATCATCTTAAGCTAGCTGTATGTCGCGGTTCCACCCGCGGATTAACGATTTTATTTTTGGTTGGATTAACAATTTTACTTACTATTAGGAAAACTAACATGAAGTGTACATGTCTAAATACTAGTTAGTCTATAATCTCCTCTATGAACCTATGGAACCATATTTTGGTTTCGACGAAAGGCATGTTTACACAAGAATTTATTTATTTTTGTTTGTCCAACTAGTTTGTAACCCGTATGGGGCCCTTTTTAATGAGCTCGGAGGTTTACTACATCGCGGAACTCAGTTCACGCCGCGATCGAAATCACACGAGTTTAAAATTAGTCGGGAAATTTCTGCACAACCCGATAGTTATATATAATATTAATATATAGATAGATACATTCCGTGGGAACATAAAGGTTAAATAAATAAATATTTTAACCAACTACACTGTTACTGAAATAAAGTACAATATAGTAGCTTTTGCAATACCTTTTAAGAAGAAACGAAAGGAAGCTCAAGTAGATGATGTCATGACTGGAGAGAACGGCTTGGATCACAAAAATATTGCTAAAGCTAATTACTTATGTACGTTATAATGTTTTGAACGTACATTTGGAAATTATTTTGAAGGAAGCTATATACATTCCTTATTTTTATAAAAAATATTTTTAGTGAAATAATATAAGCTGATAAATTAAAAAATATAGTTTAGTTTCACACCCTTATATGGTCCATTGAGAATTAATCAAATCAATCAATACTTTTTGTTTTTTTTAATCAATTCCCTTATGAGAAATTAAGTAATCTCTGCATTGTGAGAGGTTTTACAAACGTATCAAATACGGACACAAACCTAGATAATAACTAATATATATATATATATTGCCAAAAATGCAGTTTTATCCTTGTAAAGCAAAATTTAGAAGACATATTTCATGAAATATGAATGTTTCGCTAAAATGAGATTTTAGTGCACGAGAGATGGGAAAATTAGATTCTTCCGGATCACCAAGAGCCTCCACGTTCAATCTCGTATGTGTAATATGAAGTCAATTTACTATTAAATTTAGCAAGATGAAAATTTCAAATCACATCGATATTTATAAGCAGTACTTCGATTAACGTGTTCGAGCTTAAGCATAATATCTTTTAACATTATAAGTATATTTTGTTGAACATAGGAGTCATTTTAAATGATGAATTTCCCCTTAAATAATAATATTTTATTGAACAGCTCAAAGTAAAGCTGATGTTGGAACTAAAGCACTTTATAAATACTTCAACGTACTTAAGGAACCGCTAAGTTGGACACTTTTCATAAATATAAAATGAAATAAAACAAGCTTTGAAGTTTAATAAACTCCACCTCTTTTATTATGGATGTCAGTTTAATCCAGATAAGAATTTCGAGAAACAATGTGGAAAATTGAAAACTGAATGAGATGAACATTGTTACGAGTATATTGCACTATATCGGTTATCACAGATATAAAGGAACAGGATGTGAAATGATTGTTTTTTTTATTTTTTAAAATAATAATTATAGACAACGTTAAGATATTTAATTAATTAATAATAAAGCGTACAATGTTATTTTATGTAGAATATATTTAATTATAAACAAAGTGGTAATTAATGTGTGCGAGCGCCAACACATTAAAGTCTTGATTAAAAGGAAAGTTTCTTCTTGTAATTTTTTTAAATAAAATCTATTCCATCATTACTTAGTAAAGACATTAAGACAAAACTATTTTTTAAAATAAAATTATAATTTATTTTTTTTATAAAATACTATAGTCACACAATACAGACAGAGATACACACGTGCACACGCACATACAAACTTTACATTCTAGTCTTGAATCTTTCATAGCGTCTGCTTAAAAGCAGATAGTTTTTGTAAAAAAAAATATAAAACAATTTGTATTAAAACACCAATAATAGAAAAACTTAAAACATATGTTTTCTTTCACAACAGAAACACCACAAAAGTAATACATTTAAAAGTGTTTAACGTTTGCAGAACGGTTATAGTACGCGAGAACAGCAAAAAGTTTGTGTTCGTGCCGCAAGTGCTGCGTACTGTGTTTAATTTGTTTTTAACTTCCGCTGTGTTATCTAAATAGTCTACGTTAAACTTTTTATAACAAAGTAACTCCTTTTATTACAGTGAGTGTGTGTAAAACATACTATTAACTTTTTACAGGCGCCTTCTAATACATCCGAAGCTCAATTCAAATTATAGACTGCAATTTTATTTTATTAATTTCTTAATTATTTTTCTAAAATATTGAAACTTTAGTTACTAATGAGAAATTAGAAGTTTTGTCTGTAAGATATCCTATCTTTAATGAGATTTATACGAAACTTCTTCTATTAATTCTTTTATGTTTATTGACATATTAACTCCCTTTCATTCTTATCTAGAAAGAACTATTAATATGTTTAACAAACAAATAAAAGACTCTTTAAACTTACCCATTCTCGATGTGTTAGTCGTGACAATATTTTTAATAATTCTATGTAATACTACTTATATAATACCTATTTATTATTATAATTCTATATATATCTTGCATTAATATTATTATTAAAGTTAAATTGTATTGTATAGAGAAAGATACAAATTGCACTTGATATTTGACAGCTCAAATAGTAAGTTAAAATATTAGTACAGAATTGGATTTATTAATAATATATAATGGCAATTAACTTGAATTCGGAAAAAATCTATATAAAAATTTATTGGTAATGTGTTTATTTTTATAAAGTAATTTCTAGACAATAAATAAAGAATAATAATAAATATAATGAAGTCTATTAAACTTACTTTGATATCTGAAATCAGACAGATACTGTACAGATACTGTGTACACTCAAGTTACTGATCCTGGTATGAGAGCTGAGTCCACAAATTGATCTGTATATGATTGTTATGACGTCACATTCCCTTATGTATGTTTGTTTGTATATACGGAGATTAATATTTGTCTTTAATCGTGTTAATATACACAGGGGTAAGCAGTTACACAAGCTTCAGATGGTTCGTTACACCTGAATGGTTAGATCCTAATTATTCAGATCACGCTTGAATGTTTCTTTACAGCCTGCAAACATTTAGAAAGGATTTCTCTAATACTATAGAGTTTAAGATTCTCGATACTAAGTAACTTAGAGACAAATCATTACATTATTTGTAGATCTAGAGATTGTCTTATGTATTTATAAACTAGTAAATGGATTCTTATTTGTTATATAATTTATAACTAAAACTATTATAAAAGCATAATTTGATTTTATAATAAATTATTTAATCATTTTGTGCTTTTGAAATAGCTGTTAAAATTGTGAGCTATTTGCATTTATAATTTCGCTCACAAATGAATATTATACCACACTTATATAACTTTTGCAGATGTTATTACTATATATATTTAATAATCTCTGAGGAAGCCACAACTTTGAAAATGTTATTAAATAACATGAAGCATCAAAAGTGAATGAACTTACGAGTTAAGTTAATTAGAGAGCAACCTAGAGTAGCTGATTCATAAACTTTATAAACAACTTCACTAAACAGGCCAAAAGAGTCAGAGTGTGTGTAGTTGAAGAGTTTATCAATTATACACATATATATGTATATTTTACTCGAGTTAAAAGATATAAATATCATGTTTATGAATGCTATAAAGAGGGAGGTAAATCTTGAGCAATGATAATCGTTGTGCCAATTATTTTTTATACAAAAGCTTACATGCAAATTTATTTTGACTTATTTTATATATGTCAGAGATAGCAATTTTATATATGTTAAAGATAGCAATTTTATATATGTCAGAGATAGCAATTTTATATATGTCAGAGATAGTAATGCTGGAGCGATAATGCCTCATTATTTAGACTTGGTAGTAAGGGTTGCGTATTCATTTGGTAAGCGGTCCACATTGCTAGTATGTAAAAACAAAGACATCGATATTTTTTTTAAACTGGGCTTCCATACTCTACATAACCACAATCTCAGCTCTACAACACACGCTCACCAACAACGCACAAACAAACCAAGTCACCACGTTTTCGTCTCCAGAAGTGATCTTCGTCCTATATATACCTTTTTTTTCATTACGGTATAACTCATGCACTAGTGTGCCCCGCAATAAATAACATTGTTTCTCTCCACCATGGGTCAACTGGCAGAGAATTTACTTATTTATTTTTATTTATTTTTTTTCAAGTGCAATGAAGAATATATTCTTTCAAAGACGACTCTGTCCACTCGCTGCCATTATACATTAGGCGATGTCATAGCGTTTACCTTACCACTAAGTAATCACAAACTTTATTTTAAATAATATTGCTTTCTGCAACATATATTTTCACTAATTTGATCTTTTATGATATTTTTCTTTAAAAAAACATAAAATTTGGATTATTTCTAAACTATTAGAAACTGCTAAATATGTATTTTCTATTTCATCACAATTACGTACTCAGTTACGTGTCGTTCTATACATCATAACAACATAAATCTAGCAGGAAACTTTTCTTTGTTATAAGATGAATGTACTTCAGATTATCCTGCAAATTTTATATTTCTATTAAAGTTTTTAAAACTTTTTCTTATATCTCATGTCAAACCTAAATCTTGCACAATGTAATTACAATGACTTGGAAAAAGGTAAAACTAGTAAAATGTAAACGTTATGTACGTTTGTTTCCACATAATTTTAGCACGAACTTGCTGTATATGTGTTATATTTGTATTCGTTAATATTTCTTTTATATATTTGCCTGATATCCAATAACGAAAAAATAACAAGTCTAAACTTTATAAAGAAAATATAACTTATCAGCTAAAAGAGTTCGAAATATGTTTGATCCAATTCTGGAAATAACGTAATAAGTTAGGAACGAGGTCGTCACTTTATTTGTAAATGTCAATTGAGCATTATAACAGATAATGGTTATTCAAGGTCCAAAAAGGGTCTGAAGTTTTGTAAGTTAAGGATAAATATTGATAATAAATGTGACGAAGATAATATTTATTAATTATAATATTTATTACATGACAAAAAATATATAAATATTTTAAAAAAATACTTGTTTGATTTTTTTAAAAATAAGTATTTTAATTTGTACAATAATTTATTTGAATATCTCGTCTACCTGTGAACAGGATTGCTGCAAAGCTTCGATACGTCGGGTTAAAATTAAAATGTAACCAAATTATACGCGAGTTTTAATCCGTAAAAAATAGTTTTATTTCAAACATTATCAAAGTAAAAATAGTAAAATCTTTCGTTACGCTAGTTCCTTTTAATTTACATATATGTTCCTCTTCGAGTAACTATCTTCTACTTTGTGAAGACAATGAAAGTGTAAACATATTGTAGTAATTTTGTATTTATTTAATTTCCAAGAATAAGGCACAATGGGCGGACACAATGCTATAAAGCAAATAATTTGCTTTAGGAATAAAATATTTATATAACAAAGATATGAATGTAACATTCACAATCTTTAATTAAATTGTCTTTGACTGAGGATTTGTAGAATTTCATCTAAATTGCTTTGATACGACATAAAAGGAATATAGAGAGTATAAGGAAAGCTATTTTAAGTAATAAAAATGTGAATTGATAAGCCATAAGATTTTATAGTTATTACGATACGTAAAACTTATGTGTTTATAAATGTCAACTTTAAGGCTTATCTTTTATAGCAATACCTTAATATAGCTTGATGTAAATACGTTGATAAACATTTAAAATAGATTTAATTTTACTGGATAAGAAAGAATTTCAGTAAAATTCAATGTTTCTTTCCAGGTCACCATGTGGATTCTTCTGTTACTCTTCATGCCGTACGTCATGGCACAGCACTCCTGGGTGCCATGCTCGGAGTTGAACGACGACCTCCGTTACCCTTGCCGGTGCAGAGTACAAGTTGATAGAGCATTGCAGCTACGTATTTTGATGAACTGTGATCAGGTGGTCTTCGCTGGTGATTTTCCTTCACTTCCATACGGTGCTCCCATTGTTTCTTTTAGTCAACGATGGGCTGGACAGCAGTCTTTACCTACTCAGGTTAGTTTGGTATATTACTATAAATATTTTTTAACCTCATATACCTCTCACAAATATACTTAATTATAAGGTTAAGCATCTATTCTATTTGCAAAATAATTTAGTATTGTTTATTAATTGAATCAATGAACCCGAATTTTAAACGAATTCTACTTCCGTCTTTCGAAGAATAATTTTATCTTAAATGTAAATAGTCTGTAAACCATATCTATTACAAAAGCTTTTTGGGCAAAATAATTGATTGTTGAACATTAAAATAAAATGGTTTTTATCAATTATAATTATTGGGCTATACAGAGTCCATATTCATGAGCTTACATCGTGATTTCGCCACGCTTCGACTTTAGGAATAACGACCCCGAATGGGTACAAAACTAGTTTGACAAATTCCAATATAATTAACGTGAGTACAGCCGGATTATATATAATGTAATCATGGATCACGACAATATAAAAGGTTCAATTATTGTTACAATGTACATGTTGTGACATGTAACGTTCATTCAACAAGATGAAGCTAAGAGTATTTCTTCAAGTGTTACGGTATTGAGGTTTCGCTACCGACACTCAAGAAATATCCATTGAAGCAGTGATCTGATTTCTATCACAGATGTCACGCGATTCATGATCTGATAACCACAACACGGACAATGGTCTCGATACATATCAAGTATATCTGGTACAAACTGATCAAATATTATTGATGAAAACGTGATGACAATTTACTTATTTTACTTGTTATATTTGTATTTTATTACTGAAACACAAATCAAATATGACATATTTTTTTCTCAGTTATATATACAATATGTTGATAAAAAATTACTATTTATTTGTTTTGCTAAAAAAAATTTCTTAAATATACTACACATGGATTCCGAATCAAAGTAGAAATGGAAAATATCGATGGAATTAACCTGAATATAGTCAAGTATCGTTTATATTTTGATATTCGATATCCTTTCATTTGATCATTTATATTCGGGAAGGTATTACGAGTATTGAGGTAGATTTGTTCGTTCAGGTGTTTTATAAACGACAAATAAATTTGGGGCTTATACTTCTACTTGGATTTGGAAAATAGGGTTATACGAGTATACAATTTTATGGTGATCGGATTTTTTTGAGTTTTCTGTAGCTAAGTAATTAATACATTTAAGTAAAAAGTATTTACGTTCTGAAGCGTCTAAAATAGGAGTTGTATATACAACTATTTGAAATATAGCAGATATAAAGATTGTGACATGTTTTTTATTGTTTTTATTGTTTTTAAGCAATTCAAGAAGTCGGTTCGCTTTATTACGCCTATTTTTAAATTGCCTTTTATAACAAGGCATTAATACCTGGATAAATAATGATGTCTTGTTTATAAAAAATTGTAATAATCTCAGATCCCTTCTGTTTAAGCTTTCATAAATATTATACAACATTATAATTATACATAAATTTATATTCTTTTCCTTTTTATTTCAGATTTTCTCATCTTACGGTCTTCCATTAAAAGAGCTAGACTTTTCACATAACAGCCTCCGTCGGTTACCTGATCGTTTGTTAGCGGGTATCAAAGGGAATATTACGAAAGTTGTGCTAGAAGACAATTTGTTAGGGGATAACTTGAATCCTATCTTCTCAACCGCAGAATTCCACAATCTTCCAGCTCTAGAAGAACTGGATTTAAGTGGAAACAAAATAAGAGGACTTGAAGAAGGACTTTTAATTGGATGTGACGTAATGAAGGTAAGATACTGTTACTATTTACATCAATACACAACACAACACACAACTACATAGTTTTATATCATTTCAACAATAAGGTATCTTATATGAATACCTGCCATATACGAAAGAATATGTTTAACATTTTGGACTAATATTCTGTTATTTATAATATTATAATATATAATATTACATGGATGAAATGACATATTTTCTTATATAGAATATTATGTTTTTTTAAGTATGTATTATGTTTATCTTCTATAATTTATAAAATACTTCCATTAAATAAAAATTGTTTTTTTTTTCAGATATTACGCCTCGACCGTAATAATATGAACTTCGTGCCATCATCCTCTCTCAATGGACCGCACTCATTAAAAGTTCTTTCTCTTAGAGAGAACAGAATAGGTAAGCTCTAATTTAAATATATTTATCGCATAAACGATAAAATAATTTTATTTATTATCAAAATAATAAAAAGATATTTTATAAAGCTAATAATCCTTTTAAATTTAATTTTAGGAACAATAAGGCAAGCAGCTTTCATATCTCAAAAGACTTTACAAGATATAGATCTGCACGCGAATATGATATCTACGATCGAAGGTGGAGCGTTTATTAATCTGAAAGAATTGCATAACCTCGATCTCGGAAGGAACAGACTATCGAAATTTAATAGCGACGTGTTCCAAGGAATTGAGAACTTGGAGAAATTGGATCTGTCTGAAAACTTCATCGCGGATTTTCCAACTGTTGCACTTAAAGCTTTCATTGGACTCAAGCACTTAAATATGTCCAGCAATATGATAACGGTAATATAAGTAATAACTATTAGAATATTTTATTACAATTAGATTTAAATATCGGCACATATAATCAGTATACGTTACAGAAATGTTGCCGGAAATATACGCAATCTGTCATTATATAGACTATCTATTTTACAAATGTTCAGGTAATGTTTTAATTAAAGTTAGGTTTTTCCAAGAAAATCTATATGTTTCCTTAACAGCAGTTGGGTTAAATTAAGCAACACATATATTTTATAGGAAAACTATATACAAATTATTTTACACATTTAACTAGAATTTTTAATTAGTTCTAGGTTAAACATATTTACGGTAAAAATGTAACATATTTTTAAATTTATTTTAATTCTTTATTATGAATTTTTAGAAGTTATAGTATTAATGATCTCTAAGATAAAATGTGTGTGCACACACATATACATATATATATATATATATTTATTTATTTATAGTTAATTTTATCTATCTAAATATATGATAGAATTTATATATGGTATAATATCTTATGTACCACTCTTCTTTATATAATATACCTCAATCATATCAGTTCAAGGTTGACTAGAAATCTCCAGGTAGCGATAAGACCGCTTTGTTAAACACTAATAAAATCTAATTTAAAATATATTTTTTTCTACGTTTTGATGTATATGATTGTAGTAAAGTATACTATTACTTATATATAAATATAACTCAAGATTTATTAATATATTATCTGAATTATTTTTACTATAAATTTCAGAACATGGACCACAGCCATCTTAATGCTTTATCCTCTTTGGAAGTTTTGGATCTTAGCAGAAACAATTTGGTTAAGCTTTCTCCAGGGACGTTTGTTGGCCTAATTGATTTGAAATATTTAGACATTGGTGTGAACTCCTTACGTACGGTGAGTATATTTTTATCTATATAATATTTTATATATAATATACAAATGGTCTTCTTTTACGGGTTTTATAATGAAATATTATAATAAATATAGAATAAAATAAAGGGTAGGAGCAGATTTTAACCTACGAATTGTGAACATTTTGGAAACTATGTTAAACTTTTTAACTTTATTCGAAGCCGAGCCGAAGACTAATAAATATCACCTCCGTCTGGATATAAACAGTTATATATAGAATACAAAATTTTAAAAAGCTACCCACATAATTGGGAGAGCGACGAGACCGTTTTCTGTAAGTCGTAGGATCGAATTCTGCTTGTTGTGTAGTTTTAAATCCCATAATTGGTAAAATTTTTATTAAAATAATATGGATAACCTGTTAAAAAACAATTTCCCAAATAATTAAAATTTTTAAATGTCCATTAGTAATCTAAAGTTTTTTTTTCAGGTGGAAGATGACGCATTTGACGGTTTAACAAGTTTGGAGACACTCCTTTTAAGAGACAATAATATTCTTCTTATCCCTGCAACTGCATTATCACGTTTGCCAAGTCTGACTTCTATTCATTTAGGTTTTAATAGAGTAACAGCTTTATCTAGCGACATTTTACGAGCGGTATCAGAAGGTATAAATTCATTGGTACTTTCGAGAAATGTTATCAGAGAATTACCGCCTGCCGCGTTTGAACATTTTAGATATATACGTCATTTAGATTTATCGGGAAATCTCTTAAACTCTATAACAGCGGAGGTTTTTAGTGGTTTAGAGACTACGCTTGAATTTCTCTCTTTAAGCCAAAATAGAATTTTAGGATTTACAGGGGAGTATCTTAAGTTCGTGAATCTTTGGTTTTTAGACATATCTGGTAATCAAATATCAGAAATTCCTGTGGGTGCTTTTCAATCTATACCAAGTTTAACACATCTTAATATGAGCCATAATTTGCATATTAATGTATTGCCTCAAAATCTTTTTAACCACAATGAAGGACTACTTACCGTAGATATAAGTCATGTAGATTTAAAGGCACTTCCTGTAAACTTGTTTTCGAAGACTCACAATTTGGAACAAATATATTTATCAAATAATATGTTACAAGAAATTTCCGAAGGTACTTTTAAAAATCTTAAGAACTTGACTCATCTCGATCTTTCGTATAATAATATAGTTACAATACGAACACCAGCCTTCGTGAATGTCATGTCAATTCAATATTTATCTCTGAAAGGAAATCAGTTAAATGCATTCAAAGGAGAATTTTTCAATACTGGAACAAGTTTAGAAGTCATAGATGTATCCGAAAATCAGTTGAGTTACCTATTTCCATCATCATTTAAAATTCATCCAAGATTAAGAGAAATAATACTTGCTAATAATCAGTTCAATTTCTTTCCGTCCGAACTTATTAGTACTTTGCAATATCTAGAAAAGGTGGACCTATCCGGCAATGTTTTGAAAAATGTGGATGAATTAGACTTCGCAAATTTGCCTAAGTTACGTACTATCTTGTTGTCCAGAAATGAACTCGAATCTGTTAGTGAAATGGCATTTCATAATTCCACACAAATTCAGCACATAGATCTGTCATACAATAAAATAGATCGTTTAGGAGACCGGTTATTTGAGGGTCTTATTAGATTAGAACGTTTAAATTTGGCGGGTAATCTTTTGTTTGAGCTACCAGACAATATATTCGATAGATCAAGGCTTCACATGCTGGAGTCGATTGTACTAAGCCATAATGCATTTGAACAAGCACCTTTGAAAGCACTACAAAAACAATATTTCTTCGTATCATCAGTAGACTTATCTAATAATAAAATTGTAGATATTCCTTCAGAGGATAGTGTTATGGTTAACATCAAAAAGTTAGATCTTTCTTATAACCCCTTATCAGACAAAACAATTGACAATGTGCTGACAGAGCCAAAAACAGTAAGAGATTTAAATTTAGCTGCTACAGGAATAAAGTCTGTAAGACAATTAGAAACACCGTTTTTGTACAGGTTAAATTTATCACATAATAATATTACAAAATTATCAGAGAAAACCTTTGCAAGAACTACTATGCTGGAGTCTTTAGATCTGTCATTTAATCAAATTGGGGACGTTTCAACTTCATTATCTATTTCTTGGCCAAAATTAAAAAATCTTCAAAAGTTAAATATTTCTAATAATCCTATTGTAATGGTGCTAGAAGGAAACTTTGAAGGATTAACTTCGCTTCGATTTTTGAATATGGAAAACTTAGAAAAATGCACAAAAATTGAAAAGAATGCCTTGAGACCTTTACCCAACCTCGTTGAACTACGTGCTTATGGGTACCCTCGGTTGGGCTATTTTGATGTTCAAGGTGCTTTACAATATGTATTAGCAATGGAAAAATTAGACGTTGAAGTAAAAGATACCAATATTGGACCTGATCAATTGCATTCCACCTTACATCCACGTCTTGAAGAATTAGGTTTGAGAGGAAACAGGTTAAAGACTATATCTTCCGGTGTTCTTGCAGGTTTAAAAGCTCCTGCCATAACAGTGCGTTTCCGTAATACATCAATTACTAATCTCCCTCCTGCAATTCTGTTTCCTTTACCACGATCATCACAGATAACAATAGACGTTGGAGGTAGCTCATTGACAACATTGCAACCACAATTACTGGTAGCTTTAGATGATCGTCGTGCAGATTTATCTATGTTCGGATTAGATGCTAATCCTATACGCTGCGATTGTAATGCCAGAGCCTTAAGAAGGTGGATACCAACTGTAGGTATAGAAGATATTAGATGCAACTCGCCCGATCATTTATCAGGATTTCTGTTAGTCGAAATAGGTGATGATGAGCTCTCATGTGATACAAGAAAAAAAACTACCGTAATATCTACCAGTAGTGTTTCGACAACTTCACCTCCTAGATTAGTTCATAGAACCTCTGCGGAACCTGATATTATTTGGTCAGTAGCACCCACACATGAACGTCCAAAAGTACAAGGAGAGCCTAAGGGAGCTCCTGTTATTGGTGTGGCTACCTCTAATAATGATGATAATTTAATTATAGGTATAGTAGGTGGGGTTGTTGCTTTTGTAGCAATTCTTATCATCGTTATATGTATTGTTCGCTTACGTATGACTTCGACATCATACCGTGGTGCGCCATTAGCAAATAGTCCTGGAGCGGGAGCTGCTCAATTATGGGGTGCAGCATGGCCTGGATATGCGGCAACATTGCCACCGCCATCACTGTCAACTGCGACATTACCTCATAAAGTGCAATCTGGCCCAGGATCTGTACGATATATGGCACCCCCACCTCCGGCGCCATATTTTATTAGCTTGCCACCTCACGATGATAAAATATATCGATAGTTTATTTATAATAAATTTTAGTGTAGTAATGTTAAGCTTGTAAATATACAACTAATGACATAATTAAATAATGGAATTCTAATAGTTGAGACGCTTGTAATATGTGCTTTATATACTATCAATGCATTTGGACTGTTCTTTTAACATTCGTTTTATAAACAAGGGCTAGGCTTTATCTAGTCACCAGTGTCTGCTTTTAAGTCTGTATAGACGTACATAAAAAATGTGTATCATGAGATATTTTATGTTGTTATTTATAAAATATAGCAAAAATTTTGTATAGTAATATTTAATTTAAATAAGATCTTCCAAATAATGTATTTATAAGATTACAGATTAAGTTTGAAATATTAACATAAATATATTGCATTATTGATAGAAAGTTTTGTTTTTTTTTCAATATTTAAAAGAAATTTGTGAACTCTATCAAAGGTAAGCTAAGGTATATTTAAGTAACATTTTTTTTTAAAAGAGCCTAACATTTTATTAAATTGTTATAGCTTTCAATACAATAACTCGTAAAGAATATAAAGCGTAAGTTTTACATTTTAATTTGTTTAGGTACCAAAAGCCAGTACATATTATATGTTGTAAGGGTGTTAAAAATTATATTATTATATTTTGTTTAACTTTGAACATGATCTTCGCTACTTTATTTTCGATTTTATTTAGTAATATTTCATCGAAAGTGAAAGTTGCGCCGACCGCACATAATACAGGTATTTCATGAATCCTGGATGGGTTTGGTTTTAAAAATAAAGAGATTTTGGCTTTGAAAAATCATGCTCAAAATCACAACAGTAATGCAAAAGAATAAATTCATAAAACTCCAAAGTAAGCTACATTCGAATGTACCCAACAATAATTAGATAATATTTGATAAAACTAAACGACATGTATATTTACAGCCACTCTATGTACTCTATTCGATATTTTTAAAAACGATGTGCCCATAAGTAAAACTATGGTATCGATGCTTTCCTAGTAGCATAGAAACACCAAAGCTCATTTCGAAGCAATAATAATTAAGAAAATAATAAAACAACAACAAATAAAACAATAACACCACTTTGTTGTCTGTAGCTCTGATCTACCGAAATAAAATAATATGGACAATAATCAAACTAAAATACTGTTTTGCACGTAATAGTAATTGAAATGGAATAGAATTCATTAATTCTTGTAAGAAATAAATAGATTTCTTTTACACAGATGTATAATTATTTCAAGTCAATTATGTATAAATTAAAAAAACTAAGCTATAAGAAAATTCTAACAAAAATGTTAACTTAAAGATTAATTAATTAGACTTTAGGATTTACTTATTTCTCCCAAGCTTATGTTTAGTTAAGAGACAAATGTACAACAAATGGATAAATTTTACTGTGCTTTATAAAAAGCCTGTATGTAAAATTACTGCCTCGCTATATAGACCATTTATAATATTGAGCCTAACTCGGCCTTGTTTTCCACATGACCGCGTTGCTGATCATAGCTCAGAAAGTAGAAGTTCAATTACGATATAGCCCCAGTATTTGTCGGAGTGTTTAAATGTGCGCTGTCAAACTTGTGTCTTCTGAGAATAAAATTGAACGATACTCGTTTTACACCATTCTGAATTCTCCTCTCCTCCTTTCAGCACTCAGCCTGTTGTTGGCTTGGTTTTACCATCGTTAGTCATCGAATGGATAAGGGTTGTGTTTCAGAAGTTTGAGACCCCAGAGGATATATTTGGGGCACGATTGAGGATACCCACTACGACCCCCTCATTTTGTAATAATGAGAGGGAAGTCTGCTGGAACTTGCTAAAAGCTGTTCAGAGAAATTAATTGTCCAGGGCGGATAGCTTGCCAACAGTGTGTCAATTTTGACTACATAATTGGACTTTGATCTAGCAACTTGCCGTTTGAAGAATCTAGAAGTAAATTTATATTCGCTGTCTAAAATTCCAGAGTACGGATCTTTGTAATTACCGCTTCACCAAAGAACGATACAAAGATTTACTTAACGTAGATTTAAAACCCCTATTTAATTTTCGTATGATTAACTAATTAAAATCAATTAAAATTAATGATTTTCCTTTTAGTAAAATAACCAGCGAATCATTTAATACGACGTTTTTTTTATTAAGTTCGTATGAGACATGTTTTGATTACATATAATTTTGCAAAGATATTTTATTAATATTAAAATTTTGCTGAATTCCAAGTTCGTGCTCCACGTTAAAATCATTCGTATTTACATAATTGACTTACTCTTATTTACTTCAACGAAAGTAAAAAAATTATAATACTTTCAGAGTTACAGTTCAAAATTATTACACATTATGAATCTAAAGAAAAAGTTTTTTTAATATGGACTTATATAAAATAATTTTCAAGTATCAGTTATCATGTAAATGGTTTTGGAATATATTGTACTAATATTAAACATATTTGTTTGTTAAAGAAAGACTATTTTCTTTGTAAATATAAACATATGAGTTTAGAAAATCATAGATCATCAAATTTTATTATTATTATTATCTTGTGCTTATAAAAGTATGAATTCAAACTTCTTTCCATAAACAAACAAATTTATCAGATATTGGATATTAAGATTTAAATAAAACATTTAATAAAAAAGCAATCACTATAATTAAAGAACCGCGGTAGTCGAAATTACGTCGGCTGTTCAATTTGGATACAATCAACCCCTATTGTTATAGGTTTTTAATGCTATAAAATGTATTTGTGTCTGTTCTTGTGTAATCAACTGATCCAATTAAAGCAAAATAATTGTTTTTATTAATTTATGTAGACAACAGAATTAACAAATCTTTAAAGGAATGAAGTGTTCGGAGAAAATCAAAACTTAATCAAATGGGAGAATTTAGAAATTATTACTATCTATCTCTAAACATTTACAACTAGTCACTAAGAATATTTTTTCCCTAATTAACAACAGTTATATTAAGGCAACAGTTTGTGTATAATTTTAAAATGAACCTTCCACGGATCAAAAATTATTGTTAAAAGTTTCACACTCGTTAGTAGAAAACTTCTTGAAATCTTATAATAATTATTAGCTATTTGAATTCTGTTTCATACAAAACCTTTATGAAATTATAATTAGTGAGATTTAGACAAAAATTTAATTTCCATTAGTATTTTCTGCAAAAATTTCAACAGCATTTTTATAGCAAGATGTGCAAATAAAATAGTTGAAACTTACAAAAGTAATGCAGTCTTATTTAGTTTTAATATTTATTGTACAATATTAATAAAATCTAAATAAAAAAAACTAGAGATTTTATATTTATTTTAAGCTCACAAAATAATATAAAAAATATATTATATATCCTATTAATGTATATATATTTGTTAATCTTTACAAAATTGTTGAAACAAAGTGCTGTGTAATACATTATTTATATATTAATGCATCCGGCTGCGAAGAGGCCATTGATGGACGATTGCGTGAATGAAGGGCCACAACAATGAATATGAAGTTTAACATATATATAACTTATATGTTCCACTGAATACGTAATCTTTATATTAACGTTTCGGCGATTTTTCCGTTATGTATGGAAAAAATAACCGTAATCACAAGCAAACTTGTACATCTTGTTAGAAAAATGCTATTATTAAAACTTAAAAAAACATTGTTTCAGAAAATATACAAAACGATTGACAAGAGACCGATGAAAGGTACAAAAAAGTTTAGTTCTAAAGAAAATGATGAAAAGTAACTTTTTAAAATAATTCGACTTCATCGACTTTATAGCTCAGTTAAAGCACTTTTTTAATTTTTAGTTTTTTCGAATTTTAATTAAGAAGTTTTGTTGACAAATATGTTCAAAAGATAAATTCACGAAGTTCTAACACAAAGTTACTAAACAAAGTTTATTTATTACGTAGAAAGTAATTAAAGAAGTTTCTTTTATTGTAGTTAGTTGTTGAACATTTATCACAACAATATAAAACAACTGCGCCACAGGGACTTATTCAGTTATATGACAGATTTCAATCACAGAATAAAAGACATTTCTGAATGTAAAATATAAAAAAGTCGTGATAAAAAGATTCTGCTAATTACAACAGCATGTCTTATTTTGTAATTTGAATTAGAAATGTTTGTTGTTTGTCATTTTGAAAAATTTGAAATTAATTTATTTCGCCTTAATAAAAATTAGCTGAATGAAGACAGCATGACTAACAATAGAATGTTTTAAAACCTACGGCAATTTCTTAGGTTGTCTTAATTCTTTTTACTATTAGTAAAAATTTTAAAAAACAAATGCGATTCTTATATTTACTTTTATAAATAGTTTAATAAGTAATATTTCTTTAAATAGAGTAATTACTTACTTTCATTTAACAACAGAAAATGAAAAAATATTGTAGTAGCTTTTACAATAAAAACATATTAAACTTACTTTTAATAAAGATTTTTATATTTATTTATACAATCGTCTAGTCTACTCATTTCATAAGACCGTGGTTATCGATATCAAGTGCCCAAAGTAATTATTCGGAGCATGAGACAGACTGGATGAAAGGTCAATGTAATTTTAAAGTGATCTAATATAAATATAAAATTAATTTAATAATTACAACTGGTAATAATTCTGTGTCTATTTTAGACTATTTTTAGTCTACATTACACTATTTTTATCTTATCCTGTATGGGTTCCTATTTTTGTGTTTATATTTTTTGGTGTTTTGGTTTTGGCAATCTTGTGTCTTAGCGTTTGCTGTGTTTATTGTAGGTTTAAAGAACCCTTTTAAAATGTACGTACACACTGATCTTCACTGTACACATTACCCTACCTAAATGCCAACGCCAACGCTAACAACAGTACTAGCATCAGCACCAGATGCAGCTCCAGATCCAGCTACAGTTTCAGTTTCAGTTCCTGTTCCAGCTCCAGTTCCAGCGCCAGCTCTAGTTTCAGAGCCAACACTGATAATAAACACGTCAATATAGTTTAGTTAGACAGGATATCAATATAGTTTACTTAAATGTAATAAATACATACGAAAAGATTTTTTTACTTACTATAATATTTAGTACAGAAAACAAAGCAGCAATCTTTTAAAGGCTATGCTTCAAATTGTCGAACTTTCGTTATAAAATGAGACAACAATTATATTAAAAAAGAGACGCTATTTGTAAATGGTATTAAAATATATACATTTAAAATCGTTTTATATGAATCATTACAAAAACAAGTACTAAATTTAAAGAATAACTGAGATACATGAAGAAAATGACAAGCAAATAAAACAACTTTTAGTAAATAAAATACTCATTTTAATTCATAAATGGCATGTTCATCTACAATCTTAATTTAGTTGTTACAAACAAAATGAGACTGTTCTAAAGGTTATAAAAGCATCAGTAATAATTGTAGAGCAATTTATTACATATTTGAACATATATTAATTTTATTAAACGTGTCAAGTAGAAGTTTTGTAGATGTTGTATTAAATTTTAAGAGCAAAGTTTCATGTAATTCAATCTCAATGGTACATTCATAATACCAAAACAATTTAAAACTGTTAGGTTTACAAGTTGTGTTCTTCAGTTGTTGTTGAAATTGGAATTAAACGACCGACCCAATATTAACAGCCAATTCTCCAAAAAGGTTCGTTCAATACGCTTTGTATTTCAGAATATTGATAAAAAAATTGTATTGGAATAAAAGTTTTAAATGAAATGATGTAAGATATTTGAAGCCATGTTAAAAAATAATTGATTTTTTAACGTCATAGGGTTAACAAAATTTAGTTACTACTAATTTAATTTGTTAATTATAAAAAATTATATGGTTTAAATGATTGAAAATCATTTCAGTTATAATATTTCAATCTATATACATAAAAAATACTGTGTACTAAGACATTGTCGTTCTGTTTTCCTAAAAAATATTTTTTTACATAATAAAACTTATTTAGAATTGGTTTTATTAGTTGAATAACGATACTGTTTAACTAATGGGTTTTAAAAGATCTCTGCATGTATAAAAATTGACATATTGTGATGCTGTCGTGAGTAAAATCATTCGGTGTTTTACTAAATGTATAATGTTTTATCTTAAAGATTTTAAGAGTACGGTTGAGGTCGTTAGCTAACACACATTAGTGTTCATTGTCTAGAAAGTAAATTAAGTGGCAGTCATTCGTTAGTTGAATTAGTAGTGTTGTATTTATCACAACAAAATAAAACTGGACCTCAGAGGCTAATTTCTTTTTACGACGCTCTTGTCTCATAAAATGAAATGTACTACTGAGCCTAGCCGAGATAATTGACCACCACAATCGAAATAAAAATTAAACATTTATTTATTGATATAAAATATATATTTTATAAAGAAATCAAGAAATTTCAGCAAAGCTTTTTCTAACTTTGAGTGTTTACATTTTTATATTAACTATATTATTATATTTAATACTAGATTTCTTCTAATATATAAGTTTTATTATAATTTACATAATATGTCTTCAAGTTTGTCCTCCTCTTCAGAAGAAAATATTTCAAACTTATTATTAACTTGTGCATTGTTTACTGAATAATTGGTAATGGTCTAATAAAAGGCTGTTCTTATTTTTTTACGAACCAATAAAACAAATAATGAAAATTCTTATTAATTTTTTCCATAATTGGAAACAAATTAACCCAAAGCAGCCTAAATGAACGTAGTGTAATAAAGTATATTGAAAAAACCCAAAATTAATAATGTGGACGTAATGAGCATCATCGAATAGATCTTGAACGAACGAATGGGATTGAACAAACTACTTACTCAAGTATATCAATGTGTATAAACTTAGATCGATAGGTTTGATACAAACCTTATTTCGTAGCATAATTGAATTAAACAAACTTTTTCTCTGTTGTGTTAATTATTAGTGACAATAAATAAATCAGATATCATGTAATATTGTTCTACAACATACACAAACCATTTTGTTATACAATATTATGGTGGTGTATTTTATTAGTCTGAATTATTGATTTAATCGTATATTATATTTGTATATTGTAGATTTCAGTATGATCAGATTCTAACACGTTAAGTGGTTACGACGTGAAGTAATGCAATGAATTTTCTTATTTGAGCGTATATACATCAAATAAGGTATATATATATATATATGATTATTACTGCTACCACTTGCAGCAATTGACCTCAAATGACACGTTTAAAACCTCACACGTACTTGCCTCTCTATTTTATTATAAATTTGACGAAAATATAGATTAATTTCATTAAAAATTAATCGGTTTATAAACCAGGTTTTGTATTTCACTATATTATTTTAACTGCTATTTATACTGTCGTATATATAAGGGGCAAAAAATATTTTAACCTTTTCGCAAGTTATTAATTAGATTATTAATTAGATATTATGACAATGATCATTTATGATAATATGGTTATGTATTAAATGATTATGTCTTCGGCTTTGACACACTATGTAATACATTTGATTCAAATACAAAATAAAATTTTATAATCTTTAACAAGTTTATCAAATATTATTATAAAGTCATATCAAAATGAACCTCATAGACATTTTCTTAATAATTTCGTAAACTTTTATTTGTTAAGTTATCTACATTTAAAAAAATACAGATTAGAATAAGTTTATGTATATGTTACCACAATTTATTATAAAACAATATATAGAATGGTAATTAAATGGACACATCTTTATGATTTCATAATCTTTGATCTTTATAATTTATCTCACTTAATGTTATAAAACAAATAACATTTGTAATTGGTTACAAAAACATTTCACAAATAAAAAGATAATATTATTATTTGAACTAATTAAGAAAATGAACAGCTTTAAATGTAAATGCTTACAACTGTCGGTTGTAATTGATTTTGTTTTCAACAATTACATGACTAAGTAATTTCTCTAAAAATCATTATTTTCAGCTGTCGTTCTTTAATATAAAATGTTGGAAAGATTATGGATTATTTGAATTTCTTTAATTTCTTAATCATTAATTATTAATATATTCATCTTTCATGATTAGGTTTAGTCAAGCTTAAGTTAAGTTAATATTTAAAACAGATCTAATTGGCTTTTAGGGCGTAAATGGATATAGTATTAATATTTGTTTTGTGAATATTTAACACCTTTAACACCTTTTTATTTACTGTACTGACATAGTTTTCTTACAATTTACATTTACATTTATATAATCTCAATACCGTAATATTCTTATGAAGATGAAAAATTTTACCATGTTACACTCACAAATAAAGGAAGCCTTTGCAAAATTAATAATAAATATATAGTACTTTTTTACCTCTGGAACATGGTATATATTTAGAGGTGCAGATGATAGTCAAGTACTGTATTAGAGCTCTACAATTGTTACTAATTGCAACACAAGGCGCTTCATTAAGAGCGTCTGCAGACGTTGGCTTTGTATAAGACTGTAGCGGAGAAAGTATTTAACTATAATGAACTTCAATAAAATATATACAACAAAACAAGTAAAATTATTTGATTAAATATAAATATTTAATTAATTGATTTAAAGTTATATAAAAATAGATTACGTTATAAGAGAATTTGCAGTAGCTAAGTCATTGATGTCAATTTTTATAAAGAAAGAATCTTTAAATAATTATATTATTCTGTAACGATGATATAAACATTGCCAAAGAAAAATAAATATATATATTTTTTAATAATCACAAAGTTATCAAGTTCTTAAATCGCTACATTGAAACTAATAAACATCTTAATTCTTATCAAACTACCAAATATGATAGATTGAAAAAACATCATATTGTTTATTAGCTACAAACTTTCAGGAAAATTGCTTATAAAGGTTCGTGATTTGAAATTGTAGACATTATAGACGCGAAAACGTTGCTATCTCTTTTATTACAATAGGTCCTCACTTAGTGAAGCTAGTAGGTGGAGATTCTATAGCAATATTCATATAATTTATTATAGCGTGTGAGTCATTCTTATGTTGTGTTACTTACGTAATACGTTCAAAAATTTATATTTTAAGGATATTTTATTTATTAAATATGTTTTCGATAGAATATTGAGTTATATAAAAATTTTTAGAGCCATCAAACTTTTTCATTGTCTGTAATGAAAGTGAATAGTTTTAATGCAAAAAAAATAATTCAAAATAGTTGCAGAATTTAAACTTCAGAAAAATAATTTCCTAGAGTTAGATATGTGTAAAGAGTAGTATAATATTTTTTTTATATTTATAGTTCTTTATGAGTTAACATAATAGAATGGTTTAATATTTTTAACCTTTTACCAAGTTTAAAATTCAGTTTTTACTTTAAACAAATACGTGTCATTAGAGGATTTAGTAAATTTAAAAAAATAAAAATAACTTTAAACGAACCACTACAACAAAACGTCTGTCTAGATGCAATATATTTAAAAATAATAAATATATTTGATGTATGATGTGATATGTATAATTAATTAAAGTGTATGATGTTTTAGATTATACTATTACTTAAATAATTATATAAAAGTACTAACAAATAAAATCAATCTAAATAAAATGAAACAGGTGCAAAAATATTGTAATTAAGCCTTAAAATGAAACGAATGACAAAATGTACGACTTTAATACATACAGAGGTTAAAAAATATATTTATTTATTTTTATTTTACAAACCATTAAAATATGGTCAGAATACTTTTTATAGATTTGATGGTAAAGAAAAATACAACATGTTAAAATATAATATATTCGACATATTACTTTTGATAGAAAAACTTGTCTAACATTTTTATTCTCTCCTCTATTGATCGTGCTCTATAACAATATCTATTAAAGTCATAAAAAACATTGCCTATAAAGACGAAATAAACAAGTTACTATAAATATTATTTCTCTGTTTTATACATGTAGTACAATGAAAGTATAATATGTTCTATTCATAATCACGTATCACGTCGGATATTCAGTTTATTTAATTTGACAGGCAATAAGGTAAGAAGATAATAAAGAAAGTTCTAACGTACCCTTAAACTAAACAATTTTTTAATAATTCAAATTATAATATACTAATCTTATGTTATAAATATCCTTTGTAAATTGTCAATGAAAATTTATAATATACAATGTACTTTAAAAAATTCTTATTTCGTAAAAGAAACACATTTTTTAAAAAATATTATTACTATGTCTCCAACGTTTCCCAGATCTTTCTTTTCTTAATGATTTTTATCTTTACTCTGACGTCAAACACATTGCATTTTAAAATATTCTTAAAATTTCAAATTCAACAACAATAAAATCATATTTCATTTTACAACAAATTATTACTATAAAATATATAGAAACTTATTTCGCCCCTGCAAAATCAAAGTCAATGAAGACCCAAATTGAATTCAATTTCAAAAACCAAAGTAGTATCCACAGATTCATTTCTATTCATGGCTCGTTTTGAATGCACTGGTCGAAGATGTAGTTCTAGGAATATTTTTACTTAAACAAAGATCACGTTTAGTTTTCAATCTTTGTACCGAGCATGTATAGTTGAATGTAAGGAACCGTTTGAGGTAGATGACTAATTAACTGACTTTCTGACAGACACTTACATCTCGTCTATACGTGAATACGATTGCTGCAAAGCATTCGAAACGTCGGGTTAAAATCAAAATGTAACCAAATTATACGCGAGTTTTAATTCATAAAAAATAGTTTTATTTCAAATGTGTACTCGTGAAAATCTAAGAAAATACTATGTTTAGTTGAAATTGAAATAAATAGACGCCTGCTTTTTCTTGAAGTTACTAAGATTTGATAAAATATTTTACTTTAGAATTTAGCAGATTTTTGCCTTCACAACTAGAGAATATGATAATCGATTTCATAAGCAGTATGGAAATAAATCGGATTGTAAGATATGGACATCTAGATACAAGGCAAGATGGGGGGGGGGGGGGGGGGGTGGAAGGTCGTTATGTTTTTAGTTTAGTTCTCCTACTCACTCTTTCTACGGAACTCAGTTTTTTTGTCATTTTATGATTATTAACTACAATTATAAAATGTAATCATATATATATAATACTAATATATTAACTTATTTTTATTTTCCTAATTTATTTACATCAATTTATCAGTTTGTTTTTTTAAAGTGAGAAAAATATAAGTCACAACGAAAAAGTCAGAAAAAGTTTTTTCAGTTAGATAAGGGTCTCAACTCTCAAACTATTTATAGATATGAAGTTGATAAAACGACAAAACGATGAAAACGAGATTGGAGAAAGTTTTCAAACAACTTGAGAAACACAATACAAGTACGTACAACAATTTCAATTAGAACTTGATCTGTTCAAACTCGTAGTATTGTTTATGTTCTTGGATAACGTATATATGTATCTGTATATTTGTATAAGAAATATTTGCGTATACAGTATTATAAGATTTATTTATATAACTTTATCGTTATTGTAACAATGGTAGTGAAGCTATTTGTAAGCTTTTTAATTATTGAATTAATTTATCTGTGTACATATACCTACACATATACATATATTTACATGTACAAGTCGTCATGTGTTCGATGTCAACAGTACAAAAATATCTGTTCATATCTATTACATATACATATTTATTAAAAAAAAAATATTTTCAGTTATTTTGTCTCCTTACTATATACATGTACTTACATTTATGTGCTAATATATTTATTATTTCAGTTATTGAATAAATTTCAGAGAATTGAGATTTTTGTAAATAAATTACAACAATAACAATAGAGATAACCACTTTATCAAATTTATATCAAAATTCTAACAGGGTTATATTAATCTTCTTACTAGCTTAGATATCAGAACTCAAAAGTCTAATATGTCTAAGTGCCGAAATCATAGGATTGACTCAACATCGGTCTTTGAATATGCTTATCACAAACAATCTTTTGTTAATAAGCTTATTTTAATAGTTACAGGTTTGTGAAATCTGTACTAATATGGTAGGGTTATAAGGAAGGCTAAGAATTGTAGCATTACGCTACAATTCTTAGTTATAATAAATAAAACCGTTCGTTCCCGGGTGGAACTGCGAGTAACAGCTAGTCATGAATAAAAACAATAATCAAGCCTAATTAAAAAGCTTCATTCATTAATATTAACTGCTCACATAACAAAATAAATTAATAGGTTTACTTAAAAAATATTCTATAGAGACAACTAACTATTCAAACATTAATAAATGTTTGATTCTCATACTGTTGTCTTATGGTTCTTTTTTTTTATGCCATAGGGGGCAAACGAGCAGGCGAGTCACCTGATGGAAAGTGATCATCGCCGTCCGTGAGCACGGTCCAGTCGGGTCTGAAGTGTGTGGCCGGCCTTTTAAAAATTTGTAAGCTCGTTTCTTAAAGGTCCCTAAGTCGTATTCGTTCGGAAATACTGCATGAGAAAGCTGATTCCATAAGATGGTGGTGTGTGGCAAAAAGTGTCTTTTAAAGCGCACTGTGAGTGACTGCTAGCTGTCGAGACATTGCGGGTGATATTGCAGCTTATGAAGTGCGGTGCGGTCGTGGACTGAGATGTTAGTCCTCCAGCATTGACTACATCATCAACCTAGGTTGATCTAGATCTAAGCTTGCTTCGTTAATCAAGCTTTCAATCTAAAAGTCAGAAACTGAATCTGTAGGGTAAGGTATAATTAGTTACTTTTAGTGTAAGTGAATGCATAGAAATATAACATAATTCAATATACAATATTTTAAAGTATGTACTATTATATTAAATAACGTTTGTTAGGTTTTATTTTACAGAAGGGAGCAATTCGTGCAATTTTCGGTCTGAGCCCTAAAAATTATTTGAGACATAAGTTTAAGCAGATCATTGTACTCATGGTTGCTGGTCAGTATATTTTTAAATAAGCTCGTTAGACTTCTGATAACTTTAATAAGCAGAGCGATATATATAATATGAAGACTAGGACCAAGAAAAGCTAATTTTAACTGTTACTCGACTTAAAAAAGTGAATAACTCTTTTATGCGGCAATATTTACACTTATTCAACAAGCTCCCAGAAAATGTTCAAGTTTTACTTTTTAACAAATTAAAAAAAGTAGTTTACGAACATTTCTATGGTTGTGGAAACTATGGTATTTACGAATATCTACATGATGATGCACCCTGGTTCTGAAGCGATCGCTGCCAGGCCAATTCTAGTACTTATATTAATATAATTTCGGCTTGAAGTATGATTATATATAATATATAAAAAACTAGCCCACTGAATTTCTTTTGCCAGGTCTTCACAGGTCTGAGGAAATCTTTCCGAGCTGGTGGTAGCTTTGACATTGAAATTTTTTAGTAAAAAAACTTACTTTAAATAAAGATTTTGATTTTTGCAGTTGCTAATGAAAATAAATCATAAAAAAATAAATCATAAAAAACACACCTCTAGGTGCAAAGCAACAAAACGAGAAGATTTAACTGCGGTCTAAAGCAAGTAACAGTTCTGTTACTTCGCCTGTCACAAAGAACTTTTTAACTCTATTTGTTATCCTCTTTATATCTGCATTTGTTATAAAGCTTACTTTTGTTGACGTTTTTTAGTATAAAAAATCGATTACTTCTTTTTTTAATTTGAAAACTCAACACTTCTATTTAATAAAATGTTAAATGTACCTACAATGTGGAATATAATTCTAGAATCAAGCAGCTGTAATTAGAAGTGAATTGTTTAATACAATATAAAACCACTGGACGTGCGAAGCTCATTTTGTTTTATGACTCTCTTGAGTACGAATTTACATTTACGCTTCTATCATTCCTATTTTATGCGAAAATGTTTACTTTTTGTCTAATGTTAATCAATAATATCATTACAACAGTTACGTACACCTATTCCAGGAGATTTGAGGATATTAAGATTACTTCGATGGAAATATAATGTGTGAAAATATATTTCATGTGAGTTACGAACACCTGGTGTGTGAATTGCAGTATATTAATATTATTATTAATCCATAATATATTTTTCAATATTCATTAATTATATCGATAGGTCCATTGTATTGTAAATTCAAAGTTATAATTCTTTTTAATTAAAATAAGTTTAAAGTATTTTTTGTTGTTCGTTCTTCTGACTGTAGGTAACCTAATTCAATAGAATAAAACTAATTAATTTATATTTGAAGCTTCATGAAGTAACAAAGAAAATCAGAGATACTTTAAATTTAATTTAAATGGTATTGTTTTAAATTGTAAATAATATATTCATTGTAATTTCAAAATATTTATAATATATAAAAATGGATTAAATATTGGAAACATGTAATAATTAATTCCTTATTAAAGTTTTAATATTACTTTGCATCAAACGATAATGGTCTATAAAAACAAAACACAAACACAGTACAATCTGACTTCAACTTTGAAGGCAGGCTGTACGTTATGTTTGAATACCTCTGGAATGTTTGCTTACAATTCTATAGAGTGAAAAGCAGATTTATTTAGTGCAACCACACCACACCATTTACCATACAAGCTGAGGCCTTATTAAATAAAAATAAACATTGATGAATAGTAAATAACATTAATATAAGAATTAAAGACATTGTTTAAAAGCACTGTTTTTATGGTATTTATTACTTGAACAAAAAAAAAAAAAAAGTTTATTTTATTAAAATTGTAACTTCTTTAGAATCGTTGTGATTCGAAACGAAAATATGAAAGATTATCGAAAAAATGATATTGTAAATAAAAAACCTTTATAATTCCAGTTAAATCTTAAAACTTAAATATAATTTTGTAAGCAAATAAAATTGATATTTTGGACTAAAACTGCTCACACTAAGTTTGGATTTAAAAAAAAAAAAATATTAATTTAAAGTATTGTTGAAATACTTGTGATACTTGTACATATTAAAAAATATCTTATAATGGAAATTTAGTAAGAGATCAGTTTAATCGCTTCGCTCTAACACTGTAGTTACAGCATTAAATGCACCTCAACAAATTCGAAACAAACCATCCTGAGGTGCAAATCTTGCAACGAATTTCTAAAAAAGATTAAAATATTGTCTCTTATTCTTAAATAAAACAACAAAAAAAATAATTTTTCGAAAAATATTTTAAATTATTATTATCAGCTAAATGAACAGAATCAAAAGATAAAACGGAAAAAATAATATTGAAAGATGGCGTTTAATTTCGAGGCGTAAGTAAAGACTGAGCGAGATATAATGACGGTGATATGATTTATGAGAAAACTTATTAACGATAATAAAATGGTTAGGGAAAGTTTAAATATAAAGAAATATGTTTTTTAACATAATGTTAGATTTTTGAAATTTGATTGCTGCTAAAACATTAATTTAAGCCATATATTAAAAGCCAAAATTTTATAATTGTTTTTAGTTTATTCATATTATTTTTTGCCATTGTGATTATTTGTCTTATATTTCATCCTCAAGTAATGATGAAATTAGAAATGTGGTCATTTTTTTTATCATAAAAAACTTTGTATTATGCCATTACGCCATTCTTTACCCACATTTAAGTGGGTCCTTTAAATTATTGACAATTCTGGATGAATGGGTCACAAACCGCCATAACTTGACAAATTACGGCCGATATCAACCTCATGTACAACATGTATCTTTATGTACCTAAGTAACAATAAGGAAAACGACAGGGATAAATTTTTTGGTATAAGTTATTAAGTGTACTCTTTTCTAATAATGTATTTACGCATTTTATAGTTTAGAAATAAAACATAAATATTATAATACTAATTTATTTTGAATTTCAGAATACACCTCTTTATGAGAGACTGACAAATGATATTGTTTAACGTAACATTGTGACAAATGACATTTATTATTATTTTTTTATTTTATTTATTTATTTATTTAACACTTTTATTTGACACCACATAACAATTTACAAGTACATATAATGCAATGCATGTTGTACAATGAGGCGGCCTTATTGCTAAGCAGCGATTTCTTATAGACAACCTCAAACAAGTCATGAAATAAAATATTAAGATATGAAGAAGGCGGTGCAAAAAAGATATACTTAAAAACTGAGTAAATATATAAATGATACTTTATACGTACGTACATTGTTAGACATTTTATATAATAGCATTGTAATATCTAATCAATTTCAATGTTTTTAAAATAACTGAAAAGATTACAACGTGTCTAATATTTTAAAATAAATACGACCAAGGCCAAGTTAGTAAATGTCAGATAATACTAGAACAATAACTGTACAAACATGTATATTTCATTTGAAAATAATAACTACTAAATATCAGAACCTAAGAAGATAACAAATCATTACAACGTAATATTATTTATAAACTCCATGATGACATAAGGCTAGTCAATGAATTTAGAAAACTGAACAGTGATAATAAGATAGGTGATGCACAGGCTGGTGTACTTCAACGGGAGGGACATGTCTAGACGCACAGCGCCCCACAGCTTGTATGAGAACTCGCTGTTGCAAGTCAACTGATACAGTGCTTTTATCTGTCGCTGTTCAAGTTTGTCTATAAAAGAAATTAATAAAGTACCTTACTTAATCTTTTAATAAATGATGTTACTTTGAAATAATTAAAAACACAATTATATTTTTTCAAAAAATAAGTTATGTATGTCGTAAAAAATAAGATACGTCTTACTCGTCATATTGATCTCTTACTATTGAAAAACTTGTCTATATCATATAAAAATAAGAAATATTTATATGAATACTGTATTTTATATATCTGTTACCCTGTTTCTTTGTATTTAAATATTCATAAATCATAGTTCTGATAACAGAAGCTTGTAACTTAATCATGTTAGAGACAAAACAAGAAAACATAATAAGAAGCAAATGCATCAGACATCGTCCTGTCACTATCGCTGTAGTTGTTCGCAAGACCTACAAATAAACGTTATTTTAACATTAAATGTATTTAATATGGCATAATATAAAAACACACAAAAATATGTAAAAGACTTATTACCCTGTGAGATCCTGAGCTATTTCCGTCACCAATAAGAAGAATCAGTTTTTGACAAAGCAGTATTGTTGATAACCCTGATGTTATCATTATAATTGTTATCTGAAACAAATGCATTTTGTTTTTATGAAATGTTTTATGCAGTTATGAATTGAAAATTATGCAATTTAATTACCGGAAATCTCATAACAGAAGCCAGTTTTTCTGAAGTTTTATGAAGAAGATCATAAACTTTATAATAAGAATCATAACCAAGGCTTACATTTTCAGCCAAGTTCTCCAGCTCATTCAAATCTTTGAACTTGTTTTTACAACTCTTGGTATAAGTTTTTTTGTGATTGCTAGCGAATATTTTGGTAGCGTGACTTTTTAAAATGCAAAGTCGCTTCCAAATCATGACAAGAAAAACTGTATACATAATAATTTCGCACTCATGGACTATAAGTTGTAAATAAATAAAATAAAATAAGTGGGAGTTTGTGTCTTTGTAATTAATAACCAATACCAGGTACAGTGAGTAGTCTACAGCATGATATAGAAGAACTACTCCCATTGGAATTAGGTACCAATGTCTTGGTGTAGTTATTATAACATGATCATGAATATTGAGAATTTCATCAAAGGATTGCAAATGTGAGAAAAAAGATTGTAGTTTCTTTTGTTGTACAAAGAGAGCTATAAAAGACAACATGAGGTATTCAACACCAGCCACGAACTTCATGACAATATAGGAAGTCGTATAGACGTCATTGACGATTAAAGATATTATAGTACAAAGAATGACTATTAAATTGTAAATTAAACAAAATACTCTCATACATTTTTTCTCACAGAACAAATATTGTCTTCTAATACCGAGACACAGTTGAAATAAAAATAAATATTTTAGCTGCTTTATATTAGGTCCATTTTTAACAAAGTTTTTTCGTTTAGGTACAAATAGAGTAGGCGAGACTTTTTTCGTTATCTTTATGGTGAACATATTTTACTTTACTGAAAGAAATCATAGATGTTACGATCGTTTCCATATACTGTGCAATAATGTCTGATTGTAAAGAACTTTAATTCATTAAGTAATAGGGAACCAACATTTACTTATAAGAAGTCTAAATATTTAATATTCCATTTTAATTTAACTTGCAATTTCATTAATCACAAGAGTTTTTATGTTAATTATTATTAAAGTAAATATTTCAAAATAGAAATAATTTAATCCAGGGAACTGAGTCGAATAATTGTGTAATAGTTTTCATGGATATCTTTTTGTTCATAAGATATAAGATAACAACAACAAAATTGGGATTTTTGGTCATTTGCTATCAATTGTCATTCTATAGTCTTCAAATATCGGCTGTAAGACAAAGTGCTTTTCTTACGATTACTGATTTAAAATATTTCCTTGCCAAGGCTTCGAATGTTAAAGTAGAGATTATCTAATATACAGAATAAAAAAATTCTTTATACTTAAAAAAATTTAATGTTATTGAATTTAAATTTTAAGTATCTCATTGTATTATAATTTACGATATTATTTTAAGTGATATGTATAGGTATATACATATATAATATTTTAAAACTATTAACAAAATAATATTTAAATATTTATAACTGCGTTATTATACAAGAATTGTAACAGTAATGTTATATTTAATAACTTTATTTGAGCAGCAATAACAACAACACAGAATAGTTGTACTCAGATATGTGTTTAATTTTTATCTGACTTATAAAATTAATACATATTGGTAATAAGCCAGTGCTATTATATTGAATCATTGATATTATGTGAGGAAATAAATATTTCGTATCAGTCATTTACATATCAAGCGTCTTAATGATGAAATGTTATTTACTGCGGCAATACAAAGCTACTTTCTAAGTCAAGGATCTTAATACATATTCAACGAGTTTCTTTTACTTTTAATAAAAACCATGTTCACTGTATATCTGAGCTAACTCGAAGCGAACTTATTACTGTCAAAAATTTATTTTAATTTATGTTCAAACGAAATTCTTAACTACGTTTTTAAAGCTTTTTGTGGCCATTTTTTAACATTTCTCTTATATATTAATTCTTATAAATGTAGTATTATTAACTATATACAGTTATTTCTTAACTACGTAATGTAATAAAAGTAGTTTCATATAGTTCAACGATTTTACTCTGTATATTCAGATTTGAAATTAATATCAGAGATAGAACCAGTTTCAAAGGTATTACGTGTTATATTTGAAACACCTTTACCATTGAAGCACTCTGTCGTATGAAGAGAAAATAAAAGAGAAAATGATGTCTATTTTACATCTCTTATCAAAATGTTGAATACTAATTTCAAAACACTCTGAATGTCAAAACCAAACGATTAAGACATAAAAAAATAACTAAAATGAATACTTGTCTATATAATGTTAGTGAACCCATCTTTGAGTAACTTTGAGAAATAGCACTGTTTAAATGAAACTTTTAAACTTTCTGAGTAATATAAATCTTAGAATGTCGACTTTACATTACTGAGAGTAATAAGATACCAGGAATAAGAGTCATGACTCTAAGCTAGAAGCTTAGATAAGAAGTTACTTTTAAATAATAAAAGAGTACTAGTGCTTTTTCAATTATTATTATTAGTATTTTTCTATTAGGTTAGAGGATTTTAACTTTGTTAATAAGATCGGTTTTTCATAAAATTTTAATATCTGCAAAAGTTCTTACCTTGTAATAAATATACAATGAAAACTTCTTAACATGCCAAAACACTCTTACAGGCAATTAAAAAAACATTCTCTAACAATATAATTGTAAATAACAATATAATAATAAACGAAAAAGCATTGATGTATTTAATTTCATATTTTATAAATATTATTATTATTTTTATAACTGTTACAGAGAAGAATATCGTGTACATCACTTTTTATAATAATAAAAGCTATAAATTACTTTTTCACCATAAATCATAGCAAGTAGTATTTGTGTCCTCACACCTCTCAGTGTGAACAAACCTTAGACTAGTTTTGACACAAGAGGGAGTAAATCATACCTGTAACTAATAGAAGTGGATTTCAAAATAAAGGTTGGACTTAAATGTATTATTTTTATCTCATACTACACTCCTATTAGAGTTCATTAAAATTTTAGAAAAGATTTTTTTTGTTTATTTAATATATTATACAAAAAGTATTCAATGTTTTTGTCGCATCTGTTAAAAATATTAATTTCTTTATAGGGCGCTTAAGAAATATTAGAAGTAATTTTTTCTTAAATTTTACTATCTTTACATAAAGTACAGCGCTGTCGTAACTATAATCAATAGTATGTATTATTTTCACAAGTAACCTATAAATAGCTCATACAATATTTTCCGATTTTATATGAGAGATTTATAAAAAGAGTTTACTTCCTCTTGGGACCGATTGAGTCAACGCATTTAGAGTATTGGGGTCCGTGATTGTATGAGATACGCAAAGCTTTAGATGATGACCTCGATACCCGTTGACTTTATTGTTTCCAATTGTTTTAATAATTTAACAAACATTTTAACAATGATACATCAAAATTTTTACAGATAAAATATTTATTACACAATAGCATAACTTTTTATAAATACAAATATGTGGCTAATTTTATTTTTAATAAATTACTACACAACGTTCTGAACCTTTAAGTTCTAATTAAAGCAGGTAAGCTTGATAAGCATGAAAGAGCAGTTTTTAGTAAAATCTATTTTAATAATTTATAGTACTTCTTAAAAATATATACACTATTCTTCGCAGAACAAAAAAGTTTTTAGTTTTGTTATAAAAAAAGAATTTTCACGTAATTTTACATAAATTCACGCATGATGACGTTTTAGTAGAACACTTCAGTGTTGTAACAAAATAATTATCTTTAAAATTATTTAATCATACCATTAAGAGGTAAAGTTATATATATATTTGTATCATAATCTGTTACTTAAAATATTTATCTTCATGTACTTATAAAAAGTATAGCTATATAACCTTTAAGGCATCATAACTATAAAATCCTATAATAATATCATTTTGATTTTATCGTTGTACGTTTTACGCCTTGATGTCTTATAAAAGCAATTTTGACTAAATCTTACGAAGCGAAGAGACATGTACGAAAATTTAACGTCATAAATTATGACGACGTCATTTTTATAGATGACGTAATCACACAAAAAGTCTTATTAAATCTTTTAAGATACTAATGAATTATTTTTATAGGTTCACCCATAGAATTGTTTTATTTTCTTTCACAGATATTCAATACCCGCAATCCTTCAATTTATTGACATGTTTAATTATTTTCATTATAATGGAAGAGTAAGGGACTGTGGTTGAATATATATATAATAGTATATACACTCTAAAGAAATTTTTTTCTAACTTATAAGTTTCTCTTAACTTATTATCTAAAACTTATAAAATTCGATTTATAACAACGTTAACTGTTAATAAAAAGGCTGGCAGCCATTTTATTCTACGTAAATTATCAACATTGCATTACTTACAACTATAATACGTAAATATATTTACGCTCAATTTTATTTAATTTATTTTTATTTTTACAAGATTAAAGGCAAAGAAGAATAAAAACTTACTTTTACTAATTAAGTTATTATCACAAATATTTTGTATATTATACACAAAAAGGAGTTTATATTTAAACTTTAAATAAAATACACTCAAAACTATTAAATGTTTGGGGAGTTGCCTCTTTTCACAACTAAGATGAGGATTTTTATATTAAATTAAGGTTAACTGAAAGTTTTAGATTTTTATCGTAGTATTGGTCTATAATAAGAAGAAGATTATTTTATGGAATAAGCAAAAGTAGTTAAAATACGCCGAGTTGTAATCTTTAAAGACGTGAACAAATTTACAAACTATCGACTTTATTAGAGTTTTCTAACAAAGTTATAGTCATAAAAAAAGTTAAATATAAAGTGCTGTAGTTTTAGAAGTTCTTATTTAAGTTGCTGTTTTGGATATTTTAAAGTAGTTCCCTAAATATATATTATTTAAATTTAGAAGGTAAATTTGATTCTCATGATGTTGCATAATGTCGCAAGATGCCGTCGATAAAAAACCAATAAAGTAGATTAGAAAAGATGACTTTGGTATTTTTGTATTATCAAATCAAAAGCGTTAGAGGAACAAAAGATATATCACAACTACGTCATAGACATTCCTCAGCATGGCAGGCGCAGTTGTGTTATATTTAAGGGTTTGACCATTAAAATATTTAGAACAAGGTAAATTACGTCATTCAGTGAGTGATTATGTCAGATGCCTAAATTCTATTTTCTTCCTTTTCTTTTTTTTACGTGTGTCTCATTCTCTTCGGTAAGTTTTGTGAAAGTTTTCTATAAATGGAATGGATGAATGAATGAATGATAAATGAATATGAAAGCTGAACTTTTTATACATTAAAGAATTATTGACTATCTTATCAGTTTGTTTTGTAACCTGTGGTTTTAAATGAGGCATTTCCCAAAACTTCATATTCTAGTATATTTTTTTTCGTAATGCACTATAATACTTATCAGTTAACTGTGCTTTAATGAATGCTATTTGTTTTTTTGATATTTTTAGGTTTTTGCTTTTTTGAGAAAATTATTTAACGGAAAAAAATTTCAACCTTGCTAATAATAAGTTAAAATCCTTAGTAGCATCTAAAAAACTTTGAAAATTACTGTCAACGTTAATTATTGAAAATTCTCATAAAATTTTATAGAACAACTTTCATAAGAACAAATAATTGTAATTTCAGAAACATGAAATAATGAACGAAATAAATTTAACATTTATTGTAAAGTTCTCGGAAATAATAAAGTTAATCGTGCGAAACCATTACATTTATTTTTTAAATTAAATATGAATACAAATTATTAATTAAATGAACAAACAAAAAACTTACTTCCATTGTCTTATTAAGTAAAAGTTCGGCGTCGTAAAATTACTCGCTTGACTTAGTGAAAGATCTTAGTTTATTAATAGTATATGCGCAAGAACTAAGTTAAAGGCAGTGAATAAGAGTTTTTACCTATTGAAATTTAGAATATACAGAGTGGCGCAAAAGTCGCTTAACACTACAGTAAACAATTTACAGTTTACAGTTTACAGTTTACAGTTTACAGTTTACAGTTTACAATTTACAATTTATAATTTACAATTTACAATTACAATTACAACTACAATTTACAACTTACAACAATTTTTCATATTCATATTGTTTTTCATATTGATTGGTACTTTTTTCAAGTCTCTCTGGAAAACTGTTGCATACCTCTGGCATAGTCTTGTGTCACTGTCCAAATGTTTAAAAGCGTAGTGAATGTAGTCTTCTAATTCATCGTTGATCTGAAGCTTTCAAGAAAAAACAGAGTCCTTGAAGACATCTCAAACAAAAAATCCAAAAATTCTAAAGCGTCATAATTAAATTTTTTTGATAACATCATCTCTAAAATGATTGTACTATATATTCCTGTTATTGTAGTTAATATTACACACACACCTACACCTTGTACGGTAATTCGAATAACATTTTATGATTTCATATACTTTTTTAACAAATTTAGTTATCTCAGAGAGACGCTGGTTTACTGGTTTAAAAATATTAATAGTTCTAAAACAGTTAATAAACAAAAAAAAAAAAAACAGTATATAACATGTAAAGTAATAAAAAGTAATAAAAATACAACATTAAAACTAATTGTAATAATTGATTTTAATTTGTATTTCATTAAGCAAACGATACAAGATATTGGGTACTCGATCACAAAATTATATCATCCAAAATGCTTATTTGATTTATATATTTGTAAAAAACATATATTTATGAATATCTTTTAGGCTACAAGTACTATTAGATTGTCTTACTTAATAACTCTTAGCTAAATTTTTCTTGTAAATAAAGAAATCAGATATTATTTTTGATTTATCGTGCGTAGAAAGAAGAATTTTAAAGCTTTGACCGAACTCTTACAGGCAACATTTTGTTGCTATTTTATTGGCAATTTGTTACCTTGCGTATCTTTAAAGTTATGATAGTTGCACTTAAATTGTATTCACTTTGTGTTTGCGATTAGAATTATTGTTTTTAACTTTAAATTTTTAGTTTAATTATAACTATAATTTATTTTATATCCATATGTTATGAATTGTAGAAGTAATAAAAAAAATTGTCAAAACAACCTTTGTTTTATACTTGTATTCATATTATTTTAAAATACAAAATGATCTACCGTTTGTTTTAAATTGCTTAAAAAATCCTATAAATCAAGAAAATATTTTATACAAAATATTTACCAATATTTAAAGTGAAAAATCTAAAAAAGATTTTATTACAGCTTTCAAGTATAGACAGAGATATATTTGGCTATGTTTTGATGAGACATCTAAAATGAAATGTCTCATGTCTATTGAATCAACATAGACCCATAATAATATGCTATCTGATTTAAAAAGGATATCTGTCAATCATTTCGAGAATCTGACAAGGATAAAATACAATAGGGTGTCCACGCGTGAGGCGTGGAGGCAATCACCGATGGAAGGCGCGGCAGAGGATTTTGGAGGCTACTACTTGACGACCGAGCGGCTCGCGATAATAGCGTTCCTATAGGACTTAACATTTTATACAATAAATTATTATTTTAACTCCACTATAACACTAGGTGCTCATTCTGGGGGTTCACAAAATAAAATAGGGTAGGTATTGATTATTTTAGTATTTATTTAGTAATAATTATAAAACAAAAATAATAATCAGAACAGAACTATTATTTTAATAAACATAACAAAGTTGGTGGTTAAGAGAACAGGTATACAATAAATAATCATTAAACATCAACACGAATAAAACACGAATTAAATTAAAAATACGCAATAGTGGTGCCCAATTTACGACAAATTAGTTATATAAAAGCCATGGAAATGAAAAAAGAAAGTATGCTTGCTTGAACTCGCTAATATGTCTTGCTGTTTGTGGTGATGAATATTTGTTATAATTTAAAATGAAAACGAGGGCATGGACGAAAAGAAATATTTCTAAAATATAAATCAATTCCACTGGGTCTAAGTCAATATAGATAAATTCTGTGATACTTTCATCCTTGTGACTTAATGATATAGGAAAAAAAATCGAGATTGCCTTAGTTTTAGAGGGTAGGGAAAAATGTTTTTTAAATGTCTTCAGAAGAGTAAAGTTTTCAAAAGGTTTGAACCTTTTGAAGAAATCTTTATAGTACAAAAATAAATAGCATTTCAGTGCTTAATTCAATTCATCAATGCTTAATTTTGTTGCAAAGAAAGGACTTTAAAATTCAAAATGCTTTGTAAGCGAAAATAGATAAAAATATCAATAGTCAAAATTATTGTACATTAGGGTAGATAGGTAATTTTACGAAAATTCAAAGTACCTATATTTCTTATTTATTACATATATTTAGTATAATATATACGATTTTTACTATAAGTTTTATTTTAAATTATTGTATACTGATAATTTCTACTTTCATATATATATTTACTAGTTTACAATTTAAAACTGTAGTAGCCGTTCACCGTCGAAAGCGTTTCAAAGTTGTCATCGATGGTATAAATTGAGTATTGGATTTCCTCGCCATTGAGCTGTAATTTTTGTTATAATATTATATTACAGCATGCAAGTGCTGCTTTGGGGATTTCAAATTGTAATTTTTATTTTTCTGCTTAAGTAATGCTGTATTTACTACAGAAGAAGTGGTGGTTAAATAAAAATAACTTAGGATTGTAAAAACGAATTCAGCATATGAAATGATTATCTATCTCTAAAGGATACTAACTTAGAAGAGTGTATAAAATAGGAATTAGACATGCAAACCTATTTTGACAAAAGATGTTTTATTAATTTACGACATTGTATCCTATTGGGAAATGAAAATGTATCAAACATTTTTAATGAAAATGGTGTGACCTCATTATGTTAATAATTTTGTGCTCTCATTATGTTAATAATGTAAAAAAAAAGTATTATGTTTTATTGAACCAATATTTAAAATCAAGTAGTTATTCCATAAATTTTGAAAATTGATAAATCATGATGAGGTATGTAAGACTGATGAAGTAATATTTAAGAGGCAGTGATATGTTCAATTTGAAGACACCGCACAAGCTGTAGGAGAACTCATTGTCATGCGTCATTTGGAGAAACGCTTTTATCTTTCGGCGTTCGATTTTTTCTGTAAAAAATAATTTAAATCTTAATACATTTTTGACAATATAAACATTACAGGTCTTCTCAATCCACTGAGATGCCACCACCAGCCACTGATATCTTAACAATAGGAACAATAGGAAACATTTTTTTCTGGGTGGCTCTCAATAGTTATATTGGTGTATAATATTTAAAGTTTAGCATGTTGAAAGTAGATCACTTATTAAAAAAAGCATTCTTTCACCGTGTTCAAAACTGGAACACGTGTCAAAGTGCTTTAAATAATAAAAAACTGCAACAATGCTTAGTAGATATGTAAACTACGTTGGTAGGTATTTACGCGTATGGAAAGTAAGGTACTTGTAAAATATACATAAAATAAAAAGATATAACCGTAGTATAATACAATAATATAAATAAATTGCAAATAATAATTACCTAGATTCCGTGTGCTTAAAGCTTCACATAACAAACTCCGAATAACTGTCACTTGAGTTTTAGTAACTTGAGAGCAGAGACATAACAAAACCAGAAGTACTGAATTCTTCGAAAAACGTCCAATCGAGTAAATTACAACTAAATGAATGTCCTGGAAACATTGAATAATTGAGACTCATATATAATCAATGCATAATTGTGGTAACTATGTTGCTATAGCTAGCTATGTCTAAGATATACCATTAGTTTTTTAAATCATGAATTTCAATATTAAATTACTCTACTATAAACTTTTTATACATATATCCACTTGTTAATAGCATTGAAACATAAATATTTGTTTTATGCTACGTTATTAAAGAATATATTACAAAAACAAGGAACTTTCAAAAGTTGCAAATAATTTTCTGATTAATATTGTCTCGCAGCATCTGTTTTCTATTGGAATTAAAATATTATGGTCAAACTGTTAACAACATAAATAGATTTTGAAAATGTGAAAATTAAGTTGTTCAGGATTTTAAAATTATTGGGAATTAGAGAGAATTAGAGAGAATTATTGGGAATTAGAAAGTACTAACAAAGAAAGTTGCTTATTGAGAGTGGGCAATATTAGTCAGGTCAATAAAATTGAAATGAGATGGCAGATTTTAAATAAGTGTAAAGAAGAATAAAAGATCAATCAAATCAAATCAAATCAGAAGTGAAGGCTGTGATAGACAAGGATACATGATGGTGTAGTGATGAGCTACAAACTGTGGTAAAAGTAAAAAAGAATAAAAATAAGATTTAGAATATCGATTTGAAAAATTAAATTATGAAATCTGGAACCATAGTTATATATAAAAGTTGCCATATTTATATTTTACTGTATGAGTAGGAGTGTCTCAAAGGACAATAAGTTGACCTCGTCCTATCGTTTCAAGTTATTTGTATTATAATGCTGGGCTATGAAAGAAATAGAATAAATATATAAAAAGTTATGAAAATATATAAAATATCAAATATGCAAGTAAGAGGTAGTTTAAAAGGGAGAATTTTAATCCATTTTCTTGATATGGTAATGTACTTCTGATATAAAATCGATATGAAAAGAAATATCTTTAATAACATAACATATGAGAATATAAAAAAAATATATACCACATCACTTATTTCCTTGTAGCTGAACATGGTATATGATTGTTGAATTAATATGAATGAATTTTTTACAAGTATAATATTAGTCGCAGCCGAAGAAAACAACATTACTGTTATCTGAAATAATTAATATATTTAATTAAAAATCAGAAAATAATCATTATTTTATATTTGCAGATACGTACCGGAAAACTTAAAGCAAAATTCAGTTGATACGAGCATTTATGAAGATGATCGTAAGCTTTGTGCAGCGAACTAATGTCGAGGTCTTTATTCTTTGACAGATTTTCAATTTCGTCGAAATGAGTCCAAAAATTATTTTTTTCTTCGTGAAATAATCGAAATGTATGCGCTTTAAGTACACAAAGTCTTTTCTTAATAAAAATTAACAAAGCACAAAAAAATAACATATCCAGGTCATGAATAGTGTCGCTCAAACATGTTAATTTTAAAGTAATTGCTACCCATTTATTAGGGCCCACATATATAGAGGTTAATAAATATTCTATTAAATTATAACTTAATAATACAACAATGGCACACATATGCCATATAATCGGTGTCGTTAATAAAACATATTGATCGATATTAAGAGCTTCATCAAAGGATTGAAGATTACGAAAAAACTTAATAAATCTGTTTTTCATAAAGAATAATGCACTTAAAGTTAGAACAGAATATTCAGTGCCAGCAAAAACTTTCAAGACGAAGTGGCTTGTGTTAACAAACTTAATAAAATATAAACTTCCAGTTACTGTTACTGATAATAGTGTACTGTAAATACAACTAATAACAAAAACACTACGTTTGCATTGTAATAAATATAGTCGATTAACTCCTAAAAGTAATTGAAACAAAATAAAAAATCGCAAACGATGTATAATTGTCTTCGAGTATTTCGTGACGTCATTCTTAGGCTGTAGCACTGCTATTGGTTTCACTTTAAAATTTTGCGACTTTTTGACGAAATACATTATTTCCTGTTAACGAACTTCGTTGGAATATACAAAAATTTACTGACGTTTGTAATATTAATTCAATTACATTTATGTGCGAGTAACCGTTATGCAAAGATAGTTCCGTATAAAAATACCAAACACACTATTTCCTTATTCCTAATACTAGGAGGCTAAAAAACTTATATTTTTATATTTGGTCTCCGAGTTGTGGATCAGAAGCTACTTTTAATATTATTAAGAGCAACATCTGCACGCTTTTTAGAACTAAAATGAAGGTCCTTTACTATTATCGAATTATATTCTCTCTTAAGTCGACGAATCGGACACACGGAAAAACTCTAACGAGTTTAAGTTTAAGTATAAAATATTTAATGTATGTTTTCTAATAAATAGTAAATAAATAAAATTAAATTAAATTGACCCCTAAATAACTGATCGATGTTTTAATCAATTACTTTAATGAAACAAAATTTTCTTTATTAAAATAAATGAAATTGTATGTTGTTGGAATATGGAATTAATAAATAGATTGAAATTATTTTTCATTTGGACAGATGAAGAGTGGCGTGAGTGACAATACCTCAATTAATCATATTAATTCATTCTCGGACATATTTTATATGTATTTTGCGCTTTATATACTTTATAACATAGTTCACAAGAAATAATTATTTACCATAACTTAAAGAAACTACAAATAAGTTGATACATTGTACATTTAGAAAGTTATTTTGTTGAGGTTGTATCTTGTATAGGTTTCATATTTTCTCAAACATTTCTTTTTTTTTAAAACCTCGTTAGTAAATATTATTATATGAACAAAGTTTATCACTTCTTCCATAAAATCTTTTAAGTATTCAACTTTATTCTTGAATAGTATATATTTTATAATACAATAGAAAATAACGAAAAACAATACCCATTAAAAATAAGAAGTGTAAAATAAGATAGTTTTAATCGACTGCAAACAAGAAATAGTGAAGAATAATATGTAACCAATACTAAAAGAAGGAGTTGTGACAAATACTATTAGTTAATATAAATCAAGTTTGATTGGTTTTTTATTTCTATAATCTTTATAATAATTTAATAGACGTATAACAAAAAGAATGGTGCATTAGAAACCCCTCATAATATTTAGCAAAAAAAAAAAATGTTCTAATAAATTTATACTTGCTTGTGCTAAATTCAATCCAGAAATATATATCTTTAACACAATATTTTTAATCAGTATAATCACCTAACAAGTGGTAGGGCAACATTTTATGGCCATTTGTAGTAGGTAGTAATAGTAGCCATTTTGTGTATAATATTAAATTATCAAAAACATTAACCAGTAAAAATTCGTATTAATCATAAATGATAGAATCATATTTATTTGTTTCCTACCTCTGAAATTGTTTTACAATGAAAATGCGTTAAAATACGATACCCCTCTATACGAAGTCCTATTAAACATGATTTCTGAAAATTGAATGTATATATTTATATATTGTGTTTTCATTATAGCTGAAGCCAGTAGCAAAATAATTACCTAAAATAAACATTCCTATATTTTATCTACAAAATTGGGTCACGTTTCAATTAAATTGCAAGAGTTTAATGCCAGAATACTCTCAAGCATCTATGAAGTTGATCGTAGGATTTATGCAAAAAACTAATATCGACATCTTTGTTCTTTGAGAAAGCTTCAATTTCACTAAAAAGAGATAAAACATATGATTTTTTGATATCACGAATTAATTTAAAAATATATGTGCTTTAAGTATACGAAGTCTCCTTAAAATGAAAACTAGTAAGGCATAGAAGATTATTATATAAATGTCGAACTTAATGTTTAGCAGACAAGCTGCATTAATAAAATTTGCAATTAAGTTGTAATGGACTGTGAGCTTGTTATAGGCCCTGATATTTCATAAATCTATAATATAACAACAACTGCAGGAACCCAACTAATGGGTGTCATCAAAAATGCTTTTTGACCAATTTTCAGAAATTTACCAGGTTATAAAACATTTTTTTAAAGTTTCTCTTTATGATAAATGTTGCTAACAAACATAGAAATAGTAATATTAAAATTGTTATCCTTACATTAATGAAAAACATCTAAGAAAAACATCGTTAGACTAAAATGGACAGCAATGAAACTTAATAAGTACTGAGTGTATTAAGTAAATCGGTTATTTTGGATATTGGACTAAAAACATAGGTGATTATAAGACGTCATTTCTATTGGTTTTACTTTTATTTTAGTATGTTTAAAAGATTTTTTATAAATGTGGTTTGTTTTTTCATAATAAATCCATAATATACTGACTCCGATGTCAATATCTTTAAATAAATAACTTTATTAATAACGTAAAGATAGTTATTATATATGTACTTTCTAAAATGTATAAAAAAATATATTTCGTTTAAATATATTTGGATAGACTCACATGTAATAATCCTAATACTATCATGGAATAATCCTAAACCAACAGATATTATTCAATAACATCTTGTACAATAACAAATAAGTTTATGGTTAATATTAAACTATTAAACATTGGTTATTTACATGTAAAAAAAGATTTTTAATAAATTTTGAAAAAGAAAGTATTTATAAATATGTTGAATTCAAATCATAACATAAAATAAAACAAAACTTAAAAAATAATGATACTGAGTCATATAAAATATTTGAAGTATAAAAAAATGAATGAATGAATGTTTCGGTCATAAAAAACATTCTCTAAAGTCTTAGACAAATAAGTTTAAATTCTAGTGATCTCGTATCGATCCAGTCTTTTTTTTTTACCTTCATGTGCTTAAAGTCACAATCAGTATCTTTTAGGATCTTAAACTATTAAAAAGGTCACAAAAAACATATAAATTGACTCATTGACAAAAATCAATTTGAGACTCAGGCGATTTGAGAGTCAGAATTTGATTGCTTTTTATTAATTTTTGATACAATATTTATAAATATATAAACAGACTGGTATTGTACAATTAAAAAATTCGTCTTGGTGTGGGATGTCGTAATTGTAGACATTACACTTGCGCATATTTTTTTACGTTGATATCTATGGGAGAGATGTTTTTTCTTACATTATTCCTCACCGATAATGATTTTTTTTGTATTTTTTTTTACAAACGACCACACATATCAGCATGGTATGTGTGCAAAATTTGAAACCGAACAGTTAAGCCGTTTTAATGCCAACTTTGTAAAACCAATGCAAATTCTCTCCAGTAGAGCGCTCCGCTCGCTTTGCTCGCTTCGCTCAACTATACATTGTAATACAACCACAATAGCAATCCTCCACCACCTACCTACAACCTACCTTTTTTTTTTTTTTTTTTTTTTTTTTTTTTCCGTTGGAAAAACCCGTTACGGGTACCCCGTCGGCCCAGAGGGTGACGGCCGGGGGGTTATGTGGGACTACCCGGCAGCATAGAGGATGCTGCCATTTTTAAGGCTACCCACTAAAAAACCAACGGTTGCCCTCTTCGCCGTAATGGGACGTCACGGGATCGCGTTAGCACACACCGTGAAGCCCCGGCGAGACCCCCCGAATGAGGGTGCCCCGAGCAACGTAGAGCACCCTCCAATCGTAGGCCTATGTTAGGTAAGAGGGGTCACCCTCCCCCCTCACCAGGCCTACAACTGGGGAAGGAAGCGGCGGGCGTATTCCCGCCTCCTTCTACCCAGTCTCCCCCTACGGAGCGGGTCAGCGGACGAGGCTGACTCCCTGTCCCGCTCCGAGGCCTCCTTTGCGGCGATGACTTGCTCGCAGAAGGAGGCCATTGCGACCCAGCACCTCTCGCTGCTGACCATCGCGCTGATGACGCGCGGCAGCGAGAGGTCCCTGCCAATCACGCCCACCAGCTCAGTACGCTGGTGGTCCCAAGCGGCGCACTCCGCCAGGGTGTGACGAGCCGAGTCGACGGACTCGTCACAGTGATGGCAGGAGGGGGTCGTCTCCCTTCGTGCTATCCTGTGCAGGTACTCACCGAAGCAACCATGCCCGGTCAGCACCTGCACAAGACGAAACGTAAGCGTTCCGTGCCGCCGATTGATCCAGTGGTCGAAGTGAGGGCGGACCGCCCCCACTGTGATCATACCGGCGGCAGGGGACTCCAAGTCCCTGTTCCACCGTCGCATCAGGGCTCGGTGAGCTAGAGCCCTGATTCGCGCCGCCTCGGGCCTTACCCCCGTGGCCAAGGCTTCTGCCCGGTGCCAGTACACGGCTGCGAGCACCTACAACCTACCTGTGTTATATGGATATTATAATGTCAATATTTTAATAACATAATAACGCCCATTAAACCTACTGTGTGGCATTTACTAGCAGGCTGGGAATCATACAGTTAATGATAAGAATACATATTTTATTGTAATTTTTAACGCAATAATATCTTTCAATATTTTTTATATCCTAATAAAATAGGATTTCTGGTTAGCCTAAGAAATCTACCTCAAGTTATTTGACAAATAAATTCAAAAGGTCCTTTTCCCAATGGAATATAAAAGGTAAAGAAAAGATTCTTTGATATCAAACCGCCAACTACCAAATGATTTCAGGGGTTTCTGTCAAAGATATGTAATACTTAACATACGTAACTTACTTTATGTTTTAGTAACGAATAAATTTTATATATGACATGAAAACTATTCTAAGAAATTAATTTGAAATAATAACAAAGTATGTAAAACTTCAAATGATCACAATATTCACCGAGCGCGAAACACTGGCGAGCTTTTCAGTTGGAGCTCAAGAAAAATGCACTCAATAACAAAGGAAGGTATACGCGACGGTGGTCACCTGCTGTGCACTACATGTGCCATTATTCAATATATTCTGAAAAATCTATAATACATTGAAATTTTTTAAAAAATTATGATAATTTACTTCATTTATATAATAATAAATAAGACTATTACTTATTAAAATATACATATGTTTTCGAATAACAATAATTCATAATTGATATAAAGTCTAGATTTTAGGTATATAGTAAGAAGTTTTAAGTTTTAAACTATTACTACCCTTAGGCTATTAAAATGGACTCGGCAATAAAAGCACTTTCTGCAATTTATTAGTTTGCAGTTGAAACATTAGATGCCGCAAACATCCAGAATAAAATATGGCTTTTAAAACAAAACTCTGAATAAACATTATATATGATATTTTAATACTTTGGTGATAAGAAAAAATGATGAAAACTATATATATGTAATATAATTTTAAAACACGATTGATATACAATTTGAAGACATTTTTATGATATAAAGTGTTTATTACGACTTTAGTACAACTAGAAGTTATATTTGTGTAATGAGCTTCTACATCTTTACTTCTTCTGTATTGCATACTAATAACATAAATAGTAACAATACTTCAACCCGCTGTGTTTTAATCTCTGAAAGGAGTTAAGTTATTTACATAACAACGTTAAATGTCTGCAAAATGGCTATTATAATTCTCGCCGAGGACAAAATTTTACAGTATTTCACGCAGTCGCGTGTTTTATGTACTGTGTATAATTTATATTTAACTTCCATTGTGCTATCTATATGACACATCTTATGCTTTCTATAACAAAACAAAACTTTATGGTTCTGAGTAAAAACATACTGTTATAATACCGTATATAATAATTCATTCTTCGAACGCATTTCAAAAGTAGCATTAGTAGGTTGGTTTCAGGCACTGTTTGCACTCTTCCTACAACGCGATGAAACCGACGAGTGTCGATGAGAGTCTCACAGTGAATCTATGGATTGCTAAGATGGTTCGTCTCTAGGAATATATATCTTACTTTTATTTTACTCAACTGAAAAAATGAAATTATTACAAGTTATTATTACACATTCATAGTTACATATATTGAGATACATTATTCATTAGTAAGTATGATATTAAAACTGTTCTTGGATACAGTGTGTTATATTATATAATATTTATTTATAAAGATGAGATGAACTGGAACATGGTTATACTTTAAATTTAATGATTTTAATAACATTACTTTTTGCAAATGATTCATTTTTGTTTTGTGTTGAGAGTTTACTTATAATTATCATATTTTGCACTTACTAAATGCAATTTAAACCATCTTCAAAGGACATAGTATGTACAAATTGAATACAATGACTTTACAAAGGAACCCATTTAAGGCTTGCACGAGCTGCTGCATCTCTTGAGGATTTAACTCAAGTGCAGTTCTGCTTCAATGCAAGTATATGCAAAGTCTTTACACATATCGTGTTTGTATTTTACCTCCCTTTAATATAACATACTATTATTATAAAAACACTCTAACACTATTACTCAAAAGAAATAATGTTAAAATCATAATATCCAGGGTTTTACTCTCATAATTTTTACAGTTCAAAGTATCATTTAATAAATAATATACATCTATAGAAATGGGCTAATTTCTTGTAATATTTAGCAATAACAAAATAAGGATATATATTTTTTTATATTTTCATTATTTATTTATTTATGTATTTATTTTCGAAAAACTCCGTTTTTCCTTCCGATCTGTCTGTCTGTATGTGTGTCTGTGTGTCTGTGTGTGTGTCGAATTTTATTTTTCGAATTTTGAAAAACTAAAGATACATTTGGAATCAGCATCTAAATGTAAGATTCACTTTTCAAAATTATGTTGATTGTCCAACGGGAAGGTGGTCAGATCGGCCGCCGAAGTTACCGAAAAATGGAAAAAAAAATTCGAATTTTTAAATTTTTTAAAATCCTATCATAAACTACATAAAAAAAATTAAAATTATTATTAAAATAAATTGTTTATTTTAAAAATGTGATTTTGTTTGTTAATTAATTTGCGAGTTATAATTTGCCGATTAGGAGTTTTTCATAGCGGCAAGCTCGATTGCCGCGTGTCAGATGTTTTATTCATTACTTAATTTATTTATTCATTTGCTTGCTTGTTTAGCTTGCTTTTATAGTTGCCAACAAAAATAGTTTCCGAAATATAATTGCTTATTTTAATTATTTAACAAAATAAGTTACCATTTTAAATTTTGTATATCTTATTTTTACGTTATAAGACCTCCTCCTATTTTTGATAAGGTTATAGTTTGGACAAATGGTTTTGTATCGATCTTTCTAATTTATAACTTTTTGATATAAAATTAAAAACTTAAATTATATCTAATATTGTTAAATAGATATTGATAAAAAAGTGTTTTTATTTGTCAAATTTTTAATGTATCATCGCTATAATCTTCAGTAACATCCAAATATTTACAACTTTCAATAAAACAATTTAAAACAACCACATCAATGGGTATCGGAGTCATCATCTAAAGCTTTTCGTATCTCATACAATCACGGACCCCAATACTCTAAATGCGTTAACTAAAACGGTCCTGATATAAATAAATATCTTTTTTTTATAAATTGCTCGTATAAAATCTCAAAATATTTTATGAGGTATTTTCGGTTTATTTGTTGAAATAATACATACTTACTTTTGGTCATATGTCGTAACTACACTGTATGGACTAAGAATTTTTATTAAATACGTGATTATTTTTTAAAATGCGACAAAAATAATGAATACTTTTTTACAATATTATATTAACAGAATATTATTATTGTAAATTTTTACTGCAACTTTTGTATGATATACAAATAATACATTTTAGTCCAACCTTTATTTTGAAATCCACTTCTGTTAGTTACAGGTATGATTTACTCCCTCTTGTGTCAAAACTAGTCTAAGGTATCTTCACACTGAGCTGTGTGAGGACACAAATACTACTTGCTATGATTTATGGTGACAAAGTAATTTATAGCCTTTATTATTATAAACAGTGATTTACACGATATTCTTCTCTGTAACAGTTTCTAAGATCAGAAAAATAATAATAATATTTAAAGAATATGAAATGATATAAATATACGCTTTTTTGTTTATTATTATATTGTAGGAGAATATTATTTTAATTATCTATAAGAGTGTTTTGGCATATTAAGAAGTTTTCATTAAATATTTATTACAAGGTAAGAACTTTTGTAGATGTTAAATTTCTATGAAAAACAAATGTTATTAACTAAATGAAAATCCTGTATATAAAATCAAATTCATTTGAAAAAGTAACTAGTTCTCTTTTATTATTTAGAAATAACTTCTTATCTAAACTTCTAGCGTAGAATAATGACTCATATTCCAGGTACCTTATTACTTCCAGTAGTGTAAATTTTACATTCCTACATTACAAGATTTATATTACTTAGAAAGTTTAATTGTTTCATTTAAACAGTGCTACTTTTCAAAGTTACTCAAAGATGGGATCACTAAAATTATATAGATAGAATATACATTTTAATAATTTTTTTTATATATATATTTAATAGTTTGGTTTTGAGATTCATAGTGTGTTGGAATTAGTATTCAACATTATGATATGAGATGTAAAATAGACATTATTTTCTCTTTTATTTTTCCTTTACACGACGGAGGGCTTCAATATTTCAGCTCAAAGGTATATTACCAGTAAATTATAAGATGAATTGACAGTAAAGGTGTTTTAAATATATAATACGTAATATCTTTGAAACTGGTTCTATCTCTGATATTACTTTCCAGTCTGAATATACAGAGTAAAATCGTTAAACTATATGAAACTACTTTTATTACACTGCGTAGTCAATAAATAACTGTATATACTTAATAATACTGTATATAAGAATTAATATGTAAGAAAAATGTTAACACATGGGTACACATATGTTAGGTCACAGCAAGCTTCATAAACATTGTAAAGAATTTCGCATGAATAAAAATTAAAATAAATTTTTGACAGTAATAAGTTCGCTTCGAGTTAGCTCAGACATACAGTGAACATGGTTTTTATTAAAAGTAAAAGAAACTCATTGAATATGTATTAAGATCCTTGACTTAGAAAGTAACTTTGTATTGCCGCAGTAAATAACATTTCATCATTAAGACGCTTGATATGTAAATGACTGATACGAAATATTTATTTGCTCAAATATTATTAATGATTCACTATAATAGCACTCGTTTGTATCGATACGTTTTAATTTTATAAGTAAGATAAAAATTAAACACTTATCTGAGTACAACTATTCTGTGTTGTTGTTTCTTTCTGAGTTTTATAAAGTCATAAAAATAAAACATTATTATTACAATTCGTATACAATAACGCAGTTACAAAAAATATTTAAATATTATTTTGTTAATAGTTTTAAAATATTATATATTTGTGGGTACACTTGAAACAATATCGTTAATTATAATGTAATGATATACTTAAAAATGAAATTCAATACTATTAAATTTCTTAAAGTATAAAGAATTTATTATTATGTGTCTTAGATAATCTATACTTTAACATTCGTAACCTTGGCACGGAAACATTTTAAATCTGAAATGGTTAGAATAAGCGCTTTGTCTTACCGTCGATATTTGAAGATAAAAAGGCATTGTATAATATGTTATTGGAAATATTCTTCATTATCATACATTAAAATATTATAAAGTTGTCATAATATAATAAGTTATTGACAACAATTTATTGTCTTTTTCTTCTTGTAATTATCCAGTTTTTTAACTTGTTGCTATAGTTTGAAACCATCCGACTGATCTTTGATTACATTTTATTTATTATTCTAGTTGTGTAGTTCTAAATTCTAAATGTATAGTTTTATTTGTTGGTTAAATATATAAAAAAAACCACCTAATGTTGACAAGTTGCTTTAATTATAGTATTATAAATATTTTTAAGATTTTGAAATCGCTTTTAGGGAACAGTGCATTGGAATTGAGGCATATTATAAGACTAGATTTTTGTATATTTTGTTTTGGATTTACGATTCAAAGTGGCTAAAAAAATACTTTGTTTGTCAATATAATATATTAACTAGTGATGATAAAAACAAAGAATACATGTCGCGTTCAATTTCGTATAAAAATAAAGCAATTTTTGCAGAAACACTTGAAAGGTTGTTGTTTATTTTTGACATGGGTCCCATTAAGAAAGAGGATTTTGTAACGTCCTTTTTCAAATATATTTAGTGATATCGTAAATGCCGGATATTTAATGACGTAGCGACAGGTGTTAAACTTTTTGCTATAAGCTATTATGTAGATTGTGTACTAAAAATGAGGAGCTTTGTCGGTTTGATTTTAATAAATATAATACTTTATTTAATATGCTTTGCGTTCTCGATATTGAGAACTCAATAACACCAAAATAATTAGCTGTTTTTTTAAATACAAGAACAATGAAAAACCATGAAAGCTATTGAAAATAAATTAACATTTAATATACATTCAATATGTTGAATAATAAAAATTGTTAAAAAAACACTATTAAATCAAATAATCTGTTACTTTTGCAATCATTGCCTTAAAATTATTTAAATGTAGAGACCATTCTTTTTTTTTGTACCACACCTTAAAAAAATCGTTTTACTCTTGTAAATTAATAAAAATCGTAAAATTTCTCATAGTACGAGGTAATATTGTTTTCTTTAATAACAGAATGATTGAAGACGCTACCTAAACTTTTTGTTAAAACATTATTAAAGTAATCTTACTTTAGGGTTATCATGGTACAAAAATGGAAAGTTTGATTCTTGTAACATTACTTAAGAACTGGCGGCAAGGCCTCGACGTAGTTCAAATACATTTTTGTTTAAACAATTGATAGCAAATGACCAAAAATCACAATTTTGTTGTTGTTATCTTATATCTTATGAACAAAAAGATATCCATGAAAACTATTACACAATTATTCGACTCAGTTCCCTGGATTAAATTATTTCTATTTTGAAATATTTATTTTAATAATAATTGACATAAAAACTCTTGTGATTAATGAAATTGCAAGTTAAATTAAAATGGAGTATCAAATATTTAGACTTCTTATAAGTAAATGTTGATTCCCTATTACTTAATGAATTAAAGTTCTTTACAATCAGACATTATTGCACAGTATATGGAAACGATCGTAACATCCATGATTTCTTTCAGTAAAGTAAAATATGTTCACTATAAAGATAACGAAAAAAGTCTCTCCTACTCTATTTGTGCCTAAACGAAAAAACTTTGTTAAAAATGGACCTAATATAAAGCAGCTAAAATATTTATTTTTATTTCAACTGTGTCTCGGTATTAGAAGACAATATTTGTTCTGTGAGAAAAGATGTATGAGAGTATTTTGTTTAATTTACAATTTAATAGTCATTCTTTGTACCATAATATCTTTAATCGTCAACGACGTCTATACGACTTCCTATATTGTCATGAAGTTCGTGGCTGGTATTGAATACCTTTTGTTGTCTTTTATAGCTCTCTTTGTACAACAAAAGAAACTACAATCTTTTTTCTCACATTTGCAATCCTTTGATGAAGTGCTCAATATTCATGATCATGTTATAATAACTACACCAAGACATTGGTACCTAATTCCAATGGGAGTAGTTCTTCTCTATCATGTTGTAGACTACTCACTGTACTTGGTATTGGTTATTAATTACAAAGACACAAACTCCCACTTATTTTATTTTATTTATTTACAACTTATAGTCCATGAGTGCGAAATTATTATGTATACAGTTTTTCTTGTCATGATTTGGAAGCGACTTTGCATTTTAAAAAGTCACGCTACCAAAATATTCGCTAGCAATCACAAAAAAACTTATACCAAGAGTTGTAAAAACAAGTTCAAAGATTTGAATGAGCTGGAGAACTTGGCTGAAAATGTAAGCCTTGGTTATGATTCTTATTATAAAGTTTATGATCTTCTTCATAAAACTTCAGAAAAACTGGCTTCTGTTATGAGATTTCCGGTAATTAAATTGCATAATTTTCAATTCATAACTGCATAAAACATTTCATAAAAACAAAATGCATTTGTTTCAGATAACAATTATAATGATAACATCAGGGTTATCAACAATACTGCTTTGTCAAAAACTTATTCTTCTTATTGGTGACGAAAATAGCTCAGGATCTCACAGGGTTATAAGTCTTTACATATTTTTGTGTGTTTTTATATCATGTCATATTAAATACATTTAATGTTAAAATAACGTTTATTTGTAGGTCTTGCGAACAACTACAGCGATAGTGACAGGACGATGTCTGATGCATTTGCTTCTTATTATGTTTTCTTGTTTTGTCTCTAACATGATTAAGTTACAAGCTTCTGTTATCAGAACTATGATTTATGAATATTTAAATACAAAGAAACAAGGTAACAGATATTTAAAATACAGTATTCATATAAATATTTCTTATTTTTATATGACATAGACAAGTTTTTCAATAGTAAGAGATCAATATGACGAGTAGATAAATTTTAAGACCTATCTTATTTTTAACGACATACATAACTTATTTTTTGAAAAAATATAATTGTGTTTTTAATTATTTCAAAGTAACATCATTTGTTAAAAGATTAAGTAATGTATTTTATTAATTTCTTTTATAGACAAACTTGAACAGCGACAGATAAAAGCACTGTATCAGTTGACTTGCAACAGCGAGTTCTCATACAAGCTGTGGGGCGCTGTGCGTCTAGACATGTCTCTCCCGTTGAAGTACACCAGCCTGTGCATCACCTATCTCATTATCACTGTACAGTTTTCTAAATTCATTGACTAGCCTTATGTCATCATGGAGTTTATAAATAATATTACGTTGTAATGATTTATCTTTTTAGGTTCTGATATTTAGTAGTTATTATTTTCAAATGAAATAAACATGTTTGTACAGTTATTATTCCAATATTATAATTTAGTAACATTGGCCTATGATTTATTTGTTCAAAATAATGAATTACGTTGTAATTTATTTATTTAAATAACATTCTAGTATCAGATTAGAACTTGATTAGATTTATAAATAATGTTGTTAACTTTTGTGGTGTAATTGTAATATGGAACAATATAATTTGTCAGTCGGTCAGAACGAGGTGTATTTTGGAATAAAAAATGAATTAGTATTTAAATATTTTTGTTTTATTTCCTGACATTTAAGTAAAAAAACTATTAAACGCTTAAATGCATTATTACAAACATTAGATCTGATATTGAGAAAGTAATCCTTCTCTGTTTCCTATCATCTATTTTTTGACTGCGTTATATGTTGAGATATGACTTTTACTTAGTTAACTAGAGACGGATGATGTAAGTGAGTTTGATATCGGCTGTTATTTGTCAAGTTATAACGCAATATCAGCTGTCAGGTTAAAGAAGGTTGTTTGTCAGTAAATTAAAGGGACCTGTAGTTAAATGTAGGTAAAAATAGAAATCCAACTCTGTTTGATAGAAAAGAAAATTATCATAATGTCATAATGTAAAATGGATGGAAAGATCTCAATACAAACATGTAACTGCACTTTCCTTGTATTTTAGCTTTAAAATATAAAAAACCTAAAAATATTTTTAAAATTTTGGCTTTTAATTAACCTTTTAGCAGAACTTTGATATTAAATTTGAACATTATGAACCATTTTTTCTTTATATTTAAACTTTCCCTAACCATTTTCTTATCATTTACAAGTTTTTTCATAAATGATATCTCGTCATTATATCTCGCTCAGACCCTACTCAGCCTCCAAATTAAACACCATCTTTCCATATTATTATTATATGATCTTTTCATTTCTGTTTATTTAGCTGATGATGTCTTAAAATAATAATATTAAATTAATTCATCGGGAAACATATTAAGGTGTTATTTTATTCAAGTGACAGATAGAATGTTGTAATCAGCAGTTTCTAGAAATTCCTTCCTTAAGGCACCTCAGGATAGTTTGCTTGTATTCTAATACGTTGAGGTGCTTTGTTCAGTTAATGATGTAATTACAATGAGAGAGCAAAGGGAATTAACTGATCCTAACCAAACATCTCTCTTTTCCTTTTTTTGTATTCAAAGTAATAATATTTATTACTAATTATAATAAAACCAGTCCTTTAAAATATCATAAATAAATATCACAGCTTATTTGTGCTTTGATAATGCCTCCTTAGATAATGCCAAAGCTTGTATGGTAAATATGAGCTAAACAAGCGGAATCCGCTTTTCACTCTATGGAATTGTAAGCAAACGTTCCAGAGGTATTCAAACATAACGTGCAGTCTGCCTTCAGAGTTGAAGTCACTAGTTTACAAACTAATGTCGTTTGATGCAGAGCAGTATTAAAACTTTACTTAGGAATTTATTATTTCCTGTTCCTATAGAAATTTATTATATATTGTTATATTAATATTTTTTATTCATTTTCATAAACATTATTAATATTTTTTATTATTTTAGCTTTAATACCCCGTGAAAGGAAAAAATGGCTTATGAAACAATCAGTAATGGGCTTACCTCCTGGTTAAGAATTTTTAAAAATTATTTATGTGTTTTATTAATTATAATCCATCAATAATTACACTAGTCAATTAAACAACTTATTGCCGATACAGCATATTTCAAAGTTTATAAATTTAACAACAATTTTAATACTTCTTTCATTAAAACTATTTTTCGGATATAACTCGCGTTTATTATTACATTTTTATATTTAACCCGACGTTTCGGATGCTTTGCAGCAAACGTGTTCGCGGTAAGACGAGATCGACAGACACCATCATCTATATTTGTATACGAAAAATAGTTTTATTGAAATGTGTAGTACTCGTGTAAATCTTAGAAAACATTAATTTTATACTATTTATTTTTTCATTTTCTTTATGACCAAAAAATTACAAAATATTTTTTTCCGATGTGACCAATTTTTGCTGTCATTATCACTTGTGTATATGTACTACAATAAATCCAGTCGCGCAATAAGTGTTTTAGGAATACGCGTTTTTCAAGTCTATTTTAGGTCAATTGCATAATTAGGTCGCGAGAAAATGAAGCCGAAAACAATTCTAATATACGTACATATATGTTTTTAAAAAATTAAAAAAGTAAAAAATTATACAAAAAATCCGACCTAAAAATAAGATTACAATATCTTCAAATAATAAAGTAAAGTAAAATAAAGTCTCTGAACAAGAATAAACGTAAGTATGTTCTTGATTTATTAGTTTCGACAGGTCAAGTCCTAATTGAAATAGTTGTACGTTCTGGAATATTGTGTTTTTCGAATTGTACGAAATTTCTCCTTAATTTCGTTTTCGTCGTTTTATCAACTTCATATTTTTAATTAGTTCGAGAGTTGAGTCGCTTATTTAAATGAGAAACTTTTTGTGACTAAGCTTACGTATTTTTAATTTTTTAATTAAAAAAAAAAAAAAATTGGTATAAATTGGTTCGTAATATAAAAATAAGTTAAAATAATCCAATAGGATTACATACATTGATTACATTTTATAATTATAAAAATTGTAGATAATAACCACAAAATAAAAAAAACTGAGCTTCGTAGATACGGTGAGTAGGAGAACTAAAAACATAATACCGTATGGACATCTGGATATAAAGAAAGGTATGACTCCCAGATTTCCTTTCTTCCTTTCCTTGATATTCTCTGGTGGTGAAACCAAACTTCCTCTAAATCCTAAAGTAAAATAATTTATCAAATCTTAGTAATTTCAAGCAAAAGCAGTAGCATCACTATACTTCAATTTTAACTGTACATGCTCGGTACAAAGATTGAAACTGAACATGATCTTTGTTTAAGTAAAAATATTTCCAGAACTACATCTTCGCCCAGTGCATTCAAAACGAGCCATGAATGCAAATGAATCTGTGGATACTACTTTGGTTTTTGAAATTGAATTCAATTTGGATCTTCGGAAACTTTGATTTTACCGTTGCGAAATAAGCTTCGATATATTTTATAATAATATTTTTATCTACAATGAAATAAGATTTTATTGTTGTATAATTTGAATACTTTCTGAATATTTAAAAATGCTATGTGATTGACGTCAGAGTAAAGATAAAAAATCATTAAGAAGAGAAAGATCTGGGAAACGTGGGAGACATAGTAATAATATTTAAAACAATATGTTTCTTTTACGAAGTAAGATTTTTTTAAAATACATTTATATATTATAAATTTACAAAGGATATTTATAACGTAAGATCAGTATATTTTATTTTAAAATATTAAAAAATTGTTTAGTTTAAGGGTACGTTTCAATTTTCTTTATTATTTTCTTACCTTATTGCTTGTCAAGTTAAACAAACTGAATATCCGACGTGATACATAAAAGTTAGGATAAAATTTTATGAAAGCTAACATTCTTTCAAAAGAAAACGTCGACAGATAAAACTGTAATAGGCTATTAGTGATGCTTTACTCGGGGGAAAACTCCTCTTACATAATATTCCCCATATTGGTGCGAAGAAAAAACCCTGTTAAGGCTGATGTTTTTGTTATTTATATAAAAATTACCTTATAGTAAATTAGATTAGTATATATTTTTAATGTTAAGGCGAGTTACGTACACCTGCTCCAAGAGAACCGCTGACATTCAAATTATGTGTATTGTTTCGTTATTGTTTCGAGTGAATTTCGTAAATCTGTTCCAGGACAAGTATGTGAATTTTGTCAGGTGTTGATAGCGTCATCGTGATAGAATGCCAAATTGCATTTTTATAATGCTATAAATGTCCAATCATTTTAATTTTAAAATATATTAATTACTTTATCTCACATCGAGTAGGTTCATTCTTGTAATAGTTCATAAGTTCAATTAAAGTTAGTTTAAACTAGTTTTTGTTTTTTTTCAACCTTCTGACTATAGCTAACGTAATTGGCGTTATAAAAAGTATTCACAGTTATTTTGTTGTCAAACAGTCCACCTTTCTCACTTCATACAACGAAATAAAATAGTATACTATACTAATACTTACTAAATAAATTTTCATAAATCTATTTTGTAAAATTGTCTACTTTATTATTTTCAGACCCTGATTAATTTTGGTGACTTTAAAATTCTTATTTAAGTCACAGTTATTCGATCAGAAAATAATTTCATAATTGAAATATGCTTAAGTACAAACTGTTAAAACAAAAAATATTACTCAAGTATCACAAAATAAAGCTAACTCACACACCATACTAAATAATGTGAACATTATTTTAGATCTCCACATACTGGCTTCACTAAGTGTTCACTACACTCTTGAATGTAATAATAAAGATAGCTACGTTTTCTCTGCTATAATATAAAGAAATGGCTGCGTAAGCAATTTTTCCGTTTTTTTATGACAAAGAAACTTAAGCAGTATCTTCTTTAAAAACTTTAAAAATATTACTTTAATATAACTGTGTATTTTTCTACGTCATTTTTGTTTATTTAAAAATATGGTTATTAGTGAGAATATTTCAACTTCAGATTTTGAATATTTATCATTAATCAGAAATTAGTTATATTTAATTTTCTTTGGTAATGCATCAATTATTATTATTATTACAGATGAGTATAATTCTTCAAGATTTTGACATCAATGAGTTAGGTAATGAAAAATCTCATATAATTTGATATTATTTATATATCATATAACATTTTTATAGTCTTATAGTCTTCCTCTATAGTCTTATACAAAGTCAACGGCTGCAGACGCTCTTAATGAAGCGCATTGTGTTGCAACTTGTTACAATTGTAGTGCTCTAGTAGAGAACATAACAATTATCTGCACCTCTAAATGTATACTCTGTTCCGGAGATTAAAAAGCAGTTTTTATTCCAAACATTTAAGAATAAGTAAAGGAATAGGAAATTTTAATATTTCATTTTTTTTTACAGAAAACAATAAATTCATTTAACGAACTTGATTTCCTAAATGAGTATTAACTCATATTAAGATAATAAAACTTATATATGAAATGAAATCTGGTAATATATACTATAATAATATAATAATAATAATATTGTATGTATTGATATTAATATATTTTTTCATATAGACCATTCAAGAGTTAAAAAATGCTTTGATGAAATTACTTGAAAAAATATATTATTAATTTCAAAGAAGACATTTTAAAAGAAAAATATTAATAAAAAATGTCTAATATTTATTTCGTTTGTGGTGGTCAATTACCTCGGCTATTGTGTTAACTTGTTACAGTCAGTAGTACATTTCATTGTATGAGACAAGAGCGTCGTAAAAAGAAATGAGTCTCTGAGGTCCAGTGTTATTTTGTTGTGATAAATACAACACTACTAATTCAACTAACGAATGACTTACACTTAATTTACTTTCTAAACAATAAACACTAATGTGTGTTGCCTATTACGAACACGATTGTACTCTTAAAATCTTTAAGATAAAACATAAAGATGTATAAAGATTGTTAATTTTTTTATTTTAATTTCTAAATGAAAAGTTTAACTTTATTTATAATAATGTTAATAAACCGTAAATTAATAATAATACAAAAAAAAAACAAAGAAAATGGGAATTGGTCATAATTGTATGTGATGATAAATCAGAGAACAGACAATGGCGCTGGCAATAGCAAGTTATTGTATAAAAATTTAAGATATTACTATAAAAAAATTAATAATGAAGTTATCTCTTTATATTCACCCAATCATCGTTTAAGCATTAAATATTAAGTGTTTGAATAATTGTTAATTTTTGAAACAATTTTGGCTCCAAAAGTGATCCTTATTGTTACTCTGTAAAATGGATTTTTCTTCTTAAAGACTTTAGAAAAAATTCAGTGGAAATTATGTATGTGTATGTATGATTAATTATAAATATATCAATTTCCCTTATATATTGTTTTCTATTATTTTAGTATGTGTTATATCAGATAAAGACTTCTAAATTATTTTAGATCTTAGATTAGATTTCATTTAAACAATTCTATTCCAAAACAATCTCTTGTATCAATATTCCGAAGTACAAAGCGTTTTGAACGAAACTTTTTGGAGTATTGGCTGTTAATATTGGGTCGGCGTTTAATTTCAATTACAACAACAACTAAAGAACACAACTTGTACACGTAACTATTTTAAATAGTTTTGTTATCGTGAATGAACCATTGAGATGGAATTGGATAAAGTTTTTTGTTTTAAAAATTAATATAACATCTACAAAGTGTTCTATCCAGCACGTTATTGTATATATATATATATATATATATATATATATATATATATATATATATATATATATAAATTTTATAAGGTACGAACTTTAAAATTATAAATATTTCGGTTTTTTTAAAGATAGTTTTGTTTTAATAAGGCTGTTATTGATATTATGAATACTAATTATGAACTGAGATAAATATTTTATTTAATTAAAGCTTTTTTATTCGCAATATACATTAAATAATATAAGTACATATATATCAGAATATGTAATGTTATTTTTATCATGTTCTTTAAATATTCTTTAAAAATAAAATAATACTAATAGTAATAATAGCGCAATCAAGGAACCTCTGACAATAAGAGATTATTTTACCAGCCATTGCGGAGGTTCTTAGAAATGTAGTGCACAAACGCGCATAAGATATTATAAATAGAGTTATTTTGAGCAATAACACATTCGGAGCCGAATAAGTGAGATGGTTTTGTCGTGGAATACACTTTGTGCTATTTCTTACTAACCAATAGGTCCTATCTTTAGTTAGACGAATCTACATTTCTCGGTGAAGACACTGTGTTATTCAATACATTTAAGATGACAAAATATTGCTTTTTGCTTTTTGCTACACATTTAGAATTTGATCCCAGAAGACAATCTATTTTTCGGAACGTCAAATATTTTTTTTACCGAAATGATACGAATAAAAGAAGAATGTGAACAATTGTAAAAAAATATGACTTGTCTGATATCTTTAACATATTACATAAAGGAATTTAGAGATGCAGTGTGAATTCTCTTTTTACTTAAAACATAAAAAAAATATATCCTTTGGAGGTAAACTCATCTTTTATAAACAAACTCTAAGTAGGAAACAATAATAATAATAATAATCTGTGAACACGATTGCTGCAAAGCATTCGAAACGTCGGGTTAAAATTAAAATGTAACCAAATTATACGCGAGTTTTAATACGTAAAAATAGTTTTTTTTCAAATATGTATTCGTGAAAATCTAAGAAAATACTTTAGGAAATAATACTAGAAGTTTCCGCATTTGTCATAATAACCAGAAATGTTTTAAGATAATGCTATATCATGACATGTCACTCATTTTAAGACAACACAAAAGATTTAAAGAAGTCTTGAATAAGAAATTCCGCAATTATATTAAATTCGTGCAATATCACAGCCATGGAGGGAGACAATACGATTATTAGAGTAAAGTTGTTTATTATCATCACAGATGAGCAGTTTAAGCAGACGTTCAACCAAAATTATCAGAAGTTTTGGTTGAAATGCAATATCGGATCACATTATCCTACATTGTGGAACTTTGCCCAAAAATTCCTTACCACTTTTCTTTTGTGGTTATATATAATCAAAACTTTTCAAAATCAACGAACGCGAAGACCTCATAGCAGTACAAAACTTCCAGATCTAAAACACTATTTACAAAATAAATGTCAACACGTTTTAAAAATGTTTTATGATACAAAAGAAACAGTAAAATAGTTTAGAATAATGATAATAATATTCTAAAATAGACACAGAATCATTAACAGTTGTAATTATATAATTCATTCTTCATTTATTTTACATCACTATAAAATTACATTGCTCTTTCATCCAGTCTGTCTCATCATCTCAGTAATTACTTTGGGGACTTGATATCGTGATTCATTGTCGTATGCAATCAACAGTTCAAACATTTGAATATATCGATATAAATTTTTTATGGACAGTAAGTTTTATATTTTTTATGATAATGAACAACCAGTGCATTTAAATACAGAGATTTGACATGTTATTGTAATTCACAGGACCTTGTAATCACAACGACCTTTTTATATTTAACATTCAAAAGTTTCTTTCATTCTATGATTGCACTGCGTCATAAAATGAAATAAGTCCCTGTGGTGCAGTTGTTTTATATTGTTGTGATAAATGTTCACCAACTAACTACAATAAAAGACCTTCTTTAATTACTTTCTACGTAATAAATAAACTTTAGTTTGTAACTTTATGTTAGTACCTCGCCAATTCGATTTTTAAACATCCTTGTCAACAAAACTTTTAAAATTAAATTTGAAATGAGATAAAAATAAATAAAGTGATTCAGCTGAGGTATCAAGTTGATAAAGTAAAATTAACGTCAGCACTACTGCAAGAAGTTACTTTTCATCGTTTTCTCAAGAACTGACTTAACTATTTCGTAGTTGTTATCGGTTCCTTGTTTTTCTTTTTTATATTTGCAGAAAGAAATTACTTGTGAAAGTTTTATAAAATAAAATCGTTAGTTTTGGATAATTACCATCATAGAATAAGCAGGAGCAAAATAGTACTTTTGCGATAAGAACTTTTAGCGGGCGAAAAAGTGACTTGAATTTGGAACATACATATAGGTATAAACATAGAAATAGAACGCAAATTGTATGAATTACTGTGTTGGCTGCACGGAGCGAGGAGCCGCGCTATATAAAAAAAAAACAATATCGCGCAAATGATGTCTATGTTATTGTAATCAGTATGTACATATTTTCTAATAGAAAGGGGATGAAAAGTAGAGTGTATGACTCGAGAGAAAATTCTGTCGTTCGGGTACTTTGAACCCCTCGCTCCGCTTCGAATTCTACGTTAGAATCCTGAGCGGATCGAGAAATTATATTCCAAGATCCCTCGCTTCGCTCCTGGCCCTCGCCGTAAAAATACTACTTTGCTTTCTTGTGATACAATCTACTATTCTTTATGTGACTGTAGAAATACTTAAGTATTTAGGACAGAATTTTAGCGGTCGGTGCGTATTTAATTGGTGTTGATTTAAAAAAAAAAAGAGGTTAATTATACCACAACAGTTACTGGAGCCCTAAAAGTAGTATTATTAACTAAAAATGTCTATTATAATTTTTTTAATGTTTGAAGAAAAAAATTGTTTTCAAATTAATTCTACTTTTGGCTATGTAGTATTATATAGATTTATTATATTTCCAATGAACACTTGAAGAATACCGCCATCAGTAATTTACATGTCAAAGTCATTTCCAAAGCACTTTTATTTGTCGCCACAATACAAATTTACTTTGTGAGTCAAGCATCTGAATAAGTAAGTATTCATCGATATTATTTTACGAAAAAACAATAAACTTTTCTTATTACATTTTTGTTTTTGAAAGAAAGTAATACAAATTAGTTTTATTTAATTAATTTAAATGCAAATTAAATAATGTTTAAAAGTTTTTAAATGAGTTCTTAATTTCTTGCCCCATGTCTATCTGTCTTTATATATATCTCAAATATTTATTTATCCAGTTGAGTATAGATAATGCTATTTAACGATCAAACTTTTTGTTTCTTTACTCCAAATATACTATTTGTTGTTTCTATAAGTTTTACTCCAAAATAAATGTTCTACCTCAGCCACCTCTTGCAAGATGGTGATCCTCTATAACTATTATAAGTATATATATTTTCTTATATATATATATATATATATATATATATATATATAATATATATACTTATATAATATATATATCGCATTATTAACTTTTCTTATATATATATATAAGAAAAGTTAATAATGCGATTTTGTATAGTTTTCGGTAAAGTAAACGATCTGGAATTACACTGAAATCCTTCTTGAATATTCTAACATTATTAACTTTTTTTTAGGAGTCCTGAGTAACTCTAGACATCTGTGTGTATTTTAGTGTGTATGTGTGTACATGTTCTATGTAAGCGTTTTTTTTTACCTCCATTTTTCGCCACTTAAATATGTAATAAACTTCGGTTTTATACCAATTGATGCTTGGGTGTTTGCGTAACTTAGAGCTGATTACTTTTCAAGTGAAACCGAAATAGTAGTTTAGTTTAGTTTTATAAAATAAATTGAAAACCGTTTTTTGATGATTTCGGAACAGCTAATTTCACGATCGGCTTTTAAGGTTGAACGGCTAGTGCGTTATTTATAAATAACTAATTGTGTTCTTGGGGTGCTAGTATCAGCCGATGAGTGTTAATGGCAGACAAAAGTGACTTCAATTAGAAAAAAAAATACTTTGTTTTTCTTTGGTTATTAAGAAAATGTAAAAAAAAACATGGGAATTTATTAATAAATTGATAATTTTATGAAATATGTATGCAATAAGATGTTTTAATAACTTTAGTGCAAATAATAACAGAATTACAAAAAAAATATGGTAAAAATAATGCTATATGAATAATAAATCTAAAATTTTTCTTTTATTACCAGGAATATTCGTTATCGGGAAGTTGATGCGAGAAGGCCCGCAAACATTACTGCGTGTTATTTTATATGAATAATGGAAGTATGTTTTATATGAATAATATATAGCTAGGCTCATAAGTCTTAACTCTTTCAATAACTTCGTATGGATAAACAAATGACATACACATTAATTAGAATTAATTTAAAGTATTACGGTTAATGCTAATAAATGTCTGAATCTCACTAATTTTAAAGTTCTACTAATTTGACACGTCTTGTTAAAACGTATAGCTGTCATAATTACTAATTAAGAAAATCATTATCTTTCAGTTAGATACTACTTGGTAATTTCATAGATTTGTATTTTGATACTACGTGCATTAGATCAAAGATGGGAAATAAGTAAGAACTAGTATAATAGTTACTAAATAAGGTTTTTATATGTAAGTACAAATACATGTTTTCTATGATTTGGTAGTCATATTTAGTGTAGGGTATTTTTTATGAAACATTTTAAATGCAAACGGAGTCGAGTTTACAAATAGAAAAACTGAAATCTAGCTAAAACGTCTATGCGGCAGATTTATATCAGTATTATAAGTCGTATATTGACAAGAGATCATAAATTTCTGAAAAGTAAAATTTCAAATAATTCAGAAATTACATATCATAAATTACGTCATCTTTTGCTGAAACAATGCTTGAATTATATTCTATTTTTTAGTGAACTTTTTTTCATTTAAGTTGATTTGTCAAAAATCTAAATTGTTGGATTTCGGCAATAACTTTGAAGTATACAAAAGCAATAACTGATTGCAACAAATTTGCAACTTGCATTGCTTGATATTGCAATTATGATTGTTTGGAGACCGGGCAAAAGTAAAGGCAAATGTCGAATTTTTTTTAAAAAAAAGAACAACTAAATTACGCAACTAATTAGTGTTTTTTTAATTGATCTATTATTTAAAAATATTATTGATTAATTATACCATCACGTAACTTATAAGGACCCATAATTCAAACACTTATAAAACATGTTACTAGATACTGTACATACTATACTTGTTCGTTCGTTTTGCATACTAACCTGTAGTATAAGTTTAGAACCGTCGTGTCTATTATATATTGTAATTATATTTACTATATTCATCCGAAATTTCTAAAGCCAAGAGTAAATCTATCGAATTTAGTTGGTTGGCAAGAAATTTACAATCCAAAGTGGCCAAGGAAATGCCAAAATATACCGCTAAATCTTGTCTTGTTCTACATGTTCCTACTATTTTAAACAGTATGTTTTTTTTTTTTTTTTTTTTTTTTTCCGTTGGAAAAACCCGTTACGGGTACCCCGTCGGCCCATGGGGGTGACGGCCGGGGGGTGATGTGGGACTACCCGGCAGCATAGAGGATGCTGCCATTTTTAAGGCTACCCACTAAAAACCCAACGGTTGCCCTCTGCGCCGTAATGGGACGTCACGGGATCGCGTTAGCACACACCGTGACGCCCCGGCGAGACCCCCCAAATGAGGGTGCCCCGAGCAACGTAGAGCACCCTCTCATCGTAGGCCTATGTTAGGTAAGGGGGGTCACCCTCCCCCCTCACCAGGCCTACAACTGGGGAAGGAAGCGACGGGCGTATTCCCGCCTCCTTCTACCCAGTCTCCCCCAACAGTATGTTACAGCAACAAATTGTAATTAATTATATAAAAAGAACGATGTTTTTAAATAATAAAAAAATATTAAAATTAGGAAGGATCTAAATTCCCTTATAATAAGTAGATTTGGGACTCGAATATACACATTTAACTTTTTTTTGTAAATACTGTAATTAGATTAATAAGACGTTTCTTATATTAGATAAAATCTTTATTATGTTTTTACAAAAAACTTGTAAGCTATCCGAAATACAATATGGCTGAAGTATTGGCAAAACTCTCTCCAATTAAAGACTCCCAACCTCATACTATTTTTAAGAACCGATTAATTATAACAATATTTTTTCCATTATTTTGTATACTATCCCTCAGAGAATGGATATACTGCTATTAATAAAATTATAATTGTTACATAAAACATCCTAGTCGTCAGTTTCTACCATTTCAGGAAAACGTTCCAGGGAAACGTACAAAAACAAGCCTTGTTAAGACGAGTTACTGAAGTTTCATCGTTTATTATTATTGATCTAAACAGTTTTTTGTCGGTTTCATTTTAACTTTAATACATATTTTTATGAAAAATACATCTTTAACGTTGTTTATAGTATCAATCTGAAAGTTTTCAATAGATTATAAAAAATCGCATACAAATTTTCAAACAAAAAGTAGATGTACTCTAGACAGTAGAAAGATTTTAGTTTAAACATAAATTCTTAGATATTATATAATCTGTGTCTTTAATGTTTATCATAAAACATAAATAACAAATTTTATTTTTATATTAATTTTATAGTATGAACACGGTTTCAAAAAATTGAAAATATACGAGGTAAAAAAATTTAACCTGATGATAACTTTGACAAAACAGTACGTAAAAAAAAATATTATCAAATTATAGCAAATTATTGTCAACTAAATAGTCTGGATTTAAATTAGTAGCTTTAAAACCGCAACCAATATGACTTGAAACTGTTTTCATTAAAATTTATGATCCGTCGAAGGTACATTTTACAATTATATCCAGACCGTTACCTTAATAAAACTGTTGTTAATTAGGGAAAAATCTTCGTAGCGACTGGTTGAAAATACCTTAATTACAGTCATATATTAATAATTTTTAAATGTCCCCATATGATTTAATTATATTCTCGACAGATACTCCATTTCTGTAATAATTTCTTAATTTTTTTATCTACATAAATAATAAAAACAAACCTTATTTTTAAACAATTTTATATATGTAAATTTATGCTCAATTGCTTCAATTGGATCAGTTGATTACACAAGAACAGACACAAATACATTTCATAGCATTAAAAACCTATAACAATAGGGGTTGATTGTATCCAAATTGAACAGCCGACGTAATTTCGACGACCGCGGTTCTTAATTATAGGAATTGCTTTTTTATTAAATGTTTTATTTAAATCTTAATATCCTATATCTGATAAATTATTGGGTTTATGAAAAGTAGTTTCAATTTATGCTTTTATAAGCATAAGATAAAATAATAATAATGATATATACTTTATAATTTTCTGATCTTATGTACATATAATATATATTTTTCTTACATTACATTAAAAAATAGTCTTTTTTAAAAAACAAGTATTTTTAATATTAATATTAGTACAATTTATATCTTCCAAAAATAATGACATGACATACTAGCAAAATTATTTAAAATTAGTAAACAGGTAATAGATTCATATTAGAAAGCTTTTACTTGATTAAAATGCAAAATGTATGATTGGAATTATCCAATCAGAACTCTAAGAGTAATGGTACCCATCGCCATTGATCCAATAATCAGTTATCTAGTAGGCAATCATACCGCTCAGTTCACAAAAAAAAATTGTAGAAGTGAAATGTATTATATGAGCATTGATCAACAACTTTATAGAGTATATAAGAGTAAGTCAATTATCTAAATACGAATGAAATTAATGTGAAGCACGAACTTGGAATGGATTGAAAGTTTCATACTAAATATATAACTTTTTAACCAAAACTTGATAATTTGGGTTTGGCTTAACTCTTTGCCCGAATTCTTGGAAGACAACACTTGTCTATTCGATGTCTAAAGAAGGTGATAGCTCAGACCCAGCTTAAGAACCTACATAGTTTTGGTGACGTTCAAAGCTCGCTGGTTCGAATACTGCTCCTACCAAATATTTTTTATTGTCTGTATATTAAAAAGATTTATTTATGTTTAATTTACATTGAAGACATGAATTATTATTATTTTAATTGGCAAGCCTGTGAATGAAAGAACTTTTGCAGTACGTGAGGGATTAACACCAATATCCAGATATTCCAAATCAAAAGGCCAACAAACTCTGCATACATTTATTGATGTAATTTAATTTTACATCGTTTCCAAATGAAAGTTCCTTTTCAAGTGTCTTGTTTCCACTTCAAACCAATTCTTGTTCTGGAGCAGGAAAAATTGTTTCAATCTGTGGTGAATATTTATTGCTACTGTATTTTTAATAGTTGTGTAAATATTAATTCTAGTGACGCGTCAGAACGTAGGTAGTTTTTATATAAAAAATATATATGGAAATTTCAGATCAATTCAAATAAAATAAAATTTTACATAACCCTGTTATCCAATTTTATTAAAACAGTAATAAACCTCAACTTTATATGTCATTTATCACTTGAACGAACAAATCTACTTCGATGCTCGTAATACCTTACAAAATATGAATGTTCGTACTAAAAGGATATCGAATATCAAAATATTTTGAGTCTACTGCTATTACAATTTATACTGAATAAAGAATATATAACGTAATAGGAAATTATATATCTATAGATATAGATATAGATCTATATATATTTATACGGTACCGCAGGTCGTTGTCCTTATATAAAGATCTTTAATAATCTACCAAATTTTACTCATTTTACTCTCGAGGGTAGAATAGCCCATTGTTTCTGTTTATAGCATAAGGTACGTGGCTAATTGTTTAAATTAATTTCATTCAATTTGATATACAAAACAAATATTTATAAGATTTGAGTTCCTTCAATTTTGTTTAATCCTTATATTTATTTTAGTCATTTTTAAAATACATACCGTCGTAATATTTAACAATATTCCTCATCCTTCACCTACAAAACTTATTTGGACCTTGAACCAATATCTGTTATAATACTCGATTGACATTTACAAATGAAGTGACGACCTCGTTCCTAACTTTGTAGACGTTGTTTCGTGAATTAGATCAAACATATTTAGAACTCGTTTAGTTGTTAAGTTATATTTCCTTTATTAAATTTGGACTTGTTATTTTTTCATATGGTATATTATATGAATTTTTTTTTGTAAACAAAACTCTTAGTGAGTAATTATTCAATGTTTGATTTGAAGGTTTGATGTAAAAGCTCAAAATATTTCTCTTTCTTAAACTTTACAAATGTAAAATTTGTAGGACAAACAAGTACATCTTTATCTTATTTATAACAAAGTAAAGTTTCTTGCTACATTTCATGTGTGTATTAAGTCTAGAAATGAAAGAAAAACAAATTAAGACACGAACTGAGTACTCAACTATGAGCCACATATAATAAATACATTGTTAATATTTATAGGATTTTTATAGTTTAAAAAAGTCTCAGTTTAATTTATTTTTAAAGAAAAGAGATCAAATTATTGAAAACATCTTAAGAAAGTTACACCAACTTGCCTGTAGGTGTGTGTTTGAAACATATACGGTATACTGATGATTATTACTACTGTAAAATTTACCTATCTTTTTATAGCATTCATAAACATTACTATATTTATCTCTATTAACTGTAGAACACATGGCTGTAAAATTTATAAACTCTTCAACTACACACACTCTGACTCTTTTGGCCTGTTTAGTGAAGTTGTTTATAAAGTTTATGAATCAGCGACTCTAGATTGCTCTCTAATTGACATAACTCGTAAGTTCATTAACATATGATATTTCGTGTTATTAAATAACTTTTACAAAGTTATGTCTTCCTCTGAGACTATTAAATAAACCTATTCTAGAAAGCGAATAAGTCACGTTTAATAAAGCGAATAAGTTCCATTAACTTAATTTAGTATGAATTTAATTCGTTATTTTTTGATAAAATGTATAACAAAAACCATTAAGATAGTACAGCGGAAGTTGAAAACAAATTAAACACAGCACTTGCGGCCGCGCGAACAAAAACTATCTAGTGTTGGCGCGCTCTATGACCATTTTGCAGACGTTAAACATTTTTAAATGTTTTACTTCTATCTCTGTGCTATTAAACAAAGCTGGTGGAAAACATATTTTTTAAATTTTATTAATATTGTTATTTTAGAAAAACTGGTATTTCTAACTTTTTGAAAAGACTGAAAGCAGATAAAAAAGATGTACAATTGGAATATTAATTTATTCTAAACTGAATCCTATAATTCTTGAAATAATGTCATTTTTCTCATGTATACTATATACAACAAATGTTAACTAAATCCTATTACTATCAAAAGAACTATCTTAGATATTTTTTATATATTTTCGGTTTAAACCATTTCATATTCGAATCCTTTATATGTATAGTAACATCAATATGCAATATGCTGTAACAATGTTCATCTCATTCAGTTTTCAATTTTCCACATTGTTTCCCGCATCTTCTATTTGGCATTAGATCTCGATAAAACTGACATCGAGAATAAAAGAGGTAGAGTTTATTAAACATCAATGCTTGTTTTATTTTAATATTATTTTACATATTTACGAAAAATGTCCAACTTAGCGATCCTTTAAGTACTTTGAAGTATTTATAAAGTGCTTTAGTTCCAACATCAGCTTTACTTAAAGCTGTTCAATAAAATATTATTATTTTAGGGAGAATTTATCATTTAAAATGACTCCTATGTTCAACAAAATATTCTTATAATGTTAAGAAATATTACTATCCCAATATTATGCTCAAGCTCGAACATGTTAATCGAAATACTGCTTATAAATTTCGATATGATTTGAAATTTTCATCTTGTTAAATTTAATAGTAAATTGACTACATATTACACATACGAGTTTGAACGTGGAGGCTCTTGATGATCCGGCAGAATCTAATTTCCCTATCTCTCGTGCACTAATATCTTATTTTAGCGGAACCTTCATATTTCATATAAAAATATCTTCTAAATATTACTTTAGTTATTATTTAGGTTTGCGTCCGTTATTACTATGTTTGTAAATAAATACTCATGATATAGAGATTGAGAAATATATAAAAAAATAGCCAGACTAGAAATATCAATTAATATGATAAGTTGTTAATGATAAAGACCATGTGAAGAAAAGACATGAAACAAAAATATATTTATTTCATTCTATTAGCTTATTATTTAAAAAATATTTTTAACAGATAATGATTGTATATAGCTTCTTTTAAAACCACTTTCAAATATATGTTTAAATCATTATAACACACAAAACTAATTAGTTTAAGCAATATTTTTGTGATCACAGCCGTTCTCTTAATTCATAATGACATCATCTACTTGAGCTTCCTTTCGTTTATTCTAAATGGTATTCCAAAAGTGTCTTCATTGTTCTTTATTACTGAAATAGTAAAATTTGTTTAGATATTTATTTTTCATTTATTTAACATTTTTAACCACGGTAATGTATCTATACAAAATTAGAAACGAAAAAGTTTGTTTGTTTAAACGCTCCAATTTTCGAAATTACTGGTTGGATTTGCAAAATACCTTTCGATTATGGTAGTAAAAAAGGTATTCGATAAAAATCACAGGGACTAATTCGTACTAAGGCACTGTTATAATATTTTGTCGATATTTAAATAAAACACATCAATGTTTACAGACAGATTTGAGATCAATAGATTTTAAGTTAAATTAAAATGAAGACGATGTTATTAACTATGTTGTTATAGAAGACCATAATTTTTTGCTCAAATCAATTAGATTATCCTAAAGAGAGATTACGATATGAGAGCCCATTTGGCTTAATGCAATGAACTGATCAGTTTGAGAGCGTTATACAGATAAGTAATTAGAAAAGATACAATTTAAATTGAATTCCAATATTTATTTGAAAATTTTTAATTTTTTTTAGGTAAATGACTATGTTCTACCTGTGCACAATAGATAAATCAGATTTAGGATTTATCAATACAAAATATAAAACATAATATTTATTATTTGAAGATTCAATGTTTCGATTACTATTGACCCCCCAGATGGTCCAGTCTATTAATAAATGTATCTCATAGATATATGAAATTATGGAAAACTGAAAATACGATTTCTTTGTTGAATGAAGAAAAATGTAGTAGTAGGTTGGATCAACGTAAGCAATTTTTTTTTTCCTTTGGGAAAACCCGTTATGGGTACCCCGTCGGACCAGGGGGGTGATGGCCGGGGGGTGATGTGGGACTACCCGGTATCATAGAAGATGCTGCCATTTTTAAGGCTACCCACTAAAAAACCAACGGTTGCCCTCTGCGCCGTAATGGGACGTCACGGGATCGCGTTAGCACACACCGTGACGCCCCGGCGAGTCCCCACGAACGTAACTAATTTCCAAACTGTAGTGTAAAGCCTTTTAAGCGTATTTTCATCTTATCAAGCTATAAATAAGAAAACCAAGGATTAAAAACAATTCTATTAAAAAAATATATAATTTTCATTAAAGCTTTGAAACATATATTTTCGATTACAATTAAAAACAATGTTTAACTTCAGGTAAAGGATTAAATAAACTTTATAATCCTATAAAGGGTTTAAAAAGGTTTTATTAGAGTTAAATATACATTATAAATACAAAAGCTGTTAGACTTAGGTAACTAGGTGCAAACCTAAAAAATAATTAAAAGTAATTATAAGCTCCATCAAATTCGAAAAGAACCTGCCAAGGTTGCCTTTGAAATATGTTCTAGAAATGAACTGATTATAATTGTAGATTTTTATGACGTAAACAAGTATACACTGGTATTCGAAGTGAAAATAAGTAAATAGGTTATAGAGCGAGTTCGCTCTCATGCAAATGGTTCATTATAAAAAAAATTGTTTATTGTATCTTCCTTACCATTTGTCATATTTATGTAATACAACAAAAAAAAATTATGAATTGAAAATAAAATCTGGATAAGTATTTATCATATTTATTTCAGCAATAGGGACCCATCGATATTCTTTATTGAATTTAAATGTATTTTGCGAAAAGAATCAGACGCGAGAAACTGACATTGATAAAATAGGACAAGGCTTCAAAACTACTGAGTTATTAAATAAAATAAATTGAATATATAATATTAAAATTGTTTAAATATAATCTCTTAACATTTTCAATGTTAATGTTAGGTTCTAATTTTTATTAGGTTGGGTGGATCTTCAACAATTAACATATCTATTTCAATTTCCAAATGAGACAACAATATTTTCAAAGGAAAGATGAAAGATTGTAACCTTCCAACGAAACCCGTACAAGGCTATTTTTAAAATTTACTTATTTATATTACGAACTTTTTAACACAGATGTTTGAATTTAGTTAAGTATTAATTAATAAAATTTTGAACCTAATTAAAATATAATTATGATATGTATAATAATTAACTAAACATTGTTATCGTATTTAAGACTTTTAATCTGTATGAATTAGGATTTCTTGATGATTTTCAAGTTTTTAAATAAATAAAATATAGTATTTAAAACTTTTAAAACTTCGATAAACGATTTATTCTCAAAATCTCTCAGCTTGGACGAATTAACTATAATCATAAAATAAAATGAAAAAGCGATATCTAAAAGGTTCCTTTAGAAATTCTCAAGGGGGACGATGAAGTAACTTTGAACGAATTTTCTTACAGGCGATTTTGATGGAAAAAATAAATGGACAAAAAGAAGTATTTAGGGAATATGTTTCATCTTTTTTATATAACATAATTACAAAACACATTTCAGTCTTAATTTGTATGAATAGAATGAAGTCTTTTAGTTTTTTTTAATACAAAGTATACTTAAATCATATTTTCATATGTACGAATTTATACTGTACTATATTTAATATATACTTACTGGCTGTAATATTTTTAATTTTTATTTTGAATACAAAAGTACTTATTGTTTGTCAATCGTAAGAGATGGAGATAAAATATCGCGGATAAAATATTTTCTGTAGGATTTCTTACAGATTTAAAATTATTTAGTATACTTTAAAAAATGTAGGTGAGTGAGTAAAGCTCCCAGGTACGTTTTTTTGAGACTATTCGTTATAATTCAGTAAATTTACTTCTGTGTATAAGTTATATAACTATGATAAATTTTAGTACTCAAATATAAAAAGGTCCAGTTTGAGAAAAATTTGAAGTTTATTTATTTTATTAGAATGGACTGTACTTATTTCAAAACAAACCGTCTAAACCGTTTAAAGTAAGTATATATTTGTAAACTATAAGACAATTAGTTTTCATTGATGAATTAACAAGCAGTCATATTAACTTCCTGGCCAAGAATTATTTTTTTTTTCTTCATATAAAATTAATTTCTTCAATACTTTACAATATTAATATTATTATAAATAACCTTATTATTATAATAAACCTTCGAAACAATGAATATTTTTTAAATAAAACTAAATATTTGTAAATTAATGGTTTTGATCGAATAACTTATGTGATAGCTTATAAAGTAAAGCAATTTAAAAAATCACTGAAGCATTTTACCAGGAGTGGCAATCTGGGTTGATGGACAGCTAAAGATTTCCAATTTGAACCAACCTTCTGAATCTATTTATATTCGACTGAAAATGGAAGACTATTTATTACTTTAATTCTTAACTTCTTAGAAGTTAATACGTATGTATTAATTTTGATATCTCATAAATACCTTTTTTTTGTATTCCCTTTTGAGAATTTTTAGCGTTATTTATGCCACTATTTATAAAGACATTGATATTAATATCGCCATTACTAAAATTAAATGAATCACATTTAAGAAAAGATTCAGTTTAGATTTATTTTTACGTCATTGTCGCGACAGTATGAATGTTCTACATTATGTAAAAAAATACTGTATATTTCAAATCTCCAAAAAGCTTGTACTTAGGATGATTGTACAGAAAATAATTTGATAATATATAAATTGCGTTAAGTTATGTCCTTGTGATAAATGTTTCGTCTCAGAATAACGACAATAATTTGTTGGAGAAAGCTTTTGGCAGATTTTCTTCCTCTTTTTTTGTTATCAAATTTACTTATGGGAAATTAAATGGGTAATTTCCTTTCTGGGCCACGTTTAGTTAATGTATCTGCTATTAGTTTGTATCTCTCCTTCATTATTTGCATTAACTTAAATATTTGAAATAAATCTATCTTTAACTGTTTATTAAGTTAGTGTTAAATAATTAAACGTAATGTTACCTAAAATTTTCAAAAGTAATTTACAATAAAATCATATATTCAAGTGATTTAACCCATCTATATTTTAACATTTTAAATTCAACCCATTATTCCATTGACAACGGTTTACATCATACTGTTAGCCAGATTGGCAAAGCAATATAAAAAATGTTCATGAAAAAAAACATACATATGGCTCTTTCGAGGATTGTAACCAGTACGTTAATGATAAAAATAGCATAAATTAATGAACATTCATAATAAAGTTTATTTATTGCAGTCACTACTCACAAATCTACAGGTGGTTTTATCTGTATTGAAATTCTCAAGATAGATGATAATAATATGCCAATTTAAAATGTAGTATTACTCAAGCATTTACCAACATCTGACTGGATTATTTAAATGTGGAATGATGGATACTTCACTTGAATACAATAGACCTGTAATAATAATATTTTGTGCAATTTAAATATATATATTTATATAAAATATGTCAAAAATATCGAGTTTTAGACAATGGTAAAATAAGACAAGGCAACAAAAAATAGAACTTATAAAAAAACTATATATTCTGTCAGTAATACTTAATTTATACAGATAAAAATTTTATTACAAGTTTTAAACTCGAGTTAGAAAAAAAGTGAAAGAACCAATTGAAAGAAATACATACGAGTTAATTTTCATACATTAAGACTAAACACATTACATCAAATAGATAAACGGCTATCAACTTCCTAAAGTCCGTATATGTTCAGTACAATGAGTGTTTATTCACTACAAACGATTATCGTAGCCAAATTACTCTCAAAGGTCCAGTTCGGTGTTACGAAACAATTTAAAACAATATGTTTTGTAATTTGGGTAGCAATGTTGTATGAATTTATAATCGAATATGTTACATAACTTGAAGTTCAAAAATGTGAATTAGCGTCCAAATAAACATTGCATTTTTAACAAAGAATAGATAATTTATCAGGAAGAGGTAAAGATTCATTCTATAGATTCACCGTATGGGTTCTGTGCCCATCACGTTTCAGGACCAGGAGTGCAAATAGTGCAAATAGCACCTACTTAGAGAAAGGTTTAGGAGACCCCTAATAAATGTGCAAGCATTTCATTTTGACTGTTTAAGCTTCTCTCCCAGCATAAACAAATTTAAAACAAATCTACTTATGCTGCCTTTGAATAGCGGTATACCAGATCATTCAATATCGTATTACGTACAGAGAACAACATTACATCTATCCTGAGGTATTTTTTGAATATTAGAAACATTAATTATTGTTACATTCGGCATAAATAGAGTTATTATAAATGTTACAGTAAATAAATATAAATATTATTATCTAGTTGTTGTGGTACGTAAAAGTACTATTATTTTAACATTGAGGTAAACGTTTTTAAATTACGATAGTTTTAAATTAAGAGTTTATAGTAGGCCCAGGCACCTGGAGTTGACCCGATAGACTCCATAAGCCAGGAAAGAAAATAAATCTTTTAATATCTTTCAACTAATGATTGCAATTATTAGTAGTTATAAGTTTTAATAATGTTTTGAATAAGTGAAATGTTATATATTTGTTTGAATATTTTATTATTAATATTATTTTGCAGGGTTTTTAATTTTTTCTGCATTTTGAAAAACATATACATAATTATACTGGCATTACTGAGTTCTTAAATGCGAGTATACAAGGCAATTTAATAAAATATTATGTTTATTGACATAAAACCGACACAGATTATTAATTAATTTATCTATACCAGCAGGATTCAAACCCGCAAACTCTGGGAACCGCTACTCGCTTCGATGAATTTAGCATTCTATAAATGGCAGTCTTTATGGGGACGGATTTTAAAATTTATACTTATTTAAAATTTATTGAGTATAACATGGCTATATATTTAAAAACAATTTAAAATACCGACAAAGACTCTTATATCTAATGTAGGCTTATAAATACATAATGACTTATAGCAAAAAAGATAAACACCTTTTGTTATTACACTGAATACCTTTAAAAAAGGGTCGCTAAAAATTCTCTTCTTCAAACGAGAACAATATAAATAAATGAGTAACAAATCTCCGAATATTCCTTCAAACACTTGATATCAAATTAAGTGTAAAATTTACTCTTTGTTTTAATAATCAGCATTTTAATCTTATGATTGAGCAAGTAAAGTATTGTCAATCATTTTGAATGGTACAACTACAACAAGTTTAGAACTCGGTTTGCATTTAGTTAAAATATACAGTAGTTAGTAGAATCTAAGCTTTTACTTTATGCCTGAATTAAAACACACTGTTCCCTAAAGCTTATTTAAAATCTAATTACTAAAATTAAAGCAACGTGTCGATTTTGGTTATTTTTTTTTTCCATTTAGTCCACAAAAAATATTTGTTATTGGTTAGAAAAAAGTACAATCTAAAGTTTTATTTTATGCCTGAATTAACACACTGTTCCCTAAAGCTTATTTGAAATCTAATTACTAAAATTGAAGCGACGTGCCCACTAAAGATAATTTAGTTTTACCATTTAGTCCATAAAAATATATGTTATTAGTTAGAAAAAAAATTAAATTTTTAATAGTAAGTTTGATAAGGTAAATGAAATATTGCAATGAATTAATTTATGGACATATAATTTAGGAAGCACAAAATGTTTTTTGAAAAGTTTTAAAGCAATGAAAAATTAAGGAAACCTAAGAGTTTATTGTATTTAAAATTGACAGTAAATTGTATTTTTATTATAAACGTAATTAAGGTATTCTAGAAAGTTAAACGTTTAATCTATGGGTAATATAACAATATTATATAATATTAATAATATTATGGGTAATGAACACATTGCCATAATGATTAAACAAACCGCCGGTCTAACGACTTGAATCTCGAATATTAATAATGGCCGTACATTTATTTTATTTCATACTTTAAAAATATTACTTATATTTATCTGAACATCAGAAACTGGGATGAATATATTTTTAATTTTATATACAGTAAATAAATATGTCACCACAAATCATGCCATTTAACATTTGCATTCTGAAAGCCCTCGGTTTATCTTAGAAAAAAAATTACAAAAGAGAGCGTAAATAGCTCGTTGAGATTTTATATGAGATGTTTATAAAAAGATATTCTTTTCTATCGGGACCAATTTAGTTAAATCGCTTAGAGTATTTGGGTCCGTGATTGTGATGACTGCGATACCCATTGGTTTGATTGTTTGAAATCGTAAATGTTTGTGTAGTGTAAAAATATAACAAATTTTTAATAGATAAAAATATTGAAAATATCGTTAATATTCAATTTCGTTGAAAGTGGATCAATAATTTTGGCTTATAATTTGTTATTCGATAGAATTAAAGAAGTTATTAACTTTATTTATGAAAGAATTCCTACCAAATTAGGTTATTATAATAATATTTAGTTAAGTGTTATATTACATGGAGGTAAAACGCAAAAACGATATAAGTATGTACATTGAAATAGAACTGCACTTGAGTTAAATCTTCGGGAGATGCATCAGTTCGTACAAGCTTTAAATGGGTTCCTTTATAAAGTCATAGTATTCAATTTTTACATACTATGTCGTGTGAAGATGGTCTAAATTGTATACAGTGAATACAAATTATGATAATTATAAGTAAACTCTCAATAATTAAACAAATTAATCGTCTACAAAAAGCATTATTATTATAATCTTTTAATTTTCATGTTTCAGATTATATCATCTTTATAAGTAAATATTATATAGTATAACACATTGTACCTAAGTCAATATTTTACTTATTACATACTCATAACATTCTCAATATGTTTAACTGTAAATCGATGCTTTAAAACTAATAAAAAAACTATATCAAATGTACTTTATTTTTGCATAACAAATATTTTCCAAAGGTTTCCTTAAAAAAAATGAATGACTTCAGTTCACGTGAGCTGGTAGGACCGGAGAAACATGAACCCCTTTTAAATGTTACTTGTTTCTAAAGTATTAATATTTATTTTAAAATTGCATAAAATATGCAGCTGTAAAAATATAACAAGGATGAAAAATAAATAAAACTGTAACATTGAATATATTTTGTTGATTTCCTTTATTTGAACAAATTTTAGGTAAATTATATGATAAACATAAAAAAAACAAAAAGAGATAGTGACTTTTAATGACATCTGATTCTTAATGTCAAATACCAATCATATAACATATAAATATGTAGAGTTGAATAATTCCTAGTTAATTCCTTTTGATATTCTGAAGCTTTTAAAATCTGTTACTCCAAGATCTTAAATACCAAGAAATAATACCACTACAATATATCAAATATCAACACATGATATAATTTTAAAGGACTTGTCTATTATTATATCGCGGTTTTGAGTCTGAGCTCGAGGGTGGAATTTAATCAAATACAGAATGTATTTATTTTAGTTAAAAGTATAGGTTTACTTACGACGTCGCTACTGAATTGTTCTTTTAACACGATAATCTGATGACTGTAAAACATTGGTATGATTCTGGTAATTATTGCTACAAGTAAAGTTACGATATAGCCCTCTATATCATAATGTGATATCGTATCGTTTGATGATTGTGAATGATAACATCCTTTTCAGTGTATCTAAAAATAAAATGTATCCAAGCGGAATAAACCATTTTGTCAGAATATACAGCTAGTTCTATTATGTAAATTTATGAACAAAATGAACATGAAACACGAACTTGTAATTGAGGGACAATTAATATGCTAATAAAATTTCTAACCTATCGTGTATCAAATTGCTACCATGTTATCAATAATTGCATTTGACTTTTGCAATTTCCGTGGTTCACTGATTATTTTAGAAATTTTAAGGTTTTACTTTTTATCCAATTTTATGTATGTTTATATTACTTTTTTTTAAAACAAACAACACATTTTTTTATTAATATTTCACTATTTTAACCCAGTATTTATTTGTATATTTTTACTTTATACAATGTAATTCACTTGTCAGTAAAACAATATATATTACCAAAATAATGTGTTTGATAAAAATCGTTTTAAAAATAAGTATTATGATTTTTTTTAAAGAAATTAATTATACAATAAATTTAGTTACCGTAATATGTATACGATTATATTTTTAATTTTGCACTTCTTTTTGTAAAAACCATTAACTATATGATATATGAATTTATTCTGAAAACAAGAACAAACAATGATACATGTTAGTTCCAAAATATGAAATTGAGAAAATTTAATATTATAACTTTTTTTTTATATAATTATTATAATTGTACCGAAACATTGTTTCATTTCATTTATGAACTACTAAGTATTAATTTGGTATACAAATAAATTCTTAATTTTATTTTCTGATTTAGATTCTTGATTATAAAATGAGTCTCATTTGTATCAATTTAATTGTTTCCTTATATTTATTTTAATAACTCCTGATGCTTTAACATATAGTATTTGGTTTTTTTTTGCACGCCTACAAATAATCTCTCTGTAGTTCGTAAGGTTGGCTGGTAGAGAATGTTTTTGTAGCAATAATCCCGCCTTTTGTGTATTATTTTTATATGAAAAGAATTAAATAAATAAATAAATAAATAGTAGTATGAAATATCTTTGAATTCTTGCAATAGACATATTTTTTAAAATAATAAAGTATAATTTGTTCAATATACTGAAATCGGTTAATTCCAAAGAAGTAATGAAATAATGCAATTTAAACATACTTGTATAAATAAGCCACTGATTTATCCCATGAGAGTATAAAAGTAATTGCAAAATACAAGGTAGAGTAATAACGTATTAGTATATTATTTATAGAATCCTATATTTTTAACAATTTGAATTTACTGAAATAAATTTATTAAAGATGATTCAAGTAAAAATATAAAGATTGTTATATCGGTATCTATATTTTAAACTTTGTTTAACCCTCGTTTTAAGGGCACCGATATTTCAAAGGAGTGTATATTTGTTATTCATAAAAAATATATTTAAATAATTTACTATCTTTTTTCATAAATTAATTTTACAAACAAACTGCTTTATCTGATTTAACTGATACTACATAAAGAAGGCACTTGAATTGCAGCTTTAATAAATTTTACCGAATGAAAGCTAACTTTATATTTGTGTAACAGTTGGGTAATGTAAAGAAATTCAGGTTTTAATAGAAAAATAAATATATGTATATACAGAATTAAATATTAAACTATCTTTGAAATATCTATGATATATTATGATCTCTTCTATTTTAAAGGTTTCTAGAAAAAATATAGGTATTGGTTATTGTTTTAAATTATTTCTTTTCATATAGTTTCATATAGTTTACCGAGTTATATTTAAAATATTTAATAATTGATAGCTGCTAATAAAGCTATTTACGTCATTATTCTCAAAACAAAAAGTTTTTTGTTTTGTCTAAGAAAACATAAAAAAAGTCATTTAGATAGTATAGAGCACAGTGGAAGTAAAGTAAAAATATACATAGTACATAAAACTCGTGGCTGCGTGAAATACTGTACACTTTTGTCCACAGCGAGCATTATAATAGCCATTTTGCAGACATTTAACGTTTTTATGTAAATAACTTAATTCCTTTCAGAGATTAAAACAGAGCTGGTTGAAATGTATGCATTCATATTATTACTATAGGATACAGAAGGAGTAAAGATGAATAAAAGCTCTTAACACAAGAATAACTTCTAGTAGAATAAAGTCATAATGAAAACTATCTCTCATAACAATGTATGGCTTCTAAGCACAGTATAACATTTTTTTTTAAATAATAGTACATTTCTATAATTTTAATAATTTTTTAATTAAATTATTGCGTGTTTGTAGTTTAGATATTTTTAGGATATTTCAAGAAAATTTTATACTGTGTTTCACGCATGTATGTATGTGTATTTCTATGTTTGTATGTCAGCTATTTTAATAATCTTTCGTCAATTTAATGTACGTAGTTAAAAGATTTCGTAACTAATGCACTCTTACAGACTAAATTATTGATTTTAATTCGAGACAATTCATCATTACACATCTTCGATCCTGTATTGAGATTTTTAAAACTTGATTTTAAGACTTGATCTAAGTCAGTGATAAGGATTGACAATGAATGTTTATTTGTAATAATACACATGTTAATAATTAAGTTAATTACCATTATTTTATTGAACATGGCAGACTCTAGCGTTTAAAACCTGTTACAGAAGTCTTTGCTATCATAAGTACATTTCTTTCGGATGTGCTATTTTTATTATTATCTATTAAAATATCATGTTTATTAATTTACTTCATGCGATAATAACCAATGCCATTACAGTTACTTATCATATTCTCTGTATTTCTTTTAGATATTTTGATATGTGTTTTGAATTTGCTTCCTTCGTGGATAAATTGCTTTTATGTTTTTATGTTATTAGCTTTTTAAAAAATAAACAAATATTACAAAAAATAAATTATATAAAAATATCAATGATACAATTGTATAAGTACTGCCCATTTGTTAAACATTAACTTAGAACCTAAAGGTATTGGAATATACTAATAATTGTTTATTCAGACGTTCATTAAAAAAAACATAGTTTATTCGAGCTTGTTGTTTAATGTTTCAACTGCAAACTAATAAATTACACGAAGTGCTTTTATTGCCCAGTTTAAATTAAAAGCCTCAGGGAAATAATAGATTAAGAGCTTAAAACTTCTATTATATACTCCCCCCTAAAATATATAGGCTTTATTATATCAATTATGTATATTACCTTATAATAAGTATATATTTGTGGTAAAAATTAATAGTGTTGTTTTTTATAATTAAAATGAATTTTATTATGAAAGTGAACTATTTATATTTTATATGATAGACATATCCTTACTATCTTACTAAATTAAAATATACTTTATTTTATTAACAGATATTATTATAGATCCATGTATAATCAAAATTCCTTTGGGAGTTTTTCATTGAAGTACATAAACGTTTGTCTTGTTACGTGTTGTACTTTGACATGCTGCTGATAACTTAGATTCTAACAATTTATAATGTTATCTATACATATTCTTAAATCAATAGCAGAACATTTTCTACAGCCGGGAACTAACCACTGGATTGAACTACACCGACCTCAGTTGCTTTCTACCGACCGTCACTATATTCCAAGATTAGTGCGAGAAGCCATTGCAATTCACCACACCTTCAATCGTGACGATGGTTTTGTATAATCAAGTATGTGGAATTCAGCGGTTAAGTGTTAACAAATAGACAAATAAAAATAGTGACATTGTGGGTATGTTGTGCTGGACACTACCAGAAAGTTGTCCAAAAAGAACTAGAAGGAGGGTACATCGATTCTACCCCTGACAGCTGCAGCTTCACATCTCACACCTCAGCTGTCAAGTCGTGACCACGATCTGTGCAACTGGGTCAAAATATTGATATAATTCGAAATAATTATCATCGTGGTAATTCCGTCAAAATTTTAGTTCGAAATGAAGTTTTTCGAATCATCTGTATGTTTATCTATACGAACGCGATAAACTCTAAACGCTAAATTTCTGAAGGCTTTTTTACTGTTATTATTTTTGTTTTTTTTTTGTCAGCTGCCAGCGACAAAAAAAAACGAAATTCTTTTTTGTTTTTTAATGATTTAATTAATGATTTTATCACTATATGTGGTATATATTCTGTAACTATTATAGATATGTCTATTAGGATATATAAAGAAAATAAAGTAATCATCATTTAATCTAAATGGTTGGTTAATGGTCCTTTTAAAAATAAATAAATCTTTTGTTATTCCATTATAAGATAGCCTGAATTTTTAATACAAGATTAAGATAAATATCTTTTAGAACATATACCATCATTCGTGTCTATCATTTAAACAGTAGCACGTTGCCGATATAGTGTTTTATAAATAATAATGTACTCTGACAAGAGATTAAAGAATTTAAAAGTTAAACAAGTTATGATGGCACCGACGTACAACAGCTTATTGAAACGTCAAAGTACTACGAGTTGTATAAAGCGAATAACAAGTTTTAATTTTATTGAATTTGTTTTAGGAAACAATGAATTATATTTTAATAATAAATGAAATCACAAGTTTTTATCAGTCTTGTAGATAAAGCCGAACGGCGAAACTTGAAAGCGTTTCTACAAATGACATACGTGACTTCAATTATGGTTTGTGGGGCGTCATTGGAGTTAACATGTCACTCAAATACTGTTCTATCAATCTTACATATATTATACTGGTTTATCAATTTTGGAAATTTTTTGAATAATATAATATCGTTTCACTGTTAACTTATTTTCCAATGTTATTATTTCAGGAGGATAGGTGAAGAAGTAATCAGTAAAGTGAGTTATATAATCTAATTATATTTTTTTTTGCTATGATATATTTACAAGTTTTATTATTAAAATGTTTACCTTTCAAGAATAAAGTTGATTACTTAAAAGACTTTATGGAAGAACTGATAAACTTTGTTAAGATTAAAAATGTATTCGTACCTAAATCTAATTGTTTGAGATATCACTTTTAACTTAATTCGAATTTCCATAATTGTAATATAATGTAAGATGTAATCTTATTATACTTTTTTTTATTTAAGTAGTGTTAAATAAGTTAAAGAGTTAGTGTTAATTATACCATTGAGGGTCTAACCTGAGAATCAATTAATTTAATTCATTAAGAAATTATCACTACCTCCACTTTTCATCTATCTCAAAATTAATTTTAATCTGTATATCAATTCTATACACCAACAAATATATAATTTCATTTATATTAGTTTAGAATTTTTCTTTACTTATATAAATGTTGTTGTTTCATTAACGTAATGGATTCAAACATCGTTCAGTAATTTAGGAGTCAATTTCTTACAAGTAAAAGATCTTTGTTTTAATTCTATCCAAATATACCAGAAATCGGTGAAATATAATAAATAGATTTTGATCCTTAACTGGGAGACAAAATATAAAGATATATATTTATTGACTCCCTTAGTATTACGGATAGGGAAGTAAAGTCGTCGTCTTACATTTTTTCACGGAACCATCCTTACATATCATTTACTTGCACATAAATTTAATTTAATTAATATTACAAATGTCAGTAAATTTGTTGTACGTCTAAAGTCGTTAACAAGATATAATGTATTTCGTTAAAGAGTCAAAACGCTTAAAAGTGAAACCAATTCAAGTGTCGCAACCAAAGAATGGTGTCAAAAAATATTCGAAAATAATACATCATTTGCGATTTTTTGTTACGTTTCAATTACTTTTAGGAGTTAATCGACTATATTTATTAAAATGTAAAAATGTTGTTTTTGTTATGAGTTGTGTTTACAGTACGCTATTATCAGTAACAGTAACAGGAAGTTTATATTTTGTTAAGATTGTTAATACAAGCCACTTCGTCTTGAAAGTTTTTGCTGGCACTGAATATTCTGTGCTAACTTTAAGTGCCTTATTTTTAATGAGAAAAAGATTTATTAAGTTTTTTCGTAATCTTCAGTCCTTTGATGAAACTCTTAATATCGATCAAAATGTTTCATTGACAACACCGATTATATGGTATATGTGCGCCATTGTTGTATTATTAAGTTATAATTTAATAGAATATTTATTAACCTCTATATTTGTGGGCCCTAATAAATGGGTAGCAATTACTTTAAAATTAACATGTTTGAGCGACACTATTCATGACCTGGATATGTTGTTTTTCTGTGCTTTGTTAATTTTTATTAAGAAAAGACTTTGTGTACTTAAAGCGCATACATTTCGATTATTTCACGAAGAACAAAATAATAATGTTTGGACTCATTTCGACGAAATTGAAAATCTGTCAAAGAATAGAGACCTCGACATTAGTTCGCTGCACAAAGCTTACGATCATCTTCATAAATGCTCGTATCAACTGAATTTTGCTATAAATTTTCCGGTATGTATCCGCAAATATAAAGTTATGCTTCTCTTCTGATTTAACATTTAAATATTTCATCATTCTTAAATATTTCAGATAACAGTAATGTTATTTGCTTCGGCAGCGACTAACATTATACTTCTAAAAAATTCTTTTATTTTGATTCAACGATCATCCACGTTTTTCAGCTACAAGGAAATAAGCGATGTGGTATATATTTTTTTATTATTCATACATTTTTAGTTCAAAAAAATATATGTACTTTTTATTCCATTTATTTCTAAACGTTTACTCAGAACTAACTACGTTTAAAATCAAACGTTTTTCATATCTATGTCAATAAAATTATTTTCTCTCATTTTTATTACTTGTAATGGTATTCTTTAATATCTCTGCGTAATAATAATATGTATAGATATCAATATTGTTAAAAAATGAAAATGTACCACAAGTTTATAGTAGAGTAATTTAATATTAAAAATAATCATTTAAAAATTAATTACAGATCTTGTAAATAGAAGTGTTAAAGTAACAAAGTTGCTTTTGTGTAAACATATGTACAACATTAAGTTCCTATTTTTATTATATTAAAATTATGAATTAGTTGTATAAAACTGTAACTTATGCCATAACTGTACTTATGACTGTAAATTATTTAATGATTCCAGAAAGTTAAGGTAATCTTATATTATTCTATTGGACGTTTTTTGAAGCACGCAGTACTTCTGCTTTTGTTGTGTTTCTGCTCTCAAGCTGCTAAAACTCAAGTGACAGTTATTCGGAGCTTGTTATGTGAAGCTTTAAGCACACGTAATCTAGGTAATTATTATCTATAATTTTGTATTATTTATGCAATTGTTATATAAATCTATCTTATTTATATTTTATAAGTTCTAAACTTCATTTATATACCTAATAAGTGGTTATTTGACCTACTTTCAACACGTTAAACTTTTAATTTTATACGTCAATACAAGAATCGAGAGCCACCTTGTTCTTATTCTTAAGATATCGCTGGCTAGTTGACAATGCCGTCTCAGCGGTTTAGGTAGACGTACCTAGGTAATGTTTATTCTGACAAAAATATATAAGACACAATTTTTTTTTACAGCAAAATTTGAACGCCGAAAGATAAAAGCGTTTCTCCAAATGACGCATGACAATGAGTTCTCCTACAGCTTGTGCGGTGTCTTCAAATTGAACATGTCACTGCCTCTTAAATATTACTTCATCAGTCTTACATACCTCATCATGGTTTATCAATTTTCAAAATTTATGGAATAACTGGATATTTAGGTATTAGTTATCTATTCATTAAATATTGTTTTGTGATTATATTTTTTAAATTTATTTTAAATATATAGAAAAGAAATAATCAAAAATTATTACCTCAAATGAAAGCATACTAAGACAATACTTCTAACATTGCAGTAGTAAGGCTGTGGTCCTTAAGCTCAATAATATTTTTCATATAAATGTTTCTTATAAATTTTTAAGAGCCGGAGCTCTTGCTGGTATATCTTTATTTTTTTTATTGATGCACGTTTATTTGCCTTATATATTTTTAAATGTTTTAAAATAATATGACCATAAAACAAACTAGATGACAAATGGCCATAGATTGGCATTTAAATATTTATGTTGAAAAAAAAATTCAGATACTTTCTTATTAAATTAAATATAACAATAAATACTACATACTTTAAAAAAAAATGTCTTAACTAGTGTAAGTGTAATTTGAAAAATATATTTTAATAAATTTTCATAAGAACGATAAAAGGTTTTGTAAATAATAATATTATGTTATTAGCAATTCAAGTAGTATTCATCACATACTTTTAAATATATATAAAGATAACGACATTTTGGTTTTGATCATATTGTATATTTATAATTGAATGCATGTTATTAAGTAGAAAAGTATTGTTAAATAAATTCTTGAATCTCAATAAGTTTGCAAAAAATTATAATTTCAGCATCATTTCTATTGACTATTAACCATTTGTATGATTTATTATCATGAGCTCATAAAACCATTTCATTTAATAATTATTTAAAGATATTACAAATCAAATTATCGTCAGACGGTTTAATTATTATCTAATTGGTTCTTGTACTTATGTTGTTTTGAAAGTTATCATTATATACTTTATTTTATAGTGTGAACAACAAATCTTGATATTTTTGACAGATATCCTTTTTAAATGTGATAACATATTATGATGGGTCAATGTTGATCCAATAAATATGGGACATTTCTTTTCAGACGCTCTTTACAACGTAGACATAAAATATCTAATATGCTTCAAAATTAAGGAAAAGCTAGTCGTAACACTTTGAAGAAAATGAAATGAATTTTGTATAAAATGTTTTTTCAACGATTTATAAAAAAAAAATGTTGTATACATTTTAAGTTATTTGAATTGTTAGCTCTTCATGAGCAACACTTAATTGTTTATATAAATTTGTATCATAAAGAAAATACGAAAACAATTCCAAAAATTCAAGTAAAGATTATTTTCGTCATAGGAATTTTTATTCATAAGGTAGTGCTATAAAAGTTCTAAGGTAAAGTTGAAAACAATAACTCCCATCGCAAACACAAAGTGAATACAATTTGGGTAAAACTAACATAACTTTAAAGATACGCAAGGTAACAAATTGCCAATAAAATAGCAACAAAATGTTGCCCGTAAGTGTTCGGTCAAAGCTATAAAATCCCTTTTTAGGGAGGATAACTCTAAAATACTATCAGATTTAATGTGAATGTGTGAAAAGCGGGTATAGTTTGACAATTATTATTATAGTGAGTTAAAGTTATGAACATAAAAAATCATTGTAAATTGTAAATTATACGTTTTCTTATAACAAAACATAAATGCTCACTATATCACTCTATTTAAGTTAGTTTTTGACATATGCTGTTAATAAAATAAGCTCTCACACGTAGCTTATACGCGAATAATTTCAAGATAAAGAACTTCTTTTATACTTACTCGTACAAAAATAATCGAAGTGAGTGTTGTTTGTTCAAATTGAGAAAATAAAAAAAAAGTAACGGTTTCGAACAATTATCTTTATTATTTCTAAAAATTAACTAAAAAAATTTAAATTTATTCCGTTTTACGTTTCCGATTACAATTATCATTACTTGATCTTTTGTAGGCGGTGGAGAGTTTTCGATAATTAATGTCGACTTTAAACTTCCGAGTATTTTTCAACGTGCTACTAAGGGCTTTAAGAATATTATTAGCAAATTTGTATTTTATATAAAATAAAAAAACCTAAAGAATAGCACTCGTTAAACAATAGGTAAATATTAGGATAAACAATTTATTGCAAAAAAAAAATACAATTACATGAAGCATTGGTAATTGCCACAATTTCAAACAATAAAGGTTACAAGAATAATTTATAAGCTACTTAATCATTCTTTCATCAATTAAAAGTTCGGTTTTCATATTCCTTCATATACTAGCATATTGGACTATTAATAAAATAAATTATCTAAAGCATTTCTAGGAGACTGGGACATACGAAGAAAAGGATAAAACGGAACTTAGGAATCTGACATTATCACTCACTGATTGATGTTATAAATAACAAACCCCTAAATTTGATAAAACTGCGCGGCCACATTTGGGAATTACCATGACCCTGTGTTACGTGTTTTGTTCCTATAGCCCTTTTGATTCGATCCGTGAATACAAAAACAGCTATCTCATCTTCTCTAATCCTCTTTATTGGTTTTATATCTACGTCGTCATACGTCATCGTGCAATATCATGAACCAAATTTACTTGAAAAATTCGAATAAAATATATATCATTCAGCTGCTTCCAAATTTCTATAATAGCAACTTAAATAAAATGTTTCAAAACTACGGCACTTTCTATTTAATATACAGTTCACTTTATTAGCAAACTTTAACTAACATAAGAGTTTTTTATAAATTTGTTCAACTCAGGATATTGTAACCACTTTTGTTTACTCCTTAAAACAAACTTCTAAATCTTTATCGATAACTTTAAAGATAAAAGTCTTAAACTTGCAGTTTCCCTTATTTAATAAAAACATCATCATTCTAATTATCAGAGAAGAAACTATCAAGTCTTTTAACGTATAGAAGTTCTATATTTTAGTTAAAGTTTTAATTTGAACTCTTTTTTTTCTGCAATATACACCATTATATGTAACATTAATGTAAATAGTAAAACTATGTTTTTAATTTTTCTTTGCCTTTAATCTTGTAAAATATGTGAAGGTAAATATAATAGAGCTTACATATATTTTAAGAAACAAATTTACGCTTTTCTTAAGTTGTCTAATATAAGGCTGTGGTGTTAAAGGTTTCATTTAAATATAGCATTCTTATAAGATATGCTATATTTTATTCCAAATAGCATTACTATTAATGATATTTACAATAAAAGTTTTATGTATAGTTGTCAGTAATGCGATGTTGATAGCTTAGGTTGAATTACTGCCAGTGTTTTTTTGAACAATGAACTCTGTTATTAGACCGATTTGTATAACCTTTTAGATAATTAATTTAAGATAATTTTAAAAGTTCAAAAGTATTCCGTTAGAGAGTATTATTAAACATTTATTCAACCATAATGTTGTAGTTTTTAAATAAAATAAAACCATTCTACTGGTAAAGCTATAAAAATGGTTCATTAGTATCGTTATAATAAAGTATTTAATTACAATTCTATATATGTGTATGTCTGCGTCATTACGTTATACATAAATGACGTAGTTATAATTTACGACGTTAAGTTTTCGTAAATGTCTTTTCGCTTCGTTTTGTAAGATTTAGTCTAAATTTCGCGAAATAAATAAATCTTTGAAGCGCATCTGTTTTAATTGACAAAGTAGGAAGTAGCCCTAAAAAATATTAAGGACGAAATAATACAGAAACAAACACATGTAAATAAATTACAGAAGTATAAATTTCGCATTTACATTTATTTTAAAAAACTGTTTAGTGACAGACTAACAACAATGTAAAAGAAAATACAAAAATAAATAACGAAAATAATTATAGTTGGGTTAGTTATAAGTGATTTTTTTTTTTGCTAAATATTCAGTAAAATATATAAATTTTCAAAGTTGTCAAATAACATAACAAAATGGGACAAAAAGGACAACAGAAACTGCAAAATTTGAAATACAGTTATTATTGATGTATTTGCAGTTTCATACATGTTAATTTGTTTCTCAATTTCAAGTTACCGTTTCATACTCACTGCATTCGTATATTTACATAATGGACATAACTGTATATTCTTTCGAATTATTTCACTTGTGTATTGCAAATACAATAACATTTATTTGTATTATACTTTATTATTATTAGTATTTTACAAAATTATATTACCATATGAGGTTTTCTAATCAGCGCAGTTTTTAATGAATGTTTACGATATTTTGTTCATATGAACGAATAATTGTAGCTCAATTAGGGTCGCGCCAAAATTCTCTACCACTTTTAATAAACTATTTTAAAATATATACTTTTGATTAGTTGTTAATAGATAAATGAATTAAAATTGCTTACTTCTTTTTTAAAAATAGATTAGTTCATTAAATTTCGTAATACTTTTTTTAAAAATGTGTAACTTATTTTTACGTATAACTTATTTTTATTTGTTCCCATTTTTGACGTGGGTCTTGTTTAAACAGATGGTTTTGTATAGTATATGCCTTTTCCGGGAATGTTTAGACACCATATGTTAAAAGAAGGCCCTCAGAGTTTGTATTTATTAGCCATTCTATATTATTTTATATACAATGTAACGTATTATGTAACAGACAATGATGAATTAATGTTTGTTATCTTTCAAAAATGTTTATTTATAATTTCTAATAGCACCCACATCTTTCAATAAAATAATTTAAAACAATCACGTCAATGGCTATCGAAGCCATCATCTAAAGCTTTGCGTATCTCATACAATCACGGACCCCAATACTCTAAATGCGTTAACGCAATCGGTCCCGAGAGGAAAGAATCTCTTTTTATAACTCTCTCGTATAAAATCTGAACAAATTGTATGAACTATTTGTATTTTTTTTTTTGCTGAAATTATTATACATACTTACATCATCATTGTCATCACAGTTACGACAGCATTGTACTTTTATGTAAAGTGAAGATTTATGGAAAAACTTCAAATTATTTCCCTTTTTTTTACAAAAGCTTCAAAAATAGTTTATACAATTTTAACCATATTAAACTGTTTTTAAAAGAAACATTTTAATTAAAACATAACTGACACTATTGACTATTTTTCTATTTTGAAAATATTTAATACGCGATGAAAACAAAACATTTTAGGTAAATCTTATAATAAAACTCAAGATGAGATTTATTTATTTATAATATGCACTGTAAGTATAATATAAAATATTAGCTTATTTAAAGAAAAAGATAAAATAGTACAAATAAATTATATGCTTAGTTAAGAGTTTCTTTCAGACTGGGTTGCATCCACATGACGTCATGAATATTAATCATAATTTTACTCTGCCATTGAAAGATAGATAGAACGTGCCTTACATTATAAACAAAAAGTACTGTAAAATTACGACACTGTATTGTTCTTTACAAAATATGCGTGTTTTCGATTTGAAAGAGGTTAAAATCGTTTTACATCATCAACAAAATATATTAAATGTACTTGAATTTAACAATAAATTAATTGTGTTTGAGTAACTTAAATATGATTCGTGCTCATTAAAATATTTCTGGAATTTGGTGAATATCTAATGTCTCTATTGATATACATATTTCAATTGAAATAAAAATTAATATTTGGGTGTGAGAGATCAAAATATATATTTTAATGTGATTGTATGTTTCAAAATCTTGTTTTCTTTTATATGAAATCAAGAGTATGCTTTCAGATAATAGACTTAAAAATTGTTTAATTGTTAAAGCTTTTTTTATGTTTATAAACGTGTTTCGTCATGTAAACACATATTTTCATTATATATTTAATAAAAAAAAAATAGTTTTTCAAGGTTTAGTAAAAACAGAACTTACTAACAATTAAAAAACGGAATCCTGTTTATATAATCATAATCAGTTACAAAAGTAAATTCCTGTGGAATAATTACTTATTTAAATTTATGACTCAGAGTATTTACTCAAAGTTCGAGCCATTTTAATTTCAACATCAAGTGTTCATGTTACTTAGAATGTGAACAAGTTCTATATTAAATTTTCTTAGGTCGCTCTAGAACAGATAATACTTCAAAAGTTACTTCAAGATGTGTTCACTAACATTTTTGAAACTAGTATTCATTTTAATTAAACTATTTCATATACTTTTAACAGTTTTGTTTTTGAGTATAATAGTATGGTCATTAAATCGGAATGAAACATTTTCATTAAAGTTGTAAAACATATACAAAACATTTCCTCTTTGAAAGTTTCAATATTTCTGCTCAAATATATATTATCAGTAAAATACTATGTGAGTAGACACTAAAAGTATTTCCAAATATAACATTTAATACCGTTGAAACTGTTTCTACCTCTGATATTACGTTCCAGCCTGAATATACAGAGAGAAATCATTAAGTTATACTGCTCGTATTACATACACTGTTTAGTTACTAACTTAGAAAATTAAAATGTTGTGTAATTGTTTGAAGTAAGAACTTCTAATATTACTCAAATTTATGAATTATTATTTATTATTTATGTTAATATTTTCAAATGAGCTTTAGAGAACAATGTGTTAGAATACAGGCCCATATTGAGATCAATTATACTATATTTAAAACTTGTAGTCTAGATGTTAAAAATACTTTGTCCAGATAATAAAATTAAATGCTGTTAATGAAAGCAAAACAAAAATTTTAGCTACGAAAATAAAAAATACAGCACTGTTTTGTTTAATTATATACCTGAAATTACTATTCATTTTTGACATGGGTCGCTTTGGACAGGTGATTTAGCTACCTTTTTCGAAGGTATTTAGTGTTCTCTCAAACGCCGGATATTCAATGATGTATCGATACTCACTACCCTGAGTATCTTCAGGCCATAAACTATTATGTGAAACCTGTAAATATAAATGAGGTCTTTGTCTATTTTGTGCACAACAGAACTCAATTAAACCCATAATATTTTTACAAATAATAAATCCAATAATGAATAAGAATAATAATATTAACAAAATTGTCTTGTAAATTTTTATAGGGTACGTTAATTTTTATGCTACTCATGAGAGGGGGTCACGTAGTAACGTCTTGTTCACAAGCAGTTAAACGCTGTTATAAGCTTATAGTTCTAGAAAAGTTCTGAAAAGCTTGTTGTGAGAAGGGTCGTAGGTGTAGATAGAAATTTTGTTGTGAAATTTTATAAAGGAGAGATGCGGAAGGAAATATGAAGTCTCTTCTCACTATATCTCATTATTTCTTAAATTTTGAGAATACAATTAAGAAAACCGCTTAATTTGGTCGGCTTCAAAATAGATTTTTAATAAAAACCATTCTGTTAGACTATTGTATTTACTTATAGATACTTTTAATTTTTTATTTACTTATAGATAGAAATTTATATTTATTATTCTAATCTAAAAAAATGAGGAATATTATTAGAGTAGAATAGGTAGTTGACATTTGATAATGGTATTATTTTCGCTCTCTCTCTCTTCTTATCTCTCTTCCTCTTTCTCAGAAAATATAGCAGAATTTTAATAATTATTATGTATATCGGTGTGAAGTGTGTAAACTCATATTACGTTGTTATTATGGATCAAAATAAGAAACATGAACAAAGAGACGTCAGCGACGCCTGACGTCACCGGCATTTTTAATGAACTACCCGCTTCTGATTTGATATATACTAATGCTAAATCTGACACAGCAATGTGTATTAGTGGCCTAAATACGTTTAATTTAAGTAATTTAACGTGAGAATTATCGTAGATCTCTACATACTTCACTCAGTATAGAAGCTTCATTCAAATATTGTTAGCAGGATGTAATAAAAAGAGATGTGTCTTGTTATTCACGACTATAATGTCTACAATTTCACGAAATGCCTTCATATGTAATTTTCCTGATACTTTTATCTCTAATATACTTTTGCAGTCTCATATTTTACAAACTCAAAAAACGTTCCTATAACGTAATGGGACTCCCTTCCTTTCATATAACTTGTATGTTTAATAAGAATTAATATGTTTATTAGTTGAAAAGTATCAATCTCAGATTTTAGTAATTAAGATATTGTCTTGCCAAAGAAAACTGTCATTGAAAATGTTTCGTTGTTATAATCGTTAATTGATATCATTCTTTGAACAATTCACATCATTAACCTACGTAATGGACATAGAGTTTTGTACAAAGATTATATGTTAATTACGTTACAATTTACCTACACAATTTTTTTTCTTAAATTTGTTTTAATTAGACATTCCCCTCTGTTGTCTTGTACAAAGCTGACGATTGCTAAAGCTGTTCTTATTGTAAATTTTGTTAGGGGTCTGATTAGCAGAGATCTAGTACAGAATAAACCTTTTATATGCATCACAACGTGTCAGTTTTGAAATAAAAAGGTATTAAAGAATTTATATTAAAATTAAATTTTTCTATTTATAGGCAACAGTACTTTTATAATTCTTTTATCTTTATACTATAATATATATAATTTGTAAACGAAGAGGATTAACATTTACTTTTATTATATCATTCTCATTTTTAACATCATTAGAAGTTTTACTGAATATAAAGTAACAACAAAGAAAGATTTTATTAAATTCCTCATATATAAAAGTTAATTATTTCTCTAAATTTACTTATTAAAGTTGAGTTTTATATTAGTTTAGAAAATCTTAATATTCCATAATCTCAATATGGTGTATAAAAGAACGACAGCTGAAGATAATGGTCTTTAAGAAAATGACTTAACCAAGTAATTGTTAAAAAATAAATTAATTATAACTGACTGTTGTAAGCTTTTATTTAAGTAAATTCATTGTAAGAATTTATTTTCTTAATTAAATAAAATAATAATTTTAAGTGATCCTTATCAACCGCAAGTTACTTTTAATACATTAAAATAATAATACTAAGCAATCCTTAGCAACCACAAGGTTATTCGTTTTTCTAATATTGTAATTTTTAACGTCAAAAAAATTTTTGATATTATCTTAACATAGATAACATTTTAAATTATTTTTAAGACAATTTTAAATTACAACTGTTAGAATTAAACATATTAAATATGTCAAAGAAAAAACTTCCATTCCTTACAAATTGCGAAATCTATACACTTATATACTTAAAGTTACTTTGTACGTCTTAAAAAAAAATATAAAACAAAGAAGTAATTTCATAAAATTATAATGATGTTCATGTTCATATGTTTCTAATGCAAAACTTATGAAATATTGTTTTCTTTTCATATAATGTAACAAATAATTTTTCAATGAAATGTATAGTTTCGCTGTGTAAAGCGAAATATTACTCTGACACGAACGGTTCAAACAAACACGACAAGTATTGTCAACAGAACATAACGTCAACTGACAATACCGAGAAATGTCAATGATTAATACTGTTTTTTTTTTATGTGATGAAGGAGGGCAAACGAGCGTGCGGGTCACAGGTCAAATGTGATCACCGCCGCCCACGAACTCTTACAAAATCCGAAGACGCACAAGACTGATTGCACATTGCACTTTCGAAGTACGAAATTTGTTTGTTGCTGGATATTGCAAATGTTAGTATTAAATCATTAGTATATTTTTTCTCAAGAATTTATATTGTAATTTTGAACCGCACTCACACAAATGTAAAAAAAAGATTTTTCTTTAAATTCAATATTATCATATCGAAACTTTAATTCAATAAAACTTGTCTGTTTAATTATTTTATTACATTATTACCACTATTACAATAATTGGATACCAACAATTAGATTTTTTGTTATTTCCTCATTTCATTAATATTGTAATGTTAAAGCTTCAAACGTTGAAGATAATAAAGATAATACAATAGATGTTGTAAAAAGAAAAGTAATAGAATTATATATTTAATAAGTATAGAAAGCGTTTTCCTTCAAAAGTATCTATATTAAGTTGTAGGTCACTAGAAAAATGTTAGCAGTAGTAAAAATATATATTTTAATTCACTATAACACAGATAGATTCATACTAAAATATTAAAAGCATTATTATAGAATCAAAGTCAAAGTCACAATTGTTTATTTCACATAGACATACATTGTATTAATAAAACTTCATACTATAGTTGTACGATTTCAAAGTGTAGATCCGTGGAGAAAAACTGACATGAAACTCTATCTTATCTCTAACTCTATCTTTTAACTTATGAAACTTTATTTTATTTGTAACTCTATCTGTTAACTTATTTATAAAATTACAATTAATATAAGTATTAAATCTTTTATACTTTATATTTTAGACCATGTTATAATTCATATCAAGCGTGGTACAGAAAAAAAGACAAAATTAGCTAACCACAGCTGAACTAGTTCCATGATCCTGACATTTACAAGGGTTTAAAGGATTCTAACTTTTAACCTTATATTATGCCTTATATAAAAACGCTAACAAACTACACTTGTGAAGAGTTTATATTGAAGCAACATGTCCAAAATTAATAACAAGTTGATCATTCTATATAATTTGTTAGTAAAGGAAAATAAATGAAAGCCCATTATTATAAAACAATTACCATTGTTTCTTTAATACTGTAAAAAATTATACATTGTCTCATTTATTTACTATCAATAATTAACACATTTAAGTAATAACAGATTAAACAATATATTTTTAATTTAATATAAAGTTTATCTGGTGTATATCGATACAAGACGATTGACACACATGCATTGGCACATGTATCAATCTTCTTGATCAAAGCATATTCATATCGATATACTTGAGTTAGTATATACAGTTATAGTTAGTATATATAGTTATAGTTTGTTCAATCTCTATTCGTTCAAGATCTATTCGATGATGCTCATCACGTTCTCAGTATTAATTTTGGGTTTATTCAATAAACTTTATTGTACTACGTTCATTTAGGCTTTTGATGAGTTGGGTATTTTCTTTTTCCGATGAAGAAAATAGCAGAGTTTGTTTCAAAAAGTTTTGTATAAATACTTTGAATCTGAATCTTTGAATATTGACTTTCATAATAAGATAACATTTGGTCGTATATTACAACCCATACTAAATATAATATTAATACCGTTTTTTTAGACTAATATATATTTTATAAACATCGTTCAATGCTTGATTGTTCAATCATTGATTGTTTCATATCAATAAAACTCGTACTATAAAAAAAAAAATATTTAAAAAATATATTATATTATAAAAAATACATATAAGTTCATTTATTTAGTATTGTAACTAAACGACTAATATAAGTCGCTTAAAAAATGTAATCTATGAAAAACAAACTTTCAACGTCAATAATGTATGACTTATTTCCTTTAGCAACTTCCACGGTATATAGTATTCAATAATATCAAGTATATCAAACATACCAGAAAGAAATAGAGATACCTGATATCGCAGGTGAGTCTCGATTTAGTATAACCAATGCTATGAAAGACTCGAATATACCTAACATGATACAAATTTACTTAGCTGCAGTATATGGGAAATGTAGGATAGTAGAGATTTTTTTTTGTTCTATTATGGAAGCCTTACTTGCTTTTGCAAGCGACACCAGGCGAGTATTATCATGGCTAACGATACTAATTTTTTGCTGCGTTTCATTCGTTGAATAAATACGTTGAATAAATCGTTCTCTGTATACCTTTATTACACTACCTTTAAAAGTTCCTAGTCTTCAAAGGCTGTCTGTGCAATTCATAAGAGCATAGAAATAATAACAGACAAAAGTCGAAAGATTAAAAATAATATAAATTAATCAAAATTGTTACGATTTTAGTTCTTAGGTTATGTTTTATTTAATAAGAAAATATAAATAATCTTTTTTGAAATATATCCGGTGTAAATATAGCAGTTATAAAAACACCGGAGTTTGTAAAAATTCATAATATTATTTTTTCACTAGTTGTGAAAAGTATTGTTATTTTAAAAAAATATATATTTCCAACATATTTTTTATTTCATAGGCAAATATAGTAAATAAATATTATAATTTAATTTAAATAAAGTTGTTCAAAAATTACATAGGTAAATAAAAACAAACAAAAAAACAAATTTATTATTAATATTTTTTATAATAATATTATATTTGGAAATACCAAATACTTGTTCTTGCTAACAGAATACATAAATAAAAGCTATATTTAAGATCAGTTTCGGCAGGGGCGGCTTACCCGCTTAAGATAGGTTAACCACTGTAGAGTGTAGGATGTGCATTGCACAGGGGGGCCGCCGGCTCAGGGGGCGCCGCGGCGTTCATATTTTAGTTAATAGTTATAGCCGCGGGGAGTGGGGGGGGGGGTCAGGCCTAGTGGGTGCCAGGGTTTCACTGTACACGGGCGCTAGGCAATAAACAATGTTTGAATGAAACTTTGATAAATATATTTTTAGCATTAAAAATCTCAAATGGTATTTAACTTCACGTTTCAAATCAATTTTGCCAACTGTTGCTGCGTTTTAGTCATGTTCATTTAGAAAAATAAATAGCGTTTGTGGAAAGCCTTAACTAATTTAATACAAATGTTAGATCACCAAAAGTAATTTAGTAAAAAGATATTCTATTTTTACATAACAATATCTCTTAGAATAAATTTATTCTCTAAAGAATATTGGCGTCCTACTTCTCATATAAACTCTTCCCCGTGGACAGGATCGTTGAAACATAAGAAAATAAAATTATGTAAACTAAGTTCTTGTAACTAAAATGTAATATAAAACATTGTTAGTTCCTCTGAGGGAACTATTGCTTTCTAATGCTTTACTTTTATTACTACATACGTACTACTTTTTACTTTCTTTTTTTCATCATACTACTATATTGTTACTACATGTATGTTGTTAACAATAAACAAAGAATTCGATATAAATAATGTACTTTAAAATAAATATATAATTAAGCATTTCAATATTTTTTTATTTAAATATCTCTAATAAGTTTTACTTTTAATAAATATGCAAATTATTTATAAAATTGTTTACATAATAAGAAAAACAGTAGTATTATAATTATCATTAAAATGAGTTTTAGCTCAATTACTAGTGTCTATTATTATTAATATAATTATAATACTGTAGAACTAAGTGGAATACCTGAAAACCGGTCAGCGTGTTATGTAATGTTTAAATTATTTTTTAAGTAGTAACTGGTTATAAAATATGATATATTTTTTATGTACTATGTATGTTGAGTATTGTGGTCACATATTTTGCTGGTAGTGCAAAGTCTCATCTTCCAGTCCTGGACTCAATGAACAGGCGAGCAAAAAAGCTTATTGGCGACCATATGAATTAATTGACGCCAATTTTCAAAGCCTTGAATAGAAGCGTAGATATGCCAGCCTCTCAGTATTCTATGGGATACATTTTGGAGGATGAAAAAAGGAATTAAATGAAATAATTCCCCTATCCCCTTGCACCAACGGACATCCCGACGGATGGCGAGTATCGATCCTTACGTTGTGGACATTGTACCTGTCCGAACGAAGGGCTTTGCTTCGTCTTTCCTGAATCGCACGGCGAAGAATTGGTACAGCTTGCCTGCGGCGGTACTTTCGTTCAGATACAATGTGGGTATCTATCTACAAGTGAAGAGTGAATAGGTTGCTAAGTTTATGCGCCTTACCACCTATTTCCATTTTCTATCAGGTGCAATGTAGTCAAACACTAATTTAGGTATTAAAAAAAAAACAAACTTTTTAAACTTAAACCTTCTTTTTTCTTCCACGTATCACTAAGATGTTGAATGTACTTCCTTCGGCGGTGTTTTCAGATCGATACGACATGGGTACCTTCTAAATAGGCGTATACTCTTACCTCCAAGCCGGCAACACTCTTGTGTGTCTTCGAATGCTGCAAGAGTTCGTGGGCAGCGGTGATCACATTTGACCCGCACACTCGTTTGCCCTCCTTTTTTATAAAAAAAAACCTTCATCTTATTATTAGACCTACATGTCTTATATATTTTACATATACTACATAAGCTGAAAAGTCCCAGGATTTTAATGAAAACAAGCGTTTTTGGACAAAGTTGTATTTAATCCTTACCGTAGTTGTCTTTGAGGGCGATACACTTGGTATAGCGATTTTCTAACATTTCGATGCCTTTTCTGTAGTACGAAACGTCCAAGCCTTCGAAATATGCCTCGTTTCCGCAATGACTTCCTCATTCGATGTGAATCTTTTTCCTTGGAGCCACCGCTTGCGGTTTGGGAACAGATAATAGTTCCTGGGGGCTAAGTCTGGAGAATATGGTGGATGAGTAACCAGTGCAAGTCGTATTTGTTCCAATTAGGCCATCGCTTCAAGGACGTGTGTAATGGTGCGTTATCGTGATGGTACCAAACTTTTTTTCGCCATATGGGGCCGTTTTTTCTTTATTTCGTTGTTCAATTTATCCAATAACGCTGCATAATAATCTCCAGTATCTGTTTTTCCCTTTTGCAAGTAATGAGGATGGAGGAGGAGGAGGAGGAGGAGGAGGATGAGGATTATGCCATGCGCATCCCAAAAAACAGAGGCCAAAATCTTCCCAGCCGAGCGTTGGTCTTTTAGCCGTTTTGGTCGGCTTTCGTGGCTTTTCAGCCACTCTGCAGATTGTCTATTAGACTCAGGCGTATGGTAACGTTTCATCAATCGTCAGGAAACGTCAAAAATGTTCACTCGATTACGCTGCAACATCACCAAACCGGTCGTTGAATCAGCAACGCACTGCTGTTTTTGGTCGACGGTCAGCAATTGCGGCACCCATCGCGCGGATAGCTTTTTCATGTACAAAACATCGTGCAAAATATATCCCACGTTCTTTTAAGATGCCAAAGGCTTTAGCTAACTCGAGCAACTTCACTTTACGATCACTTAAAACGATTCGATGCACTTTCTTTACGATTTCCGCATACGTACGACTTTTGACCTTCCAGTGCGAGGTGCTTCGTCGTTGCTTGTACGACCTACTTTGAATTCATTAAACTACCGATAAACTGTTGTTCCCGAAGAAGAATCAGATGTGGGATAACATTTCTTCAACCATTTCATTGACTGTTCAGGAATTTTTTCCCATCAAAAAACAATGTTTTATTGAAGTGCGATATTCCTGTTTTTCCTTTTATTAAGGCGAAATTAGCGTTACTTAAATGAGCGTAGCTTGAAAAGGAATGAACGAAATGTCATGAAATTTCACACAACCTAGTCACGGATGAACCTCTCGAAATGAATCATATTAATTTTCTAGTGGCACCACCTATTGAAAAGTCCCGGGACTTTTCAGTCTATGTATGTATTCATAGACAAGGTATATAATTCAATAAGGAGCGTGAAATTTACGTCGAAAATATTTTTGTTAAAGATATAATAGTCTACTAAAAATTTGTTTTTAATAATTCATGTCCCTCGAAGGTCACAGGTTGCACCGCGAGAAAGGGTCAGAGCAAATATTTGTAATTACCTTCATTAAACTAAATGTTTTAAAATTATATAAACTAATATATTAGTTTTAAAAAAATGTTGTCTGCGTATACACAGAAGACATCGCATAAAAATACAATGAGAAATGTGGGTCGTATAACGGGAGCCATAAAAGGAATGTAATAACAAAGTTAAAAACCTTATTAAATGTAATTTGAAATCACGGAAAAAGTGCCTTCAACTCAATTCGCATGGCAGTTCTAGCGCTGAGACAAATATTATTGAACGACGCACATGTATATATATAAGTTAATTAAATTTTTTAAAACATTTTTGTTGTTTTTTTTATGTTGATATATTAACATATTATATTTTTCTTTTCATGTTTTTTACGTTCCTAATGAAGACTAACTAGAGCTATGTAAATGATTTTTATATTTTAATAATAAAATAATTGACAAAAATAGAAATAAATATTACATACACGAAATTAACAAAAACAGAAACAACATGCGAAAGCTGTGGCTAATATTAAATAACCTTACAGGGAGAACCATAACATCTTTGGACGAAAAAATATTAGACAACTTTAAAACATCCTTTACTGATGAAGTAGTTATAGCAAATAAATTTAAAGAAACTTTCGAGCAAAATACACGAAACCATATCCCTTGCACAACTTCATTGCTCAAGAAGGAACAGTATATAAATTCAAGCAATGTATCTATGTTATTAAAAAGGGCAACTGAAGATGATATTCTAAAAATAATCAATAAACTAAAAATAAACAAGTCTGCAGGTTTTGATCAGATTCATCCTATTAACATTAAATTCCTGTCACAAAAATTAGCACGCGCCATTTCAAAAATAATAAATCTGAGTATTAGAGACGGTACTTATCCCACTGAACTAAAAACAGGTATAGTTAGACCAATTTATAAGAATGGTAAATCAAACGAATACGAAAATTACAGACCTATTACTATACTTCCAATCATCAACAAAATAGTAGAAACTCACATCAGTAATGGAATTCAGTCATTTTATAATAGAAATAATATATTATCAAAAAACCAATACGGCTTCCAACCTAACAAAAGCACCACTCAACTACTTTCCAAATTCACCGACCACATCTGCGAAAAACTTAATGCTAGAAACCATGTTGTGGCAATTTTTATAGATTTCACCAAAGCCTTCGATACTCTTAGTCACGATATCCTTATCGAAAAGTTAGACAGCACAGGAATCAGAGGGTCTCTATTAAATTGGTGTCAAAATTACCTTAGCAATCGTTCATACGTAGTAAAAATAGCTAATGCTCTAAGTGAACAGACCGAAGTTACTTGTGGAACAGCGCAAGGATCAGTCCTAGGCCCACTTCATTATTTAGCTTTTGCGAACGATATTAATAATGTGATTAAAAACTGTACTACATTCCAATATGCGGACGACACATGTATTATAGCTGCGGACAGGGATGTCGTAAACGCGTTAAAGCAAATACAAGTTGACTTTACAATGGTTTGCAAATGGGCACACGATAATGGTCTTATCATAAATGTTAAAAAAACTAAATTAATGCATATACACTCCTGTCACATGAAAGCTCCAGGTCAACTGAATCTAATATACCACAACCATGACTGCTTACATAACGCGCCTAAAACCTGTAACTGTGAATCCATTGAACAAGTAACACATCATAAATACCTGGGTCTCATAATAGATAACAGGTTTAATTGGGGTCCTCATATAAATTACGTATGCTCTAAATTGCGCCTTATATTAGCCAAAATCAGTATTATTAAAAGATGTATTCCATATAATATAAGGTTACACATATATAAAGCTTTGGGAGAAAGTATTATATTCTATGGTTTAAGCAGCTATGGACGAACATTTGATACATATATTAATCAAATAGAAAATTTAGAAATTAAAATATTAAAACAAATTTTGCCAAATAAAATTAGAATCAAGTATAAAAATGACTTAACCCAGATCTATACACAATGTAAAATACTTTCAATTCGACAGAAAATAAAACTCCGATTGCTTATAGAAAACTTTCTAGACTTTAAAGACAACCTGAAATCAAGTTCATTTTTTACAAGAGGAATAGTCTCGAAGAAAATAAATACTATACGGGCGAACAACCTCTATGGTAAAAGAACTACGAAATATATTATCCCAAGACTAATAAATGATCTTCCTCTGCCATTAAGAGATTCTATTAATACAAAAAACTTAAAAGCCAGAATTAAATCATATTTTAAAAATTAAATTGTGTGTAGATGTGGAGCACTCTGTATGTGTCGAGGCGCTTGAAAGTTAAAACCGGTTTTGTTGTCGTGCGGGTTGTTCAATGAGATGTCATTCGATTATTACTTTTTATATTTCATTTATTTGCTTTTATTTATAATCTTTAATTAATAGTGTCAGTTATATTTTAGTATTTATTTAAGTAGTAATTTATAATTTGTAAGTTGAATTTAATACAGGTTCAAACTATTATTTTAAAATTTTTGCATTTATATAATTTATTTAATTTAATTTTGTTCTAATATTAAGAGGAATGTGCAGTGTTCGAATAAACTCTTGAGAGTTTTAGGACACCAAGAAAGAAAACTTTTGTATCTTTAAAATAATAAAAAAAAAAAAAAAAATCCAATGATTGTTTTGAATAACTAGTACCAAACAATATTTATTTATCAATGATGTTTCTATAATAAAGTTTCTATTTACGTATGGTTAATAACAGCCTAGAGCCTTAATGTCGAACTTAATGATTTACTCTGAATAAAGAACCCATTATTGATATAAACGTGATGCTATTTTACTCTATTATGTTGTGAAAAATATTATTCAAAATGAAATAATTAAGGATATTAGCATTAAATATCTGATAACCCTCAACTTCTGTCTATTGTACGGATTTTATGGCAGGCAAATACTAAATATATTAACATCTAAAACAGAGAATTTCATTTCATCGAAGCTTAATTGTTAAGATTGTGACGGAATAACATCAATTACAGAAGTTCCTTTGATTAAACATTTTATTAACTTAATAAATGAATGTTCAACCGTTTTTCTAACTTTTCTATTTTTAATTAGAAACAAGCTGATATCGTTAAAATTAAAAATAATTAGTTATATGTTTGAGTTAAAAATATGGTATATATTTTTTGTAGAAGAGAATAATACAGTAATTAATTTTATAAAACATTTTTTTGTTTTGCGGCAACCGTTTTTTAAATTTAGTATTTAGCTTGTTGCTAGATATATTTAATAAAAATAAAGGTCTAATGAAACAAAATAAGAGCATGCCAAATAACTATTTAAGTCGTATAACATTGATTTCTTTTCTGTAGTATGGTTTAAGTATGGCATAGTGATAAAACGAAAAGGTACATCATGTTATTGAGCTGAGCGAAGCGAAGCTTTTTACTACCCAAACTTTCAACTCTTTGTTACCCTACTCCTCCTTCAATTTACGAGCTACACATACATGCGTATAATGAGCAAAACTCGGTCTGGATTGAAAATCAGCCGAATCGTAATTGTAGTTTTCAGATAATTGATAAAATGTGTTCCGTATAGTTAAAATATAGAACGTTCTTGATTCGCGCGCGCTGCGTCGCGAGGCTAACCCCGCTTGCGTGGACCTAGTATAAATATATTGTAAAAATACTAGTGTATTATGTGACTGATAATTCAGATAAGAACTGCATATTTGATAAATTTAGCGAATTCTTTTCCTAAAATGACATATAGTTTACCTAAAAGTTTTACATTAAAATTATAATTGAATTCAAAAACTGAAAAATTCATTTTAAAGTTGACTTTTCAATTGGAAGTTAAAGCATCTATTTAAAAAATGTATAAGTATAGTAGTAAAAAAATAAAAATAAATTAGTTTTTTTGCTTAACTGACAAACTTATTTTTAAGCCTAAGAAACATACAGATTTAAGAATTTATGATGATTATTTGTTATCATTACAATTTATATTTATTCTTTATTTTAAATAACTATTCACATGTTTCTTCTAGTTTCGAAGGTTTCTTCGTTCGAAATCTATATATTTCTATAGATATAAGGAATTCCGATAACTCCGATCACCATAAAATTGTATATAATCCTGTTTCCCAATTCCAAATACAAGTAGAAGCCTCAAATTTATCTGTTGCTTATATAACACCTGAACGAACAATTCTGCCTCGATTCTCGTAATTCCTTACTGAATATGAATGATGGTATAAAGGATATCAAATATAAAAATATAAACTTAGTTTTACCGACGACTGTATATATATGTATACTAAGTATATACTGATTTATTATTATAATTTAATAATAACAACAGAGTTATATTTTAAAATAGATGTTTTAGATATGTCGTAAAGTAGCTAATGAATAGATCTTTCGTAATGTGATAGCAAGTTCAACTACTTTCAAAATTTTATTCTAATGTGCTTAGTAAGTAATGGATGGCAGACATGAATAGTTTTTGCCATAACAAAAAATATGATGGTAAGATTGAAACTACAAATTTAGGTTCTTTAATGTATAGTCATAAACTATTTTTTATTTTATAAACCATATTATATTATAATCATCTAAATGACAACGAATATTAAATTTTTTTAGTATTTACATTCAAATACACTATTTTTTAAAATACTTTCGTTGTATATTAATATTAATGAGCAAAGTAATGAAATATTTTGTTCGTTACATTTTATTTTAAATTAATTTGAATTTTATATTTATTTAATTTTGCATATTGTTTTTATTTTCGAATAATTTTTTTTTACAGTAAAACGACCATGTGAAACATATTAAATTAGGTATTTTTTGTAATATGATCAACTTTGACTAAATAGGCATAGGTTCTATTTGGTAAAATATATTTTTTTATTATTATAACATTAAGACGGTCATAAAACTCGGACAAAAATGTGAAACGTGATTTTTGCGATCGATGAATTTGATGATGATGATGAATGAAGGTATCATTACTATTAAAAAAATTGTACACTTCAAATCATTGCTAAGAATATAATTATACTTTTTCATCATAACGAAAAGAAAACGAAAGACAAAAGATCGAATTGCACCAGATATTTTTTTATTGAATTACTAATTAAGGTATTTCTATGAAACACAATAATTAAAATTAACATTATAAAATAGAGTATATCAGTTCCTAACTTTTACACTTCGTAATAACTACAAAATCTTATGGCTTATCAATTATTATGTAAAATAGCTTCACTCATACTCTTTATATTTTTTTGATGTCTTATCAAAGCAATTCAGGCGAAATCCTGGAAATCCTTAGTCAAAGACGAATGATGTGTTCATATTTTTATTACATACATATTTACGTGATAATTATTTATATATAACAATTAATTTGAATACGCATCATTACCATATATTCATACTTTTATTAACTCTATAAAATTAAAATGAATTAAAATAACTAAGTATTTTTTACTTTTTATGGCAGCAGCGAAAGCTTATATTATATTTATATAAATATCTTTGATAATCTGACAAATCTCACTCTTGAGGCCAAAATCCGTAGTTTCTATTTTAAGCTAAGCTATAAGGCTCATCGTAATTTTTTAATATTCTTATTTATCTTTACTTACAAAACTTCAGAACCTTATTTGCAACTTGAATAACCAATAATGTTATAATACTCGATTGAAATTTACAAATAAAGTGACGTCCTCGTTTCTAACTTTGTAGATGTTATTTCGCGAATTGGATCAATGTAAAGCTAGGAAAGTGTAAATAAATGAATAGAGTATTTTTATTTTCATCTAATTTATATTTTATCCAATTTATGTATATTTTTATTATCATAATTTGTAGAATTTTGTTATTCTAGTATATTCATTTAAATATTTTTAATCTATTATTCCTTTGTATAAGATATTATTTTAAAAGTTAGATTATAAAAAAATATGTTTTAGTAAATAATTATCTAATCATCCGTATCTTTCGTCGTTTCTCTTTAAAAGCTTGAAATCATATATATAATATTGATAAAAATATGGAATTGGCAGGAAATAGTTGTATATAGTTGATATAAATAGATACTTTTATAAGAAGGTAAACTTATAAAAAATCACCTGAAAATTTATATTTTGGTCATATTCTTAAAGAAAGTACTTATAAGATATCCCTCTACAGACGGAGGTAATTTTTTTAATGTAAGCGTATAATTTTTAGTTTCGTCAAATTTACACACACTCTGACACTCTTGGCGTGTGTACTAAAGTTGATTATAAAGTTTATGAATCAACGACATGCCACGCTGCTCTCTAATTAACTTAGCTCGTAAGTTCATTAGCTTGTGATACTTCATGCTATTTAATAACATTTTCAAAGTTCTGTCTTCTTCAGAGATTATTAAATAAATCTACTACTAATATATGCAAAAGTTATGTAAATTTCGAGTTAGAGGTGTTGTCATTTCAGGCAGAATGACGAAAACCAGTGCCAATAAGACTATAAAAACCGTGCGCAACATATTATTAGTTCTCATGGTTCGTAGCGGTCGTACATACACTTTGCTATACATATTGTAATTCTTATATTTATTAATACCCACTTTTTGTCTATATTTTTGTTATTACTACTAATATTATCATTTTATTAATTTCTTTTCTTTTTATTACAATATTGAAAAATTTATAATTGTAGTAAAATACATGCTCACAATTTTAACAATTCTTCCAAAAGCACAAAATGATGAAATAATTTATTATAAAATTTCATTATGCTAAAAAGTTAATTATTATTAATTTCAAGTTACATATTATTTAGTAGTTTATAAATACATAATACAATCTCTAGATGTTACAAAAATTATACTTGATTGTATCTAAATTATTTAGTTTCTAATATCTTAAAATATATTGAACAAATCTTTCCTAAATATTTGCAGACTGTAATGAAACAATCAAGCGTGATCTTAATAATAAGTTTTTATCCATTTAGGTGTAATAAACCTTCCGAGGCTTGTGTAACTTACAACTCTTGTGTATATTTACATGATTAAAAACAAATATTAATCTCCGAACGTATATGCAAACGACACACGTAAGGGAATATGGTAATGTCAAAACAGAATCATATATACATATCAATTTATTGTCTGAACTGAGCTTTAATACTAGAATAAGTAACTTAAATTTATGAATTCCATATTAAATAGTTAAGTCCAGAATGCAATAATAAATGTTGGGGTTATTTTAACCAGATGTAATCGACGTTTTTGTTTTCAGAAATTAAAGAGAAAATTGGTATCAAATTCTTTACAATAAATTTAAAATGCATTTATTTATCTAAAATAATAATAAAAATAATGAAATCATGGTAATAAAAAGGTAGGTAGGTAGCTTTTTTCTTATATAACAGCCTGCCCGATTAAGCACGACTGAAATATTTTATTTTGTTCGTTGATAAATCCGTTGCGGATACCCCATCGGCCAAGAAGGTGACGGCTGGGGGGTTATGTGGGATTATCCGGCGACATAGTTTTATTAAAGATAGGGTATTTGGGAATCAAGCTTTCTATTCGTTACTTTCTCATAAGTAACTTGTTTCAATATTTTCAGATTTTCAGCAAATTATTAATGGAAAAAATTAAGACTATAATTTAAATCTAGACACAGATGTTGTGATGTTGAGTTGTTTTAAAAGAAGCCTGTAAACAATTTAAAAGTATATTCTACATACACGTACTGTAATAAAAAGAGTTACTTTGTGATAAAAAGTTTAACATAGACTATTTAGATAACAGTGGAAGTTAAAAACAAATTAAACACAGTACGCAGCACTTGCGGCCGCACGAACACAAACTATTTGCCGTTAGCGCGCAATATACCCGTTTTGCAGGAATTTAAACTTTTTTTAAAATATTACTTTTATTTCTGTGCTATTAAGCAACATTGGTGGAAAACATGTGTTTTAACTTTTATTAAGGCTGATGTTTTAGAAACATTGGTATTTTAAGAATATTTTTTTTACAAAGACAAAACAGACAATAGAAAAGATACTAAGCTTGGTTCTGATTTCATTCAATTTATATCTGTGATAACCGATATAGTTCAATATGCTCGTAACAATGTTCATCTCATTCAGTTTTCAATTTTCCACATTGTTTCTCGAATTTCCTATCTAGATTTAGACTTCTATAAAACTGACATCGATAGTAAAAGAGGTAGAATTTATTATATTTCAAGGTATATTTTATTTAAATATTACGTTTCTTATTGTTATTACTCTTGAAAAATTATTTTACATTTTCTTATGAAATGTTATTAAAGGTTTGCGTACGTAATTAATAAGTATGTGAAATCTTCTGCTATATTATAGATTTGATAAGCTGTCATTGGGTTCTATATCATATAATAATACAATTTTATATAAATTTTAGTGCTTCCATCATAATAATTTACTTTACAACATAAATTAGAAATTAATTATTAGTTTGTCATCAAAGCCTTTCTCTTCGGTGATAATAGAATTATTTGGAAAATTTTCCTATTGTATCTGATATGTAATTTAAAAACGGGCGTTATTAACAAAAATTTTATTTAAATTAATAATTTCCAAATTTAATACAATTAGAATAACCTAAAGAGAGATTACGATATGAGCACCAATTTGGCTTAAAGCAATGAACTGATTGATCAGTTTGAGAATATTATACAGATAAGTAATTAGAAAAGTTACAATTTAAATTGGATTTCAATTTTTATAGGAAAATGTCAAACATATTTAGAAAATTATTGTTTTTGGTATGTTTGATATACTTTTACATAATATGTAGATAAGACAGGACAAGGATTTTTATCAATATATATAATACATTATCTTTATTATAGAGTATAGAAATTGACAGGTGCTTCCTTCAGTAATGCACATGGGGGATATTATGGGGATTAATGCATACATACCATCACGTAATGAAACTACAGTGTGATTTTACAGCTTGGTCCCACCATCTTTATTAATAGAAATCTAAACAACAGACTCGTTACATATGCATTCCCAAAAGTACATAATCTACAACCTCAGGAGTTTTTTCGTCATATGAAACTAATAATAAGGAAAGTAGTAAATAAAAACATTTGTATGAAAAAAAAAATTAAATTAAATATGTTTTTTAATTTGAGTTAAAAGATTCAATAAAATTTTTAAGCCTGTAAAGAGATTAAAAAAGTTTGGCTAAAATTAAGAATACATTATAACCACAAAAGTATTCTTTTTAATTTAGTTTTAGTAATTTCTAAATAAATTAAACAATTGTTTTATAATTTATAATTGTTTGGTCATTCCAGTTATTAAATATCAGACTCGCTTCAATATGACTTCTTTCTTAATTCTATAGAAAGTAAGACTCACTGAGTTTGATTCAATATCGTTCCTAATTTCTTTTGCATTGAGTTAAATATCATACCCATTCTAAAGAAATTTATTTATTTTAAAACATCCTATAACACTGAATGATTATCAAACTAATTGCAGTAAACTTAAGAGATTCTCAGCCAAAATTTTGGTACTCTAAAATGGATGTTTTTGTATTACTTTTACCAAATTCTATTACAATACTTGCTTCTTTTAGTTATAAATCAATAATATTATAATAATATATGACAAAACTTATTCGGTCATTCTAATACACCTCATATCTCTAAAGAAATTATCGTTACTATATTCAACGATGCCGCATTTTATTATGGATTTATAGCGTTCACTGAGAATTTATTGCTATGACCGAATCGCCGACACAAGCAACAGTTTATTGGCAATTTGATATCTTGAGTATGTTTGATGTTTGGTTATTTCGGCAATATTTATATGCCTGGTTTCTTTTTAAGTTCCTACTGTAAAGGATACAAATTAACAACAACATGTCAAAATTTATTAGTCTAATCGTGAAATTCTAAAAAAGAACATTATATTAAAATAAATATGACATGCATGTAATTCAAATTAAATTATTTATTGCTTTAAAATAGATCTTAGAAAGTATTTGTATGAGCAATAGGAAGTCATCGAATTATTTTATCGAATTTAAACTATGTCTAAGGAAGAATCTGACACAAGAAGCTGATATTGATAAAATAGTTCATAGATTCAAAACTTCTACATTATCACTTAACTGAATATGTATGTGAAAATATAATATTGTATTTTTTTTTAAATTTTAATAAAATATATTCCTTGTCAATATTAGCTTCCAATTTTAGTTAGGTTGGGCCATACGTGATGAACATACCTCCTAAGACTTTCAAGTTTGGAAACAATACTTTCAGTGAATGTAGAATGAAGAAAAAATGGAAGATCGTTCAAAAATAACCTGTTAGGAAAGGCGATTTTAATACTTTTTTATTTATTTTAGGAACTTTTCTCATATTAAGGAAAATTGTTATTTTTAACATTTATATTTATTTAATAAATATTGAACTAAATTAAAATTAAATTGGGAAATGTGAGTAAATGTATATGACAGCGTGTTGATTGGAATTTATTTTTAATTGTAAGTTACTCAATTATTATATTACAATTTATTATTAATCATAATTTGATTTGTTAATATTGTTTAAGTTTTATTTGATTCTGTAACGGATTGTTATAAAGAACTTATTAAAACATGAGCGGGTAATTCCGAATAGGGTGGTAGATGTCGCGACTGGTAATGGCGGCTGTCAGTTGTATGGATAGTTGCAACAAGAGATTGCACATGTGCTTGCACATTGCAACTGTTGCCTCATAATCTAGTTTAATCGTAATTATTGTGCGCAATATTGTGTTAAACTGTTGAACATTTAAATAATATCTTTTTGGACCATACACTTGTGTCTCAATTTTTTAATTCCTGGAGTTACAACACTCAATATGAATGATAATAGCCATGACCGCTATGAGGCCCCTTCTGACGCTATTTTATGTATAATAATTAATAACGCTACCTAGTAGCTTTTTATATTAATTAATGATTGAGGTAATTCTATTTGACGACTCCAGCAGAACACTCACCAGTCAATTATCGTAATTTGTATAGCTTAGATTGCAACGGCTGAAGACCTAGCACTGCAACTCCTTCTTCACCTCAGGTTACCCATCCTATTTCGTAATCATATGACTTTGGGATCGTGTAAAGACATTTTTATAATTTTCCTTTATTAAATGGCAGTGCTAAATTGTGATCGAGTTATGGGACTTGAGAAATTGACTTGTTTTAATAAAAAATTTTCGTTACGCGCTGTCGATCTTCTTGAATTGTCTAGCTCCTTTTTTTGTAAATTTAAACTTATTATTGGTGTATAATAAATATATTATTAGTATTATTATTATGTATTATTATTGCTAAATTTTGAGGTCTCGTAAGGTATTTAAAACCATCCGTGCACCAGCATGGTCTCTGACTTATTCCTATAACCTTTTGCAAGTCGTATTTTTACGATTTTACTGCTCCCCGGAGACTGCACCTAGGTACATAAATTTTATGTTTTTGGCAACAATATTATTGTAATAATGTTTATTAAAAAATCTGTATAAATAATAATATCTGGATTTAGTATATCTTTTGAAAGAAAGTGGTGTCGTTAATAAAACTTTTAAAATTCTTTGATAAACGATTTATACTCAAATCTCAATTTGGAGGAATTAACCATGAACATAAAATTAAATGAAAAATCGATATCTAAACGTTTCCTTTAGAAGTTCTCAAGGGAAACGACAGAGTAACTTTGTGAACGAATTTTCTTACAAGCTGTATTGATAAGAAATATAAATGAATGAAAAGAAATGTTCAAGGAATATTTTTCATGCCTTTTTATATTACATTAAGAACTTGTATTTTAGATTTTAGTCTTATTTCATTTTAGTCTTAATTTATATGAATCGAATGAAGCCATATAGAATTATATATTTGTAAATATTCATTACGTTGTTATATATATTTAAAGATAGTTTTAAGATTCAAGAATATAAAGTATATAAAATATTTTGTTTTTTTTTTACAAAATTAAATAAAACCTTTTGTTTTTTTTTTGTAGTATGATCAATACCAGAATTTAGTTTTATTCTAGATAAACACTTTACAATGTCACCTTAAATAAAAATAAATATTTAAAATATATATTTTTAAAAGAATACCTTAATTGTAAGCTTGTAAGAAAAAGCAATTAAAAAATCACTGAAGTATGAAAATGTTGCCGCGGCAATCTGGGTTGATTAACAGTTCAAGATTGTTAATATGAACCGTCGTTTGGACGTCGAATATATATCTATATATCCATCATCGAAAATCAACGAAATTTGTAAATTTAAGTCTTTATATATATATATATATATATATATATATATATATATATAAAGACTTAAATTTCTTAATATATATTTCAATTTGCGTCCAGTCCTGTATATACACACTTTATTTTTTAAGGTTAAAGGCCAATTTTATGTAAAATTACAAAAACAATAAAAGTTATAGGTTATTTCTTTATGTGCTGACCGTACACAACTACAAATGCAAAAAACTGTATATTAAACGATAATGGCGAAAACGGATCAACTTAGATCAAGTTAGATCTTTGTTAGTACATCAATAAATGCAATAATTGTAATCTACAATTTTAAATTTTCTCTCATTTAAACAATTCCAAATTTATATACAAATTTTATCATCAAAACATTTACAGGTTTGATTCTTCATTATAAAAGTAAATATTTACAATAATTTATAGATGTTGGTGTAAAAACCTTTATTTCGCATTTAGTCATAATAAATTGAAAATAAAATCGCCATCAATCAAATTAAATAAAATCAAATCAATGTAATCACATTATAGAAAATCTTCAGTTTGGATATATTTTTGTGTCATTGTTGTGTCATTGTTCTACGCTATTGTAACAAAAACACTCGGTATATACAAGATTTCAGATCTAGAAAAAAGTAATCAGTATGATTGTACACCTTATATTTGATAAGTGAAATATAAAAATTGCGTAATGTTATATTCTTGTGATAATTCATGTGATATATTGTTTCAAAATAAAGAAAATAATTTGCCAGAAAAAGTGTTCGCAGATTTTCGTCCTCGTTTTTTAGTTGTCAAATTTACTTATGTGAAATGAATTGAATAATATTTCTTTTTCTGTGTCTCGTATTTAGTTAGTTAGTTTGTATTTTTCCTTAATTGGTTGCATTAATTGAAGAAGGTTAATATAAATCTGTTATTAAATGTAAAATGTATTAAAAATAAATATTTAATTGTAATATTTCGTCAGATCTTCACGAATACTTTACAATTAACTATTCAACGATTTTAACCCGCCTAAATTTAACATTTTCTATATGTGCCTAAACGGTCATAAATTTCCCATATGTGCCTACACAATGAATGAACACACTATAAACGGCTATTGAAGTTAAATTGCTCTCATAGGTTCGGTGCTATGAAACAATTTAAAACAATTATGTTTCGTAATTCAACTAGTTTTGTTGTATGAATTTAAGAGAATTTATGATTTTTATGAAATTTACAGTATGACACATAGCAAAGCAAATAAACGATACAGCATTTTTTGATGTTAATAGAGAATAGATTTCTCATAAAGAGACGAAGATGTAGAACGTATATCAGAGCAAGATACTACCACTGGTTGTTAGAAGCTCATTGTGTGTTACGATCCTGTTGCCTCAAGCACGAACTCTTCTCCGTATGCAATGAGATAAAATTTCTAGATTCCGTAATTGATTTGGTTGAAGTAAGCTACCGAATTATTTCGTAGATATAAAGATTTTCCTTGAATTAAAATTGGAGTCTGCTTTTAAATAATCCGTCATTACTTTTCTTTGCCTTTGAAGCAAGGATCTGCTAAAGAAAGTTTGATATTAAAATTTACAAATATAAATTACACAAACAATATATTAATTTCCCAAAATAAGATTAAGGGTTTTTATCAACTAACCTTCACGAAAGACATAATGCAATAGTTAGCGGCCTTTTTTCATCACAAAACAATAGACGCAGTTGTATTTATAATCTCTAGTCACGTTCTGAGTATTAATTTTTGGTTTATTCAATATTACGTGACTTTCATACAAATATTGAGAAGGGCTACAATAAATAAGGATTATTTTAACCTCAGGGCACTTCGAATTTATTAAATGCGATCTAGGTATTGATGTAGGAGAACTATGATAGTAATATAAGTAATATTAATTAGGTGAAAAATAGTTCGCTAATAATAATAAAAATAGTATCATAAATCATTATACAGCAAAAAGTGGGGTTCTTATGTCTCCTGAACTGTGCACAAATGTGATAACAAATAGAGTTAATCATTGATTTTAATTAACGTCAACCTACGTTAATAAAGACTTAATTTTTACTAGACGTAACATATCTGAATATAACACGTGCTTTCAAATATAATTTTATGTTATTGCTGAAGAAACAAAAAGTATTTTATCAACAACCAAAATTTTATGTGGTCAATAATTAAGCTTTATTTAGTATATCTATAATTTGTAAACATTTACAACTTGAAGCAATGATATTGAATTTATATATCATTAGATTGCCCTAAAGAGAGACTACGACATTATCGCCAATTTGGCTTAAAGCAACGAAGCGATCAGTTGGAGAGCATTATACGGATAAGGATCAGAAAAGTTATAATTAAATGGGATTTCAATGTTTATCTGGAATGACAATATTATACTTCTTTTGAAAAGTATAATTTTATATCATTCAAAAGTTTTATTTCCTTAACAATATTCTTCTGTTTCTTTTTATATTCTTTTTTTTATGCAAATTAAACATACGCAGTAGGGCCTAATAACTACCTAAGACAGGTTAAATTTGTATAAATATACAACACATTCATTATTATTATTTAGGTATTCAATGACAAGCTGTCCATTGTGTGCTATTCATTTTGTCAAAACTGGTGCTTGCACTCACTGTGGTACTCCCCATATAAGGGTGCAGCGAGCCAATCTTAGAGTGCTATATTTATTTATTTATTTATTTATTTATTTATCTGAGAAAAGAAGCTTCGTACATATTTCTGCTTTTTTCTTCTTAAGTCTAACTTTACCAAGAGTTAGCATTAAAGGCTTGTTCTGTGACTTCCTTGGCAGCCTCTTTGGTAGCAATTAAAGAGAGAAGGCAAAATGATATACAATTTGATTTTTTTTTTTAATTATGAGAAAGCTGTTAAACTATACTTAAATAAAACTACTTATTATGTTTAACTTCAGCTCAAGGACCAAACAACTTGTTTAATCTTTTAAAGAATTAAAAAGGTTTTTATTAAAAAGGTTAACATTAAAAATACATTATGGACACAAAAGAAGTAGCGTTAGCCGGTTAGGTGCAATTTAAAAAAATAATTGAAACAGTATATAGAAATATGCTACTTTTTAGTATTTTTTAAATGTAAGATATCTGAAAACTTCTTATAAATAATAATAACCTACCCAGAACAGAATATTTGTCGCTAATACACGTACTTCTTAGTGATTGCACATCACAGGAACACATTTGAATGAATTGAATGTTTCCGGAGGTCTGATCTAGTAATTGAAATTTTACCAACTTCTTGTGAATTGATTGACTAAAAATTTCATATGTACTTTTAGTGCAGGTGACACAATATTCCTATGATAGTCAGTCACGTTTAAAATTAGAACTACAGCGAAAGGCACGAACGTACGAATTTCATAGGGGTTTTACCGTTTAAGAAATTAACCCTTAAATGGACGATTGGAGTTTTAACTTATAACGTTAATGAAGTAATATTTTCATTACTAATATATATATAAATTTGTATGTTTGATGGACCATGGCAATTTTTTTTATAAATTATATTAATTGATGTGATGGTTGATAGTTTTTAAAGTAATTTAATATTATTTACTAGTTTTTCCGTCGCCTCGCTTGTACTGAGATAATTATATTTTTAGGTTTTTAGTTACTGTAATATTCGCCCCACTGTGCTGCCCACTTTGGATATTAAGAGAAATTAGTAGCAAGAGCTAACTTTTTAATCGACATACATTCTAAAATATATATTTAAAGTGCTTAGTATAAACAACAACATTTATTTACTTCGAACAAAAGAAACTATATCATTGTTAATTTTGTTGAGAATCAATTAATTACAGTTAAATTTGCAATTAGTTAAAGGTTTCCAATTTTATTAAATTATGGCATTTTAATAACTTACTTTACTTACATATAAAATATAGATATGTGCCATTTCTAAAACTATTTAAGAAAAACTTTTTTATCAAACATTATATTAGCGTGACTTTTACTATATTGTAGCTCACGACACACATCTAATAATTGGCGGCGTTTTCTGTGGCTTATGTGACACTTTTTACTATATTTTTATCGATTATAGCAATATTGCAATTTCTTTTTTTTTTTATATATATTATAATTAGTAGGTATGTGTTTTTTTTAATACATTATCCATAATATTGGAAAGTTCCTTTAAACAATATTTAAATAAACGATAAATAAGTACATACATTGTACATTAAGACGTTTACAATTATAAATTATAAAGAACTATATCATGTATTCTATTACAATTTTGTTAAAAATGATGAAGGTTTGGTCGTTTACCGAAACATAAGTTTCTTTAAAAACCAAATCGTACGACTCTTGGCCATCTTTCTGGTGTCCTTATTAAGCTTGGTGCACATTTGAAGATTATCAAACTACCAGTTCTTACAAAGAAATTTTAAGTCACAAATATTAATTGTCAATGTTAAGTATATTTATTTATTACTACCACCAAAATAACGAGAAAAAGATATACATTAGGGTTTTTTACTTAATTATCACTCATCTACCTTAAGTAATTACTTAGTAAAATTATTTCAATAGGGTAATATAGTGTTATTCGATAAATTTCCAGAATTGATAAACCATAACAAGATATGTAAGGTTAAGAGAATAGTATTTGAGTGGTAGTGACATGTCAACTGTAATGACCCCCCACAGACTATAAGTGAAGTCGTTGTCATATGTCATTTGTAGAAACGCTTTCAGTTTTCGACGATCGGCTTTATCTGTAAAGTGATAAAAATGTATGATTTAATCTATGAAAAGTTTTAATAAGTAAAATATGATTATTAATATAACCAGCTCTTGAAAAAAGTTTAAATCACCAAAAACATTCACAAAGTAACATCCATTCAGAATCTCTAGAACATATTAATTTTTGAACAAATTTATTGTTCAGTTTTGTATTTGATATCAAACAGATTGCAAATTAAGACATAAGATCAGAAGCGAGAACGTTACTCTATGTAAAGATTAAATTAAGTTTTAAAATGAACTTTTTTTAACACATTTTCTTTGCTTCAAGTTATTTAAATCCCTAACAACATTGGTACTTACCGAGTTGCGCTGTATTAAGAACATCATTTAACACACTTTGTATAACAAATACTTGTACCTTGGTCACGTAAGAGCAATAACAAAATAAAACCAAGAGTATCAAATGCTTCAGAAAATGCGCAAATGTGAAGAATAAAATTGTTTTAGTAGACTGCAAATAAAAAGTAGACATAAATAATTATTTATCTAATAAATCTCATCAAAAGATATTACTAAATAACGATTATTATATTAACATATATCATTTCACAATTCGAGCTGTTCGTGGAAGAATTTTTTTTTTGTTTTTGATAGTGCGAGACCACGATGGTTTCGAGGTATGTAGGCGACATCTTTTATGGACGTCCATTATACTCGTTGGAAAAAAAAGGCTGGTGGCACCATATATTGATGCTGTTGGAATACTCCCCATTATACAAGGGGTAGAACGAACAAAGGGAGGTAAAATAAATACTCAGATTTAATGGCTTTAAATTGTTTGAAAGAACGGGTTCGTCGAACATTGTCACAAATGTACAAAAATGGAGTTTTCATAGTGGTGAACTAGCTCATCCATAATTCACCGTAATTCAAGTAAAATCATTGTACTTTACAATAGTAGCTCCTAATTGTATAGTAAGTATCTGCTTTCTGAATAAAATCAAAAAAATATATTTTTTCTATAGTGTTATATATCTAATATTTTGTAGATAGTTTTCTATTTTGAGAAAAAATAATAAATGAAAAGCGAATAAATAAGAGTCACAGATATCGAATATTAGACAAAAACAGTTGACACTCTTTACTGCACACATAACATTAAAATGGATGGATATGACGGGACTTAATAATCTCAGGTGGACAATATCAACCAGGAATACATCAAGGAATGGACTCTCTGATAAAGAGTATTAAGTGTTATTTTATACTCGATAGGAAGATGACATCAGAAAAACAACTGGAACACACATCAAGATCGAGATCGTGAAAAATTGCAATATTAGAAAGAAACTTTCACCATTTTTAACAGGGGTTCCTAATTATAAAACAAGCCAAAAATCTTTTACAGTGATTAAGTTTTCTTAAACTCCAAAATTTTATTTGACAATAATTAACATAATTATATTACAAAATTATATAAAAAGATTGATTTTTGTAAATTAATTTAAGAAAAATAATTTGTTACTGTTTTCGGAAATATGTCTTTTTTATTCAATTTTATTATCTTATTTATTTATTTACTATTAAAATATCAAAAATATTATCTACGTTATGCTATTAATATATATTTTCTGGATTTAAAATTGTTTTATATAAATGTTAAAAATAAATACCTCCAGATTAACTTCTGCTGCGACAAACTTCATATATGAAAATTGTGTATATAAAATTGCATTTTTAGAGACCACAATATTTGTTACAGCTGATGCCACTAGCATAATAGTTATCTTAAATAAATATTTCAGTATCATATTAGTAAAATTGCGACCCATTAAAATTTAATTGCAATTTAAGTTTAATACCGGAAAACTTATGGCATTATTAAGTTGGCGCGAGCATTTATGAAGTTGATCGTAGGCTTTATGAAGCAAGCTTATATCGACATCTTTGTTCTTTGAGAGATATTCAATTTCATCGAATAAAGAGAAAATATTTTGTTTTCTAGTGTAACGAAATAATTTAAAAGTATGCGCTTTAAGGATACGAAGTCTCTTTAAAATGAAAACTAGTAAAGAACCGAAAAATAAAACTTCCATATCACACATAATATCTCCCAGACATGCTAGATTTATAGAATATGCAATTAAACGGTAGTGGATTAAAAGGAATGAGCTATTTATAGCTTCTGCTAAATTATAAGTAATTAGTATAAAAACAGCGACAGGAATCCAATAAATGGGTGTTGTCAAAGATTCGTTCTGATCAATATTCAAAAATTTATCAAATGTTTCGAGGTTATAAAAAAATTTAACAAAATTTAGTTTCATAAGATATGAGGCACTAAGACCTAGACCTAGATATTGTAAACTAGCAGAATATTTAAAGATAAAGTGAGTCGTATTTAAATGGTGACAAGTAATTAAGTATCCTCCCACTGATAAAATAAAGATTGTGTTAAAAATGCAACAAATCAGATAAACAATCCTCTTATATCCTAATAAATATAATCGATTGGTTCCTAAAACAAATTGAAATAAAATTAGAAATTGTATTCGCTTTATAGTACTCGTAGTGTTTTGACTTTTCAGAAAGTTATTGTACGTTGGTGCCATCATAACTTGTTTCACTTTTAAATTCTTTAATCTCTTTTCAGAGTACATTATTATTTATAAAACACTTTATTGAAAGCGTTAAAACTGTTGAAATATCAAACTCGAGTGACGATATATGTTCTTGACGGTATTTGTTTAATGTTAAAAATTCAGGTTATCGTATTAATGGAACAACAATTATATTTTTATGAATCATTAACGTAAATTATTTAAACAGTGATAAAATAATGATTTAATTTACTCCACGTTTTGTATATCCTGTAATCCCGTAAGTGACAGCCTTCAAAATTAAACAGATAAAATGGGTTCAAATAATTGTTTTGTTAACACTTCATACTCTTGTTTTTTTCTATCCATTCTGAATTATTTTAATGAAAAATAAATATGTGAATAATATAAACGTTGAATTATTTAAATGATATATTAACTTCTATACTTATTATTAAATAATTGTTTGTCTTACTGATTGATGAACGAGATAGCCAAGTGTAGCAATTATTTATTTTAGACAGTTGGTTTTTTATTAGGTTTGCCTTGTAAGCATACCTAAAAAGATTCTCTACGAAAACTCTAATTTTAAAAGAAAAAAAGGGAAACGAATATTTTAGTTACCTATGGCATCTCTGCTGTAGCTGGCAGTAGGTATTCCTTTTAAATTTGTAGAGTTTTGAAGCAAGAACCACACACAGCCCTAACAGAGAGTGTTATCTCATATAAATCAAAATAAACATATCAAGGTGAACAATGATACGATAGCACAATAGAGATTCTGGGATCAACTCCCAGAGTGTGGAGTCCGGATCATCTTGATAAATGTTTAATTCCTAATATTTTTTTTATATTTATGATGACTTTGCTGAAATATATCTGAAATAATAAAGGAAAATACTTCGACACTATTTAAAAAAAAATTAATTATCAAAATATTGATAAATTAATAAATGGAAAATGAAAATGTATTAGAAAATTATAATATTATGTTTATTTTTAATTATTTAATTGCATTAAATAGTACTCGCTTTATATTATATTACTTGCTCAAATCTTAAACTCATAGAGATAGCTATATTTAATTTTTAACTACTAAATATTCTGTTCTTTTAGACAGAGAGTATAATTAAATAATAATCTCTGATAATAAGTTTACAATTTTATGGTGATAGTAGTATATATATTTTATTAGATAGAATATTTTTGGCGTGCCGTTGATTATGGGCCTCTATTCTAATTACGACATTTTACATCATATGTTTTTTTTATAACAGATGATATGTTATAATTTATTTTCAATTGATACCTTAAATCATTTCCGAATAGTGTAAGAAATATTTGGGTCATGAAAATGTTATCTCTGAGGCTTAATTGTTGCAATTAAAAATGCAAAAAATCTTGCATTGATCTTTGTCTTTAATGCTCTAAATGTCACAAATGATATCCTTCTAAAGTCTTAAACTAAAAAAGTCACAAAAAGACTTCTTTGACATCGATAAATCTGAGTCTCGATAATAACTATTGTTTGATCGTTTGTTTTACATTTTTATCTCTGTTCTTTATTTTTGTCGTTGCCAGTAACAATGCTTTTCAAGAGAGATCATTTGCTTTTTCAATAATAAAATCTAAAAGGACAGACGTTTTGTACATTTTAGAGATTTGTTATACTTCTGTAGTAACAACTTTTCGCCACTTTTCTTTGGACTACATTGACAAATTACGGTCTGATAGTTTTCTATCTGATATGTTTCCAAGAGTGTAATATGGAGCTACATAACTTAATTTTTTTTGAACATTGATTATTAGAAAAGGAAAACTTTGGAACATTCTACCTAATTCGGTGTTTCTGTACAATTACAATTTACATTTTAAGGGATCTTCTAAGTAGCCATTTCTAATGAAAGTAAATTACTAAATATACATTACTTAAATAAGACGATTTATGAAAGAATCGTTTATTCGTACAGGCTCAATTTTTAATCTCTCTTATATTATGAATTGTAAAAATATAACTAAGCACCAACACGTGACAAGAAAGACGTTAATGTTACGAATAGTTCAGTGAATATATCTCAATTAAGTGACTCTAAAAATATACATAGAACTATATATATTGAATTTAATGAGATAAAAAACAGAAGGAAATATATAGTAAGAAGTTTAGAGGTTTCACTTTAAGGTGATTCTAGTCAAAGTGATAAAATAGCCAGTGTTTATTCAATTTTATCGATTAAATATTTTTCTCCGCCATCGCAATTGGCTTAGCTTCCAAGCCCCCAGGCTTCGGCTGGTAAACACCTAAAATTGAAAAATAAATTAAATTTTCCTTAACTGATTACGTAGTTACATCTCGTTCCGATAGATGGCGTGAATTATAATTTCGCAAAGTTTATCTATAAAAATAATACACTTTTGTTGTTGTTGTTGTACACCTTCAATAATAATAAAACAATTGAAAAACGCTTTAACTTTTTTTTTTGTAACCAAATTAACCGACGTAGCCCTTAGAGTTGTGAAACTCAAGTGGCAGTGGGCAGGTCACATGATGCCTAAAACTGATGGACGTTTGGGCGGAAAAGTTCTGGAGCGGCGCGCACGAATCAGGAGACTCGTAGGCAGGTACCCACGAAATGAACCAAGGACTTGTTGACGGTCACCCGAATCCTGTAGATGAGGGTGGCTCAAAACCGATTCCAATGGTGCTCAATGGGAGAGAGCTATATCCAGCAGAAGACAGCACCCGGCTAAATGATGATCATGATGAAATAACGCTTCTTTAATACAGTAAATAATTATACGGTTTTTATTAAAGCGAAAATTTCAATTAGATCGACCTCGAAGATCCAAATTTAATCAGTGAAATTTCAAAATTCTCAAGAACTTTGTGTTTTGTGATTTCGGTAAGGAAAGTGTCGTGGATATAATTATATTTTGAAAGTGAATTTATATATTTGATTAGAATTCTAATAAAAAGAATTAGACGGGTTATGGGTAACATGGCCTACGATAATTGTAAGTGGTACAACCTTTCAGGAACCAATTTAAAGTAATGATATTCAAATTTAATACATTTAGAATAGCCTGAAGAGAGATTACGGTATGAGCACCCATTTGGCTTAAAGCAATGAACCGATCAGTTGGAGCACATTATACGGATAAGTAATTAGAAAAGTTACAATTGAAATTGGATTTCAATGTTTATATTTAATGAAAATGTAAAAGATTTTAAGATATGTGCTTATTTTTGCATGTTAAATTTACTTGTACTTAATAAGTGGATAAGTTTTGTAGGTTAAGGCTTTTTGGAGGGCTACGCGTCGGGAACCTCCTCGTGTGCCCGTCCGCTATCGATGCTGCCAGATACGTCCTGTGGCATGGAAAGCGTTAGCCGTTGGCTAGTGCCCGGCGCAGCTAGGGACTGGACTTGCGCCTCTTTCAATAGAGGTTGCTGTGTCTGGACCCTGCTACGGAGCGTCTCCTGAGCAAAGGTGTCGCTGTGACGGAGGGCTTCGTAGGGAGGTGGAAGTAGGTCGAGGTGATGGAGTCCGCCTCTCTTCCGGCCCTTTATGCCGTGGCGGTCTCTCTCGGGGGTTCGCCACAGGCGTACAACAGCCTGGATCTTGGACTGTTGGGACATGCGTGGTGGTCTGGGGTTCGGGGACAGTCATGGCTGCCTCCTCGGGTACCCAAGATTGCCGGGTGGTATCCCGTGGCTGTCAGTTAGGGGTTGTGGGGTTGTAGAAGGCCGGGCTGCTCGTTGCGGTTGTGGTATTGGGGCGCACTCGGTTGCGGGAAGTTCGGAGACGGCTGTAGATGCCACTTGCTACTCCCAGCATAGCCGGGTGGTATTTCGCGGCCGTCACGGGAAGTTTGCCGCCGATGACGGCGGCCTCGGGCTTGGGCTCCTTTTAGGGGTGTGAATAGTGGAGTCAGACCAGGACTCTCTGATTCTGAGTTTCGGCTTAAATGTCGGATCGGTGAAGAGGGAGGTGGTCTGGCTCGGTCGGCTTGGGTGGGGGAGCCCTTTACGTTACAACAAGCCGGCCACGGGAGGGAGTGGGGCACGCTTGGGTCCCGGGCGTGTACCCCGCGAATAGGTGGCCGCTCATGCGTCCAGCCGTTGGAGCAAAGCGGATGTATGCGAAAGCGATATCCGTGGCGCTACACTATGACGGTGAGATGGTGACCGTCTGGTTTAGTGGGTAGCCTTAAAAATGTCAGCATCCTATGCTGCCTGGAGTCCCGCATAAACGGCCTTCTCCTTCCCCTAGCGGGACCGTGTAACAATAAAAGTTTTCAGACGATAAAAAAAGGTTAAGGCTTTTTATCAATAAAGAGTAAGACTCATTAGAGTTTGATTCGATATCGTTACTAATTTCCGTTGCATAGAGTTAAATATAATACTTTTTCTAAGGAAAGTAATTTAACATATCCTATAACACTGATGACTATCAATGGTTATTACGGAAGTAACTATATGCATGGTTTCTTTTTAAGTTCCTACTGTAAAGGATACAATTTATTAAAAAATAATCATCAAATCGTGAAATTTAAAAAAAGGACCATCATAATAAAATAAGCGTTTATAATATTTTTTATCTCTTTTCCATACACTGATATGTTGGTACTTCAAATAAAAATATTTATTGGTTTAAAATATTTTAAACCAATAAATATTTTTATTATTAGAATGTAGAAAATATTTTTTTTTAGCAATAAGGAGTCATCGAATTATTTTACCGAATTTAACCGATATCTAAGGAAGAATCTGACACAAGAAGCTGATATTCATTAAAATAGTTCATAGATTCAAAACTTCTGTCTCATCTCCTAATTGAATATATGTGTGAATATATAATATTGCATTTTTTTAATAATAATAACATATATTCCATGTTAATGTTTGCTTTTAAGTTTAGTTAGCTTGGGCCATAAGTGATTAATATCTCTCCTAAGACTTTCAAGTGAGGAAACAATATTTTCAGAGAAAAATTGGAAGATCGTTCAAAAAAAACTTGTTAGGAAAGGCGATTTTAATAGTTTTCGCATGTTAAGGATTTTTTTAATTTTTAACACTTACTTATATTAATTAAATAAATATTGAACTAAATTAAAATGAAATTGGGAAATGTGAATAAATTGCATTAACACTACTTAGTGACTTTATATTTATTAATAAGTGAGTTAATTTTATTTGACGCTTCCAGCACCAGTGCACCCAACAGTTAATTATTGTAATTTGTATAGCTTTGATTGCAACGGCTGATGACCTAGCACTGCCACTCCGTCTTCACCTCCAGTTACCCGTCCGATTTGGTAATCATATGACTTTGGGATCGTATAAAGACATTGTTATAGTCTCCCCTTATTAAATGGCAAGTGCTAAGACGTGAGCGCTAGTGTTACGGGACTTTTGAGAAATTGGCTTGTATGTATACATATAACTGTAATAAAGTCTATTAAAAAAATTGTATAAATAACGATATCTGAATTTAGTTTATCTTTTGAAAGAAATTGGTGTCGTTACTAAAACTTTTAAAACTCTTTGATGAACGATTTATACTCAAATCTCAATTTTGAGGAATCAACCATGAACATAAAATTAAATGAAAAAGCGATATCTAAAAGTTTACTTTAGAAGTTCTCAAGGGAAACGATAGAGTAACTTTGTAAACAAATTTTTTTACAGGCTGTATTGATAAGAAATATAAATGAATGAAAAGAAATTTGCAAGGAATATTTTTTATGTCATTTTATATTACATTAATAAATTGTACTCAAGATTTTTGTCTTATTTCATTTAATTCTCAATTTGTATGAATCGAATGAAGCCTTATAGAATTATATCTTTATAAATATTCATAATATTGTTATATGTATTTAAAGATAGTTTTAAGATTAAAGAGTATGAAGTTTATAAAATATTTTGTTTCTTTACAAAATTTATTAATTTCGTATTAAGAAATTATATAAAAACTTTTGTTTTTTTGTACTATGATAAATACCAAAATTTACTTTTATTCTAAAAAACACTTTAAAATGAACACGTTAAATAAAGATATATCTATACTAGATCGAAAATGAAACGCCATTTGTAAATTTAAGTCTTTATTATACTACGAGTTATATTCCACCATAGGCATCATAGGCGAATATATATTTGCGTCCAGAGCCGTATATACACACTTTACTTTTCAAGGTCTAATGCCAATTTTACATAACAAAGTGATAACTAAATGGAATTTTGTTTTCTAATATAGACAAAATTATCTACTGTGTACTGCAGAACACTAATAAAACTGTAGATTAATTAATATTTAATTACTGTTAAATCACTTTATAGACGTTTTTTCATTTTTGGTAGTATTCTTATATTTATGAGGATTCTAAAATTGAAATTTGAATTTGTTTTACAGTCTGAAAAAAAGGGTGGTAACATTTTGGAGAAATTAATATAATGGCACTAAAGAGTCAATAAATGTTAAATAAATAACAATATTTATTCTCATGGCTTGTAATATTTCTTGTCCAGTGTTATTTTTGTAGCGTTGTTCCGAAATTGAAACATGGTCGAGGTGAGCCTTAGACTTCCCAAACTAAAGAGGTTTTGTATAATTTATTCAAATAGTTCCAAAATGAATGCGATAGCAATCCGAGCAGTATTATGACTCCTACTGAATTAGTTGTTGTATCAAGCGTATTATGATTGACTTCAATGTTAAATAAATAAATAGTATTTTGAATATTAATTTTATTCACTTTCTAAATATTGTGTTATTTATGTACCCGATTATATAAATTACAAAGAAATTAAAGTAATAGTTTATTTCTTGATGTGCTGACCGTACACAACTATAAATGCAAAAAAGTCTCAATACTGATTTAACTGTGTATTAAACGATAATGACGAAAACGGATCAAGTCAACGGTCAAGTTAGATCTTTGTTAGTACATCAACAAATGCAATAATTGTAACCTACAATTTTAAATTTTCTCTCATTTAAACAATTCCAAATATATCTACAAATTTTATCATCAAACCATTTATAGGTTTGATTCTTCATTATAAAAGTAAATACTTACAATAATTTATAGATGTTGGTGTAAAAACCTTTATTTCGCATTTAGTCATAATAAATTGAAAATAAAATCGCCATCAATCAAATTAAAGAAAATCAAATCAATGTAATCACATTAAAGAAAATCTTCAGTTTGGATATATTTTTGTGTCATTGTTGTGTCATTGTTCTACGCTATTGTAACAAAAACACTCGGTATATACAAGATTTCAGATCTAGAAAAACGTACTCTGTATGATTGTACACCTTATAAGTAAAATATAAAAATTGCATAATGTTATATTTATGTGATAAATATGTTGTTTCAAAATAATTTGTCGGATAAATCTTTGAGCAGATTTTCGTCGTCGTTTTTTAGTTGTCAAATTGACTTATGTGAAGTAAACTGAATAATATTTTTTTTTCTGTGTCTCGTATTTAGTTAGTTTGTATTTTTGCTTTATTCTTTGCATTAATTGAAGAAGGTTAAAATAAATCTGTTTTTAAATGTAAAATATATAAAAAAATAAATATTTAAGTGTATTGTTTTGTCATATTTTCAAGAGTACTTTACAATTAAATCAAGTGTTCTACAAATTGAACCATCCTAAATCATAAATTTTCTATATGTGCCTAAACGGTCATAAATTTCCCATGTGTACACAATGAATGAACACACTATAAACGGCTATTGAAGTTAAATTGCTCTCAAAGATTCGGTGCTATGAAACAATTTAAAACAATTATGTTTCGTAATTCAATTAGTTTTATTGTATGAATTTAACAGAATTTATGAATCTTATGAAATTTACAGTATGACACATAGCAAAGCAAATAAACGATACAGCATTTTTTGATGTTAATAGAGAATAGATTTCTCATAAAGAGACGAAGATGTAGAACGTATATCAGAGCAAGATACTACCACTGGTTGTTAGAAGCTCATTGTGTGTTACGATCCTGTTGCCTCAAGCACGAACTCTTCTCCGTATGCAATGAGATAAAATTTCTAGATTCCGTAATTGATTTGGGTGAAGTAAGCTACCGAATTATTTCGTAGATATAAAGATTTTCCTTGAATTAAAATTGGAGTCGGCTTTTAAATAATCCGTCATTACTTTTCTTTGCCTTTGAAGCAAGGATCTGCTAAAGAAAGTTTGATATTAAAATTTACAATTACACAAACAATATATTAATTTCCCGAAATAAGTTTAAGGGTTTTTATCAATTAACTTTCACGAAAAATATAATGCAATAGTTAGCGGCCTTTCTTCATCACAAAACAATAGACGCAGTTGTATTTATAATCTCTAGTCACATTCTGAGTATTAATTTTTGGTTTATTCAATATTGCGTGACTTTCATACAAATATTGAGAAGGGCTACAATAAATAAAGATTATTTTAACCTCAGGGCACTTCGAATTTATTAAATACGATCTAGGTATTGATGTAGGAGAACTATGGTAGTAATATAAGTAATATTAATTAGGTAAAAAAATAATATAATAAAGCATTATACAGCAAAAAATTGGTTGCTTATGTCTCCTGAATTGTGCACAAATGTGACAACAAGCCGTGTAAATCATTATTTTTTTTGTTTTTATAAGTAAATCACCCTAGTGAGGTGTAAAATTTCAAAGAAATCCTATATTTAATTCAAACTTTAATTATTTTTTTTATCTTAATTAATAGCCATTAGCAAGCTAATAAAATTCATTAATATACTTTTTTTAAATTTCTGACAGAGCTTACTGGTTTCCGGTTCTGGTCTGAAAGAGAATTTAAAGCATTAAAATAAATTGAAAGCGCTCTATACATTTCAAATATATTAACTTTTTTAATATATTTGAAATATTCAAACATATTAACTTTTTTAATATACTTGAAATGTTCAAAGTTTTCAATGAATGTGTATGAAAAATAATTAATACTTTAAAATAATATTGCTATCATCATACTTTCGTGTCATTGAAAAGAACACTGATAATATTGTTAACAATTCCTAATTAACGCCATTCTACGTAAATAAAGACTTAATTTTTACTAGACGTAACATATCTGGATATAACACGTGCTCTCAAATATAATTTTATGTTATTGCTGAATAAACAAAAAGTATGTTATCAACAACTAAAATTTTATGTGGTTAACAATAAAGCTTTATTTAGTGTATCTATAATTTGTAAATATTTACAACTTGAAGCAATGATATTTAATTTATATGTAATTAGATTACCCTAAAGAGAGACTACAACACGATCGCCCATTTGGCTTAAAGCAACGAAGCGATCAGTTGGAGAGTATTATACGGATAAGTAATTAGAAAAGTTATAATTAAATTGGATTTCAATGTTTATCTGGAACGACAATATTATTTTGAAAAGTGTCATTTTTTGTCATTGAAAAGCTTTATTTCCTTAGTAATATTCTTCTGTTTTTTTTATTTATATTCTCTTTTTATACATGTTAAACATACGCAGTAGGGCCTAATAAGTTGCTAAGTCAGGTTAAATTTGTATAAATATATAATATAACACATTCATTATTATTATTTAGAGATTGAATGACGGGCTGTCCATTGTGTGCTATTCATGGTGTCAAAACTGATGCTTTCGCACGTAGATATATAACAGTATGGATTGCTTTGCACTTACCGTCATGCCCTGGTGGTACTCCCCATATAAGGGTGCAGCGAGAAAATCTTAGAGGTCTATAGCTGAGAAAATAAGCGGTGTATATACTTTTGCTTTTTTGTTCTTATGTCAAACTTTACCAAGAGTTACCATTAAAGGCTTGTTATCTGACTACTTTCGCAGCCACGTTGGTAGCAATTAAAGAGAGAAGGCAAAATGATATACAACTTGAAGAATATTTTTAAAATTATGAGAGAGCTGTTAAAATATAGATAGATAAAACTACTTAACGTTAGTATGTCGATCAGTTCAAGAACCTAATAACTTACTTAATCCTTTAAAGGATTAAAAAGGTTTTTATTAAAAAGGTTAACATTAAAAATACATTATGGACACAAAAGTGTTAGCATTAGCCGGTTAGGTGCAATTAAAAAATATATTAAAACAATATATAGACATATCCTACTTTTTAGTATTTTTTAAATATAAGCTATCTGAAAACTTCTTTTTAAATAATAATAACCTGCCCCGAAATATAATATTTGCCGTTAATACATGTAATTTTTAGTGATTGCACATCACAGGAACACATTTGAATAAAAGTTATATCCTCTAAACTCGCAAAAAAATCTGTCCTTAATCTGTCCTAATTAGATTTAAAATTATCCATTTCGACGGCCTTTACTCGTATCATATCAATAATAACAACGCAGAGAGGACCTAAATACATTATAAGGTATTTTCTATTTATTAGTATTTTTATATAAATATCTGTATTAATTGTTTAAGGATGTTTTATAAAGCCAGTTTTAACCAGAGTGTTTTGTAAAATAGTAAGTAACATTTTGTTCAAATGCATTATAACAATCATAATATTACAGTTCTTAAACTACGTGTAATTGGCTTTAGTTTAAAGTGTTTTTAGACTTCTGTAAGACTTCTGGCAAATGTTTTTGGAAAAAATCTTAGGAAAATGTCTACTTTGATAACTTTGACATACTTTCGTTATAATACTTTAATGAAATGAATAATAAAAATAATAATATAGAATAGACTATATTTATGATTTTTATCGATTCTTTTGCTTTTATTACGTTACTGACTTAATTTGCGTTGTCTGAAAATTATAACGTGTCTACATAAATTTTTGCCTGGAAGATATTAACTATTAGGTACATATTATTTAAATTTTGGCATTAGATTCTCAGTCAATCTTTAAGTACTCTAAAAAAATTAAATTTCACATTGTACCAAATAAAGTTCTGGCAAAATTTTTAAATAAAAAAATAATTATATTAGAAAAACTAGTTCCTCATCTGTCTCTCGGAAAGAATCGGTGCACTTTTAATTATAGCCTTAAAGCGGTGCAAGTTGCAAATGGAATAGAACGAAATGACTCTAAAGAGCTACAATTGAGTGACATTTTGGTTAAGCTTGAATCTCAAAAGATTTAACTGAAATCGACATGGAGCTGTGTGATTTCTTTATGAAAATTGATACGTTTATGGAAATAGGTTTTATTTTAAAAACGAAAATTTGTAATGTCAAAATAAATATAAAGTACACAATTCTTTAAATTCTTAAATAATTTAAAAATAATAATTTTATTGACGAGGGTAGTATCATTTAATTGATTTAAATTTATTTAAATTAATTTTTGCTTTTACCTCGAAAGGTATCATCTTTAAAGATATACAAAATATCATTCCACATTCACGATTTCTGTATTTTCAGTATTTACGCGGCACCTAACTCCAGCGAATAAGGAGCTTTTACTGTAAGTTTTGTTAGAAAGGCTAACAACATCACAATAAGTTGTTTGTTTCCGTTTCTACAGGGTTCACAAAGATTATTAAAAGCGTATATGTTGTAATAGAAAGAACGAAAAACCATATCAATATTATTAAGATCCATTTACTTTTTTTTGTAAGTGGGAGTAACATATTTATAAAATATACATCTTCAAAATTATTCCCATGTATAATATTCGTTGATGTATAGATATTTCTATTATAATTCATCACATTTAGTGGTATCATTAAAATAGATGTTTTTACTATTCAATCTAAATGCAAGTCAAAATCATTTGTTTAAATTCTAATATATACTTAGATAGTCTAAGTATTTTTAAATCGAAACATCATTTATTAATATAATAATAATTCATTGATTCTCATTTGTTATAGATGCCTTACTATCTTGAACTCACTTTCACTATATTTAGTATATCATCATCATACATTAAAAATAATATAGACATCAATCAAATCAAATAAGTGACGTAAAAGAAAATCTTAATTTTAGATATACTTTTCCTTCGTTGTCCCGACAGTGTCATTGTTCTACACCATTGTAAGAAAAACTCTTGGTATATAAGATAATTCAGATCTCAAAATAGCTTGTACTCATTCTGATTGCTCGGCATATAATTTGATAAATGAAATATATAAATGGCATAATGTTATATTTTTGTGATAGATGTGTTGTTGCATGATTGTTATCATAATTAGCAACATTAACATTATTGTTATAATAAGACATAGAAAGCTTTTGGCAGGTTTTTTCTTTTTTTGTCATCATATTTTCTTATGGGAAAGTAATTGTGTAATATTTATTTTTCTTAGTATCGTACATAATTCGTAAATATATGTGCTGTTAGTTTGTACTTACACTCTATTCTTTGCATGAATTTCTCTGGGTTTGCAATACATCTTTTCTTAACTGTGTAATTGTACATATTAATGATAAATAATTAGATGTAACTACTCAATTCATTAGACGCGAACATATTTTTAAACAATTTCATTAAGCTTGATTTTGTCGGAGGTCTAATCTAGTAATTAAAATTTTACCCCCTTTTTGTGAATTGATTGACTTGAAATTTCCTATGTACTTTTAGTTCAGGTGACACAATGTTCCTATGATAGTTAGTCACGTTCATAGGTAGAACTACAACGAAGGGCACGAATGTACAAACGTCATAGGGGTTTTACCGTCTAAGAAATTAACTCTTAAATGGCCGATTGGACTTTTAATTTATTACGTTAAGTTCAAGCATGTCGTCAAAAAATGGGGATCAGTTGGCAAGGTACCCACCCGGCACGCGCAAGTTCTGGGTGCTTTCTAAAACTACTCTGGGTAACTTTTGCCAGCCGTCCCTACCGCCCTTGCACACGGGGAATGATTCTCTGGCCCATACGGCAAAAGAAAAAGCCCATCTCTTGGGCACTCTTTTTGCCTCAAACTCGACCTTGAACGACCAAGGGCAAACACCGCCTACCATCCAGCGGTGTCAGAGTTCAATGCCGGCAAAAAACCATTCGTCGTTCTTTACTTTCCTTGGATGTTCATAAGTCGAGTGGGCCGGATGGTATTTCCTCATTGGTGCTACGAACGTGTGCTCCTGAGTTGACTCCACCTAACGCGTTTATTTCGGTACTCCTATCTCAAAGGCGCAGTCCCGGTCTCATGGAAGTGTGCTTTTGTCCATCCGATCCCTAAAAAAAGGTGATAGCTCGGACCCGGCTAACTACAGATCTATCACGTAAGACAAGTAGTAATATTTTCTTTACTAATATAAATAAATTTGTATGTTTGACGGACCCTGGCAATTTCACTTATAAATTATATGAATTGACGTGATGGTTAACACTTTTTAAAATAATTCAATATTATTTACTAGTTTTTTCGTCGCCTCGCTTGTACTAAGATAATTATATTTATAGGTTTTTAGTTACTGCTATATTCGTCCCACTATGCTACCCACTTTGGACACTAAGAAAAATTAGTTGAGAGAACTAACTTTTTCGACATACAGTCTAAAATATATACTTAAAGTGCTTAGTATAAAAGGCAACATTAATTTACTTCGAACAAAAGAAACTATATCATTGTTAATTTTGTTGACAATCAATTGATTACAGTTAAATTTGCAATTAGTGAAAAGTTTCCAATTTTATTAAATTATGGTATTTTATTAACTTACTTTACTTACATATAAAATATAGATATGTGCCATTCGTGACCTTTTTTAAAACTATTTAAGAAAAACTTTTTACTAAACATTATGTTAGCGTGACTTTTACTATATTGTAGCTCACGACGCACATTTAGATATGTTTATTAGTAATTACTAGTAATTGGCGGAGTTTTCTGTGGCTTATGTGACACTTTTTACGATATTTTTATCGATTTAAATAATCTATATATTATAATTACATACATTGTACATTAAAACGGTAACAATATTCTATTACAAATTTGTTAAAAATGATGAATGTTTGATCAACACACAAATTTTTTGAAAACCCTGTTATGCAGACTCTTGTCCATCTTTCTGGTGTCCTTATTAAGCTTGTTGCACATTTGAAGGTTATCAAACTACCAGTTCTTACAAAGAACTTTTAAATGACAAGTATTACTTATCAATGTTAAATATATTTATTTATTACTACCATAAAAATAACGAGAAAAAGATATTCATTAGGGTTTTTTACTTAACTACTCATCTCCCCTCAAGAAATTACTTTGTAAAATTATTTCAATAGGGAAATAGTGTTATTCAATAAATTTCCAAAATTGATAAACCATAACAAGATATGTAAGGTTAAGAGAACAATATTTGAGTGGTAGTGACATGTCAACTGTAATGACCCCCCACAGACTATAAGTGAAGTCGTTGTCATATGTCATTTGTAGAAACGCTTTCAGTTTTCGACGGTCGGCTTTATCTGTAAAGTGATAAAAATTTATGGTTTTATCTATGAAAAGTTATAAGTATAATATAACTATTAATATAACCAGCTTTTAAAAAAGTTTAAAGCACTTAATAACATTCACAAAAGTAACATCCGTTCAGCATATGTAGACCATATGAATTTTTGAACATATTTATTGTTCAGTTTTGTATTTGATATGAAATGGGCTGGAAATTAGGACATTAGATCAGAGACGAGAACTTTACTATATATAAAGATTAAATTAAGTTTGAAATAGATTTTTTTTAATACATTATTTTGTTTCCAGTTATTTAAACCCGTAACAACATTGGTACTTACCGAGTTGTGCTGTATTAAGAACATCATTTAACACACTTTGTATCACAGATACTTGAAACTTGGTCACGTAAGAGCAATAACAAAACAAAACCAAGAGTATCATATGCTTCAGAAAACGCGCAAATGTGTTAAATAGGATTGTTTTAGTCGACTGCAAATAAAAAGTAGACATAAATAATTATTTATCTAATAAATCTCATCAAAAGATATTACTAAATAACGATTATTATATTGTCATATATCATCACACAATTCGAGCTGTTCGATGAAGAATTTTTTTTTAGTTTCAGAGAGTGCGAGACCACGATGGTTTCGAGATATGTAGACAATATACTTTATGGAAGTCCTCTATTCTGTTGGAAAAGAAGGCTGTTTGCACCATATATTAATGATATTGGAATACTCCCCATTATACAATGGGTAGAATGAACAAAGGGAGGTAAAATACCTATTCATTTAATGGCTTGATATTGTTTGTGAGAACGGGTTCGTCGAACATTGTCAAAATCTACAAAAATTTAGTTTTCATAGTGGTGAACAAGCTCATCTGTAATTCACCGTAATTAAAGTAAAATCGTTGTACTATACAATAGTATCGCCAAGTTATTAAGCGAAAGTATCTAATTTCTGAATAAAATTTAAAAAATAAAATGTATTTTTTTAAAGTTTTATATATCTAAAATTTTGGAGATACTTTTCTATTTTGAGAAATAATAACAAATGAGAAGAAAATCTCAAAAATACAAGCGACACAGATATCAAATATTAGAAAAAATCAATTGACACTCTTTACTGCGCACAAAGTATTAAATTAAAATCGATGGATATGATACAACTTAATGATTTCAGGTGGACAAAACCAATTACATCAAGGAATGGACTCTTTGAAAACGTTAAAGGTTACCTTATACCCTATAAGAAGATGATATCAGCTAAAACACTGGATCACACATCAAGATCAAGATCGTCAAAAATGGCAATATTAGGAGTCCTTCACCTTTTTTGAGAGGAGTTACTTTAGTAATAGAACAAGGCACAAATATATTATATTGTTTAAGTTTTCTTAAAGTGAAAAATTCTTTCTTTGACAATAATTAACCTACATCAAAAAGTTACAGTAAAGAGATAGATGAATTTTTGTTTATTAATTTAAAGAAAATAATTTATTACTATTTTGGGAAATATAGTGCTGTTTTACTTTAATTTCTTATTTATTTTTTTTACAATTAAAATATAAAATAATAATAACGTAATTCCATTAATGTATACATATTTTTCTACGTATAAAATAGTTTCATATAAATGTTAAAAATACATACCTCCATATGAATTTCTACTGCGATAAACTTGATATGTGTAAATTGTGTATATAAAATTGCATTTTTAAAGACCACAATATTTGTTACAGCTGATGCCACTAGCATAATAATTATCTAAAATAAATATTTCAGTATCATAATAATAAAATTGCAACGCATTAAAATTAAATTGCAATTTAAGTTTAATACCGGAAAACTTATGGCATTATTAAGTTGGCGCGAGCATTTATGAAGTTGATCGTAGGCTTTATGAAGCAAGCTTATATTGACATCTTTATTCTTTGAGAGATATTCAATTTCATCGAATAAAGAGAAAATATTTTGTTTTCTAGTGTAACGAAATAATTTAAAAGTATGCGCTTTAAGGATACGAAGTCTCTTTAAAATGAAAACTAGTAAAGAGCCGAAAAATAATACTTCCATATCACACATAGTATCTCCCAGACATGCTAGATTTATAGAATATGCAATTAAACGGTAGTGGATTAAAAGGAATGAGCTATTTATAGCTTCTGCTAAATTATAAGTAATTAGTATAAAAACAGCGACAGGAATCCAATAAATGGGTGTTGTCAAAGATTCGTTCTGATCAATATTCAAAAATTTATCAAATGTTTCGAGGTTATGAAAAAATTTAACAAAATTTAGTTTCATAAAATATGAGGCACTAAGACCTAGACCTAGATATTGTAAACTAGCAGAATATTTAAAGATAAAGTGAGTCGTATTTAAATGGTGACAAGTAATTAAGTATCCTCCCACTGATAAAATAAAGATTGTGTTAAAAATGCAACAAATCAGATAAACAATCCTCTTATATCCTAATAAATATAATCGATTGGTTCCTAAAACAAATTGAAATAAAATCAGAAATTGTATTCGCTTTATAGTACTCGTAGTGCTTTGACTTTTCAGAAAGTTATTGTACGTCGGTGCCATCATAACTTGGTTCACTTTTAAATTCTTTAATCTCTTTTCAGAGTACATTATTATTTATAAAACACTTTATTGGAAACGTTGAAACTATTGAAATATCAAACTCGAGTGACGATATATGTACTTCACGGTATTTATTTAATACTAAAAATTCAGGTTATCGTATTAATGGAACAACAATTATATTTTAATGAACCATTAACGTAAATTATTTAGAGTGAGTGATAAAATAATGGTTTAATATCCTCCACGTTATATATACGTCCAATTTATAGTATTTTGGACCAAGATCCACACACAGTCCTAACAAAGAGTATTATCTAATATAAACAAAAATAAATATATCAAGGTGAGTATGGATACGATACCACAATAGAGATTGCAGGATCACATTCCAGAGAATTTAGTCCTGATCATGTTGATAAATGTTTAATTCCTATTTTTTTTTTTACTATTATCATAACTTTTGCTAAAATATATCCGAAATAATAAAGAAAAATACTTCGATACCATTTTCAAAAGATGCAATCATCAAAATATTGATAAATAATAAATGGAAAATTAAAATGTATTAGACAATTACAATATTATTTTTAATTATTTAATTGCATTGAAGAGTACTCGCCTTATATTACTTTAATTGATCAAAACTTAAACTCATAGAGATAGTTATATTTAATTTTTAACTACTAAGTATGTATGTAATGTTCTTTGAGACAGAGATTATAAATAAATAATAATAGCTAATAATAAGTTTACTATTTACTTATTACTATTTTATTTAGACTTATGGTGATAGTAGCATATATTTTATTAGATAGAATAATTTTGGCGTGCCGTTGATTATGGGCCTCTATTCTAATTACGACATTTTACATAATGTGTTTTTTTATAATAGATGAAAAGTTATAATTTCTTTTAAATTGATACCTTTAATAATTTCAGAATAAAAGTGTAAAAAATATTAATAGTAATAATAATAATAGTAATATTCTTTATTTTTACCCGGATCATACAAAAATATAAACATTAAAAACAGAAATAACAAAATGGTACAAATTTGGCGACCTTATCGCTAAAGAAAAAAGCACCGCTAAAGCAGTCTCTTCCAGGCAACCAATCAGAAGTAGGAAAAATATATGAGAAAAACAATATGCAAACACACATATAAACCTACATAAATATATAAGTGTACATATAAAAACATATACATACATAAAAACATACATAAATATATAATATATTCACATATATATACAAATGAAACAAATAATACTCACATGACTTGGCGAGTTTAATACTAAGAGGAAGATCATTCCAAAGACGAATGGTACGTACAGTGAAGAAATTGGAGTAATAAGAAAAGGAATGGGGAGGAACTTTCAAGATAAGGTTTTGTTTGAAAGGAAAAGAACGAATATGACTATCACTTAAAAATTCAAATCTATCTTTCCAGTAGGGAGGAGTGGACGGATTAAACAGTACGCAGTAAAGAAGGCTAAGCATATGAATATTCCTGCGAAAGCAAATTGGGAGCCCCTTGAGTAGTTTACGAAAATGAGAAATATGGTCATATTTGCGAATACCAAATATCAACCTTATGCAAAGGTTTTGAAGGCGCTCAAGCTTATTCAACTGATCCTCTCTTCAATCAGTAAAAATTGAGCTAAGACAACTTTGGTAGAAGAAAGTTGCGTAATCTTCTCAAACCTCCCACGGTAGCAAACATCTTTCTACTCAGCTCACTAATCTGCGGATTCCAAGAAAACGTTTGGTCTAGAATTACACCAAGATTTATTTTGTAGGTCATGAAAATGTTAGATTTGAAGCTTAATTATTACAATTAAAAATGCATTGATCTTTGTCTTCCATGCTCTTAATGTCAAATGGTATCCTTCTGAAGTCTTAAACTAAAAAAGACACAAATAGAATTCTTTGAAGACGATAAATCTGAGTCTGGATCGTAACTATAGTTTGATCGTTTGTTTTTACATTTTTATCTCTGCTCTTAAGTTTATCGTTGCCAGTAACAATGCTTTTCAAGGGAGTTCATTTGCTTTTTAAATAATAAAATCTAAAAGGGCACCCGTATTGTAAATTTTAGAGATTTTTATACTTAGTATACTTCTCTAGTAACAACATTTCACCACTTCTCTTTAGGCTAGATTAGCAAATTACGGTCTGATAGTCTTCTATCGGATATGTGTCCAAGAGTACGCAATGGAGCTATATAACTAAATTTTTTTGATCATTGATTATAAGAACAATAAAATTTTGGAACATTCTACCTAATTCGGTGTTTCTGTACAATTACAATTTAACTTTCAGGGTATCTTTTAAGTAGCCATTTTTAATGAGAGTAAATTTCTAAATATACATTATTTAAATAAGACGATTTATGAAAGAATCGTTTATTCGTACAGGCTTAATTTTTAATCTCTCTTATATTATGAATTGTAAAAATGTAACTAAGCACCAACACGTAACAAGAAAGACGTTAATGTAACGAATACTTCAGTGAATATATCTCAATTAAGTGAATTCAATATACATAGAACTATATTTATTGAATTCAATGAGATAAAATACAGAAGGAAATATATGGTAAGAAGTTTAGAGGTTTAAAATGTTTTCACTTTAAGGTGATACTAGTCAACGTGTTAAAATAACCAGTGTTTATTCAATTTTATCGATTAAATATTTTTCTCTGCCATCCCAACTCGGTTCAATCCCAAGCCCCCAGGCTGCGGCTGATAAACACCTAAAATTGAAAAATAAATTTAATTTTCCTTAACTGTTTACGTAGTTACATCTCGTTCCGTTAGCTGGCGCGAATTATAATTTCGTGACGTCATTACTAAAATAATATGCTTTTGTTGTTGTTCACCTTAAATAATGATAAAGCTATTGAAATAACGTTTGAACTTTTTTTTTTTGGAACCAAAGTAACCAACATAGCCCTTAGAGTTGCGAAACTCAAGTGGTAGTGGGCGGTCACATAGTGCGTAAAACTAATAGACGTTGGGTCGGGAAAGTTCTGGAGTGGCGAGCACGAATCAGGAGACTCGTAGGCAGCACCCACGAGATGAACCAAGGACCTGGTGAAGGTCTCCGGATCCGGTAGATGAGGGTGGCTCAAAACCGATTCCAGTGGTTTTCAATAGGAGAGACCTATATCGAGCAGTGGACAGCACCCGGCTATATGATGATCATGATGAAATAACTCTTCTTTAATACAGAAAGTAATTGTACAATTTTTATTAAAGCGAAAATTTAAATTAGATCGACCTCGAAAATCCAAATTTAATCAGTGAAATAGTTTCAAAATTCTCAAGAACTTTGTGCTTTGTGATTTTGGTAAGGAAAGTGTCGTTTATATAATTATTTATAAAAATATATAGGGTATGTGATATTTTGAAAGTAAATTTATATATTTGATTAGAATTAGAATAAAATCAATTAGCATGGCCTACGATAATTGCAAGTGGTTATATAATTAAATTGTTATTTACAGAAAAAAAATATTATATAAATAATTTGAAAATAATAAAATTGACCATAGTATTGAAATTTATTAAATATTAAAGTTCCGAACACGTGAGGGTCTCGAGGGTGATATGGAATTCTCTCGTTCCGAAATTAGAATAGTCCCACCCTACATTCATTTAAATATAGATTGAAGAAGCAATATCTTTTAGAACCTATGTAATAATAGTATATATGTATTATGTATATTTATGTAAGATTTTATAGGTATGTATGTTATCTATCTATTATATGTTATTTATGTAATGTATATTCTATTATAAGCACTATTTTATAATTATTTTATTTGTTTTCTTTATTCTTATGTCCTTTATATTTACTTTCATTATCCTTATCTTATATTATACTTATTCTGGTATAACAATAATATTCCCAACTACTTTTTTTTTCTCAATTTTTTTACTTTGTTACCAAATAACGAAGTAAAAGTAAAGCAAGGAAATTTCTTCCAGTTGGTAAACTCCTTGCTAAATATAAGGTATCCAATACACGTAATGAATGTTTATTCTAATATTTTTATTACAGGAATAGATAATCAAATAAATTATGTAATAAATTCAAAATACAATAGAAAATGTAAAATAAATTCGTAAATTTTTTTTGGACCTCACCAATTAAGAATTATACTCATGTTATTAGTTTCTGTTATTGTCAAATTATATTAACCTATTGTAAATATTCGTTCACAACACACCGTCAAGCTCTAACGCTTGCAGGGTACTAATTCATAATACAAGCAGCTTCAACTCAACTCATCAAGAAATCGTAGCTTTTACCATCTAAACAATAACAATTTGTCTCAAATACTGAGATTGTTACAAAAAGTCTTACGAACTATGCCTAAACTATCAAATTGCAATACGCTTTTTTTAAACTATGAAATAAGCAAAGTTATATTTGTATGGGAGCATTCTTACAATCCTTCACTGTGCAATTAGTGAGAGGTCTTTGAATCATTTGTTCTGTTCAATTAAATAAACATTACACAATATACATACTTACTATTTGCCTTCTAAAAATTATCTGAAATGTGCACGGGTTCAGTCAATTCCATAAGTTTAATAGATCAACATTTAAATTTAAATTAATATATCGTTAGAGTGTAAAAACATTATCAAGATAGTTAATAAGTAAAAATAATATATATTATGCAAGAAATAGACAGTGTGATACTTGGAGTTTTAATTATTCATTACGTGAATGAGGTTTTCTAAATTATTTTAAATCTTTTAACACATGGTTAACGATATTGTTTTCAAAAGTTGTTTTAGAATAAACATAATGTCGACCACAGAATAGGAATCCTGGAGTCCCAGAATAAAAAAGGGTTAAGAAGAATAGGAGCTAACCCAATACTATCCCAATTTCATATAAAAATACAATGGAAAATTAAGTTAGACGGTTATTACTCGAACTTCTGGCCTTGGAGAAACGGACGCGTCGATCTGCTAATTGAGCTTCAGTAACAACCTTGATTAACCTAGCCAGTCCATGTGCTATTATACTTATTTCATAAACTACAAATGTACATGAGGTATAAATGAATTTAGATGAAAAAAAAACAGAAAACATCGGCAGAAAGGACATATTTTAATTTTTAGTCAATTCTTAATAGAAAAAAATCGGGACTTAAGCTTATGAATATTTATTTATTTTATAACCTTTTATCAACTTGTCAACAATCAAGATCATCAACTTGCGTTTTCATTATATCAGATTAGCAGTTGCTTGTGACTCATACATATTGGACTGCTAAATTTAAGAAGATTTGAACTAATTATTGAACCGGTGTTGGCCATTGGACCCATTTATCATCTTTGTGTATGAGATGTTTTTAATAACCTCTCATATATATTAAAAAATGCACTATCATAGTTTAATACCATCGAAATATATATTTATAAAACCTTTTAGCTTCCCCGAAAAATTTTATATCCGTTTAGTAGTGTCAGATATCAACTCAATCAAGCAAAAATAAAAAACTCCTCAATTTTTATATATTATCAAATATTATATTGAATTATGTACCTAAAAATAAAAGTTTTCAAGAAAATTTAATTTTTATGTGTTCATTTTTTCAAACAATAACTTTTATATCGAATTTTAGATTCAACTCATATATGTAAACCATTATGAATATATACATTAAACATTATGTAATATACACATATGTATACGAGTATTATCCATTGTATTTATAATTTAGAAGTGTGTTTAATTTAAAATAATGTAGTACAACAATTTATTCTACATTTTAAATATTTAAGGCTAATTTAATTAAGCGAAATGGGTTAGTTGAATATTTATAAATTGAAATAAATTAATTTTTAATTCTAATTGATGTAAAATTTTATGTTGAGTATTTTATATATTCTAGTTTGAAATTAGAATAAAATTATCTTTAAGATATAATAAGATACTAAAAGGGAATTTCTACAGTTGGTACTTAGAATTTTAAATATTAAGCATTCATTGTAGATATTTTGAATACTTTACTTATTTCTGTTAGTCCTTTACAATATTACTTAGTTCAAGCTACATCTTATTTGCTTAGAGTATGTTACAATCTAAGATTTATTGACCCTTAAAATTCCACCAAAAATATAAAGGACGTATGAGATCAACATCATTGAACACGTTATTATCTTGAGGAAATGTTTACTACCAGTTTTATAGCGTAAATTATTTTACAAGGTACTGTGGAAGGTCTTTGTTTATGTGTGTGTATAATTTGCATTCCAAATTTATGCTATTTTAGTAATCTCAATAATGGGATACGATTTTATAAAACTTGGTTATTTATATATTCAATAATGGATTAATTATGTAAATGTATTTGTGATTAGGGTTTAAAAGTTAGTTTGAAATGAAGGCTTTTGATTACAGCATGATTATACATATATATTTTTTGTATAATAAAAAAAACTCTGAAGTTTTATTATTTTTTAAGTCGGAAAATACATAATATGGGTTAAGTGTTCTCGTTTATACTAACAATAGATATACCCAAAATCAATTACGATGATTGATCCACATCTGACAATATCGTACTTAATATACAGTGGATTGAGGTTAATATCGAGATATTGCGGAGAAACACGAATTAATCACTAACACATGATTACAAAATTATAATTGGGATATCATAGCTGTATTAGTTTTTTTAAATCATTAGACGTGTAAACATATATTACTTTAATAAACAACATTACTATATTATTTTCTTAGATTTTCACGAGTACACATTTCAAATAAAACTATTTTTACGGATTAAAACTCGAGTATAATTTGGTTCCATTTTACAGACACTTACATCTCGTCTACCCGTGAACACGATTACTGCAATCTTCGAAACGTCGGGTTAAAATCAAAAATGTAACCAATGTTTTTGTTTCCATTTCATACATAAAAATCTTTACCACTTTATACTGAGAAATAAAAACTGATTAATAGTTCAAAGCATATAGTTAAGTATGACTTGGCAAATGATGATTTCGGCCATTACTAGCTAATGACAGCTCTTGTTGTTGAAAATAACCACATCTGACAGCTACCAACTTGTAGATGTATTGGACAAACAACATGTCTGTGGTTAACCCTCATGACACATATTGTTGTGACTAATTTAACATAACATTTGATGTGTTATTTTATAGCACTTGATATATATTCTTCTAATAATTAAACTTTTTATAAGATCATATAAACAACTTTATTTAGGATTTTTAAAACTTATTAAGGTAAAAAATTAAATCAAATATAGCATGTTTAAAAAGCATATTAAGTTATAACATTTGTGTGTTTTCGTATATAAATATACTCCTTATCTTTCGCTTTTGTTGACAAGACTTTTTCAAAACTGTCACTTTTCTAATATATTTGAAAAACAAAATAAAAAATGTGATGATGATGATGATATCCTTGTCGTATCCGACAACGGCGACTCTTACTAGCAATTGCCTGTCCCTTGCCTTTGATGGTACCGAATATGGCTGGCGAGGCCAAACTTATTTTTAAAGATGCGATCGCACAGGGCGCAGTAAAGTTGACCGGTAGAGTTGTAGGTGTATGTATAGGAGGGCTTGGGTCGAGTTTTTCGGAGGTGGCGCTTAGCATCCAGGTCTTCAAGTCGCCTTTCTTCGAAATCTTGGACACTATTATGCACGGTTGAGCGCCACTCCGATCTCCGTAAAGCAAGTCCCTCCCAACTATCAGGTGATATGTTGCATTGTTTTAAGTGGCGTTTCAATACGTCTTTGTATCGGAGATACTGTCCGCCACGCTTCCTTTTCCCAGAAGACAGAACAGAATAAAATATCCGTTTCGGGAGTCTCTCTTCATCCATACGCGCGACGTGTCCACTCCATCTCAGCTGGTGTTTCATGATAAAAGCCTCAATGCCCGGCATACAGACGCGACGCAGCACTTCAGTATTTGGCACACGGTCTTGCCACTTGATACGTAGGATGGAGCGTAGACATCGAAGATGGAATGCGTCTAACTTCCTCAAATCGTTCTTGTAACAGCACCAAGTTTCACCGCCATATAACAGTGCAGGAATAACTACGGCTTTATAGACTGCCAACTTAGTATTTAGTTTGAGGTCATGTGAGTCCCATACACGAGCACGTAACCTACCGAATGCTGCGGCTGCCAGGGCAATACGGTTTGGTAACTCTGAGGCCAAGGTGTTGTCAGGCCTAACTATACTTCCCAGGTACCTAAACTGAGGAACTTGTTCTAGTACTTTGCCGTCCAGCATCATACTGGAGTGTTCTGCACTACCACCTCTTGGAGGCTGTTTCATAATTTGGGTTTTTTTTGTACTAATCACCAAGCCAAATTTAAGGCATGCCGCATGCAGGGAATCAACATAAGCCTGAAGAGATTCCATTGAGTCAGCCATTAGGCATACGTCATCTGCATACAGAACATCCACCACAGAGAACCTGTTAATCTTTGACTTGGCCTTAAAGCGAGAGATGTCAAAAATACTCTTGTCACTTCGGGAGTCTAGTTCTATACGAGCTTGGCAGGCCCTCAAAGCATCCTTCATGACAGCAGCAAAGTAAAGCGCAAAGAGCGTTGGTGCCAAAACGCAGCCCTGTTTCACGCCACACGTGACAGGAAATTGGTCTGAGAAGTCATCGTTATGTTGAACTGCTGCCATCATATTGTCGTGAAACTGACGAATTAGGTTGATGAACTTCTCAGGACAGCCGGTCTTCTTAAGCACAATCCAGAGAGCATCTCGCGGTATAACACAAAATGTATAACCACAAGTGTTATGATAAATGATTTAATTATATTCTTTTCGAAAAGTTAGCAGTTTTCAAAGTTATTATATCATTAAAGATAAAGTTATTATATCATTAAAGGCCCGTAGTCCTAAACGTTTTATGCGAATTAAAAAATAAATGTAAATGAGTATTAATTTGGATCATTATCCAAGTAGCTTATCGAACGTTTTAAGTTTATAAAAAGACACCATACATGATTTAATTAGCGGTGGACTTATATAATAGTACTAAGATATGTATTATTGCACTTTTAAAATATTATTAAATTAATGCTTAGATAGTTAGAGTTGTTATTTTAAAACTATTTTAAATATCTATCTTAATATGTCTCTCTTTTAACATTTTTATAAAATATAGTTATTATTAAAGTTTTATATAAATAATTACATATGACCCATATAAAACATATTATAACTTTAATCCTCTGTCCAAAGTATTTTTTTTTCATTATACGTACTTTTTTTATTGAATAAGGTTATTCTATTCATTTCTTTCATGCGAGTTGACAAGATAAAATGAACGACGCTCTGAAGATTAAATAACAAACATATTTGCTTCATTAATAACTTCTCTGTAATAATAAATATTATTTAATAACAAGTAAACTTTAGAACTATGTACTAATAAATTTTATAACTAAAAGTATTTTCAATACATTGCTTGTAATTCGTGTTTGGCACCGATAGACATAGACATGTCATGTTTACTAATATCTAAAAATAACACAAAAGAAAAACAGAAACTCATTATTGAGCGAAGCGAGCGGAGCGCTCTACTGGAGAGAATTTGCATTGGTTTTACAAAGTTGGCATTAAAACCGCTTAATGGTTCGGTTTCAAATTTTGCACACATACCAAGCTGATATGTGTGGTGGTTTGTAAAAAAAAATTTCAAAAAAATTCATTGTCGTTGAGGAATAATGTCCAAAAAACATCACTTCCATAGATTTCAATGTAAAAAAATTTGCGCGAAAAATTGAAGTCTCATTGTGGATGCGCGTGCCGAATTTTTTTAATTTAATTGTACTGTCCCCCTGTTCAATTTTTTTTTCCACACCAAGACGAAGCATTCGGCTTGGCACGCTTCGCTCAACGGCACCCGAGATTTCGCGATCGAAGCGAGTCGAAATTGAGGGTCCGGAGGCGTTCCTAGTTAAATTTTGCCAAAGAAAAGTTTATAGATACTAAGCTGACATTTATATAGTCTAAGCGTAAAGATGCAAAATTATATCCATGAAATGACTACGGCGCAACCAGTAATGAATCTATTTCATGTTGATTTTCCGAGTTGTTATAGTTTATAGTTGATTTTCAATATATAATATGTTTATTACCAAAAATTTTACAAGATTGAACTTATAAGCCTATCGGCTTATTGTGCCTTCTTAGGAATTAAGTAACTTTTGTTTTTTTACTAACGTATTAAATGCATTATTTAAAAATAAAAATATTTATTTTCCCTATATTTAATTATATATTTATGTATTGAATTCCATTGAATAAACATAGAAAATAGTATTGTATTGTTTACACTAGTTAAAAGTACGAAAACGTACAATTTTCGTAAACCATAATGTTGCGAAAGTGAAGGCAAGCAAACTGTAACGAATGGGTGGATTCTTTTAGCGCATTTACATTTATATTACCATAGTTTACTGGATGTATATTTAAATATTATATCAATTACATTGCGACCAGAAAAAATGTGATCCTTATACATTGTTTATAAGTTAATCTTTGATGTGTTGACAGAACTCAATATAGGATCATTTTATTCTAAAAAGGTTTTAATACAACAAATTTTGAATGAATACAAAATAAATAAAAATAAACTAGACAAAATTCTATTATTTTTTTAAATTTTATTTTTATCAAATCCTATCAATGCATACTGGTATGTTGGAAAATATTTAATATTTGCTATGGTGTTTGGTGAGCGTATTGATTACATAAAATATATTAATAAAAAGAAAAATAGATAAAACTGATATTATATTTTTAATCTAATATCACATTTTTTTCAACAATTTTAACTGAAATATTCAAGTATACGTGAGTGACATTGAAATATGAACTGTTTTGATTATAGAACTGGTAATACTACTCACGAAAAGTGAAATCTATGTGTAAGTTCAGAGTAAAAAATATTATTTTACAAGCTAACAGTAGAGAGGGTTGAGACTACAGAACTAAGTTTTTTGCATTCAATGAAATGTTAGCGGCGGCGACATTTGTCTAAGACTTATCATTTTATAATATGAATATAAGGATGAGTTGAACTTATATGCTATCAACCTCCATTATAATATATTATTTTAAGTTTTGCTCATACATATATATATTTATTTAATTATATCTTATAAAGAATCAAATATTAATATAAAGAATAAGTAGAGAATAGTAGTGACTTATAAAATAATTTATCATTTGCAGTAAACAACTGAATTATAAAAAAAACTTTTATTCAAGTTTTTCAACAAATTTTTATTCAAGTTTTGAGAAATGAGCCCTCGACGTCTGATGGAAAATGCCCCTTAACGATATCAAACACATAGTCCACGGACGGTGCCAATCAGCGAGACGTATGTTACAAATATCGAATCACATATTTCATGAGAGGCATAATCTTAAGAGACTAAAAGGTGGCATAAGATAAAGTGCCTTGGGTAAGGCAGTGTATTTTATAATCCACTAAGAAAGGCGTCGTCAATACTGACTGATAGAAGCAAGGGCGGTATTTGCTTGAGGGCAATCGGAGTCTAACATGGTTTTTCCGGCTTTTCTTTGTTCTATCATTTTAATTCTTTTATTATACTTATTTCAAATTAAAAAATTTTCATTTGTTATTTGACCCAAATAAAAGACAGATTTTATAATATCATAGTAATGTATATTGATTAACATTTACATAATTAAATGTACCAGCCATGATTAGTCCTTCGATGATGATTCCTCAGATTATATATTTAAGGAAAGAAACAGAAACAATATAAATAACAATAAGTCAAATAATATTTATGGATATACTGTTACTCATCTTTAAATATTAAAAAATATATATTTGTTATGTAAACAAAAAAAAAAGGAACTGAAAAACAGATGAAATAAAATAAAATGAATAACCTAGATACCCATATTAATTTTTACTTTTTATATAATAAATTTATTAATAAAATATGTAGGTACTGCTTATGACCACAAATAATAAATAATAGCTAGCATAGAATTTGAATTCACGCTAAATATTATATAATGCAGTAACTCTAAAACATAATTTCTATTTTAATGTGAACAATGGTGTGTATTGATGGAAGGGAGACCGCAAATCTAAAAAGCGATGGCCTGTGGTTTATACCACGCTTGGTGTGAGTACGTTTGAAATAGTTTTGAGGTATTTATATTTTATTTAATGATTTATTTTACTATCCTGGGGGTTTTTATTATTATTATATATATATATATATATATATATATATATATATATATATATATATATATATATATTATAATATAAAATACTGTTTACTAAATGTTTTCCAGGTTTCCAAGCTTTTAGTAAATAAATTGGTAAAAATTTCGAAGATCAGCTATTTTAACAAGTGAAACGAATTAAGATTGTATTTTTCTTGCAATTACATCGAGGGACTGAGAGGATAAGAAGAAGAAATTAACACCGAAGTAAATTCACTTACGACACTTAAATAAAATGTTTTTTCTTAAATTTTCCAACAGTGAAAGTAAATAATTAATGGTTTCAGTAACTTTATTAGTCCACAAAAAAAGAACCATTGTGTTTTTGGTTTACTTCTTTAAAATCTTTTCAACAGGTATTATGTTAATCAAAAATTTTATGAAGAAATATTTTCAACTACATTGCTTTTAAAAAATTCTACGCTTTAAATGTTTTTAATTACATGTAAGGTACATGTTTTACGAATTTACTAGCTTACAAAAACTAAGAACCCTAGTTAGTTAGTTACACAATTTATACAATTTGTAACCAAATTTTATACATCAGATTTAATTAGTCTACGAAGTTAAGTTTAATTATCTGCTTAAAGTGTATACTCCACACGCTACAAGACTTGGTGGGTGTAGTTTTACATAAACCTAATCTTGGAAGATGATATAACAACTGACTAAATATTTTTCGACTTACCCTATTGGATAGTACATAATATTAATGTAAACTGTAAATATTAAGAGGCGACTGAATTCTAAAACTACAGCCTTATTATCATTAATTAGCAAATTATGATAATTTAATGAGAGTACTTTGATCATCCTACAAATTGTATAAAATAACATTAATTCTTATAAACTTAAAAGGAAATTTTCTGTAATCTGTTTTTTAATCCCCAGGTGTTATTAAATGCCGATGATTTGAGTTCTTTTTTTGAGTTTTCAAAAAGTATATGGTGGATATTTTATATGCCCGCATTCTGTAACAAAACCCTTTAACATATTCTGCGACTGGACAGTGACTAAAGACAAAATAACAAAGTTTTTTTTAAGACTTTTTTAAAACATTATACATAACCATAAGTTATTTTTATGGAAACGTTAAACAGTTTAAAATACAGAAAAATTCAAACCTTTGTCTCATTGGATTAAAATTTAGGCGGTAAAGTTGACGTTTGGGATAAGCTTAGGGTCTAATTTTATAAAACAGACAAGGATTAAAGTATCTTTAGCCATTGTAACGGAGATAATTGGAATAAATTTAAATAAATTAATTTGTAATAATGATGTAATTGGAAAAAGCCTATTCTTTGAAGAGAAATTATAAATATCGAATTTTATTAAAGCTTCTGAACTATTCTAAATCCGATTTTCAATAAATATAGGCTTAAAAATCGAACGTGCTTATATTTTTAAGTAGATTCGAAAACCTTTTTGACTTGAAGCCATTTGCTGCGGTTAACTTTACAATATGACGCTCAACCTCAACACCTATTGACCTTCATTCTTTATATGCTTGCTTATTCTTAGCCCGAAATCTCTTATGAATAAATATTATTATTATATTAAAAAAGTATATTTTATTAAGTTAAATTAAATGACAAAACGTCCTGACAGTAGTCAGGAGGTTTTATACAATTTTTCATTTTGCACAAAGCAGTAAACATTTTTAAAAGTATTTTTATTTATTTTTTACTTAATAATCTCTATTTCGTCTGAATTATTCATTAAAACGCTTAAATAAAACTAATTAAATTCACAATTTTTCTAATGCAGAAACCTTTTGAGTTGTTTTCTAACTACACGCTCCAATTCCTCGAGCTTAAAAGGGAAGCTCGTATCCTGGTTTTGGAATAAATCTAAACAGAAAAGCGTTTTGATAAACGGGTTAAAATTTTAAAGGCGGGTGTATGAATAATTTTAAATAAAAGAATATATGAGGAATGTTCATATGGTATTAAATAATAATTTATAATATTAATTTACTGGCACACATTACCGAGACTTTCCCAATACTCTTTAGATTATGCATATTAGTTAATATTAATGTTTAAATATATGTTCTTTCTATTAATAATACCACTTGCGTTAATCTAAGCAATCCTCTACCAACGTATATGTTAGTTTTGTTAACATTCGCAGTATTTAATCCATAGGTCGCTGGTTCAAATCCGGCTCGAAGGACCAAAATGTTAGTTGTGTAAACTTGTGTAGTGGACTGTATTAAATAATTGACAGTATTTAAGAATAAGAATTATTGCGACTGCACTGCTTGAATGTGGAATTAGTGGAAGGAGCATCGTGGCGAAGACTCGGCGCGCTGACGGCAGCCCCGCGCCCGTCACCCGAAATCACGCGCAAGTCAGTTTTGGTAAATACCGAAAAGTATACAAAAGTTAATTTGTAAAATGAAATATGTATGGTCTTGTGTATTGGGATACTGATTTGGTAATACAAAACTCGTATGTATGAGAACTAACACTTGGGACACTTCTTTGTGTTATCTTTAGATTATTTTCCCCAGTTTGTGTGTACGTTATCCGACAACTGTTTTTGTTACTTTAGTTATATATTCCAAGGCCGGCAACGCTCTTGTGAGTCTTCGGAAGAGGCACAAGTTCATGGGCGGTGGTGATCACATTTGATCAAAGACCCGCATGCTTTTTTGCCCTCCTTTATGGATAATAAAAAAAAAGTTAACCACATATGAAATGCAGCTTAAACCTAGTATGAGTAAAAAAATCGTAACCTAAATAATAACTACCTAAGAGATTTTTTAAGTTCATATTCAACATATAATTTACATTACTTTTTAAGCTACTACATTAAACCATAATATATAAGCATAGGAACAGATATATTAAACCATCATATATTAATTTCAATCCACTCAGGTACGTTCTGTTTATACACAACTTATATATAACTTTTAGTCATAGATGAACAATACGTTCCATTTGTGTAATTAAAAATCATCCAATAATATAATTGGCTGCTGTATTGTTTTGTGCAACCTATTTTCTATATAAAATTTTATGTTAAAACTCTCTTTCTAACTTTAAAAATATTTTTATTATAAATTGAAATTGTCAGTCTCTTTAATTTAGACCGGTACAATATAATTTGCATACTATATAACAGTAAATTCATGATAATATTAGAAGCACCAGCTGCAACTTCAACATTTTTATTTTCATTGCATATAATACGAATTCAGATAGTTGTTATCATACTATAGAGTGGTGGTTCAACAAATCTCTATATTTTTTCCTGAACGAGCTTTGAGTCATATAAAGATTAGTTTAAAATTAGGTGGCATCAATTAGAACTCTTTCCTTTAGAAGCATTTACAATATTTTTTATTACGTCTGGAAATCCTTTATGGGTATTATCCGGCTAAGGGGAAGGTAGGGGCGGTTGGGTTCGCTGGCGTATTGAGTCCCTGTATACTCACTAAATCCCATCGCTAGCCCTCGTTGCCTTTGTTGAAAGGCCACGGGATTTCTTATCGCATTCCCCGTTTCAAAAGCAATAATAAATTAAAATAAACTTAAATGAATAATCTTAAAAGAAAACTTAACTTTTACTAATACATATATTTATTTTTAACATTGCTATAGTACTATGATTCAATATTTACTAGTACGTGTCGTTTAAGATTGATATTCATTTTAATATATTTAATCTGAAAATAAGATTTACAGATTCAAAACCTAAATATTAAATATGAATATATGAACGATAACTTTAAACAAGGTAATAGATGTAGCCCGTACTATCGCCTTTCTCATGAACTTGTCTATCGTACTCAGAAAAAAATTTTCGAATCTATCCAATAATTTTAAAGACTAATAAACTCACTTATAACATTAGTATAAATTAGTTACAATTTCATGAAATACGAGATAAGAGAGTTTTATTACCTCCTGCCTTGTTTTACTCTTTTAGTCCTAATATTTTTTAATAAAACAATTCCATTCAATTATTTTAAATATTTCTTTCATCAGTATATATATAGTATTAGTAATATTTGTTTATTATAATTTAAATGACAAAAATGTTTAACATGTCATTTATAATTTTATTAATTATTAGGAATTCTTATAATATGAAGGTAGTCGTCATCTGTTAGTTGATATTGTAACTTATTCTCAACTAAATGTTGTAGTGACGCATAGTATAAAATAAGTTGTAAGTGTTGTAGTCGGTCTATTCTGTTACAAGTTGTCGGACACTAAGGATTGTGTTGCAAGTACTGCGTGTCATTTAAAACAAGTCTTAACAAAAGCAATACCACAATATATTTTGGTAATGTCGCTTAAGATGGAAAAGAGACGAATGAAATTGGTCGCTTCATCAAATATTATGTCCTCTCCGAAATTTGTCAATTAGTAGAACTGTTTGTTAGAATCTAAAATGACATAAAAAATTCAATCAAATTATTAAAGCTAACATAAAATATGAGATATACTACGATGGAATAATCATAATCTAATTTAATTTAATTTAATATTTACAAAGAAACTGACAATGAGAACTAAACACAAACATTAACTAACACGCGTGATAAATAACAGCCCTTTATTAAAACAAACAAATTATATTCGATTTTAAGCATTTCTACAAAACATTTAAACATTTTCATAAAAGCTTATAAAATTAAATACATTTAATACTTTCTATTTAATTTTCACATACAGTTTTAATTAAGAGTTGCGGAGTTGAGCTTAATTGTCTACTCTACACGCTAACCACGTAATATGGTGAATACAGAATAGTCACAAATTTTGAGAAAACAAAGAAATTGCTATTTAAACTAAAAGATGGTAAATTAGTATATTAATTTATTGTATAAACTATTTACCAGATTACTAATTATATTGTATATACGTAATAGTAATATAACAAAGATTACAAGTATTGTGTCTACAGTATTATAAAAAAATTTTAGATACCTACACTTATTTCTAATGTATTTAATATTCTCAATTGACCTTTCTATACAGCCGAATTAACAATAAAAAATATATTTCTTAAACAAACAACAAAGGGTGTTAAAAGACCTTTAGCTATGAATAAAATTACTATAAAACATTATTTTTGAATGAAAAACAAAGTTCAAATAAAACTGGTCTACAGGCTCGTTGTTATTTGTTTTTATTTCGCACTTAAAGGGTTTCTTAATAGCATCTCCGATTTATGTAGACCTTTTATAGGTATTCTTTGTTTGTCCCTTTGTTTCATTCTTTTATATATTTATAAAATTATACATATAATGTCACTGCTGTATATAATTATAGACTTTGTTTTCTAATCATAAAGATATTTATTTTTTAAATTTTTAATATGTAAATAGAGTATCTAACCAAAAATGATATTCTTTCAAAAACCAAGAAAAGGTATTTCCTAAACCCGATGTCTTTAAAAATAAAAGAGTTTGACTTACCCTATTTTGCTCGACTTTTGCTCGAGATCTAAACTTTTTAAGGAAAAACTATTATATTAAACTAACAGCCAGTTATTACTATGAATTTTCTTTAAAAAGTTGCGTGTTGTAGCCGGCGGCGTCTCTGATAGCTTTAAAGTTTTAATAAGCAAGTCTTTACTTTCTTGAAAATATTCATTTTATATTTCACTGCAAAGTATACTTACTTATATACTTATAAGAAGCTATTTATTTCAATCAATATACGTATTAAAAGAAAAGAAAATATTATGCTGTTATAGTAAAGTAGGTTTAAATATGCAAAAATAAATTTTCCTATTTTTAATTCTAAAATATTTATACTTTTTATATCATAAAATATAATATGGGGCAAAGACAAACTTGTTTTTTAGTACTTAAAGTCTTTCTTCATTTTATTCTAACGCATTTGAGTTCGTTTGATCTCAAGTCCAATTCAAATTAATAGCATTAATTAATTAACAATATTAACATAGTGCTTATATCAGGAGTGTTTTGTGGACCACAGATTATCGTATTTTAGATTCGTGGTTTAGACAATATCACATCGTTGTATTCATATTATTCCGAACTACTTTCTAATTTTTTTCATTAACAATAAATATTATTAAAAAAAATATATATTAAAATAGGATGATAAGCGATTATGGTCTTTTCGTCCGCAATCTAATATTGTAATAAAATTTGTCGTAAGCCAATGTCACCACTCGGAACATTTAATGCATTGGAACAAAGGTTTGTAGTCATTTGTATTTTGAAACTTTATGGTTTAAATTTTCGTTACAGTGTCCTCAGTAAAATACACGTTAACTGAACTGAGGCACTATGAAATGTTAATAATTTTCAAAAAGAAATGTAAACATCAAAAACTATAGTGTGACGAAAAAATAATTTATATAAAGAACATACACTTATAAACAAATACACTTTTTATCGCCTCTATACCAAGTTGTACAGGGTAAGATTCTGATTAAGTATTCATAGAGTTTCTTTGAAAATAAATGTTTTGTATAAGCTTTTATAAAAGTATTCGGTCATGCCTTCGTACGTGATCGAGCTTATGTGAAGAAATGTTTTAAAAACAACTTATCGACATTAATAACCTTTCAGAATTCAATAGGCAAAAATATTTCTTATTCAGAAGTTACACAATACATTTGTTGAAGACCTTTATTGTTAGTATTTTTGTAAGGGTCCTTTAACTAAAACAGACATAAGAGTGTTCAATAGACTAAGCCTTAGATAACTAAATTAACAATATCGTACTCACAAATTTATGGAATTAAGTATTTGTAAATTTTATAATTCAATAGCTTCTTAAAATTCAGATTATTTTCAGGTTATAATGATATTTACATATTCCTAATTAAGGTTCAAATTATAAGAAATGTAATAGTTGCAATAGTACATAAATATTTTTAAAATATCTGATCATCTGAACAGGGAAGACTTAATTTTATTTATTTTACTTTTCTATTATTTTATGTATTTCTTTATGATTTCTTTAAACTTATTTATTATAATCGCACTAGATTTCCATCAGAAAAATTAACCCTTAACACGTTATAGGAATAAAAATGATCTTATTTGTTTTTCTTAAATATATCAAATATTTCTTTATAAACAACGTATTAGAATCACATGTTTTAAGAGCGCAATGTAAATTCTGTGTTATTTTAATATATATTAAGTTGTGGTGATATAAATGTAAATTCGCTAGAAGAATCAGCCTCTTTGTTTCACTTTTTTCGCCTTCAAAATGATTGACCTTTTGAATAAAGTAGTGGAATTAATTATAAATTCGTAATTGGCAAAATATTGCAATATTGTGGTTTGGTTTGGTTTGGTTTGGTTATGTTAGGTTAGGTTAGGTTTGGTTTGGTTTGGTTTGGTTTGGTTTGGTTTGGTTTGGTTTGGTTTGGTTTGGTTTGGTTTGGTTTGGTTTGGTATGGTTTGGTTTGGTTTGGTTTGGTTTGGTTTGGTTTGGTTTGGTTTGGTTTTGGTGTACATTTATGTAATCAGACTTTATTTGATAATTGTAGCAGCATTCTGAAGACAATTAAGGATCGCCCTCATTATTCTATTCAGAAACACTGGATGGAAACAATGACGGACAAAGTAAAATAAAATCTAATTAAACATTTGTATAATGTAACTAACAATAACTAATAAAATATATTGAAATCTTTTGCCAAAAATTGGCAGAGTCTATAAAATATAAATTTTATTTTAATAACTCTAAAATGTGGATTACACCCATAAAAAACATATTAACAAACAAAAAGCTGTTCTACCATTAGCAACATTAAATAATAATCCTTATATAAACGGTTCAGTCGTTGTTAACCGCAAATAAGCAGTCTCTAATACATCGTTTGACGAAGAATGCATAATGCATGATATGTGTTCTGTATTAATTTTAATAAATGACCTGTTAGTCATATATATGTTAAATCCGTATATTTCTTACGAAATGATTTTTATAAAGTATAAAGTAAAACTATATGGTTTTATGCAGAGTTTTATTTCACAAAGAGTGATATGAGAATCAAGTATTAAATAGATTAATGTTGTTACGATTTAATTTATTAGTATTATATTAAAAATATAGACTGACAAAATATTTACTTATTTTAATTATATGAAGATCGTCTACCAAAAAGTATAAGAAACATTACATATCAATTATTCTTTTGTTTTAGTGCTGGATAAATAACAGAAAAAAATAAAACAGAAATGAGTTTTTACAAAGAATTACGTAAAGCTTGACTAAATTGCGAGTTTCATTATAAATTAAAAAACTAATATTTCATAACTTCAAAATTCTCGAATAAGTATAATACATAAACTTTTATCTCAGCATCTGGCTTTAAACATTTTCATTACAATTTAACAAGTAAAAATTATAACTATTGAAAATGCTAAAGATATGGACAACATATGAATCTATGAAAGGTACCCAAATTTTGTTGTTTAATTTATCAACAGATTTTAATCCAATATTATGTTACAATATTGAACTTAACTTTACTGAGTAAATATTGAACATCAATAAACATTCCTGTCATAAAAAGTGTTTTGCAAACGATCTTATTTTAAGATTATAAATGTCAAGTGCTATGAAATGATACTCAAACGCTCTATTAAATATAACAGTCTTGCTTAAGAGTAGATTTGTCAAATACAACAAGTTGGCAACACTCATCAGTGGTTATCTTCAACAACAATAGCTGTCATCAGTTAGTAATGACCAAAATAATATAACACTCCTATCATTCGCCAAGTAACTTGAACTTTACTCTTTTTATGAAAATTATAAATAAGTATTTTTTAGATTTTCGTGTACTTCAGTCTTTAGGACTTGTTTAAGTCAGAAACACGATTTACTGTAGATATTCGAAATGTAAGATAGAATGTAAAAGAATATATATGTGTCAAAATTTTATAAATAATTATCATCATAATAAATGAATTATACATTAACCAAGTTATAAAAGACGAAATCCATTTCTTGAGATTACTAAATTAAGGAAAGTTTGGATTGAAAACTATCATCACCAAAAATATCCTCACCTTTCTGATTATAATATACTCTTCATAAAGTTGGTAATAAACATTTCCTCGAGGGAACATAATACCGTGTACAGTATGGTATTGGCCCCTTGCGCCCTTTATGTTTTCATAAAAAAAAGGTTTTCATAAATTTTGTATTCAAATAGACTTTTGAGTAAATAAAATTTAATTATAATGATTTCTGTAATTTTGACATATAAGTTTTGTTTAGTACTGATTAAGAAGTTAAATAAAACTCGTATTTAGTAAGGAAGGAGAAAAAGGAAGGAAGGAAGAATCTAATGTATGTGAACTTCAAAATATTCTTAGTTTGTCATTTACCTTAAATTAAAATCCTACTATTGCGTTATAATGATTATTATACACTTTTATTATATAATTTAACTCAATGTTTACTTCTAAATCGTTGTTTGATATTAGTGGATCAGTATTAGTGAATCGGGATCAGCAAGGTTACATTTATTTATTTATAAATATGATGTAAAGTAGCTAAATTCCAAAATATTAGTATAAAGAATGCAAAATTAATATATAAACTACCCCGATAATAATTAATAAAGTTTATAATTATAATTGGTACAGCTAAATCTTTACAGAGGTACATCTATCTCTGTAAAGATTTAGGTAGACTTTAAAATATATATAAATAATAAAAATGTTACGTCTGAGGTTGAAGCTTTAAAACTGATCTTTGAATTTTTAGATTAATGAAACTATCGATCAGGTTGCACGGATTATTGTCACGAAAAATTAATCCTAATTTAAAATGAGGGTAGTTCTCGAAAGTTTCAAAAATATGTTTCTTAGAATTCTTCAAAAGTTGATGTTCATTATATTTAGATAATAATGATGAATATTGTGTTAAATAAACCTTTTATTATAGTAATTTATATTTTCTGTCAAAGGCCTGAAAATAAATTATATTACAGCGAATAGCTAGCAATCTACGCAATTAGTTTAACCACGTTACTCATTTTTTATTATCCGGCTGTATGACACCATTCCCTAGAAGTGATTGTTTTTCGTAGTATATAATTCTCATTCACAATATAATAATAAAAATATTCGTATATTATAATGACTTATAAAATCTTGCAATACTTTAACCTCTCTTGACGCAGCTACCTTAAAAATTCTGCTATTTCATTCGGATTTATCTTCCCCTAAAAGGACTTACAGCTTTGACCGAACGCTTACGGGTAACATTTTGTTGCCATTTTATTGGCAATTTGTCACCTTGCCTTGCCTTTTCTTGCCTATCTTTGAGGTTTTGTTATTGTTTACACAAGTTGTGTTCTCTTTGTCGTTTCGTTAATATATTTTATTGAAGAAGACTTTTTTTTATAAAAAGATTAGAGACCTAGAATATATACTTATATTATACTTTTTCATATAATTTAATGTAATTTTATTATACTTTTACATATAATTTAATGTAATTTTTTTTAATGGGAAACTATAATTTAATGTGGATGTTTAAAATTTTGAGTACATATTGCATATTGTTTGCAATATTATAATGCTTATAAAATGACAACAGTTTTTAAATAATAATATAATAAAGGAACGATATCAATTACTTCAATAAGAGCATTTATCAGAATTTAAAACAACGCAGACAAAGAAGTCTTTAATTAAATACAAAAGTAAGATACATATATTCAAATTGAATTCATTTTTTAAATAAGTTGATAATTAATTATCGTTATATTGACCTTAAAATAAAAACATTTAATATATAAATGTTTTAACAAAAAACCTAAACTGCGCTTAGATTCATACATTTTTTAAAAATAGGAAGAGAGAATGTAATAAGAGAGATAGTACCTTTTCTGCTGCTGACGTTTGTAATTTGTAACAGAAAAATACCTTTTTAAAGCATTTCGTTGATGGTTCTACCTTTGAGTAAGACATTTTTATTTGTATATAAATATTTGAGAGTTACGAGATAATAATATATAACTATAGCAATGTTGTTTGTATATTTTAGACAGAAAAAAGTATAAACCCATAAGGATCATTGTAAAATCAGATTTTTTTTGTGTTCTTTAATATAATCGTTGATGTCTACAAAAGATTAAATAGCAGTAGCTAGGTAGTTTCCACCTCCTTAGTTGTTATATTAATTAAGTAAAGTTGCAATTTATCTCATCGTATAAAGAATCCTTGCCGGAGGCAAGAGGATCGTCACACAAGATGAGCTACTGACGTCTGGTGGTTTTATGTTGTTGTAATAAACGTTTTACTATCAATTCTAGAAAGAAGCAGTATATTAACAGAGAACACAAACTACACAATAATAGGTAGGTAGGTAGGTAGGTGGGTTTATGCTGATAAATTAACATTTATGTTCAATTTAAAATGTAGTAGTATTGTAAAAATATTGAACTGCTAAGTCAATAATCTGAATTTATTTCAGATTACATATAAACATAGTCAACGTCAATTAATCAATATTTTAATGGTTTTGGTTTAAACGTTATTATCAGTGGTTTTAATGTGTTAATCCGTTTCGGAAGTTACTATGGATCATGTTCTTTCACGTATCTCTCACAGTAGGTATAACTGTTCAGAAATGAATTAATTTTATATGATAGTAAAGTAAATAAGATAATTTTAAGTTTCTGAATAAATATAAAAGTCTACATTAAGTTTTAGTTACTAGCCAAATAATATAGATAAATATAGATTAATTATTATTCATCAATATACCGTTGTAAATAATGCTTAGCGAAATGCTTTATGATCTCGACCTCAAAATTTTGGTAGAAAACAGAAATATCTAAATTTCCGTATAAATAACGATTATTGTAGAATGTATTTCTTGTGTGACATTTCTTATCATAAATTTTCTTTGTTAATAGAAATTATTTATTAGTTCTATAACCCATATTAATTCCTTGAACCTTTATTCATAGAGATACTTTTATCAAAGATTATAAATTCAAATTACAAAACTACCCCCATTACAAGATGTAATTGTTTTAAGTGGTTTTGTAGCACCAAACTAGACCTTTGAGAGTAATTTAGTTACAATAGCCGCTTACAATACATTTATCTATTATATACATATAGGGAGTTCACAAAATTTCTGATTGTTTTTATTTTAATTTTAATAATAATCTCATTTGTTTTTTTTTTTGTTAAATATTTTTTATATTTTTTTAAAATTTCTTTAATTCTGTATAGAAATATTCTATCCTGATTTCTATTTTATATTTCTGACTATTGTGTTTTACAATATATATACACATTTTTAATTGCTTGTTTAGTAAATACTTTCTCTAATACTTTTATTTTATCTATGGCAGCGTCTCGATATGTTTTACAGATAACCTTTTTATAATTCGATATTTTTTTATGAATGTTCTTTCTTGATAAATGAGAGACACTTCATATAAGATATTCCTTTTTCAGAGAGACAATATCTCGGTCTGAAAATATGATCTGATATTTTGTAACTGTAATTTAAAGGTGCATAAATATTGTGTATGAAATGTACCCGTTTTTCAACGATTAATTTACGTAAAACTTGCTGCTATTTTAGATATTTTGTAATGAAGAGCAGTAAAATAAATATTGTTTTTGATTCTTTGACTATTACGTCTCAAAATTACGAAGAAAACAATTGGTGTAAAAATAACGAAACCTCAAAGATCAATAAAATACTAACGAAATGTTGTCAGTGGAGAGACAAAAAAACATCAAATTTTTTATAAGCCTGCGTTAAATGAGGTTTTAACTCAAGAATTGCTATACTTTTATAATACACTTTGTAATTTTATTCTTGAGACTTCTTATTTTTACAGTTTTCATTTTGATAAATTATTATTTTAATAAATCGTATTTTTTATCACTGTTACATGTAATTTTATGTGACAGAAATAGTATTTTTAGTATCTTTCTTTAAATTTTAAATAAACTAATTTAAAATATTAAAATAGTAATTTTAATATTGATAACGATATATTTCTTATTTGTAATACAAATAATTATTAAGGAATAAATTAATGTTTTCACATACCATCTACCAGAATAGGCGATCGGTAAAAAATAAATTTTCAGAGTTTCCGATGGATTAAAAATGTGGTCAAATTAAAGCATAAGCTTATTGTAGGTAGTGTATCTTTAAATTTGTTAATAAGTTTTACAAATAAAAAAAGAATACAAGAAGTTTTTAAAAAATAATTTATGAATTAACAATACATTTATAATTTTATCGATATTTAGCAATAAAATGAACTAATTGAATTAAAAATAATTATTTTAGGGATTTCCAATTTTAAATTTCAATCTAACGTCTCAAATGCTTTGTAGCAGTTATGTTCACGGAAAAATTGTTAGTAGACTAGATGTAAGTCTGTGTATAGCAATATCGGAATAATTAACAAGCGAATTCATGTAAAGTCTAACCGAAGAAGCTGTTGTCACAAACTAATTCGGATCTTCCTGCAGTAGTGGAATATTATACAACTGTTTATATGATTTTAAAGATTTAAGATTTCATAATAAGTAAGTAAATTGTAACTGTAAATAAGTTATTGCTATTTCTTTTAATGTATCTTTTTTAAATTTTAAAAAATATTCTGGATGAATACTAAAAATACCAGTAACGAGCCTATTCAAATTATGCTAATACTTACCATTTATTTTCGAATATATAATGTTTGTATAAATAAATTGCTCTGAGGTTTTGAAACTTGTATTTTGCACTTCTCAATTGAGCAGTGAATTGTGGTTAGTACTTACAAAGCTTAAGAAACATAAATTATCAGGAATATTATCTGTTTGCTTAAATTTTTGTTCTACCTATGACACTTATTGTGATAATTACAAATATATTTTTTCTGTCTGTTACATAAAAGATAAAAATAAATGACCTACATTTGTAAAACTTTAAATCTCTGCAGTACGTTTATAGTTTTCAATAACCACAGAAAAATTGTAGCCGCGCGGCCGAAAGCGCTGTTTCATTTGTTTCTCGCATTTGCATTTAAATGGTGTTTGTAATATTTTTTTTTTAAATTTATATGTTTAAGAAAATGTTATATATTTTCTTAATAATACCAAAAATTATTATATATTAACTTGAAATATTTTAATATAGAGTTCTATTGGTTTTGATATTATTAAATGTTTTGAGAAGATAAAAACGATTTTATTTAAATTTTTATGTCATAAATTCTTTTTTTTGTCCTCGTAAAGACCAAAATTTACTTTCAAGATATGCAGGAGTACTTAAACCTTTTCTTGACAGGAAAACAACAAGCTTTATGAAGTATATTAATAGTATTGTCGATAACAAATAGACCTATGACGGTCTATGGTTTCAATGATTATATATTTCAAGATTTTAGGTTGCGTTTGAACGTATGCATGTTGATAATGTTTTAAATTATCAAATATCAAAAATCAAATTATATAATTTATTTAGTGCTTACATCCAAACCTAAAAATAATTAAGTAGTAAATAATGTATTTTAAAAAAAATAATAAAACTCCTCAAGAATTTACTAAATTGTTTATTTTGGTTTTGTTCTATAAGTAACATTATGATACAACTCTCAAAGACATAAAAATGTATGAAATAAAACACCTTTTCAACTTCAAAGAAATTTTACCCGGTTTGTAAAAGAATTGTCTCTAATTTTCTTACATGAAGGACAAATCGAAAAAACAAGTCGCAACTTTACTGCTAAAGTCAAAATGCAATAAAACCGTTAAGGATTGTTCATGGATGTTCCAAATAATATTTTTGGAAGCTATAATTTCTTTTGTATATTAATCATTTTATGTGTTATTTGGAACATAATTATTCTTTTAAATATCAATTTCTCAAATAAATTTGAAAATCTTTAAATAACATGTTGTTTTTTAATAACTTGAACGTTTTATACTTACTATATTATGCAGCTTTTTAAGTAAAAAAATATTCTATGGTAAATGATAGTTTAAATATTAAACTTGTAACAAAGTCAATTTCAATGTAATTAAATGTAATGAAGAATTTCAAAAGTATTTGTTTTGTTATTGTTTTTAAAAGAGTAGTCAGTTTCAACCTTTGTACGACATCATCTTGTTAAGAAATATTTAAAAAACAACATTTTAAGAAGATTGCAATTAACATAACTTATCTGTTACTTTCTTTTTTATGTAAAGCCATATTTCTTCTTCTTTATTTCACATATTTACTCGTTTTTTAAAATTTGATATATTTTCTTCTTTCTGGTGAAAAAACTTTTGTTATGACAAAACTTCAGGTCTTTAAGTCAATTATTATACGACATATTAGATATACCTAATAAAATATAATATAAACATTTACTTTATATTAATTACAGTTAATTGCAATCTGATTAGTAATATAGTAATTGCATTATACTCAGGCTTAGAGAGGCTTATATTATTACTGATATCATGACATGAATTATCAGATCATAATAATTAACATAATATCTCTAATTGACGTTAATGAATTATTAATATACGAATTACATATTTTATCATGTTATCTTATTAGAATGTCAATTATGTATGTATACTTATAGACTCTTTTTTTGCCCTTACAGAATAAAGTATTATAGTGTTAAAAAAATGTGTTACTATTTTTATTGATTAGAATTTAATATTTAGTTATGTAAAATTAACGCATGAAGAGTTTAGTGAGAATATATATTTTAAAATAATTCTAGATAAACAAAAGTTAAAGTTTAAGTACTGCTTATAAAATAAATATTGTTTTTAAAACAAAATTGCTGCTCATAAAAATGTACAGTAGTTCGTCTTCATCTATAATTCTAAGTCATCCAGGTCCCCGCTCGAATACACACAATGATAACAAGTGACCAAACAAAAATGAGATGTACATGAAATTGTATTTTCAAAACAAAAAAAAAAAAAACTAAGTCCAAATGAAGTATAATAATACTTGAAACTAAAACTTGGAAAATAAAACTACAATCGTGTTATTTTAGGTTTACGACCTCCAGACAAATCTTCATAAAATAAGATAAGAAACGTCATCCCTTCTTAGTTACAAAAGCTTATCTCAAATTATATTTTAAAATATTGGAACTCGATATAAAATTTATGTTAGAATAAAGTAGTGTCGAAATAATTTCTGTTGGAGTGAAGCTAATGCCATATTATAATTAATGTGGTAAATATTTTATATAAAGTAAACCAATATTAAAAAACTGAAGAATTAATTCTGCTTAAAGTATTTAGCAGCGTAAAAAACATATTCTAGACTGGATCTCTAGGTCTACTAAGGAAGAGCGTAAAAACGACTGTTGTTGTCTCTCTCACACTTACTGATGCACAAAAGCATGCTCGGTCAGGAGTTCGATATTTAAAATGTTAATAATAGAAAATAATAGCAAACAAAATAAAACTATGCCAAAGTATCCACTACATAAAAAATTTTCTTCTTATGATTCTATGTACTGAATTGATTGTGATTATACATTATACATGCTAAATATATCGTAATCTTATTCAAATCATACTAAAATATTATTACATTATAACAAAATAGGGAACTTTGACGTCGTCATTGTAATATATAGCCACAAATATTTTTTATAAAAACAGTGCAAATATTTTATTATTAGTATTGTTACTAATAAGGTTATTTATCTATTAAGATACGAGATCTGTAATTAGCTAACTGAAGAAACTGAACCCTTAAAAAACTTCAGGGATTCGTTTAGTAGATGAACAAAAAAAGAAAACAAAAGGTCTTAGTATTGTATTACTTTTTGTTAAGAATAGAACAAAAGATTCGAAGTATTCGCTCTAATTTAATTTCCGCATGAAAGGTTGTAAAAAACTTCGTACATAATTATATTGTAAAATATCTTTGAATATTTACACTTGGAAAATTTATAAATTTATAGCATCAATGTCGTTATAATTTAAGAATTAAAAACCTCCTACTACATCGAAGCCTTCTTGATATAAATTAAATATTATATTTATAATATTTAAAAGTTATTAATAATATTATTATAACCAAATTGTCGGTTTTAAATTATTTTTTTATTAACATTATATAAATTAAAACCGATGAAGTATCCTCTTTTTGCGTATAGAAAATTTCAATCTACCGCTAAATTATGGAAATAATCAGTGATGATGTTATTAGATTTATATTTAATGAATTTATTTATTTATCAAAAGTACTGATATAGTCCAGTGTATGTACACTAGCCAATTAACGTCGAGCGTAATTCTATTGAGCTGCAGTCACTGAAGTAAATTAGATTAAAGTCTTGGTAAATTTTGTACTTAACACGTTGCTGTCGAATCGTTTAGTTCTAACAATTTATATTGATATTGAAAAAGGGATGGATATTGAGATCGCTGAAACAGTCCTTATATAAGTTTTTTATATTTTTATATATATATTTTTTACATTTTTACATTTTTATTACAAAGGTTTAGTTTTCAAATATATGCTTTCAAAGCGGCATAAATGATATTTATTGTTATCAATAATGATACGTGTAATTTTGATTGTATGTTCAAATCTTTTCCCACTGAGAGGTTTCGTTTGTGGATATCAGACAATTCATATTTAATCTTTTAATTTTCCATTGAAAGGACAGCTTTTGAATCCAGTTGTAACAATAAGAGACCAAGCATTTTGTTTTAGGCTGATTTTTAAGGATTTTTTTTATACGATGAAGGAGGGCAAAATAGCGTGCGGGTCACATGTTAAATGTGATCACCGCCGCCCACAAACTCTTGCAACATCCGAAGACGCACAAGGACGCTGCCGGCCTTGGAGATGAGAATATACGCCTTATTGAAGGTACCCATGTCGTATCGATCTGGAAACACCGTCGAAGAAAGTTCATTCCACATCTTAGTAATACGTGGAAGAAAAGTCCTTGAAAACCGTAGAGTAGAAGATCGCCACGCATCCAGGTGGTATGGATGGAAATGCAGGCGGTGACGTGCTGTGCGGTGATGGAATTCGGCGGCAGGCATCAGATCAAATAGCTGTTCGGAACACTCCCCGTTGTAAATGTGATAGAAGAGGCACAAAGAAGCCACATCTCTACGCAATGTCAAAGAGTCAAGCCGTTCACAGAGCACCGTGTCCCCGACAATTCGAACGGCTCTCCGTTGTACGTGGTCAGAAGGCAGAAGCTGATATTGGGGTGATCCGGACCAGAGATGAAAACAGTACTCCATATGTGGCCGAACCTGCGCCTTATAAAGCGCAAGTCTTTGGCCAGGATTGAAATACTGCCTCGCTCTATTGATCACACCCAATTTCATCGAGGCCAACTTGGCCTTGCTCTCCAAGTGACCACGAAACTGACAGTCACTCGAAATGTCGAGTCCCAGTACTCTGATACTTGGAGAGGCATCGAGGGGTGTGCTATCGAAGAATGGCGATACGACAAATGGGGTTTTCTTAGTGGTAAACGCGTAGGCTTGTGTCTTTTGGGGATTAAACTAAACGAGGTTCAGTTTACCCCATTCTGAGACCGTCCCCAGGGAGGTCTCTATAGACACAAGTTTCTTTCGGCACTCGTTGACGTTTTTCCGAGAGAGACCTACACGGCCAGAATATACCGCATCCCCAGTGCTGTCATCCACATAACAATGTATGTTGGAAATATCCAACATATCATTGATGTGCAAGAGGAACAGGATTGGGGATAGCACGCAGCCTTGGGGTACACCAGCATTCACGGGCTTGGGGTCCGAGCAAAAACCGTCAAGAACGACCTGTATGCATCACCCCAGTCGGCCACTGCCCGGAGAGTAAGGTTCAGACGCTCAACCATTGCTTCTCTGCAGGACTGAATTTCGGCCGCACTCGCCCTCGCACTGGATGTACCTCTCTACGACAGTGGTGTCATCTGCATACCCAAAATTTCCGGGTCTCAGCAGGTCGTCAGTTTGCAGCAGGAACAATGTCTTTTTGTATATATTTGAGGTTATGGTTGTTATTTGAAATGTGAATAAAACAGGAGAGATGTAGAAAATAGTTAGGCATAACTTATAATATTAGTAACAAACTCAACTTTCTTAAATATTTTTCTCTAATTGATATTGTTAACAAAATGTGAACAACTTGTATAGTTCATACATGATATATATTGTAAGAGAATGTAAAAAAATTTGCTACTTTTGTGTGTTTTATTTCCATCAATGTTAATTAACATTTATATTTTAGTATTTCTGATTTATATTTTAATAATTATTAAGGAAAAAAAAAAAACAATTATACGATTATAAATATATTTAAAGAACTAAAAAAAAACACTTCATTGTAAGACTGTTCCGTACCGCTTCATGAAATGTAGGCGGCAGACGACGGATTCTAAAAATTTCTGTACCGCGGCATACCAGGGGATAAACATATATATCATATTAATTAATATTATTGTAAAATTGGTGTTAAAATAAACCTATTTTTTAATTATTAATTCGTTTATGTAAGCCAATTATTGTATTCTCATTACAATACAACGTCTCAAAATCTTTGTAGCAGTCATGTGCACGGAAAACCGAGATCTTGGACTAAATAATTACTATATGGAGATAGTTAACAAGCAAGTTAATATAAAGTCTAACCGAAGAACTTGTTGCCACGAACGTTTTCCGGTCTTGGACTTTATAGTGTAGTAGCGGAATATTATTATACTACTATCTTATGATTTTCAAGCTTTGAAGATTTCATAACAAGTTAGTGAACTATAATTGTAAATGAGTTATTGGGGTTTATTGATCTACATCTCCATTTTATATTAGCAATGTGAATAAATAATACTAAAAAACATAACCGCTGTAACAAGACTGTTTAAATTAAACTATTACTTACGATTTCCATTTATTTTCGTAATTTACTGTTTGTATAAATAAAAAGCACAGAGGATTTGAAACTTGAATTTTGCATATCTAAATTCAAAAGTATACTGTGATATTTACTCTGCTTTGAAAAACAAAACAAATATAAGTTATTTTGAAAAAAGTTCTTTAACGAGTACTTTAATTTTAGGTTTTCCTGTTAAACTTACGGTAATTATTTGAAATATAACATTACATAAGTTATATTTAAAGTAAAGAAAAATAAAATGTTAAATCTCTGCAAAATATTCACCATAATGACAAAATGTTTGTAGTCGCTTGGCCGTTAGTGCTGTTTCATTTGCTTCATAATACTTGCTGTGCTATCTAAATGGTGTTTGTAATATTTTATTACATATTTGCAATTACGTTAAAATAATAATATTCTTTTTTTCATATATAATTTTTTCAGCCTAGGCCTAGGAAAAACTTATATAAATATACAGAATCCTTTCACTGAAACAGAAATATATATTTATTGACTTGTTTGAACTTATTAAATCATATTTTATTTATCTTCATGCAATTATATATTATAACTACGTATGACCATTGTGGCTATAAATCCATAGACAATATGTTTGCTTGCAGATATAGATCTGTTAATCTCATAAACTAATAGTACAGTATTCAATATACATTAGTATTATCAGTTACAAATAGGCTTATGATGGTTCATGGGTTTCAATGATAATATCTAGATATTTCAGTAGATCGTGTTCGACATTTTGCATGTTATTAACAAGGAAAATATCTTAAAAAAAACGTCATTTACAAATTAAATTTGAGTTTATTTTAACTGTTATATCCAAAGCTAATAATAATCAGGTAGGAAAAAAATGTGTTACGAAAAACCATAATTCACCACGAAGTTATTTAATTGTTTTTAATTTTTTTTTCAAGAATTACATTCGGATCAAAGATATATTTTTGATATATAATAATATAATAATAATAGCTTTATTTATTTCCTTACAGTTACATTAAATAGTTTACTACATTATTTGTTGTGTTAGTACTTTTACTTATTCTAGTGTTAGTTTTATTTTAAATTAATTAGTTAGTACTGTAAGGACCGCACTGGTCTTGACTCTGTCTCTAGCTGGTCTATGCCAGGCTATTCCAGCGGTGGCAACTATGTCATCACTCCATCTTTTAAATGAACTTCCTTTTCCTCGTTTCTTATATATAGGGTACCAATTAGTGACAATTTTGGACCATTTGTTCTCTGATGATCTTTGTAGGTGCCCAGACCATTTCCACTTTTGGGACATAATGGGTTTTCGGTACTGAGGCATGGTGCACCTAGCTTCGCTCAATATGCTAACACATACGCCCTTGAACTGTTTAGTATGTCTTGTTTTGACGTGTTCACTATATTCAAAACATATACTACAAATAAAAAGTAAATGTATCTAAAATTAAATTGATTCCGATAAAAGAATAATTAATATTCCTGACATTAATAATAAAAATAACATATGATCTGGACATGAGGGAATGTTTTCATACAATTATCTTGTTTACATCTGAAACCTTTTTTTCAACAAATGATTTTTTTTTACTTTGGAAATAACACAAATTATAAGTTACTATTTTCTTAATAAATAAGAATATTAGAAACAATTCCTATTACTAACAATTTCTACGTTCGTATAAAATGGTTTTTTCTAAAAAAATGTAATTACAGTACATATTATGTTTACTATATTTCTCGTATTAACTATTTCGTTACTACGCGTGCCCTGCTCGTTTTAAGCCATGCGTGAAATTACACAAAAATTGTTCCATGAAACTTATTGAGTAAGACACTTTTTCTGATTTCATATTTTGTCGTATGGCATTTGTTTGAATAATATGGCGATAAAAGAGAAAATAACAGTAATAATGCACCGAGCACGATATTTATTTCATTTTATTTAAAACTTTATTGTACACCAGATACATTAAAGAACAGGTTTATTGACACATGTACAAAGGGCGAGCTTCGGTCTGAAAGAGATTTCTACCAGCAAACCCACGAAGTGAGAATGCATAAAATAAGTATAACGATGTTTTAAATGTATTTTATTACAAACCTTTTTAACTAATATATTTAATTAAATATTAAAAATATTAATTTTCATAAAAAAATGAAATAATTATAATCTCTTACAAAACAGTCGAGAAATGCAAAATATTTGGTAAGAGTAGTTATAGTTTTATATACATGTAGTGTACATGATAGGAGAACAATTTTATTACCATGTTAATTTGTTCATTTTGTTTGTGTATTTACATAATGGGAATTGCTGTATATTCTGTTGAATTACTTTGTTGGTGAAATAAAAGAATATAATTTATTTTCAGATAAACTGACGCATGCCGTGGGTAACTGTTGGTAATAACACAACTCAATCTGTAAAAGTGGTCAGAGGGATAATATAATATTTAAATCTTCTGAGTAAAATCTAACTCCTGTTAATAGGCGTTGGAAGCGAAGATTTGATGAAAACTATTTTTAGTGGCCTATTTGATGGGTAAAGATTTTACAGCAAATATATTGTAATGGAACGCAAAAAGTTTAAGACCCAAAAAAATTAAAGTGTTACTTACTAGAGCTCGACACCTATAACATTTATTGGATTTTATATACCTAGACATGATATGCTAGACACGTGGTCTTGCGATTATACACAAAAAAGTCTTTGAAGTATCACTTTTTCAAAAATCAATTCCTCGACTGAGACTTCAGAAGTAAACCTACATTTCTAAAAACAATCAACACAAAGTATTATTTCTTCCAAGTGGGTCTTGAAACCACCGCAGTCTCGCAGTTGAGAACTCGGAGTAAAAACCCTATACAACACCACGAAATATGTTTGATATATTTTAACAGTATTTCTAGGTTTTTGATATCATAGACTAATAGAGAATCAAAAGTTTTATTTATTAAGGGTTATTGAAATCAATATAATATATAATACACACGTAGTTATGTGAGTAAAATAAGATATTATTTTAAAACAAGTCTCTTCTTTACTTTGAGTTTTTTATATGTAAATTACCCAAATGAAAAGTTTATATTATTGAAAAAGAATCCAACAAAATGTATGTAAAAAAGAACGTGGGATCTGGGAATTTAAATACTTCGAGTAATTTAATAATTTTAGAATCTCTTTATATCTTTTTAAAGTCTTAAGTGACTTTGTCATGTTACATTTTGATTGAATCATTAATTATAAATTTAACATCTTTATTAAATCTTTTTAGAATCTATTGATGTTTGGTTTGAAATATTTATCTTTGAAAGTAATTTAATTGTCAGTGTTAATTATGGAATTTAAAACATTATGGATTTAGATATTTCTGTTGAGATACATATTAACAGTAAAACTTTAGATGACTTGACTTTAAAGGTGTTTGGCAATTTCCAAATTTAACACATAAATAACTTTGCTACTATTGTTTCTATCTCTGATATTACATTCTATCCTAAATATACAGAGTAAAATCCTACATTAATCTGTATGAAACAACTCGAATTATCTCTTTCAGTACTTACAAAATTAAAAGATTATAAACTTTTAATTGTATTATAAAATTTTACTAAAAACAAAAATATAAATCAATGAATATCCTAATATAAATCAATGAATATCCTAATATAAACTTATATTAGGAAGGTATTCATTGATTTTTATTATTTTAGAAGTAATTACTCACGAATATCTCGGTCTGATTTTTCGCTTTCTATCGCTTAAGAGTGGCAACTCATTTGCAATATTCATCAAGAGGTGGCAACACCACTGGATAAAATGTTTGTGAAACTGAATGTTTTTTTAAATATAAGACAATACTTTCCAAGAAAATAATTGTCAAGTGTTTAATATATATATATATATATATATATATATATATATATATATATATATATATATATATATTAATTCTTCATTTTGCAAATATAAGCGCAAATACAACGGACACAGCTTCTCATGTTATGGAATTGCAATCAAATATCCCCGAGACATTGGACTTATAGTCTTGACTTAAAGTTGGACTAACTAGCGTAAAGAGTGTAAAGAGATGATAGTTAGATAGTTAGATATTTAGATAGTCGTAGGATATCAAAACTTTTGCTCGGGGCACCCTCATTTGGGGGGACTCGCCGGGGCGTCACGGTGTGTGCTAACGCGATCCCGTGACGTCCCATTACGGCCCAGATTGCAACCGTTGGTTTTTTAGTGGGTAGCCTTAAAATGGCAGCATCCTCTATGCTGCCGGGTAGTCCCACATCACCCATCGCCCGTCACCCATCCCCCTGGGCCGACGGGGTACCCGTAACGGGATTTTCCAACGAGAAAAAAAAAAAAGGATATCAAAACTTTACTAAGTAATTTATTATATTCACAGCGTTTTCAATTACATATCTTTTTAATAAATTTTTTTACTAATTTAAAATTTATTTATTTATTCATATAAAATTATAATCATTAAATCTTAATTAGAAATTCGGTCTTAGGAGAGTCATAAAACAAAAATAGTTTCGCACGTGCATATTAAAGAAATAAAGAAATAGACATTCTACTGCTTCTAAAGCACAACATATTCTACAACCAAATTAACTAACAACCGCAGCAAGTGTAATATCCACTACTTATTTTCATTTGTAGAAAAGTTGTAAAATTAAAATCTAATGTATTGTTGTTATAACACAAATACATGTGTTATAATTATGTTTTTTTTAACATATTACATTCGATATAATAAATATCTTCGTTTTATCAATATTTACCTACTATAGTCACATAATGATTGACGAACTAAATTAGACGTAAGCATATCACTTTCGTACGTGTCTATTTAAAAATTTGTAAATACAACTTATCCTTTTCTTACTCGTTTGAAATTTCTTTTTAATATAATATGTAGATACAAATACAATGCTAATGTGCAAAAAATATAAGCTATTTATAAATAAAAGTATTTACAAATAAATGTTATAAAAAGTCTTACTTTACTAACATGTTGTATTATATTATTTAAAACATTTTTAATCCTATTTTTTTGGTCTTCTGTTTGTTTAATGTTCGTTTGTTTAGGTATTCGGATTATTTTTATCCTGAAAATTACTGAATTTTATTACCCTCTCTCTTTTTGAGGTAAATGATAAAGTATTACACATAATATTATGTTTTTTTGCTTGTAATTAAGTATCGGCCTATTACTTTTCGGGTTGAACGTCTGTGCTTCTGTAATTGTGATCATTTATTTATTTAATCGAAACCAATAATCATATTTTTTAATAAATTATATAATTTATATAAATATATATGTATAAATAACAAATTCCAATATATTTCATGAAAATTTAAAAGGGTCTTGGCTTGTAATATAAATATGTGCAGAATTAATAAAAAGGTTGTCAGTATGATCCTTTGACACACACACACACACACACAAACACACACACACACACACACGCAAGCACGCACGCACGCACGCACGCACGCACGCACGCACGCACGCACGCACGCACGCACGCAAGCACACATGTGTAATAGTTATTAAATCGTAGCTTAGTAACTTATTGTATGATGTTGCTGGAGGGAAGTGAACTTAAAATTTATTATTAAATGTAGTATGACTTAGTATATACTTAAGGAATTTCCGTGAAGTTTTTTAATCTTACATCTGCGACAGCTGTTAATGAAGCGTCTTTGTTGAAGCATGTGAGAATTTTAGCTTTAGTATAGTATTTAGCCTTTATCTGCATATTAAAGTGTAAATCATAATTAATAATAAATATGGAGTAGTAACAACACTCTGAATTACAAACTTTCCTTTATATCTCAAAATATTTTATGGACATTATTTAGGAATATTACAACGGTAAAATACTTTTTCAAAGTATTTTAGAAAAAATAAATCCAGTATTTAGGTTATATACTTTTTGAGAAATATCACATAGTACAGTTAATAAAAATTTTAAAAAAAACACCGAATTTTATTTTTAGAAAATAATAACTGCAGTATTTTATTTTTTTAGTTTATAGTATTTTTTTTAACTATTTTTTTCGAACTTCGGCTCAAGGACCATGATAAGTATTTTAATTTTTTTTTTTTAGATCTTTATTAACAGTTCAAAAATTTAAAAATCAGACACCAAATTTAAGTTTATTAATTTCTGTACCAGTCGACTATTTATTTGAAAGTGATTATTTGTTCGAATCTATTTATCATTCTTAATTTCTGAATTATTAACCTTTTTGTAATATTAAGTTCATTTAAAATTGCTTGCCACCCAGTACCTTCAAAAAACATTTTTATTGCTGACGCAAGTTCATTTTCCGAATCAAATCAATATACTTATTTTGGAGCTTTAATTTGCAACAGGGAAGTTAGGAAGAAAAACATGGTAATAGCTAAAAGCAAGGTAATAGCTATTCCTTGTAGGTCAATATTTCGTTAATCAATATAAAATATTATCATCGAAAATCATAGAACATCGTGTATATTGAAAAATTTGCAATCACGTATCAAATATGGGCACCACAATTTTTTTTTGAGGTTTTGGTCAAGTGTATTGTAGATTTTAAATATTGAAATCGTGTAGTGTATTCAGTATCATATAGTTTTAGTAATTTGGTTCCGTAAAGAGAGTAGAGTATTTTAAGAATCAAACGGTGTTTTGTAACACAAATAAAAAAATTACAGTGTTAGCCCTTCCGCCTGTCATACAATATTATATTTATTTTTCTATAATTATTAAGTTTAATATGCTTAGAAGGTGTTACTATAGCAACTAAATTAACTTACTACCAAAGTACTTTATTAACTAAATTAACTTAAAATTAAAAAATGATTGTTTTGTGATCCTTTAAAAAAAATAGAGGCAACATAGTTGCGCTTTAATTAAATTATTTATAGTTATTAGAGATCTATTAGAGATAAGTTTTTACAATTTTTAAAATTCACAAACAGAGACGCAAGACGCAAACCTAAATGATAACTTTGTTTTATAATGCAAAAATATTTAAGACATTTTCACGTTTACGCTACCAAATGTATCCTTGAAGAGTAAGTTTTAGAGGATATATTTCGTAATACAGGAGAGTTCTGCTGAGATATGCTTTTAGCGGAGGAGAGATAAGGAAATTACATTCTTCCGGATCAGCCAGAGCCTTAATATTCAATCTTGCATATGTAACATGTAGTCAATTTACAATTTAATTTAGCATATGAATTTAAGAAGCGGAATTTTAAATTTGCATAGAGATTTATGAGCTTAACTTCGATCAAATTATTCAAGCATCAACATATCAGAAATAAGTAATTTGTTTAAGATAAATATACAAAAAATATTTCAAAATAAATATTATATTATTTAATACTATAAGACTCTTTTATTGGAAATGGGTGTGGTTAGAAAGAAAGCCGTAATAATTTAAATTATTTTATATAAATTATATCCATTAGTATCATATTCATACACCTAAAACTAATAATAATTTATTAAACTATGTTTGAAGTTGATATAAATAAAAAAATACGTATTGGAGATCAATAATCCTTACCTTTTTTATTTTCGATGTTAGTTTTATCGAGGTTTTATTCTATAAAAGACATGAAAGACCATGTGGAAAATTGAAAACTGAATGAGATGAACATTTTTGCGAACATATTGCATGGTATTGTATGGTATATTACACTGTAGATATTTACAATCAGTAATATATAGACAGTGTTTAAAAGTCTTATTTAAGTTTCTTTTTGGTAATTAAACTGATTGCAGCTTACAATTTATGAAATGAAAATGAAACTTATGACTAATTTATATAAAAGTATGGAAAATCAAAATCTAAAAGTTCTAAATCTATCTATATAAATTTGATAAACTTATTTTGCATTAAATGTAATGACTTAGAGAGTGTAATACTTTTAAAGTTATAACATATGCGGTGTTTTATTATATTAAAATAAAACTATTAAAGATACAAAGCTAGTTATAAATTTTGAGGACATGCCGTTTATAAAATTTATTGTTTTATTCCTTATCAATTTTATTTCATTTTCCTATTTTTGGTATTAAATTATAAAATAATTTCATTAAATATTTTTCGATTTGTAAACTTTAGTTTCTAAACGTCTAAATTTAATAAAGCGTTTTTATTGATAGAAAAAGAGACCAACAAATAAATAAATATTTTAGAAAATATACGTAACATACAGTCATAGTAAATTATTTACGTTGTAATAAATAACATATCAGTATAATAAAACCTTGTTTTTATGAGTTTTTGCGAAAGTCATATGTTAATATGCATATATGTTCCGTTAGTTATAATTCCAATATATATTACTACAAAATCAAATACGATTGGAAATGTTATTTAAAAATATAAATAAAAACGTACTTCATTTTGATAAAAAAATATACGTGAAAAAGTCATAAGGTTAGTATAAAAATCACCGGAGTGTAAACATGTTGCCGTGGGCAGCAATCTAGATTAATTGAGAGTTAAAGATTTCCAATATGAACCAATTTTCATATATATATATATATATATATATATATATATATATATATATATATATATATATATATATATATATACTTATACTGAACACTTCATCATATTTGTTTACTTATTTCTTCATTTAAGTCCGTTTATAAAAATCCTTTTGTTATAAAAATCTTGGAAGCCATTTTAATTAATATTTCATATAAATAATAATATGCATAATATGTACTGATTTTTACTATAATTCTCAACTAGTACGCTTTCACAATAGTTAAAGTATTGTGAAATATATTAAATATAAATATATTAATTAAGTATAAATATAGTATTGATTACAATATGAAATGAAATCTCATCAGTATCATGAATGATAAGATTTTATATTTAATGCTACATAAAAGGTTGATAGAGGTTAATTATTGTCGTTATTTTTAAATATTCAACATATACAACATAGGTTACGGTTAAAGAAATTTTCACTTAAATTATTTTTATCGGTCATTCTAGCGACATTACCATAGTTCTTAAATAGCTTTAAAAATAATTCTTTTGTATGAGACGTTTATCAGTAATATAATTTAAAAGTGTAATAAAAACTGGGGAATTTCATATTTTTTGGTAGAACTTATTGTATCAAAAAACGACAATCATTTAATTAATATTTTTTTTTTGTTGATAATTTACTTACATAAAATTGAGTAATTTTTGTACACGTATATTGTATCTTGATTTCGATTGTGAGGCTTCGAAACCGGAATTAGTAAACACCTGAATTGCAAAATATAAGGTATACATCAGTGACGGCAGTTTGTGAATATACAATAAAAAACCATTATCTCCGATTTGATGAACCAGACAACATCGATATATTCCTAGAACTGACACATCTACATAAATTAAATAAAATTACACCAAAAAAAATTTTAAACTTCGGGTTATAATTAAAATGTGAAAATATATTTAAATAAAAAATAATTTAATTTAAATGTACTCATATCTCACGTGACAATGGAACAAAAAATATTTTTTTAATATGAAGAAAGTATGCATACTGTATTTTAAACAATGCATTAAAATATTATAATCTTAATTTTAATTTAACAAGTGAAACAGAACTGTACAGAAAATAGCAAAAGAAAGAATATTAATTACTCTGGTGTAAAAATGTGATTACTTTTTTCGTTATAGTCAGTTCCATTAAACAAATGTCACTTTCCCCTTATTTATTATTAAATTTTAAAGAGATACAAAAAAAAAAAATATTTTCACTAAAAATGAAAATGGCAAAAGTGAAGATTACACATACATTTACAAAATTATAATTAAAGTGTACATTTTTTAAAAATATTTAACAGTCACGATAGAGGTCGAGGAATTTATTAAAACTTTAAATTAAAAGTTTAAAACATTAATTAGCATAAAAAAATCACAGATTAGTGTAATTGAGTTTACAATAAAATATGAATACTTATTTCTTTTCTTATCTATCTTTTATATTTTTACAAAACAGACAATTCTAGATCAACCTGCCCTTGACATCAAAATTCGGATTTTGTTAGATGTTGATGAAATCTAAATTTAGAATAAAACAGTGCTTTTTTTCTGCGATGCTATATCGTCACGATACTTTCCTTTTATTTTTTGTAGCGACCTTGTTTGTACTATTTTCAAACAGATCTTTTGCTATTTCAGGAAATGAAAATGATTCATGGTAATTTGTATGTTTTAGTCAACCAAAAGACCAACTATTCTCATGACAACATCGTGCCTCATATTACTTTAAAAAAATGGGCGTTCAATTTGTTGACTCGCATGTATTTCTTAGTAAAAAGTACACAGTCAATCAACGTTAACTAGAAAAGTTATACTTTAATTCTATACTTCGGAGGTTTGCTGGGAATATACTGCTTAAAAGAATCGCATCTATACTTTGTTCTATTCAATTGAAGAAACCATTCCAAGATAAAACTTCTCTTATCAACTTGGGCTCGCTTACTAAAATAATCTCTAAAGCTTTGTAAGGGATCAGTTCTATCAGATTAATTTTCAAAGATCTGGTACTTTACAGAAAATAAATATAACCTAAATTAACAATGTAATATTGGGTCATGGGTATGTATTATAAACAATATAAAGTTTTAATTATTAATATTATTTTAATAATTACAATGGTAATTCTTAGTACTTCTACACATGTACCTTCTTTGATTCCTATCACACTATCTGTGACTTGACTGATGATAACAGTTCAAGTATATATTTTTTAATTTACTAGATACGTAAATGACTAGTTCACATATTGCATCTATATTGTTTTATGATCTCGGTGGCCTTATATAATTTGAAAATATAGTCTATTATTTTATGTAATACACTCACCATTTATAAGTTGGTTTAGCAAAACTTTCTGTAACAAATTGGTTTATGAAACTTAAAAATTACTTTACAATTTTTTTTAATTTTTGATTTTAATTGGTTTTAATTTATTTGGCTGCCTAGCCGTCTTAGTTTTTTTGTTGTTTTGGAAATATGGCCTGAATGTTAAGGTAACATTAGGTAAAGGAGAAAACTATAAGATAGTTCAAAGGTGAATTTAATATCTTTTAAAACTACTAAAATATTTTCATATTGTTAAATACTTTTTACTTATGTGGGCTTTTTAAATATTTTTTTATTATGATTATCGGTTTCGGCTTCAAGTCTTCTCAAAACATTTTGATATAACCACGGGCCCGACGATCAAGTGTGCTGTATGTTCCGGTTTGTTCGAAATATTTATTTAGTAAAAAAACTTACAAAAATTCGAAAACAAATCTTCAAGTGCATAAAATAGCAGCTTTCCATTTGGATAATATCATATACTAGATATTATTATTATTTTATTGATAAAAGCCTGGGTTTAGTAGGTAGAATCTATGTATTCAAACAATTTACAAATAAAAAAATTTTCGTAAAAGGTGCAAAATCATTTTCCTAAAAACGGTGCTCGTGTTTTTCTTTATATTGTATCTAAAAAAATCCTGACGACGTTTGTTTAAGTTGTTTTCATTTTAAATAATATCACAAAAACATACATAAAAAGAATTATGATAATTAAATAAAAAAATCCTGCTTGCAATAGTGTGTCTGTGACAGGTTAAAAAAAAATAACGTCAGGTTAAATATACAATAAATAACGCATAATAAATGTTTTTATAAATGTGAATAATCCGTAAATTATTAAAATCTGTAGACTTTTTAAAATCTTAAAACCCAAGAACTTTTAGTTTTTTTAATTATATTTAGCAAAAAACAGAAAAGTACAGATTATTTGAAACCATTTGACTTTGGATAAAGAATAAAAAATATAGTAAAATAGTACGTACGGGCACTAACTGTATAAACGCTCAAGGAAACGAAATATTACCCAATAAGAAAATTTAATAACGAAAATGTAACAAGAGAACTTGTCAAAGGTTTTATCCATCAAATTATGTCGTTATTCTGAAACAACACATTTATCACATCAATATAACACCACGCATTTTTTATATTTCACTCTTCATATTGTACGACGTGCAATCATACTGAGTAGAAGCTTTTTGGAAATCTGAAATCTCGTATTTTTTACGACAGCGTAGAACAATGATACTGTTGCTACTTTGACGGATAAATATATAGCTATATACATTAAATAATTTTTTATTTACCATAACGACGTAACATATCATAAAAATGACAATAATTAACCTCTATCTGACTTTTTAAGTAATATTTGAAATTTATCATTGAATATAAAAGTTTTATAAGTGATGCTATTGATGCAATCAATACGGTCTTCTTTGAATTGAGTAAAAGTATCAGACTAATTTATTAAGTGAAGAAACTTCCAAAAAAAGCGAATTAAAAAAATAAATGATTTAATTTACATATCATGCACAGGTACAGGTTTGTTGTAAATCTTTAAGTTTTTTTTTTAAGTGTCAATTAGTCCCACGCCCACGCCCACGATCGTGTGTGTTATGTTATGTATTCTTTTATAAAAGTATATTTTAATAATAGGAATATAAAAACAATGGTATTTTCTAAAAAATACAAAACATATTCCTGAAATATTCTATTTTTATCCACTTATTTTTTCCATCAAATCAGCCTGTAAGAAAATTTGTTCACAAAGTTACTCTATCGTATCCCTTGAGAATTTCTAAGGGAACCTTTTAGATTTCGCTTATCCATTTTATTTTATGATTATGGTTAATTCTTAAAAGCCGAAAGTTTTGAGTCTAAAACGTTTACAGAAGACCTTTAAAAGTTTAAGCGATGATATTCTTGTTATTTAAAAATATAAAATTAAACCAAACATTCCCATTTGTACATATTTTTTAATACCAATATTTTAGAATGCTGTATTATTTATTATTATTTCTTCGATTTTGATCTATCATTTATTATTATATATTTAACCAAATTACGTAAATTTAAATCTTCCAGTTTTTCTCTAACAATATTGTAAGACAAGTGAGGCAAATTTCAATAAAACTATTTTTCGGATATAACTCGTGTAAATCTTAGAAAACATTATATTTCAGCATTCATTCAAATCTCTCCTATTTTCAACAAAATAATGTTATACCATTAAATAAAATATGTTAAAATATTTTAAATATTTTCTTCATAAACAAATTATTATATGTTGATGCTTGAACATTTTTATCGAAGTGAAGCTCATATATTTCGATACAAATTAAAATATCATCTTTCTAAATTCATGCCCTGAATTTAATAGTGAATCGAATGCAAAATACTACGAATTTGTATATGGAGGCTCTGGGAAAATTTAATTTCCCAATCACTGCTTCACTGAAAGCATAGTTTTGCGAAACTCTCCTGTTTCACAAAATATATACTCCAAAATTATGATCTTCAAAGTTAAATCTGATAGTGGGAACGTGAGAATATCTTGTGTATTTTTCAATTAAAAATTTTATATAATATTCATTATATTATTTTACTTTAACTTATTTTGTGTCTGTAGTTCAAACCTCTGTAAAACCTCTCGCGTGATATAGAGATTACTTACTCTCTTATAGATATAAATAATTTAATAACAGTGCGATATTGTCTTTGTATTTAAAATAATTAATACAGAACTTGAATTTTTGTACTTGACGTTTATTTATTTTATATAACAATACCTACTGATCTTATAAAAAAAGTAAAAGCTACAGGTAAACAAAGAAAAATCTACGATAAACGCAATAGCTGATACTGTAAATTGTGTTATTTGTCTCCATTTACTCTTTTGGTATTTTTAAAAAAGTTACTTTCATGTTGAAAAGTTCATTTTAAAAACTATTAGATACTTCATAAATTACATGCTTCTATCCATTTAAGAATCACAATCTACAAATATTCATGTAACACTTGACAAAAACTCAAAAGGGAATGTCTTCACCATACGAAACGATTACGATGTTTTTAAAATTATAATTTTTAATTATAGCTTTGACCAAGTAGTTTATGTTCATCACTTCATTATCAATTTGCCAATTTGTGTATCTTTTAAGTTTACTTATTACGAATCAAGCTTCTTTTTGAGTTTATTATGGATTTTAAAAAATAACATATCACATAAAAGATATAAAGAGAACTAAAAGATATTTGAAGTAGTCATCTACCTCCAACTTATTAACTGACTTACTGTCAGACATCTACATCTCGTCTGCCCGTGAACCCGATTGCTGCAAAGTAACGTTAGGTTAAATTAAAATTGTAACCAAAATTATAAGCGAGTAAAATCCGTTAAAATTTGTTTTATTTGAAATGTGTAATCGTGAAAATCTAAGAAAATACTAACTGACATGATTCTAGACACAGTGAGTACACTAAAATTTGAAGCTGATATGATTCCTAGAATGGATATGAACCACATATATATGTAATTTCTTAAATCGCCGCTTTCCAACCTAGTATAAATCCTTTCTTATAAGTTATACAATTGGATATAAACATATAAGGTGCATTATTTAAAGTAACATTTTATTAGCTCTCAAAAATATATTTTAGAGATAAAAGTGTCAGGAATATTGCGTACAAAGGTATTTCGTGATTTGAAATTGTAGACATTATAGCCGTAAAACCGTAGCTATCTCTGTTATTAGATTCCGGCCTCAATATACTGAGAGAAGCCAATGTGTAGAGTTTCTACGTAATGCTGCCATTATTTAGTATGGCATGATGTGTGAGTCAATTTCAACCTTTCAAATTTGCAATACTTATAACTCTTTTACTTATATATAAATATATATTTAAATATGGTATATATATCAGACATCTTTTCCCTAAAAATTCCTATGTGTTTTAGTATACAATAGAAATATTAATTATTAATAGATAAAAACATAATAAAACCTACTACTTATAGCACAGTACGCTACACTTAGGTGGTATACGATAGACATAATACAACTAATGATGACAGTTGTATTATTTCTTCACTACTTTTTCTTACCATATTAATTATATTTTATTCTATTTTAATATTTGTTTTTAATATTTATTACAGTACACGTATTCACGTACACGTATACAGTATACACGTTTATATTTCTCAAAAAAAAAAAAAAAAACATTTTTAAGGAATTTAAACTTAATATTTCTACTTACCAACATATAAGTTAACATAATACGTTAGACTTATTAAAACGACAACTATATAATGTGAAACATAATTCTAGAAACACGCAGTTGGAATTAAAAGCAGCAAAACTGAAAATGTTTATTTCTATAACATAAAACCACTGGACGTGCAAAACTCATTTGTTTCATGACTCTCCTGAGTCCGAATTTCTTTTAACGATTCAATCATTCTAATGTTATGTAGATGGGAATATTATTTATCTACATTTTAACATTAATCAGTAATATTATTACAGGGGTACCGTAAAATTAATTGAAACCTTACTGTTTCTTTAAATTAATTGTGGAAGCTTTCTATGAGAGACTTTTCTGCATTATTTGTGCAAGCATTAATCAAAAATTGTATATCCGAAAATTTACAAGTTTAACACACTGATAGATATGGTGATGATTTAAAAGAAATTCAAAAACAAAAATATAAAAATGAAATAATATGTCTCATCTTGAAAAATAGTTGAAGACAGAATGCGTCGACGTTTTGTAAATGCAACTTTAATGCTGTTTGCATTTCGCTTCGCTTAATATGCTAACACATACCGGGATTTTGTGAGCGTAGATAGTCAAAATTGAGGTCTGGTTAGCGCTCCTAGTTCAAGACTTACCAATATAATTAGGAAGATTTGTAACTTTCAATTGTAAAGAGGTGTTCTGATGATATAAAAGATATAAAATACCTAAAAATTTCATAACGAAAATATAGTGGAGCTTCAGGAAACATGGTTCTTATCTTCCGACATTCTTTACCTAACAAATATGAATAGTTGCCCGATTACTGTATAAAATTGAGGTACTTGAGTGAATTTTTTTTACATCCTACGAATCCTACGGATTCGTAGCAAAATTATAGTGAAAGGTATGTTCCATAAATTTTATTTTACTACATGTAGTACTTGTCGTACCCTACCAAAATGTAAAAACGTTATTTTTTAATATTTATTACAAACATGCCTGTTTTAAAAAAAAACCTAATTATTGCTATTAAAGTATTTTTCTATATAAATAGTTTGCTAATTACCATCCTAACTACCACTTGATAATATTGATTGATAAAGAGCTGTTTTCGTAGTATTCTAATCATTCATCTTGCAGGTGCCGGGTCCATCGTCTTGCAGGGAGAAGAGAGCAAATAGTGTCTGAGGCTCCTCACTCTATCTAACCAAATTTGTGACGAACCTACCAATGCCGTCTTTGATACGTGAAATTAACTTATTATAGTTCTAGAGAAGACAAGATCTTTCATTAGATTAAGTTAAGTTGATGAAAACACTGATTTTTTGGTATTAGTTTTGGTTAGTTTAGTTATATTAATGTATTTTTGTTATAAAATAACCTGGTTTGCTGCGCGTCCTCCTTCGTTATTTCAGAAAAATTATATTTAAATAATCTGTTCAATATACAGTGGGCTATAAATAATTATAGTAAAATACTATTTATTTATCATTTTTCAAACATTATACTTAAAACGTAATTTGCTGTAACAACATATATATATATATACATATACTAGCTATAAAAATATAGAGAAAGGTTTAGCTGTACTGATCATTTAAGAAATTGAATTTTATAGAAAGATTCAAACAAAGATACCCAATATACTTAGGATAGATTTAGAAATATCCTATAGCTTATTAGGGTCAACCTATGGACTGGGATAGGCCATAAATACTTTCGATACGAACCGTGACCGGCGCTCTACCAATGATTTCTTAAAAAAATATATTCTTGTTTGAATAAAATGATCAGTAATATAACTATTATCGTTTTGTTATAAAAAAAATTCTAAACGAATAAGATGTTACCGGATAAATACAGAATAAATACATGCATACATTAATGAAGGATTTATTATTTGCTTTATTGATCAACTAATTTAAATTATTTTAAAATAAAATATGGACAATATAAGACATAGAGAAAGCGAGATATAAATGTAAGGACTTTCACAAAAAATCTGCACACAAAAGTTCAAAGTAAACTAATGTTATTAAAGTCATGCAAAATATCTAAATGCTATATATACTTGCTAGGGCTTGAGGATATTCTTAATAAATTATTAATACATATATCGAAATTATTGTGTTTACATATCTAACCTAATTAAAAAATTAGTGAGACGTTTACTCAGCATTTTTTAAGTTTTCTTGTAAATCTTACCACCATTATTTTATATCAGCTCTGTCCTCACTTACCAGTCTAAACTCAAAATTATTATACGTTTTACGAGGTTTTAAATAGATTTGTCTGATTTGCTGAAAAAAATAATAAACATTTTGAGCCTATTAAAAATAATGATATTATAATTTTAATTAATTATTCTACAACATTTATTAAATAAACAGCTTTTAGAAATTTCTGGTTAGCCAAGGACTTGTTTAAATACCTCAGGACGGACTACCCTGCCTGACTAGAATATACCTATACAATTCTAAGTTATGTAATATTATAAGTGCCATAGTGTGATGTTACAAGTGCCAGAGAACTGTTACACGAACGAGGAAAATAACCAAATGTGAAAAAATTTAAGGGCACAAAGCGACAAAGACCCACATTTGTATTTACAAAATTTACATAATGGCATACAACATCGAGTTGAACGCTCTGGCTTTTTATACATCATTCAATATCCGGCTTTTGAGTGGACACTAAATACCTTTTGAAAAAGGTCGTTACAAAATCAACTGTCATAATGAGACCCATGTCAAAAAATGAGTAGCATCCCTTTGAGTATTACACAAAAAGAAAATATTTTTGTATTTTAAAAAGTCAAATTTCTTCTTTGCTTTTGTCAGTAGCAAGATTTTACTATCTTTATCTTATGCTCTGCATAATCATGGTCTTATGATAGTCTCGTATTTATCAATAAAAAATACAAGTCAGAACTATTTTTGCATTTATTTAAAAACCAGCATATTCTAGTATAATTATATATCGCATTCAAACTTTCTGTTCCCAAAAGCTTAAACGAAATTATAATGACAGAGACATCGTGTCCACATTAAATTGTTTTGTTTTACACTTCATTGAGGAGCTAATAATATATTTTTGGCTCAAAATGTAGTTATAATAATAACATCAAACTATTTAATAGAATTTTTATATAATTCTGATATGAACAATGGTTCATGTGTATTAATATTGACTATTGTTATAAAAATTGATCCCCAACACAAAAAAGTTATAAAGCAAATAATCCCTTTGATGGTTTAACAAAAATAAGTAAGCTAGTAGCATCCTTTATCAATAAAACAGCTATAAATAATAAAATGTACTATATATGTCCTTACAATTGCAAAGTCAGTACTTAAATCTAAAAATATATATTAAAAAGATAAACATACACTATACATCGGATAGACTAATAAAAATAAATTAATTTATAATCCTAATCGAGTTTCCAGTTCAGTTTGTATGTGTTCAGTACGATTTGAGATTTGATTGTGTGAGGTGAGATTGATGCTTAATTTATTTTAAATTAAAAAAAGTGATGACGTAATGTTGTTTAAATATTTTTGGTTCTAGAATATACAAAAAAAATACCAAGTGGCAGCTGCGCCTTCATGTTGGTTAAAGTTAGTAGTTTTTCCAGAAGTCATGTTTGTAAATAAAATTTAACTTTGCACAAGTTGGACTAAAGTTTGTAAGACGGGCTATATGATTGCCTTATTATCATTACATTATCATAATTTTCGTGTTGAGCTGTAAGTACATCTGAATAAAAATAAAATAAAGAGTATCAAAATATAAAACCTATTTTGCAGAAACGTACAATGCTTATATACACTTTATTAACATTAAAAATACATTATTAAAGTGGTTAGTAACTGTAAATAATTGTCTGATTTTTATCAAACTCAATAGAAAAAAGACAACAATTTATTATACATGTGCAATATTTTTAAAGAGAAAAATCAGAAATAAAGATTGGTTTAGGTGAAACGGTTTCCTTTTGTTATCTTTTCATTACCACCTTTTCCTAAACAAATAGAGCGAGGTAGATTAAAAATATTGTATTTCTGAAAAGTTATGTAATATCTTCTTGCAGTAAAAGAAAATACAATATAATTTTTTTTACAATAACTAAAAATGTAGATGTATATAATAATAATAATGATAATTTTATATATATTACATTCAAATATTTTTAGTTAGTAAATACAAACGAATACAGTTTTAAAAAACAGTAACATGAGAAAATCTGTTTCATTACAATATAAAGCCTTTTTTTTTTTTTTTCTTCCTTACGGGTACCCCCTCGGTCCGTGGGGGTGACGGCCGGGGGGTTACAATATAAAGCCTACAGAGAATTTTTTTTTTTTTTTTTATTTACACCTTGCATTAACTTTTGTAAATGTTCAAAAAGAATTTATGATAATTTTATATACATGTTTTAAAATTTTGACAATAAATGATAATATAGAATAATTAAAAATATAGAATTCGAGTTTATTTTAAATTTTCTCAAATATCGCTGTTAAAACGGAAGTCTTATTCTTAGAATTTTAGATTTATAAAGGTTTTAGTGTTGCATAAGAATGTTAAAATAAATGTATATAAGTTTGATTAATTATTAATAAATTTCTTTTGATTCTTTATAACTTTAGAAATATGTCAGTCCCTGCTCTAAAAAAACAAAAAATATTAAATAAGAACTTTCCAGATGCTTTTGTAATAGCGTTTGTAACACTGTGTGCTGAGCTGAGGGTCTAGGGTGGATTCAAGTTATATATATACAATAGTTAGTGTTAATTGTTTTTTTAAATCTAGGTCATCTTTAGATATATCTTGTGAGATAATTAAAAAAACGTTACGCTAAAGATTGTTTTGTTTAGTATAAATGTAACACCTCGATATGCATCTGGACTGTCTAAATATATTATATAAACTCTAAATTTTTCTAACGTCTTATTCAAATTTTTTGTAAACTTTTTGCGTGCCATTGAAATGAATGTAATTACTTTAAAATCTTGACCCATCAAATAGGTTACTAAAGATGTTTTTCATCAAATCTTCGCCTCCAATGCACATTGACATTTTGTACTATTTGGACTATTTGTATATAAAGAATAAATACAGAAATTAAAGAGAATTGTTATTAAAATTACATTTAATTAAGAAAGGAACATTTTAGTTTAATACCAAAATATAAAAATGAATACACTAATCATAATACATTTTTTAAGTATAATTAATGTAAAAAACATTTCCTCACTTCAATGTCTTATTTAACTATTAAAGAAAATTATTTATTATATATACAACAAAATATCAATGTAGCGAAATTGTTATAACAACATGTAATGTATCTTTGTAATGCAGTGATCGCCTACAGTTGTTAGGGATAAATTGGTAAGAGGTTTCTTCGAACTACAACTTTCGGTTTTATTTTTATCGACATAATGTTTTCATTAAAATAGTCTGGACTAAAATTATGTTTACAAGTTACTTTAAAAATTCCCTTGAGAATATCTGAAACTCTTGTAAATTTGCTTTTCTATTTCGTTTTATGATTATGGTTAATTCTTCCATCGTTTATCGAAGGGTTTTAAACGTTTTATTAAAGGTGTTCTCCTTATTTAAAAAGTGAAATTTAACCTAAAACTTAAAATGGTACAGATTTTTAAAGAATATTTAATACTGCTTAATACTGTTTTATTTTCTATTTTTAAAGATAACACAACATTGTATAATAATATTGTAGAATATACAATATTGTGTAAACAGCTTATTATATATAGCAGACATATTAAAGTCATGTATTATTTTATGAATGTGATATTGTCACGTCCGATTCTTCGGCAAATATCATTTAAATTCGATAAAATATATGGTTCGGTCTCTATTGATCAATTGGATATGGTATATTGAATTTCCATTTTGAACATATAAATATTTTATATTGATTGCCGTAAATTTTTTTTTTTTTTTTTGCTATAAACATATGTTATTTTATTATTTCACAAGACTTGACAATGCTTTTAAAAATTTGTAATTATTTTGAATAGTGAAAATATAAACGTATAAATACGTGTTCTCGTGACCACGATCAGTGCAACCTGATCGAGACGTCGAGGTAGATATATAAACATTTTATTTAATAACGCGTGGAAGTGCCGGTAACCTAATTTAAAATATAATTAATTCGCGAAAGTTTTAAAAATATAAACGTATAAAATTTAAATTTGAATGGAAATAGGTAATAATCTAAATTGTAATGGATTCGTTATTTTTAAAAGATTAATTATGTCACCTAATATTATTCAATGAAAGTTACTTTCGGTACCGTCATTTTTTGAGTACTTTACACATCCATTAGGATTTTTTTAAAATTTGGATATACGTTGTATCCTTTACCAAGGTGTTACAATATCAAACCCCGCAATATAAGTTTCGTACCTTATAGCGTAATTTCGATAATACGCAAGGTGCTAAATTACTAATAAATTGTTGATTGCGTAAGGGATTTGACCAAAGCTGTAAACGTCTGGCAAATACTTTTTACTACTCGTTTTTAATATAAACTAAAATAATATTTTCTCATATTGATGGCAGCTGAAAAAACTTTATAGATTACTTTACATACCCATATTGGCATAAAAAAATATTTCTTCGTAATAAAAGTATAACATAGGCCATTTAGATAGCACGGAAGTTAAAAATAAATTTAACACAGCACTTGTGGCCACGAGCACAAATTTTTTGTCGTTTGCGCGAACTGTAACCGTTTTTGTAGACGTTAAATATTTTTAAATGTATTACTTTTATCTCTATGCTATTAAACGAAGCTGGCGGAAAACATGTTTTTTAACGGTTGGTAATTTAGAAAAAGTATTTTTGAAATATTTTAACACAAGGACAGGAAACGTACCATAGTAGAGATACGCAATTCTACGCCACATAATATATATTAACCTATTATTTTGATATCCTGATGTTTTATATTTTTTTCAGATTTTAATCTTTTTTCAAAAATAGACAATTTGTTTGTGTAATATATATTTAAAAACTTACTTAAAAGTTTATTATTCAATTGTAAACTGAACATTCAAATTAGTCAACAAAAAAAAATGGAGTTAATAATTAAATTTAATATTTTTGATAGTAAATTAAAAGTGACCATCAGAATAATTAGCAAAAAAAACAAGTAAAAGTTAAGCACTCTCTATATTTTATCGGTTATAGAAAATATAATGTAAAACATTTCGATATAGTGCAATATGTTCGCAACAATGTTCATCTCATTCAGTTTTCAATTTTCCACATGGTCTCCCGTATCTCTTTTATGGCATAAAACCTCGATAAAACTGTCTTCGAGAATATATATAATATTTTATTTATATTACGGACGTTTGTTTAAAAAATATATATCTAAACATGTATACATAAATATGTCGACGTGTAAATATGATATTGATATAAATAATTCTAATTATTATAATTCTATTAACAACAAAATAATCTTTTATTACTAAATATTATATATTTTAAAATGTTTTTAATATATTCTTCATAAAGAAAATGTTTGCTTAATATATAATAACATGTTTGCTTATTATATATGAACATATGTTCATACCCGAACAATTTTATCGAAGTGAAGCTCTTAAATCTCGATAAAAATTTAAGTTTAAAATCCCGTCCTCATAAATTCATACGCTAAATTTAATAATAAATTGACTACATATTACATATACAAAATTGAACGAAGAGGCTCTGGCTGATCCGGAAGAATCTAATTTCCCAATCTCTCCAGCACTAAAAGCATATTTTAGCGGAACTCTCCCATATCACGAAATATAACCACCAAAGTTTTGCTAGCTTTAGGTTAAATCTGACAGTGTAAATCTGAAAATATCTTGTATATTTTTGAATTGATCCTTCTTATAAAATACTTATTATGTTATTATACTTAAACATACATTCTGTATGCGTCCGTACTTTATATATTTGTAAAACCTTTCTCGATACAGAGTTTAATTATGTAATTTTCTAATAGTTATTAATAATTTAATTATACTGTCAGATTGTCTTTATATCTGTCATAAAAAAACTGTTTATTTTTTTTTATTAAAAATGGTGCTTTAAAATTTAAATTCTTTACAATACAGACATTTTTATCTCTAAAGCCATACTGAATATAACAAAGGAAAATTTATTCAAAATAAAATAGATTTGTAACATGAAATAAAATAAACCAATTATGTAATTTTGCAAATTTTATAACATAAGCAATGTTGTGTGATTTTCAATGATAAAATTGACATTATATGTTCAGCCATTATTATAGATATGCTGTATCTACGTCACCTTTCTTGTTTAAAGCTCAAAATAAGTGTAGCATTGCATGACATCTGTGTGACTACGGGGGAATTTTATTTGAGTAGAAGTGCAGTCTTGATCTTAGATTTATTGTTGTTAATATTTAATTCAACTCCTACATTACAAGTTTCATCTTCTGTAGTATCAAGTCCTGCATGTGACAGCACTGCTCGAAAACAAAGTCGTGTTGTAGAAGTAGCGAAAATTTTAACTTAAGCATTGATATTGTGCTTTCCTGACAACCATATGCGCTTGGATTGAAGATTCACTCGTAAAGGCAATGTAACAAGAAATCTTCAGGTTGTACCAAATGTCATCCAAAGCACTTTGCGGCTTAGGTCATTTCACAGAGACGAACGCCTTTGAGAAATCGACAAAGCAAATGTATTTCGGCTTGTTAAAATCTCTTGCCTCCAGTAGGAAGTGGCGATCAATCAACGTGGATTGATCGCCACTGTATGGATTAGTTCTAATTATACTAAATTGCTCAATTCATTCATCTTTAAAGAGCCGTTAAACTTTAATATTTAAAATATATATGAGACACGGGTAACATTTATTTGACATTTAAAATAAAATTAATATTAGGACACTAACAATTAAGAAATAAAGCATGATAAATTGAATTCAACAAATTATTGTTCATGATCTTTCAAAACAATTAGTCCTTACTGATACAATTTTATAAATATATAGTATTAAATAATATCAGGGTTTAGACACAGGATCAGCCGGAAAAAATGAAATATGAAAAACGGGGCTATGTCCCGAATATTCAAATCTACCCTCGATAAAGTTATATTTTCCCATATGTACAAGAAACGTGTTCTAATTGATAATATAAAGGGTAACTTAAAAAAGAACAATAATTCATTAGTATCTTATTTAAATATCATTTAATTATAATAACTTAAGGATCCCTCCTTAATTTATTTATTTATGTTTATTATGAATGGATCTATGCTTATTTTCTTCAATTAAACTTCAGTTGATACGATATTCAACTATTTTATTTACACATAACCGTTCGGTACAAATGTCGAGAATATAATTAAATACCCACATTATCACATCATTTTAAAATGTCAAGAAGCACTTGCCCATTCCTATTCTGCCAAACTTAAATAATGAACTGAAACTAACTAATTCTTATATTAATGTATGATGTAACAATGAGTGTATATTACATAGTATTTAATAACAAATAAATACACCTTAATATATATATAGTATCTTGTAATTAACCTTACAATCATTTTATGTCTTTATTATTTTACAAGTTTGATTTTTTTTTATATATTTTACAAGTTTGATTTTTTTTTATCTTTTTCTAATTGTAATTTTGTTTTTGTTTTTGACAACTGCATGTTTTAGTATTTATAAATGAAGCAGAATTGTCATAAAAAATCGAATAGTGAATTGTTATGGAATGTATGTTCTGGCAATAAGGAATTATTATTATTATTATTAAGTTATAACAGTCTAATAATATGTATGTAGACTGCCCCGCAAGGAACTTTCGTCGACTCCAATTGTCAAAACAGGATAAATACTGAGGTAAAGCGATGTTAAAAATTAAGAAAAGTCACAAAACTAATAATACACCTACAAATTATTAATGAAGCTTATACAATACTTCGTAAGTAAGTTGACTTACGAAATATTGTTCCAATTTAAGACTGATCGGACAGTGCCGGCAATAGGAATTATCATTTATCAGCCCTTTAATTTTGTTTATTTATTTTTATCTGTTTATAAAATTTTACTTTAAAATTATATAAAACTTCTGAAAAGGCAAACCTTATTTTAAAAAGATTGAACACGTGAATGATTATAAAGGACCTTTAACAGCTATAATAAGAACACCAATTACTAAAACACTCACCAAAGTCCAATTATAAAATAAATGAAATTTGCAAATAAGCAACTGGTGTTGCTACGCAAACAATTCGTCAAACCAATTGTGGGTAAATTAGAAATACCGACCAACAGAGATAAATCATTCAATATTATAACGTTAAACTGATTGTCTTTGAGTAAAAACGACTTGAGTTTCTGAAACGAATGACAACTACTCTCAAATAATATACACTCATCGTATTTTTATTTAAATTTTTATAAAATATACTATATAATTAATAACAACTAAAGAATATATATAGAAAATAAATTTTAATAAACTCACAAGTAACTTCAAACTGGCAATATTCAATTTCTAAAACATTACGAAAGTAAAATACATTTGTTGAAATATTACGAAATGTCAGAGACTAATCATGTCTTTTTAATAAGCTGTCTACAGATTATTTATTAACCTTATGTATTAGATAGACACTAAAAATAGGAATAATTAACTAAAATATTGAAACTATTATACAAATAAAAATTCTACGTAATAATAATAATTATTAATTAAGAAATACTTCATTACCTCTGAAACGCAGGTTTATATTTTAATGTGCAGATAAAGGCTAAGTAGTGTACTAGAGTTTTGCAATTCTCGCAGGCTCCAACAAAAAGCACCTCATTAACAGCTTTTGCAGACGTTATCTTTGCACAAAACTGTACGAACAGTTTTCAAGTATAAATAACTTCAGAAAAAAATATATATAAAAAACAATAAGTAAATGAATATTATGACAGTTTGAAAAAAAATTGTAACTGATGACGATTGTTTTAATAAACAATGAAATTATAAAGGACAACATTAGATAAAAGATGTATTTATTATCTGTCGTAATCACAAGTCTCTATTATCTTAAAACCATTTTATTAGTTTGTAAAAAATATTATGTTTCGTAAAGTATTTTAAGGATAAGAGTATCAGGAAAATTGCTTACGAAGGTATTTCGTAATTTGAAATTTTAGATATTATAGCCGTGAAAACGTAGCTATCTCTTTTATTGCATTCTTGTCTCACTGTACTGAGTGGAGCCAGTATGTGGAGTTTCTATTAACATGCTCATATTAGTTTGGTATAGTGCGAGTTAGTTTTAGGTTTTAAATTGACCTTATACCAAAACAAAAAAAAAAGCTGATAACTTTATTTCTTTATTTATTTCTTTATTCATAAATAAAGATATCAAACAAACAAACATAAATATAGATAGCGGAAAATTTGTTAAAAAAAAATTTATGACTCTAAAAAACAACCAAACTATGAAAAAACTACCCTCTCGAAAACGTTACATTGAATTATGGTCAATAACTTGGATACTAAGTTAAAAATTACCCCAAACATTCGTATTTTTAAATTAACTTATATACGTTACAGGAACTACTGCCTAAACTGGTTATTTAATTTAAAAATAATTACAAGCAAAAAAAGTGTATTTCATACAGAAACTTCAAATTAAATATTAAAATATATATATATAAAATCTATCTATATAAACGTCAACAAACATATATAACAATTCGAATTTATTATTAATTAAAGTTCTTGTTAAGATTTCGCAATTCATATAAATACTCAACTTAAAAAATATAGGTAATAATATAATATTTAAAAATTATTAGAAACAGAATAATATAACCTTATTTAATGCAAGGTTGTAAAAAAATATTAGTAAAAGTCTGATATGCATTATATATCTAACTATCACCTCCCTATTTTCTTTACGCTAGTCATTTGAAATATAAAGCAAGACTATAAATTTAATACCTAGGGAATGCTTCCTTGTAATTCAATGACGTTATTTACATCGATTATTATTAAGTTCCTGATTAAGTAGTTACATTGAATAAGTAATTATATACCTGATGAAATAATTTTATAAGATTTTAACAAAAATTCTTTACAGGAAAGATCAGGGTGAACTAGAGTTGTTTATTTTTATGTATTTTATTTAATAATCGAAACTATTTCAAACATAACATTAGCCTTTATACTAATTACTGTTAAGACTATTTTACTATACTTATTTTTTGTGTGTACATAAATCCTAAATAAATATATAAATACAAATTTATCATTCAACATATCTTTCTTTCATGATACCTTTTTTCAAGTTTTCTCGTAAATCATACTCCCGTTATCTTATCTTGCTCAGTGCTTACTTACTAGTACCTGACAAAATAAAACGCCTGCTTTCAAAATTATTCATTTATTTTTATTTACTTCGTGAATTGTATCAAAAAATAATAATGATAAAACGTTTTAAAATGACTAACACTATTATTTTATTTAAACGTAAACTTGACTAAATAAACAGCTGTTATAAATTTCTGGCGAACCCATGTATACTTTAGTTTGTTCAGTTAATGATGTAATTACAGTATGAGTACAAAGCAATGACACTGATCGAGAATTCCAATTCTAAGTTATATCACGTTACGAGTGCAATGGTCACGAAGCGTGTAAGGTGTTGTTATTTGACGTGCAAATACAAAATATGTATTGAATCTTTATCTTTAAAATACAATGTGAATATTACAAATTTTACCTTTAAAACTTATGTGCAAATCAAATATATTCACAAAATTATTTTTTGTGTAAATTTTTATAAACAAAAAATAGTAACACCATCTGTAGTTGAATATACTTATGAATCACTTTTTGAGTTAATATGCTTAAGTAGACCAAGTTTCATGAGTATTATGTTTTTGTTCCATGATTATAATTATATATATCTGATGTGGGTTTACTTTCCTCCTAAAACTTAAAAGGGCTTGCTTGAATGGGTTCCCTATCACGACAGACAAGAGCTTCTTTTTCGAGCGAAAGACGAAGCTACACGATTTTTACTAAGATGTGTAGGAATTTCAGTGCGATAAAATAACCGCAAACTAATAGTTGTAAAATATTCTAATCATAAGAGAGTACTTTTTTTTTCTATTACCCTATTACTTCTAGTTTTTATTTGAACCAAAACTTTTAACTGGATAAGGTTATTTAAATATATTTACTATGGATAATAATAATAATAATATAATGTTTGTAAATAGTAATTAGCCTCTTGTTAATTACTATTTACGACCAACATGGTTTTAAAATGCAGCAATAGAAACAAATTGTTTCATTTGAAAGTGATACTTTACTTTTTCGAAAGATTTAATGGCATTAAATTTATATTTTTAATGAAAGGAAAATATGATTTAAGAATTAATTATATTATCTGAACTGAACCATTTGAAGAATAACAACATATTAATATTAATAACACTGAATAATATGAGAATTATATCCATTAAATATATGTTTAGTAATTACATATTTTATGGCCTCATTGCAATTTATGGAAGTTATATTTATTAAATAAGAATCAGTGTTTCATATTCCTCTTTTTAAGAACCATTTACCGGTTATATATTGGAAGCGTGATATTATTAGATATTATTTGTGCAAATAAATCTTTGTGGGTAACACTGTCAATACTTATATATCAAACCCCATTCTCAGCAGTTGTATTGTGTCAATACAAAGTTACTTTCTCAGTAAAAGATCTTAATAAATATTCAACGAGTTGCTTTTACGATAAATAATAAACTTTTCCCATTAGATTTCTGAGTTTATTACTACGTGATCGCAACTTTTATGCAAAGTGATGACTCTCATCGTGCCTTCGTTTTTACTTTTGTGTTTGTATTCACTATAACTGATTTGAAATTACATAACTATAAGTCTTTTCATTTGAGTATTGATTTTAATATTGTATAATATAAAGTTTATAACTAATATAGTATTATTTCGTTACCCATGTCAGTGCGTTATAGTAAATTTCATGTGATGTTGAAAATTACTGACATATATTTAACACCAATTAATGTCTAATTAATTAACACATTTAAATTAACAGGTTTTTGTGATATGGAAATAAATAAATTATAGTATATAAGGTTTTTTAGATTTAAATTTATTACAAATTAAAACCAAAAACCTCAAACTTCCACTCACTCAAAATCCATCTAAAACAATTTTGTAACAAAATTACTGGCAGATCATTATGTTTATGGTATGGTTTGTGTCAAATTGTTTCAATTATTTTTTATGTTAAATAACATAGGTAAATAAAAGTTGACACTTAGTATAGAGAGTTGATCTTATATATTTGAAATTTTTGAAATTTCATTATTTGTTAATAAAATATGTGACAAAGCCTGTTAAGGTAGGTTTTTTTGATATTTTCGATTTGGTTTTGAAGTGGAAAATATTTTATACAATTTATCAATGGAGGTCATTACATAATATTAATAATACATATAATAATTAGGCAAAAATATTATTTGCTACATTTTTAACGCCGCTGTCATCTGCACCTCGTTTTGTATAAAATATAATAATATATGTTATTCATGTATGGCAAAAGTTTAATATTTAAGATTCATTAACTGTTATTGATTTATTAAATAAATTAATATCTATCTCAAAATAATTATTTTGGTTCGTGGTTAATTTGAAAAATATTAAAAGTAATAAAACAAGTTAGACAATATATTCATTTTATAAGTAAACAACCAAACGATATAACTCAAGTTGTTTCATGTAGTTTAATGTTGGATTTCACTCTGTATATTCTGAAATGTTATTACATTCGGAGATAGAAAAAATGCAAAGGTATTATGTGTTAAATACCAAATATCTTCTCAATCAATTAACCTAATATTCATACTGTTATATTTGAGCAGAAATGTATAAATCCATAAATTAAACAATTACCATTAAATCACTGTGAAAGAAAAATATTTGGTATCGACCAAATTTCAATAGATGTTCAACAGCTTTAATAAAATTGTGATAATCCAATACACACACTATGAACTCTTAGGTCCAAACAAATAAAGGCTTGTAAGTTTTATTTTCAATTACTTTAAGTATTCAAATTTCCTGGAATATTCAAATAGGAAGTTATTTAAGAATAATAAAACTGTCTAACAGATTCTAGTTAAAAATGGAAATTCTCTTATTGTTAAAAACTTTTATTATATCTGCAACTTCAATATCTGCTGGAGGTAAACATATTTCTTTATTACATAGATTACAAAATTATCATCATCGACATTACTCGAATTAAACAAAACAATATGTTATTATTATCAATATTTATATATTTAAAAAATTCTTATGTTTACATAAGTATTTTAGCTATCTCTACTGGGTGGTAAATTTTTAACAGAATATTAAAAAAAAAAATCAATGTCTTTGGAAAAATTAAAATACGAAAAATACAAATAAAAAGAAGATACAAAAATAAAGAATTGTAACATGTAAAAAAATTGTGTTTTCGACAACAGTCATAAGGCAAAATGTTTTATCTAATATAGATTGCACTAATGAAACGATATACTCTAGTTGCATATTTTCAAAAGATAGTTCCAGGAAGAAAAACCGGCAAGACCCTCCTTAGATACTTTTTTAACTTATTTATAAAATTAAAATCAGTCAATTACTACAAGTGCTTTAAATTATATGGTGGTTATTTAAAAAAATTAATGATTTAAACATATATTCTTTGGAACAGACATGCATTTGAGTTAAATTCTCAAACGAAGCAACAGTTTGTTCCAGTCTCTAATAGATGCCTTTGTAAAGCTATATTCAATTTGTAAGTGCTATGTTCTATAAAGTGGTTTTAAATTATTTTTGATGAACACCAAAATGATGATTACAAATAAACTCTCAACAATAAAATATGTAAATAATTTACAAAAATACTATATAAAAATATTTTTATCTACAAGCTACTATAAGGGTTATTCATCTAATCTTCGCCTCTAACTCGGATTAACCGGAATTTTGTAGTTGTTTTACTTTGAAGACTTAACGATAATATGGTTCTAAAGATAATTTTTAGAAATTTGGTTAACGATATATATGTTATTACCCATAGTCAGCTACTGCAAGCGTCAGTGTACCTCAAAATAAAGTCTATTTTTTTATTACACGAACGAAATAATATGACAGAATATACAGCAATTCCCATTATGTAAATAAACAAACAAAATGAACACGGACTTGTAATTGAGGAACAAATTAACATGCTAATAAAATCTCTCTCCTATCATGTATTCGTATGAAACTGCAACCATGTTTAAAATAATTGCATTTCATCTTTACAATTATTTAATATTCTTCGTTTTCACGTTGTAACTGTTTTTGTTTTGTTTTGAAGACAATTAAAAAATACTAAACCTTAAGGATATATTTTTATTTTTTTAAATAAAGTTAGTATATAAGTTTACTAAACGTACATATATCTTTAGAAAAATGGTAGTAACTGTAAAATAATCAGTTATATTAAAATTTAATTAAATAGAGTGGGTTAGATGTTTAGTAAATAATATATTTTATTTTATAAACTTTTATCAGCCTGTCAAGGTTTATATAATTAATTTAAAAAATATATTTTTATATAAGTTTGATGGAACAATTTTTGTGTAATTTCATGCATGACGTAACACGAGCAGGGCACGCGCGGTAAAGAAATAGTTAAAACGAGAAATATAGTTAACGTAATATGTACTGTAATAGCATTTCTTTCATGTAATAACACTGTAATAACATTCTATTATTTTATCTTATTTAATTATAGATATAAAACTATAACAAAATGTCCATTTAATTATTATTCTCTTGAAAATATTAGGAGCGCAAACCAGACCTCAATTTTGACTCACTTCGCTAACAAAATCTCGGTATGTGTTAGCATATTGAGTGAAGCGAGGTGCAAACAGCATTGAAGTTGCATGAACAAGACGTCGACGCATTCTGTCCTCAACAATTTTCAAGACACATTATAAAACTTTTTGTATTTTTGTTTTCGAAAAATTTATGTTTTAAAACCACCACCAGACTGATGTCTATAAGTGTGCAAAATTTTCGGATATAACGATTTCGATTGATACTTGCATAAAGATTGCAGAAAAGTCTCTCGTAGAGAGGTTTAGCTGAATAAAGGAATTTTATTTGTATCAATTTTATCAATATTTCCATATATCTACTTTGAACCTTGTGTTTTTGCAAAATATCATGAATATGTATAAAATAAAAAAAACTAAATAGTCTAATAAGCTTTTAAATCAGAATATTATCAGAATATGTAATAATTACATTAACTTCTTAACGTAGTAGTATAATTAATATAAATATCTCAAAAATTATAGTTATTACTATTTTAAATAGATCATAATATTTTATTACTCCAATATAATAGTGAAGTTACACAATTTTACACGAGTCGCGTTTGAGTATTTCAATTAAAAGATAAAAGTATGTACATTATATATGACAGAGGCTTAACACATTAGATAAATAAGATTCAAAGTCCTTATCATTTATCTATTCCTAGAATCACTGTCGAGTAGTTTTATTTTTTTATAATATACACGAAACAATTTATTTTACTCATGGACTTTAATTATATATATCGGCGTCAACAATCAAAAAAATAATTAATAATTAATTTAATTATTTCACAACGCCACACAGTCCTCGACAGGATACCAGATCTTGACTTGGGTGGGAGATTCATATTGTAATTTTGTATAGTATACTGTATTATACTTACCAAGCCCTTTATTTTGATACCCATATTGATGGGATTGAAAACTACATTATCCGCCATCTTGTAGCGGCGGCCATCTTGGATTAAAAATAATATTGAATATGGATAATTGTATTGTCACCAGAATCAAAGGCGTATACCAAATTTCAGATCAATAGGTTAACGGGAAGACAGTGAAATTTCAATTACTAAATTTGACCCAAACAAACGGGGTGAGCTAAATAAAACCGTTTAATAAAATACAATATGTAAGCCAATTGTAATAATTGACTTCACTGTCAACATTGTTGAACAAACGATACAAAATATACAACAGAAATTATAGCGTACAAAAACATTATTTCGAACTTCCATTAACAATACTTATCGGTTTTATAGCCTTTTGATTTTACCAATAAAATGGCGACTCGTTTCCTATATTAAAGAAAATTCTTTTTCAAAGCTGGTAAAAATGTTTGAAATTCAAAAACTTTTTATTTCATAAATGTTTCCAGAGTTGATTTTAATAAATTGAAAATTGCAGTATCATATTTATTTATTTTATACGAATGTAAATTTTAAACAAAAATTCAACTATAAATATGGCAGTTTCGTAGTGCATTATGGTTTTTCTTAACACATATTTCTATCTACCTTAATATTATTAATTTTAACTTTTTGTTTTAAACCGGTGTCAGATTTATAACCTTATGATGTGAATTAAAAAACTTACCGTATAGAATATAGAACTTCAACATGTTTTTGATTTTTTTGGAGCGCATTGCTTTGTCACTCATTATTTGCTAGAAATGTCTTGTATCGTGATAAATAAGGCCCCTAATGTTCAAAACAAATCAAACATAGCATTCGCGGTTGGGCGACTACAAACGTTTATGTAAACTATAAACGTTCTGCAGAGATTTAATATTTTATAAATATATGTCTTCTATTTATCCACTGTTTAACAGAGGGATATATCGTGTTTTTGAGCTGAGCGAAACGAAGCTCTTTACCGGTCAAATCGAAAAAAAATTTATCCGCTATCTTCTCCTACACCGTTCAAACCAACCAAATTTGGACCAGCTCATTATCCCATGCCTATCTTTCTTTTTTAGATTTTCGAAAAAATCTTATGGTAGATTAAGAGTAATTTGTAATTAGCTTTATTTTTAATTTAAACGTTATATTGCACGCGCAGATGATAAATTCATACATACATATAATTTTTTGGTAATTGCAGACAAAGGTTGAATTGTATCATGCTAAAGTTTTCGTATGTATATTTTTCGTTGCTTCTTTCATTACAGAGAGTTTCGCTAAGTTTCCTCCGCATGCATGCTGGCGGCCCTCGTCAATTATAACAACAGGTTGCATAGAAAGAACTAAATTTAAAGAAAACGTCCTTTTTCCAATCATTTATATTTGTTGTGCTAGTTAAAGCATAATACCACAATGCAATACGGAATTAAATATGAAGCTAAAAATTCATGTTTGTTCAAAGTTCAATATATATTTATACAAACTTTACATTTATAATAGTATATTATATTTAAAAAATAAATGCTGAAGTAATACTGCAATTTTAACAGGCTAGGTACATGGTGATGTTTTTCAGTATTTATTTATACACATTGTTCATAAACTTCAAGGTAAAAAGAAAGGCAGTTCAAGAAATTACAATAATTTATTTACAGTCAGATTTTACTAACGCGTTGTGAAATCGCCAAAGCTTGGACATAAGTATATAGCGATATAATAATAATTCAGTACTACACCATAAAGATCAAAATCAAAATTATCTCGAGGCAATAGCTTCCCTCTTCAAATCAACTTTAGATTCAAACTATATCGTCTTAAAGTCCAGGTTTTCAAAGTATTTTAAAAGTTGGATTGAAATGAAAATGTAATTCAATATACGCGAGTTAGTAATCCATAAAATAGTTTTATTTCAGTGTTCAAAACTAGTTTCCAATTTTATTTTGAATTACAATATAATAAAATTGAATATATAATACTAATTTAATAACTAGATTATATTCATTCATTAGCTAATTAAAATATTAGAAAAGATTTAAATAATTTTCTATAGACAAAATAAATGTAAAGACGTTTCTGAAAATTAATAAATAAATTAAAGTAACTCTCTTTTTCTCTAAAATGTTTCTAATCTTATTTGATCACATTATTTTTTCTTTACAGTCAGTTTTTAAAATTATGTAATTTAATTTTAATTTAATTTTTAATTTTTATTATTTTTTGAGAAAAATGTTTTATTTGTTCATCTAACAGTTTAAATTATTTTTCCACCAACAGTAAAAGTACCAAAGTACAGAAGTAGTTTATTTATTTACAGTACAACTTTACGTGTAATGGCTCTAAATAAATTTAATATTCTTTGGTTTTCTTAGACTTATTTAATATTTTTTTAAAAACTATAGCTATTTTTAATCTGAAACGTCGATTAACGCATTAAAAATCAGATATTTTTTGGTTTTATTGCCCCTAAAAAGCGATTTACAGCTTCGACCGAACGCTTAAAGATAACATTTCGTTGCCATTTTGTTGGCAAAATGTATTACCTTGAGTATATATGGGGTTCCGTTATTTATATACAAATTGTGTTTGCGTTGAGAGTAATTGATAAAGTAGCTAATAAGAACAATACTTTAGTCTTCTTCGTTAGTAATCTAAAGATTTAGATTTAGTAAATAAATAAAAAGTAGAATTGAAAAAGGGAGAACATTTTGCACAAAATTTTTATGCCACTTGAAATTGTTAGATGTACAAAATATCTTTATCATATTATCAGAAAAATGTCTCTGAAATATTTTAAATAAAATTTCTCATATTTATGCCGTAAAGATAGACCCATAATAATAATTTATCAAATTTAATAAGGTTATCTGTCGATGATATCGAGATCCTGACATGTCTAAAACAAGACGTAATGAAATAGTAATTATTTGGTTATAAATATTTAGCAACCACTTCAAAATTGATATACATATAAGACGTCAGAAATAACAACAAAATTTAATTAAACGCGATCATATTTATACTAAAGTTTATAAAAAAGTTATCAAAAAAAAGGACAAAGAAAAGAAAAGGCATAAAGTAAAGGGTTTATATTTTTAAATTAAAATAAAGACCATATCATATCATGACAACTTCCTGTCTCTACAATGTATAAACATACTATAAGCGACTTTTGTAGATAAATTGCTATCAAAGGTCTAGTTCGGTAAAACAATTTCAAATAATTATATTTTGAAATTTGGTTAGTTTGGTAGAATTTAAAATCTTTGATAATGCCAAAGGTTGAAGGTATATAATTTTATAGTTTGATGTTAATAAAGACAATTTATAATAAAAAATATCAAGCCTTAGCTTGATAGATTTTTATGTCTTATAATACCTGATATTTCTAAAACAGTTTAGATCCTGCTATTTTATACAAGAATGGTAAGAATGTCAAATAATATCAGTAAGCAATATATACAGCGGTAAATTGATAGATAACAGTCAATAGAAATTTATTTTCAGTTACATTTCTCAATTATTTTATTTATTTATTTATTTATTTATTTCTTTATGCATAAAAATACAATGGCGGACTTAATGCCGCAGGCATTCTCTACCAGTCAATTATTATTATTTATTTATATTTCTTTAGGAATTTTTATCTATTTTTGTTTACTATACTACTTTACAAAATGAATTCATTTATAAATAGGTATAACTACTGTAAGAATGTATTTGCCGTAAATGTAAATTTTAAAGTATGATCCGTAGTACCTTTTAAAATTCATTTACATGTTTAAACCAATGACAATTCATTTGAACGCATGTATGAATGGTTTTGTTGAAATACATATGAATTGCCATTTACGAGATGAGTTGTAATCTCAAATATATTCAAAATTATAACATATCGACTTTATTCGTTATAGCTTATATTCGATAGTTATGCTCATCAACTGAACTTAATTGCAAATTTTATGTGCATAAATCCTGTAACTTTTGTGTTCTATGTTAATATATTGCCACTTCCTAGGATTGATAGTAAAACGTTTATCACAACAACATAAAACCACTGGACGTTGGAGGGTCATTTTGTCTTACGATATTTATGCCTCCGGCCCGGACTCTTCTTTTAATACAGTCAGATAAATTCTAACTTTACTTAATTAATAAAATAGCTAAAAAGATATAAATTACCTATTTACTTTTATGTTTTGTTAACATTAAGGACACATACTGGTTATCCATACTGGTATGGAAAATAAAAAAAATCTGATTTGGCATTGAGCTATATCGTGTAAAGAGTAAATAGATGGACATTATTGTTATTATTTTTTTATAATACTATTCAATCTTTATTACTAATATTTCAAATTTCAAATTTTCATTAAACAGAAATTAACTTTTTATCATTTTATAAAAAACACAACAGAGAAAAATTTGATTAACAACAACATCATATCGATAAGAATGTATATATATTTTTTTATATAAATCTATAAACCTTAAACATTTATATAAGAATAAATGTTATATCTTTATACATTTCTCAGATATTTTCTTCCTGGTGAATGGTGAATCCATGAAAGATTATACAAAAGACTTTAGTAGGTTATAGTGTAATATAGCGGTTATGCTTCTTGCTTTCACTTCTACATGTGTGATCTTTGAGTATGTTTGTTTCCCAGGGGACGAAGCCCCAGAATTATTACGCGCATTAAAGCACTGTCTATGTCCGGTCGTTTGGATGACAAAAACCAATACCGATGCAGGCAAATTATTTTAGTTCCTCGATAGGCAAAGCGCTACGTTCAGACAGATAGCATGTCAACCATGTAATGGTAGTTACCCGCCATGTGTTTGAACGTTTGATGATGGAGGAAACAATTAAGGCAATTCCTGCACGCTTACAAAATGTATCCTACAAACAAATAATGGGAGGCAGGCAATTATAGAACTGTTTTAGAGGCTGAGAATTAGAATCAACTAATTTAATTTAAGTTAGCTTCTCAATTAAGATGCAAGAAATGTAAGATTGCTGCATTTATTTTATTGTTAAGTGTCTTGATGATGGCCATTAAACAATAACTCGCAGGAATTTTTGGTTAAGACTAGACGTTCAGGGTCTATTCATATCCAGGCGACACAAAGCTTTCCATACCTCTTTGACATACGGATGTCAATTTTTATAAAGAATAAATTGAAATTATATAGTCACAAATTTTTGTAGGTTTAAATTATTATGTCAATTAATATAATTAATAATTTAATGATTTGTTTCTATCAATTGATTAATTTAAATAAAAAAATATATATCTTTAAAATTTTAATAATATATTAACAGTTAAATACCTCGTTTCATTCATGTATATTGTAAACTTAAAATTGTTTTTTTGGGCTTATATAACTATCAACTTATATACAATTAGCCAAGACCATATATATCGTTATATGATGTTGTAAAAGGACTACTTTTAGTCTACTTTTACTTAGTTTATTCATTACGTGTTTGCAGCTAGTAAACCAAAAAAAAAAATAGTAAAGAAAGGTGATACGAAGCAGTTTACGGTTACGTATGTAGAATGTTATATCTTTAGGACTTCAATTAGATGAAATCTAGTCTAGTTTGTAATGAGCATAAAAAACACGTCATAATTAGAATTTAAAATATATCTGGTACTTAAGTACTATCGTAAAGGTTATGATCCTTCTAGATTTATACTTGTTTTTATCTTTAATAAATAAACAACATTGCAACATTTATATACTGTTATGTGTTGCTACCTTCAACTTTCAAATATTACGTACAAATGAAAATATCTGACTCAAAGGTAGAACCATCAGCAAATTGCTTTAAAACGGTATTTCGCTATTACAAATTTCAGACGTCAGCAGCCGGAACGTTAGTATCTTTCTTATTACATTCCGACTTTAAAAAAGTATTTTCACAAAATCAATATATTTTATTAAAGATGTTTCATATTATTTTAACGTTAATTACTTTAGCTATAGCCAGAAGGTTGAAAAAAAAAAAACTTTTTTAAACTAACTATAATTAAAACTATGAACTTATGAATTATTACAAGAATTAACCTCGATGTAAGATCAAACAATTAATATTTAAAATTAAATTATTGGATATTTATAATATAATAAAATGCAATGCAATCACGATGACGATATCCACACCTGACCAAATTCACATACTTGTCTTGGAGCAGATTTACATAATTCACTCGTAACAGTAACGAAACAATACACATAGTTTGAATGTCAGCGATTCTCTTGGAACAGGTGTACGTAACTCGTTTGTGGAACAGTGATCACAATAAAAAATATCTGGCTTTGTTATGTGGTTCTATATAACGCGTTTGGAAATCTCGTAGCCTCAGCTTTAAATTGGAGTGTCTCAATTTAATTTTTTTTTTAAATATTAATTAGTACTTATTGAATTATGGCCTTGAAAGGGCACTCCTTACACTTCTATTTGACGTACATAAGTGATCACTGGAATTGATTCAGAGTGGAAAAAAATAAATATGTATGATTTATGCTTAAACTGTATACGACGAAGATTTTTAATATTCGGTCGACCCGAGTGTAAGCTTAAGGGGGCCCCTTTATAATTCGCATACACCTCGCCTTTACTGTATACGCTCCTGTTCTTTACCTAATTAGACTAAAAACAAAACTACTAACTACTAATTCGGCGTTTGTATTAATTTCTAGAAACAAACCAATGATTGTTACTGAATCCAAAATCTTTTTGTATTTTATAAAGAGATCTTTTGTTGTTATGTAATACTTTACACTATTTATAGACGCTATACAAATGTCACCTTTAAAATATCAATCAAAAGTCTCTCTTTTTATTTATAACTCTGTAGATGCCCACAATAATAGTTATCCGTCAGTATCAAATTCCCATTTATAAATGAATACTGAGTAAAATAATTTAATAAAAGTAAAACACCTTATTGTAATATTGGAGTTTGGCTTTCTTAATTTAGGTAAATGGAAATCTAAGCTGTTTTTTAATTTATTTATAGGTTCACTTAAAGGCATAAAATCTTTTTTGTTTTATAATGAAACTTAATGAACTGACAACAGTGATCCGAGAGTAGTGTACTGATTAAACATAGTAAAGAGATATCAGGTGACCGTAGTGGCTGTGATTCTATTATAGATTATATGAAAAGAAAATATATATATATATATATTTATTATATATTATATTTATATTCTAGGTTATTTAAGTCTCCAAATAATAAATGGGGTATAATTATAATCTCAATAATGATCTCATGGTGGCCAATAAACATTACAAATAAAAAATTGCTCTAGTTGTAATGAGGGCAGCTTAATTATCCATTCAACAATAAAGTTCACTGTTTCTGCGTTCTTTGATTTTTACCTGTTTGTATAAAATAATTAAAGAGCCACTCTGTAGGAAATTAAATTGAACTACAAACCAACAAAACAATATTTAGATTAGAAGTATTCAGCAATAACTTAGTTTATTGTATTATAACATAATGGTCAATTTAAAATGTAATATGACTAAGATAGCATAGTCCCCTATGACATATTATGTATTAATTTATCGAAAAAATAATTTTATATTGATATGAATGGTTACTATTGTCCTAAAGTTTTGTTTACATATAAAATTATTTTTTTTATTTTTTAGAATTATTATTTTACCATTATTATTTTAATCACACATTTCAAAAGATTCGAGTATATGGTATCCATGGAATGACAAAGAGTTATTTACTTGATGAGCATAGAGTTCAAGATGCACCCAAAAATACTAACATCTGGTGTCTTATTGTGTTCACTAATGTCAAATGTCATACTTCTATTTAGTTATCAAGTTTTTTTATTGCAGCAATGGAACTCAAATACTTTAATCAAATGAAATTAATATTTTAATGTTCGTTTTAATTTGTAAATTGGTTTCAAATGATAACAATCGTGGAAAAGGTAATGTAAAAATTATACTAGTAGGGTATAAATATTAAATGCAGGATGTAGTGGTATTTAAAAAAAATGTATATGAATTACGAAATTTTACAATCGCGTAACTGTAAATCTAAGCTAATCAAGCTTTAAGACAGCAAAAATATTGAGAGATACAATCAATTTTTAATATTGCACTCTATTGAAAAACATGCTTTTTAACCAGACAACAAGAAAAATATCTTCAGAGGTGCCTTTACGAATACAGAATAATTATATTAAAAAGGGACCAAATATCTTACAGCAGTTAAAAATATTAATAATATTTCAAACGTGTCTTGGTGTTAATCGTCAATATTTGTTATGTGATAGAAAATGCGTGCTTATCTGTAGTTATATTTACAATTCTGTACTTTTTACTTTTGCTTTAGCTATCTTGATATTTGATGATAAATCTAGTGTTTCTCATGTTGTTATAAAAAACTTAGCTGGAATAGAATATTTAATATTGTGTTTCAATGCACTTATTTTAAATCGAAACAGGCTTAAAACTTTTTTCTCAGAATTAGCATTATTCGATGACAAACTCAATATTAGAAATAATGTATCTGGAACCACACCAAGACGATTTGTTTTGATTCCGTTGGGTGCAGTACTTATGTACCATATACTTTATTTTATGTTACTTGCTTATTATATAGAAATCCCTAATACTTTTTATTTCACGTATTTACAAGTAATAGTTAATGATTGCGAAATTTTAACTTTTTCCACCTTTCTTGTTTTGATTTGGAGAAGAGTTGAAATCTTAAAAGCTCATGCAGTTAAAATATTTGTTGTCGATGAAGCTATATATGAGACAAACAAAAAATTAGGCAAACTTGAGGAATTGGCGCTAAACATTAACCTCGACATATCCTCTTTTCGCAATGTGTATTGTTTATTACAAAAAAGTTCTGTAAATCTTAATAGCATTTTGAGTTTTCCGGTATGACAACAGATAACATTTATTTTGTTAATTTTTAACTATCCATATATAATAATAATTAATATTATTATTGTAAATTTATTTCACAGCTTATGGTTATCTTCATTGAATCAGGAATATCTATTATAATGCTTCTTAAGAATCTTATTACAACGATTGAGGGAGACGCTTCGGATCCATTAAATTATGGATTTGTAAGTGTAAATTTCAAATTATGCATAAGACTAGCTGTTGCTAGCGACTATTTCAGCCAATTTCATATAGTAAAGTTATGATAAAATGCTTTTTATTTGGAGAATTGATATGCACATGAAGTCGTTGGCTGATTGACTATTGATTGGCTGATTGGCTGTGAAGATAAGGATATTATCTTATACATCTTTTAATTTCAGCTCCTTACTTCAACTACGGCGATTGTGATTTTACGTTGTATGATGTTTATTGTACTTATAACCTTGCCGTGTTATATAGCGAATCGAATAAAAGAATCGATATATGATATCAGTACACAGATTCACGACTTTTTAAATATGGAACAATGTGGTAATTATAATTAATATGTTATTAATTTATACAATTGATATTATATTTATTTTAATCCCAAAATGGCTGCATCAATAAAATTACGCATTAAATATTTTCGTACTACCCAAATGAATAATGAGTTGATTTGTAGAATACAAAACATACTAGTTTGGGCTTTCTATATCCTTTTTTGTTTTAACTTTTCAAGTGAGGTAGCCTTTGTTAAAATTATTTCACCCGGTTTACTGTATAAATATATTTTTTTTATTTAATTTTTAGATAAAGTAGAACGACGTAAAATAAAAGCGCTGTATCAACTCAGTTGCGAAAATGATTTCAAATACTCGCTTGTCGGCGTCGTGGGCTTGGACATGAGGCTACCCATGAGCTTCACCAGTCTTTGTACCTCATATCTTATCATCGTCCTTCAGGTCTCTAAATTTGTTGATTGGGTATAAATTTTATCCTCTTTATATTTTAATACCAAACATTTTTAAATATGTATGTCGCCGTGAGACGCCCGGATAGTTAAAATTATCATAAAATTAAACTACCCACAACTGCGTAGTATACAAAATGTGTAAAAGTCTACGGTCGTCGGCTCAAAGCAATTTGTACATTGTTCGCTCGAAGGAGCAACACTTTGTAAAATTACTATTACACAGTTCGGGACTTTTAGTATCAATAATAGACTCTGAAGAGGATCTCGGTCTCACATATATTTTTACCTAATAAAATTGTAACAAGTAGTTCCAATGAAAAGTGTATGTAAAATAGGCCTTAATAAGAAAGTCAAAAGGTTATTTAAAAAATTGTATTTATCTATATTATAAAATTGATCACAGTGGAGTTATTTATTTTTTGTTGAAATTATTAAATTGTGTCTTTTTTAAGTAAAAATTCAATGTAATCTTTAATAATAAGCAAATGTTTTATAAAATTGAAAACATAAAATATAACAAAGCGACAGTCCCATTTTTATTTATATTATATTATATTTATAATAATTACGTATGTTGTAGTCCTTTAGTTTTAAATGTTGTAAATTGTCTAAGACAGTTTTAAGTGATATTAGTGTCTGCGATTCTCGGTGACATTGTATTTGCACAGTTTTTGAAAATACAAAATTGTTATTTTGAGAACATGTCTTAACGAAACACACAAACACAGGTCCTTCATATTACTTTAAAATACTTACACTTTTACGCCACGAGAAGAACAAACTTTAACTTTCATTGCAAGAAATAAATTGTAATAAGTATTTTTGTAATCAACTGAATAACAAATACTGATAAACGATGATAATTAGAAGAAACTTTTATAGGGTATAGGCTACAGTTATATTTGACGAATCTAGTGTGGAGTACGATCAAGACCTTTAGCTTAACACTATTGGAGTTGGCAATGAAAGATGGACACCAACAAATTTCATAGGTAAAAGGATCTTGTTACACTCGTAAATAGTTGAAATAACGCTTTTCAAGTTGTTTGCTTACTGTTGCAATTTAAAACCTCTATATGTACATCAAATCACCTGATAATTCTGGCAAAGGCTTCATCGTACATGATGCCTTAACATGACTATATCATTTGGCGGCACTTTATCAGTGGGAGGTAACCTTGCCGGCGACCCAATTTTGAGGCCTACCTCCGGAAAGGTAATCCATCCTTAAATAAATATTATTCCTTATTCTTTATTATACAACAAAAATTACATTTATATTTACAAAGAGAAAACTGAAAATAAAAATATACAGTATGATCGGCGGCCCTATCGCCTAAGGCAATTTCAGCCAGTCATCAATCAGTCTAAAAAAATTCGTGCCCTGGTATTTTCACAGTGCAAATCAAAAAGTATTAAAAATATTAAAGGAATAAATAAGTTGTAAAAAGGATTAATAAATGTAATATATAACGTTATGATTAATATGAAGTATTTATTACCTTACAAAAAAAATTATAAATTCTCCAAATAACTAGATTAACTATACCACATCCAAATAGTAAATAAAATTAAGGATTGTTTAGTTAAATTTATTCAATAATGCTCCAATCCGTAGTGTTTTAATATAAGTTGTTAGTATCTAACTAAGTCGTTCGACAGCAACATGTAACAAGACAGACGTTAATATGATTTTCTGCTTCAAAGCCTGCAGCTCAATAGAATTACTCATAGCGTTAATTTACATACAGGGAACTATATTAATTACCGTCCACAAAATAAATACATTATATGATGTATATGAATATAATTTAAATATAAATATTCCACAATATTTATGTTACTGTGGTTACTGAACATAGGCAAAAAATTATATATTTTTTTTTAATAATTTAATGATAGATTAATCTTTTCAAAAAAAAAAAAAGATTGTGAGGACTTCATCATTTTAATTTCTACGATTTTTAATAAAAATAAAACAATTAATATAATATTGTATACATATAGATAATTAATTTTATTTCAGATCGTAAAAGTCTCGATATCAGGCAGTATTATATAATAAGAAAATTTAAAATCTCAAGTTATTACTGTCCCGAGGTTATAAATATAGTCTCAATGTAGTATAAAAACGTTTCGTGCAATTTATTAGTTTGTAGTCAAATAGATACCGCATTACAAAATTATCGGGTTAACTAGTTTCTTCGATGCGAGGACAAGTGATGCAAATTTATAAAAAACCCGTCAGGCGGTAGTTAATTTATAAACATACAAAAAAAACTCATGTACGTACAAAATTTATAAAAAAAAATAACAAACTAAAAACAATATCGTCGTTTTAATTTGTGTTAATAATTAAAACATCTTATAGGCACAATTATAGTTTTTTATAATATAAAAAACTATAATTGTGCCTGTTTTCTTCAACATCATTTTTCAATACTTTGATTATCATACCCTCAAAAATAATCTGTAAACATATAAGGTTAGGCTCATAAGGGTTAATGTCTAATCAATTTTCTAAAAAATATTGGTTAATAAGGTAGTTTCTTAAATTGTTCTAAATTTAAATAAGAATTCTGATTTTTTTCGTATGATTTTTTATTTCATTTTACATCTATTTGTATGTTTTAATTTTCAAACGTATATGCTTAAAGTTTGGCCCTCAACGATAGCAAATCTTGATTGGCCAAGTTATGATAAAATAATTTGCCAAATCTACTTATTATAGAAAAAGCAAATTCGTCATACTTTTCAGCTTTATAAGTTATCGTTCTTATATACCATACCTTATATATTATGTGACGTCAACTCAAAACTATTTATAGTTTGAGAAATAGTACCTGTTAGAAGTGATAGAATATACGTCCAAACAATGACAAAATTTGTCTCGAAAACTGAAATAGTTGGCAGAAGCGATTCGAACTATGTCCAAACTGTCAAATTGCAAATTGCGCATTTTGATTTATAAGTAATATCAATTTTAAAGATAAAACATTACTTTATTTTATTATTTTTTAGTTTAGTTTCCGAGTCCCTTGATTTTTTTGTTCTATTCTTATTAAAAACATCTTTTGTTCTATTCTTATCAAATACAGGATAGACCTTTCTTATCTACTATTGTTCGCCTACTAAAAGAATCCTTAAAGCTTTGTTTTTTTTTCAGTAAATTTAATAATTACGGTTCTGATAATAATAATACAAAATAAATTTACCCTAACTCATAACAAATATTTGCAAAAGAAAAAACTATATCAAGATAAAAAAATTTAAAGTAAGCAACATAGTGAATAAGAATAATTTATACTTTTCAATAAGAGAGCAATTTTCGTTCTTTTAATTATAATAAATTACACATATAATGTTTAACTTCGTTTGCCAATATTTACAATTTTATATACAAGATTCACAATAACGCCCAATAGCATCGTCGAATTTTCTTTTCTATCAAAAATTTACGAAAATTTTAATAAAAATTAAAAAATTATATCATCTTGCCAACTAGGTAAATATCTGAACAACTAGTCGTTGAAGTAGTTGATTAACCAGTCGGTTAACTATTCAAACAACCAGTAAAGTAAATAATCTATTAAGTTTATATTGCTCCATCAGCCTCCTGGAATTTCAACTCCAAAAATTTGCGATTTACAACTTTGTACGTCTGAAATATGAGGTCGTGGATTCGAATCCCTCACGCATCGTAAGAAAATGGTTTAAAAAATATTTCTTAAACACAGTCTTTTAAATATAATTATTATTTAACGAGCTATTATTAAATATTTTTTACTTAAAATGGAATTAAGTTTTAGGATCGCCATAATTTTCAGGGGGTATGTCAAGACAAATATAATCCAAAGGGTGCAAATGAAATTAAGATAATGAAATTAATAAGACCGAAAAGGTAAAAAAGGCCACATTTTAATTTCCTAAAATTATTCTCGGCTCAGTTAATAAGATTAGTAAGATTTAAAAATATTATAAGCTTTCGTTACTGGGAATATCTAGGCTTAATAACTAAGTCCCTAAAGCGGCGGAAAGTTATTTTTAAGGTGACATCAATTCATCTTTATTTATCAGTAATGTAATTATTTCTTATTACATGGACTGTAGATTTATTATTTCTTGTTCTAATTTATTATTTATAATTCTGGTTAGTTGAAAAATACAAGTTATCTAATACTGAAAAGACGTTGAAATTACGCTGTTTAAAAAAAAATAAAAAATTATCAGCTCCGTAATTTTAGTTTACTTTATATAAAGTACCTACCATATTTCAATAAAACTATTTTACGGCTATAACTCGCGTTTATTATTACATTTTTAAATTTAACCGGACGTTTCGAATGCTTTGCAGCAAACGGGCACAGAGTTGCCCGTAAACTCAGGAACCGTTGGAGGTAGGTGACAAATAAACTGACTGACTGACAGACACCATCATCTCGCCTTGCCGCGAACACGTTGGTTTCAAAGCATTCGAAACGTCGGGTTAAATTTAAAAATGTAATAATAAACGCGAGTTATATCCGTAAAATGGTTTTATTGAAATGTGTAGTACTCGTGTAAATCTTAGAAAACATTACCTAACATATTCTAATGATTTACTTCAAAAAGAATACGTTCTGTAATACTTTACATATTTATTTTCATTGGAATGAAACAAGTTTTATATCGATTTCTAACACTTTGAAGTATAATTCAAGATAAGATTTTGTCGCGAAGAAAGATGACAATTCTTATCTTTCTTATGAAGATTTGTCTGGTAGTCGTAAAATGAAACTAACACTATTTTAGTTTTATTTTCCTAGCTTCAAGTTTCTTTATTCGGATAGAACTTAGAAAAATAGCTCCCAAAATATAAATCTTAGTTCTGTTGAAAAAAATATATCCACTATAACATTATTATAAAAACACATTCATATCCACATACACACGTAGACAAACATAAATTTTTTTTGTTTCATTTTCGATAAACATAACAGTTTTAAAATAAAAATTAGAAAATCTATAAAGATGTATGACACATTAAGCTTAACATATTTTGAATAAACATATACTGAAAAAGTTATAGCAGTTTTTAACTCTGCTTGAATGGAAAAATTATAGTTTTAAAATTACTAGAATATTATAATTTTTTTCTTGTTACGTTATTATAACATAACGTCTGATTAGTATCGCAAAAACAATAAAAAAGAAAATGCGAACTTTACAACTAAAAAAAACTGATGTAACACGTCCTATATACAACCTCTTATATATTCGAAATCTCTTGCTATATAAAAACAATAATAATGAATATCCCCACAGTCCATTACTATGATTGATCTTCACCTGACAATCTTCTGATTTCTTCACAATCGTTATAAGGTAAATGACTTACACACACGAGCACAAAAATATTAGTATTTATCACATAATCAATCACTTCACGTTGTTACGTAAAATAAATATATATATTATATATTTCACTACTATCACTTGTTTTCAATTTCAATCATAATAATTATTGTCTATTGTCTTGAGCTAATAATATCTCTTGTGGTTGTAGCTTGCTTGAGAATAAAACTTCAATAAATATTTTACTCTTTGTTCATGTCTTAATAAAACCAACATTTCTAAACTATAAGTAGACCTTATGTTTAGTAGTATAAAATAATAAGTTACTGTGGCCGTAATTACTGTTACAGTGAAATAAAAATAAAAATCATTATTACATTTAAATTTGGAACCTTCCAGTCTAATAAGTCAATAAATCTCCATTGTATTGTTTTATTTTCGCGCCAATCGGATTTAAATATTTTTGTGGTAATAAAAACGAGTGGGGTGATAAAAATAACCGAATTGCTGTAATAGCATTACACAGAGTAGGTGTGGCGACACATGCAATTTTTAAACACTCCATCACTTGGTAATAGTCGAATCTTTGTGTACCATTCAATTGGTAGCAACATAAAAATTATTGTGATAGAAAAAATCCAAGTGATATTCGTACGAAAAAGGCGATCAAAGCAGGGAAAGAAAGAAATCGAGGAGTTACTGTCCGAAAGCAAAATATTATTATTTGGAATACGAATATTGACCCTAAAAATACGTCGCATACAAAATTGCTTTTGAGCAAGATTTCAACAGTTGTACAAAAATATGTAATCCGCCATGTTGTTGTTGAGGTTAGTATAAAATGATCAACATGATTATATATTAAGTGGTTCATAATTCAATTACAAGATTTATTCACTACTCACAAACTAACTGAACAGTCAAGGTAAGTGAAAGCTTGTAAAAACGTTTAAATTGTTTCTTAACATCAGTGGACTCTTACATAAAAAATCAAAATAAAGAAAAGGTTTAAAAATCTAATTTAATACTCGTCATTTCATTATTTTATAAAAGTAAAATATACTTTTTAAAATAAATTTTATTAATTAATATTTTAAGAAAGTATTCGTTTAATACAATTTGTTAGTAACAACTGGACAATTTCTCTCTTTAATAAATATAAATGCGTCATTTTAATGACCTTGTATTTCTTTGTAGAAAGGGTTAACAAGATAACAGTAAAGAAATTAATATTTTAGAATACACAGAACTAGTAACCTTTGTCACGTTAGATCAAATGTCAGCTGCAGTACATTAGATTAAAGCTTATTTCATTATAATATGAAATTGAGGATAAAAGGACCATTGATATTTATCAACCCTAGTAGAAATAATTTAATTTAGTTATGTTAGATTAAAAACATATATTATATATATATTTTTTATTTATCAATTAGAAGTTCTTGTATCGTGTTACTTTTATGTTGTACCTTTATTCGTATATAAATTGTAAATACGTAATAGATTTGCTATTAAGTTTTCTTTCTTGCTTATATATTTTGGTAAAAATTTTGTTACTTATTGTGATAATATAAAACCAGGTTTTCATGAAAAGATAATGTTTAATAAAAAAATTAAAAAAAGTGAGGAGCGCTTATTGAACTATGCCTGTAGAACAGAAATCCTTTTAGGTGGGAGACGTCGTAATTGCCGACAGCAGATAGTACACATATTACATTATTTTTATCGTTATGATACACAAAAATCTTTATAAATTTGAATAGAATTTGAAATGTAAATGTATTTGTAAATATGTTTTTAGATATTCAGTATAATAAACATTATTTAAAAATTCTAAAAACAAACATTTGACATGTGGAACGAAGAAAAATGTACTTTTTCTAGTTATTGTATCGAGAGACCGCTGAGATAAGAAGAGTAAATTAACTCTTCAAGTAAATTCAATTCCTTATTAATTCACATTTCTCAATTCAATTATTCAATTATTAATTAATTCACATTTCTCAATTTATGTATCCGTTTTGATTTCTAGTTTACATTTAGTAACTAGAAAAACTTTTTTTTTTAATATTCTTCGAAACCTAAAATAAATGAGATATTTTAGACTATTTAAATACATTAATCTTTGTAAAATGACTAAACTTAATTAGTCTGTAGATTTCATTTTAATAAGCGACTGGCTTTCAATGTGGTGTTTCAGAAAATATTGGAGAAAATGAAGTCGCTTGTTACAGTCCCAATTTGCTGGAATTTTAACTTTATTTTCTGATTTTTTATCTATCATTTTATTGGTCCCTAAATAAATAAATATTTAAATAAAACAAGCAAGAATTTCAAGATCTATATATACTATCCGCATTTTTCATTGATCCAGGATGCTAGTGTATATTTTACTTTATCAACATTAATTATTGAATCCTTCTAATGACCGAATGTTATTATTAAAAAACAAAACTATCTCTTAAAAATTCAATATTCAATATTTAATTTTGATAACTTGAATAAGTGATTTTCTGAGAGTTTTAGAGGGTTAAAGTTTTAAGGGTAAACGAAATTGTACTTGGATTTTTTTATTATGAGATATAAACTTAACAAATAATTATGGCAACAATTTTTTTATTGCAAGCATTTGAATATCCCACACGATTACAGTCCGAAGTAATTCCTAAAACTAAACAAGTATGAAACTTATGATCAAAAAATAACTTCTTTTAAATGAAATATAATAATAATATAGGATAGTTAATTTTATAGCATCTTACTTTTTTTATCAAACACACTTTAAATTCACGTTTATAATCTTGTTTTACTTTTAGTAAATATTTAGGTGAAATTGCCTGGACAAGGAACAACAAAAAAAAAAAAAATTAAGTCAAAAATACGTTAAAATAAATAAAATTAAATTTTAAACAAAAGCTTGAAAAAGCGGTAGAAAAAATAATCAAATATTTTTTTGTTATAAATAGTGTAACAGCCATATCATTAGACGCAGAATAGTCTTTTACACAAAGTCGTTTAAAAATTTTGTAAGAGTGATTGTCGAAATCAACTATTAATCAATAAATATTTATGTATTCAAGCGATTACGTTAAACACGTTCCCAATTATAAAGTTTTGGTTGCAATTTCATAAAATCAGAGATCGAGATCATTTAATACGTTCATTAATTATCTGTTGGATTTTCACGTTCATTTCATTCTTTTGTATTTACATAATGGGCCCATGTAGCTCGTTTTATGCAAATATTTCATTTATCGCCATAAGATAAACTCTTATAATATGTATTTCATGATTTTTACCATTTCGTGTATCAAAAATGATATATTTTAAATTATATCTTTATAAATTAAATATTTATGCATTCCAATACATTTGCATAACAATTTTCATTTAATTATCTATTTTTATATTTACTCTACACGATAACCACATTTTGGTTAAAAAAAAGTATATATAAGCTTTATGCAAACAAAAAGTAATGATGCTAGTTCGTTACTAGAATAATTAATTTCATATACATAAATGTAAATTGTAAGGTGAAGCAATAGCAAGTTGATTTAAAGGATAATATTCAAAACTGTGTATTATAGGAAAACGCATGGATGCTCGTTCTAAGACGTTACATTCAACCGATTTACTTTTACAATACATCTTGAAAGCATAATGTAAACTACAATATTTACAACATTTATTTGTTTGGGACGATATGTATTTTATAAGAAAAATATTGGCAACCGACTATCAACAAAACTCTCAAAATAAATAAAATTGTCAAAGATAGTTATTTTTTAATAATATGTCTGTTCAAATTACCTTAATTTTATATTATTTTTAAGGTATTCTCTTATATGCTTATTTGTTCGTTGAATAAACTTTTAAGCATGAGCATATTGTTTTTTGGCTGTATCACAAAATATATTTCTAATTAAATTGACTATTTCCTTTTATGCAGAAGTTGCAATATTTTTTTATATAAATATACCAAAATTTATTACCAAATCGAAATCGGCGGTAAGAAAATGTAATGTGTTCTTTTTATTGGAAGGCTAGCTGGTAGAGATATGCCTGCCTTTAAAAGTCTTGAAACAAGTATAAATAAATAAATAAAAGCTATTTTACAATATCATAACTTAATAATAATATATTTTTAGTTAACTTAAAATGTTTTTAAATTAGATTCCGGAATCCACAAGATTACAATACTCAAAAACTAAAAACTGGTTGATTATTGATTACAAAAGAGTACAATTGAATGTATAATAATTATATGTTGACCTTGTTGAAATGTCAAAAATAAACTTAGAATCTCATTAAAGCATCTTTTAATGGTTCCAATTCGGCTAAAATACATAAAAACTATTTAGTATATATGTACATGTGAATCAGGCATAAAACAATATGAAGAAAAATATTTTAGAAAGTTATATAACCCGAACATATTCCCTTTGATTCCAACTATTAATGCGAACTAAATTTAAAAAATAAAAACATAATGCCGGCGAGGGACAAGTAATACTAAAATGTATAAAATGAAAATATTATTCATAATAATAGGAACATAGTAAATATTGTAAACTACTTTAACCGATTGGTTTAACGGTACAAAAATTGATATACAGCAGGGCCTTCTTGTGCCGACAAAGGGTACTATAATAAAAAAACTGAAAAGTATAGCAGCGCTGCTTACCTGTAATTTCAGTTTTAATTAATTAATTAAAAATGTTTAAATTTAATATATACCTAAAATACCAATTAGAAATAATAAACCAGAATACCACATTAAAATTTATTAGCCTGCATTCTGTGGTCTAACGATCACCGAACCAGTTATTATCACAATGAAATGTAATAATTTATTTGAATATGTATCATATTTTGTTTGAATACGTAATTATATACCAAAATTTTATTTGAGTAAATGCCGGAAATATTGTATTTAATAATATTTTCGAAATGTATCAACATTATATTTAGCTTACTGTAAATTAAATTATTGTAAAAGGACACATGTCTTTTATATTTAATTATATTTACATTTTTTTTCTCTCAAAATTATAAAAGTATGAAATATTAAAATATTTATTGATCTTTCTGATAAAGTATGTGCATTGTTATAATATCGTATTAGCTCTCAAGTGGTCGTTACTAATCTTAGAGCGACTCCAAGCACCAAATACACGATTGTGACATGAAGAATTATAAACGTAATTGTAAACAAGATCTTCTTAAACAGACTTATTGTAAGTGTTTTTAGGCCAGTGCCTAACTAAACTCAGTAGTTTAATACAAACTTTCATTTATTTGTTTTTAGTTATGAAATTTTGATTTTATGCTATTTTTAAAATAAAGTTATGTAAAATGACGTTAAAGCTTAGTATAATCGTATTCCAGTAATTTTATTGTAAATGTCATGATTATCGGAAATGAATCAAAAGATTTAATTTTAGATAAGAAATGTCGTCATACATTTACATAAATAATCCATAAAATAAACCAAGATATTATTAGAGCTGAATCCAATTTCCCGATTAATGAATTAGATTGATATCCATCTTAGCGTTCAAGAACTTTTTTTTTTCCGTTCCGTTCCGTTATGGGTACCCCGTCGTTCCAGGGGGGTGACGGCCGGGGGTGATGTGGGACTACCAGGCAGCATAAAGGATGCTGCCATTTTTAAGGCTACCCTCTAAAAAACCAACGGCTGCCCTCTGCGCCGTAATGGGACGTCACGGGATCGCGTTAGCAAACATCGTGAGCGTTCTAGAACTTAATATAACTTGATGTTGGATTAAATGAAATCAAAACAAGAGTTTTTTTTTTGTAAAGTGAATCTATTTTAAGAAACTTATCTTTTTTATCATAACAAAGTTGATAAGTTTGTATTTATTTTATAGGTATCAACTCTTTTCAGAATTCGACCATTTCTGTAACTTTTTATTTGGTAAAATTATAAATTTCTATTTTGTTAAATATAATATTAAAAAAAATAAATTAAAATAGCCAAACCATTACATAATAACCGTACATTAATATTTTAATGATTTGAAAATTTATTTAATTTGAGACAATTGTGTGCCTAATTTAAATGGTCTTTTGTTTTGTTTAAATACCGTCTGGAATATCAAAATGTAATGTTTAGATTTATAAACTAAGTACCCACACTCACTCATTATATCAGTTGGCAATTTGAAATATATTAGGAGAGTTATAGAGTGCATTTTATTTTTGTGTAAGATTGATGTGCGGTTGCAAAATGGAATAAGGCCATTCCATCTATATACTCGTTTATTGCTCGCTATTAACGAGCAAAATACATGCATTGGATGTGCTAGCCTATATTGAATATGTTGTCTACACATAATTAATCTCTTCTTTTCTTTTAGTATGCTAACCAAAGTTGATAAGAAATGTCTTTATCTTATTTTCTTGAATGAAATTTTTAACCCACTAAAATACCAACAACTACCCTCATCGCCTTAAATTAAAAAAAAAAAACACAAATTAAAATTAAAATGCTTTACATTAGAATTGACTAGTTTTCCTTCATTTTTCTACAGATCTTTGCGTAGTTGCGTAACTTATAACTGTTCATTTTTAAAACTTAATTGCACAAGCTGTTTTTATATAAAAATTGCGTATTAACAATTAAAAAATATAATTCCACGATCGGGATAGTTATGGTAGCAAACGTTGATTATTCACATAACTTAGATTTTGGATCCAAGAGCTTTTTAGTTTTTTAATATGAATCCCGTTTATTTTCAATTTAAAAATCTGATGTCGTGGTTGGAATGTTTGTGGAACCAATCGATGCGTGTGTGTGAAAACAAAAAGTAATCACATTTGAAAAAAAAAATCTCTTTTGTTTTTACAAAAATATAAAAAATAGTGTCAAATTTACTCTCTTAGCTTGTATGTTATTAAATATGCGATATTTATGTACATATAATTTTTTTTTATGGATCCTTCAGGTTCCTTTATGTTAAATTAACGTCAAGAATAATTCTATTGATCAGCAGTCACTAAAGTTGTAAATTAGATTAAGCTCTGTCTTGTTACGAGTTGCACTTCAACAAACTGCTTCTGAACTGCGAAGTTAAATTTTAACAATTTATGACATTATTAAAACAATAACGATTGGAACATTGTTGCATGATTAACTAAAATATCGATATTATGTATCGATTACCAGCCAAAAAGCTTGGCAGTCTTTCAAAAGTGCGTCGGTGTTTCAAGCCGGAAAAGTTTCTCTTCTTGTATAAAATATAAGTTCGGGATGGGATGTATCAGCAAAATAACAACTTAAGACATTTGAAATAGATTTAGATTTTTTTTTTGTAAGTAAAACCACTATTAATAAAATAAAATTACAGAGCTTGGAATATCGCCGCGAAATGGTCCGCTGTCTGTCTTTTATCGTATATTGTTTTTAAGGTCTCGTATAAAACCATTTGCTTTAACATTTGTTGGAAGGACAACAAAACTTTGAGCTATAACTAAGTCGGTGTTAACAAAATGGCAATTTAGAGATCTTAGACTTTACACCTCAGACTAAATTTATAATTTAGGTCAGGCAGGCTATAGTCAAAAGCTAATATATATATATATATATATATATATATATATATATATATATATACATATATATATAAAAGAAGACCCGAAATGGCATGACTTGACAACACTGTTTTCGACGTTGGGTTTTATATGTAACGCCTCATCCAACTGCTTTTTCACATCCTATTAGCAATATTTGTTTTAATGAAAAAAAGCCAAAAAAGAGTAAGTTTTTACAGCGGGAACATTATTCCACACTCTTTGTGCACCTCACTGTTATCCGAAACTTCAATCTAATCCGACCCTCACCTCCTTAAGACCTCACCCTCACCTCCTTAAGGCAGCCATACTTGACGGAGATACAAATACTTATTGCTTTTTATTACTATATAAGTATATGTATAAATGATAAATTACAGAAATAAATAAAAGTATAAATTAGTAATTTACATTAAACAATGAATTAAACAAAGATCAGACATTAATAAAAATTAAAACATTTTCAAAAAATATAGCTGTAGAAAAAAACAATATTAATGTTTCTTACATAACAGTTTTTTGTAGCAGATCTGATAAAGTTTGTTCAGTTAGTAAAGTATACCAGACTCTATAAGGACTTCAGAAAGTCGACAACGGCGGGGAGCTTTTCAACAACTTTAACTGGTTCAAGTAACGATCAAACAACTTTTAACGTAAATCGCACTTTATTATTAGAATATGATATATAGTTCTATTAAAATCACTAAATGTTACTTTATACGTGTGTTTATCTCTTTATTAAATAAATGTTTCTACTATTATGTTTCTACTTTATATTATTAGATGTTGGTGGTTATATCTAGTGTTACTAGTTTAATTTTAAAAAACTCTTTTAAACGCTGTCTAAACGCTTTGAAATAAAGAAATAAAATGTAAGACAAAATGATTTATTAATGTTTAACTTTATAATTAGGTAACATTTTACTTACTAGATAAGCGTGACACACCTTAGACTACAGCCCCTCGGCGGGGATACGGCGTGGAGGGCCGTGGCCTCCTTCTGCGAGACAGTGATGTCCCGGAAGGAGGCCGCTGAGCGGGGTCGCGAGAGGACCTCGGATCCCGCTCGACGAGGACGCCGCCGGGGCGCAGGTAAGTCCCGTCGCGGTCCTTCTGGTGCTCCCCCACCATAAGCGGGGCCCCTGGGGTCGCAGGTTCGTCGGGTGGGGGCCCGGCGGGCCTTTCTCACCATCTCCGCGACCTCGGGAAGGACGGCTGACGGCCCGTGGTACCGTCTTGCCGTAGCTAGCACCGGCGAGGGTGCTGGGGGGAGCGCGTGTTAAGCTCCCCCGGTGCGAGACTAGCAATAGCCAGCGGGTGGGGGCCCTGTGACGTTCCGCAAGGAGTTCCGCGGGCCCTCCTACTTCCCGCCGAAGGCGGACCACTGTCAGGTTTTAGTGGGTATTACCTCGGTCGAGTCCCACATACCCCAGGCTGCGCCCCCCGACGCGCCGGGTATGCGTAAATGCATTTCCTGACAAAAAAAAAAAAAAAAAAAAAAAAAAACAGCCTATGCTTAACATCAGGCGGGTTGTAGTCAACGCTTACCTTTTGTGCTTTAAAAAAAAACATTTAAGATTAAGTAAGTTAAATTTAGATACAATACTTTACAAATTCTTATTAATATTTTCATGTAGGTAGATAAAGTTTACTTTTTATCGCCTGTTAATGAATGGAGTAATAATAAGGCGTGAAAATTATATAATTGTAACTGTCTCTGGCCGTGTGAGATCAGTAGGTGGGGGAAGAGAGGCACAAGAGCCAACCTACACACTTACATACACTATAAATAAGATACACAGACAAAATCATTATAGTATATATATAAACTTAAAATGCGTAAAAGTAATACAAAGATTTAAAAAATACATTTTTAACTTCATAAGCAAAATCATTACTTTCCTGTAATAAAGTTAAGAGTTTTCTTATTAAGCTTGATGACGGTAAATGTCAGATTAGTGTCAATAAAAATATCGTGACGTTGACATTGACTAATCGATAGTAGAGTGAAATCGATCCTTTGTATCATATTTAAGCAAAATCAGCGCGTAAAGCTTTCATTTTATTTATCATTGAATCTTCCTTAAGAGTGTATAATGCATCATCATTATAAATAATGAAAATATTCTTGATAAATAAACTGATTTTGTGCGTAATTTACCTTCGTTTATTATATGTGTAAAATAAAATTGTATAAAAATAAAACATTATAATAGATTTTTGCACTATATAATCGTAGTTACAACATCATAATATCGTATATTAAGATAACAAACAAAAGATAGAAAACAAAATCAAAATATACTAGGTAAATACGTATTTAAAATTTCTTGGTTGTGTACTCACAAAATAAAAATATAAAATAAAATTAGTTGTTAGTAATGATTTTAATTCAATTATATATTTTATCTTTTCTTTATCTTTATGGTTTCATTTTACAACGTATTTATTCCTCATGCCGATGTCCATATAGTTTCTCTCCAGTTCTTTGGTTTCTTTTTTATGTCCTACTCTTTTTACCATGAATCTCGATTTTATAGCATGATATTTCATAAGTGCAATCTGCGTGAATTTGAAATAAATAATGTTGACTTTTAATTTTAAATAAGCCTTGTGCCTAAGTTTCGACCACTGCTTCTTCATTTTAGTTTACTTATGTGAACTTTAATCACTGTAGGTGCTATGACGATTGGTGCATCGAATTTAATAAATGATTCATTCGCATTTATACAACCTAGAAACCATTATTTGTATAAAATTAATAAATTAAAATAAATATTTCAGTGTATTTTTTTTTAATTGTTTTTACAAAACTTTAGATTTCACTTTTTGTTTCTTAATCGTAGCCGTGTTGTTTTTACATAAAAAATTGCTTTAATTTTAAAACAACATAATGACTATAAAAATATATACTAATATTATAAAGCTGAAGAGTTTCTTCTTTTGGTTGAACGCGCTAATTTTCAAAACTACCAGGTGGATATGAAATAATCCTTCTGATTATAATGGCTCATCTAGCTTAATGCTACTACTCTTAGTTATTTTAAAAGTAAATGAAATCGTTTGTTTGCAGGTGGAACTGCGAGTAACAACTAGTATATTAATATGTAATTTCCAGCAAAGTCCTTAATTTTACTTTCTTTTTTTTAAGTAGAAAGTACGCAAATATTTTTCAATCAGTTAAGTTCGACTTTCTGGGGTCGGCTTATGATTTACGTCTCCGTATTTCAAAATGGTGTAAATGTTTACTCAGAAGCCTAAAACGCAATTTTTCGCTGTTTACTTCTCATGATTTATGATAACAGAATAATGTATTTCTTCTTTACTTTTTGTTAATGTAATTTATATGCATGTTTAATGTCTATATTAAAACATGTTCCAAATATTACAATAATATTTAATGTATGCTGAAGTAATTTCAAATAAATTTTAAATTTAAATTTAATTTTTAAAACAATAAAACATACAAATACAAATAATAACATAGTAAACTAATTATAAACCGTGATACTTTTTAATTGAATGAGAATTTGATTACATTATTTTCTTTGCAGAAACAAAAAATATTAAGTTTATAAAAACCATACAGCAACTGCCGGCTATAATATGATATAAAATTGTATTACAAAATAAAATAATATTAAAACATAAAAATTACAGTTCAATGGAGCGAGAATCCAATATGCTGCACAATTTGTAACATCAATGATAAGTTTGAAATCCGTTCAACTGTAAATAGAACTGAATTGGTGCTGAAAAGTAAACAACTAGTAAATATAAATAATCAGTCTACAATAAACTACCATTAAAATATAAATATTTATTTTATACAAATAATATATACAATATACAGTCGCAGTCTCTGAGCTGCGTCCGTTACCCGTATGCTTCTTTTATTTTTGTATATACTTAAACATTGATCATAGAAGAAATATATATATATATAAATAAGTAGTAGGTATGAAACAAACATATTTTATTTTACTAATAAATTTACTTTTCCATACTAACTAGAACTTGCCTTAAAGACTTGAGTAGTTAATTGTAGATTTTTCTCGGAAACTCAATATCCTCCTTTAAAAATAGCTAATGTATAAACTGTTGAATAAAAAAAGTGTATTTTGTTTGTTAATTTTAATACTAAACGTTGTTGTCATGATACCTATTCATTTTTGCACAATAAACTAAAGTGTTTTTTTTGCTAATTACAAGCAATTTAAATACAAAAAATATAAAGAAGAAAAGCATTTATAAACACATTGACAGTGTAAGATAAATGTCTGACAAATAAGACTCATCTGAAAAGACAAAAAAAAAACAAAAGACAGGCAAAAGACAATTTATTAAAAGTTTACTCACAAGTTTCGTTGAAGAGTTTCTAAGTAAGCACATTTTTATAAACAACCACTGTTAGTAACTATTAAATATTTTTTTGAGTAAAATGAGAAAAAAAAAACCGGAAAATAAAAAAAGCGGTAGTGTTTGTCTCTGAGACAACTTTTGTTATGTCTTAATAAAATCTAGAAAATTTTTATTCTAAATCTGTTTTCAAATATCGATATTGAAAATCCTAATCAATCAATCTACAATTTAACCTACAAGATTATTTCGACATTGTTCGACACTTATATGATGTAACGATATTATGAACTATCTAACGATATTATATACTTATATACATCATAAACTAACAATATTCCTATAAGCGTCACAATCCTATTAAGATCATATAACACATTTGTTAGTTAAATAATAAAGAGGCTAAAGGCTAGAGGCTATAGACTAGTTTGGCAAATATTGCTTGAATAAATTTTATTGCAAAATCATTCACTTGATCCCTAGACACTATTGATGTGAATATTTTATTATATTGATGTCAATATAAACCCAACACAATACTTTATATCATTTAATAACCTTGTGAATATATACTTAATAAAAATAGCATAAAATTTAAATGTGCTATATTTATTTAGCTTAAAATATTCTCATTTATCTTATAATCCTATTAAGTAATAGGTACTTGTGTCGCGTCGGTCCAAACCGCTGTCTTGGCTGTGGAACGATGCAACTACTTATTGTTTAATGATATTATAAGCTAAATGAGAATATGACATTTAATATCGCTGTGTTGGCAGCTAACATTGTCTGCTAATTAATATTCTAAGAATAAGAACCACAGCGACATCTTCTGTGGGTGGTCGAATTCAGTTTTTCAGTACATTAAAGTTATTATTAATATTTGTTTGTTTAAGCTAGCTTTAATTATTTTTTATAAATTAAAAATCATTTATAGTTTTTTTTTTTTGCATAAAGGAAGAAGACTAATAATGTTTTTCTAATTATTAAGACTAAGTAAAAAATGATTTATTATTAATTTACTATAAAAATGATTAGAAATTTAAAAAAATACAGTTTTAATTAAATTGAAGGCTGTTGTTTCTAAAATGCTCTAAAAGATTCACTATAAGCAATTAAGTTTTCAGATTCGCGTTGTTTGTTGTGTAAATTATAAACGTAAATACTACAAAGGGGTCAGGACATTAATATGGGTTACCAAAAATGAACTTAAAATTGTTTAGTTTGAGCTTAACAATGGAAAGGTTAGTAATTTAACTTATCAAAAAAGTTGAGATCTGTAATGTCTCTTTCAAAATTTTGTTATTTCTTACAGTTGAGTTTTTATGTAAGGTTTTTGTGACAATATTAATAACATAATACAGAATAATAATAAATAGTATGTATACATATTTACCTTAATATGTAGTCATTATGTTGAATGCAACATAATGACTACATATATATTTTCAGGAGAGTTATTTCGCTAAGTAAGGTAATTGTACCTTACTTAGCAAAATAACTCTCCTGAAAATATAGAACCTGAAATAACTCTCCTGAAAAGATAGAACCTGAACTTAAAATTGAAATTACGAGGGTTCCAACCACCGACTACAGATTGAACCGTCTAAATATTTACATTTATCACTGTTTTACAAACATCATTGAATAAAATCATTTAATCGCCTTTTAAGCATTCAAACAATTGAAATTTACATTAAAATCAAAACTATAAAAATACACGTAAATTGAGGTTGACCATTGACATATAAATAAATGAGACAAATATTTAAATATAATCACCACGTCAACATCAGTGTATGTATAATTAATAAAAATGTTCTAACGACAACGTCGAAATTGTAATAAAATACTAATTAGACCCTGTTCTATTTTAATACATCTCATAATATCTGTTTTAATTTCAAATTAATTAAGTTTACTAATTTATTAGCTCTTGATTTTATTTATTGTAGATTTTTTTTGATAATTACAGAACATGGTTCTACATATATCAGTGTTGTGTGTTAAGATGCTACAACTTTATGTCTAAATGTTGACGGCTTTATCGCTCTGCCATTGCTGGCGACCTCATACTCGTATACAATATTAAAAGTCCCAATATTTTCAAATAAAATATTAAAGATCAATGTATATATTCGTTTTTAATGTCTTAATAAAGTTAAAATTTAAAATGCAGTAAACACCTTTCAATTAAAAGAAAATTCTCATAGTTTCCAACAAAGTCTACTTCAGTAAGAGCATTTGTCAGAATTAATAGCGCAATTGCCGAAAGGAAACCTTTAATTAAACACGAACTAAACATCAAAATAAATCAAATTCAAATCGTGAATTAATAAATTGAGTTCATTTTTGTTACATACACTTTTTCTTTCTTTATCATAATAGTTATTATTAATTGTATTTTATCAAATCTTTTTGAATGTTAGGAAAAGGATTAAAAAGTTATCCAAAACAAGAACACTTTCTTATCCACTTGTGAATCATTAAGATTATTAAGAAGCGTACGTGCAACCCTTTTACCCTCCATACTCCTTTCTTATCATCAGTATTACTTATATTTTTCTTTGTTAGTTTTGAAAGTTCCAAATGATAAATAAAAAAAAAATGTCTTTAAAGAAAGTAGTTTACGATCAAAAGCAATGGTATTATAAATAATTAATAAAAACGTTCTCCAAACTACTTATCAGAGGTAAGATGGTTGTCATAAATAAATAAAATAAGTTGTTGAAATGGTTGAAATGATATTAAAAATTAAGTGTAATTTAATTTAAAATTGGAAATAAATATATAATGAAAGTGTGTCTTTATTATTAAACTAAAACAACACAATGTCTCGTTTATTTGTTGTTAACCCATATTAATGCCCCGACCCTTTTCTAACACGTTTATAAATTTAAACAACTAAACTATTCAAATTGAAAACATAATTATTATTAAATTGTTTCATAGTACTGAAGTGGAAATTTTAGAACAATTATCTCAATGTTTATCTATTGAATGGATATATCAAGTGTTGAAATATATATATAGTTTTTTTACATAAATCTCGTATTTGGATATTTTTTTGTAACTTGGCTTCTAGTTTCTGAAGTTCCTCAGTAAAATAATATTGAGATCACGGAGGTAAGACTTAAATTGAATATAGGTTGTTTGTCATTTTATATATCATATATGTTGGAATTTAATAGTAGTATCTGTAATGCATTTTTTTCTAAATCGTTCTCATTTAAGTGTCATCGAATTTAAATTACAACTATTCACTGAAAGTTTTACCTTGACGGCCTGAAAAGGCCTGAAATGTCTCGAGTCAGGGCTCTTACTCACTGAACTCTGTTCTGATGGTGACAAAAGGGGCCTGAGGTCCCCTGGCTTCCGTCTGGTGACTAATTATAACTACTTCCACCAAAATAATCCGCTCGTTCCAAAGAGACCATATTTATTTTAATGTAATTAAAACGTATTATTTCCAAATTATATAAATATCAATTAAGTAATCTATCGTCTATAACTCTCATCATTTATTTCTTTTCTATTTGTAATACTCGTCTGTGTGTGTGTGTATTAATCAGTGATTTTTTTCTAAAATGCGATGTAATCAAACTAATTTTTCATATTTTTTAGGACAATTTTAATTAAGAAGTTATTATGAGCGGCTCGTACCCACACCAGCTTTGTTATTTGTGTTTACATGACTTCTAATTTGACTTTTCTTTGTAAGATTTAGGTAATTTTTTTTTTTATAACACATTGTGGAATCTAAAAAATAAATAAACATTAATATGAGTTTTGGAAAGCATAGTTTTATTTATTAAATTTATTTCATTGTGATTAATTCTGATCTTCATTGAGAATTTTAAATGACACAAATACAAAAAAAATAGTTTTAAAAATAGTTATTTTTAAAAAATATTCCTTCTAAGAAGGAATATGATAATTATTAATATTTAGGGAAAACACAATTTGATCGAAAATGTATAAGACACCGAAATGCCTCAATCGAAGTGTTATGTGTGAAATGAAACAAATATTGTGTTATGCTATATTTTTTATGGTAATAACTTTTATCAAAAATAATAGTTAGTCAAGGTTTTTAGTCTTCAAAACTACTTTTTGATTTGATTTTAATAGCATTATGATATTTAATTTATTTTGTCCTAAGGGATTTTATTATTACCATATGGTAATATTAATTATTTATATTATATTATTCAACGTAGACTCGATAATAAATCATCAAATTTGAATAGGAGAAATAGCAAATTTCTAATAAAATGGCATAAAAGTGTGGTGTCTGTAATTTTTCAAAGTTTTAAAGCGTTGTATATTTACGAAAACAAGCTAGCTTTAATGTATTTGAGTCAAAAGATTACTTTTTTATTAAGTGAAGAATTTTATTTAAAAAAGGCTTTGGTAAAATCCGCTAAATTTCTTAAATTATTATTGATTTCATTACTTTAATAAATTTTGTATAAATTTTTCTTTGATATTCAAAAATATTTTTTGTGCGATAAAAAATATTACTTTCATTTTAGTAACTAAAAACGCAACAGTGGGTTTCGAATAGTTTGTATCATTTGAAAAATATGAATTGCAGCTTTGATAGTGCTCAAATGTAATCACAGTACCCTTAATTTATTCAGCATATTTCTGTTTTTGTTTTGACACAAAAACTTTATTTTACACAATATTCCACCGAAATATATAGATTAAAACATAATTAAATTAAAAGTAATAAAATTCCATTTCATATTCATGAAAATAAAATTAAGTGACCATATTCATTACTTTGCTAATTAAAATCCAGTATTAATATTTAATTGAGATAATGAGCTGTTGGATGTGTTCGTGCAATTTTCTGAATTATATCCGAAATTAATAATGTCTAATTTATTAAATTGTATATTTTGGAAATAAAATTAATTTCTTGCATTTTTAATGAATTTATATTTCAATATCAATTTCTGTTAGTTTGTATGTACATAAAACTGTTTTAAAAAAATTAAAAGAAGTGTAAATTATACTTATAAACATAATATATTCACATTTTTGATATATCTATTTTGTATTTTAGTTTCAGTTTATTTGCAAAAGTCTGTATTTCTCTTATTTATTTATTTAAAATAAAAAAATAAAGATTTTAAACGTCATTAAATTAAAAGTCTTGAAGAAAACTTCCTATATAAGATGTATAATTTGTGTAGACCGAAAGGGTCGGTCGGTCGATCGGTTGGTCGGTCAGTCAGTCTCCATTCACGTTAACGTCACAGTCAAAACCGTAGGTAAAGCATTGTTTAAAAACATAATTATCACTCAGATAACGTTGAAATTAATGATCCACTTAATAGATATTATTGATACTTAGACATATAATACTATTTCACGTCTATATACATAGATTATATAACTAATATAAACACTAGTGAAGATGAAAGATGAATGACGATATTTGTACTTATGTAGATGAAATTGACAAAAATAACAATAGGTTAGCAATTTACTGACTGAGGTGAAAGCACGTGAGACGCCGCTGAAGTAGTGTAGTTGGGATGGTCGCACGCGTTGAGTTGAAAGAGTTGAAAATTTGGGTAGTAAAGAGCTTCGCTTTGCTCAGCTCAATAATATCCATAGAGAACGTCTAAAAAAAATACCTGGCTCAAAGCTTGTATTTGAGAAAATAAAATAATATGTTAAATGTAAAAATAATCATAAAAATATATTTTTTTATTAACTTAAAATTAATAATATACATATAAAGATAAGGTAGTTGAGAAATAAAACTTAAAAGAGTAATTTTTAAATTTAACATTTAAATTTCTGTAATTAAGAATATTAGAAACATTGTCCATAGGGGCGGTTGGATCGCCCTATTCGCAACTCAGTAGAAGTAATTATAAATTTCCAACCACTGTGGGCTTGACTGCATGTATAGATTATTTATGCAGGATATCCTTATGGTTTAAACAGATAACAGTAATAATAAAACATTCAAATTATACAAAATAAATAGCAATAGCAAATATACTTACATAAAAGAATATATTCGCAAAATTTTACAATCATATAGAAGCAACATCGAACGTAAATATCACCTTGTCAAAAGATATGCAGAGTATATTTGTATTGCTTTCAATAAATAAGTGTGAAGATAAAATATAATAGTATAACATACATAAAACAAGAAAGTAAAATTATGAAACGAATACAAGAACAAAATTATATATAAAAATCTTAACCTAATAATTTTGATGCAGGGTTCGATTGTAAAGAACAACAAACCGTCAAATTAAGACAATAACAGTAAAAATTGTGAACGCCGTAGATATTTTTATATGAAAGACATACCCTTAAAATCAAGTATCATTATTATAACTACCCTTTAATTACAAAATTACTCACTCATGATAATAATTTTGTAATATTGCTTAGACTGTTATACATTTTGTTTTAATACGGCCATCCATATTTAGTATATAAATTTATTTTGTAAAATTTATAACAAGGTTGTTTCGTATTGTTAAATATAAATCACTATTAAAATGTTCTTCATTTTTTTTCACATTTAAATATATAACATTTAAAATAACTAAAATAACAAGAAAAAAAATGTCATGAAATCAGTCGACTGTACTGATCCCAAAACAGTAGAAACACTGCAGTCAAAAATGTTACCTAAAACTCACCCTTGCTCGAAGCACTAAATGAGAAGAGGCACTTTCTTTTTTTTTTTTTCCCTTTGAAAAACCCGTTACGGGTACCCCGATTGCCCAGCGGGGTGACGGCCGGGGGTTATGTGGGACTACCCGGCAGCATAGAGGATGCTGCCATTTTTAAGGCTACCCACTAAAAAACCGTGATGGGACGTCACGGGATCGCGTTAGCACACACCGTGACGCCCTGGCGAGACCCCCCGAATGAGGGTGCCCCGAGCAACGTAGAGCACCCTCCCATCCGGGGAAGAGGAGAGGCACTATCCAACTGGTACCATGACTAACTCCGAGTCAGAAGCATCAAGAATATCCACTTTATTTTCGTACAAAGCAACAATAATGTAATATTTTTTTATAATATTATACATTTTTGATCATGATTCGTTTGTTTATCTTAACATTTTTTCCTTGGAATGCACAAGCTATGTCAGTTCAAACAGCTTTTGTTAGAAAATTCAAACTATTACTTTTATTTTTAATGTTTGTTTTTATTTTAACAGTTCCTTCAGTGCTTATAAAAGAGATACATTTTATTTCTACAAACTCCTCTATCTGGATAAATGAAAACCCGATTAAAATCAGTTAATTTGTGCCAATGATTATAAATAGGATAAAGGGACAAAAACTACAATTTCAGAAAACCGTTATTCATGCCCTAGTAACATGATAATAACCTGTACTCCATGCAAAGTAGTAATATTGAAACTCTAGACAGACGTTTAAATTCCGTTTATATGTGTAGATTATCACTTTTGGTGTTCATCAATAGAAAATTCAACTTCACACGTCTGTTTACAAATTGACTGCAATGGCTTCACAAAGGAACCTATTAAAAGCGTGCAGGAACTGTTGCATGGTTTGATTGGTAAATTGTTCGACCGTATTGTACCAATTCTAGTTATTTGATTCAACCCACATAATATATTTTAGAAATGTTAAAATACAATATTTGGTGAAATATTTACGTAAATCCTGAGAGTGAAGGGTAATTAATATAAAAAAATAGAGTGTCTATAAATCTCATTAGAGTTTTCAAGTTCTTTCTTAAATATTAAGACATGAATAAAAACTTGAATAATTTTCTGTTTAAGACTCAAAGATTAGCGCCTAGAAAAACAATTAGGAATTTCTTGTCTTGATATTTTATTGCAAAAAAAAAAAATTAAGTGTTGTTTTTTTATCAAAAAAAGTTATAGACAGTAAATAACACAAATTGGTGATTATACGTCTAAACAGATTAGACGTTTAGCATATTTTCAAATAATATTACCAAACGTGATTATTTAAACAGTGCGCCAAAATTGCAGTTTTTTAAGTAAATAAATAGAGTACTTGCCAATCCCTAAGGTCGTATTGCAGTTACGCTAGATTCGCTATTCTGTTACCTTAAAAAAATAACTAAATATTTCAAATTTTGTCCTATTCTGTTTAAAAATATAACTTTTATCTATATATTACTTTTTCCTTAATTTTGATATAGGTCTCGTTTGGACAGGTGATTTTCCGTCGACCTTTTTCGGTAGGGTTAAATGTCCTCTCAGAGACCGGATGTTAAACGTTGTATCAAGAGCGAGGCCATCAGTCTTTGTATTGTCATCCTTTTTATATACTAATGTGAAATACATCAGTTTGATGGTATTGTACATTAGTGAAGCTTTTTGATACCTTTTTCATAAATTACGCTTTTTAAATAATATTTTTTTTATTCATCAAGCTTAGATTGTTTAACTAAGTTTTAAAATTTTAAGACACTGTATTATAACTTGGATTAATTTTGTTAAAAATAATTAATCATTTAAAAAAATTTAACGTTATGTGAGGACACAGTCAGATATTTAAATAACTAGGTCCACGCAAGCGGGGCTAGCCTCGCGACGCAGTCGAGCGCATCAATGTCTAAAGTTAAATATTGATATTTATTTATGGATAAAAATTATGATTCGATGTCAATACTTGTTTTGAGCAAATTTATAATTGTAAGTAATATTAATCGAAAAGGACATAGAGAAATAGGAGAATAAGTGAAAAAAAGAGTTAAAAAAAATCGGTCAATAAAAAATCGAGCGGAGTTGTTTACTGGTTGACGCCCACACACGGTTGAGGTGAAAGCACGTGAGACGCCTCTGAAGTAGTGTAGTAGGAATGGTCGCGCGCGCGAAACAAAAACGTTCTATATGTTAACTATATGGGACACATTTTATCAATTATCTCGAAAACTACAATTACGATTCGTCTGATTTTCAATCCACACCGAGTTTTGCTCATTATGCGCATGTGTGCAAAATTTTATGCTTGTAGCTCGTAAATTGAAGGAGGAGTAGGGTAACAAAGAGTTGAAAATTTGGGTAGTAAAGAGCTTCGCTTCGCTCAGCTCAATAGATACTAATGAATATATTTTTTCTAACAAAAATTTACGATGTTACGATTTATAGAAAAGAGGCGATAACAATAACTACAATTAATGCCACCATTGATAAATAGAAACATCTAATATCTTAAATAAGTTTATTAAAACAATATTAGCGTGATTCGGAATCTAAATGTCAAGATAACATAAGTAGAAATTTATATTACATAAGAAAATAAATATTTGTAATACTAAAATTGTCAAAATGATCATAATCATACATTATATGAAAAATATTATACCTTATTTGTAATTTTTGACATACACTTTATCAATCCATCAATACTTATCTTTTATTTGATATATAAATTTTGATAAATTGAAAAAAGAAAACAAAATGAAAATCTGTGCAAGGACTCACTAACAACGTTTTTAAGATACCTCATAACAATCTCCCCTTTTATCAAGTTCAAATCTAAAAAGATATTTAAAACTAATAAACATATCTAAGATCACAAAAAGCACATACGACGCGTTTGTTACGTGTTAATGATTCAATAAAAAAATAATAATACTTATGTATTATATTAAATTAAAATCATGTATTTGCTCAAACTTGTTCTATTTTGGATAATTTCGACAAAGTTAAAAATTGTCTATAAACATGAAGAACATATTTAATTTGAAGCTTAATTGAAATTAAAAACTGCAAATAAAATATAGTCTTTTATAGTAACTGTAAAAATTCTTTAGGTTGTGATTAAAGCATTTCTTCATATGTGTAAACTTTATACGAATTCTCTTTCTTCAAGTTACACTCAAGATTTACGAGCTCACGTCCAAATTTATTCTCAGATTTACTGACGACGCAAATGCTACCTGTTTACATGCTATTGATTTATGGTTCCAAAAGAAATTGTAGCATCGTTTTATTTTTATGAAAAAAGAGGCTACAATTGTCATTATAAAATACAAGGATAATTGAGAGAATATTATAAGAACCCTTACAGATTCCATTGATAATTTATGATTAACAATATAGTCAAAACAATAAAGAGAGATCATAATTAATTTCCAATTATTATAAATAATTTAAAAAAAAATCTTGTTTTAACCAATTGTGATTACATTTTACTATGATACTCAAATTTTTATACTAACATTTAGGTACATCAAAGGCAATTTAAAGCAATGGTATAAGACGTAATACCTATTTTAGACAGTGCATTCATTACATTCATTACACACATTATTAATTTCTCTATTCTAACTTAAAATACTTTTTCTACAGCTTGTAAAGAGGCATATTAAATCATTTTACCTAAATAACTTTTTTTGGTTAAGATACAGAATTTTCATAAGAATGACAGTATTGACTGATGCATTATAAACGATACCAAGGAGGAGGCTAACTTCCTTCTTGGTGTGATTTATAAAACCCATCACTCCAAAGTGATGGGTATTAATTTCAAGAAAGATATATTCTAAATTGCAAACCTTAATAGAAGATGGTGTAACAATTTAATAAGAAATACTATTCTGGAGATAGATCAACATTACAAAAAGGAACAATAATTATAGTAGATTTATATGTATCTATATAGTATTGTATTACTTTATAATAATTTTATTTAAACGTTAATTCTTATTTTACGGGATTAAGGCTCATACGGTGACGTAAATCATATAAAGAGATTTTCAAATTTTCAGATTTAACGCTGCAAACTGATCAACTGGTACGATAAACAACTGACAGATTTAGATAGTATTTTCTTAGATTTTCACGAGTACACATTTGAAATAAAACTATTTTTAACGTATTAAAACTCTCGTATAATTTGGTTACATTTTAATTTGAACCCGACGTTTCGAATGCTTTGCAGCAGTCGTGTTCAGGTGTGACTGGTTTAGTTTTACATGATAATACAACGAAAATAAAAAAAATATTCAAGTGACTATTACCAATACTAGTACAATTCTTAAATTATTTGGTTGCAAATATTTCATTATAGATACTGATTTTAGAAATATTATACATTTCTGCAATGCTGGAAATACTTTAATACCATTCTATTTATATCACATATTATCTACTTTCATAATCATAACTTTGGCACGAAATCTTTCAAATCAGAAATCATAAGAATAAGCATTCTGTCTCGGCGATATTTGAGGACGATAAAAGACAAAATAAGTAATTAAAAAAGAACTCTTCTCCATCACTAATAAGGTAATAAATAATATTAATTTCAATATTAAAAGTATTTGATGATTATTAATACACTTTCTAGTTTGTGTATTTTTCTTTTTAAGGTATAAAACATTAATTAGGTTAACAAGTAAAATAAAATTCAATATTTTTTTATTATTATTAAAAAGAGGTTTTATTGTAATTTCTTTTATTAATAAAAAGAAACTACTACTTAAACACAATATATTATTTTCAATCTCAGACTATTTGCTTAGAAGATGGTCGCAATGAAAAAATAACACAAGGGACCCTAGATACTTACACTACTTCGTATTTCTGATTAAATCCTTAAAAAAACATTATACATGGAGAAGAATTGTTACTATTTTATATTCATAATATGTTTAAAAAAATTACATTAAAATATATTGGACTATCAATATGGTTAAACATAAATACAGCGTAAGTAATCTCTAATCATATATTATATATGATTAACATTTTAAGAAATAAATTATTATTATTATTATTTATTTATTTATTTGAAACAAAAAACAGTACTGTACAGTACAGTAGTAATGTACAGTGTGACATTAACAAAGACATGACCCTGCAAAAGTTATTAGCTGTAGCGCAGCAGTTTATTTATATAAGAGAAAAAATATGGTAGTGGATTTCTTTGCGTGGAATGATGGACTGAGGACAAAACCCAGTAAATGTTCATATACCAACAACATACCTTTTACGTTTCAAGACTTTTAATGGGCGGTCAAAGTTTTGCAACAATTACAGAAACAGTCTTATTCAAGTTTCTAGAAAAAGACATTGCAAAGGTCACATTGCAACGCTAGATGTAATAATCTAAAGTGTTTTAGAAGATTTAAAGAAAACCGATAATCAATCAATTATCTATGTATAATTTTATTTATAAAAATCACAGTTTTGACTTTTTATGTCTATATCCACTAAGATAATATATTCATAATTATAATTAAACATCTATTATTTTTTATATTGTCAGTAACGCCATAATTATAATCAAACTGAAATTTTCCTATAAATACAAAGTACAAAGGCTGATTCATATATTTATTATAAATTTTCTAATTTCAAATAAACTATTGTTATAGATGTATGTATGTAATAATAAATAATGTACTCTTAAATACTTGGATTTACTGCTTTTATTTAATAAGCAATATATAAAATAGTATCATTCATTTGAAATGCTATTCAGTAGATATGTTTCATTATCATTTGTGGTTATAGGTAATAGTTATTTCACAAAGCACACCACTTTTAATTTTAATTACAAGTCGGTTACTCAATTTATTTTAAGTATCGTTAAATTTAACATTATTATTGGATTTACTTTTTATTATATTGTAATTATATTTTATATATATATAGTATAATTACCTCAAAGTAGTGTAGTATTTAATACAATAAAAAAATATATTTTTTTATTCAGCTTCGTAATATATTTTCCTCTGCTATAACCATTTAATTTCTAATTATTAAATCGAAAACAAAAAACAACATTGACGGGTATATTTTGTACCTTAATAATTATATCCTTTCTATAAATATTTTTATTTTAACTAGTTATTATAGAATTAGAATATTCAGTTAATGTGAGAGCATTGTATATCTAGTAATGACATAATTATTTATTATTCTATAGTCTTGTTTTTCTTATAAGTCAAACGTGGTTGTAGTTCAATAGTGAATGCCTTAAAACATACAACTAAAAAATTACTAAATAAAATGTTTATGGAGTTCCCCGTCTAGGGTTTTGCCATATTATTATTTTTACTTAAAACTAAAGTTAATTAATGTTCTATATTTTGTAAGTGGAATTCAGAAAAATGTAGACCAGTGCAGTACTCGTGTACTTACAAATAAATTTGCAAATTATTCCGAATTGCTGTAGAGATATGTCTGGTGGCTGTTGTAGTCATTTGTCTGCAAATTCCTGAATCGATCGAAACAACCGAAGAATTACTACACTCGAATAGAAGATCGTCTGAAGTAATTACATTCTGTACGCTGAGTGCATATAGATAATGAAATTAAAATATTTTACCAATAAACAGAAACAAAAAATTCTATTATTTATAATGTTTTGGACGTTCCTCTAATAATTTTATTGGTTTAAAATTTAGATAACATATTATATCTATCAAGATCAACTACTAATAATTATTTATCTGAGATTGTCTATGCAACAGGTTTTATAAAATTTTTTTAAATAATTTTTTTTATGAAATAGGAGGGCAAACGATAGTTACAGGTGAAATGTAATCACCGCCGCTTCCGAACTCCTGCAACATCCGAAGTCTCAGAAAAGCAATGCCGGCCTTGGAATATATGTATAGTAATCTTTGTAAGCGTTTCTAGGCCGTTCGAGTACTGCTTCGAGTTCGAGTTCGAGCAATGCTTATTTAGCTAAACAAGGCTAGTTTACCTAAATATTAAGCTAACTCTTAAAATATGAAACTTATCATTTGATTTGAGTAACAAATTTGTATAAGTAATTGTTTGCAATCCTTAACAATTAAAATCTTTCTTTGGTCCATGAATACATGTAAAATGCCATTAGAAACCCTTGAGAAATGTAAAGGACAGCATACTGAGACGTACTGAGAGAAATGAAGATGTTAACGTTGCGGCTACTTTACGCTGATCTCGTGTGAGTGGTAGTAGAAATGCGGTATTGTTAACGCATAAGGTGTCATTTGGTGTACATTCTAGGCCAAATGACACCTATCTATTTACAAATTCAGGAATTCATAATCTATATACGATATGACGGGAATATATAAATATAGATTTTTTTAAAGATTGTGATAAAGTAAAAAGAGATATAATGATGAGTTTGTTAGTAAGATTTTAATAGAAAGAAACATTAAGAGAATATCTGGATTTGTGATGATACACTTTTTTTATTTAATTCTGTTTTTTATTTTTTAATTATCCCCAAATTAATAAGTATATTGAGCAAATATTTTAGCTATAAATCTTGATTTCTGACCCAAACTAAGTGATATCTTGCGGGTGGATATGCTTCTACAAAAACTGCACCTAAATAAGAAATAATTTAAACATTTCAAGACGCACACTTCAGATGTTTAGTTTACGTAAGAATCAAAATAAAAAAAATAAGATTCTCATCGACTACACGTTTGCTCAGTTTCAATAAGTTAACTGAGGGCATAATACTTACAGTGACTATTTATAACATACAGTGTACCTGATCGTGAAAATAAAAATTTGTAAATAATTATGTATATAAGGATTACAAATACATTTACGAGTATATCTTGTCCACTTTTAGTTATTTATTTAGTTGAAATTACAGTTATACTTAGGGAATGAGATGGCCAAACATGTTACTAAATTAAGCAACGGTAATATACTATCTTCAATTTCATTACATAGCTTGATACTACGTCTAATATTGTCTTAAAAGAAAAATAATGTAAAAATGAAAATAAAATTTTATAACAATTTCTACGAGGTTAATAAACCGTCCAAGGAAGTTTTAATCATAATAATCTACTGACCTCTGATCTCTGATCCTAAACCACAACTTCCAATGTGCATGCTTCAAAACATTTTTGTAGATTTATGTCATTTTATTGCATTTTTCGTATGATATATAAGTACATCTAGATTTTTGGTATAGTTATGTTCAAAGTAAATATTTTATATAACATTTATTCAATGCGAAGTTTCACTAACGGATTTTTATTTCAAATGTTACAGAGATTTGTGGATTCAACGTAGAAACAAAACTATGCAGCCAAAAGTCGACACGTTGCTAAAACAATTTTAGTCATTAGATTTTCAAATGAGCTTCAGTGAACATTTAGTTGCAATTCAGGAGCATAGTGAGGCTAAATTATGCAATATTTTAAGTAAATGCAAACAATGTTCCAAGTTGTCGCTTCAAGATTAAAACTGGTTGTAAATACTTTGCTTCGTCAGAGTAGATTATACTCGTTATATTAAATGGAAAGTAAGAGAACATTTCACCCTTAATTTTGTATAAAAATAAAATAAGTATTGGTGACATACTCAAAAGGGTGTTGCTTATTTTTGACAAGGGTCTCATCTGGACAGGTAATTTTATAGCAACCTTTTTCAAAGATATTTGGTTTCCTCTGAAATGGCGGATATTCAATGATGTATCAAGAGCCAAGGTGTTTAACTTTTTGTTGTAAGCCATTTTGGTTAAAGCAGCAAAATGCAGACGAGGTTCATTGTTAACAAGGATAAGTCGTGTTTGCGAATTTTTAATTATATGTAATATGATAATTTAATATTTATTCGCAATTATCTTTAGTCTTAAATAATATTAAAAGTCGCTGCCTAATGTATTTGAGATTTGGTGGAAAGTTTAATATTATTCAAATATCTTGATAAAAATACCATTGGCGTAATATATGTGTAAAAATATATATATAGAATTTATAACGCACTATATTCTATTTTATAACTGTTAGTTCATGGTTCTGTTATTATAACAAAATATCTTACTAGTCTTGTAAAGATACATAAAGATTTAAACGTCTTAAGATACGCATTTGTTTAATTATTATTTTGAAATATTGTGTTGTAGTTGTTGATAATTATTAGTTTGTACATGTTTTGAAACTTATTTTTTTCGTTGTGGTATGGTCACGTAATGCGGAACGATAAAAAGTTCGAGACGTCTTTACTTTGAATGTGAATAGCTTTAAGATAAGAGGGCTGTTAGATGAAATGATGGATGGGTATTGAATTTTAACAAATTCATAAATATAAATCAATATTATTACGATTTCCTGAATAATAATGTGGAAATATTAAAAATAGTAATTAGTTTGGTCAATTACCTCTGCAAAATGATTGATTTGATTTTGTAATAAGTAAATCAAGAATACTTATACAGTCATATGTGCTTTTACTCAAAAACTAAAATATCTGCTGAAATATAATTAAAAAGAGCAGTAGGGATAGTAAAAGTAAAGTTTCATAAATTCCTATGTTGCTGACTTCGAAATATTCCAGTTCTTAACTTTGAAAGCGTTTTTTGTAATATTATATTTTGTAATTCGATATTTCCAAATACTCTTTGTTATACGAATGTATGAGTATGTTATGAGATATTCATATGAAATTTGGTTTTATTTTAAATGTTTTAATTCGTTTAAATATATGTAAATTATCTTAACTATTATTTAATAAAACATCATATAATTTTTTTGATCAAAGTCCATGTTCACACATTAATTATATGTTTAAATGAAAACATAAGTCTTATAAATATTGTACAGTAAGTAAGAATTTTTTTATTATATCAAATTTATCTGATATATACTTGTTTATGTATAAAACATCGCTTGTGTATGAAATTATTATATTATTTATGAGTTGAAGAATATATAAATTATTTAAGCAAATAAATTACATTGTTCTTAGTTATTTAAATTGTAAATGTTGTACTTGTTGACATCGGCTAATTCTGTGAGGAATTTTATCTTTGAAGTTTTTACGAAAAAGAAATCAGTTTTATAATTCTAATAAACTTGTTTTATTAAAACTTTCAAGTTAATTATTTCAAGACCCTGAAAATGTTTTGATAATTTAATGAAAAATTTATCTCTCCAAGGATTTCGTAATGTAGTTTTTTTTATTTAAAATTTATTGTTACAAATTGTTAAATTTTATATAATATATTTAAATAACATTTTATACATGCCTATTAAATAATAATATATCTTATATAGATGCTTTTGCCCTTCAATATTTACACTATCGAATCCTAATAAGTCCGCCATGTTGACAATCATGTTATGTGGAGAATAAAAAAAGAATTTTACTTAAATCCGTTCAGTCAAAGTTATTTAAAAGTAGTTGTGTCTAATCAAAACTTGATATACCTAATGAACAAGTTTAAAAATTTGAAAAATCGATCAAAAAATCGGGAACAAATCTCATCACTTCATTCGAAAAACTTATATTCGAGTATCGCATTAACTCAGTAAATACAGTATTTACAAAGCATAAACAAAATAACGACGTATCAGATAAAGTTGGATGCAATGTTACCGAATATTACAGAGTATTTAAGTGGCTTATTAATAATAGACTGTAGTTTAATTTTTTTTTCTTAATATGTTATATAAAATTTCATTATGACGAAGTAATGTACATGACACTTTAATTAATCACATACTTCAAAACGACGTGACTGGAAATATTATAATCTACTATCTGTGGTACAAAAGCGGTTCACTTAATACCTTTCACGTTGTCACGCTTTGTATGTCATTAACATCTTAAAGGGTTAAAATATTATAAACCTCTAAAATGTTATAGTAAAAGTTTATTTTTAAATAAAGAAACATTTATTAAACAAGGCGCTTTGCAAATAAAGTTCTTATATTTTATATTTGAATAGAAATAACCTTTTAGTACATGACGCCTCATTACGTACGTCGTTTCGCTATTCAAGAATTGTTTTGATTACTTACGTTCTTTACAGATATATAGTCATTTTATTCTTTAAATACTTAATACTTGGTCTGCCACTATGCACGGCGGTGGAGCGGAGAGCAGTATTGTTGCTGATTGAGTTTCGCATATTTGTAAAATTAGCAGAGTAAATAGTAACTAAAATCCTAAGCCGAATAAGAACTCGCGCGTGCGATTTTATAAAGTTCCACATGTTATCTCTATGGGATACACTGACCATTTAATAAAAAACAACCATCACAAATGTCACCAAAAAACTTCAGGGCCTATAAAGTCATTGTCCTCGACCAATTATATTATACCAATATTTACAATTATTCGTCTAGGTGATAGGAGAAGTAGCATTAGTAACGAAACACACTTTTGACCAGTAAGACAAACAAATAAAAAAATATATTTCTAGTATATAAATACTTTTATTTCATATTATTACGATTATAGAATTAATTGTTATTAATTATCTTGCAACACTATACCGACGAAAAATACGTCAAACTTCATTAAAAAAGCGGCAGATGAATGTCAAAATATGATTAATTGTAATATTATACTCAAAAGATATGTTATAATGCCAATATTAAAAAAAAAAAAAAATCCACTTTCGACTTTTATTTTCTAATTAGGCACAGGATATACCTAAAAGGATCGGCAAATTTGCAGTGTCCTTTTAATATACGGAAAATTCACATACCATACTTAATAATTTAAACTTTATCGTAAAATATTTATATACAGATCTTCATATATATTGAGACCGCAATGTAATAACAGACACAGACACGTTTTCGTGGTTATAATGTCTCCAATTTCAAGTCACGAAATGCCTTCTCACGCAATTGTCTTGTCACTTTTTCGCTAAGATTCCCACGTATTTTACGGACATAATTAATATAAAATTGTTTGTTTGATAACGAATAATACTTCTATTATTTTGATAAATTTAAGTGAAGATTTATAAATTATGAGTTGTGCTTATATTTCGTATTGCCTGTAAAAAAATTTAACTCAATTAGAGACAAGATGGTGATAAATTTTAAATGTAATTTAATTTAAAATAAATATATATTACAAAAATTTATGTTTTTTTAAATAAAAGTAAAACTATTTAAAGTGATGACATATGTGTATCTCATAAATTAAAAGAAAGGAATATTCAGCTTATAACGTTTTAACATCTATCTTTTTTTTTTTTTTTTTTTTTTTTTTTTTTTTTATTTATTATTTTAAAGATACAAAAGTTTTCTTTCTTGGTGTCCTAAAACTCTCAAGAGTTTATTCGAACACTGCACATTCCTCTTAATATTAGAACAAAATTAAATTAAATAAATTATATAAATGCAAAAATTTTAAAATAATAGTTTGAACCTGTATTAAATTCAACTTACAAATTATAAATTACTACTTAAATAAATACTAAAATATAACTGACACTATTAATTAAAGATTATAAATAAAAGCAAATAAATGAAATATAAAAAGTAATAATCGAATGACATCTCATTGAACAACCCGCACGACAACAAAACCGGTTTTAACTTTCAAGCGCCTCGACACATACAGAGTGCTCCACATCTACACACAATTTAATTTTTAAAATATGATTTAATTCTGGCTTTTAAGTTTTTTGTATTAATAGAATCTCTTAATGGCAGAGGAAGATCATTTATTAGTCTTGGGATAATATATTTCGTAGTTCTTTTACCATAGAGGTTGTTCGCCCGTATAGTATTTATTTTCTTCGAGACTATTCCTCTTGTAAAAAATGAACTTGATTTCAGGTTGTCTTTAAAGTCTAGAAAGTTTTCTATAATATATATATATAATATATATATAGTTTTCTATAATATAATCGGAGTTTTATTTTCTGTCGAATTGAAAGTATTTTACATTGTGTATAGATCTGGGTTAAGTCATTTTTATACTTGATTCTAATTTTATTTGGCAAAATTTGTTTTAATATTTTAATTTCTAAATTTTCTATTTGATTAATATATGTATCAAATGTTCGTCCATAGCTGCTTAAACCATAGAATATAATACTTTCTCCCAAAGCTTTATATATGTGTAACCTTATATTATATGGAATACATCTTTTAATAATACTGATTTTGGCTAATATTAGGCGCAATTTAGAGCATACGTAATTTATATGAGGACCCCAATTAAACCTGTTATCTATTATGAGACCCAGGTATTTATGATGTGTTACTTGTTCAATGGATTCACAGTTACAGGTTTTAGGCGCGTTATGTAAGCAGTCATGGTTGTGGTATATTAGATTCAGTTGACCTGGAGCTTTCATGTGACAGGAGTGTATATGCATTAATTTAGTTTTTTTAACATTTATGATAAGACCATTATCGTGTGCCCATTTGCAAACCATTGTAAAGTCAACTTGTATTTGCTTTAACGCGTTTACGACATCCCTGTCCGCAGCTATAATACATGTGTCGTCCGCATATTGGAATGTAGTACAGTTTTTAATCACATTATTAATATCGTTCGCAAAAGCTAAATAATGAAGTGGGCCTAGGACTGATCCTTGCGCTGTTCCACAAGTAACTTCGGTCTGTTCACTTAGAGCATTAGCTATTTTTACTACGTATGAACGATTGCTAAGGTAATTTTGACACCAATTTAATAGAGACCCTCTGATTCCTGTGCTGTCTAACTTTTCGATAAGGATATCGTGACTAAGAGTATCGAAGGCTTTGGTGAAATCTATAAAAATTGCCACAACATGGTTTCTAGCATTAAGTTTTTCGCAGATGTGGTCGGTGAATTTGGAAAGTAGTTGAGTGGTGCTTTTGTTAGGTTGGAAGCCGTATTGGTTTTTTGATAATATATTATTTCTATTATAAAATGACTGAATTCCATTACTGATGTGAGTTTCTATTATTTTGTTGATGATTGGAAGTATAGTAATAGGTCTGTAATTTTCGTATTCGTTTGATTTACCATTCTTATAAATTGGTCTAACTATACCTGTTTTTAGTTCAGTGGGATAAGTACCGTCTCTAATACTCAGATTTATTATTTTTGAAATGGCGCGTGCTAATTTTTGTGACAGGAATTTAATGTTAATAGGATGAATCTGATCAAAACCTGCAGACTTGTTTATTTTTAGTTTATTGATTATTTTTAGAATATCATCTTCAGTTGCCCTTTTTAATAACATAGATACATTGCTTGAATTTATATACTGTTCCTTCTTGAGCAATGAAGTTGTGCAAGGGATATGGTTTCGTGTATTTTGCTCGAAAGTTTCTTTAAATTTATTTGCTATAACTACTTCATCAGTAAAGGATGTTTTAAAGTTGTCTAATATTTTTTCGTCCAAAGATGTTATGGTTCTCCCTGTAAGGTTATTTAATATTAGCCACAGCTTTCGCATGTTGTTTCTGTTTTTGTTAATTTCGTGTATGTAATATTTATTTCTATTTTTGTCAATTATTTTATTGCTTTTATTTCTAAATTTGTTATATTGTAAGAGTAAAATTTTATTAGATGGATCTTTGATTAGGTTATTTAAAAGTAGATTTTTATATTTTGACCTGTTTATTATGTCCTTATTTATCCATGGTTCAGTCTTACGCTTTGTATTTAAAGTTATAGTATATTTTGATTTTTCGTAACAGTTTTGAATATTATTTTTTATATATGCGTACATGCTAATAGGACAATCTAATTGATCAATATTATCCCATGAAATTTCGTTAAGTAATTTATTAAATAATTTAAAATCATATCTTGTAATCGATATTGGAACATCCTGTATGTGCGATGCACCAACTAACGAGACGATAGTTGTGCGGTGATCCGCCAGTACAGTGCCGAGCACTGCGCAGTACGCGTCCTGTGTCCGGGATCTTATAAAAATATGGTCTATACAACTTTTAGTCATAGTATCTTGTCTGGGTTCTAATCTTGTATATTCGTCAATCCCGCACACAAGGCCGCACTGGTGCAGTGTATTCAAGTATCTGTTACAAACAGTGTCTTCAAATTTAATATTAATATTAATATCGCCAAGAAGAATCATATCCAGTGAATGATATTTATGTAATATGCTTTTCAGCTCGCTAACAAAACAGTGTTTGCTTGTATGTGGTGGTCTATAAATTGCACATAAATAGATTGTTTCATTACTATAAGTGTAAATTTTTCCAAAAAGACATTCGAAATTTAACGTCGCTAGTGATATTATATTAAATTTATGTTTTTTAAGGCAGTAGATTATTATTCCACCCCCTTTTTTGTTTTTACGTAGGTTTATGTGCATTTTATACCCATTTACATGAAACATGGAACTTAAACTGTCGGTTATATTTACTTCTGTTAAAACTATAATATCTATTTGGAAACTGCTATCGCTAATCAATACATGAAGTTTAGAAAAGTTCTTAATTAACGATCTGATATTAATATGAATACAAGTGAGAGTACTGTTCATGCAGTTAGGTATACACCGCCAGTAATCAGATATATCAGCGCAATTGGAAATTTTAACAATGTTTTTATCCATAATAAGAGTTTATAAGAGAAAAAATAAAATAAAATAAAATAAAAATAAAATATACAAATGAAAAATATAAATAAATAAAAAATAATAATATATATATACGTTAAATTAATTAAGTTGACGTAGATTTAATTTTAAGAATATCTGACTCAGATCTTATGACCAATAACTCACTATTATCGTCCCGGCGTGCGTAAATTCTACCATTCTTACACCAGACGTATTTGTGTGTAATTTTGAGCTCCTGTTTAGTTTTCCAAAGTAGGTTCTTGATAAATGGAGTTAGAGCCTCTCTGATAAAAATTCTGGATCTTAATAATTTCGGCTCCTCGCTTGTGATGACGTCACCGGTAGTTAATGGCACTTTTTTCGCAACTGCAAGCCAATTTTTCTTGGTATCTTCATTGATCATGGTCATATGAATAACACGGGGTTTGCCTGTATGAGATCGCCTTGCGTGTTCCATGTCGGTTATATTTAGGTTTAGTTTGATGGCTGCTTTTTTTATCATGTCATTGACGTTTTCACCAACAGTTTCCGGCACTCCGGCTAGCTCAAGCTTATTGCACAGTCCACTTTGTTCATTTTCCATCAGCCGTTGTTCAATTGCATTAACTTTGTTTTCCAGATATTTATTTTTATTTATTAAATCATAATTTTTATTTTCCAACTCTATTATTCTTACTTTAAATAATTCCATAGTTTCTAGACATTCTTCAACTTTGTCACTAAGAAACTGCACAGATCGATTAGTATCTTCTAGTTCTTTTTTTAATATTTTTTCCATTTCCTTTGTAATACGTGAAATGAGATGCTTTGAATCCACAGGGAACTCATCTTCTTCTTCATCGTCAGAGGGCACTATACATGTACTTTTTCTAAATGATGTGGTACACGTATTACACGTCCATTCAAGATTTTCGGCAGCTCGTAATGCTGCTAGTTGTTTGTTAGTAAGACCAGCACATTCTGTTTTAGCATGAACCAATAAACCACATTTATTACATTCAAGTCCCGGAGATTTTGCTGTTACACTTTTTTTACAATTTGCACACTTTATAACCATCTTGTGGGTATTTGGAGAAAAAAAAACTATTAATTTTTAAATATCGACCGACTTGATTGACGACTGAGCGAGGAATCCAAATCTTATAATTTTAAATGGAAATGTTGAATAAATATAAATTCAGAAGAGATGTCAGATATGTCTTTGTAAACATTTTGGCAGAAGTGTCTTCATAGATGTATGCAGTTTGTTTACGTTTCCTGACACTTATAATGTTCTTCTATTTATAATTAAACTTTCGAACTGTTTGTACTTTGTACTAATGTCGGTTGTTAATAGAAATTTAACTGAAGTTTTATTGAAATATTGCTGTATTCCAACTATTAAAGTTACGAGTTTAAAAAAATATGTCAGTATTTAAACTATTTAGGAATGATATTGTTACAAAATTTAAAAGAAAATCTATTGCAACGAGCATATTGCTATGATCTAAACTCAACAGTTCAGTAAAAAAAAAATAAACATGCAACCGAAGTAAGCAAAAAATAATAAAAACATGTTGCTATTAATGATCTTTAACACATAGAAAAATTTCAATTTACTGGAGTTCTTTTGAAATTAAATTACCTTTGGAAGGCAAATTCAATTCATGCTGACGTTGGAATTACGCCATTTACTAAATTAAACACCGAAACGTAATCAGAATCAAAGGAAACCTTCTTGAAGTGCTTAAATAGAACAGATATCGCTTTGAATTTACCCTGTTAGCTATCTGAAAGCTACGGCTTCAATAACTAAATATTCTGTGAGCTTTGGCAAACCGTTAAGACTCTTTATTTCTGAACGTTAAACCTAAAGGTATTAAGGAAAAGTTTCTTTAGTATTTTGCTTTTATTTTTTCTTAAGTTAGGTAAAATATGACAATATTAAAAAAAATAACACTTAAGAAATATTAAAGAGCAAGAATTAAACAGCATTTAATAACAAGTTTTATAAATTCAATATTCATTTTCTATACTATAAGATAAAAAACACAAAAGTCATTATATACAAAATTATATTTTTTATTATGTACCGAAATTGACAAGTCTATTATATTTAACATCCTAACAACCCAGTCATACTCTACATTTATTACTTTGCAAGCATCTGGTTATAGATATTTGAATTATCAACTGTGATTGCTTGATAAGTGTTACGTTTTATGTTCAGCTTTCATAGTTTTGTCGTGTTCAGCTCTATTCTCTAAATAGATCTTGTTAACAAGAAGGATCTGTGAAAATAAACTAGACTTAACTGAAGTAGTTTGAGTAGTTTTTTAGTACCAAATAACATGGTATATAAGATTTTCTTAACTAACGAAACGACAAGAATAGGTAGTTGTATCTCCAACATACGCTTTCTTGGAATTTTATGTGTATCCATAGCTACAATTAGTCACTGTTATATACATATAAAAACAACGTTATTACCAGGAGCAATATGTTTGTCAAATTTTATTCATACAAGGGTACGTATGCGTATATATGAATGGAATATAACCGTTAAATAAGCTTAACGCACATAAATAAAAGCAAGCATATTTCTATTTAAACAATTAACAAAAAACCCAAGTAATATTTTTTTTTTTGGGAACTTTATATAAAATTTTTGTTTATATTTTTTTTTAAAGTGTTTTTATTTCCCTTTTCAATTATATTATTTTTATCATTGAATCTTACTTATTTTAATTTTATGTGTTAACAAAAAAATATTCGTTCTAGTTGCAGTAAGCGGTTTAGTAAGCTTCTATGTTTCAACTGTGCAGTGGACCGCTGTGTTGAACCGGCGAGCCAAATTAGTGCTTGGAGCAAAGTGTCCCTCTGTCCTAATTAACAACCCCACACAAAGGACGTATTGTTTCTCGCCAATGCTCATTTACATCATAATACAGTTGCTTGCTATTTTAATGGCAGAATTAACACTATATTTAATCCAGGCACACTTAGACACTGTACTCCAATATGAATATGAATGAAATGACATAAAGTAAAATAAGTAATTTAAACAGGTTTTATTAAAGCGTATTAAATATAACGTCATTTTGTGTTAGTGGTTACTTTAATTTGATTTTTTTCAAGATGTATTCTCTACCCCTCAATCCTTTTTATTTAATGTACATATAATATACTATATTATTGCATATTTTGTATTGACAAAATACGCAAACGTTATATTTATGGTTTGTTACTTGGAAAGTAGGTTGGCATTGTTTTTATAAATATGATAATATGATAAATAAATCGGTAATTGTATATTTTAATTCATAATTATAAATTGAAATTATATCAGATTGAATTATCTCTTGAATACAAATTATGATATTGTGATAACGTAATTAACTATTATGTAATTAACAGTAAATTACGATATATGAATATAGGAGGACATGAACATGTATAATTTATATATACATATACATGATGATTACATCTGTTCAAATCCTTGAGAATTAAACATTCAGTTTTCCTTTTAATAAGTTATCTTAGCTGTTATAAACATTATGCATTATAAAAGATTGAAATAAAAAGATTATACCTTGTTTTATAGTACATTGATAAAGAATTTAAACATGACTCAAACAGGCCTTGTAATATCAGTTTCAGAATAAAAATCTTACATTTCAGAAATATTACTTTATTAAAATATTAAAATATTAGAACCATATATAAATTAACTAAAAAACTTTGTAGGTTTTACTAACAAACATTCTCACAAAAAGAATTGCAGAATTAGTTAGGGGCCTCTCTTCATTACGAAACAATCGTCGCAGTTGTGTTTGTGAACTCGCGTCACGTTCTTAGTATTAATTTTTGGTTTATTGAATAGTACGTGACTTCCATACAAATGTTGCGAAGGGCTTCAATAAATTAGGTTTAGTTTAACCTCGAGGCACTTAGAATTTATTATAAGAGACCTATGTATTATTGAAATAACAATAAAAGAAACATCTATTTATTAAGAACTATACATTAAGGAAAAAATAAATGTAATGTACACCCAAGTGTGTATTTATTATTATTGTGTGTGTTTATTAAATTTACGTTTATTAAATTTATTCAATTATGACGTTTTTACTTTTTCAGATTCATCTATTCCGGTGTCAACTTTTTAAACTTGTTTTTAAAAGCAATTTGAAAATTAGATTAATCATTCAAGGAACGTATTGTATATTGAATATATGTTTAAAAGAATAAACCATTAAGTGAGAATATATATTAAATAAATAAATAAATATGTTTTATATACAAGGACAGGATACCGCATACTTCCATATGAAAATTTTAAATACTCCACAATTTGAGTTATTTTCAATAAAGTACCACAATATTTTGAGTCTGTACACGCTTTGCTAGAACATACGGCGTTGGGTAAGTTATCCCTCTGGAGCCGGTAAGGTTAAAACGTGCCTTGATTTTATTGTAGCAATAATAAGAATTGACTTTTTTTTTATTTCTAACAAAGTTCATAATAAAAGTTTTAAATAATATAAAAAGATTTTTAGGTGTTTACAATTATGATGTTATTAGAAAATATTAGTATTGTGACCAACTTCGGAAATCTTTTACATAAATTCACTTCAAAATATTAAGAAATAAATCCTATGTATATTGATGTTTGTGAAACAATAAGCACTACAAAGAAATACGTGACTGGGATTGATCTGTAATTTATTTTGGAATTACTTTTCTTACAAAAGTATGTATTTCGAAAAGTATTGAAACTGGCCCTCCTGACATTTCCTTTTGACGTACACAATTGATCAATCAACGTAATCATTCAATATACAGATTCAAAAAGGAGATTAAATAAAAAAATAAATAGTTCAGGAACTGAATATATTTATTATTTTTGATATCTTCAAGGAATCCTTTCACATAAAATTTTTGATTAATTTATCATGTTATAACGTTACGACAATAAATTTTCGTAAATAATAAATATAACATTAAAAGATATTTTTTATAGGTGACAGATACTAAATATCGACGTTCGTTGACATTAGCACTGAGAATTAAAAAAGAAAAGGTTTTTTTTACAAAAATGTAGAAGTAGATCTGCCAGGTTGTTCAACTCTTAGCATTAACTTTTGAATTTTTTTAATAAGCTTGTTGCACAAATGTTAAATAACTTTATAAAAAGGTCAAGAAAGCACTTATTAATATGACTGAATATTTACATCTAATAAATATTTATTTCATTAGATGCTACTTTAAATATATTAATACAAAAAAAAATATTTTAAGTAAAATAATATTGTTCTGTTGAAGTCAGATTATTCAGGTTAGTTTTTCATAAACGACGGCATTTGCAAATATTTAATAAATTTACACAAAACATTGGCTATAGCTAAAAGCACAATACGAAAGAGTTCATTATTATATTTATCGTTATTCATCAATTAAACTTGTATAATTTACTCGATTCAATAATTTATCGCTTTTAATATTTTTGAGTAAGTTTTTCTTCATAATGATTTTCACATAAGTAAAGTTAGCTGTAAACTATATATATACATAAATTGTTTCTCAAACTAATTTAAACTAAGGCAGCATAATTCCGTGCAATATAAGATTCGAGTAAAGTTCTTGTGGAAAACATTGTTACTTTCTTTAAACTTCGATAGTTTATAAATTCACTCTTTATTATTTAGACATTATTATACCTATTATTAAAACTTTAACCTATTATATAAAATAACCTTTCTCCATATCGACACTTACACAAACTTGTGAAGTTTCAGTTTTCCATATAATAAGACATTGCCATCTTATATATAAAATTAGAAACTATAGAGTTTAATTAAATATAAAAATATATAATTAGTAAAAATTATAATTTAAACTGATTTTTACAAAAAAAAAATATCAGTTTTATTTATTTTTCTTAATGATTTACAGTGATAATTTTACACTAAATTCTTTATTGTTTGATGTCGTAATTACCTAAGTAAAATATATCGTTTACTATAATTTCCAAATAAACTGCATAGTAGATTTGAGAGTTTACACGTTCTTCCTTTGGAAATGGTCTGGAACGAGAGCTCCGTACAAATGTTGTTTTGAAGGGCTTGTCAATTATTTTTAATTAGTTGATTTTTTTTTTGGAAATTCAGATCTGTAAAAAGAGAAATATCTGACAACTGCCTGATGCCCGTTATTAGAAATATTGTCTGTTAAAATCACACTTTTAAGGGATTGCTGCGAAAGTTCCTGACAAACCTCGTCTATAGCAATTAAAGAGGAATGTATACATGTAGTTATAATTCTTGGTTGCTTTATCCTCACTTGAGACTCTATTACGATTTTGTATATTTTACATTTAAAACATCTAATTTGAGAATGACACTGTGTGTTCACGTGTCCATAATGCCAACAATTTGAATTATAAGGAAATTTATGTTTCAATGGGAAGGAAATTTGCAGTTTACGATAAGTATGAATTTTGGTAGAAAGTAATCATCTTATAAAAAATTACTAATTGAGTTGGGACCAAGGTTACAAGATTAAAAAAATATATATATAAATAATTTATAAAATCACTGGTACTAATGCTTTGAGCACTAGAATACTGGACATAATTTAAATAACTAAATTTTCAAATTATTTATGTATTGTATCTATTTTTAATATATATCACATAAAATGTTTATTATAAGGCAAGTTTAAATTTGTACAGAAATGATAAAGGTAAGAGGGTTTTCAGACTAGCTTGCACCCACGTGACGTTGTGAATAATAATCATAAACATAAACATAAACATTGAAAGACAGATAAAACGTGCTTTAAATTATAAGCAGTATTTAAAAATTATTACACTGTAAATTTGTTACAGCCTATATAAAAATTCCTGTTAAAAATAAGTAATTTTCTAACAATTAAATATGACAACCCACAAAAATATATATATACATTTTAGGAGACCCTTTTCATAACTTGTGCTTAGTATTTTACTGGAGATACAAATTTCAATTTAAATTTGTGAAAAATAAGACTGTGCTTTAAAAATCGGAGTGCCTTAAATACTGTTTACTAAAAAAATATATTATAAGACCTTGTTTTTGAAATTTTTTATAAAAAAATTTAGCTATGTTTTAAAAAGATACAAATTGATAAGGAAACATAATAACTAAAAACATATAACTTTTAAAAAAATTCGTGGTGTACCTTTTTCAAAAAAATAAAAGTCTTAAAGCAATGATAACCTTAAAATGAACATTAATTTGATAATTAAAGTTTACTATTAAAACTGGTAGTCCAGCTTTTGGGACACTTTTCTTTTCTTCTCTTTTCACGACACTGTACATTGGATCTCGTCTTTCCTCGGTCACGACTCAACAGCTAAGCCATTTTACTAATGTGCTTGCTTGTGATTTTGTTACTCATCTGCGTCAATCAAAGCCGAAACTTCCTTACGACTCAGCATAACCTGACCATCATAAATTGTACTCCTAAGACGTTCTGCTTTTGTTGTATTTAAAACTGTAACCCTCGTAATGATAATTGTTTTTGCAAGTACAATAAAAGTAATACTTCTCAAAACGACAATCGTCTGCCCCTTTAACAAAAAAAATGTGACAAGCCGGGATTAACCCAGTGATTTTCATTCAAAGTAGAAAGATATAAATAAATTAATTAATAAGTAAAATTGACTTTATTCATGGATAGAAAAATTAATAAATACAGTAAGGTTTTCAACCTCTAGGATACTGTTTCTGTGGATTTACTGTGTCTGTGTCTGATTTACCTTGGTGATTTGAACATTTCAAATATTTAAGTTCTTATCGAAATGTTGTGATTGTTTATATAACGGGCTACACTTAGCTGAAACCCATTATCTTCAGTCTACCTCGGAATATTTGCTTAGGAGTAGATCGTAATGGAAAGATAACAAGAGACCCAAGATACTCCACCCCAAGGTATGTCTGATTAAAGTTCTAAAAATATTAAACACATGTAACAAAGAAAATTTTTTTACTTTGGGTTTGAATAAATTTTATGAAAAAAAAACAGAATATTAACTTATAGCTCCCATAACATTAACATTTATTTAAAAAAATATATCTATATTTTTTTAAATAAATGTTAATAATAATCTTATTATTGTTAGAATTTTAGTATTTAATTTTAAAACATCATTACTTGAACGTATCTCATTAAAAAAATATGGCAGACGGAGCATATTTCATACATTCTATTTATATTGTAGCTTTCGTTAAACGTCACCCCAATAGCGCAAATATTTTTTTATAAACCACGTAAACCCGGTGTTCAGTTTTGTAAATGAAACTAAAACACCGGTTGGTCAATTTCACTGAACATCTTAACAAATCTAATTACATGAAACTTACACTAAACTCAGTTCAATTCATTTTTGTCACCGTCGCCTAATTGTTATCAATTTGTTAAAATTATAGACAGTGTTTTAATAAAAGTGTAACATTTGTTACATAACGTTACTATATGGAAAGCGCCTAAGTTGAATTCCTATTACTTTGTATTTAATATTATATTCTGTCGATACAGCATTTGCGTAATGTTCCCATAAGTTTTATTGTATAAGATATTTTGTAAGAATGACCATTCCTTATTCCCACTTCGAAGGGGAATCATCATTCATAGGTTTAGTTTGTTTTAATTAGATTAAAGTTAATTTTAAAATCATTTCGGGTTTTTTTTAAGTCCTCTGGCTGTCGCAAACGTAATTGGCGCAGTCGGTAGGATATTCGCGGGAGACTTCAAGACCACATCTCACATCGATAATCGCGTCGCGAGTCACCCGGGTTGGCTATCAAGCACCGTTCCGGATATCCTGTATCTACGGACCTGCTGCAGACCAGAGGAAGAATCCAAAAATCGATTCACGGAGAAAACCAAGAAATGATATATTTGTAAGTACACCTGAATTATTCTCGTGTTGCTCCTTTGAATCTTAAACCTCAAGATTTATCATCCCAGAGCCTTTAGTTCGCGGGAGCCTGAATCGCGCCAGGCCCGCAGACAATTAGCAGATAATAATAGAGATATCATAGGATTAGATAATTTAGAGTTAGAAATCTTTAAGTTAAAAAAAGTAATAATGACGCCGTATAACCCAGACGAAATTTTTAAAGCCCTTCGTTTAGTCCCGGAATTTGATGGTAACCCTAACGTCCTTACTCGTTTCATTAAAATTTGCGATTCCTTAGCTACGCAATATCTTAGTAGTAACCCTGATAGCGAGTTTTCTAATATTTGTCTAATAAACGGAATTTTAAATAAAATAACAGGGACCGCTGCATGCACTATAAATTCAAACGGTATACCAGAAAGTTGGCTAGGCATTCGAACAGCCCTCATTAATAATTTCTCAGATCAACGTGATGAGACAGCTCTATATAATGACCTCTCTATAGCAACACAGTGCAATCGAACACCGCAGGAATTTTATAATCATTGCCAAACTTTATTTAGCACAATTATGACTTATGTGACCTTGCATGAGACCATACCTACCACAGTCCAAGCGAAACGAGAGCTTTACAAAAAAGTTACGATGCAGGCATATGTACGTGGTTTAAAAGAACCCTTAGGATCCCGTATACGATGCATGCGCCCGGATACGATTGAGAAAGCTCTTGAGTTCGTTCAAGAAGAGCTTAATGTCATGTATTTGCAACAACGTGACTCCCTTAAAGTCCAAACAACCCCTAAACCACCCCCTGCGTTACAACCAGTAGTATTTACTCCTACAAGACCTTATAACACTCCTGTACCTAACTGGCGAGCCCCGTTAAATCAGCGCCCTATGGGACCCCCACCGCAACCTTTTAAATTCCCGGTAAATGGACATAATCAACCACGCATGCCTACTAATACACAAAGAATGTTCGCTGCACCTCCACCAAATTACAACCCTCACAGTAACATTTTTAGATTACCACCCCGAAATAACCCATCTCAAGGCCATCAACCCATGAGTGGTGTCCAACCCTTTTCACCTAAAATTTTACCTTTAAATAATTATAATTCGCAATTAAATAATTTTAAATCAAGAGAAATGAATGTTAATGAATGTGCGACATATGACGACTCGTATTACGACCATTGTTACGAGCCGGAGTACAATTACTATACCGACTATTACGATACTCAGTTTGCCCCCGGATTTTCTCATGAATTAAATAATAATTTAAATGTGATTTCTGATAATAATTCTTTTGATTCTCAAACACAATTAGAACAACATCAACAGGATTTTCAGGAGATTTCGAAATCACAAAAAACCAAGATAGAAATAAATGTTCAGACGCAAAGACAGCTTCCGTATATACAAATAGAGAACCCTCCATTAAAATTTTTATTAGATACCGGTGCTAATCAATCTTTTATAAGACCCGAAGCCGTCGAGAAATATTTCGCTCATTATCCCTTGAAATTAGATCCTTTTGAAGTAACCAACATACACGCGACAAGTAGGAATAATTACTCTATTAGCTTGCCGTGTTTCGCAGAATTTAACGATGTTAATGGTATTAAGTTATTCGTATACCGATTTCATGAATACTTTGACGGACTTATAGGTTTAGACTTGTTAAGTAACTGGGAAGCTCGTATAGATTTAAAAGAACAAAAACTATTTACAAAAAATGCGTCAAACCCTATTCGAATGTATAAATCGTGTAATTTTAATTTATACGAAGATATGATCCCCGCGGAAACTTCTAAAATTATCCATATTCCCGTCAATATTAAAGAAGACGATGTTTTTATTAGAGAAAAAATACATGAATGCCCTACTTCTGTAGAACATAATCGTTGTTATTTAGATATCGAAAATCCAACATCAAACGATATTATATTCTCGCTCGATCGTCCGGCTCACGCGGATTTATTTAACGCTGAGTGCACGAGTACTCAACAACTAAAGACTCGCACACAAGACGTTATTTCACGCTTACGTACGGACTACCTAAACCCAGAGGAAAAGGCTAATCTCATAGCTCTTTATTCTCGTTTTTCTGACGTATTTTACATTGATGGTGAAAGATTAAAGTTCACAAATAAAATTAAACGCCGAATAATAACTACCGATGAAGTTTCTGTGCACGCTAAGAACTACCGATATCCCTTTATACACCGACAGGAGATAAAACTTGAGAGCCTTAATGACGGACCAGGACTATTACTTTTCAAACTCGGACCCATTAAACTAACTACGCACTATCATACATTCATACAGTATGTAAAATTAGATGACATCGAGACAAATATTCATTCATTAGAGACTCAACTGCTTGACTGTAAAAATCGCATGAGTAATATAACCTTTAACCTGTACGAAATTAAAATTAACTACCTCGCTAATAAGCTTGGCAATATTTTAAAACAATTACAATCTTTAGAACCAAGTAGAGTAAAAAGAGGTCTTATGAAAAGATTAGGTTCTATGATAAAAAGTTTAACCGGTAATTTAGATCACGATGATGCGTTGAAATGTAATGAGGCAATTAAAGTATTAGAAAATAATCAAATAAAATTATTATCTGAATTTAACAGTCGTATTAATTTAAGCAAGGAGTGGATGTCAAAACACGGAATAGGATAAATAGTACTTTAGCATTAATATTACAAAATAAGGCTATAAGTATAAATTTTTCTCAACTTTTGGAACTAGTTAGTAAAAATATAGAAGATTTATCTTTAGTATTATTAAGAATAGAAAATAGTTTAGCGTTTATCCATGCTTCTAGTACACATCATTCTATTATAGACATTGTAGTATTAGAATCGTTTTAAAGTTAAAATCAATTTACTCAGAAGATCAAGTGTTAGATTTAGAACTTAGGGAATTTTACAACATTATTAAACCAGGATCAAATTTTTTTGAATAAACAAATAGTCTTTATATTTAAATTTCCTATTTATTCTAAAGAAACTTATGATTTTTATAAGTTATCAGTAGTACCGAATTAACATAACCATGCTCTTATCCCACCCTTTCCTTTCCATGCAACAATCGAGATATCACTTGTGTACATGGAGGCTGAATGCCCGAAGGTAAAAAAACTGGTATCTCTGTGAGAAAGAAATTCATCATCAGTTACGCACCAAATCAGATTGCATTCAGGAGTTGATCACCAATCAAGTTTTACAAGAAACCTGTAAATTCACTACAGTCAACTTAACTAAAGAAGCTATGGAGAAACTCGATGACCAACACTACGCTCTGTCCTTTCCTCAACAAACGAAAGTACAACTAATTTGTAATCGAAAGGACTACACATCATTACAAGGTTGTAACCTGGCTACAATTCCCGCTGGATGTCGTTTGAATTCGGAACGATTCACCATAGCAAATCAAAGAAAATCAAAGGACAACCCCTCCAATTGATGAAAATACCCTATGACGTCGTAAAGCAGTCTACGAAAGCGACTCGTATCCATTTAAAATCGATTGATCTCCAAGGATTATATAATATTCAGGACCAACTTATGATCCAGACTCCTATTCAAATTAACGAAGTACCAAAACACGCCTTATACCATACTACAATACCATTCTACAGTATACTATTGAGTGCAAGTGTACTCGGAACTATCATAGCAACTCGACGTTACTTATGGAAATGTAACAAAGATGACAAGAAGCACCAGCCATCGCTCGAGATCCTGCCAACATCCGGCGAACCCGAGACCATTCCGGCAACATTTTCACTAAAAGTACTGAAATAGTCGCCGTTCCAGGGGGGGAGGTGTTACATAACGTTACTATATGGAAAGCGCCTAAGTTGAATTCCTATTACTTTGTATTTAATATTATATTCTGTCGATACAGCATTTGCGTAATGTTCCCATAAGTTTTATTGTATAAGATATTTTGTAAGAATGACCATTCCTTATTCCCACTTCGAAGGGGAATCATCATTCATAGGTTTAGTTTGTTTTAATTAGATTAAAGTTAATTTTAAAATCATTTCGGGTTTTTTTTTAAGTCCTCTGGCTGTCGCAAACGTAATTCATTCAAGTTTAAATGATAAACATAAATAAGTAAGTCTTGTTATCAATATCTCAGGATTTAATTCATATTAAACCTATGACATTTGTTTATAACAATCTATCTGGAATCACCGCCACTGCCGCTAGCTTTATTTTGACCACTGTGTTCAATTTATTAACTTCAATTGCAATAACCGAACAAATTTTAATATTATATTGATATTCTAGTGACCACAACCAAGTCTTTGAAATTTTCAACCTCTGCCTTTTTGAAAAGATTAATCCAGAAATTATAAAGGATTTATAATTAATAAGTGATAAGAACAAAGTTGATCTATTTTGTATATCTGTAAACGCATTCGTAATTAAACTACAAATAGACATTGTTGCACCAAGCTTACGGGTAGCATTAATGTTTGATAACTGTTCCAATTTTGCTACACTTTTTGATAAATTTGAGTAAAATAACACCATTATTTAAATCCAACAGTTTGTTAAAAGCTCCATTTACAAACTAAAATAGTTTGCTATATAATAAAAACTATTATTTTGAATATCATACACAGGTGAGATAAACCAGTGTTTGTTATTGCGAAATGTAAAACCAATATGTTATAAATTATATTCTATTAGATATTGCTTGAAATGTTAAAAATGATATAAAATTAATAATCTAGATATAAAGTTACTCAAAAAGTTTTTATTAGCTACGTACGTTCTTAAATACTCCGCGGGGTTACGTCTTGTTTACAAGCAATTAAAACTTGAAATTGTTACAAGCTTAGAGAACTTTTAAGTTCGAATAAAGTTATGAATAATTTCTACTCTTTTTATCAATCTCAAATATTATTACGGATATAATTGGTGACAATAATAATACTGTATTTACTTTATTTTTATTATTAATAAAATTCAAATATTTAGTTTTGTAAATTTCGAAAATGTAAATATTTAAAAAAATATATATATTTTTAGAAGTTGTAAAGTTAATTAGTACACCGCTTCTCGGCCTTTTGGCTAAGATCAAAGTGTAGTAAAGGTTAATTAGCACAGAAAGATGAAAAATATGTCTTGAGTCATGAGTAATACAGATAGTAATATGGATAGTTATAAAAATAACATCCATGAATCATTATATGGCAAAGTATATATATTATATAGATATATGTATGTATGTATATGTGTGTATATGGATAAATATATATGCAATTATCGTGGTATTTATTCACATTTATTTATAAACAATTTTGCTATTTTTGATTAATGTTACAAGTATGTACTTTGTTAATTTTAAGTTGTTAGTTTGAAGTCATATTAGTCACTTAGTTTAAGTTATTTAGTGAATTTTAAGGTCTAAATGTTTTTAACATTAAGTGTACCTTATTAGGACAATAAAGATTTAATAAATAAATAAATAAATAAGGTCTTTCAAAGTCAATTATTTTTTTGATACAGTCGATGACAAGAGGCAAGTCGCCTGGTCATGATAGTCTGAGCATTGAGCACCTTCAGCATGCGGGGCCTTGTCTTGCTCAGGTAATAGCATCACTTTTTAACTTGTGTATAGTACATTCGTATTTACCCCCGAACTTAATTAAAACCGTTGTAGTACCGATTATTAAGAACAAGACTGGTGATTCATCTAGCAGCTCAAATTATAGGCCTATATCATTAGCAACCATCATAGCCAAGGTTTTTGACAGTGTGCTTGGCGCTCAGTTGGATAGTCATCTGCACATTCACGAACTCCAATTCGGATTTAGAACTCATTTATCCACGGAAAGTGCAATTCTGAGTTTAAAGCATACTGTCAGGTATTACACAGATAGAAGCACTCCTGTATATGCCTGCTTTCTAGATCTATCGAAAGCATTTGATCTGGTCGTTTACAACCTCTTGTGGAACAAGCTGCAGCAGACGGGAGTGCCTCTGGAAATGATTTCTTTGCTTAGATATTGGTATGGTAATCAAATAAACACGGTAAAGTGGGCAGACGAGTACTCGGAGCCGTATAGGTTGGAATGTGGTGTGAGGCAGGGAGGGTTAAGCTCACCTAAGCTTTTTAACCTGTACGTCAATGCACTGATTGAGGGGCTCAGTAGCATGAGGGTCGGATGCCATATTGGTGGCGTATGTTTTAATAATATCAGCTATGCTGATGACATGGTATTGCTGGCCCCCTCTGTTTTTGCTATCAGAAGCATGCTGGCTTTTTGTGAGTCATATGCTGAGGAGCATGGATTGGTGTACAATAACAAGAAAAGTGAATACCTAGTTTTTAAGGCTGGCACTAAAGCACCGGAAAATATACCTTCAATACAACTTAACGGGGTCAATCTTGTTAGAGTACACCAATTCAGGTACCTGGGTCATGTGGTCACAGAAAGTCTAAAAGACGATGTTGACATTGAGCGAGAACGCAGGGCGTTGTCCATCAGGGCGAATATGTTGGCTCGTAGATTTGCTCGTTGTTCGATCCCAGTTAAGATCACGCTTTTTAAAGCTTACTGCACTTCCTTTTATACGAGCAATCTATGGGTCAAATATACTCTGAAATCGTACAACGCCCTACGTGTACAATATAACAACGCCTTCAGGACATTGTTGGGGCTGCCGCGGTACTGTAGTGCCTCGGGTATGTTTGCGTACGCAGGGGTCGACAGTTTCCCGGCCATTCTCCGCAAAAAAGCAAGCTCACTTTTAAGGCGAGTGCGCGACAGCCGCAACAATGTCTTGAGGGTCATCGCCGATAGTGGGGACTGTCCGCTAGTCGAGCACTTGTGTGACATTACGAAGTCACTTTTAGTTATTAAGTACTAACCATAGTTAATAAGTCTTTATATATTTTTTTACTAACAATTATGGATCTTTTGTAATCTGATTTAATAAACATTTTTATTTTTTTATTTTTATTTTTTATTTTTTTATTAATACCATTATATACAATTATCCGGATGAACTAACTTAATCATAATTTGATCGATAAGTAGCAAATCAATTTCGGGAGTGGGAGGAAGTCAACGTTACTCCGGTGAGTAGTAATTCCGTTAAATAAGATTATAAGAAATAGTAAGTCTTATAAGAAATAGTTTAACAAACAAAAAAAATGGATAATCACGCTGAGTTTCTGTCACAGGACCGAAGCACTCATTTTCTAATATAAGATTTGTAACAATTCCAGCCAACATAATATGCTCAACGGAAAAGCTAAAAGGTATGCCAAAATAAAATAAAAAATCACGTTAAAAGCTTTCTAAATATAATTAAGGTTAAATTGCTTCCTCATTTCATACTTATAATTTAATATTCATATTTTGATTTAATTATCTCCATTCAAAAGCAAAAAATAATAATACGAGATAATGCGATACTTTCCGCATTGTAAAATAATACGACGATTTGCATCATGTACCTGCTTTATGAGCCAAGAAGTAGATATTATTTCTTTTTTTAACTAAAAATCACTCTTAAAAAACTCAAATTCATTTATAGTTATCTTAAAGATACATTTTATAAAATACACACACAAACACACACAATATATTATGTACAGCATATTGGAATTTAAACTCTCGTTAACCATTTTCTTAAAGCTTTTTCAAGTTTTCTCGTAAATCATACCACCGTTTTCCTATCTCGCCCAGTTCTACTTACCATCGAAATTAAACACCATCTTTCAAATTATTATCCATTTAATGTCTTTATTTTTACTTATTTTGCTGATGATATCGGGAAATATTTTTTATGATGGCAATAATATTTTCTTTTCAAAATTAGACAATGAGGTTTTAAACGGCAACAAAATTTTCCTAGCAAGCCTACATACATTTTATTTAAAATACAAATTAAAAGATATATTTAAATTACAGTATATTAATATATACTTTTTATATAACAAAAAATGTTAAATTATTTAATTAATAAATTGTATTAGACAATCAACAACAACAAAAAAATTTATATCTTCGACTTTAATTTAATTCTATCTGAACACATTTATTAAGACACGTACGTATTAGCGCTTAAAAAATAAAGAGATCATCAGACCTTCTTAAAATCAACAATAATGTTCAATCCATTTAAATAACAATAATACCTATACACAAAGTCATATAAATAAACGCTTTTGATATAGTTTGAAAAAATTAAAACAAGTAATCCTTTGTGATATTTTATAGCATTACTGATTACCTTAAAACAATAAATAAACCAAAAATAAACATTCATCGATGTAAGAGTTATTAAATCGTAATTACAAATTCGGGCTCAAGAGAGTCGTAATAGAAAACAAGTTTCGAACGTCTAGTGGTTTTATATTGTTGTAATAAACATTATACTGCTAATTACAGTTGCTGGCTACGATAATTACATTTTGTATTGGAGTTTTAAAATATATATAAATTTACTTAAATGACATGGTTTAGGTATAATCCAATGTTGTAAGAATAAATTTTATTAACGAGTATATATAAAAAAAAAAAAACAAACAAAGCGAGCGTTGGTAGAAATAGAGCCATTAAAGAGGATAATGTATAAAAGGTTTTGTCTGCCAGGAGAAGTAACACTAACAGCCTATTACAGTTTTATATGTCGTCGCTTTCATTGCAGAGATTTTTTCATAAAATTTTATGCCACTTATTATTAGTTACAAGAAGAAAGTCTCAGAAAATTGCAAAGTAACCAAGAAGCGTTTTTTTAATTATACCTTATATTAATATCTGTATATATATATAAAAATATACATCTTTATTTATATATATATATATATATATATATATATATAAATAAAGATGTATATTTTTTTTTTATTTATCTCCAGACATTTTAAGCGGGAAGTTAAACTTATAAAGAAACCTATGACTGAAGTAGTACTCGTAGACTTAATTGAACATACAGATTATATTACATACAGATTAGATTTTTGACTTTCGGAATAAAACCCTACCTAATAGGTATATATTATATTATATCTAGAGTATATATCGATACTCCGCGAAAGGTTTTTCAATATAGAGGGTATTGTTAATACAAGATGTGCTTGCTTGCATATTTAGAGCCCTCGCAACTTTAACGTTTACGTGGAGAATGTCTACACAGCAGTTTCTATTTAGTTAAGTATGATAGCAAAATAGGCCCTCCATTTATACATACATACGAGTATGCAAGGTATCACAGATATCGATTCAATGTGGAGAAAAAATGAAGACATGAAATTCATGAATCAATTATGTTAGTTGCCACGCCTTTTGTAATAATATATAATGTTCTAGTAAATCTCTTATATGAAACACTATATATTGTATAACATGAACAATCATTATCAACGAATCATTTTCTCATTTAGATGTAAGAAATATATACCGAATGGATTTGAAAAATTCTGATTATGATATGAAGGGTCTTGAGGAAAGCTTAGGTTATATAGGTAAAACTACATTGCAAACTATTAAACAAATAATTATTTAATAAATTCTGTCACATTCTATTATTGTATAAATGTATTATATATGTAGCAGGAAGTATTCATTTTAAATCTATAGATATTAACTTGACAAGTTTCAAACCCATCCAGGGCTTTTATTCATGAGCCTGTAGCATAGCGGAATGATACAATCATATATAATATAGCTACAATATAGATACAATGATAATAATATAGCTCACTATAACATTACTACTTGTAACTTTTCCTATGATAGTAAATATCCAAAAATTCACTCTAAATTCAAACTGTATATAATAATGTTAACGAGATGAACGCTAACTTCGCCTATATATTAAATTACTTCCTTACAATACCATCAACGAAATTTACTCGATACAAAGATTGAAAACTAAACACGGTCTTTGGTCTTTGTTTAAGTGAAAATATTCCGAAACTACATCTTCGACCAGTGCATTCGGAACGAGCCATGAATACAAATGAATCTGTGGATACAAATGAAACTTTACTACGAGTACTTTGATTTTTGAGATTGAATTCTATTCCTGTTTTAAGAGACTTTGATTCGACAATGGTGGAATAAGTTATATACTATGTTTGAATATTTTTATTTAAAAAAAATAAGATTTTCTTAATATAAAATTTTCTAAACAAAGATAAAAGAGGACTTAAAATTTAATTTTAGCAATGTTTTTTTATCGTTATCATAAAAGATTTAAGTAATTTTTATATATAAATGTACATTTGACATCACATGACTTGTGCTTATATACAGAATGAGGTTAATGTTGTGATTTACATACGTTTTGATAAAATTTCACGGAAGCAAAATTTCTTTGAAAGAGAAATGTCAGCAGATAAAACTGTAATAGACTATTGATGATACTTTTCCCAGAAAAAAAAACTGTGTCACAATATTCATGTGTTTCCCTTTGTTATTTTTGGTATTTTTAAGAGAGTTTTAATACAATTGAATAGTCCATAATTTGTTTTAATTATAAATCACATATTTATAATAATACTTATCATACACGTACGTAAGTTCAAATATTCATAAGTAATCTAATAACAGTGTAATTTCAGTAAGCTATTAGAGTCATTCATTATTTAAAACACTAAGACATTTTGAGTTAAAAAAGATATTTACACCAGTTAATTAGACATTAATTAAACTTAAATATTTGAAGCGCCAAAGTTTGAGAAAAAACATTTAATTACATATTAATAATTAACGTTGAAACAAAATGCTTTTTTAGGCTTTTCACTTAACCTAATTAAAATGATCTTCACTAAACGTATATTTTCAAATTATTTTAGATTTATAACTTTGTAAAGAGTCTATTAATTAGTAGTAATAATATAAGTTAGTGCAATAGAAGTTTGTTCATTTATCAACATCTTTTATGTTTTGTTAACGTTTATTGCATATATATTGCATTAACGTGTATGTACATTATCAATTAATTACTTCAGTACTTGTAAAGACCGTAGCTAGCCGGTACAAGCCGAGGCTTAAGCTGAATTCTGATTGAAGTTAAATCTTTTAAAAGTTTATGAAATATAAATTACTTTTATAGATCCATTAAACTTTTTTTGCTCTTCCAATTCTATACTTAATTATTTATAAACCCAAAAAAGATTTTACAATTTACTGAATTATTAATTTCTCAAAGGATTCATTTTAAATTCGCAAAAAATATATTTATTTAATAAGTGTAAAATTCATTCATTATAAGTATGTTATGCGGTAAAACGTTTTGAATTATTACACAAGATAAGACTAACTGACAAACCATACTAAATAATGTGAGCATTATCGTACAATCTCAACAATTTGGCTTCACTCAGTATATTGAGGCCGGAATGTAATAACAGAGATAGCTACCCGTTCGCGGCTATAATATCTAAAATTTCAAATCAAGAAATGCCTTCGTACGCAATTTTCCTAATATTTTTACGGCTAAGATACTTTTGCAAAATGTTTTGCAATATGCAAAGTTACAAAATGTTACTTTAATAATCTATTTCGTTCCTATTTGTATGACAAGAGTAACGCAATAGAGTTTTTACTGAATATAATGCGAATTCTTTGATAATTTGTGAGAAAATAAATATAGACAAGTTTTGACTTTTTGTCTTTTAAAATACATCGCTTATATTGTCGTTACATTATAATGTCATTTATGATTGGATCAAATGTCGTATTATTTATATAATGGTTGCAAACTGGATTAATACGTTAATTATCTTCCAATTTACCCTTAATTTAACACAAATACATTAACCATCCTTGTTGTTAAACTTTTTTCTCCTCTATAGTTTTGTATGAAGTTTACGTCTGTAAAAGCTGTTAATGAAGCGCCTAAGGCTGGAGCCGGTGAGAGTTACAAAGCAAATGTTAAGTATTTTGCCTTTTTTATCATAAAAATAGTTGTAAATGAAAATAGGTAACGAGCGATTTATATTTATTATAACTAATTTTGAAATTATAACTAATTATTTATTATAACTAATTTTGAAATAAAAACTAACTTTGTTAACAGAAAATATTAAATGAACTATTTTTATGAGTGCAATAACTTTAATATTTTATGTCATAATGTTTTAGAAAATAGTGCGGTATCTATATAATATATTTTTGTAAGCTAACTATATTTGATTATTATTTTATATAATTATTATTATAAAACTAGTTCAATACAATTTTCTTGATATAAACAAAATATTTAATGTTAAAGATGGCGTTTTCGTGTTAAGCCTGAACGTAAAAGAACTATTAAGTAATTTCTTGCCGTTTATCAATAAAGTAAAAGAATTATTGGCAGTCTCTTCTCACTTTTCAGTTCAATAGTAAAGGAAGCTATATCAGTTACTTCTCGCTGATAAGCAAAAAAGTAAAAGAGTAATTTCTAGCTTTTAAGCCAAAAAAGTAAAAATTCACTTCAATATCAATATCACGAACGTAAAACACCGTACTATGTATTTAACAAAATACAAAATTAATATAGGCAATAAAATCGATTCTTATAGTCTCTTGTCATGAAGTCTGTCATGAAATGTTCAGAATAAAATAAAGGTTTCTTATATTAGTCAATTATCGCTGTTTATTACAAACATTATAAACGATATATATGTTCTCGGTAAACTATTTACTAAGGAACTGCGAAAACAACGAACATTCACTTTATTAGGAGGATTTCTCGGTCTTTTCTCTCTTTAAAGTGTAAAATCGCACTAAAAATCTTGTGCATTAATAAAACTCTTGAAAAAATATGATAATTATTTACATTTTGCGTCGTAAATAATAGTATTTAATAATCTTTGATATTAATCTGACATGTTTTTTAATAACATCAATTTTCATATCATCAATTTTACAAGCGACTTCAATTTTTTCTTTTTTTACAAAAGTAATTACTTGTTTGCCTACAACCTTCCTGATGTTATGAATTACTGTAGTGTAAGATGTGGCACGATTCGCTAAAAAGTACTCACTTTGCAGATTCATTGATTGTAAGAAGCATTAAATACTGACTCGGTAAGATTGTTCCATATTTTGCCATCCTCATAAAGAAATAAGAAGCGAAACGCCTTGTACGGGACTTAGGAACTTCAAACTTAAATTGATCTTGCTGAGCTTTCTGGGTGGTCTGTATCATGAGCTGGGGGTATCAGACTATAAAGCTCACGCTTCTAAATGGATTCTATTAAAGACCAACAAACTAGCCACATTGCGGCAATGTCCTATATTTTATAATTTTACCTCAGCAAAGGTGGTATTACCTACAAACCTTTTAGCTTTGTAGCTTTGTAACACCTCTTAATCGATTCCAACTCCTTTATGTGATACTTTTCTGATCTATCCCAAAGAGGTGAATACGCACACCATGCACTACCGAACTTGTGCTTTATTAAGTTCCAAACAACGGACGAGTTTTGCCAGAAGATAGCATGTCCGTCCGAAGTCTGTTTCATCCGAAGGATATTAGTAATGGAATCTGCGCAGGTACTGGGATCATTTCAAGAGAAGCAACTACCGTAGAAAGCTATCAAAGGAAAGATACAAAAAACACCTAATCGCATGTATCGCCACATCCACATTGTTAGTGCTAGGGTCGGGCGAGGAGTAGACGGATACCGATTTACACAGACAGGGCGATGAAATTGTTACCGAGTACCGGTCACGATCAGCCGTCAATAGGAGGTTAACACAGTAAGGTTAACACAGTGTGGGAGTCAACGTCCGGCATCCTAGACGCTCCTAATGGCTTGGTCCAACTGGGTGAGATCTAACAAGAGGGCAGGATGTCTGGTCTTTCTCTCAGCATCGGTGTGGATATAGTCAATCATGGTGAGGGTCATAAAAGGTGGGAAGGATAAGTACTAGAAGTCGGATGCTCTAATTTAGGCCTCAGTAAGATTGTTAAGTGAAAACCTCCAATATTGATGAGGTGCACTTTCAGAGAGAAAGAGTACGCAACCGCTTTTTTTTTATTTATAAAATCTCATTTTGTTTTACCAAAAAAATTGTACAAAGCTTAAATATAGTTCATTATCTTAAAATAATTCGTTTCACACCATAATTAATGAATAAATTACGTAGAAAAACTAAAAGCGATAGCCAGCAAATATACTTCAGTCTATTATAAATCGCGTGAGAATTTCGCTTATTGCCTGCAGTTTCCAATCTCCGAAATAGTATCTTTTAACTAAATTTGCATGGCGGGTTAAGCGTCGAAGCAAATATATATTTAGGACATCCAATTTTAGGGAATTTGGTTATGAGTTTATACATTCATTCTTATTACTAATATGGTTAAAATATCTTTTATATATTTCTATTCTTTAATTCTTTATTATGATCAAGGAATATTACTTGACTTTGTCCTTAACAGATTCTTGTATTAATATTTTGCATTTTGTTCCTTTTATTCTATAAGGCTAGGGCGTCATAAAACAGAATAATTCTCAGTGATACAATTGTTTTATAAAGTTGCGATAAACTTTCCACTAGTAACTCGCGTAAAATAACTTCTAAATAGGAATAGGGGCTTCCAAAATTTTTTCAACAAAATTTAAAAAATAGTTATGCCTATTTCTAAAGACTTATTTATTTTATAAATTATGATTTATTTTTATTTAATATTAATGAAGTCTTTATTTTTATAACAATATATAGTAACAATCAAAAATTATTTGATCTATTTCTTAAATATTATTTCCCTGCTTACAAAAATCATTAGCTTATTTCAGTGAATTATTTTTTAAAATTCAGCGAATAAATTAAATGTAAATCGAGTTTCAATCCTTGAGGTATAAAATTTTCATAAAGTTGAATAATAGGTTGAGCTTATTGGAAAAAAGTAACTTGTCATCGTTTCCACATGGGCTAACAAAACGTTTCTGTAGTTTTTCATTGGCCTCTCATTTTTATTTTATATTTTCAAAGATAGAAATGTCCTTTAAATATTTGATATAATAAAATGTTGAATCACCACTGACGTAAGTTACAAATAATATTCTTAAAATGTAGTTTGATTATATAATATATACTAGATTATTGTATCACTTTTACTAGTGCTGTACTTTTATGTTAAGACATCCGTATGATATATATGTATTTTGTCTCAAAACTATTTAACTATTACATAAACTTTTAAGGTCTTAAATAAATCATGTATTTTGTCAAATTAAGGTCAAGAGTTTACTGAGTTGTAACTTGTTATATTTTGTTTATTAACTTGTTCTATTTATACCTTGTGCTAAATCATCTTCAAAAACAGCCATTGAAAAACATTAGTTATTCTTACAAACTAAGATAAAATGAACCAAAATTAAAATTCTTCTTCAATATAACATAAAGATCTTCGTAAATCTTCTAGATAACAGAACTAGAAATAATAAAATAAAATCTAATCCTCTTGAGATTCATTACTATAGCAATAAGAACAAACCATAACCGCGTGCTCCCAACAAAAATATTTTTTGCAAGTAAGGCAGTTGTAACGCGTTTTACGGTTTTTTTTCGAACTACAAAAGCTACAACGACCTTGGCCTAAGTTATTAGCGGTACCTGATGATTCTGGACCATCTAGTTTGCAGATTTCAGCACACCTTTGTCGTATCATTCTCGGTAAAGAAATAGTTCCCGCCCGTCTCCTCAACTGCGCGTCAATGAGTTCATACGACAGCTTTTCCAGAAAAATTCTTCTTTCAATTTTTTTGTTAGGATTATTTTGTGAAAATATAATATATGTATTAATTCCTGCAACATTCATCAAGCTATAAAAAACCACCATCGGCCACCTATTAGTACCTCTAGCGACATTATAGGTTTCACACATTTTGTCAACGGTATCAACGCCTCCCTTTGTTTTGTTATAATCCATGATAATTTCAGGCTTACCAGTCACTTCGTTGATTTTTTCATCATCACGCATACTGGACAAGAGTAAAACGTTTTTATCCTTTTTTGGGACGTACGAAACCAATGCACAGTTGCCTCTATGACCAAATAAGCTGGAACGTTCTTGTCGACCTCTTACGTCGGTGAATTCTTTTGGCAATTCTCTTTTATTTTTTCGAATTGTTCCCAGCATACTCAAATTATAATCTTTTTCTAAAGTGTCCAGTAAGGACAGGCTAGTAAAAAAATTATTGCAGGTAACATTACGACCTGTGTTACGAATTATTTCACAGAGACGTAAAACTAAAGCCATAGAAGAATTGTCGACGAAATGAGGACCCTCAAACTGCTTACCTACATAGACTTCTAAGTTTAGAGTATAAAACACTTTAGCATCAGTCAGTGCATATATTTTTATCCCATATCTATTGGGTTTTGATGGAATGTACTGACGAAAGCCACAACGACCTCTGAACGCCTCTAACTTCTCATCGATAGTGACATACTGAGAAACACTAGTATTTTTTGAAAGAAGAAACTATTTTGTCAAAAATATTTCTAATGGGAGCTAGTTTATCAATAGCAGCTCTTTCTGGTCGTGTTCTCTTATCGTCGAATCTAAGAGCGCGCATCAGTAAATAAAACCGATTCTTACTCATAACTAAACGGAATATTTCCGGTGGAGATCCATCAGTCTTGAAAAAATCTTTGGCATTCAGTCTTCCATTCCTTTTGACCCCAGCAAAAAGTAAAAGACCTAGAAAGGCCTGAATTTCAATATCATCAGTAGGAGTACAGTCTCTTTCTCTCGTATACTTAGGGCGTAACAATAGCAACTGATCATTGGTATATTGAACAATTTGATGTATTACAGTATAACTTAAAAACAATTTCCAAATATCACCTGCTTCTTTCAAGAATTTAGCTTCACCTTTTACGCCTGGTTGTTCAGCCACTATATTCCGTACACGTCTTCTGCCCATCATCGACGGGGCAGTTTTATTCCACTTTGTTAGAGAATCTTTCCCAAGGTAGGTACCTCGTTCATCCTCTAACTCACTCTCGGAGTCACCTTCTTGTTCGGTATCCGTATTTTCTTCTCTTACTTCAACGGGATCTTCCACCTCGCTGTCATTTTCATCCTCGTAATCTGTATCCTGTCCAGCTTCATCCAACATTAGTCTTATCTGCTCCTCATTCATTATAACGCCCCTAAACGAAGCTCTAAAACAAAAATATTTCTTTTATTTCATATATAGCATAAATACTCTGAAATATCATAATAAAATTAAAGTAAAACTATGTACACGAGTAAAAATGTATACGAGTAAACTTCTTTACAAAAAATGTGCAAACTATAAAATAAATCTACGAAAATCATGAAAAATAAAAAATATTACTTACCAAAAATAATAATACGTGTACCCGCGCCGGTCTCTGGCACAGAATGACGCTCAATTCACCCAAATGTGGCCCCCACTCAAGGTCACACGTCACGTCAATTTCAAGGTCGTATTAAATTAGGCAAGTACTAGAAAGTTCATTAAACTAGCATTATTCGTTCTTTATTTAAAATCGAAAAATCGTTCTGTCGGTCTCTCAGACAAACGCGCGGGTATAGGAAGGTTAAGGTTACTTGAAGAAGAATTAGTTGGTTTATGATTGTTACGGATACATTTTGAAAAGTAAGGACCAGATTATATATTCTTTTTTTAGCGAAGAATATACACGTCTGGTACCGGGCTGTATTAAAATTAATCAAACCAGCTCAGTTAGTGACAACCATCAATCAAAATTGCTCCAATTAAACACTGAAAATAAAAAGGGTCCCCGTGCTTATAAACATGTGACCTTGACCTTTCTGAACTGGATTCCGAGTGCACTGTCTAGTGTATTTGAAATAAAGCTCTTCACAATTTTTCTGACCGAATGAGGTGACGACTGGATGAAATGGTGTTATGATGGACGTTAATACCATAAAGGGACTTTTACAAAGACCTCTTAATCACTTATGCCCTTTATTAACAGCTAAAGAAGAAGGTCCAAGGTTGACCTTTATGGCGGCCCAAGGTTGTTCAAAATTAAGCGCTTACGCAAATCTGCTTCGCATATACATGGGTTTACAAAATTGCTTAGTTTATTTAAAAGAATTTTATTGCAAATATTATTACTTTTTTACCTGATTTAAAAAATGATATTGAGAACATATAAAAATTTTTTTTAAAAATAGGTTTTCAAAATAAATTTGTATAAAATATTTTATCATTATTAAAAAGTTTGTCCTTTGTCCTTTTTGTCATTGCTATCTGAAATACTATTAAATTATTTTATTATAGTGAAATATCTCTTTCAGCGAAGGTCGCAGTTCCTGGGTGCGGCTTTTTCTAAATATTTGGAAACATAATAATATCACTTAGCAAATAAACGTTCTTTAACTCTTTTTTTTTATTTGTTATATTTTAATTGTAAAAGTTACATTTGTAAATGATTTGGTTATGTATATCGTGATTAAATAAATTTGTTCAAATTTAGCAGGAAAATAAAAAACATAGTATTTATATCTGTTGCATTACCACAAAGTAAAATACCATAACACATTATTTAATACACTACCTTGATAGTAGCTTCGTCGGTTAGCGATCAAATTGTTTCGTGCACAGTGTAAATCTAAATTTAATAAGAAACATACAAAACAGGGGACCCCTTGCTATTCCGCATCGATGTTAATTCTAAGAATATTTTTAGATTCAATCAATCTTTAGAAGTGTCTTAGCTACTTTAGAAGATTAGTCTTTTTATTTTTTAGTAACAGGTATTAATACTAAACCGAACGTTTTAGAGAGAACATTGTTCATAGCGTTATACAGAAGTTATGTACATGTCAGTTTACTAAACTTACTACTATAAAACAAAGTGACCAAAACTATTTGTACAAAACTAAAATACTGTTCTGCTCATGTGTTTTTATTTTACGTTTCACGTTGTTAACTTTATAAATACTCAACTTTTAAAACGTTTTTACACTTAAATATTGCAATAAATATTTATTTTTAAATTAAAGAAACATTTTTATTATACAAGGAGCGATACCATTCGTTACATGCGTGCGTTGAAGTTCCTAATTTTTTATATGCATAGAAATACTGTTTTAGCACGTGCTACGTCATTTCATATTTCATCTCGTTTGCAAAAATTGTTTCAACTCAAGTTTTTTACAGATACCTCCAAATTTACTTTTAGCGAATAACATGATCATTTTTTTTATATCATTCGATATTATCAGTTACAATTATAGAACTCATTGTTATTTAATACTTGGTAACACTATACATAGGAAAAATACGTCAAACTTAAACGAAAAAGCGGAAGTCAACATTTTTTTCAATCAAAAATATAATTAATTGTAATTTTATACTCAGGGTGAAAAAATATCACGGGGCTAAAAACCATAATAAGATTTTTAGGTGTATTTTATAATTCGGTTTTGTTTATAATTTCTTATTCATATCAAATCCTTACAGCTAAAGAGTTTCTCAATTTCAGTTTTATACCATGCGTTCTTTCTCTGCACATCAAAATATACAGCGTGTTTAAGAAAAATTATTATATAAAATTTATGTAATTAATTTAATAGTGTAAGAATTATTCAATATTTTATATATTATAAGTAAAGTATTTGGGATTAAATTTATTTTTAGAAAAAGTATATATCCGCTACATAAATAGTTATAAAGGATTTATATTTTATTATTTGTGACAACCATTCCCTGAAATGGATCCTATTTCTTATATATAAAAATTTATCATATTTTGTTAAAAAATAACGATTTTTAAATTAGGTTTCAATTATATTTTTTTGTGGTTAAAAGATCGTGGTGAGTAATTCAAATATTCCAATATTTTATGATATGGTACATTGATTTTTTGCTTTTAGTCTTAAGAATTTCGATAAATAAGCCTTTTAGATATTTTCATATATAAAATTTACCATTAGCAATCTGTTCTTAAAAGATTATGTCAACTTGTATGAAATTCACTCGTCATTCTTATTAAATTTTATTAGGCCTTCATTTTGAAATCTCAATATTAGAAAACAAAAAACTTCATAAAAATTTATTACAAAGGCCAAATAGTGGACTATAAAACTGACTCATAAGTCTTAAGGCGTAAAATAATTATTTTACTCGTATACGAAGTAGTGTGTTGAAGTTTTTTTTAAACAAGAGTTCGAAAAATTTTGTTTTACAAAAAAGCCCTTTTTTAGAAATAGCGTGTTACTTACAACTTAGATTAAAACTATAATATATTAAACATTATTTAGAATGATGTATTAAATACATCTTACATGGATGATCAATGGAATTTCTAGGTCTATAATTATTATAAAGTAATATATACCTAATTCAAATACTTTTGATTGTGTTAAAGGCTAAAAATTATATCCTTGGCATTATTGAAAAAAACAGAATTTAAAGAACGAAAAAAAAATATTGTTATTAAAAATTTAAATAACATCTATGGTATCTTGCAAATTTCGAAGACTTTAACTCTGCATTTGAGTAAAAAGAGTTAAATAAAAACGTAACCTAAAAAGTAAAAGAACAATATAAATATTTTAAAGTTTAAATCTGATCTCTATCTACAGACACATTTCAATCTGCTGGATTTCTTTTGAAATAGAATTAGCTTTGGAAGGGAAATCCAATTCATGTTGACGTTGTAATTACAGCTTTTACTAAATTAAACACCGAAACGTAATCAGAATCAAAGGAAACCTTCTTGACGTGCTTAAATAGAACAGATATCGCTTTGAATTTACCCTGTTAGCTATCTTAGCACAGAGTTACGGCTTCAATAACTAATTCTGTGAGCTTTGGAAAACCCTGAAAGCTTCATATGTCTGAACGTTGTAAACTTAAAGGTATAAGGTAAAGTGAATAAAAGTAACATATTTACAAAAAATATTAAACAGAAAAGATTAAACAATTTTTTTTTTATTAACACGTTTTAATTCGTTATTTTTTTAACTTAAATAAATAAAAAAAACAATTTCTTATTTTTGTTTTATTTAATTTTATATAATATATATACTGATAATTAAAAACGGTAATTGTTTGATAGGCCATAAATTCTTTTATATTCAATTTTCACAGTTCTATCCTGTCCGGCTTCTCTAAATAACTCTATATATATATATATATCTTATTGATACCCTAATATAAGTTAAACATAAAAGCAATTTCATTTCTATTAAAAAAAATTACCACAAAAGAAAACACATTTTTTTAATCCCAACTAAAAATATATTTTTTTGTTAGGAATATGAAATAAAATTTTATTGTGTTTTTATATTTTTATACAAGTAAGTTACTTATATAATTAAATCTAAGCTATGTTAATTTCAATTGTGAAAAAATAACTGGTTGTCATTATAGTAAGCGGTTTAGAAAGCTTCTGTATTTCAAATGTAAAGTGGACCGGGGTGTCGAACGGACGAGCCAAATTAGTGCTTGGCGCAAAGTGTCTTTCTGTCTTAATTAACAAAGGCCGTATTTTTCTTGCCAATGTTTATTTACATCATAAAACAATTGTTTCCTTTTTTAATGGCTGAATTTAACATTATATTTTTAATTCACACTCATTTCGAAACTATGATTGCATAAAACTTTAACAATTTGCAATCGTTCCCGTAAAGATTTTCAAAATCTCTTGAAATATGCTATAAATATAGAGTTAACCCCAAAATAATCGGGAAAGAAGTAGGCTGATGATATACAAGAAGTATTAAAAAATATATAAGTACAAAATTATCTAAAATTGAATAATAATAATCCATAAAATTATTAATTTTAAAAATGTTGGCCTAAACGTTAAAAAAATAAAAAAAATAGATTTCTTTTATTTATAATACCAAAATAGGGTCATAACAATATTAATTATAAATTGGAATACCTGCTGTGCAAATACGACCTACATGTCTTTATCTTAAACGTATTTTAGAAACTCAAACAACATATTACCTTTCAAACGCATATATTAAAACACGTATTAATTTCGACGACCAATGACATATTAATTAATAACATATAAGCAGGGAATTTTTACCAAAAAGTATATGGAAAAATAACACATTTGAACTACAACGTGAAAACAATAATATCAAATATATTTTTTACATATTTAACTATTTAGGGAGATGTATGTAATCTCTTATAGATTCAGGTTATTACTTAATCGGCTATTAATCATTTAAATGGTTATTAATATTTAAATCTTTATTATTTAAGTTAAAAAAACTAAAAAAAATACTAACAAAATAATAATATATTATTACAATTATTTTACAGCCATAAAACTTATAACTTAGTATGTTTTTCATGTCAAGACGACAACTATGTTGCCAACATTTTTCAGAATTAATTGTAGAACCTTTTATCACAACCGCATAAAGTCACTGAGCTTCATGAGCTTATTCTGGGTTACGACTCTTTTTTCCCGCTCGGACCATTCTTTTTATACAATCAGATAATATTTCAACTTTACCTTATTAATAGCGTTTAAGGTCAGGGTCAAACACTACCCAATTTCTTTTATGTTTTGTAAATATAATGAAAATTATACTTGTATTTTCTATAAGATTGGGTAAACGAGCATTAATGGTAAACATTATCAGTCTTACTTTACCAGTCACCAATTTGGTAAATATATTTGTGTTTAATTGATAACTATAAAATGAAATTATATAACATTGAATAAGTTGTTGCATATAAATTATAATTGTAATAATGTAATTTACTGTCAATTAATAGTAAATTACGATATATGAATATAGGACATGAACGTGCCTTATTTATTGTGTACGTACGTGCCTTAGTAGCCTGATTTACGCGAGTCTTCTTTTTTAAATATTATTGTATTTGCTTGAGGGTTTAGATGAAGGGAAAAATAGCTAAATAAATCACAATATTTATTTTACATATTTATTTAAAAAAAAAAACAGGTATCAATTTTGATACTTCAGGCATTATGGCCATAAAGAAATCTTAAATGACCTATGTATGAAATAATGCGAAACATCGATTGTTTTTATTATTGCATAACGATACTTTGCATTTTTTACAGAACCAGGAGGTAAGTTTCCTACAATTACTAAATTTACATTTATTCCTAGACTCCATAAATATTTTTTCATGGCCAATACAATCGGAACGCACGTCAGTTGGGGGTAGTACTTGTGCACCTGTCCGGGGTTTTTTAGAGGGTACTGTATTGTCTTGTTGACTGTTGGTCTGCCTCTTTTATTTTTTGAGTGACTTTGATATCTACATAAAGTATCGGCAAGCTCAGTTCTAAAATCTGCTAACTTCATAATATTCTTCTGAAGTTTTCCTTTCCTTGTGTTTACCTTTTTGTACAGTACCCAAGCATTGATGACAGTCATGTCTAACAAGTGGTAGAAAAGCCTCGTTGTCCACTTTCTCGACTTTATGCGGATGCGATATCGACCAATGAAGCTATCCATCAAATCAACGCCGCCCATGTGTGCATTATATTCTTTTACAACCCGAGGACATGATATTTGAATATTGGCCTTTAGTTTTTTTTCGTAGCGGGTTATAGTATCCGCTGGTTCAGCGCCAACATACGTGGATAGTAATAATACCTGTTTGTTGTCTTTCCAACTTGTGGCCGACAATTCTAGGCCTTCGTGAGAGGCCACATTTTCGTGATATGTTCCTCTGGGTACGTTGGATTTCATAATATCCCGTTTCTCCGGCAACTTGCACGACTTTCCAAGCCTGTTTCTCTGTACTGTTCCAAGACAATAAATACCTTCGTTGGTCAAGTAATGTACCAGAGGAATATTCGTATAAAAATTGTCAAAATAAATTATATGATTGACATGCCTTGGTACTGGTCGTAGCAATCGAATAACTGTATTTGACACAGCTCCGAGGTCTGGTTCGCCAGGTAAACGGCCCATGTCCTTAGCTCCCGAGTAAATCTCAAAACTGTAGGCATAACCAGACAGAGAGCATAACACGTATAATTTGAATCCCCACTTATGGGGCTTGTTGGGTAAATATTGTTTCATAAAATGTTTCATTTTTGTGGAACACATCTGCTCGTCTAGTGATAGACGATGCTCAAATGGTAAAGTAATAAATTTCTTGTTCAAAAATAGTCTATCACTGGTCTTACTTTATGCAGTCGGTCGTGCTGGGGGTGATCAATGGGCAAATGTTTAGAGTCGTCATTCATGTGAAAAATTTCTCTAATTTTATCAAATCTGTTGCGATTCATTGTTTGTACTATGGGTTCAAACTTTGTAATGTTTGACCAGTATGACCGGACACTAGGATAATGGTATACACTAGTAAAAATAAGAATTCCAATAAATTTACGTAATTCTAAGACAGTTACAGGTTCTGTAAAGTTGGGATTCTTTTGGAAGGCATATTTATTTGACTCGTCCACTAGAAATCTCAAAATGTCTTCACCGAAAAAATAAGAAAAAAACTGAAATGGAGTGTCTAAGTTCATAATTTCTTGTGAATACTCAGTATTTCCAGCAAACTGGAAAGCATTTTGGACTAAATCCATATTTTTTACTCTCCACACTAAGTTTCTAGAGTTGAAAGGTGCCGTTTGCAGGTTGTTCTGGCTGCTGGTTGTAGGAGTTGGGTTTCGTTCAACAGTCTCTAAATTATGTTGCATGTCGGTATCTACGTTTGCTGCAGGCGGATCTGCATCCAAGTTTGGGTCAGTGGGAAAATTACCTACATCCTCTCCATCATCTAGCTCCTTCAGACGATCTTTTTGGCTCGAATAATAGTCTATGTCATCTTCATTGTCGGTGGAATCGTCTTCCGAAATTTCACCATTTTCTAACCGCTTCAATATGTTCTCAATCTCTTCTGGCCGCATTTTGGATAAATTTCTATAATAAATAAAAACAAAAGTAATCCCCACACCAAGCTATGCAGAAAAAATATGAAACGAAAGTTCAAAAAGTTTTATAGCTAAAGAGTTAGTAGGTAGGTTTTATGTAGGGCGGAATGCCTGAAGTATCAATATTGATACCAAAAAAAAAAGCACTAATTTCTTCAAGTAAAACATGCATTTGCTAAAAATAATTATATCATAGCGAAAATAATGTATTCACTTACCTCAAAAGTATTTATATTCTTCAGAAAAAGAAAATATATCAAATTTATATTCAACAAAACTTTTAGTAAAATGTGTTTACTTGTTCACTTTGCCGTGCAAGTAATATGTCACAGATAAAATAAAATAATAATGACATTTGTTTTTTTTTTAATTTCGTTGGATAGAATACTATACAACAGTAAAATACATACAGCCAACATATAAAAAAAACTAATAGTAATGTGAATATTCGGTTTAAAATATTAGTATCAAAATTGAAACTCTAGGTTATTAAGGTCTGATAAGAGTTTAATATTAGTAAATGAAGGTTTGGAATCTTAGCTTCACGTTCAATTAAAGATTTCTTGTCTGATGCGTAGTAAGACGTAGGTTAATTCCTCGAGAATTAAATGTTTAGTTTTCATTTCAATAAGTACTCTTAGCTATTAAAATTATAAATATTATACACTTTTATTTATTCAAAAATTATTTATTAAAATAAAGACCTTAGTTCTTACACCTTAGATTTAGTTAATAAGCAATAATCCGCAGTTATAATGTCCGTTTCTAAAAAAAAGAATATATCTGTGAATTTATTACATTACATATATAATAAATAGATTTATAAGATTTAATTGCATAAACTTTGTAGGGTTTCTTTTATTTATGTTCCCATTTAAAGACTTGAAGAATTAGTTATCGGCATCTCTTCATAACGAAACAATCGTCGGAGTTGTATTTGTGATCTCGCATCACGTTCTTTGTATTAATTTTTGGTTTATTGAACACTACGTGACTTCCATACAAATGTTTAGAAGCGCTTCAATAAATTATGTTTATATTAACAACTTCATATACAAAGGAAATCAATTTTTATTTTTATTTTAAATTATTAATTGAATTCACAATAGGAAAAAAAATTACGTACTAACGTTTTCTTAAAATTTATTTTCAATTATGATAGATATAGTTAATTATTAATACTGATGTATTTTCAGTAATAATAAGAAAATATTTATGTATGAAAAAAAATTTAACGGGCTTCTAAGAGAATTTTAAAAGAAGGTAATTTGCGCTCGTGCCCGCGATCATCAACAATTATTGTAATGGAAATAAAGTAAAACATTGAAATATTTGTTAAAAGTTTCTCTTCTTATTAGTAATATTTTATGTAACCGTCCAAATCTAGTTACTAAACAGAGTTAGTTTAAGGGACCCCATTTTGCTAAATTTGGTAACTCAGGACCTATCCTTTGAAAATAAGTGCGCTACTTTAAATATAATAGTCGCTGGCTTCAGAAATTGAAAGTAATTTTTTGTCATAGTGTTAAAGCAATTATACATGCAATGAGATAAAATAGACATATATATATCTTGTCAAGATTATGATAATAACCGCCACGTAAAGCACTTCCAACATGCATTTAAAGCCTAAATAGTTAAAAGAAAGACGGTGTTTTTCTCGAAATTAAGAATATTAAGACAATTACCCAAATAGAATAACCTCAAAATAATGTTTCTCCTCTTTTCTTGACTGTTAGCTGATGGCATGTGTTCGAAGATGTTGGCATAATGCATTCAGTTGTACATTATGACACTATAGTTTTAGCATATTTAATAATAACAACTTAATTCTCATATAGAAAACTAATAAAATTTCGTGTCAATATTAAAATTAAAACTTTTATTTTTACTTAATATTTCATATAAAATGAATGTAATATTGTTTTAACATTTTTTTTTAAACTAAAAGATTGATTATTTTTATATTATCTTAGCCAATGTCAGGTTATAAATTGTAATTAGTTTAAAAACTTAATACCTGCTCCAGATTTAGCTTATATAAAAGAAGTGAATGCTATTGCATTACATGTATTTCTTATCTGATTACAGGGTTTCAATATTGTATAACGTTCGTTTATTTCAGTGTCGTCTTGTTGTGTATTTAAAGTTTGTTTTTATAAACAATCCGTAAATTAGACTATTAATCCAAGGAATTTATTATATACGACATGTATGGTTGAATGAATAAACTATTAATTGAGAAATAAACGTCGAAGATTTTTTATACAAATACATACTCTATCTCTAAGAATAGAAAAACGCAAAACTTCCTCATGAAAAATTTAAATACTCAAGATTTGTGATCTTTTCAATATAGTACCATAAAATTTTCAGTCTGTACACGCTTTGCTTAGACCATATGGTGTTGGGTAACCCATTCCTCTGAAGATACTAAGGGTGAAACGTGCCTTGATTTTATTGTAGTTTTCTGAATAAATCATAAGCATTGAGTTGTTTTACGTGTTATATGTCTCATTCCTAACCAAGTTTATAAAAAAAATTACCTTACTGTTATAACAAAATGCTTAATAAATTTTTTATGCTATAATTTACTTTAATAATATGACTATCTTAGCATTTAAAAATTAATTTAAAAAGTTCAATCTATCAAAACTCAAAACTAGTGGAATTGTAACAACATCGTGTATCAACTTCGAAAAATTCTTAAGTAAAAAAAATAGTTAAATTGACGGTTGTGACACAGTGATCAAAATAAACATTATACCCGGCTGTGTGTGATAAGTAATTCTTTTCATACCAGTGTTCATTTGAATCCCTTTTAGCTTCAATTTTAAGTTGGAAAGTGTCTTTATTCGCTGGTTGGCTTAAGGTAAACATGTAAAAAAACAAATAACAAATATGAGTGGCGACTGTCATCTTAATTGGACTATGAATTACAGTTATCAACTATATATTATATAATTATTAGTATTAAGTAATATTTAAATAATTGATTGAAAACAAAACAAGAGAAAATGGTTTTTCAATAATAACGACTTCTTTTGATTTGTTTTTTAAATTATCTCCTTAATTTATTTGTCAGTTTACTTGTCACCTACCTCTGACTGACTGACAGACACCATCATCTCGTCTTACCGTATACACGTTTGCTGCAAAGCATTCGGAACGTCGGCTTTAAATTAAAAAAAAATTACAATAATAATGTGTAGTACTCGTGTAAATCTTAGAAAACAATAATAAATATAATTTATTAATAAATAAATAACTAAATTATTAAAAACGTTATAAATAAATAAAATTACTTCATTCATCTTTTTAGCAAACTTAGCTGCTATTGACGTCACTTTGTGATGTTAAAAGAATCAAATTTGAGTTGAATCTATTGACGGGCTAACATCATTTACAAAAGTTTTTTTAAATTACGGCACCATAAACCTCCTTATTATAAGAGTAAATTTTGATGAAAACTTTGTTAAGTTCTTTAAACTTCAATAGTTTATAAAATCGTTCATTATTTTAAAGATATACTTCAGCATATTGCCTAAACTTTGTTGTACTACATAAAACAACTTCTCGATATGGACCTACTTATACAAAACCTTAAACTATCAGTTTTCCTTAATTTAATGTGACATTTTTGTCTTAGCTGTTAAAGAGCAAACTATAAAGTCTCTAGAAGTGAAAAACCTTGTACGTAATTAGTAAAAATTTGAATTTAAATTGTCTATTATAAAAGAAGATTGGTTTGTTTATTTATACAAATTATATTAGATAAGATAAAAAAGTGTTGAAGAAGAATATATATATGCAGTATATTTCTTGCCCGCTAGAGCCTCACTTGTGTTTAAGTGTCTATAACTGTAACAATTTAAATTCTATGGAAATTTATGTTTGGATTGAAAGAGCCGTACTTTAAATTAAATATTTATAGGAAGTAATCATCCCATAAAAATTATGACAATTATGAAAATAGGTACGGTACATTAGTTCATATTTTGCTTATTGACCGAAAGATAAACAATTTATAATTAGTATTGTATTATAAATATGTCATGTAATAATTGATATTGTCGAAATAGGTGACTATAATTATGTTTTATATATTTTTTATATAATTAAAAAGTTATGTTTTTGAAAATACTATTTATTAAACGTTTTAATTAATTATGCTAATAGTAAACATTTTTTATTTTTAACTGGTAGTAAATATTTACTAGTAACGCCACCAGACCCTCAATTTCGACTCGCTGCGATCGTGAAATCTCTGGTGCCGTTTGCATGTCGAGCGAAACGAGCCAAGCCGAAAGCATCGTCTTGGTCTGGAAAAAAAAATTGAACAGGAGGACAGAACTATTCGATTAAAAAATTCGGCACGCGCATCCAAAAATGAGACTTAAATTTTTCGCGCAAATTTTTTTATATTGAAGTCTATGGGAGTGATGTTTTTTGGACATTATTCTTCAACGACAATGAATTTTTTTGAATTTTTTTTTATAAACCACCACACATAGCAGCATGGTATGTGTGCAAAATTTGAAACCAAACCGTTAAGCCGTTTTAATACCAACTTTGTAAAAGCAATGCAAATTCTCTCCAGTAGAACGCTCCGCTCGCTTCGCTCAATAATAGTATAGTATAATTTTGTTAGTGTTAAGTGTTATAAATACCTAAGATTATAAAATTTTCAAAATATTTATATATTTTATGTTAAATAGAAATCTATACGGTACATATATCCTCTACTATTATAATGGCTCATCACTGCATTCCTTAGTATAAAAGAGAAAGAAAACAATAGAAGGTGCTACCTTTATTTCAGTGAATGTGCCGGAAGGCAATGCCATATCTTATTTGTTATTATTTTATCAATTGCTTAATATCATCATGATTCTCTAGCTTTATATAGTTCTGTGATGTGCTTTATTTGAAATGTAATTTATACTCATATAAAACATATGTTAAACACATAGCTAAACACGACATACTATGAAACCGAAAATTAAAAATAATAGTTACAATTTCGAACCGAAGATTCTACGTTGGGCTACCATATTCATACCTTGCTATGAGAGTGTTCAATTTTCCTACTGTCTGTAGTTGTTTGCTTACTGGAATATAAATTTGACAATTGTTCTAGATTCTAACAGAGCCTAGCTGGAGATACTTCACGAAAATCAATAGATCCACCCAAGTAGTACTAAACTAACGTAGAAAATTGGTGTGACGGTACTACCACAAATGTTTTTGGAGCTTACTAGAATTATAGCCAAATGTATTGATAATATCTACACAAATAATATTCCAAATTTTAAAAGTTTTAATAATACACTAGATTTCAATCATAGAAGTCCATTTAGTAAGTTCCATTGCAATAAATTTAAAAAAGATAATGACGTTTCTAGGAAAAAGTGAAAATTTTCTTTGATCTGGTTTGTTTTTTTTTAGTAATGTTAAATTCTCATATTATATACAATGATTTTTTATTTATTTTTTTAGATTATTTCACCCGATTTTAAATTTCAAATCAAAGTTCGTTACCAGGGCATTTGAATTAAGTAAGTTGGCATCAGGAGATTTACATAAAAATAGACACAAAATATATTAATGGTACGCGGAAAAGTAATTTAATAGAATACGAATGAAGAGTTTAGAAATTATGTAAACTTATTTTCTCAAAGTACATAAAAAAGTTTTTCTTATTCCAAATAAGAATTAAAATTACTTTTAAGGATTACTTCTTAAAGAGTTGTGACAAGTTTTTGTCAGGGTTCAAATAACTTTAATTTATATATTTTAATAACCTTTATGTACTTTCTACTTACTCTAAGCCATCTATTACGTGAATCTTGCAAATACATATGAGTCTCTTTTTCATTTAAGTGTTATTAAATATAATATCTTTCAACATTAGTACTATTTGTTCGCTACTTGGAGCGTCGATGAATATTTAACGCACAACTCATATAGAATCACTAGAATAATTTGTTATATAAAATAAACTTTTATGAATATCATATACAGGTATATTTTATTGCAAACAACAGAATTTGTTTGAATTATTAAATATGCTATAAAATTCATAATCTAGATATAAAAGTTGCCTCAAAAAGTTTTTATTGGCTACGTCCTTAAATACTCCGCGAGGGCCGGGTTACGTCTTGTTTACAAGCAATTAAAACTTGAAACTGTTATAAGCTTATAAAACTTTTAAATATATATAAGATGATAAACAATTCATACTATTTCTTTTACATCAAATATGGTCACGTTTAAAATAGTAATACTTTATCATATGAAAATAAAAGGAATTTTACTTTATCCTTATAATTACAATTTTGAACATTTTGTAAAATATAAAAATATTGAAAATATTATTTTTAGTTGTGGTACAGTTAATTATTACAGAAGGATGAAAAATATGTTTGGATTTGTCATGAATAAGGATGTGGATGGTTATAAGAAGCACATCCATGAAAAATTATGGCAAAAACTTCGTTTCACGTATGATATATATTTGAGTTCAGAGCAGTGGGTTGATAACAAAGGTATAAAACATCAAAAAATTTAATGGCCGCCACCTATTTAGTACCAATAAATAATTTGAAGTTATTTTGGTTTTATATAGTAGAAAATGTTTTGCTTTAAAAATTAATAAAAATAATAATTTCATTATTTACAAAAAATATATGACACTACACCTTAAATTTTAACTATCTAATTAAAAAAAAAATATTTTCCGTCAAGTAACAAACTACAAAAATAGAACAAAAAAAATATTTCAGACGAGCTATCTTATCGATTTCACATTTTCTTTGACAATGTTAAATGATAAAAATAGTTAAACCATTTAGAACTTGCTGTCGTAAGCAAATTGTTATTATATTTCAAAAGTTTGTTCAAGAAACGGAATAACTCATTAAATAAACAGTTCGTTTAAAAATGTTTGAAATAATATTGCTTAGTTTTTGTTACGAATAGTATTCCTCGAATGATCATGGAATAGTTTGTGAAATACAACAGAAACATTAATTCTGGTGCGAAAATATGTACTTACTTCTTGAATGGACAGAAAGTTAATTAAAAATTCTGTTCAATTTTCTTTGATATTATTTAAATATAAAATTACATTTCAACTTAAACTATTTTTTATATCATGGTAAGTTCTATAATTTTATTTCTAATAATACTAATATATACATTTTGTACAGCATTTTAGAATTTAAAATCGCGGTAACCGTTTTCTACAAGCTTTTTCAAGTTTTCTCGTAAATCATACCACCGTTCTCATATCTCGCCCAGTTCCTACTTATTGTCGAAATTAAACACCATCTTTCAAATTATTATCCATTTAATGTCTTCATTTTTATTTACCTTATTGATGATGTCAAAAAATATTTTTAAAGATATTATATATTTTTTTGGGGTAAAAGATATTAATATGTTTATTTTCTTCGAAAATCATCTATATAGAAAGCTTCGCTCAATTAAATAACTAAGCAAGAAACGAATTTTTTTTATTTTCGATACTACATAGTTTCCGACTTTATTTTGTTTTATAATATCAATTATAAGCGCACAAAATACTTATTATGACATTGTAAAAAATAATAATAACGGCTAATTCATTAAAATGACAATAGAATTTGCACATAAAATATACAAATAAAGTATTTGGCTACATTTTTATGTTTTGTTTTACATTTATTTATATTATATTTGATTAATTACAGACAATACTTATATCGAAAAAAAACATGAATGATTGAATCGTAATTAGAAATTCGTAATTAGAAAAAAATATATTGTTGTAATAAATATTCTTCTGCCCGCCTTTTATGCATTATTTTGTATTTAGTGCAATAAACAATTAATTAAATAAAAAAATAAAAAATTTCTGTCGCTTTTATAATTACTCTTAATATTTAAGTTTGAAAATATTTATTTAAGTGCTTTTCACAGATTACCTCAAATAACATTGTTTAGGTATAATCCAAAGCTACAAGAATAAATTTTATAAACGAGTATATGTAACAAAAAAGCTAACCAAAGCGAGCGTTGGAACAAATAGAGCTATAAAAGGGGATAATGTATAAAGAAGTTTTGTCTGCCAGGCGAAGTAACACTAACAGCCTATTACAGTTTTATCTGTCGTCGCTTTCCTTCCAGAGATTTTTTCATAAAATTTTATGCAGTTGTTAGTAATCACAAGAAGTAAAGAAAGTCTGAGGAAATTGCGGAATTCCCAAGAATCGTATTTTTTATTTATAACTTTTCAAGTATTACAATTATTGTTTGAAGTAAAAACAAAAAAGTATATATATTAAAGACAATCTATATATTTTTTGATAATGTTAAGAAGAGAAGTTAAAATTAAAAAGGGAATTTCTTTCGTACTCTTGGACGTAATTAAATTCAATTGAACTAATTATACAGATTAGCCAAAAATGGCCTTGTGTATTAAAAACCTCTTCGGTCAAATAAGCATATCTATGGATTAAATAATATTTTAAATATACGTATATCTTAACTCTGACGAAAATGGATTTTCTATATAGAGGATATAATTTGGTAATTGGAATTCTCTGCCGAGTTCTTTGAGAATTACAATCTAGGGTCTAAAGATTAAAAATGAACACTACTAGATAAGTATGCAATATCGTAGATTACAATAATGCTTAATGTCAGGCAGTATCTTTTTTTTTTTTTTTTTTTTTTTTTCTTTGGAAAATGCTTAATATCAGGCAGTATTTAGTCGAACGCAAATCTACTCAAAGTAACAAAAAAAATAACAAAAAATTTTATCTAACTCACCACTAACTAACTCACTTTGGTTGGCATACGTAATATTGTAGAATGTAAGTTTCTCTTACATAAAACATTTTTTAATAAAACTAAAGGTTAATGTTGTTGTATAAAATTAGCAATTAATGTCATTGAAGGATTTTTGCAATTAAATTTGAGTAATATTTTTAATTGTATGTATAATATTCTCATATTATTCTATCTATATTAATTTTAACCTAAACTAGATTTTGGCATAAGAACCTATTGAATTCTAATGACTAAGGAGATAGTTAAAATCGTTTTATACTATTTGAATCATTAATATTGTAAAGACAATTTTTTTTTCTTTTTTAATGCTGTTTACTTTTGAGTACCTTAGTTGTTATTGTTTTAGTTTTTGTTTGAAACATTGTCTCGAATGTGCGGCTGTTATATCATCTTCATTAATATGTAAGGAGTAATTAATACAGTGTAGATAGACACCCGAAACTTGTTCCTTGGCCATGTTTGTCTTACACTCTTGGACCTCTGTATACTCATATTATTCAAGAAAGGCAAATTATCAGAAACCGCAAATTATTACGTTATAGGTGTAAATGGACCTACGTATTTAACGCGCCTCAAACATAGTAGTAATTAATTAACTTTTGAAAGATAAGACTCCTTAATCATTTACAGAAATAAATCTAGGTTTAATGTCGGCGTTTAAAGCGGCTTAAAACTGCGTTTTAAGGCGTTCATAAAAGCCTGCTTTAGAAGCGTGTTAATGATACAACATTGTAATGACATTTTACAAAAATCATAAAAGTATCACAAAGATATCATTTCAAAATAATAATAGATACTTATTTAATTTACTGAGAAAATATCGAATACTAGTTGATACATGAAGGATTCGTAAATTTCATTCTGATCATTACATTTCATTATAATCGTTCATAAGGAACAATATATGACTATAGTAGTAGGATTATATACGGGTGAAGTCACAGGGCCCATCTAGTTAACACATTACGGTTTATAAACAAATCACATTCTATTAAATTGTATAAATACATTCTATAAAATTGTAGCTGGTAATATCATTCACCAATTATATGGTAGGGAAAGTGAAATATTAATATTGCACCCTCCTTTGCCCCTTCTTATATGCAAGTGTTCAATAAAAAACATTCATGTTAAAGCCTTTCGAGGTTTCGAGAGTAAAGTAAGATTTTACTTGAAGAGCTATATTTTGAATTAATTTCTTCGAGTAGAAACAATACCATCTAGTTTGAACAATTATTAAAAAATAAACATGATCTTTGTTTATGTTAAAATATTCTCAGAATTACATCTTTGACCAGTATTCAAATATTCATGAATACAAATGATCCTGTAGATACAAATGAAATGATACCTTATACATTGATTTTTGAGATTGTATTCGATTTGCATCTTCAGAGAATTTGATTCCACAGTGTCGAAACCAAACTGGAAATTTGAAGCAGTTGAAGAATGATAAAAAGCCGAGTAGAAAATAAAGAATATAAATAAAGTTATATAATAATTTTTATCAAAACTAATACCTAATAATATTGTGTCTAAATGTTTATTTATTATTTTTTATATAAATGTACATTTAACGTTACATAACTTGTGCTTATTTGCAGAATGAAGTAACTATCGTATTTCATATTCGCTGCGATAAAATTTTGTGGACGCATACATTCTTTGCAACGAAAATGTCGACAAATAAAATTATAATTAATAAAAAAACTGTAACATTAGTGATTAATCTATAAAAAATAGTTTTATTTCAAACATTAGTGATTCTTTTCTTGGAGGAAACCATACTTTTACACGATATTAATTAGTTGCCGTTTATTATTTCGATATTTGTAGTTGTAATATAACTATAATTAAACAGCCGATTTTATGTTTTCATAATAAAAACAAAGAGTTATGAAATAATTGTTTATATGCAATACATATATAAAACTAAAATATTTACAATGTAATTGATACTATTGTTACAGGCCCTTGATTGTAGCTAAGAAGAGATTCTAAATGTATACATAATATAATAAAACTATTAATAACCTGTTTATGTATATATATATAATTTTTTAAGTAATAAGTAATCTATATAAACATCAAATCACATATTTTTGAACACAAGAACATGTCAAGAGTTTTTAGAAAGTATCATATTATATATTACTATTTTTAATCCACAGACTATCCAACTAAAGTCTCAAGAAGATATTTGAAAAAAAATACAGAGAAACTTTGTCAAAAATGTTTAATGATCTTCCACGGCTTCAGGCGGATTTCACGGGGCAAACACAGCACGACAGATATCATCATTAAGAGCCTAAATTCCATCCGAGTATCACGACACAAAGGTCACAAGATATTGTCAGCATGAACAACATCCCTTTTACAAAGAAGAAAACAACTACAAAAAATCAAGAACAAAACTCGGACGACGATAAATAATCTAGTTTCATTTTAGAGATTAGTAAATATATATAAGAAATGATTATGCAAAGAACAAACAAGATATTATAGTTAAACATTAAACTTCACTGGGAGTATGACAGGGCCAACTAAGAAATCAGAGCCAGATAAAATTGGATAGAAAGATTGAAGAAGTCCGACAAATACTTGAACATAAGAAAAGACATAATCACAGCAGCAACAAACTTTTATAGAAACTTATATAGCGTAGGAAAATCGGACCCTTCAAATTTATGTAAGAATATGAGCACAACCGAAAATGTATCATCTCATTATATAGAGAAGGATGTAGAAGATGCTTTTAAAACAATAAGTGAAACTGAAGTTATGGAAAAAATCAAAGAACAAAAATAAAATTCGTTTAATAAATGAAAGGTACAGATAAAAATAATAAGCACATTATTTCATGAAACATTTTAGAGATAGAATACTTCTTCGCTAAGAATTCGAAGATGGAATTGTGTGGGACTTTGTTATTAAAAAAAATTGCCAAGTGTTGAATAGGCGTCGCTAGTGAAGGATCGTTTATATTTTCGTTACAGCATAATGCCATTTTTAACGAATGCCATTATCATAAATTACTTATTTACATAAATTGGATGCAAACTAGTGTATTACGTAAATCACATTTTATTTTATAAAGGTTAAATACTGGTAGATATTTAGTCTTTATCCGATCATAAAAATAGTTTTAAAGGAAAATAGGTAGCGTTGTAAATTTATACTTGCTACGCTTTGATATAAAAACGACCTTTATCACTTCTGAATTAAAGAAAATAATGCAGCATTTATTATTTTGAGAAAATTAAAAAAATATATTAAAATTCTTACGAATTTTCAATAAATTATTTGTTTTAAAAACATCTTTAATTTTAAATATTATAGAATATTTAATGAAATAATAGTTCTAGAAATCGTCTTTATAACACTTTTGTCTTTAAGATAAACATAATTAAAGTTAATAAGCTCCGGAAAACACATGCAAAGAAGTTTACTTTTAATTAGATGTTGATGGAATCGAATTCTTGTAAATGTTGGTTATAAAGCCACAAAACGAATAAGTTATTACAAAATATAACTGAGTATATTAAGGACGCCGAAGATAAAGCAAACTTATTTGCCTCAATTCTTGCGGAGTCTTGACGTTTAGATGTCGGAAGCGCGACACTATTTAGTTAGTTACTTTAGTTTTCCTGACAGTTTGGTTCGTGAAATTTCCGGAAATCCAAATTCCGAAGAGATATTTTAAAAATGCTTTGCAATCTGTATGTGAACAAGGCCATCGTTTCTGAAGGTATTCTTGCAATTGTTGTAAAGACATGTGCGCTCAAATTGTATCACATAATAATACGTCTCTCTAGACTCTCTCTTGAAACTATACCATTGAGAACACAAAAACTATAACACTGGTTTTCATAGGAAAAAAAAATAATATCATAACGATTAACTAAAAGTTTATACATTCATAATTAACATTTGTAATTACATGTTAACTTTTATTGTAGTTTTACTACGCAAATGTTTTGCAAGCAAATTGACTTGATAAAAATAATTTACGTTGGTCACGCTAAGTTACATGGTCAATCACACTGTCCGAGAGGTTAATTTAGAAATCTAACTCACACTCGTCTCGCATTTAGCTATTCAAAGCACGTACCGGTCTTACTCGTTAAACTTGATGGTAAAGTTGCTCGAATAATTTTGTGTCAATCGCGCTAGGCACGATATTGTTCCATTGCTACGCGTGAGTGAACTAATGCAGCTATTGCACTTTACCATTTTCTAAGCACTATATGATAGCTCAAAAGACAGTAAGTTAACTAGGAGACGGAAACTGTTATTCTCATCTTGCTTAGAGTGTGTTCATCGAAAAGAAAGTTTCTGTCAAAGGAAACGAATAGTGTCCTTTGAGGAGGAGGAGGCTTTGTTCATTATATTTTAAACGATGTGAATTCAATATTTAAATATTATGTGCGTAGTATATTTTGAATGAATATTATGTATTAATTGTAAGATTGGTAAAGTCCTGACAACCTATATATGCTTTATATTTATATCACTGATAAAGCAACCTTAATCGATGCCATCTAGTGACAAATATTTTACTAAAGGTTTTCTTAAAAATTACAAATGACCGATTAAGTCTATATATTTTCAACTTTACACACACGCGATTTAGCATCTAAGTCTTGTCACAATGGTTTGCGTATAGTTCTTTTTTCCCATTTAATTTACCAAAAGTCTCTAATGCATTGGGTTAAAGTAAAAACAGGGAAAATTAAAACATAAAATTATATTTTGTAATAATTCTCTTAATTTTAACAATATTTAAAATCAATTTTGAGCTTGGCCTAGCAATTTATAAAAATATCTTTATAAAAATCTCTTTCTATAGAAGCGTACTTTTAAGAAGTTTAATTTATGCCGTGTGTGAATTGCACATCTTGTTAAATTTCTGTGTAAAATAGGTGTGTGTTAGTATTTACATTTTCCGTTATTAAAGTTTTAATAAACACTACAATTTCGTTTTCATTATCTTTGGACATTTTTTTTAATCATGCTTTGAAATATAAATAAATATCTATTCAAGATAGGACAAACTTAAATCAAACCTAAATATTTTTTGATTTTAAACGTATCCTAAATATAATTTAATTTCATAATTGAGAATAAATATAATTGAAAAATTAATTATATTTATAGTGTCTAAATACAAAAAAAAAACAAGAAAACTTGTTTCTTTTGCTAAAACAAAAACTCATCACGAATTTTAAACAAAAATATGGAAGTTATGGAAGTGTAACACTGGATTGTTAGTCGATCTGCTTTAGAACTAACAAAACCAAAACTTCAATCCAATTCAATTGGCTAACACACATTTTCCTGAAATGTTTATTTGAAAAGGTCAAACCCAATATAACTACCACTTAACTAAATTATTCAGAAAAGAAAACATCAAAAGCCAATGTAATTCAAATAAAAATATAATTTAACTTAACTAATATTAAACGATGAAGTATCATCATTATATATATTATATATTAGTTAAGTTAAATAATATTTTTATTTGAATTACATTACAGTAGTACATCAAACAGTAGTTTGAAAACTTTGCGTCACAAATTACTACTAATGAATGCGAAGCTACTCTTTAACTTTCTATGTCCAAGGAAACAAATTATCATTTCTTTCCGATGATGAAGCTGTAAGTGGGGTGGGTGAGTGGGTGGGTTTCTGTCTCCTAGCTGCTGTTTATTCCTGGATTTAATCTTGGAACTAATGATTTTTTTGCACTCTAATAGTATTCATATTAATACAATGCTTAAAAAGTGATGTACTTTCGTATATCGTACAACTCCAATTGTTAGATATTCAATTTTTTTATTTTTTTTTCTATTCTGTTATCTCAACAGACTTGACAGCATCTGCGAGCGGGTACTATCAAGACCTACAAGAGTAATTTATAACTTAGGTTTTATATGGTGAAGATGAAGAAGAGGAAACTCAACTTTCTCTCTCCTTAACTATGTTATATAACCTTTCATATGAAGGCTGACAATGAAACTGTAAATAAGATAAAACTTACCAATAGAAACTTCTTTTCTATATTTTATATAAATAATAACTAGTTAAGTTAATATATATTGGAATGTCTTCCAATTGGCATGGCTTTAGGTCCAAGTACTATTATTTTTGCAAGATAAAGAAAATATCGATTTTGAAATCACGATATATTTTATTCAAGAAAATATACAAATGTAGATTAAATTACCTTCAAACAACATGTTAATTAGAATGATGCCAAATAATTGTATAGAAATTATGTTATAAATCTTGAGTACATTTAATACTCAATTTAATAATTCGAGGTAATAAAAATCACATTGTGGCAATTTTTTTTAACCATGATGATGTAACAACTTTCTTTAGTTTTCAAATTTTCTTTGATTAAAAGTTTAAAACGTGCTTGCGCCATGTTTTTTTTGTTACTGCTTTACTATATAACTTTTAATACTATATTAAATTTAAATTTTATCATGATGTTAGTTTGACACTATTTTTCTATAATAAAATTACATCAGAATTACAACATCTGTGGTATAATATATATTTTAAGAAATAAATATATATTTATAGATATGTATCTCAGATAATATTATTTATAAATTTATTTATATGCTAAGAAATTTACAAGTACATAGAATACCATAAAAAGTAAATGACATTATGGAAATTTATTGCTTTCAAAGAAACATACATCTAGAAAGTTAAAGTTTACTGACCGGACAAGTTTAATAGAGTCCTAAGTAAATTGACCGCTGGCTAAACACATATTATGTAAGCGGTTTTTCCGACATCCCAAGGGTTCAGAAAATGACGACAAAAGTGAAAAAAGGAGCCGACAACAGTATCCTGTAGGTGAGTACTAAAAGTAACCTTAAGAAGCTTAAAGATATTATAAATATTATTTTAAGAAAATAATTGTATTGAAGGTTAAAAAAGATACATTTAAAAGATTACAAAATCTTCTAAATGTAACTTTACATGTCACTTGATAAAATATTTGAATCATATGTTAACATGCTTGCTCATATCAAGTGATAGATTAATTGTGAGATATACATACAAATAATATATATATATATATATATATATATATATATATATTATATTATAATAAATAAATTATTACAAACATATATACAAACTGTTATAGCACTTGTGAGGCAATACATAAATGTAAAAGTCTGGTTTTATTACTTCTAAAACCTAGTAGATTATATATCCAATAATACTATTATAGGTACATAAGGAAAGGAAATACATTAACACTTTTACCACTTTTTACCACTTTTTGATTGTTTAGGTTAATCTGAATAATCTTCTGATCAATCTTAGTCACGAAAAGAGTACAATTTATTTTTTCTCATTGGTTTATATTAAGTATCAAATTTTATTTTGACATAATAAGTTGGAAATGGAATAAAATGAAAAGTAATAGAGAACGATAGCCAAAGTTTCAAGTAAAATTGACGTCGAACAAAAATAAACCATAAAAACTTTGCGGTCCTTTTGCACCATCTTAGAGGTTGAATTTTTAAAATTTTTAAAATAAGTTATCCTTATTTTCTAAACAAGTAACTAAATAGCAATTTTGAACGATAACGATAACAAACCCCTTTTTACTCAAGTGTTCACAATACACTATAACAAATATAATAATATAATACTTGTAATATACATAGTAAATAACAATGCACTATATAGGCGTATAGGTATAATAGGTGTCTACATAGTAACAGCCAGTTAAACCAATTGTCGACGCTTCGAACATAAGACATTTCATTCGAAGGATTTGTGGGAGTCCTTTTCCTCTTTTGTTTATAAAATTGTTCTAAAAATCTTACGCATTAATAAGGGAGTTGTTTAAAAACAAATAAATAATAATTTGTGTGAACCGTCAAATCAACCCGTTAAAAACTTAAAATTCCAATTGGTTTTAACATCATGCTTCATATTATAAACTTTGTATGAAATTACTATTTAAACTGTTTTTTAATCAAATTATTTTAGAATAAATTTATGTTTATTCAAAGAGTAAACTTGTGATACATACATTATAATCTTCATACATTACATTATAATGGTAATTCAGTAACGATAATTAATAAAGTATTCTAATTTAAAATAAGATTATTAGTTTAAAAAAAGTAAGCATAGTACGAGTATGTGGTATTATACATAATTTTTTTGTATGTAATTGTTTGTCTATTATTATTATTTATTTAGCTATATGTTTTTGTTATTATTATTTATACTTCATGCAATAAAAACACAGGTGTAGTAATAAAAGAATAACGCAGGTGCAGTAGTAGCACGATCCTCTGATCGTGAACTCTTCACTGGATGTCTCAGCATAGGGTATCCTAGTGAGATATCCAGGGTAATTAAGTGTTCAAATCATCCTCTTTGACTTCTACAAAATATAGATAAATTGTGTTGTAAGTGTATGTGTATGTATGTAATAAATAAATAAATAAAAAATAAATAAATAAATTATATATAAATAAATAAACACATAAAATTTTTCATATTTAAGAGTAAATATTAATATGTTTTTTTTTTAATTTTAATAATTTGTCCACAACAGAAGACAATTTTTTTATACAAATATATATTATTTCAAAAAAAAAATTAATAATTTGAGCTCATATTTTTTATATTGAAGCTAATATAATATTTTTTTTTAAATAAAAAACTTGTTGATTTTTTTTTGTATATATCTCAATATCCTAAATTAACTCGTCATACATCATCTTGCATAAGTAAATAAGTAAAATTCTCAAATGTACTAACCAGCAAGAAATACTTGATTCTTATAAAGATGTCTTGAGAATATAGGATCGTTTTATAAAGAGAACTGAAGAAGGAATGTAATAACAATGATCGAATGCTCATTGCCTGAAATTTGAAATCACCGAAAATATGCCTTCTAACTTAATTCACAATGCGGGTGAACAACCAAATATATATGTCTAAATGTGTGTGTCTTACACATATTTAGAAAATATTTTTCTGAGTTCATACGAGTACATACAGTTGTTTTTGAAAAATATCTATAATATATTTTTATTAAAGTTCTTCATTATAATACGACTATGTTTCTTGATTTTAAATTTAACAGATTGTCGTTAACCACAAGGAATTGTATTAATTTTTTGCATTTTGTTCCTTTCATTCTATGAGGCTAAAGCGTCATAAAACAAAATGATTCCCAGTGGTACAGTGGTTTTATATTGTTGTGATAAGCCTTCCACTATTAACTCAAATAAAATAACTTCTACATTGGTTACGTTCTCCGTAATAAACAAAAATAGGCGTTAGGTTTGAGTAATTTCCTAAATTGTACCTTTAAATTTATTTTATTAAAACTTAAAACTATTCCAATTACCAAAAATATAAATATAAATATTCATTTATATACTTAATTTTAAGGGAATTTATATTATTTAAGGAAAAACATATTTTTGGACTAATATTGCTTGTATATTAGTGGTTTAAGCGTTTACTTAAATCTTATTTTCTTCGTCTTATTAAAGATATCATGTTTTTTTGTCATTTTGTGAAAAATCCATATAAATTGAGATTCAATTCTAGAGGTATTAAATTTCCATAAGGTTGAGTCATCGCTAGAGCTTAATTGAAAAGAGTAACTTTTCATCTTTTCAAGGACTAACAAAACTTTTCCGTACTTTGTCATTGACTCCTCATTTTTCATTTTACATTTTCTAAGAAAGAAATTATCTATTAAGGTTTATCTTTTAAGGTTTGGTAAATTAAAATCGTTAATTTTAAACCACCACAGACTTGAGTTACTAAATTTTTAATGTTATATTAAATATACCTAAATAGATATTATTTGTATAAAGTATTCCTGTATTAAACTGACATGCATTTCATATTTTTGATATACAAAAATTACCCTCTTGTATTGTGCTATAACAATAATTTTGTGACTACCATAGCATTTTAGAGGTCACACGTTCTTCTAGTTTTGTTTATAATAATTGATAATTAAGTTAACGAGAGTTCTACTATTTAAAATGTACTATTTATTTTTATCTAATATAAATTAACGAACAGTTATACTATAACCTGCAAAATAATTTTATTTACCGCGTCTGTATAAAGGTATATTGTAAGCCACAAATTTGAATAAATATTCATCGAGATGATTTTATGGTAAACAATAAACATTTTAATTTTTTTTTATCTGTGGTTATTCATAACTGTGTACATCTTCCTCGAGACTTTGACATTAAAAGGACCAATGATTTTTGTTTCATTTTTCCACTGTTTTTAGTGAAAAGTATAACTTAAAATTAGATTAATTACATACGAGTGCTACTTCAATTAATATAACTTAGTTTTGAGACTAGTTTTGGAGTATGTGTAATTGAAGTTGTTATTAGTTTAAATAAATTCTATAACAAGACTGCTTTTTACCTAAAACGGCAGAAATGTGGTACCTGTGGTTTAAAAAGTGTTTTTGATTCCATGTTTATTTATTTATCGTTGTAGTATTGTTCTTTGCTATTTTTTTATGATTATTCATTATATATCAACTTAATTTAAATTTTAAGACTTAACTAAATAACATTATTTTAACGAGATTTATATATTTCGATAGCGAAAAAACTCCCTAAAGATAACGATGTAATTTGATAAAGTTCTTATAAAAGATAAAAAAATTAATATGTAACACACCAGACATATAATACACTCAGCTCCTCTCAAATACCGAAGAACCAGAACTTCAGTCAGAAAACACCGATTTATGGTGAGGTTCCAAAGTTCCAAGTTAGTACGTTCTCACGTACTTCGAATAACATGTATTAGTTACGTATATACTCGTTTGCTGGTAAGGATATTTGGTTTTGGTTTATTAAGTCTACTGTACTGATTATGTTTGACTGTTGTATATAAATGCGGTGCTGACTTGGCGTACGCTTTTCTTTCCTATCTCATATAAATTTTCTTACCTATATCGAAACCTCTCTTCTCTTTCTTTGACCAATATATTACAAACTACCATCTCACAATTAAGTCAAAATGAATAAGAAAAAATAGAGTTAGCGTTGTTTTTAGCGGAAGCAGTAGCAATAACAAAAACAAAACAGAAGTGGTAGCCGCACTGGTAGCAGGAACGGAAGAAAAAGTATCTAATATATACTAATACATCTGTTACTCTTTCAATCGAAGTCTTGAATTTTTTTTCATTTCGAATTACAACAAACAAATTGTATCATAATACTAGAACATCCTTAATATTCATTTTTAGCTTATTGAATATTACAAAAATTGTTATTCACTCCTTTTATTTATATTTTCAGTACTTTACACTTAACGAATATTATAATTCTTATGGAATTATATATGACGAATTCTTTAAAGAACAAGATATGTATAGAAAGAATATATGTACAAAGTTATTTCTCAGAGGAAGAATATATAAATAAAGTTTATTATTATTGATCAATTAGTTAGTTCTTATATTGTAATTATAGAATATAAGAGTTATTATAAACTCCTTCTATATTTTAAAAGGAATATTAATTCCTTAATATGTTCATCAGAAAAGAAAAAAAATATTATTTTCTGACTCATCCAATGTGATTTCCATAAAAAGAGAGATACTTTATATTCTGAAAATAAAAATAAGGAAAGGCATCTACTATTTAAGGTAATCTTCTAAAATTACAAAACATTAATTACAAGTAATATCATAACTACCGCTCGTAAGCAATTATGTAAATTAATAATATAAAATTATTTCTGATCTCTATGTATTACCAGAATATAAATCTAACTTTTTTTCAATCATTATTTAAAGCATTCTTATTAATTACTTAAAGCATTTTATAACATTTAAATTAAAATCTCTTACGTATTTACATAACAAAACGATTTTCACCGTACATCAACATTCCGTTCTATTCAATTGGGTTATATGCAAAACAAAATACTAAACGCATCCAATTGTTCCCGAATTCCCCCATTCTATCAAATTTTATGACACGGAAAGACAAGGATATATTAGCATCTGAGACATAAAGAATTTCATTCCAGTGAAGCTAAATTGTGAGGATTGTGATGGACCAACATAAATTACGAAAGTTCTTCTGATTAAACTTTTTTATAAAGTTCGCGAAGTATATAAGTAAATGTTCAGATGTCGTTCTGACATTTAAATGTTTAATAGGACACAAAACTCAAAAATTTTATTAGGCGAATAGTTGAAGATGAAGATGTAGGGTTACATTCTCTGCTAATTCAATCCGAGCTATATATGATGCTTGATTGGTGAGTGCAGGTACTACCGGCGATGTTTTAAGGAAGAGTGCATGGTTTTAAGGAAGAGTGAAGAAAATGAATTCGAAGTTACATATAACTAACTCACTTATTAATTAATAAATAAAGCCAAAAGGTGGCGTTATCACTACAAATATATTTCTAATTGGATATCTAGGAGAGAATACTTGAAGAAGAGTATACAAAAATATGTACCATTGTTTTGTTTCTGTTACTGTAAAGAATTTTACCATCCGGGTGTATAATAAAGCATATTATGTTTACTACTAATATTAATATATATAATAAAATATATTATATATAAAGATTTATACAGTGGGGAATTTTCATTGTTGCGAAACCATAAAATAAATATGAAGTAGGTAAAAGGTAAGTTACTGGTTAGTGTTCTATATTATAAAGATAATGCGAAGGCTAAATAATTTATTAGAAATAATTTGTTAATCACTTTAATCACTTTTCTGATTTCTGATCCCCAAACATACTGGTAAATTAAAAAGTTTTCTCACTTAAATAAATATATCCATACCTTAATCAGTAATATATTATATAGGTTTTATTTTAATGAATATTTTTATTTAAATATTCATTTAAATAAAACCTATATATAATACTATTTTAATATTGTTTATATTATTAACAACAATATTAAAATCCACCTAAAAATTTTGCAAAGAATTGGAATCTGCTACTCTAAAGCTTAAAATATAATAGAACTCGGAGCTTTTATTTATTTTGATGTTTAATCTGTTGGTTGTTGTAAATGATAATTGCAAAAATGTTTCAAACATGTTACCAGATATTACTAAAGGTATATTTTTAGATATTATTATATTCTCATGTGGCCTATATATTAATTATTTTTTTCATTATTTTCTTATAATGTAAACACATAATATCTTGCCAAACTCTTGAGTTTATAGGCAAGAACCGCTCATCACATTCTTAACCTAGTCTTACATTCTAATACTAAACTACTAAACTAACATTTATAATTTCAAATACTTTACAATTAAACATTTAAAACAAAATATAGTAACTTTGACATCCTATAGTAACAATTATTCAATAATATAAAATAGAACAAAAATAACATAAAAATAATAGAAAACTCACGTAAACACTTAATAACTATCACAACCTTTACAATAACTATTACTGAATAATATAAAACACAGAAAAAATAGAAAAAAAATAAAAAAAGAAAACAATTAGATTTAGTAACTACTGCAATCCTTATAAAAAATAAAAAAAACTATTGCCCTAACCATGCCCTTATCTATTTCTTTAAGATAAAAATCTTTTAGTTTTGTCTTTAAGACTGTCTTGCTGACGTCATCACCCAATGTGAAATTTTTAATAATATTAAAAATTTTGGGTACCATACACCTTATTGTTCTCTTTCCAAAATACTACTATATATTTAGAATTTCAAACAGCGTCATAGTTTTATATAATATAATTATAAACGGACTTACAAAATTCCTATGAAATTAAACAATCCTGAAGCTAAGAGTAAATCTATCCAATCTAGTTTCTTGGCAAGAAATTTACAATCCAAATTAACCCAAGCAAACGCTAAACTGAACCACTACATTTCATCTTGGGGTACATATATTTACTATGCTCCTACAAGAAATTACAATTAATTATATCAAAAGATGACCTAGACTATACATTTAAAAAAATATATATATTTGTTTTAAGTAAACAAGGTTTTAAACAAAACCTATTTGCTTGTTTTTACGAAATCAGTAGAAGTAAAGTGTACAAAATCAGAGAATACAGGCAAAAAATATGCAATCATTGTTTATATCCGTGTGAAGTAATATTTAGAAAAACTGTAATAGAACCGGGATATCCCTTATTGTGCTTTTAAAACCGGAAGGTTCTAATTCTACAACTGTTATAGAAGTAAAAGGTCTTCATACGATAGTAATTATGAAACGTTAACTTTTTTTATTAGGATAAAAAAAAGACATCCAAGTGGGTTTGTAATATTTTTAACGAAAAATTATTCTATTTAAAAATCGAGATAAAACAAACCATGTCTTCTTATAAATGATTAAAAGAAAACTTGAACATTTGAGACCAGTAGTTGATCAACTTCAAATACATACCCAGGTATTTCACAAGATGATTTTTGACACTCAGAGATTAGCTGACAATTCTCATACTTCAATATCTAGTATTCGAACGAATGAGAACAATACAAATAAGCAAATTAATGAATGACTATTTACATTATTTACATAGTTTTGCTACTCAACTTATCATTGTATTGGATGCAAATGATCGTAACATATTTGTAAGTGTGACGGGGGTCTAAAGCGTTTAGAAAATGTCTACCACAAACCAGAATTTCATTTTCAATACGTACGAAATCTCTCACTACAAACTTATGTAGTGCTCTCGACATATAAATAAAATTAAATGAATAAAAATAATTATTTTGATAATAATTATAGATCAGAATATGTTTGATTTATCCAAACAATTATAATCTTAAAAAGTACTTGGTGGTACGGGATCCACATAGTCGCTGTGTCAAAACAACGAAATCGACAATGTTAAACTGCGCTTACATTCTGTACATAACCACAATCTCACCTCCAAGCACAAACTCGCCAAATATATCAAAGAATTTAATTGACCCTGTCTGTGCCCCTACTAGAAGTGATCGTCGACCTATCCATGCTTACAAAGATCTGTCTACTTGTCTAAATTACAAAAAAAAATACAGACAACGTCACAGCGTTTACCGTAATACTAAGTACTGTATTTAAAAAAGTATTTTGTCTGCGGCATATATTTATATTTTAGTTTTATAGTCTATATAAATTAATAAAAAGAAATATTTTTTAATATAATTTTAAACATGTAAATTCACCTTCAATTGCTTCAAAGTGAATCAGTTGATTACGCAACAACAGACATAAATACATTTCATACCATAAAAATACAATAACAATAGAGGCTGATTGTATCCAAATCAAATGGTTGACGCAATTTCCACGTCTGCGGTTCTTTAATTGTAGTTTTATTGAATGCCTTTTTATTAAATGTTTTATTTCGAGTTTTTTTTATTAAATATTTTATTTTAAATTTTATATTTGAAAATTTACTAGGCTATATTTGAAAATTTAATATTTGAATTTAATATTTGAAAATTTACTAGGCTAAAGGAAAAATACATCGGCAGGACGACAGATTTTATATATATAAAAGGTAATTTTCGTTACAAACAAATATCTTTATTATACTTATAACGTAGCTAAAAATCGTGGCTACTCGAAAAAAGTAAATAATTAAAATTAAAAAAAGCAATTCTTTGGTAGAAAATTTTATCAAAATTTTTATTCCTAATGTGTATTGAGTTTATCCCGAAACTACGGATACTCTAGTACTAATATAGTAATTTTATTCTAAACACATTGCAGTAAATAATTTTTATTTTTATAAATTTTTTCAATAATAATTAATTACAATAAAGGCATTTGAAGTCATCAAAATGTCTATAAATTATTCTGCGGTGCCTGAGTGGTTTAAAATAAGGGAATAAAATTGGCAGCAAAAATATTCAAGATCAAGCTTTACAATAAAGCCCGCAACACCATCTACCTATTTTTTCTTAACTAATTTTTATTTAAGAGAAAGCAAATAAAACCGCGGGTAGTATTTATATAAATAAATATCACTGACCTTATACAAAAGAAAGACATATTAATTTTTTAGAAGTCTATCAAATTATTAGCAAAACAACCTGTGTACGTAAAAACTGTTGTCAAGACTATCCAGTTAACTAAAAAAACAGAGCACAGTAAATTATTAAAATATTATTACAAAAAACAATCCTTTGACAAACTGAAACTTAAAATATTGGTTTTTACCTTTTACGCTTCTTAATAAACACAAAATCTTATAGCTATATCAATTTACATTTTATAACGCGAAATTGCTTCACTTATACTCTTTGTACGCTTTTGATGTCTTTTCAAAGCAATTTGGGCGAATTTCTCACAAACTCCAAGACATATTAAAGATCATGAATGTTGATATATTTATGTTAGATATATTTATTCTAATGCCAAAATCTTGGCATGATTATTGGAGTAACAATTATATTTATAGATTAAAAATAATGAGAATGTTAGTAAAATATATATTTTTATTTTATCGAAGTGGTGTAAATTGAAAAAATCTTTGAGATTTAAAGGTTCTTAATTGTCGAACAAATTAATCTCCTGAGGTCACACGTCTCCATGGTTTACAAAAAAATATAAAATAAAATATAAATATATACACTGTCAGTATGAATATATATATTCTTTAAATTGACAGTGTGTCGTCAGACCTAGCATTAATTTATAACATCTGTATAAATTATGATATCTTTCCTGATCTAATGAAACAAAGTAAAATAGTATACCATTATTTAAATCCGGCAGTGCAATAATTCCTTTTACCGGTACCAGATTTGACTAGTTTGAGTATTACCAATTTTTAGTAACATTTTTGAAATAAGCCTTTAATAAAATATGTAGTTGCATAGTTTAATAAAACAACGTAAGAATGATTTATCTTACACTTTTAGTCGCTCAATAAAAAATTCTAATGGCGAGTTATTCTGAGATATTTTTTTAGCCTGAGTGACACATGATGCACTTGACATTTTTTGTGATTTATCAAAGACATGTGACTGCGTGCAGTACAAAACTCTAATTAGAAAATGACTAAATAAGATAATCAGATAAAAACTTCCTTATTTTGTTTAGTTCACATCTCAAAGGACGGTTGAATAAGGAAAAATAAATTCAGATACTAGACTTTAAATGAAAGTCTTTCCCCGATTAGATAAAATGGAAAGGTCATAAAAGCGTTTATATATGGAGCCTTTCATCTTCCTCATTTAGAAAACTAAATTACTTTATACTATGAGGAAATATATCGTTTGCTAGTGACTATTCTTAAAATTAAAAGATGACCCTTATTGTCAAGTCATTAATTGACAATGTAAACAATGCTTTCTTTGAAGTTTTACAATTGTTTTACGCTCATAGCTTGTTGTTTAGAAAAAAAAAGAACAAAATGAAACTTTCTTTACTAAACGTCAAAGGTGACAGAACTATTTTCCATACAGAAATGAGGAATTGGATTTAGTAAATTTTACTTTTTTCTTTACACCAGAAAGATATCTTTAAGAAACAGTGTAAGTGGCACGTGTAGTAATGTAAATAATACAAAATCAACGAATTTAGCACTTTAAACTTAAATATTTAAATATTGTCGACAGTTATTAATTTAATTCAAGAACTGTAGACAATTTTAAAAAACCTTCTGACAGAATTGCTAATACCACTTTCTGTGTAAATAGAACCTTAATACACACTTTTGATAATATTAAAAATAGTCATGTTTCTTTAAGGGATCAAATTGCTTATACAATAATTAATTTGATAATACATGTTTCCTGTATATGTTTTAATCCCAAAAAAGATCCAAAAATATTCTTATAACACTCGATAGAAACCATCGCTTTCAATATATGGCCTTTCTGAAAAGGAATTGTTATAACTATATTAAAGGATTCCAATTTTTTCGCAGATTTATATCGCCTACAGAAGATTTACAGCTTTGACCGAAACGCTTACACAAGCAACAGTTTATTGCCAATTTGTTACCTTGCGTGCCTTTCAAGTTTTTATGACAAGGAACTATATTACGAGGTTGTTTTTGAGTTAAGAACATTATGGTGTTAATCTTGTGAAGTTATAAAAAAATCACTATTTAAAAAAGGTATCTGGTACAAATTTTATTTACTATACAGTTCCACTCTATATTTAAGTAAATTTGCTCGTATATCATGTTTCGAGGTCGTTAAAATACAATAATATATCTTTTTTTTATCTATAAATGTACTTAAAAAAGGAAAAGTAAGGTATATTTGTGTATGAATTATAAAAAAATAGCTAATTAATACGTGTTCAGTACATAACTCATAACTCAAAACTATAATTTTCAAAATTTTTGTCTGTATGTTAAATATATTAACAAGAAAAATTTAATTAGATACTAATTATAACTGCAACAGATAAAATGTAGCTTAAAACGAGACTTAGAGATACAAACAACATCACATTTACTTAAATTTCGAACTGCATAATACCTACTTTATTTGAAAACTGATATGTGTAAAAATGCAATAGATTCATTTTATATTTATCCATAAATTAAATGTACCAGTTTTATTTACTATACAAAGTAGGATTATCTATCTAATATGTCTTTTTTACATGTTACTTCGTAACTTGCTGAATATACAATACTCACAAGTTTTACATGAACTTATCTATTAAGATTAACGGATGCGCACTTTTAAGGACAATATTAGGAAAACGAAAAGCGCTAAATATTTTTGAATACAATTTGAACCAATGCATTAATTTAAATAATAAAAGGCTAAAATAATAAAAAAACTATATATTTTTAAAACAATAGGCTCGAGACTCAAAGCAATAATATAAAACAGTAATATTGTTTGACACTATGTCAACATAAAACCAAAATTTTTGAGTGACTAGAGAGGGCTTATTATTTAACTTATGATGGGCGTGGGCCTCATGTTAGCAATTCATTTGTTGTAAAAATAATCATTTTATATTCATTTTGGGTGAAACCTTGCTAATTATAGTTTATTTAAATATATAACTTATGCTATTTGTTTAAACGCGCAATGGAAAATGTTGACGCGATGTTTTTACAAGTATTAAATAACGAACATAAAAACATCAAAAGAAAAGTGGAATCAACCTGTAGGACGAGCGACTGAGGGTCCTACAGTATGCTATTAAAACATTTTGGTAATATTTCATTGTTAACTCTAGATGCTATATTTTCCTAATTAGCCCATAAAACTAGACCATTAAACTACTCCATTTACTTTAAATGGACTTCTGTTCTATAAGATGGATGCATTGCAGTCTTATGAGGACTGCGTTTAGATTGTTCACCGCCTTTAAAAATGTTATTTGATCTTATTTTTTTTACACGGAAGCAAATGTGACATGATTCTGACACACCTCACTTGTCTTACTTCGGATACAAGCTTCAGAACAAAGGTCATATTAATTATTAAGATTTACATACATAACAAACAATTCTTGTCTTTTGATATTGCATTTACACTATAATAGTCTAGTATATTAATAATAATTAAATAATTACATTATAATGATAATAATAATTAAAAGAATTTATAGATTCTATTAGGAAAATAATCATAAACTAAAAAAAATCTTCTATTACTGGTTTATTCTAAGCGAACCGAAATGTAAAGTAAAATGTATGTTAAGAGAACTCTTTAAATTGAACATAGAATATGAGCAAGAAAAAACTAATTTACTTAGCTCTTCTGTACTAAAAGCTTATTGAAATAAAATGTTTGGATTAGGAAAAGAATTTTTAATAAAACTTTTAGTACGTATAGTTATATCATTCATTCCGTAAACTCTATCGAATATTTATTAATTCTTCATCCATTACATCTATCTATTTTACCATCACTTATCCTTAACGCTTATTTCATATATAAGAAACAAGTTTTATTTTTTACTAGAATGGAATAACAGCTCCTCTTGTTTTTTTGTCTTTCCACGATGATAAGGTATTAAATTCAAATGCAAAAGTTGTATACTAAAACAAAATTATTTAAGAATGTTAATTAAATGACGATAATTTTATAAAAAAAAAACAATTAAAAACAATAGCAAAATAACATCTTGCAAGGTGGATGCACGAAACTCTAACCAACCGGTGTGGCGCACAATTTAATTGTTTGTCAACGACTAATTAGGAAGGGGATCATATGTCATGTCACCTTATTATGGCCATGTCCCGTAACAAGCTATATATAATGTTTTTTTAAGCCAACGAACTTTAGAAGTGAATACAGTTGCGAAAATAAACAATTACTCAAATTTATTTATACTTAGTTATAAAAAATATTTATATTTACTAAGTACAAAGTTTGATAATGGAAGAGAAAATCGAAAAGTATCTGTAACGTTAAAGAGTATTCGATTATGTCATGATCCTAAAAAACATAACTTTTGATTTTAATTTAATTTAATTTAAATTTTTCATTAAATTTTTAGTTTATTTTTAATGAAAAGATATATACAATTCCATAATAGTCCTTGCTCAGTCGTTTTTGTTAAGGGTCCTAAAAATAACCTTTGTAACCAATTGTTAAACCAAAAAAATATATACATATCAAAATAAAGATTGATAATAGATTTTATAAAAGAACCATAAACAAAACAGAAATATTTTCGTAACTTTAAGTATATCTGCATAATTGTGCCTAACAAATACAAGATTCTTTGTTTCTATAAATTTTAATAACACAAGCAAGCAAATTTAATTAGATAATATTTTAAAAACTTATTGGAATAAATAAAACCTATATCATATAACTAATTATCGCAGAATTGTGTTTTGTTTCATTTTTCTTCGCAAAACATATAGCAAGGAAGCTTTGGTAATATAAATGTAAATTTGCTAAAATAATCTGTCTCTACATTTCAGTTTGTACAACTGAAGTAACATTGTGTTTGAGCTGAAAATTATTCTTAATCAACATAACATTACGACCAACTCTTTCTACATATAAGATTCTAGGAAGTAGAAATAAGTTCTTACAATTTTAAAAGCATTGTATGTTTAAAGTTGTTTATAAATTATACAACGTAATAAAATATTTTAGTTAGAAAAATATAATTAACTATTTTTCGTAAATTAAATTAAATATCTTAAATTTAAATTAAAAGGAACAAAAATATTAATAATACATATCCAAAATTTTAGAATTAAAGCTACGATAAAAACAAAAGATCTTGTTTTTGATATGATGATAAGTTTAATTAACTGTAGACAATAATAATTTCTGCATGATGATAACTGCTGTTATAGTAAGTGGATTAGGATAACAATTGAATAAATATATTATTGTATTGCTCTAATATACAAATTGTTTTTTTTACTTAGGAAATTTAAAGAAGTAACGAAAATAATCGATACATAAATGTGTTTAGATAAAACTATTTGTTAACTGGTCAGTACATTACGTCGAATTCAAAGCAATAGTTAAAATTTAATTCTTTTGTTTGTATATTCGTTAAAAAAAAACAATATATGAGATAAATCTTTTCTGGAAATACATTTTAAAATACAATAAAATCACTGAAAGTAATGTTATAAAATTAAGTGCTTAGCGTTTAAGAATACAAATGATTTTATGATAAGAAGTTAATAATTTATTATGTTCATAAAATAAAGATTAAAATGTAAAAAATAAATCAGACTCTTAATTACCTATATACCTATTGTTATGGCGCCACTTTGTAGATAGAAGTTAAATCGATTCCAACTTATTATTTTACAGAAGCTAGCAATTGTCTTTATTTGAATAACGAGGATTTCTTCCATTCCAATATTCCTTTTTACATTTAACTTCAACCTCATAAATATGCTAATTTATGAAATGAGGTAATCTTCTTTAATTAGAAAGAGCAAGATTGTAAAACTTCATGAATAATTTAAAGTTTTCTTTTAGAGGTGAAACTGTTAAAGAAAATGTTTACATATATATGATTGATATTTAGGTGACACTTTTTAAGCCATCCTGATGTGAGAAAACTTAATATTGTTATCGTCGGTATCCTCGGTAGTAGTAGTAACATGAGAAAAGACCATTATAAGTCTGTCTTGAATAGATTGAAATTGAAAATCACACATTTTTCAAATACCTATACCTATATATATATTACAATCTATCCACCCCATTTAAAGTTATATTACAAAAAACATATTATGATATGTAGTTATTTAATTTCAAATATATAAATTTTGTTGGATCCTATTTTAGTTAATAGTAATTATTTATATAAGTGATATGACAAAATTTTGTGCAATTATTGAATAAATAAAAATCTTACAATATTTTCAATTTGCAAATTCTTATTATAAGGAAATGTTTAAGAAATAGATTGTTTTCCATATAATTCAGATGATCTATTGTATAGTTTAGCATGTTAATATTTATTTACACATTGTAGTGACGTTTCTGCTCTATTGTGTTCATGTTCTTGTTTAGTAAGTTGGGAATATCTCAATTTGATAATTTAAAACATTATTTATGCAAATTAAGTAAGCTACAAAGCTATTTAAGTGTTATATTTTTAAACGTAAAACATGTTATCAAAATAAGATTTTTTTATTTGATTTGAATATAATTATGTACTTACGATAACAAAATTTATTACATTTGTTATATTACCATACACTATGTGATCATTTAATAAATATTTCTTATATTCTTATTAATAATAAAATTCTTAAATTAGAATTTACTATATTCTCACAAACCGTGTCATGTTAAAATCCCAGAATGTAAATCTGAAACCCTTCTTTGTTACACTTGTTTTCTGTATTCCTTTACTTAGAAATTCATTTTATTATATTCATTCTTGTCTCCAACTTTGAGCAAGAATCACGTAGTTTGTAAATTAAATACAGTATTAAATTTTAAGTTAATAAATTTGTATTTTTTTGGATCCTCCGGTTGTGACCGACGTAATTCATTCAATCAATTATATTTACCCACAATAAAACCGACGGCGCAATCTATATAGTTGATTTGAACGAATGTCATATTCACATTTAATCATAATTATTTATTCTGATCACTCCTTGATCAGCCATCAAAGTGAGAACATTGTTGAAATATAGTGTTAATTTACTTAATTAATATTGATTAATTGATAATTAATATGCTTCTTCTCAAAAAATATACACAAACATATACAGAGATAAGATTTCAATTTCTGCTGTACATGCAAATAATCTGCCTTTAATGCATCGTCTGATGAACACTGCATAATATATAATCCCTGATGTATGATGGTGTAACTGCTTTCATAAATAATAAAAATATTAAGTTCTAGCATTACAAACAAAAAAATAATTAAAGTAGATCATTTATCTTTAATAAAAAGTTTGATGATAATCTAGTTTAGAAAATAAGTAAATAAATTGCAAGAGGTGTTCTAGAAATAAAATCTCTGTATTTAAGTACTTAATTCATACAAGTTTTAAATGCATTTCTAAAGCTCTATTGTTTATAAAGAAATTACACAATAAATTAAATTAAAATAACTTTGTGAAATTTTTAAATGATTTTTAGTAATAATTCATCACTTATGGAAAATAAAACAAAATAAACTTAATTTTAATTTTATACAGTTATAATAGTGAGACAGACCACCCAGAAGAAGTGTTCTGATTTATAGATGTTTATTATCTTATAATATATGTAGGTTTGGATTAATGCTTTGTGCTAACTCAGCGATGTTTGCTGGCTGACGGACAATGCTATGTGACGTATCAACGGTTTGGAATAATGTAACTACGCCTACTTGCACAGTCATTGCCAAATTCAATTTATTGTTACATATTGTAATACTAAAACTATATACATATATATAGTTTTTTTACCTAAGAAATATTTTAAACATAAACGTATGTATTTAAATATCAATCAATATTTGCAAAATACCTTAACATTTTTCAAAGCTTCAGCAAGTTCTCTGAATTTTAAGTGACACACACGTTACCCTTTTTATTTGAAAAGTTTGATTAAGTACTTATATTATTACTCTCTCACCAACGAACTCTCATTTCCATTTAACAGTCCCTTTTTTTAGATAACTTCAGAATGTAAATATAAAACCTTTACGACTGTGGTTTTGAATAATATGAAAACTTTGGTTAGCTTTTAAATTTTTGAATAAATTATACTCGATATGATTTCAGCTGTTGACGTAAACATTTTTTATAAGAATTAAACAAACTTTTTTTAAAAATATAAATCATTAAAAAGGTAACCAATTGTTAGAAAAAATATAAGATATACAAAAAATATAATGAATGATGGAAAAATAAACGATAAAGAAAAAATATAATGAATTATTTATAAATAAAATTTCGCCTACATTTTAATTCTTATTATATATTCCACAAACGCTATTTTAAATAAGTCATTACATATGTAACAAAGTTCATTAGTATTTAATTATTAACCGCATAGCTGTTATATGAAATGAAACTACAAGTTGGTGACTGTCATCAGTGTTTATCTTAAACCACAATAGCTGTCATTAGATAGTAATGGTCAAAATAATACAAACCTGCTTTCATCAGCCAAGTAACTTGTACTATGTTAATGAAAACTATATAATAGTCTTCATTCTCAATGTAATAATGATAATTATGAATAAAAAACAAAAAAATACTAATAGAATATACAATTATAATATACAAGTATAATGCTTATTTGGATAATGAAGAATAATTCTTTTTAAAACTAATTTCGTATTTACTATTATATGTTTCCCCGGCTGAACTCACGTGAAAACATTTATGTTCTTGATAGCTGTTGCACACAGTCTACATCGTCATTTCACAATGCCCGGAATAAGGTAACGAATTAGGACCCCGAATGGCTTACAAAACTTATAGGACAAAATCCAGATTTAATGAAAAATAATTTTATAATTTATAGTACGTACATAATCGATTTAAGGTTAATACATATAGTTAAAGTGAAACTCACAATGGTTATTACTCATAGGGCTTGTTTGCACTTATGACATTTAAATGTCATACTCTCTATACACAAGAAGGTTTCAAAACATGGAGACAAACTCCACAAGAAACGCCGTGAATATTCTTTTAACCTATTTCAAAATATTCCTTCTATTTTCTCTTTCATATTTAAACTTTCAAACTTTCTTCTTGATTTAAAAATTCGCCCTTGAATTTACAATATTCCAAACAAACGTGTAATAAACAATTCACATGCGATTTTCGCAAAATATACTGAGTTTCACACACAAGGGTCATAAGATGAGTTTTTTATCTGTACGTTGACATAAATAAACCATGGACGATTATAAAACCAATAACCATGATTTTAAAGTCGAATCCAATTTCTTCAGATTGTAAAATCTACATAAATTTTGGAACACAAACAGCATATAAGCAAAGGTAGATAGAAAAAAGGTAGATAGGTAGGAAAGCTTGCTCATAAATAAATAATGTATGATGATAAGCGCCATAAATAGCTTCTCAAAGGTTAATAACAAGTTTTTTCGTATGACGGCCTCCTACGTCCTTTATATTTTCGTTAAGAGATATTAAAAAAAAAAAAGGTTTTTCATATTCTTTTTTAAATACGAGAATTCGTGTATACCAGCCTCAGTGAATACCAGCCTATAAGGAAATCTATTGTTAGAGTTTCAACGCTCATTACAAACTTTTTAGAGGCTCTGTGATCCGTTTTTATTATAATATCAATGAACCATTTATTTTTTTATTGTAATAATCAGCAATTGTTATAATAATCAGCATTCTAACGCTTTACGTGGTTTTTTTTTATCATATCTATCCATGACAATTTCAAAGGGACTTCGGCAAAAAAAAATTTAAGATGGCTTCTATTCTAATAAATGGTGCAAGTATATGTGTGTGAAATGAGAGTGTTAAGTATATTTATATATATATATATATATATATATATATATATATATATATATATAAAAATAGCAATGACAATAACCTTTACATTTACTTCCGAACAAAGTTTGATTTTGTAATAGTACAAAAAATATTCAACTTGTGAATATTTTTACTTACTGGCTCTGTTTCCAATTTGTGTAACTTTCTTCAAACATTTTATTGTCATTAATCACTTTATAAATGGTTGACTATAAAAAAAAGCTTATAAAAAAACATTATGCTAATAGCAGTATTAATATCAAGTTACTATAAATCTAGTTTCAGTTTTCAAAATAAAATAGGTGGAATTAAGCTTGGAAAATGTAAAAACAACAAATCGACTACCTTAATCCGCTAGTATTTTAGTAAGTTAATATGTATTTTTTTAATTCGGAAATTAAGTTAAATCTTAAAAAGTTATTGACTTCTTTTTTTATATAACAAATATTTTGTTAATCTTAATTAAGGTCTCATTAATTTTATAAAGTATCTAACTCTTATTATTCGATGTCATTTCAAAACCTTCGAAATATTCAACTTACAAAAGAAACTGCACTTACATCACCGGAGACTCTTTCAGTAAGTAAGTGGATAGAAGTTGATACGAAAAGACTTTATCTTGTACTGCTTTCATGAAGTAAATAGAACTAAAGATTTAAAGAATTTTCTTTAATCGCACTCCCACATAAAAGTTTGTAAAATATCCTTGCGCACAATTTATTTTATCGTTTATCTTACTTGAAAATCTTACCGGCGATTTTGCAATTAGATAGTTTGGACTTAGTTCATACAGCTTTTGACAACAATTTCTGTATTCTAGACAAGTTTTGCCATTGTTTCAGCGATCAGAGGGTCGATCTCTTGTTGTAAATTCTCACTTATAGTAGCTAGCTACCTATTGATTAAATTATTAATATTTAAGCTGTCGTCTTAATATTTTTAAGATAGTAAAAACGTATATAATCCTGGCAGGTAAATTTAACAGGCTATTATAGTGATATTCTGTTCCGCTACCAGCTCGTAAATAAAATCTCTATGTCATTTTATAACGTCTATCATAAATTTCGTCAAAGCACTAACATTGTGAAAATTGCTTCGCTGTTACTATCTTAACTGATAAACAAATTGTGATAGTACATAAAATAATTTAATTTCTTTAGAATGGTTGTGCTTTAAAACTCGATGAAACGCAAATGCAAACTCTAAAGAGACAAACACATAGCCTAGGACACTATTAATTATATCAAACACAAATTTGACGATATTTCATAAATTTAAACATTTATTCGTACTCGAGAATATATCATTAATGTTACCGAGAATTCAAGTGATGATTCCAGTTCATATGGAAAAGATTCCAAAGAATCATTTTCATAATATAAAAGTGTTTAAATTTACTCACTTTTTGTTAATTTTTGGCGTTTTTTGTTATAATATTTATTATTATAACTAAATTATCAAAAAAATTTTGACTCATAAAAGTTTTTAATTTACACATCTCATTTATTCTTTCATATAAATAAACTTGAATATACATGTATCGTTATATAATTGATACATGCCTGTTGACAGAGCGCCACTTTTTAATTATTAAGAAAAAATTTGTTGTCATAAAGTATTATATTTCTTTATCTATGATTGCCTATGAATAATTGAAGTACTTAAATGAATAAGACAAGTAAGAGTACATATGTCACAGCTAAATATATAGGTGGAAATAGTATAATTATCCAGCACCGTTCCATGAATTATTACTATTATTTATATGTTTATATATTTTATTTTTAGTTTATAAAAGCTGAAATATGTTAAATATTCTAATATAATAACTAAATGTGCTTTACTTTGTAGCTTTTTAATTATATTATGATTTTTTTTTATAAGATATAGGTAATTAAATGTTATTCTTAAAAAAAAATAAACTTATCGTTTAACTAAATTATTTTAAGTAAATAACAACAAAATACATTGTTTAAAAATATACATATTCAATTAATTGTTATAGAAGGGTAATATTGATGATGACCTGGATCTGATAACTCGGGCCGTCAGCATTAGCTGAGTGTGTCATAATGCTAGCAGATATTCTCTTTGAGCATTAATCTAATTACCACACCATATTACTAATCAGCTCGCAACCAATTCGTCATAATTATTAATAGATCGTAATATAAATTAATTTAATGTTAATATTTTATATTTATTATACAAATTTAAGAAAACACAAAATAATATTTAGGAACAAAAAAAAACAATTACAAAATTTATACATATTATTTAATAAAGTTTTTGTTTTTTTTAGGTGTTAAGTATGTAAATCGAAATAGAATATATGTTAAATATAATAATAAATCCCGAACTAATGTTAATTGAAATAATATGTACTTATGTTTTATTCTTATTATAGCTATATTAAGATAAAAATTAACTTGATTTTGAAAATTATAAACAAATTGAGTTTAAAAATAATATTGTATCTGTTCAGTGATTATCAGTATAAATAATATAAATTCACTTATATTTGCTACATAAACATACAGATATATAGACAAAAAGAACCGTAACTATAAAATAGTTTTGAGTTATTTGGCTTACACAGAAACAGTCACGTTTCTCAAAATATATTTAATCTTAGATTATTTAATACTTTCTTATATAGATATTAAAATTCAGCTCTGCCAAGTCAAAGCAAACAAAAAAGAAAATACTTCAACTTCAATCAAATATCTTTGCACTTAATCTTCTTTAAAATAAATCAAAACCTTTGGTAGTAACGGGAAATTGTAATACCAACTTGCCATTGCCTTAGAATCGTAACATTTGGCAAGAGGCCAAATCTCCATTTCAAGTAATGAAAATATTCCGGAAAGTGTTAATTTTCTACATATATTTAAAATAAAATGAAATTGAATCGTGAAGTTAAATTTTATTTCTATCTAAAAATATTTTGATTCAACTACATTACAAGGAATATAAGAAATACGTTTTGTCATTTAATAAAAAAATCTATCTAGTGTTGAAATTTTTATGTTCTGAATATATTACATATATTATAAATTTAAACAACAATTACTTAACAAAACATGTCACATACTTATATTTAATAAATAACATTTAAAAAAATCAACATATTTCGATTTAAGTTACGTTTTGACAATTTCAACATCGTATGTAACACAAATAAGCAATAATTTTCAAAAACGACGTAAATATATATACTTTCAAAGAATAGTAACAAATAGATTGAAACAAGTCTATTACAAATTACACAAGGTGGGTAGATCAATTTTATCTCTGGCAGTTGCAGTTTCACACCTCATAAAAAAATTATGCGTGTGTTTATAATATATAAATAAATATCTACTAAAATTGTATCTTTAATTAATTACTTAATTAAATTAATAAACGATACGATTAAACCTTTAGAGCAAGTAATTGAAGTTTAAATGAAATTGAACTTTAAATTCCAAGTAATTACAATAAAGTACTCGCAGATCTTAACGGTTGAAGACATTAATTCTTGAAGAAGTCTAAAGAAATATATTTAAGCTTTAAATTGTGCATCACTTGTTTTTATTTTATGATTTAACAATGATCACGTACGTATATATGTTATTTACATAAAAACACATTAAACATGTAACGTATTTTCTAGATGGTTAATATATTTTTGAACAAAATTTAAAGTAAAATTGTTTAACTGACCAAAGTTGAGTATTGTTTCATTCAGGAGAAAGCAGCCCCGAAACAATAGAATCTATATCTTATCAAACTCATTATGGATATTTGAAGCTTTGTAAGGATTCTTTTTCATTGTTTTTTCAATTTTTAATTACTTATCACTTTATATTGTATTGGCTGATGTATTCACTTACCATGTTGTGTTAATATGAATTGATCGTTAATCTTTGGAAGTAAATTGTAGTATTTGAGTAGTGTGCGAGAACAGGGAAACAATGAAATATTTGAGTTTATTCGACATATAAATTATTGCACGTGAATGTTTTTTCAAAAGCAGTTGGCAGTTGTTTTCAGTTAGCCAAAACTGAATTTGGTGCTATTGTTATTGCAATAACAATTTCATTTCAAATAAATATTAAAATATCAAACTAAGAATAATACCAAACGTTCATTTGAAAAGGCACTACTAAAATTAATGGTTAAGAATACTGTATCAGAAGAAACCTGTAAATTAAATAATTATTTTGATCAAAAACATCGAATTTATTGTCACATATTTAATCAATACTGAATACAAAACTCAACGCATGACTTTTATATTATTTTTTTTTAAATTGGTACAGTTATTAAAAAGTAACAAGAAATTGTATATAATTTCTAGGTAATTTTCAATTAAATAATAAAATAAATTATTTGTCAAATATTGTTTTAGTAAAGGACTAAATACAATGTTGTTTGACATATTAACTGAAATGTAATGAAATATTGAGTTATAAACAGATGATTGAAAAATAGGAGTTTGCCACAAGCATATCTCACGAATTGTATTGATAAACGTTTAAAAGTGTTTATCGGAGACGTTTCTTCGATAAGCACAAGCGTTTAGAGACATACAATCTCATGTCTCTAAGCGTTTAGAGACGTGAGATTGCTTAAAACCTAAATCTGAATTCTGCAAAATATTTATCTATAAATATTCATAGTGTTATATAACTATTAAAAACAGTATTATTCTACCTCTAATTTAATATTATGTGTTAACATCACACAAAATACATACATTTCTTAAAAGAACCTTTGTTTTACTGTAATTGTATGATTTATTAAATAATTAATTTTATGTAGTCAACAATATATAACAAAGTATAAAAAAAAACATTTTATTATATTTATAGTTTACTGTTTTTCAATACGAAATACACACATAAGAATCCATTTATGTGTCACGTATGCCATTGAAATCTGGTTTAACGAAGTGAATTGTACGCACATTCTTGTACATTTACGAGGTCTACGATGCGGACGTGTAGGGATTATGCCGATAGTAATTTTATTTAAATATTAACATGCGTTACATACATGAGAACATTAATAATATTATTGATAAGTTATAGTCAATGGTATTGGTAACTTTTAAGGCAATTATGCTAAAAGTCTTCACGACTTTATTTGATATTTATCATTGACACTTTGTTTCCATAAAATTATGAGAATATGTTCTCGAAATATTAGACTCTGACTTCCAGTTTAGATGATACAATTACAAGTTAGCTTTTATTTTTGTAGACCTTTGCTTTATTAATAGAACTAAATTTCTATCTATTTAATATATTCAAATGATTAATACAACTATATAAAATAAAATAATATAAAAAAAAACAAACACTTTAAGTTAGCATCTATTTTCTACCAATTAAACATATCAAATATTCATCGAAATGTTAATTTCTTCACTCAGGCTTGCCATTCAAACCTGGAAATATTACTTTAATAATTCCTAATATCTTGTTTCTAGTTTTCATAAAATATGAATATTTATTCAGTGAAACTATCTATGAGAGACTTTTCTGCATTCTTTGTGCAAGCATCAATCAAAAACGTTATATTCGAAAATTTCCAAATTTTTCGATAGACATCAGTCTGGTGGTGGTTTAAAAAAATCAAATAATCGATGTCGTTGAGCAATAATCACGAAAAAATATATATATCTTTACAATAATATGCGCGTGCCTAATTTTATTAACAACTTTTAGAATTCATTGTTTTTTTTTTTTAATTTGTTAAAATTCTTGAGAAGAAAATACGTCGACGTTTTGTAAATACAAATTCGGTGCTGTTTGCACATCGCTCCTGTTTGGGGTCTGGTTCGCGCTCCTAGTTTATTTATTCAACAATAAAATACACAATTCTTATAACAAAAAAATAACCATTATTTGTATATCCATGATATCGTAGTTTTTATTTCTAAAAAATATAGCTAAAACCATTTCAAGGCTCAAATCGTTTCATACATTTTTTTAGCTGTGATGCCGACGACATTCACAAAGGTCTACAAATGTATCTGTAGATACATATGGTAAACGTGTTACAACCCTCGTTTTTATGTCAAGGATTAAAAAGCAACGCACAATTCAGACAGGCACTCAAATTAAATGCCTTAGAGTTTTATGTTTCATAAAATTGTAATTTACTCTACATATATTTCTGCTTACATTTTTTATTATGTTGTTTAGCCTTCATATAAAATAAATCACATTATGTCATGATATTATATCTTGAAGTTTTGATGCTTTGGAATTATTATCAGTATAAATACTTAGTAATATTTAGAAACTGTTAGTGGTATTTAAAATATCCAAATATAAATTCTTTAAAATTTTGCCGGAACCTTTGAAGTTTTCTTTTAAGAAAAGTAATACATGCTTTACACAACTACACCTTATTTATATATTACGAGAATCTGAAATTGTTAATGGTTACTATGTAAACGGAAGTTTTACAAAATAAGAATAACAAAATATTATTTTGAACAAAAAGTTCGAAATTGTATTTTTAAAAGCAGCAGTTAAGTTTTGAAAAGCTGACACTTGAAGCTAGAACAATGAAGCTTTGCGGTAGACTTACACCACCAGCGTTGTGGAGCCACGAGCACACTAAAAAACAACAAAATATCATTAAATAATGGGCAGCTATAGTTCACATTAGAATGGTTTACGGTAAATGAGCTGAGCTCTTTTCAGCGTTTTAAAAAATTAATAAAAATGGGTTTTCCCGACCAGCACAAGCCTTTTGTTTTTAATTTCCATATTCATATTATTTAAAAGTTTTCCAATACTAAAAAGCTCGGTTAAACCTATAAATTAAGCAATACTTTTATTAAACATACAAACATTAAGTAATTATTTTGTTACTTAACTTTTAAATTAAAAAGAAATATCAAAATATACAAATGTTTTGTTTTATTGAGGTATTGCTCGAAAGGTTATACCAAACGTCAGATAAAAACCTGCTTCTTTTAAATAATAAAAACAAACCTTCATTTAGACGTCTCTTAGCAAGACACAGGTATCATTTTGTTTAATAAAACTCAGAACACAATTTATTATATTATTATATTATTCATGTTGCACTGTCATATAGTCTTATTTCAATGAATTTACATTGACCCCAATATCCCATGCATCATATAACTACTAAAAAAATAAAGCTAACGTCTGTGTTACTCTACAAAAAGTGGCTGTCATATCTTTTTCTTACTGATCGTATATGTGTGTGCAAAATTTTATGCAAATCGTATAATACGTAGTATTTTCTTAAATTTTCACGAGTACGCATTTGAAGATGAAATTCACGTATTAATTTGGTTACATTTTAATTTCAACCCGACGTTTGGAATGCTTTGCAGCAATCGTGTTCACGGGTAGACGAGATGTGACATTATACGTATAATATGTAACACTAATCATTACAAACACAGAAGTTAATTAAATACAGTGTGTGAAATTATATTTAGAATCCATCCAGTTACTTCCGGCGTGATTGACCGACAAATAAATAAATGGTTTTTGTAATATAATATTTTTATTCAAATTTAAATCTCATTTATTATGTAATTTTCATGAATATATGGTTTAAAAGTTTATTAAATTAAATAGGATTACGTTTGTTCAAGACACTTCAATGTTAAATTAATAGAGAATAAAAAATATATACGAACAGGATTTGTACCTCTCTGAGAAAGTGTTCGTAACTATTTATTTATCATTATATATTACTTTAAAATTATTGTGACCATGTTCAATGTAATGCGTGGACGCTTTATGTACGTACGTATATTTTCATTATTGTTTTTTAATTAGCTTATGTTTTTCGTCTTTTATTACAATAATCTATATAATTATCTAAATATACGCTAAAATATTATTTAATGTGACAAAAGTACTCAATATATTATATAAAATAGAGTAAAATTAAACTTATATTCATATGAGTTCGTCATATGAACTGGTTTGTGCTATAATATTAAATAGATTTTGATAAAATTTATCTCGTATCTGATTTGGCAAATTCTTTCCTGTACTTACTTAAGCACTCCTGCTTAGAGCTGCAATAAAAATAAAAGCACCAAAATATATGCATACGCATAAATTGTGTCACTATAGATGGCTTATTATTTGAGCTAAAGGGGTGAAGCAAATTAAGGGGCTGGAAACAAATCACCATAGGTACTTGTCATAGGAGCTAACTTTTATAAGCTTTTAATCCATGTTTAATAGGATATTACAAACTGACACATGCTTCACATTTTATCAATAATTTATTTGACCAATAATACATCATTTTAAACATGAATTTATTAATAGTTTTTATTAATTTTATAACAACTCCATAACAAGTCAACTATGTTTGTTCTGAAATTTTAATAATTTGAACCATATACATTGTCGGATATTTATTGGTACAGCAAATGTATAAAATAATATTATATCCAAAAAACTCTTCAATTGAAATTGCATTAAGAGATATTACTTTCAATATTTTTAGATTCTCATACAACCCTTCTGGTTATCTTCAAACAATCGGCCTTAAACAAAATGCTTGGTCTAGCTTTTTCACAAAGGGATTCAAAGGGTCGTCCTGAAATTGACCATGAATAGTAAAGTAGGTATTATCTGATCACACACCGAATCGGCCAACACATTGGAAGATTGTGAAATGTTTTACAAAATAAAACATAATCTAAAATGATTTGACATTACGTAATTTATTTTATACGTTATGTTATTATTTGAACACTCAAAAGACATTAATTGAAAAGTAACAGTACGAATACGCTTTTATCAAAATATAAGCGTAATCATTATTACAGCTATATGACCTCATTTTGGTTTAGAGACTGTAATAAAGACGTTAATAAATATTTATTCGGTATTGTTTGTGCACCATAATCAATGTATCTTTTATTATATACAACTGGCATTAAAGTCCTATATATTGTATCTTCTTTTAGTTGTGACTAGCTGTGATCGAAGTTTGTTGCAATTCGATTTCTTTTCATCTCTTAACTTTGTTTGTGACTTTATCTTTAATTTTATTTATTTTTTTAATCTTTAATTTTCCAATAATAAAGAACAATGGGCGGACTGAATGCTACAAACAATTTTTTACCAGCCAACGCGAGAAAATAATAGAAAAAGATATTGTCCACTTTATGTCAATTTAAATAAAAATATTAACCTATCCGTTAGCAGTACAGCTTCATAAGATTTCCAATCATTAGAATTGCTTAAATTACATTGGAATTTGATGGAATCTAATTTAATAGGTCGTATATGTCAAAGGACAACACGTACCACGATAGACGTTAATGGTAAATATATTATATTGATCTGAATGTATAGAGTAATAAAGTTAGTAAGATATTGCTAACACAGAGGAATATGATATTTGGTGAAGTTAAAGTTTATATAGTAAAGGATTGCTGAAATGCATATATTTATTAATTTTATTTTTATTGCAGCTCCATATAATATTTTTGTTTGTGTGAGTACCAAAATTCCATTCATTTACTTGTAAGTAATAATTTAGGTAAATGGTCACTTTTGTATAATATTTTGTACATAATGCTTAGATATCCAGAATCGAGTATATAGTAAGAAGATTTCAGTTCTCAAATTATAACCACCCTGAGGCTATTAATATAGTTTCGGGGTGCAATAAAAGCAGTTCGTGCAATTTATTAGTTTGCAGTTGAGCCATTAGATTGTTCAACGCAAACATCTTGGATAAACTATAGTTTCTTTGAAACAAACTTTTGATTACGCAATAATAATTGTTTTTTAATACATGGCCATTTTATGAACATGTTGTTCGCCTTTCCGCTTTTTAGTACACGTAGGTATGTATATATATTATAAAAGTAAAATAAAAAGTATATAAAAAATAATGACTTATTGTTTATTATAATATATTATTTGTTTCACAATGATTTTATTTTATAATATAATAATGATTATAATATCATATATACTATATTATTTATAATAATCTTTTAATAAAATCCTAATAAGTATTAAAAATTAGAATATAACTTTATAAAATGACATACTTTAAATCAGAATAAATTAAGTTACGCTTAAGTAACCCTGGTAGAAAACACTTAGTAGGGATGGTCCAATTTGTATAAAAGAGAAAGTTTTAACTAGATTGCCCTCGAAGGTCCACTTTTCAAGAATGGAACAGTTTTAAAACTATTTGGTACTTTTACGATTTGTGTCAGAACTGTAGATAGAGTTTGTAAGTTAACTTTGTTTATATACATCATATATACTATAATAAAATTGAGTATATTATCTATGTACTTTTCAGAAGGGCAGTCCCATGGTGGATGCTACGCTGCCGTCCTCGCTGTGCAATACACGCACAAAGTAGCCCTCCGCTAACAATATGGCGATGAGCGCTGCTAAAGGACTGGACGGACAAGGATTGCAGGTTATCTATGGGATATCTATTATGTTAGCAAAAGACAGTCATATGAGGTATATTTTTTTTTCATATAAATCAATAAAGAATTACGATTTATAAAACACATTCAATAGCAAAGTAATCCAACATGAATAATCATCCATTAAATAATTGAAATTTGAAAAATGAAAAATGAAATATAGTCAGATATAATTTTTGTCATGAACTGAAAAATAATATGTTAAGACCCACAATATAATTAAAAATGCATCGATCACTTAATAAGATATTGTAATATATATATGTATATTAATCAGTATTTGATATATCATTGTGTTGTTTTAGGTTATTGATTAAAAATTGATTAAAAATAATAATAAATGAAGAAGAAGACAAACAATAAGATGAAGAAGAAGAAATGGTATTTAAAGAAACAATCAAACGGTCTACCGGATTAGTGCCGTGACTCATAATAGACTTCTTTGCATCTGTATGAAACAAACCTATATTTGTGTGACTGAATAGTCTTCAATTGAAGTCTTTAATTACAAGAAGTTGATCTGTCAATTATCAAACATTGAGGTTGCGATCAAGCAAGCTCAGAGATCCTTGGAGCCATTTAGTTTTTTGTTTTATATCTGAAACAAGGATAAAATATACTTGTGTTAGTGTTTGTCGTCGAATATAAGTGAAATACTAAAGACACATAATGTATTCTTTCTAATTAAGAAATTGGGAGTCAGTAATTTTATAAAATGTTATGTAGATATTGTTTAGCAGTACTAAATGCAATACGTATGTAATATATTAATTGTATATAATTATTTATCTTTTGAGCAAAATTTTTTCTAAAGAGGATTTAAATTTTTGCTGTCTCATTGTCATCATAATGATATTGCATTAAAATCTAATTGCGTTTATACGATATAGGATTAAGTCAAGAATATTATAAATATCGTATGAAGAAAATGTTATACAAACATGATATTAGTTATTTTACTTTTATTATTGCTAAAAAAAAATCACTTCCTTCCAAAAATTGGTAAATGTACGAGGTTAGACAATTAACAAGAAACAAACAAATAAATTATAGAAATTGCTATACTTTGCATACTAATCAATCACCAAATAACAAAATAAAAAACCGATCAATATATTTATTATGCACATACAACCATAGCGAACAATTCATAGAATGAAACGATATTCTATTACTTGTTTAATTTTCTTTATTATATAGAACTCAAAAAAGCTAAAATTCATATAAGTCTACTCGCAAAAGGTACAATTTATTATGGGATTTAAACATTTTACTAAAGAAAAAGGAACGAAAATAAACGTTGAAAAAATTTAAGTGAATTTTAACAATTCACAACACGTAAACTGCAAATTAGTTGATGCGGCGCCCTAATTTTCAGAAGGTGGGTCAAGACAAGTATTATCCAGGTGTGCAAATTAAATTAACATAAAATAATTACTAAAACGGTAGAAAAGAGTACATTTTAAAATGTCTAAAAAATATTTTCATCGCAGTTCATTATGTATTAAATTTTTTGACAGGTTTCATTACTAAAATAAACTAGAAATATGATGACATATATTTTATAATAACAATAGTACTTAAAAGTTAGTGTTATTGGTAAAAACTTAATGACATAAGACTTAATGGTAAAAATAATCTATATAACTATAATAATATATATTGTTATATGTATTTTATTTGTGGTAACTTCCTATAACGGAATTACCTGAAAGAGTTCGCTCATTAGCGATAAGGTTGCGTTTTGTACATTTATCTTATTTTTGTTATTTATTTAATATTGCAGTACTGTCTGCGGATGTAGTAAAGAATACCATGTTATTGTTTTTGTGCAGAATTGAAACAAAATTAGACGACATTTGGGGTATTAATAGGCAAACATTTAAGACACTTTTTATAATTTCAAATTTTTATACTATACTATACTTATATTTTTTTACTTTCAAATAATTTTTGTTATCTAAAAATATTTTCTGCCGATTTTAATCTAGTAAATGTTTTTAGCGCACTTAATTGCTCTTTACAAAATTACTTTAGTTGTTTGTACTAATACGGAGCAATGTGCTTCAAAACTTTTACAAAAAGTCTCTTGTTATTTTCTTATTATATTATTAAAAATAACATAATCACAATCCTCAATTTTAAAGTATTAATATAATTTTACATTAAATCAAATTAACATTTTTCTCAACCAAAAAAGAATTCACGAAAATAAAAGAAACAAGCGATACCAAGACAGTAAAGAAGTTGAAATTATCAGTAAAAGCTGATTCTTAATAGTGAAACTATTTACTACCAGATGTGATCAGCGTATATTATTAACCAAGAAGCAATTTAATTTGATTTGATTTGATTTGATTTGACTTGATTTGATATGTCGTGTCGGTGTCGTGTCGGTGTCGTGTCGGTTTCGTGTCGTGTCGGTGTCGTGTCCGTGTTGTGTCGTGTCGTGTCGGTGTCGTGTCGGTGTCGTGTCGGTGTCGTGTCGGTGTCGTGTCGGTTTCGTGTCGTGTCGGTGTTGTGTCGCTGTTGTGTCGGTGTCGTATCGGTGTCGTGTCGGTGTCGTGTCGTGTCGGTGTCGTGTCGGTGTCGTGTCGTGTCGGTGTCGTGTCGTGTCGGTGTCGTGTCGTGTCGGTGTCGTGTCGGTTTCGTGTCGGTGTCGTGTCGGTGTCTTGTTTCGTCTCGTCTCGTCTCGTCTCGTCTCGTCTCGTCTTGTCTTGTCTAGTATATAATTCTAGTATTTAATCATTCAAGCTAATCTTAAAAGGAAGAAACTGGCAACCGAGGAACTCATCATGGAGGCTTCAAAGCGGCGAGGAGGCCGATGGCTAACCAGTTATATTGATATAACGGCGGGCTCGGAGGAACTCTAGACCGAATCGAAATATGGGAGGTGAACAGCGGAATAACGAGTTTTAACTACATAGTGGTCATTTTTCAAATAAGACTGGGAAAAAGCATCAGCGTTGACGTTGCCAGAACCACGAGAATATATAACACTCGGAAAGCGAATTGGACAGAGCTTCGTGGAAAACTCGGCCAATTACTGAAAAGATATAAGTTGAGCCCTGGAAACGTCAACGCTGCTAGTAGCCCATACCAAATAGAGGAATTAATAAAACAATATACCAAAGCAATCACTGAAACATATAATGCCACTATTCCTAAAAAGATTAATAAAGAAAGAATAAACTTACCTTGGTAGTCCCAGAGACTCGAATAGATTAAGAAGGAGGTCGCTAGGTTGAAGTGTCGAATCCGCCGCGCCGCACCCGCACGTCGTTTCTATGTAGTTGAAAAGTACCTGGAAAAGAAAGAGGCATGTGAAACAGAAGCAGTGGGGGCACAAACAGAAAGCTGGAAGGAGCTTTGTCAAAAACAGGATCGGGAAACCGTTTGGGAGGGAATCTACAGGATATCGGGAAGGAAAAAGAAAAGGGAAGTGGATATTCCGCTAATGCCGAATGGAAGAAGCCTGGACTCTGAGGGATCGGTAAAACTCTTAGCAGAAACATTTTACCCAGAAGATGGAAAAGGAAATGACAATGACGAACATCGAAGAATAAGAACCCTAGTTGGAAAAGTAAACACCAAAACTTACATTTTCTACAAAGAAAATGTAAATAAATTCAAGGAGGAGAACATTAATTAGGTATAAGTTTTTAGAATACTGTAAAATAATTGTAAATAAAGCCATAAGTAGAAATAAGACGACATAAGCAAAAAATGCGTTGACAAAATATTGTATACATATTATGTAAAACGCATTATCTTTACAAGTAGATATAAGAAATACTGCTAAAAACAAAAAAGAATATAAGCCAATTAATTCCAATTGGTTTGGTTTGGTTTGGTTTGGTTTGGTTTGGTTTGGTTTGGTTTGGTTTGGTTTGGTTTGGTTTGGTTTGGTTTGGTTTGGTTTGGTTTGGTTTGGTTTGGTTTGGTTTGGTTTGGTTTGGTTTGGTTTGGTTTGGTTTGGTTTGGTTTGGTTTGGTTTGGTTTGGTTTGGTTTGGTTTGGTTTGGTTTGGTTTGGTTTGGTTTGGTTTGGTTTGGTTTGGTTTGGTTTGGTTTGGTTTGGTTTGGTTTGGTTTGGTTTGGTTTGGTTTGGTTTGGTTTGGTTTGGTTTGGTTTGGTTTGGTTTGGTTTGGTTTGGTTTGGTTTGGTTTGGTTTGGTTTGGTTTGGTTTGGTTTGGTTTGGTTTGGTTTGGTTTGGTTTGGTTTGGTTTGGTTTGGTTTGGTTTGGTTTGGTTTGGTTTGGTTTGGTTTGGTTTGGTTTGGTTTGGTTTGGTTTGGTTTGGTTTGGTTTGGTTTGGTTTGGTTTGGTTTGGTTTGGTTTGGTTTGGTTTGGTTTGGTTTGGTTTGGTTTGGTTTGGTTTGGTTTGGTTTGGTTTGGTTTGGTTTGGTTTGGTTTGGTTTGGTTTGGTTTGGTTTGGTTTGGTTTGGTTTGGTTTGGTTTGGTTTGGTTTGGTTTGGTTTGGTTTGGTTTGGTTTGGTTTGGTTTGGTTTGGTTTGGTTTGGTTTGGTTTGGTTTGGTTTGGTTTGGTTTGGTTTGGTTTGGTTTGGTTTGGTTTGGTTTGGTTTGGTTTGGTTTGGTTTGGTTTGGTTTGGTTTGGTTTGGTTTGGTTTGGTTTGGTTTGGTTTGGTTTGGTTTGGTTTGGTTTGGTTTGGTTTGGTTTGGTTTGGTTTGGTTTGGTTTGGTTTGGTTTGGTTTGGTTTGGTTTGGTTTGGTTTGGTTTGGTTTGGTTTGGTTTGGTTTGGTTTGGTTTGGTTTGGTTTGGTTTGGTTTGGTTTGGTTTGGTTTGGTTTGGTTTGGTTTGGTTTGGTTTGGTTTGGTTTGGTTTGGTTTGGTTTGGTTTGGTTTGGTTTGGTTTGGTTTGGTTTGGTTTGGTTTGGTTTGGTTTGGTTTGGTTTGGTTTGGTTTGGTTTGGTTTGGTTTGGTTTGGTTTGGTTTGGTTTGGTTTGGTTTGGTTTGGTTTGGTTTGGTTTGGTTTGGTTTGGTTTGGTTTGGTTTGGTTTGGTTTGGTTTGGTTTGGTTTGGTTTGGTTTGGTTTGGTTTGGTTTGTCCCACACTTGTAGCAATTAAATTTGTCAAAATTCCTCTGCCATCACATGATTAACAACTATTTTGATAAAATTAAAATAGTCTTGTGAGTGGACTATTACTCATCTCTCTTTTTAACTTTAGGGTGGTTACTATGGAAGCATTTTATATTTAATCGTATCAAAAATAAATAAAAAATAATAATATAAAATGCTTCCATGAGTACCACCCTAAAGTTAAAAAGGGAGATGAGTAATTATCAACTCACTAGACTATTTGTTATGTCATACTAAATGTGCTATTGTCTAATTTCAAGGTAGGTTTAATTGTGTTTCTAGGTACTAGAAAAACACTTTCTGAGGTATGTTATATCAAGATAATATGTACACTGTTCATGAATGTCGACTCCAAATTCTTTGAAAAATCACTGACACATAGCTTGTGAAACAGCAAACCTCCCGCGAATATTGTTTTATAGCTTGACTATCGCTGTCAGTTTATTGGCGTTAACTCCTCTCTTAAGGCACGGCAAGAATAGAAAGAATATAAGCGACAAATGTCTCTTTTAGCCTTAGTATAATTACCATTACATTTGCTTCTATTATAATATATTTATTTCAAGACTTCATTTGCCTAATTAGGTTTTATATATGTATATATACGAGTATATGTTAATTTCCTTTACTGTACACAATAAAGATGACATTATCTGTCATGGCAAATATGTCAATCCCAGATATTGTTTTCGGTGTAGTAGTATTATTGCTAACGATTTTATACTTTATATAATATCTTGAAGTTTAATAAAACTGGACTTGTTTAAACTTATATAAAAAATATATAAGGACTTACTAAATTATTGGTAGCGCAATTAATTATGGACTTAAATTACCAGTATCATATAATAAACAAGAACATTTATTTTATTAGCCTGCATTCTGCGGTTTTTTGATAATAAAAACCTATAAAACTACAATATTTTCAATACATTTTGTATAAATATTTAGCTGTATTAAGTTTTTTTTAGTTATTCGAAGGAAAAGGTCATTAAATTATATCAAATTACATTTTAGCATTAATAAATTTTGTTTACAGCTTTTCAATACTTAATATAAATAATAAAATGTAATCAAATTGGGATTCCATTATAATTTTTTTTTAAGAAAATTATACTTTTGCCTATATAAATATAAATATTAACTTTAACGAAAATATGTTCAAATACAGTCATGTTTAGAGATAACATTTTAATTTGCCAATGGATGTGTTACCATTAGCAATATTAAGTTATGAACTGGATATCCGGGATAACTATTGGGTAGTTGGTAACCACAAATAAACTACTAATACATCGGTTGATAAATTCTAATTTATAGTTTCGTATATTATGTTATGTAAATTTTTATATAAAAGACAATGTCAGTATTCATATTTTTCCTAATCAATTTACGAAGACGTCTATTTCCTTATTTTTTAATAAACATTTATAAAGAAAAAATTGTAAAACAAATTTATTACTAGAAATATACCGTATTAATAATTCGTTAATAGATTACTGTAATAAATGATTTCATTTCAAAACTCTGACAATAGTTGTTGTCTGGGGCTGCTCCCTACCCTAAGACTGAAACCATAAATAATGTATAACCATTCCAAATTTGTCTAATAACATTTAATTTAATATATAATAATAATAATAAACTTAATATATAATATTGCACATTTAAAACATGTGCAATGAAGTATATTTGTTATTATTAATGTCTATTATTATTATTAAAGTAATGGTCGATAATTTGTAAAGAATGTTTCAGAAAAATTTAAAATGTCTAGGCTACATAAAGGTCTTATCGTATACTTCTTGACGAGCTTCCGTATAAGGTACACCCAGAGAGCTGATATAGATATTATGCCGCGTTTTCCACTTCAAGATTTAGAACCAAAGTATTGATTAGTTATTTAATTATTTTGTGTCAGTTATCAGATAAACTACGTTTTAATTAACGTGGTTAAAGCTAAATATTTCTTAACATATTTATTGGTGATTTCAAATACTTGTCATACATATTTGAATTAGTGTAATGTAAAATATAAAAAGGAGTCTAGAAATGTCATAAATCGAATAAAGTGAATTTCAATCTTTTGCTAAATACAAAGATATAGCAAATATATTTTAGGTCCAATGCGACGTTATAAAAAAAATAAATTATAGACATTTTCGTTGAAACACTTCTTATAAAATATTAGTCTGATTTAAACAAATTACACCTGTCATGTAAGACGATTAGGAATAAATCCAAATTCATGAGGGTATTATTTCAAATTCAGCACTCCCAGAGCAAGATTGTGTTATAGCTTCTAACCTCAATGTACTGAATTTTTTTTACATTGTTTTAGAGGCCTCAATTTTGATTAAATAAATTACACATTAATAGTCTAATTATTAAATATTCATTTTTACTATACTGAGAATATCGTATTTTATTTTATTTTATTAACGTATTTTATTGTCAACAATAAACTTGAGAACGGAAACGATATATAAGTAAAAAGAGGTTTAGGTCGTACTAATTTTTTATGTAGCTCTTTCGGTGCACAAACAATAAGACTGGATAGTAATATCCAGACGTATAATAAAAAGAAGCTACGACCGTTGCTGTTTACAAATAATAAAACTAAAAGGTAACGTGTATTTACTAAGTGTCGAGAAACAAGACCATTTAATTAGAACTTCTCTCATGTCATTTAGCCAAAAAAAATATATGTCAAAAAAATAAATACGTTATGTGTTTAGGACAACAAATAAATATTTATGCTGACATTTAATTTATATTTACGATTAATAAAACTATAAGTAAATAAATTTAATAAATATGTCAATGATTAACAAAGCTTTTTAAAATTTTTTAATAACAATTGGGTAATGTATATGTGAGTGATTTTTTAAAAATATTTTAATGACCCGATTAGCACACCATACTCCGACTCGAAGCTATCTCAGATGTGAAAAATACGTAGTATTGCTTAATTCGAAGTCACCAGTTCACAATATACAATTAAACAAGTAAATTTCTCTGTTGACAAAGGAAAGAAAAAACTAAATGATCGCGAGGCTATTTTCATTAAAAAAAAATCTAATTTCATTAAAAAAGTTGTAATCTATCGAACACCTGGGTTGTTAATCCTCTTATTCAAATATTAAATCTCACGTCTATAAGCAGAACACCAGATACGAACATATAGTTAGTGCGTTTTGTGTGTATCGTAAACTCTATGGCTCTAAACTTAGTAATCGTCGGAATATCAAATAACCTGACTCACTGACGGTACCTACATTTCGACTTCCCGTGTATATGATTGCTGTGTTATAAGTAAAAAGTAAACAAAAGGTACACCCTTATAATAAATATATTAAAATATTTAGTACTCGTGAAAATCTAAGAAAGCATTCTTGTTTGTTAATATTTAAAAATATTCGTAATTTCTAATTTTATTTTTCTTACTAGTTTTCATCTAAAAGCTGTGTTTTTTATTTGAAATTCGACTTTCTCAATGACAATAGATCTGGAAGGACCACGACGTTTCCTTTGAAAACATCAGTAGAATACTAAAAACAAACAAACTCCAATAATATATTTATACGTCATTTGTTAGGACATTGTAACTATATAGTTTATCAACAAATACAATTTTTGATAAAAATTTTTGAATCGTTACTGGAATTAGCTGAATTTGTTAAAAAATTTCCTCCGTTGCTGATTTCTCAGAGTCCTATCTTTTTAATATTCCTAACAGAGTTCGACACACTTTTCCAACTTAACAAAATTTAGTAAATCTTCTACATAAAAAAAGTCCAGTAATATATATTTATAATATTAGGTTTCGTTCTTTGCTTTTTATATATAAATTGTAAAGGATTATTACATGCTGAAGGTTTGGAAAAAAATATTTTTGAAGAAATATTAATTATGTTTTAAAGAAAAAAATTACACAAAGAAGACATTAAAAGAGAAATTAAGTGTCAGTTCCCTGGCTTCTCCAATTTTCGAAAAATAATTTAGCAAAATATGTCTAAAATGTTAAAAGATATAAAGAGGATATTGTTATTATTTAATAACTAAAATATATGTATTACATATTTATATAACAATAACCAGAAAAAATAACACTTGTTGCTATAAACCTATTTCAATATTTTTATTATATTCTATTACATTGTTTTCTTTTTATCTTTAAACAAACATCCTAAAACAAAACGCTTGATCAGAACTATTCGCAGAGACTCAAAAGGTCGTCCTGCAATGGAGTTTGAAAGGTAATATAGAAACCGAAACGTTCATAAATCAATAGATTGTAAAATGTTTTGTAGAGATTTGAAAAGGTAAATGCTAATACCCCTGATTCTACAAATTTATTTTTAAATTAATATTAAATGTATAACTATTTACTAAAGAATAATTTTTGAAAAGTGTAAAAACCTTCGTTGAAAGAAGAGGCTATTATTTTTTGTTAGCTTATAATGGTGTTGGGTTGGCAGCAAGAGACTTCGACCTTTTCGGATACAAAGGAGTGGTAATTTTATTGTACTGTTTTGCATGAACAAGCATTGGGGTACAATTTAAACAAAGGCTTGTCTACAATATATTTTTATTCTCGAATTACTTACAATATATTTAATTTTTTTACTCTACCTGGCTTAAAATTAGCTTAAACTTTTTCTAACATCATAAAAGTAAGCATATTTAAATCATAATTTTATTTCATAAGGTTAAGGTTGCTACTGAGATCAAACATCATAAAAATTACGGTTTATCTCCTATTCTGTAAGTTCTATTTGTTTCTTAATATTATATTAGCGAATAAAACTAATATTCACTATTACTAATCGTACTATCCCTTAATTTTTACGTAAATCGTTTCACATGAAGGTAGTATTTCAATAGAATTAGCTGTATTATTTTATTTCTTAAATTATGTGTACAATACCATGTACAAAGTACACTGTGAAAATCCTTTTTATTTATCTACATAAGTAGTTTATTCATCAAAGCCGTAATTTTAGTTTTTTTTATAATTATTCAATTTTAATTAAAGTGAATATAATAATAAATTCAAGTAATACAGACTTAAACTAGACAGTTCTTCATAGAAAAGTTACATCAATTTTATAATATAAAACTTCAAGACTACTATAGCCTATTTGTTTAAATGTGTAATTTCATTCTTTGTTTTTATATACTTCTTTTATTAAAATGGCTTACTTAGTTTTCTGAAATCTTATTTCATTATTGCTAGTGAAGTAATTTGCTCTGTTTTTTAAATTACATATATTTTACATATCTATAATACGTTTTGTTCTTTAGTTGTACAATTTAAATAAAATGGTAATATAATATTAATAGTACTTTCGAAAAATATTCATGATGGCTATAGTAATTTTTTTTCCAGACGATAAATTTAAAAAAATATACTACGCCATTATATTTTACCTTGACTGAAATGGTAATCAAATTGTTATAATTGTTTTTAAATTATTTTGTTTACTCGAATATTGTTAAGAAAACTGCATGTGTTTAGTACATACATTTATTACCATCTGTATTTGGCAAGAATCCGGCACTTCGAAACTGTGAAAAGTAGGAATCTTACTAAAATAAGATAAAAAAATGGGAATCTTTTGAGCTAATACTTTGATACAAAAAGTATTTGCAGCAGACTTTCACAACCATTGCAGAGCTTCAAAGTAGGAAACAACAACAAAAAAAAATTTATAAATAATGACAAATACTTATATTTCTTATTACAATAGTTCATTAAACATTAACTAAGCGATTTACTGCATTTTAAAGAATTATAAAATAATAAGTTTAAAAAACAATCAATGATATTGTGAAGCAAGACAACCCTAGACTTTGAAAATAATGAATAATTTAAATACTGTAATTATAACGATTTTATTTAGTTTAGTTAATTTCGTTTTTTCAAAGACGAAGGATATATTTAAGAAGTAAAATTACACAAAACTGCTTGCACTCAATAGTCCTAAAAATTATGTTTCGTACGAGATATAACGACATTGTGGATATTGCTTATAAAACAGAAAACAATAGAACAAGTAGAAAATATTAAATATTTGGGAATCATTTCTTACTATTATTACTAGAATTGCAAAAAAAAACAAAAACAATATTAACTTCAATAATAAATTAATAATAATATAATTTTTCAATATTAAATTAACAATAATTTTAATTACAATATAAAAGAAATAATATTAATTTCAACAATAAATAAAGATTATTATATAAAAGAGGATTTTTATTTTTATAAAGCCAAAATTATAAATAAGTGACATAACCCTCCGTTATGTTAGCTTCTTTTTTCAATACTTATGTTTCCGATGTTTTCCTATGAAAATTTTAATATAAATATTATATAGGATAGATGGATCGATGGGATCAGAGTGAACCCGTGCAATAAAATGAAAATAAAGAAAATTTTGAAATGTAGTGAAGAAAACCCATCAAGGTAAATAATGTTGATTTTTAAAACAAATTAAATATCATAAATATAAATACACATCTCATTTTCTAATATAATATATTCCTTAAATGAGATGAATAAAACTACGACCTGAATAATTCTAACACGTCCGCATCGTAGTTCTCGTAAATGTACAAAATGTGCGTACAATTCTCTGCGTTGAAATAAGATTTTAGTCGCATACGTGACTGAATCCGGTTATAGATATATAGATATATAAATATATAAATATATATAAATATATATATATATATATATATATATATATATATATATATATATATATATATTGTATTCAAACCTATTGTATTGTTAGTATGGTAATATGAAAAACAAACCTATTTTTTTATAAATATTAGACTTTATAACTTTAAGGAAATAAGATTTCGATTTTATATGAACGTAAAAATTGTGAAGAAAAGATAAAATATTTTATAAAACGGTTACATAATTTTTTTTTGTAGAATATAATACCTAGAATTATTTAGAAAAACAAATAAAGTTACTTTTGAAGTGGAAATTGCATCACATTATCTTTTAGCAAAGTTGCTTTTACGGTATTTATCTAAACAGTTCATCAGAGGCACGTTTCCGATTGACAAGTTTGAGCTCTTAATTGCAGTTTATATACTTCGTGAGATAAACTTGTGGTTTGCTTCTTTGATTCGTGTTATCCGTTTCTACTTCGATATACCGGTTTAACATCATATAATATATGTTGCGGTTTTTGGAAATGTCAATTCTATTCGAGATTTCAATAATAAGTACATTCATGTAAGATAGTAGAAATAATTAGTGAATAATTATTTTTCTACTTTTATTTTTTATATAAAATAATAAAGTAATAAAACTACTCCAAAAGCTCACAGAAAAACCCGTTAGTTTTTAGAACAAAAATAAAATGCATTTTTTACAAATATTACTATAATGCAGTTTAGGTACAAGATTGCGTTACTTTCCTTATAAAAAAAATTAAATCATCTGCTTAAAAAATACATATGATATAATAATTTATAAAAACAATATAATAATAGTTAAACTAAAATTGTCTTTTTGCTAATCTCAAAAACGTCATTTCGGATAGATGTTAGTTCAAATTTTAAAGATCAATTATTTGTTTGGTTTTTATTTATTCCACGATTACATGAAAAATCTAACTCTAACTCAACATATTAATATTTGGTTAAAGTTAGCCTTTTCATAGGTGTTAAACAAATAATACCATCATAAAAAAACTGAAAAACTTGAGTGAAGCTTTGATTTGATTCATAATGTAAGTTTCACAGTACAAAGCATTATCTATTTATATATTTTGTTTATTTTACATTGGAGATAATTAAACCTTGGAGATGCCATAATAATCATCCTCTCCTCAGATTTATCTGAAATAACTGTAAAATAACATTTTGTATAGGTTTATATTTTCAAAGCAAATAATAGCCATGTGTTTTAACAAAGGACATAGCTCCGTTATCTTAATGTACGTCGTCTTAATGTTGCTATTATTCTCCTTTTTCCCTATTCTAGATGGTGCACTACAAGCTTTTCCTCTATTACTTTTATCTTCTTGTCACGCACACAGATATACAGTCCATCCATCTCTTTTTTTAGTCAGATATATATCCATTTTTATCTTAATAACTTGTTTACTTACGTAGCTCTCATCATTATTCAATATTGTATTAGGTTTATATTAATTATATATTCAAAAAAAGTCTATTAGCGTTTTAGTATTACTTCCAAACTACAAGCAGTCTTTCTCAATAAGATAAAAAAGTCATTTATAAAGCTCTGAATATACTTGTATGGATAGACAACAAACTTATATGGAATGTTCACATTCAATACTATTAATATTACCTATTTTGAATTATAAATAAATAAATACGAAAAGTGAAAAATTCATATTTATAATAATATTCTCCAAGCAAACACTAAATATGGGAAAAAAGTGTGTGCAATTCACAAACATCAGAAGTGAAACTTAAGAAAAGTAAGTCTACTAGAAAAAACTTATAGAGTGATATGAGTATTAAGATAATTTTAATTTTTATATTTCCCATCAAAAAATGTTTTACTTCTTAAAGTAAATATTACAATACCTATAATATATTTTATATTACATATTATTCAGTTTTTCTGTTTTTAGTTAATTAAAATAATAAAACTAAATAAAAAAATCTTTACAACCACTGCGCCAAGACTTTTGCTTTTGTGTTTAACGTTATTAATAGTTCAAAGCATTATGTTTGTTCCTTGATCGTTCGCATTTGCATATCATGGAGTTTTAAATTACAACCATTCTAAAGGAGTTTCACTTTAAATACTATACCGTTCGAAGAAGCTCAGTTATACAACATCGAACAAGTTGAGATTTTTTTGATTTTCCTAGTCTTTACTGAGCTTCTCTTCCGCTCAACTCGATTAATTATTAAAATCATCAAGTTCCACAAAATCTACTTCCCAGGAAACTAATAAACGATTCTTATCAACACGCTACAAAGGAAGCGAATACAATACCCATACAATTTTAAGCATAAAATAAGTAATTACCGTGCTATTAAATAAATTTTAAGATAAGAGCAATTAATTTCTTATAAAACTTCAAAGCTTCCATGTAGTAAGAAAACAAGTACTCAGATAAGGAATACCATTGTCTAGAGAATTTTAAAACAAAAGGCTCAACAACTCCCTCTTAATTCTTGGATACTCGCATTTCATTAAGGCAACATGTCCTAGAATACATTTATTATTTTTATTATACAGGTTTATTTTGTTAACTAAAATGATGTGTTTATTTTGATTCGCTTCTCATAGTTAGTTTAATAAAATATAAAAATATATAAAAGGGAAGTAACTTATGGATAGAAAAACTTATAACTAAAAACTATGAAAAAAAAAAAATCAAAATGAACATTTATAACAAGATTTCATTTAACTTGACTTGTCTGTTTGTTAGTGAGTGACCAATATTGAAAGTAAATTTTTAACGAGTTAACTTTCAACAATTGAATTGAAATTTGAAATTAACCTTTAATTCCGATAACAATAAAATTATATAGAATCAATTTTTTTTACAATTAAAAATAATCGCCGCAACAAAATGCCGAATTACATATTTTTGTTCAACCCACTAAGCAATCGTGTTCACGGGTAGACGAGATGTAAGTGTTTGTCTACCCGTCTGTCTGTCTATCTGTCTATCTCATTTACCTGTGAACACGATTGCTGCAAGCATTCGAAATGTCGGGTTAAAATTAAAATGTAACCAAATTACACGCGAGTTTAATCCGTAATCCGTAATCCGTAATTTCAAATGTGTACTCGTGAAAATCTAAGAAAATACTATTTTATTATGTTATTAAGTTTCATTGATAGTATTCCTGCTAGCTGTCTACCAGAATTTTTTGATGTTCAATACTGAGCTTTTACTTATTTTCATTTTATTAATGTTACATTTTTTTCTATGTAACAAGAATATTATCAATACCATGCCAAAGCGTGACATCTCATATGACATCTAGTTAGATGGAATTATATTTAATACTTCACCATTATCATCGCCATCGCCATTCAATTATTAAGAAATTAAAAAAAGTAGAATCAAAAGGTATCAGTCAAAGGAATCAAAGCCCTTCACCTGTAAAGTAAATTTTACACATATTCATTATCGACTATCCTCCTTGTATCTAAAAGATGGTAGGTTCTTTCAAAAATTATCCACATCCGAAATTACATTATTTGTCTAAATCCGGAACTCTATGCTCGCAAACTAAGGAACCGTTGGAGGTAGATGATTAATTAACTGACTTTCTGACAGACACTTACATCTCGTCTACCCGTGAACACGATTGCTGCAAAGCATTCGAAACGTCGAGTTAAAATCTAAAATGTAACCATATTATACGCGAGTTTTAATCCGTAAAAATAGTTTTATTTCAAATGTGTACTCATAAAATCTAAGAAAATACTAATTACATTATTATTTTCCATTTGTTAAAAATGGTTTTGTTATTTTTTACACTTATTGTACTTAATGTGATATTAATAATATTATAATTAGTTTCAAATTACATAATACAAATGTTTTATAAATTTCAAATTACTCTATAGTATTTATTAACAAACATTTTAATAATTAATATAAATTTGTATTCATAATAAGTGATATAATCAAAATTTGAATACATTAATATATTATTAATTAGGTACACTATAATTTTGACAATTGAAGCGCCTGCTGCGTCAGCCTACATTATACATATAAAACTATGTACTTTAAACATGATTTCAATGTTGAATGGATCTGTCTTAATCACTGTTATCTAATAAAATTTTGTTTGTTTAATTCATAATGTGTTTAGCTTTATACTATTTCTCTATTTAAATGATTCTATATAACAGCATAAATTTTTGAAAAGAACTGAACTAGGATCAATAAAATTACAAAGAAATTTGCATGGATTTTTGAAATATAGGGGACATTCTGTGCTATAGTAAGTGTCGATAATAAATTCAAAAATTTGTAATAAGTACTTTTTTTTTAATTACTGTAATTATTTTTACAGTAGTTATTTGTACAGTGAGAGCTATATATAACATGTCGCATTAGGATTGCGATAATTTTATTAATTCAGTTGGAGACTTTATTCCGAGATATAACGGTAATATTTTAAATATTTAATTATTATAAAGGTAGGTAGAGAAAGTTATTAATTTAAGACACCTCAGTTGGCAAACTCACTCCTTCACAATAAGTGTAATAATAATTAAACGCAATGGATATTTAATAGACATCTTAATTAGCCGTGGATAAAAGAATTTCAACATACAATTTACGAAATTTGATGATATTCCGTGATCTTCATTTTAATACATTTATTTTATTGCTTTTCTTTAATTAACTCATAAATTATAGAATATATGTGTTATAATTTGTATTTTTTATTACTTTTCAAAATTATATAATTATGAAACATATCTTGGAATTTCTGTTTACTAGATTTTGTTTAATAGAATTGTCTCCACCAATGTAAAAGCTGAAATTTATTGGTTTGTATAAAACCCGTTTGCAATCTTTTAAAATAAATCGTAAGTGAATTTACAATTAAATAATATATTTATAGACTTTTGATAACAAAATTATATTATTTAATAAATATATTCTAAATAAAATATATTAGTGGCTGTTTGATAATACACTTAAATAATTTTTCTAAAGTTTGTGTATCATATTAATTAAAATCGAATTATTAAAATGTGATATTAAAACCTAACGTAACACGAGAAATCATGCATTATTCAGTGTTCATTAGCCGATGCTTTAGAAGCAGCTTATTTGCGGTTTCAAGCATCAGACCAGTTTATATGCCGTTTATAACGTAATGTAGCTAATGGAACTCCAGCCATTGAGAGATTGTATTCTATGCGATAACGAGGCAGAGAACTGAAATGTGCTATTCAAAAAAATCATTTTCAGTTATTAATATGAGCTTATAAGTATATACTATATTTGACCCTTGTATATTTTAAATAAATTATTTGACTTGATAGATCATAAAAATTTAAATTATTTAGAAATTATTTGACTTACTGATAGTTAAAAATTTTTTTTAAAAATCTAGTAAAAATTTATAATTCACTTAAAAATAATGTTGTTATTATATTGACTTTTTTTTTTATTGAGACAGACAGATTTATAGGTTTAAAGTAAAATAATAAAAAGGAATACAACAAAAGACTTCTCGACAAAGTGTCCAAATAAGGATTAATTATCATTGACGATCACTTTTTATCTTACTACCGTCATCTGAATATAAGCCAACCTATATCAACCCTATATAGTAGCAAATTGACGAACTAAGGTTTATCTAAAAAAAAATATTCAAAATATTTTATCATTTCAGAAAAATCCTAACACCACGTTCTAAATAAAAACTTATTTTGTTCAATCCCATTTAGTCAGGAATAATCGAAGTAAGTCTAATAACTTTACACACGGAAGTATATAGGCTTATTTTTAACGCAGATCACTGTAAAGCAATGCGTATAGTTCTTTTTTGTTGTGTCCTATTTTGGTTCCATAAAAAGCAACTGATGAAACTCTAGTAAAATATGTAAACGCAATAATAAGTCATATAATATATATTATTGTATATAAATATTTCTGCAATATATGTAATAAAAATTTTACTTCAAAATATAAAAATGACAAACCTTACAATTATAGTAATTCTATTACTATTACTCTATATTCACTCCTTTCTGTAGTAGGCTTTAGTATTTTTCTGAAGTTTAAATTTTGCAGTGTGTGAATTGAATATGTTGTTGTGATAATATATTTGGGGGATGATGGGCCTAATATTTAATATTGTAAATAAAAATGATTACTTGTTTTTCTGGATTTGAGGACAACATTCAAATAACTATATATTTATTTTTATATTTCATTACATTAAATGCACATATTTTAGATTTTAGCTCAGCTTTTTAATTTTTATAGAAACAATGTATATTGATTATTATTGATAAATTATTAAAAAGGGCAGTAGGAAAAAAACATATAATTTCACAACTTGTTGACCTAAAATAAAAGGTAAGTTCTTACGAATAAGAAAACAAAAAGAAGAAGGTCGCAAGGGAGTTAACAAAGCCTTCATTTAAAGAAAACCAAAGTAGTTTTCATAAAAGGTCTTGATGATGTATTACCTTATATATAACCGACGATACAAAGCCTTTGATATTGAAAGTAAAGAGAAAGTCATAAATATTGAGGCTACAAACTTTGATTAACTTAAAAAAATCTGCACAAAACAAGCGCTTTGTATTTTTTAAACACAAATCATTGAACGTTATAATACATCTCTTCTATATATTTAAGTAAAATTAATATTTTGTCTTCATAGCTACTAGTATTAGTTATTCCTACTTTAAATTATAATTTTAAATAGTTTCGGATATATTTTCTGAACTTTGTGTGAACTCGATAAGATGTTTAATATTGCCGCCTTTGGAACTCTACCAAGAATTCATTTTGTTCAAGAAATATCAATTACCAATATTAATTGTGACTTTATTTAAAAAATATATAGCGTATAGTGTATGTTGTAAATATATATTTGCATAACTTCAATACTGCGTTCATTGCAATATATCTATGTTTATATTTTTATACTTGAATACACTAAATCTCAATAAAATTGCTATTTAGTTTTAACAACGAATACTTCAGTGCAGCACAAGTAAAATTACTGAAAGTATATTTTTACTACAAATTCTTCAGTTATAATGTCTCCATCTCCAGTCATATTTAATTTAGTTAAAGAAAATTTAATAATTAAAATATCTTAAATGTGATGAACTTACGAGATAAAGCATCTTAAGATAAACCATTCTCACCTCAGAGAATAGTTATCAAAATTAATCACTTCTTCACAATACAATGTCTTTTTATCCCAATTGAACCCAATCGCTCTTCTGCGTTTTTATTTTTCATTTATTTAAAGACCTTAATTAAGATTAAAAATATTTTTATTGTAACTATGATTCATGATTAATAGAAAATTAAAATATAGTAATCAATCTTAGACCCTATATCACCACACCTTTGATTTTTTGAAATGCAACAAATAAGTTCTTTAAATTAAAATCTACAAAAATCTGTTATTTAATGGATAAATTCCTGCTTTAATGTATTAAATAAATTTTAGTAGGTTGTACATGGAATCACTTCTTTAAAATCTGGCTTTAAAATACACAATGTTGAAAATTCAGACAAAATTTAGATATTTATACACATAATTTAATATTACTTAGTGTAATTAAAACTAAGTTCAAAGAAGCCACAAAAAAATAATTTATTAATAACCTCATTGAAACTGATAGCCTATAAAAATAGTTTTTTTATAAATTTGGTTGTTAATATTATAGTTTGGTTTTAGTAGCGTCCGGAAGTAACTTAAGATATAAAGCTAATAAGCGAAGATTAATCACTGTTTTGGCCAAATGTTAATATATGATAACAATATAAGTGGATATAAAAATGTAAAAATTACTTTAATAGCTTAAACTGTTTAGAATTTTCTAAATAACTTAAAACAGTTGATATACAAAATGTAAAAATCTTTACCAATGATATAACAATATATATAAGTATATATAAAAATAAATTTTTTCGTGAAAGATAATTCTTTTACCTATTTTCCTAATTCTGATGAAATTTTACTCAGTTTAATCTACTTTTTCTTGCTAAAACACCTGGTTTGTTAAAATAAACTAAGAGTTGCTCCATGTGAAGAAAAAGTGTTTTGCAGTTAACCTATATTTCAGATTATAAAATTAATCACTTTTTCCGTATGACTTTGTAGCCATTCTGGGTATAACTAGTTACAGACATAGCCGTAATTAACCCGAACGTCACGCGCTTTCCTGGGTTTATTCAAATTAATGAAGTCTGTGTAATAGAGAACACATTTGTTACGATTAATGGCCCTGACGTGATCCAACCCTTACTTCTTGCCCTACCTTGTTCAATTATATTGTGACCTAGTCCTCTTTCTTATAACTAAGTTTTTGTTGTTATAACTTTGGACGTAGTTGGTTAAACAAGATTATAAGTGTAAAGTTCTAACATTGCGGGAATGGTATTTAAAGTTGTGTTATGCGTTAAAGAATTTCTTTAAACATTATTTGTCTTTACTGTTATTTAAAAATAGTAATATAATTTGGAAACAAAAGAAATTACATAGAAAATTGATTTTTATTTGCACCTGTGATTAGTAGCTCTAAAAATAATTCTTTCCAGCTTTATAAGTACAAATATAAAATATGTGACTAAAAAGCCACGAGTTTAGACTCGTTTGAAGTAAATTTAATCAAGTCTGTATGTAAAATTAAGGTTTACTCGTAAATGACGCATTGATAACCTAATTATAATCAAAGTAATTAATTTCTCCAACAATGCTTACTATAAGCGACGATAAGAACAAAATGGTTTGTACTATACCTATAATATCGTAAATTTTTATAAGAAAATCTATAAAATATATATTTTTTTAAATTATAACGTCATTTTATTTAACTGATCCTAAATCTAGAATAACTAGATGTATAACAATATTTTATTTCATGATTTGAAGGGGTTGTTAAATTTCAATTTTACTTTGACTTTAATTACTGCAACATAAAAATAAATAACAGTAATATAAACAAAGATTAAATTACACAAAACAAATTAAATGTAAACGTCTTTAAATTGCTTTGAAATTGTATTCTTTAGATATTGGATTTCAAATAAAATTCAGTTGAAGGGTTAACAGACTGTAAGCTGATACCAACGGTACAACTTGAGATCTTACGATGGTGGTACATTAAGTGCAAAATACTCTTAAAAATGTATTTAGCCTTAGATAAAAAAAACGTAGAAAATAATTCAATGCTTTGTTCATAAAACTATTAATTAGTATTTAAGCTTTCATTACTTTCATACTCACATAAAACTTGTTTCAAAGCCATTTGGGGCCGCTATTCTGAGCTGAGCATGGTGGAATCGCGGAATGAATTCCATCATGTTCACAACTAGTTGGGCATTTTCAGACAGTTTTACATTACTACAACAGATAACTATTTATAATAGTAGCTGTTCATTAACCTTGTAATTTCAGTATAATTCAAGAATGTAAAAAGTGAGGGTAAAATTGTTGAAAGGATTTGTCCCATGTCAACTTTATGTCCCGTAAAATACTCGGTATCCCAAATGGCCGCTGTGTATATTTTTGGGTAAAGAATGTAGACGATTTTTAGACTCCTCTTCACCAGTTTTATATTACTTTTATTGTTACACCATATTTTAGGTTTCCGTTCCCAAGTTAATTAAATCCCTGTGGCTGTGTAGCAAATATTTATCAAAAAATTATTTTCAAATTAACTTAGATACTCTTGAAAGTTGTGCCTTTTAGAATGTGCATTTTACCACATTAAAAAAAAACAAGATGAATTCTTTTTCTAATAAACTTACTAAGTGTAACGTTTCGGACATCAGTTTGGTATTACTAATCGATTACGATTGACGATAAATTTAACTTTTAAATATATAATTATCTTCGTATTTTTTGTAGATTATTTAGTTATTATATATTTTTTCACTTACCTATCCCACTTGCAATATATATTTTTAAGAATAAAATACACACCATCAATGTAGCATTAAAGGAAATAACATAAGAAACATTCGTCTTTTAATTAAAAAGAATAAATTTTATAGTATTATATCATAATTTTTCACATATAGTTTTAAACAACAAAAAAATTCTGTTTTAATTTTTAATTGACATTGAATATTAAATAAAAATTAATCCTTTGAAGTTATTCGGTTAAAGTATTCAATACTAAAACGGATAATCTAGCAGAGCGGATATCGAATTGAATTGCGACACGATATTTCAATTTATCCTCACCTGCTAGTCGGATTAAGAATTCATCCATTTTAGTCATAGTTTCGGGATATATCCATGAACTAAATGACATAAAGTGGAATTTAATATAGTTTTGTGTTTCAATACTTTACGTATATATTATTTTATGTAAAGACAAAGTTGGACCAACTATTAACAAGCAAACAATAGAAGAACTTAAGCTTGCCTCCGTTCATCTTTTTGTTTACGAGTAGTTTTGAAATATTACAATTTTTTTTTTCTTGTTTCAATGTATCTATAAATATTTTTAAGTATTAATTCATTGACACATACAGAATTTGAACCTGTTACCTCTTTTAAACCGTACTACGTCTGAACATAGTGTGGAAAGAATGGTGCTTATATATTTTTATACGAACGTATTCTTGTTAATCCTAATCAGTAAATTTCTTAATCCAATCCTATATTGTCAAAAGTATATGCTGTGTTTAAATTATTGTATAATTTCGACCAATACAAAACTATTAGATATATCTACATTTTTAAACTATTTATTAGTTTGGCAATTTTATGTGAGGAAATCCCATATTTTTATTAATATTCTTTTTGAATATTGGTATTTTTTATTTCGACAATTCTATGAAACAAAAATATTCTTGTTGTGTTAGTATTGAATAAAACGCAGCAGCGTATGTGGTTTGGTGTCATTATTTTCCTATTATTTTCTTGAATGGGAGCAAGCTGTTTCGGAACCTCGGGTGCTATAATAGCAGCGCACGTTCCAGCTATATTTCTGGCGACAGATGCGTGCCTTCCGCTCCATCAAGTACATAAATTTGAATAAAATCAAGACAAAGAAGGTCATTCTTAGGCTTATTGGTAGATCATTCTCAACTTAGAATAACAATATAAAAAAGTAAGTTCTAGTTCATTTTTTAACCCCTTATATTGTGAACGTACAAATGATTATTAATATTTAAAATATTAAAACTTATATTTACCTTATTTAGTAGGTATAATTAGTTGAAAAAAAGTTTTCAAAAATTGTTACTTTGTCATTTATATTAAATGTTATTTTTGTCGCCTCTAAATTAAACATATTAAATCTAAATCATTGCGATCTTTCTCATTTATTCAGAACCGTTCTGATTGTGAGCTTACATAAATCACTTGCCGCCATAAAATTGTATAAAATGGAGGAAGAAACGAAAATTAATAGTCAACTGAGAAATTAGGTTATAAATTGACAAACCCCATACGAAGCAACGAATAAAAGATAACAATTGGAATCATAAAAAAACGTAGTATTTTAATAAAAATCATTTATTAATCTTTATGTACATATAATGCTTACATTCAGTTTTTAAATTTTTCAGTTATTAGTTATTTTCTCGCAATTATACCTACTTGGTGATAAAATAAATAGACATTTTATTTAACCGAATGTAATGGTGTCTGTAAACGTTACAGCTAGCATTATAGGGGTTTTTGCAATGGGATCAAAAGGTCTTTACCACAAAGGACTAAGGAAATGAATAGTAAAATAAGGGTTATTGGGAATCTACGTTTGGCAATATATTGCCAGATTGTATTTATGTGACACCCTTTTATGTCAGCTGAGGTTTAAATATCTATGTAAATATATTTGAGACCGTATTTCCTTCAATATGAAACATATTGTTATTATTATATTGTGTTTTGTATGAAACTACTCGCAGGTGTTGTTTACTTTTTTACATGTTAATATATATTTAATATATGAACTAATAATACTAACCTTATTCGTGACGGAATTATGAAAATGTTATTAAAATTACCCTATCTAGTAAAAGGTTAATAAATTTACAATAAAATTAGGAAAACAAAGTAATTATAATTCTTTAGACTAATGGTAATGGGAAAGAAATGTGATATTTTATTTGTTTTTATTTTTAACTTATTATTTTTGTATTTGTTTTTTTTTAATATTTGGAACATATCCTTCGACTCGAGGTCAAAGTCTATTTTTATTTTATATATTTTTTTTATTTTGTTGTATTTTGCTTTAGTTTCATATAATAGTTTTTTTTTATTCTATTATATTATCATTTATTTTTTTATATCTAAAGCATTTATTCGTGTGTGTGTATTTTTTTTCAATTGTGCTTATTTTGTTTGAATTTGAATTATTCTATTTTGTTTATTTCCTTGTAATTATGATGATAATATATTTTTACTTGCCTAGTGGTCTATTTTCACTTAAAACTTACAATTTTTATTTTTTACTTATAATTTTTTATGCTAGTAATTTTTTCGCAGAATTTTTTATTTATGTATTCAATAAAACTTAAAGTTAAAATAAAATTAATTCACTAATCCAGTAATGAAGTATTTTTAAATAAATTAACACTAATAGATAATATATTTGTTGGAATTGTTTATAGCTTCATACTTTTCATATAAAATTTACTGTCTATTATTAAGAATGACTTAGGTAAACGTGAACTTAAGTTCAATGAGACACTAGCTTGGTAAGTAAATAATATAAAATAATGAGTTAAAAACAATATAGAACATATATTTTTTGTAATTTATTTAATATGTATAACTTTTATGGTCTAGTTTTGGTGTTTTTTCAATATAACACAAAATATTGACTTTATTTTCTTTGTATTGAAGCAAATGACTTCGAAAAGCCCTGTCAGATACAATTCCAGTATCAACGCTTATAGGTGACTAATAATTCATGCCTCCATGACAGTGTGACCTTGTGTGTGTATGTGTGTGTATGTGTGTGTGTGTGTGTGACATTGATTGATTGCTCGCCCTCTTTTCACGTCGTTTATAATATAATAAAGTAATACATACGATTATAGCTACTGTTACCAACTGGTATAACTACCAACTATACAACTGTATAGTTTAATATTACTAAACCTGTATCTTAAAAAATATTAAAATAAAATATACAACTTAAAGAGATGGTAAACGTTCCTTACAATGAAAAACTATACCTATTCAAATGGTAACAGTTTTTTTAAAATATTTATTAGTTTTACTGTAAGGACGTTTTTATATACTATTTTTGTCTTTACCTATTTGTAAACTAAATAATATAGCCAGATTAAAGAAAGACAAAAATATATTGATGAGAAATTCAAAGAAAAAATAAAGGCATGACGAATCCATAGAATTTAAAACTACTAAAAATAAACAGAGCAAGAGCTATCATGTTGAAGCCAGTATAGTCGATGACCTTTAAACGAATTCAAAAACTCGATTGAAAAAGAATACTTACTTCAGTAATAGAGTTCAATAATAGAGTTTTTGAATTCGATATGAATAACGAGTTATAAGATTTAAAAAATATGTAGAAGAGGAAAAGCACTAATATTATAGAGAAAAGAAACATTTTATATAGTACGAGAGAGAATTAATTGCAAGTTTGCAAGTGTCTGCTGTTTGTGGTGAGGGGTGACTATAATTGACCAAGTTCTAAAGTGCATCTGGGTCAAAGGCAATTTGGAACTCACCTTCCCATTTTAGCTGGTAAATTTTGAATCTTACAAGAAAAGGGTTGTCTTTTATCTGCATGACACAGCTTAGAATCTTAATTATTGTTATTCCGTTTATGTATAAAAAATTCGTTGTTACGAGTTGCTATTCGTCTTTTAAATGCTAATCTAAACCACAGGGAAGATAATTTTTCAATAATTTTTTTTGGTAGGTGCTTGTTTTATTAAATAACGCAACACAGATTACATTAAGAGACAAAATCGGAAATAATATATTAATATTTTGAACTATAAAAATAATACAACAAAGAAATGTAGTTTTTGAAAAAATTAATAAGACATTGATTTTTTTAATTCGAATATAAAGGATAACAATCCAGCCCTTACCTTAATAGGGTAATTTTCTCACAAATTAACGTTCTGTGACCAGTTTAAAAAAGATTTCAGTTGATTTTTAATTTATTATCTCTATAATATAAATATTTTCTTATCTTTTTAAGCACTTTCATAGAAATAGAATAGAATAGAATACTTATTGTTCTATCTCACCCAGGTGCAATTAATTTCTTTCAAAGTCTAACTAGGTGTTACTGTAAAGGGTATGTCTGGTTTAAATAAAAGGAATCACATTGTTATAGTAACATTGACCCTGTATTTGGCCATAATTATAAATCTGAATAATCTATATAATAAACAACATAGTTTTTATTTATTTTTAGGTCAAATATTTAATAAAAAAATATAATTTTAGGCTGTTACCCTCATACTTATTTTTTATTTCCTATATTTGAAAAGAATTAAAGATTTTAGTTTATTATATTTTCTGTTGTTAATATATTTTGATATAACCTTATGAGATTAAAAATACTAGGTCCACGCAAGCGAGGTTGGCTGCACGACACAACGCGCGCGATTAAAAAACGTTATATATGTTTACTATATGGGACACATTTTATCAATTATCTCGAAAACTACAATTACGATTCGGCTGATATTCAATCCAGACTGGGTTTTGCTCATCTTGCGCGTGTGTACAAAATTTCGTGCGTGTAGCTCGTAAATTGAAAGAGGAGTAGGGTAACAAAGAGTTGAAAATTTGGATAGTAAAGAGCTTCGCTTCGCTCAGCTCAATCATAATGGCTAAAAATTGGGGCAAGATATCTTATTACTATTTTGTTGACCGACACGTGGCCATTATTTTAATGTGAGTATTATTGTCCGTTTTTTAGAGTTAATACTGGAAATTCTTAAAATCTGTTCTTTCATTCTAATAAATGATAATTTTTATACAAAAACACCATTCATCAATTCATTTATTAAAATATGTATTGTGTTTAGAATCTGTCTGTTTTAATGAATATTTCATTGTGTTCTAATAATGAATTTCGCTAAGTTCGAAATCTAATCACGTTTTGCTTTAATTTTTCGCGGACAATATAATTTAATAGCATTGGGGAGATAAGATAACCATTGTTATTTAAGAATATTATATGCATACCTAATATTTACGATAATTTCATTATAAATGATTTATAAAATGGTAGCAATCGATTTTTTTTTTTTTTGTTAAATACAGTATAAGTATATACCTTTAAAAAAAAATGTGTAAAGTAAAAAAATTAAAATTAAGGCAAAAATTATATTAATTTTATTGGCAATTAACAAATAAGAATTCAAAATAAATATCCGTTCCATAAGAATTCCCGGAATCGCTAATAAGAGCTCATTAAAATATCTTTACCTGCGGGGATGAAGCATAATGAATAAAATTAGGGGCACTTTTTTCTCCAATGTTTAGTTTGTTTAGTATCAAACTTCAGAGGACATACTGTATTTAGACTAAACCAAATATTTCTGCCATTTTGTTATAATTTGCTTATATGAAATATTTATCAAATACATAATTTTACGTAAAGTTTATTTAAATATTGGTACCTATTGTTCTAAGTAACAAAAGATCTCTGTAGTGGAAGAAATGCGCAACAAATAAAAGAAAAGAATTAGTTGAATAACATTGAGTTTTATTGCACACCATTCGCTGAGAAGTAAATTAAGGAGTGACGTAAATGGTCTGTAATGAAGGGCAGCTGTTATCATCTGAAGGAAAAAAGCTGAAATTACTGAATTTCTTTCTTATCTCTTTCAAATGCAGTTTGATTTATTCATTCTTAAAAAAATCTAAGCTTCGCGTTTAAATACTATTATTCAGTATTTATTTTCGTTCGTCATTTATAAAATATTATACTATACAAAACAATAACAAGCAACAGGCAATAACAAGCAACTAGCAAAATAACAAGAACATATTATATTATGCAAAGCAATAATATACTGTAAGCATTTATCAGCCTCTATAACAATATACTTGCCGCAACAACTCTACGATGCGGGACTTGAGACGCCACTAAGTTAACAAAGGAAATGAAGCCTTGGAGACTAAAAACCTTATTCAAGAAGTTATCTAAAATAACCTCATTCTCTTTACAGTATGTTGTGCCTCTGGGGATTAATATAATTGTCATAAAGGCCTTAGATGTTGTATTTATATGTTGGCAATATTTCTTAATATTATAATAATGATAATGTAATATATGTTTGTTAGCTATTATTTTTAGGTTTCAAAAAAACCTCTAAAATTATTTGATAAATTTCGGTTGACATTAATTTGGATTTTTCTTTATAAAATATGTGTTCTTTCTTATATGAAAGTTATCAGAATATTAAAAAAATGTTTCAAATATTTAAAATAACGATATTTTATGTAAAAGAAATAAAAAGGAAATAAAAAGTAGGAATGCCAAAGTACTCAAAATCGTAAAATAAAATCGACGCACGTTTCAACCCAAGTCGTTTTAGGTCAGGTTTTAGCTTACACGACATACGGTCTGGGAATTTATATTTTGATTAATGCCTGAATATTCTTATTAGTTGTAACATTATTATGTGTAATGTTCTTCAACGTATTTCATGGCATTCATCGTAATGAACGGAACATAAAAAAAAGTAATTACTATTATGAATGAAATGATAAAAAAAGAAAAGGAAGACTGCAAAATGTATTGATAGATTGTATTAAAGATGATATGCTAAGAAATGAGTTAAGCACTGAGATGATATACCAATTCCCGTAGTCGGAAAAAGATGACAAAAATGCTAATAAAGTAACAAATATTTTTGGTTTTTTGCCCCTTTTATTGTATATTCAGATTAAAATGTATAATATGCATACTGTACCTGTAATTAGTTTAATAACATTATTTATTACAGAATTTTACTATGTACAAGATATAAAATTTGAACACCTTTCCTTATTTTCTTACATTTGAAGAATTAGAATTTTTGTCTAAAGTACAAATAGTATATTTCAAATAATTATAAAGGTGTCAATTGTTCATCTTCAATGAAACATAGACCTCTATATAAAAGTAAATGATTCATTTTTTTAATGACTTACGTACAGTACAGTATGTACTTTTTAAATCTAAAAACACTGAATAATACTACGTTCATGTTCTTTGATCCTCTCATATTGACGTTTCAGCGAACTTCCCCTACATACCACTTACAGCAATCACAAGATACCCTGGATACAATGGAGACGCCTGGGTTGCATTTGTCTCTAGGTGACCGTAAGGGTAAGTAAGAACACATCTCCGAATCGAGAACGACACAATATATACAGCAAAAAGTCCGTATTAACTATTAGTTTTAACTAAACGTCCGTATTAGCTAGGGAAATATTTTAGTAACACGAAAAGTATGTGAAGCTATTAAGATCAGTATTCTGCTGAATTTTAATAGTAGTTTTAATGTAAGCATCGGCCTGGAAACCAGTAATTAATAGCGTTAAACACAAAAAACTAGTCAGAAAATTTCAAAAGTGATACGATTAGTTCAGTATATAATCAATACCTTACTACTCCAAGTGACCCAGCCGTCACGGTGCGCCCAGAGAGCTCCTGAACGCAGTTCACGCCGCGATTGCACCTTGCTCTAATCTCATGAATTAGCTCTCCTAATGGGTTTAGAACTAGTTGGGTAAAATTCGATAATAATAATGTCAGTACAGCTGGATATGTATAATATTTGATATTAGCCTAATTCATAACATTTTGTTGTTTCGTGCCTCAATAGTTGCTGTTTGTATAAGCACTAGAATCAAAAGTATGTTAATTTTCACGGAGCTTCTTAAGTAGTAGAATATGCTAGTAATATAGTAGTAGTATATATTTGCATATATTATACTGTCTATATGAATTGTCGTGAATTTACGTTGCATTTTCTAATGAAAGAGATAATATTTTCCTGTTCATTTTAAACGTTAAAAGCATTTGCAGTCAATATTTATATTTATCAATATGGCGATTCCATTTTCTATATCACTTGAAATATCGGCTTTTAAGTTTAGAATAGCAAAGAATACACATTATGTATTCATAGTAAAATGTCTTTCCTAAGTATTTCAATATGTTGACCAGTTTTCAATTTTGAACTTCTTTGTAAGTTATACTCTTATCACAAACAAGTTATAATTGACAATCAGGTAAATGTTCACTTGACCTGAAAATTTAAAGTATTAAAGAATTTAAAGAAAATTTTAATTACAATAAATAATGGCCTGAATAGGAACTTATATTTATAGTACTATATACATAAATTGATATGTATTAGACCTTTACTCAGACAAGTAATATTTGTTACTAATTGATTAATAAGGAGTTTTTCGTATTTGTTTTTTTTTTTTTACTTTTAAGTTGACTATTAATTTGTTAGTGTGTGACATATCTTGGATTAGTACTTTGAACCAGTTCTCCTACAATAATCAGCAAATCAATTGAAAAATAAAATAAATTCCTAAATAAAAATCATTTTATGACGATAAAAATATTACATACAGTGATAAATTACATTGTCTAAGTGTCTTATAATCTCAATAAAATACCAACCCAAGACGTGAGGTCGCAGTAAATTCGATGACTGTTCTCAGGGCGGGCCATTATCTAGTGTCAAACTTCATCCATTTCGATTCAAAATTATTAGCACCAGCCACAATTGGTGCCACTTTAGGATCTTAACTGGATACGTGATTTTGTTATTTTGTCTTTTAAGTTACTTTGTGGTTGTTCTTAATAGAGAATCCCTAAACATGATTTCAAACGGACGTCCATCAACAAAATTATCAAATGTGACCGTATTACTCCACATTCGACCGGCTCAGTGCTTTATAGTAGTTACCAATTGCAAGAACGCCAAACTTTCTTACAGATCCTCTTGCTCTGTATTCAAAAAACCTACCAAAGTTGAAGTTTGAAGAAATCACTATTACTAACAACTGAAGGTGGTCCAAAGCTACTTTTTGGAAAGTAAAATTTTCAGATTTTAAACGCGACTACTTACTAAAATATTTTTATTATAATCTAGGAATCGTTATGCATAAAATCCCAGTTTTAGTGTTTCATAGTCGGTCTGACTATGACATTAAAATCTGTATGAGATATTTTAGATAATAATAAAAAACAACATAATGTTAGAAATCGCTGAAATTATTACTATAAGAGTAATTGTAATAACAAAGACCAACATTCTGTAGACTCTTGGACTGAATAGTAAATTTAGATGGGTATATTTCGTATTAATATTTATGTAAGTATAATTATATATGTATATTATACATGAGCATCAGTTTGTAAAAAAATTTGAGTATCAGTTTTAAGATGTAATTTGAAAAATTCCAAATTCAAATCTCGAATTCATTTAGACGGTCTGTGTACCAGGTACTGAGTAGAAAGGAAATAGAACAGAAAGTCCGTAAATATTTAACTTTGGAATCCGTTTTTAGAGAGGTGTCAGCAAATACTTGACATACGAAATAAACTTCTCCAGAGATCTTCGGAATAATGTTTACAATGTTTATTTAGTGGTGAGTGATATTTTTGTTTTTAAATATTATTACTTTATTAAATACTACCTGTGCTCGCGACGTCGCTTGCCTGAAGTATTGGTTAAAAGTTAAAAAAACATTTTTTGAGTGTATATTGAAGGCTTTAGTTATAAATTTTCCTTTTGTCTTAAATTGCCAAATATTAAGCGGCCGAGCTCGTACTAATTTATTAAAGCTAAGCTTAAAAAAATTAGTTAAAAAAGTAAAGCTTAAAAAAATTAATGAATTATTATATATTTGTGACATTTATTTAAATTTTTGAAATAATAATCATAAGGAAAATTTAAGTGCTTTTGCTATTTTGTTCCTGTTGATAGCACAACTAAATTCTTGATTGATTATACTAGTAATCTCAATTTTTATGACTAATGCAAGAATTAACAATAGTAATTTTTATTTGCTGTCAACTTAATTTCGTTTATATTCATAGCGTCCCCATTTAAAGGTAGGACGATAAATTAAAACATTACTCTTAAAGTCTTTAGCATCGTTACATAATGCCACCCAATAAAATACCATTAATTGTTAAACAACTAATATTTAAACTAATGTTTAATTTTTCAACAAATTGCAATACTTTCAATAAAAAATATAAACTGTTAGGACTTGTTTCAAATGATACACACTGCTTGCACCTTAATATTTAACATTCGACATGTTTCATATACGACAACATTCACAGAATGAATCGAGTACAGCACCAACATTTTATAATATTGAATACTACATTTTGATGAGAGTAAGTTACATTATCAAAATCAATATACAGATGGCGCTAATTTAACATAATAAAAATTTCCAATAATTAATAAAACATTTATTATTATGTAAATATATTATTATTATTATATAAACTTATTTTGCAAAAATATCTTTTGCATATAATTCTAAAAAATATTTAAGGGTAATCACAACATAACATTCATATAAATTACAACGTATTGAAATTTAAATTACTATCAAATATAACCAACAATAATACAACTACGAAACACATAAGAAATTGCTACAATTTATACAAAAATACACTATAATATATTCAGATACATATATATTTACTGTCAAATAAAATCTTTAACATAAACAATATTTTAAAAATATATCGTATATATCATCAATGTGCATCTAGCTTTAGATACAAAGCTTTCATCCGCCATGTCAAGAGCTAATCCCTGCTACAGTCGTTTTCAGTCGCCTGTTCAGTGACATACGCTTTGTAAAAGGTGTTACGAGAGCAGAGAGGATTAGTGCATTATTGCGATAGTCTCTCGTTCTTCATACTACTCCAAAATTGTATCAATCAAGTAACTATTTACCAATTAACTGCCTTTTCATATTCAATTGTGATATATTTTTTTTTATGCAAAAAAATTTATTTAAAAAACATTTATGAAGTTATGATTGAAAAATAAATTACTTGTAAATTGATTTTGTAAAAATCAACTATGTCTGATTTCAAACTCTGATTATTAATTTACGACGATAATCGCACTTCCTCGAGTAGAAAAGCATACTCGGCTATAATGATATTTATAATAATTATCTGCTGTTTATAATTTCTGCATCTCACAAAGTTAAAGTTTTGTAATAGGTTTTATAGAGATTTCTAATTGTTTTTCTATTCAAGTAGTTTCAAAATGTATTATTTTACTTATATATCGGTCTCTCTCTAATTATTTTTTGCAACGTACAAGTAGATATTGTTTGTAAATGGTTTTTCTGTTTAAAATAAATGGAATCACATCGTTTATCTCTCTGGCCATAATTACAAAACTAAACAACGTTTGAAATATTGTTTAATATATTTCTTTATGCCTCATATTGAATAAAATTTAATTCTGGAGATTTTGTAATGAAGCTACGTTGTTACGAATAATGCTTTCAGGGTCGCTAAAATCTCGTGCTATAAAAAATCAAAATAAGAACAGCTTGCCAGTGTTTAAGCGTTCAAATAATAAAACGTGTTAATATTCCAGGTCACCCTTGTCAGCTTGAAATTATTCATCCAAATTTAAAAGTCATATTTTGCCTCCTAACAATACAGCCACTGCAATTCACGTATCAAAGAATAATCTCTCAATTTCTATTATATTAATTATTCAAAATCATATTGTACACTTTGAAGTGTGATGATTCTGAAATAAATGTTAGGCAATGCTGCCAAAAAAATTACAGAAAAATGCATTGTTAACAAAAAGAATCGTTAAAAGAATTGTAGCCATAGATGAAGCCAGCCGACACCATATTGGAAAAATTATGTCTACATCTATGTGTCCGAAATAATAAAGAATCGATGCACTTTGAAATGTTGACTTAAGCATTGCAAGTTGCCAATGGAGTACGGCAAGATGGATTTAAAGAGTTTCAATTGAGTTGCATTCAGGTTTAACTTAAATCTCGGGAGCAAGACTTAACTGAAATCAACTTGGAACTGTGATTTTTCATGAGAAATGATAAGCCTATGAAAAGAGATCTTAAGCTTAAGTGAATAATTGATAATGTCACAGCTTAATATCTATCAAAATTAAATAAGTGTAATAAGCTTAACTGGAATAAGCTTAGCTTAATAAGCTATGTACTTCAAATGTTTTTGGATTACTTGTCAGCATCGTGAGGTCGTCTGGAAATGCTAGTATAGATTTTATGTATTTATTGCTAAATTCAAAGTTTTTCCCATGAATTGTCAATTTATCTATTAAATTGGTAACCTTTACATTAAATGTAATTGAAGAAATATAAATTCCAATATTAAACATTCTAATAAAGGTTTTCTTAGTCGTTAAATTTTAGAATGTTAACTTTTATTAAAGTCATAAAAAATTTAACTTGCGGAATTCACACTTTGGACTAAATCCAAATTGCCTGAACAATCTCCATAGGAAGTTTAACATGAAATACGAAAATGATAGAATGTGTTTTCTAACTTGTCTTCAAGTTATAAACTTCTAGGATAATGGACGTGTAATGGCTAAAGTTGGATTTATTTATTGCTGGACTTTTTACTTAAACTATGAAAATTATTAAATAAAAAGACAAACAAATAAAAATGGGATTTCAAATGCGAGTCTTATTCATTTATTTATATAACAATATAATAATCGTTTTGTTTTACATCCCACTTTTAGTGTTTCATACTCAGACTATAAAATATAAAGCATTTTTTAGTATCTCAGAACTCTATAAGATAATTTAGATGAAATGAAAATATTGACTGAATATTAAAACTTCTTGCGTCTTTTTGCTTAATTTTATGTATTTTTGTGTTGTGGTGTTTTATATATTGTATATTAAATATTAATTGCTATAGTTAAAAGATCTTGTAATTTAAAAGATTTTAAAATCAAATCTAAAGTTCATTTAGACGGTCTATGTATCAGGTACAGGGTACAGGGTCAAGTTGCTCAATATTTAACTATGAAATCAGTTTTTAAAGAGGTGTCAGAAAATACTTGACGTGCGAAATAAGCGTCTGAAGAGGATACCGACATAGTATTTCCAATATTTATTTAGTATATAGTGATACCGTTGTCTTCAAACATTATCATTAACTTACATATTAACTCTAAAAGTAAATTTCTTAAAGTATAATGAAATACCTTTTATGACATATATAACAATGACAACAATGATAACAATAATAAAAATTTAGTAAAAATTATCATTCCAACTTTTAAAATTCAGTAAAATTAAACTAATATTAAATTAAATTTTTAAAATCAATTTAAGCTATGATATTTTTTTTTAATTAAACACTAATCGGTAGTTTTAAAGTTTTGAAATTGTAGACGTCAAGTTATTTCATGACAATTTGAAAATGTTCTTTAAGTCGTTTGTTTTCATATATATTTTTATAGCTATATTTGAATAAATATGCTTTTTTTTATTTGGAACCTATGTTCTCAAGTGAGATTAAAATCAGATATCGCGTATATTCCGCGTTTCTAACTTATATCAAACTATAGTTTAGCCTCAAGCCATAGTTACCATTTTCTATTTCCAATTAAATTTAATTGACTCGCTGTTCTGAGGATTGGTTTTATGAATTTATTATCAACTTGTTCGATGTTCACCGAAACTGTATAACAGGTGACGGCGCGGGAGATCTTAACACCATAGGTTTAGCTACAAAATATAAATTTCATAATTTTCGACAACATTCATATTAAATTTTATGAGGCATATTTCCTAGCAGCTGTATCTGCGACAGTACTGCTCTTTCTAGGTAGACATTAGTGTAGAAATTGAATAAATGATGAATTAGTGATATTATATTGCTAGATATAAATAAACAAAACATTCGAACTAAATAAAATGCATAATAAACTTAATTCTAATTGATTTGTTCGTCCTTCTTAAAGTGGGTAGTGTGTGTGTGGGAGGATGTGTAAGCGGTAAAGTAGAGACGACATGAATAAAAGTCTACGAAAATTATATTTATCATCATACAAGTGAGCTGCTAAGTAAATGTCGAATTTTTAATTTTTTTAAAAATTTTGAGTATTTTCATATTTCAGCTGTTTCATTTATCCAGTTAATTATAATTGCCATTGTTTTGTCTAAATGTTAAATATGTAATTATTGTTTATCATTTTATATAGACAAGGACAGAAAAAACCCTTTCATGAATACCTAAAGGACGGCTCGACGCAAACTGTGGCTCTTCGTCATAAAAGTGACCATGTGAAATATTTTCTAAATATCAAAGAAATAAGTACTTTTGTATACTAATGCACAGATTTACAATATAACATATTCAGATATATGTATATACTTTTAAACAAAATTCAAAATAATTATATTATTTCAGAATAAATTATTTCAGTGTGCATATTTTGTTAAAAAGCTCTTTATTCGTTTTCAACGTTTCAGTCGTGTGTACAGAGACATGCGTATTATAAAAAATGTTACGAACGCAGAACGAATAAGTGCGTTATTGAGAGAGTTTCTTATTATTTACAATAAAATAAAATAAAATACAATTATTTATAATTCTCCCAATATTTAATTAACTTGTTTTTGATATTCATTGTTTTGATTTTATTATTTGAATTGTTTTATTCTAAAAAAATGTTATTAAAAACGCGATATTAAGTTTTCAGTGCAAAAAAAAATCGAATTTGTGAATTGAATTCGTCGAAAGTTACATGAGGTTACTATCAAACTCTTTTTATTACTATTTTTATCGATAATACTCTCTGTCCATTATTTATGTTAGAGAAAATATTAAATTTCGTTGAAACCGATATTGGAAAACAATTTACGGCCCCAAAAAACGTTCAATTTGGTACCGTTATGGAAGGATAGAAAGTAAATATATTTGATTCAATCAACAACTTAGTTTTAGAAGCGCTCCCGAACAATACAATATAAAATATAATGAAAACCTATAACATTTTTGAAAAGAAGATCATTAAAATAAAAAACTAATTACGGTGTATATTTCTTTCTGGGAATATTAATTATTGAACATTAATAAAATAATGAATACTTTTCTCATACTACAAGTATTACCTTTTTTTTTTTTTTCCGTTTAAAAAACTCGTTACGGGTACCCCGTCGGCCCATGGGGGTGACGGCCGGGGGGTGATGTGGGACTACCCGGCAGCATAGAGGATGCCGGGTACACAAGTATTACCTACTTAACGTGACTAATACTTGATTTTACTTTTACCTTTCTTAATTTAAAAGTATTAAAAAATATACAACAAAGAAAATTGGATGTTGGAAAGATATGTAAATTCATAATTTTCTGTTAGAATAAGTAACAGTCTCTTACAACCTTAATAGGGTAATTTTCTCGAAAAGTTAACGTTGTGTAACCAAAATTATAAAGATTTCAGTGACTTCTAATCCTCTATCTATTTTTATATAAATATTTTCATATCCATTGAAGTAGTTTTAAAGAAGTGATATTTTGTTTTACTTATTGTACTCACACACTCAGATGCAATTAATTTTATACAAGGTCTAAGTAACGTTGTAAAGTGTATAGCCGGTTTAAATAAACGGAATCATATAATTATAGTAACATAGAACGTATGCCTGGCCATCATTAAATATATAAACAACATACTTTTATATATTTTTAGGATAAATATTGAATAAAATCATGATTTTTCAGTTTTAAAAACCCGTTATGGCCGGGGGTGATATGGGACTACCCGGCAGCATAGAGGATGCTGCCATTTTTAAGGCTCCCCGCTAAAAAACCAACGGTTGCCCTCTGCGCCGTAATGGGACGTCACGGGATCGCGTTAGCACACACCGTGACGCTCCGGCCAATCCTCCCGTATGAGGGTGCCTCAAGCAACGTAGGGCACCCTCCCGACGTACGCCTATGTTAGGTGAAAGGGGTCACCCTCCCCTCTCACCAGGCACTACAGGCCTATTGTTAACCCTGATTCACTCCGTATTTGTTTTGTTTTTATATTTGAAAGTAAATAACAAGAACTTTTGTTTATTTTAAACATTTTTTAAAACAAAAACATAAAACAAAAATTTTGTATTTCGTTGTGAGTTTAAAAATAACAACAGAACAGTTGCTGGCTTAAAACTGTAGTCCCCAAAGTATTGTACTCCCATTCTGTCGACTCAGAGGTGACTTAGAGCGACCCTTCTATAAAACTATATTCTTTATTCCATATTCTTTAATTGATTAGGAAATGAGATTTCTAATAAAATTTACCATTGTGTAAAATTTTGTATATATTTAAAAATGTATTGAAGTTAAAATCTGTTGGTTTTAATGAATATTTCATTGTGTTCTAATAATGAACCAGGATTTCGCTAAGTTTAAAATCAAATCACGTTTCTCGTTAATTTTTCGCGGACAATATAATTTAACAGTATTGAGGGGCTAGATAGCCATTGTTATTTGAATTGAATTATTATGAAAACCTAATAAAGAAGAACATTATATGTATACCTAATAATTTTATTTCTGAATATTGTTATAATATGTAAGCGATATTGGTTTTTTATTATATTAATACATAACATATTTCTTGCCAATAATGCCTTTAACGTTGAGTAGATATAAGGGCCGGATTTATAGATCTAAATTGCCTTATACGATACATGTTTTGCTAAGACATATAACTGTTTTTGAACCTTTTTTTTTTTTTTTTTTTTTTTCCGTTGGAAAAACCCGTTACAGGTACCCCGTCGGCCCAGGGGGGTGACGGCCGGGGGGTTATGTGGGACTACCCGGCAGCATAGAGGATGCTGCCATTTTTAAGGCTACCCACTAAAAAACCAACGGTTGCCCTCTTTGCCGTAATGGGACGTCACGGGATCGCGTTAGCACACACCGTGACGCCCCGGCGAGACCCCCCGAATGAGGGTGCCCCGAGCAACGTAGAGCACCCTCCCATCGCAGGCCTATGTTAGGTAAGAGGGGTCACCCTCCCCTCTCACCAGGCCTACAACTGGGGAAGGAAGCGGCGGTCGTATTCCCGCCTCCTTCTACCCAGTCTTCCCCAACGGAGCGGGTCAGTGGACAAGGCTGACTCCCTGACCCGCTCCGCGGCCTCCTTTGCGGCTATGACTTGCTCGCAGAAGGAGGCCATTGCGACCCAGCACCTCTCACTGCTGACCATCGCGCTGATAACGCGCGGCAGCGAGAGGTCCCTGCCAATCACGCCCACCAGCTCAGTGCGCTGGTGGTCCCAGATATCGAAGGATCAAAAAGCAACGTCGCTATGAACGCTTGGCCGCCACAAGCCAGTTATCCCTGTGGTAACTTTTCTGGCACCTCTTGCTAAAAACTCTTTATACTAAAGGATCGATAGGCCGTGCTTTCGCAGTCCCTATGGGTACTGAACATCTGGATCAAGCCAGCTTTTGCCCTTTTGCTCCACGTGAGCTTTCTGTCCTCGCTGAGCTGGCCTTAGGACACCTGCGTTATTCTTTGACAGATGTACCGCCCCAGTCAAACTCCCCGCCTGGCAGTGTCCTCGAACCGGATCACGCGGGAGTTGATAGGCGACGAGCGTTGCCGCCACGCCGCCACTCTGCACGCTTGGAACGAAACACCGTACGCCCGCCGATATAATCGACCGCTCACCGCTTTTGCCCAAACGAGTAAGTAATGAAACAATGAAAGTAGTGGTTTTTCAATTTCGACCGCGAACGATCTCCCACTTATACTACACCTCTCATGTCTCCTTACAATGCCAGACTAGAGTCAAGCTCAACAGGCCTGTTTTTGAACCTGTTAATCGCCATCCTAAAAAAATTTACTTTTCGACCTAAACTTTGCTCGTAATGAAAAGTGAAAAACAGAAATAAATGCAAATATTATATCAATATTAAATATTTTTGCGAATAAACAAATAAAAATTCAAAATAAATATCTCTTCCATAAGAATTCCCGGAATCACTAATAAGAGCTCATTAAAATATCTTTACCTGCAGGGATGAAGCATTATGAATAAAATTAGGGGAACTTTTTCCTTCATTGTTTTCAAATTAGTGTGAATTTTCAGTTCAGAATAAATATTCAGCGGGCAAACTGTATTTAAACTCACAATACATTTACCAATATTTATCAAATATATAACGAACTTTACCAAAAGCGTATTATTTACTAACACTTATTTGATTCTTCTAAGTACCAATAGATTCTTATAGTCGAAGGAATAACTAACAAATAAAAGAAAGGAATTAGTTGAATAACATTGAGTTTTATGGTGCATCGTTTGCTGAGAAGTAAATTTAGGAGTGACGTAAATGGCTTGTAATGAAGGGCCGCTGTTATCATCCTAAGGAAAAATGCTGATATTACTGGATTTCTTTCTTACCTTTCTTTCAAATGCTGTTTATTTCTTTTTCTCCATTTTTATCAAATATAACATATTCTATTATGCTTAGAATACTGTTAATATTTACGAATATATAGTTTCGAGATTTGAAGATAAGTAAGTATTTATCAGCCTCTATAACAATATACTTGCCGCAACAACTCTACGATGCGGGACTTGAGACGCCACTAAGTTAACAAAGGAAATGAATCCTTGGAGACTAAAAGCCTTGTTCAAGAAGTTATCTAAAATAAGCCCATTCTCTTTACACTATATTGTGACTTCAGGGATTAATAGAAATATTATAATGGTATTAGAAATGGTGTTACAATTTCATTTTGTTTGTATGTTGGTAACAATAATTAGTAACAATAATAATATATGTAAATAATGTAATAAGTCGGTTGGTTAGTGATTTTTCTTAGATTTGAAATAATCTCTACAATAATCTGATAAAATTTCGTCAGGCAAAAATTTAGTATAATAATTTTATATAGAATATGTGTCAAAATGTGAAAATTATCTGAATATTTAAAAAAATGTTTTAAACAAAATAACATCATTTTATGTAAAAGAAGTAAAACAAAAATAGTCGTTTACTTTTTAGGAAATAAAAAGTAGAAATTCCAAAGTATTCAAAAACGTAAAATAAAATCAACGCACGTTCCAACCCAAGTTGTTTTAGGTCAGGTTTTGGTTTACACAACATACGGTTTGGGAATCTGTATATAGATTAATGTCCATATATTCTTGTAAGTTATAACACTACCAATAGTTTAAAAATGTATGTATGTAAAAAAAAGAGTACCTTTACTTTAGTTTTTAATTTATGGTTAACTTGATGCAATGCGATGAACTTAATACAATAAAAAACTATTTCATATTATGAATGTTAATTATAAAAAAGTTGAGGTAAACTGAATAAATTACAAATTGTGTGCAAGATGATGATGTGAAAACGGAGTGTGCCACAAAAATTTAGATAAATCATCCAATATTATTAAACTGAATTTATTATAAATTGTGTGCAAGATGATGAAGTGAAAACGGAGTGTGCCACACAAATTTAGTAAAATCATCCAATATTATTTACTTTTATATTATTATTATTCAAATATATTAATTTTTATATGATAAAAAGTAATAAATTTGAAAGTTAGTACACTATTTCTATTGTAAAACGTTATCTAAATGCTTTAACTATTTTATTTATTTGAACAATGTTAGCTGGAGCACTATAAATCGTTACTAGGTAGACGTCTGGTAGTTTTATTTCATTCAAGTGTATTTTTGTGAATTCCAACAAAATTTACCTGTAACGAATACTTTTTCAGGCAATCTGCGGTCACAATAAATTGTTTTATATGTTCTTACAATAATTTGTTCGTTAAGTTCATTGGACTTTTTTAACAAGTCATTTGCATATTATATGTTGTCAATTTATATTACCGTGATTTATGTTGTATTTTCGAAAGCACTAATGTTTTTCTGTTTATGTTTAAAGTTAAAAGTATTTGCACTCAATATTTATATATGTATAGGGCGATCCCATTTTCCGTATCACTTGAATATTCGGCTTTAAGGTTCAGAAAAGCATAGAATAGATATTTTCTTTTCAGAATAACATATATATACGAAATATCTCAATATCTGTATGAGTTTTCAAATTTGTTTAAACTTGATTTGTAACTTATACTTATTATTTAATAAATATTAATCTAAGAAAATCTTAATTATCTTCAGTTAATCGCTTCAAATTATTTTTGTATTATCGATATCGATATTCATATAGATATCGATATTCATATTTTAAGCCTGTACTCTAATCAGACATAAGTAATATTTTTTTAGATATTGATTAACGAAGAGTTTGCTGCAGTGAAAGGGTCAGATTTGAACAAATTAACAACGAAATCTTCATATTTTTGTGTACGTGTAAATTCCATTTCATATATTTTTTTTAGGAAAAAAAAGTACAAACATACGATTTGGGTTTATTTTTACAATCCTTTATTCAACTATGTAAATTCGTTGGTCAGAGACAAATCTTGGAACTGAATTTTAAAGTATAACCTCAAATGATTGATTTGTAATTTGGAATTCACATTTAATTCTGATTACAATACAATCATATTAATCTATATCCAATGTTATCAATCCAAAAAGAGAGCCGAAACATAATACCAGAATACATATACATATTTTTGTATAACCCACGCAATATCAAATGAAAGAGCTTTAAAAGTAGAATATTATACATTTTGAAAATTAAAATGTTAGCTGGCATTCCAATAATTTCGCACTACATATTTTGATAAAACTCACGCAATATGGTTATCAAATGAAATGGTATACATGAATACAAAATGACGTAAATTTTAATACTTGGCAAAAAGCATAACTAATATTTTTTTAATCTTAAAATTAACCCTTAAGAGACTAAAGTCATATCTATACAATAAATAATAAGAAATAAAAGAACGGCTTAGGAAGTAAAATAATAAAATTGTATTTATTTTTTTGTTAAAATGAACTTAAAGCATAAATACTATAGCTATGTTTAAAAACATTTTCGCCGATGAATATTATAATCCGTTATATTGTCTTAGAGTCTTATAATCTGAGTACAATGCTAGCCTTCGACGTGAGGTCGCTGTAAATCCAATGATTGCCTTCAGGGAGGGCTATTATCTAGTGTCGAACTTCATCCATTTCGATTCAAAATTATTAGCTTCAGCCACAATTGGCGCCACTTTACGGTCTTAACTGGAGACGTGATTTGATTTCCTTATCTTAAGTTACTTGCTTTGTACACACTTGGTATGAAATAGTGATTTCCAAAATATTAATTTAAATCGGACGCCACACTACTAAATTATGGAAAAAATAATAAAAATGTAACATTTTTTTTTGAAGAAAAAAAAACATGTCAAACGCAAGAACACGTGATGTTTTGGATATCTAGATTTTTTTAAGTAAATAATATTAAAAGTTTATAACATACCGACTTAAATTAATTGAATATTAAAATTTGCGTTTTTTTAAATACTTTCATCTGAATATTATTCAAAGTTATATTACCCTTGACATTCCTGAAATTATAATTCAACTTACGTTATAATAGTATATAAGAGCAGATTTTTATATATTAATTAGTTACATTATTTTTTCTCATTAACTAGACACTTGAAAATTCCTTATTAGTATTTAGAATAGCTGTAGGAGTGAGCGAGCGGCAATATTCTTTATTCTGTTCTTACTTATGGTGAGAGCATGCACTGATAAATCTTCAGTTTTTATGAAACGACAAATGTTTTTGATAACCCTGTAAATCAAAAATCTTTGTCTAAGACTACAAACTATAATGGAAATTTATACTATAAAAACAAAACCAATATTTAAAAAAATTACATTTCTCGATTTTCGATACCGTAGTGAAATATATTCCACGACAACCAGTAAAGCCCATTAATTTTTCAAAAAGAAGTGTAATAGAATTTAAAAAACATAACTCCCACGTAAGCCGTTACATTATTTAAGTCCAAAATATTGTTAGAAGTTAGTGGTAAGCAATCAGATGTACTACTTTTTCTAAAAAAAATTACGTTTAATTTAAGTTCATTCCGTGGTTTATCAGCTATTTTCCGTATCTCTTGAATTTCTATTGATTTTTCTTGTTAAGAATGTGACATTTCTTCCAATCTACATTTACAAGCAAATTAGGAAAATGATTTCCAATTCCAGATTTGTGAGGCATTGTTCTCAATAGAGAGAGTCTCGTAATTTAAATATAAATATTTTATTAAAAATAAAACACTACTGAGTAATGATATAAAAGACTTTCTGTTACGAAAAAAATATCAAACTAAAGAAAAGTCAAAACTTATCGGAATGATATCCTGCTGTACAAAAAAAAAAAATTGTTATCAGTTAAAGACGTATTTTTGTTGTAAACTAAAAATATTAAACATTGCTATAAGAATCGTTTAATATTAGAATGTTAACGTTTAATATTAGAATGTTAAAAATACATGCGGGAGTCACACTTTTAACTACATCCAAGTTGCTTGAACAATCTTCATAGGAAGTTTTACATGAAATACGAAAATGATAAAATATGTTTTGTAACTCATCTTCAAGTTATAAACTTCTTGGATAATGGCGTGTAATGGCTGAAGTTGGATTTATTTATTACGAATTTTTATATAATATCTTTTTTATATAAATAAAATTTTGTTATACACATACTTAAATCATGGACATTGAGAATTATATATTCTGTAAGAAAGCAGATTAATTAGATAAAGAACAAAAAATGGAATTTAAAATGCAACTGTACTTACTAAATTATTTATATCACAACCTATTGCTTTGCATCCTACTTTTAGTGTTTCAAACTCTATAAAATGCTCGATTGGATATTTAGGGTAATAATGGAAACATACATAATTTTGGAACTCCGTGTATTTATTTTAGTCTTTAGTTGTAATAACAGAGATAGAAACTTTGTGGAATATTGGACTGAATATTAAATTTTGTTGTGTTTGTTTTTCATAAAATTTATATGCTTATATGTAGTGTTACCTAACTTTTGAACATTAGTCAGTAATTCAAAGAACATCAGATTTAAGATTTTGTAATTTGAACATTTTCAAAATCAAATCTAAAATTCATTTAGACGGTCTGTGTACTAGGTATAGACTAAAGTTGGTCAATATTTAACTTTGAAATCCGTTTTTAGAGAGGTGTCAGCAAATACTTGACGTAAGAAATAAGCGTCTCAAGAGATCGGGGATAGTGTTTCTAATGTTTATTTAGTAGATAGTGACACTTTTATATGTAAGCGTTATCACTAACTTATTTTAGTGAATTTCTTGGAGTATAACTAAATGTATATTAACATTATGACACATGAATAATGCTTACAATAATATTAAGAAAATAATTCTATTATTTTATTAATATTATTCTAATTAAATGGTTGAAGTTTAATATCAATATATATATATTTTTATTTTTTTAATATTTTTATTGTACACCAAATAACAATTTACAAGTTCACAGAATACAATGCATTTTGTACAACCAGGCATCCTTATCCCAAAGCAACAATTTCTTTCAGACAACTTGTTATATAAACAAAATTATTTGCAATTATACTTTTAAATTTTAGTATTTCAATTTTTTATTTAAGTTTTAATTTTGTACGAATTATATGATTCCTAACAGCAGCTCGAAAGAGAAGGAACTTGATGCTAAGTTAGTGAGCAACCTTGCCAAAAGATATTTTTAAATTTCGGAGGCAAAAGAGAAAGAGAACGGAAAAGGGGATATAGGAATGGATTGTAAATATCTATTTGTAAATATAGAAACAACAAATCACAAACATTAATTATCTGTGAATAATAATATGATATTCACATAATTAATAATAATAATAAAAACAGTTATTAAAGACATGTTTATTAATTATAATAATATATTAATATATAATTGTTTTATGATAAAATTGTTAGGCAACGTGGAGTAAAATAAAAGAGATGTACATAAACACTACTTAATTTCAGTAGTATGGAGAATGACTGCTTTGGTTCAATGAAATAACTTTACAGTAAAATACTTCCAAAAACGATGTTTTACCCTTCTCAACATTTACATCTTCTCACAGAATTAAAAATTTTAGTTAAATGAAAAACTTTAAATACAAATTATTTATAAATAAACAAATTAAAATATTGCAAGTAAGTTATCATTTTTGTTCAATTTATGATTTATCTCATTTGCAAACACCCCTATATGCATAAATAATAATTTAGTCAAATCAATTACCTTAAACACAAACTATCGATTATTTTTAAGTAAACTATTCCAAATTCACAAAAAAAGTTATTGAAATAATTATTTAGATTATTAGACCTCATGGGTTCTCATTATATTGGGTAAATCTACAATTCTCCTTCGAAATGTCCCCACAAATAAAAATCTTAGTCTAATTAACTTCATTAAAGACAAAATATAGATTACTAAAAAAGGAAGATTCTAAATATTGCTAGGCCAATATTAAAATACTATGAGTATTAATAGTATGAGAATCAATAATATCTGATAATTCTTCTATCAGATATTATTGATTCTCATACTTAAATTTGAATAAATTATTCACTAATATATATAAATCAAAACCAATGCTACATGAAAACAATTACTCATATATTGAAATGATTACAAAATAATATTAAATAATAAAGTAAATTTTACAGAATGTTAATGAAATTATGTTCAGAGTACAAATCGTTTTCAAATTATTGTTTGAAATCATTCTAATTAAAGAAATCAATGTCCATAATATGTTCATAGGTTTTAAATGTTTTCAAGTAACATATTTTGTTTTCTTCTTAAGAGGCCTTCAAATGTTTAATACATTGATTCCCTTGCGAGGGCTTGTCACTATCTTGAAAGTTTTAAAATTCTAGACGGAAAATTATTTTATGAAAATGCAAAATTGTAATAAAATTTTTTTAGATATTTTATAAACATATATAATTCAATAAATAAATAAATTCCCTACTTAGTTTAATTTTAAACCTAATATACTCTTTCCTTTACTTTGTCGGGATTAAAATCATATTACACGTATTAATAGCATCGAGAAAATCTCTAAGAAATATCAGCCTCCAGCTATAGCTTCCATTTCCTATTTTGAGATAAAATTAATTGACTCGCTGTTCTGAGGATTGGCTTAATAACTTTCCTATTTAGCTCTTTTCTTAGTATCGTATATTTTCAATTAATTTTATTCAATGGCTTTTCTATAAAATATATAGAATACAAAAAAAACATACTGTAAATTTAATTTACTATATATTTTGAGTGAATATATGTTTATTTAAATTATAAAGATTTTAGCCTATATACATTTTAATAAAACTTTAATTATCAAAAAGATATATTTTCTTAAAAACATATTTGCGGATCGATGATTTTGTTGATATGTTATGGATTTTTTTAAATATTACCTAGATTTTGAGAAAGAAAATCGATACACTACACTACATATCGTATGACTAAAGAAAGTTATCATTAAAATGTTTGTTTTTGTAAATAAGGCTGTCCATGTTGATTAAAATTTGTTTTAAGTTCCTAACACTATAATTTTTGTAACAAAGTAAGAGTTGCATTGTGAAGATAAATAATATAAACCAAACCAAGTAGTCTACTTTAAACTAGATAAAAAATAGCTCTGAGAATTGCTCTTAATCAGTCTCTACAAAGAGAAGTAAACATTTAAACCACACTGAAGTCCGAAACGTTGAGCTAATTTACAAAATTTTATTTACGTTGCTAGAAAATGTTCTATTTGCTAATATTTTAAAGTTTTTTTTTTTGTTATAAATAAATTAGGAGAAGCAAAATGAATATATGTTTTATTTATTGAAAACCAATATATTTGGTTTTCAATTAAAAAATTTGACAAGATATAAGTTATTTAAGAATATTATGATAATTTTTTAACGAATAACATTTTTAAGGAAAGAGACAACAATCAATACTGGGATTATATCATTTTCATTGAAGAAATATGGGTAAACGCTATTCACACGCTTTCCCGCTATTAGATGGATGATACACAAACACCTACGTGTTGTCTCGGAATAAGTATTGTCTGGCTGACGATACACAATCCTCAGGCATTTTATAGTGTTTCTCATATGTATCCATTACGAGAGCCCAATTCGGAGCCGTTTCCAATATAGAGTAAGGATTTAGCTTTTTTATGAAGAGTATTCTTTTTTCAAACTCTATATACCGTTTCGTGTTCTTGCTGCTACAAAAATTAACCACTTTTAAACTCGATCCTAGCTCTACTTTATTTGGTTGAGCAAATTATCATAAGTTGATTATGGAATTGAAGTCGATATTCCAGCTCTAATGAATTTTTATTTTTGGTAGAGATCTTACTGTATCATCGTGAGATTTCCCGAAGATATGTACTTCTTCTTCCTTCTTTCTTCCGATGTTATAAACGTATTTTTGTTATTTTAGACTTTATCTGAGCTATGTTTATATTTGTCAATACTTCGGCTAGTTGGGGCTGAAGTAATGTGACACACCAGTTGCGTTAAGTTTGAGAACTCCTTATTTAATCTTAACATTGTTATATTGCCACAAGTCGAAGTTTGCGGTTGAGACTCAAATTCTGACATTCATGTGACATAATGCCTCATTTATGTTACGTTTATAAAAAAAAATTGCATTAAAATATATATAATATATGTAAAACCAAAAAGTTCTTCAATTATTAATTATTTATTTATATTATTAACACAACACAAACTATCTGGACACTTATCTAAGTCTACCCATCAAAGAAATTTTAATTATTTAAAAAAACGAAAAAATTAAAATAGGAAAAATAATGTGAAATTGTTTATATTTATACAGGTTACCGATATTAGTTACTTTAGCGTTCCGAATATTTTTACATAATTTTTAAATATACTATAAGTAAATTTAAAAATATGATATATATATAAATATTATTATGACTTTCAAATATCTACCTTATTTACTATATCACTTAAATTTAAAATATAGTACATAAAAATAAGTTGACACAGTCTAATAAAGCTTAAAGAATACTAACAGCATAGAGTTTAACTATAGATCCACACATCTTTGCAATAAAATTTAATCTGGTCTTTCTTCTAAATTGTTAAGTAGGGTTGCGTTTAGAGTTACGCAAGTGCACTTGGTATCTAAAAGCTTTTTCTTGTTAGATGAGAAGAGAATTCGGAATGTAAATACGTACATTTTTAATACTTCAACAATGTGACTTTAAACATGAAAATTACTTTAAAAAATGTGTAACCCTTTTTATGTCTTTTAATATTATGAATACATGTCATAAAATAACCCTAATACTTTTTTCAAATTCTGTTGGTCATTGTGAAAAAATATTTAAAAGCTAGTAAATTTTCATTATCACATACATTTATATAATTTTTAAAAGTCCTTTATATATAATTTTATGAAATCGTACTTAGCTACATTTTATCTTACTTTTTGTAATTCCTACATGACGATTTAGATGTTAGTAACTTTAACTTTTTATTTATATTTTTTCATTCTGATGAAACTTTGTCGCTGACTTAGAATAGACTTAAAAGCGAGATTATATTAATTTCCTTTTAATTAGATGAAATAGAAACAAGTTTTCTGAGAATTAATTTTAAATGTCTGAAATAATAAAGTTTGTTAAATTTAGAGGTCAACGGGGTGACAATAAAATTTTATTTAATGAGTTATTTTTGGGATTTGTACTTCAAATACTGTAAGCAAATATCTATTTCCTTATTTAATAAAAAGTACTTTTAAATAAAAGCCATATACTAGAAATTACCTACAATTTTCATTTCGAATTCCAATGCTCTGCTTAAAGTTGTAAAGCGCGCACTTGCTTTTGCTCCAAACGTTCAATTAATATTAATTTATAAGAAATAAGCGCAAAATTTACAGCGACAGGGCCTTTGGAGCTAAATTTATTGTACGCAGAGCAGTACAGGAATGTTAAACAGTTTTGCGCACTGCAGCATGAAACTTTCTGAGTACCATCGGGAATAAGAAATGTCGATACGCTAAGGGTTTCTACGCGACAAATTATTTCAATTTTAAATCTGTCAAAAATATTTTGTTATTTATGCGTTACAATGCTATTGTTTAAGATATATTCAGAAAGAACAATTGCGTTATACGAAATAAGATAATTTTGAAGAAACTATATATTTTCCAGTTATGTTATAAAACAAAAATTACCCAATCTAGTAGAAGAGAAATAAAATAAAAGTGTCAGGACAAAATAAATAAAGCAAACTATTTAATATAGATAATAAAATAGAACTCAAGTGTGATAATAATGATCCTATTATTTATATTCTTACGATGTTCGAGATACTATTCTTTATCACCGTAAGTGCAACAGTAGGTCGTTCGCCATTTGAGTTATATCTTATAATGAACATCTAATGAGGTTCACTTATCCTGCTCGCTTTACGTCCCTCACAATGGGCCGTTAAGGCACAAAATACCTACAATAAATATAAAAAGGGTCGTCGATCGTCCCCCAATACTTTACGGACGGATGGCTACAACCATCACATTTCACTCCAGATAGACTTTTAATCTATCCAAATTATAGACTAAAAAACTTTATATTGCTAAAGAAATGACAATAAGATTGGAAATCTTAATGATTATATTAATTGTGACTTTTGCAAAATCGATAAAACTTTTATTAAACCAATAATTAAAAAAAAATAAAGTGTAACGTAAAGATATAAAAGGTATATATAAATTTTTAATGATATATTAGAAATCACTGTTTTAATAGGAATAGCTCAAAAATTATTACAAACGAGTTCTTAAAAGATGGCTCTTTCAAACAGATCTTATTCTTGAGATCAGTCAGTTTCAGAGATGAGTCAATTTGAGCAATGTAGGAATAGGAGCGAGAACCATATTTGTCCTCAGGTAGACACTGAGGTCCTAGATCATATTTAAAAAGCCGAATTAGTAGTTTCGTTTTGATTTCGTTAGGTAGGAAGCGCATACCTTTAAGCCTAGACCGGCAATTTGCTCTTCCTACTTCAATACGATGGGCCTGGCGAAATACATTACGAAGTTATTATTTAAGGAAGGAATATTTGATAAGAATAACCTACATAATATTTTTATCAAATATTTGGGTATGATTTTTATTTATTTACTACACATGCACAGCACTTATCGATGAAGTAAATAATTTAAAATTTTGTAATAAGAATTGCAGATTTATTTATATAATGTCATTTGGCAATTTAATTTTCATTTAACAGTTAATCAAACATTTAATAATGAAAAACGTTAATTTGGTAATAATTAGATAATAATAAAATTGAAGTAAAGTAAATTTAATACTGATTAATTTTGTGATATAAAAACATTAAAACGGACATTTATTTATACATTAACTTAAAGATTAACTTTCAAAATAGTTATGTGAAATCTTTCATTAATGTAACAAAATAAATGTTTCGTTATGTTCATTAATTTATTATTAAATATTATAATAAAGACATATTTTTTCGAAGCTTAGACTTTACATAGAAACAAAAGTCCCGAGATAATTGCAAAATATTACAGAAGAACTAAAAGAATATTATTAATTAAAGATGGAGCATTCAATATTATTTTACTTTTACTATATACCATTTAACAGCTTTATCTTCATAAATTTATTATTTGTTGCTATAAAGATAATAGAAAAATATCATGCAGAGTTGAAATCCAAAATATTTTCAGGAACTACAATGAATTACTAGTAAGCCACATAACCCCCCGGCCGTCACCCCGCTGGGCCGACGGGGTACCCGTAACGGGTTTTTCCAACGGAAAAAAAAAAAATACTAGTAAGTCATAACTATTTGCTTGCGGTTACGTTCAAATATTAAGTACTCATTTCTGCTAAAATAAATTTAATCGAATTTATTTGTTTGTTTTCATTAAATATTTTTATTGTGCATCATGTGTTATAAGAGGTTAAACATTATGGATTATGTATGTACTGTAATTTTTACAAATATATATACGTATTTTTTTTTACGTTTACATATTGTTCATTCAACCTAGCATTGCTTCGTTAGAACATGTAAACAATGCATCCGTTTGCCACTACAAATTCAAAACTCATTGATCACAAAACGAACACTGAAAAAGTGAAGTATATCAACCAGAAAGACTGCCTTTTATTGGTTGTAACATGGTGAATCGAAATTGCTGCGGATAAAAGAGAAAAAACTTTTAGCAGATTTATATTAGATTTAATAATACAGTAATTCATACTTGTACGTTATTTTCAATTATTTACATTATGGACATTTATTTGGTAGTTTTTTGTTTAATCTTGAAATCTATCATCATTTTAATAATGTTTACAAATACCTCAGTTATTTTGAGTAATTTGGAACTTATATTGTGTAATTGTACTTTATACATTCATTTTAATATAAGTTTGGAATATTTTATTTTATAAAATAATGGCATTAAGACATTCATCTCGCATTCTAAAAGTTAAGTCATGGAGCAAAAAAATCTAGATGCTAATTTAGAAGTTGAAAGGTTGCACAATATTTCCTGCTTTGAAAATAAGGACAGAAGTCACTAAAATGATAATAATAAAGATAGTTAAACAATATTAATTCTGTTCTAGATAATTTATATTGATAAAAATTCGAATAATTTGCTTAAGTATTGTGAACTAAACAACAACAACAACACACAACAACAATTATATGAACTATAAATTAATATTAATATATAAAGTAGTAATGAAATTTTTTTTATTTTTTAGATGAAATTGGTTCGTTTTATCTGTTTCTCTATCTGCAGGTGTTATTAATATATCTTTATCTGAATTATATATAGTCTAAACAGTTTAAAATTTTAGTTAATTCAAATAAAAATAATATTAATAAATAAGTATAAACAAAAGCCTATTTTTAAATGGTAGTACTCCATTAGAAAAAAAAAATAACTTAAGTAACTAAAAAATACAAACAATGACTTTATTTACTAAATATTTTTTAATTATTTATAATTATTAATTCATCGGGCATATGCTTAAAATTATTTTATTTTTTTAATATAATTTGACAAACAAAAAGTTATCGGTATTATGAGTAGGTAAATAGGTTTTTATACGCTTCGAAATCAACAAAAAGTTATATAAAGTTGGCTAACAAATTTAATTATTGCAAAAAGTTATTTGACAAACTGCAGTGTTTGTTTTCAATCCATTTTTTGGTTTATCAACAAATAGTAGTTATAAATCATGCAACTGTTGATTTAGAGTCGAACTGTGTTATTAATATAAACTTTAATATTTATTGCGTTTGTTATTTTGAATAATTTGATATTTTATAAAACTGATAAATAAAGTACTTTGTATATGTGTATAAATGAATACATTTCTACCTATATACAATATAATGATAGATCACGGCTTTACGATTTTCCTACAGGAATCTTATGATTTTTAAGTGTAATAAATTTTATCCTTTTCATTTCAGATATATTCTTTACACATAGTACAGTAAAACTGTAATTACCTATTCCTGTACATTTTTTTTTAATTTTGTCCGTCTATCTATCCGTGTGTATGGTGGCGCCTATCACAAGATCTACGTAAAGAATTCTAATGAAATTCGGTATGGTGATAGCTTAATGTCTTGTGCCATAAATTAGTATTGATATCCAAAACTATAGTTTTCGCTATATAGGGCGACCTATAGGGCGCCACAAGGTTTACAAAACTCGCTATCATTTTGTTATTTCGAAACTATGTAAGGCAATTACCTTATTCGTTTCGTTTGTAACTAAAAATTCTGACACAAAATATTTGCTATCGGTTAGAAATTACTACGGACTATGCTAGTATATGTAAGTAATAACTAAAACACTTATACCTATAAGCTATAGATGTGGCGGTTTTGAACACAAAATTTTTCCCGTAGGAATAAATAATTAAGCAGTTTGTAAAAAACATAACTAAAATATTATAATGATTATAGAAAAATTGTGCGTTCAAATGATACATAAAAAAATTGTTAGGACGTGCTGCTGGGTATTTTTTGCGGCTTCTATTTCAAGCGAAAATACTTACACAGCCCATAGTTTAGCTTTTCAATTTTCAAAAATAATTGTATACAGTTTCAATTTCGAAATAAAATATTTTGAGTTTGAGTAAGTGATTTTTTGTAGAGTTGAGAATTTATTGAAGTTAGTACGAGCTCCGCATTTTTATTTGTGGAAGTTCAATACAATAAAGAAAGAATATTAGTATAGCTGTCTATTGTACAATCAAAAACTGTTTTATAACCTTTTTTTCAATATCAATACGCTACGCGAACGACGTCGCGGGAAAAGTTATATATAAAATCATAACTCTTAATATTTAGAAAGTCATTTGCAGTGCATGACTTCCTTAGAAATTAAAAATGGTTTCCTTAAGTACCTACTATTTTTTATTAACTGTTAAAATTGTTTAGGTTTAAAGGTATTTTAAGTTGATTTTGAAACTTATACTTTCTAATATTTTATTGTCACTGTAATGATAACAAAATTAATATTTATAATTATAATAAATAAATGGTCAAACGACTTCAACATTATTTGACTTGTAAAGGTTGACTTGTCCTCAAAACTAGTAACTACTACTACTCTACTTAAAACTGTACTACAATTCAAAACTAAACGAAAACTGTTTAATTTTCTTATATCAAAAATATAAATTGTAAACTATTTTGAATTATTAAATTTTCGTTTAGAAAGCAATTAATTTGTTTTATCTTGTATATTCTAATTAAGGTATGTTTATTATCTTTTATATTTATTATCTTTTACATACGGATTAAGTCACACGGATTAAAAATTTATTTTGCGCGTTAGCCGCTTGTGATATATAAAAATATACTTATTCCCCACAAAGTATATTTAAGAGAAAATCCGTCGGAAAAAAAGGCATTTTTTGTTACATTTCCTGCTGGAGGCGAAAATATACTGGAGATTATTTCATATTAAAACACCTGTCGTTTGTAATAACCTATTTTATATATACCCACCGGGGGTTATTGGATATTGCGAATATTTTTGTCGCGGAGTTCCAGTTTTATTCTATAAATTGATCTACCAGAATAATTCTATTAATATGAGACGGATTATCATATATAAAATTAATTCTTATTAAAAATAAACATGCATTGTATTTGTATTTTATGCTCTTATTTGACGTTGTTAAATGGAAAGAGCCTCAAAAAATTATAAGCAAATTAAAGTTGCCATCAATAACTTGCTGACGCCTGAGCTGCAGATGCAGGTGGACTACGGCATGTCACTTACCATCAGTTACCCATTTGCTCCTTTGTCTCCTCTAATATAAAAAAGATCTCCTTAACTATATTATGAATTTTTCTAACAACATTGTTTATCTCCCAAACATAAAATATACATTCTGTTTCACTACATTATCTGTAAAAACAGACCATCATTTTTATTGCTGCATTGCTTTGTACGACGTATTTCTCTATCCCGAAGTTATATACCGAAAAAAGTCAGTACTATGTAGTTACCGGATTTTTTCTATTTTGAATTAATTTGCTCGAATAATCGCTATCCTTTCAATTTTGACATCACAACCATATATATAATAATATCTTATATTTATTTAGTTTATAATAAATATTTATATTGATATTTCAAGCGAAAGTAGTAAAACGAAGATATTATTATACATCTAACGCTGAACACGTACCACCTATATAAACCACTTGTATGTTAAAGTAAACTAAATCTTTAAGCGGCGGCATTATAATAAGCAAATTCCGAGGAATACTAAAACAGGTCACGTATGAACAATTGTAGCGTTACAAAAGCCAGGCTTAGCACGTCGCTGCAATTCCTACGGAATAATCCTTCGTGTTTCATTAAATTAATCTTACGAGTTGGACATAAGACGTACCTCTTTAGTTAGATGAATAAATTAATTATTATTTCTGTCTTAGAAAAAGTATTCATGCATAACATTATAATTTATATATGAAATTTTTAGTAAACTCTAAGATTAAAATTACAAAATTTGTCAATTAAATAATATTTTTGTAGGGGGAGAAATATTCTCATTTATTTGTTAGAATAAACATATGTTAATAATTTTCATTTCACAATATACAATTGATACAGTATTAATTTTATGCCATGAGTATTTAAAAAAGATAATAGTAACAAATTTCGAATTGAAAATAAATTATAAATTAAAATTAAATATTTTATGGCCTGATGTGATTGTTGTGACATTTTCATCGATTATGTAGTTATAATTAAGCAGATTAAGGAGTAAAATAACTATAATAATATTATAATGTGATCCAGTTAATATTTTATATAGAGTTAAAATAACTAAAAACCTTTATTTAATTTGTACCATACGTACATTTTATACCAGTAAGTAATAGTGTTGGATAACTTATTGTTTCTTTTAGTCGACTTAGTAGTCATACACTAATATAATAATAATAAAATACATATTTTGTTACATTTTAATTATAAACATTCCAACCGCAGCTACTTGAGAAACAAAAAAAAAAAGGGCAATAAGGAAACCAATAACTAGATTCTTGGAAATCCCTGACCAAATTCCTTCATGTTCCAGTAATGAGGTCAGACGGTTGTTTAAATTCGGGCTATAAATATAATTGCCTAAAGAATAATAACGTCTTAATGCCTAAGGGATCGCTTAGGGCGCCTCAAAGGGCAGTAAAGTTTAGCCCTTGTCACTCACTGTCCGTGCCAGCCACCCCTGCATTAGCATTTAAATTGATGGCTTACTCTTAAGCCTTTTTTACTAAGTTTAATATACTTTTATTTATATGTGATGGCACCAAAATTGTACTTAAAATACTTTAAAATTATTTTTTTTTAAGAACCTTAAAAATAGGATGCAAATAAATTTTACAAGTTTGTGATTGAACATCCTTCAAAAGAAATAAGTACTAAGCATTATGCTGATAACATAATAAGTCTAAAGGAATTTCATTATAAACTCAGGATGAGAGCCACCTAAGAGAAAAGTAATCTCCCTCAATTTCCATGTGAATATCTAATTACCATCGTTCTTGTACGACTTTTAAAGAAGGATATTGCGTGCAATAGTCGGGACATAGGTTGCCGCAAGGAAATTATAAAAGCAATTTAACTTTTTACAGCCAACATAAAATTGTATACAAATAATAAAAAAAACTACCGCAACGCTCCAAATTTCATTTTGTCACAAAAATTTTAAAAATTGTCAAGAAATTTTATCCTGTCACAACCGTTTTATAAAGAATTTAAAAAAACCTTTTTATTCATTTTACTACTGTCACAGGTTTTAAAGAGTGCTGAAAATTTTCAATGTATATTTTTTGGGACCGATATCCGACTAATAAAAGTATAATTATTATATAAGATCTTTTATTTTTGTAATAAGTCTGATTCACATATTTCTCATTCCAAAACGTTATTTGAATGGATTTGATACCACAAGCTCCCTAAAGCAGTCTATCATTACGGTATCAAACTATACTGAAGTAGGGATTTCCCCCATGGGCATACTGGATAAGCTTCACACATTTCTTCAACATCCAACCAACATTGAACTGTCAACAAAAATAATGACTACCCCTTTTACATTGCCCAGGTTATATTGGACGGAGGTGAAGTAGATCATCTAAAACTGGATGGTCAGCGCATACGATACTTGTAAGCCACTACCTCGATCGAACCCTCGCATCCCGAGGGCAGACCGTCGTCAACATAAACAAAATGTTGTTATAGCTTGTATCTTATCTCCGGGAAAAATATTGCCTATATGTTTCAAAACTACCATTTCATATCGTAATATTGCGAAAGCGTCGGCTGTTAACACGTGTTGGTTACGTGATTCCATAAAATCAATTACTTTTATTAATATGTACGTATCGCGTACTTTACATGCCTTTTGACCTAGATTTAAAAAGTAATTTCATTTATATTATATTTGATATGAATAAAATATTTTTCAATAAATTACAATACAAGAACAGAGGTTCGTGTTCTTGCTATATAATCAATATTAGTACATTTACAATACTTACAATAAAGTAATTTTTAATAGTGTACAAGTATGTTAAAAATAAAATGTTTGGTATACAGATGTAATATATTTATTTATATTTATTTTAAAATAGCTTTTCTATTTTATTCACGCACGCTTCGAGCTATGTTAATAGTTAAAGAAAATTGTTATTTAAGTCTTTTAGGAAATTTCAGGAAATTTTCAATATAGCAAACTTAGTTGACCTAAAACCTAGTGCTTTACGTTTGGATAACCTTCAAGTGATTGAGGTTTAGTCAGTTCGATCCGGTTTATTCCAAGCACGCTCTAACGAAAGCCCTGTCCGTGCAGAGCACTCGAGCGGGTCAAATAACTAGACCATTCTTAAAATAATAAAGAAATAGATATATGATTTCTGTAATCATTATATACCTAATATATATGCGTTTATAGCATATATATAATTTAGAAATAGTGGGCGAATAAGTAATTTGTACGTAGTTTGTACTATCCATGTTTATGATATATTTTAATTGAAAAACGTATATCCTGCTTTCTACTAAAAGAAAATAAATTCTGAAACTGTATGAGAATTCCGCAGATGTGTTTCATTTTATCCGACTTTGTTTATTTAATTCTGCTTCATGGTTTAGTGAACTTTGAAAGATTGCGGCTTTGAAATTTCGTTCAATGTGGATTACTCCTAGCTCTATGAAAAATCCCTTATTCTAAATCTTGTTTTGAAATATGGAACGAATAAAATGGATAGAATACCTATTCTATCAATTTTATTATACCTATATTGTCTATATATTTAAATTATACACTAAAATAGAAACTATATAACTACAATATAAAAGAAGTCTAAATCCACATCGGCCTATTAAACATCCCTTTTTTATGTCGGGATTTATAAAAAGACTATCTCTAAATTAATATATATTTTTTTAATTAAGTTTGAATAAATCACTTATAATCATTGTGGAAATCTTTTTTAATATATATTTTTTTAATTAAGTTTGAATAAATCACTTATAATCATTGTGGAAATCTTTTTTAGTATTGGAAATAGACTTAATCATAAACAAGACAGTTAAAAATCCTTTGTAATTTTTCAATAAACAAATATTATTTAACTCTGGTAATATATTTCAACATTTATTTTATAGATTATCTAAAAGCACAAAAGAAAAGAGTAGTTAAGTGGTATCTGAGGTTTGAAGAATCGGTTCTTATTCTTATACAGACACAATATTAAAAAAGAAATGGTGTAGGTAGATAAGTTAACACCGCGTGACTTGCGCATTTCACGCGGCTGTTCAGGAGCTCGAGTGATGTGACGTTAAACAGTATCCCTCTGGCTGTCGTTGTGGTCGGACGTGTGTATATTGTTATTTTGGACGTGTTTATTCGCGTATTTAATATTACATAACGTTACTTGTGTAGTTTGTTTTGTGGGCAGTTTTCTGGAATGTAATCTAAAAAGGTATATTGCAAATTAAATAATTTTCATATTATTTATTTTTAATAATTTCCAGTATTTTCATTTTTTTAATAATCTACACCAACTAATATTTATAATATTATTCAGTTTTTAAAAAAATACAAATTAATTTTAATTTTCTGTATCGATGGTTTTTTCGTATATTTATTATTGTTAAATAAACTATATACGTCTTTAATAATATAAAATAAATGCAAGACTGTTATAATTATTTGACACTAATATAAGGTAAACGAAAAAAAAATAAAAAGTAAAAGTGTTATAATGTTCTTAGCTAAAGTAGGGTAAGTCGAGATTAATTATGAACAAGCGAATAATGCCTTTGTTAATTACCACTGCGGGCTTTAAGCCCACGTAAATAATGCAAGCGGTTCACATGGGATCTGGCCTTCGGGGTTTACTTTATCTTTCCCTAAGGATGGACCGTTGGTCAACTTAATGGGTTTGATTTAACTTGACATAGTTACAGTCAAAATTATTTATTTCGTCATGCTTTTATCTGATTTTTAAACTAAGACATCCATGAAAAAAAAAAACCCTTCTAAAAATTATTTATTCTTTTTATTAATTATTATATTGACAATTACAATATTTGGCTAAGCGCACTCAACTCTACTCTGTATTTTAAAAGGCTAAGTAAAAAATAAAATGAAGAAAACAATTAAGGATCAGACTATAGTATTGTCTTTATTGTTTTTAAATACATTTAAAATGAGATAAAACAAGAATATTCAATACTTGTTCAAACTGATCCTTAATATTAATAATTTTTAAATTAAGTATTAGAGAATTTACTTTCGCTTATTACAAAAAAGATATATTTTAAATTAATGTCGAATCATATCCTGATGTATATTATACAATTAACAAAAGACAAAGTTTTAATTGATGATAAAATATTTTTGATATTACTTTAGTTTATTTTACTATAATGATACTATTTTTATATAGAAAAAAAAACCACATTATACATATTATACAGATAATAACCAATTTTATGATTATATACTGTACAATCATACAATTTTTGGATATATAGAGGCGGTATTCCCGTATTGACGAAATTTTCATTTTATCATGTATGTTATATATACACATAAGTTACAAATTTAGATTTAAAGGTTTATAAATTTGGGAAGGAAGTCAATTATATGTTTTACAAGCAAAGCTTTAAGTTAAAACGCGATTTAAATATTTCAGAAGGTTTTTATTTACACTTCAGTGAAAGAAGTAACATGGTAATGCCGTGATTTCCATATTTTAATATTAATAGGTAGGTTCTCATAACACATGCCGGTCTCCCGTATTACGTATTTGGCCAACTGAAATATTCATCAACTTGTGGTACACCAGGTTCATTCTAGACTACTCTTGAACCTTACCTCGAACAAATTAAAGACTGTTTTTCAACAACATATTCATCTACATATAATCAAAGTACAATTTTCGAAATACTTTGTGGTATTTCATTTGTAATTTCACTTACAGTTATATATTTTAAACAAATTTGTATATTAAATTTTTATATCATTTCATGTGATATTTTCTACTCCTTTACACATTTTATTACTGTTTTGGGACTTAATAATTATTCTTAAGGAAAATGTAACCTTTTTTTAATTATACGGTAAAAATATATATTTTATATTCATAATTTATATTTCATTATAAAATGATATTTCTATTTTCCAGATATATAGTCTGACCTCACAATAACAAATGTAACCTAAATATCAGCGAACAGATTGCTTATTTATGTATCAGCTGTTTTAGTTTTGTTAAATTTAATTCAAATACAATTAATAAGATACTAGAAAAATATACTACGGTCTTCGAACATTTTAATCAAGCCATATAATGAACCTGAAATAACAAATGATAGGATTTTTTAGATTTATTTTAACACCTGATAGATTTAATATTTAATAATCATTTCAAATATTGATAATTTTACTTATATTTTATTTATGTCGTCAAAATGAAAATAATGTTAATTTAATTTATTTTCATTAGTTTGATTGTGAATGAATTATAATTACATGTAATTGACCTATGCAACATAACCATACAATATTCTTGTCGAAACTTTTATTTGAAAACGACACTAAAGAGTGATATTTTTCGTTATTTCTTAGTAATTTATATAAAGTAACAAATAAAACTAGATATACCTGCAACAAGCAAAAATGATTTTTTAAAGTAACAAGAATTCTACATTTTCATAATCAGAAGTTAAGTGTTCTTTTATAAATAATTCCAATAATATGAAATGATTTTAATTTTAAGAAATAATATCATGAGGTGGATTTTGCTTTTAGAAATAAGAAAAAAGTATCAAAGGAATTCCAGAACTACTTTTTAAAATAATTATATAATTAAAAACTGCAGAAAATGTCACAGTATAATATTATCTATAAAATATCGCTCGGTTTCAAAGAAAAACGTTACAGCGACTATTAAAAGAAAAATACCACGACCTCGATCCGAAGCTTCAAAGGGCTGAAGTCTTTTGACTGGAAAATATCGTTGAGACTAACCTTGAAGTTACGTTAATGTCATTAGGCCGGGAATTTAGTTATTTGTGGCGTAATATTTATTATAAAAGTTATTGTAAATATTTCTATTACATTGACAAGAACACTACACCATTTTTATAATATTTTAGATACAAAAAACTTTTAGATAGATCTTAAAGTAATTATTGTTGGTAGTGTAAATTAAAACAAGGACACAAGACCAGAATAAGATATGAAACCCAAAATAATAAATATGATTTAAGTTAAAACACCCACATTTCTTAGAAGGTGCTGCTTAAAGGGTGGAACATGATTTAATAATAACTGGTATACTGTTGGTTAGTAACTCCTAGTTAAGTTGGGTCTATATAATTAGAAACGTGTATGCACGTTGGGCTTGTTTCCTTAACTTACACAATTCACCATGTTTATTATTAACGAGAACCTCTGCGACCTTTCTTACTTAGCTATCAAATATTTAACTTTCAGAAAACCACTGAAGATGTATAAAACAAAATTTATATATTTATTAATATTGATTGGACAGTAAAGGATGATTTCTAAAAGATTTATAGAATTATAATATAAGTTATTACTTTGTGACTTTTTGTATTATATAAAACATATTAATCTAAGCATATTAGTATCTTTAGATAAAGAAATGTAGGTGAACATTTAATTTAGATTTCGGTATGTTTTTTTTTTCGGAAGAAGAAATAAAATTATTTTCTGTTGTCTATTAACAGCCAGATCGATTCTTTATTTATAAATTAAAACTTAAATCAGAAATTACTTATGTTTCTAATTGCTTACACAATAACCAAAAAAAAATCATATTTTTTGATATTTTAATAATTTTTAAATATATATGAAACCAAACTAATAAAATTTTAAAAGTGGTTTAATTTAATCAAACTTTTCACGGGCGGGCTGGACCCATTGTGAAATGGGGCAATTTAAGTAAGCGACCCAGTATCATTTATTGAAATGACTGCCGAAATGGAACGCCCTGTTACTGTTTAATCGACATCCACAAAAATGGTTTAACTTTTGAATGTTCAATTAATTGATTTAAAATTCACGGTTGCTACAGGCAGCCTTATTTTATAAAAAAATTGTAATACAAATTAATAAATATATTGCTATTTTTCTCGTATTATTTTTTCCAAATTTAGTATTTAATGGGTCTTAAAAAATACAATTATATAGTTTGATATCTAAATGTGAAAATATTGCATAACGTTTATTACAAAATACAGAAAATTATACAAAATTATAATGTTTTAACCGTTCGTTTTTCCTGGAAAATTCAAATATTTCTTACTAATTGCAAATTGGCTTGATCAAGTTACGAATGAGATGTCTAGAATAGTTCAGAAGGCATAATAAATATTTATAGGATGTGGAATGCAAACGATCAGAAAATGGAACTCAATGTTTATTTATAGGTCGTCTCGAGTACATATTGACGTTTGCAGATGAGTTCAAATTGTCATTGGATTTAAAAATAAAATAAAAAAAACAAATAAATTTCTTCATTTGAAAAATTTCTTTAATAAACTTTAATAACAAGAATATTAAAATAATATCCAGATTGTATTTATAATATTTTCATTATAAATAATTAAAAAAACCTTATTAATAATTGTATTATTAACTAGACTAACGACAGAATTGAATTCTGAATAGAAGAGGTAAACTATAACCACAATTCAGTAATCTAAATTGACATTAATTGCACGATTACTAAAGCGTTTGCTAAATGTCCATTATAGCAATTCATTTCGTTAATTATTTGATGGCATGACAAAGGCCTCACGGCATCAAAAGCTTAATAGGATAAGTGATTAAAGATAACCCAGATTTTCTTATCTTTTTCATGATTAATTACGAAAATAGTTCATAGTTAAATAACTGTATTTACAATACATTTTTGCTAATTAACATGACAATTGAAGTGGCCCAAATTTTTCTTAATTCACTATTATTCCAATTATTATGATAGGCGCAACAAGACCATAATTTTATATCCTTTTTTTTATTTATAGAATTTATTATAATTTGTACTCTCATTTTTTATTTTAAAACCATATTTTTTTATAGTGAGTTAAATCAAATAGAACAAATAAGTAAGTAAGTAATAAAAAAGTATAATATCTTAAAATGAATCTTGCTTTATAGAACTAATTACCAGTTTTGCCTTTTCTTTTAGAACCTTCGAACAATACGATGGGAATCTTCTTCTAATCGCCTCAGTGTAGTTACAAATAAAATGCAAATACTTCCTTCAATATAATTACAAATAAGAGGGATTTATATATCCGAAATTAGTCTACAAATTAGACTCCGTTTTTTAAATTATTTTTTAAAAGCATTATTAATAATTACACCCATTTATTATTTTACAGCTACAAATTATTTTAAGAGTTAAATGAAAACACCATAATTATGAATCGTGTTTTCAAAGACTTAGAATATGGCTATATAATTTTAAACCATTTAAGATTTTCATAACAACATCTTTTACGTTTAATTTTGTTACGAATAAGCTATATTAAAAAAAATTATCAAAAACAAAGAACACATCCAAATGACCGCACACAATATTTACTTCTATGTAGCAAATTGGCTTGTAGAAATTATGATTACAGTACTTTCTTATTTCTACAAGCCAATTTGCTGCATAGAAGTAGATACTGTAATTTTCATTTCATGTTTATAATACTCTTTAACAATTTCATAACTTTATATAAATATTTTAGCTCACAATCTTACAGTCATAATATTACAAATGAAGTATCCGAGATAAAATATTACTGTCAGCATTACCAACACAATAAACACAAAGCAAAATAATTTTACGCACTAAAAAGCCTTTGTAAATGTATCACTAAGAGCAAACATGGAATGTCTCTTTAAATTATAATGAAAATGTAATTGTAATATTTCCGTTGATATTAAGATGCTTTATTGTAAGGTTTCAGCTCTTTGGAGCTACCTTACAAATGAATTACATTATTTAAGGTTTAAAATGAGTGCCAATTTTTTTTTTATATTATCTTTATAACACCACTACGTTTATAGGTGATTGGTCTATTTCTTAATTTCAACTTTAAAATGTGAGCCATCTTAAAATTTCATTGTTTAATTTATAGAAATCCATATACTTTATTTTAATTATAGCCCGGGGGTAAAAAAATTAAAAACTGATTATTTTTTATGTTTTTTCCATGCATTTTATTTCCGAGAAATAAAAGGATCTTTATCTTGACTAAGGCATTAACAATACCAAATTTTATAAAAATCTATCTAGCACTTTTTCGTACAAAAATACAGATAAACATACAAAATCTATTTATACGAATTAAAAAGCATTTTAATCCACAGTAATTGATAACAGTAGTCATTTTAACTTGCCTTGACTACTAGATAAATATTTAGAGCAATCATTATCACATTTTGTAAAAATAAAAAAAAAATCATAATAATAATGAAAACAATATTATAATAAATTATTATTTTTGTTTGAAGATTTATATAACCAAATGTTTGTGATGTTATTGTTAACAGAATAGGACAATTAAATTAATTATTGTCAGGACAACAAGCAATTATTTATACAGAAAATCTCAATAAATGTTTTGACAAACGTAACCAATTATTTATTTACTCAAATCACAATCAATAAAGCTAGACCTTGTTATTAAAAGTATGAAAATAATTAAAATTTGTGTTATATTACATATTTTTATACGGTACATATGTAGTGAAGATATTATATTTAAAGTTTGAAGATTTTAAAGCATATGTAGTTACAGTATACATGTGCTTTAAAATCTTTAAACTCTAAATATAATATCTTACCTAAATACGTCTATTAAGTGTATTTTATGAAAAAGCAAGTAGGTCAATAATAAACACTCTTGTTTAAGTATAAAGAAATGTATGAATCTATCCTAAATTTTGACATAGAAACTTAGAAATTAGAACTTTTTTGTTGCGGTGGGTCTGCACCCAAAAGTTATAAGATCAGTTGAAAAGTTTCTCTAATCTACTACAAAATCTTACTTTTTTGAAATTGCCTTTATATAACTTCCTTGAGGTATGATAGATCTTTTAATATAAAAATAAAGTGGCGTAATCAAAATCAAAAACTCAAGATGCTCTACTAAATTTTAACAAATTGTTCTAATACGACATTAGTGAATGTAGAAAGTATAACTTAGAGAGTTAAGAAATTGTAAGATGTACCAAAACTACAACGAGAAGTTTTACAAAATGATACTTTTATAGTAGCTATATTTAATTAATTTTATCTAATTTAATTATATCCCATTTATTACTGTTTTGTCATTAATACCATTAATTAACATTAAATAATAATTGATTTTACATGTATCTTATAAATTTAAATGTGTTTTTTATTTTATTTCGATATTTATTAAAACCTGACTTCTTATAAATTAATACTAAAATCTGTCATGTCACTTAATACTGTCATGTATGACACCATAATAAAGCCAAAGTATGCACATTGTTTAAGATTAATTTCTTTTTTTTTTTACCATTTTATACATAAGATGGTAAAGAAAATGAAATTACTAAAGTAATAATTAAAAATAAATTGAATAATTAATTTTAATGAATTATTTGTTAAAAATCAATACCTAACTCTCAAATAATTCTTCTATCATTGATAATTAATATTTACATTTTAAAATTGACATCGAAAATAAAGTAAGTTAGATATAAAGACAACTTAAATACGTACGAATTGAAGTAACAAAGTTATCTCATTTCGTCCCTTTGACAAATCATCTGTTTTAAAACAAAATACAAGAAAGAAGATAGAGTAGTAATTTGGAAGTAGTTAAGAGCACATTTAGTGTATGTATAAAGCTTTTTAAACGCCTGTATGGACAAAATTTATTAATTCTTGATTAATTGGACCATAAAATAAAGTATTTTGTGAATTTTTTTTTACATTTGGTTTTTTAACGAAACGAATGAATTAATAAATAAAAAGAAATTAATTAAAAATTTACTTAGATTTTTACGAGTACACATTTGAAATAAAACCTTTTATTTACGGATTACAACTCGTGTATAATTTGGTTACATTTTTATTTTAAGCGGAAGTTTCGAATGCTTTGCAGCAATCGTGTTCACGGGTAGACGAGATGTAAGTGTCTGTCAGTAAGACAGTTAGTTACTCATCTACCTCCGATGGTTTCTTAGTTTGCGGGCATAGATTTCCGGATATAGACAAAACGCACTGTATCTTGAGGTCTGACAGTGGTCAGAGACGTGAGACTTTACAGTATTTATGAGTGGGTCCTAGGTGCTAAAAATGCTCCAACCATCTTCTCTATTGAAATTCGAAACGTCGGGCTAAAATTAAAATGTAACCACATTATACGCGAGTTTTAATCCATCAAAAATAGTTTTATTTTAATTAAAAATGATTATTTGAACATGTAAAATTTTTACATTTCATAATATATATCGATATACCAGTACGAAAATAATCTGTTAGTGAGAAAAAGCCTGTTATCAGCGCACCATCTATTACAACACGCGCCTCAATAGTGCTCGTATCACTGAGATTGGTTTTGGAATTGTCTCGTTGGAATTGTCTCCTCCGTATATTCCCATTTATCTTGCTATGAACTTCGATTGAGATCTGGTAATCGATTGAAGATATTTTTTATGATTTCTGTTCTTATGTTAAATTTAAAATGAAGCACCCATTGTTAATTAATAATTTTAGCGTTACATATTAATTTACTGAATTGTTTTATAATGTGAGATGGGAAATAAGTGCAGGACGCAATTATATAGCTAAAATATGTATACATTACAATAACAGATTATATAGGTAAAATTGTTTTAGATTAGGTCATACTTTATAGAATTAACCTCTCATTTTTGCTCTTGATAAGTATTATAAATAAAATATAATTTAAAAATAGTAACAAAATTATATACAACGTAATACAAAATCTCTTGTTTTTGATTAGGACTCATAAGGGAATATCATTATTATTCAAGGTTCAATCCATTCCTGCACATGTTTGCAACAGTAATGTGCTCGCTGATTGTGAGCAATCAAGTTTAACCAGGCCTCCAGGGGCAATGTGATTGTTTATGTTCAGCACGAGCTTAATAATTTACTGTGCAAATTGGATTGAAGCACCTAGCAAATTAGAACTATTGTATCTAAGATAATAATATCAACTCTATCCAGTAATTTTAAGAAAAAAATAGTATTATTCGTAGCTATAGAACTGCCCAATCTCTTCCTGACAATGTCGATATACATAAAGCTTAAAGCAAAGAAAAGAAGGAATCCCATCGTAACCTTTTTTAGAAAGGTGGAGGATCTCCTCCCACCCCACTTTACGCCTTTTATTTCTAGGATGATTATCTAGTTCAAAGAACTTTTAACCAAATTCTTGAATTTATGCTAAATATATTAAAGCACTTTGAAAGTTTTAAGAAAATGAAAAAAACATTTTAGGAGCGATATATTTTTTTAAAGTTTTTCAAAGAATTTTTTTATCACTGTCTTTACAAAATTTTATGCTTCTGTGTTAGCTTGTGGTAGCAGCAACCGTTTCTGGCTAGCGAGCATTCCTAATACCCGCATTGGCGGAAAAAACTGGTAATTAAATATTTTCAAGTGGTTTACTTACTTCTTCGTTTATTCTTCAGATTCATGCGACCGCTCTAAATTCCTTATTCCAGAGATAAACCTGCTTTTCTATAAAAGTTGCAAAAAGTCAATTAAGAGATATATCAGATTTTAACTTGCTAGATAGAAGAACTTTATAAAAAATATCTTCACCCGAAAATATTCCCACCTATTTCAGATATATTCCTAAGAATATTTATAATAACTTAACATTGTTTCATACCACAAACAAATTTTTGAAATAAATTTTAACTTTCCATCATTTCATACAAAATAAATTTTTAAAATAAATTTTAACTTTCCATCATTTCATACAAAATTAATTTTTGATAAGATTTTTTGAATGACCTACATATCTTTCGAGCTATAATAATCGTGATAGGACCATTCTGTCTCGTTTCTTTAAAAATCAACAGTTTCTCTACTGTTTTTATATTTTATCCAGTTATGTTTATAGGACTTTCAAAGTATTCGCTTACACAAAACCTAATTACCGATGTCCTATTCAACCAACTCGCGAACTCATGTCTTGCGACTTGGCAAATTTTCAACATAATTATGTTACGTGATCTATTTTCAACGTGAATTTCGTTTCATTTACATGTAGTTAATATCAAGGTTTTTAATCAATGGAAATTACAAAAACTAGAAATTTTAAATCAACATATAATAAAAATTATATCAATACGGGTCCGTACCCGAACCGTACCCGTACCAAGCCTTACTCGAACCTGATATATTTATATCGTTGTCACTTATATCTCTTGAGCCGTCTTCGGGAATCCAACATTTATATAACTTATAGTGACTATCTTCAAAGCTTCGAGACGTATCCTAAAGATAGTAGGTTTGAATCCAGTCCATGTTAATAAATCTTTTTTTCTATATTTATTTCGAATTATAATAAGCTTAACATTAACATGGTTATTGACAATTTCAAACCAGAAATTTCTTTTACTAGGAAACGAAAATTCGAATGCCCTTTTCTTTAATTTTTTTCCAACAATAAACGGAATAATTGAATCACGAACCAATATTTTTCTTCAATATATTTACCCTCGTAATGAAATCAAAATCGTTCGCTTTTGATTTCTTCACGGTAAATTAATATCCATTACATTCAACCATTTTGTATGAGATTAACGAATCTTTTATTGTGGGAGAAAAGATCAAAGAAAATATGAAATTGCTTACAACCGATAAGGTCTTTTAATTTTCTAATTTATAAATAATTTTCTAGTAAAATTTTTTGATCTTATTATAAAATTTCCTTTACATTATATTTTGAAATGAAAATGAAAAGTTGTTTTGCGATATTGGTGTTTGATTACGTTACCTTGAGTTTTCCTTTGTAATAATAAATACAGATGGGCTTTAAACTTAGGTATAGATCTCCACTTACTGTATACTCTAAAATACAAAAAGTGTAACAACTGTTATATTTTTTTATAAATATAGGTAAACAAAAGTCAGCCTTAATAAATTGACCAGCGAGTTCTAATCAAGTCAATCATATAAGATATATTATTTTGTTTGTTTCAGAATGCATAAAGTGGCATGTCATTACAATGAAACCTAAATAGGACAAAATAAAGTGAGGAATGTGATGACAGTATGACCAGGTGGTTGGCGATGGTGACGCTGGTAGTGGTGGCGGGAGCAGTGCGGGGATGGGATTGTGTGTGCAACCCACGGGAGTGCGAGGCCTTGGAGCCAAGCGGCTGCCCAGGATTAGGTATCGTCGTGTGGGACCCATGCAGGTTTGTTATTTTTATGATAAAATAAATAAATCTCAATAAAATTCTCTTCGCCAAGAAAAGTCTTACCGAATATTTTAAAATGAGATTTTATTTGTAACAAAAGGCTCTTCGGTTTCGAGTCTTAAACGAATTTTCAGCCTCTTATTGTTATATAAATTATTTATTCACTTGACCTCTATGATTCTTTTCATTTGGTTGTTTTTTTTTTGTTTTTCTTAAAAAGTGTAAATACCTTATGAGAGAATTTAATTTTATTGTATAAGTTACAAGTAGCTTATATTTTATAACTTAATTATATTTTTATAATATAATGTAAAATGACATTAAAAATGCACATAAAACATGAATTTCTGAGAATACCTTGAGTGTTCGTTATTAGTTTTATGTAGACCATGCCGGCAAGACAAAGTTCCTGTGTAAACTTTGATAATATAAATATGTAGACTTTGCAACGGAATTAATTAATTAACAAATTATTTTTATGTCAATTGAAGATTATTTTTATAATTATCAATTGTGTTGAGTCAATCAGTAGCTTATAGTAAAAGAATAAAGAATAATTTATATATGTGTTTTGACATCCTTTTATTATATTAGGAGTATTGTTCATTTCACTATTTTAAAATGTGTTTATAAAACAATTTACGTTTTGACAGGTGCTGTAAAGTATGTGCGCGAACGCTTGGTGAAGACTGTGGCGGTTTCAAGGGCACGTGTGAACCTGGCCTAAAATGTTATGAAGGATCGTGTGCAACTATCACGTGAACTAACATTACATAAGTGATCTGTATCATATGTGTATAGCAGTTATAACAAGACATATCTTCAATGTAGCGAACGAAAGGACCAGACGAAAATAATGAAAATATGGTCTAGGACCGACAATAAATTATTGTTTATCTCGTATTACCGAGATGATAGCCGGCTTGAGAGCATTTAAGGTAATGTAATATCGTTTTACTGGTATTGGTCAGTTTAATTTATTGTGCTTATTGATGTTATAAAGCAATTTTAAAATGTTATTACTATATTATAAATATAATTATCAAGCAGTCCTTCAATGTAACAATGATTGAGACATTTATTATGTTTTATAAATTTCACTTAACAAAATATTGTTATTGTGTTTATTTATCAGTAAACATATTTAATCCGTTTTAGTTTTTAAAGAATCCAATATTTTAATTAAATTAGTCCTTGGAGAATTGTAAATGACAAAAATTAAACACATTTCAATTAGAAGTTATTTGACTTTAACGAAATATTTGAGTCATTATTAGCTCAGATCAAACATCTCTTGAAATTAAATACTTATTATTTATATTAAGAATTATATTAAGAATTTCGTTAAAAACCAAACAATTCGTTTTAAGGCAAATAAATGATATTTAGCAACATAATTTAATTCAAATTTTAATTATAATGTCTGACTAGCGGTTTAATATCAAGATTTTCGTTGAGAGTATATTCTTATTAAGTTAATATAAAAATCTAAATGTAATATATTATAAAAGCATTATGTTATTTTATATTGCCAACAATAGTTCTTTATTAATAATTCTTAAATTTAAAGCCAAAAACTGTCGTAGATTATTTTTCATATAACTTTTCAAAAATATATATTTTTATGATAAGTGAAGACGAAAGCTTCTTGCAATGTATAAAAAATCTGAATCATTTAAAATAAGTTTCTTAAATACTTCTATAAACAAATCTCAGAAATAAACCACATAATTCTTACATGTATAATATAATGAATGTAATCGTAATTTGTATCTATAATTATTTCTGTGTGCTTCCAGGTTACGAGTAGACTTAAGTATAGTTTATTCTATTATTAAAAAAATATGTAAACATAAAAATGTCTAGATCTGTAAATATAATTTGAATAGCATTTTTATCTTATAATAAGGTGTATTGTAGTTATTAAATTATATTAGAAAATATTTTGATATTGAAAGATGGTTTATCAATTTGTTTATCTTTTATTTATTAGTTTGTCTAGAAAATTTTAAAATGGTTTTCTTAATCCTTATTTAAACATGTAAATTTAGAATATGCTACCATAATTTAAATCGTAATATTGTATATTTAAGTACGCTTGAAATTCTAATAGTGAAAAAGTAGGTACTGAAAATAATATATGAAAAAAATTAATTCTAGTACTCTACAGCTGTTTTGTTTTGTTTGTTTCATCATTTGTTTTTATCATTTTCTTTAATCTTATGTGAGGTAAATGTTAGATTTATTATTATCCCGTACTATTATTTAAAGTCAGTAAATTATATTTCGGATAAGTGTAAATTAATAGCATATTTAAAGCTACTTGTTAATTGTGCACACATTGATAATTAAATGAGTTAATCAATACTATTACCGTTTTTTTTATCCATTAGTTTATTGTTAGGAAAATTAGCATTGTATAACGCGGTATTAATAAAAATTTGCTTTATAAAAAGCGTCATTAATAAAAATTAGCGTTATATAACGCGTTATTAACGTTATATAACCAAATTTAATATATATTAAAATATAATAATCTTAAATTATTTTAAATAAAACAGTCAAAGAATCGTTTTTACATTAAACAAATAAAATGATCCAACATAAAAATAGTAGGAGCTGTTTGGATTGTATCTAATTGTAAAACTATATTTTAAAGAGATGAATATCATATCAATAATTTAATATAAGTTTAACTGAACAAAATCTTATCACCTGTATGTGATTTGTGTATATTGTCTTTTATAGTTGAAATAAATAACGACACTTCCTATATTTCCCATGAATAAGTTCTTTCCTCAGTTATCAGTATCTCAAAAAAACCAAGCATAGCTCATTTTTGTAGGTAATATAATTTTAGGAACAGATATTAGTAAGATTTAATATATACACGTTTATAACTACTAAAAATTTTTACTATTTTTTTTTAAATGCGGAATAATGTGTGTGTAATAAAAAAATTGAAATTTATTTATTTGTATTAAACAAAAAGAAATTTATTTGTTTTTATAAGACCAATTAATGGTAACAATAAATTGCGGTCATCTTTTTTCACACTATCAGTTTAGTTAGGCACAATATGTTTCCACTTTTGTTACCTTCTATCATACTTCAACTCTATCATCTCATATCATCGTTCACACACTCCATCTATTTCTTTTTCAACCTTCGTCTAACGACAAATGCATTAACTTACATATCGAAGTCATCAATATATACGTTGATACATATGAACATATCGATGACGTCACACATATATCTGTCTAGCCACGAAAAAAGATTCGTCCAATAACCATACCATGATAAGATATTTCTTATAATTTTTCTGTTTAAGGCGCAACTTTAACTATAATTTAATTTTTTCACATATTTTTTGTTAGAGCACACACATCCACCAATATTTTTATATCATTATCACGATGTCGTTATTTCAAGCCCAATTACAATTTTGTAAATTTTAATCCAAGTATTATAGGCGTTTTAGGCATTGCATGTTGTTCCTAAGACCTATCGCCATCTTACCCGCAGTAGATTTAATCTGTTGTAATATCGTGACCGGCTTTGCCGTCTGCCTGGGAGAGTGAACCAAGGTTCCGAAAATCGAAGAATACAGCTAGAATTGGAAATGTATAAGTTGCAGTTTCTCCGACAAGTACAATATCGTCGACAAATAATATGAAGTATGCTCTTGAATTTCAATTAAAATAAAATTGGATTTAAAAAGGGACGTAGATCCGCTGTTTGGAGCACGCCTACAGCTATATTGAACTCATCAATCTTTCGGTTGCTAACCGATCGCGAGTACTAAGCTTTTAAATAAATACATTGAACGTAAAAAACCTGTATACTGCCCAGAAACTCTTTACTCTCAATGTCCACAATAGAGCGAGTCTTTGAATGCCACACCCATGTGACAGTTAGTATAATTTATTGTTTTTAATTATGTAATCAAGTAAGTTTTTGCAGACAAAAATACATCTATACCAAATAGGAACTCTTGATTAGCATAAACAGTTTTAAACACAATAGCTTATTGTTTGGCATATCAATATCAACAAAAACTTATTATTAAAGAATTTTTAATTACAACAATGTTATAAAAAATACAATGAACGATGCTATTTTTTCTGACAGATTTTGTCAAGCGTGCAATTATAACTTACTTTATTCACCATTTAAGGTTTTTGAATAACGCTCTTGATAAAAAGGATAAACAAAAATATCTGTAACTTGTACCTGTAACCTGTAAATCTATGTCTCTGTCCATAGAATATAAATGCTATCATAATCAAATGATTAGTAATAAAGAATATGATTTCAAATGCTCAATACTAGAAAAAAAAAATATTTAATTATTTAACCAAAAATTATAAATTGAACTGCTTATAAAAATATATCATTCAAAATTACGTCTCGTGACAATAATATTTTAACACTATTTAAAAGTCATAAATTGTTATAATAAAATAAATACAATAATATCTTTAATTAAAATAAGGGCTGTCTTGACGTGAAAAGATTATTTTTTAATTTAGTGTCTGAATAATCTTTATAAAAATCTTAAATTTGTGAATGATGCTCATAAGTGATGACACCATTTACTGAGGAGGCCTGGACCACGGTCGTGCGGCGGGGCAGGCGCGAAAAGAATGCCCCCCGCCCGCCGGCCCCGGATCCTGTGGGCAAATCAACAGCCCGCCAAGCAGCAGCCCCTGAGCCTCCGCAGCCGCCTAAGAAAGGCAGAAGCCGCAGAAGGCGGGGGCCCAGGGCGAAAAGGCGCAAGAGCCGTTCCCGGCCGAAGCCTAAACTGCCGCCGCCTCGGTCACCTGCGGTTATTATTAAGCTCCAGGACGAGGCGGCCTCCAAAGGTATAACTTACGCGCACGTCCTCGAGCGCGCCGCCGAAAGAGTTAATCTCGGCGAGATCGGGCTCGAGGGCGGGCTCGTAATTCGGCGTTCGGCCACCGGAGCGAGGCTCCTGGAGCTGCCGAAGGCGTCGGCCGACAAGGCGGGGGCGTTGGAGGCGAGCCTCCGCTCCGCCTTGGATGGGGTTGCAGACGTCGCCCGAGCCCAGCAGAGGGTTGGCCTCAGAATCAAGGGCTTGGACGACTCTGCAACCTCAGAGAAGGTGGCAGTCGCGATCTGCCGCATCACCGGGTGCTCCAGGGAGTCTCTCCACGTCGGGGAGATTCGCTGGGGCGCCGTGACCATGGGCGCCACCTTTGCCCGGTGCACAGTAGATGCGGCGAGGATCCTGCTGGGGGCGGAGCGGCTGCTCGTCGGTTGGAGTCCGGCGAAAGTGGAGCTCCTGGAGGTGCGACCGCTGCGGTGCTTCGGGTGCATGGAGCTTGGACACACGCATGCGGTCTGCCCCTCCAACGTCGACCGCAGCAAAATCTGCTTCCGGTGCGGCTTGGCGGGTCACGATCGTGCCAGCTGCACCGGAGTGCTGCGGTGCGCGGTCTGCGCAGAGCGAGGCCTGCCAGCGGGACACGAGCTGGGGAGTCGAGCATGTAAGGCTCCGTCCAAAGGACGGAAAGTAGCCCGCTCCTCCCCGTCGGCTCCAAAAGACGTGCGCCCCCAGGCGCCTGTTGAGGCCATGTCGCAATGAACAGTCTGCGACATGGCTTCCTTCAAGCGAACCTCAACCACTCCGCTGGGGCTCAGGACCTTTTCCTGCAGGCCATGGCGGAGTGGGAGGTAGATATCGCGGTGGCCTGTGAGCCCTACTATGTCCCCCCAATTCCCAATTGGTCGGGGGACATAAACGGCTCCGTGGCGGTGGTTGTGGGATCAAGTCCCGGTCCCCCTCTCTCCACACTGGAGACTGGCCCGGGTTTAGTAGTGGCGCGGTGGGGGGAGTACGTGGTTGTCGGCACGTACTTCTCTCCCAATCGCAGCCTGGCGGAGTTCGAGATCTTCCTGGACTCCGTCAGGGAGGCGATCAGCAGACAGGCGTCGGGGAAAACAATCGTCCTCGGCGACCTGAACGCTAAATCCGTGGCCTGGGGGAACCGCCACACGGACGCTAGGGGCAGGGCCGTTCAGATCTGGTCGCTCCTCTCCGGTCTGTCCCTCCTCAATAGGGGGACCGAACCGACCTGCGTGCGGCCGCAAGGGAGCTCCGTGGTGGACGTCTCGTTCGCCACCCCAGCTGTCGCACGTTTGGTCCACGACTGGAGAGTCGAGAAGGAGGTGGAGACTCTATCGGATCACCAATACATCCGATTTGAGATCTCCACCGTCCGACCGGATCTGGCCAGGCCACCGCGGGGAGGAAGTCGATTTCCTCGCTGGGCAATCCAACGGCTGGATCGGGAAATGGCTGCGGAGGCAGCCATCGTACAGGGCTGGGCCTTTCCCGATCTTCCCAGCGAGGAAACCGACGTGGAGGCGATGGCGGGCCGCATGCGCGAAGCCCTGTCTCGGGTCTGCGATGCGGCCATGCCGAGGGTGGTGTCTAGGCCCCGGCGGCGTAGAGGTGTCTACTGGTGGTCGCCCGAATTAGCCGAACTTCGGGCGGCCTGCTGCAGGGCTCGTAGGGCCTTCGTCCGGTGTCGCCGACGTCACGGCTTTGACCCGGATCTGGAGGCCCAGCTGCGGAGCTGTTACCGTGATGCGAGAACAGCTCTGCGTTTGGCGATTCGAAAGGCGAAGGACCTGGCTCGGGAGGAAATCCTGGCAGGTCTCGACAGGGACCCATGGGGGCGAACGTATCGCGTGGCGCGGAACAAACTCCGCGCCGCGTGCGCCCCGGTCATGGAGTCCCTGGAGCCGGATTTCCTCGAAAGGCTGGTGGGGGAACTTTTCCCGGACCCCACCGGCCACACGCCTCCCGTGATGGCTCCCCCTTTTCACGGTGGGGGGGGTTGGCTCTGTCCCAGACATCACGGAGGCCGAGCTGGAGGTCGCGTCGCGTCGCCTACGAGCCTGCAGCACTGCGCCGGGGCCAGACGGTATTCCGGGGCGAGTGCTGTTCATCGCCCTGGAATACTTGGGTGGCAGGCTTCGGGAACTGTTCAACCTCTGCTTGCGCACTGGACAGTTCCCGAAAGCCTGGAAAGAGGGCAGGTTGTGCCTGTTGCGGAAGGGGGGTCGTTCTGCCGACTCTACTTCCGCATACAGGCCGATCGTGTTGCTGGATGAGACGGGTAAACTCTTCGAGAGAATCCTCTCTGCCCGTCTCACCTGCCACCTCGAGGAGGTGGGTCCGGATCTCTCAGAAGCTCAGTTCGGCTTCAGGGCGGGTCGTTCTACGATAGATGCCCTGAGAGCTCTGAGAGATGTGACCCAGGAGGCTGTTCGCGAGGGGGACGTCGTCTTGGCGGTTTCGCTGGACATCGCTAACGCCTTCAACAGTCTTCCGTTCGAGACATTGGTCGAGGCGCTCCGGTTCCATGGAGTGCCTCCCTGTCTCCTGAGACTGTTGGGGGCCTACCTGCAGGACAGAGAGGTCCTGTGGGAGCGCGGCGATCGGCGGATGTACCGACGTGCCGTGAGCCGAGGGGTTCCACAGGGGTCCGTTTTGGGACCGATCCTGTGGAACCTGGGCTATGACTGGCTGCTCCGCTGTCCTCTCCTTCCCCGGATGAGGGTGTTTTGTTACGCCGATGACACCCTCGTCACAGCACGGGGAGGGAGCTTTGCGGAAGCGGCCCGTCTTGCTACCGTCGGTGCAACGCTTGTTGCGGACCGCATAGGGATGCTGGGTTTGGAGGTCTCCGTCACTAAAACGGAGGCCATCCTGTTCCACGGCCCTCGGCGAGGTCCCCCTCGTCGGGCGTCCATCTCCGTCCAGGGTTCGGAGGTGGTGGTGAAGGCCCAGATGAAGTATCTGGGCCTCACCCTGGACGGAAGGTGGAACTTCGGGGCGCACTTCTCCCTTCTCGCCCCGAAGTTGGTTTCCACCGCAGCTGCCTTGGGAAGGCTTCTGCCTAACGTCGGTGGGCCGCAGGCTCCATGCCGGCGCCTATATGCCGGCATCGTGAGGAGCATGGCCCTATACGGTGCCCCCATATGGTCGGAGTCCCTCACCGCTCACTCAAGGACCCTGTTGCGAAGAACGCAAAGGGTCCTAGCGGTGAGGATGATCAGGGGGTACCGTACGGTGTCCTTCACGGCGGCTACACTCCTGGCGAGCGATCCGCCCTGGGAGCTACAGGCGGAGGTGCTCGCAGCCGTGTACTGGCACCGGGCAGAAGCCTTGGCCACGGGGGTAAGGCCCGAGGTGGCGCGAATCAGGGCTCTAGCTCACCGAGCCCTGATGCGACGGTGGAACAGGGGCTTAGAGTCCCCTGCCGCCGGTATGATCACAGTGGGGGCGGTCCGCCCTCACTTCGACCACTGGATCAATCGGCGGCACGGAACGCTTACGTTCCGTCTTGTGCAGGTGCTGACCGGGCATGGTTGCTTCGGTGGGTACCTGCACAGGATAGCACGAAGGGAGGCGACCCCCTCCTGCCATCACTGTGACGAGTCCGTCGACTCGGCTCGTCACACCTTGGCGGAGTGCGCTGCCTGGGACCACCAGCGCACTGAGCTGGTGGGCGTGATTGGCAGGGACCTCTCGCTGCCGCGCGTTATCAGCGCGATGGTCAGCAGTGAGAGGTGCTGGGTCGCAATGGCCTCCTTCTGCGAGCAAGTCATAGCCGCAAAGGAGGCCGCGGAGCGGGTCAGGGAGTCAGCCTCGTCCACTGACCCGCTCCGTCGGGGAAGACTGGGTAGAAGGAGGCGGGAATACGCCCGCCGCTTCCTTCCCCAGTTGTAGGCCTGGTGAGAGGGGAGGGTGACCCCTCTTACCTAACATAGGCCTGCGATGGGAGGGTGCTCTACGTTGCTCGGGGCACCCTCATTCGGGGGGTCTCGCCGGGGCGTCACGGTGTGTGTTAACGCGATCCCGTGACGTCCCATTACGGCAAAGAGGGCAACCGTTGGTTTTTTAGTGGGTAGCCTTAAAAATGGCAGCATCCTCTATGCTGCCGGGTAGTCCCACATAACCCCCCGGCCGTCACCCCCCTGGGCCGACGGGGTACCCGTAACGGGTTTTTCCAACGGAAAAAAAAAAAAAAAAAAAAAGTGATGACACCATTTGTCCAAGCAGATTCTAATATAAAAATGAATTACTTATTTTAACAAAGCCTTAGCTAGTCTTATGTACACTAATATTCTGCCAAGATGAACACTTAAACCTCAGCGATTATGCAAGATAAAGATGAATTCATAATGGAGATGATATTAGTTCTAACTGCATATTACATAAAATATGACTAAAGTTAAATTTTTAATATCTGTAACAGGAAATCAAATATTATAATTTTTAATAGTATGTATGGATGACTAAGTATTTTCTAAAATTTTCAAAAGTACACATTTCAAATAAAACTATTTTTTACGGATTAAAACTTGCGTATAATTTGCTTACATTTTTATTTTAACCCGACGTTTCGAATGCTTTGCAGCAGTCGTATTCACGGAAAGTTGAGATGTTAGTGTATGAAAGACTTCTTATCCCAATCTATATCCCGAGTATATCAAACATACCCAAAATATTCTACATAAAATAAATGTATTAAGTTTGTCTTTAATAGTGTGAACGTAGTCTTAATGTTTGTACATCACCATCAAGACCAAGATAAACAGAGCTTCCTAAACAAACGCCTTAGGCGATAATTGCATCATCCCTTGCAATTCTCTGTGATAGCACTTCACTACCCTTAGCAAGTATAGATAATAGTATTAAATAGAGTTCCAAATATTTTACATTTAATTTTTATATATCTAGTTATTGAAAACTCCCTATTATGTTTTTCTTGCAATTTACTTTGCTTATTTTTTATATTACAGTGCATTCAGAAATTTTTAATATATTTTAGTATAAAAATATTAATTAAATAATGCTTGATGTCTTTCTTTATGAAAAATATAACAATGGAGTCATCTTGAAGAGATAAAATAATATATAAAAATAAACGTTCATACAATTTTATAACAACTTACAAATGAGAGTTTTTCAAATAATTTTTATTAGTTTAACAACTTTTTTTGGAAGCTTGTATTCAAACAAACAATCTTTTGGTGATATTTTTTCATTTGAACTCTCTGGAAGCTTTCCAAGAAAATAATCAAAACAAGGAAGGAAAACACTTAATGAATTCTTATAACCCACATTTTTTCATGAAATTTTTACTGTCAATAAAAGAACGTACTGGAAACAAAATAATATTATGCAAACTAAACAAAAGTTTAGCTGCAATGCGGGTTTGAAATAAAGGTTCGTGAGAAATAACCATAACGATAATTACAGTAACCACATTAGGGTCAGTTAGAGTATAATAATGTTACTTATCCAGTTTATATGAAAATTTCTTGTCCATGGTCGGATAACAACTTGTAAGCTAATTTCATTTTAATGACCTTCAGCCGGAAGACGATGTGATATCTCGCGTTCACTCAACGCAACCTTATCTTTAATATTATTTAGATCTACTTTTTATGGATTATTAAAACCTTAATGTTGATGAATTACATTGGACAAAGCATATTTTGTTTTAAATTTAATCTCACAAAACTAAAATTCCAATCTTTATAACACAATGAAAACTATCAGATGATTCGATTTAAATATTGAACTAATATATTCACTTACACAAATATATAGTGTGTCTTTGAATGTTATAAAACAATCAGAAAATAATTAAACACACCAAAGTTTTAACAAATAAAATAAATAATTTCTTACGAATAAAATTATAATTTATGTTGAATAAACATTTTTGATGGAGTAAATACCATGAAAAATGATATGTTTAATACCATGAAAAAAAAATATATTTCATTACATTGTTTTTGAAGTACTCAACAACACTTAACAGATTTTTACATAAATATGAAAAAAAATATCAACAGGGGCGGAAACAAACCTCCGGATTACAGTCCAGTTGTAGTTAGAATTTTTTAAAGTTAATAGTTGTAGTCTAGAAGTTAATAGAGTATAAAATGATAAATTCACTGACATAGTTACAAAACTGTAGCTCAGTTGGCAAAGGGCCGATAAAGGTAGTGTAAGATCAAATAAATATTTATCTTCTGGTATAGTTATTTTAATTACCAAATAAGCTTAACATGAATAACAGGAAAATAATTTAAATACTAAAAAGCATTCAATTCAAATCAGTTTCGTGCTAAGTTACATAATATTAAATTTCTTTGTAATAGCTCTATGAAGTTTTATAAAAAATATTGTTTGTTTATTATTTTTTTGTATATCATGTTTCTCTGTAAATCTGCTATGCATTTGTTGTTTGTATCTCGGGATACAAAAGTTCATAATTTTATTATAAGCTGTTATTATATATTCTAATATTTAATAAAACTGCTTAATAGTTGAGTTTATTTATTAAATTATCTTATTTAATACGGATAATCCTATCAAAAGCTATTAAAACTTCTTAAGGGTATGAACTATCAGATATTTTATCTGGGCTTTAACCATCACCTCCGGACCCTGGATGTAGATAGATGCCCGACAAGGGGGACCCCGGCGAGGGCCATGGTACAACAAGGCCTCAGTCTTTGTGACCGAGACCCTAAGTTCCAGCAGCCCTATACGGTCCGCCACCAGCTTAGCACGGACTGTTGCCAGTCTGGCCGCCTCCACAAAGCTCCTACCCCTCGCAGTTACGAGGGTGTCATCTGCATAACAGTACACCCTCATTCGCGGGAGAAGAGGACATCGGAGCAGCCAATCGTAGCCGAGGTTCCACAAAACAGGCCCGAGTACAGGGCCCTGTGGAACCCCACAGTTAACACCACGCCGGTAGACCCGCCGGTTACTGCCCTTCCACAGAACCTCTCTGTCCTGTAGGTACGCCTTCAACAGCCGTCGGAGACAGGGAGGCACTCCATGATACCGGAGCGCCTCGACCAGAGTCTCGAACGGCAAGCTATTAAAGGTGTTGGCGATATTCAGCGATACCGCCATGACGACGTCCCCCACGGATACTGCCTCTTGGGTCTCGTCTTTAAGAGCCTTCAGGGCATCGATCGTTGATCGACCTGCCCTGAAGCCGAACTGGGCACCTGAAAGACCGGGACGCACGTCGTCGAGGTGTGTGATGAGAGAGAGGATTCTCTCGAAGAGTTTTCCCGTCTCATCCAACAACACAATTGGCCTGTAAGCAGAAGGACTGTCGTCAGGACGTCCTTCCTTCCGCAACAGGCACAACTTCCAGGCCTTCGGAAACCGTCCAGTTGCGTATGCCTGCTAAGGCTTTTTAAAAACAAAAAGTTTAAAATTGCAAATAAATTCATTATAGAAATAAGTCAGTCTGTGCAAATAATATTTTATAAAACTAAATATTCGTGTTCAAATCAACGTGATTTCAAAAGATTTTTGCAAAATAAAATTGATTTTGATTTGTTTTGTGTACTGTTTTTGTAGTTTTTATGTTGATATTTACCATGCATTATAATTGATGTATTTTATATCTTTTATTTCCGTTAAAAGTTAAAAATGACCATATTTTTATTAAAATATATTAAATGTTGAATTTGAAGTCTACGAACTAAATAAATAAAAGAACTAGAGGTTGTCTAATTTGTTTAATATATATCAAAATGTGCCATAATTCATTACAAATACATCTTATATAAAAACAACCTTTAAACCAACAAAATAAGTAAAATCATATTTTTACATATAATAATAGTAAATGCTCGTTAAATAAATATATAAGTCAGATTTAAGTCACCTAGTAATATCGAGGGATAAATTGCAAAGTATTCGAGCGTATAATTTTAATGACGTGAGGCTTACGAGACTACGTGATCGAATTCTTATTTTATTTTTATTATCTACACTGTTTTATTATTATAATAATCATATTACATTTACAAAGCAGTTCTGAAGCCAATAATAGGTTACTTTGTAGATTATGGATTACAATTAGGTAGATTTGGGGTTCCTCAAATTAGGGATATGAAAAATATTAAAATAATATTCAATACTCATTGTGTCACATTTGACAACGTAAATTGTAAATCCTTTTTAACAAAATTTTGCAAACTATGTTCAGTTTGACCCGAACTAGAAGATAAAATCAATATCATATTATAATATTAATAATCTATTTACTTAAATAACAATTTCACTGTATTTTATAGTTTACAATATCATATAAAACACATCTTAATAGTAGCAATGTGTGGCCAGGTCTACTAATGATATGTAGATAAAAATATTTTTGATTACGAATAATAATACAATAATGTAATCATTGTTTCGTTGTGGTTTTATATATTTTTATCTTCACTTTACAATTTATATTTTACATGAAGCATCATACTGCATTATATTATCAACAGTTTAATCTCATAATCCTGATCGTTTGACTAGTAAAGGCTGCACTGCAACATGTGGTGGCTTAATGCGATTGTGGTATGTAGTACAATATGATAACGCTAAATTATGTTATAACCATCTTTTAATGTGATACAACGAGCTTCTTTCATTAAAGGTGTTAAAGTTATATTTAACCATTAGTTAAGTATTATGTAAAATAAAATAACCTGATATTTTTCAAAAGTATACAAGTAATAATACCGTCCTCAAATTTTAAAATAACATAACAATGGTAATATTTTTGTTTATTTTAAAAAGCTTGAATATAAAACGGTTCTTTATTTGACTTATTCATGTTCTTATAAAAAATAATTGTATGGAAATAATCTGCTTGCATAGTAACAAAATATGTAGTATCAAATAATATTATAAAATTGTAAAGTTGTGATGGCAGTCATATTGAGTCAAATCACATTCAAATATTTAGTACGTATATTTTGTGCTTTATAAAAAAAATAATTATTTGGTTTAATAAAAATATACAAACTCAATGACGTTTTTTTTTAAAGAATAAAATACTTTAGTCGTTTCACATTTTTTGGTAACCGAAATTTTGGTACATAAATCGTTTCGTCCTGCAATTTTTTATTTCCCAGAAACTAAGACATCCTTTGACAAGTTAAATCAATGTTTATTCAAATACTTTTTTTTTTATTTAATGTTACTCCATAATCCCTTGCAATAATAGCGATATATCAGAAAAAAAAAAATTATTCTGTATAAAAACATTGAGAAGCCACAGTACTATTCCATTAATTTAAATTCGAAAATTTATTAAATACATAAAATATATTAAACATTCCTACGTTAAAATGTTAAAACTAGTAAAAACTAGTATAACTTCAGTATATTAAGGAGACATTTACAATTCTATGCTGTTTTATCTTACGCTTAAAAGTTATCTCTTGTACATTATTCAGACAAGTTCTTGCTTCATTTCTTTTCAGAATTATTATTTTGTTTGAAAATGTTTCAACATTTTTATACAATACAATTTTTTTGATATCATTATTAAGATATTTAATTTATCTTTTGTATTTTTTTTATATCACTCATGGTTAAAAGCCTTTTTTTTACTTTCTTTGTTCTTCAACAAACAAACTTCTGAAGTTTGTGAGACATTTCCCACTTTGATAAAGTTGTTGTTGATTGAGAACATACATACGTACCATATTACTGTACTTATACTACTGTACCAAGAAACTTAATAAGTTGAAGTAAAAATTAAGTTTTTACATGATTTTCTATTAATGAAAATATATTTCATATGTTAATATTTCGTCCATTAACTGTAACTTTTAAATCTAATAAGATATCTTAGTATGAAACTGTTTGTATGGACTTATTTAATAAAAATTTGTTTCTAAGTCGCAAACTTTTACAAGATCTCCGGCTTGATAGTAAAATAAATTAAAATGCTGGAGTAAGCCTGTGCAAAACTTCTCAATTATTCAAGGCGGAATTGAAGTAATTTCCAGAATGAAAATTAAAAAGGAGCGAGCTTATCTTATTAACCCTCGGCGCACTGGCGCTTGATCAAAGCAACACCAAGTCGTATTATAAATATTTTGTAAGATATATACAAAGTTAAAAAAAGCACTTTCAACTTATACAGTTTTTAAGTTCATTTATTAAAATTTAATTCAATTTGTTTATTATGTATATTAAATAATTATTCATAGTCCCTTAACTAGAAATTTAATCTATCCTCACCAATCATTACACTACAGGAAACATAATATATAATATTCTGCATGTAATAATCATCTATGATGCACATAATTATCATGAATTTAACAAAATAATAACGTGAAACACTAACTTAAACTTTCGCTTGTCGGTGATATAAATGGAAATAAAATAAAAATACCAGCTGAAACAACAAATTCAATCAGTTAGTTAAAAAGCGTACATATCTCAATTTTTTTTAATGTAATTTTTTATCCATTTTCTTGTTCACTTTGAATCAATATTAGTGAGCACTCTAGAGAAAAAATTACAAAAATATTATGTTTCTTATTTTACTCAGATATTCAGTTATAAATAAGATTTATTACATAAATAATAGAGACGAAGCTTCTTAGCAGTCCAAGAATTCACCATGTGGGTACCAGGAGGTGTCCGGGAGGATAGTACAAATGCGATAGTAACAGGGGCCGGAGGATAAAGTCCCTGGAACTGGCGACCTAGGTATTATACACTTAAATAAGATTTGAGAAATACACCAACCTTGTCATAAAACCAACGTGGTAACTAAGATGTTCAGAATAATTCTAGTTAGATGATAGATGGACAATGTTAATTTTGAATAATATACTGTCACTAACTATAGTAGGAAATTGTTCTGGCATCTTTAAGGCTGTCTAATATTAATTTCTTATATTAGTTTCTTTTTAGTTATAAAGCCATTATAAAATATTAACATTTAAAATCGGTAATAACCCACAAAATTTAGAATTTTATCAAGGGAATAGGTGGCAATAGTGAATGAGAATTCAGTTTACATTCAGCATAAAAATAGATTAAACACTTACCTCATGCTCTCAACGAGAACCAGAAGTCTACCTAATGAAATGCGGTTACCTTTGAATCGAATACATACAATCACGGGCTCATTAGCAGTATCGATATACAGTGAAGTAAATCGGAATAACATTGATAAAATATGAAATAAACGAATGCTAATTAATTAAAATATATTAAAATATGTCAATCATTCATATGAGTATCACTCCTACATTGCACATACAAAGCCTACTTAATACATTAAATTGTACAAGAGATATTAAACATTATTTATTGAACCCTTTTTAAAATATAAATGTATTACTAACAAAAAAAAATTATAACATTTAAATGAAAATTATAGGTATATTAAAAATGTATAGCTACATTAATATTATAAACAGGATAGATTTATACAAATATCATTAAATTTTACAGATATAACGAATAAACTGAAATGCTATGTACTAAAAGAAAGCACCTTTTGAAAAAATTAGAATGTATTGTTACTAGAATGTTATTTTATCCCTTAGCACAAAGGCTATATGTTGTAAATACATAATGCATACATTTGTTTGAACCTAAAATACCGTGAATAAATAGCTAGTAAAAGATAAAAATAAATAACAATAAAAAAGATAAAAAGCTTCAGATCACGAGATAAGATAAGATATTATATGTTATTAAATATATATATATTTAATTTATGTTATTAATAACATATATATACATATATGTTATTAATATGTTATTAAATCTACTTCGTCTGTCCATTAGTCCGTCCATCGGTTGAGTAGAAATTGAGCAATCAGAGAAAACAATTTCCACTAAAGCAAATTCGCGTAATTGAAATCACAATGGAGACGAACACTGTGAATGAAAGTACGACGAAAACAATATTTGTTTTAATGTATCCTTAAGAGTAGTTTATTAAATCGCTTTATTTGTAGAAATATATTTAAGACTTTCCTTCGTTGCTTAAATATACTTTCTGCTCGTTAGCATTAAGAATATTTGATTGACGTTTTAAAATCATTTAAGATAGAAGTCATAATAAACTGGTATAGTTTTTTTGAGCATTTTATTTTATCGGTTTTTTTTTTGTTGTGTATATACGCTATAGCAAATTTTTAAATAGATTCCTTTTTAAGTGCAGTCTGTCTGATGTTAAGTATGTAGTCTACAATGTTGGACCCTTACCTAATAGAAAAATATTTCTCAAAATTTGAAAACCCCAAACTCCATTTGTTACTATCGATAAGACTATTAAACTTGAATTATTCAAATGGAGTATTAAGTTTTTATAGTTCATAATTATTTAAAACGAAATTTTACTTTGCAACGGCTAATTTTTAGTACCTAAACACAAATTATATATTATAATTTTATTTGAATATAAAGATTGCTAAAAAAATATTAATATTTTTAAAATTCTATATTACAGGCCAAATATACAGTCAATACACGCTCGAATAAACTAAAAGGGTAAAGATAGAACCGAATTGGCTTTCATCCAATCGGTGTGACCGGAAACCGCAGCAGGGATTCGCTTTAGTAACCGCTTAACATTGACTTCTATTTATCAATTTAGGAGATTCATACATCAAAATTGACAGTAAATTATTTATTTACTCAATTAAAATAACAATTTTTACTTTAAAATATTAGTTAATTAATTGTCACAAACTAAAAGTGTATTTTTATGTGTTTGGACCGAGTGTTACTAGGAGTGATATGTGCATGTCCGAAATGTAGATGGCTCTGTTCAGTTTCATTTTTTAGTTCACAACAGTGTTTACAGCAATCCCATGTAGTGCCACTGTTACTGAAATATATTAAATATAATTATTAATCATTTAATAATACTTATAAATTATCTCATGTTAAATAATCTAAAACAACTGTTGATTGTAAAAAAAACTATTGAACAAATTATCTTCCGTTTTGGCAAATTGAATGGACTTTTTAATTTCATTATAATATTCATAAGAAAAGAAAGGCATTACCATTATAAAATACATAAAAATATATAGTTACGGTAAATTTTCAGCAATCCAAGAACAAAAACAAGTCATTTTCATTCCAATAGCAAACCGCTCTTCATCCAATTCCACCCCGCCCACTGTCACCGCTACCAGGCGACCGCGGCGCATAGCTGGTGCTCCGGAATCCTCCTGGTAATAACGAAACAAATAAACAGGAATATTTTGCATACCGGTACTTTGGATTAATACTTAGCTAAAGCATGTTGAAAATGTACGAATACCCACTCAGAAAATATCAAAGTTGATTTATTTAAACAAGAAATTTTTAAACATACAGACTTAAAAGTTACAATTATTTTTTGATACCTACTAAATAAAATTGTTAGATTCTTCTTACTTTTTCTTAATTTATTTTGACCATCTTAAATTACAAGCATTATTATAATAAGATTTATATTATATTTAATTAAGATTAACTTATTAAACACGTTTCTTGCATTCGTCTAATCTGGTTTAGTCACTTAACCTGCCTTGCATTAGTTAAGATTAGTACAACCTAGTTTTATTAATAAAGTTGAAGTTAATAGTTGACCTCGGATATGAAGTGCTCTTCGTTAGTGTAGCAGAGAACTTCATGAGGATTCTCTGAAACAGATATGTCATAATATTTTCAGTAACTTTTATTGAGACAGATATGAAACAATAAATACAGATACAAGCAAATACATATAAAACATTAAAGTCATAATAGTTGAAAATAAAATTTGAAAGTTAAAGAATGTACATTTATCAGGTTTAACGAAATTTGAAAAATATTGATAATATTAAAAATTATTTTTATTTATTGATTTATTTATATACCTTAATTTTACAAAGACATTTTAATTTAAAATATGTACATAGGATAGCTTGGTTTTACTATGGTTTGAGCTTCTTTGAATAACTTGTAGAATCTAACTAATTAATAATTTGCTAATTAAATACTTTCCCAGGTAATTTGTATTTTAGTATTATAATGTTCACTTCGGATTGGTTATTTTTATTGTACTCACTTATTTCATTTGAAGCAGTCGCTTTTTCGACTACTCTCTTACATGTTTGCGTATTCACAAAACCATAAGATTCGACCGAGAGTTTATTTTGCTAAAATTTAAATTTGTAATTTAAGAGAATAAGACTACTATATTAAAAAAATTACAAATATTTTTATGTTAGGTTAAAAATATTTTACCTATTTTAATTCAAAGTAGAAAAAATATGTACTTTGAAAATTTTATTATTAAAAACTTCGATACTTCGATACGTTATAGATACACCAACCTGATCTCCCATTTTCCTTCTCCAATTGCTTCTGTAATACGACGTGGCTCTGTAAAATGGCTTAGAAGTACTATAAGTTCTTTTTGTAGATATTTTTGTATACAATCTGTTAATATTATACTGAAAATAAGCATAAAATTGTGTACATTTATAAAACAAGTATTCAAATAATATTATTAAAGCTAAACATATATTTCGTGTATAAAGTAATTGTCAATGTAAAATTTTCATTTTAATGGCACGTGGTATCACTGTTATGTTTTTGACAAATATCGTTAGTAATTAATGTATAATATTCTGCTATAACACTCTCTTATGAACACTTTATCTTATGGTTAAGCGACTCTGAATTTAATTCAGAAGTTGTTTTCATACTACTTTGTTACTAAATTTATATGACAACCTACCTTATTTTTTTCCCAACTTAATTCTTCTTCTTGGCTGTCAAAGACTGCGATGTTACTGTATCGTAATGGCCGGTGACGATATTTCTACATATTAAATTAAAAATATTGCAAAATAAACAATTACATTTCATAAATAATGGACAAAATATATTTACAGGACGTATTTCAGCCGGTGATTGTCTGAGTTGATATTTTATTTGGGTTTCAATATTCGGTGTTCTTTGTTGTATTCTTTTCAAATTTTTTTTTTTTTTTCGACGTTGCCTCTGCCTCTTATTTTTCTTTGGAGATACTTTTGATGTTTCAATTTTATGAGAAGTAATCGAATATTGTTCCTTAAATTCAAATATGTTGTTTTATAATTATCAACTTCTCTTTTGGATAAAGTCAATACAATAAATATTATCAATTTGGATAGTTTGGGTAAAACTAAGCCTTGGGTCCGAAAATAATATCATTATTTATTCAAACGTTTATATTATTAAGGATCGAAAATAATTTTAAATATGTTTACATATTTAAATATCAATGTTTGTAAAAAAACCTGATTCTATATTTTTTAACATTCTTACAATACTCTCATCTATATTCGATTTCAATGGTACATCCCGTGTTACTTTTTTGTTGCCAATTCTGGCAATTTGGCTAACCTAAAATTTGAAAAGTATATATATTCTAAATAAGTACATATGATTTTAACGTTATAATAAGTTTAATAATCAATAAGGAAACTTTTTTCTATTATATATTTTTAAATTTAATATACAGTTTATAAGAATATAAATCTATATTTATATACATATTTATAAAAAGATATGATTTTAATTTTTCGATCTTACAATATCCTCTTCTGAGTTAGATTTCCAAAATATGAAAGATGTAACTTTTGGATTATCAATATTGCTTATTCGGCCATCCTAAAAGTTTTAAATAATATGTATTCTACAAAACTAAATATTTTTATAATGTAGTAATAGTTTCCAGAATACATATGCAAGAAAAGCATTATTTTATTTTGAAATAAAGAAATTTTTGTTTACAAATTCATATAAAAATGGTTGTATAATTTAAATTTAAGACTTTTACGTTTTCCTCTTCTGAACTTGATTTCAATGTTTTATACGTTGTAATTTTTTTATTTTCAATTCTGCCTGATTGGCCACTCTAAAAAAACATGAAAAAATATTGTACGTAAGTATCTTAAACTAATATCATATATCAATTTGTAAGTGAGGCATGTTATCATTTCAGTATCAGCCATTTTATATATATTATATTATATACAAATCAATATAATTCAACATTTTTCAAAATATCTAGCCTCAAATTCATTATTTAAACTGAAAAAATATCTTGATATTGTTATCAATTATTTTATTTTAAGAAAACTTACTATAGATCCATATCTCTCCTCATTAGACCATTTCTTTATGTTCGATGTGAGCGGGAAGCCCTTCTTTTTCAAGCAAGCATAGATAAAAATATTTTAGGTAACATTAATTCATTACTTTTAAAAGCCCTATTTCATATTAAAAAAGGTTGCATTAAAAAAATAACTACAATTAAAATATCTTTGCAGATTTAAAAAAAAAATAACTTAAATATGTATATTATCAAGTGATGTCTTCCCTAGAGCTCTAAAATTTAAACTAAAGTTTTTTTGTTTTATGGTTCTAATTAATAAAAAGCAATAGCAGTTTTGATACTAACATTACTTAAAGAATAGGTTGAATATTTTGTTGTATATAATTACATTACTTATTTTGTATTGCCCCCAGCTAAAAACGGTTACATCTGAGTCTACCGGTGAGCTACTTTTTTCACGTGCTAACGGTACAATACGACCAGGTTTATCCGACATCATGCCTGCAAAGGTGTAAACGAGACACAAGTCAGCCGTCCAGCCACTATAATTTGGGTGGATTATAACTCTCTCAATAGGCAGGTATTGTTCGTATCCCGTGTCGAACATTTTCTTTGTTCCTATGACGACAAACGATGCTGTGAGCTCGGCTTGTATGTTGTCATCTTTATTTATTTTGCTGTGGAACGTATAATAATGTTGAAATATTAATTTAATGTATTCTTCTCAGTATATAGTATATTTTTAAACATGTAGTATAAAAATACCACATTTGAATTAAAATTTAGTCAGCTTTTTAAAAATATTTACTAACAAACAGTGTGCTGCTGTGATAACTACATAATCGTGAATTATTGTCCCTGTGCAAGTCTTTTTCATGCCATCTATGAAAACCACACTGAAATAAAAAGCAAACTGTTTGAAGTCGAAAATATGGTATTAATGTTTTAGTAAGGTCCATAAAATATTCTGACGATATTATTGAAAACTAGATTTTATACTTTTATGCTTTTTTCATTAGTACCTATGTGCTTATTACCACAAAAATTTTTAGCGTAAAAGTTGTAAGTAAAATGTTTGTGTGAAATTTGCGCCCCTTCGAAGTAGGAAACATATATTTTAAGTTTCGGTTATATTACAAAAATAAATGAAGCAGGATTTCATTACTGTAAATATTTATTTCTTTATAAGCAAAATCATGCTCTGGAGAATAAATAGTAAGTAATATAATATTAAAGGCTACAAAAAATACCACTTACTCAATAATGGCGACAAAAGAATATAAATCTTCTGGAGTAATATCATCATCTTTATCAGATTCGCTTTCTTCTGTAACAATTATCTTTGATTTAATTCTTAAATATTTTTCAGCTTATTTGAGAGTGTGAGTAGTAGCGTTAAGTAAAATGTTTTTTTTTTTTTTGCCAAATAAAAAAATTGGTTTGTGACATTATCAAGATCGGGATAATACTAAAATACTGTCATGTCGTTTCGTCATGAAATGAATTGACTATTAACAATACTAAAAAATAGGAAGATATATCAACGAATCAATGTTGAATGTTCTCTTTGTCAGCTAACTCACGTGCTTATTTGCAAACCCCGCTCCCGATGCTAATGAGTGGACGAACTGATCAGGTAGATACGTGAGAGTGAACATCCTGAACTGTCGTGATCTGAGTCCGTATTTTCGCTTATGAAGTTATTATGTTTGGCACCGAATTCGAATATATAATATTAATTATTCAGAAATTCGCATTTTGAAGCAGTTTTTTCTTTCCAAAATGTAATCGAGATAACAATTTTTTTTTATTAAAAAAATATTTCTTTTCGTGTAAAATAAAATATTTTCTTTTTTTTAAATAACTTGTTATCTAAAGCCGAGAAATTTAAAAGCTACTGTTTCATAAACCTAATTTTAAAAGCTAGTTAATTATGAAATAGTAACTTGTTATTGTTATTATTTCATAATAAACAAGCTTAATTAAGATAAAAATTAACTAAGCTATTTACGTTTGAAAAGAAATAACACTAACCTTGCTCAGATTTTTTTTCACAATTTATCAAAACAAAACCTATTATTATTACACAAACTATACGTAATCCGTTATCGAAGAAATGCATTGCGATAAAAAATTCATTCTCAATTTAAAGAAGCTATGAATTTGCAAACGTACTTTATTCAAATAAAATTATTTTTTATTAATGAAATTTTACAAAACGTTTTTAATATTTATTAGTTTGTAATAAGTTACTATAAACCTTTATAACTATAATAAAGCTTTATTGTATTTTCATTTTTTTTCACATATTTATATCAAAATGAAATTTTAGTTAAATTATAGACAAAATACAATATTTATTTTAAACTAAAGTTTAAGTGAAAAGGAAAACAATTTGCTGCCGGTTGAAGTGAAAATAATTTGTGCTGCAAATAAGAAAAGATTTACTGCTCGAAAGACCCCTGACATTAAATTAGTTACACTCCACTTTAATTAAGATTTTAAACAGTGGCTCAATAATTACATTATAGGCTTTCTATCCACATTATTATATAATGTGAAATAACTTTAATTTTATTATTATGCATTGAACCGTGATCTCCAAATGACTTGTTTGAGGAGAGGGCTGTATAGGTGAAGTAGTGGAAAGAAATGAGTAAAATCTAAATAAAATATATTATTCAATTCGAATCTAGTTGTTGCAATAAAATAGCAATATTTAATTAAAATCAACAAATTAGATAATAATTTCTCATATTAACAGACCACAGTATATATATATATATTGTGAAATATTTAAGTTGACTTGTTCTCACCGTTACTCTATGTTTCTATTAAAGGAAAATACACATGGCAGAGTGCCAAAACGACGAAATATTCTTGAATCATATTATACGACTTAGTTGGAAATTGTAGTATCAGGGTTTCCACTGCATGAAAATAGAATATCATGGACGAACCAATAAGTACCTTTTTCACTTCTTATACTTACTTACATATTATAAATAGTATTAAGATATTAAGAATTATTATTATGTCTTAAATTTATATTTTATAATTTTGTTTTGGTAATTTTAACATAAATATAAAATATCCATTAAAATTTACCAATGTAAATTATTATTTCAAGTCCCACTCGTTGTTCATTTTTCGACAAAAATGTTGGCCTTTTAAATTGATTGCAGACCTACCTGGCCCCATCAACGCGTACAAACTAATGAAATATCATTGAGTGACATACCTTTGAGTCGACACATTTATAGAGTCATTAGTGATATTGATTTCAATTGCAACATGTGAAAAAAAAATTGATTCAGAACAATTGATAGCACTGAATTAAATTAAAGTCATCGTTTTTACGATTGATATAGAAATATTATTTTTGAAACTGTAATGGAATGTGATTACATTTTATGGGAAAGTTATAGTGATACTGTTGAAATAACACAATATTAAAAAAGAAGAAATATATAGTCATTGAAGGATATACAAAAAAAAAGATTGGCTGTCGTCCAAGCTGTGCGACGGGAAACCGCAGTCGGAATTTTCTTCAGTTTCATTTAATGTTGACATTTATTTATCAATTTAATTCATACATATATTAAATTGCTATTCTTCGTTCGATTGAAATAGTTTTGAACGAATAATATTATTCATAACGTACGATTATTTTAAGAACATGAAAATGAAATTTATTGAAGATAAGTTTATTTTTTTATTTAGTATAAGGTTAATAACTTAACGCTATGTTGTAATTAAAACTATTTGTTGACCCAAAAGAGAATAACTCACTTTTTTAAGTCGAGTAACAGACAAAGTAAGTTATGTCTGTTCCGTATATAATATAAATTTACTTTTATATTCTCTATATAATTGTGTCTACTATAAGTCTTCAAAAATTTATCGATATTTTTATAATAATGTTTTATAATAACGATAAAAATGTTGAATATTGTTAACATTATTTTGGAAATTGAAAAATGATAATAAGAAAATTAAAAATTGGAAATTACGAATACGCAATTTATTACACAGAATTTCGAGAGTCTTATAACAAATTTATTGTTTATCAGCTTACTGTCATGGCTTATTTAAATCTTGCACAAGTCTTATGCTAACTGAGACGCACAATAGGAGTTTATAACATTTTGCTACTACGGTAAAGTCACAAAACTGATTAAACGAGTGTCATGTCAGATTTTCAAACTTCAATTATAACTAAACTTGTTTGGACAGTTTTAAATAGTCATTTATAAACACTCTTGGTACAGTCAGCTTCAAAAGTTGATGTCCATATTTAAAGTTTCAAAATAGTTATACACTATATTACGTCAAAACTGCTGAACATGACAAACGCCAATATTATAGCTATTTTTAACTTTTAATATGGTCATCGAATTTTGAAGCTGACTGTACATACATATATACACTTTAAATACACACTTCACATTTATACAGTAAATATTGAATTTTTAAGATCACATTAAGGGCAATATGTCGCTAAAGTTTTATTAACTTGCTATTTTATCATGGTGTTATTAAGACCACACTAATATTAGAGCCACAATGTTATAATTTATATTGATGTAACAATACAATAGCACGCGTTTTATTAATACAAACAATAATATATATACAACCAATATATATATATATTTGTATGCGTGTAATGTTATAATGTCAGCTCTCAATTCGATATAGGGGATACTAACGAACGCTACATAGATCGGTTTTAACGATATAGCATTGAAATCATTGAAGGAAGCATTTCAAAATATATGAAATCTGTATGAAGATTTTTATTTTAAATATTTTTTGGCGCAGTGCGTACTATGTTTTGTTTCATAATATAAAAAAAAAATTATAGATTATAATTTTTCAATATTTTTTGTAATTTTAATTTAATTATTGTAAAACGAAATAATTGAACTTCGTAATGAAACTGAATGGACATTGTTGAGCGACGCGTTTAAGATGTTAAAAAGCATGTCGAAAATAGAATTTTATCTAGGCAGATGTAATTGTATTCTAGTTAACTACAGTGTAGTGAGTAAAAAGACAATTTTTAGCAGTCCATAGTTTCTTTGTCTGGGTGCTTGGCCTAACTGCTACCTATTTGCTATCTGCTAGTGAGAGACGCACACGGCAGAGCCTGAGACTTGAAACCCAAGTGTAGGTTTAAAGGTCCTCTTTAAAGTTCGCATTCAAGAGCAGTGTTATCGTACACGCTAATTTCGATACCCAACCAAACTTGATATGGATTAACAAATGCTGTCTTTTAAACACATTCCAAAAATTAACTAATATTTAAGAATTTTTGTAGTTTTGGTCGGTAGGCTAAGCGAGAGGCATTAAATTAAAATTATTATCAAAATTATTAGACACTACAATTGTGCATAAATTTAAAAGAAAAGAAAAAAAAGGCTTAAATTTAAAAGAAACTGGCTGCCAAAAAGGAACCAATATCCGTGTCCATTTAAAGAGTACGGCTAGTAGAAACTACATTTTTCATATAAAAACTATGAAAAACGTAGATTCTACTTTTCCTTAAAATTTTTTTTTTACTTCATAAATCTTTTATGTAACAAGTGTAAGTATCTTAATCAATTTTGAAATTGAGATAAACACACCTAGAAAGAAAAATGTCGTGCATTTTTGAGGTTTGTTATAATAAGTTTCTATTTATCTAGTACTTTTTTCATATATATTTTTTTTATAATTTTATATCGAAACCATATATTTATTTTACATATTGGAATCATATATTCAGACTAAATTAAAACGAAAACTTAAGCATTGAAAATTATTTAGATACAAAAACAAATCAACAGAACGGAATGCTACACAAAAGAACAAATCAACAGAATGGATTTGAAATTTTCTGTTTTTCTGTGCAGACATCAAAATTACTTGATGATTTTGATTATTTATTCTATGACATTTACTACGGTATTATTATCTTAGGCACCTTGTAAATTTCTAGGAAGCTATTTATTCTAGAAAACTATTATTCTTACTTATAGCAAACTACTCAGATTTTCAATTAATTTAGTATAGTATTAACTCATCATTTGTGTCAACATAAAAATGCTTTTCATTATAAATTATATCATAATATTCATCCAAACCATTTATTTATTACTTAGGTTATAATAAAAATAAAATAAAATAATATAAATTTGTATTCAACCATAAAATAAATAATACGTTTTTCATTTAAAACATACCCGAAAATAGGAAGAAAAAGTATTTGAAGGAAAAACAATTTAATAAATATACCAAGAAAACGTAAGATAAATTCCAACTCTTTTCCAACTAAAAGGTTTTCTTTTGACCTAAGCTTAATCAAACCTTGGGCTTCAGTTACAAACTTTTTTAAGAACTCAGTCGTTGAAACTTAAACGAAATATTTTAAAACAAGTAACATACCACTTAATTTTTTTTAATTTATTACCACATTATATACGTTTCTAGATATAAAAGAAGTTTATCTTGTAGTAGCGGAATAACATTATCGGCCAATACGTGACTTTACAGCCTATTTTAAACTGTTAAGATGGTATAAAATGATGTCTGAATATATTTAAGAACATGTTTTGCAAAGTTCACCTTATTTAAAACAAATAAAATGGAAAAAAAAATATATCGATACAGGAGACAAGAGACAAAAGGTATTTAGTAGATATTTATTTAAAATATTATCTAATTCTATTAAACAATATTTTATTATAAAATTTATAGCAAGATGTAATCAATTTGGCTTACATAATATCGGAAACCGCAACTTCAGTGATAATGATAATAGAAGAAGAAGAAGAATAAGTAGAAGAAAGAGTAAAACAATATAATTTTTCAGTCTTATTTCAAGTTTATTATAAATAGAGATATCTTATATAAAATTTTAATATTGATTTAGTTAGAAGAAGACGAACCCATTAGGTCCCAGATTTTCATAACGAGTTCGAAGCGTAGTTGAATCAAAAATTCTGTACTAAAGATAGTGTGAGATTGGAGGCACCGAGCATTAAAGTGGTAGTGTCGTACAAATCTTCGTCGGCTTTGCTAATGTTTGTAAACACACTTATTTATAATTTATTTATTTATTAATTCGAAGTGGTTGTATGATTATGATGAACTATAACTTATTCAAAATAAACCTTATGAAAAGAAGAATATTCATTATTTATTATTTCTTTCTTTTCTACTTTGAATCAATGAGAGTGATCACTTGCGTACGTTAAATGGCTGGACCAAAGATTCTATTTTAACACCACAGTTGTTAAAATAAGCCTTTCTGTTAAGACACTCTCCGACTTAGAGTTAAGGCTTCTAGGGTTCCAAACGCGGCCCATTAAAGGCGCGTTTTAAAATATTAACGTAGAAGAGTACGTACGTTAGTCATCACGCATATTATACAAGATAATAATAACTATAGGAGACCGAATTAAAATATATTATTAATAATGCAAAAAAAGTTTTTGCTATCGACTTGTTTTAAAATATATGCAGAATTTATACTAGGTCCACGCAAGCGGGGTAAGCTTCGCGACGCAGTCGAGCGTATCAATGTCTAGAGTTAAATATTGATATTTATTTATGGATAAAAATTATGATTTGATGTCAATACTTGTTTTCCGCAAATTTATCATTGCAAATAATATTAATCGAAAAGGATAGAGAGAAATGGGAGAATAAGTAAAAAAAAATAGTTAAAAAAATCGGTCAATAAAAAATAGAGTGGAGTTGTTTCCTAGTTGACATCTCACACACGCCTGAAGTGAAAGCACGTGAGACGCCTCTGAAGTAGTGTGGTAGGAACGGCTGCGAGCGCGAAACAAAAGCGTTCTATATGTTAATTATATGGGACACATTTTAGCAATTATCTCAAAAACTACAATTACGATTCGGCTGATTTTCAATTCAGACAGACTTTGTTCGCATGTGTGCAAGATTATTCTCATTATTCGCATGTGTGCAAAATTTCGAGCGTATAGCTCATAAATTGAAGGAGTAGGGTAACAAAAAGTTGAAAATTTGACTAATAAAGAGCTTCGCTTCGCTCAGCTCAAAAGTAGACTCACTATTTGTATTCAAACCACGTTTGTAAAATAAATTCATCTTAAACAAGATAAATTAAATGCGGTAGTATAAATTTATTAAAAAATAACCGCGGTAGTTAAATGAGAAAAATTTAATTTCAGATATCCATTTTCGAATCGCCGGGGAATCTGATATTCTTTTCCTCCGTTCTAATTAGATTAAGCGTAAAAAAGGAAATATTTTATAGTTGATCAGTATTGAATTACAAGAACGAATTAATGAACAAAGAAAGAAATAAAAAAGGATTATTTAAAAAATATTCTTGTTTTTTTATAAAATCCTGTTTTATATTTTACTAGCTGCTGCCATCGACTTCGTCTGATCTTCTTGATAGAGCTTTGTTACACTTATAGAGTAGATGTATGTATAATAAGATATATATAAACTTTTTACTCTCGCACGGGTAGCGGCGGCTACAATTCAATAATCCGAATAGCTTGCTTTGTTTTTATTTCATATTCCTTACTGACCAACACCAGTAATTAACACGCATGTGAAAAGTATACTGTATTCTCCATGAATTTTTTTTTATTACGAATTTGTAAAACATACATGAAACCTTATTCAACTTAGTCTTATAAAGTTTATTTCAGTTTTAAGATTGAAATCCTTTATTAGCTGAAATATTTAACTTAGATAAATGGTGTCGTGGAAATTATTGTAAAGGTTAAACTAATTAACATTTTTGGTCTAGCTTATATGAATATATAAAAAAAAATTTAAAAACGGTTTTTTAAATTATTTTAAAATACAAATGTGATAACCGATATGGCTTTATTTTTATTACAAATATATTTGTATTGTTGAAGTTATGCCTCATTTATTTTATTATATTTGGTCATTGTAATTATTTAAGGAGCTTTGGAAAATATGTATCATAATAAATATATGCATACTGCGCCAGACTTATAATGTCAGCAGATTAATATCGTGATTCTAATCGTCTGACCTATAAAGGTTTTACTACAGCAACATGTGGTAGCTTAATGCGATTGTCGTGAAATGTAAAGCCGAATATAATGCCTCATAAAAGTCTCGTAATGTTGTTTTGTTCTTGGTTAAATAAAATACTTTTAACTACAATTTGAACGTTTTAAGCAAATGTAACTTTATCAATATAAATATAGTGATATATTAATAACTGGTTGGAATATATACAATGGTATGTTTCAGTAAGCAGTGTAAAAAAGAAATTACAAAACCTCTATAGATTAACATAATATTGAATCAATAACATGTTTATCGATTCCCTTTTTCTTCAGCATCGAACTAATTTTTTTTATTATAAATCAATATGAATAGTGTAAACATAAAAATATTAAAAGACAAAGATGTTAAAAGTTTAACAAATACTATAAAATTATAGGAACCAATAAAATAAAAACTAATGTTTTGTGTTCTGGTATCAAGTAAAGAAGTTGCTTAAAGCTATTTTACAATCCCTAATAAATTCTAGGAGAAGAAAAAAGACATTAACAGCAAGAACACTTTCTTTACGATTTTTCCAAATAAATCAAATAATAAGATGAATGGGAATTATGAATTTAAGTGATTTAAATGTGATATATATTAAATATTTCCAATATTAATGAAAGCGAGAAAGTAACCTTTTTGGCCCTGATTTTATGCAGAACAGATGCTTTTTGTAAAAAACTAAAGTATTGCTCCTGGTCTGAGGTGCTAATAACTAAGAAATCAAACTCTAAAGTTCTCGCTCTAGACTAGGGACTCTAGTTCATGAAGACATTCATAAATCTAACGGGCCAATCAAATCCAAATATCCAAATTTGTGCTACGAATTAATTCCAAACATTCATTGTTAAGCGGATGAAAGTACTAGGAAAGCAGTATGTTCAGACCTTGCACTCTCACAGGAAAATCTGATTGAGTAACCAAAAAAACTTATGTCGTCTATTGAGACCTGTTTATGTAAGGTTTTGGATTGGGTTAAATTGAATCTGGTTTAATTACAAATAAAGAATTTCAAAAGAAAAGAAACTCAAAAGAAACAAGTTCTACCATGCTTTCCATTAAAAATAACCAAATTTGTATCTAAGAGCTCGTCTAAAGCTCTGCCCAAAATGCCTCACCTAGTATCGAAGTATTTTGCCTCGATAATTTGAACCATTTTCATCCTCGAGGTTATCGGAACACCAAGATATCCTTAATGAAATTGGGAGTGATCAATAGACCCTTGGACCGGGACACCTCAATATCTATTAGATTGTCAGTGACCCCGTACTCTATGAAAGGCTATTTTCATTATCGTTGCATAGAAATATTGCATCTCTATGCGTTTTCAGTAGCGTTTATCATAGATAGATTCGCATTTATCCGAGAGGTTTTAACGCTATCCCCGCTGCCGATTCCCATACACTACACGCCACTTACTTCTTGCAATATCATACCTACTACTTGAATATGTAGACATTTTGAACTTGCTTATTTAGAATATATTTTATATAAAAGTACAAGTCAATTTTAAACCATTTAAGTATAATAAAATATATGTATTGCGAACTAACAACATTCAATACAATTGTAAGCATCTAATAAAGTATTAATACAATAATTTGTAAATATTTTTTCATAGAAAATTTACGTTACCTAAAAGAAACATTATTTATAATGACGTCAAAATATGGTAAGTTATATAATTATTAATTTGCATGTGTATTACGTGAGTCAAATTATATTATTAATTCGAAGAGATTAAAGGTTTAATCACAAAAAAGGTTTTGTTATTATAATATTCAAAACAACCCGTTAACATAACAACCTAATAGATTAAAATATTGAATTTTTATATTGTAATCAATTATTTATGGCGTGCTTTTTCAAATTATGTATTCATATTAAAATTAGTTCTTTATGAAATACAGATATTTTTTTAAAAATTCTTTCGGCTAGAATTAGATCAATATGAGATTGCGTATGTCCTAAGCCCTATCTTCATTTACTTGATGGATAATTTGTATTATTTTATTAACAATTAACTAATGCACTACTTCCAATTGAAGGTAAAACTTATTAAAACTAATATTTAATTTTCAGCAAAAAAGTGCTCATTTTACATAGATTTAGCTTGAGTTTTCCTTTTAATTTTATTACGAATAAAGGATAATAACATATTTCATCTATATATAGTCTAATTCGCCCGTCATCGTATATTTGTATTTGCATTATTGTCATAACCACATAAAAATTTTGCTAATATTAAATGTTTATACAAAATCTTAATTTATTTATACGAGGTCCTGCATGCTAGCAGGAAGTTTATTCCTATAATTATCAGCTAAAACTTTAAAGCCCATTTCTTATACCCTTGACTTATTATTCACAACAACTTTAACAGCGCGATGAATATTGCGAATCATGCGAATGTACTTACGACTGAGTCCTATTCAAATTAGTAACTTTCCCCAAAGTACTTACAGACATAGAAGAAAAAACCTTGGATTTAATTTCAAGTTTCGAAACAATTTCTATCATCATTTAATCTACTTATTTTAAAGCATATTGCCACTTGATTATATAAGTATATTACTAGATATATATTTTAAATTTGTATATAAATATTTACTTGATACAAAGAGTATCAAGAGTATTATAATAGTAACATTGTGCTAGAGTGACACAATAATAATGGTATATAATTTCATACAGACTGACATGCTACCAACAATGTGATTCCTGTGCCATTGATTTTGGAATGGCGAATAAGACTTCTAGAATTAAAAAGCGTGAGAATAAAACTACCGCCTAAAACGAATGCCCATGCAATAAGACGTCAAGAGATCCAAATTTCCAGATTGTTGTTAGCTATTTTTGTTAAAATATTCAACTCTTATTAATATGTAACTGAATCTCAAGCAATAGCGAAGTTAAAAATTATGAATTTTGATTAAATGTTATTGTTTTTGAATATTCTATTTACAATCATATTGTAGAAAAGAAATAATTGTTAAATTGGGTATAATATTGACCATCAGGAAAAAAAAAATCGATTAGAATTTGTACTTTAAAATTTAGCAAACATCGGTATCCTATTCTCATTTTAAGATCACATAAATGCAAAGCACGTATTAACTATATAACATATCATTGAACTTGAAATAAGCAGATAAGTAAGTAAGTCAACCTTTTTAAGATTCTGTTACAAGATTGTATAATTTTTTTATATATAATTAATTTAATATATTTTTATTATATTATTATTTCAATCGTTTTACAAAAATTATATTATATTCCTAATTATACTCGTAATTATTTTGACAAATAAAACTTAAGTACATAAAGTACCTTAAGCACCTTCAAAATAACGTACAATTCTATTAAAAAATACATCCTATTTATATAAATCTTTTAGAAGGTTGCAATCAAGCTTTATGAAGATGAGTTTGTAAGCGCCTTCAGGCCTTTTCTCAATGTTTGGTGTATCTTACTGGAAGTAGAACCACAGCTTATTTGTTATTATGTTGAATTGTAACATCTTTAATTTTATCATCTCAGTTTAGTCTAGATATTTAAAAACGTTAAATGCTTATGACAATGAGATAAACTAATTACATATTCCCTAAATATAAAACCATAACCAAACACATTGAGTGGAACGCGTTTAAAATTTGTGCTGTTAATGTATACGATAATGATAATGCTTGATAATAAAAGTATTATAAGACTAAAAATTGCCAATAAAATATGTATTTCTTTAGGCTTTCTGATGTTATAGGGACCTGTTTTTGTTGTTTTAATATAAATAAATTATTTTCGTTATATAATTTCTAATATATTAATAGGGTTAAACCTATTTTTAGTCTAGTGATTATGGGAAGATAGCTGAACATTTTCAGTCTCATTTTGATGAGTGTCAGTCGTTAATGTGCATTTAAATAAATAGAACAAAAAAACAATAAAAAGTTCCATTATTTTTACGCCAAATGTAGGTGAATGAGTTGCGGTTTACAATGAAATGAAACCATTACAAACCTGTCATAGGTTACAAAATTTTTAAAATATCTGTTTCGCAGGCAGTCCACTAGTATTACTTATAAATTGTAGCCGAAAAAGTAAAAGTTCAGTTATAAATGTTATTTATTTATTTATTTATTTAAAAGATACAAAATAAATTACACTATTTTAAACCTTATTAAACCTATTATTACTAGACAAGAAGTGAGTGAATGCTTAAGATTTTCGTATGAGTTTGACATTCGAATATAATAGTGAAACAGATGTAAACGTTTGATGGTCGGATAGTATTCCTCGAATTTGCACGACATTTTGTGATTCAATGTTGTTATCTCCATTACATCTTTATATAGAATAAGAAATATATAACATACTTATTTTACCTTTATAAAATAGCTTATATTTTAATTAGAAGAAAATCTACCAGTTTTTTAAATATACTATTTCTTTTTAATGGTTTTTGTTGTAAAATATATTTAAATAACAATAAATGACTGCCTCATAAAATACATTTCATCTAATTCGTCCAATTAGGATAATTGAATAATCATGTTCGGTTTCAAAAATCGATAGTTTCTATATTCTAAATAATAAAAAATTATAACTGCAATATTTATATGATTACAATTAGTCTTACACGGTAAGATGATTCAAATTATAAATTGAATGAAAGATAAATCATATTTTATTAGAAAAAAGCTTTCTATTTATAATTCTTATTTTAATACATACATAAAATAATACAAGGCTTTTACGTTCCGTATATAAAATAATATTAGGAATTCATGCCTTACGTTATTTTCAGAACATTTTGAGTTTCCAAGTATCAATATATTACGTCTTGTTTCCCAAAGAGAAAAGTTTTTCAACACTGGGAAGTTAGCGAGTTTGTGTGTATTGGCTTACGAGTTTTCACGCTTCTAATGGTGTCACGTCCACATACGTAATTGATGTCATCAAATGTGGTATTAAGCTTAATTTTTTGGCAATAAATATTTATTTTTATGTTTAGATTTTTTTTTTGGGTTTTGGCATCGTGCGATTCTTTCATAGTAATTGTACATATAGCAAAATTTCGAAAACTTTTAGGTTAACAAAATCAAGTTTAGTTACCAAAAAAAGCAGCTCTATATAAATATTAAAAACGTAGATCATCAATAAATGCTATTGTGAAGTATAAAATAATCCTTTAATATTCTACCTATAACACAAAAATAAATAAAATATGTCAAACATGGTATTTATAGTTTCAATATTATTACTTTAATAACACAGTGTCCGAATATAACTGCACAATGGTAACTAAATCTCAGGGGATTTATTAAATCATATTACCATATTGATATGATATGGATATGAATTATCTTGAATTTTACATTATTAACGACTAACCAGTGAAAATAATATTTCAAATTATAATTCTTGCTCGAGCGACTTATACATAGGTAAGGTAATATATGGGGTACTGCTTTCATTTATGGGCCTGTTCATTTTCTATGTCTATTTATCGTAACTTTATGTAGTTTCCTCATTTATAATGGATTTAATGGATATAATGGATATCTTAAGATATAATCGCATTCTACATGCATGCATCACTGCATTCCCATCTTGTCGTAGCGTAGCATTCTTCAAAAGTACGATTCTCAAGGAACTTTCTGCTAATCACCTACATATGGAATGAACTTTCTTTTTAGGGTTTTTTGTGTTTGATACGATTTTGACATCGTCAATTAGAGTAACTATTCCATTGCAAAAGACAACAACACTTTTGGGCATCCTTTGGTAGTAGATGAAACCGTAGGCGATGGTTATCACTTACCATCAGATAACATACAAAATAATATACAAATATCAAGCAACAAAAGAAAATAAAAATTAAGACCTACATTTTTTTACAAATATGAGAACAGCACGACACAAAGGAAATTTTGGGGGATTAAATAAAATGGATAAGACAACTTGGGTAAGATTTACAATGAAAGCAAAATCCATAACACAAAGCCTACATCAAAATGAGAAATATATATACCTCAAAACAACAGAGGCTTTGACATGGGTCGAGCAATGTATGAAGCGTTGGTAAAAGAATAATTTAATATAATCATAATAATACACATATTATTTATTTAAATTTAAAAAGTTTAAGTCAGAATCATCAAAAATATTTTCTGTCCAACAAATTTCTGTCTCAATCAAAATAAGATAATAGAATGTTTTCGGTCTAAAATAAAGGTCTGTATTTTTGTTAAATTACAAGAAAAAAAGGAAATTGTCTATAAAGCTTATAAAATATTTATATTAAAACTGGAAGTGTCCTATAAATTTGAAGCATTATTATTTCATACGTTTTAAAAATAAGATTTATTTATTCCATTATCGCATAAAAAGTGTAGCTTATTTTAAAACTATATTAATCTTATTTAAATTTCATAAAAAGATCATACATAATATTCAAAATCAAATATAAGGTATTTTTATTTGTACAGATTTTAAATGACATAGTTATCAGATTAAATTCTGAAATGCCATAATAATAATGAACATTTTATGGATAATTTGTTTTTTTTTTTTTACAATACGTCAGTTTAATGCTTTTCGAATTACTAATATAGTAGAAATGAAAATCTCTATTTTATTTTATAATAAAAATACTAAAGACAATCCAGTAAAATTCTCGTTAAATTTAGAGTCTTTTCGACTATCTTATTTACATAGCCATTTCAACACGATTTACCTTAATCCAGATTGGCGGACAAATAAGCTCCGCCCTGTTCTCCGGGGATTGAAGAAAATCCGCATAATAGCGTGAGCTCGGCTTTTCCATGTCCTACAAATGGAATTATTGCATATCGATGGAAACTTTTTCACTTTAAATTTAACGAGTAAAGGTAAAATTTGTAAAAATAACTGCTCACATGACTTTTAAACTCTACAGTACGTTAAAAATCTTCAGAAACATCCAAACGAATTGAACCTCAGGCATAAGAAAATTGGAGTTCAATCACGAATTGAGTATAATTTCGTTTTCGATTATAGATATGGTGCATTGTTTTATAATAAATTGGTCAGCATTACACAATTAATAAATTATTCACTGATTAATTTTAGTATATCGACCACATCAGTCTTAGGTAAGTTTTTTCATATGTTACAAGTTCAATAATCTAATTTTTATTACATTATTAAATTATTAGTAAATTTATTGTATGAACGAAGAAATTAGTGTACCTTTCCATTAATTACAATTCCGTAACAGCCTCAATTGTATTACGCATTCACGCAGCATATTATTCCGCTGTATATAATATATGTATTATACAGAGCGCCGAAACTCACTGATGATTCAAACACGTTTCCATTGTACTAATTTTGATTCAATATGAATAAATGTAATTCTGGTACATTATGCTTTGATTCTATTATATACAAATGGAAAATAATTATTACGATGCTATAAGAGGATTTATTTTTTGCTACATAACGAAATGACTTTAATATATCTATAATTTCACAACTTTGATGATCTTAAGTTAGATGAATTACTGTTTTTTTACCAGTTGCACCTAATATAAAGATAAATGATTTATTACGAGAATAATTTATCGTAAGATACTTCTTATATATTTTTGTGCCTATTTCGTCATCTTCTTGTTTATTATTAAAAACTTCATATATCTATCCGGCTGTATTCACTGTCATTTTATCAGAATTCGCCAAACCAGCTCCGAATCCATTCGGGGTCCTTATGCATTAGCTCACAGTATGGTTCACCATAAAGCAAAAGCTAATCACCTTTACACTGAAAAAGTATAATCAGTTGAATTTTGTTGTAATTTTTAAACTTAAATGCAATATTATTCTTATAATATATAAATTTTATAAATTTAAACTTAATCGCTTACAAATGAAAGACATAAAATTTTTCAGGTATAAATAAAAACTTAAACCACATATGAAAATTAACTTAGAAAAAATATTATTATAACTAAATAAATAATCTTTTAAACTACTATAGCAAGAAAAGCAGAAAATCCTTAAATTTATTTTCTCGAATATACATATATTTCTTTTTTATATAATTTGTCTTAAACTAACTTTAAATTTTTAGCATTAATGCTGTATAAAGATAAGTTTGAATATTATATTACAAACTTGTAGTGAGTATATTTAAGTATTTTAAGTAAATATTTTTTTAAAATATAAGTTCGATATAAAGATTACACCTAACTGAAATAACAATAAGTGTTAAGATGGCGACAATGACGTCATAACGTGATATTAAATTCAAATACATCTCTGTCGTTTGTATCGATAATAGAAACTCTGAGAAGCGTTATTGAAAGCTAGACATTGCCTGCATCATTAGGTATACAGTTGGCGTCAATAGCTGTCCGGAATATCAGGTTGAACATGAATTTTAAACGATATTGCGTCTATTATTAACACATTTCTTGCATTTCTTACCGAGAATTTCAAGGTATATGGAAAATTTAAATGAGGGAAACGTGACGGACGTGAATTGGATCATTTGTAAAACTGAATAATTTAGGGTATGTTTATAATAACTGATAAAGAAGTTCGATTCTATATAAAAGATAGAAAATAAAACAAAATAACATATATATATATATATAAATATATATATATATTTAAACTTGATCAGATGGTTTATCTGGACTCATAATGTATTTCTAGAGACTAGTTTCATGTGAACTTTTTTTATGAATGAACTTCTTTACTGGATGCTTTCAGATCGAGTCGTCGTTTAAAACATCTAAACCTTGCGCATTAACTTGTATTCTCGTCCAATTCCTTATAATTTTGTGGTATGTAGAATGTTGTAACATTAAAAAAATATGTATTTAAAATTTCGTATTACATTTAAAGAGTTAAAATATATGTGTACTTATATATCTTTTTTGATATTATAATATATTCGCCTTCTTTTTCTTAATACTAAAATACTATCTGTCAACACATAACTTATTAGTTTTTTATATTACTTTTCATAATATATGAATAATAAACGACAAAACGCTTATTTTTTTAGTACACAATGAATTTTTAATGAAATTATGTAATTGTTACAATTTTGGTTTTTGTATTACAATTTTTTCTCTATACATAAAAAGTCCCTATGTTCGAATTAATTATACTACTCACTGAAGAAGTCGTAAAAACAAATATATTATACGTAATTTATTTTACCTCTCTTCCTTTTTATTATACAAAGAGCCATAAAAAACAAAGCATCTCTTGAGACAGTTTAGGCATTTTTCTGTCTAATCTTCGGATATTCTGCGACGACTAATTTTATTTTCTTAGAAGAAAAAATATTAAGGATTTACAAATTCAAGCTTGTTGTTATATAGCATGTATTGAAATTCTAATAATTTTTTTTTTCTTCATTTTTGTATCAAAATACAACTGACATAATGCTAATAATATACAGAAAAATAACAACATCTAAACAACTATTAAAAAACTATTAAATAATATGTTTATTTAAAAATAAATATGTGTTTTTTTCCATTATTGAAACATCTGTTGTTACATTTGAATCTCTTAATTTTTGTTCATGTCGTTGAACTTTTGGTCTAGGATTGGTATCTTTCCTATAATAACTATAGAAGTTTTTTAATGTTTGTATTTTTAACCTCAGATTATATTATTGTGTATCAAGAAAATGACAGAATCTCCTAAACTATATGTATTATAGATTCAACCTATTTAAATAAGTATAAACTTTTAACTTTAAAAAAAATCTATAATAGAATATAAAAAATAAAAGTGAGATTTTTTTAACCCTTTTATTTTTGAATGATATTGAATGTCTTAGGTCGCTCACTTTTGGACGTAATATAACTTTGGAAGTAGAAGCCGACCTAGAGGAACTGATTTACAAAACGTATTTTGTCTACATCAATCAATGTCAACTGTTCCAAAGTCTATAGCGACCTTCTAATAACATTCTTGCCTCAAGAATACTATTATATTGGATTTACTATTGTTTTCGAAAATCGAGTAAGTAACGTCGGCTTTATAAATTTAAAAATGTCTGCAAGAATGGTTAGAAGATACTTTTATATGTTACTTTAATAATATTTGTACATTTTTAGTTTAGTACAATGGAAGTGATTAGGTGATAGTATTTTCTTAGATTTTCACGAGAACACATTTGAAATAGAACTATTTTTACGGATTATAACTCGCGTATAATTTGGTTACATTTTAATTTTAACCCGACGTTTCGAATGCTTTGCTGCAATCGTGTTCACGGATAGACGAGATGTAAGTGAATAGGTGATTTTATTATATTAGAATGACTGGTTAGATGAACAGATCACATTGCACTTTTTTAATATTAAAAGCTTAAAATAATTGTAATAAATATTATTACGCGACTTGAATAAAGTGATAAATAGAAGTCAAATACTATGAAGTGGTCCGAAAAACAAATTAGTGCTGCGGTTTAGTCTGGCGAAATGGATAGGAGCAAATTGGTTTCTGTATTTTTGATTGCCCTTTTTTAGTTAATATGTTAGGAATATTAATATTATTTCGAAGTTTTACATCATGTGTTTATATATATATTATAACTTATTAGTATTTTTAAGTAGATTTAAATTTGAGTTATCTTTTTCAGAAGGCTGTTGTAGATACCTCTGAATTATAATGCTTTTATCTGTAAATCAGACCGTCGAATTGTAATGGATATCTAATTTAATGACTGTAGTGAGACAGAAGTTCATATCATAATAATATAGCCACTGGCGTAAAACCTAGTATTTTTAAATTCTAGATACTGGATATTGACTTAAAAGAAGATAAAAATTACTTAAAGTTTATGTGATCTCAGTAAAAACGTTTGCTTATATTTGTACTTAAACTAACATGTACATTAACTTAAACTTTTATCATCAACGAAAACATAATATCACTATTACTTGCTTTATTAAGTTGGGATTTAAAGCGTTTATTTGGAATCAAGAATCTGTCCCGTCTATTTTAACAAAAAGTTATTATCCTGATAGTTTTTAAAATTTATAATTAAAGAAAAATATATAAATTTCTTTTTAAACTTTCTGAACTAATAACTAAATATTTGAAGAAGATAATATAATATTAAATAAAATATTTATTTGTAATTACACTTAAAAACTTAAATATGTTACAAAAACTTCGATTCCAAAAATTGGGATGGTTACAATATTACTTAATTATTAGGCAGATTAAAATATTAAAAATATTACCAAAACGGAACAAAAATATATTCAAATATTAAATATTTGATCTTGGCACATTTTATTAGTTATTAATGTCAATAATATTTCTAATTTATACTGGTGTCGTAAAACAGGGTAGCACTCGTATATTAAGTACAGCCCGATGTTCTTGACAATTTACGACTCGGCGTTGCGACTTAGTATATTAAATTTTGTGTGTATTTCTCATTAATAACTTATGGACAAGGCAGGGTGATTTTTATTAACCAAAGAATTTGTATTTAATATTTATTTTCTATTGAAAGAATCAAAAATTTTTAGTAATTCATAGTTTGGCCAACTGAGAGTACATCATTGTATTCAGAAATTAAATTAGTTTTATAACTGCAATTTGGATGATTAAGGCAAAATCTTCATCTCAATTCCTCTTGATCTTTTACTAATATGTAATTAGTAATAAAACAATCTATATCATACTGTTATATAATCGATAACTGACTTGAGAACGCTATGACGTTGGTTTAATTTTAATGTTGTTACATTCCTCGACGACTTTTTTTATTTATTAACAATATCTGAAATCATATTCAAATATATACATTAAATGTATTATATAGGTTATTTAAATATTCTATGAAATTTATACAGTATAATGTATTTATTGTATAAAATAAATTTATATTTCTATTATCAATATAAACAAATTGATCTTCTATACAAGACTTAATGTAATTTTTTTTAACTTTCTATCACATCATGTTTCTATACCTTATTATAAATATAAATTAAATTATAAATAACAATAGTAAATTAAATTAAATTTTATGTTTATTTTCTACTAGCTATGTTATAACTTTTGAAGTTTTCTTGTTATACAAACATTAATTCTCAATTAGGCAATGTCTTTGATAAAAACCTGTATTTTAATACATATAAAGTACATTAAATTATTAATATTACTACATTATCGCAATTTTTTTTACAGTAGTGTCACTATAATTTATGTTGATATTATAAAAATTTAGTTATTATTATTAAAAATAAATTACATGAAAACTTACTCTATTTTTAAATATTTTTAAATATTCTCTAATATCTTTTCTTTTCAAGTCTATTTTTTATAAACGGTAAAGTTTATAAAAATAAAAGACTAACTGCAAATTTAATAATATAAGTTCAAAGTTTATGTAAGACTAAAACTAGTCTTATACAGTTTTAACTGTTATTCCAATTGTAAATGGAATGAAAGATAAATTATTTTTATTAAGAGAAGAATTTCTAATTAAAACTTCAATTTTAATATATACATAAAATAGTAGAAGAATTATACATATTTTAATTTTACATAATTTTATATACAAGTGTATAATACGTATGTACAATTCACGTCTTAGATTATTTTTGTAATATTTTGATTTTCCAATTTATAGTATATTATATTATAATAACAATAAGTCTTGTTTCCCAAAAGAAAAAAGTTTTTCAATACTGAGGAGTTGGTGCTTTTGTGTGTATTCATTCGATTAAGACTTACCGGTGTCATGTCCTGATACATAATTGTTGTCAAATGTTGCAAATTGAGCTTCATATATGACAATAAATATACATTTTTTTATTGTTTAGAATTTCGAAAATAAAAAATATATAATTTCAATGTGCTCGTATTAAATATTATATATTATAAAAATAAAAGAAACAAAAAAAAAATCTGTTTTCAACTTTCTTAGTTACATAGTAAATTTAAAGCAATTTACCTTAAGCCAGACTGTCGAAAAAATAAGCTCCGCCCAGTTCTCAGTTTCTCTCGCTTACCTAGTAGAAAAATGCATAACAGCCTCAGCTGTCTCCTCGATGTCTACACATGAAATCATTGCATAGCGTTGAAAACTTTTTATTAAGAGAGTTTCAAGTTAGTTAGTTAGTTAGCAATCCATGGATACACCGTGCGGGAGCTGGGGCCATCGCGTCGCAGGGAGAGGAGTTTAAACAGTTCCTGGAAATCATGACACAGGTGTAGGTTAAAGGTATCCCTTTAAAATGCGCATACACGCTCTCGTTCACTTTTTACGCTTTTCTTCCTACTTGATAAATTTAAAACGAACCTATCAATGCCGCCTTCAAAGTACGTTCTAGAACTCAAGTGATGAAAGTTATAGAGAAACCAAGATATTTAAGTAAGTTATAGAGAAATTTCGCTATTATACCTCTCGCTTCCATTGCTACCGCGTACATTAACTATAATTAAAAAATATAGCATTTTATATTTATTTTCCTATGAAAGAAAGAACAACATAAAATTAATTACTAGTAATTCATAGAGACATACTTTTATTTAACAAATATGAAACAGGAAAGCACCTACCTGTTTCATATTTGTTTTACAAATTTATTTTTTAATAACCGAAATTATAAAATAATAAATACGTTTTAATAAAATCATCGTTATGACAACTCTTGATAATAGTCCAGACCCTTGGTACGAGAAGATTGAGCATTCCTGACAAAATAAAGTCAATAGCTTTATAAGTGATCCAAAGAAGATATATATTCTGCCAATTAGTAACATCAAAACCTAAATATATGACAACTATATAACGCCACGTCTACACTGGTGTAAAAGTTAAACAAAAATTAAACAATTTTGATATGTAATTTCAGCAATCATAGCAACTCTATAATCATCTATTATTTTATTTATATCATCAATTATAGCTAAGTCTACAAATAAGTCTACTTACAAATAAAGATTTAGATTTAGTTTTCTTTTAAATTTTGTCATACTAATACATAATAGAATGGTCCACTTTATTCAATTTGCCTTATTCTTTCCTTAGAGCTCCTCATCTTCAACCAAAATAACTTAAAGCTAAAAGTAATTTTTATCAGTATTATGGCCTCGAACGTATAAAACTTTCAAACGTGTAAACACTCTCAAATGGTAACATAAAATGTTAATTTATTTATACGAGATTCTGCAAGCCTGGAGCAACTTTATCCGTATAATTATCATCTAAAACTTCGCAGACTATCTCTGTATTCCCTTAACTTATTATTCACAACAACTTTAACTATGCGATGAATAATGATGCGAATATTGTCCGACTTAGTCTCAGTCAAATTAGCAACTTTTCCCAATGTACTTACAGAGTGACAGGATGCTGAAAAAACCTTGGAGTTAATATCAAATTCAAAAATAACTTTAATCTGCAGTAAACCGACTTTTAATACTAAGTCGCCACTTGGTTCTGTACTTATGTAAACACTATAAAGAAAAAACTTTGTTATGAATCATTAATATACTTTATTTATATATTAGACAAAAGAAAATATCAAGAATATTGTAATATAAACCTATTATTGATATTTATCTAGTATTTTTGAGATGATGTAAACATAAAACCATGAAAAGACATTGTTCTGATAGACAAAGGTTCTGTTATAAGCAGCTGACGCAATGAACAAACATATTCATGTGTGTCGTCTCGCAACTTATATAGATATAAAAAACATGAGTTACTGTGCAAATAGATATACAGGAAATTAAATGAAATTTAACATATCTGGATGTTGTATTAGGCATACTTTGGAAAAATACATTTATTAAAAGTAGAGTTACATTAAAAGGAAATAATTATGCTTTAGTTCTAGGAATGATTTATTATAATTTCCTGTCACTCGTATAAAGAAAACATTTGAGTACAATACCCGAATAACTTTTATTTAAAAGAAAGACACAGATAACATCAAAGTACCATAATACTACACGATTTCAAAAAGTAACGAAACTACTATAGAAACTTTTACAAACACGTTTGTAAAAGTACAAAGGTAGGAAATTTAATTTTATCCCACAAAGCGCTCTGCGGATTTTATTTACGACAGCCAGTTCTATCAAAGCGCTTTTGTTAAAAAAAAATAGGCATTCAGATTTTATTTCACATAAAAAGTAGTTCGGAAAATAGAAAAAGGTCACGTTACTCAAAGTTAAAACTCATATCTTATAAAAAGGATTTTTTATTGTCTGATGCCTATTTTTTAAATTCGAAGACTTTTTTTTCTTATTATTTTATGAACTAACGCGCGAAATAGGTATTACATACCTCTCAATTGCCTGACGTTTCGACCACGTTGCACCGGCCATGGTCATAGGCCGCCTGTCTCAGCGATGCATGCCGTTCGTTGTCGAGTCCGTGAGGTAGAAATTTTTTTATGTACCCGCACGTATTCATTATTATTAAAATGTTCTTTTCTCCATGTTCCGTCACATACAACACTCACAATTTCCTTTTTCTGTAAACTTATCGACGAGTCCTTATTCTGGTGGTTAACCGATTCCGCAAAAAAAAAAAATTTTTTTTTCTTTATTCAAAGCGAATTTCTATTCAATGTATGGTGGCTATGGATATGCGGTAAAAGTTGAATTATTTTCACTAAATATTACAAGCTGGTTAATCTAGAATTTTTGAGAACGCTTCAATAATTTGAAAAAAAAATTATTTTAAATATAAAAATTGAATTCAGAATTGATTTCAAATTTAAAAAAGAAATCTCCAATGCGCATTTTTTACCTTTCCAACATTTGTACAACTTGAAAAATAAAGACAAAAAGAACAAATATATATATTATTCATCTTTTATTATATTATTGATTCCCCTTACCTTATCAGTAGGATTTCAACTTCAGTACTTGCTTAAGTATACGCTCTCATGTTGCCCCTCATATTCTCTTATATAAAAGTATGGTTCCAAATAAGTTTCCTGATTCTTCAAATTGATTTACACAAATGATCATTGATATGGATTCAAAGGAAAAGCTACAAATAAATAAATAAACTAAATTAATTTAAAAATCACTCGGGACATGCCAACAACTACGCATTTATATGTCAATGCCTTTTCAATGGCGAATGGTTTACACTGAATGCTTAAAAAGTATCTCGTACTACCATCATATTGTAATGTAAAATTACTGGCTTTCTGTTTTTTACTAACACAATATTTTTTTATTATATTTTATTTGGACTCGTTTTCGTCTACAACATCATCCAATAATTAAATTATAAACCCCTACATAAAAATAAGTGTTTCTCAAAAATAAGTAGATGAACTAATTTCATTGGTTTTCTTTGATATCGAAAGCTATAAAAACTTTGTTGGTCAAAATTTTTTTCAGCTATTTTTGGCAAAATAAAAGCATTCATCTCATAAATATTCAGCTCTCATTTGAACAAGTCACTGAATCTTAATCAATACGTTACGTTAGGTGCCTTTTAAATTTTAATAAAATTGATTTATTTTTTATGCTACTATTATTAAACAATGTCTAATAATACAGAACATCTTCTTCTTTGATTTCTCGTAGTAGAACGGAATGCATATATATGTTGTCGGTATTATTAAATGGCTTTCTGATGTTGTTCTTAAAAAAAATTTATTACTTAGCTTAAAAAGTAAAAGTTAAGTTATAAATGTTATTTTAATAAAAACTTATTTTTTTTTAATTATTTTTTTTTTCAGTTATATAAAAAAAATATTTGCTTTATAAAAGACAATCTATGAAATTCATCCAATTTGGGATAATTGGTTTAAAAAAATAATAAAGTTAATAAACGTTAAGTTAAAAAATATTAATAAGGTAATTATATACGATACATTTAGACTCTCACATTGTAAATTGAAAAGAATATATAATAGTAAGAGAATATAGAATAATATAAGACTTATTCATTGTGTGTATAAATCGTGTTAAGAATTCTTGTCTTAGGCTATTTTCGGAATATTTTGAGTTTCCCCGTAACAATATATTACATCTTGTTTCCCAAAAGAGAAAAGTTTGTCAATTGAGAAGTTCGCGCGTCTGTGTATTGGCTTACGAGTTCTCATACTTCTAATGGTATCACGTCCTGACACATAATTGCTGGCGTCAAATATGGCAAATTGAGTTTCATTTTTAGAAATAAATATATTTTTATACGTTGTGAATTTTAAAAATAATTTCAGTAAGTAAAAGTATTTTTAGACATGCTAAAAAATTTTTTAAAAAATGTCAAGAAACCTAAGAAAAGAATAAATAAGAATTACATTAATTTACAAAACTTTGAAACCGCATACACAAAAAAGGGGACAAAAAAAATAAATAAAACAACTCGGATAAAAATACATACACACACACACATACACTTTACACGAAACCAAAATTCATAATAGAACATAAAAAAAATAAAAAAAGATATAACTCAAAACCAAAGAGGTTCTGATACAAGAAAAGAATAAATGTGTATAATAGTAATAATTAATTTAAATTTAAAAGACGCTCCTAAGAAGAATTTAAAATATGTTTTTCCATAATTCGAAGTCAGAAAGTATATTCAGTCTAAAATAAAGAATCTTTGTTTTTGTGTTACATTATAAAAAAAATAATTAAATAACTATAAAAATTGCACTATAAGTTGGATGGATTATTTTTTTCCAACTGTTGCATAAAATGTGTTGCTTATTTTAAAATTATATATCTATTTTAAAATTTTATAAAAAGAAAATACATAACATTTATGATCGAAGATAACATATTTTAAATTATACTTATTTTAAATGATATTTTAATCAAATTAAGTTTTTGAAATTACATGATAATGAAATACACTTTATGGATAATTTTATTTATAGTTTCTTTAACAAAATATATCAATTCATTATTTTCGTATAGTATAAAATAAGAAAATATTTTTTTTATATTATACAAATCCAGTAACATTCGCGTAAAATTCAATCTTTTCGAACATTTTATTTACATAGCCAGTTGAACACAATTTACCTTAATTCATAATGGCGGACAAATAAGCTCCTCCCCTTTCTCCAGGGATTGAAAAAAATCCGCGTAATGGCGTATGCTCGGCTTTTCGATGTCCTACAATTTGAATTATTGCATATCTATTGAAACTTTTTCATTTTTATTTAATCAAGTCTAATAAACTTTCAATTCTATTTATAAGGTGATGAAAATTCATCAAGCGTGTAAGAATTATATACAATTTCTGCATATTGTTAATACCTTTTTTTTTCCGTTGGAAAAACCCGTTACGGGTACCCCGTCAGCCCAGGGGGGTGACGGCCGAGGGGTTATGTGGGACTACCCGGCAGGATAGAGGATGCTGCCATTTTTAAGGCTACCCACTAAAATATTGTTAATACCTACCATATGATAACGATATAGTTTTCTATGAGCAAAAAATAAATTAAAGTACAAGGCTCACGTGGTTATTAGTTTAACCTGGTTTAATTAATTGAGAAAATCAACTGTTTACATATTACTGTATAAAAAGTATGTCTGTTAATATATACTACAAATATATTTGACTTTTCTGATATTTTTTATTTGATGGAATTATTTTGAATACCTACTCGAAATAAGTCATTTATAGGAAAAGGCTTTTAACAATAACCTGTCCAAATATATAAAACATTATTCCGATTAAAACTGTATGTTGTTTGTAAAATAATAGTCCATTTATAACAATGAAGTAATCCTTATAAGATTATTATATTATTAGTAAAATGTTATTGCGTTAACAACAAAATTAGTTACCCTTTCTATTAATTATAATTCCGCGATAGCCTCAATTGTATTACGCATTCACGCAGCATATTATTCCGCTGTATATAATATATGTATTATAACAGAGCGTCGAAACTCACTGATGATTCAAACACGTTTTCATTATACTAATTTTAATTCAACATTAGGAAATGTAATTCAGATTTATTATGATTTTCATTACAGCCTTGTTGTTTCTAATATACAATTGGAAAATTGTTATTACAATCCTAAAATTTATATATTTTTTAATACTTTGTTCCACTTTTGAAAAACAAAAGAAAAATATATTTTGAGGTCGAAAAACACAAATTCATTTTAGTTTAATATTCAAGAGATTTAAATATTATTGTAAAACTATTTATCTTAAAATTTAAAGAAACAAAAATATTTTATATATAATTTCATACATTATAAGAATTATATTTATAAGCGTGAAACAAAATAAGAAGTTAAAGGCTTATAACAACCTTAATATTTATTTGAAAGGGTAAAACCTCAACATAACCAATTGTAGATAATTATTATGTACGTGCTAATTTTGGGGTTTACTGAATTGTGAAAATTATTGATAGGATAAGCATGAAGATACTTTACATTAGAAGAATATTGAAATTACTACCGAACTTTTGGTTTCTTAACATTTTATCTGATGATATATCTAGAGGGTTATTTTCTGTATATAAAGAAAAAAAGGAAGAAAGAAATAACATTTATTCATGAAAAACACACAATATTGACAACATCACAAAATTAATATAACACTAAATGAACACAAAATTAATAATTTTAAAACATAATTAATAATTTAATATGTGCCAATATTGTGTGATGTCAAGAAAAGGGCACAACTCAGCATTCGTACAAGGCGAGGTTTACTTCAAACACTGTCACTTTGTAAAGTTTAAAATATAATGTAAAATTTATATACTCATAAACCAAAGTTATACTGAATAACTATCACGTAATGGAGCGATTCTCCAATTCGAATACTCCAATAAAAGTATAAATATTATATGAAAATCAAAAATAATAATATATCTAATAAATATTAATAAACAATATAAAATAACACCCGAATATTTCATTCAAACAAAAAGTTTTGTAATTATAATAACTCTTACATTGTCCAATTTTTTTTATAAAAAATTAATAAACAGTTTTATTATATAAAAAGACCTAATTGAATACAGCGCATACGAGTTTAAATTATTCATTAGAATTTTTATTGTATGATGTTTAAAATACATTTTCTTTATTTACTTTAACGTTAAAACAAGTAGAAGTTATTTCGCAATTATATAATAGAAAGGCTCTTTAATTTAACTATAAATTGTAAAATGAAAGACGAAGAAGAATATAATTATAATATCCTTTGTATTTACTTTACAAAGAGCAGTAATGATAAGACATAACGTAATTACAAAGTACAGGAACCTTTTTGCATATTATACCTCTTAACGTGAACCTAATACCGAAGAAGAGTACGTGATAAAATTTTAATATTACTTTGAAATTCATTTTAATTTTTTATTATTCTTATAATATACTAGCTGTGCCTTCGACATTGTTCGCCTGGCGTAATGATTTAACTCTTGTAAAAATTTGATTTTGTCTGTCATCATCGTAATACATTTTCTATATTGTGTTGAACTTCCACAAATTAAGACGTCGAACTCATTCTAATTTAAATGAATTTTTAAACTCACCTTTACAAAATAAACTTACTCAAAAAATAACATACAGACAGACAAAATGTTAAAAATTTGTGTTTTGGTTTATACCAAATGACCAATTTATGAACATTTCTCTTATATTGATTACTTATTACATCTCCTTTGAAATATATTTAATGTACAGACACAGGGATCTGTTTTTTTATTTTGTTTTTTTTTTTGTATTGGTTGTATTGGTACTAACCAACAATCACTTATCATCATTATTGTCTCGAATGTACTTAAAATTTGGTTCAATATATCAATATAATTGTTATTCAACTACAGCTTCACATCTATAGCATTAAAGCGGTATAAAGTTAAGTTTTAGAAGAATATGTTTATTTTTTCAAAATATATGTTGGGTTTTTTTATGATACATAACTGAAGTATAATAGTTAAGATGGCGATAATGTCGTCATAATATATTATTAAATTCAAATACATCTTTATCGTTTGTCGATACAAATATTATCGATATAATAGAAGCTCTGAGAGGCATTATTGAAAGCTCGACATTGCCTGCATCATTAGGTATACAGTTGGCGTCAATAGCTGTCCGAAATATCAGGTTGAACATGAATTTTAAACGATATTGCGTCTATTATTAAAACATTTATTGCATTTCATACCGATAAATTGAAGGTATATTGAAAATTTAAATGAGTGAAAATTTAACTTGACAGAGGCAGATAAGATCATAAATAAAATTGAGTAATATTGATGATACGTTTATAATACATAAAAATAAAGAATTTTGATTTCTCTACTTATTAATTACATAAACATGGAACCATTTTCAAAATTATTATAGTACATTGCACAATCGTAGCTGTATAAATTAGGCTCTACAATTATTTCTCACAAAAATTACGGTATGCTAAATCTTTAAGGTATAGTATTAATTAAGAATTAAAAAACATTTTCAAAATCGGATTTCTTATTTTATTTTATTGTTTGTATTATATTCAATGTCTTAAATCGCTTACTTTCAGAGTTTATTTAAAGCTACAATCTAGGATGATACATAAAATGTATCATATATTTAGTCAATCATGTATTTAGTCTATCATGTATTTAGTCTATCATATATTTAGTCTATCATGTATTTAGTCTATCATGTATTTAGTCTACATCAATCAAAGTCAAACGTTCCAAAGTTCTAATAATAGTCTTGTCCCAAACTGTTTTACTATTATTATATTTGCTAAAAATATCGAGTTAGAAACTTTATAAATTTGAAAAATGTTGCAAGGAAAATTATAACATACTTTTATGTTTTAAATAACATATGGTTTGTATTTATGTAAGCATTTCTTGATAAAATGGAAATTAATAGGTGATTTGATAGCTGTTTTGTATGTATGAATACAAAATTAAAATAATAGTTTTAAAATATTGTTACATGACTCAAATAAAGTGATAAATAATAGACAACAGATATAAAGTCCGTAAAGCATATCAGTGCTACGATTTCCGGTATGGTTTCCCGAATTTGATTAGATGATAAGAATCAACAGTTTTTATATATTATGACCTATTAATGTTTTAAAGTAGATTAAAATGTACGTTATCTATTTCAGAAGGTTGTTGTACGGCTTAAGTATAATACTTCTGTCTGTGACTCAGAGCGTCATGTCGTCCGGGATGTTAAGCTTAATAATCTCGTGCTGTAGGTGAAAATAAACTGTTTCTCTTATCACTTATTCCGGATATTCAATATTCATTTTAAGAAAAATTGGAAACAGGAGGTTAAGAAAATGAAATGATGTAAGTAAAAGAGTTCTCTGCTATTCAGATCTGAACTTCTTAAATTATATGAATAATTTAATTATAATACAATTGTTACTTGCTTTTAATTTGAGATCTAAAGCATTTATTTAGAATGAAGACCTCTCCATTTTAATTAACTCTTTATCCGGCTCGCATTTTACATTTTATAAATTGAGAGAAAAATATCAATTTTAATTTTAAGCTTTCTTATCACAATTTGATAAATATTAAAAGTGCATCACCAAAAAAATATTCAGGATATTAAGTTATAACAAAAAATAACAGCTAATACGATAAATATAAATACTTTGAATGTTTATTCTCAGAAGAAAAGGACTCAGTTCGGACTTAAAAGATAATTAATAAGTTCATCAATTTTATTTAAGATGATTTTGTAATAAGCGGAGTAATCCTTTGGCCTCTTCGAGCTTCGAAACTCATTATCATATTGATTTATTGCTAGGGTTCTCAAAAAATAGAGTTTATAAATTATAAGGATATTTTTCTTAAAATATATATTTTTTTTTTATTTAAAGTAATATACATATTTAATATGGCAGTTGAGTCGAAGTAAAAGCATACTCGTAAATCATAACTTACAACTATTTTTATTTATTTTCTTTGTAGAGAATTTAATACACATGTACGTTATTTTTGTAAAATGTTACTTTTTACTTTCACATAAAAATAATGAAACACATTTAATTAGTACATTTTTTTTAAACATATTCGAAGAAAGACTATTTTAAAATGATATTACTCTATTACAGAAATCATACCTTATATTTTATATATATTGTAAAGAATTTTTAAAAAAGAACATATTTCATATTCCAGACCGGATCAATGAAACTAATAGAAGTAAATAATTGTTTAGTATATATTTAAGCTTTTATGTTTGAACGCTAAACTGTTAAAACGCCGGTCAAAACGTGTTATTTCTAATTTGATATATATATATTTCAAACATACGATGCCATTATAATAATATTTTCTAATATTTTATACGAGTTTATATGTATAAGATGCTTCAGCAAGCATCTTATACATATAAACTCTTAAATTTTATATATAAGATTAGTATTAGATATAAAATATTGAGACATTTTGGTATATCTTAAAAGAGACATATTGGGGTGTGTGCTTTGGTTAAAATAAAAAAAAATACGAAATTGATTATACTAATGACCTGTCTAAGATAGCAAACACACAAATGAAGTGATTTATACCAATCTCAAATACATATACCATATGCTTATCTCTGAACTGGTCATTCTTTTTATACTGTTTCTTTTTATTTAGCCACCATATTTCTAAAACCCTTAAAAACTTACTTAATTTACTATACTTTAATTTAGTTATCCTTTAGTTTATTAGGTACAACACTACATCGTGTTTATATACATCATTATTCAGACCTGGTTTCTTAGTCAGTTTAAAACTAATTTAAATAAAGTTATCAAATTTTCTACGAAGTAAATCACTCTGAATATTACATTAATGTTATTTTTATTATCTATAACCTATTTTGAAGTCGTTGTTATACAAATATTAAAACTCAATTTAGCAAATTCTGTCATATTTTTTTTATTAATTATTGTCGGATATTCTCTAAAATGTGTAAATACATTAAATTAAAGCATATTTTAAAAAAAGATTTGAATGTGATGGGACTCTTGTCATTACCGCTTCTTATCTATGACTATTTTTTAATCTTAAAAATATGTACATTCACACATTAAATGTATATAAAAGGATCGTTTATAGACTAGGAGCGCGAACCAGAACTAAATTTTGACTCGCTGCCCTCGCAAAGACTCGGTATGTGTTAGTATATTGAGTTTATCGAGGTGCAAACAGCACTGAAGTGGCATTTACAAAACGTCGATGCATTCTGTCCTCCACTATTTTTCAAGCTGATAAAAAAAATCGGAACGCACATGTCATTGTAAAGCTAAATTTTCATGCAAAATATTTTTCCCATTGAAGTATGAGATTTTAGTTTTTCCGTGATTATTCCTCAACAACATCGAATATTTGAAAAATTTTTATTTTTTTTATTTTTTTTTTAGATTCACCACTACACTGATGTCTATCATTGTGAAAAATTTGGAAATTTACGGATATAACGCTTACACAAAGGATGCAGAGAAGTCTCTCATAGAAAGCTTCGTTCAAGAATACATCAAATAATATAGAGGATAATAGCGAACAAATTATCTTGCCACAAATGTTGTTGCGATAAATCTTAACGATATAAAAGTATAAGGTTCTCCAATTGATAGTATTTATTAGAAATTGCTGTCAAAAAATGGTTTATTTTACTCTTTTATTATCTTAATTGAGATCGCGCTGAATAACAGCGATGACCTTGGGATAATTATTGGGCATTATGTTTTCTTTAGAAAACATAAAAAATAATATAAGGTATTATATTATAATTTTTACTTCACAATTTTATTGAAATCATAAGCTTTTATGAGCAATTGTTAAATGAACAAGCGTGGAGATAAATTGAAACCCACACACATATTTTTAAATTATGTAAATATTTTGTCTTTTTTATTATTTTGATTATATGATGCGTGGTCTATTTTTATTTAAATTTTTTGCGAATGTTTACTTTAATACATTTTGTTTATTTTTCCTTTTTTTTTTTAGTGGTAGCAAAATGAAGAAAATGATTGTCAACTATAATTAATTAATGATATATTTAAAGAAATAAAATAACCTTCAAAATATTTCTTCAATATATCATTTTATCTTGATATTCTGTACTTTAAAGTTTCATGTATAAACATTTTTTAAATAATAAACGCAAGTTTTGATTTCAAAATGTCATTTTGTAAGGATTTAAGGTGTATTAAAAGCAATTTCATCTTATATTCGCTGAAAAGATTTATGTCAATTAGTATGACACGAAGGTATCAGGAAAGTATTTTTAGACCGCCCATTTTGCTGGAGCTTTATAAAAGAAATCGTTCAAAGCCTTTAATACACTTGACATCTAGTGAAGAGCGAATGCTTTCAACCCTTAGATAGGAAGTTCCTCTGCACGTCCTATAACAAGAATATTAGCAATAAAAATTTATTCCGCATTCTTAACATTTAATAATTTATTAATTATTTTTAAATTTGAAACAATATAATTCCTATAACGTATTTTATTAAATATATACTTTCTGTGTTACTAATAAATTTGTTTCTTTTCATAAAATATGTGGTTGTCAATTTATTATTAAAATCGAGTTCTTGACAATATAAAGTTGGCACACCTACATCTTACGTGAATTTTATATCTTACAAATAGTTTAGGATTTTAATTTTGTAGTTCTTAAAATTTTATTTGAAATCTTTTTGTATTTGAGAAGAATTTAAGGCTTATGTTACTTTTCCTATAACCCTTATATAGAATCCTGGCAATTCGTTTAGATTCCTATGTAGTGTGAGTAATTAAATAAACAACCTCGAATATATTTATAAATAAATAGTTTCGTTTAAATCAATATTTCAAAACTCCAAATTTCAAATTACGGCATGTGGTTACAATTACCTTTGACCATAATAAACGTTCAACAAGACTGGTCACCAACTACTGTAAATTATTAATAATATATATAAATGTTGAATTTATGTGAGCATTATTGTCCGCTCTGATATAATGGTGCGTAACTGTAACGGTAAACTGTGGTGGTAACTGTAATGGTAATTAACTAAATGATATGAAACTTTCAATAATAGTAACCTTTAATTGCAAGGATATGTAATACCCTTATTTTTCAAGATATTTATGTTTTTATATTGTAATTAAATTATTAACTACAAATACATCATTTATGAGTAATTTGCCAATTCTAGTACTATTATGGATTCTTGAACTACGACTTGATAATGACCCACAATCTACTTTTGCATTAAACTAACATCATAAGCGCCTCTAAATTAGTTACTTATTATATAAAAAAATATATAATGACAAGTTTTAATGTTTAAATTATTTTTCTCTAACATATTGCCTTAGTGTTACTATAAGTTTCAATAATTCTGATACCCATCCAGTAATGTCATGTATATCGGTCTCCAAATTTAAAAAACTGATTTGAATTTCGAAAATCTAAGTGGTTTTTCTGTTTAATAGTTAATACGTAAAAGTATGATAGAGATTCTTTTATTATTTATTACAAACTTTAAGTTTCTGTTTTACCGGAGGATAAACGATTTTATTTATTATTAAAATAATTAGAAGCAGTAGCGTAATACTAGATATCGTAAAGTCCACCTCATGAATCTGAATATCATAATCAGAAAGAATTTTGCAAATCCCTCATTTAGCTTCGAAGATAAATGCGTTCAAAAAATAAAACAAAGAAACAAACTCTTCAGCCTTTTAATATTACTATAGACGGGAAGATCTTTCAGATTATTTCCAGGCATTAGTCTTATTCACCCTCAATCAACAATATTATAAATAAACCCTCTTTTAATTTACAAAAAAAAGAACAGAAGAGCGAGACGGACTTTACCCTCAGCTTCTTCAATTTCTATGAATTTCTTATTTATCGTCTATTGATCATCGCTGTCGAGGGAAATTAAATCGAAAAGTTTATGACTACTTGAGTTAATAATAAATAATGTATAATCATAGAAAAGTCTGAAGTTAGTAATTAAAAATAAAACGACGTAGTTAAGCTCGCTTTTAAAAACGAAGATGAATGTGAATAGATATGCGGATAGAAGGAGGTCAAAAAAAGATAGATGTTTGAATGAGTTATCATTCACACCACCCATTGCTGACGTATAATAATTAATAATAATTGAAAGAGAAAGAAAGATAGAGACCCCATGTGACAATGGCAGCAAATTAAAAATTACTTTTACTTTAGGAAGACTTTGCAGCGGCATCGTAGAAATCAGTGACACAATATTTTGTAAAAGAAAGTAAATTGTCCTAGAGGGCAAAGAAACTTTCTTTTTTGTTGAAATAGGTTAAAATAACTACCGAATTACAAATAAGAATGAAAAAACAACAAAGTATCTTTCACATATGAAATGTATACAAAGAAAAACAAAATCGCATATTAAATGTATAAAAATTATGTTTATATTTATATATTCAGACAATGGATTATACAAATAAGAAAATGATGGAGGAAACAATTTGAAACTTTTAAGAACAAAAACAAACTATTTATTTTCAAATCTAATTAAATTATCAATTAACTGAAACAAACTAATCATAAACCTCGGTAGCATTTACGTATTGTACAGCTCGTATGTTATTCTATTTATCATAATAGCGTAGCCAATTCTATCCTAAGCCTTGTATAATATTATATCAAATTAAAATTATTTAAAATTTCGGAAAATATATATTGTATTTTATTATTTAAAGGCTTGTAACGTAGGTTATAAAATTATGTATGTATGATAGTTCTGATATAATTTGATTTAGCAATATATACTGCTCAAAACAATTAGAGGAACAAGATTTTTTAATAGTAGTAAATTTTTTGCATTAGGTTTTAATTAAAAATGGCTATTTTAAAATTTAGATAAACGAAAAAGAAGAAAAACAAAAGAATCGTTATTTTGTTTTGCGGTTCGTAGTATGGTTGTCAAAAGTCTACAAAGACGCAAATACAAAGTGACGCTATAGCATTTTCCTAAGTTTTCAATCACAAAAACCTCATTTTAAAGTTTTGTTCGAGTATTTTGTTTATAGGCAGTGAGAGAAATTTTTGTAAATTTCGGACATCATGCGAAATTTGACTGAAATTCAAGTCTCCCGAGACGTCACGTTGCTCGAAGTGGGCCATACTATGCGTTATGTAGGGAATGATCTCGGAGTCGAATCTTCTGTTACCTGTAGACTCTGGAAAAGATTTCAAGAGACAGGAGAATACTCCAGAAGGGCTGAACAGGGTCGCAAAAAAAAAAACATCTACTGCTCAAGATCGCTACATCATCAACTGTACTTTACTTAACCGCACTGTTACTGCAAGAAATCTGCAAAATACACTGATGACGGCCACTGGTATCGTAATTTTGGATCAGACGGTAAGGAATAGGTTAAGTGAAGTCAATTTAAGATCACGCCGACCTGTTAGAGCTGTGAGGCTAACAGGGCAGCACAGAGAAGCTCGTTTAGAGTTCTCCCAAAACCACATTAATTGGCAATTACTTCACTGGAAACCAGTGCTATTTACGGATGAATCAAGATTCCGTCTGACGCGTTACGATGGTCGTCTACGTGTGTACAGGCGCCCTGGTAAACGATATAGTGCAACAGCAGTTCAGGAGTATGACAAATTTGGTTCCGTGATGATTTGGGGCGGTGTTAGTATCGAAGAGCGCACGGACCTCATCGTTATCCCTGGGCGTTATCCCTGGCCCAAGCTTACATTGATAAAGTTCTTGAGGATCACATCTTGCCTGCAGCGTATGGTATTGGTCCACAGTTCATGTTAATGCATGATAATGCCAAACCACATACAGCTGCTATCATGACGAATTACCTACAACGGCATGAAATACGTGTAATGGAGGGGCTTTCTATGAGCCCCGACCTAAATCCCATGGAAAACGTATGGGATATGCTTGATCGAGGCATTCGGAAATGTCTTATTGCACCTCAAACGCTGCATCAGCTCGCTGAAGCATTGATGGAAGAATGGGAAAGAATTCCGCAAGAAAATATTCGAAGGATCATTAGGAGCATGCCGCGTCGTTGCTGAGCTATGATTAGGGCCCATGGAGGTTGCACGCGTAATTAGAAGTTTCTGGAGGCCAACATTTTTACAATAAGGTCACTTTTTCAACTGCGCTTAATTTACAGAAAACTTTGTCTTTCGCCCAAACTACTCTAAATTTGAAATTTTATTTTAAAAAATATCAACATTGCTTTTTCATTAATAATCTTTTTTTAGCGATTAATAACAATTAAAATAGATTTGAAATTACTTTTATCTTACAAATATTTCGAGAGTTACAAACATTCAAAGTTTTATTGCTTTAATTGTTTTGAGCAGTAAGTATAACATATATAGGGCCTATCAAATTTAGACGCTATTTATTTTTTGGAAATAATTAAATCGGTAACTGTAAGTGACAGAAATTACATTAATTAAATAACTGTAAGAGTAGGTTAATTTAGACATTTAATACGTGACAAAGTTAAGAAAATTATTGTTTAATAATATTAAACATTCGCATATTACTAAACATTAATTTCCCTAGCATTTCATGTGTATAAGTTGCAATGGTCGTTCGCTACTACTTATTCAAATGAAATTCCGAAACATTACGATTGTTATACACTTAAACTAAATAATATTTGATACCATTCATTTTAATAAAAGTAAAATTCATTGCAACAGTAGCAATTAGCTTAGTATAAAAAATAAATATCAACACCAATGTTTCTTTCCAATTAACTAACTGGGTTAAAAATTGATACAAAGGTTCGGAATAGCCTTTTGCATCTCATCGAATCCACTGAAAACCGCAGATCTAGTTTGTCGACTGACCGCTATCGATATTGCTTCTATTATTGTGCTAGAGACAGTTCTTTTTACCTTTACATTTTTTATATTTTTTGCTACTTCTGTTTCAATATTTATAGAATCAGAAAAATTATTTTAATACTTACAAAAAAATATTTCAATAATCTATATTTTATTATAATAATCTATATTTCAATAAAATATATTTATCAAACAAGGTTTTTATTCAGCTTTAAAACCAAAAATTCAAAATAATATTTAAATTTAAAAAGAAACACAAATTCTCTTCTGCCGAGTATACGTACGATGTCGTATGACTTATGGACATACATTTCGGATTATATTTTATGCTAATTTTATGATTACGTTTTAGATAAGAAAGCATTCATACTGCAGCATAACTCTCTAAAGTATAAAGATAAGATAAGACTATCAAAATATTTATTAATAAAACTTTAGATCTAACGTTCATAGTTCTAAGTAGGTGCATGAAATTTGCGAAGTTTGGGTTATTGTAGAGAAGCACGTTTGTAAATTAAAATACGAGCTATTATTATATGAGACGATTTTTTTGCAAAAATAATATATTTTTGTAGCATAATTATTTCAGAAATGCTTTTCTGCTAACTTCAATATATTCAATTTAAATTCATTATCTTAGATAAAATTCATTTTTTATAATCCATTAAATATATCATTTTATTGATTGCATCATTATTATCAGTAATTATTACTCTTATTATATTACCATAGTATCATTATTATTATCACTGATTATGGCTCTATGACAGATTTATATCTTTGATTTTTAAAGACAATTTTTCGCCTACGGTGTGGCGCAATACTTTATTATCCTAGGATATCTATCGAGATATTTATCTTTTCAATCTACCTTCGGATTTGATGTATCATATTTCAATTTGAAATTTACATTTTTGTGTAGACACGTAGTATAAATTTAGGCATCATCGTCTCGTTCGTTTAACTCTTTCCAAAGTGGATTTAGAAGTAAATTTTATAACATTGGCTTGTTGTTGGATATTTTAATACAATAGAAAAAAATAGATAAAGCAGTTATGTTTTTTCTTATTTTCTATATTGCACGGTTCATTTGAGACACTCTGTTGAGACACCTTCATCTGTTGATCACCTTCACTCCAACTGTTGAGACACTCTCCAACTTAAAGCTAAAGCTACGAGCATTCCAAACACGCCCTGGTCTGAGAAGATCACATAATAAACTAAGCCGGGTATTTTTTATTGTGATCATTGTTTCATAAACGTCAAGATATTTAACTAAAAGCGCGAACCAGACCTCAATTTTGAATCGCTACGCTCACAAAATCTCGGTATGTGTTAGCATATTGAGGGAAGCGAGGTGCAAACAGCATCGAAGTTGCATTTACATAACGTCGACGCATTCTGTCTTTAACTATAATTCAAGATGAGACACATTATTACATTTTTTGAATTATTTTTTTTTAAACCACCACCTGACTGATGTCTATCAGTGTGCAAAATTTTAAAATTTTCGTATATACCATTTTTTATTGATCCTTGCACAAAGGATGCAGTAAACTCTCTCATAGAGAGCTTCGCTCAGTAAAAGCTTCGCGAACAACTACAAACACCGCAATTATTCCGCTGTGATGTCTCAATGATTCTCTTAAAATAAATATTGCAAACTCAGGTCGAGTTTGCAAAACAACCAGTCACCGCAAGCAGCACCCCTTAATGAGTATACTACAAGGGTGATTGCTTTTATTAAATACTAATTTGTATATGTTAATAAAATTATTGAAACACGATTGAACGAACTCTGTAAGTTAATTTGCTTTTTCAATTAAAATTATGCATTAATGTAATAAACCAAATTTTAATAGCTATTTATCATACTTTTGTCAAAATCGATATCAAATTTATTAAATTATGTTTGAAATTAACAAATAAATAATAAAATCTCAATACGATTTTGTTTTAAGACTTATTATAATTTCATGTAAATATACTATGGGACAGACATGGGATCCGAAATCTTGGTCAAAATTATTTTTTTAAATTCTAGACTGAAGATATAAGTTATAAGTAATAATTATATAAATTGTACTTTCTTGTAGACATCAGGTATAGGTTTCATTTTTTTCAATCCGAATCATTCTATAAATTACATATTTTTCTATCGGCTTTCAATTTAAAAGTATGCATAACATACTTATGATATTTAAATATTATAATTAATCAATATTGTAGGCGTAATTTATAATCATAATCAAATATAGTCTTTTTGTAGCTATCATTGTTACTATTGATATTTATAAAATCTGAACCAGTTACAACAATGTCCTTAGAAAAAGAAAGTCGGAACATGGAGCGTTTTAAGTTTGTAAATTTGCAGTTAGCTCGTTACTTTTTCAAAAATATTGAAGTTCAAAAACAAAAGAATAAAAAATAATGTAGAAATAATAGTTTATAATCATTAATAAAATATTTAATATATTTGAAATAAAACTATTTTTTACGGATTAAAACTCGCGTAGAATTTGGTTAGTTTGGTTAAGTGTCTGGTCACTTACATCTCGTCTACCCGTGAACACGATTGCTGCAAAGCATTCGAAACGTTGGGTTAAAATTGAAACGTAACCAAATTATACTCGAGTTTTAATCCGTAAAAAATAGTTTTATTTCAAATGTAGACTCGTGGAAATCTAAGAAAATACTATATTTAAAATATATAACCATAGAAAAAAAATTGGTTAAACTGCTAGAGTTTTGATATTTCATGTTGGATAAATTATTAAGTATCGTTTGCCATATATAACTATAACTCGTTAAATGAGCAAGAAAGCATTGCCATAAATTTCTTAAATTTTGTGTTATTTAAGAAAAAGAAAAAGTGAATATGTCACCTTTAAATTCAATTTATTGAACATTTCTAAGATAAGATTTACTTTAGATAGAAAATTTTACGTTTCATTGAGAATAATTAGAGGTAAGAGAAAATAAAATAAATTTTATCGTGCCGCAGCTCAGTTCCGCTCTGGAAATTGTTGCTCTGTTATTATACCAGGGTCCATGGTGACCTTATTAAAGCAAAATTATTTTCTTGTTACTTATATTATTCATTCATAATAATTTATTAAGAATTTATTGTTTCATTTTTATTATTTTATAAATATTTTATATACAGCAACTATATATATGTATCCGCTGATTAAATATTATGGAATATTCCTATTTCCTATTACAGGCTCTTCCCGGACAATATAAAGAAATTAGTTAATATAAAAACTACCTACTAATAGGTAAAGTATTTTTATTTGAAAGTTATAAGAAAAATCCTGTTTAATTATAATTTTCTATCGTAGACCTCTTATTGGTATTACGAGAAAACAGCAACCCCAACTTTTTGTACGACATTTTGGCACTTCAAACGTAAATCGATATTTTCTTGCTGAGTGTCTGGTTGTTCGGTGGAAAGCAATGCGATGCAGCAGTTTTTCTAGAAACGTCCTTCCCAACCTCTTTTTCAAAGTCGGCTTCCTCGGCCCCGAGCATAAGAGCCCACTGACTGGCCTAGCGATTCCACATCCACCTTTCAACGTAGCAGCGGACGACCGTTTGCAAATAGTAGTGCTGTACTTAGAAAGTCGTCTGTAACCGTCGAAGGCCTGATAAAATAATATCATTCTGAACTAATAGTAATCAATTCTTTATTAGAGGCAATTTTGGTACTCAATTGAATTATTTCCATATAACGTAAACTCAAGTTAAGTTTGAAGCTATTCGGCTCATTGAGATTAATTAAAAATAGTTTTTCCCTGAATATTATTTATGAAAACCTTCACAACATAACTAAATGAAATCCCAAGTATGGTAAATTAAGAACCACTCAACGGGTTTTGGAATTCACTGAAAATTCCTTTATAATAGAATTTAATATAACTTGTATATGTTTAAAGCTCAGGAAACTCATATTGGCTTAAAATCAATAACCGTATCAATTTCGAACCGTTTAAATACTTCATGAAATAAGAAAGTTTACTTTGATTTCACCGACTGCCAATGCGTTTGCAATTAAAGCAGTAATTACAACCCCCAGTTTATTTTTCTCATTGCTAGAAAAAATTCACCCAATAATATTGAGTACTAGAATTACAATCAGCGGTATTAAAATATAGGTAGATGTTTTAGTAATTAGTTATAATTTATTAGATTGTTTTAGAAATTTATAGAAAACTTTATTTAATCAATAATATGTATTTGTTTTTTAATTCTTTATAGTAGTGTTAATGATTTAAAGATAAAATACTTTATGAAAATTTTAAAGTTATTTTAATAAATAATGTTTTCTAAGATTTGCACGAGTACTACACTTTCAATTTTACGGATATATTCGCGTTTATTTTTACATTTTTTTAATTTAACCCGACGTTTCGAATGCTTTGCAGCAAACGTGTTCATGGTAAGACGAGATGATTTAACAACACAAAAATATAAAATTTTTGCTTTTTGAAATTTTTACTTAAAAAAAATATGCATAATTACGTGTTTGCATCTTATGTAGCTAAAAGTTTTTTCGTGAAGCTTGTTTTAAATTAATATTTCTTTAAGATATAAAGTCTTATTAATTAATTATTAGTTCCTTTAATATTAGGACATGATCTTAACTAAAATTATATGCCAAATAAATTATAAAAGATATTAAAAATTTTTAAGTAATAACATTAATTAATTTAATTTTTTTATATTTTCATTTTTTTCTGTACATATTTTTTTATATAAATGGAAGATCGAAGTCTTTTGGCACGGGAATAAATATATTATCCTTAACCGAATAATTTTACTTTGTTTATGTATATGATTGTTATAAATTGAAATAAATTATGAATAACTTATTAAAATAATTTATTTAAAAATTGTGGGTATATATGTTCATATAATTAGAAAATCACTTTAACCATTTATAACATTTATTAGGCTTACTTAGGCTTTGGCACCTTCCATGATTCCGTGAAGGGGAGTCTCATGTAACAGCATAGTATAGTAAATTTTGTATTTTACTCTGGAGAATTATTTTATAATAAGTAAAATTACAGTTATCTAGGTCAGTTTTTAATTACTACCAGAGAGAAGCGACACAATTACGGGAACCTGAGAGCATGTAATCTGTATGGTAATAGTGCACTGTAATCTGTATAGTTTATATTATATTACCATATGCATACACATTACCTTCTAGCTATGAATAATAATAGCAACTGTTTAGGAAATAATTACCTAGAACTTAGCTAAATTATTTCAATAAGTCGTAATTCTTGGTAGAATTATTTGTTTTTTACCAGGTAAGCTAAATGTCTTCGTTGATTAACAAACAGGTATAAAACCTATTAAAAAGTACATTTCATTTCGTTTCATTTTGTGTGGAAACAAGGGAAGTTTATACATAAAATATTATTTAAATATTCAAAATACAGTCCTATTACAGTACTATAAATTAATTTTGAATAAAACAACATAATATTACATTTGAAATTATAATTTGTTATTCTTACATGACTATCTATTAAAGATATCTACTATACTGATATGACATTATTTAACTGATTAATTAAAAGGAAGAAGATAGTAATATCAAAACAACTTTTTAAGCGGCACGGAAAGGGAAGACACCAATAAAAAAATATTTATTGGTGTCTTCCCTTTTTTTTTACGATTGAGCTATTTCTTCAAAAAGCAGGATGAAATTTATGCTCATACTTTTGTAGAAGCTTTCTAATTTGTCAGTGTAGTAAAATTATTGATGGAGTTTGAACTTCTGTGATGGTTTGGTGGGGAATAACCTATCAAAAGGTCATGAGCCATGTTTGTTCGAAAAAATTGACAAAAAATCGACACAAGTGTATCTAGAGATGGTGGTTAAAAGTATAAAGAATACCATTTTTTCATTACCAAGTTTGGTCCGTTCCACAAGACTCAGCACATGGTCATTAAGCTCGATGCACTCACATCTGGTGGGAAACGCACGTTTCAGAATTGAAGAATGGCCGTTGTTTAGTTCCGAGCTCTATCCACTGGATTATTACTTAGAGTTTTAAAGAGCATTTTCTTAGCATCAAGATAATTTGAACTCCTTAAAACAATCCGTAATAATATCAGCACAGTATTTTCCTATGGATAGAGATATAAATATTTGGCCTCGTCGTTTAAAGGACTTTTAAATTGTCAATGGAGATGATTTTGAATGACCACAATAGGTTATTGAGCTGAGCGAAGCGAAGTTCTTTACCTGTCAACTCGATCAAATTTTTTCCGCTATCTCCTCCTACACCGATCCAACTATACTTTCCAGATTTGGGACCAGTTGCTTATCACATGCAATTATAGATTAAAAGTACTTTTCAATTAACTTTGTTTTTAATTGAAACAGTCTTTTACAAGCGCAAATGGTAAATTCATGCTATGATTGAAATATGTATCATTTTTTGTTAATTGTGGACATAATATTAAGTTATCGTTTTTAATATATTTTTCGTTTCTCTCATTTTTCCCCGCTTGCTTGCTGGCGGCCCTAGTTATATTAATGTATGAAATAACACACATTACAGGGATAAATGTTTAATGCAATCAAAGTTCGAGTGTTTAACCCCATAAATACTTTTAGTAATTTCTATTTTATATTGTTTTATTTTAATATTACTGGAATGGGGTAGTTCTATTTTTAGCAATTTAGAAAAAATTCTAGGACGATACTGCAATTTATGAAAAAGCTGTAATATTGATTGTGTCATTAATTATAGCAATAAAATTATACACAAAACAACCTCCCCATAGTTTTTGAGCTGGATAGCTCAAAATTATTTAGCAAATTATTTAGCAAATACCACGTTTATTCTTTGACAAGAAGTAGCGGAACTCCGAAGGGACCGACCAGTAGTTCCAACCATTTCTAAACTGGTCCAATCAAGTTCCTCGTCTAGTTATTCGATATCCTTCCACCAGCGTAACCTTAGAAAGCTTACCAAGTACCGCCTTTGTCAACCTCATATAATATCACTGTTTTTATTTAAAATAACTGAGAGAATTACTTTTTTGTTGTAATTTTTAAATCTTTTTTATATTACAAATATTCTATTAATAATACACAAATTTTTTATCTTATATATTTTTTTTATTTTCAACATCCCACACATACATGAATACGCCATTATATTATTAAAACGGAAATATAAATACAAATTGTACGTATTTCTTGTTAAATAAACTATATTTAAAAAAATATTTTTATTACATTAATGCTTTTATATTAAAAATAATATTCGCCCAATAAAAAATAACTACCGTGTCTAAGGTTAATTAAAATTATATTTTCTTATAATCAGCCTAACTTTTACACAGGTTTCAGTTACAGGCATCAATTAAATAGAATAAGAAGTAATTAATCACTAGAACAGTTTCGCGCTAGTTGGACGTACTTTCATCAGATTTCTGTTGCAAAAGATTTATATTATTAAATTTAATTAATGGAAGCACCACAAAGTGATATTAATGACTTTTATTTCAATATAATTCAAATATTTTCAGTTTCCAATTTTTTTACCCTAAGATTATCAGGCTTTTATATTTTGAATGTAATAAAGGAGTTTGTTAAGTTAATTAAGAGCTTGAGACTTGTTCTCTTATTTTTTTAAATTGATGTTCTAAATAAAAAATACCATTATTTATTCTAACAACAGTACCTATAATAGTTCCTCACCAACATTATAAAAGTTTTGAACCAGCAGTCATATAACAGCAAGAGAGTAATTAGATAATTTATAAATTATAATTGATACTGAGTCGTCAACTTCCTGATTAAGAAAGTTACTTTTAGCAGTAATCAAAATGTAAAAGTAAATAATATACTAAATAATAGTTATAAAAGTATAACATTTGTTGTTTTTTTTTTATGATGAAAGATGCAATATCGCCTATTAGTTGTTTTAATGAGTTTAGTGTAATGATGGAATGGAATGCATTTTATAATAAAAAAAAGTTTTTGAAGTTAATGTGATATTCCTTTCATCTGTTAGCGTTTTATAGGAAAGGTTACCAATAAAAAACTCTGAAAATCCTGTTAAAACCAACAATAAAATTATTTAAAAAAAAAATGAAATTAAACATATTTAATATCTTTTGCACATAGTTAATCATTTTTATTACAATTGAATGAATAAAATGAAGTAATGAAGAAAATTGACACCCTGTCATAATAAAATACAAACTTTATCCTTTCCTTTTCTGACCATCTCTGTTACTCCCATACTCTAAAATAAATATTAAAATAATTAAAACTTTGCTTCAGGAAAAAGCATGCCCTCTGAGTATTCACGTGTCACTTTTTAACTTCTCTATGTACATTTTACAAGTTTTTCATAATAGTAACACAGTTATACATAGGCATCAATTAAGCTTTAATGGTGTTCCTCTACTGGACGTTCGCAATAAAAAAACTTTTTTAAATTAAATTCATAGTCTAAAATCGTTGATAATTATATATTCTGATTTTTAAATCGGATTTTTTTAACTCTTACCAAAATTATTTGTGCATATATATCAAATTAGTTGACCTTCTGTACTTTATAATACTATTAAAATTATTAATTTACTTTTTGTGTCGAATGTTACTAATAACTTATAATGTTATTACACTTAATATACATTTACGAATATATAACTTTTGACTAAATAACAATTAAAATATCACATTAATTGCAAAAGTAATAAGAAAGAACTTTGGTATTATGCAGGTACGCTCATTTATTATAAAAACTTATTAATAAGAAACAACATTCATTCGTAGCACATTACATAATCAAAATATCGCTAAATAAAAACACATTTATTTTAAACAAAAAATATAGATTAAAGTATTTGGAAAATAGAAAAATAATTCTAAATTATTATGCTTACACTTAATTATCACACAAAATTGCACGCCCTGGGGTAAACTGTGTTAATGGTCTTTTAACATAAGTTTAATAACCTTTATCTTAATTAAACTTGTGTAGTTAGTTAATGATTTATAGAATGTCCCAATTTTACCTATACCTTTATCACCTAAGTTATCTAAAAAAAACAATGATTTTCATATAAAGAATATTATTACCTTAACTTCTTTGTCATTTGACGTTTACATTCTACATACCCAATGCAATGTTCGCGGGGATAAAAAAATATATGAACAACGGTCCCGTACTCTATGTCGCTATCTCCTTTAACATCAATGTCATTGACCCCTGTTTTGTCAAATAAAAAAAAATATTATAAATCCAAATTAAACTAGTCTGCATAGTTAATAGGCTTAACAGTCTGTTGATTCAAAATAATTATTATAGTTATTATGTAAATAATAATTTGTTTCATTTTTAACTGATTATTGCTTGAATAGCAGCACTCAGAACTTAAATATATATTTATAAGATGTAACAAAAACAGCATGACAGACTCTTACATCTCGTCTACCCTTGAACACGATTGCTGCACAGCACTCGAAACCTCAGGCTAAAATTAAATGTAACCAAATTAAATTATATATATATAATTATATCAAGTAAAAGGTTAGGTTGTGGAGCTTTGGTTGTTGACTCATTTGCAGGATATTCTAATCTGTACGTCAAACATTGTTCACATATTTTAAAAAGAGCAACTGTCGAGTTTCTGGCCAGCTCTTCTTAACAGAACAGCATTCCGAGCTGGTGGTAGCTTAAGAACGGACTGACTACTGACATTTTTATAATGTAATAATTGACGATTCAAAAGTGCGTGTAAATGCCTATTTGAATAAAGATATTTTGAATTTGAATTTGAATTTATACGCGAGTTTAATCCGTAAAAAATAATTATATTTCAAATGTGTACTCGTGAAAATCTAAGAAAATAATATGAAAAACAGCGTGATTCTGTTGAAGTCAAATACTTACAATAAAGATTCTTAAACAAAAGCTTCGAGACTTGCCACGATTTGGCACCCAACTGCAAATTGTTAATAATTTTCTGAATAAACGGTAAGATACTGTATTTTGATTGGCAGAGCGATCATAAATCATGTCGGAGCCGTAGTAACGGCTATTAGGCTGTTGGGCGCTGAAGAAATTTCTTGTTATGGAGATAAAGCAGTTACCTTATTTACCCTAAATCGACAGAGATAATCTGTTCGTAATTGTCCTACCCTTGTATGTACACAGGTACACATCAAAATCCTTTAAATCTTGCATATGCCTTAGATGAAGTTTAAGAAACGAATGAAGCTTAGCAATGCTAAGTTACACGGAGTCGAAAAAAGTCAAAACCCAATCCAATAATCTTTTCTTAGTACATACTCAAGAAGAAAAAGACATCGATGGTTATGGCTCAAACGAAAGGTCGCAAATATTACCTACACACGAAGCACAAAGCATTACTTTCAGCCCCGTTATCATAACACAAGAAGTCAGATACAATTGCATGATATCGTCCCGTACGCAGTTGTAGTAGATCACGCAATACAGAGAGCTGTATTTACTTCACCGACAGCGACAACGAGTCGACATTTTAAACAAGGTAATTACAACATTTTAGAGTATAACATCAAGATGGCCATCAGAGACAGGAACTCGTGAAAGCCTTGCTCGAGATGAGTCAACAAATAAAAGAATAGCAGGTCTTTACAGTAGTGTTTTTATAAAACAACATTAACAAGTAAAACATAAAAACATAATTTAGATACATATATAAGAAAAAAAATATTTAAATTAAAATCTAACAATTATTTTTATGACATGCTTTTTGGAAGTAAGATCGTCATAAATAATCAGCAATCCTTTGCATGTGTTTATCTTTGAAGATGTTCGTTCTATTGTCTATTTTGACGAGCTCAATTTAATAGATTGAAACCTAGATTAATTACCAATCTCATATCGTTCTGAAACTACAAACAAACAATATATAGACACTATTTTAACTAAAATAGAATCATTAATATAATGGATAAAACAAAGTTATTATTTAAAAAACAAAAGATCAGGCAAGTTTCTGTAAAAATAATTTATAAAAGATATTTTTGTCAAATTATCTTAGTATAATTTTTTTTACTATTACGGCTTACAACCTAATGTAAGAACGAAACATTTATAAAAATATTTCTAAAACATTCCTTTATTAGTTTATTTAACACTGAAAATACTACTTATATTAAATACATTTATGTTTGGAGAAAAATAAGGTAGGCGGATTTCTTTATTTTAACTCTCACTATTAGGTTTGGGTTTCAATAGAAAAGTCAGTAGAGGTCTTATATCCACAATCCATACAAGTATTCGGTAATTGAGTATAGAAGCTTATAAGGGATTTACCTCAAAATGCTTATTTTTAGGAAATTTTCATTTAACTTTTGATTTCCTAATAAATTGGTAACCACATATATTTTTTTATCTTTTTAAATTAATTAATACGTATATATTTAAGTTAACTAACCTAAAAGTATTTTGATAGAAGCACGTGGATAATTTGTAATGACATATATAGATGGGGAAAAAGTCTTTTCCTATTTGTTCTTGAATTGTTAAAGTAAAATACGAAGAATCTTTATCCCCGACCTGATGTACTAATTAAAAGTAACTCAATATTTTTAATACGTTACTTACATCTGGGCTTGTCGAAAAACCAGCATGATCAAAAAGAAAAATTCCACACTTTTATATATATCCGTGAAGAATTAGAATTAGAATATTTAACTTAGAATATTTTTTATATTATTGAAAACTTAACCTTATTATTAATAAATGCTTTTATTTCTAATGATTACTTTTTAGATAAATAAATAAATACATTTTATTTTCAAATTTTCAGGTAGTTCGTTTTGCAGGGTAAATGACATAGCATTTACTCTCATAATACTATATTTCAATAACCATTTATATTTTTAAGGAAGTCAAATAACCTCCTGGTCGAATTGTTCAAATAGCTTGTACAGAGTTAGAACGTTTTATTTTATTTACTGCAGACAGACTTATTAGATAAAAATTAAAAAAATAAAGATATGTTAGACTGATAAATGTTGGCAATAATTATTAGGGAACCCTTATTACTAAAAACAAAAAAAATATTGTGGCTATAACTAAGTTTTAACTATTTTTGTTCTTATGTAAACAAACATTATTTACTCGTAAATTTGCTGGAACTCATTTATTTTGGTTTGACACATGTCAGTTACAGCAGAAAGATATTCCTTAAAACAATAAACTCCATTATGAAAAAATAACAAGATGGTGATTTTGTTTAAAATTACTATTTTACATTGATAATTACAATAAATATATTGTAATTGGTTGGAAATGTTCCTAAAAGACTCATATTAAGATAAAAAATTAAGAAAAGTAAGAAAATGTATAAAATATATCTAATATCTTAAAACCAAAATTAAATTCATCTTATAAATGATGTTCACTTGTTCACAACAATCCAACAAAAAGCATCAAATAAAATGTATAATTAACAATGTTTAGTGCATAATCAGATGTTCGACATCAGAGCTAGTTATATCTTAGAGGTCGTCTTTCATGTTAATAATTTATACAAATGAAATATTAAAACGCTTGCCAACGCTAATGAAATAATTTAAATCAAGAGGTTTGCTTTCTTACTTTATCTGAGGCTCTCAGTCCGACTTAAGTAATAAGTTACTTTAAATAAATATGAAATATATCTTTTATTTTTATTATTGTTAATGTTTTAATTAAGACCTGTTAAAAAAAAATCTGAAGTATCATGTTGAAGATTAGCTGTTCCCGTGACGGCGTTCGCGTGGCGTGTTGATTTAACGGCGGTAAAAAGTTGATTTTACGAACAATTTTTACCATTGTTTTGAAATTCCATAAATTAAGAGGAGGGACTCGTACTAATATCAATGAATTTCGTACTCGACTCTAAAAAAGTCACCTACTCAAACTCTAAATAATTGATTTTACATTAGAAGGTATATAGAATTCGAATTCGAGTAGGTTTTGTGTGATACGTGCACAAACATACATAGAGACAGACATTTATAATGTTGAAGTATTAGTGATTTAGTATCTATATCGATAACTTGTACATTTAATTTAAGTATTAAAAGTTTTAAAATATATTCAACAGGTTATTTACAGTTTTATTATACCTATAGAAATATTGGGTACTTACCGAAAAATCAAATTTAATCAAAATAATTTTTAAGAGTTGGTTTGATATAAAATGTGAGAATTTTCCAAAGTAAAAAGTTTTTTGTCAACTAATGACTTTATAGACTATAATAAATTTTTTTTATAGTAGTTTATGTATGTTTATACCACATTTGGTGGTATCTACCACCCGAAAGCTGACCTTCACCCGGAACTTCATCCGCATTTCAGAAATGTTTGTAGGAGACAATTACAATACCTAAATCTAATGAAACAAATCACTTTCACCCGTATACATTTTAAACTCTTGATAAGGTACTTAAATTTCTCTACTGTGTCGACGAGTTCCTTTAAGGCTCTTTGCATACTTCAAAGTTTCAACATGAGCTTAGTCGAAAGTTTTAATGTTATTCGTAGTAAATCAGCAAGCTAACTACTATAAACTTCTATTAAAATAGCGTCGAGAAAACACAAGTTTTGCACTACTTATACAACCTATCCTACATCCTGGCATTGGTCTTCTTGCTAATTATAAGAAGCCATGAGAAGCTTCACCTTACTCCATATTGGATTCGTGGATTAAACGGCTTAGTAGTTCTTTTGAGAAATGCAGAATTTCGAAACAATACTTTCATGATATCTAAATAAAACTAAGAATATATTCATCACAAAAAATATAAGGTTTAGTGGTGTTAATTTAGATAATTAGCATAATAGATAATTAGATAATTAGCAAAATAGTACAGATAAAAGTAAGAAAAAGAAGTCTCCACCAAACGTTTACTTTTTGGATATCAAACTGATCATATAATGTACAAAACAATCTTTGATAAAAAATTAAAAATTACTTCAAACATACAAAAATATTTTTTAAGTTTGGCGCCAATAAACACAAATTCGAAAATACGCACTCCAGAAATAAACGCAACACGATAGCTGACAAGTCTGCATTGATTTGTTGACGTACCTACATTTTTCGTGTAGTAGTCAGATTAACATAGGTTACAAACATGGTCAACGAATTGTAACAGTAAATGTCTTTAAAAGTTAGTTAAGTTTTATATACTGTTAAAAATAAAAATAATTGCATAAAAGTAAATTTATACAATAGTAATTAAATATTATATTAATCATCTTAAATTTAATAATAATTTTAGAATTATACTATTCATTATTTTACAAAACAAAAGAAAAAATACATAATGAGGTTTGATTGGTTTCATGTGCTCGAAAAGGCTAAACGAAAATTTTGGCAAATATAATCGGACTAAATTCCTATTGCTAGAATTTAACAGAATATTACGTTTAATTGTTAGCCCAAATTGCTTCAATTTTCATACTGTACGCTTCTGAAGTTTTATATATCCGTTTATCAGTTCCAACATTTTAAATAAAAAAATATATATTTTTATAATGTATGACCAGGATTTTTTTTAATAGTTTAAAAATAATCTTTCAATGACAGAGAGACATTATAAAGAAGCGTGAAAATATATGTCCTTGGGCATATGTTGAATTATGCTTCAAATCTCAGCTAAAATAAAGAACAATAGGCAGGCTTTCTGTTTATTTATGGTTTCTTTTGTGATATAATTTTAACGGTTAAAGGGTCACAAATCAAAGGACCGGTATTGCCGCTAGGTTTTAAACTGTCATGAATGAATTCAATTCTAAATACCATTATCATATTTGGTTAAAATCTTATAGAGCATAAATGTTTGGTTAATAATATTTAAGCCAACATAGACACCCTGAAAATTGCTAAAACTTAAGAATGCGTAAAGCAGGATAGGTAGGCCTCTCACTAACTGGAAAGCCTGGAAGTGTTGCAGGTAGTTAATAAGGGTATCACACTAAAGAACATCGAGGTTAAATGAAACTCGCATCGGTCGGAAGTATGGATAATCTTTTCTTCTTTCTTCTGGTTTAGTATTTATATTCAAGATGTTAGTTCCACATAAAAAAATACATTTACACTAAAATGGGGAGTAACTCTTGAAAAAGGTTAATGTTTTACAAAAAAAAAAAAAGTTAAATAATTGATATTGTCTTTCCAAGAGAGAGGCATACGTCATGAGTCAGAATAGAATATGAAATTGATGCCTTAAATTCAGTATAGGTGCGCCGTACGTCGTTAAAATTATATGCCCCAGTACTTTTGCAATTAAAACTCTCGAAACAGCTTCGTGACCTAAATAAGGCGTCATAGTCTTGAATCTGTAATTTACAGACAGAAATTAAAATGTGAAGGCTTATAATTGTATTACTAAAAAAGGAAAAATAGACGAAAATTGTCGATATGTGTTACGTTGTTTGTTTGAATGACTCTTTTTAATTAAAAAATATATATCTATGCTTAAGACAGTGAGCAGGCGATTTGATTAATTTTCTGATTTTGTTAAATATATTTGCAGGAACTATCTCCCCCATACATGGGTACACATACAACGAGAAAAATCTGAAAACAGTAAAAAAGTTAGTATTAAAAAAAAATATGATTTTTATTGTCAACTCCGCTAATTTGCATAGGCAAGTAAAAGTTAAGATGGTACGCTACGAACGGCAACACTATTTGGTCGTCTTATACAGGTGGCTTGGTTTTAGATTTAGTGGAGTAGTATTCGTTATTTACTTCGTTAATAAATAATAATAATAAATAGTATAATTTTAAACTCTTTAAAATGTCGTTGTTAATCATGACATATACATTTTCTTCTAGATTAAGAAAAGTAGTGTTATATGATAAAATTGTGGGTACAAATCTCGTTTCTTTTCCTATATATTTTGGTTAAGTATGAATAAAAGATTTTTTTTACTTATAAAATGGCTTTAGGTACTATATTAAAATATATATACGTTATTGGACTCTACGGAATTTTTGAGCTGTAAAATTTTTATTTCTAAAACAACTTATATTAAAAACGTAATAGAGCAATTTAAATTATATTAAAAACAGCTTTATCGGTATTACGTCGAAAGTTGAATATTTATTAATACCAATAAATATATATATTTTAAATATTAACACGATGAATAGAAAAGGATACAGGATATGATTTCAACTGTAGCGTGACAAAGACAATTAATGCAGTCACTAGTACATTTCAAGCGCAACCTGCTAATTGACATCTATCTCTTTCTATATTATACTTTCTGTATTATCTGTCGCGATTCGCATTTGTCAAAAATTTTAACTTGCTAAATTAGCAATTACAACGCAATGTTTCCTATCGCCGCTCAGTATTAATGTAGCATATCTTTCACTTATAATATCATTATAATTGCTATATAATTGATAAAAGATAATTTTGTAATTTTATGTAAATAGATTCTAATTTTATGTATATTATATTGTAAAATACTCAACTTAATTTACTTTATTTTTAGACAGAAATTAAACATGTTTTTAAAGTTTATTACTAAATATATGCTGGTAGGTATAAAAATAACTCTAATTTATAATAACTAATGTACATACCCTTTTGAAATTATCCATTCACAAATGACATTACGGATGTTTCATTTTTATTATTTGTATACAAAAAATCAAATTTATTCTTAGAATGGTGCATACTGTATGCAATCACTGGTATCTCCAACAGTAATTTGCTAATGCTAAGCAATAGCAGACATGGTGCTAATTAGTGACCTATAATGGAAATTTATTTTTAGTAATCAAAAAGTATTGACTAAATAAATGAAAATTGGGATTATGGATAAAAATTAAATTTTATTAGTAATATAAATTGAACTTTATATATAATATAAATATATAATTTATAATATTTGACAATACAAAAGAAATATGTGCCAGCTACTAGTCAATGAGTGGTTACTTCTGGTAAACACTCATTGACTTTTCTTTTAAAGATTACTATTTATTTTTAATTTATTTAGTTCTAAAAGAACACTAAATAAAGTTAAATTTTATTACCTTCAACGTGTCGACTTTAATCGTCAAAACAGGCCAAACACTGAAATATTGCAACGTAAAACCTCAAAAATTATTTATAATGAAGAATCAAATTACTTACTAAGTATTGTTCGGACAAATTTTATCTTGGGTCGACTGTGGCAGCTTAGCGGCTTCTTGTTGAGGCACGGGGTTTTTCAACTACCCTCGCCTTGACTTCATAATTTTGGGACACTATATTCGCACCGTCAGTAAAAGGCGTTTACTCCTTTCTCCAAGGCCGGTAAGGCTCTTGTGAGTTTTCGGATGTTGCAATAGTTCATGGGCGGTTGTAATCACATTTGATCAGTGACCCGCATGCTCCTTTTCCATAAAAAAAAACTGTTGGTACTCCTACACACTATACTTACGACATCCTTATACCTGCGCGCGGTGTCTTTTTGGTAACGATTTCATTTGCTGATGACAGGATTCCAACGTGATGAGAGGTGATATCCGTCTTCACGGTTGAAATTTTTGTATTCCTTAATTTCAACCGCCTCGCGCACAATCCTGGAGTAATAGTGATCGGTAGAAAGTACCTGTTGAGAATGCAGATCTATCACCATGTTCATTTTCTCATTTATGTTGGATATCACAATTTTTTGTAAAGTTAACTGGTCTTACAATCGCTGGGGCGTCACGGTGTGTGCTAAAGCGATCCCGTGACGTCCCATTACGGCGCAAAGGGCAACCGTTGGTTCTGCCGGGTAGTCCCACATCACCCCCCGGTCTTACAAAACAACCATTTTATTATTTGTGTATCAAATGTCCTTTTTATTATTTAACATTTATGTTTTAGTTGGCATTGTTTTTACTAGTAGTAACAAGGAGGCTGATGTGGCTGGTCTGGGTGTCTAATCTATTCAAAATTTACAAAAATAGTATATTTTAAATATATTTTTACATTTTTTTATTTATAAATTTTTAAATATTTTTGGGGTTACATACTTAGCTTATTAACATCTTAGTAAAACGATACCTGTAATATCATACTTTTGTGTATTTTGTTTAATGAATTTTGGACTGCATTAGACTGATGGTTTCAATTGTTAAGCAAATAAAACCAGCACTTTAGATAACCGTCTATAAATATTTAGTTTAACTAAAAGCCTGCTCGTACGCTGCAGTTAAATAACTGAACGTTAAAAGTGTGTGTCTCCTCAAATCAGTGCTGTAAATTTTATTTAAAAACGTCCATGCCGATATCAGCGTTTTTATATTTTAAAAACATCCTCAAATCTAAATATTTTTTTTTTTATATATATTTACTTTATTTATTAAAAAAATATTTTACAAAACAATTTGTTCTCGCAATTTAATGCACAATTTTTTGCACCGCAAATTAATATTTTTAAAATTAGACAAGTTTTTTTCTGTTTTATTGTTTTATTGTAATCATATAAATTGTAAAAACATATAAATTATCATATTTAAGCTATTAGGTAACGAAAAACTCTATCACTATTGTAATAAATACTTTAATCTATTAATCGATTTCATAAAATGTTATAAGTACATATTTTAAAAGTATGCTGTGTTATAACATTAACTGATTTGTACATAACATTTATAGTTTGTAGGTATTTATTTATGTATCGGTTTAGAATAACTAGCGCGTTTATAATTTTAACGTTAAGTTGATGTTACGTTAACGTCGTCCTCTGGATTGAATTTTATAAAATAATTAAAATATCAGATTAATTTTAAATTATCACAATATTGTTGTAGGTGCAACAAGTATGTTTTTTTTAAATTATATAAATGTGAATATTTGTCGTTGTATATTAATCTAAATATTACAGAGAATTATCGACAATTGTGAAGTTTTGTTTGTTTGTTTACATTTTTAGTATCTATTATGCCTAAAACTGCTTTAAATAATTAAAGATTTAAATACATTATAAAAGTATAACCATATTCGTACTATAACAAAGTTTAAAGTAATACTAACACTTTCATATCTTAATGAAAATTTCCATTAAGTTATGAAACTGTTTTATATTTTATATATAAATGATATATTTTAATTATGAATATAAGTGAAATATTTCAAAATGTAAAATACAAATTAGTAGAACTTAAAGTTAGATTAGCTAGGTAAAATATATTTTAGTTTGTCTGTAAGTAAAACTGGCTTATATTGACTAACTATAGGAAAAGTTAGAATTAAATATTAGTGTATATATAGAATAACATTTTAATTTAAAAACATTTACTTGATATTAGTTAAATAAATAAGATTCAATGTCTTGTACTAGTTCAACTAATATCCTAGAATTCTACTTTATTGAACTAATATACTGTGGCATGGGAGGGATTTACTACGAAATAAGCAGTATGAAGAAATGTGAAGTTTTTTTACTTTTTGTATATATTTAGAAATGTTTTTGCGGCAGTTTATATTTTGTTTATTTATTTACCATAAACGAGATAATTTTTTTTTGATGACAAGTACTCATAATTTTTTAAAAGAAGAAAAAAGTTGAAGTTCGTTAATGTACTTGTTGAAAGTATAAAATAATTAAGTGCTTCTTATATATTAAAGTTAATATTACTAATAGGGTCGCACCCTCAATAATAATTTTAAAAAGAAATTTCCAGTTTCTGTCGCCGATGTAGATGGAAATCAAAGTAATAAGATGTTGGAAATATTAAACTAATTTTTACTTTGAATGATATTCCCGGAGTGGTGTTGGTTTTCCACAAGTTCAGGCTTATTAAAAATATACATTTTGCGTTTAATTCTAATTACAAATATAATACTTAATATATTTGCATATTATGATACAATGTAAATAAATATTATTTTATCAACATGTTTACAAAAATAAGGCCTTTTTTGTAAATTTTAATAATATCTTATTTTTTTTATCTGTTAAGAATATGTTAGTCATGAATGAATAATCATCCAATTTACCAGGATTCAAACCAAAGCGAAATCTGGGAGTAAATTTTTGTAGTTTTGCCAATCAAGCTATTATAGCAATATTTACTTTTGGGGTTCCTACCATAGTAATGCGTTTGCTTGGTATGTATAAAGGTCATTGACTTCAATTCGGAGGCTCTTATAATTACTTATAATTTAAGAGTCTTTAAAAGCTTAATAATTTTGTTTAGTTTATATTTATTTGTATTATGTTTCGATTTATACGATCTATCATTTAAACAGAACACATGTTTGAAACTGAAATAAATAAAAATCTTTAAAAATTTCCTGTGAATTTTTAAATATGTAGGCCACTCACTTTTCGGTAAAGTTTTGAGTAAAAAACATTTTTATGGTCGGAACGCTTGCGAAATTCATAAATTTCCAGATTTTTTTTTACAAATATTATAAGCTTATCGTGTTTCAAAGAGAAATTGATCTGCACTGGAAACTTTTTTATTTAGGATTTTTAAAGGATTTTTACAAAAAAAAGTACTTTTAGATTTTTTTTAAAGATTATTAATCTCTTTGTTTCAATAAAACCTTTATAGTTTAAGCAAATTTCTTTGAGATTCTAAAAATAAGTAAGATCAAATTATTTTAACAGTATTCTATCCTTATCCCACTATAGGTAGGGCAGCAAAATGTTTTTTTCTTTCATTTACTCCAGTTATATGTCAGCACAGCTTTAAGTTCTCTTTGCTCAATTTATCAGTCACCTAACCCATCTCTTTTTTGTCTTCCCACTATTCGCATCTGTCATCATTTTCATAACCCACTTAATCATATTGTAGTTATTTTTCCTCATCTTCAACATAGCATTTCATATCTTTTTTAAAAAAAGAATATAACTATACTTAAATATTCATATGTCATGGTGATTAAATAATGTATGTACTAAATAAATAAAAAATAAATATATGCTATTTTCAACTAATTCAATTCAAGCTACGTTTATCATAGAGCCAGCAAGCGTAATAGAACTCCATTCTGATCTTAACCTATTTAAGAAGCTTTTAAATGAAATGTTTGTTATTCATAAAATCTGTAGGTATATATTGTAGTTGAGTGCCAAGCCTCGGAGCCTTCGTTGAAGAGTTTATATTATTAGAAGTATACACTGGGGTCGTTTTATGCTGTATTTGTAAAAATACAGCATAAAACGACCCCAGTGTATACTTCTAATATAAACTCTTAAATGAATTGTTAATATAATTTAAATGATCCTATTACTACTAATAGGATCATTTAAATTATATTAACAATTCATTTATGATTCATAGAAAATTTAATTATTCTATGGTAATAAAAATAAAAAGATAAATTGATGAAGGTAAAGTATCAGTTTGTTTTAGTTTACAAGGATTATTGATTAAATTACTAAAAAAACATCGAATATTTATATTTTTCATTAAAAATTATTATGTGAAATGCAAAAATGTCTTTAACCCAATATTATTATTAATATTTTTCAATACGTTTTATGGTTTCATTTCATAGTGGGTGAGGGAGTTTCAGTTTATAAAAAATTATTATTAAAAAAAACATATTCTCTTGTCATTACTAATATTAAAACAATATGTTTGATATATTGTTAACAAAAGTTTTTGTTCATATATGTATAAAATATATCACTGTGCATCTGTTACAATTTACAATAATCCTTATTATAAAAGTATAATATTTAGTATAATATTTATATTAAGACTCAATTGATCAACCAGAAAGAACCACTTCAGATAATTATTATTTATGGATCTTTAAAATTTATTTTAAAGTAATGTACATAACACTGTCTTGTTTTCTTGTGAAGCTATTAACGTTCGTAAATATGTTGTTTTAATTGTTTTGTACTATAACTATTACTTTAAATAGGCATTACTATATAACTAGTAATACTACTATACCAAAATTCCTCTTATTTCTCTTTTCAATATATTTAGTATAAGTGTAGTATGGAGGCACATGTCCATATTCTATCTACGTACATAAAACCTACATGAAAAATATTAGACTGAGTTTCGTACCCGCCGCATTAATAATGCTCGTAAAAAAGGTGACGGAGATATTAAACATAAAATGCACGATCCGTAGTAAACACAATTGATACTAAACGGTAAGCTCCCGATTCGTCTTTATTTTAGGAATAATAAAAATTGGAACAAACTTAATTGACATTTAGTTAATATTTGTAATATCATAATAAATGTTGTTTTAAAATTAGCTATAAAGGGATACTAAAATAAGTTAGACTCTAACTATGGTACTAGACAGACACTTTCATCTCGTCTACCCGTGAACACGATTACTGCAAAGTATTCGAAACGTTGGGATAAAATAAAAATTGTAACCAATTTATAAGCGAGTTTTAATCCGTAAAAATAGTTTTATTTCAAGTATAGTACTGCTTGGTTTTAATACAATACAATACAATAACTTCAAATCCCTGTTTAAATTTTTATATCCGATGGTTAACAGCGATAATGTTGCCAAATCATAAATATATATCATAAGTCAAATAAAAATTGAACCTTCAGATATGGGAAGTGAAAGAATAGAACGAGATAAATATATAGGATGTAGGATCTTGGATCATCCGGCAGTTCTATTACGACATCCAGTAATAATCCACCTTGTTACTTATAATTCTATTTTTTCAGGACGGAGGAGTACAAGAACTAAAGCCTATTGTTTAATTTTAACTTATAATGTCTTAAATATTATTCAATTAGGTGTTATCTTCTTTCTTCTGACTGTTTTTACATATTATAAAAATCCGGCACTCAAAAAGACAGAAATTGAATACGAGATCAGCTTAATATTATATAAATTTACTGAAATTATAAAAAACAATTATTTCTTTCATGTTTCAATGCCTATTTTAAGTAACATTTCTATTTTAAACGATATACCCTCCGCAATGATTTCGCTATTGTCTTATCACGTCACCTATGAGGTGACGTATGACGGTAGATGACGGAGGTCAATGTGAATAAAAATATTGTAAATCAAAGTTTTATATTTTAAACATTTTTTATGGAAAACTTATACAATAAAAAATATATTGAAAACTGATTTATAATTTTATATTATATAGAGCAGAGTAATATTAGTACCCTTGAAAGCACGTTCAATTATAAAAGTTCACGTTAAAAGTATTTCCCCATGCTGATGCCGGATCCTCAGAGAAATTAATTGAAGTAAATTTATCTTAGCGTAAAGGGTACTTCATGCACCGGTATTAGTGTTTACAATAATTAATATATTATTTAATTAATTTCAAGATCTTTTTACCATTTGCACCAGTTACTTTTAGAATTATGATATAATTTTTTGGTTGACTAAGAGTTTTGTGACATAACAGACGAGACATTATTTTTAATATGCTGTTACATTGACTTGAAATATCATTACAAATGCTGTAATGATATTTTAATATTCGACTTATTTGGTCGTTAAAGCGCTCCTCAAATATTTATCATCAAAATATACAACTAAATTCAGATAAAACATTTTTTTTTATATTAATGTATGAATTTAATACTGATTCTAAACTAATAAAAAATTAAGTTTAATTTAAAGAAAAATAAACTATTACTACTAGTTAAAAAATTATGAAATTCTTATCGTCTCTAATCTTTCACATTTATAAAAAGTTGGAGAAGACGAGCACATCTGTTCATTATGTTGGATTAAAATATTTTTATGAATGTCGAAATTAATTTTCTAGATTAAAAGCCCAACTAATTCTGTTGATTTGAAGTCAATAATTTATTTGAATCGAAATGCTAAAAACGTATTAAAAATACGTTACCTACTTTTATGTATATATCGCACCCTTAGGATGAAAACGACGCAACTCGAAAAAGCAACTTTTCGGGAAAAAGCAAAACAAGTTTTAAAATGTTGACTCTTGCGTAATCTTTCTTTTATTATTGCTTAAATATTGACGTTAGAGCCCATGTTAGTGCTGCAACTTGTAAATAAGTTATTCGGCTATTATAATGCAATAAATTAGCCTTATAATTAAAAAGAATAATATAGGAAAAAGGGTATTTTATTTTAACAGTCATTTTCAGACTGATAAAATTGATTTAAATATAACGGATTAGGAGTTGCGTCTTTTTTAGTCCGAAATAAATGCTTTAAAAATGAAAGTTTTAGCGTTACGTCATTTTCGTTTTTAAAACATTATGAATTTTATTACGTTTTCAGGTATGGGTCTATTTTTTTCTTATAAATATTATAATGATAACAAAGTTGAAAATGCGTCATTAGGAAAATATTTTTTTTTTAGTGTTTATTAATAGCAATGTTTTGAAAACAGAATCCAAAATAATGATAAGTATAAAATATCTTAGACCGAGTTACATACAATCAACATCAATACAATTATGAGATCTTTGTTCATTAAAAACTCTTACATCTAGTGAATATAGATAATAGAAATCTCAAATGCAAAAATGTCACAAAAAAAATAATAAAAAAAAATATCATGCAATAATATAATAAAATATTTTGGTATTGGATAAAAATCACTAAAAGACAAGTCTTAAAAACTTATAATTAAATTTTCAACGCCTATAACTAAACGAGATGCACTAGGAACTTTTTTAGAAATTTGTTGTAGTGTGTATATTATATTTAAAAATCTGCAATTATCACTGAAAACAATAAAAAATAATCTTTGCTCTGTTTTACAATTACTAAATTTAATCATTCAATAGCGACGTATAATAATCAATATAAAAACCGGGTATCAAATTTTTACGGAGCAATTATCCGAATAATTACATTAAATTTTTGATCTGGATATTTTTTACTGATACTTTTTAAATATTTAAATATGCACGATCCTATTTCATTGGCCCCCTTTTCCCATGTCTTTCGTCCCAGAAATAATTAAATACATCCTCGTAAGCACATGTATTCCCTTTAGTGCTCTCTTTATCTTGTTTTTTTCAATTTCCTGATCTTTTTTTGTTTTCTTATCAATTTTTTTAGCCAGCTCATACAAGGTGCATATATTTACCTCATTAATGTTTCCTCGGCCGTCAAGGCGACAAAGGTCTTTCTCATTTAAATGACTATCATATTTTCTTTTATTGAGCGTTATAATCAACGGATGCCATTTGTTACTCCAAACATAGATCACAACAATCTTTTTCGGGCTGAAAAAATCCTTAGTTAAAATTGTTTTTAAAAAATTTGATTGTACAGCCGGTAATCAACTTTAGGTTTATTTGAATCTCTTGTTTCTGAGAAATCTCTCCCAAGATCTTTTATAGTCTTGCCTCCTTCAATGAACTCCCTAGATGTGGAGGCCCTTAAGTAATGTGTTTCTATCTTAGGAATTGAATTAATATGGTTTTCAATATCTGTTATAATAGTCTTTTTTTTCTATTAGTGTGCTTTCCCCTTCGATCTTCAGTTATAAATCCGTTTCCATTCATTTTTGCTTTTGTAGTTCTTACCTGTCTTTCGGTTATAACTAAGGTATTTATAAAAAATGTTTTACAAACTCGAATTTTCTGTTTATTGACAGTAAAGAAAAACGAATTTTTTGGTTCCCTGGGCTTTTCAGCATTTGTGTATTTATATTTGGGTTTAATTTCCATCATGCAAGAACTAATGAAAGATCTTTTAAATTCTATGCTTGCAAGGTTCCAATATGATTCAAAAATCATTGATAGTACTCATTCATTTGGTCAGGGCATTTCAATCGACATGGAGCACATGCGTTTTTTTAACGACGGGCAGAGACTTCTTTTTTAGATGTTGACAAAGACTTGTAACATTTTCCTCTGTTGCGTAATCCCTTAGTGATCCCTCGTTTTAATTCCAAGACGAGGGATTACGCTACCGTTTCCTTGACTTAGGAGGCCCAGGCAGATGTATCTCATTATCGAGTGTATCAGGTATTGAATAGGTGGAAGATGAGGACAAATTTCTATGACAACAAAGTTTGTTAGGGTCTGGAAAGGTGGAATCATTGTCTCTTAGATGAACATCACTTTCCGGACTGTTAACAGGTGATACGCAATAACTTAATTGGGAAATAGTTCTTCCCCTTCTTGTAGCTAATTCGCTGGTACCTGCATCATCCACAATGTAAGTGGTAATTAGAGTAGATTGCTTATTTTGTGTGTTGCTCGTATTGAATGAATTTGACGTTGAAGAGCTAGTACTAGAGCGTGATAAAGTTGAATAAGATGAAGAAAATATTCTTTTACTCTGAACAGGTCTGTTGGTGAGTATGTTTTAATTAAAAATCGACTCATTGTCCGAAGTATCATGTCGCGGTTGAGAAATTGTCTGGTTGAAAATGGTGCTGTTGTCAGCCTTTGCACATTGTGGGGAGTTTGCAATAATCGATGAGGAATTTAAATAAAAGTTGTCTAACATAATATTGTTCATTGCAGAATCCTGAAATTATAAAACAAACTATAGTATTGTTGTTGGCAAATATTTTGCCAAATTGAAAAATAATGTTCAAAATATTGTCGACTCTTTAAGACTCATTCTCACACTTCGGGGACGGATTTTAATAACAACTTACACAATAACAGACGATTATATTCTAATTAATTTAAATAAAAATTTCATTCGCTTTCAAGATATATGGTAATTAAGTAAATTATATTCATACGAAATACCTCGGGTTCCATTGCTTTCTTTTTTTTTATTGTTTCTTAAAGCATTATCTATTATAATGTCCCTTCTTCTTTTCATTTTAAACTAAAATGTAATTAATTCATGACCTTTCGTCAAAATTGCCGGCTCACTGTAGTTGTGTAATGACACAGTAACTAATACGTTGACTTTTTATCTAAAAAAATAATAAAAATATGGCCTAATAATCAATGAGACTAAAAAATAATAATTTGAGAAATTAAAAAAGGCTTAATTTATAATAGGTCAAATTTAGTACCTGTGCCTTAATTACTAAAATGCGCCAAAACTGAATAAGTCATTAATATTATTCAATAAATCTGACGAAAACAACCACAAAGTTAATTAGGTCGTTTCCTTATTAAAATTTGAAAGAGATGTTATCTATTTTTTCGGAATGAAAATGACGTAATAAGCTTTCGGTCACTACTCAGCTGTCTTGGCGACGTCTTGCACTTATCGATGCGAAAACAACGCTAACTGTGTCGTTTCCCTCCCGATGCAACCCGTCTAAATGGCATATAAGAAAGAGACGGATATAACACTTTCGTCCTGTTCTCACCCGAATATGGCTATGTTTGAACTATTGTTACGTCAACAATTTCATTTTAGGTCTATTTATGTGTTTAACTCAATTTACGATTTTTTTGAATTGTGGCATTTTCATCCTGAAGGTGCGATATTTCGAAAATTCATTTTTTCCAAAGAATATTGACCTACTTATATTGTCTGATGCCAATAGTCGGCCATTACCACTAATTACCTTGAGATATTATTTCCTCTGTTGCAACTCCTCTGTTGCTCCTCAGATTTTAATAAGATAAAGTATTTTTTTTATTACGGAAGGCCCTGCACTTTAAATACAATCAGTAGGGATATACCATACTATAACTCTATTTAAATAAATATTGGAATAATTATAATTATGTTTAAAAAAGTTAAAATGGCTTAAATAGGAATGTGTCTATGTATTTTAATTACTGTAATGAATTACAACAAATAAATGTATGTAGAAATTGTCTTGTCAAAGTAGTTGATTTTTGTTCATTAATTATTTTTACCATTACCCATAGACTCGATTTTTTCTTGTAATAAGCTCGTAAATCTCGGAGGAAAAAAGAAAATTAAAAAAAAAACATCACAAATAGTACTACGGAACGTGGTTTCATTCGTTAAATAGTTTTAATGCATCTCTTCTCATATTCTGAAGTTTCAATTCTATCGTGTGTGAGTTGTAAACACTTTTTTTTCATATAAAATGTTTTAAAATGATTCCAGTATGTTCCTAACTTTGAAGTGAAAATAATAATTGAAGGTGACGTAATTCTTCTCACGAATTTATTATAGTTGACGTGGCCTAATAATTTTTTCACAGACCTTTGTCAAATTTTATAATCACAGACGAAAGAAAATTGAGACAAATGAGATAGCTATGATCTGTCGTAACTAATAATAATACAAGAACACTTATCTTAAAGCTTAAATATGATAATAACATTTTTTGTAATGGACTAGAATTATTATGGTACCATGATTTATGATAAGACCGGTCTTTTCACATTAGAGTTCACGCACAACAAGAGATCAACAAAAATCCCATTTTAACATAGTCACATATATTGAGCAATCTCTTTCGTCCCTCATTTGTACTTTGTAACATTAGCGAAATATATCGTCCTGTGCTGTTCATCCATTCTGTGTTCCGCAAGGAGTAGGCATCAAAGAATTGAATTGAATTGTTGTTCACAATTTAAAATGTGTATCTCTTTACAGTAATTACTTATAATAGGAAACTTTATTTATGCTATGTCATTTTTGATATTCTTATTTTTAGTTTTTAAATATTGTTTCTTTTGCAAAAAAATAAATAATAAAACTTATATGCACACATACTACCGTAATCTGTGTGTTTATGAGAGTTTATATTTATAAGAATTTAATTGTATGCTGAAGTTTGCTTAATGTACAATTAAAACATTTTCCAAACATTTTATTTTTGTTTTATGTTTTGTCTTTTCTATATATTGAAAGTATTTGGCCCATTAATTATTTCTTTTTTTTTAAATATTTTTTTGTAAAACCAATAATTATTAAGAAATAAAAGTAAATACAGAACTATTTGTTTAATTTTATTTTAGATAAATGTAGAATAAAAACTGGACAAGGTTAGGGCTCCGGGAGTGCTCTGCCAATTGTGGTAGAGTGACGAGACACAAGGGAATGTTTATATACAATTTCAAACCGTCCTTTCGTAACATAGGAGGCTTGCCTTTGCTCCTAATTTACAAAAACACCCAAGGGTAGGACAGAGCAAACTGCTGAATTGGTATGAACAGAGTTGTTTCTATATGTGTTATGGGACTGTCTAGCCGTTATATTTTGTAATAGCTGTCCTTAAGCAAGAATATATCTACCGAAGACTAATAGGTATACCGGTAGGTATTTCAGGATTAACACAGCTTAAATTTTATATAAATTATAATTTTTAAACTTCTCAAGATGTATATAGCCGGTGAGAAGCCGACTTTTTATAAAAAATAAATTATAATTACCATTTTGTTCATACGTGCTTATCAATTGCAATAACATATAGTATGAACCTTCTATTTAAAACACCATAAATTTTCGATGACGCATTGCGGAGCATCCGTTAAAGAATCAACCTTATTGTCTAGATAGATGACATTTTTCTAAAGTGCAGTTTTTAAGGAAGTTTCTTTGACGAACCATCAAGATACGGAATGAACTTCCTTCAGCGATGCTTTCAGGGCGATGAGTCACTTTCAAATACTTGGCTTTGAACAGAATTTTAAAGTAATACCAAAATAATCAAATTAAATTAAATACTCAAGATAACATATTTCAAAATTAATTAAATAACATAATACTACAACTTTTTCTATTCTTAATCTTCACTAACTTTTAAAACAAAAACCTTATAAAATTCCTAATTGACTACCTCATTGTAGGATTACAAACACCGGTATAATGTTTTATATGACTATCTTTGCATTGATATAACTACATTTAAGATCATATTAATTATATAATAATGTCATACAAGCCTAATTTGTTTATTAAATAATAATTCATAATATTAATAAATAATTAATGACATATAAAATTTCAATGCACAAAATTCAGATTTTCGACAGACATACGAGTAAAACTTCAGAACTGTAATTTATCATCAACATTTCTGTCGCTTAACAAACGTACAAAGATTTACAATTTTTCCAAACTTTGCCAATCTGACTTTACAAACTGGCAACCAAATACATAAGGGAAGATAATTACTATTTGACGTCTATTCATCGATGTTTGAATACAAAATGCCTACAGTTATTTTCAATAAATTTATTACTATACAATGAAATTAATAAAATAAGCGAAATATATTTAACCCCTGTCTTTCTTTCTTTTTAAAGATCCTTCAAGACAGCAACGCATCTCTTGTGATTATTAGGTCATTTTTTTGTCTCGTTTTCTGGAATTCTGAGTTAAATTATATTGCTATCGAAGAACAAAAATAAGAACATGTTAATATGAAATAAAACTGTTTTAAACGAATTAATCTCGTTTACAATTATTGGTATCATTTTAATTTGATTTTAACCCAAGTTTCGAATGTTGTGCAACAATCGTGTTTACGGCTAGATGAGATGTAAGTGTCTGTCAGTAAACCAGTCAATTAGTCATCTACTTCTTACTCTTCCTTCATAGTATTCAAAACATCGAGTGAAAAATCAAATTTAAATCTGTTTCTCGTAAAAAACTAAGAAAATAATAGGTTTTATATATTATATCCCAATTTAAGCTAAATGACCGTAAAAATTATTTATAATTATGAACATTATTATATTAATTTTTGACAGTAGAAATACCCCTGCCGTTTATGTGAGCATTCGTGGAAGAAAAAAAAATATTACTATAGAACAATATGAAAATAGACAATTTTAATAAAATATAATTATTCTTATTTCGGATGAAATAACTAAAGTTGTGAACTAAGTAAAAAATTAATGGCATTTGGTTGAAAACCCTGTAACGGTTTGAATTATATCACTAAGGAAACCATAAAACTATTGTTACTTGTTTTATTAAGTTGGGATCAAAAGCAGTAATTTTGAATGAAGCCACTGACCCGTCCATTTTAATTAAGAGTTATTATCCAGCTCGCTTTTCACATTTTGTAAATTAAGAGAAAAATATTAAATTTCATTTTGAGCTTTTATTAATTATTATTTGAAATAGATAGTAGAATATTAAATAACACGGTATATTCATTATTTAATCTAAAAAAATTAAACTTTTTTAGACTAAATAAATAACAAAAGTCCAAAACTTCTGCCCTTATCCTTCCTTTATTCTTCACTTTTCCTCAAAGTAATCAACGAAGGTGCATCTACTCCCCATACATAAACTCCTGATTTAAAAACTATGTTAACTCTGAATTTAACTATTTCGAATTGGAAAAAAGGTAATTAAAAATTAATTAGTTTTCGCTAAACATCTAATTTATTAAGGAAAACTAATGAAATTATATGAATCTACTAAAAGTAGCAAACTGATTTAATTTTATCGGTTCTTAATGTAATTATGTAGTGTGTCCCAATTTTTTTTACCTATATAAATAAAAAAAGGATTTATATAACATCCAGTATGTATTTAATCCCTGCATTTATAAGTTGCTAATGTCGAACATTTTTATCTATACAAGTTTGGTATTTTTTTAAAAGCTACTTATAAACATTTGGTAAGTTTACTCCTAACAATAAATATGGCACCATTACTAAACCTTTTCTAAGATGATAATTTGCTAGTAAGATTAATTCCGTAATACTTTAATTATAATTTATTCCGAAATAAAATTTGTTAAATCAAAATTTGTTTTCTTTAACCTCAATGTCTATGTTAATTTTGTTTTCCTTTCTTTTTAAACATAAAACTAGCCGATCAATGTCTAATAGTTTTTACGTGAGTAAATTCGATATACAAAAAATATTTTTTACTTAATTTAATCTGACTAGTTATCGGTAACAATGTTTAGACCTAAAAGATAGATGAAATTTATTATAAAAATTTAAAAAATATTTTGTGTATGAACCTAAATATTCTAAAAAAAAATACAAAAATTAATGTAACAATATTAAGTTGTTTAGAAATGTCGTGCTTTCATGTCACCGAAACTTAAACATGTATGCCATTAGAGCATTTTGCTATAAGACATTTTTAATACTTATTCTGGGAATCTTCCACAATCATATATAATTTGTACCCATTTAATCCATTTAGATTGAAGATAATTTTATTTACATAATTACATTAACTAATACTTTCATTTATATGGCCAGACTAAATATATCTATATAAGACTGGCCGAATATACTGTTACAATGAAATAGAAAAAAAACCATTTGAATAAAACTATTTTACGGATTTAACGAGCATTTTAGTTTACGTACTTTACGTTTATAATACTTTGCAGCAAGCGTGTACGCGGTACGACGAGATTTTAGTGTCTGTCTGTCAATGTGCTATCTAAAAATTCAATAATAATATTGTTTTGTATAAAAAAAAACGAATATATATAAAAAAATATATATATAATATAATAATAATAAAAAAAAAACAATATTTCGAATTTCGAAACTACCATTCATTCATGAATAGCTATTGTGTATTTTTATTTTAACGCCAATCGGTGTCAAATATTTATGTTATATTAAAATGAAGTTAGGTGATAGATAAAATCAAAATGCTAACGATGCCATTACACAGAATTTTGAATAGTTTTTGAAACTCTCCATCCGCTTTGTATTAATCGAATTTAATTATAGTTGTGACTATTTACGATATAATAACCTAGTTTTCGCATAAAAGGTATTTATGGGCTTTCCAATGGAAATTATTTTTATGGAAATTATTTTCTTGTAATTTAAGCGGCTAAGATAATCTTCAGAGTTTGGATCTTTTTTTATTTACTCGATACTTATCGTTTTATTACGGCCAAGTTACACAAAATCTTTATGAATTATATGCTTAAATGTTATTCTAATTTACAGGCTACGGTGTAGTTTCATCCGTCTAACAGTTCCGTCAAACAAAATTCGTCTGACAGTTTTTGCTTAAAAGGGTTACAAACGTACATAGTTTCGAATCTGTTATATTAGTAGGATAGCATTTACAAAAGAATTGTAACACCAAAAACTAAAAAAAGGAAATAATAAACAATGAAATCCATGATTGATGATCCATGAAAATTATTATAATACATTATATAAATCTTCATGTCGAATATCCTCGAAAGCACGTTCAATTAGCAATATTTGCCGCTAGTGCCAGATCCTTAGAGAAATCAATTGAAGTGAAGACTTCTCTTATCTTACAGTAAAAGTTACTTTATAGACGTTATTGTATTAAAATATTATAATGAACAGCAAAGATTGTAAAATATTGTGACTATTAAAGTATTATCATAATTTTATTGATACGAATAAAGAAATAGGGAAAATGAAATCGATGACAAGGTTATTGTGATAATATTTTCCGTTTATATTTTTAGGTTAATTATTCACTTCAAGTGGACGTTATAAGTAGTCTCAAATATTGGCATCAAAAGTTAAAGAAATTGAGGTGTTTTTTTGTATATTCATGTAAACTTTATTATTGCAAATAAAATTAAGATGGTTAACTTAAATTATATAAGATATATTTTTATGACAAGAAATTGTTAACATTTTTGAACATATTACTTCAATGTGACCATTTCCGTGGTATTGTATACTAGGTAGAATTCTTCGTTTTAAAATAAGGCAGTATATATTTACTTTTATTTTGAGTCTATTACGTTAGAATCCTTTAAGACCTTATGAATGTGAAAATATTATAAAACTTGGGGCGTGGTTAGTTGATATTTTAGTCTTCTTTTGTATCACACTATACTGTAAATCATTTTTTTTCTTTTTGTAATTACAGACTGACATTCTATATGTGTAATGATTGCCTGTTTAAGGTTAGAAACATATTTATTTTAATTACGTAAAATTCCTTATTTAAGTACATATACCGTTTAGGATATATTTGAATATATTTCATAAGCTTATAGCATAATTCATCTAAGTACAGTTAATAATTGACTTTACAAAATTTACCATTTAACTAGTAAGTTTGACTAAGATAAAGGTTCTTAAACTTAGGTTATAATGTCAATGACGCAGTTTGCCCAAGTGGATATAAGTTTTGTATAATTAAATGTTAGCAAAATAATTTAGACGTACTTTTCTAGATTTAAAAATAATTTTAACAACTAAGAAATTAAATGTCAAACATATATGTGCAAATAAAATAAACTAAACCTTCACGTATTTATTTGGGTGTAATGGTATATGTTGGCGTTCTTCCGTGGCGTGGCGTTGCGTTGCGTGGCGTGGTTCTACCGTCACATTTATTTTGTTCCATGTTTAATATACTAACGCAGCTATTTAAAAATAAGAATCACTTTAAATTTATACTATAAGCAGAGTAACACTTTCAAGTACAGATAAAATGTCAATTCTGAAGTTTAAATAGCGCGCAGTCTGAAATACTAAGTGGTTTTTTTAACACTTAGTATTAATGGGGTTATACCCTTCATCCTTTCAGGCCAACCTGTTATCACAATATACGTTATATAATTAGCAAAAGATTTAACTACTAATTAAACATTTTTAAATAAAATTGTCTGTTTCTGGTTGTTCCAGCCGCAGACGACTAGTTTTATTTAATATTAAGATAATTTGAAGAAGTAGTACAATGATAAATGGCCTTTCTCATGCACTTGCCTATCACAATTAGAAATGTTTTTTCAAATATATCTGCTAGCTTCGAAGATAAGCTTTCGTTAAATAAACCTTTTAATATGTATAATTAGTAAAGATATCTTCAAAACCACAATAAATATTATCATTACAATTAGTATAATCAATGTACTATAATATTACTCATATTCAACATCTTTTAGTATGAAGTCAAGAGAATACCATTAACCTAGTATACATTTTTATAAATTAATAAATACAAATGGTTTGCCGCCATAAAGCTATGTTGATCCAGTGTGCTCTCTGCGTTGACTATATATTATATTATAGCGTTACAAACAGTTATGTACGGTAAATATAACAAGACACTCGAATAAGTCATCACCTATCCTGGGGCTAGCCTACATACGAAACAGGCGTCACCCTTCCTGGGATCTAGCCAACACACATATCAGACATCTCCAATCCTGGGATCTAGCCAACACACAAAACGGGCATCACCCATCCTGGGATCTAGCCAGCATACATATCAAGCTTCACCTATCCTAGAATCTAGCCTTCAAGACCGGGAATAGAAAATGTATGGTAGTTTGCCATCGTCAGGAATAGAAATGTGGATCGGAAGTAAATAAAACTTACAATACACCTACTTTATTATTAAACACTATTCAAAAATGTAACTTATTAAATTTAGAATTTGCAAAATTTAAATCGTATCTACGAATTAAGGTTCTTATTTTGTAATATGACGTTCGCTGACGACGATGAATACGCTCAAAAAACTAAATCTCCAACTTGGAAAATTTTGATTTCAGCTTCACCTTTATCAAATCAAATCTTATTCAAAACAGATCAATCGTCCAATTTTGTTTTACTAACCTTCTAATAACTGTACTGCACTATTTCCTGTTTTTTTATAGACAGTGCAATTAATTTCCAATTGTAAAGCTTGGTTTGCATCGTGCCAAACTTTATCACGGTTCACTACTATCGTTATTGATCTACAACTACTATCTTTTTGATTCGTTCCAGTTATTCCCTACTGCTTATTAATGTTGTAGTGCCTTTCGCTACAAAATAAATTGCAGAACCAAAATGTTGGCAAAATTATTGAAACTTCCGGGATATGAACTCTCTTTTTTGCTTAAAAGTGGTAGTCTAGTCTAGTGGAACATCGAAAATAGTAATGACTTCACGGAAACGTCTAACCGCAGAGTCTGAGGTCCAAAATGTTTAATAAAATGAACTAAATTAACGTATTTAGTAAACGTGTCTATAAAAAGAAAAGCAAAAGTGTTTTCGGGGAATAACTTTGTTATTAATTTATTGATCAGTATTATTTGCAAGTATAGTCTAGAAAATTTTTAAAATTTGTCAAAAATTGGATGCAAAAAGCTTGCTTAGTACCAGACTTTAATTTTTTGACTTTACAACTAACACGATTCTCAATTAATTTCCAGACTTAATTTGATGTATTGGGAAACCAATTTTATGCCATTGTCAAATTATTTTGCCAGAACCTTTTGTTTTTCCTAAATTTTAGAAGTGAATTATACTAATAAGAAATAAGATTCCATCGATAAAAATTAATTTAAAAGGCACAAAATGTGAAGTGAAATTTAACATTAGCTTATACCAATTGATTAAAGCTTTTAAACTGAGTTAACCAAAAAAACTAAATATTTTCAATGAATATTCTATGTATATTTCAATGTTTGGTGCTAAACTATAATTCAAAGTTCTTTAAAGACGTTGAACATATCGAGTGCAATTGAAAATTGATGCCTTTACACCCAGTGCTATATTTCCCGTAAGGAACTTTGAAATAGAAAACTACATATACGCATGTTTTATCGTCAAAGCAACATTTGATCCTGGATTCTATTCATTTTAAAAGACAATATAATATCTGTTAATAATTTTTGGTTTGTTTAAATGATTAAAATATATTTAAAATATTTTTCAAAGTTAATAAGCTGCATTAAACAACGACCAATCTAATTTTAAGTAACAAATGTTTTTTTAATTTGTGCAATTATTTTACTTTTTTTATTTTTTTTTATGCTGTTGGATAATATCGTGGAAGACTCCTGTTTTAATTAAAACGGATCTTAAATAAAATTAATAATTTAACAATGCCTATTGTTCAGCTCTTTGAGCTGATTTAAATTAAATCATAGTTTTTTAACTTTAAAAATCATGGGAATTATATAGGTGATATTTCCTGCAATATTTTTATTACTTTTTACTTAAAATTTTCTTATTAATTAAAACCAAACTTATTTTTTATTAATAAAAACTGAAAATATAATAAATATATCGTTAAAATTTGCTGATTTATCGTTTACTGTATAAAGTGAAAATATGTTTTTAATATAAATGATAAACTGGACCTTACCCGTTTATGCTTGTACTGACACTAAAATGATTAAATAATTCAGTTATAAACATGAACATGAGTGAGATACATTAAGCAGGTACTGGACACAAAAAAAAATCTTTTATATATTCTTTTCAACTAATCTTTTTTGTAGTTATAGATGTCGAAAACTTTTGTGTATTTTTTGCACACAGTAATCGTGCAACACTTATTTACACTTTGATAGCGAATGTTTTAACATTATCTATATTATCTTCACAATCTCATATTGTTTTAAAATACTCTTCAAGTAAGTTATTCGAAAAACTGTAATAATAAATAATATATATCTAAAAATATAAAGTAAGCGCAGAAGTTTAGTAGTCTGCCCAATCTTGTTATCACTTTATTTTAGCAGTAAAAATAAGAAATTTTGTAATTTAAAGTGTACAGTAAGTAAATGTAAGTACATATTTTAAATTAAGTTAAAATACATTAAATCTAAAAAATTCAAGTAGTTATAAAAACCCTTCAATTTTAAATAAAACTATTTTTACGGCTTAAAACTCGAGTATAATTTGGTTACATTTTTTATTTTAACCCGACGTTTCGAATACTTTGCAGTAATCGTGTTAACGGGTAGACGAGATGTAAGTGTCTGTCAGAAAGTCAGTTAATTAATCATCTACCTCCAACGGTTCCTTAGTTTGCGGGAATAGAGTTCCGGATGTAGACAAAACGCACTAACTGTATCCTGAGGTCTGACAGTGCGGTCAGAGACGTGAGATTTTACAGTATTTATGAGTGGGTTCCAGGTGTTAGAAAGGCTCCAAACATCTTCTCTATTGAAAAAAGGATATTTTTTTAATTTCAATAGCCTCGCGAATCATTCTTGGTTTGTAGCGGGGTTTCCTAGCGAGGATTTGTGGTTTATCAAATCTAATATAATGGTTGGGCTTGTCTATGGTATGTTCACACACTGCAGACTTCGATGTACGCCTATTCTTGATATCCAATATGTGTTCCCTAACTCTTGTACCGATGCTCCTCTTCGTTTGACCAATGCATGACAAACCTTCAATTTTATTTGAACTTAATGTTTTCTAATATTTACACGAGTACTACACATTTCAATAAAACTATTTTACGGATATAACTCGCGTTTATTATTACATTTTTAAATTTAACCCAACGTTTCGAATGCTTTGCAGCAAACGTGTTCGCGGTAAGACGAGATGATGGTGTCTGTGTATTTGAACTTTTCATTTATAGTGTTATTTTTATCTGAAAAGGTTATAAACCTTATAACGTATACAAATAATGCATTTTAAAAATCAATAGAATAAATATGATAATAATAAAAGGCTCTGAATCATACGAAACTTTTAAGAACGTCTCATAAACGACATTCTTTACGAAAAATAGACGAAGTCGCTAGAAGTACTTCGATTTTTTATATTATAATATTGTTATATTTATTTACAAGTGACTTTTATTATTAAGTACATGGTTATGCTTGTAGATAAAACCATTCCTTAATGACAGATATTGCAAAAAATTTATCTTAAAATATATACTATGATTTTAGAAAAATTATAAAGAGAAGCATGTAACTTACGGTTATAATTTCTTTTGTAATTAAAGATTTTACATTTCTTTTAATTTTTTCACATGAAATCCCAGTATCAAAAGCATTCTAAGCTCAGCTCGTTACTGCAAAACATTTTTAATTAATGTTCTCATTTCTTTTCACTGTTTTGTGCTCTATGAACAGGATTTTATTATTAAGGATTTTTTAGGTTCATGTTTTGTAAGATAAAATTTATAAAGGATTTCCAGATTAAATTGTAAGAAGCATGATATAAGTTATACTTGAGTCCGTTATTATTTTGGTAGATAATTTTTTACGGTTTCTTTGAAAATCTAAGTATTTTTGATTTCTTATATAAATTTTAAAATATGACGATAAGATATATAGAGCATATTTTTGTGTTTACTTAAACGAATGTAAAGCAATTTATGTTATGTTATATCATAATTTTGGCTTATAAACAGTTAAGTAAGCGTTAACAACTTTATCGACATTTTCATTAATGAATTAATTTACAACGTATCATATTTTATGTAAACATTATGTTTTCCACGTACAGGGAACAAAATGTTAAATACAGTGGACCAAGTTGTAAAAAATGTGTTTTATGAAATATGTTTTTATTTAAAATATTCTAAATAATTCCATTATATTACCTAGGTGACGGTTTTCTACGAATATAAAACTAACTTTTTTAGACTTGGCCTCAAATAAATCTGATAATTTAAAACCTAATTCTTGAATCTAAAAAGGATTGGAAAACATCATAACAAATAATGGCTATGACAACAATACTTATCGATATTCTTAAATTTTAAGCAGAGATAAATGTTCTGTTTTTTCATCAGAAACAGAAAAATTATTTAAAAAGTCAATAATAGAAATTAAAACTGATATTTTATAAAGTCATAATATATTAATATATCGAAGAACACTTATAATCATAAAAGGAATACAAAAATGAATACCAATACTTCTTCTTCTTTTCTGGTAAAGATAATTTAGTAATGTCGCTTCTTAGTTTCCGAATTATTAACAACAAATTTACCCCAATTTACATGAACGGTAGCAATTACTAAGAATGATTATTTTGTCTTCAACTCATAAAATTTATCACTTAATCTTAAAACAATGTCTTTATTTGTGTAATATTTTATGATAAATTGTTGCTTTAACAAAACGTTGATTAAGTTGCTTAATAGTAAAAAAAAATAAATGAGACTAGGCTAGACTTTGTTCGCAATTTATTAGTAACACTATGTTCATTCATTTTGTTTTTTATACATTTGGAAATATAATATAAACTACAGTATAAATACAGGTTCATATAAATGATTCGCTCTCATACTTTTGTAATTGTGTCACTCTTCTCTGATAGGTTCTTTAAAACTTAAAAATAAGGAAAATAAAAAAGTAATATGAACATGATTATTATTAAAATGAATTTATTTTTAATTTATTTATTAATAACATGCTATAATTAGTCGTAAACCAGTATGAAACAAAAGTTGTTTATTATTCAATCAGATACCTTTCGGCATCAAAAACAAACACCAATCATCAATGAGCTAAATTTCAAATGATTCCTTACTTTGATAACGTTGCAGGTAAATATTATCAGGTGAACTGTTTACTGCTTTAATTGCAAATGCATTGGCAGTCGCTGAAATCAAAGTAAACTTTCTTATCCACCAAGTATTTGAACAGTACTTGAGTATTTGCTTTAAACCAATATGAATCGACTGAGATTTAGTACCTAAGCATTTTAATTAAAAATTCTTGCATATGTATAAATTAATACAAATTAATATATAAATACGACCTGTATCTTCACGCATTCTCTAACCTCAAACTTTATACTCCTTCACATGATACCGGTTTCCTATATAACTCTTTCACAATTCACTCAATTTATCAATAAAAATACAATACAAATTACAAAAAAAAATCAGTAATAACTGTCACTTCAACTAAAGTTAAGAAAAAAGAAGAACAAATGAACTATACGTTGGGCAAATCGATAAACCAATAACTTATGCCAAATTGGTACAGAATTCAGTTTTGAGTTACGTCGCGACATAATAATAAAATTAAAAAACGATAACGAATACAAAAGTAAATATCAAATATTATAATTGTATTTAAAAAACCTCTCATTGGTATATTAAATATTAGCTACAATAAAGTAAAATAGGTTATAGTGATTATATGTGATTATAACATATGTACAGTAATGGGTTACTAAATTACTTCTTAGTACCTATTCAACACAGACGAGAACGTATGTCCTATTGCACATACTAAGTTACACATATATATTTTATTTTATGTATATCAAATTCGTAGCCAAAATTATTAAATGTGAAAACAAATATACAAGCGTAAAATTACAGTTTTATTATAAAAAGATACAGGTAGTACAGAAATTAAATTTCTAATTAAAACACACAACTTATTTTAATGTATTATAATATACAATTTTAAAATACTATAATGTTAATTAATATTAAAAGACTAAATGAAAAAATGAAATATAGAATAATCCAGAATAAATATTTTAAAATATTCACAAAATTATGACTGATCAATTCTTACTTTCTTAGCTGCAAAAAGCATGATATTATTAACATATTATATATTTCATTACAATACCTTAGGGCTAATATTTGAATAATATTTGAGTAGGCACGGTGATATTTAGAAGAACATTTAGTACTTCCGACGGCAGTACGAAATTTGCCGCAAGGGTGGCTTTAATTTGCTATTGTCAAGATCACTGACGATTTCGATTTTTAATTACAATATTCTATTGTTGAAATTTTTATAAAAAAGTTTATAACCTGTATATATTTTTATATGTACATATATACGTACTTAAACTTTACAAAAAACTATTAAATAAATATATTTAGAATATGATCTATGTGTACCTGTATACGAAATAACTAAGTAAAAAAATATATTACAGTTTGTTTTTTTCGAGTACCTGGAAAAAATGTATATTGTTTGTTTCTTCGATTTATTAATTTTATATTGGATCTATCATAATTTTTTTGTGTTTTTTCTCAGAGTTGCGGTATTAAAGTGATGGGGGTTGGGGTTGAAGTGAAGGTTTTCCACCACTAGTTTTTAAGATGTAATTTTATTTTATTGTTTACCGAATGAAGTTGACTTGTTTTTAATATATAATCTGTACAATTTGATTGTATTTAAAATTTAAATTTGATTCAAAAATACTTTAAAATGGCAGTAATTTTACTAAGATGATTCACATTATTGGCACTAGAAATCATATTTATGGCTACAATTATGTCTCGATATCAAGAATTGGCACTGAAGTGCTCTTTAATGTACTCCCTTGTGAATAATAAACAAGCTCTAATTTATGTTGAAAAAAAAATTACAAATATATAATTTTACAACTATATATTTGCTCCGAAATCATATATACTATAAGAGTATTGAAGGAATTAATATCCAAAATCTTTATAATTTCCAGCTTACTTTAGTTGGTGTATATTTCTCGTGTTTGTTCCTCCATTTTTAAGCAATATCCAATGAAATAGCTACTTTTTCGTTCTTAAAAACTATTTATTAGAAAATATTTTATTGTAGTTTTCTAACTGATAATTTAGTCGCAGGTAATTTCGACCATGTTTATTTATTTTTGCCTCTTTAATAATCAAGCTTTGCGAGTGGAACATCTTCATATGATGACGATCACGGAGCTTCGAAATATTCAGTCTTTTCAACAGTGTCAGAAATATTAAAACTGGTATCCTTATCATACTCACCGTGTTTCGGAAACATATTTGCGCTAACGTTATCAAACTCTGATCGGCTGGAATCTTCATCCGCAAAACAAACTTTCAATCACTCGCTTACTATTTGAACTTAATGTATTATAAATACAAACATTACTTATATCCTTTCTTTCGATTAAATTAATTAAAATTTTCAGAACAAAAAAACTGATATTAAATTATAAAATACATTTTATTTCAACAACATTACTTAAAAGTTAATGCAATTAGCGTATAAAGGCAAACAGTATATGCGAAATTAATAAAACATGTAATACTTACCGTATTAATTTTAACATCAGTGCCATAGTCACGCTTTTGGTAAAGCTATAGTAATAATTTATCGCAATAATTAATGACACGATAAATTTTATAACACCTGTGATATAAGCGGCAGTTTTGTTAACACAGCTACGTTGCGTTACTTTTTAAAAAGTCATATAAAAGAATAAAATAAACGTACAGCTAATCATAAAAAACATTCAAACAGTTAAAAAACAATCCTAAATCTTCTATTATAACTTTTATACGCATAATTTCAACACGCGTACAAGTGGAATTGGTTTCCAAAGAAAAATACATTTTGTTTGAGTGAAGCATTTAGAAACTTTGGTTTAACTTATTCCAGTATGAAATGAGTTCAGTAATCGTTGACTTACTTACTTTTTTATTCTGTTATATAGTCATAAAATGTATGAGGTGTAATTATAATATTTATATACCGAAACCAATTTATAATTAAAATAATATTTCAGGTTTTACTGCTTTATAAAATCTATCATGTTATGTTTTTTCGTTACATATTTAATAAGTAACTTGAAAACAGAATCGACAAACTTTGATTCGATTGAACTTTTTCTGTTGTGGTGTCAATATTTAAGTAATATTCTGAAAATTGTCTGAACCTCTAACACAAAGATGAAATTTAATAATAAAGACATTGTAAGTTACATTAATAAAGACAAAAATAATTAGGAGATTTTTGTCGCATGTGTATGTGCACATTGTTAACATGTCTTAAACATATAATAAATTTCAAAATAATTTTGTTCTAGTTCATTGCTACCATTTTAAGTGATTTTTAATTTCATGTAGTCTGTAAATTATTATCTCTTCTATATAAAATCGGTTTCGAAAATTAAAATCTTCTAAGTCACTGAACTGGAAGTAAACGGTTGATAAATATTCTGGCGCGAGATATAAGACTTATTTTCAATGCAGAAAACGGGGCCTGATCAAAAATAGTCAATGAATTAAATATATCTGAAGCTTTTATTTTAAATCTGTTTCAGATTATTCGGAGAAATAATATTTTTTTTTTATTAGTACTTATATAACAAATAAAATTTCTTACCATATTTTAATTGAATAAAATATCAATTAACGAATATTGGTTATATTGTATTTTAATGCTTAATTTAATTTTTGAAAAATTAAAAATACAATGCGTGTTCTCGACCGACAATTGTATAGAGATGTAGCTCAACTGGCAGAGCGACGAGACAGTTTTCCAGATTGCATGTTCGAGTTTGTCTGTGTTTCTGAATCATTCATTTCTATTTAATATAGAAATAAGTTAAACATGTTAATAAGTTAAACAATTGTTAATAAGTTATAAAGTAAAAACTTTTTGTACAAAGTTTTTTGTTTTGTGATTCAACGAAAAATTATGAAAAGAAATTCGAATTAAAAACTAAAATAAAGTTTTTATTTAACATTTTAAAGATGTGACATTATTCTACGAGTCTTTTTATTTTGCGGTATGATGAGTTCCGTATATAATTCTCGCCGCTCCATCTCGTCGGCCTGTGAGTTATCGTATCTCCGTCTTATCGTTGTCATTGCGTTATCCTATAGTCATTATGTCGATCGATTATCGATTATTAGAACTAGAGGTTAAATAAAATGGACCAATAATAAATACGACCTCAATTATCGGATGACAACTAATGTAAATTGTTTAAGTACTCCGAAAACTCACTATGGTAGCATAGTGAGTTTTTATTACAATTTTTCTATCTAAATTTAGATTTTTTAGGAATATAATAGTAAGAATTTTAGAACAATTGAAAAAATAGAGTAAATATGTAATGGAAAAAATACATACGCTTATTAATAGATGTACATAGAACATTTTGTGATTATCCACTTCAAGATATTGCTTCTCATTTATTTTTTAATTTTAGAGATAAAATCAAACTAATTCAGGTTAATGTTGGTGAACATAAGAGGGCAAAAATGTTTTATACATTTAACTTATTATTTAATTAGACCATATAAATAGCAGAAATACTTCACTTTATCTGTGTCATATTATATATTGTATTATTAGTCTACATGGACGGGCCTAAAAATAAAAATTGTTATGAAGCAAGTTTCAATGGGTATTCTTTGGCGCAGAAGAAAATTTTCAAGCGTATATTTTAAATGTATTCAAAGAAAAATTGCATAGCGAACAAATTTCACGATCTTAGGCGTATTTTGTGTGGTTTTTCTAGAAAAAAATTAAAATAGACTTCATAGTATTAGTAAATCTAGTGGCAAAAAATTAATAAATTTTGGTATTTTGTATAGTTGTGTACAGTATACATGAACTGTATCTTAAATTTTCATTGCAAAACAAAAGATATTTAGTAGGAAATAATCCAGGTATGAATTTTGATACGGAAACGAATGGGGTATTAAACATCATGTAATCAGTATAAATATTATATTACTGATGAGATTCCATTCTGGTAATTTTTTGTCCAAAAAGTTTGTGTTTGAAATCCTTATCAAACATTTATATCTAATACATCAATTGACCTGAGTGTGATATTATATATGTCCGTCACGTGTTAGCGCAGTGTGTTTAGAATGAAGCCCAGTGTTGGAAACTAAATCAGTTTATAAGTATTTGCTTATAATATAGGCATGTATTACAGAAAAAGTTTATTCGGTACATACCCTTTATTGAAGAATTATTGATAGTTATATACTCGTATATTGATCCTTTTTATACTATCCTAAGTATTATTTGAATTGTACATAACAAGGTTTACATAATCACGTTGTGAGAATACACTTTGCCTAAATAAAGAATCAAGAAATGATTGACAATCTAATAGATTTTGATAAATTTTAAATGTCGCGGCCATTATCTCAGCAATTGAACGTAATTATTTTATTTTGGTGAAACCTCGCATGCGTTATATTTCTACAAATTTTGTCAATATTTTGATAAAGTTGATGAGCTAAGGATTATCTGAAATTCAAATAAAGATTGCTTTGTATCGTTTGATATAGTGATATCAAACGATATTTTAATGTAAAATTTAAATAATTGTTCATTATTTAATCGCACAAAAATTAAGCCGTTAACAAAATATTTACCTATATATATATATATATATATATATATATATATATATATATATATCGGCGCATCTATAAATTTGATAGTATGCAATCTTAAAAAGCCTCTGCAAAATATTCAGTTCAAAAATACTGCAACGACAAACTTTGATATACTAATTGATAGAAAATTTAAAATTTATTCTTATTAGTGACTCGTACAGCAAATACAACAACTTCATCTTTTGAAACAAATTTAAATTTAAATAGAGACTGTCGGAGATCAAAATGATAATGAATTTTGAAGCTCGTCGAGACCAGAGGACTATTCCACTAATTATAAGAGTTATGTTAAATTATATGGACAGACTCAGTTATTATCTACTAGTATCAGTTATTAATATCAGTTAGGAGTATAGGTCTTTTAACTGAGATACTATTACTTAATATAATCGTTTGTTATTTAAGCAATTATTAAATGAAATTTGAATTGTATTGAATATTTACATTGGATTTGTTTTGAAAAATTTTTGTTTTCTCTTCTCATAGATTTGAAATGATGTCGATATGAATGTATGATTAACACTAACAACTATATTAATTTCTTAGTGCAAAAAAAAAGTTTTACTGTATTATGAGTCATTCGCGACTCGACCATGATCAGAGCTCATGAAAAAGGACCTCAAATGTTTTTTAAATTAGTCGGCGAAGAAACGAAATCCAATATCACTTACGTGATTACAGACAATTAATTGTATATAATAGTATACAATTAATCACAAAAGTTTCAATATATAGCATGTAAATTGAATGAATGTTTAAATTTTTTAAGTCCTTTTTGTCACAGTAATATAATTTGACTTAAAAATTTTATATATTTTTTCTTTTTATACTTGTTTTCCAATTGAGATTTTTTTTTACTTAATCGACGTATAAGCTTTTTAGAAATTGCAAATATCTTAGCCACTTTTAGTATTTTTTGAAGCCAAAAAAAACGCTTACATACTGACATAAATATTTTTAAAAAGTGTCTAGAATTACAGGACATGCGATGTCCTGTCAAAATATTACAAATAGAAAACGATTTCTAAAATCAGATTTATTAGATGTCAATTTTATTTATTTATATCGAGGTGGCTATCGGTTCAGTTATATTTCTGAGTGAGTATTAATTACAGATCCAAGACTGTGACGCTTTATTTAGGTCACGAAATGGTGTCGAGAGATTTAATCACAAAAGTAAGAGGGCATATAGTTTTAATGACATAAGGGGTATTGTCGTTTTTTCTTAACATGATTGAATTATTTCATTTTATGGCAAAGATTGACGTTTCAAATAAATAATAGTAGCAATACAAAATAGTTAGTCCATTTTTAGTAGTTATTCCTTTCCATTTTTCTACCTACATATCTTTTATAAATTATAAGTGGGTCTCTGGCGACTCTTCACGTTTATTTAACAGATATTTTAAGAATAATATATGAGCTGTTTAAAAAATAAATTACAATACATAACTGAAAATATTTCGCTCTAGCGATGAGAGTGTTATAGTTCTTAAAACACTTTGTTTAAGAGCTATAATACTCTTTTGAAAATGTTGTTTTTAAAATAAATTTTGTTGTAAAATTAATTTCTTATTATAAAAAGGTTATTGGAACTTACAGCACTTACTTTTTCTTAAACACAATAAATTTGGAGCAAGTAATATAAATATACGTTAAATACGGTTAAGAACCAGAAAATATACAATTCTGTCTCCATTTTATAATTGTCAATTGTTCTCTTTCATTGTAAATTGACAATTAATGTTAATCATATTTGTTTATCATATGTAAAAACTGAATCCAAAATACTTTCATTGTTCCATTTATATTATGATGTTATGATAGGTATATATAATAATAATTACTTTGTAGTAATAATAATAGTATGAATAGAAATGGTACTTTATAATTGGTGTTTCTAAAAAAAATACCGTCTTCAAGTGTTAGTTATCGGAATGAAAACTGTAAAATATCATAATATTTTTCATTTTATCTCATAATTAATAGCATTATAGATATTTTTTTCCATCCTCTTCCTCCTTCTCTTCTTTTTATTCTTTTCTTAATTCTCTTCTTATATTATGTATCATTCACTGAAATGGACGGATTGCATTTCCTCCGATTAATTTTGACTCGTGACGATTCTATTCACTTTAAATATATCAATAGAAAAGATTACTTTTTTTTATAATTAAGTCAGGCAATTAAATTAAGTTCTTTCTTTCATAAATTTAATGGCCTTTAATAAAAAAAGTTATAAAATACAAATAAATATGAATATTTTAATCAAAAATAGTAGGATTAATTTCATAAACCACATCACGAACAATACAGCCATTCGAAATGTTATCGTGCTTCACTAAACAGCACGCTGAATAGTACAACTACAATTAATAACCAGAATTTCATAATGCATGAAGCTTATTACCGTTCATTAATTAGTGATAATGTTTAATATTACTATTGTATATTGCCATCTATAATGGCACCTTCTAGTACTTATAAAATATTTTTTAGAGTAAACTTGAACTATGCTTCGAAATTAGTAAAATAAGAAATTAATGCAGAAATAGTGGAGAAGGAACCACATGACATTGGAGCGTTTATTGGAAATCGTAAGAATGATTAACCAAAATTCTCCCACATACCTTCAGTCCCGTTTCCATCATCTTCCTACTCCTACTCGTTCTAAGAGGTCTTGCATTACTTCGATGCTTGAAGTCCCAAGACACAACACTAATTTCCTATTCCATTCCTTCACAATTCGTGCTGCAAAGCTTTGGAATAGTTTACCAAAAGCCGTCCAAGAAAGCACTTCAATTTTTGCTTTCAAGGACCAGCTCAGAAATCATCTTCACTCCGAAGTTTCATAATTACTGTACTCTCAATGTATGTATATATGTATATTTGTATGTATGTATTTGTTTATATATATGGTTAGGTATTTTATATAAAAAATGTTAATGTATGTACTAATAACTATGAGTTTTTACCTTAATTTGTTTATTTATTTATTTGTTTTAATTTTTTTTGTTTTGTACGTCATAACTCATGCAATAGTGTGCCCCGCAATAAATAAGTGTTTCTCTCCACCATGGGTCAACTGGCAGAGATCTCTTATAGAGATAAGTTCGCCCTTGCCAACATTCTGTGATGTTTTCTTATGTATTTTTTGTTTTTTAAACTGCTATAAGGAATATATATATGATTTTCAAGTGAAAAGCAATCAAACGTTTATTAATTTGCAGTCATCAAAAGATGACTAGTGAATATGCTTTCTATTATGATAGGTTACAAAAATGTAACCTATCATCATAGGACGCATATTGTATAACAAATCTGTTATTGAGTCAGTTTTATAATTTTTACAAATGCTGAGAACGATTCTAATATTTTTAAGTAACGAGTAAAAGTAAAATAAAACAATACTATGTAGGTGACAGAACCAAGCGTTCATCAATCGACAGCAGCTGGTTAGATTGCCAGAAGATTAGGATTATAAGACGCTATTTTAGATATACGTGTTTCTTTTTACCGATATTTATTACATACAATATTATAAACTTAATTAATATACATCATCTTTAACTGGCTTTGGTCATATATAAATATAAACTATATTTCTTAGAATCATTTGCACATTACAATTTAAATATTTATTAACGTTTGTGAACATTATTCACTTGTTTGGGTCTAATTGATTGGTCGGAATGGTTTTAGTTTAATTATTGCTAATTAACACATTCATCAAATAAAACATTATCACATTTTACTGAATACCCGTTTGTATTAAAGCATCAAAAACCGTAACTGATGACAGAATTGTGTTAATTTATATAAATATTTTAAAATTCATTATATATTTATTAAATTTAGAGTTCAAACAATTTTCTTCAACATCTTTCAGAGTTAATTAGACCCACGGTTTGAAAGACTTTCTTCCAAAAGTTTTTCACAATTTAAACGTACAAATATTATATAAATCTTTTTTTTTATTAGAAGAAACAGATTCCTTTTTGCAATCTTTTATAATATGTTATAATTAGTGTTAGTGTACTAACACTACATTAACATTAGATAGCGTTGGTGAAATCATCAACTTTTAGGGTTTGATGCAAAAAATAGTAGATAAATATTCATTTCCTGAAATCATCACTTCACAGATAATTCAGATTTTTAACATATATAAGTACACGTATATTAACATGAGCTATTGCATATATATCTCATGTAATACATCTGTAAAAATTTAATTAATTAATTTGGCATAAACTTACAAAATTTATTAAATGGTCAATGATTAAAAAAATCCATTGCAGAATTGTAAAGCAAAATTTAGATATAATCAAATAGAAATGAGATTTAAAAAATACGGTGAACCTGGTATATTAATTACGAGATTATAGAGCAGAGTAATGTGAGGACTCTTGAGTTCACATTCGATTAGCAGTATTTCCCGCTGTTGGTACCAGATCCTTAGAGCAATTAATTAACGTGAAGAAATTGCAGTAAAGAGCGATTTATAAACTGGTACTGGAATAAAACAATATTAACTATTGTTCTAATTAATTAGTATTGAGTTAAATTAAACTTCAGATTTTATTAACCATGCTGGTTATTTTTGATGTTTTTATATTTTTTAAATAAACTTATATATCATTCAAATTTTCGTTAAAAACTTATGAGAATGGGTGCTATGACCATGGACGGGACAAGAGTTCACGTTTTCTGTAATGGGCATTCCCCAAATATTAGCCGTCAAAGAATATAACGATATTTATATAATAAACATGGTGTTAAATTATAAATTTTTTGTTATTACTAATAACCTCATAAAAGTTTATTTTTTTGATTATATAATTTTTAGTTTTTTGTTTGTGTGTGTTATTTCAAAATAATGTCGTATCCACAGGCATTGATTCTTAAATATATTGATGTGTATCAACACATTATATCATTTTTAGTTACACTTATATTGAATGTTTTTCAACTTTTATAATTACGATAGGTGAAGATGAACTGGATTCATTGATATTTTAAAAACAGGTTGTTTAAAATAGATTGTCATATATAAAACAACTCCACCTAAAAGTTTTATTTTCTGTACCATATTTCATAAACCCAAAATATTAGGATTATATTAAAATATTGTTGTATATATACATTGTATTACGTACAATGACGTAATAAGCTTTGTAGAAAGGCCTAATTTATGTTATGTTTTAGCATTTCATTACATCATAAAGGTACTTCCCAAGAGACTGGCGTAATAAACGAGAACATAGAATTAATAATTATTTATTTAAATTAATAAAGACAAGTCTTTCACGGTTTTAATTAACATACAAAAGTCCTGATACTAAGTCACAGTAGAACAATCACTTAAATTAACACAACCAAAATTTGAGTATCTTTCTTATAATAATTATTAAAAGGGCACATAACACATTAATTAAATATAATTAAAATTAACTGTTATTAATTCATAGAGATTTTTAGGAGTCATTAAGTCGGATATTAAAACATGAATAACACAATTAGCAAAAGTAAGTGTCTAAGTAATATTTACTTGCTTTACCCAAAAGATAATTTAAATATTTAGTTTACTTAAAAGATAACCTATATATATATATATATATATATATATACTTTGTGCTTTTGAAAAAAAGGAAAAAATGAAATCGATCAGCAACATTAATAAAATTATGTGTGATGTTTGCTCAAATACTTTTTCTTTACGGAAAACTCCTAATATAAAATTAAATGGAATTAATTTGTTATTCCATATGAAAGAAGCCTCAAATCGTTCCATTAGGGACATCGGTTCACGCGAACTTCCTACCAATTTTCTTGAGTTTATTTTGCATTGGCAAAAAATTGGTAGTCTCGAAAACACTTAAGCATTCCTTTTAAAAATACATTAAAGTTACACTATGCCAACACAACAGAACTAAGGTTCTGTTCTTTTTCTGCAATGAGGCATTAAAATCTCCGAATACAAACTTTGATGAAGTCTCGTTTGTTTTATATTCACAGTTTTTGCTTTATGAAGATTAATTAAAATGTTATCTTATATAATTCTCCAATTTAAATAACGTAATTGGTAGAAGTATCAATAAAATAATCAAATTCTCTAATAGTGTTTTAAAATATTCAATATACCAACTTAATGGATCTTATACAGTTGGAGAAAAATATATTAAACATTATATACCATTCGCGATAAACAAACTCAATGTCGAACATTGAAATATTGAACATAATGGCAAAAATCTATGAGACCAGTTTCGCTGTCTGAACTTTGCTATTTGCTATCTGCTACCTCAGTCAAGTTAGCCAATGATAATAAAATTAGCACAAAAACTTATTTTTATATGTCCTTTAGTCCGATTTTATAATTATAGTAATTTATAAAACTTGTAGAGATTATAAATATAAATATTTTTGTATATTTTTAAGTAAAACTGGTAAAGTGGGTCGGACTCGGGTTTTTTGGTTACATCGACACACAAAGGCAGTGCACTGGATCTGTGATTAGTGCATTAACCCCTTAACATAAACCCTTAAAAAAATTAAATAGTAAAAAAAATGGAAACTGATGACAAAAGATGAAGAAGCAAATTAAAGCATGAGTATTTAAAAGTAATAGAAATATTTATAAAGAACTACAAAGAACATACAAAGAATCAGATTGTTAATATGTGATTCTTTTGTTTCTTTTTTATTTAAAACAACAAATAAAATAGCCACTGTGTTGTTCTATAAGTGTTTATTTCATTTTTTTACATTTATTCTATTGAATAGTTTTTTCATTCTACAAAACATAAAATATTTACCCCTGTTTTTAAATCTGACTAGCGAAGATCACGGATCAGAATATATCTCTAAATGAATATATAAATAATAAATAAATATATTTAATAATAATATAAATATATATAATAATAAATTCATTAAAATGTAACCCAGACATACTTGAAATTTAATGTAACTTCAAGTAAAACGTATCGTCTAAGTACAGTTGCAACTGCCATTAAAACTTTTGAGGACTCTGAGTAAAGACGTGCAACTATATAGGTAATTATTATAAGTGAGACTGAAGTCTTCTATTATCGTATGAAGTTGGATATTTTTTACGATGATAAAGAAGATCATTTAGGTCATGGGCAAGTGTGGCTGCAGCTATCTGCAGCTTTTTCTTTTCTTTTTTAAAATTGCTACTTTTTTAACGTTTTATTTTAGTTATTTGTGATTTATTTGTGACGTTTTTGATATCATGAAAAATCGTTTAGGTATAGGTCACAAAGTGCTATAAAGGTTATTAAACTTATGTTAAACGTTCATTGACGCAGTTTGCCCTCAGGGGTACAATATTGTTCGATAATTGAAAGATATCAGAATACGTTTATCTGAGATATCGCTACTCTTAAAAGATTTGAAAACATAAAATAATATAAAAACATTTTAAATTTTGTTGAAAAACTTAGACTGTATTTATCTACTTTTTCATGAATGTTCAGAAAAGGAATCTACATACATTTATTCTACCTCGTTTCTAAATTTTAATAATATGTTAATACGTATGTATAATTTTTCTTTCTGATTACTTGTTCATTAAGATAATCGTCATGTAATAAAAATAAAAATAAAAATAATTATATTTTTTAATATAAGCCTTGCAATCAGTTTTATTTGTATACATTGTATACAATTAAGGTCCAATATACTAAAAGAGATTGACAAGTGATTTCAAAATAGTTATCTGAAAATAATAATAAATAAAATAAGTTAATATAAAAAATAGTACCTACCTTTAAAATTAAAATGCAAAAGCTCCGCAGTTGTTATTTTTTCGTGGTAATTCGACATATTCCATCCTTCCATCAGGTCTAAAACAGAAACAAACACTAAAATAATTAAAGACAAAGCCTTGTTACATAGTGATGTACAAAATATAATTACGAGGAACAAAATTACGCGATACCTGTTAGTCGTATCAAAAGAAGTGAATATTTTTTTATGATCTATAAACTTTTTCAACAAGCACAAAGTAAACCTTCAATTTTACCTTTCAACAAATTTTTAGTTAATTTTTTTGTGCTATCGCATACTACACTATTTCTGGATATATTTAGATCATTGACGAGGCACTTTGAATAACACACTTAAGATACTTCAATATACTTTTAAGTTATCTTTGAATGTATTTTTTAATTTTTATTGCATTGCCTCTACGATTTTTAAAAAATATTCCGAACAGTGCAGGAACATAATCTCTTACAAATCGTCGTATTTAGGTTTTATAGAGGCTAAAAAAAACAAGCTTATTCATTACTCTCTCCTAACTTTTATCAATCTTCCGTTTCTGAAGATTTTTTAAATTTTTAAATGTTAAGTCTATGTTAAACTGGGAGTAGTGTTCTGCTATAATTGCATACACATTAGAAGTCGGTGAAATGAAAGTAACCTTTCTTAGCCAGTCAGTAGTTAAACACTGATATTATTCAATACCTGTAATTTTTTACCTAATTTTCCGATTTATAATAAATATTATTTTAAACCTTTAAAAAATATGAGAAGCAAAAACGTTATTAAACTGTCGAGTAGTTCTCTGTTCACCTTACATAGTGTGTAATTTATTTATGGTGTAAAGCTTTTCATGAATAAACTACGATGTAAATGCTTTTAACTAAACTCAAGGGGCCGTGTGATATTAAAGTTAAAAAGAGTTTAGACATACGCAGCATTTACTCGTTGCAATATTATTCAATACTATTACAAATTTTTATTTTTCTGCTGGAAAACAAAAATTAGAAATGTCTAATGATGCTTTACTATTAGAATTTGCTATTACAATTACTAATACAATTGCAAAAGATTTTGAGGATGCTTGTTACTTTTCATTGCACGCAAAAACAACTACTATTTTAGATAAAACGTTACAGTTATAAAGCTTATACGACAGAATTACATATAGGCTAGAATTTATAAGTTTTGTATAATTATAACATAACATAACGAAAGTATTAAGTAAGTCGGCTAATAATCTACATTCTGAGAGCTTTTTTAACTTGCGTTGCACAAACCATTAAAGTTACACGAAGATAAAGTACCGTACGCTTGTTTATCTTAAATATTTCGAAATTAATGTCCGCTATTTTAATAGCTATAATTTTTAAAGTTTATAATTTACAAATGATTCAAATCTTTAAACTACACCGATACAGAAATATTAATATCATAGTCACACATATACACGCACACAAACACACAAACAGACACACACAGGCATACCCAAACTGACACTGACACTCGCATACCTTGTTAATTTAAAGCTCCATTTTTTTATTTTTCTTTATGATTGTTTAGTTATCTTAATGTGTTTATTGCTGAAATAATATATGATTATTTTCTCATTTGCATACCATCCTGGATCGAAGTCGCTGATGATTGTAAAGAGTTCCTATTAAAACAGTCGTCGACGCTCGATTTTTTCTTTATGTTAATTGTATGATTATTTAGGTGTTAAGAGTGTTGGTATGAATGTTCGTAATGAAAATTTTATATGTCAGCCATTCTATCCGTAAGAGTGAGTATTAAATACATTAAAATTGGCTATTTATTTTAACAATATGTATTCAAGAGCATTTATCACATTTTTATCAAAATTAACTAAAACTACATTAGAAAATTAGAAAAACTTTGATTACAATGTGATCAAAGTTTTAAAGTTCTTAAACAGTTAAAATATTAAAGAAAAATCAATACTTACCTAAAAAACTTTACTAGCACTTAATTATGAAGTAAACTCATTCAACAACGAGACGAGTTACTTTGTGGAGCTTGGAGTGGAGAATCTTATAAATATAATGAATCTTATAATTGAAGAACTTAATTCTCCTATCGGGTGGCAATTTGCCACGTGCTTGTAACTCCGTGATCGTTGTTTATGTCACATCTTGTCGTTTTCATTACTACGAACTACTATACTACTACATACTATATATTAATGATCTACTGACTTGGGTATTTATATTGAGATCTAGTTTTTATTGTATTGCATAATATAGCAATAAAATAAACAACTTACAATTAATTTCTAAATGAATATATTTTTGAACTTATCATACACAAATTTGTAAATGATTTATTAAGTTTAAGTAACTTTTTTTAAAGTACATTTGTTAAGATTTATCATAACCGTCGCCCATTGTACTGTGTTTTTTTTTTTGTTCTGTTTTTTTTTGAAAATTTATACAAATATATATATTATTGGTGTACAATATAGAATATATATATATTTAAAGCAATAAAACGTTTAACCATATTAATTTCAACACCAGTGCCACAGTCACGCCCCTGGTACAGTTATAGTAATAATTAATGACTCGATAAATTTCACAGCAGCTGTGATATGAACAGCAGTCACGCTACCTCAAAGTATTTTATGGGATCTTAACAATAAAATCTTTTTTACGGATTTAGACGCAAGAAATGATCAAAAATTATTATATTATCATTTATTGTATTCTTTCTCCTGAACCTTGATAGTTACTATAATTGTTATTGTATTTAATGTTGTTACTAGAAGCATCATGTAATGTAAGTAGAACTTTTGATCCAAAATATATTTGCTTAGTAGCAAGTTTGTGTTAACATATTACTGACATATTATTATGTTTTTACATACATGTAGCTTATAGCGTACTTATACGTAAACAAATGCGCTGACCTCAGGTATTAAAATGAAATATAAAAAATCCTTTGGTTATTTCAGTAACAAAAACCATAGTCTTCTTACCATACCTTAAATCTCCATGGACTCCGGTGTAATAACAGAGCCACAAATGCCAGAGCGAAATAACTGCGGCGCAATTAACATTAATTTATTTTCTCTTACCTTTAATTTTGCTCAATGATAAGTAAAATTAGACCTAAGAATCTACTGTTTCATTAAAATAACAGAAATTATCAAAATATAATGTAATTTTAAATCATATATCTCAAGTAAGACTTTTATTAGAACTTATTAGTTAAAAAATCGTATTTCAAGGTTATATATTTGAGATTACCGATATATTAAAACTAATTTAATAGTATTGCCTATTTCTTCTTCCGTTCCGTTCTATCACTTTTAATAAACAAATATAATATTTTATTAATATTTTTACTATACATAGTATTTATAGTATGCATAAATATTTACTCTGTACTAGCACAACCCATATAATAGCATTGAAATCGGTATGGTATGGTCGCGCGCGCGAAACAAAAACGTTCTATATGTTAACTATATGGGACACATTTTATCAATTATCTCAAAAACTACAATTACGATTCGGCTGATTTTCAACCCAGACCGAGTTTTACTCATCATGCGCATGTGTGCATAATTTCGTGCGTGTAGCTCGTAAACTGAAGGAGGAGTAGGGTAACAAAAAGTTGAAAAATTGAGTAGTAAAGAGACAAATTGACAACAGTAACGAGGATATATCGTAACATGTAGTAAAATTTTCCTCACTTGGTTGTTTATTCTTTTTATATCTCAAAGGATTTTCCTTTCTTCAAATTTATGTTCAATACGTGGAGTAATTGAATTTACTGATAATTCTGCACACATATTATATGAGAATATAAAATATTTTCGCGACATAAATGTATTGAAATTGATTTTAAAATGACAATTGTTTTCTTTCTTTATCATGCTATATATACATTGTAAGGCTCGGTTACTAAGATGAAATAATTTTATTTAGTTCCGATTGTATATAAAATTTAGACTAACTAAAGCAAAATGTACATACCTTATATTTATTCTTCTTTCAAATATTTTTTATAACATGGTCAATTTCGTAGAAGACTAAACGAAATTAAAAAAAACAAAGTCGACAAATATAAAAGGACCCTTTATTTTTCAGGAATATCTGGGAATACATTAATTATCCAAATGAATTCAATTTATGCTCTTTCCTTTTTATCATTTTTGAGTGAGTTATATTTGTGATACTGAAATATTCCTCGTAAATGGTGATTACATTTTCTAAGTCTTAGAAAATATAACGTTATTAATTCTGATTAAATTAAGTATTTTAGTGTGAAAGATATAAAGCATATTCTAATATAACGACTATAATTAATTAGTATCACATATAATTTATGTTCGTTCATAGAATTATTAATATGGGGATTTAATTATGATAATACATAGAAAGTGAGAGACAGGAGCTTTTATTTTAGAGACAGGCAGTAATTAACCGATATCATTTATTCAAATTGATGATTATATTTGTATAGTGGTAATATATGTTGCTTTAAATATTCTCTTAATTATCAAAAAACATATATAAAAAATAACAATTTGTTTACCTTTAATTGACAAAAAGGTATTGGGATAATTTATTTGGAAAATTTTAGTAAAGCAGAAAGTTTTTTTAATGAGATGAAAAAAGACTTATTATAAAAGTTAAAAGGAAAAGTGATATTAACAGCAAAAAGTTTTAAAAATAAAGTTTAAACTCTAATGAGAAAATTTAAACATTATGGTTTTAGAAATAACAAACTTTGAAGATTAGTTTAATTTAGTCATAGTAGAATGTCGTATGATATTGATACTAATTTGCACTGCAGAAAAATGCTTTACGAGCAATGTATAACATGAGTTCTAGACAATCGCTTCGAAATACATTCAAAGAAATGAAAATTATTTTCTATTTATAAAAATCTGTAACTAAGCGTTGTCTTAAATTAGAAGATATAAAGGTTAAATTATTACTCTGGGTCTTTAATAACGAACACAACACCAAAGAATTATTTTAGAGTTTTTGTCAATTTATTTATTTCCTGTCTATTTAGTATCGTCTTAATCCATTTGAATGCTGTATAAGCAGACTCGTAGCCGTAGTAGACGTAGTAAAAAGTTAAATTGTTTTATTTAAATTGGTCACTAAGTAAAAGAGTTAGTAATGCGCTTTAAAATATTTTTTTAATATAATAAAAGTATTTTTAGGTGGCTTTTAAGTCGAATGAACTTAATAAAAAAAATAATAAAAAAATTAAACGGAACTGAAGTGAAAGTTCTTATTCAAAACATTTCATGAAAATTAAGATGTTTATCATTAATATTAAATTCTGAAATCTCAATTAACCTTATGAAAATTTATATAAAATGTCACTAATTATTAATAATTTTAGTTGAAAATAAGGAGTTCCAATCTACTTGGTACTGTGCTACTACATTTCTTAATTTTTTTTTTAAATTTATGAACGAATTTTATAAATATTTTGGCGAATGAACAATAATATTTAAGTAGGTCTCTTTTAGCTTATAAGCCAATTGTGAAGTTCGGACGGATTTATAAGATATTAATTAATTCTCCAGACATTTTAATTTTATGACGATTTTTAAATATATTTATTCAAGTTTTATAACTAATTCGACAAGAGTAAAATGCTAGTTTTATAAATAAGCAAGAAATAAGGAATATAATTTTTTTTTAAATTTAGGGATGTGTGCAAGTAATTTCTTAGAAAATTTTATTAACAATCATTCAAGGAAAAAGAATGTAAATAATTAAATGGTAAACTAAGAAGTAGTCTTAACACTATTTTATCATTATTTAAAATTTTCTGCTTGAAAATCAGTCAGAAATATCAAATCATTTGAGTTTAACAGACGCCATTGGATTTTGAAACTTCACAGCACGTACACAGTTAGGTAATAAATAAAGTATATGATCACGAAGTAGTCGTTATCAAAGCTATAACATTATAATATCGAGTTATAAATTATAATAACGATCGATATTAATGTACTTCTCATAGATTTTTTTTAAAGGATCAACAATTTTCATTCAGATTTATACCATATCTTAGTTTCTTTGCAAAACGTTAAAGAAATTACTAGAACTATAGTATAGAAATATTCTTAATTTAATTTGGTTAATATATATTATCACATTATTTTTAGGAAACAAAAAGAATCTGCATTTGATATAACTAAAACTAACGAAGCGAAAAAATTACTTCTTAATAAAATTATAAAATAATATAACGTCAAACTTATTATTATTATTATTTTGTTGTTAATAATTTTATTTTCAGGGAAATGAGATTTATGTTCGTTTAAAGCAACATAATCTTGAAGTTTTATATTTTATAGAAAACATTTTAATTTTTTTTTTATATAAAAATATATTTACATGATAATGTTTTTTAAATTTCACACAATGTTTTTTCAATATGTACATTTTCAATGTTTTATGTTTGATTTTTCTAAATTTTATGCCCTTACACCGCACTTATATATTCCTCTTTATATTTAATAGAATATAACAATAACTTACCTATTAGTAAACCTATACAATTTAAAATACCTTTCAACAATTATTTGTATATTCAAACTTACCATTTATTTAATTAGAAATACAAATAATTTTCAAAATGAAGTCTAAAAAGCTGTAGTGTATCTCATCTCTCATCTTTCAAAGCTTTAACTATTAATATTACTCATTCCATTACCTATTTATATGTAAATTAGGTAAAGCTCTTTAAAGAATTGTTATATAATTTGTAATATGTGTTCTAATCTATGATATGTCTGATTTTACTTTTATAAATATGGGTCTTAAAGTTTCCCTCATTTGCATCAAAAGGTGGTAACCAGGAGACAATTTTAAAGGTCCTTCCTGTGTCGTAATGTAATGACTGTAAAATATATTTATTGTCATATCTGATTAAATATACTATTGTTAACAATGCAAAAACTTTCTATAATAAACACTAAAAATGAAGTAATTAATCAATTATAATCGTTAATTTATTTACATTTATTATTAACCATTAATAAAAAAATATGTTTTAAATTTATTACATTTATATAATGCATTGTAATCAAATAAATACGAAGAGATTTATACAAAAATGTTTTGCACTACTTTGTATAGTAGAATACTTTATTAAAATTAATTATTTCCCTTTTTCAGTATATTTAGTTTTTATTTCGGGAACACATTTCATATTTAAAGTAAATTAAAAAAATCAAAAAATCAAAGTCAAAAATAAGTGAAATATATTTCATAAGAATATCCAAGTAAGCGGAGTTGGCTAACAGTCAATTATATTGAGGCACGTTGTACCCTCGAGGGCAAACTGTATTAGTGAAAATATATTTGAACTTTGGGAACCTTTATCTGCGTTGAACTTCGATCATAACCCCATAGGTAAATGTTTTAAAGGCTGTTTGAAACTGCAGTTAACAGAAATGTGAGTTCTTTATGTATTATAGAATATGTGTAATCTTTTATGTTTTATCAAATTATGTAATATCTTTAAAATTAATATTAGTCGTTAGCTCAACCTTTATGGTTAAATAAAAGTTATGCAAATTATATTAAATATGAATGTTCTTTAGGTGAGCCTAAAGATTAGTCGTTGCAGGCTTTTAATGTTTATTCCTAATAGTATTGGAAAATATTATCCTTAAAATAATAATCTAATTCAAAAAGTCGGAAATTTTGATTCAATGATACTTTAAGCTTTGGAATCCACAAAAATCAGAAAGTAATTATAAGAAGGATAGATTAATTGTTTTATATCAATTAATCAAATTTAAAACACATTTTATTACTGGTCGTTGTGCGAAATTAGCGGAAAATATTTACTCAGGTTTATTATTTTATGGTTAAATTCGAATCTGTGAAGAATATTTTTTTTTTGTCTTTTCGTTAATAATATGAAAAAAATAATATTTTTTTTATTTTTCATTATTTTTGGTGTAATTGACCTCTTTCATTTAAATGAAAACTTTTTTTCTTTCGTTTTCTTTAAATGTTCTCTTTTTCTAAACAATTTTTTAAGTTTTTATTGGTGCTGAAATAAAGTCATTCATAAAATTACAATATATAATATAATTTTTGTAATTGACTATACAAATGCGTGGAGATTCTTTTTCGATTTACTGAAGTAAATTTTTTATATATCACAGATATTTTACGAATATTATTATACCTAATATATATATATACACTAAAACATTCCTCCATCCTAAACACATACGGATGAAAAAAACTCCTTTTTTGTGTCGGTTAAAATTGTACATAAAAAAAAAGAATTTGTTTAAAATTAAACAATCAGGAAATAACACAATATTTTTATAGCAAACTTGCACGGCTAAGAACATTGACCCATTGTATAGACAATACAAAAGGAAGTCAAAGTACCCTTCTAAGTTCAATGGCTCTAGATCGCTGGTAAGTTTGCTCTGTGTTGTATGAAGTCAAATGGATGCAAAAGTTATTGCCAGCAATGGCCAAGATAATACAGCAGTTCTCCAAGTAAGGATTAACGTTAGCTTAATAAATCAATAAGATAATTATTTTGGAGTACAGAAGATCTAGAAGTATAATTTGAATTATATCAAAAAATAGTGTTTAATTATTCATGATTTTATATTAATAAGTTTATTAATTGCTTTAAAAATTTAACTTTCTCTAATTTACAGTCCTTTTGTGAGTCTTTAATAAAAGTATAAGTTAATGCTGTACAATTTATTTATGTAATAGAAATATCGTAATGAAATTTGTTAGATATTTTATGTTAAAATTGTCCGAGTGTATACTTCAGAATAAAAAAGTATACTGTTAAGTAAAACAATATTTTTTTTTTGTTTCAGCTGATTAATAAAAAAAAGAACTCAAAGACAACGAAGAAATAAAGTTCTCAAAAATTACTTAGTTAATAGATTATTGAATTATATATGCAGCAAACATATATGCAGAAAATAATAATTAATTAGAGCGTACAATAATTATTTTGAAAGTCCTACTTGTAATATTCCTCTGAATATATAGCAGTGAAAACTTGTCTGAATAATATGCAAGATGTAACTTTTCTAGCGTACGACATAAAGTAGCATAGAATTGTAAATGTCTTTCTCTTATCAAAAGGAACTTTTATACATTAGTATAATATATCGTATATTTTATACAAGCATAAGTCATGTTAATATTACAACTTCCGAAGTACTTTTATAAAAACTTTTTGTAAATAAGATGTACGAATTTTTTATTCATAAATAAAAATATAATATAAATTTTACTAAATAATATCAGCTAACTGGCATTGGCAAAATTGGCAACGTCTCAAACAGACATCTGTCTTTCAGTTTATATCTTACTGCTAAAACATTAGTAATATCCTTCATTTTTAAAAGAAAATCTTTAAAAAATGTAGCAATAATAGAATAAAAGAATCTACACCTCTCGTTAGAGAGTAGAATATTTCTTAAACTACATAGGTATGTGGCTAAAGGAATATTAATAGGTGTAATTAATATTAATAATGTAGGCATTCTTAACTCCAACAGATTGAAAAATATAATCGAAAAAGATATTTACTGACTTATATGAAGAAGATACTTAAACTTCATAGAATCTCCTATTCTAAACACTATTCACATTATTTTCATTTTTATCTCTTATTTAATATATCAAGTAAAATATAATTGAGAAAAAAAGTTACTACATTATGTTTAAGTTAAATCCTTTGTGTATTAAACACAAAGGATTTAGCTTCATATTTCTTCTTTGTTAATATATTGTTAATTTAAATGATTAAAAAGCATAGTAAAAGTTTGAATTATTTTTAAAACACACGAATTATAAAAAATACACTTTGGGTACGATTTTTCCTTTTTTTTTTATTTCCGGCTGCGGACGTGGAAACCGGTTCATAAGAAAAGAGTTGAAAGGGCTTCTCGCAAGTTTTCTGGCAAGCCGCGGAGACTGCTAGGCCACGGTGATTCCTAGGTATGTGAATGATATTTCCGCTAATGGCCAGCCGTGCGTTGGATAGAGGAGGTTTTGGCACCATGTCAAAAAATTTGGAATACTTCTCATTATACAGTATTATACAGTCGTTTATGAGGTCTTTGTCGTCGGCTATTCTCACTGCATTTTAAAGTACCGGGTCAAAGGATTCTAACTAGTATCTAAGTAGTCCTGTCGAAACATGCCAGTATTTGAAGCTGAACTAGCTACTCTACTCCCTATGTAATACACAAATTAGGTTACATGGAGTATTGTTCTCAACCGGAATACCAAAATATTAATTTCTACCATTTGTCGATATAAAACGGAACGTCTTCAGACGTCTTTCGGACGTGCTCTGTGAAAGTTATAATTAGGTATGCTCATTTGCTCTCTTTTTAATATATAAAAAATAGGATAACAAAATGAAGAATATATTATGTTCTTCATTTTCTATTTAATTACAAGGATGAAATGCAAAACACGATTTCGTCTCTGGTATTTTTTATAAGCAAATCTTAGCATCCTTTATTTATATAATTCCAGATTCTTAACTCTGACACGTAGACATCTAATAGTATTAGGTTTAATATTTTCTTTCAATAATAATAATTATAATTTAATATTGCAATATGTTATAAGAGAGTTATAAAAGTTATCAATCTGGTAACAAATGGGTTTGAGCTATATAAGGATTGTTATAAAAAAACGCTAAGGAAATTTGTTACTTATTTTAACATGCGATATGAAATCTATATTTACCATTTTTATCCCTAAAAAGGAATGAATCCATTATAAAACGATGATTTATTAAACTATCTTACAGCAATTAAAATATGTATAATTAATCTGTACACAAAGAAACCATGTAAGTCATGACGAAATATGTTTACAAAAATCACTACACCAATTACTGTTTAATGTCATCTCATCAAGGTACGTTCAAGGTATCATGACCAACGAGCTTATAGAATTAATAGTTATTACATAAATTAATTCAAACACAAAATTTATTATTATTAAAAACTAATTCCGTCATTTTGGTTACTGCTTAAATCTTACAACTTTAGATTACTTTCGAGTTAAGAAATATTTAAATATAATTCGGAAAGATCGCGCTTATAAACATTTTTAAGACATTAATATTTTTAAGAGATTTCTCAATGAAAATAAATCTACCGTTATGGAGCATAACTTTTATATGACTGACTGACTGACTGATTCATATACTATAAACCAAAATGATTATATAATACTTTACTATTTGCTGCCAGCAAGTTTGTCGGTACCCTCCCTTTCAAACTAAAATCATTATAATACATGGCTTTACATTTTTAATTTTATTACATTTAAAGCACAAATTAATTGTTACGTTACCTAGAAACTACCGCCTTACGAAAAGATCGTGAAGCATTCCCCAAACGTCTACAGTGCACTGTTCTTGATCTATCAAATTATCAAATAACATCAGGGTCAAAGAAAAAATTATAAGATAACATGTTGTATCTATTTGTTACAATCTATAAGTTGATTCAAATGTCAAAATACTAAATTTTAAAAATCTAAAACTCCCATGTCCTCATGCATCAGTGCATTATGATATATTAGCAGAACCCTTTAAATCCTCAAACATATACTAAAAATAAATATAGTATTAAATAAATATAGTATTAAATAAATATTTGGAACACGGCGTTATATGTTCGAAACATTACTTCAGAAATATTGTTGGAGCACAGGAAGGAAAACGGCATTATCCGTATATGATATATTTATGAAGAAGCAACTCAAAATACTTTGCGATTTTGTAAAAGGTACTTTTTAATACATCGTTTATGGATTGTTTTATGAATAAAGTCCTTATAATATAATATAATCTAGACAATTGATACTTCATATTCAAATTTACAGATAAATATTCTTACAGATTTTATTTTATATATATTTATGTAGATTTGTTTTCGGGATATATTAAAGTTCGGTAACACTTTAGTATGAATTCCTGAATAGCTGAACTTGATCACCGACTACATATATACATTTCGACATTAGACCCATCGTTGACCTTTATATATATTTATATTTTAACCCAAAGTGCCTCCTAATGTAAAAAAGGGAACAAACCTTCATTGGGCGAAAAGATATAAGGTTGTTTAATGTAGGTAGTCTTTATTTTGTTAAAAACTTCAGATAAAAAGGTTTGACCAATTCAGTGAATGTTAAACTATGCATAGCAAAGTTCTTTTCTATATCGTTATTCATTAAAATAATTTATATTCCAAATTTAAGAAATTCATACTTTTTTTATATATTTATGACTAAATAAATAATTCTTAAACGATGAGTTAAATGAAATTTTTATTACATTATATACATCTCTCAATTGTACTTAGAGTTTGTAGTAAAATATGGTTTAATATTAAAATATGGATGAATTTAGCCTTCTATAAACCTAAAATCATCTTTTTCGGATCAGAGGTGACATTTGTCAGGTAGCTTTGGCAAATCCTAGGCAGTGTTTCCAATTGTAGCAGAGTAGTATATTACCAAAAAGAAGCGACAACCGAATTCTATGTTTCAAAATATCAATAAAAATGATAAGAATGTTACGCTTCTTTAAAGTTTAAATGAATATAGTGTCTAAATTTAACTCGCTATTGGCAGATGACAAACCACTTCGACATTTTTCTGCAATTTACAATGCAACGTAATAAAAATTTTAAATTTACTTCTTTTGTTTTTTTAAGACATGTGAAGTTGTTAAATATGAAAATTTTAAAAGTAACACATCCTTAAGAAAAATACACAAAACACACTACAAATTATTAATTTTGGCGGTTTATAAATCCGTTAATTGTTTTCCTCAAATTGTCAAAACATTTAAAATAGTTAAACGTGCATTTAGATTATGAGTATATATAGAGACGGTACACCTATTTTTAAAAACAAATAATAATTAATTATTAACGATTACAATTCTTAATAAAAACTTCTCTTAAAAGAGCTGAATAACTACATTAAATTGCAGAAAATAATCTATTCAAAAGCTTTATTCAAATGTATGTGAGTGGTATTTTACGGAACGATATTTACAAAATAGCGAATTTAGCAAGCGGATAAGCGGTTTTATTTTGAATTATGAATAAACACTGCGCGCTACTGGACCGCCATTACAGCTTTGTTTGTTAAATGATATGAGTAACAGCTTTTGTCTGAATGCCAACATAAAACATTCGCGATTAAAGTAAAGGTTTTGTTCCCTCTATATTTTTATACTTTAACATTATGGAATAGAAGTATATAAGAAACTTATTATATTTGCTGACATTATTACTGAATTAGGCTCATCCTAGTTATAACAAGTTTAGTTAACTGCAATCTAAGTCTAATTAGTTCTTTTTTACATAATAAAAGTAAATTAGGCAATATTATTAATAAAAATAATTTTCTAAGAACACATTTTTTTTGCTCAACAATGAATAATTTCTTACCTTAGTAACTCATATCGTATTGTAATAAAGTATAACCAAGTTCTTATGCTTCTACTCCAATGAATTGTAAACTTTTTAAAGACATCAAATCCATTAGTATTTATTGTGGAAGTTATTATGTGTAGAAAAGTTATAATGGAAGATTAGTTTGGCTTCTAGTAATTTGTAAGTTGTTTTGTCTTTGTCTTTAATTAATTTTGTAAATTTATATCTCTTTCTTAAAAAAGCTTGAGCCGACAACGGAGGAGTGGTTAACAACATTAGTATGGAACTAAAAGTTAAATCTGAAATATACAATATTTTAAAGAAATGCTTCTTTTAATGGTAATAATAATGTAATAAATTTAGTATAATATTATTAATAAAAAGTAAACTTCTTTGTATTAGAGTTAGTCTTGAATTTTAAAATATTACTAATTATAATTATAATTTAATATAATTTCTTTATAAACAAACTTCTTAGTGATTTTGATCATAATTCAAATTAGGTAAGTAATTATTATCTACAGTATATAAAATTTCTATTCGGTATTGATAGCGGCTGGTGGGCGCAGGGCTGCCGTCAGCGCTCCGAGTCTTCGCCCTCCGGTGCTTCTTCATTCTAATCTCACGTTCAAGCAGTGCAGTCGCAATAAATCTTATTCGTAAATACTGCATCATTATTTAATACAGCCCACTACACAAGTTTACACAATTAACATTTTGGTCCTTCGAGCCGGATTTGAACCAGCGACAGTCCATATTTTCAATAGTGGCTATATTGCATACTTAAAACGCAATAATTACTTACGTTTTTTAATGTTTAACTTAGTTATTGTTATATTTTTATCATATATTACAATAAGATATTAAGATAAGAATATACATTTCTTGTAGGAGAATAAAGATTTTTGTATTATTTTAAAAATTCCTTATTTCAGTAATAAAAAATAATATTATTTTAATTAAATGTAAGTGTATAATATTTTGTGTTTAAAGTTTATCATTACAGTTATTTACGACATTACTACTTCGATTATTTTGTTTCAAGAAGCAAAGATGTATAAAAATAACTATATATTTAATAATTCTTATATTAATTATAGACTTTATTTTCTTTCGCATCGGGGAAAGTTTTAGCATAATTCAGGGATTAAATCATTAATTATTCTTAGTAATTTCTAACGTTTAAATCCTTTAAGAAAATTTTATTGTTAAGATCCCATTAAATACTTTGGGGTAGCGTGACTGCCGTTTATATCACAGCTGCTGTGAAATTTATTGTATAATTAATTATTGCAGTAAAATCATCACAATTGCTCTACCAGCTGCGTGACTTTTTGGAAGTAGAGCATAACAAAATAAAAATCCTAGAATTTTTTATTTTATTTAGACACACTGAGAATTTATAAAAAGTAGATATTACTAATATTGTGACATTACAATCTAAATTATAATCAGGTCAATGGAATAGAAGTATACTTTATTGAATCTTGTGATATTGTGACCATTGCACCGCATTTAGGATATTGGAAGCTCAATATACGAGCGATTACGATCTTGGCTGCATTCGCAAACATATCAGAATAATGTTCAGCGCTCTTTTAAATGGTATATAAGATACTGCGATTTACCATATATGGTGCCTTCGCAAGGATATTGCAAGTACTTTAAATGAACCACGTCTTTCTATCGGAGATGTGTCATTAGTTATTTTTTTATTAAAATATCACTGTGTTCTAAAATAATAATTTATAAATTCTTGAATTCACCATAAAAATTACTAACTTTAGTTAAATACCAACGAAGATTAAGCTTATCAGTATATAAATATATGTTTATTGAACAGTTTTTGTTGGAGAAACGAATTAACTCTAAGAGTTTTACTAAAATAATATTTTATTAAAACATGTATCTTCATAATAAGTTTTTGGTTGTGACTTGTTACTTATTACAATTATAATATATTATTACCTGTCTTCAGTTAAATATTCTAAGCATAGGTACTATAATAATGTGTTAATTAGAGTGACAACGTAATTCAGAGTTATAATCAGTTTATACTTTTTAAGTCAGCTTTTTAATTAAAATGTTTATAAAAGTTAATATTATAGGTATGTATTTGTTAAAACATTATTTATATACTATATATAAATATAAATTTCAAATTTTAACTTATGAAATACTTTTTACAATCGATTAGGTTCATGGTATCTGTAGTCTGTAATACATTTATATATGCGACTGTACCCACGTAAATGCGCACTTTACTCACGGACGAGTTTCGAACCCATTCCGCGCCCTTGTGTTATTAATTCATTCATTAATTCCACTTCCCTATTAACATACCAGTTCCTGTGTGTATCCCTACATACCACAATTTTAATTATACCTTTCATACTTAAGTGTGTGTTTGTGTGTGGGCGTTATAAATCGCACAAAATTTATTTTACTCACTCTAAAAACTTTTCTTATACTATTTTATAATATTATTTCTATTCTTTTATGCTCTATCTGTATTCCACACATCATAAAAAAGAACACTACACCGACAGATTTAATAAGATTTTTTTCTTTTTTAACAAACAAAAATTACGCGATGCTTTAGAAATAATAGGTTTAACAAGACAAAATAGTGGAGAGGGATTTTGCCAATGTATTTCTGGATGCCTTTAACATAACACATTAATATCGGAAAACTTTAAATATGCCAGAACAAGCGAGGGACAAATTACGGTATGTTGGATAGAATTAGAAAGCGTCTTTGGGTCGGAACGACATGATGATTCTGTTCGCGCTGAGATAGTATAACTTTCCTAATGTAGAAATCAACACAATTGTTTTATATTATTAAATTCTAAAATACATCTAATGAAAACCATTTTAAACCTATGAGTTATAAAACAATTTGATTTCAGGGTTGCGGTACTTTTTCAAAAATATTTTATAATTTTTAATTATAATTTTAAAAATCTTTATTGCACAAAAAAAATCATACAAACAGCGGACTTAATGCTAAAGCATTCTCTACCAGTCAACCAACATGGTAAACAGAAAAACATAGAGGGGGCACAATATAACAATACAGTGAAAAAAAAATATATCGAATTAAATCGACAACATAATTTTAATATATAAACAAAAAAAATAAAATATAATACTAAAACAAATAAATAAAATAAAAACAAAGAAAATAAATAAAAAGCTAACAATATATTGAATTTCTATATAAACATACAAATAATAAATATAAATATACATATTACTATCATTATAATAAACATAATGTATATTTCTATAAATACATAATACACATACATAAACAATATATATCAAAACGCTAACAAAGGAAAAGTAAAAAAAAAAAAAAATAATAATAATAATAATTAATAATAAGAAAGTTATTGTTCGGATAGATATTTACGGACACGTCTCTTAAAAACTTGCTTATTGGGTATAATGTACGAGTAATTAAAATTTTAACAGATAAATTAAGAAGAATATTTTGGTTTAGGTTTAAAGTAAAATAATTTATATTCGCATTTGTAGACAATCCTGTAATCAGTGTCACATGGTCGTACAAGTACTCCAAAACAATGTACGGTTCTTTTAAATTAAGTACCATCAATACCTCAGGTATAACCTTCAAACTGAGAATAAAACTCAGTCTCACTTACTCTCTCTGGGAATACCAAATATATCTCTTACGATTAATAGGTGGTTAAAACGTTGCAACAATTATTGGAGCAGCTTTTGAAGTGATTATGAAACTATTGTTAAATTGTTAAATGTATTTTTTAATCTGCTGTTTATTTTGTATATTTAAATACACGTTTCTGTACTATTGTTGACTTATATTAACTATATTTTGGTCTTTGGATTACCGCAGTATTTTTCATGATACTGGTGCATAGCCGTTTCTCTTACTAATATTTACTCTTTTTTGTTTAAAAATTTGAGAAACTAGTCGACTTAAGAAATTTACTTTAAGATCTTTTAGTATATTCGGAAAGATTTAGCAACAATTTAAGAGTTACACTATCTATGTTTAATTTTGAATAGTAAATAAATTAGAAAGCCGCAGTGTAACAGCCTATAGTTCTATAATATTGGGCTCGATGGTTGAGATTCAACAATGTGTCACAACAAAGTGACTAACATTAACAATCTGTTTCGGATATTTTAAATAAGTTTTTATGTCAATTTTTAAAGAGCTGTAATCGTTTTTTTGCTGTTTTGGGATCGAAACCTAGGCCCATCGATACAGCAGATAGGGTCACACCGCTACAGGCCATCAACTATCACTTTATCAAACTGATAAATGTTGCAAAGTACTTAATTGCTGTTCTTTACGCATATATATTATAGAAAACAATACACCAAAGTTTACAAGGGTTCATATAAATCACCACTAACTTTCCCGAGTTCATTAGGAGTGATTAAACGGCGAAAATTGTTCTATGTGCCTTCCTCGTACTCATAATCAAGAGTATATTCATTCATTACCATATATTTCTTTGTTTTTGAAAACATTACATTGTTTCTTATTACATAATATGTACATTATTTTTGGTGTAAGAATTTAAAGGTAAATGATACATCTAATTATAGCATTTTTGTAAGTCATGTACGATGTTGAAAATGATATTACAATTACCATTTAATCATGTATGAAATGAATGAAAAACTAGGGCGAAATCCTAAAGTAATATATTCTAAAAAATATTTTTTCAGTATGAAAAAGCTACGTATTTTTTTTAGATTCATTACATTATTTTTAATACTCCATTTTAAATTAAGGCATACTGGGAATAAATTACTAGTAAAAGAAAAAAAAAGGATTTTTTATCATTGTCCAATTGTTTTCCAATGTAAAAATTTTATTTTCTACTATAAATTAAAAATGATTTATAAGTACTCTATTTGAATACCGATTTTCAAATATTTGACTGTTTACATTTTTTTAAATTAACAACATATTAGATTATAAATTATGCTACACCGTGAAGAAATATTTTCTTTTTTAATTATATTTTATATTTGAGTGCCGCTTCACTGAGAACCATTTAAGTGTATATAAAAAAAAACATTGTAGTAGTATTTGCAAGTGCCTTTTAAAAATATAAATAAAATACAACGTCTAAAATACAACACTGCGGTATATACAAATACAGTACATGAAGGATAGTGTTCCAGAGTGGGTTTGAACTCTGATATTAATAAAACCATTAATTTTTAATGAATAATTTACTTTTTTGAAATTATCGATAAATATGCAAAGCCACGTCAATCTTATCAAATTTTATATGTATAACTCGTAAGTCTTTTTTAAAGTATTTAGCTTTCAAAATCGAATTTATGTTTTCTCCTCAGGTAGATAGCAAAGTTCTTACTATATGTTACTTTTTAATCTTTCAGTTGAGAAAGTAATAATGTTTAAAGGAGTGAAGTAATTGCAATAACAAATTATCCGTCCTTTTAAAAAGCACAAGTAAGTCAACCGTTTGATACCTTAATATTATAGCTACAGCAACATGAAATTGATGCTTAGCTTAATAAATATATTCCTGAAAGCCAACACTGTTTTTCGAAGTATAACATCAAAGTAAATTACTTATGTATATTATGTTCAGAAAATTTTGTATATATTCTATATAGATTACAGAAAGCTTAGATACTTTTAGCTTTAACTATTAGTAGAAACTTAGCAAAAGATCCTATAAAGCAGTGTATGATGTTATATCGTTTTATATACAGTTGTATTATATACAGTTGTATAGAATTGCAAAAAATAATATATCAGAACTTAAAATATGTTATATAACGTCAAATAAATAAAGAAGTCTACACATTACAGGTATTTCACAAGAAATTTTAACTTTCTAAGTGTGCTACTGGTATTTGCAATGTAAATAAAATAAATAAGAGTTTCTACAGAAATTTCAATTTAGAGAATTTTAATTGGCTTCGCACATTCTTTTGCAAACTGGTTTGTGTATATTGTACGTACAATACAATCATTTATTGTATTTGGTAATAAAATCGTGATTACATAATCCTGATTTTATTATGTTAATAAATTTTATTTCCTTGCTTTATGATTCCACATTTTTTACAAGATTTAAACAAATTAAAGTAGAATAGACATATCGAGCTTTATTTAAATGATGAAAATCTGAACAGCAAACTAAGATCATTTATAAATATTTATACTGTGGATTTGTGGTATTCCTGGTTGGTTTGGTACACATGTACCAAAAAATGCATACATTACAGTTTTAGTTAACGTTGAATATTGTCATTGTTTTTATATCGTTTATTTTTCTAGTAGTTTGAACTAGCGCCCGCGTCAGTTGTGAGCCGCGAGAGCCACTCGCAAAACCAGTGTTAATTGATAAGCCCTGCAAAATGCACGTCGCATGTCACTCGCTTGATACGTGTGCCTATTTCTTACCTGCTATACTAGTAGTGTTGGAAGTAACAGTTTTTCTTGAGTTGCGTATTTTTTTCCATTGCTTGACGCTTTTGTGCTTCTTTAGTTAAGAATAATTAACATATATAGTAAGTATATTGTATACCATTGTGAAGTAATATTTGGTCTTCCAATCTTTAGTAGAAATATATGGGTTTTTTTATGATGTACGTGAGTTATTATTGTTTTATCACTTATTTACGTCCTTATTCAAGAATACAAGACGTTTAAATCGTTAAAAACGCAGTTAGCAATCCTAACTAATACTCACCAACAGACAAACACCATATTATTAATGTGAAGAAGTTAATTACTTCTAAGGTACTCCATCATTTAGATGTTACTCGAATTTATTTAATAAATGAGATGTGAAAGAGTTAAGTTATTTATATTAAAAAAAACAAATGTCAATATTGACTGATTTATCATAGATGACATAATCAAGTCATAAAAAATAACATTTTCAAAAAATATGCTTCCTAAGGACAAACACGATTTCATAATTTTGATGAAAACGAATAAATGAAATATGATTCATGTATACACTTAAACAAAAAGAGGTAAAGAATAATAAATATATATATTAAGAATTTTAATGCAACATTGTACAATTTAGGTCATAAACGATTTATATAGGATTACAATAAGATAAAAAACTATACATTATGCAACGGTTTACAGTTTTATGTTTAAAACGTAACCTTATATATATTTATCGGAAAAAAAGACTTGTATTTATAAAAAATATATCCATCTTTAGCTTACTTGTTGCCTAAAGGAGCACTAACCTTATTTCTCGAGGGAACCATCAAATTTTAAATATAAATTATTTTTTTTGCTTAGATATCTCTATCTGTTCACCCAGTAATATTTTCCTATTCGAAATACAAGCATAAAACACACTTTTATATTTATATTATTATTATCATACGAGATATATTTCATATAATGTTCTAATTACTAGCTGTCATGAATCTAACGTAAACTTAATTACCAACATGTCACGGTAAGTACATTATTAGGTAATAGTTTTACGAGATAACGTCGATATCGCTGAGAATCTGATAATATGTAATCTTCATTTATAGATAATTTAATTGATACATATACAATTTAGAGAATTAGTAATAGATATGTTGAAAGTATCGATTTAAAATTTAAGTGGTTGGGGAGAGATTAGAAATTGTTTTTTTTTTAATATGATATTTTTTATTTAATATCAGTAATCATATAATTTGACCAAGGTATCTTTTAAAAATACCTAAAAACCAATAAAGTATTGTACAGTAAGATTCAAATTTCGTTAACGATAATAAAAGTTCAAAAATAGCTGTACACCATATTATACCAAAATGGCGAAACATGACAAACGCCAATATTGAATGTACCTTTTTTTTCCGTTGGAAAAACCCGTTACGGGTGGGAGGTTATGTGGGACTACCCGGCAGCATAGAGGATGCTGCCATTTTTAAGGCTACCCACATAAAAACCTACGGTTGCCCTCTTCGCCGTAGTGGGACGCCACGGGATCGCGTTAGCACACACCGTGACGCCCCGGCGAGAGCCCCCGAATGAGGGGGTTAAAAAACCCCCATCATCATCATTACAAAAACTTCAACTTTAAAAACATTCATAAAAATACTCTTTCCGTCAATTTCAAAAATGTCTCGTAGACCAAAGAGCATGTCCATTTATAAATAACATTACAAATCAATATATAATATTTGTTCTAAAATAATGATATTCTTATAAATGTTGTATATAATAATTCTATTTTAATAGCGGTCCGACATAAAACTGTCGCCGAATTGATTGTATCCGGCGTTGAATATTTTTCCACAAAAGACAGTTTAAAATTTTTTGCCATATTTGAAAATCTTGTATATTTTTATTGAGCCATAAATTTTGCAGATAAAGTGAGTATTTTACAAAAATCGTACACGAGCTATCTAGATCACAAAAGTATATATTTTTTATGACACGACATATTCAACGAAGAGTATACGAATATTATGTATTACTGTTTTTTTTATATTACACTTGAAATAGAATAATTTCAAGAAAAGAGCATTATATGAACATATGCAGTTTATTTAACAAGACCAAAGCACTTTTAGATTTAAGCACATTGCAGGTTGTGTATTTTTATAGACCGAACTTACCTGCGTCGTGGTATACATTTATAACATTTTTAATTACCTCTTTAAAGAAATTATATACCTTTTTTGTATTCTATTCTTACATTTACAAAAAACAAAACAGAACAGGACCAAGTTACTAAGTTTTGTCAGAAGCAAGAACTGGTATTTAAAACTTATCCATTAAAAATATAAAAAAAACTTTCTTAATTTGTACCCAACCTATAGCCAAATATATAATATTTTTTTGTATTGAAACTTATGTGTTCATTTTTAATATGATATATAAATATTCGACCTTACTCACATTTATTTTAAAGAAATTTATCCAACTATTTTACAATCCTTAGAGCATGTTAGAATCGCGGCGTGAACTCTTCACGCTACGCTGGGCGAGTTTAAAACTAGTTAGGCAATTTCTGATAAATTTCATGTGAGTTTCACCAGATAGACATGTATAAAACTACACAACATATTTAAATTGAGCTTCATAATATTGAGTAGCTATTTAAAACAAGTAACTACATTTTATTTTTATGTCGTTAAAAATGTTTCCTTTGCAACCCGTAACTTCTTTTCACTTAGAACTTAACCTAAAGGGATCATCCGTAAAATTCTAAGAAATTTCACCCTTACCCTCATCCTCGGCTTATTTATGAACTTTAGGTAATTCAGCTTTTCCAAAATAAGTAGTAGTCGGTTATTTATTTAAAGGTATCCTTTTCCTTAATAAATAATTTCTTACGGATCTTTAAATAAATATTTTTATAAAGATTTAGACGAATATTAATATCTTCCTGAAAATATTTGTTAACAATTAATTTAGAGTAAAATTTTACACCCGAGGGCAAACCGCGTCAATGAACGTATAACATAAACATGGGTTGATGACCTTTGGTGAAATATCCTTATAGGTAAATATTTTAAAAGCAGTAAGTGCAAATAGTTATACTATGATGATGTATAGAGATATACATCATGAATAGATGTAACATATAATTAAGACATTTGTCTACATTTATAAGTCAATATTATAAATAAACAATATATACTGAACTCATGTAAGGGTTAATACAGTATATTTTTTTAACTTCTTGTTACATATGAAGTAGTTTGTACTGCATTTCATGTGCTTAATTGACTCAGAACCGAATATTAAAGGAGTTGTTTATGTGGGAATTTAAAAGCTAGTTTAATGTTCTTCTACATATTTCAATAATAATTTTCTACCGTTAACTTTATGTTCTTTAAAATGTTGTATAATTGATTTTTAAAAAATATATCTTACTTATGAAATCTGCAAATGAAAGAACAGAGATGTTTTTTTTGGAGGCTAAGTTTTTTAAACGGATGTATATAATATTCTGAACCGGAACGCTTCCAAATAAAAATGTTGTCTTCATGCACTGGGTATATAATATTCCGTATATAATAAGTCCTTCCTACAGCGAACTAAAGACTCTGGAAAATAGTTCGATTCCGGAATAAAAATTTGGTACAAATAAAATTAAATAAAATGGAATAAATTTAAATAAAATTAAATAAAAATATTTGTTTATTAGGGATACCAACTATTAAATACGACATAGGTAAGATAAATTAATGTTATCATACATTTTAATACATATACAGAAAGGCTATATTTCTATATATCTATAAGCATTAGCTTAGGGATATAAAAAGTCCCGAATTTAGTACAAAGATGGAGATGTAGATGATATTTTTAACTCTTGACCAATCTCCCTAGCTGCAATTACAAAATCTAAAATATTAAATATAACACTGTAATAAATATTTTAAAATTCTTAAAAATCATCATACAATTCAGGAGTATTAAAACCACTAACTTCCTTATTTCTTTGTACATCAAATAAATTAATAAGTGAAAAATTATTTTAACAGTCTCTTTAGAGTTATAAGAAGTTTTCGCGAGGTTTTATAAGGTATAAAGGATACTTGACTTTGTTTCAAAACTAGCTAAAAGATCGAATAAAAAGGTAAAAAGAAGTAATCATAGAAATATAGCGTGACTTAAACGCGTGAATATTGTCGACCCTTGATCACGATTTAACGAAAATTAAACTTAAACTTAATTATTATTAAGACTTCTTGTACTTAAAAAAACAATTTTATAACCTCAATTATTTTCGATATTCATATTTATTGAAGCCCGCACAAAATAATAGGCAATATGCTACCGGATATTAAGGACGGCATGCTAACGAACTTAAAAGCGAAATATGATTTTATATATCAGGTATGCCTTTGTTTGAAATTGTTTTAAAATATATATAGCTATGTTAGTCTTTTTATTTTTGATGTAAATCTTTTTAGTTAAAAGTAACCATATTACGTAAGAATCAAAACACTACTTTTCTACCACATCTTTATTCTATTAATACTAAAATCCAGCATATAAAGAAATTGCAGACAATTAATTCTCCAGCTTTCCTTGATATCTTAATTATCAAAAATCCTGTGTTTTAGAGGGTACAACTCCTCTGCGACGCTGAACAATTTCAGAACCAGCTTCAGATTGCCAATTATGCAATTATCAAGAACAAGATGGCGGTGCCTCGCCAGCGTCGCAGTAACCATACGAAGCCATTCACAATTAAGAGGCAACCAGCCCTACTACCATATATAAAAAGACTTACTGACAGAATAGAAAGACTTCTTTAAGAAAGTTTCTATAAGGACTATTTATAAACCACATAAAAAAGTGAGAAAATTTTCGAGACCACTTAAGAATAACATTCCCTTGCAATATGTTACTGCTGTTTATAAACATGTTTGTGATTATGTCTTATCGTATATCGGTCAAACTGGAGCATCAGTACTAGGATCAGGAAAAATAGGCGTACGTTGAATTTGGCTTTGTATGAACATACAAATACAATCCCAATCAATGTCTTCGATTTGATAAACCAATGATTCTTGCTCGTGAAAACTTATGTTCCTAAAATGCTTCACGGGGTTCTTGAAATTAAAAGAAAAAAAAAGATTTAAAAATATTAATAAAGAAGATGGTTCGAATTTATCGAAGATTTCGAATCCTCTCATGAAAAGTATTAAATTCCGCGTCTGCGAACACAATTTCAGACCCATAGACACAGTAAGTGGAAAATGGAGTTGGAGTAAAATGACAAATTAACTGACTTACTGATAGACACCAACACCTCGTCTTAACTTGAAAAAAGTTTCTGTAAAGCATTCGAAACGTCGGGCCATAACTAAAGATGTAATAATAAAATCGAATTATATCCAAAAATATTTTTATTCAAATGTACTCGAGTACTCGAGTTAATCAAATTGGCAATTTGAGTTATCAAATTGGCGTCTGCACATGTACTGCTGTACAAAATATCGAAGAACGTTAAAGAGGATCAAATAGGCATGGTCATGGTAATTTGGACTCCTTAAAACAATCCATAGGAGAGGTAGTCTAGAATTTTTCGATGGAGACAGTGCTTGTTTCTGTTTATAACTGGTCTCATTGTTTAAGGGATAATATTAAAGCCAGTAGAATTAATTTTGAATGAGCTAAAAATATTTTATAATGTATTCACTATCAAACATTACAAGAATAAATGCTTAATGCAATCGACACCAAATTTAGGACAAGAGAAAATTTAAACAACGTTGCAATATTATTGTGAAATAAACTATAGTATCTTTAATTTATGTATATTTTTTACGTGAAAAATATAGTACAGAAATTACTTGTGTCAAAACTATTTTTTCTACGTTTTTATTTTAACGTTGGTTTTTAAATGCCTAAAAGAATTCCGACCTATTTTTCCGACATGCTATCATAGTTGAAGGCATGCAATATTCATGTAACAGTCACCATGTTTTTGGATAACTGAACGGAGGGTGCCTAAACTCCGAGTGCACTATCAGAATTACCCCATTTAAGGTGATCGGGGAAGAATTGGATGCACTACGGAAAGCTGAATGTATATAGTCGACTTTAGAGTGGCTGATTTTCAGTCAGTTCAGTAGAATTGCAATGCTAATCATATAAGTTCGCATAAAATGACAATGCAACGGATACAGTTGTTTATTTTTTATTTTTATCGTTTTTTTGCCTATTTTTATAATTATTTTTGGTTCAATTGTTATTTTAAAGTAAAAAGTTATTTCAAATAATTAAAATGTAAAGGTAAACAACTTCAGAACTTTTCTTTTTCAAAAAAAATATACTTCGAAATATACTGCCACCGCCGTGATAGTGTAATATCACGGAATCACTTCGAATTCAACTGCGGGGTCCCAACAAAAACATCACAAAGAGGGTATCCCGCAAGTAAACACCCTTCGTGAGTTGCAGATTTGTTTAACGTGGGGAGCTCCCTTGAACCATCACCAAGTCCGCTAACAGCTGAGCATGGCAGAATCGCGGCGTGAACAGCAAATTCCGATATTATTTATTAGTTATTTATTACGTGAATATCGCCGGATAATTATATTTAATACAATACACCATTTGGATTTTCGAAATTCGAAATCCTTTTGTGGTAGTATTACTGAAACATGATTTTTTCATTCCATTTCTAAGAGTTAAAAAATTAGGAAAAGCTTTAATATAAATCATTACCTTTTTGAAGATTTTTTTCAAATTTTATACGAATTAACGATGCTGCAAACAAAAGCCATTACAACATAAGTATCATTTTAGTACAGATTTGTCAATAGCAGGGCTTCATCACGGATTTTCAACATTAGACCTCAATAATTGACCTTTATGTTTTTACCCAAAGTGCCTTCTAATGTAAAAACAAGGATGAACCTTTATTTAGCAAAATAATACAGGGTTGTTTAATACAGGAAGTCTTGCTTTTGATAGAAACTTAATTTAAAAGGGTTTTGACCAAGTCAGTGACTGTTCAACCATATAAAGCAGAGTTCTTTTGAATTTGTTAATTTATTAAAATATCCAAAATCGAAAATAATATAAATATTTTTTTTTAAATAAACCTTTTCACAAATTAATACTGAAATTCACAATAAATAATTATTAAAATGGAGTTCTTATCAATTCGTTCTCGCAACAGAATAAAAATTATACTTATATTATTTGATGGAACCAAAAATACTATTTGCCGTTGTCGTTTGGCATTCCAATATGAATACTACTCATCCCAGGCATAGAGTAGACATTTATGTAGAACCCACTGGCATACCGTATGCCGGAAACTGAAAGGTTATTGTCACATTCCATTTACTATTAACAGTACAATGACAAAAGTCGTAAATAACACGATAGTACAAATATTAGGCACAATGAACTCTATTTGCAAATAATTTAACTGATATCGTATTGTAGTTTTTGATGCTTTAATTCAAATACTAAACTTTTTAAGTATATCAAAACCATTCGTATATGGGTTGGGAGTTATTATGCTTTCAAAAATTATAATGGAAGATTTTTTTTGACTTCTAACAAGTTGTTTTGTGTTTAAATAAAATACTCAAAAAAAACATATGCTGTTATATTTTTTTAAGCATATAGTCCGAACTACTCTTTTGGAGTATCAAATTCATTATCTCATAAGCATGTATTGTTTTATACTGGATACTTGCCATGTATTTCATTCCCTGATCATAGCGTGGCCAATAGAGACAAAACATGTAAAAAAAATAAATATATCCTTTAGAAAATATTAATAACTGTAATTTGAAAAAGTTAAAGTACGAAAGCCTAAAGTACCGAAAGATTGTCAAGTATATGTTGCAAAAATTTGGTTAATCACAAAAGGAACAATAAATTAGTAGTTCAAAAACTAACTGCCACAGCTGTTGAATTAAATGTGAAAGTCTGTCTGATATTTTTACATTTGCACATAAGCAGTGCATGCATATTGTGTCCTTCCACCGTATAACTTCTACCAAAATGCTGCTCGAAGGCCAAATTTCTTAAATATAATCCTTTCTATTAGGGTATTATACTAAGTTTCAGCAGTTATATTAAACATACTAAGTTTCAGAACTGAACTATGTACTGTCTCGAACTTACCGTGTACACGGATGAATGGACAGACAGAGATCCCAGACAATCCTATAAAATAGCTTGCGCAACTTAATATAAACAATTATATAATATTTTTATAGTTTCCAAGAAGGAATATATTTTCCTACAATTTATAGCAGTTTACTGATATAGTTTGACAAAAAAAATGGTTATGCTTATTTATTTATTTTTAATTTAAGCGTTACATTGAATAGTAAAAAAAATAACTGAAAAGTTAGCAGCTAGACTCAGTGGTGGGTCACTGGAGGTGTAACATTTATAATATAAAACAAATATAAATAGGTTGATATAGGAATATTGTAATACTATTATATATATCGTCGTTATCATCGTTGTCGTCGTCGTTGTTTTTCTTTCAGATTTATATATATATATAGCTACGCAAAGAGAGAAAAATTGCGCGTCTTAAGTATATTTACTTTGCCAACATCATTGCGCATAATCGCTTTCTTTTTCAGTTTGTTTGGGAAATATTATTTTTATTGGGAAGGTGAACAGAAATATATAAAATTATATGAATAATTGTTAGACTCTTTGGCGAATATTATTTTTAAAAAATTACATTTCTTTTTTGTAAAACATTAACCTTCTATAAAATACTTGGCCACAACGCCGTTAAAAAAACACATGCATATTAAAACGATTGTTAGTTAAATGCATATTTTAAAAGAAATGTTAAACTTATATAATAAATATATTTAAAAAACTATTTATGCATCATCTAAGTCTAATTTTTATATAACCTTTTTTTGTAAAAAGCAGATGATATCTATTTAGTCAATCAGTCAGTTCATCAGGGCTTGGTCGATCACTATAGTACTAACTTCTCATAGAGGGTTGGTATGACAAAGGCTAAAAACGTGTAAATTGGTTTGTCTTTAGCGTCAAGTAGACTTGCACGTTTTGACCGTACTACAGCTGTCAAACGTTCAGTATAAAATTCAAAATAACAAAATTCTTTTTTAATTATATGATGACAAAAAGAAATATTGCTTTTCAAATAAGTATTTAATGATTTCGATTTGAAATTTATTGTAAAATATTTTGTTTTGAAAGATTTTTATAATTATTTTCTCCATTACTACCTTTATTATTTATTTTTGAGGAGAAGCAACGTCATATAAAAATAAGTATTTCGAAATGCTATCATATTTTTACGCAATCATAATTATTTTAATTATAGTTTTTCGTTTCCTTTTAATCGGAAAAATTTTAAGGATTATTTATTTAGTAATTCTCAGTAATTTCTAACGTTTAAATCCATTAAGATTTTTTTGTTAAGACCCCAGTACTTTAGTTAAGTACTTTTGGTTAGCTTGAATGTCATTTATAACAAAGCTGCTGTAAATTTATTATAAAATTAATTATGGTAGTAAGATTATCACAATAGCTCTACCAGCTGTGTTGTTATGGAAGTTAGGTTTAAATTATAGCATTAAAACCTATAATCTTAAAAGTCGATAAACTGACGTCGTCGACTTATTAACATCCGCCCAAAACAAAACTTTTATAAAATAAAACTATTTTTACGGATTAAACTTGCGTATAATTTTGGTACACTTACATCTCGTCTACCCGTTTACACGATTGCTGAAACATTGGAAACGTCGAATTAAAATTAAAATGTAACCAAAAACGCGAGTTAATTCCGTAAAAATAGTTTTATTTCAAATGTGTACTCCTATAATATAACACATTGCCTTCGATTTTTTTATATTTACGATTTAGAAAGTATAATTAAATAGATATTATTTATATTTTAACATTACAATATAAATGAAAATCAAAAAGTGGAGCATCGACATCTACTGATGTATACTTAATTGAATCTTGTGATCTCGTGAGCATTGCATCTCATTCAGGATATTGGAAGCTCAATAAAAGCGATTACGGTCTTGGCTTTATTCGCAAAACATATCAGAATAATGTTCAGCGCTCTTTTAAATGGTATATATGAAACTCCGATTTACTATGTAGCAGATTGTTGTTTCAGGATGATCACATCTCCATATCCTCAAACTTTACAATTTTTAAAGACTATTCAAATTTTGAGCTTGTCCGCTGAATTTTCCAAATTTTTTTATTTCAACAAAAAAAAAGGAATAAGGTAAGGATAAACTAAGTAGGGAAATTAATAAAATAGTTTTTCTACATTTTGCTAAGTTATCGAAACTAAACGGAAAAGTCTTCGTCAAGACTTTCGTTCTTCTTCAAGCCATAGTAAATCCTTTCAAAAATGAAAAATATTGAATAACCGTCTGAGAAAGATCTTAATAAATGTTAGGAATATACTATTTTAAATTTTTAGTGAACTTTTTGTAAGTATAGTAGATCAGGTCATACACAGATTTAGAGCTGGAAAGTGGTTTATAAATTACATTCTAGTAAACAAATAATTATACAAAAAATGAGAGCAAAAAATATTTTTTTAAATATTCAATACAACAAATTTAACTTATCGTTTTTCAAAGGGTTAGTTAGTCTAATTTTACTTAATTTAATCTTTGTATACTATTTCAACTTTTGTACATATAAAAAATAAGCACTAATAATTATTTAAATTATAATTTAAAATCCCTGATATATGTTTTATTTTAATATCAAGATAATCCCTGGAATTAGTGGTCATCAACTTTATCAATATATTGACACATTATATACTTCATGGAAATATTACGCTTGTGATGCTTCGAAAATTAATATTTGTAATATTTAAAGACAATCCTATGTCAAAAAGTAAACAATTGGCTCAATTACATATACAATACATTAACTCAAACATTACTACTGTGTAATGACCGCGAAAATTAAAAAATATCAAATCTGTTTTGATTTTTTTTGGAAATATATAGTTTTTAATTCGTTATTTAGATAAGGTATTGTGTTTCATAATGTGATTATACATTAAAAACGATGCAATTAATTCTATTAAAAAAAACTACTATATATAAAAACGAAATTAATTTTAAATAAAGAAACTTTACCAGATAAGCTTCTTCTGGTAACGGAGAAGATAAGATGATGTTTCAAACGCCTATATTACAAAGAAACAAACGTTTTAGATTCCATCACTGCGCTTCATTCTGAACAGACTCCGCTGACATGCGACGGACATATACAACATCATATTCAGGTCAATTTGATGTATTAAATATCCCTCTCAAACACTTAAACTTGTTGCACAGAATGTAAACAGAACGAAGTCTTATCAATGATACGATATTTCACCTGGTATTTTTATCATGTTATGGGTAACAAGGAAGGAAATGCATTTCAAATATTTATATTTAATTCTCGAAACTTACCGTTTAAATCTAAAGAATGGTCATCTACCGGACATTTTCAAATGTTTAAGAGTTTAGAGAACAATGCTAAAAACCACTTTTAGAGTCAGCTAAATAACAAAGTTATTTTTTTTTCTCAAGAAACCACACTCATTATCGCTTCAGATTTTTAAAATTATTTGCAAGGCATAATATTTATATATTTGCATAAATCTCAAACTTTTCTCTTATATCTTATTGCGGCTAAGGATAATAATACATAATAATACATTGCTCGTAATAACTTTTAGTTTTAGACTCATCCCTGTAGACTAATGATACGATATATAAAGTGACGTATATATACGATGTGAAATAATGAATATTAGTTATTTATATCATTTAAATAAATATTAAGTTCATTCTAATTAATTGATATAGATACCAAAAAACAAAATTCTCTTTACCTTATTTGTATAAAGAACATTTTTATTAATGACTTGATGCTATTATCATTCAAATAGCTGTTATTTGAATGATAATAGCAACAAAACAGTATATTTTTAATATGTTTTTAATGAAAATTCCAACCTTCACGAGCTTTAAAAACAAAACAATCAGTATTTCCTCTCATATTTCATTATATAGACTCATAATCATAACATATTATTTTAATATCATAATTGATAATTTAAACATATATCAGTGTGTTCTTGATATAGAACAGTATTGATAAAAATAGTACAAATTGAGACATACGATAATAAAAGTCTGTGCTGTGTAAACGATAATGTTAAATATGTAGCCAAATTAATAAAAACTTTAATTTAGATCTCTCATTAACTGAGGTAATGAAGCGAATCCAATTTATTTAAATTATGATAGAGCCAATTAAACTGAATTTACTGACATATATGCATTATCACACCAATTAAAATATGGTAATACAAAAGGTGTAAGTAACATAAATAATATAGTGTCAGAATATTAAAATAATAATTTTATGAATAGTCAAATACTAAATGTAGACAGGTAGTTAATATGATGTTATCCGCTAAAACTATAACTTTCTTAAGCCAGGCCTCGATCATTGGCACTCTTTTTTGCACCTATTTAAAGTTTTATAATCTATGATTACTATTAATATTAAATATTACATATGTTTACCGGACAGAACTCACAACAATTATATCAAAACTTGGGAATTATGGACCCTTGGACTCAAAACTAGTCGATCAATTACCGACATGGTTCACGGGAATACATCTAGTTATATATGAATATGTAGTAAAAACAATATATAAAATTAAAATTTATTTGTCACTATCATATGAATAAACGTCACATCGATAATATAATAACTAAACTCTAGATAAAAAATAAAATTGTTCTGATAAAGATTTTACTAGATTCTTATCAAAAGGTCGGGTTCGACTGGTAAAGAGCCAATCGTGAAGGCTTTTAATAGATTATAAAATAAAGATTAAAAATTTTGGAACGTAATGTAATAATTTTTATAAACTCCGAAAAAGTATTGTGTTATATGAATATATAATATATTAATTAATTATTTTGTCGAAGCACTATAAAAACCTGGAAAGACAATTAAGCGTTTTAAACAAATTATATTGTAAATGATATTATAAAAATAAACAACATGGCCATTTCATTGCCATGCACCACGGCAGGATATTACATGACGAGCACAGAAAACGACATGACAATAATACGATGGAGATAAAATAACGCACAGGACGACAAGATGGAATTTCTTTGAATGATTGGAATTTGAATACACATTTCGTTGCAAAATTTTTCGGTGAATCCCCTTAGAAAAGCTTTTACTTCGTTTCATATTAACAATTATTTGCGAATAACAATTAATTAAACCAATCAATAAAAAAATTAATTGACATATGATATTTTATCAAATGCTTATCAACACGGACAAGACTCGAACTTGCGACCTTTTGAAAGTCATCTCGTCACTGCCATGCCAATAAAACTACTCAGCAGCACCCCTGTGCACAATTATTGACTAAAATGCGTGTTGTATTCTCCACTACATTAAATTGTAAACTTATATAACCAATATTGATTAATTTATACTTTGTTCAATTGAAGTATGATAAAATAGTTTATTTAAAATCGCAGTTATAATAAAAAAATACTTACTATTTCTAAAAATAATCAGACATATAATTTAATAATCAGAAAATTAAATCCGGATCTGTTGGATTTAAATCATTGGCCACTGTTCAGGTCGTGTTTAATGCATTAAAAATAAGCCTTATATACCTTGTCAGAGATTTTATCAACCGTGAGCTTTTATCAGCACAGTGAATTTGAAGGTTTCAATTTTCGCAAACTGAAATTATGCAGTTGAGATATTAATTTACATATTGTATAACATTATAAATCACTTATTATTGTATTATCTAATTAAAAGAATAAAAATCTTTTCTTCTTATTTGTTAAACATGCAGTTATGTGATCAAAATATATTTATAAATTTAATTTTAATTAATATCACTATAATAATGAATGAAATTCCTGGTGCTCAATTAAAGGTTTACATAAAAGTAAATATTGACAACACAGCTGGAAAAGGCTAATGTCAAAGTTGGTCGATGCTGTTTCTAAGGAATAGCTTTATTTATTTAATAAATATACTAAATATATAATGAAATGCACGCTATTGTATAGAGTTACAGAATTTTTCTTGAATAGTAAATAATATATAAATAATGATTTTAATTACAAATTTTATTATATAAAAATAGAAATACTCTTTTTAAATCTTTTCATGCATATATTATAAGATAAAAAAATCACTTATTAGTTCAGTAACCCATTTCATACTGGAATAAATTCAAGAAAAGCTTACGAAAGCTTAACTAAAACAAAATTTATTTTTCTTTGGATACCAATTCCACTTGTACGCGTGTTAAAATTATGCGTGTAAAAGTTACAATGCTCGAGTTTTGTTTACCATTTTGTAATCTGAAACGTATTTTATGAGTAGCGTTACGTTTATTTAATACAACTTTTTTAACAAGTTGGTACTACAATTGTTGCGCATTTTATCTTTTAAGAACACGTAGAAATATTTGTTCAGATTCCGTGCTTGTGTTTACGTTTTTATTATTAAAAATACAGTCAAAAGTTACATTATCAGCTAGAAATATAGATTATTATTTATTCAGAATAATAAAATATATTCGAAAGTTGTTATAAAGTATTAACAAAAACATATTATTTATTTTAAGCAATTTTGAGGATTTAAATTCATAAACATAATTTTATTATTAATCTCCTATTAAAGACTGTGGTAACGTTACCATGGTAATGTAGCTGTGGTAACGTAACTGCCGTTTATATCACAGGTGTTGTAAAATTTATTGTGTCATTAATTATTTCAGTAAAATTATTACTATAGCACTCCCAAAAAAGTGAGATATGTCTCTATATACATAATATATATTAAGTGTTACATGTGTGTGTATATGAGTTACATGAATTTTGCATATACTGTGTGCCTTATTACCATAATTGCATTAACTGGTAAGTAATATTGTTGAAATAAAATGTATTTTATATTTTAATCTTCCTTTTGTGTGAAAAAATTTAGTAAGTCCTGTTAAAAGAAAGGATATAAGTAAGACCATAGCATTCAAATATTTATTTGTATGTGTTAATGCAACATATAATATTATTTGAAAATTGAAATTAAAGTTTATTATTTTTACATTCTACATAGACATTAATATAAAAAACCTTAATAATAGATAATACTTTATTGAATTTTGTAAGTATTGCATCGTATTGAGCATATTGACTGCTATATACTCGATCTATTACCTCATAGACTACACATCGTATTGGATTTTACATAATAATAAGTATGAGCATTTAGTATATGCGAAACTGCAACTACCCTTTTTTGGTGTTGTATTTAAGCTTTATTTGCTGTTGCTTGCGGTTTGGGAAATGTTTTGTTCGGTAAATATTTTCTAATAAAAGTTCTCATAACAAAATTTGCGCATATAAAATATGACGAATAAAAAGTTCGAGCCATCGCTCACCTCACCGATTTTACCACCGATTTTATCTCATGTGGTTATCTCTAAGCCCTATTGATTATAAGATCCATAAGTCACTCAAAAGCAACTCGGTAGAAGTTAAAAGTAACATAAATATATTTAAGACGTGAAGCACTCCTTACAATGATGTTTATAATAAACTGTTGTAAACTGAACTCCAGTTTATAAATTTATAATCGTATATCTAGGTGACGAAGTCGTCTAGACGAACGAGGGTTTGTAACTCATGTAGATAAAGAAACTAAATTAGGAAGATCAGGATCACTCTTATCAATTATTGTCGAGATGGCTAGTCGTAGAATTTTTTTTTTAAGTTTTAAAAGGATATTTTCTATTAAAAAAGTAGGTAAAATCAAGACATTATTGAGGGTCGGCAATATTCGGAAAACTTTTTGCTTGTTCCACCTAACTACTAACAAAATGTCAATTGCCATCTGATGATTGGAGAATTAATATTCTTTAACTATGACTTTCTTTACTTTATTTTTATGATCCAACAAGAATTTAACCCATTTTAATTAAAAAACTTTCTTTTAAAGCTACGTTAAAATAAATTCTTCAAAGTTTAAGTAGTCCTTCATTGAATTATTATTCTTCACGGGAATGATTTAACTTCATAATTAAGTGTTAGTAAAGATAGTTTGTCTTTAGAAAGCTTTAAAATATATATATATATATATTTAAATTACGTTAAGGTCTTAATTGAGTTCTTACGACTTTTCTCTAAGATATCGACGTCGTTACAAATGTTTTAATAACGATACACAGTTTATTGAGCAAGGATGTTTTTAATAATAACTGATAATAACAAAAATTCTTCTGCGATCTATTTTGCTTTTTGATTATTTGATATTTTGCTATTTTGCTATTTGATATTTTGCTATTAGATACTACACAAAACTATGGTGCAAGCCGGAGAATTTAATGCTCTTGTGAAGCACGTTAAAACTCGACAGTGAAACGTTAACTGTCATTCTCACAAGTAGGTGACGTAAATCAAGTGTATTTCAAATTGAATTGTCTATTCGCTTTAAGAGTGACAGGGGAACTTTATTATAGTTTATAATAGGTAGATCGATGTTTTAAACATCAATATCATGTACCATTTTAAATAAAATTATTTTTTTACGGTTTTTACAACTAGCAGAAATTTAGTGAATACAACTTTCAATTAGAGTTAAAGAATACTCAATCCTATTACCGCAATAAACGGGGAGATATATTGGAATACACAATAGATTTTTGTTAAACGAATGGCGCCTGAAAAATGTATTAGAAATTTATAATTGTCGATTTTGCTTCATACTTTTCTGTTTTATAATGTAAGGTTAAAAAAGTTAAAACTATTTGATGCCAGCAACTTCAGTCAATTTTTTATCAATTTTTTTTTAATTCAATAACTAATTATTTCAGTTTCCCAGTTGCAACTATATAAAACAATATTTCTCACTTAAAAGCGATATGTAATTTGATAGCTGATTTTTGAAAAGACGTTTAAACAACCCCCTGACGGAAACACGCCTACGAAACAGACATACCCTTTTCATCCGAACTACTCAACAGTTTCTTCACAGATTAAAATAGCATTTTGATGTTCCAGATGTTATAATGCCTATGCTATGAAATTATTGACGTGATATAATTGTATTTAGTCATAATTTTGATGAACTAAATTTTAATTAATGTATACCTTCTCAATATGAATCGCATTTAAAAATCATTTGAGGTATTAATAAAAAAAAATTGTTTTTCTAAGGATTCAATGAAATTAATTTTTTTTTTAATATATTGTTCATTTTATTTGTTACTTTTAAAAAAAATCTCAATTCAATTTTAAATGTTCGAGTATGAAAATTGTCATGACAAAAGAGCAAAATGAAATTTCAGTGAAATAAAATTAAAAGTTGTCATGTTACATTGAATGTAATATTGTTATTTTGAACTTAATTTTACTTTGTGTACAATATTAATAAATTTACTGTTCTATTTTTATTATCTAATAATGATGTCAATTTTTTATTTTATATGGTTCCGTAAAATAATAACGTTGATTGAAAACATTTGTATTTTAATAAGTATTATGTATTTTCAGTGACGCTCCATGAAGCTGAATATACATGAATATACTTAAATGAATGAGTCTTTAAAATTATCAACAGCATGACCTATATTTATTCAGCTGTGCGGTCTGATGTTGTTTCATGCATAAATCATTGTGCTTCTTTGATATCTACATTTATTATTCATTTCTTATTATTGTAGATGTGTAACAATAAATATACTATATACTATACTAAACTGTGACGGAAAATAATAATTTCGTCACTGATATTAGAATCATATTAGTTAAGTAAAGTGCGTTTTAAATAAGTTCTCTCCTATGAAATAAAACTAATTTTTGCAGATTAAAACTCGCGTATAATATGCTTACATTTTAATTTTAACCCGAAGTTCCAAATGCTTTGCAGCAGTCGTGTTCATGGGTAGACGAGATGTAAGTGTCCTCTACTATCCTAACCCATAATACATACTTTTATATTAACACCTAAAATATTTAAATTACTTATAATTGTAAATTATATATATTTATATTTTTAAACATTAGGCTGTTTATTATTAGTCTATTTTTATTCTCATAGTTTTGAAGTTGTTACTCAACCGTACGCGACCCCTTATTATCATTTAAAAGTATAATTCAGAAATATTCTCATGATAATAAATTTACAGATTTAAAAAAATAACAAATAACAAGAATAAACTGTGTAAGTGAATTGTAAAAATGTTTGTTATCACTTTTTAGATAGTTATTAAATTATAGTAATTAGGCAGAGCAATATATCAAGGTTTTATTTATTAGGACAAAGACAAGGCGGTCCAATTTCAAAACCTAGTATCAAAAGATAGAGAAATAATAGACTGTATGCCCATACAGTACAGATCACACATGCCGCTTCTACTCTAAGATATAATTTGTGTAGATTTACAGGAGTCTTTTAATAAACTATTGTTTAGATAAACCAACTACAGATGAACAAAGATTTTTATTAGGTTTCATTCCTCTCATTTCATTCATTCATCACTTCATTCCTCAGTTTTTACAAATGGATGTTAAAATCATTATTCAAACTACAATTATTTAAATAACAAGCGACAGCACTAGTAAATAAATCTCAAGATTGTAAAAAATTTAACGTGAATTTAAAGCTAAACTAAGAATATTGGTTTATCAGCCCAAATATGGTCACAGGAATTCCAACAAACATAATTCGGAGCGAAGATTTATTAGCAGTTACGAAACATTATCAGACACGATGGGATAAGCAAATATAGGCTATAGATGATATTAATGACAATGTCTAGTTGACTGCCTATAAATGAGTAAAAGTTAAGAATTTATGCTCTGAAAACTGCAGATATACATTTAAAATATATAATACTGTGGTTCCCTGTAGATCTTTTATCGAAAGAGGCCCAAAAATATAAAAAAAGATAATGAGAAATATCATGAAGGTTTTACGCAAAAATGTCCATGTCAACAAACAAAGGCAGCCTTATTACAGATTCTCACATTACATGTCTCAGAAATTTATCTTAAACTAAGTAAAGACCTTTAAGAGTATTATAAAAACGTAGGGTTTTTATAATACTCTTAAAACAACCATAAATAACTATTTTATTTTAATATTATAGATTTTCGGATAAAGTTTTGTTTTATAATACTTTTTGAATAAATTTAAACAAACTAAAACAATACACAGGTCATAATAAACCACATGATTGGTCAAGTTTTACAAAAATGTTACTATTGTACGACGGATGGAAATGCCTAGTAATATATCACAGACTACGCTAGCAATTCTACTTTAAATTTTAAATTCTAATTATATCTCCAATTTACGATATAAGTAAGTCAATTTATTATAAATATATGATCTTTATTAAATTTGATTTTTGTTAGCTCTGAAACATTTAAATTAGTACGACTTGAAAAAAAATATCAAAAGATATTCTTTGGAATATTTAACAACCAATATTTGATTTAGCCAAGTTATATTTTTCTAACCTTACCCAATCATAAATTTATATTATATTTAAATTCACTCTTTATATTCACAATTCTTTTAAGAAATAATAAAAGTAATTTTTTTTGCGCAAATTCTCTCTGATATATTTTGGACTAAAAATATACACTCAAAACAAAAATGAATAAGGGCACTAATTAGTGTTAATTAATACTACGCACTAATAAAGGTATATTTTGTTCATTTATTGAATTTTTTATTTTAAACTTATGAAAATAAGGTCTGCTTATTTTAAAGAATTATCGCTGGTATATCTTTAGTAATTTTTTATTATTTTATTATATTTTACTATATTATAACTATAGCCGACGTTTGATTTTCCTTCTCATAACTTTTATTATATATTTTCAAATCCTTGAGATATTCGCGTGTACACACACACATTCTTTGACATTTTCATTAAATTTCTTGTTTAATTTTTATTGAATGTGTTGCTGATGCTGAAAATTTAAAGAAGGAAGAAAATTAAAAATTTTAAGATACAGGCATTTACCAAATCAAATAATTAAAATAAATTAATAATTTCTTCAAATAGGTTCGATAATCTTCGTTGATATTTATTCAGATGAAATGTCGATCAACACCTAATTTTCCATTTAAAAATTAAAAAAATAGAAAGAAACTTTTTCTTAGGACAGCTACTATTTTAAATATGTTATATTAAACAAATGTTAGATACCATACTTGTTAAAATTAATTAAATGATTTTAAAAAAAGTTGATCTGGAACCAAACGAATAAAACCGGAATATTAAACAGAAGTCCTACTATCAATTGCACTATGTTGCAGTACAGTCCGCTATTAGTACCAGATCCTCCGAGAAATCAATTTAGTTGAGATGACTTTCACAAAAGATGTTCACAATTCACAGAATAGTAGTTTGTAGTAATTGTATTACAGTATTATTATATTACAATAGTATTTATATAACTATATTATTGATATATTTGAATCGAACTGCAGATAGAGTTAGTTGGCTTGTCATTTTTAAGACTAGATAACGTAAAAAAATATTATTTATGGATTTGCATATATATATATATATATGGTAAAAAATAAACCTATGATAAATGTTATTGTGGCATGAGGTACAATACGAATGCTTTCAAAGTTTTTTAATCCCCGAGGACATAATATTTTGGGGATTTCAGATGACAAAGGCATACGTGTTTTATAGACTCGTATTTTTCTTCAATGGGTCGTTAACAAGCCGTTCTTAATATCGGATATCAAATAACGTGGATAAGTAGCCTGGATAAGCTTGCCAATTGGCGATCGTGTAATTGCGAATCTTATTTTTGAATATCGAAAATAATTGAGATAATAATATTGGTTAAAATTATAACTACAATCATCTAAGTTTAAGGATTAAACTTTCAATAAAGAACCTTAAAGTATCACCAAGAATTAAAAATGTACTTTGAAATTACAATTGTACTTTGAAAGTTAGTCACACTTAAAGTTTATACCAAACGATTAAAACTTTTAAAACTTTCGAAAGATTTTTATAAGTAATTGTATTTGATGATATATTCAGGAAATATAAAATAAATCAAATAAAATATACTTTTCTCATTATGAGTAAAGGAGTTAAGATGAAGATTTGTTATAAAATATATTAAGAATATATATTTTATTAATCTTATGTAATGTTCGATCACTAAAGTAATAGAACTTTATAAAATAGCCAATCTAATAAAATTTGACTTTTATTAGATTAATAAGATAATCCAGATGCCTATTATGATGAAATATTGTTCAATGTGGTCAATATCATTTTATATTAGTATATTTTTAAAACTCATAAATTATAAAAACATTTTATAAAGTACCTTTTTCTATGATATGGTTTTCAATTTCTGTTCATTGGAAAAATATCTATTAAGACTTAAAAATACCAGGAAAAATAAGATTTGTAAAGACTCAAGTAACAGGTTTATAGCACTCTCAAATATTAAATAGCAGTATAGTCAGCGCCTTTTCTCCGAAGTAGATTCCATTAGTAACATTGCGCGCTTGAGGGTAGTTTTTTCGTGATATTAATTTAAATGAAAAGATTTACAGGAAAAAGCAACTCGCGGCCATATCTACTGTCGATCTAGTTTCGTCGAATAGAGTGATAATTCTAAGCGCTTGCATATGTGGGCGTATCATATAGTAAGAGTAGCCTAGTTATTTATTCTCGAGTTCTTTTTGTAATAGGTTTTACTTTTATTTTTGAAACATAATTTTACAAAAAATTCCACACAAGTTTACCTTCAGTTCATTTGTATATATTGAAATAAAATATGTATATATATAAACATATTTTATTTTATTTCCTGTCCGTCGTAAGGTTGGCTGGTAGAGAATGTTTTTGAAGCATTAAGCCCACCTTTTGTGAATTATTTTGTATTTTATGCAATAAATAAATAAATAAATATATGTGTAGCTACATTTTACAACACTACAAGTTTTATTACGAATATTTCTGTAAAGTGAGGATCGAACGTACAGCGACCAGCTAGTAGACTATACCCTAATCAGTCACAGAGACTCCACAGTCAATACTATAAACGAATATAGTAATAAATTTGTTTAAAATATAATATAACTATATTCAGGAATATTTGGGCTATTCTCAACTGTGACAGTGTCTTTTGATATATTTCATTGGAAATAAAAAACTTTGATTTTGACTTTGGATACATTTAGACTTTAAAATTTTTAATATATAATTCTTTTAAATTAATATTTAAAATCAATATAAAAAAAATAAAAGTAAAATAACTAATATGAAAGGGTAGTTTATTTTAGAAAGGATAGGACAAGTATTTCAAACATTTAATCCCCGGGGACCTCAATACACCCTATTGAGGTTTCAGATGACAAGGGTGTATCGGTTTTGTAAACGCTTGTATTCCTTGAAAGGAAAGTCAGCATGTCGCTTCAAATATAAGATATCTAATGACGTATAGCGTTTGAGTAAATATAGATTCTATATTTAGTTTGAAACAGATGAAATTAATTTTGGGAACCATAGTTCACTTCAGTGCAGCATGTATTTATTTACATTTAATTTTAAAGATTTAATTAGAATATTTTGCGGGTGCTATATTTTCTATAATATCTAGGTAGGTTTGTAAGATGTTTAGATTTACAGAAATGGATAAATGAAAGAGAGAAGAAAATATAAAAAGATATAAACTTTAGGCATCTAAAGCAATCTAGTGTTTATAAATATAAAAACGAATAATGTTTTATTACTACTATAATCGTGTTACCTTGAAGGTAATACTCATGAGTAAAGAAATAATACTTAATAAAATATATACAGTTTCATTGCATTGTATACAGATAAATGTTATTGTTTTGTTACTTTCACTGTGCATTAGGACTAAAACAATTAGTTCGGAATAGTGTGGTCTTTCTTTAGAGACTGTCTGAGAAATGGTGGATCATCTGTCGTTCCTGGGCTCGAAGTGCAAATAGAATGTACATTTATCTTTTCCTTTGTTTAATTATTCGTGTGAATTTTTTTCAATTAGATTGCTTTAATTACAAAAAAAAATTGTGTTTTTTATTACATTAATAATCCAGTTTTTAAACTTAAATTTTTTTTTTACTGACATCGGAAATAGAGAATGATAATGTCATGAATTCATTTGAATTGCCTTTTATTTTATTATATATTTGTCTATGAAACTTAAAAGAATTAAAATATGATATCTTGTTTTTTTTTAATTAACCATATCAAAATAGTGGACCAAAAATATGTATACAGCTTTGCCACTTTGGTAGTAGTTTTTTATACCTTCACGTTAGACGTCTGTCAGACGATAGGCCATGAGTCAGCGAATGCTTTTTTACTGCCTTTAGGGTGTTGAATTTTTTCAATATATTGTATAATATGTTTATTATATTTTTTTTAAAGTAGAAGCATGTTTGGACAGGGTCCGGTGAAAACGGTTCGTGAGGGAGAACTTCCAGCTGCCGGTCTTGTAGCTTGGCTATGGCCTGTCGTAAAGTATAAGCTCGCGCTTTGTCGTATCGAAGCAATGGGGAAGAGCGGTTGACTCGATGCTTCATAATATTTTGAAATTCCGGGCAATTGATATCTGCCGTGTGAATGTCAACCACACAATCACCATCATTTCTCTATGAGTAATCATTTTTTAGCACACTGTTTAGGTGCTGTAACCAGAGCAGTAAGCTGCGACGAATGTTTACGGTTGTTGTATAATATCCACTTTTCATCCCAAGTAACAATTCGATTTAGAATTTGAAATAAAACTATTTTTTACGAATTACACTCGTGTTTAATTTGGTTACATTTTCGAATGCTTTGTAGCAATCGTGTTCAAGAAAAGACATGTGTCTGTCAGTAATTCAGTACCTCTTTCCATTTAGAATTCTCTTATTTCTATGCACATTCATCAGTAATGCATATTTCGACTAGTAAGGCTCCTTGTGGTGGCTTAATTTATGTGGCACCCATCTATCTAGCTTTTATATCTTTCCAATTTGATGCAAGTAGTTCAATGTTGTTTTGACACTTGCTCTAACGTCCGCAGCAAGCTTAGCTGTTAACTAAGTTGTATCTGCCTTAACTTTGTAGTTGTCGACTATGGTTACCGGAAAACTGCGGAGCTCGTTATTCAATTCAACATTTTCAGATCTAAAATGTCTAAACCAACAATGAACCGTACTTATGGAAGCAGTGTGAGACTCGTCAACATCGTTAACGTGTCATATTATTTTGCGCATTGGTATATTCACTTAGAACTCATATTTGAAAATTGTACGACTTTCCGGTTTAAAAACTACCACAATTTCAAAAAAACAAAGGACTGAATTTTAAACTTTTAATATTCCATAGTTATAGATTAGTGTTATTGTGCAATAAAGGTAACGATATTATAACCTACATACAAGAGGAATACGCAGTATATAAATGAATTAATTTATCTACATCAACAATTTACTGTTTTTGTGTAAATTAATATTGAAAAATATAAATTCCCAAAAAGTATATAACACCTTTTATTGTACATCGTAAAAAAGTCAACCAATTAATGCTGACTTAGATCTAAATCAATCAATAAATAAGTCTCTTATAATTATAAGAAAAATAACAATTGTGTTAAGATCTTGCCAGAGATGTGGCTGTAAACACTTGTTATATTTTGTTATTTTATCTAGTTTTGAGTTTGTTTCCCAATACAATATAGGTACTTAGTATACAAGAAAGTTGTTAAGTTCATTTTGTAGAACTTTACAGCCTGAAGTATACTTAAGTCTAAGGGTGCTTTGTTCTTATTACAGAGCAAAGCGCAAATGCAGCAATGCTCATATGTTGAAAGCCTTCCATTCAAGTGACGTTAACAGTGTTAGCTACTTTTTCTATTTTTCTTTGGAAATTTCTTTTCTTAAATTACTTCTTAAGTGTTTCTTTTTTTGTTTGACTTTTTTTATAGAAATCAATAGTTGACACTGACTACAAAAATGTTAGTAGTAATTATGTGTTTTTGTTTATATTACGCTACTTCGATTTCAGTTATTATACTTCATCTGGTCTTATTTATAACCTACTGTCATTACTATAAAAAAAATATTACATTTGAATTCTGTCATTTTTACATGAATATCTATTCTTTATTCGCTTGGCATTAGTCGAATGCTTGTGTTCCGCGCTATTGAAAGGTTCAATGAAACGTGCCGGGAGATCACGGTCACTGCTAAAGCGATCAAGTGGCGTTCTACTAAGGTGGTGAGGGCAACCATTGGTTTTTAGTGGGTAGCCTTCTAGCCACCCGGCCATCACCTCCTTGGTTCAAATGCTATGTAAGTGTATGTGTATGTATCTAATAAATAAATAATAAATATAAGACTATCCGTCACGGATTTTTATAACTAATTAATTAACTTAAACACGAACTTAGTACAGGAATAAATGTTTTATGCCATAAAAAAAAATCATTTTTCCTTGTAAAACTATTTATGTGAACACTAAGTTATTACAGCAATTTATGGCTTTTTTTTGGAATAGGCTTAATTAAGTAAATAGAAGTAGGATAATTTATAACATTTTCTCAATGACATGTAATCTGACTTTATTTAATAATTGTGTGTTATTGTAATATTGACTTTGTTTTGAATTATTTTTATTATTATTGTTATTAATTTCATTACATTGTCTATTATTATTATCAATAACACTTCATCTATTAACAAATGTATGGATATATGGAAAATCTGAAATAAAGTTTATTTTTATTATTATTACCCTTATTTAAACTCAAACTAGAATGAACAAATTCTCAACACGATTGATTGGCGTACCATACTTTATTTTCATACGTAATCGATCATAGATTTCATATAAATCAATACACCATCAAAAAACTGATATAAACCAACTAATAGCAAAGTGATTAAGGTAGGTAAACCAAACCAAATCAGTCCGTAAAATAAAATCTTAAGAAATCGCGTCTGCCTTACTACTAACACATTTTTACTTAATCAATTAGAATTAATTATATTTAGAGTATATTATTTGAAAATCAAAAGCATTATAAGCCTCTTATGGAAAGGTAAAGAAAATCAGACCACATATTCACAAGAATAGTTGTGGTCAGAGTGGATCGGTTTTTAAGAACAAGTTTTCAAACTTTTGTCAAATCTTTGCTGCTACATATTTTGCGCTGACCCCAGATCATTGGCATAAAGTCAGTTTGATTATAAAATGTTGAATCAATCTACAATATGAAATTATATTCAACCTGATAATGAACTTTGGTTCATACAATGATATTGCAGGAGACACGGGGCGGCGATGAAGACTTATCATCACTTGCAATCAGGACTCGCATGATCTCGATTTATGACTACAGTAGTAAAATAAAAAATTATAACATATTCTATATTATATAATTGTTTTTTGTAAAGCATGAGTAACATTGACGTCACGTAATAGTAGACTTATTAATTATTTAGACATGGTAACACTTAATTATTTGTGACGTATATAGCAAAAAAATATGCTGGTCAATGTGTTGGATATACATTATTTATTAATTTTCTTCCGACATATGAGCTCATTATAATAAAGAAAAGATCGTAGATTGGCATGCAGAAGTTAATTTTTGAATTCTATTTCGAAATTTTTACTATGATAATTGTGTATTTGCAATGGAATTTTAAGGAAGATATAAAAACTGGTTACTAATCCATATATTTGACTGACTTTTCGTTCGAATAAACGATTTCGTTTGTAGGCTACACTGCTAGGAATGAGTCGCTTTGAATACCTAGTAAGTCATAATTTAAGTACTCTTTATTTTTATATAGTTGGTTATGTCTTAGTTTCTATATTCAAATTTATTAAATATTAATATAATCCAGTTTAAAAATATATATATATTTTTATCCTTCCTACAGAGTTGGTTATATTTTGCGATTTGCCAACAATAAATGAAATTTTAATGCTCTCGTTGAACGCTTATGTTCAGTCAGTGAAAATTTACTTTTATTGACATAAAACGTAGATGACGTAAATCAGAAGGATCAAGACTCGGGAATCGAGTCGGAAGGTCTTCGTATGCCTCTCTGCTATTGATGCCATTCGGATAAGTCCGGCTTCACCTTTCTCTTGGTGGAGTTGTGTAGCAAAAAAACTTCCAGACAGAGAAGGTGACTACAGCTTCTATTTGGTAAATCGGTGTTTTAAATATTTAAATCCCTTTTTTAATATTAAATTCATCCAGTTAAACCCAAATTAAATAATTTACGACTTTTATCATAAGGAGAAATTTAGTAGAATACAATTTTAAATGCGAATAAAATGAAACTCAACCCACTTACTACAATAAGCGGGAAGCCATGTCGAAATACACAAAAGGTTTTTTTACTGAATGGCGCCTGAACAAAAGAGCATCTGAATAGCGAAGCCAGTGTTTGATATTAGAAATTAATATATATTTTTTTTTACTTTGCTCTTTTATTGACACTTCATCTGCATATTTCATTGTTTTAAAATTGGAAAGGGAAAAACTTACGCATATATTAAATTGTATAAAATATTTTAAGTAAACACAATAAAAAATAAATCAACAAGAGAAAATTAACTCGTGTAATATCAGTGTCATTAACAATTAATAATAAATTAATATCAGTAATAATTAATTAATATCAGTGTCAAAAACAAGAGGGCACAAAGGTTACAAAGACTAAAAGTATAGATAAAAATACAATAAATTTGTTGCAATATCGCTATCTATTTCTAGTATTTTGTATGTATGCATATTTAAGTCGTTGTTGATAATTAGTTTGTAAACTTATTAATATTACACATAGTTTGTTGTGATCCACAAAATGTAATTAGTGAATTAATAAAATACATTATGTATACAGGAAATAAATGTTTAATTCAAGATTATATATTTACATTGCTAGAAATCCATATATATGAATTAATGTAATAATTAAAGTGTATTTAAAACAGGAAGCACTTACTACCTTAGAATAAAAATAAGACTTATTAGATAAGCTTTATTTTCAAGCAATTAATTATTTTAGTTTCAAGCTTGCAACTCTATTAGACCTTCATCCCTCTCAAAAGAAATATGTCACTTGTGTTTGAAAGAACGTGTAAACGATCCCTAGACGAAAAACATGAGCTTACAAAACAGACAACCCTTGTTAACCGAAATACCCAACAGTCTCTACACGGATTAAAATTGCTCTTTGATGTTCCGAACTTTATAATGCCTTTTGCTACGAAACTATTGATGTAATATATATTTGCTTAGTCGTATTTTTTTAATATTAGCAGTTAAGTCTATTTAAGTTAAATTACCATGTTTGCTTTTTATTTGAAGAATATGCTTCGCAATAAAAATTTATTAAAGGCATTAATTAAATAACCTTGTAGATAGTCATATTGTATGTATTTTTTAAAAGCGAAGACAGCTTTTTTTTATTAAAAAATGAAACTTTAAAATAACACTTTCTAACCGAAATGGTTTGTTATTCATAAGAGCATTTAAGTATCTGCAGAGCTGTGCCAATTCTCAGAGGCTTCGTTTAGGATTACACATTAGCACTATTCACTGCTGACTAGTCGATTCACGTTATTTAATTATTACGAGCATTTTGATAAATTTTCATGTTTAAATAAAAAAATAATTAAATGTTCAATAAATTAAAAGTAGTAGTTATTGTCTGATATTATCCGTATTTACTATTGTATTGTATCTAGGGAATTTTTAATGCAAAATTTTCATGGATTTTTTTGAATGATAATAATCTTATATATTATATTTTTATTCAATTTTTATATTTCAGATTATAAAATATTTATGAAAAAAACTTATATTTTAGTAAGTCTTATATTTATTATATTTTCAATGACGCTTTGTTGTACCCAATGTAATCAACAAAATTACCTATATTTGTTCTTCTGTGCGGTTTGCTGTTGTTTCATAAATGTAACTTCATCATTGTGCTTCTAAATATATTATTAATTAATTATTATCATAGATGCATACAAAATAAATATATATAACAATTTATATTTTAAAATTTTTAAAAGGTTATAGTTACATAATACTATTTTTCTTTTTATCCACAAATCTTGGAAAGAATAGTAAAATAATGATATAGCTGTACTTACCTAATTACTATAGAAACTTATCCGACTAGTTTCAAACACGATAGTTTGGATATTAATTACTAATTTTGATATAACTGTACCAGAGGTCTGAGTGAACCTTCTTCCTTATATTTTTCGCGTCCTGGAGATTGCTGGTCCAACCTCTTGATATTTAGTTTACTGGAATTAAATAAAAACGACTTCGTAATTTTTAGGATTTATAAAATTTTATTAATTCTTCCTTCCTTCGTCGTCCTTCTGCTCCTACCTTAGATATTCAAGGTGGCCATTATCTTTATTAAACACTACTCAATCTAAGTTCTCTTCTATCAATCTTCGTTCTTATTAATGAAATTATTTGTGAAAGTAAGATTAAATAAATATCAAAACGATTGGCAATGAAGATGTTAAACAACGTATATTTTAATTAATTACTGATGAAAAATAGGGTAGCCTTTAATTAAAACACGGCATTTAAAACCAAATCAAATACTTTAAATAAATCATCCTCACCGATAGGAATGTTAATTAAAACTGTTTCACAGAATGAGCTTGACTTTATTAAGTACATATTTCAAAGCAAAGCTGTTTATTTATTTTACTAGTCGTAGCAGTAGTTACAGTGAATGCGGAAAGTTAATTATTACAAGAGACTTATTTATGTAATGGCGTTCAATATATGTTTAATAAGTCTTGAGATGAGGTGATTGTGCGCTTTTACAATACAAAAGGAACCAAGTAATTTCTTCAATGCCTGCGTTCAATTCAAATGTTTCTGAACACTATTGACCACACCGCTTCACAAGTATTGTCATTATATAGTATCTTCTTAGATTTTCACGACTGCACATTTGAAATAAAACTATTTTTAAAGGATATAGGACTATTTTATATATATATAGGACTCGCTCATAATTTTGGTTACATTGTATTGTCATTGTAATCTTTAACCAATTATAATACTAAACTTACAAATATACTCTTATTATTGTTTGAAAAAATAGAAGAGTTTATTCTATTAAATGCAGAGTGACAGATGAAAGATCTCACAGAATAATAATGATAGAGTGATACAATTGATAGTAACTCAACTGGAAAATCCCCGTCCAGCTGAGAAAATAGATATGAAATCTAAATGAAAGAAGAAGAACCCTATTGAAATAATAACAACTAATTATGTAATGCAGGGCTTTTTTTTAGTAAACACCTTTTCTATGTAAGTTCTACGTAGTTTTAAATCGTCTTAATTCGTAATTCTATTATATTTTTATTTATTTTTGTATTTAATTTGAGACGAAACAATAAACATTTTTTATGAGACTTATTATTTCATTAAATATTACTTTTAATTATAAGTCATTGTTAAATAACTGACAAAATAACAGTATTATGTCACTTATTTCACAAAGACTTTTCTTAATTAATTACAGAATTATACGACGACGAAAATAATTTTGTTTTAGATCTTTAACGTTCGTCAATGTTCCGTACAACACTACATGTTAGTTTCATAAACAATAGTAAAATATATAAAAGCTTTAAACGATAACGGAAATACATAACAATATTCCAAAGCAAGATGTTAACTGTATTGAATGTTGCATCACAGTATTGCATCGCCTTTAGCACCATCTTCCTGTTCTATACCCGGATGATTGCCTGCACAGAGCTTGAATATATTTGGCATTGTAAGGCATCGGCATTAAAATATATAACATTACAATTTTACTGAAGTTGCCAAATCGACAAATTTCCTAAAAATGTTAAATTTAGAAGCTTGTTCTAAAAAGCATAGCTATAATCTTTAAACTTATATTAAACAGTCTTGGATTTTTAACTTAAGGGATTAGTTATATTTTGCTTAAATAAATATACACAAGTTATTACATAAAAGTTAATATATATTTTTCGAATAAGTTTATAAAATTTTATTAGATTTTGGTATAACTAACAGTAAATTACAAGATTGATCATTAAAAACTCAATGTGCTCGATAACAATAATATAACTAAATATACAATTTAATCATTGGTTTAAATAATACTTTTCTAATGCAATTTCATTTTATATTTAATATTATAGTATTATTAACAGAAATTCAAATATAAATATTCAATTGATATCCACAAAAACTAATATAACAAACTTTCAATTTATTTAATTATTTTTTGAAAACATTTGTTTGATTATTATTGAAGATCATTTCAACAAAATAAAAACAGAGAAACTGGTTTTTAATTCACTGGAATATTAAACAGCAATCTAGTGCCTACTCTCGATTGCATGTTCTATTGTTCACTGGTGACATCAGAACCTCCGAGGAATCAATTTAAATGAGATGCCATGCAAAAAAGATTTTTACAATTTAAAGAATAGTATTTCGTACTATTTGTATTACAATATTATTGTGTTTAATCGACTGAATTGCAGATAGATTGAATTATCCTCTGACTTTCAAAATATTGTTATTTATAGATTTGCATAATATATAAGTTATAAAAGAAACTAATGGCAAATGGAATGGTGACGTATAAGTATGCTAAAAGTGCTATGAAAACTTTTTATTTTCCGGGGACACTTGTATTGGCTATCTTTACAGCTTTTCAAATATATAGAAAGTAATACAAACTATGTGTAGTCACCAAAAGTGTCTAGGGATCAAGTAAATGATTTGTAATGAAAATTATTCAAGCAATATTTATCAAATCTAGCCGTCCAGATTAATTAACCTTTTACTTAAATTCATGTTTTTTTTTTTTATTACAAAAGATCCTATATTTTGTAAAAAAAATAAAGTAAAAATTATAATTTTGGCAAATTGTGACAAATAAAACCAATATAATTACATCAATTACATGACAAAACGGGTAAAATGCTTGTTACGACTCTGGATGTGTGTGGACGTACATTATTCATGTACTAGTTGAAATGAATAACGGAATCAACCTCGCAAAAACAATTAGGTCTGAAATAATTCTCGCCGCGTAAATTTGAGGATTGAAGTTGCCCCCGATCCAAATGAAATCGCTTCTTCCACCGATCCAAATACCCTTTAGTTTGATATTGTAATGATTTTGCCAAAAAACCTTAAAATTTATAAATTGTATACAAATCCTCATTGACAATTTTGTTTTTATAATAGAAATTTAAATAATATTTCTTATTTAAATATGGAAATTGACTGAAAAAAATCAATAGTGATCCAAAAAGTTAATGTTATAAACCTCATTTGCAGCAAAACTCGAAAACGTACTAAAGTAAACACTTTTAATGAGTGTAATTCATCGGTATAGAGTAAATTAAAAACATTGTATATTACAACTTATATATCGTTATCAAAGGTGTCAATATATATTGATTATGTATATAACAAGACAAACATAGACGAAGTTAACAATTATGAATTAGATATATACAAAACCCTTTCCTTTAAATATATATATTTGAAAGTCTAAATATATATATTTAGACTAAAGTTCACCACAGAGTAAGGTTATCAACCCATGTTTATGTTTTAGGTTCATTGAAGCTGTTTTCCCGCGAGGGTACAATTTTACTTGATAATCAAGTCTTAATAAAGTTACTTTACCTTTAATTAATAATCTTTAACGGCTCTTTCATTTAATTAAAAGTATTGATATAGGATATCGTTTTAGATGAATATTAATATCTTTCTGGGAATATTTCATTAACCCTACTTCTACTTATCTTGGTAAAACTAAATTTTCTAAAGTCTGAGAATAAACTGCGAGTAAGGGTCAAATTTTCTAGAAAATTAAGGAAGATAAAATCGGGTTAAGTTTAAACTTAACAAAAATACGAATTGTAAAAGGAAAACATTATATCGATACAAAAATTAAATGTACTTGTTACATTTAAATACAATTTTTACTTCATATAAGGCTTTAAATTTGGTAGAATGACATTTTTGATGAACTATTATATATTTTAAAAAAGGTCAATATATCATTAGTGCACAAAAAAAATTGTGCGTGTCATAAATATTCAAAAATGTTATGTTGTCAGTAAAGAAAATGTAAAAAGTATGGTACGAAGATAAACAAGGGTGAAGAAAATTTTTAATACCTATTTAGGATAAAGGAATTTTATAGAAAACAAATAAAAATAAAATATTTCATAATTTTTTAAATTCTCAATTAAACATAATTTTTTTAACATTTTCGTAAAATATAGAAAAAGACGCAGCGGATTAATTACCAATAAGCCAAATCGTAGCTCTAATATAAAACGTTTTATATTGACTTGATACTGTTCCTCCTATTTTTAAATTTAATATCTTTAATGTTTCAAATTGAACTTTATATGATTCACTAATATACTTTAAGCGCAGCAGGCTACAGATAGCTATTTCTTTATATATTATTTATCGAAGGCGTAATTTTAAAATTTCGTAGTTTCGTACAACACAAAGCTAGTATGAAAGTTGCATATCCTCTATTTATAATTTCATTGGTGTCGGTAGTGAAACTTAAGTCGAATTAGAATTTGGAAATAACTAAAGATATAAAGCAGGATATAAACAATTTAAAAACATTAATTTAGACATTTAAAGCTCATGTTTTTTTGTGTTTTTTGAGACGTAGCTTTAAGCGATTTTTTAAATGTATATAGCGGAATGTTTGTAATAGAATGGAAATAGAAAAATTTTAGTTCCTTGGTCCTTTTTTTATTTTTTGTTATTGTTTATAACAAAATAATGTATTTCAATCCAAAGGAAGGTCTATATATTTCTGTAAGGATGTGTTAATTGTGCGTTAATTATTTTAACTAAATTTTATTTTAAAGAGCTTTAAATTTTGGTTGTCTAAGATATCATGTCAAAATGTCCGGTTTCCATATTTGTTCTCCATGCGCCATTGTATATATTTGAGATTTTTCACCTGAACCACCAAGTAGGTAAGTTCAAAATACAAAAAACCTTCAGTATGTTTAAGTCTAAGAGTGCTTTGTTCTTGTCACACAAACAGTAAATGCAGCAGCACTCATTTCTTGAAAACCTTCTATTTTAAGTGTAGTAAAAACAGGGATGTTATGGTTTCTTCGTAAAAGATTCTTCTTTGAACATATCGTTCCTCAAAAACTGTATATTTGTAATCTCGATGGTTAGTGTTCGAAATATGACAACTTTCACTTATTTGCAAATCAAGGAGATAAGATAAAACTAGGTTAGGTGATTACTTCAAAGATAAAATATAAACACTTAAAATATTTAAGACAAACAAGTTTAATAAAATCGTTAGTAAATTTTTTGTTGTTATTTTAAGTATTTAATCTACAGTACAGATATTTAAATATGATCGTAGTGGTCTCCAGGGCATAGTATTTTTAGACGTTAATCATTTAAATAGAAGTCAGACATGTCTATAGTAGTTTATTAAATCTTTAAAAAAAGTAATCTAGATCACACTATGACCAAGGTAATATAATTTAATTACATAATAATAAAATATACAAAAGAAAAAAATAACGTTAACTAATACAATTAATGATTGTACGAGTAAATTATGTACAATATACATACACATAATTTCAAACGAATGTTAGAAGCTGATTAAAATTCTATGAATTGAAATATCTATAGAAACGTATAAATTTTTACAACACAAATACGTGTGGCGTACTTGGAGAGTTAAAAATTCTTTTAAAATACATCTAATGCGTAAATTTCTTTTCTTTATTTTATATTGTAACTAAAATTCTGTTATATTATTTTTTAACTTCTGTTTATATTTTTTCACTCCCTCCCCTGAAACTAATAGAACGCTAAAAAACTTTGTACGTTTTGTTGTATGTTCCAATTTTGTATTGTTTTAACATGTGAATTAGATTGCATAAACAAACTTAATGAAAATATATAAATATAAATGCTTAATCAACATACTTATATTATATAAGAATATAATATTTACGACATAATATAAAACGCAAATGAAATAACCGTAATAAGAATTTAAAACACTTTTCAGGTGAAAAGCTGTGTAGCAAAGGATGTTTTAAGAAAATGGGTTACAAAATTAAAAAAAAAACACCATAACTCTATAAAAAAGTGCTATACGTGTTCAAAACATATATATTAATAACATATTACAGGATTTCGTCTTAATTTTCTTTCCTGTCATACAAATTTGAACGGTATTTATAATGAGAATGTCATTTTCAATATCCTAAATTTTAACGGTAAATTTTAAAACATGAAGCTAAAACTGGATGTGCTATTTGTCTTTCATTCTATTTTTATACCAAAAATTATGTACTTACACATAAAAACTTAATGCTGCCCTAATAAACAAATAAATATGTGGTAGTGAATATACCCTTGATTATGAGTACGAGGAAGGCATATAGAACAATTTTCGCCGTTTAATCACTTCTAATGCATTCGGGAAAGTTACCAGTGATTTATATAACATGGAATTCGTTTCCCACATAGATAACGCTTTGTGTAAAAATCATTAGTTAAAATAAAGAAAATAATATTACTTTATTATTTATTTTGATATTTTAACCAATCTTATATACTTTAAAAATATAGAACACTACATCGTTAAAATACTTTTAACAATAGCTTTATTTTAGGAAAAAAAAATATATTTCTAAATCTTAGGTATCGGAAATTGGTTGTGCTACTATTGGTTCTTTCAATCGTGAATTTTTATAGATATTTTATGGAGATTTAAATGTTGCGCTATAAAGAAAAACCTCTGTATAATGTTGATGTCGATACTTAATGTATAAAAAAAAGTGTGTGTGCAATTCACAGACGGCAAAGTGAAACCTTATTAAAATAGCCTTCTAGAGAAAAAGATAAATGTTTAGGTATAAGTAATTGTACGGTTTATTACGTTGTGAAATAGCTGAAAAGATCAATATGAGAAAGTAATATAGGGAAAGTGATAAAAGTTCATACGATGAAAGTTAAGAATTCGAATCGAATTATATATATATAGACTTCTTAGCAATCCACTTTTTAGACTCCGTTGCTAGAAAAGAACTGCAAACGGTGCCCAGAAATAAAATGCGCCTATATACAAATAATACAACCTTATGAAGAGATTTCTTTACTTTCGTTCGTTTATTAGTTTATATTACTTGTTTATCTTAATTTTTTTTTAATGAAAGAGAAGGGTAAACGAGCATGCGGGTCACAGATGGAATGTGATCACCGCCGTCCACTAACTCTGAAATGTGTGATCTTTGGAAAAAAACCCTGTGTCATTAGATATCCAGCTAAACTCACGTAATTACTATCGGCATTAGCCCGACTAGTTTTGAACCCATTCGGGGTCCTTATTCAAGCGCTCTGACAAATCAAGAATTTACCAAATGTTTATAATGTATTTTTTATTTTAAATATTAATTATTTTATAACGACGATAAAAGATTTAAACTTATTTTGTCCGTCTTATTTTTTGTACATTGATATTTTTTCTTTTAAAAATTATAGTTAGGTTTGCGTTAGTTAAATCAAAATATCAAAATATATTTTTTTCCTACAAACCAACAAAAATAACAAATGACACGTTGCAAATAGAAAGACGGGGATCAATTAAAACAACTTGGTATATTCCGGGCGATATCACAGTATCTCGCAGTTTCATATTTACTATTTAAAATAGCGCTCAATGTTGTTCTGATATGAACATCATTATGTTGGCAAATGCAGCCAAGATCATAATCACTTGGGTATTGAGCATCCAATATCCTGAAAGCTATGCAATGCTCACGAGATCGTAAGATACAATAAAGCATACAGAGAATCTATTCTCGATGCTCCACTGCCCCTATTATCATTTACATTGTAATGTACAAAATATTATTAATACCTATTTAAATAAATAGTATAAAATTAAATTATCAAAAATGAAAATAATTCTATAGATATATGGTATATTCAGAATAATATTTTTTTTTTCTTATACTTAAAAATGAATATAAAATAAACTGATTTATAAACCATAATTCTCTAAACCATAAGCAAAGAAGCAAACGAAATCTCAGAATCTGTCGGAATAAAAAAACTTAATAAGATTTTTATTTTGTAATGCTATAATTTCAACCCTCCTTCCAAAAAACTCGTACAACTGGTAGAGATCTCTTCATAATTTTATTGCAACAATTAATTAATTAATTAATTATGATATAAATTTCAGAGCAGCTGTGATATAAACGGCAGTTACATCACCCTAAAGTATTTAATGGTATCTTAACATTAAAATTTGCTTAATGGATTAAAACGGTAGAAATTAGTGAGTATGACTAAGAATTTAATCCTTAAAATATGATAATACCTTACGCGAAATCAAAGAAAGAGAATTCTACAATTAAAATAAATATAATGCCCTAAAAATATTATAACTTAGAAATACTTAGTTTTACACATGTTTGATTCGCCTTAAAAATACATCTTTTCTTCTCCATCACGATGTCGGTTTTGCTAATAATACGTCAAAAAATAAAATTGACCATATCCGTTCCTCTCAAAATACCGGTAGATCCTCGAACCCCAAAGTTACATTCCACGTACATTTTTATATACATTGGTTTAATAATAAAAGCCGTCTCTGGGTCCACATAGAGACTATGTTTGCAATAGATTGAGTTCTACTGTTGGTAAGATGATTATTTTAAAATGTTAATTATTATTTGTTAAAATGTTAATTTATATATTAAGTGCTTAGAATACTATTTATACTTAGCTGAAGTAATAATCAACTATAGCGTAAGTAGCTGTCTATAAACTTCAATTATAAACATCATCAAACCACATCAAAAGGAAATATAGTGACAACGACTGTGCTTTATTCCTATATTCTAAACGTATGAAATGTTTTTAATAAAATAGAATACTTACTCTTTTTATAGTCAATCGATCTGAACTTATGATAGAAAAAACTGAACCTGAACACTTGAGATCAGTTTCAATTAAAAATAAATTCATTTTAATTAATAACAATAATGTATACGGAGCGAGAGTCGCAGATTATTTAATATCTTGCTTTTTGAGTAAATTGCCAGCAGTACTACCAAATTTATGTATAACAGTTGCTAAAAATAATAAATGTATAGAAACCCTGAAAGGTTTGGAAAATTGTATAATTAATTTTAAATACTTTGGAAACACTAAATAAATTAAATTAAATTAAATTTTATTTTTGGTGAAACGAAGTATTATTTAAAAAGAAAAATCTGTATGGTTATATTAGTAAAAAAGTGACAATATTGATCAGAAAAAATATTTTTTTTTTAATTGAATATCACCTAAAAGCAATGTAAATTGGTAAATCACATGTAAATAAAAAAATATATACTATTTTTGGGGTTATTGAACTCAATAGTAAAAGTATGATAGCTGCAGTGAACGATTGCCTTTAGCAAGAATAGAAATAGGGAGTAAAATGTGCCAAGATATATCCCATGAATTTTGAAACGTAGCCAATTTTAAGAGGAAAATTGCCATTTACTTTGTAGGTTGCAATAATGTATCAATCTAAAGTTTATATTTTCTTACAAGCAATGACGAAACCGATTCTCTCTTACTCTCAGTCTATCAAATAAAACATTGTTCAAGGAATCAGTGTGTTACCGATTCTTAATCTTCAGTCTAACTGGTTTTTGTGAATATTAGGTGACCATATAAAATAATAAATGTTTGCCCCCTTAAAAATTTTTGCTATTACAGATTTTTTTTATTATTTTTTTTCAGGAAATGCATTTACGCATTCCCGGCGCGTGGGGGGGCGCAGCCTGGGCTATGTGGGACTCGACCGAGGTAATATCCACTAAAACCTGACAGTGGTCCGCCTTGGGCGGGAAGTATGTTGGCACGCGGAACTCCTTGCGGACCGTCTCAGGGCCCCCACCCGCCCGCTATTGCTAGCCTTGCTAGCCTCGGGGGAGCTTTGCACGCGCTCCCACAGTACCCTCGCCGGTGCTAGCTACGGCAAAACGGTACCACGGGCCATCAGCCGTCCTTCCCGAGTTCGCGAAGATGGCGAGAAGGGCCCGCCGGGCCCCCACTCAACGTTCCTGTGACCCCAGGGGCCCCGCTTATGGTGGGGGAGCACCAGCAGGACCGCGACGGGACTTACCAGCGCCCCGGCGGCGTCCTCGTCGAGCGGGATCCGAGGTCCTCTCGCGACCCCGCTCAGCGGCCTCCTTCCGGGACATCACTGTCTCGTAGAAAGAGGCCACGGCCCTCCACGCCGTATCCCCGTCAAGCATTGCCGACACAACTGTTGGCAGGGAGAGATTCTGACAGATCCGGGTGACCAGGACTTGCCGCTCTGCACTCCACGCAGGGCAAACGGCGAGCGTGTGCTGGGCACTTTCCTGATCCTTCCCACCGCAATGGAAGCAGTTCGCCGTCGCTTCGCGTCCGATCTTACACAAATAATCACCGAAGCACCCATGCTCGGTGATTATCTGTGTGAGTCTGTAGGTGAGCCTTCCACCCCGTCGCTGCATCCAGGCTTCGATGTTCGGCAGGAATGCCCCCACGACGCGTCTGTGCGCTACGTGCTCTTCTGAGAGCCACGCGCGCCACGTTGCGAGAGTAGCCTGTCGTTCCTGCCATCGTAGGCCTTCGATCGCCTGTTCTGGCCCGCCTCTGCCCTCCTGGCGGATGGAGCGGAGCCGGTAATTGCTATTACAGCTACTTCATGTCAATCATCTGTGAGAAGTTTGTACTTTGTAGTAATCGAGCCCGCCTCGCCGAACTAACTGACTGACTAGATATATACTATCGTTTCAGATATATGAAATATGTTTAACTAAAATACTGGCTGCAAATTAACCTAATCGGAAAAATAAACTAACAAAATAATATTTATACTAATGTATAAATAATATTTTGTTAATTTATTTTATTTATTTTTTGTTTTAATTTGCATTTATTTTTTAACGGTGATATAGAGGAGTATCTTATAGAGAGTTAATGTGTTAAATAAGGAAATAATATTTCATAAAATAATATTTGCCAATAAAGTCTAGCAAAAAAATATTTTATATTTCTCTACCCCTTGCCAATAAAAATATTTTTCCAAAAAAACTGAATAAGAAAGCGATTATGCTCAATGATGTTGATAAAGTACTCAAACAAACTCAAGACGCACTTTTGTTTTTTTGCCTTGCGACATCGTTATTTTTTGTTAAGAAATATATAATATTACAATATATCTAAAATGGCTTGACTCCAAATAAATAATTGTTAAAAAAATTACAATATTCATTTTTTTTATGCAAATGTTTTATGACATAATAAAAATATAAACTAGGTGATAATAACCTATTTAGTGTTTGTATTTTTGTTGTATATTACATATGTTAAACATGTCATTGACTAGCAAATATTACTTTGACAAAAATAATGAAGCTAAATTTAAAAGATTTCGTAAACTTAGTACTATTTTTTAACAGATATTTATCTAAATCATAATAAAGCTTATCATACTTAGACTGGGAATCTAGAACAAAACACAGACAAACATCGGACTATTTGATTGAAGAGCTTTCCGGATCTTTGAAATAACAGAAAGTCCCAACTTTCAAAAGATTTTTGCTTTATGGACTCCAGACAACGATCCGATCAATATAACAGTATGTTTAAGATCATGGTATTTTGCAAAAGAGATTGCTTCTAAAATAGCTACAGCTTCCCAACTAAAAACTGAAGATAATGTGCTTGTCTTTAATTTTTTTATAGATAGTTTTTCATTGTTAATCGCAATAGACTTTATTGCGACAAAGTGAAATAAATTGCAAATATCAAGTATACTTATACTGCGAGAAAATGCAACCATCTCCACGTTATGTAATTAAATATTGAGCAAGTTTACGTATAAAATTAAAAAACAATAAATAATTGCTAAGTTTCAAGTATGCTACATAATACAGATCATACAACAATAACCTTCATTCATTGAATCTAAACCATTTCATTTGAATTGGAGTCATGGTCACATTCACTACAGTAAAAAAATTTAATAGTTTTAAAAAGTGAAATTAAAAATCTAATTAATATGCTAAGATAAGGCAAACAGAATGAAACTTTACAAAATAAAAATACGGAATCATTGCACACATATGAGAATGTCCTTTACCGTTGGTTTAATTTACTAATTATAATAGATAAATTATATTATTCTAATATTATTATTATATTGTAATCCCTATTATAAGTGTTTCTGAAATATATTGAAAATGACAATTTAATCACTAATTCTTAAACAATGTTCCCAACCGCTCCTCCGTAGTCCACGCAATTATCCGAGGGCTACAGGTATTAAATTTTTAAGTTAAATGAATACATAAAGTTAATCATAAAACAACTTACAAACTGCTAGAAGCCAAATAAAATCTTCCATTATAACTTTTGTACGCGTAATAACTCCCAACCCAAATACGAATGGATTTGATATACTTAAAAAGTTTTCATTTCATTTGAATTAAAGCATCGAAAACTTTGTTATACCTTATTACAATACGAAATGAGTTACTAAGTAAGATTGTTCTTTTTCCTTCTCATAAAAATACCGCACCAGTACAATGTGTTGAAAATGATTATAAATGATGCTAAACTTTTACATCAATGTACTTTTATTACGTGTAAAAACTGTTTAGACTTAGCTTGTACTCAACGAATTTAACTAAAATGAGCCGAATTTTTATTAAAATAATATTTTCTGTGGCTATAACAGCTTGTAGTCTTTATTTCTATTCCATAATGTTATATTTAAACATTAAAGAAGAAAACTAAATATTTACGTTAATCGCGAATGTTTTCAGATGGCATTCAGACAGAAGCTGTTAGTCATAATATTTAACAAACAAAGGCGAAATGGCTGAAATGGCGGTCCAGTAGTAAGCAGTGTTTATTTTTAATTCAAAATAAAACCGCTTATCCGCTTGCTAAATTCGCTATTTTGTAAATATCGTTCCGGAAAATACCACTCGCATACATTTGAATAAAGTTTCTGAATAGATTATATGCTGAAATTTATTGCAGTGCATTTATTTATTTTTTTTGGGAAATTGTATTAGTTAATAATGTATTGTTATTATAAACAGTTGCACTATCACTATAAACAATTATAATTTAAAGTAAGTGTGAAATATCTTTATAAACTATTTTAAAAACATTGAATATGTTTTCTTCTTTTCGGTACTAAAAATCTATTGTAATTTGTATCATATAAGAGATAGATAATACTTATTGTATTAAAAATCTTATATTTTTCATAATACATCAATCACGGGCTAAAAATAAATCCAATATAGAGAATACTAGAAAAATTTTATTTGCTCGGGTCGGTGCAACACGTACTTCTCTCCCACTTACCTCTATCATTCGACATCATACTACTTATTTTACTGAACATATAATTAACGCATTCCTTCTATATTTTCTTCGGTCTTCCTCTCCTTATTTTATTCAACATTGAATAACATTAAGAAACATTATCCTTAATAAATGTTTTTTTTTATATCTTTATTAAAGAAAATTTATCCCAATATGTGATGGGATCCATGGCATAATAAATTTCTTTGTAGTTCCGAAACTATTAATTCTGTTTAAAACATTGTAAACGGGTGCTTCGATAATCGAGGTGCATCGAGTTAAATGTTGAAGGTAGGTCTTAAAGTCCGATAATATCACAAAATTAGTCATGTTAAGACTAGAAATATATGAAAGCGCTTTTGAAATTGTATAAGTTCCAATTACATACATACATACATCGTTTTTTTTATTTTTTATTTTGATTTTGAAAGTTGATAAGCTTGTGTCATAGAGAGGGCCATATGATGTACGTGAATACTTTTACGTAACGGATTGTACTTTTTATATAAAATATTTTTATTTATCTATAGAATTAGTCTAAAACAATCCTACCTTCTACATGTTAATACATATAGTCATAGCACTACGCAGCAACATGACCTCAAAATAGTGGCTCTTCTCCCACAATAAATTACAGTCTTCACTTATCCTAAAAAAATATTTTATCTTTTAGCTATCGTGTGGTATCATTAAATTTCGAAAATAGACGAGAGATTTTTAGTATAATGCCAAACGCTATCCTCCGATTTTGTTATCATTAGGTTTTTGGATTGCCTCCGTATGACAGTCAAAGGAAATATAATATGTGCAGTAGATTATAACTAAAGTTTACACTATTGTACATAAAATTATATATACCAAATTACAGTATACAAAATAATGCACGAAAACGGACTCAATAACACCACATAGACGTTCTCTAAGAGACATACTTAAGAATTGCAAGAGAAGACATTAGTGGGCATTTCAATCAAAAAACGAAAAAAAATATATTAAAAAGAAAAAATAATTCTTAACCTAAATATAAATAAAAACTATATTTGTATTAAAATATAAAATATAAAAAATACATAATAAAATTATAAAAAAATTCTAAATCGAAATCTAAATTAAAACTCTATATTTATTCAATTGTTTATATAAAATATATAATAAAAATAAAATAAATTTATAGAAAAAGCAATCAATGTTAGTATAATAAAATATATAATATATACAAATTAATTCCTACAGCTACAATCTATAGTGAATGGTAAATGTGAGTGATTAGAGAAACCTTCAAGTGTCCGGTGTTCTGTAGTTAAGTTCTGTATCAAACCTCTGATATATATGGAAATTGCTGTTTTCGATGTTATTGTTATTTTAGATTATCAAGTCTAATTATTTCGACGTTTGAAACAAGTTTTTACCGAGAAAATACCTACGATTATATAATTTATAAATTTTTATTTTTACCCTTATATAATTTGATAATAGCAATCATAGAAACTTATTGAACTATATTTATATTATTACGAAACATTTACGTTAATTATTTAAAGAAGCAGACACATCGCACACTCAGTAAGATTATATATTAATGTTAGAGCCGAGTCACATGTCCGCCGGATGACTCGAGGAGTTAAATCCTCTTACAGGAGATCGACTAAAAATAGCTATGTCCGTTACACTTCGAAGCATATTTTTTATTAGAACCCGTAAACGCTTTCAGTTAGATTATTAGTACTCCTATTTTTTGTTTTTACTACGTAAACTTTTAGAGTTTTATTACTTTAAATAAATATTTAATTTAAACTTACGATTTTATTCAAAATAATAGGACTAATACAAACTTAACAAAAATTTAAATGTAATGCGTCATATTTCTTTTAACATACGTACTATTAGTACCAGAACATGTATTATGCTCTTGATTTTCTGTTGTTTATTATCAAGGATTTACAAAATAGTTATTCCTCATCCACATAAATACTTTTTATATGGTAAAAAAATATAAAAAAGCAATATTTTTTATTGATGTTTGTGATACGTTATTTACGTTGCTCGATAAATTTGATATTAATTTTTTTTTAAATACGATCGGTAGTTCATGTGACTATCGGGTGTTAATAAAAAAACATATAACAACAAAAAAAACATAATATTTGGTTTAGTTGGACAAACAAGGAATTATTATCGTTAACAATTTATATTTTTAAGTCGAAAGCAATATCAAATGAAGTAGAAAAAATCTGAGTGTGCTAAAAAAATATAAAAATAGAAAAATATTATAAACCAAATTAAAATTAGATTTTTTTATTTATGTGCTTATAAATGGTTAAGAGATTTTTACTTGCACTTCCCTTTCGCATAAATTAGTACAGACTGTTATTTTGACAGACTCTTTAAGCTGTCTGGAGTCCATTAAACAAAATCCATTCCGATGTAAGTCAAGATTTCCTATTATTTTAAGGATCAGGGAGACCTTACTCTCATGTCACCAATAGGGTTTATGTGTTTCATTGGTTATGATTCCAAGTCATTCTGGTATCACGGGCAATGAAACAGTGGATTCCTGTGCCAAAGCAGCCATTTACTCTGGCTCAGTTACTTACTTCAACAATTCTTCTCAAGATCCGAGTTCTTTAGCGGGTAAGTTTCTGGATAAATCTTGGAACTCCCTGTGGAGCTCATCAAAGCTCACCAAAGGAAAATTTTACGGTTCCATCCAACCTAATATTCCAAGACGCCCATGGTTTTTTGCTCAAAAACTCTGTAATCGGTGGGTTTTATCAACTTTATGCCGTTTACGCCTTGAACATGCTTGTACTCCTGTTCACCTTAAAAAATTAGGATAAGGGACCACTCTCGATGTGAGTGTGGTTCAGACGAAGGCACGGTTTCTCATCTTTTTTCTCCTATCCTAATCTTTCTAATCCTCTATATGATGTTATCCCTCCTAAAATCCCTCGTCCACTTAATGTTGAGTGTTTGTTAATGCTTGTGTTTAGTCCATACTGTAGATTTCTATGTAAATATATTAATAGAAATAAAATTAAATTGTAAATATCTTAACAACTTTATAGATATATTTTTTATATAATGATATATATATATATATATATATATATATATATATATATATATATATATATATATATATATATATTTTAATGTTGTATTGTCTGTTATTTTTTTAGATTATACTAACAAAAAGCTTCTATCATATTGAAAAACTTCAGTATAATTAACTACAATATTTACTGGACAATCTCCTTCGTGTCTTCTCCACCCTACGTTTCATTGGCGAAATATACCGTGACATTAAACACGGATGAAGTCATAATGGAAAAAAATATATATATTAATTATAGTAAACAAATTAATTATCTGTCTCTTTGTTAATTAATTGAGCACGATGTTAAGTAATGTTTTTTCTCTTATATATTTAAAATGATATAAAACCAAAAGAAAACAATGAGAATAATATAAATCGGAACCTCCAAAACTCTAGATAAAATGATGAATGAAGATAAAAATATGTAAAATAGGGAGCTTGTCTCTCCTCTTCTGAACTTACATTTTTGAATCGAATAGAGTCTAGAATAGTTTGATTATTGGCATTACGGTAAAAGTGTGTACATTCGTACTCCGTCTATAATTAATATTTTTCTGGGTTTTAATCTTTTAATATCTGCTGTTTTTTTCATTCCAAGAAAGAAAGAATAATAAAATGTAAAGAGCAAGATAAAGATGGTAAAACGAATGTCAGTTAAAGACGTTGCCAAATTCAGTTAGTCGATACTTTCAAAAACGTATCTAATGTTTTATTTATGACTAAAAATTATCGTACATTTTATTTGCAAGCAAGCTCTTATAAATGTTCTCCGTAAGTTGTAATATTAACATGACTTATGCTTCTATAAAATATACAATATATTATAAAATGTATAAAACTTCCTTTTGATAAGAGAAAGACATGTACAATTCTATGCTACTTTATTTCCTAGAAAAGTTACATCTTGTACATTATTCAGACAAGTTTACAGTGCTATATATTCAGAGGAACATTACGAGTGAGACTCATAATATTTATTATATGCTATTATTATTTGAAACGCAAATAAAACTGTTTTCTATATATACTCCTATTCAATACAGAGTCGTGTTAGGTGCTGCAGATCTCTCAGTTAATTTTAAATGATTGTATTACTCTGAGAACAATATTATTCTATTTTTGGTTAATAAATAAATATATTATACATTTAATAATATATTGTATACTTTTTATACTACTCTAATAAATTTGTTCTACCATAAAATTATTTAATGGCAGACAAACAAAACGCTTAGTGATTTCGCTGGAAAACAAATCAGTTTTGAGATCTAAATAAAACGAGCCAGATACAGACAGACGAGCACACACAGAAACGCAAATATAGTTTTTTGACATTTTTTTAAAACTATACTCAGAATCCGATTTTAAAAATTGGGGAGATTACAATAACTTATTTAATGCGGAAGTTAATAATGAATTTTTACCATAATTTATTCTTATCTATCTGTTACCATTAAAAGGTAAGATTAGTATCCGAGACAATATATAATGCTTGTAAACGAATACAAAAATTATTTCCAAAACCATATATCCTGCTTTGTTGCGAATAAAGGAGCGTATTACAATAACTTCGTTTATCATCAGCTGAATAAGTCTTAGTAGTATGGTAGTCTAAATATTATCTTAAGTAATACCACAGACATCTTTCATATATTTCATATAATTAATCATTCATATAATTAATATTAATTTAAATATTCACTTTCATTAAGCTTGGAGTTGGGGATTAACTTTGATGTAAAGTAAAGGATCATAAAGATAATTCGTATTATTATAAATGTATGCTCCTTTATAGCTAAATATAGATATTTACACTATAGTTCAGTACATTAACAAACAAAAACTGAAATTTTGATACATATTTATATATTAAAACTTTTTTATTAATTCAAAAATTATTTTATTTATAAAACTAAATTTAAATAAACCTTTTAATTGCTTTTATTCCAGGTGTTAAGAGGTGATGAAAATTTTTAACAAATAATGATAGAAATAAAAAATGCTTACAATTACTAAAGTAAATTACATCTATATATACATAACGAATGCAAACACAATAGGTAAGATTTAAACTAAGCTTCACTTTGATTTGGTTTGATTTGAATTTTCGTTTAACTTTGATTTATCTAAATGTTTTTAAGTAATTGCTTGTGTTTTTCTTTTGAAAAAATATGACTTTCTTATTTCGAAAAACACTGGCTTGAGAGCACTCTCGCGCCTTTTAACTTCAGATGGTAGGTGGGCGTTGCTAAGTATTCATTCCATCCAGTTGTATATGAAGGACAAACATTAAAACATAGTTGTATAAACTTTTACATTGATGTTTTTTGTCTATATAAAAAAAAAACAATTGAGTAGTCAAATACTTAAGTACTCAAGTAAATAAATTAGGCAATAACATCATCACAAACCGCTGACAATACCTCGATAATTAGGAAATTATAAAAGATGTCTATAATGAATATTATTTTGGAAAAAAAAAACTTTCATATAATATTTTATTGATTGTTTAGGTTTTGTTGTACTGTCTTTTTTACTCAAAACCCATGTTTCCAAATTATAAGGTCTGATGCAACCTCTTGGAATGTTTCGCAATTCTTAAATTTCAATCCAGTAAAATATATACCTTGTTGTTAATTCATTTGTATTAAAAAAACTAGTGACGCAATACTATAAAAAAAAAACCTTTATTATATTATTTCTTGACTTTCCCAAGAATTTGTGATATCTTCTCTAAGATATTATTTATTATTAGCCTAGAAACTGCTCTAGTTGACTAATTTAACTAAGGGTTCAAGGGTAAGCCTTGACATATTATTAAGACATATAAGTCTGTTTATAATTTAATTATTAATTTTAAATAACTCTTGTGTATCATGTATATATAATTCATAACAAATCGCAGTTTCATTTAATTTAGCAATTACTAATAATGAAAGATTTCAAATAAGACATTATTTTAATATATTATTAAATGTTAAAAATATTATACCTATTTATAAATGTTAACACTTTCCGGACATTCCACTTAATGACTAGTAATGAAATGCATTTTAAATATATTATTAATTTAAAACCATTAATGTAACTTTTTTTAAATTATTTCCTAAATTTTATAGACTTTAAAGTTTAAAATATCATTAAACGAACATTTTTTATGTTTGATTGATTTAATTTTTTAGTAATTTCCTTTTAGAACAATATATTAAAACGCTGCAATGATTATCCCAAAGGACATTTATATCAATATAATCATACCCTTTTTTTCAATATAAAAGTAATTAGGGAACTAGATATTTTAATATAAAATATTAAATGATAAATTACACATATTCTACATTACATAAAGAACTCACATTTTTGCTAACTGCAGTTTCAAACTGCCTTTAAAACACTTACTTATGAGGCTATGATCAAAGTTCAGCGCTGATAAAGGTTCCCAAAGTTCAAATACATTCTCACTGATACAGTTTGCCCTCGAGGGTACAATGTGCCTCAATATAATTAACTGTTAGCCAACGCTTACTTGGATATTCTTATAGAATATATTTCAGTGATTTTTGACTTTAATTGTTTTTTAAAAATAATAGTTTTAAATATATAATAAGGTCTTCAAAAAAAAAAGACATCAGGATTAAAGTAGCACAAAATATTTTTAAAAATAATTTTCTTTATATCTATTTGATCGTAAAGTATATCAATTCATATTAATATGAAATCTTAATAAAATTGTTTTAAATCTTTAGTAAAGTTAAACAATAAAAATTTATTAAATACTTAATGTTTAGTCTACAATTTGGAAAATTCTTCGCATTGTCAGAGATTTAACCATATTTAAAGGAAATATATTTTACAGATATTACCTTATGACACAGAAAGGATATCATATCCTGGTACCAACCAGGAAATAACTTTTGATATATTTTCAGTTTCCTTTTGATAGGTTATTTTCCACTTTAATTTATAAGATGTAGTAAATTTTATGTAGATAAGGAAAAACCTTAAAATACACATTTATATATTTTATCGATCGCCTCTTTGAATTTTATTTGTAACCAGTCTGTTAAATCGTACATACATAAAATTGTTACTTTAACTTTTGACTTTGAGGGTTTGGAATTCATTTATTTATTTCAAATCCATAGATAAATTGATCATACAATTTGTATAAATCAATACAACTTCAAATAGTTGTTTAAAATAAATGAGGTGGTCGTGTCACCAACGAAGCTATAATAATCTCTTTGTTAAGTTAACCGTCTTCTAAACTCGCCATTTATTATAAAAACTATTGTATAATATGCAAATTAAATTTATATATGATTAGTTATTAAAATGCGTTGAGTTTGAAATAAACGCCTTTTAATATTGTTATAACTACGGAACATATTTACTTATTGTGGTATATAATTATTACATATATTTATACCAATATAGAATAGTATAAAATATGTTTATTAAATTAGATTGCTCTTTTATTACGCCTTTCCCTTTATTTAACTTGACTCAGTTTTCAAGACAATAATATAACAATTTCTTTACCAAAAAATATATAATAAACCTTAATTTCTCTAAAGATATTATTATTGACCTGTACTTGCAAAGTTTTTTCATGATATCGTATTAATAATTAGCTTAAAATTGATATTCTTTAAATATTGTAATTAGGTCGTCGATAATAGAGTTTACATTTTATTTATTTTACATTTTGTGTTAGTCACTTATCTCTACAAAATGAAAAGACAAGAAAACTTTAGTTGAGTACTTTATACTTAATACATTTTATTTTATTTATTTCAAAGAATACAAAAAAAAACAAGACAATTGTGTTATTTATTACGTACTTAACCAATAATTGTATTAGCTTTCTATGTAATTAAAAGTAGCTATATTTAGGTCTGAATCGTTTAAAATACATTATAACTTACCTACTGACATTTTAATTTGCTAATGTTATTGGCGTTTTTGCAAAGTGTTAGTAAGTAAATAAAAATAAATATTTAAACTGCATAGTATGTATAGATATCTAGTATAAATTTAAATTCTTTGAATTTATGTCTTAGCTATTCTCTTAACCTCATATTAAGGATGTCTCGTACAGCCCTCTTCTGCAGTGTAAATCCAGCATGAATATCTTTAGTCATAGTAATAGTATACTGAAGTAAAGTAATCTGTAAAGTTTGTAAGCCGGCATATTCTTTGAATTGCATATGTGGCTGAACATAATCTGTTCGACAAAGGACTTAGATGAGAACTGCATTTAATTTTGCAGCTAAGTTAATAGAAGAAAAGAAGAGCTAACAAAATAAAATTCCTCATTCTTTAATTGTATATTGATTTTGGCGTTTTTAATGTTTGGTCAATAAACTTTAATACACTTTGGCTTTATTTTGAGTTTATTTACACAGCTAAAAACATCAAGTCAGTGTACAACATTTGAGATTGCACAGCTTAAACCGTTACTTACTGGTTTCTGACTTTTAATTTTAGAAATAAAAGTAATAGCAACTAATACTATCACATAGTCTCTCACAAGGTAAGAGATTTCATTTGTGTAATAAGAAAATAAGAAAGGCTCTAAAATAGAGTCTTGAAGTACACCCATTTTAATTTATGAAGGGAACTAAAGGAAAGCTTTTAATTAATGTCTTTTTTCTAAATTCTTTAATTAAGATTAAATATTTTATAATTTTGTAATTTTCTTATTAAAGTTTCAGCCATATGACGGTATCAATGTAAAAAAATTATTTTGAAATTGTGGTATGAGGTGTGTAGTTTACTAACAAAGAGAACAACAAATATATTGATTTAAAGTTTAATAAAATTACTAACCCTTAAATGAATAAAACGTAAATTAGTTTCATCAATACTTTTATTCTAATAATAATTCATAACAAATATGAGAGTTGAATTGGCTTCCATTGGCAGATTACATTTCCAAAACTTTTTGCTTTTTATTATCTCTTTTTCTTTAACTTTTTAATAAGTTTTTTTTTTGTTTTAATTAGAGAATTGCAATTTCCTGCTTTAGAAAATTCTCCAACTTAATTATCCTATACCCTTTTTTTGTTAATTAACAGCTAAAAAAGTTTTTCTATTACAAAAATAGTGATTCAGGATCACATATTGAGATTTTCTAATTAATGCTGCATATATTTTGACATTTAAATTTAAAAACTATACAAATTGTATACTTGTCTTCCATTTTCCGGTAATTATATCGATAATGAGAAAAATAATACAGAATAAAGATAAGATAAGCCAAGATATAGATAATTAACGATATAAAGATAATTTTATAAAACACAATCTTTTATGTTCTGTTCCTTCATATAAAAACTCTTATAATATATAAAGATAGCAGGAGAGATATAAAAGTACAACGATATAAAGAGGAGCATTTGATATAGGTGGGTCATAAGTCTTTCGTCTAAGCATTGTTTTATATCAATCGTGTCGCAATCTCTACGTTGTATATTCAGTGTGTAAATTATTGTGCGACCTATTATAGATGAGAAAGAGATTATGTACGTTTTTTTATTCTAATATATTATAATAACAAATATTAACATAATACAAATATAATCAGGAAACGAATTTGACATATATTATATCTGTTAATTACTACGTGTCATTAAAACAACAACAGCTCCTGTCTCGTACATTATATGTATTATCATAAATAAATACTCGTATTAATAATTTCATAAACGAACTTAAACTATAACGGATATGTGATACTTATTATTTATACTCGTGATATTAAAATATGTTTTAATATGTTACACATTAATGAGAATAACAAATATTTTATGATCTAGTATTTTTTTTTTACATCAGTAAAAAGTATAACCCATAAGTTTTTTTTTGTCCAACATTATTAAATTTGGAAAATTTCATGTATTCATTCATTCAATAAGGATCATATAGTTAGTACTAGTAAGTAAGTAAGGATACTAATCATACTTTTAGACATCTTTTTTAAAAATTTAATTACAATAAAGAATTTTAAAGGTCTAGTTTTTTAATTTTGTTTAAGGATCGATTTACTAATAAAAATATAGTCTTGTGAATTAAAATTCAACTAAATAGTAGGTAAACCGATAATATATAGATATAAGTTAACGTTCACATATTAGCTACGATAAGGTTAAGATGGTTTTATTAGAATATTAATTAATTGACGCCCAAATAACAATTATTTAATGTTTTAAAATCGGCCCTTATACATAGTATAATTATATAAGATATATACAAATGTTTACATTAAAATATTTTTATTAAACGAATATCGCGGAAAATATGTTATTCTCTCAAATATGTGTGCAGGATTATCATTTATTTAAATTATCCAGGAGTTACTTTACTTAAAATTGAAAAGTCAAGCCAAGCAATGGAATCCTTTGAGAAATGAAAAATAATAAACAACCGACCGAGGAAGATCTGAATACATGTTACGATAAATTCTCGGTAGTATTTTTCAATTTATAGCGAGCTCTGTGTGAGTGCAGGAGATCACATAGCAGTTTCAATTTGCTACTGCGTTACGGTTTCATGTTGAAATAAGCTTGAATGTATTGTATAAACGTTTATTTAACAAAACGTAATGTTTTATATTATATAAGAGCCGTAGTTTGTAGACTAAATAAAAAATATGGATTTTTTTACACTTTGTTGCTTTTTAAAGAAATCAAAGCCATAGATTTTTTTTTAAAGATGCAACAAACATAACACATATTCAAATATTTTTTTTTTATTAAGTCTCAAATGTAGGCTTTTAAGAAGTTTAAACAATTGTAAGATTAAGTGTAAATGATTCAACATTTATTAAACTCGTACTTAAAAATATAGCTTGATATATTTCTTTATTTTAAATACCAGTTAAGTTCTAAAATAAGTGTTCATCAACTTTACCAACATAATGGTACATTAAATGGAAATATTACGGTTGCGGAGTTTAGAACATTCATATTGACATTACTCTATATTGTTGCTTAAATTTATCAATATATATATATATATGGAAATAAGCTATTTTAGCATCAACGATATTTAAAATGTAGATTAAATTAAATTACATTTAGCTTAGACAGCACCGCGAGACTTTTATCAAAATCTTTTGCCAATCATCATGATTTTGTTATTTTCATATCGATCTGTGGCTATTAAAAAAAATTACGAAAACTGAAAAGGTCTTTTTTCCATACTTATATATATTTAAGAAGAGGTCATATAAGAAAAAAATTGATCTAAATCTTTGCATGTATAGAGATAGGTAAAAGACAAAGTAGATAGTTGACTTAAAACTTCAAAATATATTCAAAGCTCTTCTATTTCTTTTAAAAAAAATTTAATAAATCTAAGAAAAGATTTACTGAGTATATAAACCAAAATACTATTTTATTATTTGATAACAATGTCATCTTTTTTAATGAAACAGTAGATTCTAAGGCCTAATTTTACTTATCATTAGCAAAATTAAAAGTAAGAGAAAATGAATTAATGTTAATTGCGCCGCAGTTATTTCACTCTGGAGGTTGTGTCTCGGTTATTAAACCGGAGTCCATGGTAGAATATCCATGGACTCCGGTGTAATAACATAATAAAACAAGATTATTGTTTTTGTTACTAAAATCACAAAAGATTTTTTATATTTCATTTTTATATCTGAGGTCAGAGCAGTTCTTTAACAATATGAATGCTGTAGCCATTTCATAAATTTTTATCATCTTATAATTCAGTCGTTTGAAATCATATAATAAAAATAATAATTTTTTTATGGTATAACATTCATTATACGAAAAAAATATATAACAATGGTAAAGTGTTAAATGCAAGTTGTATTACAATTTTATTGGGGATAATTGTACATAAAAAGCATAGTAATATTTAAATGAATAATAATTAGTACAAAATTGATAAAAGTAGAAAATTACATAATTATTCTTATAGTAATAATATTTATATGCTATTTCAATTATAGTAAATACATTCAGGTTCAGAACAAGAATTAATTACATTGTATGTCATAACAATTTTTTTTTAATTTCTGGCGTTTGAATCCATAAAGAAAATTTTATGGTTCCTTGCAGTAGCATGACTACCGTTCATATCACAGCTGCTGTGAAATTTATCGAGTCATTAATTATTACTATAACTGTACTAGAGGCGTGACTGTGGCGCTAGTGTTGAAATTAATATGGTTAAATGTTAAATATTTTAGTGCTCTCAAACATACTGAGTACATAATATGTTAATTGCATAAGTAGTTAAGTGATATTATTGAAGTTAATTGGTTTTATAACTTGATCTACTTTTCGTTCCAAAAATTGAAATGAAATTTATGATATTAATATATGTGTGTGTAAGGAAGACATTGTATTTACGTTTAATTTATTGAATGAAATTTACATTTTATTCAAGAAATTAAATAAGTTTTTATTCAAAAGATCAATAATAAATATATTATCGTATTATAAAGGTGTTATAATTATGAACGACTTTAGAATATGCTAAACTTTAATGCTGAACTGCATTTAGTTTTTTTTTTAGCTGGCGAAGTGAGATTTTGGTGCCGTTACTCACCTTATTTATGGGACCATGGTTTTTGTTGATGTGAACATTTTAAAAACATACAACTATTTATTTGGGTTAGCGCTTTAGTGGACTCTTTATTCAGAGAGGGATACAATTTTGGCACAATTGTTTGGTCTTCACATATTATTTAAAGACTTATAAATCGGAAAAATAATTACAAATTCTCAGGCAAATCATATTCGTTTAAAGCAAATACTATCGTTCAATACTTGGTGGATAAGAAAGTTTACCGACCGACCGTCAATGCGTATGCAATTAAAGCAGTAATTACAACTCCCAGTTTATTTACTCACTTCTTTAAATAAGTCACGTAATGATATTGAACAGTACAATTTTCCTACAAAGTTATTAAAGTAGAAAAGTTACAAAATTGAATTAAATTGTCTTTGGCTAAATAATATTTCGTAACTTAATTATCAGATCACATTATAAAAAAATATCGCATATAAAAGGGACTAATTAAATCATAGCAAATATAATACGCTAAGTAGTAGTCTGTAAAAAAGTAGAAAATGATAAAATAAAAAGGATAAGTAATTCTATAGAGGTAACAGTAATATTATATGATCTTAATACATTAAGATCATACATAATATATTACATATTACTTCATGCAACAAATAATCGAAATGTAAAAAAAGTTAAATAAATTTTATTTATAATAAAAATGTTTTTCTGAATATTTACTTATGCCGTGTGAAGTGCAAACACCCTTTTTTATCTTATAATATAAAAATAATATATTATATTACTTTTATATAATATATTATATAAAAGTAAATTGACTATTGTTTATTCATAATTCTATATATTGCAAATAAAATAAATAATAAAAAAAAATGTGAATGTCAAATGTCAAGCCTGTAGCTATCTACAAAAAGATAGTACACGGTATGGTCATATATGCACTAGTAAACCCCCCGTTAATTCTTAACGGTCTAGACGGAAAGATAGCTCTTACCAGAATTTAAATTAATTACCTTACAAACAAATTGTGGTAAATTATAAGAAATTCCATTGAAAAGACATATGTTGTAGTATATTAGGGCTTAAACTACACCATAGGAGTTTTCTATAACATCTTAAACTACAACATATGCCAAAACTGCAAGGAATAAAAGTTACAGATATATAACCCTATAAACCTACTTTTTCATGTACATATATATATGCTTATGGTAATATAATATATACTACACAGATTACATTGTAGTATTACCATACAGATTAACTACTCTCAGGTTACTGTAATTACGTCATCCCTCTGATACGTAATTAAAAACTGACGTACTTAGCTGTAAGTATTATATAACTTGAAACGGTTATTTTTATTAGCTTACAATAATTATGTTAGTTTTAATTCAATACCGTTGAAATCAATTGGCATAGTTTATTGAGAACTATAATCAGGTAAAAACTCTTATATTACCTATTACGTAACAAATGTGAGATTTATTACGTCATTTATTATAAAAATAAAAATGTAAAGGAGTTTTATAGGAGTACGCAGTTATATATTATTTTAGTTTTGTTGACTTTCTCGTATGGTTCAAATTTATCCTCAACAAAATATTTTTTAATGTAATAGTTATAAAAACTAAAATAAGTTAAATAAATAAAAATAATAATATAAATAAAACTTATAATAAAATAAATAATAATGAGAAACTAATAGTTTAGTATATTTTAACATGTAAATAAAATTAAAAAAAAATTAATAATAATAATATGTTTTTGCGTATACTGCAAAAAAATGTAATCGCGATAACAATATTGAGTCATGTCGTGTAAAGTCTAGGAATACTATCCGACCGTCATACAGTTAGAACTAGTACGGAGGGTAGTTTTATTTGTTTTGCTATTATATACCAATGTCAAACTCATACGAAAATACTTAAGTACTCACTTAAAATTGTCTAAATATAATGTGTATTAAGGTTTAAATTAATATAGGATGTAATTTCTTTAATATTTTGGAATTAATATTTTGAAATAAATAAATAAATACAATTATTTATATTATTAATAAAAAGTAGTAACTTTAACAAAACCTTATTAATCATAAAAGGACTGACTTTTTTTTGTACCTTTTAAAGTAAAACCTCTTTTAGTAAACGTAATGCTTAATCTATATTAATTTGTACGTACTAATTACGTCATGGGTAAAACAGTATTAAAAATGAAACCCGACTACACTTTATATTCAAATGGCACGTGTGTCATTCTGTCTTTTTTTGATACCTATCTGTTATAGACTTTGTCTCAACTTTTTGCCTCATTCACTTATTCTGACTAAAATAAAAATCATTTATCACCTTTTCAAATTTATATTAGTATTATTCCTAAAGCACAAATCATTGTTGTGTTTTTCTGTAAAAATAAATTTTCAGAATTAAAGTTATTCTATATGTCGAACGCAATAATCTACTTATTATAACAAATTTTATCAAAATGCATTTTGAAATTTAAGCGTGATACTAATAGTAATGAAAATAAAAAAAAAATAAAATTCATTTGAGTTTTAGGAACTGTACTGAGTGTTTTGTTTTGTCTTTCAAAAGTTATAAATTAGACAAATTTTTCCTCGTTGCCCTGATATCGTATTTCGTATCAGAAAAAAACATGTATAAGAGACCTCATATTAAGTATATAATGTGTTCAAGCCTTACCTTTAGAAAGCTTTCAATCTGATGGATTAATTATCTATAACGAGATGTAATTAACCACTTGAACAGTTCTACACTAGCTCGTACACTCCACAGTTTCCTGTTGCAGAACGTTCGTATTAATGAGTTCAATTAATGAAATAGCGCAAAGTGATATTAATGATTGTTTTATCATAAAAATGTTAAATTAGACATTACAAAAGTTGACTCCTGAAATGAAAATAAATTGAGTCTGTTCTTTGATTTTTTAAGTCAAAAAAAAGTACTAACTTTTATTTCACAATAACATTGCAAAATTTTAAGTTTATAATAGTAAGGTATACAGTATTCGGATATAAATCTTATGTCGTTCAAAAAACATTCGTAGTTAAAATTATATAAGAAAGTGGTAGAATGAAGCCCACCTTTTTAATATCGAAACATCTAAATAAAAACCTATTAAAGTTGCAATTATGAAGATTTAATATTGTAATATTTTCTAAGATTTACACGAGTACTACACATTTCAATAAAACTATTTTACTGATATAACTAACTTATTATTACATTTTTAAATTTAACCCGAAGTTTCGAATGCTTTGCAGCAAACGTGTTTGCCGAACACGTTTGCTATAATAAACGCGATAAATAATAAACGCGAGTTATATCCGTAAAATAGTTTTATTGAGATCTAATATTGTGTTAGTTTTTATTATTATTTTTTTATATTTTTAAATCTTTAAAAGTTTTGCAAAATTAATCTGTAATATAGTAAATAATAATACAAACGATCCCAAAAGTATTTTCCTGATCATTTAATAATTATTAAATTCTTGAAATTTTTATAAACAAAAATATAATGCCTTTAAAAATAAACAAGCAAAAGCTACCCGGTTGTTATTTCACCGTGGTATTTCAGAGTTTCCATCAGGTATAACAGAAACAAACACTAAAATAATTAAAGACAAAGCCTTGCTCCAGGAAAAAGCACAGCCTTTGTGTGTACCTTTATAATTTTAATACATACGTTTTACACATTTTTCATTACAGGAATAGAATTGTTTTTTCAAGCTTACCTTTATTTTTAATTTAATATGAAGTAAATAATGTATGAACTTTCTTATTATTATTTCTTTTTAACTTAATGACTTTAGTAACACAGTTTTCAATTATAAAAAAAAAATATATTCATTTTAAAGATTAGTAAAACTTTAATGATTTACTTACAACAATTTTAAGGTTTATCGATTGTTAAAATTGTATATAGCTAGAAGATGATATTTTATTTATTATAAAATATATATTTTATGACACAGCACACTTTATCATTGTTAATAGACTAAAACTAATTTCTGATTAAAAAATAAATAATGAAATGTTAGAATTAAATTATCATATCATATAAAAATAAAAAGAAAAACAATATATATAATTTGCAATGGAACTTAATGATAATGCTTAGAAGGTGGTCGGATTTCATATGAGAGACACAAAATTTAAATGTATTAAGTTTCGTTAAATCTTTACTAATAATTAGAAGAGAAATACTTGCATAACTTACATACTATAATTTTTTATAATTCGTATAAAATCGAAATGAACTTTTTAAATGGTGTTGTTTTTTTTATTCTTTGTTGTTAGTTTTTTAGTTTTATCTACAAGGTCAGACCAACATGTGCTTTATACCCTAAATCTATACTTATAATAAATCTGTAGAGAGGTCAATTCTGTACATGAAATATATTTACAAAATAACTATCGGGGGGTGATTAGTGATCGATACTGATGCCAAAAATGCAATCAGTAAAATTTTTGTCTGTCTGTCTGTCTGTCTGTATGTTATTTATAGAAAAAAAAACTACTCGACGGATTTTAACGAAACTTGGTACAATTATTCTACATACTCCTGAGCAGGTAATAGTATACTTTTCATCACGCTACCATTAATAGGAGCAGAGCAATGAAAGGAAATGTTGGGAAAACGGGAGAAGTTACTTGGTTTTTTTAGCTTCCGTCGCGTGTGCAGCCTTAATGGTTAAAGCTACATAGAAATCATGTATAACGGAAATATTCCACATAAAATTATATAAAAAATATCCCAAGACAGCATATGTCTATCTTTTATGGTTGACTCACAATAACACGTGTAACTCCCGATAGCTTAGCAGTTCGGAGATTTGTTATTATTATATTTGTTTACTCTTACGTTTATAATATTCTCACTCAACCCCAATTAAAAAAAATAACATCAGTTATTCTTCAAACTCCTGGGCAGGTTATAGTATACTTTTCATCACACTACAATGAATAGAAGCAGAGCAGTGTAAGGAAATGTTGGGAAAACGGGAGAAATTACTTGATTTTTTAAGCTTCCGTCGCGTGTGCAGCCTTAATGGTTAAAGCTACATAGAAATCATGTATAACGGAAATATTCAACATAAAATTATATAAAAAATATCCCAAGACAGCATATATCTATCTTTTATAGTTGACTCACAATAACACGTGTAACTCCCGATAGCTTAGCAGTTCAGAGATTTGTTATTTTGATGAACAAGAAGCCACTAATTACCCGATAGAATTTTTAAATTCTTTGAGTATGCCTGGACTACCTTCTCATATAATTTGTTTAAAAATTGGCATACCGATAATTCTGCTCCGAAATTTAAGATCATCTCAACTTTGCAATGGAACTCGGCTAAAAGTAACCCAGTTGCAACAAAATGTAATCGAGGCTCAAATTTTAACAGGCTGCGGTGCAGGAGAAACTGTCTTTATTCCCAGAATTCCCATAATACCAAATAATTTTCCATTTCAGTTTAAAAGAACGCAATTCCCAGTATCGGTGTGCTATGCCATGACTATCAATAAAGCTCAAGGGCAGACTTTTCGTGTTGCTGGAGTAGATCTCGGTGTCAGCTGTTTCTCGCATGGTCAATTATACGTCGCTCTTTCCCGGGTTAGCAATTCTAGGAATCTTTACGTTCCCGTGCCGGACGGGTCGACTCTTAACATAGTCTACCCAGAAGCTTTGCGCTGAAACATTTTAATTTGATCTACAAAATATTAGCAATATATTATCTTAATAAAAAACAAGGAGTTACACGCTGACCGAGTCGTGGGTACAGCGTGGGTATAATAATATTCTGCGGTTACTTATATTTTTCAACAGTTTTGTGGATTGGCATATTATATTACTATTTCCCTTCTAAAATACGAAAGTGAATCTGCCTGTTACGTCAAAACTATGAGGGAGGACATCTGCTAATTTTTTTTCGAAAAACGACGGAAACGCGGACGAAGTCGCGGGCAAAAGCTAGTTATAAGTAAAAACATATGTCATAATTAATTAATTATAAAAGTCTAAAACTAAATCTATTCAATCTTCAGTCTTATATTATAACGAACAAGAGTCTTAAAATTAGAACAATTTATTAAGAATAAAAGGAATTTAATAACTTATTACTATTGTACTATAGTTTAAATCTATTTTATTTGAAATATATAATGAAAACTTTACATTAAATAATTTTAATGTAAAGTTTATTGTAATAATAACAAGTTTTTTATAAATTCATTAACTTGTGCGATCTATTCATATTGTGAAATATATATTAAGTTTTTAAATAAAAATATAATATTCCTTTTATAAATTGCAAAGAACAAGATGCCTGTAGCGATCAACTAGTAAAAAATTACCTATGTACTCATGTGTAATTTTTTTAGTAAAAATATACGCATATTATATATAAAAATACCAGTTTTAATATATATTGTAATCTACTAAGGTAAGGCGTTCAGTACTTTAGCGAACCTGCTGCATACTGTAATGTATACTGTGTTGTTGTTCGCAAACAACATTTCTATGGTAATCTGTTTCCATAACCTAGAATGCTACAGTGACTAGAATATAATATACAACTTGCCTTTGAAGTGTCGAAGAGGAACAATATTCTCCGTTAAATTAAAAATAACATTAAATGTTTTTTTTTTCATCGAAAATTAATTCCGGAAATATGTATGTAATTTTATCGATTTATTTGACAATTAAATGTATGAAATATTTAGACCAACGATTAATAACACAAATTTTATTACACTTGATAAAACGAACAGCAATGGTAATATATGGTTTTCTAGTTCCTTATGTCATTTATAGCGCCTCGCATTAAGAGATCTTTTTTCCCTTATATTGTATAATTATATTATATTGTATGTTGTGATCAAAGTACTTCAAATAATAGTATTTTGCAGGAACATTAAAATTTATTAAATTTATATCTGCATATATACAAGCTTAACTCACGCAAAAACTATCGTATCTTGTCCGACTAGTTTCGAACCCATTTGGGGATCTAATTCAGGAGCTCGGAGCACAGTGAAATCAGAGCGTATACTGTTGACTATAATAATATTTTTACTAGATAGATTATTATATTGTTGCACAACATATAGCTATTCATATCTGAGAAAGTATAATTTTCAGTATTTTTAATCAGACACAATTAATTTTAAGTAAACATTAACAATTTATTTTAAATCAAAAGATAATTATTATTTATATTCATAAAAAGTATGTAATTCATGTTACCAATTAATTTATATTGGTAGAAATTTCCAGTTTGAAGAATACTTTGATAGTATCATTATATTTTTATAATAATTTTATGAAAGAAAGAAGGTTAAATCCTCCTATACTTCAAGTAACGTCCTAAATGAGATAAAATATTTATTTTTAGTTGATTAGGTGTCATAAAAATAATTAAGTACTATAATTATTCGTAGAAAAAGAAATATTATACTAAATTAATATAAAAAAGTTTAAGTTTTTTATTAAAATAAAATCTTATGTTATTCATAGTATATTATTATCATATTTTACTATCAAACTTTTAGAAAAGGAGTTATAAAGAAAAATTTATTCTGTTAACGCTCAATTATCGAGAAAAATTGTAGCCCCGAGGGCAAACTGCGTCTATGAACGTGTAACATAAGCTTAATAACCTTTATAGGACTTTGTGATCTGACTCTGTCTGCACTATAAACACATGTGCCCGGATTTTCTTGATTTAAGTAAGTATTTTTTACAAGCTTAATTTTAGCAGGTTGTTACCTCAATTCAATTTATATACGCGATTTTTCGTGATCTAAGAAGCTTTTAATACATTTAGAAAATTATCAACTTACTTCACATAAAATACATTCAACTTCACGCGGTAACAAAGATAAAAGAAAATTTAAATCACCAATTAACAAAATGACATAGAGAGGCGCACCTCTAAAGTCGCCTCAAAGGTTTTAACAGCAGTTGCAGCTATACTAAGACGTAACGCGTTACTTCCTGTTATATTAAATTAAAAGTGCATTTTATTATAACTAATTTATATAATAGAGATACATTCTAATGATAATATTTCTGGTGTTATCCGTGATTAAAATATTATTATCTAGTGCGAATTTTAAAAGGGTATTTGTGTTTTATGATTTGTAAAACGAAAATATTATATAATAGAACCAACGTAACGAGAACAACAACCAATAAAAAATAATAAACAGATCTTATTTACTTCTAAATAAGTTCTTTCTCAAACACTTATGCTACGCTTCTACATCTTTTATCTTTAATTTTATTACAATTTAGACAAAAAATCATGACTCGAAACCGAAAACGAAGGGAGATATATATTTTAAAATAATTTAGTTTTAGTGATTTATTCACTAACGTTCAGTTCAGCTTACTGCTTTTGTATGGCGTTAAAACAAAATGACATACTCCGACTCACACATTACTAGTTATCAAATTAAAAATATATATACTTACACCAATTACATCATTTTAATTGGTAAATTAAATAAGAATTCGAGATAATTCGAAAAACTTTGAATCTAAAACAAATGAGACTTCATCAAAGTTTGTATTCTGAGATTTTAATTCCTATTCATTGCTAAGTCCTGATATCCTCGGCTTTATGTAAAGTTAGTGTATTTTTAAAAGATATTCTTAAGTGTTTTTGAGAGTGCCAATTTTCTTATGTTTGTTTAGCCAATGTTCACACGCACTTTCTAATGGAATCAATTTCCTATTTAAATCTTTTTTTATATACTTTATTTTTATATGGATAAATTTTTCACGGTTTTAATTAATTAACATATGACTTTTGTTAATTAATCAAAACCGTGGAGGGCTTGTTTTAATTTAAATAATTAATATTAATTCTATGTTTTCATTTATTACGCTAGTCTCTTGGGAAGTACCTTTTTGATGTAATGAAATGCTAAAATAAGATTTTTGTAGATTTGCAAAATAACATAAATTGTAAATTTTTACAAAGATTATATAACTGTTCTTAAAATTATGTGTATAATCCAAATTTAATTGAATAATATAAAAAAAACAATAATTTAATTTAATTATTATTCAAATTTATTCATCTCCTCTAATAGCTCTTAATTAGGAGACAAAACTTATTCCAGGAAAATAATAACGTCCAAACATCAGTTATTCGATATTATTCGAAGTGAATAAAAGAATAACAACTGGTAATTAGTGTGAGCTCCATAAAATGAAATTCTTACTTAATTCTTTTTTACCCCAATCGCTCAATTAGTGTTTTAGAAATCATGAATATGCGGTTTTCAATTTTAAAAAAATAATAATAACCGCTTTGTCGGTTTCGCTGTAAAATTAATCAGTTTGTTGTTATATAAATACGTGTCTATGGGGACACAACTAGATTTTTAGAAATTGCGAAAACGTTTTTTTTTTAATAAAATATTTTGTCACAATCAATTGTCATTACTTTAGTTATCAAAATATTTTTTAATTCTTTGAATAACTTTATATTATAATTCTAATATATAAGCAATATATTTAAAAAATGCTGAAGTTTATTGACCTTGGTAGTAATTAATTGGAATAACAAATAACATTCCTATATCTCAGTACCGGCTTATGAAGTTCTCTTCACTACAATTTCTTCACGTTAGCTAATTGCTCTTAAGATCTCGCACCAGCAGCGGTAAAAACTGTTAATTGAATATGCAGTCAAAGGTACTCGCACTACACTGCTTTATAGTGATAAGGTATATTGTGAAACATATTGTCTATTTATATGTAAATATTGTTTTCAATTTTACAATGGATTTTTTAAACCCTTACTCCATTTGTAAATCAGTTAAAAAATTTAATTTCAACAGATGTGCATTGATATATAAGATATGTATATATGAATATTAACATGTACTTTTTGTTTTAATATTTGTTTAATTTTCTGATGGAAAGTGGATATGTGGTTATTGGTCCTTCCACTCTCGCCTTGAAGACACCCACATTATACTCGAACTGAAGCACCAACACAGGCCAGTCGTGACAATTCTATCCTGCGCGAATTAAAAAAAGAAAACAAAGCGCTTTGTTAGATTAGGTGTAATTACCTTCACATGCTCACCAACATGTATCCATAAAAAATATGGAGATAGTCATCTACCACTTCGAGGTCGCCAACTAGTTTCCTTGCTTGCCTCACAACTGAGTCCAGAATTGCAAGATGACATTTTGCATCACTAGCCAATATGTGACTACTTCACACCATACCCGAGCTGTGCTGAGTATAATAGACCTTTGCAAGAACACAAAGCGTTCTTGCGGCTTCTGTAGCTCTGGACTCAAAGCACCGAACAAAGTTGGGGTTCAATGAAATCTCTATTCCTAACAGCTAAAAGCGTTCACTATATTGAACAGATACTTTCTGTAATTAGGTACCAAAGGTCTTAGTGGTGAGCAAACACGTCTACATATTGACTGCGTTAAATTTGGCAAGCTTGGCATTACCTCATGCGAAAACGTTGAAGTTTATCATGCAGACGCTTTACTTTGGCGTCCCTTTCAGTCTGTACGTCCGAGGTCATACTCGTAAATAAATAAATAATGTTTTGGAGATTTTAAACATTTTATACTCCCATTAAAACATAAAAAGCTTGAATCGGGCATAGCCAGTAGCTAATATAGTCTTGAACGAAGGCTCCGAGACTTGGCATCCGACTGCAGTTGTTTAATGATCTTGTGAATAACAAACAAGATAGTTTCGACAGTTTCATTTAAAAGCTTCTTAAATTAATTAATATTATTTGTGGTAAAAATTATGTTAAGTTTTAAAAATACTAATATAAATAAATATTATAACTCTCACGAATGGAATATGATAAAATGTGGTTTAAATTTTAATAATAAACACTTTTAAACTGAAGAATATAATCTTCGTCTTTATTTTTAAATTACTGATTTGTCATAACTTCTAATGAGGAATTTTACTTGAAATATTTTTTAAATAATCTTCACTCTCAGCACTAGATTAATAGGCAAATGCGTTGCTATTTAGTTTAGTCAAATGGGCACAGTTTTTCTTTTAGAAGTTGCTTTCATTTTTGTTCCCGATTTCCGGCAGTTTAATCTTTTGTTAAAAACTTAGAATACAACCTAGTTTAAAAATTCTACAGGTTGGATCTGTAGACTCATCTAGATAGTGACTACATAATAGGACGAAGTAAACCCGAAAATTTAATTATCTTGTGAAGCACGTTACCACTCAGACAGTGAAACCTTGACTGTCTTTCTCACAAGACATTGGTGACATAAATCAATTCTATTTCAAATTGAATTAACTATTGTCTTTGCGAGTGACAGAGGAACTATATTTTACTTTATAATAATTGGATCGAGAATTAAATATCAAAATCTTGTGATTTCTCTTTCATCGTGTAGAGCTTAAATTACATTATTTGCGACTTTTGCAGCAATTTACTTGTATACTTTTAAATGCAAGATGAAGCTCAACCTACTTACCACAATAAGCTCGAAGCCATATTGGAAAATACAAAACATTTCTTTTATAAATGAATGCCGCCTGAACAAAAGAGCATCTGAATCGCAAAGCGAGTGTTTGGTGTTAGAAATTAATAGTTGTTTTTTTCCCATTTTTTTTTAAACGTCATCTACCCAGTACATTATTCCAAACTTGTAGTGATAATTTTAAAACAGTTATAATAGCTTTTGCCAGCAACTTCATCTGTTCCTGCTGCAAGAGGGACTCTTCCAACTCTAATAGTAAGTAGCTGTACACTATGGCATTAATAGTATATAATGGGGGTCAGACGTTAGATTCATAAATGAAATTAAGGCCTTAAAATGTTTAATTTAAATGAATTTTTTAATTCACCATTTTACATAACCTAGTATATCAGAATTGTTTTATGTATAGATGTTTTTAAATAGACCCATTTTATTTCTATTTGGTATTATAATTAAAGTCATCTTAAAACAGAAAGCAATTAAACAAAAAAATAATAAATTGACTTGTTAGTATTAAATTGAGTTGTCAGTTGTTAGATTTTTATTCAACAATCAATTATTTATTTTCTGGTTTCCAACTGTTATTATGCTTTTAACCCACTTAAAAGCGATTTGTAAGGTTTGATAGCTAATGTTTGAACGGATATGTAAATAACCCCAAGACGGGAAACACGAACCTACTGTACACACATATCTTTGGAAGCTGAAATACCCAATACAGACTATTCAGGGATTAAAATAACGTTTCGATGTTTCTGACGTTATAAGACCTTTTGCTATGACACTGTTGACGTAATATAATTTTGTTTAGTTTTAATTTCGTTATTTTTTAAACAGTTACAGGTAGGTAAATAAAATTTTAATTTTAATTAACATATGTCCTTTTAATAAATGTTAATCTAAACTAACCTTGTCCGTAGAAAAATTTAATGAAATTAAAAAAATATATAATTTCTGACACATTTTAATATTATTTATTTTTACGTATTTTAAAAAGCTTTAAAAGGAAGCTATCTATACAAACTTATTTGTTATACACAAGAGCATATATGTATCGTCATTGGGGTGCACATTCTCGGAGTCATTGTTAACGATTCTTCTTTAGCGCTATTCACTGCTAGTCGCTTCACATTGTTTATATATTTTTCTAGCATTTACGTAAATTCTCAATTCTATTCAATTTGAAATGTTCCATTATGAACCTTGCCATTACAAAAGAGAAAAATTAAATTTCAGTTAAATAAAATTAAGATTGAGCGTAATTTTACTTTGTGTACAATTTCATTGAATTTACTGTTAAAATGTTTATTATTTAAACTTGCCGTATGTGTGACGAACATAAAAACATTGTATTTAAAAATGACGATACATTTAATATATGAATATTTTTTATTTATTGTGTGTGATTTTTCATTCATTATATTTATATATTTTTTTTTGTTTAAAAATATTTGTAGTGAAAATATGATTAAATAAGTATAACTTATAATTGAAATGTATGAGTCTTTAGAATTATCATGACCTTTATTTGCTCTAATGTGCGGCCTGTGTTTTCGTTCTTGGGTGTTGCTTAAGCGTTATCCTTTTGTACTCTTAATGTCGTAGATAACAATATTGTTTTAATGAAATATTGATCAATTGTTTACCCAGTGGTAATATAAACGCACCGACGAAAGCTGATTTGTATTTGCGGAACTTAGACGTCGTTTTCGCAAGGATAGGCCAACTTTAATCAAATTTATTATATAGTTAATGTTATAGAATTATATAACAACAACTTCGTACTTTTAGTATATATAAAATTTAGTTAAGCATCTCCATCCCGACCCTACTCCAAGTATATTATGTACATAATCTATCATACCATATCCACTCAATCTGTATGCTTTCATCGATAGGAATTTTAATTAAAACTGATTTACAGAATAGCTTCACTATACTAACTACATATTTAATTCAGAGTAGCAGTCTTTTTAACATATATTTGTTATTATTTATATGATATTATTCAATAATTGTTGTTGTATCAATACTTATATGACACTATCTTGTTATTCGCGCTTTAATTTGAAATGAAATACTATATAATATTTGTTTAAGTACTATATAAAAAGATTATTATAAAATTGAATACTATATATAGCAATATAGTAACATTATCATTATAGTAGCAACATAATAACAGTATGAAAAAAAGTACTAATATCAGAAGGACTTCACAATGCACATTTTTATTTAGACACCAGTATTGCGTTTAAAGATGAGATTAATATTTATTTTTAATTGCATTATCTACTGTTTTCGACTCTCTTTAAAAATAAGGGCACTAGGTTCTTATCAAAGGTAAATAAATGTAATGCCAGCCGAACTTCATGGAAAGGTTGAAAGTACATTTATTTTGTTTTTATTTTTGGTCGTCGAAGTTAAGACAATATATAAAATAACAAGAAATTAATAACCTCACTTGTCGTTTTTTTATGTCTGAAACTTAGGTTGGAATATCACATGTATTTATATTTTATTCTTTTTATCACTTTAATCAATAATGATTAATTAAAAGTGTATGAAGGCAGAAACTGTAACTTTCATCCGTGCTGAGGTTATTTTATTTTTTTTGGTTCAACAAATTCTTGCGCTGTAATTATTGATTGATGAAAAATATTGTTTTTCAAGATTGTTTTTTGTTAAATTTATAAAGTTCATTTATGAAGTTATGTTTACCTTATCTGCAATAAGATGTTTTAATGTATAATGACTTAATCAATAATCTCTTTGGCCGGCTTGTTATAAGGCGCAAGGACTCCCCTGCCCTTCCCTCCCTATTCCAGCCAATGGAGCCAAACTAAACATCCTACTTAGTAAGTTACGTTGTATATATATATATATATATATATATATATATATATATATATATATATATATCATAATATTATATGTAGAAAGACGCGATCCTCAAAAAGAAAATTCAAGTTTCATCCATTCGAGCCATAAAGTGTATGTATTGTGCCAACAATTTCGATGCTTAATGATTTATCTATTATGTGATTTTTGTCTTTGTCACGCTGCAGTAGACATTATATTTTCTTTCCCTTTCAAACCACTATGTTGATAAAACAAAATTATATTTGTAAATAGGAATTGAAATAAGAACATAATATTTTATTTATATATAATTCCTTTGTAGGAGGTAGATAGATAACTATGAGGTGTATGAAATTCCTACATATTTATTTATCTTGGAACCATACTTCATACATTTTCATAACTCTCAACGTTTTAGAATATTTATGTCACGTTGTTGCTCCCGCTGGTGTTACCCAAATAAATCAAATTACAACAATTTCCGGAATTTGTCTACAACTATTTTTGCGCGCTAGTACAGTATTTATCTCTTTTTATAAATGTATAAAATACACTTACATCTCGTGAACACGATTGCTGCAAAGCATTCGAAACGTCGGGTTAAAATAAAAATGTAACCAAATTATACGCGATTTTTAATCCGTAAAAAATTGTTTTATTTAAAATATATAAAATCTACATTGTTAGTCACGAAAATTTAAAAAACTTTTAAAAGGTTTATATTTATTTTAAAATATATTTAAATTGAACTTCTTAATTTGTGTAGCTATTAAAAAAGTACATTTTATTGTTATTTCGACATTTTCCTTTTTCAATCTGTGGCCACGTTTCGTCTAGATCTTAACTCAAAGGGATCAACGGAAATTTTCTAATAAACTTGATTCTTTCCCGCAGTTTATTCTTAAGCTTTAGGTAATTGAGATTTAATAAAATGAAAACTAGTAGATTAATATTAAACGATATCCTACATATATTTTTGATGATATCCGTAACAGATTATTAACTTAAGCAAAGAAACTTTATTAATACAAAACTGCAGTAAAATTGTTCTCCCGGTAAACTGCGTCAATGAACGTATAACATAAACAGGGGTTGATGACCTTTGGCGAACTTTAGCCTTATCCGTATATGTAAATATTAAGGCATACGTAGAAGTGTAAATAATTATATAATATTATGGTGTGATTCATGTACATCTTACAGTGATAACTTTGCCTATATTATTTATATCTAATAAACAATATACACTGACATCTTCGACAAACATAAGTAAGTTCTAATATGAATTTTTATTAACTTTTAATGTACCGTACCTTTTAATGTACCTCATACATCTGGGTATCATTAACAGGAAGAATTTTTCGATTCCATTTGGAACTTTCGAAGAATAGCATGTTTAAACAAACAAACTTTTTCGATTTTTAATAATATTATGTTGATTACTTTATTATGATTATGTTGATTGATTAATTATAAAAGGGTGTAATTCTTGATGTTTACAAAATAAAGTAAAAGTAGGAATACAATATCCCAAACTAGAACGCTGGCAAATAAACATTTTGCAAAAAATCGTAGGTAATATTAATTCAGTAAGCCATACAAGAATTAGGAAATATTTAAGTGGTTACCTTTATAGTTTAACATCAATGTTATTACAATTATACTATTTGGGCAGTATTAAATATTATGATAGAAGTATTCTCATAGTTATGTATGTAATAATGTTAAAAAAATTCTAGTTAATGAGCTTTAATAAAGGATATTGATTTTCATGTGTAACCGATCGGTAACTATCGATGCTACAGTTTTTATTAAAAACACTTTACCAACCTCCATCTCTTTTTTTATAAAAGTTCATCAAGCTCTCACAAATCAAATAAAATACCTAAATTTTGTGCTTGATGAACATCTAAGATGTCAAGCACATGTACTCTTAATGAGTACAACTATCAGAGTTATATAAATATTAGGATAAGTTAATAGACCAGATATAAAAAAAATGGTAGAAACTACTCATTCAGTTCTGATGTAATGCATACTTATATTGAAGGTTCCACCAAAACATTTTTTGATTTTGAAAAGCGCTGCGATCGCTCTTAGGGTTATGTATTTCAAATTACTGTAATTTTCATTTGGTAATCAGCAGTAAACTGGTATATTTACCTATTGATTATAGAAATATATAGTTGTTTGAAATACATAATCTTGGTAGTATGCAATGAAAAAATCGTGTACTGTATGTGCAGTCCTAAGATTACATTAAGGTCGTTTTAGATATTTTACAATAGAGACAAAAGTTAGTAGCAATATGCAAAAGAAGTAGTTAAACCTAAAACTAATGATGCAATCAAAGACCTATTGAAAATTCAATCTAGGTATTATTAAATGAATTCCTTCCTGTTAATCAACATACTTACACGTAACACACGTATACAATTCACACATAACATACTAACAAAATATCAATTACAATCTTGTTTTTAAAAGTGTTTTTACTGTTACAAACGGATGTTATGTAATTTGTAATCGATTTTAATGTATTCAGTTTTGTAAAGGCCAAGTGTCGTAATACAAATACCCAAAAGGAGACCTCAATATAATTTTTATTGCAAAATGTGTGTTTTGTTAAAGATTATTAAAACATTATAAGAATAATAAAATTATTCAAAAAAATCGTCTACTATCCTAGCGGTATTCAATTGATAATACAACTCTCAATAAATAAAGTACATAAAAGACCAAATACTTGTACCTTTTATAATCAAAGGGAATAAATCCGTAAAACATAATCGTATATATTTAAAAAGATATCAAAAGTCGGTTTCGTATATGTGAAGACTTTTTTGTATTAAGACTTTTGTGGTTCCTTATAACTATTATCTACAGCTGGAAATATAACACAAGTTATAACTTGTGTTATATTTATCGAAATTTTATCGACTAATTTCAAAACCATCCAGGGCCCTTAATCATGAGCTTGGAGGACGCGGACTCGTGGCAAGAACTGAGTTCAAACTCCGATACATTTAATGTGAGTACAGCCGTTTATAGGACAGCTGAAGAGAATATGAAGTGATTGATCATTAGGAGAATAAATAATCTCTTCAACACTCAACAAGATTATTTAACAAGCTCTTATTAGTCGTCCTTTTTATTCTTAAAATTATTCTTAACATCTTGATAGAATATAAAATATTCAAATAGTTGATTCCTCCTGTACTCCTCTTCCTCTTTCAAATATATATATATATATATATATATATATATATATATATATATATATATATATATATATATAACTTCATTTATGTCATCTACAAACTATTTTTCTTGATTAATAAACGAAAGTTTAATAAATATTTCATGAGAGTCAATCAAATTGCAACGAAAAAAATATAGTACGGTGTAAATTACATTTTCCCTTAATTAAGTATTAATATTTTAATAATTTTTATTATGTATTTAGTATTTTGTAAGTATATTTAGTATTTCGTACGAAATATGTCGAGGATGCTGTTAAAGATTCGCATTGTGCGCTCAATATTGAATCAATTTACAACATTCTTCCAACAAAAGGGTGTCGACATCAAAATAATTCACCGCGTAATACCGTTGAAGTTGACTTTTGACCTGTTTACTGTAATAGATTGATTCAAGAGATGAAATTTAGATTTTTTTAAAATTATTATTTAGTTTATTTTCTTCTAAGAGATGTTTAGGAAAATGATTCAGATGGTAAATCGCTGATCATCACAAGTAGGCTTTGTAATTAAGAAATTACTTTCATTCTAATTCGAATTCAATAATTCAACTTAATTTTTTTATTACTACTACCCTACTCTTATAACAAAAAAAAAACTAGTGAGATTTTAATAAAAATTAAATATTAATCTAATATATATTTTCTATTTCAATTATTTTAACTTATAAAATTTAATAATTTTATTATTTCAATTATTTCCGATTATCAAATATAATCAGCCTTTACAAAATACCCGATATTAAGGGCGGCTTGTTAACGACCTTTTATAGGTAAATATAAGTCTATATAACAGTTATACCTTTGTCATGTGAAATACCAAATACAATGTCCTCGGAGATTAAAAACCTTGAGAGCACTTGTACCGTATCATTTGTCACAATACCAATTGTCATCTTATTTATTTTAACCATACATATTGCACAAGTATAAAAATAATATTTTTTTATTGAAAGTTACAAGACAATTCAATTTTTCTGCATTTCAATCGACTCTACATTTAAAATATTGTAATACAACTACTACACAATACTTCTCTGTAAATTGTGAAATCTTTTGTGCACAGCATCTCTCTTAAATTGATTCCTCGGAGGATCTGACGCCAGCAGCAGACAATGACGCAAAGAACGTGCAATTGAGGCGGCACTAGACTGCTGTTTTATATTACGATGAATTAAAAACTCTTTTCTCCGTTACATTAATTTCGTTCAATATCATCGTTCAATTTTTAAAAATTGTCAAAGCAATTGATGTTTTTATAAATTCAGAAACTTTTTCATATTCCATTTGTTGTTGATATTATTGAAATATTTATGTCTGAGTCGAGTAAAATATCCTCAATATCAGTTATTTTAATAAATTTCTTAATAAATTTCTTTATGGGACGTTAGGTCTTGTAAAAAGTATCAAACTTTATCATAGTCAAGTCTACGAAAATTAACGAATCTATTTGAAGAACTTGTAAATAATACTTCTTATAATATAAAACTAAAGTAAATGCAAAAGCTAGAACAGTAAACAACTAGTATTTTAATATTTTTACTTATACAGTATTTCCACTGAAAGGTAAACGTTTTAAAGTTTAATGTAGACTACACTAAATTCTAAAATATTTGAATAAAAATATAAAAGCTATATACTCGTATGTGCATTGTTTATATAAACTTATAGGTTATTGCTGTACGTGGTTTTATTTCAATAAGATAAAAATATCATTATTTCTATCTAGGTCGAGCTTTTAAGCATAATATTTTCAGGAAATATATTGCATTTGCAACTTCTGCGAAATTGAGATGTTGTATATTATAAAACCGTCGCCTTTACGTGAAAAATACATTCAAGATCAGTGAAGGCAATCATCCGGCAATGGAAAAGGAACATTATGCTAAAGACGATTCAATGCTGCGATGCAATTCCATACAGTTAACACCTATTTGCAATGGAGTATTAGAATTTGTTATCGTTTCTGTTATCGTTTAAAGCTTTCATATATTTTATTATTCTTTATGATCATAGACATGTATACATTGTAAAATGTTGTACGAAACATTGAAGAAATTTTGAGAATGGGGTTCGTCGTGTCTTACTTACTGTCTGTCAAATATTACATTTAATAAAAAAGTAAAGTTATATCACAGAAGCTTTATTATAAACATACAATTAAGAATAACATAGCAAAATAAACGAAAATAAGTTAATTAAGCACAAAAACATAATAAAATAAATAGAATGTAATTACGATTAACAGAACTTATAAAATCAGTAAAAAATAATTAAAAGAAAAAGGAAGATTAAATATACATATAATAACTTGTTATGATTATAATACTGTTCTTTTTCTTCTAGACGCGGATTTTCCAGCACAGGGTCCATCAGTTTTACTTCCCTATTATTATCATCAGCCATCTTCCATCTCTCTTTGATGGAAAGCCCTTCTGTTTGTCTTATACATTAATGTTAGTATATTTGTACAAAGTATACCAATTTATTATAATTTGATAAAGATTATAATGTATAATTGTTTAGTAGTGGGTTAATGGAGCAATCAATAATGTTAAGTATTTTATAAATTAATTGTAGTTCTGGGAGTCATTAAGCATACCTACAGCGCCTTTGAAATACAAGTGGATCAACTTTAATTATTTATTAAAAACCTACAAAGTAGGTAGTACATGGTACATTGTAGGTTGAAAAAGGTGCTTAATAGAATTATAATGTATTTCCTGTATGTCTAAAAGAAATTAAATTTTACGAATATTATTTTAAAATTTTTCGGTGTGCTGAAATTTTTTTATAAATATACCAGCATTATATTTAATGAAACGGTATAAAGTAAAATTGAGCTCCATATATTAATAATACAGAAAATATAAAACGATAACTCCTAATTTTTTTTTTTAACCTTAATTATTTTGGTCTTCTTCACTTTTATTTTTGTCATGACAATTTTTAAAACTAAACATTTGATGATTTTGTAATGGTAAAGCTAACGAAATACATTTTTATTTCAACAGTGATGAAAATTTATTTTCTAATGATATAAACGATGTGAATCGTCTAGTCAGTAGTATTATTGCTAATGTATAAATAAACCTGAACGAAGGCTCCGAGAATTCGTCAACCTAACTGCAGTTACTTACCCGCTCTTGTGAATGACAAACCACATCGTTTAGATAGTTTACTTTTAAGGTGTTGAGGAAACGTTAAAAAGAATAATAGAGAAAATTTCTTCGTATATTGAAAAATACATAAAATATGACAAATTACAATTTAAAAAAAAAAATCAAATTAAATTAATTATAACTTTATTCACAATCTATTTGCATAATTTATAGCTACAACGTAATGTTTCTCTAACGTACGTCACACGGAAAAACTCTTAACGAGTTTGTTTTATGTCTAAAACATCTATGTGTAGGTTTTTAATATATAAAATAAAATTAAAATAATATATTATTAAAAATGTTTAAAATATAAATTAAACCTTTTAAGTACATAAATTAAGTTATATAAATTTATCTTATTAAATAATAAAAACCATCATGAATAATATCACTGATTTGAAAGGCGATAACACATGACGAAACAGACAGAGTCACAGGCAACAGCTATATAACTATAGCTACATACTATATAGCAGTTATAACTATTTGTACCAAATTTTAGCACTAAAATTTAGAACAATGGAATTCGGTGACGAAGTTTCAATAAAAGTGAGTAAAATATAGAGAAAAAATACAGTTATTAATTACTAACATCAAACACTGACTTTACAATGCAGATGTTCTTTTGTTCAGGCTCCATTCATTTATAAAAAAAATGATCTTTTGTGCATTCCAACATGGCTTTCCGCTTATTGTGGTGAAAGGGTTGAGTTTCACGTTATTTCCATTTAAACTTGCATACAACTAGATTTCCTCTTATAATAAAAGTCGTTAACAAAATGTTGTTATTTAAAACTACTACCTATTATAAAGTATAATATAGTTCCCCCATCACTCTCAAAGTCAATAGCTAATTCAATTTGTAATAGAATTGATTTATGTCACCCAAGTCTTATGACAAAGTCAGTTCAGCTTCATCTGTCTGAGCGTACATAAGCGTGTTTAATTCTAAGGCTTGCTGTATATGTTTGTGTGAAAACAATTGAGAAATGCAGATTAGATGCATTTATCATTTTTATCTGAGGGTTTTTTAATACGACTTTATTTAAATTTGTTATTATATACGGATAACGAAGATAAATTATAAAACTTACTAAGGTATAAGAGTCACTTTAATTTTAAAAGTACTAAATTATTTAAATATAATAATTGAAACGTTATATATTTAATTTACCCATTCTTAATGTTTCTAAAAACATTAGCTATAACCATTTCCCTATAGTCGGTGTTCACGATTGCTTATAGCTTTTTGGTATTTTAAATATGATATTTAAAGAGACACATTAAAGAAAAGAAATTTTCACTGAAAAATAGAAACAGTAGCTAAAATTTTGACGACACTTGAATGGAAGGCTTTCAACATATGAGCATTGCTGCATTTGCACTTTGCTCTGTAATAAGAACAAAGCCCTCTTAGTCTTCAGTATACTTGAGACTGTAAAGTTGTACAAAATGAACTTACAAACTTCCTAGCTTACTAAGTACCTATATTGTATTGGTTAAGAAATTTAAAACTAAAGTAAGTTACATTTTAAAATTTATTTTACTCACACTCTCTTCTTCTTCACTAAAGAGAAAAAATCATATAATTGATATAATTAAGTTTATCTAAGCCATATTGTTAACACAACATTTTTATAAGGAGATTGTTTAAAGTATGAAGACGATAAATGAAAATGTTTTTATAGTGTATATGATAATTCTATAATATTGAATAATACAAGGAACCCATTTTTGATCAATTTGTTTTTGCAATAAATTAAGAATAATAGTATACATTTAATAAAAAACATACTAATAACATTTTCTATTGTTCGTCGTTAGTGGCATAAAAATATTTAAGAGGGAATAAAAATAATAAAAGAACTGTTATGTTCAATGATGTTGACACAAGACAATAATATAAAAAGAGGCAATAGCGTCCGTTTAAATGATTTGTTTTTCATGTTCACTTTTTATATTGTGATTTCTGATTACCAATTTTTAATTCACGAACAAGCTTTTCTTACATTATATAATAATATATTACGATATACTAAAAATTTGTAAATGTAATATTAAATTTTTAATCCAAAATTTATGTTTAACGTGGCTAATATTATCGAAAAAAAAATGTGCAGAATTTATTCTTCATTGCTTTGTTATCTTGTACGGAACATTTCGAACGTCGCGTTCAGGATATTGTGCGCTCAGTACTCGAGTGATTACAATCTTCAGAACATTCCACAAACATAAGGGTGTCGATGTCAGAATAATACACTGCGCAATACCGTTAAAATTGCCTTTTGACCTATTTTTTATAAAAGAATAAATCAAGTAGCTAAATAGAATTCAGCAATTTCATGAAGTTGATATTTATCAAACAAATATTAGACAAAAATAATAGAATAAAACCTATAATATACACGCAAAAAGAAATTATCACGTATCTGTGAAAACAATGAAGTGAGGGTTACAAAGATTCGTACAAATCACTAACATCTTTCTTATCTTTGTTGGGAAGTAATTAAGGCCAACAAACATGTTATTTATCCCATAATATTTTATATTAATAGTACATCATAACACCTCTTTATTTCAAATATATATAAAAAACGTGTTAAGTTTAGGACTTTGTGTACTATGAATAATTATAAAAAAACTGGATTAATAATAAAAAGAAATATATTTACAAATAATAATAAATCGCCATTAGGCGATAAGCCACTTGTACCTATGTGTTTTTATTTTTTGTGTTTTTTTTTCTTGTATGATTTTTTTTTTTTTGGTGTATAATAAAGAATAATAATATATATATTGTAAGCACCTCAAGGGTTTTTGTGACTAAAACTAATTTAGGAAAAGTTAAACGAAAGATTTAAAGGAGTCGATAATTAAATATAGACAAAATTTTAAATAGAACTTCTAATTACACTTCGAATCCACGAACAACAGCCGATCATCCATTTTGTAGTCTCCTAATACAAGCTCAGACTATTCAGAACTAATTGCATTAACGACAATGCAGTGCCAGTAACAAAACCAACTTATTTATCTGTGTACAAACCAATGAACCTATACATCTTTTAAAAGGTATTTTTTATATATATATGACATATATGATATTTATCCTCAAAGCAACGTTACGATACTAATATTAATATATATAATTTATATTCATAATTTATTTTAAATATTAAATTCGTTTAGTTATCTAAAGTGTTTACTTTTAATTTTTTTTCTCTGTCTATCGCTTATTTTTAATGTATAAATTTTAGACAAATTCCTACACACCAATTTAAGGTATTCATTAACATTTACATTTTATTATATTCAGTACCTGCAAAATATTGGAAGGAAAACTAAAACAAATTAAATGAAAAAACTATTGCGATGTTTGTAATAAAGTAAAATGTTTTTTATACAACTCATTCGCAAAAATATGTGTGCTTCAAAATATTGGCAATACTATGTTATATTTATTTCGATGATTCTAAAATCTTTTATATCATCGCAGCATCGACTTCAAATTTAAATTTGCAACCAAAACGTACCAAAGTATTCAAGCTTTTTATGAAATAAATTCAATTCAATCGTATTCAATTGCAATGCTTTCAGTATTTCTATTTATTAGGGAATATCTATAAAGGGAGATGTTTATAGAATTGCACTTGATTTTTGATCAACAATAGTTTGACAGGGTTTACCAATTAGGGTTTAAACAATTAAATTTAAATGAAAACATTTGACTTGAATAATATTGTTTTTAAAATAAATATTACCATTTTATGAATATTAATAGTGATATTTACTTTACGTCCTTCAACTGAACAGACCCAATATTTACCCAAACATCCATACATCATTTGAGGCGATATACTGACTACCCTTTAAAGGAAAACAAGTCTACAAAATAGATACACCCTTGTCATCTGAAACCTCAATACAGTCTCTCCGGGGATTAAAATATTTGAGAACACTTGTCCCTTTTGTTATAAACTACCTTTTTATTACCAGTTTATTTATAATAAATTTATTTCTTTGAATAATATTATTTCTAATATTAAAACTTAACAGCAAATAGATATAAATTTTAATTCAAAATCAAAGTTTGTATTTCGAATAGACGTTCATTTGCACTTATTGAAATTCATGTTACAGATGACCAAAAGGTTAATTTGTCTAAGAAGAGTTGAAAAGAAGGTATGAACTCGATGGATACACTTTGTAATTTATTTATTCGTTTATTTATTTTTTACTATCAACAGTAGTCACAGCCATAATCTAACGACTAAATGAGTGAGGAATCTTAGCTGTAATTATTTTGCAGGTCGTATTTTCTGTTTTGTGGGGTGGTACATCAGATTTGTTTTAAATCTATTTAATGTCACATATATATTTATAATAAGTATAGAAGTCAACTAAAACGTAGTACAGAAAGAAGTCTAGAACAATTAACTACGCTTGTACCGTACCTACACATTTACAAAGACCTATGAATTCTTACTTTAAAAAAAAAAAAACAAAACTAGATCGGCAGTCGATATGGCCACAAATTACTTTTTCCTGTGAGTCTTTTTGCTTAAATTAATTTCAAGAAGTAAGTTACCGCCAGCAGAGCGCAATGTTACTAATGGAACCGGCTTTTTAAAAACGTAACTAGGCTACTTATTTAATATTTCAGCGCATTTATTATTATAGACCTTCTCGTTTCTTTTCAAAACTTATTTCTCTTAAATGAAAATAAAATTTAAAAAAAAAACTATATAAAAATACTTATTGACTACTGAGTTGTTTTATATATGATAATAAATGTCAAAGTTTTAAGATTGATTACATAAAATTTTATTACCTCAGTGATAGAAAAATAATAAAATTTTTATTGCACATCTACTTTTATATTTGGTTACTCTTATGCAAACTTTGGCCAGATTAGTCTGATTTAAAATTAAAATATAAAAAATTCATCATCATTGGCAAAACTCGAGGCTGGAACCCCTGACAAAAAGTCTTATCGACCTGCAAATTGGGCTATTCTGTCATTACTAGACTTCTTTCAAAAATCCAAACCAGTGTTTTCATTTTTGCACTTCACGTTTCGTCAGGGTTACCCAAAGGTCGTAAGTTTGAATCCTGCAAGGATTTATTTATGTTTCATTTAAATCATATGTTTTATTCAAATCATATTATTTTCATCTGATGGCAATGGCATCTGATGTTCGTTAGCTAAGGCTTAGAAAATTATACAAATATATTTTTCAAATACATAATAAAAATTGTAATTTACCTGTCAATCTCATTTGAAGCTTTAAACCTTACTATTAATACAAGGAGAAGCCCTTAATGTTTTAGATATATCATACAAGTAAAGGCATTGTTTGGTTAATAAAAGTAGGTGGATAAAATAGGGTAGATATTATGTATCAATGTGCTGTTTTATTTAATTTTCTTATATAATATCCCCTGAGTCCCTCCGAACAACGCAATGACGCAGTTATTATTACTCTCTTAAGATCCATAATTGCTCTCATCCTAAGTGCCTTTTTGTTGGATGCACTAGTTTGAACCGGTGAGATGTCTAATATCATAGTCACTTGCTAGGATACGATACAATAGAAAATCACATTGACAGTTGCAATGTCAGGCATTGAAACTACTTTGCTAGATATGTGAGCGAATATTCAACATTTAATTCAATCATAATTTGAGATGAGTGCATAATGGCTCACGAATATTCACTAGAAGCATTCCAAAGAAATATGTAAGATTTGAACGGTAACAATAAACTTTTTTGTATTTCTGTCTTATTTATTTATTTATTTATTTATTTATAGGAAACTCAACAGCTATTTTACAATATTGGTACATGCATGATATTGGCAATGGTTATGAACTTAGCCAATGACAGAGTTTCACGACATTGACATAATAAATCTGGAAACTAACAATAATTATAATACATACTATTCATACATTGCAAATATATATTATACATTTTACACATATATGATTACTAATTTTGTGTAATTTCCGATAGATCTTACGTGTCATCCCTCGGTCTACTTTCGGGGATGAAATTAACGCATGTTAAAAACAATCCTACTCAAGGCAAAGTTTCGCCTTAAAAAGGACTCTGCTCGACCATCAACATGCGCATACCATTGCAAAATTATTCATAATCACAAATATTGCGCGATGGAACAGAACTACTAATTTTTGGTTTCATACAAGTTTAATGAATTAAAATAAAAATTTATAATTGGGGTAATTTTTTTAAACTCAAGATAAATACAAAACCTTTTGATTTTGATCCCAATCCTGTGAATTTTTATACGTTATACGCCATAACGTTTTCTGCTTAATACAGAAGTAATAATTTCTCTGTATTGAATAGTTTACTACAAAATAATTTAACATAAACCTTATCCGCAGCAACGAATAGTCGGGTCTACTAATACTTATACCATACGAAAAGAAACAAAGACAACAGTGCAGTATATTAAGTTTAAAATAAATATGCAAAGAAAATTCTAAACGTTTCCATACATTCATTTCACAGAACATTTCAGTTTTGTTTTTTATCCGTTGGTTTAAAAGTAATATCCTTTTTTTATTACCTGTGAACGATCGTTAGAGTTGCTTCGAAAAATAACGGCATGTTATTTATATTTCATGGTAGCATTCAGCGTAGTTCAGGGAAGTTAAAATTAAAAAAATATATATTGTCCAACGGAATAACGTTTTTTTACTTTACGTTAACTTACGTTAATTTAAATAAACCGTTTCTAAAATGTTTGACGTTATTAACTTTATATACCCAACTTGGATGGATTGCATTTTAATTTATTCATATACGTGTTTGTGTGTGTATATGATATGTATATGATTTTGTAAGTATATAATTTTACCTAAGTGTCTAATAAGGGTGGTTCTTCCACTGGACAAACATTAACATGAGCAATCTTGGTATTTAATCAAGTAATAATATCATTTAGCAGATAGTAGTAATCTAGGTCATGTTGTTAACAATTATAATCTTAACTATTGAGTAATCAATATATTTATATGATAAACATTTAGATTGTAATGTCAAAATAACATTTCAATACAATAAGATAAAATTCTATTTTATTAAAACAACATGAGAAAGCATTCGATATTTTTAGCATTGAAAGCTGTAAAAACAAATTATACCGATTGTAAAAGTAACATCATATAAATCATTGTTTTCATTTTATAAAATTGATATTATTGTTTCTTTTGTGTTTGAGGAAGATAATGATTAAAAATAAATTTGGCTAAATTTCAATATTTTATTAGAAGTATTACATTTTTAATATAGTACATATAGTTATCAAGATGCCATGATGCTTATGCGTAATAATATTAATACTAATATTAAAAGAATATTTCTAATTTAAAATCTTAAACAAAGGCTCCAAGACTTTGTGCCGACTAAAATGCCTAATGATCTTGTGAACAACAAATAACTCGCTCCGACGCCTTTACTTTAAAACTTTTAAAATTATTAAGACAATTTTACGGAGGTAATTAAGTATTAAATACATATAAGTATATCAAATCATTTGCCTAGTAACATAATAGTACTTATAACCTTTTCTACTGAAAAACATTTAATAGAATATTGGTATTAGATTTAGTTCTTAAAAAAAAATTGCGAAAATGTTTTCTAGTATGTCTTCTAATTGAATTAATGGATATAATCAATCCTGCCTGTAAAACTTTTTGAACACGAATAAATCTATTTGCTAGTATATACAAAAAACTTTCTTTGGCATGAAAAATGTATTTTTAAAGTTCTATTTTGTATAACCGGTGGTTCGTTATCATGCGATAGCATTGCATGTTCTCTAATCCTTCCAAAGTGCCTGCAAATGGGGATTCGAGTTCTCGATCTTTCACTGTATGCTGCTGCATTTGTTGGAATCAAAAAAGAGCAAGACGATTGCAATTCGATTTCTCTAATATTTATTACATGTTGCGCCATTTTTCAAAGTAGACAGAGCGGGACAATAGAATTTCAACTTCTCGAACATTTTCAGCATGCTTGTATTTTTTATTTAATCGTTTTAATCGGTTAGATGGTCATTTTTTTCACGTTTATATTTAGCACCTTCAAAATTGCTTATTATACATAACTCTTTACAATACTGATGGGCTGACTGTAATGTTGAGACAGTCTCTTTTATAGCTTTCAGACGTTTCCCGCTTTTATAAGGTATTTCTATTAGTTATATAAAAATACAATTGAGCTTTAAATTTTAAAAAGTAGAGTCATTTTATAAAATTAATGTTATTCGTAAAAGAAATAAAACACAGTTATTACATAAACCAAACCCGGGTTAGAGGATATGTTACCAAAACAAATAAGAGTTTGTAAATTAACGGGTATCACATTTATAACGTTTTTATTATTCTTTTATATTAGTAAGACTACGCAGTACCACGTTTATTTTTTTTTTAAGTTTGATTATAATATATGTTACGAGTATATATACAACTTGTGTAGGTTGTATATATTTTCGTAAGACATTTACAAAACTCTTTAATGTAATATCTCACTCAATACATGTTGAGTTGAGCACAATTAGCTAAATATTGTGTGTTTATCTATTTGTTTGTTCGTGCAACACTAACACTAACACAAAAATTTATTTGCGATATTATTTCAAAAGATGTTTACGATTTCTTGAGGGGCATTTAGGAGGGGGGAGAAAAGAAAAGTGGTAGGATGTATATAAAAATGTACAGTGTTTTTAAGATATATCGATTTATATCGTACATATTTAAGTTATATCTAAATTAAATAAGTGTTTAAATAATATTATTATTATTTTTAAATAACTGTAATTATAGTTATTTAAACCCACAAAAATTAAAAAGCCGTGTCTTTATTACTATTCATTATTCATTTAACGCATTATTTTCATTTTGTTAATAAATAGATGTTTTAATTACTGCATTTATAAGTATACCTATTTCTATTTTTTTTTCAAAGAATTGTACCTTCAACAAGAAAATATAATTTCAATGTTATTTATTGACTCCCTATACAAAAAACGCTTCAGACTCTTTTATTTCCTACTTATATTCAACAAAAACAGTAATGCATTCGGAAATTGAACTGCTGTGTGATATCCAGAACTAACAAAGAATTCTCTATAAATTGAAAACAGTACGAGAATATATTTGTAACATGTATTCAGATCATCTCCAGTCGGTTGTTTGTTATTTTCCATTTCTCAAAGGATTTTCCCCAGGCTGCGTGTAGACTTTTCAATTTTAAGTTTTGACTAGACGTGAAAAATACAATTTAACATAGCCAATAAATTCATATGAAGATATTTTGCTTTGACGTAATTTTTTTCTTTTGTAAACACGTAAAATGGATGCTAGTTTTTTGTGATTTTATCTCCATACACACCCACCAAAGACTCTCAATAACTAGCCATCTAACAGCATACAATTTGTTAAAATCCGTATATATTACATACTTTGTGATTCTAGAAAATGTTCATATTTCTTTGCTTTAAGTTATGCGGTATTATAGAAATATATTTAAGTTTAACTTTTAGTAATATAATTATTTATTTGACCTCTTACAAAATGGATTATATTAATTCGTAATGACAGCCATTAATTCTAGGATATCCACATTCTTGCTAAAAAAAAGAATCAAGCCGTGCGTGATTATGAAACTAGAAGAAACAGTTTTGTTAAAATAACTATAATCTTTTTATGAAAACTGCTTTGGATTTTCGTACTTTAGTTTCCTGAATAACTATTTTTATTATAGTTTTATTGGAAATTTAAAATATTATAATGTTTTATTTCTTCATTACATATATATTCATTCTATTTTAAAAGTGAACAATATATGTATTTAATCATGTTTATTTAATTAATGTTAATAGAAAATTTCAATTCATTATTTAGTTAAACAAATATAATACATTTTTTGTAGTAACTAAATAGAACATCAAATCACTTACCAATATAAATTCCAATATCATTTGCGGCAAACAATCGTTAGTGCACAGGAAATAGATCCAAGTGGGAACCTGAATAGTATTGCCTCATGGCACTGTGTAATATATACATATACTATTCTGATATCAACATTCATGTTTGTAGAATGCAGTCAAGACTGTAATCTCTTGGATATTGAGAGCGCAATATCCTGAACGCCACATCACGTTCGCGATGAGCCGTACGAGATAACAATGTTTACAACTTACAGGTTTTAATTTTAATTAGAAATGAAGCTTAATAGAAAAGCATAAAAAATTTCATGGGAAGAAACAAAAAAATTTGCATAGTTGAGCTAAACTTTTTCTCAATTTATTTTTATAGATTTTTTCTTTTTGTAACAATAAAAGATATTGTCATTATTGTAAAAAAAAGTTATTTAATAATAATAAACTTGTCAGTTAAAGAGTGTCAGAACAAAGATTAACTTCAAACATTTAAATATATTTATAATTATTAATTTATTTAAGACCTTTAATACTTTTTTTAATGCAATTCAAACGAGCCTGGAACGATTTCAATAACTTGATTAATATAAATATAATTTTCCCATTTTCATTATTTTTTCGCTTCATATAATTATTGTTTACATAAAATGTATAATAATTTATTGATGACATCATATTTATGGACTAGACTAAATATATGTATTTTGAATAAACTTTTCATAAACGATATTTTTGTAATCTTATTGCATCTATAATAAAAATAAATTTCGTGGTAGAGATAAGTTATCCAACATACAAAATTATTACGTAAAATATATTCTGTAGTATTTCCGGTACATAAATAAAAAAATAATAAATAATATTTTTATTAAAAGTATGATTAACATTAAGTATCATATATGTTGTTTCAAGTGACCTGAGAGAAATCACTATTTAACTCCGATGCTGTCATTATCTACATGAGTTTTTTTTGTGCTTTGAGTGTAATACGTGCAATGAAATGTTATTTTATGGAAATTAAATTGTACACAACTAACATTATTAACTTTTATTCATCATCATCATCATTTCAGCCTATGGTTGTCCACTGCTGAACATAGGCCTCCCCCCTTCGACCTCCACAGAGACCGATCCATGTCGGTCAGCATCCAGCGGCTTCCTGCCACTTTTCGAATGTCGTCCGCTCACCTTGTGGTTGGTCCACCAATACTGCGTTTGCTTGTACGTAACTTTTAATATAACGTACAAAACAGTGGCATTCGATTCAAATATCATGGGACATTAATTTTAAATTGCCTTTATGATTAAATTTTGTTGATATCAGAATTTTGTAATAATGTATTCGTTTTATCTACAAACTACTTGACAAATAATATTGATTATATCATTATATTCTCACGACAAATAAATACCTCAGCTAACAGTTTTGTAAATTATGTGCGATTATGAAATAAGCTTTATAGTACCTGAAATATTAGTTTCTGATATTTCTATCAAAATACTAATATAATAAATTATTCTTATATAAAGCGTTTCCCAAATCTAATCTAATTTATAACTTCATGCATCATTTATAATTAATGTTTTATGGTCGTTGTAATGAAAGTAATTAATAATGAACGTTCACGTCGTTAGCCTTTACACTTTTTATATTCTATTTACAGAATCATAAAAGTATATCCACTAAAATCCAAGTATGTATGTATACTAAAAAAGGGTTATTATTTTTTTATTCTATATTGAATAAAATAAATAAAAAATAAATATAACGAATATTCATTTTCATAAAAAAAAATGTGAACAGTAAATGTATTTTAAGTAGCTGTTTACATTTTCTTTTAAGTAAGATTTAGAAACAAGTAATTATGGCTTTTATATATTAACTTTATTTCATAAGACAAGCTCATCTCGAAAATTCAGCATAGTTTTTTAAGTTTTTATGCTTTGTGGTATAAGGTTTTGAATTAAATTCAAAAATTTTATTAGGGTATTAGCAATTACAAATAAAATATAAAACCTTTACATCTATTTTAGTCGTAGTTCTCTAATAATTAATTTATTCTTTAAAATATATCTTTTTTATTACAGATTGTGGATATGCTGTTTTCATTATATTTTATTTTTATGAACATTCATCGTCATTTTATTAACTATATATTCACCAATATGAAAATAAAACGAAATTTACCTAAAATAAGTCTTGCATATCATAACTTATTTTTATCGCGTGTATGCAATCCTTAAATAACTTTAAATTTGCAAGTTCTATTAGAAGTTTTTCGCTCACCAACAATAGCTGCTATAACTAAACTTTTCTGATTAAACATTTTGCAAGTGTTGTTGACTTTAAACTTTGGCAAGATATTTAAACTTAGAAGTAAACAAGAAGAAAGTTTTCTTATCAAAATTCGTTATCAACTTATATTAAAATTATAATCTCTTTGTCTGAGTTATTATAAAAAAGATGAAATAAAATCTTTCGCTTTTACTTCTACCCTACTACTACACTAATTTCATTTCATGATCTCAGTTTACATTAAAATATATATTTTTAATATTATTTATTAAGTCAAAAATATAATGATTTAGAGACCCTGTTTTGAACTAGATAGAATATAATGTAACATAGATATTAGAAATATATATTGTTCAACAAAATAAAGTATTACATGTATAAAATAATCATAAAAAAAGTTTATTAAAAAAAATATTAAACATATTACTAGTATAAAACAAATAAATCAAGTACATATATTTTGTATTTTCTATTAAAACCTTATTGGTTTTAAAGACTGATCCAAAAGCCAATATGTATACAAATTTAATAAAGTATGGAAATGGCGCTTACAATTTTGTGTTTACTTTTTGTTTACAGATACTTGGTTACAATTTTTTGTTATGTTTTTCTTATTTTCTTCAAAAACAAGTAACTGTTACTTATTTTTGTATTTTTTAAGATAATTATTTAAAAATCCTTTAACATGAAAATAATTATAATGATAAGTAAAACAGAACACGCTAAACTATTAAAAGTTTTTGTAGTTTTGTAATTATATAATAATATTGAGAGTAAAATATAAAGAAGAACGACAAACGAAATCGAAATTCATAATTAACTAATTATAGTTAAATTATACGGAAGCTTATAAATTACATTACATTTGAAAAAACTTCCATAACTATATTAATTTTAACATTTTAAAAGACAAAGTTTAGATGTTCAAAAGAAATAACAAAAAACCTTCTGATATCATTGACATTTTAAATTATAATAACACAAAATAATTACAGTTTCTATGGTTTAATATAAAATATTAATTCATTTACAAATATTGGTCTTAATAAAAAAATATTACTATTTATTTAAGATTTCAAAAGCAGTTTGAACTCATTTTAAAAGACTCATTATAAAAATACTTGGATAATGGTATAAATTTTAATAAAGTACTAATATTACATTATCATAAAAATATTGATATATTTAATGTAGAAAAATGTACTTTTTTTTTTCAAAGAGCATATGCAAAGAAGAGATTTCAGATTGCAGTGTCAAACACACATAAAGAAATCACATGTTCAGTTTGAATTATAACTCGTTGTTCAACTAAATAAATTTTATAAGAATATAAAACAAGGCTTTGTGCATATTGTATAAGTAAACAATTAAAAATGCTGATATAATATAAAATATATACCATTATATAATGTTAATTTATTTTGTTTATGTAAATAATTAGTCTTTAAAGTATAAAGAAAAATTAACCAGAATTTTTATTTCGTACATTGATTTAATTTAAATTTTATCTACCCATAGCTGTGCGTTTGTCAACATTATCTTATATAACTAAGCTTTGTGAAGAATTTGTAGTAGAAATATTTCTAAAGTTACTAAACCTAAAATTATATCAAAAACTAATCAAAACACTAACTGATTATGTTTGTTAAAGTGACTTACTAATAAGGTTTGGCTGTGCTATTTCAGATTCTAAACTTTACATAATGTGTTTAATAAACATTTGTACTCTTGCTTTAAATAAAATAACTGAAGATGCAAGTTCAATTACAAGTTTTTCGCTTCTATTACCAAGAATAGCGGCTAGAACTAAAGTTTTATGATTAAACATTTTGAAACGAGTTTTGACTCTACCTTTTAGCGAGGAATTTAAGTTTTAGATGAAAACAAGTATTCGAATTATCTCAAAGCTTACAAATTTATCGAAATTCACAAATTGGTATCTCTATATATAAACACAACCTCATTATTATAAGTTATAAGGCATTTTTTTTTACTACTAATCAAATAATTATAATCAGATATAATGATAGCAGAGCGACTTCCATGATATTAAAATATTCTTCCTATAATGAAACACTTTTAATGTCATGTATTCCTAGGCTTTGCAATGGAATTGCTGGGAAATGTCTTCTTTGGTGGGTGCATCTAGCAGCGGTTGTTAGTTCTATGAAACAATATACACATTTGTATTCACGTGTATTCGAAACAAACAATCAACAAACAATCATATTAGGGTACAAGTTCGATAGAAACTAACAATAAAATAAAAAAATTATTTATTAAAAACTTTAAGGAAAGCTTTTAACATCAATGAATTATTTTAAGCCTAAAGATACCTACAGAGGCAATTTTCAAACCAAATCTGCCGATTTTGGTGGCTCGGATAAAATCTAAAAGACATTTCGAACCCCTGATGATTTTTTATTTCAATTTATTGAATAAAAATATATATATACTTCCTCTTAGTATTAAGCTCGCCAAGCCATGCGAGTCATTCAAACGTTGCTTAAAATTTCACGATTTAAACTTATAGTATGTTAGTCGTTTTTTATATTTTAATGTTTCTATGTTTATGTGTATTTAAGTATGGATGTTTATTATATGTATCATTTATATATATGTGTATATGTGAATATTTTATATATATTTATGTAGGTTTATATGTATGATTGCGCTATGTTTTTTTCCTTTCTATGTTTCTGTTTAAGCACACCCACATTATGTTTTTCTTATATATTTTTCCTACTTCTGATTGGTTGCCTGGAAGAGAGTGCTCTTTAGCCGTAAGGTCGCCAAATTTGTACCATTTTGTTATTTATGTTTTTTTAATGTTTATATTTTTCTATGATCCGGGTGTACAATAAAGTATATTATTATTATTATTATTATAGGGCAGATTTGTATATTTGTAGATCTTTAACATCTTTGAAGCTCTGGTATGTTGTAAAAAACACAACTCAACACAAAACCATGAAATATGCAATTAAATAAAGAATAAATGGAATTTTCAAAAAATAAGCGATTTAAAATATAATACTTGTTTAATTTTTAAGTACTTATGGTGGTTAAATTTTTAAAAAACGCTGATCAGAAACATAACAAGAAGGTGGGTATAGGTAGGTTTAATAACAGATTCAGGACTTTCGAAAATATAAATACATTTTAAGATACAAATCTAACAAATAAAGCTTAGAAAATTGTAGTAATTGTAAAGAGAGATGACAAAAAAATATGTGATAATGTAAATTATTATAAAGAATGTTTAATATTTTTGTGTTTGTATATTCGTAATTACTTTTGTAGCCAAGTCCACGTTTTAAATTTATGTTTTCTTTCCAAAGGTTACCTGGAAGAGATTGCTTTTTAGCGATAAGGTCGCCTTTTGCACTTGCTTTCTTTTTTGTGTATTTTTATGTATTTTTATGTTACCATTTTAGTACAATAAAGAATATTGATTTGAATTGAATTTAAAAAAAAAATATTGTACTTTGACTGTCATCAAACTCATCAAAACTCACAAAACACATCAAATTTATTATCACGAATAAATATGACGAGAAGACATAAAAACTTGTTCGAGCTCTTACAATAATTAACAATGTTTACAACAAAACATAGATGATGATAAAAAATTTATGATTTTTTATAAATTGTCAGATAGACATACATAGTGGTTCGAATTTTTTATCGAACTCTAATCAACTATTTTGTAATGTAATGTAATGTGATATTAGGCAAATTTGATTAAACTGTTTTTTAATAAAATTATTTATTTTTTAGCTATCGTCTTGTTTTATATTGACAAAATATAAAACTGACAATTCTCTGTATTATTCATTTTACATAAAATTTATTTCGCTTTGTCAATAAACAGTTAATTGCTTTTTTATAATTGCCTCTGTCAGTATACTCGTATTAATTAAATGATTTAATAATAAGAGTGTCCTTTATATTTCACTTATATTACATACTTATATAGTAATAAACATAATTTATTTTTAAAACACGTTCAACTTCAAATCAACATAAAACAGTAGGAAAACAGTGAAGTAGGTTGAAACCGCTGTGTGATATCGTGCACTTTATAAAAATTCGCTATAAATTGAAAACAGTACCGAGAATATATTCGGAACATATATTCAGATCATCTCCAGTCGGTTGTTTGTTATTTTTCAATGCCAGTAAGACTTTTCAGGATTAACTTTTGACAACTAGAAAAATGCAATTTTATTATTTCATTCAAGTTAAAAATTATAAATTGTACACTACTAGCAATCAGGAACCCACCGTAACAAGTTATGTCTCATAAATTATAAATTTACTTATAGACCAACCAAAATTTGAGAAAGTGAAAAAATATAAAAGTTCATTTAAATAGTAAAGCATTAGAGCTATTAGAGGTAACAGCGGAGCGTAAAGGGTAACCATTTAAGAAGAGTCAAGAAATAGGTTTAGTTTTATGTTTAGGAATTATAATTAGTTATAGGTAAAAGATAAAATTGATGCAAATATTTTGCCGCTCGAACTTATTAAGCTATTCTTCACTTACACCTGGATAACAAGAACCTACATAATTTTAAATTCGATATTAAAATTACACGATTGTACCAACGAGATTTAATTCCGATTATATTATTATTAACGAGATTGTCTTTGTTGGCAACAGATGTTTCCAACGTTTTAAGGAACCGAGAGTAGCGAATGTTTTTTAACACAACTCCTTAAATTGCACCAGCCTATTTTCTATTAGGACAAGGTAATTGCGAGAAGCTAACGTTGACTTGTCAAAGTATACGGCAGGTAAGAAATTGCCGGTATTAGACCGCTGCGTTCTACTCGTGAACAGGTGCTGCCTACGATGACTGGTTGTCTTGCAAGCAAAATGTCAATGATAATTGAATTAAATCTTTAGGCATTCATATCGAATTGATTTTTATGGCTCCAAACGTTCGTAAAATATAATCAATGTTTTGGCGTTTCTAAAACAGTGATCACAATAAAAAAACACCCATGTGATGTGAATGTGAAAATATATTTAAAATAATCGTAAAATAGATCGGTATCAACGCCATAATTTTCCTCTGAAGCTCTCTTCAGGGAAAAGTTATGTTGCGTAGTGGTATGTAATAAAGATACACATAAAGATTACGGAACACTTGATTTAGAACAATGCTAAGACTTATGTCCCCCTACATCAGTCTTCTCTTTATTTTTTTTCATTTCCTAATTGTTGCTTATGCAGTAACGCAATGCAATTGTTTTTATTGTTATTAAGATAGATAAGACAGATGATAATATCAGAAAGTGGTTCAAGTTTTCGTAAGATAAATGCATATATTTTATAAGAAACTATATTTTGTAGCAAGTTGTTACTAACGAGGTGTGCGAAGCCTTATCGATGGAGTCGTCACGGTGATGACAAAAGGTGATCACCTTTCTTGTGCAATCTTGAAACGATACTTTCCGCAATATCCAGCAGCCCCGTGACTGAGTTGATCCAAACAAAGCTATCAGTAATGTTATTATAAAGACAATATTTAATTGTATGCAACTGAACATATTTAGCCAGTGAATTGTAATAATAGAACATCATTCATTCATTATATGAAAATCATGTTCTTACAAAAATAATATAAAGAAGGTTGAGGAAATATTCAATCCGAGATCTAAAGTAATCAGTAGCGAATTTCAAAGAAATGTAATAATATCATGGAAATTGCCTTGGCGTGTCACATGTTGATTTCAGGCATTATTATTTATATCAATATTTTATTGAAAATAATTTTTCTTGCAAATATTTTTAAAGAGGCAGCTTCTAGTTTTAATATACGTAACTCATATTTTTTATTTCAAAAAGATAGATTAGATGTGGAAATATATCAATATTAATTGCGTCATAGGGTCGTTTTAAAAAAACATATCAAACAGACAACCTTGGCAGTATTGCGTCGTTGCCCTGCATATCTAAATATACTATTCTCATACACTTATGTATTTTACTTTTATTTTTTTATTTTATATCACCTTCTCGTACAGTCTAAGTCTATACATATATATATAACTTAGACTTAGTTTGTAAGTTGTAACTCACAAAAAATAATACATTGTTATGTTAGACACTGCTGTGTATAATTACAGAGCTACTAAAGACTGCAAAACAATATTGATAATTATAACTTTAAACTCAATCGATAAATGAATACTAAATAATACTGTTAACAGTTATGTATATTATGTGATATTAAAGAAGTTTAACTTTGAAAAACAAAAGATATTAACAAAAAATTTTTTTTTTTTTTTTTTTTGTTTACTTCTAGGTTTAAATATCTTGGCTCCATGCCGGCGCCTATATGCCGGCATCGTGAGGAGCATGGCCCTATACGGTGCTCCCATATGGTCGGAGTCCCTCACCGCTCACTCAAGGACCCTGTTGCGAAGAACGCAAAGGGTCCTAGCGGTGAGGATGATCAGGGGGTACCGTACGGTGTCCTTCACGGCGGCTACACTCCTGGCGAGCGATCCGCCCTGGGAGCTACAGGCGGAGGTGCTCGCAGCCGTGTACTGGCACCGGGCAGAAGCCTTGGCCACGGGGGTAAGGCCCGAGGTGGCGCGAATCAGGGCTCTAGCTCACCGAGCCCTGATGCGACGGTGGAACAGGGACTTAGAGTCCCCTGCCGCCGGTCTGATCACAGTGGAGGCGGTCCGCCCTCACTTCAACCACTGGATCAATCGGCGGCACGGAACGCTTACGTTCCGTCTTGTGCAGGTGCTGACCGGGCATGGTTGCTTCGGTGGGTACCTGCACAGGATAGCACGAAGGGAGGCGACCCCCTCCTGCCATCACTGTGACGAGTCCGTCGACTCGGCTCGTCACACCTTGGCGGAATGCGCCGCCTGGGACCACCAGCGCACTGAGCTGGTGGGCGTGATTGGCAGGGACCTCTCGCTGCCGCGCGTTATCAGCGCGATGGTCAGCAGTGAGAGGTGCTGGGTCGCAATGGCCTCCTTCTGTGAGCAAGTCATAGCCGCAAAGGAGGCCGCGGAGCGGGTCAGGGAGTCAGCCTCGTCCACTGACCCGCTCCGTCGGGGAAGACTGGGTAGAAGGAGGCGGGAATACGCCCGCCGCTTCCTTCCCCAGTTGTAGGCCTGGTGAGGGGGGAGGGTGACCCCTCTCACCTAACATAGGCCTGCGATGGGAGGGTGCTCTACGTTGCTCGGGGCACCCTCATTCGGGGGGTCTCGCCGGGGCGTCACGGTGTGTGCTAACGCGATCCCGTGACGTCCCATTACGGCAAAGAGGGCAACCGTTGGTTTTTTAGTGGGTAGCCTTAAAAATGGCAGCATCCTCTATGCTGTCGGGTAGTCCCACATAACCCCCCGGCCGTCACCCCCCTGGGCCGACGGGGTACCCGTAACGGGTTTTTCCAACGGAAAAAAAAAAAAATAAATAAATAAATAAAAAAAATAAAAAAAGGTTTAAATATCTTTCCAAAGTCATATGCAAAATGACACGACTGGCAAAATGTTTAATTATAAAACTTTAGTTGTAACAGTAATTATTGGAGAGCGAAAAACTTGTAATGGAACTTGCAGATTCAGTTTTATTTAAGAAATGCATGCACACGATAAAGATAAATTGTGATACACAAGAAATAATCTGAAAAAACTTCATTTCATTTGAAGTTGATTAGTTCTTTATTAAATAATTACTTGTTTGTGAATCATAATCTTTATAACTTGCTCTACAAATTCTTAATGAAACTAATATTTAATAATATTAGTAAGTATTGTTATTTAAATCAGAACACGTGCTAATTTACTGGAAACGCTTTTGTGATTTTGTAAATGTAATGTTATATAAAGCGTAAACACAAAGGAAGTAAACGTTCATTATAAATTACTTCCATGTAAATGATGTATACGGTTATAATTATAATTATAATCTGAGAATATTAGTTCAATTTATTAGAAATACTTAAAATAAGTATTTATACAAGTTATAAATAATATTTAAAGAATATATTAAAAGCTGAAATTCATTTGCAAATAATTAAACGTACTCCAGATATTCTGTTCTGGATATTCTAAGCTTAAAGATTAAATTTATGAACTAATAAATTATACAAAAAAAAAATTACGCATTTTTAAATAGATAGATAGATAGATAGATAAGCACTTTATTGCATATTAGACAATACAAAAATAAAAAATAAAATAAAAAAAAAAAAGGAAAAACTTACAATATTAAATGAAACACGAACACGAGAAACAGAATAATATGAAAAGGCGGTCTTATTGCTAAAAGTAATCTCTAATAGATTTCAACTCGTAGGAAATCCTAAATAATCGCTATGTATATTCAATATATATTATATAAGTATAAAACTATTACTAGTTGGAATTATATTTAATATAGAAAAATAAACTTACTCAGTATTTCTTTAACCTTTCTACAAGAGTAGTTTATAATACTCTCTGTTAGTGTAATCAAAATAACGCTCATAAATGTTGTAAATATTCTAAAAAATATATTATTTAGTTTCTATGCACTTGTTTATGCTAGTTAAATATGTGTTGTATGTTAGAGTATATATACACTATCTGATACCTTCGATTTTGCCTATATAGGGACGGCCACAGTAATCAACTATTTAATATAATGTCCAATTTTGAATAAAGGTAATCTACTACTACTAGGTAAATTGTATTCTTCAATAAGTTGTCAAAAATCAATATTGTAAAGTCTCCGAACAGCTTTGGAAAATCCTTTGAGAAATGAAAAATACCAAACAACTGACTGGAGTTGATCTGAACACGTCATGCTACAAGTATATTCTCGATACTGTTTTCAATTTATAGATAACTCTTTATGGGTGCAGGAAATTACACAGACCAGTTTAAATTTACTACATTAATATTTTATAAAGAATTGAAGACGAACGTGTTTGAAGGCAAAATTATATTTATTATATTTATTGTATGTTCACGACATAAGTGCAATATAAGCTTATCACCGTTAAATATATTTATAATAAATTTCAATCTTAAACAGTATAGTCAAGATAAAACTTTTGACATTTTTCTGAAATACTGAAGTTGCAGAGCGAAGCTTATTTGTCATCCAATCTTGATAAAGTAAAATCATGTCAAACTATCTATTTTACTATATATGGACGTTTTAAAATCTAGGAATTTTGTCGGCGTTTATGTCGGATAATCTTAAGAGTTACGATTTTACTTGTTTACAATTCTTTTTTTATAAGTTTATAATTGTAAGGTAGTTGACTACATTAATATTCCTTCGCAAACAGAAGTTGGCAGTAAAACTTAATATTTTTGTAATATATAAAAGAAATATATATATATATATATATATATATATATATATATATATATATATAAGAGTCTGCTATTTGAAATAAATATTATAGAATTGGTACTTCAGTTTTTTAAAAGTGAATGAATTATCCTTTTTTTCATAATAACAAACATAGCTCTTAATTTTAAGACTTCATAAATAATTGTAAATAATAATAACTTAAAAAGTTATTATTGATAAATAAAAATTTTAATATTCTTAACACTACTCATTTCTCAATTGTATTTAATAATAGTAACATAAAGAAATTAAATAATAAGTAGTGTACTTTGATCTTGTTACTTTTTATTTATTAAACAATATTCAATTTACCAAATTACAAATGTTTCCTATTATCAAGACAAAATAAAACAATCAAAGAATACTTTTATTTATTATATCTCATTACAATTACTACAATTTCTATAAAATTGAATATTCTATTTTATTTTTTATGAAATAAAAATTCTCCAACAAATAAAAAATGTATATTGTTACAAATATGCTAAACATATCGTTGTTTTTTCACATAAAAGGTTGTTAATAAATCAATAAAGGTTTCACCTTCTACCTCCTATCCCAGACATCTAAAACCGCAGATCTGCTTTGAGAATGACCGGTGTAGATATTGCTTGTGTGATACAGACAATTCTTGATCAAATCGAAATAGAAAATGATAGAAACATTATTAATTTAGGTTTAAGAGTTATTCTAAAAAGTTTGAAATCAATATTATTCTTGAGTTAGTAAAATATTTTGGAGTGTCAGTTTCGTAAATAAATTCTCCTTTTAACATTTTGGAAAAGTGCGAACTTTATCTCGTTCGGGATTAAAGAAAATGTATGTTATTATTTAATTAATAATTTTTTTAATCTGTTGATAAAAATTTCATAATTTTTACAACTTTAGAATGTTTTTTGTACCTTATTATTTGTTCTGTTTCAAATTTTACTACGCTGTTGCATAGAAGTTACAACATTTACGATTTTAGTTGAATGGATTCTTGAGAATATGAATATTTGTTTGCAACTAAAACTTAAATTCTTCTCTAAAGGTATAGTCAAAACTCGTTTCAAAATCTTTAATAATAAAAGTTTATTTCTAGCCGCTATTGTTGGTAATAGAAGCGAAAAACTTGTAATTTAACTTGCATCTTCAGTTATTTTATTTAAAACAAAAATAAAAATGTTATAGCACATTCGAAATCTGAATATAGCCAAAACTATACTTATGAGTAACTTTGATTATGATTATCATATTTTTTTAGATTCGGTAATTAAAACAACATATGGAGAATACGTTATATGATATTCTTTGTAAACAAAAATGGTCTTAAAAATAAAATTTTGTACTTTTAAAAATAAGTAACTTATACAATATTAAGTCTTAAAATAATATTTTTAAGTTAATAAAGATTCTGTGATTTGATGCAGGATAAATGCCGGACTGACTACACTGATACCGACACTGCGATAGTTTCGTGGCCTTATTATACTAAATGTAGTGGTTTCTTTTAATAAAACGTAAGTAGCATATCTATTTAAGTATAACAACATACAACAGAAAATTGTAAATAGAATATATATATATTATATATAGAATATGTATAATATACCCATTTTTACCTTGCTCAAACTTGCCCAAAAGACATTTTTAAACTAATTCGCTCTTTTCTTTAACTGGACAATTAATTTAATTAAAAAAATGTACAGTTATTCACGTTTTCTTCGCGTTCACTAACAGAGAGGATTATAAACTGCTGTTGCAGAAAGAAGTATTCATTAAGTTCATTTTCTTTATTAAATATAAAAGAATACTATGATACTGTTTCCTCATATTTTTAGAAAAATGTTACGTTATGTTGTTTTATAATAAAATTATTGTGGTTGTTTTATGCGATACACATACGAAATACAGTTAAATAATTTCTTATAATCTTGACCATTGAATAGAACTCTCAGTATTTCTAAATCAAGTTCATTAATTTATGGCTTATAAATTACAGCTTTTGATATATTTGTATTTAACATAATTAAAATATTATATACTTTGTCATAACTTTATGAAAATATTATTTTTAATATATCTAAAAATTTAAACTACTCAATATAATCATAAAACTACAACTGTCTATATTATTCCACTATAAATAATTAACAATGAACGTCTACTTCATTAGGAATGTAATATTATATGAAGCATAAGGACTAATCCTTATGCTTCATATAATATTACATTTAAAAAATTACAAAACCGTTTTAGTAAATTAAAACGTGTTCTGATTTAAATATCAATGTAATTTTTTAAATTTTATTATACATTTTCTTTTTTTAATATGTTTTTTTTTATGAATAATTTTATTATTATCATTTTATTGTTTAGACAATAGTCTGTTTATAAAAGTTTCAATAAATTTAATTTGGAATTAGTTACAGTTATAATAAAATAACTTTGTTGTATTATATTCCATACACATACTGTATATTCATTATCACAATATTTATAAGTAGGACTTTGAACGGCTATCAATTTTATATGTAGAAACCACCTTTACCATTTTACTCTGAATGGTAAATAAAAGATTAACCGCTGCGTGTGTTTCAGGCTTTCAGTACTTAAAACGATTTAAAATTTTATAAACGACTCTTATTCAAATGTTTTATTTTCCTGCTCTTTGTATGGAATACATGATATTTAATTAAAGTTAACGAGTTTAATCTTCATTAACATTAAATAAAATGAATATACGTATTCATTTCTAAGTATATTTATTTCAAATGAAGAAAATTAAAAATGTTTCAAAGGAGTGATTATCCATTTATTTCTAGCCCTATGGTTTTGGTATTAAACGATGTTTATTTTCATAAATTAGAGCATATTAGTTCTACAATTTGGTCAAGTAGTTTTTTTTATTGATAACCGCTTAATCCCGATTTATAAAAAATAGTAATGGATTGGGGTGGTCGTGGTTACCCATCGACGAGTGTTAATGTCAATAAGTAGCTAGTAAAAGTCTAGTAGCTAGTAAAAAACGTATAGTATCAAATTAATAAATAATTAAATGATAGAAAGCACATTATTAAAAAAAATAAATTTAAAAAATTTTTCTTAAACATTAAGTTAATGTTATCGCACTCTTTACCGCTTCTTACATAGTTAAACACTTGTACATATTTCATAATATATATTTCTTTTTTAATGCGAATTCTTTCGTAAAAAAAACATTGAATATAAAATGAAAGTAATTATAACGATAAAAACAAAAATCAGAAATCGTGCTAATTTACTGAAAACGCTTTACGTTAATATTATATTATATACAGCGTATTGGCTTACAAAGTAGACGTTCATTATTTATTACCTCTGTTTAAATGTTCTATAAGTTGTTCTTTGATTAGATTTTAAAACTACTTTTAATAGCTTCAAAATAGAACCTAATTCTTTGAACTAGTCGACAAACTAGTTGACCAACTAGTTTACCAACTATTTTACCAACTAGTTGACCAACTAGTTTACCAACTAGTTGACCAACTAATTTACCAACTAGTCGACAAACTAGTTGACCAACTAGTTGACAAACTAGTTGACCAACTAGTTTACCAACTAGTTGACCAACTAATTTACCAACTAGTTGACAAACTAGTTGACCAACTAGTTTACCAACTAATTGATCAACTAGTGTACCAACTAGTCGAGTAACTAGTCTACCAACTAGTCTACTAACTAGTCCACCAAACTTGTCAAGAAAAACTAGAACCTACCTACTTAAGACTAAATTACCAACTACTAAATTACCAACGGTAGTCCTAATCCCCTTAGTGGGACGACAAGGAAACTATTGTAGTAGATATAATTAATACTATCACACCCTCGTATTTTTGAATACGCTTTCTTTGCTATTTTGATATTGATTAAGCCAAGGGCTGTTTGAAGAACTAAACGGACTTCATAATTCGGGCATCTGTTTTATTTTTGGCTTGCACATGAAATTTGGTCTTGTTTTTATATATGACAATAAGTTAGAGTGGTTTCCCATTTCTATTCACCAGAATATGCATCTGGTAACACTTAACACTTGGCGATAAAAAAATGTCCGTTTTACCTTTAGAAACGCCTTTTATATTTATAATAACAATATTTCTATAAGAATCGACGTAAGCGCTCTTGTTCCACTGTAATTCCTACAAATGCCAAGATAAAATAAAAAAAAATATCGTAAATCTTTTTCTGTTGGTTTCAATTCAAAAATAAAGTTAATTGCAAATTACTCTTAATCCACATTCAAAATCTATCTATAGAAAGTTGGGCATTTGATAACTAACTGGTCCAAATTTGGTTAATATAGCTTAAACGGTGTAACAGCAGATAGCGAACATTAGAAAGTTTATGATCTATTTTTAAACTTAATTATTAGTTTTCATTAACATTTTTGTCCGAAAAACCCGTTATGTTTATAAAGTAGGCCAAGAAACTGAAAGTCGGAAGTTATTTATGTAGACACTAAGAGTATACTGCCTAAATAGCTCCCAGCCTTTGGTTTAATGAATAACGCTTCTATTTTTAAAACTATCCACTAAAAAGGTTGGTTACACTCATCACCTTCGTGGGGTGTACGAAGGCGTATCGAAAAAACCTCAATATGAAAAAATCATAACCCTTCAAGGATCACTTTGTTTTCCGTTTGTCTGCTCCTCTTTTTGTCAAGACCCTTAATATCCCTAACACGTGGAGATACCAAGCTGAAAGCCATACATATACTCAAATTTTATTTGAAATTGATACGATACTTCTTGTAACCTAAATCTATGATATTTGACATTTAATATCGTTTAGTAAGAGACGTTTAAAGAAAAATCAGATAAAATACTATATATTTATTATTTATTCTTAAAAAATATATATAGTCATCAAACAAGCTTATGGGGGGTTTAAATTTTAAATTGAAACTTACTAATTCAAATAAAGTATCATAAATAAAGATCATATTTTAAAAACTATTTTCTTTATATTTTCGACTCATAAATTCTTATTTATTAAATAAAATACAATAAATACGAAAATAAAAAAGTCACAGCAAAAGTTAAGCGAATAAAAAACTAAACAAATTATACAATAGCTAACAAGCTAAGGTATAATTGTTTAAGCTTATTAATTGATAAATTGTCTAACATATTTCAATGGCTAACACCATACATATTTATTTTGTAAGTGTACTTTGAAAGGTCTGTGTAAGTAGTATATGGTATTTTGGGATAAATCTAAAAGTATAAAGTAATAAATAAATAAATAAATAAAAATATATTTTTCTCATTAGCATTATGAGTAGAAGAGTATAAAATTCGATTTGAAAATAAAATATTTTTTTATTGCTCTTAAATCTTTTATAATTAAACATTACTGATATCATAAAAATTTTATAAAAAAGGCTATCTTATACAATTCGACATTTATTACCAAGAATAAGACAATCCAGATACCTATAATTATGAAATATTGTATAATCTGCTCAATATCATAAAACAAACGTACTACTTTTTGCAGTATTACTACTATATTATTTCAAAAACTTTCTTCTAAAGTACTGTTAACGTCGCTTTCAATCGAAACAATCTATTAAACATGGCCTTAAATAAACTAGGAGAAATAGGAGTGGAAAAAAAACAAGAAGCAGGTTTAATTATAAACCTGCTTCTTGTTTGAGTATTAACTCTAAAATATTAAACGCCTGCCTAGTACCTTTTTTACAAAGCTGGTTCCATTAATAACATTGCACGCTACTGGCGGAAACTTACTTCTTGAAATTAATTTAAGCGAAAAGACTCACAGTAAAAAGCAATTATTAGCCATATCGAGTGACGATCTAGGATTGTCGAATAAAGTAAGAATTCTCAGGTCCTTGTAAATATGTGGGTACGGTATTGGCGTAATTAACTGTTCTAGACTTCTTCTGGTATCTTGAGTTCTATACACATAATTACACGAACACATCCACACAATGCAATGTGTCCCAATCTGGTAGCTATAAATTTAAAATAACTCTGATTACCCACCCCACAAAATAGAATCTACGAACACACAATAACTACAGTTACGATCCCTTACTTAATCGTCAGATTATGACTGTGACTCTATTGTTATATTTAATAAAAATAAATGAATGAATACATTAGAAATGTATCCATCAAGCTTCTTTTCAACTCTTGTTAATCAACTTAATCTTTTGGAACTGTGCAATTTTACTTTTTATAAGTGCTAATGACCGTCTATCCGAAATATAAACTGATTTTGACTTTGAAATAATTTCTATTTGCTATTATTTTTTTAGACCTATTAAAATATTACTCAAAGCAATAAATTTATCATAAATCAACTGGTAACTGAATGTAGCTTATGATAGAAGGGACAGGACAAGTGCTCACAAATATTTTAATCTCCGGAGAGACTGTATTGAGGTTTTGGATTACAAGGATGTATCTATTTTGTAGACTCGTGTTTTTCTTTAAAGGGTAGTCAGCATATCGCCTCAAATGAATGGTATTTGGGTAAATATTGGGTAATGGAATGAGAAAAAACATGTTAATATATTAAAAAAAACATCGCAAATAGTATTTTTATTTGATATTTAGTAAAATTAATAAATATAATAAGTTTTGTAGGTACTAAATATAGTACATATTAAATGATTATGAATACGTCATTTAGGTGTTCTACTGTTGTAGATGTGTAGGAATTTCGGTATAATTAATTCATTAAAAAAACGTTCCACATGAGACGGAGAAAAAAAAAGTATTAAAAAGTGAAACACTTTAGGGAACTAGGCGAATCAAATAATTAAAATAGGTTATAAATGTAAATTATATATTTTAATATTAGTATCGCGACATTATTTTGATGGTAAATATCATGTCAGTAAAGAATTTCCCTTTTAAAAGATATATTGGTTTATTGGTTTGTACACAGATAAATTAGTTGGTTTTGTAACTCGCAATGTGCTTTAGACTTAATGTAATTAATTCTGAATAGTTTGAACTTGCATTAGGAGACTACAAAATACAGACAAAATGTCTGTCGTTTGTGGGTTCGAAGTGTAATTAGAATTTCTATTTAAACTTCTGTCTATATTTAACTATCGATTCCTTTTAAGCTTTTGTTTAACTATTTCTTATTTAGTTTTAATACAAAAGACTTTGAAGTGTTTTCAATATTGTTTTGAAAGAATTAGTATCTTTCTTATTAATATTGAAATTTTTTTTATAATCGGGGTTTTAAGCTTAAAACGTTTTTCATTTTTATTTAAAATAAAAAAGTGTTATTGATTTTATTTTATTTACAATTTATTATATTATTTCAATAAAACTATTTTACGGATATAACTCGCGTTTATTTTTAAATTTTTTAATTTAACCCGACGTTTTGAATGCTTTGCAGCAAATTTGTTTGCGGTAAGACGACAGACACACAAACACGATCATCTCGTCTTACCACAAACACGTTTGCTGTAAAATAGTTTTAGTGAAATGTGTAGTACTCGTGTAAATCTTAGAAATTATTATTATATTATTCTTGTATATTATAAATATGTTTAGTTTTCTCATATTTAAATAACGAAATATTATGGGAAACTATGATGTAATGGCCCGCCGTCCTTATCGTTTAATGAAGTTAAGGGAGATATTAGTAATTTCTCAGTTCTTCAGACCTCACACCATTGTTTTCAAATATAATTTATAATTATTTCATGAGTGTATATAATGTAAGTTATTTTATTTATTTTGCACTATATTTGTAAGACGCATACCAACTTCATGAAATTTCTGATCTCTATTTCGTTTCTTGAATTATTCGTTCACAAGAATTAGGTCAAAGGCAACTTCAGCGGCATTGCGCAGTTATTCTGATATCGACACCCTTGTGTTTGTAGAATGTTATGAAGATTGTAATCACTCGAGTATTGAGCGCACAATATCCTGAACGCCACGTTCGCGATGTTCCGTACGAGATAACAATGCAATGAAGAATAAATTTTGCAGAATTCTTCTACGATAATATTGGTTGACATTAAACTTTAACTTTGTATTGAAATTTAAAACAACATATATATTTTTTTATTGTATCGTAATTTATTATAGCTGTTTATGATAGAATCGTTTGTTCGTTAGTTCAAAATTCTTAATCAGAAATCACAACCAAAAAAAAATTTCTAGAAAAAACAATTCGTTTAAATGGATGCCATTGCCTCTTTTTATATTCTTCTTTGTTGAAATCATTGAACATAATAGCTCTTTTATTATTTTTATTGGTGCTAAGGACAAACAGCAGAAAAAGTAATTACTTTGATTTTATTAAGAGAGAATACACTAATATTCTTTATTTAATGCAAAAATTAAACTGTTTCGTGGTCTTACTATTATAGAATTAATATGGTGAATTTGGCGTTCAACTATTATTTTATTTTTAGCATATTGTAAATTGTTAATTGTTATGATATAACATACTCGAAATAATAATTAAGTTATTGTTAAGTTAATTTTAAGTTTATTGCTTACTATACTATTTTTGTAAAAATAGCTGTTATAGATATCGTAAAAAGAAATTCCAATTATCTCGTTCTCGGTCTTTAGAATTTTTGTTTCTATTAAGTAATTGTTACTGTTCTCAATCAAATATTTTCATCAAATATATAGAGTTTATCCTCTACATTTATAGCTTACTTCTATAGTGCAATAACTAAGTGTACATCTAACAGTCCACCTAAAAACAAAAACGACCAGTATCTTCTAAGAAACATTAGTTATGTTCCTTTAGAATTAACTGTTCTTGTATGAAGTAAATGTAAAAATCATTTACCCTATGAAAACATTTTCTTTTAAACATACTTAAACCTTAATAAAATACTTATAATCTTTTGTTTATCGTCTTCATACTTTAAAATATATACTTTTACTTCATACTTTGAAGCTCCTTTAAAAATTTTATGTTTAATAAACTAACACAGTTTAGATATTAAATTTAATTAAATCAATTATATTACTCATTTTCTGTTTTGAACAGAACTGTCCAAGATTAAATATAAATTATTACATTTCAATTGTATAATTAACAGCAGCAGAAAAGAAACAAAATAATCATTATGAATAAGGCTTTTGAAATTCAGTGTCGGTTGTTATCCAGGTGTTTTAAGAGGTTATATTTTATGTTATGCATTCGATTTTCACATTAAAAATAATATTATTTACAGTATTTAAATAATATAGTTTCTTTGTTCTGAATATAATTATGTTTTAAACATTTTGTAGTTGTTATATAAACAATTATATTATATACATATAACATCCTTATACAGCACAGCTCTAATAGATAGAAGAACTCAATTTGAGGATAAGTATTAGTATTTCAATAAAATTAATTTCTAGAACAAAATAAATTTTACTACAAAATAATACACGAAACAGGATGTCTTTTAACTCTTTTATAGGTCTTCATCGAGTATTTTGTTTATATAAATAAAACTAGGAGCGCCATTTTTCGCCATTTTTTCCCATTGAAGTCTTTAGGATTTTAGTTTTTCCGTGATATATATACATATATATACGTGATAGATATATATATATATATATATTCAACGATATCGAATATTTCTTTTTTTTTAACTACCACCAGACTGATGTCTATCAGTGTGCAAAATTTGGAAATTCTCGGATACGCCGTTTTGATTGATGTTTGCACATAGGATGCAGAAAAATACCTCATAGAGAGCTTCGCCCGCTCCGCTCCCTTCGCTTAATAATTTGGGATTTGGTTTTTAAGTACCAATTAACAATATTTTACTTTTACATGCACTATATTAATAGACGGCAATTTTTTTATATTTTTATATATTTTATATGATGTTCCGAATTTTAATATAGTGCTCGTTGCTAAGTAGTTTCTTACACAGAACTTATATGCAAGTAATATTTAACACTTTTAATTATACAAGGTAACAAAGTTATTTAATTATTGCTGATTTAGCTTTAGACAAACCAAAAGTAAGTTTCATCAAAGTAAGTCATTTAATTACTCTCAAAGTAAGGATACAAGTAATTCAACGCTCGTCGTGACTAAAAAATGATTGCGAATATTTATCTTAATATGTTATTTTTCTTAGTTTTGAGTTTGTTAACCAATACAATATAGGTACTCAGAATGCAAGGAAGTTTGTAAATTCATTTTGTACAACTTTACAGTCTGAAGTATACTTAAGTCAAGGAGGGCTTTGTTCTTATTACAGAGCAAAGTGCAAATGCAGCAATGCTCATATGTTGAAAGCCTTCCATTCAAGTGTCGTCAAAAAGTTTTAGCTACTGTTTCTATTTTTCAGTGAAAATTTCTTTTCTTTAGTGTGTTTCAATTTTGATATCTCTCTTTAAATATCATATTTAAAATACCAAAAAGCTATAAGCAATCGTGAACTCCGACTATAGGAAAATGCTTATAGCTAATATTTTTAGAAACATTAAGAATGGGTTAATTAAATATAACAACGTTTCAATTATTATATTTAAATAATTTAGTACTTTTAAAATTAAAGTGACTCTTATACCTTAGTAGGTTTTATAATTTATCTTCGTTATCCGTATATAATAACAAATTTAAATACAGTCGTATTAAAAAACCCTCAGATAAAAATGATAAATGCATCTAATCTGTATTTCTTTATAGTTCTCCCAAAAAAAATATGCAGCAAAACCGAGAATTTAATTCTCTTTTGAAGCACGCTTAGGTACGCTCAGATAGTTGAAGCTGAACTGTCTTTGTCATAAGACTTAGGTGACATAAATCAATTCTATTACAAATTGAATTGGCTATAGACTTTGAGAGTGATGGGGGAACTATATTATACTTTATAATAGGAAGATCAACGTTTTAAATAACAACATATTGTTAACGACTTTTATTATAAGAGGAAATCTAGTTGAATGCAATTTTATATGTGAGTAACGTGAAACTCAACTCACCATTATAAGCGGGAAGCCATGTTGGTAAACACAAGATTTTTTTCGAATTTTTTATAAATAAATGTTGCCTGAACAAAAGAGCACCTGCATTGCAAAGCCAGTGTTTGATATTAGTTATAAATATGAGAACTTTTTTCTCTTTACTTTTCTGTTTTTTATTGAAACTTCGTCACCGAATTCCATTCTTCTAAATTTAATTGCTTCGATTTGGTAAAAAATAGTTATAACTACTATATAGCTATTACCTGTGACTTTATCTGATTCTAAATCTGCTCTTCGCCTTCAAAATCAGTCATATTATTCATGATCGCTTTTATTTTTTAATAAGATAAATTCAAAAATTCAATTTATGAACTTTAAAGGTGCAGTTTAGATTTTACATTTTTTTATATATTAAATTAATTTTTTATATAAAATATATTAAAAATCTTCATATAGAAAAAGAACAAAAACTCGTTAGAATTTTTCCATGTGTATGATTTTAAAGTCGACTTTAAATATAGGGAAAAAGGAATAAAATTGTTTAAAATATATTGTGAATAAACTTATAAAATAATATAAATAAACAAAACAAAAAATTAAATCAATATGCAAGACTGTGTAAGTGACGTCAATGTCATTAACAAATAACAGGTTTCATTTTAAAAGTATAGACTAACGATAAGAATACGATAAACTTGTTGCAATATCGCCATCTCATTCTAATGTTTCATAGTTTGCATATGTACGTTATGTATATGTGAAGTATATTTTTAATTAACCATTTTACCTTACGTTATATATATCTTTTTTATTTTAAAATAACTCGAACTCACTCGCTAGACATTAATGCAAAAAATTAAAATACTTCTACATAATATTAACATTAGAATTAAAGTGTACTTAAAATAGGAATCACTTGCAGTTGCAAGTGAATTTAATAGCTAAAATAATCTTATTTTTAAAATTCTTATGATTAAAATTCAAGCAATATCAATAAAAGTGATATGTCAATTAAAAGCTGATGTTTGAAAGGACGTATAAACGATCTCTAGACGGGTAAGATATCAAATAAAATATGTTAACGATAACGGAAAACAAATAATAGTACTCCATCGCAAGTAGATGTTAACTGTATTGAATGTTACGTCATAGTTTTGCATTGCCTTAAGCATAATGTTCCTGCTCCACAGGAAAATGATTGCCTTCACAAAGCTTGAATTTATTTCTGATGTAAAGGCGTCGGCATTACAACATACAACAACACAATTTCGTTGAAGTTGCAAATTTATTTTCAGGAAATATTCCTAGAAGTATAAAACCAAAAAGCTTGATCTAGATAAACCTTTAAATTTGATACAAAAATTCTTTACAATTCCATTGAGGGTTTATTAAAAAAAATAACAAAAAAGTTTTTATAAACTGCACATACGAGTATTATAGCTTTTATATTTTTATTCAATTTCATGTTAGATTTTAGTGTTACCTACATTAAACTTTAACACATTTAACATTACATTCAGTGGAATTACTGTAAAACAGTAACAATATTAAAATACAAGTTGTTTACTGTTTTAGCTAACCGTTTTCGCATTTACTTTAATTTTATATTAAAAGGAGTATTATTTACAAGTTCTTCAAATAGATTCGTTAATCTTCGTAGACGTCGACTACGTTACTACGATCAAAGAGGACCTAAGAAAGATTGGTAACTTTAGTTAAGAACTTTATTAAAACAACAGATATTGAAGATATTTAGCCAAACTCTAACAAAAAAATATTTCATAGGTACCACAAAAAGTATGATATAAAAAAACTTTCTATTTATAAAAATATCAATACAATTGATTTGATGATTATAAAAAAGTTAAACGATATTATTGAGCGAAAGGAATTACGGAGAAACGGGTATTTAATTCATCGTAATATTAAACAGCAGTCTAGTGCCTGCCTCAATTGCACGTTCTTTGCGTCATTGTCTGCAGTTGGCGTCAGATCCTCTGAGGAATCAATTTAAGAGAGATGCTGTGCACAAAAGATTTCACAGTTTACAGAAAAGTATTGTGTAGTAATTGTATTACAATATTTTAAATGTAGAGTCGATTGAACTGCGGAGATTTTATTGTCTTGTAACTTTCAAGGTCAATAATTATTTTTATATTTACAAAATATGCAAAGTAAAATAAGATGACAAATGGTATTGTGACATAAGATACAGTACACTTGCTCTCCAGGTTTTTAATCCCCGAGGATATTGTATTGGGTATTTCAGATGACAGAAGTATAGCTGTTATATAGACATATTTCCCTATAAAAGGTCGTTAGCAAGCCGTACTTAGTATCGGGTAGCAAATTACATATTTTTTATCATTTTGTACAAGCTCTATTATATTTGATAATCGAAAATAACTGATGTTATAAAACTATTCAGTTTTATAAGTTCAAATAGCCTTAATAAAATATATCTAAATTTAATATTTAACTTACACTGAAATATCACTAGCTTTTTTGTTATAAGGGTAGGGTAGTAAAAAAAAAATTAAGTTGAGTTTTCAAACTAAAACGAGCCTTCTTAAATGAAAGTCATTTATTAATTATAAAGACTACTCATTTCTTTGAGGGCTGTTAGCAAATCAGAAATAGGAACGAATGAAAAATGAATCTATCCATTACAGAAATCAGATCAAAGTCAACTTCAACGGTATTGCAGTGAATTATTCTGATATCGACACCCTTTTATTGGTAGAATGTTGTAAATTGATAGACATTCAAGTATTGAGCGCATTAAGCGAACTCTGTGAACGGCATCCTCAACAAATTTCGTTGATTTAAATATTCAGTCTATTGTATCTTTATTGATGTAATTCAATTGATAGGTAAGTATGATCACCTCTATGCTAGTAGACGGGATTTGTGAAAAGTTTTATTATTCATGTATTTTTTTTAATCTTTAACAATATTCACATTATCCAATTGAAAAATGTCAGTATATATTGGTGTATATAGACAAAGTTATCTATTATGTTTTAGATAAAACACATCTTAGTATTATATAACTACACTTTCGCAACTGCCTTTAAGATATGTACCTATACGGATACTTCTAAAGTTCAACAAAGGTTATCAACCCATGTTTATGTTATACGTTCATTGACGCGGTTTGCCCTCGGGAGTACAATTTTACTCGATATTTAAGTTTTAATAAAATTTATTTTCTTTAATTAAAAATTCAATTATAGATGTCATGAAACATATACATAGGATATCGTTTTATATGAATATTAATATCTTCCTAGAAATATTTATTTTTCGCTTACTATTATTCATTTTGGTAAAGCTCAATTACCTAAAGCTTAAGAATAAAGTGCGGGTTTAGGTAAAGGTCAAAATTTCTTAGAAAATTACGAAGGATCCTTTTTGATTACGTTCTAGTCGAGAAGTCAAAAAGAAACAACTTTATTTAAATAAGAATAAAATGAACTTTTTTTTAAAGAGCTATATAATATTAAGAAGTTACATTGTAATAAATTTTATAACTTACATATGCGGTGGTTAAAAACCCAAAAGTTTTTTTTTTTGACAAATTAAAATGTTTTAACCATAATGATGTTATATGTAAGAAAGATATGGCACTAGCGCACAACAAAATTGTTATAGACAAATTGAGGTAAATGTTGTAATAAGGTTTAGTTGGCTTATGGCAACGTATTTATTTGTTTAAATTGAAATCAGCATTGGTATTTCGAACGAAATGTCGTAAGTTCTTAGTCAAAATGTTTGCATTGTAATCTCAATGCTTGAGTGATTTCCAATTTACAAAATTCTACCACCAACACGGCTTTTGCTCTGCTGGTGAAGTTCAGTTTTGACTGTTTATTTTAAAGGAATGATGATGGATGAAAAAATATGATTTATGTAATTTTGAATAGGAACTATTTTCTTTTAATATTTTAAAGATAATTATGAACTGTTTGGTATAAGTAATCTTTGTGATTAATAAATGACTTTTATTTTAATAGGGTTCGAGTATAACGATAATTATATACTTTTTTTATTCTTAACTTTTGTAAGTGCCAATTATTTGTTTCATTCATTTAAATAATTATTTGTTCTTTAATTAATTAAAAAAAATATATAAAAGGGCTTGATATTGTGAATTAAATATTACTAAAGCGCAGCTCATTCTGTAAAACAATTTTAATTAAAATTCCTATCCGTTACGATAATTGGTTTAATTTACTATAAGTGTTTGATTTGGTTTTAAATGCCTGTATTTTAATTAAAACCTACTTATTATTTTGCATCAAAAATTTAATTATATTTTTATCACCCTAATCATACAATTAAAATAAATAAAATAATCGAATGAAATTTTCGATTTTTGTTCGATGTTTTGTTCGATGTTCGATGTTTCGATGTTTGTCTTTCGTTCAGGCACGTCCGTGTTTTACCTAGTCACCAATTGTAGATACACAAAAGGTTTAATTGTTTTAAGATTTAGTTCGATCTAGCTTGGTATATCGAACGTCAATATAACACTTTGTATCATATAATAAAAATCAAAGAAAAAACTAAAACCTAACTATGCAACAGCCACCTGCATACAGTACATCTATGGACTACTACTAGCAGATGCCGACTTCAATCATATACATAATAAACAATAATAAAAATTATGTGGGTATGTTTGATTTATCCAAATAATTACTATCTGGAGATTCAAGGTCTAGCCAAGAGCTTGGTACCGTCCCAATTTAATGGAGGAGCAATAGTTCTGTCATCATTAAGACTCGGTGGTACAAGCCACATTGTGAGGGTGAATTCGTTTCCAGAAAACGTGACTGTTGGCCTATCCTTACAAAATTAACTCTATCCAAGTGCCGCTATTACAAATCAGCTTACGGCATTGTGTTGCCCTCCTACTAAGCAATCAATTGACGAACATTCATTAAAACAATATTTTAATAAAAATTATGAACTGATATTATGAAAAACATAATATTTATTTAATCAAAGTTTTTCTATAAAAATTTTTAAACTAAAAAGTTAAAGTATAAATACAGTAAATTTTTCATATTTCAAATAAATTATCGTTGTTAATTGTCGAAAGTAAAATTATGCTGAATCTTAATTTTATTTACCTAAAATTTTGTTTTTCTTTTTTATCATGGCAATGTTCATAATAAAACATTTCAAATTGAATTGAATTTGAGAATTAACAAGAAAGTACAAACAACATGAAGTGACTAGTCAGCAGTGAATAGCACTAATGTTGCGAGAACGTGCACCCCAATGCAGATACTTAAATGCTCTTGTGAATAACAAGTACGTTTATTTAGATAATTTCCTTTTAAAGATTTTGAAATACGTAAAAAAATACAATATTAAAATATGTCATGAATTAATAAATTTTGAATTTCATTACATTCTTCTACGAATAAAGTTAGTTAAGAAATTTATTTATTAAAAAGGTTACATGTTAATTTTTTTTTTTTTATATAGTTATTACTATTAAAAAAAAGAAATTAATACTAAACAATTATATTACGTCAATATTTTCATAGCAAAAGGTATTATAACGTCAGAAACAGTCAAGCGCTATTTTAATCCCTGTAGAGACTGTGTGAGGTATTTCAGCTGACAAGGGTATATCTGTTTCCCGCTTAGGGGTCGTTTACACGCCCTTTCAAATATCAGCTACCAAGTGACATATCGCTTTTGAGTAAGATATAAGTAATAGAGTTACAAGCTGGAAACTAAAATAATTCTATTGCTTGAATAAAAAAGTTTAGTTTAGCTTCAGTGCTTCTTTTTTTAAGTACACTTTAATTAAAATTGCAATATTTTTAATATGTATTGTACCAATACTGAAGTTCTGAATTTAAAATTTGAAGTTCTTAAATTAGATTTAAAGAATTTATCTTCTGACTCCAACTTTTACTTCTTATTGGAGTTGGAAGGGGAAGAGGAAGGAACAGATAAAGTCAGTCGCAAAAACTAGTTATAAAAAATAAAAATGAAAAAGTAAGAAGAAAACAACATTATTAATATCAATAATTTCTAATATCCAACACTGGCTTTGCCATGCAGATGCTCTTTTGTTCAAGGACCATACAGTAATAAAAAAATCTTTTGTGTATTTCAACGTAGCTTTACGTTTATTGTGGTAAGTGGGATGAGTTTCATTATACTTTCATTTAAAATCGTATTCAACAAAATTTCTATTTCTGATAAAAGTCGTAAATAATTTAATTTAAGCACGCTATCATTGTAATCATAGGATGTGGATATTTAGAATGTCTATCTTATTATTATTAAGTATAATATAATTCCCGTGTCACTGTCAAAGACTATAGTAAATTCAATATGAAATATTACGATTATATACGAAACAATAATATACGAAATTAGATTTACGTTACCCACTTTCAAGGATTCAATTTCTGAGTGTTCACGTTAGCTCTTCATACTCCACAAGATAATTTCTAGTAAATTTGCGGGTTCGCTTCGTCCTATTAAAGTAGGAGCGTGAACCAGACCTAAATTTTGACTCGCTGCGCTTGTAAAATCTCGGTATGTGTTAGCATGTTGGGGAAAGCGAATTGCAAACAGCACCGAAGTTACATTTACGAAACGCGGACGCATTCTGTCCTCAATTTTTTTTTTCAATAATTATAGGACTACACTTATAATCTCGAAAATATTATTTAGTAATTTACGAGTATAACCTGGGAAGTACAGTCTGATAGAGAAGCCAATGTTGAGTTATAAACTTGAGACAGTTCCCGCATGGAGTAATGGAAAACTCATTACATTCAACGCAACCAATATGCAGGCGTGTTTGTTTACCCCGAAGAACCTATTCACTTTAGCATCTACTTACAGAAAGTTTCTTTTCAATACAGTGAACGCCTTCAGATGTTAGGAATAAAGATTTCAGCGAACCGCAACTTTAGTCATTGCATTGCATCCAGCGCTACAGCAGCTGCAAGAAAGCCTTGTATTCTTGCAAAGGTCCAACATTACTTTGCACCAGGACAGCTTCTAACATTATAAATTAAGCACAGATCCATTTATGTGTGTATAAAATTAATTATATGAAATGATTTTCGACGTTTTATAATTGCGATAGATAACAATATTTTCTTGAATGTTGAATTAAAAATAAATTAAATATAAAAAACAAGTATTTGTGTAGATTTGTCATAATTAATATCGATTAATATCTGACAGTCACCACTTACGCTGAAACCAAAAAAAAATATTGAACTACAATACCTAGCAAAGAAAACAATTCTAGAGATTGTATGATAAAATAATATTACAAGTTAAGAAATGTTCATATTATTTAATTAGGTAAAAGTAACAGAGAATTTGGAATATATTATATTATTATTATATATAATATAGAACAGCTATATAGAAAGAAACCTATGTAGAAAGATTCAATTTCTGTTATGATATTGCAACTTATTTTTATTTTTATATCCATTGTTGACTGTTTATTATTTAACGGGTCCATAAACATCCATCAGTGTATAGTTACTATTATAAAAATCAGAAGAAAACTGTTATTGGCTTTATGTTTGTATATGTTGTAAACTTATCATATGATTGTTAATTTGCTGTTGTTTTCTCAATAAATAAATAAATAAATAAATAAACTTTACGAAAATTCTGTTCTAATATTTCATTACATCACAGAGATACTTCCCAAGAGAATAGCGTAATAAATGAGAATATATAATTAATATTAATTATTTAAATTAAGTACGACAAGCAGTTCACGATTTTAATTAATTAACAAAATTCTTATTGTTTAGTCACAGTAGTAGTAGTTAAGAATAATTTAAATTAACAGGTTTTTAGGAAAAAATAGGTCATATATTACATGAATTACACAATTAACGAGGCAATTTTCTACTTACTCCTTACTCAAAAAAATGAAGGTATCCCGCTTACATTTAACTTTTTAGATACTCTTAATTCTTATACTATAAATATACTTATCACTTTATTTTAATATTTAAAGTGTATATATTCTGTGTGATAGAAAAAAGAAAATTTATTATTATTATTAAGAAAATGATGTGTGATGTTCATTTTTATAGCTTTGTCTCTGGAAAATTCGTATAATTAACTATTCGTGTAATAACTATACTAAAAGTGTATATTAAATTTTTTTTTCAAGAAAGATTCAAATCATTCCATTAGGAAGTTCGAGTGAACATTGGCAAAGTAAACTCAAGAAAATTGGCATTCTCGAAAACACTTAAGAATCTCTTTTAAAAATACACTAAATTTACATAAAGCCGTGGACGTCAGGACCCTAGCAATGAGGCATTAACATCTCCAAATACAAACTTTGATGAAGTCTGGTTTGTTTTAGATTCACAGCTTTTTGCTAAATATTTATATATATATATAAAATTAATGTACCAATAAAAATAATGTGATTGGTATTCGTATAAATAAAATAAAAAGAAACTCTCATAGGGTATTTTAATATTTAGTGCCCCTACTTAATTGGTCTTATAGAGTTGTAGATTGTACAACTATAAATACATTGCCTACCATTCCAGTTGTAAAAGCTTAATTCCGGATATTGTATTATGGACTTTGCTTTCTGCAAAGTCTACTACCCCAATTTATCCCATAATAATAAAATAACCCCATAAACTTGTTTTATTTGCCCTTTAACCCGATCTTATAATGTAAATAATATATAAAAATGTAACTTATAAAATTTTTGATGCATTTTTGTATATTAAACAATTTTTGACTATCACGCATTACGGATGTTACCAAAAATATTATTACTAGAATATATATTCATTAAAATGTAACCCTCACATACTTTAATTATTTTTTAAAATAGCTACTGCTGTTAAAACTCAAATAATATATAATAATACATTATAAGAAAAGTTACTTAAGCCGGTTGATTTATTTACTTAGGTTATGGAAAACGTAGTTACAGATTGGGTGTTATAATAAAGCATGTAAAAAGAATTACTGAAGTCATGGAAAATCGTAGCTATGCATGTTTAGATCGCAAAGTGCCATAAAGGTTATTGAACTTAAGTTCATTGACGCAGTTTGCCCTCAGGGGTACAATTTTCCTCGATAATTGAGCTTTGGCAGAATACTTTTATCTTAAATATCTCTAAAAGATTTTAATACATAAAATAATACACATAACGTAAATAAAAAAAAAATAAACAGTATCTTTTTATCTAAAATCCTATGAATGTTGAGAGAATTATTATAGATTCTCATTTATAAGTTTTAATATTTTTAAAACAGCTAAGGATGTATTATATATTTCTTTTTATACTACTTACTACAAAATATATAATAATAATAATTATTATTATTATGTTTTAGCTTTGTCATCAGTTTTATTTGTATTCATATTTATTATGCATTTAAATTAATTAATTTATACTTCATTGCACAAAAATGGAACAGCCTTATATATCCTGACAAGAATAAAGACTTACATAACAGTACACGCAATGATTCCGAAATTCTCAGAACTCATGAGTATTCATTATTCATGTATAAAGGTCCACAGTAGGTTCGAAACTAGTCCTAGAAACTATTTTAACGTCCCTACAATATACTATTATTTGAAGTACTTTGAACACAACATATAGTATGAAATTGAAAACAGATTTCTAAACAGCCAGCGCTATAACTCGCATAAAGAACTTTGAAATAAGAAACCATGTACAGGATTCATTTTGACAGCCACTTATTTGTTCTTGGATATGCTTTTCGTTTTAATAAGTATAACGGAAATTTGAGTTATTTAAACATGTTGATTTATTAGTACAAGAATCTAACAACTATATATAATAATTCATTTATTTAAATGTAAAATATTTCGAAAACAAATGTTTCCAGAAAAAATTTTTACCAAAAAACAAATTCATGTCATGTTATATTTAATTTAAAGAAAGAATATTCCTTTTCCCTCAACAATTTAAAGGGAATTCATCACATTCTAGTATCTGTACTATTCTACGCTCTTGTAACAGATTACCATAGAAATGTTTGCGAACAACAACACTGTATATATTACAGTATGCAGCAGGTTCGCTAAAGTACTGAATGCCTTACCTTACCTTAGTAAATTACATTTTATATTAAAAAGTATTTATGAATAAAATATATGTTTATTTATTTTTATATCTTAAAAAAACAACACATGAATGAAAGTACATAGGTAATTTGTTACTATTGATTTGCTTTCATTTTGCAAACATTTTTATGTGTAAACGTCAAATATAATACTTCTATTAAAAATCATATATTTGTTAGTAGATTATTGTTAAAATAAATTTTAAAAATGAACAATATCCTAATATCTCATAATATGAAGAGATCCCACAAATTGAAGACAGCATAAGTTTATTATTACAAATAAACTTCTATCGTCTTTTAATATAAAATAAATATGATAAAGATTTTGTGCTAATACTAGCTCTTATTAGTAGTTCCACCCAACGATTTTATTTATAATTTAGATAATTAGAAGCAGTATCGTAATGATAGTCTTTAGGCTTCTTTATGTATCTGTCTATCATAATCAGAAAAAAAATAAAAATCCTTCGAGAGAAGATTAGCGCATACAACCAAACAAACAAAATCTTTAGCCTTATAATATTAGTAAAGATTGGATATGAAATAAGTAAAATATCATCTCCTAGGTCAATACAACTGTAACAACCGATTAACTTTTAATAAATTGTTGTAAGTCAATCAAAGTTTTTCTAATATTGAAAAAAAATAAATAATTTTTTTAATAATTGAAAACTCTGTGACTAATATCATTAAGTGTTAAAAAATTGTAATATACATATACGTTATATACATCATATTAAATTTAAAAAATTGGTAAAATGAAAAATATAAATATAAATTCCATTCCTGTTTCGCAAAATAAATAAAATGTATATTTAAAAATTAAAGGATGTGCTTTTTCCTGGAGCAAGACTTTGTCTTTAATTATTTTAATGTTTGTTTCTGTTATACCTAATGGAAACTCTGAAATATCACGATGAAATAACAAATGCGTAGCTTTTGCTTGTTTCTTTTTTGAGTCATTTCATTTTTGTTTATAAATTTTCAAGAATTTAATAATTATCAGGAAAATACTTTTGGGATACTACTCATAAAATTATAATTTAATTTTGTAAACTCGTATAAATTTTGATAAATTAAAAATGATATTTTATAAAAAGTAACACCAATATTAAATCTTCATAATTGCAACTTTTATAGGTTTTTATTTATGTATTTCGATTTTAAAAACGTAGGCTTCATTCTTCCAATTTTTTATACAATTTTTTTTGAATATTGTATACCTTCAACTATAAACTTAAAATATTGCAATTTTATTGTGAAATTATTTATAATATTTTTAATAAATTAAATATTATTTGACTTAAAAAAATTAAAGAATAGGACTAAATTTAGTTTTAGTTTAGCAATGAACTTTTGAAGTCTATTTAGAAATTTTCATAATAAAATAATCATTAATGTCACTTTGAGCTTTCATTAATTGAACCCATTAATACGAACGTTCTGAAACAGGAAACTGTGGAGTGTACGAGCTAGTGTAGAACTGTTCAAGTGGTTAATTACATCTCGTTCTAGATAATTAATCCTTCAGACTGAAAGCTTTCTAAAGGTTAGGCTTGAACACATTATGTACTAAATATAAGGTCTCTTATATATATTTTTCGGATACGGAATATCATACGGTATATCATAATATACCTATCATATTTATATGGCAACGAGGTAAAATTTGTCCATTCCATAATTTTTGAAAACCAAACAAATATCTCAGTAAGTTCATAAAACTAAAAATATTTTTTAAAAGTTTGTCTTATTTTATGTTAGATCACGCTCAAATTACAAAATGGATTTTGATAAAATTTGTCATAATAATAAATTCATTATTGCCGCGGTCAATATACAAAATAACTTTAACTCCAAAGGAAAACACAAGAATTGATTTGGGGAACAACAATATTTACATATAAAATGATAATAAATGCTTTTTATTTTAGTCAGAACAAAGTTGTAAGAGTATAATACTAGTTTCACATTCATAAAAGACATGTGACCTTTAAATATAAAGTGTAGGCGGGTTTCATTTTCTATTTCTACCTATGACGTAGTTACGAGCTTACAATATATTATAGACTTAATATTACGTTTACTAAAAGAGGTTTTCGGTTGAGTAGTAACAAAAAGAAAGAGTTTACTAGTTCTTATTAAGTTTTTTTTTAATTAAGTTTACTAGTTTTTATGAATAATACGAATAATTGTTATTGATGCTTTAAAATTTAATTATTGCTACATTAAAAAATTGTATTTGTGCGGGATGAGTAGCGATTATATCATGAAAAATTTTAAGGTATACCATAATTATTTTTATAATATGATGTTTTTTGGTATCCTCACCAGAGCTACCTGCTAATGAAAGACTTATTACTTATATAAGTAATAAGACTTTCGTTTTAAAGAGATAATCGTTGCAATTTCCAATCTGGGACCTAGAGAAATCTCTTATCCTATGAAATGAGTTAAAACAACTCAGTTGTCTTTCATTAACATACTTTTGAAAATATGAAATATTTTTATAACAATACTAATAACTTGATTATACATAGTGATATATAAAGAATAAACACAACATTGTGTTATTAAAAACAAAGATGTGTACAATTATTTATGGCAATGTATTAATTTTTTCAATAAGCACATAGGAAGACTTTAAAAATGGTGATTAATTTTTAATTATCTTTAACTTTCGTGTTTTTTGATTCATGATTGATTCATGATTTATTCATAATGCATAAGATTCACATATTTTTAATATTCATCAATGCAATTGTAGCTAATGCTTATAAACCTACATTTATAAATAATTGATGTGATGTAATTGCTATACAATTTACAACATATTATACAATTATAAATAAAAAAATCATAATTTTACTTTTGATATATGAATATAAATAATTAATTGTATAAGATAAAAAAGATGTGCAATTCACGCACGCGGGAACTGAATTTTTTTTCTGAAGTATCACCTTCAGAAAAAAATTTCAGTAACAATAACATCAAATAAAGATCATGTAATGTTACAGTTACTTCGGTCGCTGTACTTCCCCCTACGCCCTTTTTTACTTTTTTTTACAGCGTACAAACAAAAGGTTGACCGACAAATATTGCCTATTCGCATTATTCTTTGTATTTTTAATAATTTTATTAGTCATTTTTATTGGCTATTTATTTTTTATTCAATTACTTATAACAAAAACAATTTAATACAGTTTCATAATTTCTCTAATTTAATAACGTTATAGATAAATTCTATTTGATATCATTACGTGAGTTATTTAAAGAAGCGAGAAAATTAACTGGGATTTGCAATTACTACTTTAATTGCATACGCATTGACAGTCGGTGAAATCAAAGTAAACTTTCTTATCCACCAAGTATTGAACGATAGCATTTGCTTAAAACCAATATGAATTGCCTGAGAATTTATACTTATATTTCCGATTTATAAAATATGTTATTTTGAATCTATATAAAATATATGACACGTCGAGTAGGTGTTGGTTTCCTTTACCTTTTTAGTGTGTTCTTTATTTCTTATAAAAAGCTTTTCATTCAAATAAACTCAATTGGTCGGGTAATTTCAAAGCTGAAGATAGCGTTAACATTGTCGTTGTTATATTCTTACAACCTTTTATTTATCTTGGCTCGTGTGTTATTTTGTAGTAAGGGATAATTCTTGGAAGTGAATTTGAAACCACTTAACTTCAATTGATTGAGCATAATTTTTAATTCACTTTCAGTTTCAATTACCTAATTAATTATATTATATAATCAATTTTTTTATCAGGCTTTATGTCATCACTATTATTTCGAAAATAAAAAAAAACAATCTTTAAGTGCTTGCATTATATTCATTTATTAAAAATATTACTATTTTTTTTTATATTTATAGATCCAAAAATATACAATGTAAAGACACGGTAGACACATAGAGCACAAAACACAGGATTTCGCAACGACCAGGTCTTAAAATATTAGAAACTTGCTTGAAGTCAATAAATTTAATGTAAATTTAGACTGTTTACAATCGTGTGGTTCAAAATCGACTGATCATTAACTGAATTATTATAAATGATTATGAATATTTTTGCTGTGGCAATTAATACTTTTTTATAGACGATGTAAAATAAATTAAAAATAATGTCATCGTATTCGTGATATATTTATCACATGAAAACATATTTTTGATTTTAGTAACTTCATAAAATGTATGAGTTGTATAAATAGTAAATATAAGTATTAATTTTATTAAATTATAAATTTCAGTATAAAAATTTCATTTTCCTCCCTACACTATTTTGCTTCTAAAGAATATAAATAAAAAACTAGCACAAACAACTTCTTTGCAATAACTTCTTTGAAATACATATTACTTAAGAAGTAAATGCTATTTTAGATTTCAAAAGTGCTGCACTTCATTTTTCTGCATGAAAAGTAATATTAAAAGCCTATTGATGTTTTTAAATCCTATTCCTACTAATCCTACTAACATTATAAAGGCGAAAGTTTCTGAGGATATTTGTATGTTTGTTTCTCTTTCATGCAAAAACTACACTATATAGATTTAGTTAGAGCTTTACAGTTTTATAGCTTTATTTTACAATTTATAAAGATTTAGATTTACAATTAATAAAGAAAACAAACAATCCTAAAATCAATAAATAAGGTGAGCAAAAGCGAAAAATCTTACTTCTTCTAAAAAACACTAAATGCAATTTAGAAGACAATAAAACTTAGCATATTCAAAATGGTGTTCATTATTATAATGTATGCACTTAACTTCCTGAATGAAATGTAAATTTCATCAATGTATTGTCGACCTTACACACATATATATTAATGCCATAAATGTCGTTCCAAGTTATGAAATGAGAAGTAGATCAAGTTATCAAACAAACTATTTTCAACATTATCATTTAAGAACTTATGCAATTAACGTATTATGTACTCAGTATATTTGAAAGCAATAAATTATTTAACATTTGCCATATTAATTTCAACACCAGCGCCACAGTCACGCCTCTAGTACAGTTGTAGTAATAAATAATGACATGATAAATTTCACAGCAGCTGTGATATGAACGGCAGTCATGCTACTCCAAGGAACCATAAAATTTTCTTTATGGATTGAAACGCCAGAAATTTCCAAAAATTGTTATCGCTTCATATAATGTAGTAATTCTTGCCCTGAACCAGAATGACTAGAAGAATAGGTATATGATGTTCTATTTTTTATGTACAATTATTGACTATTTGTCAATTAATTTTTACATTTAATTTTTATTATTATTATTATTATTTTCGTATAATTAATGATATGAACGTGAAAATATAATTAATTTTATTATAGGATTTTATACGACTGTGAATTTTAAGATGTAAAAAACTTGTGAAGTCGCTTAAAGCGTTCTTATTGATAAACAACTTCTCTGACCTCAAATTAGAAATTAAATGTAAAAAATCTCGTCTTCTTAAAATCTCCATGGACTCTGTAATAACCGAGCCACAACCTCCAGAGCGAAATAACTGCGGCGCAATTAACATTAATTTATTTTCTCTTACCTTTAATTTTGCTCAATGATAAGAATTTAAAAATCTACTATTTATTTAAAATAGTTGATATATATTATATATTGGACTTAGGTTTATATAGTAAATGAACCGTTTCTAAGAATTATTAAAATATCGAATTTAAAGGTTATAATATATCAATTGGTTAATTGGAGTCTCCCCTCCCCTCCCCACCCCTATCCTCCCCTCCCCTATTTAATTATGATAATTCATATAATGTACGAGACAGGAGCTGTTGTTGATTTAATTGCAGGTGGTAATTAACAGATATAATTTATGTCAAATTCCTCTCCTGATTATATTTTTATTTTGTTAATATTTATTGTAATATTAGAATAAAAATACATAAATATTATGTTTATTATCTATAAAACATATATTACTAGGAACCAAGATCACACAATAATTTACACAATGAATATACAACGCAAAGATTGCGACACGCTTGATATAGAACAATGCTTATACGAAAGACTTATGACCCACCTATATCAAAGACTCCACTTTATATCTTTGTTACTGTATCTCTTTTGCTATGTGTGTATGTTATAAGAGTTTTACTATCAAGCTACAAAACAAATGAATGTGTTTTACAATTTATATAATTTAATAGATTATATACAATTTAAGAAGGATAAAAATATAATCTTAATATTATTAACTTCTCATTATCGATATAATTACCGGAAAATACAAGACTAGTATAGAATTTGGATAGTTCTTTAAATTAAAATGTCAAAGAATGTATAGCATTAATTATAAAAACTAACTTTATATGTGATTTTGAATCACTATTTTTGTAATACTCTTTTTACTTTTAATTACCAAAAAAATGTTATAACATAATTTATTTTTGAAATTTTCTGAAATTGTCAATTTTGTAATTAAAAGAAAAAGTCTTATTAAAAAATTTAAAGAAAAACGGATAATAAAAGTCGAAAACTTTTGAAAATATAATCTGGAGTGTAATTGGAAAGTAAAATTATTACGAAAGCCAATTCAACTCTCATATTTCTTGTGAATTATTTTTAAGATAACAGTTTTAATGAAACTAATTAACATTATATTCATTTAAAAGTAAGTTCATTTTTTTACTAAATTTTTAATGAATATATGAGTGTGCTTTTATGTTTTTTTGTTTGTTAGCAACATTTTATTTCAGACCACATCTAAAAATAAAGTATTTGCATTTATAGTATTTGAAAATCTTATCTTATATATATATGATCTGAAAATCTAATATATATATATATATATATATATATATATATATATATATATATATATGAAATTAGAAATAAAGTTCTTGTGTAATCGTAATGAAAGCATTCAGAATGTAAACGTTAATGAAAAGCGTTCCTTTCGGTCATAAGTCAAAATAGGTGTACCACAAGACTCTATTTTATAGTCTTTCTTGTTCCGTAATGAGACAATTGAATTGTCTTACCTTGTGAGAGACCATATGACAGTATTACTTGCTACTAATTTTATTTCTAATATTAAAAGTCTGGAATCCGTTAATGATGGTTTAAACAATGTCTCAAATATTGTACATTGATATAAAGCTAATTGTATCTGTCAAAATAATCTCAACAAAAAAAAAAGAAACTTTATTTACCAAAAATTAAAAATATCAATAAACAATTTATTACTGGGGAGTTAAATTGATTTAATTCTGCCTTTTTTTATTAACTTAGATGCAAAATTTAATGCAGTTCTTATATAGAATACATTTATTTCACCCACATATGCAATTCAAAGAATACGCCGTCAAACAAACTTTGAAGATTAGTTTTCTTTACTCATAGAAGATTAGTTTGAAGATTAGTTTTATTTGACACTGATACTATAAAGATATTCACACTAAATTTGCACTGCAGACTTGGGCTTTTTGAGCAATCCCTAAAATTAGGCTAAAAGAATCGCTGAGAAATAACGTCAAGGAAATGAAAATTATAACTAGATAGAACTAACACTTTACAAAAACGTCAAAAACACTAACAAATTAAAATGTAAGTAGATAAGTTATAATATGTGGTAATCTATGGAGAACTAAATATAATATTATCTTCTTATTAAATAGAAAGCTAATACTTTTTGATAAAGTACATAATAACGCCACAATTAACTTGACTTCTTAGAATTTAATAGATAATTTGAATTCTGAGAAATAAATGTAATTGAATATAAAAAGTATAAAATGCTAAACTAAACTTTATGTAATATAAAGTCTATTTTTGCATATTTTGGTAAGATTTTCTTGAAAACTGAGTTTATGAAAATTTATTATGTTGTTCCATATCAATTTACCGTTCATAGTAGGTCTGGTAAACCTAAAAGAATCATACAAAAAATGGATAAAAAAATAGAGCATAAAATAAAACATTTCTTCATAATAGAGTCAACATTATTCAACATAACATGAAAACCTTAATTAAACTTTGTGAAAATTAAATTCTATTCAAGTTTTAGAAAATGTAAAAGAAAATAATTAATTCTGCAGACATTTAAAGTTTCCTTGCATTTATTAAAAGCATATATATTAACGTTCTTAGTTTTAATTTTAAAGCGTAGAAAAGTTGAAAATGAAGGGTTTTTTATAAGAAACTATTATTAAAATAATGACAATATAGCAATAGAATAACAATCGAAAACAGAAGTGTATAAAACTTATAAAAAATTATCAGGATACATAAGTGGACGAATCTCGTTGTGGCTGTGGAAGCCGATGTGGTCGCGGAGGCGAAGTTAGGAGAGGAGGTTCGGGAAACGGCTCTGAAAATATTTTTTACTACAATGTGAAAAAAATTAAAAGTGAAAAAAATTATAGTTATTCTTTATAATACTTATATTTATATTATATAGTTATACTTTATCCCTTTTTTCAGTTTATTTCATTCAATCATTTCACTTTTATTTCATTTCAATATTTGCTTAGATTTTTCTTAATCAAAATTTACTGTGATGGGGCTCATTCCCATTTCGGATTTTTTAAGCCAATGAACCTTCATGAACCATGGAAAAAATAAAAACTAAAGCACTTTTATATAGAAAGTTATTTTATTTGCGTTTCAAATAATAATAGCATATAATAATTATTATGAAAGTTCCACTCGTAATATTCGTCTGAATATATAGCAGTGAAAACTTAACTGAATAATGTACAAGATGTAACTTTTCTAGGACATAAAGTGGCATAGAATTGTAAATGTCTTTCTCTTATCAAAAGGAAGTTTTATACATTTGTATAATATATTGTACATTTTATAGAAGTATAAGTCATGCTAATGTTACAACTTCCGGAGAACATTTATAAGAGCTTGCTTGCAAATAAAATTCATGAATATTTTTAGTCATAAATAAAACATTAAATACATTTTACTTAATATTGGCAACATCTCAAGCTGACGTCTGTCTTAGTGTATTTATCTTTCTCTTAACATATGAATCATGTTATCCTTGTTTATTATATTAATATTAAGAACAACTCTATCCCGAATTGATATATAAAGTTTATGAAATTACTCTATTCCTGCGATCATGGTAATAAAAAAACAGAGGATGACCGAAGGATGTATGGACTGTGTGAAAGATTATATGCTAAGAAAAAGAAGTAGCACTTTGATGAAAAATTATAGAAGTGAGTGTACAGACATACGAGCTGTACCGACCCTAAATAGTGCAAAATGGTCAAAAATACAAAGACTTAGAGCAACGAACCAAATTCTCAATATCGTTTTTTTTGTTTAATATTTATGTATTATAAATAATATTCAATTTTCAATATAATATGCGAGATAACTGTACGTAAGTATTATCTTTATCTTATACTTTATAGCCAGACATGGATTTAAATTACCATTGATGAATACAATGAAGAAATACATATACAGGTAAATCACTTTCGATACGTTTTTGAATTTGTAGTAGTATTTGTATATTTACAGAGATTCTTAACTTAAAATTTAATTTTCATTGTACTGTCGCAAGAATTAATTATTTTCTTAATTTTTATTTTTTTATTTTATGGTCACTTTATTTTTCATGTAATTACATCGCCAAAGAAATTGCCACAATGAACATGAGTTCTATAAAGACTAGAGGAAAAATTTAATAGGATAACTGTTGAGGAATGGAAACATATTTGTCTACATGCTATTAACGAGAAATAAAAAATTAAGGCACGGATGAAGCCTTAGATATTATATTAAAAAAATATATAATTAACACAAAAGATTCATCGGATAAAAGTGATAATGAGAGTGAGTGAGAAATTTCTGGAGTTATGAAGATATAAAATTAATAGTTTATTTTTTATATGTTGACCTTACACAAAAATGGAATAACTGCTTGAAAGGGATTTAACTGGAACACAGTAAACAAAAGATGTCATTTATTATGTCAGGTTGTAGAAAGATTTTACGCTTACTTAAAATTATAATTATTTATAATAATAATAATAAATTATTAAATAGTATCATTTCCCTTAAAAAGAGCTGAATGCACTACATTAAATTGCAGTAAATAATCTACTGAGAATCTTTATTCAAATATATGTGAGTGGTATTTTACGGAACGATATTTACAAAATAGCAAATTTAGCAAGCGGATAAGCGGTTTTATTTTGAATTATGAATAAACACTGCGCGCTACTGGACCGCCATTACAGCTTTGTTTGTTAAATGATATGAGTAACAGCTTTTGTATGAATGCCAACATAAAATATTCGAGATTAACGTAAAGTCTTTATTTTCTTCTTTATTTTTATACTTTAAGATTATTCAATAAATTAAGATTATTATATAAATATATATTAAAACGTAGTTACGTCATCCTAGACTGCTGAGTTGCACCTGACATTGCCTACCGCCAACAAATGTTCTAACAATAGCGACACCTCCTTTGTGTGGTCTGATTTAGTTGTAATGATACATTAAAGTTAATATTAATATTAGTCTCTTTAAGATAGCTTAAGTGAATACTTGTAGATTAAAAATAATTTTTAAATCAAATAAATATCTTTTTAAGAAGTCCCTTCACCGTGCACAGAATTTGACTACGTATTATGGTTGCAGCAATTATTATAAAATTACAAATTCATCTTAGTTATACTAAGTTTAATTTACTATAATTTAAGTCTAATCAGTTTTTTATATTATAAAAGTACATTGAATTTAAAGGTTTCGCATCATTTATAATCATTTTCAAAAAAGAATATCCATTTTACTGGTGCGGTATTTTTATGATAAGGAAAAAGAACAATCTTACTTAGTAACTCATTTCGTATTATAATAAGGTATAACAAAGTTTTCGATGCTTTAATTCAAATGAAATGAAAACTTTTTAAGTATATCAAATCCATTCGTAATTGGGTAGTGAGTTATTATGCGTACTAAAGTTATAATGGAAGATTTTATTTGGCTTCAAGCAGTTTGTAAGGTGTTTTATGTTAAACTTTATGTATTCATATAACTTAAAAATTAAAAAAAAATTGAAATAGAGATTAGATTAAACTTAAAAATTTAGAAATAGAGATTAAATATGACATTTTTATAAAACGATTCTTAAAATAGGGATTGCAATAATTAATATTATTATACTAGTGTATATAATCATATAGCTATGATAATTTGTAAGCTAAGAGAACCAACGGTAAAAGATTTTCAAATATGTGTAATGGTATTATTACTATAAAATTATTTGAACATAAACTTAAACTCTCCAGTCTCATTCTTTCAATGTAAAAAAACTTTCACGGTAGTGACTGTAGCCATAATTCAAATATAGCTTATAAGAATGCGTAAACTATTTGCTGAATGGCATTATAGATTTATTGCATTATTATATATATATATCTATATATATATTAATCTGAATGGAAAACAACAGAGAAAGGAAAATTGCGCGTCTTAAGTATATTTACTTTATCAACATTATTGCGTATAATCGCTTTCTTGTTCAGTTTGTTTGGAAAATGTTATTTTTATTCACAGAAATATAAAATATATAAAATATCTTGGCAAATATTATTTTTATGAAATATCTTTTCATTTTTCAAAATATAAACTATGTATGAGATACTTTTCCATACTATAATTAAAAAACACATGCAGATTACATTCATAACTTTAGAATATTGAAATATAGCACTGTTGTTGTCTCTCTATTTCTTTTTGTTCTGGTTAGGAGTAAAGATTTTTAATGTTTTTATTTGAAGTTTATAGATATCCGCAAAGTATGATTGGTACGTTCCGCCATAGCTACTTTTGACATAATTGATTACTGTGTCATATAAGCCATACAAAGAACTTCATACGGTGATTAATAATTAAAAATACTCATCTTAACAATAGTGGAACGCAATCTATTGCTAACATAGTCTCTATATTGACCCTAAAAGATTATACCATCTTTCATTAAACCAATGTAAATGTGTTTTTCGATGCCTTCCAATGCTGGATGACAGCATTTATCTTCACGTCTATGTAGACAAGAATGTACAATAGATATAATTTGTGTTTTGAGAATCTACTCGAGAATTCAATTTCAGTTTTTGACGTCTTGAGCCGACATCGTGATGAAGAAGTAAAGTGTGTACAGGAAAATAAAAGATGTGTACACATGCTTAAAATATTTTTATAAAATAATATTTATATTAATTATAGAATTTCCTTTCTTTGGTATCGGGTATTAAGTATTAGCATATTTTAAAGATTAAAGCCATAGTAATGCTCAGTAATTTCTACCGTTTAAATCCATTAAGCAAATTTTATTGTTAAGATCCCATTAAATACTTTGGGGTAGCGTGACTACCGTTTATATCACAGCTGCTGTGAAATTTATTGTATAATTAATTATCGCAGTAAAATTATTGCGATATGTCTACCAGGTGCACGAGTTTTTGGAAGTAGGGTTGAAATTATAGCATTACAAAATAAAAACCTTAGAAGTTTTTATTTTAGTCAGACAACTCTTTATTTCTTGTAGTTTTGGGAATTTTTTTTGGGAATTTATTTTTGATACATATTTTTTTTTGATGTTTGATGTTAACAATAATAATTATGTTGAAATTATAGCATTACAAAATAAAAACCTTAGAAGTTTTTATTTTAGTCAGACAAACTCTTTATTTCTTATAGTTTTGGGAATTTTTTTGGGAATTTATTTTTGATACATTTTTTTTTTTTTGATGTTTGATGTTAACAATATTATGATATTACAATGTAAATGATAATAGTGTCAGTGGATCATCGAGGATAGATTCTCTGTATGCTTTATTGTATCTTACGATTTCGTGAGCATTGCATAGCTTTTAGGATATTGGACGCTCAATACCCAAGTGATTATGATCTTGGCTGCATTTGCCAACATAATGTCTTCATATCTTCATATCGCAATAATGTTCAGCGCTATTTTAAATATATATATACATCATATGAAACTGCGAGATATCGTGCTCGCGCTGTCGCGCGTTATATACCTAGAGCTTTTAAATGACCGCCTTTCTATTCGCGAAGTGTATTTTATTACTTTGTGTTATTGATTTATTGATTTGTAAGAAATAATTTTTTTTTTTTCTGACATTTTAATCTGACTAACGTTTCCAGGTTTGTAACATAATCTCTTAAAGAAAAAATGGATTCACTTACATATCAAAAACCCAATACACAAGCTTAAATCCTGAAAAGTTGTATTGTGTTATAAAATAATTGACAAAATAGAAAAGAAATTATAAACTGTTTGTAAAGCCTTGATTTCACTTCAAAAATAAACACTCTCACTAACTTTAGTTCGATACAGTCCCTAATCCATTTTCCAAAGAAGCAAAGAACGAAGTGTCCCGAAGATGAAGATTAACAATATATAAATATACGTTTGCAGTTTTCATCGAAGCAACGAGTTTACTCTGTAAGTTTAAGTATTACAAATATTTCTTAATTATATTTTTTTTTCTTTCAATTTGATTGTTTTTACGAAAGTAAAATTTTTAAAACTACATATTAAAAATATTTAAATAACTTTAAAAAAATCTTGGCTATTCATGCTCAATATCTTTACAATACGTAAATTACAAACTTTCTTTAGAAGTATGTTTCTAAATTAAGATATTCTATTATCTGTTTTCAGCCAGAGTGACGAAGATCTTAACATTCCTTGGATCTACCGTGCGGGTGCCCATCGCGTTGAAGGGGGAGGAGTGGAAAGTGACTGGACTTGCGACCCAGATGTAAGTTTAGAGGGCCCCTTTAAAGTGCGCATACACGCTCACCTTCACTATTTATGCTCCTCTCCTGATATAAGCAAATTTAAAAAGAACCTACCAGTGCCGCTTTTAAAATACGTTCTTTTAATGAACTAAAGATTCTAAGTAGATTATAGAGATATTTTACTGTTATTTGTGCTCTTGCTACTAAGACACTAATCACTCAAGAATGATTTGTAACAATAAGTTTTTAACCGTAAGTATTCTATAAATTTGTGTCACGATTTCAAAGTTATATCGTTTTGTTCTTTTGACTCAGACTTTTCCGTTATGATATTTATCCAAGTCAATATTATATATTTGAAATTGTACAAGATATTCTACAATAGATGAGATTTAGGATACAATTTTACAGTTTCAGAACATGACTAAAAATATAAAAGTCATTTTGAAAAAGGTTTTGTTTAGTATTTGCTATTTTTGATTTTTAATAGTAACTATAGTGAGAAAGACTGTAAGGCTATTATCCTATTTCAATTTAACCATTTTAATCCAAGATAATTGAGTCTGTAGCTTACTCCGAACTTTCTCTATTCGTTGCGAAATCTAGGTTGCTTGATCAGTTGTAATCAAGCTTCCGAACAGGGCACAGCCTAAGCACAGCTCTTGGAAGTTACCACATTCGTCAAGGAATGGAAAACAATATCACCATTCTTGTGTGGGTTCACTTTGAAAATGCATTTGGAGCTGTTGTTCATGAACTCTTAATTTCTTTAACGTCACCTGGACAACAACATCTCGGCGTCCGCAAACTGGTGGTTCTCCTCATATCTTCGTGGGCGCGGGCAGGCTATTTGTACTGATGAGGATCTCTTTTATTTATATGTCATGGTTGTTGAATTAATCTATGGATTTTGATATAGAAGTTAATTCATGTAAGTGCAAGTCAGTTTTTAGTGGTAGTTACCGGCAGTTGTCCCGTATTGACTTAAATTATTTACCGAATGTTATTTATAACGACAACATAATACTATTTCCTTCAAACGTCAAAAATGTAGGAATCTTTTTAGACAGCTCCCTTAATTGGTATCATTATGCTCAAGAACAGTTCTGTAAATTTTATATTGTATTTAACCTATTAGATAGATCTAAAAACTTCCCATCCCATCGTGCTAACGTTCAGGTAGTTACTGTTTATGCTGATACAATGTATTCCTGACAATTCTGATGTGTGCTATGTTGATACAAATAAATTAGTTTTAAATAAATTAGATAAACGATTTAAAACCTCCATACGTTTCACTTTAGATTGCGTAAGTTTCATCACGTCTTCGAATATAGATCGAAACCTACTATTCGCAAACGGAGAGGTCTCCACATTCTATGTCTTCTGTACTCTATTTTGTTGTCATTTAGCTCCTGCTTATTTAAAATTCTAGTTCTCTTTCTTGTCAGATGTACATGAGAGATTATTTCATTCTTCCAGCTATTGACTCCTCCTTACTCCCTTTAATGATACTGGTTTTTTGTCCAACTTATTTTCCTTGACTGCTATCGAACTGTGACACGAGTTTTGTGAATAATATTGCATTTTTTTGCAATAAACAATTATATAAATAAAGTAGTTATACATTTTAAAAATTAATATAAGTAACTTTTAAAAAAAAATAATTTTAAATATTTTTGAGCACGTTCTTTGATTCATCTGAATTCGATGATTAATTTTAATTGTCATTGACTAATATAAATCAAATCGAAATTTTTCGGTAATTTGTAGCTTTTAAAATGAAAACAAATGTTTTGTATATTATGATTTATATAATTTTGTTTAATTAATAAAAAAATTTTAATCTGATCTGTTTAATAAGATGGCATAAGATCATATATTTTTTACGATTTATTCAATCTGTAAACACAAAAAGAAACTGTTGACCGTTTAAAATAAGATATGAAATTAAAAAACGTTAAAAAAGTTGAGTTGTTATTTTAAATATATCTGCACTAACTGTGGCTTGCGTCTTTGTTTCCTCCTATTTATATTAATATACCTAGAATTTTGTAAAAGGTGTTTACTTAACGTATGGTAAGAAAATATATAAAAGTAGTTCCTTCTGCTATTTTCGCTAAGCTCTTGTTTTTATTTTGTGAAATTTGTAGTACTCGTGTAAATCTTAGAAAACATTAAATACAAAGCCGCTTATAACTTAAGGTTATAATTTACCTTACATCTTAAACAATTAGAAGAGCACCCTAAGAAACACGTACACGACTTCTATTTATGCAATTTGTTATGTTAGTTCGAATCAAATATTTTTGTTTTATATAAGCTTCCTTTCTCATTAAAAATAAAATTTAAACATTGTTATCTCGCACGGAATCGCAAACGTGACATGGCGTTCAGGATATTGCGAGCTCAATATCCAAGAGATTACAGTCTTCACTGCATTCTACAAACATAAGAGTGTAGATATCACAACATATATATTTTGTAGCCTCAATAGTTATATCTAGTAAAATTACATCAAACAACTCAATATTTCTATGTCATCTCTCCCTATGATGGCGTTAGCCCATAAATTAATTTCATAATTTTATGAAATGACTAATACATACAGCAGAAACAAGATATCATAATTATTATAATCACAAACTAGTCCAGTTTGTACATAATAACCCTCCCATGAGGAAAATCGTAATGATACATACTAAAATCTTTATCTGTATGTACACATAAAGATGCGAAATAAATATAATATAAAGATACAAGAGACTTATGACGCCGCTACATCAAAGTCTCCGCTTTATACTTTCTCATTTTTAGCTTTGCTTCAGCGATAATGTATGGTGTTTAAGATTTATTCTCACTAGCATAATGTAATAATTGTCACCTATCTTATCATAATATTGTTACAAATTAATAATAAAAGTTGTTATCGTATCGTATGGTTACAAGTGTCAATGAACAGATGTTTTGTGGAAACTTACTTTAAATAAAGATTTCAATTTTGATTTCTGATTTTGGCCGACATCTTTTTATCCGACGAGATATACGGATTTCACAAACAAATAAAAAGTTATAACATAAAATCAACCAATTAACCTACAAAAGTTTAAACATTAACAACAGACGTTGGTCCGCAGGAAACAGATCGAACTTTCAACTTGTATCATTGTACTGCATAATATGTACATCCATTATTCTGATAACAACACTCATGTTTGTAGTATAATGAACATCATAATCTCTTGGGTATTAAGCAGTATCTTCAACAAGAAGCCACGATTTTGATGACGCATACGAGATAACATGATCACAGCAGTTCAGATTTTATGTTCCATTAAATTATGTAAATTCAATTAAAAGTAACTAACTCATTGTACTAAAAGAACCTGTTTCGTACTTTTGTTTTCGTACTTTAATGTTTGCAATAAAAATCTTATTCGTAACTTATTTTTTAAAGTTGTTTAAGTCATTCCATTGGAGCAACATTCCATTTTTTAATAAACCTAGAGAATTGATGATGAAACTTATTTGCTATCAGAATTCTATTCACAAATAAAGTTGAAGTAATATTATATAAATAAATAAGACTATCTCCGTTACTGCTTTTGTAAATATATCAGATAATATGAAGTTTAGCACGAATTATTTAATGTCTATTAATAATTCATTGGTAGTTTTTTCTGACGATAAATGGTAATTAAAATTATACTTATAAAAATCGTTTCAAATCTCATCCAATTTATAAAATAAACATCATGTACCTCGGAACTAATGAAAAATCAATGAACGGCCTTTATAATTTACATTTTCCATTACATACTATGTTTCCATTTACAACATCACAAAAGCGTTTACAGTTAATACACACTTATTCTGTATTAAATATAAATTACATTATAATTATTTTAATATTATCAAACATTTGTTTTGTTAAGAATTTCTTGTGCAAATTATATTGAAACACCTCGTTCATCCTTTACAAACAAGTAATTATTGTCTGTATTGAATACAATATTTCACGTCACAAGTTCATAACGGCATATCGCTGCACTGTAACACCGCATTGTATATACTTTGATAGATCCAGAATATGCCATACCAAAAAAATACAACAAATCTATACATATTTTATTCGTTGTGTTTCTTATATATAATTGTTTAATTTTTATTTTCAATGTATCACAAAATTTGTGAAGAATTATTTAATAATGTAGTGGAAATGCCATCAAATGTACTTTGGAGAAAAAATCTTTGTTTAAAATAAAGGAAATAATCATTAATAAATAAATAAAATATTTTATTTGAAGAAAACTAATATTTATTAATATGAAAATAATTACAATTAAATTTAAATCAGAACACGTTTTAATTTACTTGAAACGCTTTTGTGGTTTTGTAAATGTAATATTATATAAAGCGTAAAGACTAATGAAGTAAACGTTCATTATTAATTACTTCCGTGTAAATTAGATTTAGAATTTATTACAATATTAGTTCAAATAATACCTAGTGGAAATATCCAAATTATTTTGTTATATTTAATGTATGAAAATGCACTTACTATTTCTTCCTACAACGGTGGTTTTAAATCCTCTCTCTTAATAAACAGTAAAGAAATGCACATAAGTGTTGTATAAATTTTAAACACTAAGTTGTCTAGTTTATAAGTGCATTTTTAGCTTAATATTTTTGGTTTTTAGAGCTTAAATTTTATTTGCAGTCTTCTTTTATGTACTTGGAAGTTGAAGTATTAATCTAAGATTTTGTTAACTGAGGTTTAACCTCAAGTATACGAAACTCTCATGCTCTCGCAGTGTCTGTTTCTGTGAAGCTAGTCCTGTATTATGCCTAAAAGTAATATTATTAATTTTGTATAAGATATATATAACAAATAAGAGATTCAGGTTTATGTTAGAATGGAAAGCTTAATTAATAAATTAATAATTAATAAATTAAGCTTTCCATTCTTCATTTATTCATTCTCCATTGGTTCTAATAAGAACCAGTTTCTGATGAGACACTTTTCAAGATCCATTTATGGAAAAAAAAAGTTTAGTCTGAATTATTTATCATAAAATCTTTGTTCAACTAAATAATATAATCATAGTATTGTGAATATTTTATAGGACACTTATATTTACATTTAGAAGAGCTTTCAAATGACCTATATAGTAATATAACCTAATAGCTAACTGAAAAATATGACAAATTAGTTCTTACAATTACTAAATTTAAAAATATATCATTATAAAGACATAATAAAAATTTAAGAGTAAGTAAAGTTTTCGCTGCAGAATCAGATTTCAAGCTTTGCATAAAAAGTAAAATGACTGAAGATGCAAGTTCAATTACAAGTTTTTAGCTTCTATTACCAATAATAGCAACTAGAACAAAAGCTTTATGATTAAGCAATTTGAAACGAGTTTTGATACCTTGGCGATCGATCTTGTGCAGTTACGTTCCAAAGCACTTATACCCCTTATACCTGCAGAAGACGGAACGTGAGTTTTTCAAGTTCTAAAATTAATACGCTTAATATCGACGATATTTAAACTGAAACAACTAAAAGTATTTATGACTTGAAATAAATTGGACAAAGAAAATCTATATTCTTACTAGAATAAAAGAAATAAGGTCGAGGAAACCCATTAAATCCAAACTCTAGAATCAGTGGCCTATTTCAGTAGAAAGATAATCATTTCATAGAAATTTCCTTTGCATTCAACATGTCGGTAATGTGTTTTATTCGTATATAATTTTATTGAAAATTATTTACCCTACATTTATATACATAACTATTTATGTATATAACTAATACGTATTTATTTAAAAAACAAAGACAGATTATATATTAGTTAGACAATAAGAAATATTCCTAATTTGTGAAGAGGTAATCAATATTATATTAAACACATTGTACAAAATAAAATCTCTTTTTACTTTGAAGAGATTCAAAAGTTCACCGGAAAATGTGAATGTCATTCATATTCGTAGATGACAATTAAAATAAATGAAACATCCAATCCAGATGAACCAACGACAAGCTCTTAAAAGATTAAAACTTTTAAAATATATATATTTAATCAAAATCATTTTGTAATTGATTTTTATTAAATAAATAATATCTTTACTCGGTTAGAAACAAAATTCTGCAAAAATAATAATACTATCACTAAATTCTCAATATAAATTATTTTACTAACGCTACTGGTTTTATAAATTATGTATTATTATCAAGTTTAAATTTTAAATTACTCCGGTTTCAAAAGCTTTTCTCAGTTTAAACGTAAAAGTAGTACCTAATTCGCACTATTCTAATAAAAGTCGTTTTCAAATCTAATCAAATTTATAACCATATACATAATTTATGCGGAATTAATTAATAACGTTTACTTCATTAGTCTTTACGCTTTATATAATATTACATTTACAAAACCACAAAAGCGTTTCAAGTTAATTAAAATGTATTCTGATTTAAATATGATTGTAATTATTTTTATAATATTGAGTATTACTTTGTAGTACAAATTATTAAAATTATGATTTACATGTAATTACTTCCGTTATAAGCATTTAATTAAAACCATAAAAAAGGACGAATTTTCACCTAAATATTTCTTATGTATTTAAATTTATTTTTGTTAGGGGCAATACTTAAATAACTTTATATTTGCTAGTTCCATTACAAGTTTTTCGCTCTCCAACAATAGCTGCTATAACTAAAGTTATAAGGTACAACATTTTGCGAGTTGTGTCATTTTGTGCATGACTTTATACTTTGGCAAAGTATTTAAACTTTGAAGTAAATAAGACTTTAAGTTTTGTTATCAAATCTCTTTATTAACTCGTGTTAATATATATTTTTGGATCTTTAATTAAAATATTATCCTAATAAATAAAAACTCTATAAACTGTTTAGGTTATCATTTCCTTTGGTACCTCATTATCTTTATTACATTTACAACATGATGAAATGAAATCTAGATTTAATATAACTTCTAACTAAATCTGTAACAAATTCTTTCTGTAACAACACAGCAATATACTAACTAATGTACAGTTTTAAACAAACATTAAAATTTATTTAAATGTACGAGTCTGTCTCAAACAGAGTACCAAAAGTAATATTCAAAATGGACATACGATAAGCTTGATTTGCGGTTTCATTGTATTGGACAAGAGGTAGAGACAAAACCAACCTTTGTTTTCATACCCTTATTTATAAAAACAAAATATACTTACAAATATATACCTATATTAATTGTATTAAATTTTAATGTAACTCTTCACCGTTTATAAGGACATGTTATAAGACAAATAACAGTAAATAAAAACTGTTTTTATATCCTCTTTGAAAAGTGCTAAAAGCCTAAAAGATAAATTTAGTAAGTATTGACCGTTCTAACCTCTATGACAATAGTGCAACAAATGGGTGTCTCTTATTAATGAGAAAAAGTATTTTTTTTAACTATGTAATTAAATACAAATGCCATTAATTATAATACTATATGAACAGACTATATTTTTAATATAATAAAAGTTAAAGTAATAATAAATAATAAATTAAAATCATAAATTTTTTATGAATACTAATACTGAATTATATAAAAATATACAATGTTTAAATTAGAACACTTTATAATTTAGTCAAAACGCTTTTGTGATTTTGTAAATATTATATTTTATTAATAATTAATATTCATACAAATGAAGTAGACGTTCATTGTTAATTACTTACAATTAAATGATACATACGTTTACAATTTGATGAGATTCGAGAACGTATTTATTATTTTACAATATTAAATAATATTGTAAAAATTCTTAATTACTGAACAGTATTTTATTAGAGTTATGAAAAAAGTCCTTAAGAATTTTGCTATTTTTATTTATTTTTAATACAAACACATTTAAAACTGAAATTCATAAACGCTCACTGTTTCTGTATCTGACTCTGTCTGAAAGATAATATGTTATAGAATTAAGAGACACTTTTCAAAGATAGAATTAGTTTTGCTTAATGTTCAAACTGAATTATAAATGTTGTGCATATTATATAAGTGACTTATATTTAATAATACCTAGTCTATTTTAAGAACATATCACGTTTTATAAACTAATTATAATTAATGAAATTATAAAATTAATTGAATCTCTTTTTGTACTTCTATAGATCAGCTGACAAATTTACTTAATATATATAATGATATAATAGTAAACATATAATAAATTAATATTATATTCATATAATATAATATTTTACACATGCGCAGCTGTTTGCAGAATCTCAAATAAAAATTAAAAAGAAAAACTCAAAGTTAGTAAGTAGTAAGAATAGTTTTTCGTTTTAGAATCAGATTTCAATTTTCGCATGTGTTTGTTTGTAGTCTTAATTTAAATAAAATAACTGAAGATGCAAGTTCAATTACAAGTTTTTTTGCTTCTTTTACTAACAAAAGCAGCTAGAACTAAAGTTTTATTACTATATAAATTGGAAACGAGTTTTAACTCTACCCTTTTCAAGCATCCTTACAATTAGAATCGGGAATTTTATAGTTACAAAAACAAGTAGTTACTAAGCTAACATAGTAAAATGTACACGTCACATATAATAAGATACAAAAAACACAAAATATTGATTAAAACTTACAAAATAAAGTAACATTAATTTAAATATTTTTATAACAACAAACAAACTTAAAGTAATATTATTTTATCATTTCGTATTCCGATTTGACCAAAGAATTGTCTGTAGCCAATTAACAGAAGCAATATATACAGCGGTCATTCTCAAAGCAGATTTGCGGTTTTCTATGACTCGGACAGGAGGTAAAAGGCTATGCTACCGGATAGCCCCACATAAACCCCGACCGGCCCTGGGCCGACGGGGTACCCGTAACGGGTTTTTCCATCAGAAAAAAAAAAAAAAAAAGGAGGTAAAAGACAATTCAAACCTTTGTTGATTTTTAACACCCTTTTATTTGATAAAAACATAAGTTTAGCATGTTTTTAATAACATAGCATTTTCACATGTTTGAGCATTTTATTTCATAATAAAACCAACATTTTGTAAAACTCATATAAATTAAAACCACAACCTAATATTTGAATTATAACGCAACCTGATTTAGATATTAATAAAGATTTTAGCAACAAATAATTTAACATACAATATTAAACAATTCTTGTCAGGAAAAAAGTAATAGGGCTATATACATGTTATAGGTGAATGAAAACCTATCTATTATATTATAAACATTGCACAAATATTATGTGTGAATATCGTCTTTAGAAATAATTTATTATAATCTTTACCTAAATTAAAAAATATATGATTTTAATTCCACTCAATATTTATAAAATTTAAATTTTATAAAATTGTAATAGGATGTAACAAAAAATGTGCTTTATATGTATTCTTTGTTTGTTTTATATTGTGTTTGGACAATTGGAAGCACTTAAGAGATTTTGTAAATTGAATATTTTCTATTCAAAAAGACTAAAAAGATCAAAGCTTACTATTTATTTTTTCAGAAAAGTTATAAATGCAAATACGAGATGAATGTTGTAAAGCATGATATTTAATTTATTAATAACAACTTTTTAAATATTTAAAACACTGTCTAGAAATATTAAGAGCTATGTTAGTTGTCTCTAAAAGATTACATTAAAAATTCACTTACTATCAAAAAATAATAATATTATCCAGAAACATACAATATCTTATAAATATATAATATTTATATTTTATATTCAAAAATATTCGTTGAAGAGCTTTCAAGTAAAATTAACAAAAATGTATATTTAGAATAGAATAAATATTCATGTAGTAAAAATCTTAATTTACAAAAAAAACAAAATTTGTAAGTAAATGCTCTTATAAACGTAAATACTCTTAAGATACTCCGGCACAAACGACGGTAAAATCCAAGTCTTTTCATCTTCCATATATATTAACATAGGAAGTTCAAGACAATTTGACTTAATCAAGATTGGCGGACAAATAAGCTCCGCGCTGTGGCTGAGGGATTTCAGAAAAACCGCATAATAGCGTGAGCTCGAGTTTTCTCTTCAAAGAGAATTATTTAAATCGACTTAAGATTCATTACAGTTCAATTTATTAAGATAAATATAGTATATGTATATATGCAAAATAATTTATATGTAGATATGTTTATGTGTATTTATATATTTAAGATATTGTATGTTTATGGATAACATTATTTATATGTTTACAAAATTTTCAGTTTTAAACTTTTTTTTAATTTTAGTTTTTTCTTTAGTTAAAGTATCAGACCGCATTTTAATTATATATAAAAGTCTGTCTTGCCAGAGACAAAGTTTTATGAGAAACCCTTGTAGATATTTCATAGAGATAAGTACCTTTGTACACTATTTTACTTGTTTATGTTTCTATTGTAATTTAATGATACATAAATAAATAAATAAATATAATTGTACAAATGTATTTAAATACTGTCTTTGAAATATGTTTTTGCTAATTACATACTTAAGAATTCTAAAAAGTAACTAAATCTGAAAATTTTATTTAGTTTTCTTTGTTTTCCGTTTTAAAGTAATTTATTTCTTATAAAAATTTAATAGCAGCAATAACTTTAATAATATCAAAATTATTTTTGGATTGGATGGAACGGATTTAAATTGCGGATTGACATTTAAATAACTATAGTTGTCTGTGAGTAAATCAATTAGTTAAAAGTGTATTGTGTCATAATATACTTTTAACTGAGAACTTTTAATAATCAACTTAGATTTCAAACTAAAAACTATTCCAACCTCAGTTTTACAGATTAGATAGAATTGTTTTGAGGAACATCATTAAAATATTTACACAAAACTTTTCTTTTTCTTTGTTTTATTTTGTTTTTACTTTGTTTATAAAATTTTTAAATATACTTATTCGTTTGGTAAATAATAATAATAATAATGACTACCATAATAATAATTTAATTAATCGATAACAGGCAATATACAAAATACATTTTGGAAATGGAGATAGATTACTCTACATTATTCCCACCCTCGGTGAAGCCCTCTTTTGTGGGAGGCCTTAAACCGATTATATATATTTGGAATAGAATAGTGCCGTATATGTTTCTAAGCAATTAGTATAGTAAGTGGATATAATATTCATGATATACCAGTAGTAATAAAACTTAGTAAAATTTTTAATTGAGTTACCAGTCAATGTATTAAAATAATTTGAATCTGGAATATATATGTAAATAATTGGGTTGAGCGAAGCGAAGCTCTTTACCGGTCAACTCGGTCAAATTTTGTCTGATATTTCCTCCTACACCGACATAGCTAAAAAAAAAAAAAAAAAATGTAATTGTTGATTAGGAGTAACTTTATTTTTAAATGAAACGTACTATTGCACGGGTATTGCACATGGTAAGTTTTTACTATGACTTACATATGTATAATTTTTGTTACTTGCAGACACTGGGAACGTTTAATTATGGACAGACGTATCAAGATAAAATATTCGTGATATATTTTTCATTTCTCTCAGCTTCCCCCGCTTGCGTGCTGGCGGCCCTAATGATATAATGACAAATGATAATCAAATGATGATATAAAGACGTCGCTAATGCATACTATGTTTGTACATATCTAGTCTGCCAGTATTGTTTCTGTAGAGATAATGCTTCTTCAAAGTGCTTAGTTCTTATCATTCAGTGAACTGTAAACGCAACATTCATTTGCTGAAAGCTTTTACGTAAAATGTCCACAAAATCCAAATCTGTTCATTTATTGAAATACATTTGTAATAACTTTTGTAAATCGTATAACTGTTATCGAATTTTTGTCATTTAAATAAAAGACAGCATTTATATAAATTCTCATAAACCAGACAAAATATTACGGTTGGAGACAACTCTTAAAAAGATTTACATTTATACATCATTTTCCTTCATCCGGTATTAAAATGTCAGGTTATTTCAAAGAGTTATTTTCTCTAACTGTCACCTGCAAGCATTGCGGAGGCTGAGTACTCTCTGTGACAGTTTTATTTATTGGTAGCTTCATTATTATCACTTTAATATATATTACTGCTATGAAGAAATATTTTAAATATACTTTAAACACACGATAAATTTTTAATTTTGAGTAAACATATATATCGCGTAAAAATTTAAAATAAAAAAGACAAAAATTTGTGTATGTTAAAATAATATATATATATATATTTCATGCACATGTTTATTATATTGTAAATAATAATTTTTATTTTTATTTTAAAATAATAATCAAAACCAGAATCGAACTCAATACATACCTTATTTTCTTCCTCTGAGCTATAAGCTTTGCCTAACCTTTAGGGCGATTATAAAAAGGGAACTCTGCCTCAATAAAGGCAGTTTTATCAGAACCGCGAAGTTGCCAAGTCATTATTCTTTATAAGTTTAATATGCGGGAATCATTAATATTAATTATTTGTCTCTCCGCGATCTCTGTGAGATGTTCAAATTTAGATGATGGCTTTAATTTATATAAAAGTAAGTGAGATTTATAACGTAAAGGCTTTATCTGCCTTTAATATATTTAAATTATAATAAAAATGTTCAAAATTGATGTTTATTTAATGTATATTATGGTAATTATTATATATTTTGTTACTATAGTAAAATGAGTGTTATTTTGTATTATATTTTGTATTCTTATCACCAGATTATCTGAGGACGCTTCGCGATGAAACATTGGAGTTGGATCCGGAAAGTGAACATCCGATTTTCAGTTAGTATTTTCGTAATATATATATTAATATTTGACTTAATACTGTCAGATACGAAATTCGGTTGTCATTAAACATATGTTATATTGACTTACTAATAAAATATATTTATTTTTATATGTTTTATGTTAGAGTGACTGTAGCATAATAAAAATATAATCAGCATTTATCTTTCAGACTTTTATCGTACCCCTGTACAATTGTATCCCGGACTTTTGCAGGACTCTCAAGTCATGAACTATAGAAAACGGGATTGGGGCCTAATAAGAAGTATGACTTTTGTATGGTTCTAAAAAATATTGATAATTTTTTTAATACTAAAAAATTTAATTATGCCATAACAGAAAAAAAAATATACAGAAAACAAAATCCTGAAAAATAAGACCAAGTGACACGCATAAAAAAATTCTAGACTTCTAGTCATTTGAGCATGAAAGAAAAAAAAATATTTTTTGTTATCAAAAATATTTTAAACATTCGGTATCACAATACATGGATTTTCTTCACAAAACTAATCGCTGATATATTTATGGTACAGGTCGCATGTTGAACAAACAGCTGGATTCCAGCTCTCTCAAGAAACGAACGTCTAAAGCCGCTTTGTCGCTCATGTTACAGAGCAAGCACGCAGATCACATGTGAGATATATTATTTACATACACACATATATACATATTTATTCAAACCCGTTTTCATTTAATAGGTAAATATTTGATAAAATAAAAAAAAATATTCGGTAGTGTAAAGATATAAGAAATAAGTTCCAGCAATGTTGGTCAGCGGATTCCATTTTACGATTTGTGTAAAATGTCGAAATTCTCAGCGGTTTTCTTCAAAGATCAGATCCGGCCAAATATAGTGCTTCGTACGAATAAATTGTCACCACCAGATTTCAATTTCTCTATCCGTGAATTCAAACTTTAATGCCGCTGTACCCGACAATTTTATATTACATGTAGAAGTATATTTCTATTTTTATGAATAAAAGAATATTCTGCATAACATATATTTTAGTGAAAAACTAGAGATAGGCACGAATATATATAACTGTTCGATACTTACTAAACATATGAAAAATTATTATTAGTAAGTCGAAATCCAAGATATTTAGACTTTGTGAGTATAAATGTTAACAAATGTTCGTTATCTTTTCAGGGAAGAAGGTCATTACTGTCCGTATGGTAAATAAAAAGGTAACATTTATCTTTTATTTTCATTAGAGTTTTGCTTTAATATTAATATAATATTTTCCTTTTTCAGAAAAATAAAAATTCAAAGCAGGACATTATGAAAGTTTAAATAATATTTATGGATTAGTAAATAGTTTGTAGAAATAGTAACATTGTATTATTGAAACCATAAATTAACAAAACTTCAAAAATGGTTGAAATCAAGAACTACAAATAAAAAAAAATTTGATTAACTTATTGTTTGTTCTTCTTTTTAAGTACATAAGTATTTTAAGATAACCTACGGCTCTATACATCAAATTTGAAGAATATAAATATAACTAAATAAATAATTATATAATCAAACATAATTGTATACAATTGTAAGGCTATACTCACATTAATACTATCGGATTTAGCCCGAGTAGTCAAACCCATTCAGAGTCCTTATTCATGAGCTCACGATGAATTGCGGCGGGAACAATACACTCAGCATTTAGAATAACAACAACAATACCAATACAATACTCTTGACGTAAGTACAGACGAATAATTATATATAATAGTAACATGGATCACCAGTCTTACTTCTAAAACAATGCAATTAATAAGTTAATAATGTTTTCTAAGATTTACACGAATACTACACATTTCAATAAAACTATTTTACGGATGTAACTCGCGTTTATTATTACATTTTTAAACTTAACCCGACGTTTCCACAAACACCATCATCTCGTCTTACCACGTTTACTGCAAAGCATTCAAACGTCGGGTTAAATTTAAAAGTTAATAATAAACGCGAGTTATATTCGTAAAATAGTTTTATTGAAATAATAAGTTAATGCTTAATTTTCTATACACACACAGACATACACACGAAAAACTACAATGACAACTACAAAAATAATCTATGTATATTGATTGTTTTGACAAAAGTTCTTAATTGATATTTGAATTCCGAAATAAACAATTAATATCAATTTTTATAATTTTTTTTTTTAAGTATTAGGTAGAAATATTTTCACTATAAGAAAGTTTTAGTCATTATCTCTAGCACTAAAGAGCACTCATCCAATTAAACTATAACAAAGTCATTTTATTCTTCCATATTATTAAAATACCGTTTCGCATAAGGAACATACATTTATACATTTTTTTTTTTTTTTTTTTGCTATAATATCTCAATATTTACATTTCAAAATAGTTACAATGAAATATTTTTCGGTGAACTTTGTTGATTCGGATTTAAAAATATAACAACATTTGGAGAGAATTTTGAGTTGAGTGCTTTTGGTTTTTGTTTAAGATTTACATAAACAGATTTACCAAAACGCGATTTACAAATCGTGATATTTTTCGATAATCCACAAAAAACAAATCCACTTTGAAAATCTTAAGATTACTGTTAAACTACATTTTTTCTCCCTAGCTAATAAAAATATACAGTATAACATATTTTTGCTATTTTGTCACTTTCACACATTTCACGTAAATCGTTAATGTGAAAGTGACAAAAATATGCTGGGTAAATAATTACTAGCAAGGAGGTATATCTTTAAAGAAAAAACCAGAAGCATGGACCGTACCTGATCATGACGTATTTACACTTCGGTCTTAAATAATATAATTTACGAAAACAATTTATAATCCTCAAATATAAATGTTTGGCATTACGCAAACATTGCGCTATAAATCGGTTAAATAAAACAATCATTAATATTGTTTTGCGGTATTCTCATTAATTTAACTTAACAAAAACAATACAAATGTTTTACGGGGAACGGCGGGTGTAAGCCATCGTAGCGTCGTTCAAGTGATTTATAGCTACTTGTACTGTAATTAGTACCGTCAGCAAATAGCCCGCTAAAGTTGAATAAATTAGGTAATAACAAGAAATATTTCTGCTTTGTCTTGGCAACTGAATATTTTGCAGTTACTTATATAGACATTTCTTTTCTACATTATAAAAATAATTTTTCAAGAACCATTCTTACTAGTTTTGAAACTTATCGTTTGTTGAACAGATATTTTAATATTTTATTTAGTAGTTTTTCTCTCATAACTTCTAGGGAAAATTTTGGCTCGTCACGAGTGTTGGTTTTTTTAGACTCAGTATAAAATTCCGCATCGATTAATAGAAAATTTTTTTTTTGAAGATATTGTTTTTATTTTACAAATACTATATCTATATAGAAATTACCCGCCAATGTCGCAGATAAAATACAAAACAAATATTTGAAAAAATTTCATTCCGTTGCTCATTCAACTGCACGGATGTGCCGTTTTAATTACATGTAGGTAAGTATTATTTTAACAACCTTACATTAAAATGTTGTTTTTACAATTTTATTGATATTATTATTTAATAGTATTTTATTCCTGTTTAAGAAAATTTCCTTTTTTCTCGTTGAATTTATGAAATTAACTTTTACCACAGCCTGCATATTATTAGAGAGTTTCAAAGTGAAAGAATCAAGTTTCAATTTGGTCAATGATTTTAACGTGTTACGAAAAACAAAACACAGACAAGATTTAAAAGTACTCGGTATCTGCAGCTATTTGTAATTGCTAAGTTATCTTTAATTTGTTTTAAATGTATACTTTCTCGACAGTATTTTTGTTTATTCTATATTTAATGTGCTATTAAACACTTAGAAAGGATTCAATGTAGTAAATAATTTCAGTTTCTATCTTTACAGATATAATCGAAATAAAACACAAAATTAAATCACTAATTGTATTATTAATAAATTTACTTGACTAGTCTATCTTATTTTATTCTACCAGATAATAAATATACTGGGAAATTACAATAGCTATTATAATAAGTCAACGATACGGTAATAGCCAATAGGTAGGTACTATCTCAACATCATGATAAATGGTGGTCGCGTCGCCACCAAGTGACAAATGACTCCCGCCGTATCCGACGTGACACCATAAATCCAATAATTGGATACGATCTGATAGATATCTCATTTATTTCCCGTCATTATCAGATTTATATGTAATTATTTAATACTGAGATACGTCAGCGGATTTAGATTGGACTATAAGTTATTTGTCTGTATTAATGCTACCTAATCCGGCCCTGGCCAAATTTGTTACACGCTACTAAATATATTAATATTGCTTTAGTTTATAAGTGTAGAGGAGTGATTTACCGAAAGTTTGAATTTTAGGCTAAACTTTATATAAAATCAATATTTGAATTGTAAGTTACACTCTAAACTGTTGTAGTCCTCTCTAAACTTCTAATTGCTTACCTATGAGTTTTAGTTTATTGTTCAGTTGTGATTTAATATTACTTAAAATCTTGTATCAGTTTTAGGTTTGCAAAGATATTTAGAAATATATGTCCAGACATATCTGGGCATATATTATAAATATTATACCCTAGAAGAAACTAAGATATCGAAAATATGCAGCTAGGGGGAGAATGGTTTATGTGAATGAGTTTAGAGTGAAAAAATATTTGATAATTATAAGGACTGAGTAAGTAAACATCATAAAAGAAAATGTGGAATGCGTGGCCTTTATTTACATTGGAACAAATAAAAGAAGAAATCTTTCACTGAGGAATAAAAATAAATATTATAAATATCATTTTGAAAAACAAAATATAATATAAAAATACTTGTACGATATCAATTAGGAACAGAATATTTCGAAACATCAAATTCACTTAAACGAAATCAGAGCTTAGTATCTAGATAATAAAAGGATTTTATTTCACTTACTTATCGTGTGCTTTTTACAATTAGTCCTGACGTGGGTCCTTTGTGACATAGTAAGTGAAAGTAATGAACCATTTCTGTCGTTCTTATCACTCTTTACGATAGGGACGTGAGACTCTGAACGTGTGTGCAAAATTGTTAAAACTACTTACATAGAGTTGTATTGCTCGTATAACAAGTTTTATCTTTGGCATTACAAATCTAACTTTTGTTATAGACTATTTAATAACTTCTCAAAATTAAAAAAAAATAGTTTTTCCGGACAATTTTTGAGCAGACTCAATATATTTATTATTATTATAAAACAAAATATTAAAACATTTGGTACAGAGACAATATCCTTAAAAGTAATCGAAGGTATAAGAAATCACGACGCAATCTAATATTTTTAGATTATTTCATCAGATTTCGTCAGATTTTTTATCCAATTGGATTTTAGCACCAACGATATATAACATATAATACGCATCGTCCCGCTCTGGTCAAATATCTTTGAATGTTTAACTCAACAGAAAAACTCAAATTATCATTTTATTTGTCTGCAAAAATAGGTTAATAAAACAGATACAAACAAGATTTAACCTGTAAGTGAAGTGAAGTGAAGTGAAGGTTTTTGTAGATTTGTTCCACTCACAGATAAGTTATGTTTATTTTAACAATTTCTTCCTGAATCTGTAAAACTGTATGTTTAATAAGTATATATAACATCATTTGTTCATTCGTCTGTAGTCCAGCAGCAGCTATAAAATGTAAAACATGCACATTAACAAGACATACGAGTTAAGCGGACACGTATTGACTAATGAAGATAAAAGACTGACATAGGCTTGGAAAAAACTGATCGATTTATCAAAATCGAAACAAAAAACAAAGAAAGTCAGATCCCATAAAGTTGTGTGTAAATTGTCAAAACTTTATGCCGTTTCTCTCGTATTTCTTAAATATTTGATTTTCACATATGACAAATACAGGTTTGAGTAAAATTGTTGCTGAAAATAAAATACTTATTTTTAATTTGTTTTAATTATATTTAAATAATTATATAGATAATGCATTAAGAAATTTGGACTCCTTTAAATCAGTTTACATGCCTTTAATAAAAATGTCGATATGAATCGATATAGCTTAAACATTGATTTGATATTTATCGATATATTTTTATCACTTGACATGTATCGAAATAACAGGTACGAGTTAATGACTGAGTCGCCCACGAAATTTCGCGTTCAGTGAATAGATAATTTTAGGAATTTCGAAATCTATGAAAGTTTAAGTTTGATTTTACTTCAATTTAAAAGCATTCACTGCAAAAATATATTTGACGCTAAATCGATTGAATTATTGTTTTTTGTTATTTTAGTTCTCTGCACGTCTACTTCTGAAGATCCTCAGAATGATACGATAACCGATTTTTTCGTGCATCTACCGTCCCATAATCACTAAAACAATATTGGCTTACGATATTAATGTAGGATCTGCTTCTGTACCGTTTTCATTTCAGATTTATACTTAATACTACTATGATCCTTTATTTTTCCTGCCACAATATTCGCTCCAACTTATATTATTCCTCCGGCCCTTTCCTTAACATAAATAAAATATTCATAATTATTAATATATATATATTATATTACCAGATGTTGCGAGCTGTTTTGTTTTCCTGTCCTACAATCCAGAATCATATATTAAACATTCCATCACTTCACATGAACGCGTGGCAAATATCTAATATATTAACTCTAAGTCATCTTGGTGAAGAAATTTATATCATATGTCATACAAAACGGTAAATAATACAAACATTTTAGCTTAAGATAATTTATTTGAGTACAAAATATTAGACTTACATTAAATAATTTCAAAAACTTCTACAATACAATTTTATAAAGCAAGTTACAAAAAAAGCTTAATACAACAAAATTTACTGTACTGGACCCACGAGACCGAGGAATCATGTGATCCATTGAGTGTTAACATTAAACATAAAAATATAAATTTAAGACTATACTAGTTATAATTTCAATAATATAACTTATTAATATAAAGGAGGCTTAAGCCTAGGAAATTATAGAATACTGTAAGGCAGTGTCGTCAAGGAATCAAGAGATCTATTAAGTGGACGTGCTTCTACAAAACAGGAACCAACTTTCACAAATAACAAAATGTTTAAACTTTCGTGAACAATTAGTATTGTATATAATTATGCGGTATAAGTTTTTGTTTGTTCAGTTTTCATCATCAGTATCTATTATGAATAGCAATTGCACTTAAAAAGCATCATTTTGTTATTTATATTAGGGTGTGTATTTCAGAAGCAAGAACCTTACTTTAACACAGTAGGTAAAGACTAGCACAGTAGGTAAAGAATTTAGTAATAAAAATTATTTAAGAATTAAAAGATATTCTACTGTGGCATTAATGTTTTTTTTATTTATTATATTGCAAGAAATAATTAAAAAATAAAACCGCAAAGATCAGTATCAATACGTTTCGTTCCTGTCTTGGTTCCTGTTTGCATAAACACATCCAATTATTTTGAGGAAACTAGAAATCTATATATAAATATTTCGATTATTGTCTTTATAAGGAATTTGCAAATGAATCATATAAGGCAAACGTGGTGTTTTATGTAATACAAAATATAACAAATAATTATATTATTAATAATATTTTTTTTATTTTCAAATTATTGCACTCCTATGCATAAACTGTTTTTTATAATAACAAAGTCATGTATAATTTAATTATAATTATAGTCAATAATTAATCAGAATTTTTATTTTAATCTAAAAAATATATAAAATATAATACTAAATTTGTGCGGCACTAAAATACTATACGAATTATAAATAACTTTTATGACAAAAATAGATAAAAATTGAGTATTTTCTTATAACTATCTTATATAAACCTAATATTGTCGCCATTATTCTCCTGCAGCGCTTCACTCGACCCTTACGCTTCGCTACTATACTTCGATGCTACGCTTCGCAACTATGCTTCGATGCTACGCTTCGCAACTATGCTTCGTTTCTACGCTTAAGGCTATGAAAATTCTTCAAGGCAAATTAATTTGGTTGTCACAATTGCATTAACGTAAATTTACATACATACATTTGTAATATTATATTGTCCTTTACTAACAAATATATAGGACAATACTCAAAATAATTAATTTTTCATCAAGACTCACTGCTTTTTCCATATAAATATTTAAAAAAGATAGATAAAAGTTATTAAAAGAAAACTCTTGTGACAACCCTAGGCATATTACTCTAATTTACTAATCAACATTGTATACATATAGCTCTATAATACGATTACTAAATTAATCTCACAGCTCCCATTAAGGCTTATTGGACTTTATTGAACACATACAGACAACAATCAACTTTAATTATATATCAACACGTTACATTGTCTTAACATACAGCATGTTACGTTACATTATATATATTAACAAAATATATATTTTTATATGTATGTTTTCCTATATGTATGCAGTAATCTGAAATTGTCGAAATTAATAATCGTACCTTATCCAGTTTTTGATACTGAAAATCTAAAACACGATATATTTTTGGATTTTTATTTCTTAATAAATTAGTAATTTGATTTCAATCTCGGATTGTAAAAATACAGTATTATTTGTTTTAATTATATATACATATATTATAAAACAGAAAAGTTTATATAAACGCGCAAATTTTCGAATCTTCCAAACGGATTTGAAGAATTAATTCTGATGATAAACAGGTCATGACCAGCACGACGCTCTGCTCTTAGTCAACAGCAAATAAAATCATTCGTACACAGGTGGAACCGCTGGTAGTTAAATATATAATTAAAGTTGATAATATCGACACATGGACATAATAATATAGCATCAACAGTCATGCTCTAATAGATTTGAAGAATCATAGCATTTGATGGACAGAGGTCTTAATATTACGGAAGCCGTAGAGATAGCAATACAAAGCATTTTCTTTAACTAGTACATAGATTGAGAGTATTAAGGAACTCAGAGCTCACGGCAGCTTTTAAGGCAGTAAAAATATATTTAAGTACAAAATAATATAAAAAATGATATTTTTAGAGATTCAATTAATAGTATTGGTATAGATAAAAAACTTGAGGAATACCTTCTTGCTGGTGTATGGTTTGCAAAATTAGTACGTAATTTTTTTTTTATGTTATTAAATTAATAAAAAAAAATTAATAATTTATGTAATTTTAGGGATACATATTTTTCTTGATAATCATGAAAAAAATTTTGTTTAATTACACCATTTAATCATTCGCTATTTCATCATTTTGATGATATTAAAATTGCATTAATAAATTAAATAATTTTTTATGAAGTAACGTCGTTTTTATAAAATATAAAGTAAAAATATATATTTTTATATAACTTTTATATTGTTGCAAATGTTTTTGCACCCACCCATTACAAATTTAAAATATGTAATGTGTACGGCACATAAATACTTCACTCACACATGTAAGAGCATTCCCATAGTTTTTTTCTATACTAATTCAGTTTCTTATTATTACATAAATGGACAACATTTGTAAACTTTTAATAATCTCAAAATTATTTGTGATCTATACGAGATTCCTGGAGCGTCAGCATATTTAGTACGGTCAACAAAACTGCACTCAAAATGTAGCATTAGAAGACTTACCTTTGACCTCTCTATAGTTTTACTGGGTCAAAGGCCGTAAGGTCAAAAGTCGTAGGTCGGCGACGGGTCGGCGGTGTGTCCTCACACGGCGACAGGAGAGGCTGATTGTCAGTGCCATTTAGCTTTCTGAGCGAATATGTCAGCTCGGAGGTTCTGAGCGAAACATATGCCGAGGATCTGAGGAGATAGTTATTTGATAAACAAACATCTCTTGGTATTTTAAAAGAAATAAGTATTCTTGTGACTTAGACACATCAATGCATGCAACAATTCTTAAAATTAGAAACGTCACAACTATATAATAAAAGTAACCAAAATATAAACCAAAGGTGCATCTATATAAACTTACTTGTGCAAAAGCGGTACAAACAGCGGACGTGGCTACTATCAATAGGTTGTTGTCGAACCACTCTTCAGCGGCCTCTAGGCAACCCTTGTCATGAATTATCTTAGCAATGTCAAGACTCTATAACAAAAGAATATAAAGTAACATACATATACATATACATATACATATACATATACATATACATATACATATACATATACATATACATATACATATACATATACATATACATATACATATACATATACATATACATATACATATACATATACATATACATATACATATACATATACATATACATATACATATACATATACATATACATATACAGATAATTTTTGAAAGATCGTTATTTTTGACGTACAAAATTATTAAAATAAAATATATATTACAATGACACAAAAATGACCTACCAATGACCTAGTACTGACAAAAACAGAACTAAAAACAAAGCACAAACAAAGCAGTGCACAAATCCCATATAAACCTTAACAAGTAATGGTCCAAGCACGCAGGAGGCCACCACGGTGAAGTGTCTCTGAAGCCAGTCCTCAGCTGCTAAGAGACAACCGCGCTCGTGTATCACCCGATCGTATGGTTGCTATATTTTTATTTATTATGTAACATAGTTTTTAATATCACTTAAGTACTGTGATTTTTTTAACTACTTTTAAAAAAGTTGAAATATCAAAGATAGTACAGCTCTGTATAGTGTGATAACTTTACTAAAGAAAAATTATAAATTATAATTTATTATAATATTATAAAGTGTATTTGTTTAAACGAGATAATCTTCGAAACTACCAGTACAATTTGAACAATTCTTTCTGATTATGATAGACAGGTTCATTATAAGCTATCCAAGCTACTACTTCTTTTTATCTTTATAGTAAATAAAATTGTATTTATGCAAAGTGAAAACGAGAGTAAAAGCTATTTGATTAGTATTAGCGTTACTAGTTAATATCAGTATAGATTTAAGAGTTACTTAAACTCAACTTATCAAAAAAAATCTAAGATGTAAACTTTTTTTTACAGTTTTCTATAAGTGGGGACTTAAAATATGGTTTAATGAAGCGAAATATTTAAAATATAACTAAGTTGACGATACAAACAATATGCCCCTTCTCGTTTTATTGATGGTCAATAGAAAATGTTCATCTTACATTATCAAGATTTTATTAAATACCAAATTCAATGGGTCACATGAGGAAGCAATGGGGACTAATAATGGATTTGGTTCCTACCAGTTAATACGAATACCACAAAGTATATACATAAACATATAGATAGACCATATTAATAATTTGCAATATTCACCCTAATATTTCTTTGCTGACAACCCAAATATTACTAGTTAAGGGAGATTCACATTAATTAGCTTCCACATAGATGGATATTCCTATATGAATAATCCTAGAAATAAAACAAACTTACATACAAATGACTCCTAATAATTAAAAAATAATATAAATAAGATCAATTAGTAAATAATTATCTGGCTGTACTGTGCTCCGAGTTCATGAATAAGGATTCTGGATGGATTCGAAACTAGTTGGACGAATTACGACAGTATATACGTAAGTACAGCCAGATAATTATATATAATTATATATAATTATATGTAATAGTTGTCATTGATGAAGTTTAAATACAAATCCATAAATTCATATGAATCGACTACAGAAAATGAAATCCCGACTCACATAGGTGGGCTTCCTGACGTCGTACCCGCACTGCTTGTTCCGTATGATGTCGGAGGGCTTGGTCTTGCAGCAGCTGAAGGGCACGCCGCACGCCTCGCGCGACCCCACCGCGCCGCTGGAACAGTTGAAGTACGCGTTGCGGTCCCAGTCGCGGGGACCCTCCACCCCGCAACACTGCAGCTGGAATTACATCATACTGTTACTATATGTCACTGTTAAGTCACACTTATGTCACTGTTATGAAAGTCTTATGTTATGTCACTGTTAGGTCACGATAATCTCACTGATTAAATTTAAGTGGACTGTCATGTCAGCGGCAACATTATGTTACAAGGCGACTATATCGAAGCTAGAAAGTCACTGCGACTGTGCTGTCACTGGTGACATGTTACTGGAACATGATAGTCATAAATTCTGTCATGTCATGACTTGGCATCTCATTAGTTGAGTTAAGACATTTCTGAGGATATAAGTTTTTACAGATTGAGTGATTACAGATTCAATATCAAATAAGTCAAATTAGTTCTCACTAGCAAAAACTATTTTCAAGGCTACATTAATGCAACTGGAGTCTCGTGTTAGTGTTTATCTCAGTAGTAAATAACTATTTATAAAAATAGCGAAGTTATTGGTTATTGTTGCGAGTGAATTTAATGAGAAGCATAGCTAATGAAGGAGAGCGAAGCGATTTCACGAAGAAGTTGATAAAAAGCAATCTTTTCTTTTAATAAATATATACGAGTTTGTTAATGTAATATTTTTTTCATGACATTCTTTTGAATATGTAACCAAACTAATTAAACTTATCCCAATATTAAATTTTAAAAATACTTATTTATAGAAAAATATATATATAAATTGACAATTATTAAAGTCTTGTGGCATCTCAAGGTCACAAAAATATATTTAAAAATGTAAATTTAAAAAACAAGTTTTAAACAATAATGTATCCTTGAAAATGGCTTAACGATTGCGTAGTACAAATGGAAAAAATATATATGTTTATATTTATGAATAGTGCTCAAAAGTAAGGGTTTAACATATTTAAGATAATATATATTATGTATTTACCCAGTCTTCCTGGATCCAATCAATTAAATTTTGTTGGTCGGGATCTTCTCTGTAATGAGTTATAAATTTCTGGAAGCCCGTAGTGGCTTGTTGCTTTATCTAAAACCAAAAACAGTTTATAGAAAAAAAATCAATTATCAGAATAAGAAATAGACAAAATGTGATAGTAATTGTTTTGAATACATACCCAGTCCTTAAAAACAAAGAATAATATTCCAGCTGTCATTTCGGCCAATAGAAGTAGAGCAAGAAAAACAGCATACTGTAAAATAAAATATAATTATTAAATTTAATAACATAATATATTATGCGATAAAAAATTGGAATATCCATTTGGAATTAACAGATTCATTTCCTTATGAAGTTAATTATGAGTCGTACACAAAAATAAATGATACAAAACAATATATACATATTAAGGTCGTAGACACAATATACTTACACAGGCTAATAAGCACGTATTCTCACGCAAGGCACCAACGCAGCCAGTAAATCCAATTATAAACGTTATTGTACCTGCAATCAGACACATCTGCATGATAGAAACAATATAATAGGAATAGAGGTACTACTAACATGTAAATCTATTGATAAATTGAGGTTATTTTGATATTATAAGTATACATTTACTAGAATTTTATTGCAATTAGAAATGGTCCATAGAATTTACTAATATTATATAAAAAAAACTAAAAAATGTTATTTTCTTAAATCTTTTTGCATTTGTTATCACAATTATATTACAAGGTTAAAGACACAACATTATAAATAATATTAGTAAATGGCTTCTAAAATTTAGTGAAGTATTTGGAAGTGTATTATAACAATTACAAAAATCTATCTATTTCTCTATTAGGTTATTCTACAATTATATAATAACTTTCATAGTCTACAAAACCACAGAATGAAAACATGAACCGTTAGTGTTTATAAGGTACATATTTTCTTAAATCTATATTATTCTCATATTCATATATGTAGTTGTTGGCAAATTGTTTATAATGAAAAATTTATGTTTGTAAACATTGATAAAAATAAAAAATACCTGGCTGAGTTTGTTGTGTGGCTTGTATCAACCAGGGTGGGTTTAAAATCCTGTCAGCCATAACTTTTAAGTTTGAGAATGTTTTTCCAATAAAATTTATTTTAATAATTATGGTATCAAAATAGGCAATCCTGACTTTCACTTGAAAACTTAAGTGGTCACTGATATTGATTCATAGTTGAAAAGATATAAACGAATAAATAAATATGTTTAATAGTTAATAATTGAATGAACATATCAAATTCAATTACCGACTGATTTAAAGTTAAAATTGAATTCATAATTAATTGTAAAGGTCATTAATTATTGAAACTTAATGATTTATATAAAAATTGTCATTGTTACAACAATTGTCATTTAAGAATAGCATTGCATTAAAATATACACAATTAAAAAAATCTATTGTTCAAATATGTTACAAGGTTTTATTGTATTATTGGATATTTTATATATTTCATTTACATTACAATATTTAAATCATCAACTTCATATTTTAATTAACTTCAATCAGGCATACAAAATGTATGTCAAAACTAGACCAATTTGTTTACAAATATCAAATTTTAAAGTGTTAATTTTAACACTAGTAATGAACTAGTAAACTTGTAACCTAAAAACACAAAACTTGTTGCCTAAAAATTTGGTGTTACTATTCCTAAATCATTAAAAGAACTAATTAACATGCTACTTACATGATAAGATAAAGGAATTAATAAAAACTATATTTTGAATATACAAATACATAATAAATAAGTATGTCCTTATAAAAATAATTAAAATATATTATTTACAATTTAATAGATAGTAACTGTATATATGCCGCTATAATAATTTAATATTATTTCTGTTTATTACAGTTCTGTTAATGTGTACATTAAAATAGTAAAATATAACTTGTGTTAAAATAAAACAGGTATTCAGATATTACAGACTGATACATAAATTTACTTACCAACACATATCAGTATGAATGCTGGGTCCAATGCAACATTAGTCAACCGTGAGAGGTTGTTAAAAGTATCTTTTTCAGTCCACGCCCACACTCCCACTGCTAGGATCAGTAGGCCCAAAAACTGTAAAAGCAATTATTGTACAATTATTCACAAATAAATTTTGATAAAAAGTACATGTTACAAATGTTAAATGTATAAAAATTATGAAAAGTATGTCAGAACAAAAGAAAGATTTAGAATAAAATAATGATTATACAAATTGGGTGAATGAAATGCTAATATAGTGTTGGAATTATCGTTTTTTAGAATATCAATTAAAAAGTATACGATATTATACATTGATAATAAATAAAACTACACACGTTGGTGAATGTAGTCGTGGATCAGCAACAAAGACTGTTTGCATTCGATTTTTAAACTGCACGCACAGTTGTGTATCGTATACTTTTAAAATCAACATTTTGTATTAGGTGCTTCATATCTTTACTTACCCAAAACAAAATATTTACACCAAAAATTACGTATTTTAAACAGCAGCTGACTTCGGTGGTGTCACGTCGATATTTTCTTATTCCAGGCATTTTTAATTCTGCTTACCACATGTCCTATTAATTTTTAAAACTAAAATACTTAAAAGAACTGTATTCAATATAAACATTACATATGTATAAATATTAAACTATCAGTTATTATAAAGAGGACAATAAACACAAAGACAACAAAATCTTAAACTCTAAAGTAAAACTGAAAGCCCAGAGGTCACTGGACAACTGACAACTGTTTGGCATTTTGCTGTAGTCTGTACTCTTTATATCCATACAGTGTAAAAATATAACTTACTGTACTCAATAATCGTAATGATTTATTAAAAGTGCCTGTGAAGCAGTTTTCTCAACTTTATGTAATATATTCTGATCTAAAATATCGATTAGGAATATCGTATAAAAATGATTATATATAATGACAAAAGATGTTTTTACTGCTTGTAAAGGTACATTAGTAAAAGAAAAAGATTTTGGGGTGTAACTGTGTAAAATATTATTTTTTATTCTTTCATCAATCTTGACCTTATCAACAATTGTAAAAATCATACCATTTACACGTCAAGGCTCAAATACCAATATTCATGAATTACCAATGCTAATGCAAATGCTCAATTACCAACTCTTTACAAATACGCAAAAAATAATCATATTTGTGATTTATATCTTTTAATGCTTTATCTTAATTTCTGGCACCTCAGTGATTCGTCTTGATGTGTTATACCTAGCCTGGATGATTACGATAAGAACAGGTCTGCCAAATTCTACAAGAAGGGTTTACAGAAGGCTGCTATTTTATAGATGATGATTTTGCGGTACCTGCAGTTTTTTTTGGCAGCTCGGTGTCTCTGCTGGGAATATGAAATCGCCAAAAATAGGTACGCAGCAGGTATAGGGTTCGTACCCTGTTTGTTCTGTCCTATCCTGTCCTGATCCTGTCTGTATTATTGTAATAGGACTGAATACTTGTGCGCTTAAGTTATCTCCCATAGTGACACGTCTTTTTAGGATGTCTCTTAAATCTGCAAAAAAATCCCATTTTTGGAAGCTTATCAACATGCAGAAAATGTCCAAAAAATGCTGTCGTGTCGACTGTAGCACCTTCTAAGTCTTATCCTAACATCGTCTCTAAATCTCAGTTTTTAGATTTAATCTGAAGTTTAATTAGCTGCCCAAAACTTTGTATTCGAGTCGAGCTAAGAGGTTTGTAGATGAAACGACCTTTGCGAAAGTTCCGTGTAAAGCGTTTCGCGTTAATTTTCATTGTGATGACTTCAAACTCTAGTACTACTCTTCTCTACTGGAGTCGGTGTTTTCTAAGAATTAAATTACAGGGGTCACCAAATGTAGAGTGAATAAGTTAATAAAGTAAACGTAGAACATCGTCGACTACTATGATGCTTAACATAGTGTAAAAAATAATAATACTTATTTACTAAGACACAAATATTTTCTATAATCGTAACTTCTTTTATTTATTAACCATTCCACCAGACAGCATCCCCATCTGCGTTTTCTCTTTTGTTTTATTAGTTTTACTTTTTATTAATGTAAGTACTGCTTAAATTTATATTAAAATACAATTACGACATATGTTAAGTAACACTTTATTTTATCTTAGCCTTAGAAATTTGATTTCTTTCTGGATGCGAAGATTTTAAGTCTTTATTTCTATAAACTACAGATGGTTGACAAAACTTTATTTTTTATTCGAGTTCGTTTAGCAAGTGTAATAAGTATATAATAATAGTTTTATGACCTATAAGTTAATATTTTAGTTTTATGTAGAAAGTTATTTTTATTTTGCAAAAAAATGACATAAACAAATGTCTACCACTATCAAAAATATTCAAGTGCTACTTCTATTTTTTTTCTTGAACAAAAACATCGACTGAAATAAAAACATTTATTTTTATATTGCCTTTCGTTCAAAATTTTAATCACAGACTAATCAACATTCAAATATCTAATTATTATTTAATATTAACATTTCCTATAAAATAACAATTTCAGTCACAGGTTTTTCCCTTAAATGAATTCTTCTTGATCCAATCGTTGTAACTGCTAACTTTTGTGTAAACACCTGTAATATTCAAATATTTTATATAAGTCCTATAAATATTTAATATTTTAATCTTATGATTGCTCTTACTATAAAGAAAACTTCTGCTGAAGGTCATGTTACGTAATTTTATAAAAATCTTTTTACCGTTAATAAACATTTTATCAAAGATGACATTAATTCTGTTGTTAATAACAATTCTTATTCTTAAAAATTATGTTAGTATAGTATTATTCTTTTAAATATTATTACGTCATAATGTAATATGTTTTTATTTTTAAAATATTTAATTATATAAATAAAATCAAATTAATACCTGGATATTTTGGATTGGCACATCCAATGCCCCACGATACGATACCTAAAAAAACAGTAACTTCAAATTCAGGTTCAAAAATCTAAAGCCGAAATACTATATGTAAAATGTTACTTTTCGAACAAAATAAAATCAAATATTTTTCTTATAATTTAAAAAAAAAATGAAAAAAAAGATAAATTGGTACCAGCTTGAACGAATTTGCCTTCAGGTTCAAAAGTCACAAGGGGTCCACCACTGTCGCCCTAAAAAAAGAAAAATACACGCTACTTCTTAACTATGTACCACTACGTTGATTAAATATTTTTATATTAAGAAAACATTTAATTTCACACCTAAAGTATTAGAATTTAATTTGATAATAAATAAGATTTTGATTTTTATCAACTTTTTGTCGAATGGAATAAAAGTTTTATTTCTATAAACATACCTGACAACCGTCCTTTCCTTTATTAAACGCACACATCATCGTGGGTTTTATGTGATTTGAAAGATTTGATTTTGCACATCCCTGGTCAGTAAGTATTCTCAAACTCGCTTTCATCAAGAACTTTGAAGATGATTTGTTCGAGCCTATACGACCCCATCCTACTATAGTACCAACTCTGGAACCGAAATCTTGTCCTATATCATAAAAACAATGGAATTATAATTATTAAAGAAGACTTGGAGGTCAATGACTAACTTTGCTTTTAGTCAACAGATATTTTGGAAATTTCGTAACCTATGACTTAGGTTTTTTTTTATTTCATTTCATCTACGGCTCGAGCTCTTCAAAAAAAGACCATAACTGATTTTTATATGCAGCTATAATCCTATAATCACTGAGACAAAATGGGCTGACGCTATCAATATCAAAGATTGTTGTTAATATGACTTCACACAAATGGAATGTCTTATCACAAATATCTAACTGTTTAATTGTCGTATTTGTATATAATTGATTAAAACGAGCAATGCTGATAACATTGTTATGAGCAGATCTCACCTGGTTTTGGTAGACATACTGGTATTATTGTATCGCTAAAAGATACTGGTTTATTAAGAGTGGCAATAGCTATGTCATTTTCGTCGCGAACTGCTGTTGACTTGAACCCTTCATGAATAACTACGTCTGAAATGTTTCTCTCTTCAACATTCTTCAAATCATCTAAATTGTCAAGACCTATAAATACCTTCATCAATTTCCTGTCATCCCTATAAAATAAAAGCAGTTGAAGAATTTTACAATACAAAATAAATGGTATGGAAAAAGAAGTGATAGAAAAAATTTTAACTGTCTTTTTAAATTGTAGCGTTTTGAAATATGGGTGCTATCGCGTGTACGAATAGGAATACAAATCGACTATTCTTATCGGTATTATCCACTTACCATTTAAAACAATGACCAGCACTGAGAACATGTCGATCTGTTATGATGGCACCACCGCAATGCATGCGATCGTTTTTCAAAATTGCTACGGTCCAAGGATATGAATGGGGTTCCACACGTCTACCACCAACTATCCTCATTGAGACTATAGTATCCGATGGCCGTCCACATTCTAAAATGTTTTATAACATAACAATAATTGCATTAAAACTATTATTATAATTATAATCTCGTACTTAAAGAAGCATGCCAACTTTGACCTGAGAACTTTTTAACGCGTCTAGTGTTATGAAATATTTAAAAAAATTGCTAATTTTTATCATTCTCTTATCACTAATTAGTTTTTTAAATCTATTCACAAAAATAAATATATTGTATTTTTATTTTACTCCGCTATAACAAGTATTAATAGTTGTTTCAACATTAAGTAATCTATGGAGCGTTTAGCAAATATTAATTATTTTTATAGTAATGGCAAAAACTCCCTAACTGCCGTCATAAGTAAAACTGTTACTAATCGTTATAATTATATAAATAATTTTGGCTTTTTGTTGTAGTATTCCAATATTATTAAAATTAAAAATAACAAATAAAAGTATGCGTAGAATAGATTATTCATAGATTTTATTATTCCTGTCACCTGTTATGTCATGCTAAAATCATTTGACCCTGAAAATAAACAACTTATCAACTATTATTGCAGAAGATAATCTCAATCAAAGAACATACTATTACAGAAATATAACATCAAATATCATGAATATTGCATTCCCCTATCTTGAATTAAATAAATTAATACTGCTTGATCTGGGAATGTATCAGATTCATCAAGCATTGTGACCACATAGGTTTTTAGGGTAAAAACAAAATAGAAGTATGTTTAGAAACAAGTACATACACTTGGTGAAGAATATTGTTTGATAAAAAAATAAATAAAATTCAGACATATTTCAAGAAAACAATATCATGTTTACATTAATATTAATCCATGTAATTCAACATTAAAGGAAAGAATTCAAAAGGAACTGTCGTGGTGGGGGCTTTATAAAGTTGAAAAATATTGAGTTATCTTTATACCTAAAATACAACTTGAGGTGTTCAGGTGTTTTGACAATAAAATCTTTGCGTGCAAATAGTTTTTTGCTGGTGTCTATAATTCATTATTGCACTGTAACAATTTGTAGCAATTTTATTATTGCATCACAATATTGCATTTAACATAATTATATACTTATAAAAGTATAACCCTTTAGTCAATGTAAGTAATCCACATCCACAATTCAGTCGTTAATTTCCTGTCGTGATTTTTGTTATAACCTCAAAAAAAATTATTGAACATGCTTTAGTTTTAAGATTTAGTATTCAATCAATAATATGCTATTCTTAGATAGTTAACAAAAATACGTTAAAATCAACAGTGGTGGTTAGTAGACGATATGCTTCTTTCAAGATTTTCAAATAATAGACACGTCGTTTAAAAAAAATATAATACGTATAAAAATAAATATATATAATGATAAAAAACTGAAAGAATGCCCTTCTTACAAGTATGAGTAAGGTACACATATTCCATATAAAAATCGAAATATACGGTAAGGCGTGAAAAATCATGTTTGATTGAAATTTCACAAATCGTAAAATAAAATAAAATATTTTTATTTATATTTTATTCAAATGACGTTATATGCTATTTAATAATTAATTTTATGTATTAATGCTCTCCACTTCCAATTTTGCTATCATCAAAATTATGATGCAATAGCGACTGATAGAATGATATAATTAAACAATATTTTTTTATTATAGAAAATATGTAACCGTAAAATTATACAAATTATTACTAATTATTGATAGATTTATAGTAATTTAAATCAGTGTTTAAAATTTATTACATGCTAATTTTACAGACTTTTCACACACAAGCAAGAAGGACATTAATTAAGTTTTTTACCCATAAGTACATTAGATTTCTGAATTATATAACAAAATAATCACCTAACTAGTAATGTATCATAAGATACATTAAACTATAAAGTTTAAAAAGTTTATAAAATTTTATGCAATTTCTAATTAAGTCGAAATATGAACATTTCACAATACTCATAGTACACGCAAGTTAATCTTATATAATGTATTACATAGTGAATACGTTTTCCTTTTTTTTTTAATTTTGATCAATCTGATAATTATAATGGATAAAATGACTAGAATCATTATCGGATAAAAATCACAAGAGAGTCATTTTTATTCATTATACTTATTTTTAATACTCAAAATTAAAAAAAATGATTATTTTGTGTGATAGTGGCAAATAAAAGAACAGTCCATTTGGTGGCAAGTGGTGCCATAGCCCGTGGAAATCTTTATATCAAGAGTGGTAGATGTGAAGCCCACCAATCTGGAGAAATAGGAAGCAATGCAGGATAAGCTGCTTGACCACCCCAGTCAAGCCAGCCCATGTACGAGCTACGAATGTTTACGAGGCTTCAAATAAGATAAGCACAAATAACGTGTTTTGTGTTAATATTAATTATAATTTTAATGTGTTAATGATAACTTCTTTTTGTTTAAGAATTAAAATTATACAATTTATAACTATTTTTATGTATTAACTGAATTGACATATGTAAAAACAGTACAAAAAGTATAAGCATTCAATAAATTTTACCAAAGAAACAAAAACAAAAAATATTAGCTTATGCCATTCCATAATTTACTGAAGAAATATTTCCTAATTAAAATTATCAATGAATAAAAATCACATAACTTACGACACTTAGATTGTGGACTCGTCGCCATTGTCTAGAAATATGAAAACGCATTTAAAAGATTGTGTACAATTGAATATAGTTTAAAAATCAGAACATTACCAACCTGATACAGACTGACCACCATTATCTGATAGAAACTGACCACAAAGGTGATAAAATGTAAGATATTTTTACCTAGCATTGCACTTACACTGCACTGTTTCCTTAACAAATACTTGATTATTTAAGAACACACATATAAAATTATAGGAATTATTCACGCTTCTGTCCTTGCGTATTTGACATATATTACTCAAACTGTAGACAGTAAATCATTATTCAATTATCAAACATTAATTCCTATATAAATCAAAATGGAAAACCTTTGTATATTTAATTATTTATTATAATTAACGATGGTCACACTCGTAGGTTTTAAGATAATAATTTTGTATTATTTGCTCGAATACGCGTATGTTAAATCAATTTTCGTTACGTTATACGTAATCTTGTTTTTCTTATCGAAATTTTGTTATAGTTTGTTACTTTTTTACATTATTATATTACATTTCACCTTCGATGTGCGTCAATGAGTTTAAAACTCAAACAATTATGTATTTAAAAATGTTAATTTTTGTACTGTATATAATAAACTGATACAAATATAATTAAAAAATTTCACAAAGATTAATTTATGAAAAGCATTATATTTTACATAAGTTGGGAATATCTCCAACATAACATCAATATTTCACGTTGAAAATTATGTTAGAAAATATTACTATTATTTTTAATTAATTTTATAGGTGTTAAACACACGACATTCCATCTTTTGTTTGTTGTTTAATCCAGTTGACATATTTTGATACGATGGTGTACACTCCTGAAAAATATAAATATCATTTTACCACGAGAAGATGCCAGTGACTTCTGCGCCTTCCTACCGTGACCCAAATATAAGCCATAAATTGGCACTAAAGATATACTCATTCACTTATTTTATTCATGTTAATTAATGAGCATTTATTTTTAGTTTCATAAAATTTAACATTCAAACTAATTTCCGAGTTTTCTCAAGAAAATGTATTTATTTTCCGACACGAGAAGTATTCCTTATGTTGACCATTATAAATAATAACTGAAATAAATGATTGAAAAATTTTTTATCAAAATCAGCCTAACACTTTCTTTGTATTTACAACCTAACCCAGTTGATAACTTTTCTACTATTATACCAAAAGGTATAAACCGTAAGACGAAAACAGACAAACAAACAAAAAGATGCTTGGAAAGTATTGCTTTTGGGCTTGAATATATATTTAAAAAAAAAAGGGTGTTGTAATCTAAATATTTTAAAAAGTATTTTAGGGCACAGGACTATATAAGGTTTTTAACCATTTTGCAAAGCCATTGGATTTTTAAACCTTACTTATCATATTCTTAGATAAAAAACAAGAAAAGCATTATAATTAATTAAAACGTTAAAGGCCATGGGGGACTACATATGTGCCACACTTAGTTAAAGAAAGAGGCACATGACATATTAAGAAAAGTAATTAATTACTGTATTTCCTCATAATACTACTATCACTCATAAGTTTTCCCCCATGGCCCCAACGGATCAATTGTATGTCGACTACATGGTGCCCCCACGGCCCAAACGTTGAGAATTAAAAATGAAGGCGGCGTTTAACATTTTGGGTTAAATTTTTCTCACCATTTTTCTACCAAAGTATTATAAATTGTAATAATACACGTACCTGGATAATCTGGCATAGCGCAATCTATACCCCATGAAACGATTCCTGCAAACGATTAGTAATTAAGGTTTGTAGTACTTTTATTAATGGCTTAAGGAGGAGTTAGGGAATAAATATTCTTACCGACTTGGTACCACTTCTTGTTGTGTGTTTGAGCGTGAGTAGCGAATATTGGGCCTCCACTGTCACCCTGTATAGTATAATAGAAGACCAATATTAATCTATATATAGAAAAAAAATGCATTTCAAGGAGTCATAAATACATTCTCATATTCTAATTTAGATGATGTTTTAAAAATGCTATAGAAGAGTCATTCTTGGATAGGTTTCTGTTTGACTGTTTTAGAGAATGTGCTGACATTGTGGAAAAAATATTTTCGCAGTTATGAAATTTATAATTTTGGTATTATCTTTATGAAGTAGATATATAACAAGATATAATTAAGTCTAAACTATGTAGTTCATAGATATATCTTCCTACGTTTCTAAATTAAGACCTGAATTACACAGACTGGTAGTTACCTGACAAGCGTCTTTTCCAACACTGTAAGCACACATCATGGAGTCAGAAACAAGATTATCTTTATATATGGAAGACTTTGCACATGTATTACTAGGCACAATTTTTACTTTAGTTTCCAATAAATATCTTGATGATGTTAGAGCTCCTTGTCTTGTTTTTCCCCATCCAGCTACAGTTAGAGGAACATTTTTGAAATCCATTCCTAAAACAAATAAATTAAGTAATAAGATCCTGTCAAACCACAAACAATATATTATTGGAGTAACTAATAATTATCACCTTCATTAGGCAAACAAATTGGTCGAACTCTGTCAGTAAACTTTATTTTTTTGTCAAGCGTTAAAACTGCTATATCATTAATATCTCGCACAGCATTCGAAGTAAAACTCGGATGTTTCACACCATTCTTCAGTCGGGATACTATATGAGTGGTTCCTAGTCGATCATGCATCCCAATATAAGCTGTCAGATCTCGATAGTGAACTCTGTAAATACCTTGTATATATCACACTTTATCTAAATGAAATTACTCGCCAGCAGACCGTAGCAACGCACATATGGGGCAGAATAATTAAATATTTAAATATAATAAATACATTAAATATTAAATAAATATAATAATATTCACTAACCCAAAAGTAATACAATGTCCAGCGGTTAATATATGCTGATCGGTGATGATGGCTCCTCCACAGTGCAGTTTCGCTCCAAGCATGAGCGCAACTAGCCAAGGATATTGGTGAGGCAGTACAGTGTTCCCTCCCACTATCCTTCGATTTTTGCCGGCAATACCACATTCTTTGAAAAAAATATTCTATTTATCTTATAGTTATAAACAAGTAATTCTTTAATTCATTCTAAAATAAGACTCAAACTATTTTGATGAAATTGACAGGAAATAATATTGAAGCAACTGTTATTGCTTTATAACTTGTAAGATATACACGTAATTTTAACTCAACACGTCAGACATTTTTTCCCTTAGTTTTAAGTCAGGTAAAATAAAATATATATCAAGAAACATATCCTTACCACATGTAGGACTGACTTTTTCTATACAAACCTATAAAAATCCATCTGTAAATTATTTGATTGGAAACAAAAGAATTTAATGCAAGGGAAATATTAAATACTTACTACTTTAATTACCAAAATTAAAATGCATGTTGTTTTCATTTTATATCTGTACTTATAATCGTAAAATTAAGTAAGTTCATAACCATGGCGATCGACAGCGAGATTTCTTTGGTAATAAAAAACATTCTTGAAATTTTAATTAACTTTCAGACAACAAATACCATTCGACCATTAACATGAATCGAATTAAATTTTTATTCCATTTCAGGTAACTCAGTAAATTCACGTCATATATAGTATACTATATGCCACGACTTCATTCGTTTGATTAACTACACCTAATATGAGGAATTCATTTTAGATTATCTACTAAATATAATTTGATTAACGTCTTGGAGCTGTACAAATAATAATGAAATTATTATATTTATTTATTATTGTACCAGAAATGTACATTTTAACAATCACTTTGTACATTGAATAACTTAACACTATGGAGAGATGTCTTTGCAATAATCAGAAAACAGAAACATATTTAGAATCCAAAAATTATACGTTCTCTATATTTACGACAAGTGTTAATGGTTTATTGTAACAAAAATATCCTATACTAATTTGATTTCATTCTCTAATATCAATTTGATAACAGAGTCTGGTAGATTCATTGATGAAAGAAAAGTTGATTATCATTGAGAGCAAAATCTAGTATATACTGTAATCATGGTGACGTAAAAAGCCAAAAATATATATGAGTCAGACGCAAAATAGTTGTTAAAATTAATTAACTTTTGTCTGTTTGCTAATCACACAAAAAATATTGCACTAAATAATAAAAGTTATCCGTCTAATAGATACCCATATAGTATCTACCAATGTAGTACCTAATATTCACTAATTTTAACTGTAATGTTACAATTTATTTTTATCAAAAAAAATCCTTATTATGAAGGATAGGTTTTGCACTGAGCTAATTGTATATAAAGCCCAAAAAATTACCAATATACATATATCTATATTGGTATGCAATAAAATACTGCATTTAGATTATCTGGAAGAAATCGCTACATAACGACCGTCTTATTACACACGAACAATTTAAATATAGTTAATATAAATATTTTTTATATGTATTATTATAACCTATTATAATATTATTATTACTCTACAAACAATGTACAAATTTATAAAAACTATAGCAGAAAAGTTAGTCCATTGTTTTTGTTACTATTCCCACCAATCATTCAACACATCTTATAAAAGGTTCAACTTTAAAGTTTTAATCATTAACAAATTAAATATCTTTTTTGTAATTACTATAGGAATTTGCACTACTATTTCGAACCCATTTAAAGTCTTTAATCATGAGCTCTGGGCATGGCGGTTTCGCGGCGTGAATTCTTCATACCGCCTTTCGGCCATGCTAGTCAGGAAATTCTGGTAGTAATTACTTAAACACAGCTAGATAATAATTTATAATACAAATCAGATGACAAGTTTATCAGTTGATGAGTTAATATTCCATTACAAAAAAATAATAATAATTCGATGATAGCTTTTTGTAATTATAGTCATTTCATTGAATATATGTTAAAACTATTAGGCGAGTTTACTCACGAACATGACCTACTCAATTTGCATACAAAACCCGGGGATCAAGTTCAATTACCCAACAAATCAAATTAGACAATGTAGTACAGATATTTCGCAGATAGCTAAACATTTAAAAGGATGACAGAAAAAAATATAGTCAGTTTAGAAATTGTAGCACAATTAACAATGACTGTTAGTACTAAAATTATAGATCAAAATTTAGATAGTAAAAATGTTCAAACATCAGATGAACCCAACATAGACCACATAACTAAGCATGGTAAAAAAATTGGAACTGATTATTCGTATAAGCATAAAATAGTCTGGAAAAATGCCATCGGATTTTTGATATTACATATATTGGCAATATGGGGAGGCTTTATATATTTCACAGGAGGCATAAACTTTAAAACGTATATATGGGGTAAGTTATAAAATAAGTCTGTTAATATATTGTATATAAATAAATATTATTTTCTAAATATCAACAACATAAATTGTGGTATACAATAAATTATTTTAATAAAATCATCTTTTGTAATTTTTAGTGGTCATTCTTCTATTTACCAGCACTGAAGGTGTCACTATTGGAGCACACAGACTCTTCGCACACAGAACATTCAAAGCAAAACCCTTGCTAAAAGCAATATTAATAATATTTCAGACTCTTGCTGGACAGGTATCATTTTTCTGCAATAAAATAATAACTCTTGATTTGATCTGCATTTAATATAACTCTTAATAATTTTTGGTTCCCCAATTCCAGTCATGGAAGAACTCAATAATTAAAATTTAATTTTTTCAATTAAAAATTCAGATGCGAAACGACTCTTTATACGTTACAATTTATTTTAATATAATTAAATCTTATAGTACCTTTAATTTTGTGTTGTATGATTACCAAAAAAGAACATTGTAAAAAATATTTAAATAAATATACAAGATATTCAATAGATATTGATTTCCACAGAACTCAGTTTTCATTTGGTGTCGAGATCATCGTCTTCACCATCGCTACTCAGACACAGACGGCGATCCCCATAACAGTAAAAGAGGCTTCTTCTTCAGTCACGTGGGATGGCTGATGTCCAAAAAGCATCCCTATGTAATAGAATTAGGCAAAAGAATTGACATGAGCGATTTACAAAATGACTGGATGGTTATGGCACAAAAGAAGTAAGATCATTTTAATATTATATAAAAATAGATAGACAAATTTAGTCATTGAAGTAAATATAAATAGTTGTAATAATTCATGTGCACTTTGTGAGATTTAGGGGGAAGAGACATTCCGGCCGTAATAGCTAAAAACTTAATAGTTAGTAGAGCTAATGCTCTAAAATATTTTATTATATATAATCATCCGACTCTACTCAAGTCAATAATCTGAACTGTGTTCAAACCGCAATACCGCCATGCTTAGAGCTTATGGGTTCGAAACTAGTCAGACAAATTCCAATAGTATAGACGTGAGTACAGCCGGATAATTATATACTAATAATCATGAATCACGAAAGTGAAAATACTTTACATCTTGTAAATTAATGTTTTCTAAGATTTACACGAGTACTACACATTTCAGTAAAACTAATTTACATTTTTTAATTTAAACCCAACGTTTCGAGTGCTGACGATGGTGTCATCAGACAGACAGACACCATCATCTCGTCTTACCGCGAACACGTTTGCTGCAAAGCACTCGAAACGTCGGGTTAAAATTAAAAATTGTAAAAATAAACGCGAGTTATATCCGTAAATTAGTTTTATCGAAATCTTGTAAGTTGATTGTATCATAACTCTATTGCAATGCTTAAAAATATAAGTATTATATAATACTTAAATATTACAAAAAATATCAGTATTGTATATTTTTCAGATACTACTGGTTCCTGTACTTTGTAATCGCTGTGTTTATTCCTGTGGCGGTACCGTGTTATTATTTTGGGGAATCATTTAAAGGTTCTTTTCTAGTGTGTTATTTTTTCCGATATCTATTACAAGTAAATGGTACTTGGTTGGTCAATAGCGCTGCCCATCTCTATGGAACAAGGCCTTACGACAAGTAAGTAACATAAGATTTTTTATCATATTTTAAACAAATCCTCAATATTTCTCATAATAAAATATTATATTTTAGAAAACTTCAACCTGTTGAATCCTGGTTCATATCCTTCATAAGTTTTGGGGAAGGGTGGCACAACTACCACCACGCCTTCCCTTGGGACTACAAAGCCGCTGAGCTCTCAATGCATTTCAACCAATCCGCAAACTTCATAAGAATATTCGAAAGACTTGGATTAGCATATGACTTAAAAACTGCATCTCCAGAAATGGTATATAATTTTTTAATTTTTTAATTTTTTCGAATATACATTGAAATAAAACCATTTTTAATGGGTTTAACTCGCGTATAATGACGTTTACGTGTAATTTAAATCTCGTCTTCTCGTGAACGTGATTGCTACAAAGGATTCGAAAAATAGGTTTAAAATTAAATTAAAATGTAAGCAATACTTACACGAAAGTATTTAACTTTAAAAAGAACTTTATTTCAATGGTATATACTTATTTATTTAATATTGTCCCTTATTAATCAGAAGATTAGAACAAATCCAACACTGAGATTCGATATTAAACCATTATTTATATACACCTAAATCTTTTAGAAATATACAAAGAAAAATTTAGTAAGCAGAATTCAAACCCGTGACCTCTCTCACTCTATACTTAAAATTGAATAACCTTAACATGACTATATATATTTATCTCTTCATAATTTCAGGTTCGCAGTCGTATTATCAAAACAGGAGATGGAACACATTATGAACTTGGGAACGACAAAGATAGAAACGCAGTCACTGCTATAGGCATAATGCATCCTCTGAATCCTTCATATAATGTAGTCTATGAACCTCCCACTGCTACATTAGATGATAAAGGTTTACCTTTAAACCACCACTTAGACTACTTTGATCCAAATGTACTTAAAAGAAAGGTTGCCGCGTCTTAATTATATATATACATTAACATATGTCTTACATATTTTTAAGTTTATTATATAACTTTAGAATAATAAATCAATATCATTACTTTGCTTGTTTGAATTTCTATTTTTTAATAATCTTCCCAAAAACTCCATACAATTTTTTTTTCATTTAACGAATTATTTATTTTAAAAAAATGTAATTTCATACAAATTTTCAGTCTTTGTAGCTTATGTATGTACTCTTCTTAAAACCGAATCAAAACTTTATATACCTAAAATAATTTTAAAATTTTCTAAAAAAAAAAAAAACAAAATAAAAACAATAGCAAAGCGGTATTCTTTAATAAGACACAAAAGATAAAGCTCGTGCGTTTAAAAGTAGAATAGAGAGAGATGGTTATAGTTAGTCTGAACAGAAACACCCGTGGCGCGCGTTATGTCTTATCCAGTAAAGATATTTAGTAACTCTTGTGTAAACCCCGGGATATCCACGTCTGCCACAGCCGATACCCCAGGATACAATACCTATAAATAAAACAAAATATGTGGATAAAAATAACAATAATAAGAAGAAGAAGAAGAATATTAATGTAGTATTGAGAAAAATATTTATTATTTACAAAATAACTCGATGAATTGTAAATCGAAGTAACTCTTAAGATCTAAATAATAATTAAAATGACTAATTGGAAATTTAATTTGATTTAACAATACACTTTATAAAGACTAAAAGGACCATTCTGATTCAAAAGTATTTTAATGGTTACATCATAGAAAACTACTATTTTTGTCTAAAATTATTTCTATTCTAGGATTAACTTAACTTGAAAAATACAGTGTACAATGTTATATTCTAGTTTTAACTTTTTTGTGAAATTTACTGAAATATAATAAGTAAGTAAAAAAATATCTGTTAACTATGTATTTATTGTAAAATGTATTTTTTGTAACTTTTAATTAACTAAACTTACCCAAAAGTTCATATCGTTTGTCCCCTCTTTCTGCTGACAGAGGTCCGCCACTGTCACCCTAAATACCAAAAAAAACTTAAACCTTAATACGACGTCAATAAACAAAAAAATAACAATTATAATACATACAAGGACGTATTTATGAAAGATGTAATTTTTTGTATTAAAGATTTTTTTGGTCCCATATCGTAATAAATATTTAACTGCTTGTAATTGGATACTTTGTACATTAATAATTTTATATTTTTATATGTTCTTTTCCATTAAAATTAATCTGAATTTGGTTTGAGACTAGTTGTCTTGCGGGACTTTCTTTACAAAGTTATATTTAATAATAAAAAAAAATTAAAAAAAAATGGCTTTTTTAATGAAAATATACTTATAGACAGAGAAATACTAATACAAAAAAAAATACAAAAAATACGATAAATACATATTTACTATATCTAAAAGTATTTTCGAAAAACTCAGTTTTTCCTTCCGATCTGTCTGTCTGTATGTGTGTCTGTGTGTCTGTGTGTCTGTGTGTGTGTCGAATTTTATTTTTCGAATTTTGAAAAACTAAAGATATATTTGGAATCAGCATCTAAATGTAAGATTCACTTTTCATGGAAAGGTGGTCAGATCGGCCGCCGAAGTTACCGAAAAATGGAAAAAAAAATTCGAATTTTTAAATTTTTAAAATCCTATCATAAACTACATAAAAAAATAAAAAAAGCAATAGAAGTTGTTTTGTTTGTTAATTAATTTGCGAGTTATAATTTGCCGATTAGGAGTTTTTCATAGCGGCAAGCTCGATTGCCGCGTGTTTAATATTTTTTATATTGCAGCAACTGATGGAGCACAAAAAATATATATATGGAAAAAATAAAGTAAATCAAAAATTATTTGAAACTAATAGAGGGTTGCCGAATTACTTGCAAAACTTCAATGAACCAGACATTTATGACCAAATCCATTACCTACCTGACAAGTGTCCTTTTCACCTTCATCTGGATAACCAGCACATAGCATTTCTTCAGTTATCATACCAGTCTCGTACTTAGTGTCCCTGCATACCTTATTACTAAGTACAGGTACTTCAACGTCTAATAAGGCACAAGAATGATTTTTTTCCTCACCGATGGAGCCCCAACCAACAGCTATTGCTTTTACACCAACGTAATCATTATCTGAAATAAATCATTAAATTTAAAACTATATACATACAAAAATATTCAATCATATTCATATAAATTAAATACCGATATGAAATTCGATTTATCAAGTCAAAGTCAGCATTTTTGTGTACATAAGAATACATTGTACTTATACTACGTTATAGTTTTGTTTCACCGTTTTGAAGATAAGTTCATGAAGAAGACCTCCATGGATTACTTGGATGGACTTATTTATAAAATTACAATCAACATTCGTATTGACTATTTGAGTCACAGGCATACATGTGAACAAATTTAAATACAAGTCAAATGTGGTAACGTTCTCAAGACTAAAATAAATAACCATAGCTTTTACTACTTCTATAATTCTCACAAAGACTTAAAGGAGCCTAAGTCTCAATATTTTACATACAGTAATTATACTTAAATAACAAACTAATATCAAAATATTATAATTCGATTTTAAAACAATTGCAAAGTAAAAAAGTTCTGAATTTTTTTATTATCTTCAGTAATTAACATCATCAGTAACTATTCGGGAAAATACCGATATTTTTTACGTGAATACAGCCGGCTAATTATGTATAAAAAATCAGATTATTCTTGGATAAATTACCATCAGTATGCGGCAGACAGACAGGCTTAACTGTATCAGATATTTCCACAACTTCATTTAGTCTTAGCAACGCGACATCATCCCTGAACGTTACATACGTAAAGTTATGTGCAACGACTCGAACTACGTATCGTGTTACTGGATGTGTCTCATTGCATCGGTTGTGTTCTCCCAGTGTTACTTTTATCATAAACCACATTAACCTGAAACAAATAAAACAAACAAATTGCTTTTAAATTAAATAGGTCTACGATTTGAAATCCCAGTCTCCAGGTACTAGCTTATAACCGTTTAGTTAAATCTGAAGTTTGCTTTTTAGACCCAGGTTTTCAAAACGAAAATTACATGTATCATAAAAGTCTATTAATACTAAAATATCTAATGTATATATGTATATTATCTCTTGTCTTCCTTTACTTGTTGCAAGATTTCAGTCATTTAAATTCTCGTTATCATAAAAGTCAATGTATAAAATAATATTTAAATATCCGAAATATATACATATATATTACTAGAAGTACATGCTTATGTTTTCTTTACCCTTTGACACAATGAGCTGCAGTGAGCACATATCTGTCATTGACCAGCATGCCTCCACAGTAGAACTTGTTGAAGTACGTCAGCCTTGCAACCCAAGGAAACTCGTTCACAGCCGTCTCCACTCCGCCCACGATGCGGGATGCCTCATTTCTCTCACCGCAACCTATAACAGGAATGTGCAGGGTAAATTTAAGTTTAAATGAAATCAAGCGAAATTATTAGTATTTAAATTTTTTAATATATAATGTAAAATATTCAGTTATATATTGTTGCTTTTACTTATTAAATGTATTAAACGAAACTTACGACATCTACATTTATTGTATGTGTCATCATATAAACCTTCCAAAATAGTCTCCAGATTCTCATTAACTACACTGGATTCGGTGGTAGAAGTTCCTTCTAATCCTTCCATACTTCCCTCAACTAAAATCTTTATATTAACATATTAGTATTATCTTGTAATTAATTTAATTAATCCCTTTTAAAAATAAATACTGAAAATAAATTAACATTTTGCGATTTAATTAAATAATATTTTTAAGATAGATATATTTCTAAAATATTTCAAATTTATATTTTTCAATAATAATTAAAATACGTAATAGTAAAAATAAACTTATTTATGAATAAAAAGTAAATTATTCATTAATTAAACAATAGCTTAACATCAATAAATATTTATCTTTGCTACTTACAATATTTCCACGGCACACAAAAAAACACAACACAAATAATTTCCACATCACAAATAAAAAAATAAATAATTATTTTATATAAATTTATAATGTTATTTGTCCCTAAGGCTTTACTAGAGAGAGTCTGCTAAGAGAATGGGGACATTGCTCCCGCTCCAGCATAACTAAGCGGTAGGCTTCTATTATTAGGATATACCAGTATAGGGCTGTATCGTCTTGTTTTATAACTATCTATTAACATATATTATGTTAATAATTTAGATTATGTTATAATCTAAATTAAGTAAAACACGAACATACAAAAATATATTTAATTAAGATTTAAAGCGAGGTTAAAATGCATATTACATATATTTTTTTAATAATCACAATAGCATGCGTCTTGTGTGTTATCATGTATCCAGTCCAAATATTTAGTAACTCTCGTATATACCCCGGGATATCCTTGTCTAGCGCATCCATAGCCCCAAGACACGAGACCTACAATAAAGGAAACAGAACATTTTATATGACTGGTTGGTCTAGTGGTTAGCGACCCTGATTTGTAATCCAAAGACGTGGTTTCGATTCCCGTACGCGATATTTTTTAAATAATCTACAATTGTTATTTCAAATCTTATTGCTTACTGCGTACTTTGTGTCCTATATATATTTTAAATACAGTTACAACTAGTACGGAGGGTAGTTTTACTTGTTTTGCTATTATATCCGAATGTCACTTAACTTAGCTTACTTAGCTACTCACTTAACATCGTCTAGCAATAGTGTGTTATAAGGTTGAAATTAATATAGGATTAATTTCTTTTGTACTTTTAAATAAATAAATAAATTTTAAACAACCCCTATAACAAGAGTTATTTCCAGGTACGCATATAAAACTATCTAATAAAAAACTACTGAAAACTATGTGGCTGTATATTTTTAAGCCTTAGGAAGGCACAGGTAAGAAAAACCAAAAAAATTGTTACATAAAATAACAGTAAATAAGTGACAGTTCATTTGACACATAAATAAAATTGAGATACGGTTTCGTACACTAATGTCACTTGAATGAGGTTTAAGTGACGATTTAAAATAAGATACATCTTAATTTAATGGACGCCTATATTTTATTTTGAGAATATTTATAACTTAAGAAATGCTCAAATATTCATGAATATGTTAAAATTTAAGAGAAGTTTCAGTATTCGAGAATGAAACTTCTATAAATGTGGCTTACCAATCAATTCATACGCGTGTTCACTATTTTCAACAACCAATGGTCCTCCACTGTCACCCTAAAAATAATATTTTTTATTTAGAATTAACATATTACCAAATAGTTTTAAATAAAAATATGTTATTCTCACCGTGCACGCATCCTTATGAGCGGTTTCAGGGTAACCAGCACACATCATTACATCCTTGATCTTGGTTATGTCATAATTCGTTTTAGTACAGTTCTCATTACTGAGTATTGGTAACTGTGCTTCGAGTAGAGTACAGGACCATTTACCTGTTTCCTTGGTTGCACCCCAACCAGCCACAGTGGCTATTGAACCAGTGAACAAATCATCCGCTACAAACATTACATTAAAATGGGTATATGATCGTATCATCATTATTATTAGTTAAATCTAAAAAAACGCTTAAAGAATGTGTAGAGAAGAAAGAAAGAGTTAAATAAGAATTGAACCTACTATAATGTTCTATTTTGAAAACGGCTTTTCTCACATTATATTAGTAAAAATATTATATATCGCCTATTATATTAATATTTTTCGTCTGTAAATGTTTAAAAAATAGTTTTAATTTTTATATATTCTGTATATGCCTATGTCGGTATAAAATAATGTACTATTTAAATAATAAATGATTTCTATAATAATATTGTGAATATTTTCAATTTATAATTTGAAAAGGGGAACATTTTCATTTTTTTCATTTTTTCTTTCATCATGAAAAGAAATATGGCTATGATGATATTGTAAAGGGATAAAAAATAAGTTTTTGACTCCTAGCCAACGCAACTACACCTCTCGTGACGTAAAAGTAAAAATCTGCAAAGTGAGCAAAACCACTGAGAAAATCCAGTTACTAATAACTTTATATTTAAATACCTTAAAGAAATATTTAATTAATTTATCTCAAATGCAATATTCCAAAGTTAATTGGTTAATATAAAAGTAGTAAAATTTTTACGATTTGTGATAAAGACATAAAACCCCTAATTTTATTAAGTATAAATTAGAAGGGACACAATCATAAAATGTTTTACAACTTAAAAACAAAAAAGTATTGCAAAATTTTCGTGAATGATATTATAATGGTAATTAAAATTTTTATTTACAAAAAATACACAACGTAAAATATTATCAAAAAATAGAATTTCTAACATTAGTCGGGAAAAAAAATCTATTAAAGTTACAAAAGAAACTAACAGATTTTTAAAAAATTAACTACATTTTTGCATTTTTTAAATTTTTAGTACTTTTAAGTTAGTATTTAAATTTTATCTTTATCTTTATTAAAAAAAAATTAATGTTTGTGGTATCTCTGATAGTATTGATAATTTTCAGAAAATTGTATTGCAGTTAGAAAGGCATATTATTTCTAAGTGCTACCAATTTTAATTTAAAACAAAAATATATATTTTCAATAGTTAAAAGATATAAATTCTATATAGCCTGCACTGCCTGAACCGTTTGAAATAAAGGAATTTTAAGTAAAAAATATATATTACTTTTATCTTTACAATAAAATCCGCGACATCGTAAATCTTAGTTTAATATCTCAACTAAAAAAACAGTTTTTATGTTAAAAGTAAAATAAACTTTATAAGATTAAGTTTGGATAAACAAGTTCACATAAAAAATGTATCAAAATGAAAATTTCATGGAGATATAGTTTATATTTTACAATGGATGGAATTTGTCCGAAGATGCAAAATAAAAACAATAAGGCGGTAAAATTATTACGATAGCCACTGACTTCGAAAGGATACGGGGCGCGTAACTATACAACAATACAATACTAGAGTAATACAATACAACAATACAATACTACATTGTAACGATTACAGGTATTTATGTCTATGAAGGGTTGGAGGGAAGAACAGACAAAGTAACGGGCAAAAGCTAATTATAAAATATATAAAGACATATTATTATAAATTTTTTAATATATATTATATATATTCAAAATATAGATATTATATTTTCACAAAATACAGCAGTCTTTATTTAGTAAAATCACTTAAAGTGTAACTTGATAAAAAGCTTGTTTGATTTGAGCTTAGCTTTAAGCGCTCTTACTTAGCCATTCAAATAAAATCTATTGAACTTATAACCCTAACTTTTCAATACAGCTAAGTTAACATCTACAATCATGTTTGACTATGTCAAGGTTATTTAAACTTTTAATAAATATGGAATGAAAAATACTTCAACAACCAGCAACTGGAACCTACGACCTTACCAATTTCAAAACTACACAGGTCTTAAATGTCGCAGTGTCGGGACCTGCCAGTATAGATAAATTGCTCAGTCTTTATTTAATTTAAATAAAAAAATAGGAGAACATTGATTCTCTCACATAATTATGACGAATCATCAATTGAAAAAAAAAGGGGGGTAAAAAATAATATAATAAAAATAAATCATACGTGTTAGATATAATTATTCGGCTGTACTCACGTAAATACTGTCGTAATTTAACTGACTAGGCGGATTCACGCCGCGATTCCGCTATGTTCAAAGCTGAATAAGGACCCCAAACAGTTTCGAACTTAAGCCATTTTTATAGTAATTATACGAGTATAGCCGGATAATTATATATAATAGAAATAATGTATCATGAAAGTTTAAAACAAAAAAGGCATACCGGATTTAGGCAAACAAACAGGCCTTATAGCATATGAATATTCCAGAGGTTTATTTAATTGTAACAGTGATATATCATCAGTCAAGTCGGTCAAAGTGAAGTTATGTACTATCATTTTGACTACTCTACGAGTTTCAGGATAGTGGTCCGTGTCACAGCGGTTATGTTCACCGAATCTCACTTTGAACATGAACCACATGAACCTGTAAATAAATTAAAATTAAATTATTAAATTTAAATTTAAATTTCATAAGAATGTGTAATCTATACTATTATTATTAAGTTGAAGAGTTTGTTTGTTTGTTTGTTTGGTTGAACGACTTAATCTAGAAAACTACCTGATAGATTTGAAAATTTCTGTCTGATTATTATAAAACATTCCAACGATATACGCTATCTAGCACTACGGTTGTTCTTAGTTATCCTAATAGTAATATTATTCGTTCGCGGATGAAACCGCAGACAACAACTAGTATTCAAAATAAAAAAATAATTATAATAACAGCCGTTTAGTTAAGTAGTTAGTGACATACTAAGCCAACAGTCGTGGGTTCAATTCCTACGTAACTATTAATGTTTAGAATTTGAATGTTTTTTGAAGAAAAAGAAAACAGTGAAAATGAGCTTAGTACAATATGTAAAGCACGATCTATGAATTGATATTACATATTTATACTGTATGTAATTCATACTATCTTAAAAAATGTAAAAATTTAACCAACATATGAATATTATAAAACAATATTGATATAAAATAACATTCGAGTTTTATAATATTATTATATATATATTCTTTAACAAACCTTAATAATACGTTAACAATACTTCAAAATTGTTTTAAATCGCAACAAAATAATTTATAAAATTAAATTTTGGAGAATAAATTTAAACCATTGTCCTTTTTCAATTTGCTTTATGTTCATTCTTGATATAATGGATGTAATAAACCTTTTTCTTCAATTGCTTTGACACTTAAATAACATATTAAGGTTTGCGATCATAAATCTTACGCAATAAAAATTATTTATTGAATATAGCACCCACCAATTGATAATTGTTATAAGTTTAAACTTTTAAAATATCTTCTTTATTATTTATTTCTTTATTACACTTTATTGTACACAAAATGAAATAATAATAAAAAAAACTTTAAGCTGTTGATACGAAGGTTACCCTATCACTTAAACTGATAACATATACACAAAATATTATCACAAATAATGGGCAGAATTAATTTCTGTATAGACTATTTTATTAATTTAATTATGAGTATATGTATAAGTTAAACAAAATACAACAAAAAATATATTGAGAGTAAAATATAATTAGTCATATATAAATTTAATAAAACCAAAATAAATAATGGTTTCATGAGCATCCCAAAGTCTTTATTAATTAATTAATATATTATTATATATATAAAAATGTAAAGATCTTTATATTTTTTGATTAACACTCTGATGAGAGGAAAAAACCGCAAAATTAAATTATCTTAGTAATAATTGACCCCACTGATTAATTGATTGCTTGATTGATAAATGTCAAAAGATATTATATTTTATTTATTTATATCTTTTCAACTTTGCATCGATATCAGTGATTATTTGTATACGTCAAATGTAATTTCAAGGAGGGCCTGTTTTAATACCGTACTTATACAATTAAGCCCTTTTTTGAGGACACCGCAAATTAAAAAAAAAAACATAATTTTTTTTTCTGAGAAGACACACACACACACAACAAACTCAACCGTGTATTTCTTTGTTGTAATCAATATTTATTTGGTGCCATTTTTAAAAATCAAAAACTTTACCCTTTAACACAGTGAGCAGCAGATATTACATATCTATCGTTGATAACAGAGGCTCCACATCCGAATGACCTGTGGTAGATGAGACGAGCTATCCATGGATAAGCGTTCAGATCTGAGGAAGAGCCCCCAACGACCCTAGGTTCCTCGTTTCTTTCTCCACAGCCTAGAATAGGTGTTTTTATTAACATGGTCTAGAACACTGCAGATGATAAAGATACCTTTTAGTTACTATCTTTAACGTATTCAACTCGCGTATAATTAGTTCTACTCAGTAAGTTAGTTAATTAGTCATTTAATGACTGACTTAATGACAGACATTTACTTCTATCTTGTCTTCTCATAAACACAATTACTGCCAAGCATTTGTAATGTAAAATAAAATTAAAATGTAACCGATATATGAAAGAAAAATCTGTTTAAAATATTTTTATCTATGTGTACTCTTGAAAACCTAAAAGAATACCCAAAAATCCCTTCCTTATACATTTTCCTTAACAATTAGTTTATTATTTAAAATGACACCTAGAATTGTTACTGTTGAAAATATTAATATTAATTCAGATTCTATTCTGATTACAGATAAATATAAGAATAATTTCTTTACATGAAGCCATTTAGTTTGGTTTAGAAATTCGATGATATATTTACTCATACTATTAATTAAATTCTAATCTGCTAAGTACTACACTACTTATGACCCAAAATTATCATTTTCTTTTAATTGATTATAATAATTCTTTTTATTTTTATGAATATAATATATATTCAAGTTTATATGATTTATATAAAAAATTAAATTTAATAATAATATAGTTTTATTAATGTTTTAGGTATCACGATGAACAACTTAATTAGAAACATATTTTAGTTCATAATATATTATTATATTATAATTAACTTACCACAATCACGGCATGGTGGTAAGTCGTTGTATTGGCCATATGCGTAATATTCGTCACTCACTCTTAGTAAATTCTGTTAAATAAATAAAAAAAATATTTACCTGTATAATAAATATACCAATAAAGATATTAAAAACAAAATAATCTTTAACTCATAAATGAAATTATAGATTTTCTGTTTTTAATTAAAAAAAATATAAATATATATAACATACCTTGGTTAGCGTGTCTGTAGTACAAATAGACACGAAAAACATAAAACAAATTAGATACACAAACATGTTTTATTTTTAAACACACAAAAATAAACACACACAAGCTTCTAAGATTTCAACACACTAATTCATGTCGAGGTCTCAACCCACTTTAAGCACTGGACTCCCTAAAATGTATCATCATTACTAAAAAATAAAATTTATAACAGCAGTATACGAATCTTTGAGCAATATTTTGGTTACAATTTACGCGTCTTATAAAAGAAAAAGCCGCGATTGAGTTTTTAAAGATTGTATTCAGAAGCTTAAGAGCAAGGTTTTAGGCGCCAATCAGAGGCTTAATGTCGAACATGTTATTTGGCAATGACCCCCAGATCAATGAACTTACAGTAAATTACTATCGCTAATTTAGTTCTTATTGCCTTCAATATAAAGTGTTTTAGACTTATCTAGAACGATGCACTCTCAGATATGAATCTGTGTGTTTTTACTGTGTGTCTAAGATATGTAATTTTCAATATTAGCGTCTAATACTGTTAGTATTTAAAGATACACTTACGAAGTGTGAACAGACATCATTAATGGATTTTATTTTAAATTCCAGCCGTCTAATAACATCCTGGACTCTAAAATTAAGAATGCAAATTAGTTTATTCCAAATTGCGTCTTATTTCATTGACTCAATTATATTTCCAAATAATCCCTGTTCATAATAATCTTCATTATATAGCATGTAAAATTGTCCTTTTATTTAAACTTTTAAATGCAATAGTTATAAATTTTGTGGCAATCTTTGATACAATTCAACTGAGCCATTCTATTAGCAATTTAATATTGTTTCTTTGCGCCTTATTCGATTTGGAAATCTATACTTATACTTATGTAATATATCTGTATATAGATTAAGTAAGTACTTGAGTCTAGATGGATTTTCAAAAAATCAAAACACATATCTTGTCCTATAAGATTCACCCTCAGTATATTCCTACCCTAAGCGCAGTTTTAAACAATTTTAATTATCATATACTCGTTTTTCAAACACGAACAAACCTCATAAAATGTCGTTGCAACATGTGCAGATAATTGTTCTCTGAAATTTGAAAATTTTAAGTTTTATTAATCCTACATTATTGTTTTAACGGAAGAATTAAATTAAAATTAGTTTGAAGTTACTTTTACTATTATCTAACAATTATTTATTATGTTATATCTTTCAATGCAATGAGGTGTAATGTAGACCAACCATTTTACTGCCATCTATCAGCTAACTAACTTTAAGGAACTATTGTTTGAAAATAATATTTAACGAAAGATCAAAAGGGTTCACTAGAATATTTATTTCTCTTTACAAAGATTTCGTTATAACTATATAAATAAAAAAAATGTTGTTCATACAAAAATTAAAGAAGCAGTAATGGGCTCACACCCGTGACTTTAACTTATTAGTTAAATAAAGAATTATAATATATATATTATATTTATATTATTAAGTTATTTAAATATTTTTTCAATTATTTTAATAAAATCTATTCTATCGTTTAATTTAACAGATAACATCGTTTGATGATTTATTTATCTAATTTTTTACATTTTCTTAATAAAATACAAAAAACAACGAAATATATTTTTTCGCATTATGATCTCTTTTTACCCAAATTAACTAATTACTTCAATTGCGGTATTAGTTTTTTAGAAATCACGAATAAGCGACATAAGTTTGTTTTTATAAACTTAAAAACCGTCTGACCAATTTTGCTGGGCAAGTTATCAAGTTACTTGAATATACATCGATTGGTAGCAAAATGAACTCCATTGCATAATCAGGTCGCCAGAAAATGGAACCGAAAAAAACTTACATGCATACACATAAACACACACACATATACATACATTTTTAAAAAGTGTCAAGAATTACGTCATCTCAAAACGTAAAGATATTAAAAATAAAACTATTTCAAAAATCGGGGTGATTACAATAACTTCCTTAATGAGGGAGTTCAAAAAGTTATAAATATATATTTATATTTATTATATTTTTTCTATTTTATTATCGTATAATTTATATCGCACAATAAAATATTTTAAAGCAATTTGTACAACTAGCAAAGTTAACTCTAATAAACCATCACAAGTTGCAATAAAGATAACAGAAGAAATTGCAAATAATAAATTGCAATTAATAATAATAACAATAAAGAACTGAGCAGATTTATAACATAAATTATAATTATGAAAACAAATGGTAACTGATTTTATAATTTTCGAAAATTTTAAAATATGGACAGACCGACAAAAACTACTAAATGTACTAAATGTACCTACACTGAGGTGTCTGTCGTATCATATGAGTATGATATGGGACTTTTAAAAGCCTTTTTGTCAAAGTTAACTGCAAACGTCATAAAGATATTGAAATTATGGCTAAGACTAGGGCGTACGATGGACCTTTCAACTTTATTTAGAGTCTGAAACTTTTTGGGAAGCAATAAACAAAACCATCAGAGTTCTAGATACACCTAAGAGTTACCAAAAGACTATAATAGCAAAATCTTATGATAATCTTCCAAATAATACATTCCAAATGACTCTCACAGATCAACATAAATTAGTAAGAAGGATACCAAAAATCTCAAAAAGTCTATAGGGAAACAGCAGGAAAAAGAGTAAGTAGATATAAAAAGCTAAAATTCGCAACGCCATGGTAAAGTCTAATTATATCTAAGAAGCGTCTCCTGATCTAACTCTTTTGATGTATAAAAAATAGCACAAGATTCTTGAGGTTGTTGGCATTACATAATACATACCGAATTTATTCCTGTACTATAAATATCTAAAATGCGTAATGCTTGTACAATTTACTTATCTTATTCATCTTTAAAAGAAAAATCTCACATTTAAGATAGAAAAGTTTACGAAATGACCAAAGAACTGAACAGTTATTGTTAATTGTTACGCTATAAACCTCGCGCGAGATGTAACAGCAAAATCTCTTTATGATTTACGTAATGTACTTTTTTCAACAGTTCCTCAGCAACAACAGAAACTATAGGTTAGGATGTATTTGCAATAGCCCATATTTAGCCCATATTTAGTTTTAATTTCTTCAAGAATGTTTTTAGTCCGTAAGTTCAATTAATTCTATATCTTTTCAAATTCCTGTAGGAAAAACAAAATAATGAATTTCCATTTACATAAATCAATCTGAATTATGATATATAGCATGTGTTTGTGATTTTTATTATTATTATTTTAACACAAGAAGTATTCAGTAGTTTATTAATCCCTATACGATAATATGCTAAAAATGATATTCTTAAAAACTAGTAGTCGAAAGCTACTTTAAAATCTTATTTATTTATTTATTTGTTTTATTGATAGAAGATTAATTACTTCTATTGAACCCTTTAACAAAACACCGAATTTTCTTTTATAATTTTTTAGAACGCACTTCCGATATATTGCTATTTTTTTTAAAAGGCACTTAAAATATAATAAAGTTTGTAAAGATTAAAACGGAGATTTCACAATATAATCTATAATTGTGAGCAATTATTTATATAATACCAAAAGTGGAAACATATTTTATTGCGCAGGGCCTACTTACCAATTTCATCTAGAAAGGTCGTTCCAGGTATTTAATTGTCCTGCAGAGTGAAACTGAACTGAGTGAAGGGGTGGCCTGTGGATTCCATGGCCTGGCCCTCTACAGAGCACATAGAGCAAAGCGTGCTGATCAAGGAAATAGCCTTTGTCAAGCGCAAAACTTCCATTGTGCCGAGCAATGGTATCTCTGGATTACTAACTCGGGTTCGTGGTGGGGTCCAATTCTTTATAGATGATCTTGTACAACAGTTGTGGACACCACGGACTTGGAATTCTTCGGGCAGGTTAGGTCATAGTTAAATATAACTACTGTCTTTTTTGGATTACCGCTATATTTTGTTACCGCCTCTTCAAACAAGAAAGTCAGTTTATTGGGGTGTTTGCGTCGTGTCAGGCCATGTCTTACTAGGTGAGTAATAGTTATGAGTCATATATTATTAAATTCATGTAATGTAAAAATTGCACTATTTAAATGTGTGGCACAATTATAAGATAAATACACGATTATAAGTTAAAAATCGCAAATGTTAATGTTTGTTAATATTTTTGCCTGTCTATCTTGTATCTTTTTGAAACAAATGAGAAAGATTTGATAGACGTTTACTGAAAAGTAGAAAGAATCTACTTCTTATAATTTAAGAATTGCAACCGAAAGATATCGTGCTTTGAAATTATGTGTGTTTTTTCATGTCACTGAAAGCTACATAAATTATGAACTCGGACGAAACTTTTCACAAAACTCTACAGATAGAAAAAAATAAAACAAAACACATAAAGGATAATTTATTTATATAATTATATCTTCTTTTTGGAAACTAACCTAATACTTATTTAATATGGCATTTTAACTTTTTTTGTAATTTGTTAATACATATTTGGTACAAAAATATACATATATATATATATATAATGTGGTGTTATCTCTAACCAAATATTATATAAACATTAAACTACTATATTAAATGCTAAATATTATATATGCATGTTTTTTTATTATATACAATTTTATCATTCTCATTTTTCATAAGGATAAGTGCCAAAAATGTCCGAAAAACTAAAGACTAAATATAGTACATGGAATTGTTATCTCAAAAAAATAATTAACATAAATGTATAAAAACCCCAAGTTCCAAATACTTTTTTTAAACATTAGAGCTTAAAAGCTTTTTTATGTCTATGACATTTATAGTGATAAAAATATCACACACTAAAAGTCAAAACTATTAAAATTTACCCTTTTTTATTATTTTTGTGTTATTATTTACACAATCTGTTTGAAAATAAATGTTCATATCTTAAGCGGTACAATAACATGCATCTTTAGTATTATCTATGATCCAGTCCAAGTACTTGGTGACCCGTGTATAGACACCGGGGTACCCCACGCGAGCACACCCGTTACCCCAGGATACCACACCTGGAAAAAATAGAACAGGTCTCAATGTTAATAGCAATCCTTATAACATACTATCCGCTACTCGCGGTTCCACCTGCGTCTGAGCGATTTTATATATTATTATGATAATTAGATTCAGTAGCGCAATGCTATATAGTCCATAATTACTTTACTCTTGAATCTCCTTATCATCATCAGAAAGTTTTTTTTACACTATTCAGTTCTTTCAAAAAATAGTGTGTTGAACAAAACATACAGATAAACACATTCTTCAACTTTATAATATTATTATTGTTGTTGTAAGTTGCCAGTTAGGAGGTGTAGGTAGCCCCATGTTTATTTAGTGGTTAACCCTAATAATGATAGCATCAATGCTGCTGGGCTCTGCCATAATATACAGTCCTCACCTTCCCCGATGACGTATCCATAAAGGAATTTTCAATAAAAACAAGTGTACAGAATTTGCTGAATTGGAAAAATCATAACTTGAATTGAAGAAATATTAAAATTTAAGGGTATTAAATTTTCTACAAACAAAATACATTTTTTTTTAATTATTATTTATTCTACTGGTAAGCTACCTAAGAACGAAAAAGAAAAAAAGAAAGAACATTTAAGTCCATCCCATAGTTTCGATAATAAACGCGTTTGAACAAACCAACTTTTCCACTTATAATATTAGTGTTGATATAAATTACAATTTCTGAGAACCTTAACATATGTATTTCTTACCGGAAATAAGAGGTACTTTGTAAATAAAAGACATTGTTTGAAGAAACAAGAAGGTAAGGTTATAAATGTTAAAATAAATATCAATATTCATTACCTATTAGCTCGTACCGCTTGTCTTGCTTTCTCTCTGTGATTAGTGGACCGCCGCTGTCTCCCTGGAAACAAGGAGGTTGTGTTAAACTAGGCGTATTAAATTAAGAACAATTGTATGTTTACATTCTTATTACAATAGACATATAACAATGAGAAATTTAATGAAATAACGTCGCAAGTCACGCCTTATATATTAGTAGATATTTTTAATACAGTACATCTCACAAGTTAAGCTGGATGTATTACTAGATATTTTCGATAAAATTATCCTAAATATTTTATTCTTCACCAGAACTTAAGTTCTTACACAGATACTTTTTATTGCTTAGGAAAATCAATAAATCTTATCTTTTAATAATTTGATATACAGCATACCTGGCAAGAATCTTTCTGTCCAGTTTTAGGGTATCCCGCACACAACATGTTGTCAGTGATCATGGATGAGGTATACTTGGTGTTACGGCATTCTTGATTACTCAATACTGGCACTTCCACCTCCTGTAGTGTGCAGGAAACCTTACCCTCCTCAGTTAACGTTCCCCAACCTGCTGCTACTGCTTTCACGCCAACGTAAAGATCACCTGAAGACAAAATTATGTTTTTAATTAATGGTATATTATCGTCCCTCACTGTACGAAACGCGGTTAAAAACTACTGCAAAACAATCTTCTGTAAAACTGACTACTTCGGTCAAAGCAACCCTTAAGTACCAGTATGTTAGCTGCAGAAAAGCTAAACTAGTTATTTCTACAGTTAGGCTTTACCACCTATAGATTTTTTTAAAAATTTAATACTGCTGTTAGATAGCGTATATATCAGTAATTTCCATCTGGGTGGTGTTATCACATCAATTGGTTTTGCCCCCTATCAAAAATCTACCCAAAAATGCATATTTAAAACTTAATCTTGTACCTTATTATTGTGACTAATACTCACTGTCATCACTTGGCAAGCAAATAGGCTTTATAGCAGCAGTCATAGGAACCATTTCGTTCAGTCGAAGTAATGCAATGTCATTGTCAAAATTGGTAAGTGTGAATTGGTTTGCAATGACCCTAATGACAAATCTTGTCTCCGGGCGTGTCGTTGCGTTGCACCGGTTGTGCTCACCGAATGTAACCTTTATCATAAACCACATAAAGCTGAAAATTAAATTAAAAATTATTTAATTTAAATATATTAAATAATAAATAATAACGCAAGATATTGTATTACCTTCAACATTTACACTCACACACACACACACACAAATTTTAAAGTCTGTAATATTTAATTTAAGAATTAATTTATTTTGCTATAATTATATTGTTGTTGAAGATCGAAGTCTTCTGGCACAGGGATAATTATATTATTCTTAAAAGAAGACTTCTACTGTGTTGATATGTATCAATGTTTGAAGTTGAAATAAATTATTATTATTATTATTATTGATAAAGTACTTAAGTATTTTTAACTCATACATATAAATTAGATATATTTTAGAACACGTGATTTAATTTATACTTGTATTATAAAGCAGAAAAGTTTGTTTAAACGCGCTAATCTTTGAAACTACTAAATGCTATTGAAAAATTATTTCTGATTATGATGTGCAGGTTCATGAGGAAGATGATGGTCTTATTTAGGTGAATAATAAATAAAATCGTCCTTCCGCGAGTGGAACGACGAGTAACAGTTAGTTTTTTTATTTTAAATTAATTTAGGCGTAGTAAGCTGATTTCAATCAATTATATTCTGATGTCCTCTTTATACAAAGTTAAACTTATTGATAAACCCGTTATGCTAAAAGTAAACAGTTATGTACCTGTCAGGTTTTTTAACAATGTGACCAAACTATAATAAAATCATGGGATATTATCATCAGGTAATATTAGATAATATCATCAGGTAATAATTGGTAATATATCATAAGTCATAAAGTTAACCGTTCGTTTTAACATTAACATTGAACGAAAGTGACTGCATATTTTTGTTGATGAATATTATTATTCTTACGCTTTCACTGTCTTAAATCTTACAAAACTAAGCTTAATAGATTATATACTTATAAAATGTTTATGGTTTGTTATTTGTTATGAGAATATATTTAGAAAAATTGTGTTTTGTTAATTTTCTCTTTTGTAGATTTAAATAAATCAAACAATCGTCTTGAGTAAAAAAAGGCACGTTCACAAAGTGGACATTTGTTGAGGATATTGAACTCTATTTTGAAGCCTGCGTCAGCCGGTTTAAAGGTCAATACACTGATACCACTGTTTAAATTCACAAATTCGGACCAAGCACTTATTTTGGGCTTGTTAGGCCATTCCCAGGTTATCGGACCCAATGATTTACGATCTCATCTGCAATTTGAGACTTTATTAATAAAAATTACTATGATCTCATATTATGTCCTCTATTTCTCCTCCAGTTCAGGTATCGTAATTGCAAATGTCATCAAGGAGTCACTGCTGTGATGTTTATTAATCTATTAACCTACTAAATTTATCTGTATTCTGAATTTTCCGTTGTTAATTCAGAGTAATTTGAAATGAATTATATATTCAATATAAAGACTAAATGTTTAATAACAAGGAAAATAAATTAAACATTATTTACGTCGTTTATGTATTTTTTTAATAACTGTTGCTGGCGGATTCTCTCGCGGATGAAAGATTTTATTTACAATTAGAATAAGAGCATTTACGCAATGCTAGATAGTCGAAGCCTTGCTTGTGAACCTTTCTAACAATATCAGAACAATTTTAAAATCCATCCTATAGTTTCTAAGAATACCGCGTTTAAACAATCTTTTGCTCTTTATATTAGTATAGATGGGTATATGCCAAGTCAATACCCTCTCAAGTTGATCAAACACAAAAAACAACCTGATAAAACGTTTTATTCAATAAAGTAAGATGTGGTTAAAAGTAAATAATTCGCAAACTTTGCAATCAAATATTTAATATCACATTTACCTTTTAGTGTTTTGGAATATCCAAAACAAGTGATTCACTGCTTTATTTTTAGGAAGATTCATTTAATTAATTAAAATCGACATGGATCTGACTAAAATCCTGATCGAGAGATAATTTTTTTAGAGATTCATCTTCAAATATAACCAATGTTGTTTATATTATTATTTAATAAGCAATATTTATATTTATACTAATATTATTTTTATATATTTTTGTATGTTTGTAAACTCAAAAAATACTGGACCGATTTCAAGGACTCGTTCACCATTACAATGCTTTTTTTTTTTTATTTTGTGCTTTGTGTGAAAAATCCGTTACGGATACCCCGTCGGCCAAGAAGGTGATGGCCAGGGGGTTATGTGGGACTACCCGGCAGCATAGACCATAACAATGCTACGTTATCCCTTACTAACATATATCTAGCTATATAGCAAAAAGTTCAGACGGAACTACGAGTAACAGCTAGTATGTAATAAAAGTCATAATAAATTAAAAAATATTATATTACGAAAAGGTAATTTAATTTAATTAACTTATAAGAATAAAGAATTCAAAAAAGCAAAAACCTATTCTGGTTATTGAAATAATTATCGAAGTGATATTTGAATCAAAATAAGATAAAATAGCGATAGATAAGATCAAACGATAATAAAGTTGTTTGAAAGGTCACTTTAAGGGTAAGATTGCGCAACCTTTATATATATTTTTAAATTTTATTATACTATTTATATATTAATATTATAAATAGTATGTTATTATGCATCAGCTGACCGTTCCTATATAATGGAAATTTTGTTTTTATATGTTGTTGTTGTGAAATATATTTCGTATGTAGATACTATTATTATACTATTTCTTAACAATGTTCCTAATTTTCCACTTACGTGATTGAAACTTGAGTCTGAGGTCATTAACAATAAAACCATGAATAAGAATGAAAATGTCAAATTATTAATTGTAATGATTACAATAATATATTTTTAATATTTTTTTAACTTTACAATAATTAATAAAGTTTTTATTAATTATTGATAAAGTGGACTTCCAGATCGTTCAAAACCTCATTGACGAGATTTGTAAAAGTATAGTTATGAATATAAGAAATATTTTTTATTAATAATAGAATATCGAGTGGTCTTGTTTTTTATAATTAAATCTAAATGAATATATATTATATTTACCCTTTAACGCAATGAGCTGCAGTGAGAACATATTTATCATTGATCAGCATACCGCCGCAGTAGAACTTTTTGAAATAAGACAATTTGGCAACCCACGGGAACTCGTTGAAGCCGGCTTCCTCACCACCAACGATACGAGATACTTCATTTCTTTCACCACATTCTGGAATATTTTATGAAAATTTTCATTTAATTCAAAATCCTTTTATACTTATTATATTATTTTCCTGAAGCCATTCCATAAGAGAATTAGGACGAATTCAAAATTTACGTTGTTTATGAAAAACTTTCCCAAAATATAATCCTTATTTGAGGAAGAGCTTTTTAAAAATACTAATATAAAGTGAAGAGATTCGATTAAATGTGAATATTATTTTGTTTCGCTACAAAAATTAATTAAGTGTGTACTAACTGCAAGTACACGTATTTTTGCGCTGGCCTGCCTCCAGAAGTGGTGGTCGATTGCCCCAGACACCTCCAAAGAAATTCTTGGTAAATACACCTCTCTTATTCCGATCTGAATCTCCCTGTTTTGTAAATAAAAAAGAAAATGTGTGTATCGAAATCAAAGAATAAAAATATTTTTTATTCTTTGATTTTGTTTGACATTGGATATAAATTAAACATCGTATAAAAAAGGATACTGCTAATAATACATTTTAAGTAATACTGTAAAGGCATACTATTTTACGAGTCCTGTAAAGAAATATTATAATATTATCCCATATTTTTTATTCAAGTATTAAAACTAATATTTTATGAAAATTCAACAATACATTGTATTAACTTGGATTGATTACAGAAAAGGGCGAATAATCTAAATTACCAAAAACTGTAAAATTTGTTAAAAAATTCACGTCTGAATAAAAAAAACTTATTGACAAAAAAGCTATATTAAACAAAAATAAAACCTAAAAAACACAAACCTCCGCATAAGTGAAAGTTATAACAAACACAAATAATAGAAAGCACTTCCACATCCTGAGGATATTTAAAAATAAAACATAAAAAAAAAACAAATTATATATTCAAAATATGCACAATGGCATCGCGTATTCAAACTTGCCGCGTTCACAAACGGGGACACACTGAGAATGTGGACAGACGCGGATGTCAAACATTTAGGTGAAGACACCCCACTTGTCTATTGGTACGAAAAACAAAAAAAACACAAAAAACACTAATGCAATTTACCTTATATGTTTATTGTGTGTTATATTTTGTGTTACATCTTTTTTTAGGTGTTTGTTCTGAGTTATATATTTGTATAATATATGCTAATTACCTGAACGTAACACCATTAATAAAGCGAAAGTGTTACTTTCCAAGTCGAAGGCGGCCATTCTGACACTACTTACACTTGCAAATAAAGTATCATAAGCTATATATAAAAGAATTGTTAAAAAACTGTTGCGTCTCTACATATAGAAAGATTATCAGAACGAAAGTGAGTTCTTGTTTCTGGGAAAATATATATATCATACTTTTATTTTTAATAAGAATAAGACTTAGAATAATTAAATGGGCCTTACTTCTTTATTATTTAATGAGATCAAGAGCATATTTTTTGTGTGATGAAAATGAAAAACATTATAAATAAATTAAATTAAATTTCATCAAATAGGGCAGGAACCTGCAACCCCTAAGCAACATTGCCACCCCTCTGCTTGTTGAGCTATTGTTTCATAGAACATGACTTCTCACTACAGCTAAAGTAATAGGTATCTAATATTATAGAATATATATAGAAATGATATTTAAAAGTTTTTTCAAGCTACAAGGCTCTATTCGTAGGTTTAGACGGAGACTACTCATTTGACTATAGCTCGTCAGTAGTTACAAGTTCTATCTTCTTCTTTAGTACCTGATTTGTAAAGCTTAAGATATGATGGGAAGAATACTTGGTGCTAAAGTCATTACATTTAATGTAGACGTCAACATTTGAGGCCTGATGATTTAGTGGTTTCTGGCTTAGCCTGCCAATGGTCAAGTGTTTTAGTACAACATAGGATAAATGTTTATATTCAACAAATTCTTGCTTCGCGTCTGAGTGTGTTTTGCATATTTTTTTTATAAAACGATTTCAACTGTGCCTCTATATTGCACTTTTAAGATGTCAACTCTTGATGCACGGTTTGAAAGCTGAAAAACGAACACCAAATTTCTTGTTAATATATTATAATAATTTACTAATTTTATAATAACAAAGTATAGATATTTCTTATTTATTTACTTTTCAATTACCTTTTTTTAAAAAAAGTTAAACCATTAGGCAAACTCATCCAAACGCTGAGATTCATTCTTGTCTTACTTTTATTGAAGGCGTTTCTATAATTTATCTCATACTTATACCAAAACGACTAGTTTGTGAGAATGTATGTTTGTTACTCTTTCACGAAAAAACTACTAAACGGACTTTGATGAAACTTTACAGTAATATAGCTTAAACATTAGAATATAATATAGAATAAAATTTATATAGATTTTGTTTCATTAGGCTATAATATAGCGATTCGTATCGAGTAATGGGAAAAGATCCTTCCCTCTAAGATATATCTATCAATTAAATTAATATTTTTTTTAAATACAAATTTTAGAGCATAATTCAATTCTTTTGAAATTATTTATTTTTATTTTTATTTATTTATTTATGTACCTTAAGTTTACAAAGACATTTTAATTTAACAATATGTACATAGGATAGTTTATCCCTACAGAGAGATATCTTCCAACTACCCTTAAGTTTGAGGAAATTGTTCATAAGGCAATTAGGTGGTACACTGAATAATAGAAACTTAGAGTAATTGATAATATTAACATTTATAAAACAGTAAATTATATCAAATTACTATACATATATATACATATGTAAACACAGACATATACATACATACACACATACATAATACATACAATATAAATATATGTTCCATACAAAATACACACATTAAGAATTACAAAAATATGGCCTATAAAAAAAAATATATATATAATCATAATATATAAATAATTGCTATTACTCAAGAGAGTGATAGTACTGTCTTAGTTTATATTTAAAAGACTTCAAATTTTTACACTTATAAAATTCATCAGGGAGTAAATTCCAAAGACGGACGGCTTGAACTGTAAACGAACCTGAGTAAGAAGTGCTTTTAAAGTAGGGGATGTCCAGGGGTTTGAAAGGCACACATGAGTGTGATGGTCTGGTTTTAGGGAGTGATCGTTTAAATCGCTCGAGTAAATATCCTGGTGCAGTACCGTCCAAGATTTTAAACAGGTTAAAGAGAATATGTGTATTCCGGCGAAGAGGAATTTGGAGCCACTTTAAATGACGTCGATATTCAGAAATGTGATCGCATTTACGCAATCCATAAATAAATCTTATACACAAATTTTGAAGGCGATCTAGTTTGTCAAGTAGCTCTTGTGTGGCATCTAAGTAGCAGACGTCCGCGTAATCAAGAAGCGGAAGTAACAAGGATTGGGATAAAAGTATTTTTGTTTTTAAAGGAAGAAAATTTTGCAAGCGTTTCAAAGTGTGAAGAGAATAATGAAGTTTCTTACTTACATCGTTTACTTGAGCCGACCATGATAAATTACAGTTCATTATTATACCCAAGTTTTTCACAGTATTATGAAATGGTATTGGAATCGTATCATAAATAATTTGAGGTGTATCATTTAAATTTATTTTGCCATGTAGATATCTACTTCCAATTAAAATGGCCTGGGACTTATCTGCATTAACTATAAGACCAAATGCTTTCGTCCACTCCTTGTTGCGGTTTAAATCTGCATTTATGGCTCCAATTTCTGGAGTCCAATCCGAGGAGACCTCGTTGGAGCGAGTAACTTGCCGGCGACCATGAAGATAACAAGATAACATTTAAACCAATCAATCACAGGTGGAGATATGTTTAGAGAGCGTAGTATCGCAAGCAGGATACTGAAATCAACTGAGTTGAATGCATTGCTAAAATCTAGTAGAACTAGGATTGTGAGCTTTTTATTATCCATTTAATGTATTATGTATGTTTTTAGAATTTATGATATACTTTGTCTTAAGAAATTTAGAAGATTAGTTTCAAAGTTATTAAGGTAGAACTAAATACCAATAAGCGCAACATATTTCGCGAGCGAAGCCACATGCTGAAGCTAATAGCTAGTATATATTTGATTATTTTGATTATAAATATGATCTGATTGTTTTGATTATAAATATGAAATAGGCTGTTTTACAGAACGCGTAATTTAGCCGATATCTATCATATGATATAATATTTTTATTCCCCCCATATGATAAAACAGTTCTAACTGTGTATATAAATAAGTCGTTGTCGTGTAGATAATCGTAGGCGTGTCGTATCGTAGGCAAAAAACAAAACTTTTATTAAGTATTTTGCGACATGATAAAAAATATGAAAATAAAAAATAATATTTTATTTTATTTATTCAATAAAAAATCACTAAAATGAATGATACATGTTTTAAATTAATAATAAATATAAAATAATTGAAGTTTTAATTTAAAACTATATTTTAACATTAAATATATTTGAAAATTCAAAAATTATCTTTTATAGTGACAAGGATCACAGTAACAGCCTACAGAGCGACTTTATTATTAACACACACACACACACAAATAATAAACACATTAACAATTATAACAGTTCTATAAAATAATTTTATACAAAAATTATTAATGATTTTAATGATAATAGTAATGATAATGATAAAACAAATATTTACAAATAAATTAAATCATTTATGTACAAAAATTGAACACGTAGGTAGTTCTACTTTCTCTTAATATCTATTGGTAATCTGCACCACCGGCCTGTCTGTTATTTATACAATTATATATTAATTATAAATCTAAGGAACTAATTTAAATAACATTATTATAATTAATAGACGTTAGTAAAATTAAAAAAAAACAATCTTATATACTAATAGCGTAAGCCGATTTTTGTCGCCAGATAACACATAGAAATTATGGTCTGATTTTGAAGAGCTCCAGCCTTAGAAAAATTAATAACAAAAAAAATAAAAGTTGTTATTATTTTGGCGCCAAATGTATATGAGTGATCAAAACAAAACCTACCATAGATTTAGAAACTCTCTAAATATTTAAAATATCTGTAGAATAATTTCGAAGTTTTTCGGACAACACATTAGTTATATTAAATTTATAAGTGTAAAATTTTAAATAAGTAATTGAAAAGTTTTTAATATATAAGAAATACAATATTAGTAAAGTGACTTAACAACTAATTTAATTTTATTAAAATATACATAGAATCTACTAACTATTACGTGTATGGTATACCTATATACAATACTAAAATATATAACATAAAAACAACATACCCAATAACAACGACGTTAGGTTTATGACTATCAGTTAAAAATAACTTTGAAAATATAGTTAACATACTAAAACAAAAAAAAAATTACCAAAGAGCAAAAAGAGCATATATAAAATTTTAATGTAAATCTAAAATTTTCTTTTAAAGAAAAACCATAAATGATAGAACATATTATAAATAAAGCACCTTAACTAAAATAAGAAAAATAGAAAATGAAATAAATAAAATAAAAAAAATAGAATGTAATATAAGAAAATAAAGCTACTTAAGTAAATTTTTTAAAAAAGAAAGCTTCAGTTAGCGCAAAGACACGTGTCTTTCAAGTTGGACCGCAGCCAAGGAAGATAGCGAGTAATTCTCGTGTACACGCCGGGGTATCCCGGCCGCCCGCAACCAACGCCCCATGACACTATTCCTGAAAAATTTTATTATATGATGTGAATTTATCAACACGAACTGGACAGCCAAAGTTTTCCAAAAACTTTTAAAAGAAGTAAAGTTATTAAAGATGTTACTTTTAAAAAAATAGTCTTATATATAATTGAACTAGAGGTACCAACATTACCAACAGTATAAAAACAGTACAGGCAACGACAACAGAAATAAAAAAACAAGTAAGTTTGGGCGTGTTCAATATAAAACTCTTTCAATAAGTAATATTATGATTAATATAGTTTTTAGAATTATTTTTACCAACACAATGCTAATAATAATTTTGATAACTATTAATTAGGAAAATGTATAACGAATTGTTTTACTAAGTATTTACACTTAATTTATTTGCCAATTTAAAGTAAACAACTAGAGTTTTGTTATTCTTACCAACTATTTGAAATCTATCCGCTTCTTGTATGAGCAGAGGGCCGCCACTGTCGCCTTGACAAGAGTCAGTTTTTGAGCGACCTGCGCAAAGCTAGAACAAAAAAAAACAAGCTAAAAAACTACTTGGCCGATTTCGGAAAACTAATCAAATCTAAGTTACGTTAATAATAATTTGTACTAAAATAAATTTAAACAACAGATCGGACAATCAGATCGCGAGATTATAAAGACGAAAAAACGTTACACATAAATATATATATTTTTAATAGTTTCTATATTTACTCAAAACACTTCAAATCGTATAAATAAAGATAAAAAATATCTGATCAAAATATCTGATTTTGAAAATCGGGATGATTACAATAATTTCTTTTTGAGGAAGTAAAAAAAAAACAATTAAATGCGAAAAGACCAGCTTATTTTATGTGTCATACTTATTCTATTCTCAACTTACCATATTGTTAGTAATTCGAGTTGCTCTATACTTCATACCACGACACTGTGTGAGGGAGAGGATTGGTACTCTCACTTCCTGTACTACAGCGGGCAGTTGTCCTCCTTCTGAAGTACGGCCCCAACCCACTACGATACCCTCCTTTCCAGACGGTTCTACACCTGAAAAATAACAAAATTATAACTACCAAAACAGACTAAGAGACACAAATCGAACAAAGTGAAATTTTATTTAAAAAAACACAAAAAAGATAATATCTAAACTACAGATAAACAACGCTCTTAATCTGTCATCTGTCATCTCGGTTCACCTGTCAATAATTTACTAAATATTTAAGATGCATGAAACAATTACATATATGGTATATATACAGAACGATTAATTACAACACATGAATATTACATTACAAGTGCTGACATAGAGATCTACATAATATAAAACATTAGCTTACGTGTGTCACGTCATATTTATATCATTCCGACATCACATAGTTTTAATAAAGAATATTGAGTATAATCTTTACTGGAATTCTAAAGCGATAAGTTATTTGTTTAAATGCACTAATCTTCGAAACTAATATTTGGATTCAAAAATCCTTATTATATGATAGGCAAGTTCATGAAGAAGGCATTATGTTACAGGTCTTAGTTATCTTGATAGTAAAGAAAATTTGCCTATTTATATGGACTTCGAAGAACAGCTAGTTTTTATTGAAATCTATTCATACAAAATCAATAAAACTAAAAGAACAGGATCCTGTGCCAAAAATGTAAACAAAATTTCAAATTCATTAGACTCTTATTAAATCAGTGAATCATTACTAACCTGCTGATGGTAAGCACACAGGTTTGATGATCTTGGAAAAGGTGACAGGTTTCCGTAGTTTTAACAGAGCAATGTCGTTGTTGTATGAATTAGAATCGAAGCTGCGATGTCTGACGATGGCAGTGACAGCTCTCATGATGGCAGCGCTCTCAGTAGTTATAGTCTGATCATGGTCTCCCAGGATCACACGAATTTTAGATCGTTTTAGCCTGCAAAGCATAAGTTTATAAATTTGGTATGATTTCCTAAAGTAATTAGAAGTTATACATAATCTAACTGTACTCTGTACTATACGGAAATTTCCCAAATAGTTCAGGCAATTCTGCAATGCTCCCAACTTAAGAATAAGACCCTAAATGGGTTTGAAACTAGTTGAACAAATTTCGATAGTATGGATGTGAGCTGGCTGGGAAATTGTATTATATAATAATAATCACGAACGTTTTAATACAAAAATAATGAAAAAATGATTTTTCTGTCTGTAAAGAGTTTTATTGATATAACTACATAATAAATATTTTTTCGACTAGGATTACAATAACTTAAAGTTCATAATATGGGAAAAATTATAGGCTAGAAGTTAGAAAAATATTTGTTGTAAAGAAAACTATAAATATTTTCATTCAGATTATTTTCCTTTTATCTCGATACTTACTTCCGGACACAATGCGCTGCTGTCAAAACATATTCCTTAGTAATCAAGGAGGCTCCACAGTGAAACTGGCCATCGTAGACCAGTCTCGCCATCCATGGGTACTGGTTGATGCCCGCCGGCACGCCACCCACTATGCGGTTCTCCTGGTTAGGGCCGCCGCACTCTGAGAAAGTGTAGTGGAATGAACTATATGCAGGAAGCCTGTACAGCTAGTATAGGTAATCTCGTGCTACAGGTCTCTGCAGGATGTTTTGATATTAGGTATTTTAATTAATAAAGTTTACTTGAAATAAATAATATTATCTACCAGTTTAGTATTAAAAGAACATAATATAATCAAGGGTTAATAAAAATTTAAATATTCTTTTCATTTTTATTTACTAAATAATTTTATTTTTAAAAGCAGAACTTTTCAAGTTTAAAAACGACCCTACATCGCACTTTTTAAACAAAATATCTTTACATTAAAAAGAGTGATAGAAGAAAATAGTGCAAGGAATAATTTCTAATACTACTGTGTTACTCACCTATCTTTCTAGGAAGTAGATTTGCTCTCCCACATGCTAGAATGTGAATATTTATATAAGAAAATTGTGTTTGGTAGATAGAGTGATTTCTTGGAATCTAAGTGCAATTTTATCCAAAAGGAGCTACTGAATACTTTTTAACAGATACATAGTATTAAGAACTTTAAAATATTTGTCTAAATTACATTCAAATACTTACCACAGGAACAGTTCCTGACTTGTGGTTCCTCTTCATCATCTTCCACACTTTGGTCTTCCAGAATTGGTACTTCTAAGCCAAAGATAGAGTCGAATAAAAATCGTTGTGACCTGTTGCCTGGGGATATCTGGAATGATTTTTAAAACGTTAATTAAGTTGGTTAAAAAATAAACTTTTACAAAAACATTAAATATTTTTTTCGATTTCGCAATTAAGAGAGTTTTATTTGACTTTATTTAGTACAAGGGTTTTTTCGTTCAATATGAAATGTTATATTATTATTATTAAAAATATCCAAATGTTATTAAGGATTTGAATTAATGAAGTAGCTAAACAATAACGACTCTTTAATTGTTATGGTCTATCCAGTTTTTGACCTTAGTGTTCTGACAGAGGAATAAATATATCAATCTTGTTTACTTCTTTTTCTACCGTTTGTTGTTTATAGTATTTAATATCTTTAAAGATGATAAAGCATTATTTACAGCAATTAATATAATATATAATTTTTATATTCTTGTCCTTAGTAAAAGATCTAAAAAGAATAATATCTAGTTAAAACAGTTTTTATATCCAGTCCAAACAATAACATTATATACACAGGGTATATATATGTATATATTATATAAAATTATTAACAAACACATATATGTGTTTTATATAACTTTATTGAAGTCCAAAAATTTACTTTCGCAGTTGATCTGCGCAGGCGCCTCTTGTATTTACGCAATAACTTAATTGCCAGCTAATGTCAATGTTACTTTCACAATCTGACCACGTTCCGGTTTAAAATAATCTTTTTGTTTTTTTCCTTGTTTTTATTTGCTTTCTTAACACGTTTGTGTGTGAGAGAAACTTTTATATAAGCAAAAAACTTACGCTTTTTTATCACAAATTTGAAGTTTTTGTCAATTACTTTGGTTGAATTTTATTTATAGTATACAAAGAAATTATTATTTTATTTATTTACTTTATACAATCTTGTTAAAAATATAATACTATAGATATTTTATAGATGTTTTTGGTGAAAAACGTACATTTTCAACAGTATTTGTTTACATAACGTTTATTACGAAATAAGCGAAGAACAACGCATTTCGTCGCGCGTGTATATATAATGCATACGCTTTCCCTCCTACATAATCGTATGACGAAACTGTGTGACTGTGTATCACTTATTACCTAACACGTGACATAAGATTCTAACAAGGCTAAGGTTGTTATATTTGTAACAACATAACAGATCAATAAACAAACATATTTAATAATATGTACTCTGATATACCTGTTTTAGTTCAGTTCAGTTAATATTTTTATATTTATAATTTAAATAATGTTAAATCCTTCAAAACCATCATGGCAGAAAACAAGTTCAGACTTTTGATACGTTTCGGAAATATCTTTATAATTTAGGCGTTAGCTATAACACAACTATAAGCGTAATTTAACAGTTCATTAGTTTTAATTTTCCTTCCTTAGTGCTAATTGATATTAGAATAATTTGAAATCATCAAACATATCCCTCCAAAAAAACTTAGAAGTAAACCAGCTAAGACTTGATATATATATTGTATAATATATAAACAGTATATATATTTATAATCTAAAGGCTCTATAGTCGTATTTTAACAGGTCGTGACCCACAAAACTTTCGCAAACTTAAGCTTACTGAAAGTAAGTGCCAATCAATGTCATTTAAAAATCAATTACTGGGTTGATTTCATAACAAATATCCAAGAAATTGTATTTTTATTTAATTTGATAGATTACCATGACCTGAAAGGTACCGTGGTGTAATGGACCTTGCTCTGATCAAGCTTCGTAATCGTCTGAAGTTCAATATCAGGTCAGAGACTGTAAAAGGCACAATGACAAGGCTAATTTTCATTTATTAAACTCAATAAAATTTTGACGCACGTACTATGGCATGACATTTCATAATTTAAATAATTAAAAATACATAATTCCTCTGTGTGTATGTTTATCATTGAAGACCAAGGGGTTTTGGGAAACGGCTAGGCTTATTTTAATGAATTGGGTATTTTTCAGTACCGGGATAGTAAGATTTCAATAATAGGACAATATTAAACTTTTAATTTCCACAATTATTAAAAAAAAGTAGTTTTATAGTTGAAAGAGTTTAAGTAGTTTTTAGTTAAAAGTTTTTTACGAATTTAATGACAGTAAAACACCGATTTTTTACTGTCATTAAATTCGTAAGGTCAAAAAGTGAACTACTTTCCAATGTAATTGACTTTCACGAGGCAATTGTTATTGTACTCTCGTTTTTGTTATCCGAAGTCGTTTATCAAACTCAAGAAAGTATGAACTCTCAAGATCTAGGACAGTTTTGTTCGTTTCTTTTTTATTGCTCATTTATACTTTTTTAACTGCACATACTTTAATTGACACTCCAGTGACAGTGACAGTGACAGTACTAGCCTTGCCCGTGACTTTCTTCACGGTAGAACGAACACATTTTCACTATTATATTACACATCTTAAAGGTTTATTTTTCATAAATCAATCTGTTTTATTACTTATTAAATATTATATAAATACGTGTTATTAACAAAATTTAAAAAATTCCCAAAAATTCCATATAAAATCTTTAAAAGTTTTTGATTTCTAAATAAAATTATTTGGTCCGATGACGTGAATGAATCAATAAGTCGGAATTGATTTTATATTCCTTTTATAAATTATATGCTATAAATATGTACTAAATAATTTTGTCAAACATTCAAATTATCATTAAAGGGTTTATTTACAATGAGACGTTTGCTGTAGTTATAAAATAAAATAAATAACTTCAAAGGCATCAGAACGGTAGTCCATAATTATTAATATGATTTTCGTCAATGGAAGCTCCGGTCCTGAACTTATCCCGTGAACATGTCGCCGTATTGGAAACACATACAACTATATAGGACCTAAGAAAGCTGAATTTATTAATCCTTACAAAGTAACTATAACCGCCCACTTCTTTGACAAAACAAGCTCTAAATGGTACAGAACGAGAACTGTCTATTTATCTTATAACAAAACAGTACCTGAATAATACTATGTGTATAACCCAAAGATAATACTATGTATAGAGAATTGACAATACCATATAGCTTTATAGCTATTCTATTATAGCTATAGCAAATCTTAGTACTGTGAAAATGACTTAATTTGAATATTTAAAATTATAAGAGAATATACGAATGCAACATTCGCAAATGTTCTTTCACTGAGATATTTAATTTCGTTTTAAGGTCTATCTACTCTACTTATGTATAGTAAAGTTAAAAATTATATATATATTTTATTATCTCATAGAAATATGGTCATAATTTAGTTAATAAATGTTAGCTGTGACTCGTGTTGCCCCACGCTCCAAAGAATACACTTACTATATACAAAAATATAGCCTGAGTAACATAGATATAATATAACATTGTAATAATAAAATAACTATTGAAATCGGTCCATTAGTTTGGTATTTTGTTCTTTACAAACATATAAACGTATTATAATATTAGTAAAAAATCGAATAGCACGGAAACAAAATACAATATTGACGTAAAATACATATAATTTTGCTCAAAATACAAGTTGCATGCAAGAATGCAAATTATACTTATATAATGTGAAGTAACAGGGGAAAGTGGTACACATCCGTCTTATCTATATTATGATTAATATTAGAGGTCGATTAGTTTAATATCAGTTTTATTGTGGAGGAAACTTCGATTTAGTTAAGGAAGTAGTGCTATGTGAAAGTTCATTCAGAATAAATTTGTTAACTGATTTATTCATTTTTATTATTATTAATTATGTATAGGTATAATATACTTATATAATAGATGCCTTTTATAAATATTGAATTAAATTTATATATAAAAATATTATCTATTATTTTATATTAATAAATTATTTTAATATATAGTTAAGAATAAATATTATTACTTATAAAATGAAAGCATTAAAAAGTGAAACAGTTATTTTGATACATTTATTTCAAAACAATATTAAGTTTTGTGGTTTTAAAATAAAATAAGTATATATGACGTCTTTTGGTTTTCCTTACAGTTTATTTGCTTAAATTACGATACCCACAATATCTTTGTTATTAAATAAAATTAAAGATATCATAAATTTAGATTTTCTAAACAGGCAGAAGAATGGAAATAATATTTCAGATCTATAATTCGGGATTTTCTTGTAGAGTTGTATGTCTAACTTTCCTTATCGTCTTAAAATAAACGTTTTTTGGTTATCGTGCTCTACTTAAGTACCAACAAATGTATTGCAATTTGTGAGTTTTTTGACAAATACTGACTTTTTTATATTCTGGTACTATAAATCCCAAATTAAATAGTTAAATGCTTAAATGAACATGATAAATAAAATGATAGCATAATGTATGGAATTGCAAATTACAAAATAAAGAATTTCAATGAAAAGAACTTTCTCTGAAACTTGTTTAATTTTTGATAAGCTGTTTATACAGAGCAGTTAAGAAAATTAGTGTGTTATAATTTTTAATCAATTATCGTAAAAAAGGCTTAATATGTAATTTATTCAGTGAAATTAAGTAAACTTTGTAACTGCAAATAAAACGTATTAAAACGATTACATTAAATATGAACGGAATAATTACCGCTAGTATCACGAGAGTGCAGTCTGAAAGTAAAAGTGCTATAGAGTCATTGCACTGGCAAGTTTGATAAAAAAATACAAAAATAAAACTCACACGATTGATAACAGAGTCCTGTGAAATCTGTCTAGGCTCTGAGGCGTTTGTAAGAAGCACACATAATATAGCCACTGTTCTCCATTGGCACATCTTAATTTAATTCTAATATCTTGTTACTTTATTACGGCATGTCACGTTTACTCTTGATTTCGGTGTCGGTAAGTCAATGGCATTATTTGATTTAAATCGCAAATAAATCGCTGGCCGACTGGCGCTGGCCGCGGCCGCGCGGTTGCTCTGAACGCAGGGGTCTTCGGCCACCACTTCGCATACTTTCTCTTCAGGCCAAAAACTTGAACCCCACCTCTTACCACCACTTGTAGTATCGACAACTGAGACATGTCATGAGATAAGATAAATAAGGAACCTTTTAAATTTAAAACATGTTAAAGTAGTAAGAAACTCAACTCATGATATTCAATACAATCTTTGTCTTTAAATTAATTAATAGGTTTTGGTCTAAAAGATCGCCTTTTCTTGAAAAGTTCATTTTATAATAAATACTAGCTGTTACTCGCGGTTTCATCTACGTTTGAGCGATTTTATTTAGTATTAGGATAACGAAGCTTAATAGCGTAATTATATATTTTCTATAACTTTCCTCATGAACCTGCCTATTAAAATTAAAAATAATTTTTCAAATCAGTCAAATAGTTTCGAAAATTAGCGCGTTTAAACAAACAAACTTTTCCGATTTATAATATTAAATAGTATAAATGTACCTAAATCGTTTAATATACATAAATATATAGATGTAAAATCCAAAACGATATTAAACAATTAACCATTAACAGCTATTATTATGAATCTTTCATAACACTCTTGGATTTTCCCAGAGATAAATGAAAGTGAAATTATAATAGCTCGCTAACGTTTCCGCTACACGTTCAACAAAACGATGGCTTTGAACGTAATCCAGCGGTAGAAATTCTCTTTTCAATAACTTATTTGCACAATAAAATAATTAAACAATATTCAAATAAAACACAACACAGACGCGTCGTCCGTGATCTTTTTGTTATAAATATTCGAAAAGTTTTAATTTAATGATATTAAATAACATATAATTTTTATTACACTGTAGTTTTGACAATAATAATATAAACTAAATTATTATTTTGTCATTTTTTTTGTTGGATTCACTGAAATCTTAGTGATATATTACTTTTTTATGGTTAGTATATTTTGAGTTATCTCCACTAATAAATAATAAAGCGAAAAAGTTTATTTTGTTTAGACGACCTAATCTTCTAAACTATCGGATTTATAATATGCATGCTGTGCATAGCTGTCATCGGGGTTGAAAATTAACATGTGTCCATAGTTATAATTATGTAATCTTAAATTTTAATTTGAATCCTGTAATTAAGCCTTATAAAAATAAAATAAAATAAATAAATAAAAATAGTTTATTTATATAAAAAAATATTTCCAATTATAATAGACAGGTTCATCAGGAAAGCTATAAGCTAATATAATGCTATTACTATTAGTTAACCTAATAGTACATAACGACGTTCGTGCGCGGATGGAGCTGCGAATAACAGCTTGTTTAAATATAAATCATAATATTAGTATTGAAATAATTACATATAAATCAAAATATTGTTCAAATTAATGTACCAAACCTAAAAACAGGTAATATACAAATTCTAACTTAGACTTTGCTTGAAAACTTTTTATCTTATAACGAAAACAAGTTCTTTGATCATATGTTAATCTTATATATGTTTATAACATCTTTGTACATGTCGTATACACATAATGTGCGGTTATAGACCCTAATTTAGGTAAATTTTGCTTAATTGATATTTTTTCAATCTTTTTGAAAATATTCCTAATCCCATATTTTTTATATTACAAGAAAGAAGAAATCAATCTAAGATAGTAGAGTAGAAATGCGGTTAGTGACCTCGAAGTTTAATTTTCATATTATATTTACTAATAAAGACTTATAAAACAATGGATGAGTTTCGTACTGAACAAATTACGGATCTTTCTATTTCCTTTGTCTGACGAAATACCCTCAACATCAAAACTAAAAACAACACAGTCATAGAATATAGATATATGCTATTTAACTCGAGTAAATCCGCTGGCAAAAGCTAGTTTTAAATAATCAAAATTAATATGAATCTCGTCGTTACATGCATATAACAACTAAGCCTATGAATTATAAGCCTAAGCCTATAAAAAGATAAGCGCTTTTGAATTATTTTACTTATTTGTTTTGGTAATTTTAAAAATAATTAATGTAATGAATTCTCAAGAGTTCAAAAAGGTATAAATAATGCTATTCTTCCAATTGATTAATTGCACAAATCACATGAAAGAATGAAATGACTGTATGTTTCTCCTTTCCTACTATAAAGATAAAAAAGTGAATTGGTATATAATCTACCGAAGTGACCACAAATATTCTCCGCTTCTAAATAGAGATCTGCAAACAAATAAATAACTAACAATAACTAAAAAAAAATAATAAAATTATATGATGATGGCCTTCTAGTTCCTTTTGAACATATGGTATCATTTCTTATGCATTGTATTTTTAGAGAAAATAAAGTCGGTCATTTGTAAATATAATTACAAATACAAAAGTTCGCAAATATAATGAGGTATAGCACTATATTTTAGTCATAAACATTACTCAGAAACATCCAATCATGCCACTAAGGTATGCACAAAATAACGTGGTTTCTTATTTCCTTATGACAACATTAAGCAATTACGATCAAATCATTTTTTTTACTAATCTTCGAATATATGAACTATAAATATATGAATGATATAAATTTTCGACATGGCTAACTACTGCTTCATGCATGTACACATTGCACGGTAACATTGTTGACAGGGCACGAACCCTTTCACACATCATGTAACACATAATATATAAATAAACTATTCCTGTCCATAGTATTATTAAACAGTAGGTTTGGTTATTTTTGGTTTAATTTCATATATAAAGCAATTCTACATAATAAGTGATTCCTGTCCATGACTTAAATAAATTGTCAAATGTCAACTGTCAATATTTTTTTATACAAAATCAAAATACCTATATTCCCATTTGGTATATATTTTTTAAACAAAATAGAAATTTCAATGACTTAAAATGTCTAATAACTCGTTACCCATAATTTTAGTTAGCGCAAGTGATATAAATGTTGCTTCAAAGTTTATAGAAGGTAAGTAACATGATAAATATCGAAAAACATTATCTTGTCTGTTCAATGTCCCTTTAATATTAAATGTTTGAATATTTGAAATTTTCACAAGAACCAATGTAATGAGATTTTCTTATATATTAAGTATAAATATGATATTGCAGATCTTATTGATAATGAAGCACCAGAATGTGAATCTAAAGACGAAGTTGGAAAAGTGTGGCAGATCATTAATAAGTACTACCGTGTAAATGTGCAGCTAATTCCACTAGCTGAGGATCAGCCCCTATTGGCAGCTTGGGAGCCACACATAGAGGCTCATGTTGTTTACTTTACCGAAGCTGAGGTTTGTCTTTTTTTATCTATATTTACTCCTTATAAATTTTAAGTACTACAAACATAATAAAAATAGTACTAAATGTTAATTCACTATTCCTATTAAATTCATCTAAGTGCAACTTTGATAACAGTATGTGCTGTTGTATTTAATGTGTTGGTCTGTCTATTTTCAATTTACATCAAAGATACCAAATATATTATTTTCATTTAAATAACTTTTGCAAGATGTCACTTAAATCCTAGTAAAATGGGTAAACGTTATTAGATAATAGTAAATAAATAAACTTGTTTCCCTTATGTAAAGGAGGTGATCTTTATTAGGTATTTTTGTAGATAATTGACACTGCTTATAACAAAATAGGATACACCTTATTTTATACTTAACTTTTATTTATTATTAGTAACATGAATTTTAGATAAGTAATTGTGTTATTTTCACAGAAAAAAAACTACAATAAAATAAAAACTAGAAAGAACTCAAGCTCTAGAAATTTTCTAAAATTGCTGCAATATGCCTTTTTTAAAATTTAATTGTGAATTTAAGAATTGGTTCTCAGTATATGTTTTCAGTTATATGATTTGGTGCTTTATGTCTCCATATAACATAAAGATTGAGTGGTGTTATAGGGTCAATAGTTTTTTTGTTGTACGGAAGTAGTAAAAATTTACAGAATAGCAAAGGTCACTGTTTCTAAATGATAATTCCTATTATAAATTAGATCAATTAAAAAGAAACAAAACATAGCTTAATCCTGACATAAACAGTTCACAAGACTTTATTAACACTTTAAAACTATGGTGACATGAAATGAAATATTATTATTAGGTTTTGCATCTGATAGACTAATCGGACTGTATTATAAACATTATACGGGAAATTAGGAAAGGCATAAATTTGTGTGAAGACGCATGGTATGGGACCCTCATTTTGTTTTGAAACATTATTTTCTTATTGAGTCAACTTATCTAAAGTGGAAAACAAATACTAATATTAAACAGAATTAAAAATAATTCTTGTCATTCTCTTGCAGATATTTTTTATGTTAACCAACTTAACAGCAATGCTAGACAACATACATATCATTTGAGTTAAATATTTGTATGAAATTATTTGTTGCATAGGAAGGAGATGAACGCCTAGCAGACGTTGCGGAGGAGCGCGCGACTCGGCACGGAGCGTCCGCGGACGTGCGGCTCGCCGTGTGCGCGGGGCCCGGGGCGGACGGGGACGCTCTGAGCGCGTGGGCGAGGCAAAGGCGCTACGAGCTCGTGCCACTGCAGGAGGAGCCTGATGATGAAGATGATGGGCCTTTCGCGGATACCTACGGGTTGTCGAGGGTTCGCGCCGCGTTGCACGCGCACACGTGGCGGGGCCTGGAGCGTGTGGACCGGCCCGCGCCCGTCCGACGCGTGCTCGACCCGATCGGACCCACGTCGTCCGACTCAGAGTACGAGGGCTCGGATCCGGAAGGCTCGGACTCAGAGGGTGCGGTGGAGCGCGCGGAGGAGTTTGCGGCGGCTCTCCGCGTGCTGGGCGCGGCGGGGGGCGGCGCGGGAGGAGCGGGGGGTGCAGGGGCCCTGCCGCCGGGGGAGCGCCGTCGCGCCGCGGAGCGACTCGTGGCCGCGATGTGTCGCGCGCTCGGCTCAGACCTCCCCGCACTCTGAGACTCAATGTATAAGATAATTTAATTTAGTGATCATTCTAAAAGAGCGTCTACAATATTTTCTATACGACGAAATCTTTGCGATATATCTGCATTTCAACATTAGATATATTTGAATAGCAATGTTGTACATACTCGTATTATTGAATAATATATTATTCTTCTTTAGTTTGATTCCGCTCACTAGCTGTTATACGCCAACGAACAATTTTATTTACTGAGGATAAATAAGAGTAATAGCGTAATGTTGGAGTTAGTTAGCTTACCTTATGAACCTGACAATCATAAACAGAAAGAATTTTTGAAATCCATAGAATAGTTTAGAAGATTAACGCATTTAAACAAACAAACAAACAAACTCTGCTTTATAATATTAGTAAAACTTAGATATTTTATTATTAAGTTAAAAATATATTTTTTGTTCATAAGTAGAATAAAATAATGTAACACTTAGTTTTAAATATTATATAACATAATTTACTTTAAACGCCAATAAATATGTTATTTAAAAAATAAAAAATATTTATTTATTAGTAGAAGTTTGGCAATATCAAGACTAAATATATCTACTATTTAAGTTCCATATACAAAAAATAAACTATAGAATAAAAATAAAAATTCATATTTGTCTTTTTTTGTCCGAGCCATAGAAATACTCGAAACTATTCAAGGCAGTTAAATTGGTTTAAAATGTGTTAAAATGGTATATAACATTATGCCATAAATTGTTTTTGTGAATTACATTAATTGGAAAGTCATTAAAAAATCTTTTATTGATAAAAGTCTTAAAAATAATAAAAACTAGAATAAATATAATCAAAACATGTGCGTTGGTGTCACTGGTTAGAGAAATTTGCTCAAATACCACTCCACGCACCATTTGCGTTGACGTTATGACAAAATTATGCAACATGTTCTGATAGACGATGCTATTACACCTTATACGTATAAGACATTTTAGTATTAGAAGATAAATCTGTTTATCCAATCTCGACAGAAAGATGAAGTATCTTTTCTGACTTTTTGTCGAAAATTTTTCCCTTTGTGCCATCATTTTTCCGAAGACATTGTTGAAATATGTCCTTCATTATATGCAACTGAACTTCACGACCTTCTGCATCAATATTTAACAATTTCGTTGATTCTAATCTAAACATTATTAATAAATATAATTTGCTACTCACGTATTTTGAAAATGGTTGTATATTAAACATTATGCTTTCATGGGGATTCCTTCATGTAGTCGTATACTCTGTTTAGTTTTATAGTTCCCTTGTGAAATAAAATACAAAAAAAATGTATAGATTTCTGATATAGTTAAAAGTTTCATAGTTTAATTTTGATTATTGACTCCAATACCTTCATCAAATTACTTAAAACTCTAATTATTAATTTATGCAACTAGCATTGTAAAAAAAAATCAGTCGTAATTAATTTTAAATAATCAAAGTTCATCGTCCTTCGGAATTTTTTAAAGACTATTTTGCTATACTCTATTCTTGTTTTTATTGTTTTCCTCAGTCATTATTTTCCCTGTTACTATACGATCACAAAATCCTAGGGCGGGAATGGCGAACCAATGGCACGCATGCCATAAGTGGCACGTTTGATAGTTTTCATGGGCCTTCACAAAAACAAAATAATTGTAAACCATTGCTTGATAATAAATATTTAAAGAAGAATGGTTTTGATTTGTTTATTTAATTATACTTACGTATAATTTCATCACGCTGAAATTTCGAATGAAATTTATAGGGCACGTTGCTTGATTAAAAAAATGTTATTTACTTTTTCACGACACGGTACGGTTGTTTTTTTTATAGTAATGTTTTTTTTGTCTTTGATTATGCCTATAGCGCGTGTTCATATTCCTCTTATAAGGGGACACGGACACCACGGACACCTTGTATAACGCGGAGATTTCCCACATACATATTTCTGTACTGAGAAATTTATGATTTGTACAGTTCAAAATTAGCTTCGCGTACCTTTGCATGTGTCTCAATTATTATTAAAAATAAATTATTTTATTAAATTTGGGTATTAAAAGGTGTATCGTAAATTTTTTTATCAATTATATTAATAAAAAACAGTTTTAAGCTGTAACAAGTGAAAAGGAAACAAAACCCAAGCTAAATAGGAAATTATTTATTTTTAAGTTATACGTCAAAAACGTTATATGGGAATACCTCCATAACGCGTTTACCTATAAAGCGGAACCAATCTCACGTTATAGGAGGGATTACTGTATTTTCATACCTGTATTTCGATTCATTCCTCCTCTTTTCTTAACTTCCATTCTCAAAAACTCAGTGGCTGGAGGTTTAAGGTTGGTTTAATATTATAACGTCAGATTTCCAGTTTGCACGTTTCATAAATGTAAAAATAATTTAAAAAAAATAGGTTAACAACTTTTGTTCGAGTATTATTTTACTGTTGTTTTGTTATGTACTTAGTATAACTAGAAGTCGTTCAAAACCTACTAACTCGTTCCTACTTACGTCTATTTCACCGTTTTCAAGATATGTTAAAACGAACGCACTCTTGCGTTAGGCCGTAGTCATCTGCAAACCATAAATTTATTAGTTTTTTATTTAATATCCCTATCGTTTTTCCATTCTAGAGCTTGAAATAAATTTACATACTTCAGTTACCATACATAGATTGTATCTTTAAGTATCTCATCTAAAAATTACAAAAAATGAATTGTTGAATTTAACGATGATAACAAAAATACTGAAAACAATGTTTAAAAAAAAAAAGATTCCTGTTAAATTATATAAATACAAATACTATATAAACAATGTGTACAAACTTATTTATATTTTGTATTGTACAAAAACATGTTTTTTTATCTAATAAATAAACCATAATATAGCTAGGAGTAAATTGGTACTGGATAGTTTTTTTCAAAAATTATATATTATAATTTTTATTATTACAAGTTTGAAATTTTAAAATAGTTGTAAGTTCACTTCTATCGGCACTCTACATGACTGTCTTTGTTGTTTTTTATTTGTCAAATTGTAAAGCCACTTTACAAAATATTTACCAAGACAATTTATCGAGAAAATTGATTAAATTGATTAGTAAATTAAAGATTACTGCTAATTGAAATACAGTTCTTTTTTTTAAATAATACTATCAGTGTTTACATATTTAATAATGTCTAACTTTATTTTTCTTACATTTTCTGCTATTCCTAAACCATTTTAAAATTGAATTCGAATGTAATATACAATACTTAACCTAGACAGCTATTTCGGCTACGAGTAACAGGTTTAATTAATGTTAGGGATAAAAATAAAGCAACAAAATAATATTTTATATTCTTTATTTGCTATAATAGGTATATAAAAATATACTGTATATGGAAATAAAAAAATCACAGGACTTACCGTTTGTTAAGGAAAAGTATGATGTAAATCCAGCTCGTGTTGCCATCATGAAAATAAAAGTCATGAAATATTAAAACTGCAGTAGGTACACAATGAATAGAAAACAAAAATGGTTAAATTATTTATAAAATTATTCCTCAAAAATGTATGGAGGAACAAAGATCTTGCGATATGTTTTGTGTTATGCCCTATTTCTCGTTGGTTACTCGTAGAAAATTTACAAATCTTTGATGGCAGTGTGGAATGTTTGCATTAATATGAAAACTTGTGAATTGTAAGCTTATGAAGTTGTTTTTTGTCGGATACTGCTACTATTACTTTGGTTAATTTAACCATAACTGTCACTCTTCCCTATCGGATGATTTATTCTTACTGCAGTGGTTTGATCAAGACTAACAATTCAGAACGAAAAACTAACATTGATTTCTAGATTAGTAAACTTAACTTTACGAACTACATCCTAGAGCATTTACAAACATTACGCACGGGGCACATTATCCACATACAATATTTTTCACGGACAGCGATTCTGATCTCCGACATTTAACGACATTCAACAAATCGCGAGCGTGTCGTGTCTACGCAGGTGCGGGTCGACCGTGGTCAACATTCTTGAAGGTAAAATTACCGACGGAGTCGGTACGTAATACTAGTGATTGCGGCCTCGCGACATCTGTGTAATTATCTTGCACAACGCGTTTCCGACTAGCTAACAAGACGTTTGTGTAAAACGTTGAACGTGTAAACGTGGTCTGCAGTTTAACTAATGGCATATTTACGTCATGTAATTTACATATTTTAACTTTTACACGCTAATTGTTTAAAAACCACATCTAACCGTTTTGAAGTATTGATTAAAAAATATGAACATGGGAATTGAATAGGTTACGGAAAGTCAAAGTAATATTTTGCAATATACATATAACTATATATAGCGACTATATTTCTCCTTTGCCTCTTACCGATACACAAAATGTTTGTCACTCCTGTAAATTTCAATGCTTCCGTAGCATACTCGTTTAAAAATGATGTAAGCCTAGGTGGTGGTAGTATTAGTAATTTCATTTCGAATTTTAATTATTCAATCGAGTTAATAAAAATATATACCAGAGAAACCTTTTGAATATTTTGTTTAGAACATTGGAATAAATAAAAATAACAATCTAATTCTCATGAAATACAAAGTTATTCGAAACGTAATAACCCGATCGGTGTCCAGAAGTAGATATTTGCAAATAAATTTGTGGCATAGTAAATTTAGGCTAAGAGGGAATGAGTGAACTCACATCTACTTACGAGTTATAATTTGTAAAGGAAACCTAATGTTTACGTTTAATACGTACTTATATACTATTTTTTTTTTGTAGTTCCAGAAACTAGCTAGAAACCTTTCAAAGTAGAATAACTAATTACCTACCTATTTATTACCAGTTGGCAAAAACTGACTCATCTATTATTTACCAATTGTAATAGATATACCATCTCTCTTCAAACTTCTATGTATCAGTTTTATTTTCTCTTCCTCCAAGATATTTTTTACAACAAAATACAAATTTTTAATGCCCCTCAGAGTTACTATTTTCGAAATTGGAATAACAGACAATCTCAAGTCTATTTTCTTACTTTTATTAAAGAATAGAAGATGAAACAGGAAGGGAAAAATAAAATGTTAAGGGGCAATATCAAGGACTGAAAAGGAGTTCAAAAAACACTCTAGAAAAACAAAAATTAGGTGAGAAATAAAGTAATGACTAACTAAATTACTGGTATTTAATAGAATCCCTGAAACAGTTTTAATATTATATTTACTCAGATATTTATTGTACAAATAGAATGGTGCAACGAGTTTCACAAAAAATCAAGAGGTTAACAGTCAAATTCTAAATAAACAACCCTACTGGTTATGCAATATAAATTTATTACAATAGTTAGCCTAGACATCCACTATAAAACCTATTTTTTTTCATTTACAACTATTTGAGAACTTAATACTGAATTATGGTCAGCAATTATAAATAGTCATGATTCATTTAAATCTAATGTCATCTTATCTCAGAATTTCCTAGCTTCTACTTCAAAGAATATTCTTACAAGATAACCTAAATTGTACTTCCGTAAAAAAGTAACTATTTTTGATTTCACAAACTATATTAATTCTTAAATTATGTCACCGTAAGTACCTAAGTACTACAATAAATATATCAGCTTACATATCAGTACATAGTAAAGTATTCTATTTATATTTTCTAAGAGATAAAACGAGGTCCAACTAAATCTATGGTTTCCTGACGGCTTCTCCTAGGTGGTCTGGCATGTAGGCCAGAGTAGAGTAACTAGTGCTCCGGAGCGTACTGCCTACACTAGCACGATATACTCTGCACTACTAGTGTACTTAGCACGAAACCTAGAGATTGAAAAAACCTTTAATAACACAAGTACAAGAAAACATACTAACAGTTAAGAGCTATCATCACCTTCATAGCATTAATTGTAACTATAACTATTAAACTACCTCTTCTTCCTAGTCTATGTTGTATTAATGCTATGTAGTGCTTGCAATAACCTAAAATGTAAATTTGACTATCCTAAGAATAATCTGTCACTAACAATAAAGGGAGTTAAATTTGTGATGTAATGTTGATTGTAAGAGTAAAAAAAATGAATGTGATGTGGAGCATCGTAATTAAATGTACGTACATGGATTAGAATCTGCCTCCTCTTCCTTGGTTGCCACCTCCACCGCCGCCACCATAGTTGCCACCGCCATAACCACCACCCCCACCGCTGCCGCCACCGCCACCTCCTTGGTTCACGTTATATGGGGTTGACCTATTGTTGCTATACTGCTGGTTACGAGTTGGTCCACCGCTGTATCCCTGTTGATTGTAATTACCAAAATCTTGGTTGCCCCACCCTCCTCTTTGGTTACCACCACCACCCCCCCCATAACCACCACCACCACCTCCTCCTTGGCTACCACCCCAGCCTCCTTGATTGCTGTCCCATGGATTAGAATTGTTCCATCCACCTTGGTTGTTTCCATAACCACCTACAACAGATATTTCTTTTTTATTTCATTAATTTTAAAGTAAAATTTTAAAATATTCAACTTTTTTCAATTAAAGCAACATACCGCCATTGCCCCAATTATCGTTTCTTCCACCTCCCCCTCCTCCTCTACCTCCTCTTTGGTCAGAACCATCCTTAGGTAGGGCCTTCTTGACATCCAATTGTTTACCATTTATTTTGTGTGGAGCATTTACTGTAAAAGGCAGAAAACTAATGAGACTGTGAAGACATGTAAAATAGTTTTAAATGATCACATTGTGTCAATGTTCATAAACTTGCGTACCAGATCTTCCTTAAATATGAAAGTCAGGTATAGCTTTAGTAAATGTTTTACTCTCCACAGTCAGAGGAAGCCAGACCTGGACATCGAATTTTCCATCCTGGGGCAAAGCTGTGGCGACAGCATTTTACAATACTTAAAATAATTATACTCACAACAAATCTTGTCCACAGGGTCGTAATCATCGAATTCAACAAATCCAAATCCACGCTTCTTTCCTGTTCCCTTATCTGTTACTATGCTGACATTTTGGACATTTCCATAATTCGAGAAATATTCTCTTAGTTGATCTTCATCATGGTCGTCTTTGATTCCACCAATAAATAATTTCTTTACTGTTGCTCCAGCTTCTGGGTTTTTGATATCTTGTCTTGCTACTGCTCTTTTGGTTTCAACCATGCTGAAAAATACATTACGTTCAATATATGTGTACAACAATATAAATTAAAACCTTACAAATTATATTATAATAAGACTTGTCGACCCCACAGAAAATGCCACGTGTTAATAGTATATTCGTTACATTCACCAAGTGTTGTCTTTCGATATGTGCAGCAAAAAAACGATGTGAACGCAAAAATAAGCTTTCACATAGCTAAGCTGCATAAAGAATACAAATCAACACTTACCGCCCATCAATACGATGTGGCCTGTTATTTTGCGCATCATCAACCATGTGCGCCTTTGAATACGTGATAAACCCAAATCCTCTTGATCTTTTCGTTTTAGGATCTTTCATTACAACAACATCTACTATTTCTCCCCATTTTTCAAAATGGGCTTTTAAAGATTCATCAGAGGTCCGATAATTTAAGCCACCGATGAAAATTTTACGATGTACCTCGGGCTCATCCTAAAAGTAGAACATGATGGCGTTACAAAATGGCGGAAAGCACAGTTACAAAAGATTAACTAGAAAAACTATTAACAACATTCTGAAACAAAATTACCTTTAATAATCAGAAATACAAAAGCACAAGATATATTTTAATTTAGTTAACAAAGAAATAAGCATTACCATGTATAAATACTTACAAAGCCATCATCACCGTTTTGCGGCCTCATATCAACCACGTTAATAATTAATTATGTTAACTAAATAATACTATAACTATACAAAATTAAACAAAACTTTTCGGCGTTATGAAATTTACAATAATTTACAAATAATTCTTTACAATTAACACGTCCGAAGCCAACCGACGCCACGCCAAAAAGAAAGATGGATGTCGAACGATCTTCGATCACTCGATATTTCTGTGTCGCTTTGCCCACTCGGCGTCGCTCTTGCCAGTTGCCAGTTGCCGCAAAACACAGTTTCAAGATTTTTAGTGCTGCCAACCCTTTTCTCAGTGTTTCCTTTAGTCAATTTACTTAATTAATTGGTTAAATTACTAAGTTAACATTGTATTAAGTATTCGGGTTATTGATACGAAATTATCATGAAAGACTGAAAAATTATAAAAAAATTAAGATTTTTGTTAAGCAACCCAATTAAAATTTTGTAGACCATAAACATAAAATACACTTTTAAATTTGACTCCAAAACAACAATCTTTTAAGAGACTTGTGGAGTTAAGAAATTTAATAGAAAACGTAACGTAAAGAAATGCTATTTACATGTAAACATAGAACAGGCAAAACAATTTTCTAAATAAAACTGTCCCTAACATTTCATGAAATCTTTGATTTGATCTCTTCCATTGTATTATTGGTTTAGAAAAAAAATGTAAAAAAATAATTATATTCAATTTAGAAAAAAGAACTTTATTCCAGAAATAGTACCTATGTCATCATTCTTTTTTGTTTTTACTTTCGTTATAATAAATTATTGAATTGAATATTTAAAAACTGTATTATATTTTTGATTTTAAATCAGGAAGTATCCTTCATTACATAGCTTTTTAAGAAATTTATTTAATTAAGCAGGAAAATTTATTTTGTATGAACCGCTTAAGGAACAGTGAATACTATAATCTTGGTTCTATAATCTGTCAATAATAAAAAAGAAACATCTGGCAATAATAGAATATTGAATATTGACGATTGATAGCCGTTTGTTTGTTGATAATATTAATCAAATTGTAGAAAATAATATTCAAGTTTATATACATATATTTGTGGTTTAATATTAATTGCTCAAGAATCATTTATATTTTGACGTAAAGAAAACACTTCTCATTAAAATACTTTATTAATTTTAACATCAGCTATGAAACCGAGTAGTGGAGGCGATGACTATGTAAAAGACATTACATTTTTTATTTCGGATAGGTAACTTTAATTTTACATTGATTTTAAATTTCAGGAGGGTGAGGATCTATTACAGGAAGAACCAGAACATATAAGAAAACTGTTTATTGGCGGTCTAGATTATCGCACGTCAGACACATCTTTAAAGGAATTTTATGAACAATGGGGAGAAATTGTAGATGTTGTTGTTATGAAGGATCCTCAAACAAAGAGGTCTAGAGGCTTTGGTTTTATAACATATTCACGAGCACATATGGTTGATGATGCTCAAAAAAATAGACCTCATAAGATCGATGGCAGGTAACTATTGTTTTGTTTATAAACTTATAGAATATTATTTATTAAATATCTATGTGTGTGACTATCTGAGTGCTTACGTTTTTATATGCTATTAATTTTAGACTAGTAACTTAGTTTGAGTATTTTTTTTATTCTGATCAATTCAATGTAAGCACAAATCTAGGATATATTTCTTTCTGCATAAAATACTATATTCACTGATAAATCCTGCCAATATGTTTAATTATTATATTCATAGGTTTTGAAATATGATGAGTCTAGAATGATTCTGGTCATAATGTCTACTGCTTCATTATTATCTCTAATTTTGTGCTCTTATTTGACTAGAGGTTAGCTATCTTCATTAATAGTACAATACTTTTTTTTTAATAGTTACAGTTGACCTAAACAAGGTGTGAAGCTTTAAGCTTCCAAGAACTTAACATCTTTAAATGTATTAGCAACATCTGCTTATTGATTATTTTATTTTAGTTCTTAATGTAAATATAAAACTATATCTTTTATTAAAAAATCAGGTTGCAAGATATTTACCATATTCCATATTAAGTAATTGCTTTACATAAAATTTCTGATATTGGTGGTTATAAGAATAATTACTTACTTAAATTATATTTTTTATTATTATGTAAGATTTAGTCACATACAGCTGCTGAATATAATTCTTATCTGCAATTATTAGTTAAATATTTTTAGAATTGTTGAACCAAAAAGGGCTGTGCCTCGTGAAGAGATAAAAAGACCAGATGCCAGTGCAACAGTTAAGAAACTGTTTGTTGGAGGACTTAAACAAGATATTGAAGAAGAAGATTTGCGAGAGTACTTTAGCATATATGGAGATATTGTATCAGTTAGTTTAGTAACTGAAAAGGATACAGGAAAGAAAAGGGGTTTCGGCTTCATTGAATTTGATGATTATGATCCTGTTGATAGAATATGCTGTGAGTAAATATTATATTAATAGTTATTTAGGTATAAGTTTATTTATTATTCATATTTATTTGTATTTATAAACTTTCGTGATGCATGATTACTATTATATAATAGGTCCACGCAAGCAGGGTAAGCCTCGCGACGCAGTCAAGCGCCTCAATGTTTAGAGTTAAATATTGGTATTTATTTATAGATAATAGTTATGAATTGATGTCAATACTTGTTTTGAGCAAATTTATAATTGCAAATAATATTAATTGAAAAGGATAGAGAGAAATGGGAGAATAAGCGAAAAAAAAATAGTTTAAAAAAATCGAGCGCAGTAGTTTATTGCTTGCCGTCTCACACACGACTGAGGTGAAAGCACGTGAGACGCCTCTGAAGTAGTGGAGTGGGAATGATCGCGCGCACGAAACCAAAACGTTCTATATGTTAACTATATGGGACACATTTAATCAATTATCTCGAAAACTACAATTACGATTCGGCTCATTTTCAATCCAGAACGAGTTTTGCTCATTATGCTCATGTATGCAAAATTTCGTGCGTGTAGCTCGTAAATTGAAGGAGGAGTAGGGTAACAAAGAGTTGAAAATTTGAGTAGTAAAGAGCTTCGCTTCGCTTTGGGTAGTAAAGAGGGGTGGCCAACTCAATCAGACTTGATATCTACTGTTTGCCTTTATAATTCTTTGCGATCTACTGACAAGGAATTTGTTAACTATACTCTAATCATTTTCGTAATATTTAGGACGGGAATAGGTAGGGAAACGAAATTTTTTTTCTAGGCTGCAATCTCCTGCGATCGACTGGTGGATTGCGATTGACGGGTTGACCTCCCCTGGTATATAGGATTATTTTTAAAATATTTTGTAATAGATTTAATTTAATTTTATTTATATTTAGTAATCATAAGTTATTTACAAGTTATCAAAACCTTACCTTCCATTTTCGTAACCATTATTGTTGATTTATTGGTTTACCTCTCAGATATGAAAAATAATATAATTAAGTTTTATTGTTAAAAAAAAAAACGAGTTAAAAGTTTGTCAACTAAATACGAATAATTGTCATACCTTCCTTTTTCAATTTACCAGCTGAATAATTTGTCAGACTAAATTTATTTCATAAATTAAGTATGCTTGTGATTTAAAATAAAATATTTTCTAAATAATAAAATTGTTAAAATATATATTTTTTGGCCCTTCAATAATGTTGTGCCAAATCTCAAGTGTTTAGTAAAGACATCCTAAACATTTCAGTGCAAACAAGCCATAAGATAAAAGGCCGTCGTCTAGATGTGAAGAAAGCATTATCAAAGACAGTGATGGCGGCTGGAGGAAGCAGAGGTAGAGGAGGAGGACGCTGGAGTAACAGACAGGGACAAGACTGGGGGAATACCGGTAATATATATTTAAAGGAACTTTTATTTTCTTTAAGACTACTTAGTTTAACGTTAAGTAAAAAAAAATAATAAAATTTTATAAATATCTGATTTTAATAATAATATTCTATTTATCTTATCTCTGTCCTTCAGACAGTTCATTTGATTCAGGTTATGAACAAGGTGGATGGAACAATCAGAATCCTTGGGATAATTCTGGTAACAATTGGAGCAATCAAGGATATGATCAAGGAGGTTGGGGACAAGGAGACTTTGGTAGCGGATACCAACAGAATTATGGGGGAGGACCAATGCGTCCTAATTTTAGTAATACCCGACAACAGCCCTATAGTGCAGGTACTGCATTAATTTAAATTTTTGAGCTACAAAACTTTTAGTTTAATACAAAAATTGATAGATTATAAATTTATAGATAAAAAATATTTCAATAAATGCATTTTTATTTTTAGGCAGTGGATACAACAGCGGTTCCACTACATCTAACTTCAACAACAATGCTGGCAATGCTCCTGCCGGTAGCAACCAACGTCGCTTCTAAATGGTCTCTTGTGAGTAATTGCAAATTCTATTTATTCTATACTTTATAATGTGATTAATTCATTTATAAGTGTTCTATTACAATTAATGTTATATTGGTAATTATATAAAAAACTAAAAAACTAATCATTTATAATTGAATATTTTAAAATTACTAAAATCAGGAAATAGTTATGTATATTATATGCAATTACCTTATTTTGGTAAAAATAACCAAAATATTTAATTAAAATAATCATCCAATTTGTTAATTTAATATTAAATTTAGTAATTCACAATACATTTTAAATAAAAATCGTATAGTTTTAAGCCTAGGTACATAACTAAATATTTTTGAATGCATAGGTCTCAAGCTTAGTTGAAGCTAGGCAGGGAGATAGATATACCAGGAGTAGATAGGCCAGGAGCTAGCTAGAAGTGGACAACCGCATAATTACTTATTTAACTTAGCCCTTGTAAGGTATTGTGTTCACAATGTAGACATTTTTCGTTACCCGTCACATTTTTCATCACAGTTGTTAAGGCACAGCTCTGTTTCGCTGTTTATATTAAATAAATACTGTCTAGGAAGCGTTTAGTATTTAAGTATTATTGTATGTATTTCTTATTCGAGCACATTCCACTAATTTTTGAATTTTATGCAATATAAGGTGCAATTTTTTTTCTTCTTGTTAAATGTTATAGGGTTAAAGTTTAACCTGAATATTAGATGTTAAGGATTTGTGGGTTTTTAAATGAAATAATTCAATATTTTATTGTAATAGTTGTTTTAACTTAATATAATGTTGTTTTTCTTGATATTTTAATTATAATAAATGTAGAATTACATTCTATTTTCGTGTGCAATAAATTAAATTGATACTGTTTTCCATGGACTCTTCTACTCTTTGGACAAGCCTCCGTGCGTGGAAAAGGCCATGGTAAGTGGATAATAAAATAAAACTATTCAATAATAATAACATCTTTTATTTACTCCTCTAAGCGATTACTAATGGCTGCGCTGACTAGTTTTATTTACAACTTACTAACAATCACATTAATCTATAATCTATGCCTAATGACGTCATTAAAAAATAAAATGTAACGTTTTTTAACTAGTATATTACGGCTCTGAGATCGAGACTGAGCCATTACTAAATTGAATTGTAACTTTTTTAAATTCATTTCATAACTCATGGTCATGAAAAAATTTTAAAAAAAGTTACTAAATTCTTAAGGTAATTTTTTTTTAAATTTATTTCATGATCATGACCCTTCAGAACAATTGAATTGTAACTCTATTATTGAATTGCCAGTACAATTAAAGTAAAATATCCGGTAGATTTGTTATATACAGAAATATTTTTTTATGGCAATACTTTTTTTAAAATAATAATTTAGGATTGATTGTTCTATTTTATACATAGTAAAAGAAAGTTTAAAATTAAAATGAAAATAGATTTGTTTTACTAACTATTAAATAAAGCTGAACAACATTTTCTATTACAAATATTCTGCAACCGCTAAATATTATTCTCTATTAAAGAATTTTGAGCCTTATTCTACCTAAGATAAGGTTATTTGTCGAGGTTAGGTGGTGTCGGTAGGCAGGGACATGGTGGCGCGTATGAAGCGTTAAACAATGGAGGGAAAAATCCTGAAGCTGCTGCCAGTTGCCTAAAAAAATAAAAATATAGATATAAAGACTGTACTGTCCTTGTGACTTCTATGAGCACTTGCTCATAGAAGTCACAAGGACAGTATTATTACGCCAGATTTAGGTCATATTTCTTACGCCACAGATTAAGGCTGTGCTTTTACAGATGAGTTAGTTGCTGTTTCTAGCAAATAAAATGATTTATGGTACAAAAGTGCGTTATATATTCAGTACTACTAATTAAACGCGAGATTGAAACAGCATTATCTACTTGTTCCATATTTTTGCAGAAAGCTTTGCCGGAGCTTTGCTTAAAGACTTCCGGAGGATGGTGATAAGTATCGTTGTAAAATTTATTTTAAGTATGGTAATCTATGTATATAAAAACAAAAAACACTCGCTCATTACGAAATCTCGAAAACGACTGAGCCAATGAAAATGAAATTTTGTTGGAAGGTACAAGGAGAGGTCCGCTAAAAAAGGAAGTTTAGAAATTTCTATTCTAAAGGGGTGTTTGTTGTAAATTTTAACGAACACAACAACAAATTAAAACATGAAATTTTATATTTAAATTTGTGGTTAGTAATTTATAATAATGCATTAATTGGATTTCGAAAATTGCATTTCTATAGGGCTTTTATGTTTCGTAAGCCTTTAATAGATGGCGCTGGATTTTTAAATGTTGGTAGTTTTTTGTTGTTCGCTTTTAAACAGCTTTTTGTAAAATTCTGAAATCACAATTACTACTGTGATTTCCAGATTTAAAAAAAAAACGCCCGTGTTGTGTAGTTTTTATCAACCCACCACGCGGCCGAAAGCTCATTATATAGTCTATTTAATTCAAAGTAATTTTTAATCTTGTTTTTTGTCCTACAAATCAGATCCAATTTATAGGACGATACTTTTTCAATCACGAATAAACTTATAAACTTATAATTTATTATATTTCTATCTAGTACCTACTTATTCACTGACTTGTAATTCAATTGCCAACTATCGATTGGCAATGATTCACAAAAGTTCTTATTATATTTTATTTTAATTCATATGACACATTGCTAAAATTTCATCTTGATCGGTCCAGTAATTTTTTTTATAATTCAACAATGTATAATTATAATAATCGTTTAGTAACAATATATAATATTGGTAGATACCTGTATTGTTGATCAAGATGTGCCTTTTCAATTCTTTTGTCTTTAGCTCTTCTGTTCTGGAACCATATTTTGACTTGGGTTTCGCTTAGTGTCAATGCTGATGCTAGCTCGCACCTAAAACAATCATATGAATAAAGTATTCAAGATCTTATCTTTCATTACAAGAATTCATTTAGTATATTAAAAAAATCCCTAAAAAGATATATTCTGAATATAGATGTAAAAAAATTCTAAATAATATTTTTTGTTAAGAACCTCCTTGCTCGAGCAACGTATTCTCCTCTAGCATATTCTAATTCCAGTCGTAATGTCTGATGTGCTGAAAATGTAGTTCTTTGTCTACGTGGTCGATTTTCCTTTCGCCGCCTGCGAGCTACTGCAATACAAAACAGTGTTTTGAGTAAAATCATATATTGCATGTGATAAGTAAGGACATAATTAAAGCAATGAGGTATTATTTACGATTCATTGGTATTGATTCATCCGTATATCGTTTTCTGACTGGTTTAGCAAGAAAATATTGTTACTTCAGCTTTAGAATAATGTTGTAATATTTAATGTAAAGAAATGTTCGCTGCTGACAGTTATTAGGTACACAGATACATTTCGAAATGCAAAAAGTTTTGATAACAAAAATTGTCTATAACTGTTCTATAGTATATTTTTTATTAAACGTTTTCAAAGATATCTTTATCAACGTCTAGACGAAGTTAAAGGATTCAATAAGTTTTCATATTATCTAGTTTCCTCTCTACGGCGTTTTCTACGGAATTAGTATACCCGCTGGCGGTGAGAATTGGATTCCATCAGCTGGCTTAAAATTTTAGGGAAAGAACGTTTCTCGTTCGTTCTCTCGTTCTTTTCGTTCCTCGGTTTGATCGCAGAACGAGCGGAGTCTCTTTTGGTCACTTGTTGCTTGCTTCCTCTTTAGGCTCCTCTATCCTCTTGTAAAAGTGATTGTAAAGAACATCCCGAATACTATTCAAAGCGCAGATTGTGCCCAATCTTTTCATTTTTGATTTGACAGTTTCGTTGAATTAATCGACCGCACCTAAACTCGTAATATCAGCAAAAGATGCATAGTTTGCTGTAGAAAGCACCATCCCCATAAAAGCTAACAGAAATAAAAAAACTATGAATCAGTTTACAAGTTTAGAATTCGACGAAAATTCATTGCAAAAATATGTTCCTTATTAATTTATTATCTGTTCTGACACACGGTAGTGAATATAAATGTATATCCACTTTTAAACTATCGAATTTTCTAAATAAATTATAACTCTGTATTATAACCGACATAAAAACGTTTTTTACAAACTTTTGTATTGTATGATAATATAATAAATTTAAATTGGTACGTCGTCAAGAACAACGTTAATTTTATATTGTTTGGATTTTGTGGGTCAAAAAGCTTCGTCAATCTGGTAAAGCTAAATTTTAAACTTGTTTTATCTTCTGAAATCGTATGTTTTAATAAAATCATTTAAAATTTATGTATTATACTACAATATTATATAAATGTTATCAGTCAAGACCAAGACTATAACATAAATTCAAATACCCTTTAATTTTTTAACTTTGTTATAAAAAATCGACATCTGAAATGTATGATTTTCATTAAAATATTGAGGAACTCTTAGTTCAAATAATAATAAAACACCGTAAGTGCTTGTTTAAGTACTTTGCGTAGACAATTTAGTCTTAAACAGATCAATTAACAAATAGCGATTTTTCTTCGTCTAGAGATCGATATTTCAACATGTTATGATCAAATAAACTACTGATAAGGACCGAACAATGAACAACTATCTAATCATTCGGACATATAATGTAAAAGTAAAAGGGAAATAAATTTTCGAAAATGTTTACTGTTTGAAATTGTCTTTAAGAATGTATAGTCATGTAAAGCTAAATAAATAGAATAGAATAAAAAAAAATATCAATACGAGCAAGATTGGATCCAGCGAATTCTGGGCAATCGTCCTGTCCCATGAAACCAATTGAGCTATTCTATCCATAAATTTAGACTATACATGACCGTCTTTATCAAGACGGAAGTATCTGTTAGGATCTTTTTAAAAAAATCTTAACCAATGTTTCTAACTTTTCTGTAAACATTAAAGAGATGCCACAAACGAAATCAATGTTAGAAATTATTTATTAAAATAAGTTGTATCTGGGACAGCGAAAACATAACGTAAAAATAATAAAAATCATCATAAAAATATATTATGGTTTCTTCCATATTCCCGTGGATATAGGAAGTGATTTAGTCTGAGAAAAAATTGTAAGAGCTCCGAATCCGCGCCATATTGTCCTTGTCCCGGAAGCGTCAGTGAAGCCTTGCGACAAGGGTGAATCACGATCATTTTAATAATCAGTTTGTAACATAATACTCAAGTATCGCGATGACCATATTATTATGAGTACGGGATCAGGTTTCGAGATTTTAAACGATAATTTTTTAAGGATTCAACATTAACAGACAATCGTATGTTTAATCAATTGCTCAAGTTTAAGGCTAATACTTCCATTACAGTACACACTTTACTGAACAATAATTGAAATAAAACTATGAGAAGACTACATGACATGAGAACTAACAGTCTTTTCATAATGTGAAATTACTATCTTTTGTTCCAGTGCTCAGTAAATTGAATAGTGTATTAGGCACTATGTGTACGTACCTATAGTATATATGGAAGAAAAAAAAATTAATTAAATTAAAGTATTAATTTTTTTTCCCTTAATAATCCTTATTTGTAATATTTATTAAGGAAATCTCTATCCAACAACTGTTTCCGATGAGAAGCACTGCAACACCCTATTACAATGTCCGGCAATTTGCGATTAATACACTCTACTTGAGCCCTAAATAAAATAAACAAAAAAGTTTCTTGCGCGTTTTGCTTCACTATTTTTTTGTATTTTAAATCTGTAATATGGTGACTTTTATAAGTTGGTATCTTATATCATTTTTTGTAATAATGTAACTGGCAGTATTTCATACATAATTTTTAATAAAACTACTTTACAGATTTATCTCATTTTTAATTATACCCCGAACATTCAAATGCTTTGCAGCAAGCGTGTTTGCGGGAAGATGAGATGTAATTGTCGGTCAGTCAGTTAATTTGTCATCTACCTGTAACGTTTCCTAAGTTTATGTTCACTGAGTTGTTTATGGGTCTGGAGTTGTGTTCATAGGATGTAATACATGTCATGGAAGGATCCCAGATGTTCGTTAGATTCCAACCATCTTCTCGATTAAAAAAAGGATGGTTTTTAATTTTAATAGCCTCGCGATTCATTCAAGGAATATATCTGTTATATCGAATGAGGACGTTTAGTTTATCAAATCGGAGAAAGTGGTTGGGCTCGTCTATTGTTAATACACTTTGGGATATTTTTCGCTTCTACAACGTGTGTCCTAATTCTTATAACGATGTTTCTCTTTATTTAGCCAATGTATTATAAACCACAATTATAATTAAGTTTATATTTACCGGCAATTGCAAATTAATGTTACTCTTAAGCGGTCGCAGATTATAATTAATTTTATAATAAGCGCGAGTTAAATCCATCAAAAAAATTTATTCAAATGTATAGTTCTCGTAAAAATCTTATTAAACATTCGGCAAAAGATGCCGACAGTTGCTGATGTCTTATTTTTTTTGGAAAAAAGACATCAGAAACTGTCATCTGTATATACATCTGCACAAATGAATTGTGTAAACTACACCTTATCGTTTTTCAAATGAAAGAATATGTGAGTTCTTTCATATTTTCTTTGTATAAAACTAACCCCTCTTATCTCACCCAAATTGATTTGAGAAGAAACTAGAATTATCAGTATAATATATATGTGTATTGATAAATACACAAAAGTGTTTTATTTGTTTTTCGCACAATATAACACAATATAACCAAAGAACAATAGTTCGCATGATGTCAGTCGTTATCTAACATCAAAACTGTGCGTGAGAGAGCTTTAAATGTATTGTGGGACGATCTAATGACGTTCATGATAATATACCAAATTGTACATCTTCATGTTATTCTTAAGTGTCGTTATTTTTACGGAGTTATTATTGTCTATAACATAACTGTTTTGAGAACAATAGGTCTTTTATATATGTAATATCTAATCATTATTTGCAGTGATAATATAAAAATACTATAAAGGGTATAAGTATTTTATCTATAGATATTATAAGATGAAGTGTCCGGGCCGCGTCTGCCTGTTTATATTAACGTGATACACTAAAAAAAACTATCGAAAGTATTTTGGCGCAGTTTCCCGAATAGATACTGTGAATATATATAATATAATTTGACTGAAAAATAATTATTATTGATGAAGAAGTAGCAAAAGTCTTGTCTATATATATATAAATAAAAATACATTAAATTTCAAATATTTGTTTTTTTTTTATTTCCTAAGTACAAATTTTTAATTTTGTGAATATCCTAAGTACAAATAACCTATTTTAATATTAAAAAGGAACACAGTTCTCGTAATCCACGCAGATATATCAATAGATATATCAAAGTGCTGTCAAAAATAAAGAATTCTGTCTCTGAGCTTATAGATTGTAGTTTTGTTTAAATGATAATAAAAATAAAAAGGGTGTGTGTTATTGGCTATGGGAGTCGTCAGCTGTGGTCGCTCTCCTCACATGTGTAATTGAACCATAAGGGCTTAATCTGACTAAGTGTTGTCACATTAAATTATCATGCACTCATTTGAGGTGAAAGTGAGTAGAGTATCGATTTTTCAATGGATAATCGTTGCTAATTGATTATTTATTTATTTGTTTATTTATTTATAAATTATAGATTTGGTTTTTGACAGTGACAACATTATTTTGTTTTATTTTGAGTTGACAGTTGTTGAATATAGTTGACATATATTCATGGTATATATATTTTTTACATCTTGATGCTACGGTATAGATCTTAAATGTTTTCTTAGTAAGAAAGTAATACTAAATTGACATACTTCATATATTTTAATAGGAACAACTACAAGATCAGATGATATATTTATATAACTATTTCAATAGATCTTCCCCTAAATTATTGTTTTGTTGTTTGCGATTAAAAAATGATTGTGAGTAATCATCATGCTAACAATGAAGTAATAGGACGTGTATTGGGGTTGCTTCCCTTAATATTCATTACCAATCCCCTAATTACAGATTCGTTCGACCATAGACCACTGAGATGAGAGATTACACCTGACTTGTTTCTTTTTTGTTTTCAATTCTCTCGAAGATATTGATATTGTTGAGAATGTTTGCCTCAATAAGCTTCAATTGAACGCTAGCCACTGATAGAACCACCAGATAGAATATTAAAGAAAACTTACCAACAATGCAAATAATATTGATTTAACTTTGTCTTTGTTTTCACTACTAATTTATTTAAATGAAATTCAAATCTTTCTTGTATGTCACGAGATTAAAAATTACCTTCTTGACTTTTAAACTATTACCTTTGTCACTTCATTTAATAAACAAATTATGTCTTTATTCCAATAAACATATAAACACCAATATCTATTTAATCAAATAGGAGTCAAAGTTTTTTATTCCATGTGCTTATTTCTAAAACGTCCAACTATTTTTCAAATTTCCGAATTTCTACTTTCACAGTGCAGGTAAGGTCTATAGAAAACAACCGATTTGGAACAACATGGATAATCTTTTAAATTATTCATAATGCTAAGGTAAATAGGCACCCGTAACCTATCTCCCCAAAAAAATATTTACACAGAGTATAAAGTATTCTGTTTTGTCACTTTTCCCCCATTACATATATCGTTAGTAACAAAGTGACATCTATACTATTGGCTGAACTCACGATAATTTTATTTAATTTGCACGAGTTTTTGTCCAACATGGCGGAATTACGGCGTAATCTAAGTTCATGTTCATGAATAAGGGTTTCGAGAAATTAATGTGAATACAGCCGGATATTCATATATAATAGTAATCATGAAACACAAATCTTAAACAAAAAAAAAGGCTACCCTTTTAATTTACTTATAAATTTGCAAATTTAATTTGTTTTGACATCAATTGTCAATTGTTGATTGTTATAAATATGAATTATGTCAAAACCTAATAAAATAATATAAAATAACTCAAGCTCGCTTGGATAAACACGCTTCAAATCTAAATCCACTCAAATACGTTGTAAAACGAGAGCGATACAAATTGCGGCTAATGTAAATCACAATGTTATGTTTCCAGAGATCGGACGCACGTGCTCGCTCCCACGACAACACCGCTTTACTTACACTGGCTGTTTATCCTGACTTTGTCTATAAAAATAGCATTTTTTATTTTGTCTGTAAAAATAGAAAACCGTAGTCACTGTTATATCTTAAGTTATGTACTTCTAATTGTATCTAATAATAATATTTTATTCTCTATCTATATTTACTAGAATAATATTAAAAATAAAATAGTTTTCTAGTAAATGATAAAAATATCGCTGACCAGTTCAAAATATATACATTATAATTATTTAAAATATTCTAAATTAGAACATATATTGTGGTATCTATAACCTGTAAGGTTAATAACATTTTTATTCTTTGTATTAGAATATTAATAACACACAAATAATTCAACTAAATTCCATTAGAAGGTACAAATCCAATTCAAACAAAATTATATTAAATTGAGCTAATTTTCGTTTCATTTTCACGGACGGTTGTACTGTAATAGTTATAAGAGTTGAACAATGAATTTTATAACAGTATAGGAGAACAGTGCTGCCAATTTTCATACAAGAACAACTCTGAATAGACCGCAGCTCGCCTCCACAATGAAGCATCCAAACGTGGTGTGGTAATCGCATCAGAATGACGGAGTTTCGCCTTCCGCTTGTATAGACAGCCCAGACGTTTTTTAACGACGCGAAAAACCATCATTTCATTTTCAATAACAACACTCATTCTAATAAGATTATTTATTATTTATGTTTGTTCTTAAATCTTTTATTTAAATTAGATTTGTTATTGTATTGTTTATTATATTAAAATGAGGTATTTTATGTCATGGTAAAGTCACGTGACACGTTCGGTTACTTGTATCTATTTGTTATATAAGATACTAGCCATTGCTCGTGGCTCCATCTTTATAGTTTAGGAAAAGAGTTTGTATAGTTTAGGTAAGGACTCCATCTTTATAGTTTAGGTAAAGAGTTTGTAAGAAACACCTACATCCGACGGTTTTTCATGAATTTTTATTTTAAATTTGATCTCCACGAAACTTTCATTAAATGGCATGATACTTACACAGCCTACGGCAATAGCATGTCCATTCTAAATATTGCTTAAATATTTTTTAATTGAGATTGATATTTCTGGAAATTATCGTCTACATACAAAGTTATAAATTTAAATTTTATAAATTAGAATTGAAATATATATAAACTCATAAAAACTGCAAAGTTTTAACATAATAAAAGATGAACATCTCATAGATAATAAACAAACATCAGTAGATGTCAAAAGTAGGTATAGGTATGACGTTTTCCCCATATTGTAATATAATGGAGAGTCCGGCAAAGAGTTGGATCAGCGGGGATTAAATATCTCTGAAGTACATTTTATCTACCATCTATTATACTTATTCAAAATATTTTTCTAGTGATATTTTATAGGAGGTACGAGTCTTTGATCTCTTTCTCTAGGTTTTCTTTCCGGTTTAAAAGGATCTTCAATGGTTTTATAATTTTTTAGATGTATATCTTCTAAAAATATTACACGATTATTGCTTTTCGTAAAAGGACATATTTTTGTCAAATATAAACTTATGATGAGCCCAAGTGGAGGAAAAAGGATATATACAATAACAAGTATACATATTTTTATAATATAATATTGCATCGTCTTCTTAATGACTATATAACGTTAATTTTCTGGTTTTGTTAATATGACCATATCTATGACCTATTAAATGGCTCTCTATTAGACACCGTAAAAATTTAAGAATTTTGTGCACGTTGTGCATACTCCTCTAACATGTATGTACTTCAAAATGTCTAAAATCATACTTTTATTTTACGCATACATACACACATATTGTCGCCAATTTCGCTACGTAGAAAACTTAACGCTACGGACTCATTTCCGTCGCATTGATTTCCTACACAAATCATTTGCGTCATATTCAAAGGGTTCTGTAATTCTCTTCCTATTACAAGGTTTTTGAAAATCATTTTCTTTCCAATTGTGTTAATTAGTGAAATTTATTTTCTAAGTTTTTAATTTATTGTACTATTATTCCTTTTTGGTAATTATAATGGATAACTTCTTAGGGGAGGGTGAACCGCTACGTTACGTAACGCGTGACAACGCCAGTCTATCGGGCTTCTCTTTCTTTCACGCACATGAATGGAAATGACAGGCAGGCCTGTCTCTCACATACAGTATTTATATATAGGTACATACATAAAATTCTAATGTAGATAACTGTGAATATAATTTATTTTATAATTAATAAGAGTTTTTATTATTAGATAACCTTTCCTTACATTATCATATTATTATACATAAAATTTAAGTATAAATTTAAGTAATAACCTAAGGTTTTCCCAAATTACAATTACAATATTAAATAATTCAACTGATATTACTTTTAAGTTATCACTTTTGTATGGCGTAAGGCAAGAGCCAGACAGTTTTACTGTTTATATGCGGACTAGCCAGTAGAAAATGCTTGTGGCGTTATTTTTCCTTCGGAATATTTGTGCAAGAATTATATAAATAAATCATAACTGTGTGCCTACTTTTCATCAAACTGGATGATACTAGAAATAAAACCACCTTAATTCCACTAAAAGCAGTTGCTTTTACTTATTTCATTCAACTCGGACTACACACAGTTAATGACACTGTTCAGTTCTAATACATGGTTAAGTTCATATTTTATCAATAAAATTACAAGACCTGTTACAATACCAGTTCGAGTAAATATAACCAAATATTCATAAATATATAAAAATGTGTATAGAAAGAGAGATCTTAAAGTGAAATTTATTAATTGTTCTGATATTAAAGATACTCAATTGATTAGAGTTATCTACTTACTTTTAAATTTTATAATTTGTCTATATTTTCTATGGCTTGTATATGTGGATAAGGGCTGTTAGTGAGCCAGTGACTTAATCGGGAAAAAGGGTAGGTATACTTTTTATTTGCCGTCTCGCTTGCTCACGGTAAGTGACTGAGATCGCATCGTATAAAGAGAACTTAACTGTGCGTAGGTACTGACAAATGATGACTGTGTGATAAAGTAGGTAATATTAAAAGTTTATAATGTAGGTAAGTCTATTGTTAGAGAATGCTATTTAGCATTAAGTCCACCCATTGTAACATTTTTATGTTGGAACAATAAAGAATAAATAAATAAATAAGTCTATACTCTATTATCCAATTCATTAAGCACTATTTGATCCCAAAAAAGTGACTATTTAAAATAAGAGTAGGCACACTAACAGCCTTTTTTAAGATTAACTTTATATATATTGTTTGTTAGTAAAGGAAAAAATAAAGATAATGTTAAAGATACTAGAAATTGTTTCAGTTATTTTGAAACGTCTGTAAAACAGTAATCTCAGTACAAAAATACCCGACTGAGTTTGTTTTGTAGCTTCTCACCAGATCACATTAGAAACCCTCGTAGCTTTAACTTTTAAGTTGGAGAGTGTTGTTACAGAAGGACGTATTTCGAAAAGTATGGTATGAAAATAGGCTCTCCTGACTGAATAGTCAGGAGAATCTGATTTCATACCTATAATAAATTAGAAGAAATTAACATAAGTGAACACTGATATTAATTAATAACGCAAAAGATATAAATAAATAAAATATTAGCTACAATTATATTAATAATAATTAAAATTATTTTGATTAAAACATATTAAACTCGAATTAAGGCCCACTCTTAAAACAAACGAATAGACGAGTGCAAGGAAAGTGGTCTAATACTAAAACGTACATAAAATAAATATCGCCTGTCTTTAAAACGAAGAAAATATTATGAAAAAAAAAACGTAAAATTAATCGAATTTATTGTCTTTACTCTTTGTCTGGATTATTTTAAGCACATACTAAACCTTTTAATAAAGTGTCTATTTAAACATGTAGCCTACAGTGTGCAAATGAGAGTAGATTAAAACTCAGTTTTCTTTTTAGTCTATGTAAAAAAAACGAGACAGTCTATCTAATAACTTATCATTAATTTATCATTGCGGATTTTTTGAGCGGCAAATGACAATCTCTTATAACGCCACTGCTGTTATATAGAAAACAAGAAAGAATAAGAACTACATAATAATACATTTTGTTTAGTAGGTGACACAGAGAGAGAGATTTAGAAAAAAAATCTTTAAAATCTATTGTTTCTTTGGACCTACAAGTTTTAAAGAGAAAATAAACCAAATTATTTTATGAATAAATATCTATATATATTTCAAATATATTTAAGACTTTTTAATTTTTTAAGTGTATTTTTTTAAATTATTTTTCAAAGGATTTCAAAGTATAATTCTAACTCTTAAAATATCTCTTTTTGTTTGTTCTTAGACTGTCATTAGTTTTGTATTAAGATTTTTGTGATCCATAATTACTATTATCTATTCCTATCCGGCTATATAGCAATAGATAATAAATTAATATTAACTAATAGATTTTGCCCCTATTTTCGAACCCATCAAAAGTCCGTATTCACGAGCTTGCAGACTTGCGTTACTCTCTGTTTAATTTAACGTAAGTATGGACTAAAGATAATAGACTACTCCTACTTCATAATATAAATTTACTTAAATAAAGGCGGTAGTAGCCAAACACTTTGCCTTCGGTAATTTCCTTGACAATGATCATGACGATTCTGAAGCAACACCTTACGAGCCTTCAAAGCAATCTAACTAAGTTTTCAGCTAGCTATTGTGACAAATCTCTCTCTTTCTTTTCTCATTCTCTCTCTCTCTTTCTTTTAATTATTTGCTGTCTTGTGATATGTTAGTCTACATTTTCCTCTTACCCATATTTATCTGCCTACTTCTCTTAAAAAGAATATTAAACAAATCTGTTTTTATTAATAGAACCGTAACATATTAATTTTAAAAAGCTATTACATATGAAAAATAAAACTAAAAGTGTTTAGTATTGAAGAGTGCAGAATTCATTTCTCTGCCTTTTGTACTTTATAATTAATGTTTTTATTCTTGAAACGGAAAGTGAACAGCTAACGAGTTCAGCTTTGAGTTATACTGTTAATTGCTGCTTTATATCATGCGTCTTCAATATAATTAACTTGTCATCTATTTGAACATTTGTTGCAAGTCTTTAAAAAGGCTTTCGCTAACTACTTTCAGTAGGTACTGAAATATATACTAACTATACCAATATTATAAAAAGTTACAAATTCGTTTGTTTAAAAACGCGCTAACATTCGAAACTACGGGATAGATTTTAAAAACTCTTTCTAAATACAATTGGCAGTTTCATTAGGAAGTTTATAGAATATCTAGCATTGCGCTATTGTTCTGAGTTATCCTAATAATAAATATAAACGTTCGTTCGCGGGGGGAACCGCGAGTAACGGCTAGTCTTTAATAAAATTTGTCTGCGTCGTTCAAGTTACATAATTAGTGGTAGATATCGATTTTTAGAATTGATAATTTAAATCGATTTTTAATAGCAAACTTATAGAGCATTATTAACTTTTCATTGTTTTGGTTAATTTTTATTGTGTTAGTTTTAAAGTACTGGTTTTTATTGGATCTTTTATTGTAAAAGTATTATTGTAACATCAATCACATTAACAATAAAAAATATTTTCTGGATTACAACTTTTTTACAGTTCAATTACAAAATCATTTATAATCATAACAAAAAATAAATTTCATTGTGGAAAAATGTATACATTTTAATTTTAATTTGGATTTAATTAAATTCTTTTTAAGATATATAAGTACTAAATGAAGTGAACTAATGCAGTTATATGTTTTTATTCTTATATTAGGTGCGAAACAATCTTTATAACTGACTTCAAAACGAAAGTAAGTTGTCAATTTTTTTTATCTTAATGAAATACTAGTAACAACAATCTTGTTGTTTTTTTGTCTTTTTTTTAACGTATAAAAAGTGGGAAATAGTTCTATAGACTTTACAAAAGATATGTACTATTAATAATTTCTAAATATTTTTAGAACACCCTATATTATATAAAAAAAAACATTAAAGAACTTACAGAAGGCTGCAAGCCCAGCACCAAACGCCAGTTGTTGATGAGGCAGCAATATCGGGCGAGGGCATATCGGCAATTGTTGAGGAGGTTGCCATAGCGATGACACCTGTACCTCCCTGACACTTTCTTCTACTTCAATATCAGAAGATGATTCACTTTCCGATCCTTGGGCGGGTTCTTTCGCTGTTGTTTTATTTTCCTGCGGCTGTTCCAAGTGACCGTAAATGCGAGCAAAGAATTTACGAGGCGAAGATGGACGTGGGACATGAATGGATGTTTTGATTTTATCTTTTAAATTATCATTCATCTTTTAAATTTAAAATATAGTAACAACAATCTTGTTGTTTTTTAACTTTTTTTTTTAACTTTATTATTATCTTAAAAAAAACCGATAAATTAAATAATATACGTTTTATTTGGTAAATCACAAATTACGTAAACTTTCGGATTTTAACACGAGCGTGTCGTTCCCTCAAAACACGTGGATTGATAGTGTCAGGTGTTTGTGTCTGGATAAAAGCGCCGCCCTCTACGTCCCTCATCCCTTGGGTAACCGGAAATCAGTGGAAAGGGTGAATCTGTCCAATAGCGTCGCTTTCTAATACAACCCTGCCCATGGGGCGTGTCGGTAATTGATTTGCGTATTGAAAACTTACCGTTATAAGTTGGAAACTATAAAATTATAAATAAATTTAACGTTTTAAAAAGTTTTACGAAACCTTCTTAGATAGTTTAATACAAAAACTTTCAAATCTTAATTTGACAGAATATTTGACAGTTCACTAAGTCATAAATAATTAAAATTAAACAGATAATAATTTAAATATAATGCAGAAATTTATATATTTTATTGTTTTGGTCTGTTTCGTGATGTGCTTAACGTGTTCTACTTTGCCTGTACATAGAGACAAAATTTCAAGTAGTCTTACTAAAAACAGTAAGTGCTTAGGTGACCGATTTTAAGCCCACGTAATTTTTATTCTTATTTTGTAAATAAATTTCGCTGTTCATATATAACTATAACATATTATAACTGTATTGATTGGGAAGCGTTATACAATTAAATAATAATATTAATATGTTGTTTGTTGTCTACAATAGGTAATCAATAAGAATTATAATTAAATGGGATTAAATTAGAATTAATATAAAATTATTAAAAGTTGTACAAATTACAGTTTATCTTTTTTTTTCTCTCTCTCTTTCCCGCTATTTCTCACTCACTGTTACTTCTGTAATATTTATTATTATTTTAGATAGTCATCGTTGTCGATTTGTAGAAAGAACAAAGAAGATGGCATCTAACATTGAAAATACATTAAGAAGAATAAAAGACTCAACTCAAGATTTGGGTAAAAACGTCTTCGACCACATCAACATGGGCTTCAAAAATCTTGCAACAAAAAATCCTATAACCGATGATGATATCCGACAGTACGAGGAGATGGTGATATTGAAGAAGTATCCATATTTAGATATAAAGGAACTAGAAATGAAATACAGTCCTTTGTCTTTGTCCTTTCCTAAAAATGTCAGACACAGTGCGAAATTTGGATTTGATTCTAATTTGCAAAGTGAACCCGGAATTTGTGATTCAGGCGAAGATGTTGTTAATGTGGAGATCATTAACCGTGGTTTAACTGGGTTTGTGATCCCAGCACATCTAACGAAGCATCTATCGATGGTTGAAGATAAATTAAAAAATAGTAAAACTAGAGACGATTTTATTCACATGACTAAAAAGTCTACAAATGCTAATGTGTTAACCAGTCTCAATGAAGACGTGAATGCTTATATAGAAAGAAAAAAAAATTAGATTTTAAGTTATTCAGTCTATGGTTCGATCATAAATTTTGTTATCTTTCCCTGTATTTGTTATATTTTATCCAAATTTTAAAAATTTCACTACAGAGGAAGCATAATGAAGACGTTTTAGAATAATTTTACCGATGATTAAAGTACTTTCTTAAGGTTAAGGCTGAATGGTGTAAATATCTGTGCCTGTCCTCAGGTGAACTAAAAATTAAAAAAAAAATGGTACCATGTTGGAAATTTTAGTACGGGTTAAATAGTTCATTAGAAACATGCAAAAAAATACTTCCTGTTAAAAAAAGGCAAGACAAGTAAAGAGTTTTAATGTTACGAAATTAATAAAACATTAGTTGATTATGATATAACGGGTTTTTAAAATTATAGCTAATACTTATAGGTACTTATATTAACTGCAACAGGCACCGATCGTGTGTTCAAAGGGCCCTGGGCTAACATTACATAGGGGCCTAATTAATCAAAAGATGTATTTTTATGAAAAAATATAAATTATCTACTTTGTATGCTGCTGTGAGACATACTGTCTTACTAGCAGCGTCATTAGATTTTTATCAAGTATTATCAAAATGGTAACATAATAAAATGACCGAAATTTGGGTTTGAATTTAACTTTGAAAGTATGAATTTGTAAGTTTTAGTAACAGTTACGAAAAGATACCGATAAGTTTTCTCCAGGACATCTCATTTTCACAGCGAAACACTAAAATTGATTTGAGCTATATATAAAATACAACAAAACTACCGAAAGGGTTTTTATGAATTGTGTGGTTTTAGCTTATTATCTAAGTCAACATACGATTATCTATAGGATTCCGTTTGTTGCCGAAAAAAATTTTGAATTTTTAATATAAAACAATAATTGGTTAAGATTTTAACTATAATAAATTAATACATTTGTGTTAAATATAAACGATGAAAGTTGACTTATCACTTGATTTTTCAACCCCCTTGACAACAGCATACAAAGTCGCAATCAATTAATACTATATATAATTAAAAGCAATATTTTATGAATTATAAAGTATTTCGCATTTTAGCTATAAGAGATCAGTGAAAGAGTAAACTTTAAGTCATTTTAATTGAAATAGCCATTAATTGAAGAATATTACAATTATTGGAAATAGTTAAATTAATGAATATATTTTTTCAACATTGTTATTCTGTATATGTTAAGTAGGTACATTTTTTTTCGTTCCCGAAATTCAGGAGAAAGAGTCTTAGCTATACAATTAGTTATTAGCCAAAAATTATGAAATATTATATTTTAATTTTATCAACGTCATGTCAAGACTGAAATATTTGGTTTGGTACAATTTAGGTGTTTCATATGATAAAAGACACGTAAACTCTCGAAAATTAATTATATTTTTGACTTTATAACATATAATGTCTTCTTTTTATAAAACATCGGTGATACTGTTCTTATGTCTACAGAATATAAACATATCAATCATCCGTATATTTTTTCTGATTATAAACAAAAACGACTCAGTCAGTTGTATAATACTCTAGGTAATTTTCGTGAAGCAACATCGGCAATATATTTTTTTATTTTTGTTTATAAAATGAAGTTTTAAAATTTCTTTCCTAAATCAATATAATAAATAGTAAATAATGCTCACGAAAAACCTTAAACCAGTGTGGATCGCAATGAAGGATTAGCAACTTCGGGTCATTTCTACTATATCCTAGGGAACGTACATTACTTCCCTTAATGTTTTACGAATAAAAAAAATAGTAATAAAAGAAATGTTAAGATTATTATGGAATGGCTCTAACAATTTTTATTGTTTTGCTTATTAGTTTTTCTAATTAGTATTTTTCTCCTTTTTCCCATTCCACTTGGGCAAGCCTGTAGACCAAAGCAAGCCCTGCCCACAGTTGAAACAATTATGTTCCTCGTTCCTCCATCCAAATGAACTACAGAAGAACGTTATAAGTTAATATGGACCCTTTTTAAAACTATTTATGATCCCGGAATCAAACTATTACAGCTAAAAATACGATCCAATGTTCTGCTATATTTTATTTAAGAGGCATTTCTTTTATAGTTTTTATGGTCGTAATATAGATTACCAATTAATGTATATCAAATTCAAAATGATAAAAATATCCTCCTAAAGCATTAAAAATATGGTAATACTACTCCATCGAAATTTTGCGATATAACAAAAAAATAATTCTATAAATTCACACTTGAATCTTAATATTGTTTTCGGAATTACTTAGAAATTTGTAAACGTTTTCTTTTCAAATATTGTTTTAAAGTGGAAAAAGCAAAATTTACATAATATTACCTCCCAGCACACTAGGTATGATGGGAGGTAATGTAGGTACGGCAGTATTAGTATTGCATACAACTGCTAAGTTTGTACCATAAACAAGTGGGACTTTAGTTATTTAATGATTAATTATTTCCATTTCTTTAATATATTTCTGTTTAAGGTTCCCAATTCTTAGCTTTTACTTTATATATATTTTATATAATTTGACAAACCGCAGGCTGTACATGCTCTATTGACTTAGATAATAAGCATGTCATTTATAAATAAAGATAATTTTAATACTCTGTGATGATAACAAATAAGCGATACTTGGCAGTTGACACTTGACAATGTCAGACCGTATTAAATTTACGACTTGAGTAGTTGTTTCATTGACTGAAAATTATTTCTAAACCTCGGAAATAAGCGGATACCAATCATTATTGGTTAACGTGGTCCAATTGATAGTTAGTTCTAGTTTGTTTGCATTGCTATTGTGTATTGTCATTTGACTTTGATACTATTATCTTCATTAATTACTAATTTGAGCGATAAAATAGTTTGCATTGTTTGGTACCCTTTAAGAAGAGAGTAAAATAATAAATTTTAACATAACTGAAGATAAAAGCATCGGTGCCACAGACGTAAGCTCTATGATTATTTTTTTTTTTCAATAATTTATCACAGAAATTACTTTTACTACTATTAATTATTCCATAGAAATTAATAACAACTGTATTACATTTATTTTTAGCAAAATGGAATTAGAATGTAGAGTTCAAAACTACAATTGGGGAAAACAGGGACTGGATAGCGCAGTCGCAAAATTGTTATTAAATGCCAATCCAAGCCTTACAATTCAGCCTGAAAAACCCTACGCAGAACTGTGGATGGGAACTCACCCTAACAGTCCTTCACTAATAGTAGACAGGGGAGTTCTTTTATCAGAATATATTCTTGATAATCATGATGCTATTGGTCCAGATGTGAAGAAAAAGTTTGGTGTCACGATTCCATTTTTATTAAAAGTACTATCAATTAGAACAGCATTGTCAATACAAGCGCATCCAGCAAAGGTATTCATTACATTTTATAAATTTATATATTAAAAGTTAGGAATAATATTTATTTTATTTTACATAAAGTGCATAAAGAACTTGGTTGATGTGATAAAACAATATCTTAAAACTATAAACCAAGATTAATTCTAAACGTAAATAGGTTTTAATCTAAATCCTTGAATAGTGATATGCATGTGCAAACATGATTTTATATGCCAACTAATAAAACATTCTGTTAATAAGGTACATCAGCAATATAATAATAATATGAATAAAAAAATATCTTCATTACAGGATCATGCAGAACAGCTACATAAAAGTTTCCCAGATATGTACAAAGATCCAAATCACAAGCCTGAACTTGCAATCGCACTTACGCCATTTGAAGCCCTTTGTGGCTTTAGACCTTTACATCAAATTCAGGATTTTATAAAAAGTATATATTTTTTTTATCATGTTAATTGTTGTGCTTTGTGGTTTCACACATATATAAACTACTGCTATAGCCTAAGAGTTTTCCTCATTACCCTGGCTATTATATTTGTTTATTTATGTTGATAAATGTTGATTGTATTTTTAGGACTACCTGAACTTGCACAAATTTTGAATCAGGACTATGTCAACGTTTTTACTGACAAGGAAAGTGAGGCTGAAAAAGACTTGAAGAAAATATTTCATTCTTTAATGACATGTGACAAAAACATTATTCAAGTTAGCTTAAATAACTTACTTGCAAGATTGGACAGAGAAGGTAGATAATTGTACTAAATTAAAAATACATGCATATTAATTTCCAAAAAATGTTTTGCATTCATGATATCTAATTGGATCTTGAGCAACCAATAATAAGAGTCACCTACTCTTGTAACCCTTACGACTTATTATGTATATACTTTAGGAATAAATCAACATATTTTTGACATAATAATAATTTTTTTTTTTTCAGATTCCAATAACCAAACTGCACTGTTATATCCTTTGATTAAGAGACTCCATACTGATTTCCCTGGTGATGTTGGTTGCTGGGCTCCATACTTTATGAACTACTTGATCTTGAATCCCGGCCAGGCAATCTTCCTAAAGCCTAACTTACCACATGCTTATTTGAGTGGAGGTATTTTTATTATAACTAATATAGCAAAAATTATAAAATATATTAAAAACTATTTGATTTATATTAAATTAGTAATCATATTTATGGATTATCTATGCTTTTAGTAAAGTGGTTAGTGGCCCTGCCTAATAAGGTAATGGCCGTGGGTTTGATTCTAACAGGGACAATTGTTGGTGTGATTTACATTTTATTAGGTTCTGGGTGTTTTGTGTCGGTAATTTCTATGTTGATAAATCCCCCGCGACAGATGCCTTTTTAGTGCGTTGTTTTATAAAAAAATATATTTATTTTTTAGATGCAACTATATCTAAAAATTTTCATTATAATAATATTGCCTTAAAAAAATATTATAATTAATTAATCCGATTTTGGCATTCCGAGCATTGGCAGTCCGAGCGAAAAATATAAACATAATATATTACATTAATATGGTTACAAAAGATAAATACAAGTAAATGAAAAACTAATATATCTTTACATAGTATTCGTATTTACATAATTTTTTATGATATACTGATATTACTACATCATGTTTATGGCTGTCACAAATCTTTATCCATCCAAGAGGTGTTACAGGCACACGCATATAATCACAAACCATACAATGTATTAATATATCGTAATATGCGTACATAACTAGCTGCTCGTGCATTAGCGTGTTGCTGACGCGAACCCATAGAATTTTACTATAAAAGTTTTCACATCAAATTTATGATATTTTCAGACTGTGTGGAATGCATGGCTTGTTCAGACAATGTGGTGCGAGCAGGACTGACACCAAAACATATAGATGTACCCACACTTACAGAAATGTTAGACTACAACAGTTACACCATACAAGAACTGTTGTTCACACCTCAACTGGAAGACGAGAACACTTGCATTTGGAGGCCTCCAGTACCTGATTTTGCTGTTGTCAAAATAAAGGTTAGTTAAAATAATATAATCTTAATATTAATATTAATAATATTGACTGATTAACAAAATACAATTTTTATTACTTTTTTTCATATATTTTATCGCTCGGTTTCATAATAAAGTACAATACTTTAAATGAAATAATGTAATTTCAGATAGACAGCGGTGACTACAACACTATAGTCAGAGCTAGTCCCAGTATTATAATCATAATATCTGGCAGTGGTATAGTCTGTGACACAGAACCTATCCCGGCTAGACCAGGTGTAGTTGTATTCTTGAAAGCAAGCCGACAGCTGTCTATAACACCCTCCAAAGATTCTCATATTGTAGCTTATCAAGCTATTTGTAATGTTTAAGAATAATAAGTATAAGTTTACAATTATATTAAAAACATTGGTTAATATTTAGCAATTTGAAATTCTACTATAAAAAAAATATAGTAATCTTAATTAAAATCATGATTACTATTATATATAATTAATCAGCTATAATTATGTAAATACTCTCGGCATTTACCCAACTAGTTACAAACTTACTCGCAGTATTATTCGTTATAGAAACATGGCGGAATCACGGCATGAACTGTTCACACCCCGATTCTACTATAGCTTCGAAACAAGTTAGTCAAATTCCATTAATATTGACATAAGTACAAATTTTTTCAATATTGTAATTTGCCTATGAATGAAGTATTTATTTATAATAGTAATCATAGATCACGAAAGTTTAAAAAAATCATGAGATTCTTAAAACAATTATTACATATCTTATTAAATATTAAGGTTTATAATATCTTTTATATTGGGCCAAAGTTTCAAAAACAATAATGTTAAGTAAATAAACTATATAAATAAGGCTGCACATTTTTTGGTATACTTATCAGAAAAAAGATATCAGTAAGTTCTTTTACAGTAACTTCAAACTAGAAATATTTTTATATTTCCTAATCTCTACTTTAATGTCACGATTTTGACATAACTTTGTCATTATAATAATTATTATATAGACGTAAAACTGGCTACTAGATTAAAAATATTTAGTTATACGCGTTACTTTAATTTATATTGAATTCTATTAAAATATTAGTACAACCGTATTATTTTTGTTAAGTTTTTTCTTAGTATTATTTTTTTGTTATAGTGAAATAACTTTATTTTGTGTTCCTATTTTTTGTGTTTATAAATTATATAAACTTTACTAAATTGAATATTATTGTTTAAAAAAGTTTGTTATGTTACATTTTCAGAAATTAAACTTTATAATACAATATATATTTTTTATTTTTTATTTTTTAATAATTAATTATGATTTTAAACTACAAAACAAAACTGAGGAAGTATTCAAAGACAACGTAGTTCAAAAGGCAACAAGTTATAAGCGGAAACTAACCAATATATTTCCGTAACGCGATGACTGTCTGGGTTAAATATTGAATTCATTCATATATATAATATATAATTGACTGTAAAATAATTGCATATATGGTTACATTTTTTTTTAATTTATAAAAAGAATTCGGAAACAAAACCAAAACCATAAAATGCTCTAAAAAAAAAAGTTCCTGAGCTTCAATGGTAAGTTCTAAAAATGACATAAAATTTAAATACTATATACTTAATGCTGGAAGTTAGATAATTTTTTCTTTTAAATTGTATTGTAATTCTGAATTGTATGTACTTTTCTAATCTTCATACAATAAATTATTATTACAAGTATCTTGAATATTGATACCATTTATTATTTTATATTAAATTAGGGTAACGAACATATGGGTCACCTGATAGCAAGTAGTCGCCGCCGCCCACTGTTTCAGTACCACTATATTTTGATATATATTGTACGTCAATATGATATCATTTGACATAAACCATCCGCCGGCGAATAGTATTATTTATTAGTAAGATAATTAGAAGCAGTCGAATAATACTAGCCTATAGCCTTCCTCATGAATATGTCTATCGTAATAAGAAAGAAGTTCCCAAATCCGTCCAGTAGTTTCAAAGGTTAGCGCGTTCAAACAAACAAACTCTTCAGTTTTATAATAGTAGTATGATTTCTATGACCCGTTAATACTTAACATGGAAATTTAATATGAATTCATGATTTTAATAAGTTTCAAATTATAATAATCACAACGATAGAAAAAAAAATAAAACAAAAAAATTTGTTAGCAAGTTGATAGAAAAAAACTTTTTAGCAGTTTTTGAAACATTTTAACATATTATATTGAATAAATAATTAAACTAATAATTAAAACTTTTAGTTACAAGTATTACCATATTTTTCCGTGTTTATAATATTTGTAAAATGAGGGTTTTTAATCTATATTCTATAGGTCAAATTTATCTATAAAATATATTTTTCTGTTACAGCATTAACTGATTAACAATCATCGTTAAACCATATAATTCCCTTGGAATGGAATATCATTTTACATAATATAACGAGGTTTCGTCACGAACATAACAAACATGTGACTATTACACTTATTTACACATCAGCACGAATCATATCAATCACTTTCATTTTATATTTGCTCATAATTTTAATTCTTATAATAGAATTTAAATTTATTCAGAATTCCAATAATATTTACATATAAATATTTAGTTGTGTGTTATTTATTTAAAAATACATTCTAAAAAAAGAATTTCAAATCTATACTACTTTATAGAAATTGTAACCAAAAATTTGTCATAGATAATACAATAATGCATGAAATTTTAATTTATAATAGAACATCAATTATTTAAGAATTTCAACTAATTGTTACTCGCGGTTCCACTCGCAGACAAACGGATTTATTCGCTATTAAGATAACCAAGAGAGAGAATTGTTCATCCATCCGCTAATTTCAGATCGCGCGTATAAACAAACAAAGTTTGTCCGCTTATTGGTATAGACAGTAAGAAGTTATTAAAATGAGAAAGTAGTATTCTGAACATTGCGAAGTCGTGACAAATTAATCAGATCCTTAGTTTCATAACCCATAACAAAGCAACTGTAAAGCTTAAATATTTTAGCTGTAGTCTGATTATCAAAGTTGCAACACGTGCTTTAAGTATTAAGTACATATAATAATTAAGTAACGCTACTAGTATACTACACACATTGCAAAATTATACTAATATGAAGGCGATGTGCTGGTATTTAAAAAATGATAAAGAATTAATAAAAAAATTAACTTTTTTTTTGATGTATCGAAAAGACAATATCAGTACAAGAGTAAAAAGTAAGTTCAAGCTGTCATTATTTGATTATATTTGTCAATTTGTTATTTTTAACATCACTTCCAATTCAGATTATAAGATGCTCTGTAAATTACTCTGAATAATGAAGACAGTTTCACAGGATTGTATTCTTTCTAGACTACCTAGTTTAATAAAATTCTAAGACCGTATTTAGATGTCGTTATGTTATAATAGTAATAAGATAAGTACGAAAGAGAATTCAAAATAATAGTTTTAAAATACTGCTGAAGGAATTATGATGAAATTTAAATTGCTTACAGCTTATTATCTGAAATAATTTATTTTCACCCTGGAAAATTAACTCGCTTTCATGGGAAACACAAGAATTGCTTTAGCTATAATAATTACATTAAATATAAAAATATAAGAATTTTAATAAATTTTAAGGGAAAATATGGCAGACAAAGTCATTAATAACAGCTTACATAACAAACGTAAATAAATAGAAAATAAATTGATTCACGCACACATAAATGTTTAATGAGACTTGCAGACTTGACCGAAACTAGCACAACGCAACCCGATTAATATTGTGCTTTACTGACTAGCATAATATTAATTATATTATTCATACCTTTAGTCATTAGACGTCATTAATCTCATGACTCGCGGGCATTTCATTCACGACTTTAATCCGTTATCGCGATCTTTGATTGTACTATGCTTGTGCAATATTCCTTTTCTTTTATCTGTACTAATAATATAAAGTGGATAAGTTTGTTTGTTTAAACGCTTATTTATTTATTTTATTTTATTTTTATTTTATTTTTTATGGGACATAACTACAGGATTAAAATTAAAATTACATCTATAGGTACATCTTAAATTTCAACCCCGATGACAGCATGCAATAATTATATAAAAATAATGTGCCAGAGGTTTATCACCGACTTACATGACAGAGAGTACACACTTAAACAATAAAAACATTAACAATCTAATATATCTGTGCTATAAGTCTATTAATAAATAAAAAAAAAGAAAACAATCATAGTAACAATAAAATAATAAGTTAAAAAATAAAATCAAATTTACAGAATACGGAAGTATCTCTGCTTAAAGTCGTATTACATTTACTTAAATAAAGAGGCAGACTTTGTGCGTTGATGTCCAAATTTTTACATATTTCATTATGAGCTCGACACATTCTAAACACTGGATCATTACAAGAAACGTTATTGCGACATAAAGGAACTAATGTTTAAAATTGCTGATGGATATTAAAAATTCTGTCTGATTATAATAGACAGAAGGAGACAATGAGATTCGCAGACGAACTAAAGTGACCGACATAGCTCATCAAACTAGCAAGCTGAAGTGGCAGTGGGCAAGGTACATAGCTCGAGTAACTGATGGCCGTTGGGGCGGAAAGGATCTTGAGTGGAGGCAACGTATAAGCAAGCGCAGTGTTGGAAGACCGCCTACAAGATGCAGACCGCCATGGATCGGTCTCTCTGGAGTTCGAAAGGGGAGGCCTATGTTCAGCAGTGGACATTCTTGGGCTGAAATGATGATGATCATAATGATAGACAGGTTCATGGAGAAAGTTCTAGGCTATATACTTGTAGGCCATTTACTTGTAACATTAGTATACTGCTCTTGGTTAAACTAATAGTAAATGAAATCGTTTGTCCGCGACTGGAACCGCGAGTAATAGCTAGTTAAATATAAAGTCGTTTCTTCCTTTTCTTAGCCAAAGTTAAGCTTAAACCCATGCATGCGTAAAATTGTACAATGTATATTAAAATAGTCTTGTATATTCTATTCTATACTAATATTATGAAATGGAAAAGTTTGTTTGTTTAATCTTCGCAACTACGAGATAGATTTAAAAAAATCACTCTTAATATGATAGTCAGGTTGCTAATAAAGATTACAGTAGTAGGGTTATATGCGAAAGAAATTGCGTGTAACATATAAATATTAAATATATATTCTTATATGTTATTCAAAATTCGAAATTACTTTGTATAATTACAATATTTAGGTCAGATTTTATAAAGCTATTTATTTATTTAGTGATGAAATGTTGACGCGTAGACAAAACTCGTTAATTATTATTACAGAACAAAAATGTCTAAACTTGACGTATAAATAAATTATAGGTATAATGTAAAAATAATATATTATGATAGTTAATAATGAATTTGGCAAATGGTATAAATATATCAAACTTAAATAAAAATTTTATGTTAATTCATATTATTGTTTTTAAAAAGAAAAAAGGTAATTATCTAGCAAATAAGCAATAAAAATGTATTTTTACCGTAAAATAAAGACCGTAAAATTATTTCGAATTAATTTGATTATTTTTAGCACTGTTATGTTAAAGGAATTAATCTTTTCATACTTCACCTTCACATTGTAACATTACTCGACTTACTGTTTAGAAAGGTGCCACTTACAATTGTTCTTAGTGCCTTTCACCTAACATATGATATATTTGTTAAGATATCACGAATTGTAACACAAACTTTTTTTAAACTTTAAATATTAATAACTAGCTGAACCGGTGAACTTTGTACCACCATATTTTGTATCTCTAGTCGCGACTGAGGAAATATAGCCCTTCCAGTAAAATCAAATAAGCTTGATTTTTTTTTGTTTTTTTTTCTTATAAGCGCGTCTTTGTGTGATATTTATTTATTTATTTTTTTTTATTTTTTCTAACCTTTTTAATTGTAGAAAAAAATAACTCCTTTTATACTTTTTTTGATATGGAAACCTTGTCCTGACAATAAGGAACACAAAAAAAAATAATCATTACCAATTAGGTGTAGTCGTTCATTTTTACTATAATTTGTGATTATTTTATAAAAATTTTTAATATTTGAAAATATTTCTCAAAATGTATACATGTGAAGCTCATTAAATTTTTATGTAAAATATTTATATAATTAGTACGAAGACTTAAAATTAGGACCAAATCTTAATTATGTATCAAAAATAATAATCCGGCCTTAAGTGTAAAGACAGGATAGCGGCATGAAAAATAATAACTACTAATATTAAATTTATAAAAATATCAGAATGTATTTTTAATCAAAGCTACAGAGTTTTAATAAAAGTTTGATATACCAAAGAAAATATATTTGTCTTTTCATTATAAAATATATATTTTTAAATTAACTCGAAAACATTTCTTAATTTCTGTTCATGTTTAATTAACTTTTCGTTTAAAATATCATAAATGGTTTCGAAATTTGATAATATATTTATCTGGAGCAGATAAGAACCAATACGTTATTATCAATCTTCGAATCTACATATTGTCTTTTATCGTCCCTGGTGGTGGTCGTGGTGGTGGGAGATTTCGACAGTTACTATTTTAGTTTTGCACTTAATTTTCTATACTTAAGGCCTTTTTACTTCGTTACAGTAAGAATGTACAACATTAATTTATATATTTTAAAATGTATCTAGAGTCAGAACATAAATCAAAAGTTATATATAAATAAGTAAAAAACGTTAATTATTTATTATTATATATTAGTAGCCATTTTCACACATCGTAATACAAAAAACTTGACAGTAGAAACAACAGTGGGTGACATTAAAAAAACAACATTCTTTATATATTTTATTGACAATAAAATAATTATACAATTAATATAAAAATGTCGAGTAATTAATATTAATTTAATCAGCCTTGCTGTTGACAGTTGCGAACAGATATATGAAATGAATTCCATTGGGTGTGGCATTTTGAGAGATCTACATTTGATATTATGGTCAAGTTGGTAAGTATGAGACGTATTGGGGTAAAAAATATTAGAATGCATGACCTCTACAGAACGGATACACTTAGCGTTCACCCAGATACTAAAATAAATTTTATGTATTCATTACCTTCTTAATTTAATAGCTTCATAATGAACTAGCCGTTACTCGCGGTTTAACCTGCGGATGAAATTTTATTTACTATTAAAATAATTAAGAAAAGTAGTGTAATGCTAGATAATATAACCTTCCTAATCAATATGCCTTTAATTTTCAGAAAGAATTTTTTCAAATCCATCCAGTAGTTTCAAGGACTTACGAGTTTAAACAAACAAAATTTACAACTCTACAATATTACTATAAATTAATTAAATGATTTGTTTATTTCATAAGGTTTTTCATTGTAACATTTTTTTTGTTAATTCTAACGGTCCTAGAATTTCAGCATTAGAAATATTAGTAATGTCAGTAAAAATATGTTTTATCACGGAATTGGTTCGCAAAACAGAAAATGGTACATATAAATATTGTTGCAATTTGAAATTTTGCACTTCAACTTATTATTAATAAACTTTAAAACTTATTTATTATAAGAACTTTCCTAAATAGCAAAACAGATTCAAGTGTAAATGACAAAAGGAGAGTTGATGAATTTCACAAAGTAAGGGAATGGAGGTGTCGGTTATTTTCATACCCAGTAAAAGCCTTGTACATATTAATGGTATGACAGAGACCTAACACCTCGGCGGTCTTGTTTTTAGATCGACTGAGTCTGTTAATGAATCTAAAGTAAAATTTTACGATACCCCCCGAGGTGATAAAATATATTATGAACAACAAAAAATATTCTAGGAATTTATATAATAAACCAAGACATAAAGTTCGTGTTTATGCGAAAGCATGCCCTCAATCAATCCTTACAATTACAGGGAATGGATCGAGCAAAGTGCTTTCCAATACTTCGGTGAAAGGGCCAGAAATATCCTCTTGACTGACCAAACAGTTTTCACGATTTAACAGCACTATAATAAGCGAAATGCCAAAGCTTACAGCTCCTAAGAATCTGCGCAAATATTTGAAAAGCTGCAGCGTGGTTGACATCCATGCAATCATTCAGCCAAGGTGAGGATGACTTACAAACTTGTCAAAAAATGGCATACGTCTAGTTACGTTCTTCAATAATTTAGAGAAATAGTAATAATTTAGAGTATTCTCAACCGCTATATATACATATTTTATTTTATTTTAAGTGAATTAGTGACAATGCTGAATGTGTGAAAAACTAATTGAAACTCTTTGCAGAAAAAATGTCTTACAAGGAAAGATACAAAGTTATATTAATTACAGGCTTAATTCGAATAAAATTTATTTGTATTTGTCACTTTAAAGTATTGATATCCTCGATATATATACGTTGCCTTAGATAAGCTCTTATTTGTATAGGTATTAAATGAAATAATTTGATTCATCGTAATCTTTATTGAATTCAATTAAAACAGAAAATATAGCAATATATTGTTCATTTGGTATACTTGTAACACAGGTCTACGACCAAGTACAGGGCCCTTGTGACTTATTATATTTGTTTGAATCGATAAATAATTTTTATTATCTTTTTTAGATCGCAAAAACCGTGTATCAAGTTATTACGTCAACTTGAGCATTGTAAATCAAAATAGGCCCTAATTAAATGATATAAATTGTAAATTCTGATTTTAATCGTGACTAGAAGATGCAATTGAAAATGATTGCACACAATCTCGTCGACGTTAAAATGGACGATATAAAGAGAATTAATGAATTCATTAATAACAAAACTGATTTTGACATCTAGTCATCTTAATATTATATCTAAAATATGTTTAAGTCAAATGGCATCAATATATATATATATATATATATATATATATATAAATTATTTATTATTCATTAAATCGTATATTTATAAAAATTAGTTTTCTGTAAAATAAAAGAAAAAATGTTTTGTAACCATTTTTAAAAATTGTTGTACAATTTTTTAATTAACTAAAAATAGATTTTACAAAGAATTAATTACTAAAGCATAATAAATATAAAGTAATTTATGACGACTAAATAAATTTACTATCAACTATAATTATGCAAATGCCACACAGCATAACATCATTTATGGAATTATTTCATTAATGTCAGTCACGTGCTTGTGATATAACATAGTATTTCGAATTCGCGAATAGAATGCCACAGAAAGGCATCCCTACTAGAACGTCTGACCTTCTAAGTCACATGATCGCGAGCTTCTTATTGATCTACTTTTCATACTCCCACCTGTGCTCGCGCACTGCCCTTCATCACGTGCAACATCGTAACATCTTTGTACATCTTTCATTCTTTATTACGCTGTTAAAAGTGTGTAATTTTAAATGTTATTACATGAAAAGCTGATATTTTCAAGACCTTATAAAGTTTTAACTGAACTGTGTTTTAAATCTGATAAAATTTTAATAATAAGCAAAAGCGAAGCAAAGCAATACAATTCATTTTATTCAATTTAACTCGTTTTATCACTGAAGCATGAAACTGTTGATAAGTTTGTTAGTTTTGATTACATTATTAAACTGAGCATTTTGTCACCGCAGAGAAGTGCTATCTTTTTTTGCAATTATTATGAAGTAGTTCAATAAAAGCAAAGATATTTGCGGTTTTTTTTTATTTTTTATTTTGTTACATTCTCTTACATCAGAAGAAATTATAGCAACTTGAGTAATGTTTTATATTTTTCTAAATGAGTAAGTCTTACTCGTATTGTTTTTTGGTTATTTAAGCTACCGAAAAATGTTATTCAAATTATACAGCCAATAGTCGGAAAAAAAAATGTTGGAGCAAGTAAAAAACAGACATAATGACTACTGAAATTTATTTTTTATATCTCATCAAATTTTAAAAACAGTATATATTGTTTGCTACTAAATTTTAGTAAAATATTATCTATCTAACTGTCACTGTGACCTAGGTCACAGACTAATAACACGTGATATCGTCGAGTCACTCTTAATTACGGAGCTGTCGAAAACATTTGACGCAGAAAATGTACAAGAAATTAATTACATTGATTACGTATTTTACGTTTCAATTTTAGAAGTTGTTATCATAGTTATTCTCCAAATATTATATATCAAGTAGTGTTATTTTAAAACCTATTTAAAGGTCTTAATTGACGGAAATATTTCATAGTACCGTAATGTTTTTCGTTAAGCAGCGATACCATATTACTGGATATATGCAATCAGCATTTAAAATTCAGATACTTAAAAGGATTTATCTGAGGGCCTCAGACTTTAAATTTTTTGTAATATACTATAAGATTCTTGGACCTGAAAACTATTGGCATATTAACATTACTTTGTATTGCTATGGATAAAATTCCTTAATAAAAAAAAAAAAAAACAAATCAAATCAAAAATAAACATTTTTTAAAACCCATTTGATAAATTAATATTTTTTTTTTTACATATACAAAACATAATGGGCATGCTTTTGTGTTGCATTTTCTGAAAATTTAAGATTGTCTATACTAATCGTAATTTTTTTTTAAGTGGTTTAAAATGTAGAATTCAGTTAATAGATATGTATTTCAAAACACTATCGCCGAGGGCAACAAATCAAATGCTTTACAGTACATATTAGGAATTTAGCTTCAACTACTAAACCGGATCAGTATTATACTGACAGTTGCTATTACGAAACACATACTGGGTACTAAATTGTATATCTGAAGGATATATTTTCGTTTCAAAGCTATTCATTAAATTCGAAAATTTAAGTTTCTCGGCTTAGGTGGTGGTGTGGTTCTGCTCTGATCAGTGTACTTATTCGATATGACCAGATGGATACATAACGTACCACGTTACGAAGAATTCGTAAAAAATTCGTGAAATCGTATTCTCTATGCCTATATCCAATTTTAAATCACGTTGTCTTGCGTTATGTGGAGTTTACCACTGTCAGTAGACAATTTACAGTGTTATACAGAATACGATTGATCATATACACACTATGTTGCGTTTATGAATTGTATTTAAGTGTAATTCAGCGAATTGTGACGTCAATCGTTCGACGTACACAGGTGATCACTGATATTGATTCAAAGTGGAAAAAGGAAAGGAAAAAGTTATGTAATAATAAAGAAAACTAAGCTTCCTTTAGTTATGTTATATATTAAAGATCTTATATAGAATATATAATTACAAATAAACATTGACAACCTAACATCCGTAAAAATGTGTGTTTGAAAATAATTTATAAAGGAAATTATAAATAAAAAAACTTACATAACTGAGACATGTAATGGTGATAATGACAATTCGAGTTACGTCATTTCCGCATCTTAGCATTGATAAAGATTATTTTTATGTCGACGGTAGAAGGCTACATTCTCACAGTATCTTAGAAAGGGTAAAGTCGAACTAATTGCGTTGTTGAAGATTATATAACTCTTTAAGTTCCATCAAATATTCCAAACATGAGCGAGAAATTTGAAACCAAGCCAAAAACGTACCACGAAGTTCAATTTCTTCATTTGCTTTTCGTTCTGAAATAGTTTTTTTTCTATTTTGGTTTTGTTTTCTTATTATGGGAATGGTATTCAGAGGCAAGCGAAACAAAAGGCATCTGAGAGTTGAACTTGTTAATCGCTGGGATCAACTTGCATAATATCATTTTGCAGATTACTTGTACGTTCCGCCATTTTGTAATTAGGGCATGGTCTATTAAATTTGTGCGCTAAATTTAATTGCAAAATTCGATCTTAAAAACGAGAGCGTTCCATAATAAATCCATGCAATTAAAATTCATTGGACTGAATGTATGAAATTATAAAAATAAAATATCTTTTCGATTTCACATAAGCATAAGCTCTTTTTAATATTTTAATATAATATTTTAAACGTATTTTTTTGTATAGGTTAAAAAAAATAATTAAGGTTAATTTTAAATTTTTTTTTTCTAAAAAATACCGGCGAGGTATATTAAGTAAAAGTAGAGCGTACACTTTTATGGCTATAATGTTTGCTTTTACTATGTAAAACATTTTGTTTATTATTATATGCTGTTTGTTTTCTTATGAATAAATAAATTAGCTCTTGAATATAATTTGGCTTCTCTTTTATCCTATTGTGTACAAAAAAGAATAAAAGAGATTAGAAGAATAAAAGATTTATTGCATTTTTTTATTACGATGGCATTTTTATAAAAAAAAATGTGACATTAAGTTTGACAGTTCTGCTCATGTTTTAATATGGTTAATGGTGGTGATACTTACAGTATTTTATTAATAAATTTTAATAAAATAATAATTTCATATAGTAATTAAATGTATATCACAATTACTGTATATAAATCTCAAAACAGACTTCATTTATCAAAATAAATAAAAGAAAGTGATCCATGATTTAATATTGTACATCGATACTAATATTATAAAACGGCAATTTATTTATTTTTTCAAACGCGCTAATCTTCGATATCAGCACGTACTACTAATAAAATATTTCTGATTATATGCATGTTCATGAATTAGTTTTCCTAATAATAAATGAATTGTACGTCCGCAGCTAGAGCCGCGAGTAACAGCTAGTATAGTAGCAAATAACTGTTTAAAAATTTCAACATAACAAGTCATGATACATAAGATATATTTGATTCACAAACAAACAGTATTGCGTTATTCGATATTAGTTGTTGCAAACAGTCGATCAGTATTATACTTGTATTGACATGTTATCAAAACTTAACATCTTAAACTTATTATCATCCTTAATTTGCTTACAACGCTATACATAAATACTGCTCCTATTAAACAGATAGCAAGCTTAATAAAAAAGTAACGTTTAAAGCAGCTTATTTTTAATAAGCATCAAAGAATACTTTTAATTTTTAAAAGTAGCTTATTTTTAGTAAACATGTTTTTTTTTAAAGAGATATGCATATTTTCAAGCTATAAATGTCTTAAAAATCTTTGAAATCTATCAATGCTGTTCCCATCAATGTAAACCATTTAACATGCACGAATACGACACACATTAACACTGCCTAAAGCAATGAACCACGCCTTAGAGAGTTGGATTTGATATCTAAACTAAGTGAAGGCTATTTATTACGCACTCATTGTTTATACATGCCGTATTATTAGTGACTTACCGATTCGGTTTCGGCCAATTTAACCAAAAATGGCCGAAACTTCGGTTTCGGTTGGAAATCCTATTTTGGTCAGACCACGTTTTTATTATTACCTTTTATACAAAATGTTTAATTGATAGAGATAATGCTCTTTTTAATAGTCAATCGAAATTGTATATAGAAGAAAGAATGGTGTAGTTGTGTGTGTGTTTCTTATATCATATATATGTGCTTTCACGTACCAAGCTCATTGCTGATTGTGATGAAATTTTGTATAGAGATAGTTCGAAGTCTAGGAAAAGACATAAGCTGGAATTCGTAAAATATGAATACGTATTTTTTTACGAGCCATAATAACTTTTTGGCTTATATTGAACTAATTTAAAGCACATTATCAAAAACAATAGATGGCGCTATATGTCGTTGAGTGGAACAACAAGAAACGACCAGTATAAAAGCTTCCATATTTGATTGTAGTATTTTTTAATATCATTAATTAGTTATAGTTATACAAAGTTGAACAAAGTCCACTTGCGGGTAAAGTTGGATCAAATAGTCAAAATTCAAACAGTGTGGTCTTACTCGTATATTTGTCGAAAGGACCATAAAAATAAATAAATGAATTTAGCAGTTTAGCAGCACATTTTAATCCAATTGTTCCTCAACAATCTCACAACTCATCTCATACTGAGCGATGCTAACAATACTCACGTTTAGTGCTATCATTAAGTAATTCGTCTGTACTTCGTTGAGCAAATAACATTACGCAACCTTAAAAGTAGGAAATTGTTGATGCTCCAAATCTTGCAGATTTATGACATCGGGAGGTTACCTAAGAAACCAATTACGATGTTTAATAAATGTTTTTAAAAATATTACAAAATAATTATCTGACCAGTTAATTTCTTTCATCTTCTATCATTTAGAAAGTTAATTTTTTTATTAATATTCATGAAAATACTTTTTAAATTTTTTTATTATGTTATGCTTTTAGATTAATATAAAATGTTTATAAAAACTTTTTTCTGGGTCTTTTTTTAATTATACAATTTTTTGCGAGTCCTCTCATATAGTGTAATCGCTTAAGAACTTCTAAAAGACCTCAAGGTTTTTTCATGACAAAAAAAACATATATATTTTTTTTATTTATATCTTTTATACTTTGAATGAATATCAGTGACCACTTGTGTACATGAAATAAGTGACAGGAGGACTTATTTTAATATCATACTTATCGAAATCAGCCCTTCTGAGAATTGTTACAACTAATTATCAACTTTAAGCTGAAGATTCTAGATTAAAGTTGATAATTAGTTGTAACAATTGTAATCGAAGAATATTTGGAGGGGTTATTTCCAATTCTTCGGTAGCCTTCATGTATGTTAATTCAAATGGCTAGTACACGATCAGCTATCTGGACCGAGGTCGGTATACCAGTATATTAGGCTGTTGATCGTTGATTTGTCTTACCATGTTGTAATGGTGCTCCCAGCTGTATATTACATGTAATCAATAATTGAATGAATTCTTTTTAATTCATAATTCATTCATACAAAAATAAGCCAAGCGACAGATATATTCTCAGATATTAGAAATATTTTGAAGGTATATTTAGCAATATCCATAAAACATAATCTCGTAGTTTAGACAAATCCTGAACGTGACCTGGTTTCAGGCCATTAAGTTAAACTCAATGTAAGACAATAAGCACGTGCTAAGGAACTTAGTACTTACTTAGTAAGTTAGTCAATACTTCTTTAACAAATATTTGTAATACAATTTTTTTGTTAATTTTATTATTTTGTTAAATTTATTTGACAAATTAGTGAGATGTTAATCTAACAAAACATTGCTTTGGACTTTATTTAAAAAAAAAATTGATTAATTAAAAAAATATGTTATTCGAATTTTTCTTTTAAACATTAAGCGTTTTTTTTTCTTAATATAGATCATGTTAGTATCGATAATTTTTATTCTATTTCTTTAAAACAAACTTTTTTGAATACAAATCGGTCACAGGTATGTAACATAACAAATCGATGTTAAGAATTATTAATCAATTAATTTTATGACTTCAACTATTTCTTAATAAGCCAATTATACACTTCTATGAATGTCTGTTAATTACCAATAGCCTAATAATCTATATATGATTTATAATTACGAAACTTCAATTAAAATCATAATTTATGGTTACCATGCAATAATCATTTAATATATATGTTACAGTGATATATGTCATAGTGATCATATAGCAATTATATATATAATTGCCTAGATGGTATATACTAATCAGTTTATTAGAATATCATTTATGATAGCTAACCTAATATACCTACTTGTTTTAGTATATTATGCAAGTCTTCGATGAAAAGAAGCTTCTTAGCGTTTCATTAATTGACTGAAAGATGCCGGATAAATAGTGTCTGTGACTTATGACGACCCAGACCCAAGCCTTCTTCAGAGCCTTCTTTAAAAAACTCTATAAATCGATTGGTAGTTTTCTTTGTGCTTTTGATACTGACTGACCACTTCACGTATCATTTATAGAATTGTTAGTTAATGTCAACAATTATAAGTTCATTATCACTTTATTAAAAATAAAGTACACATTATATATAATATCCGGATTTATTACCTTGATTGTCACATAAAAAACCTTTTGTTTGAGGAAACTATCAAAGTAAAACCTTCAGCGCTGGTGTTTAGTCTTAGGTTGAAATTTTGAGTGTGAACAATTGTGTGTGAGTTCTTCTCGATATAACTAATATAAAATATAATCATATATACGGAAATACAGATATATATTAAACTGTTTTATATTCTTTACGATATATTCGTTACTTTTAAAATATACTTTTAATATATATGATTTAAAAAATGTAATATAGAGTAATGATTGAAATTCCAGCCGAGAGCAATTTGTAATTATCCGCCTACTTTTAATATATAAGATAACTAAATCTTAAAATATCTGTCAGCTTCAAAGCTCAAGCTCTGTAAGGTATGAGTTATTCAATTTCTCAAACTTAACCGACGTTAATCGCGAAAATATTTAGATAATGCGATATTTTGAAACGTTGGTAATATTTGTATTTGTCAAACCCATTCAGAACCCGTAATCATGAATTCAGAACATGGTGGTTCCAAAACGAGACTGAGTTCATGATTTTACCCAGTTTTTGCCTGATCTTCTAACCTTTGTATTTTATAGACCTTTAAAATTGCATGCATAGTTTAAATAATCAGTGGTTTATAGTATGTTTATCTTGAAACGAGACGATGCTTCTTAGTATTTCATGGGTTCACCATGCTTGTGCCAGGTCAATTGCATTGCAGGAAGAGGAGTGCAAATACTGCCTGGGACTCGCGATGCAATTGTAGGTTTAAGAGATCCTTTTATAATGTGCAAACACGCTCATCTTCATTGTATACTCTTCTCACCCTACTTAACCAAATTTAAAACTAATCTACTAAAGCCGCCCTTCAAGTACCTTCTAGAAATTATCTGACGGTTCTAAGGAGGCCAAGATCTTTAATATGAACATAGAATCTGACATATTGAATATCTACCTACTTATTATGATAACAATAACTGGAACATTATGTGTCTGCTTTTATGAAATACTAACTTATATTAGTTATAAATAAAAATCTGTTCATGAGTTTTTCTTAATAGAGTATGAAATACAAAAGAAATAATAGTAAATAAAACGTAATGAAATAATAGTTTAAAAAGAATAAATAAATAAACAAAATTAATAAACATATCTTATTTAATGGAATATAATTAAATAATAGTCAATTAGCATTTATTACACAGTACTATGTTAATTATTACTAAATAAACAACGTTATAAATAATTTAAGTTATAACATAATATAAAACAAATTTATTAAGCAATATTATTATCTTGATTTTATGCATTTAATAAAATATATTTATTTAATATATATCTTTTCCACTTTGAAATGATACTAGTGACCACTAGTGTACGTCAAAATGTAGTATCTGGAGGGCCTCTTTGAGTACCAAACTTATATATATAAGATCTATAAAGACACTCTCCAGCTTAAAAGTTATGGTTACGAATGTGTCAAACTGGCCCTGGTGTGAGAAGAACTACACAAAAAAGTCAGCCGTCTAATTTTTATTGTGGTCATTGTTTTAGAAACTTCAAATTAGTAAACAATTTGTGATCAATTAAAACCATCGTAATCAATTGAATATAAAGGCCTAATGATTTTAATCAATAAATATTGCAAGCTCGGCCTATAAGAGAACCAGTCACCGCAAGCAGAACCCGCTATCACTATTATGTATATATAATATTATTCGTATCATAATATATATAATATTAAATGATACGTGAAAATTGATTTAATATGCTTTTAAAATATAGTAATAATCAAATCCAATCTTATGATATATTGAGAAAATAACACCAAATAAAACAATAATTTCAAGTATTCAAACAATGATTTCTAGATAAAAACAAAACTAGAATTCCATGAGGTAACCTAGTTATAACCTGTCTGTTTTCGCAATACCAATAAAACTTGAAATATTTAGGGCATCTTTGTCGGTCTTTTAGGATGTTACGCGAATAAAAAGTGTGAACTTTTGCATTTCATTACAAAAATACGAGCATTGCATTAATTATTGAATAAAGTTGCTTTCAAAATTTTGCTTGTAAAATTCGCAAGAAATTATTCGAACGTTAAAAATCGATTGTGATGAAATTATAGTTTCCGGTTCATAGATAACGATAGTGTGTTGAAAATAATGATGACATTTTCAATAATATTTAGATTTAAAAACGGTTTTTTAATCACAATTAAGTTTTAATCATTAAATAAACTGTTTTTATATGGAATATCTTCTAGTTTTTGAAAAATATTCCTTCGATTAAAATTTTCTAAACATTGAAAAATCGGCTCTAATTGATATTGAAAAAAAAAACAATGTGAACCATCTATTAAAATAAGTTAAAGCAGTTTTTTTTTCATTTATTTGAAATTTAAAACTATACAAAGAAATAATCCAAGATAAATGCTTCGAAAATTTTGGGTTTATCTGGATAAATTGTCTTTCACAAACATGGTGCCACGCATATAAACAAATATAATTAAATAATTATTATAAATACACTTATATAAATAAATAATGATTACAAAAAAAGAGACAAATTGTATCTTTATAAATATGTTTATATATAGAAATATATATACACGCATTCAATACACATATGTGTGTGTATATATATATATACATGTTTTATTAATAAATTGCAAATTACATATAAAAGCTGTAATACTTAGTTAATTTTCTATAGCTAAACCTAATAAAGCTTTATTACAAAATAAAAAAATCATATAACTTTATATAATCATCATTTTCAATTCGGAATTATTAAAAGTAAAAAGCTAAATATCAAGAATATAAAAAATACATAAAAAATTGTTTTAAAATAATAATATTGATGACAATACAAAACGTATTAACACGTGTGAGAAGATTTTGAACAATGTAATATAAACTGACCCTTAGGGCATTTTCATAATGTTGGAGTGAAATATAAAACCAATCTAGACCAATGGCCATGAGCATATATATGTTACATGTTCGCATTTAAATCAGAATTTCGAAAATAATAATAATTTAAAAAAGGCCGAACAAGTTTTTTGTATATATGTAATAAGAAACTGGATATAAAGAAATTATTTATCTGTTTTTAATATTTACAAATTATGCAATGTTAAAATGATTCTGTAAACTTAAATTTAACCTTTTTTTTGTAGTAAACCTTCCGTTATGTATTATTACTATAACATATAATATATAGTTAGCTGTATTTAAGTCGATATAATCCGAATTTGCCCGACTAGTTACGAATCCATTCAGAGTCCTTACTTATGAGCTCTGTACATAGTGGAATGCAGGGTATGAACTGTGAACCATTCACGCCGCGATTCTATACTTAGAGTATAACCTATTTTGCTTATATTTATTATAATTAAATTCTAATTTAATTAATTTTGTATTCCCATTTTTAAACATCAAACTTTTTTCGAATTAATTAATTAAGAAGTTATAAAAATATTTTATAATTTAATAATAATACATACAAAAATATTGTTCTCTATTATATACAATTATCCGGTTCTACTCACTTAAATACAAGCGCAATTTTCAATATATATATATATATATTTATTTATTTATTGTTAGTTGTGCGTAGCTATTTATTATTGAAATATATTTTATTATTTTTTTATTTATTCACAAAACATACTAAGTTCACAGTTAACGAAGACATTATGACAACATAGTTTTTTATAATTAAACATCTTTAAAATTAATTTTTCCATTGATAAAAAATACAATATTTAATATTTAATTAAATATAATAATAAATTTGATATGTATCATAGTTAACATTATGTTATCTCAAATTTTAATTCTGTAATTAATTTTTTATTTAATAACAAATAAATAAATGAAATTCTCATTCCAATCCAATCCAATCAAATGAGATTAGAATTAACATGAGTACAATCCTATAATTATATATAATAGTAATCATGAATCACGAAAGTTCAAATACAACATTGTTAGTAATGCAATTCGGGGCAGATTCGTACTTTCGTTGAGGTTTCTTATTCGCCGCGGCCCGCCCTCAGCGCAGTGCTACCAGCCGCGCTGCACAGACACCACGTTATTATGACTGCTTGTTTTTAGTGCTGTGTGTGTGTGTTTATCATTATGTTTTCAAGGTATTTAATTTAATTTATTAGTTTATATTTATTAATAAATATTTATGTTTTTATCGATATATTTATGTTAATAAAAGTGTTGTATTTAATACTGTATAAAGGTGCTCGTTTATGTCTTTTACATAGTCGTAGAGATTTGTCTACAATAATACGTAGCGCGAACAATATGATAAGCTTTAAATACAAACTTCAAATATATTTTATATATATATATTTATATAATTTTTATAAATTTAAAATAAAATTCCTTGTAGTGACGTTTAAAAAAGTTAAAAAAAATAAAATTTGAAAATAAACAGTAATATAGTAATTGAGATACTAATATTTGAATTTAAACAATTAATTAATTAATAATTTGTGATTTGGAATACGTTTAATTTTTTCGAAAACATTATTAGTTTATAAATAATATAATTTTGTTGTTTTTAATCTGATTTTTAAATAAATTCCGGTTTATTAAAAACTAATAGAATATGTCTAATTTTTTTATAAATCATTAAATAGTTCATAAACAAAACATTTATGGAACCTTAAAAATAATTAAGAAACAAATGGAAATTTCAAACACTTTTTCATAGTTCACTAATCGTCAGCGATGATGCTTACATTAAAATTTAAAAAATGCTAAAATCTTAAATTTTATTCAAAAATAAAGAGCACGAAAAAGTATTTTAAATATATAATTAAAAAAAAGACTTCTGTTGTCTACTTTTTAATTGTAGGTAATTATATATTTTTTTTAATATTTTCATTACTTCCTGAATGTTATCTTTTTAGTATTGTATCTTTCGTAATAATTAAAATTATACATAAATTATTAAATTTATGAAATTAATATAACTTTTTTTTTGTTTTACTTGTAACTGATGCTCATTTTAGTATGAATATGTTGTACTGCTTTTAAATACATTAAAAAAAAATAACAAAAATCTTTTTAAATATATTTTTTTAAATTATAATCTGCCATAAAGATAAAGGTACAAATAATGTTGTATATATGAAAGATCTGCAAAAAAATATTAATATCCAAAATTACTGAAAATTTCCTATATAAAATGAAAACTTTAAAATTCATTCTAATCCGAATAAAACTAAAAACAATATTAATCTAAAAGAACTATAAAAATAATACAATAAAAAATATCATAATAAATGACAAAAGGAGATTATTACATATCGGTATAATATATGCTTTTATTAACGGATATTTTTTATAGGATTACGAGTTCTAGATCTTATAATAAATATGCAGACAAAGATACTTTCACGCTTAAAATATAAGGATATCCACAAACCGGTAACAATAATACGAATCTAAGTCGCTTTTAATAGAGAGGGAAAGTGGTGAGGCGTGCCATGTTAAATATCTTAAGACATCATTTTAACTTTTATTTAATACTTCATAAGACTGATAACTGAATGTGCTTTTTAAGATTTCAATGACATAATCTATTGAGATGTATTCTGATATAAAAAATAACAATAGAAATAATGTTACTGCAATTTTGTTCCGTATTTTTATTACAATAACGGTCAAAGTTTAATAAATTATTTTTATAGTAGAAAGCTTACATTGTTTTTTATATATTAGTTACGATTTTGTATATTTTTTTATAAATAATGATATTAATTTAACTTGTAATCGTGAACAATAAATAACTTTAAAAATAATTAAATAAATAACTTTTTTGAGGATGTGTTAATTATAAAAAATTACTTAAACTTAATCAAATATTAATCTGATAGATTTATATGAAAGTATTCTAATCTCAGAATATGATTTTTATATAATACTAGTTGACCCGACAAACGTTTTATTATTGTATGTATTAAAAAATATTAAAATACTTATATCGTTATTAAAATATAGGGGTAGGTTGTAGAATAGTGCAAACTTATTTTTGTATGTAATTTTTAATGTAAAACGAAAAATAAAAATCATAGAAAGAAAAATAAAAATATGCATAAAGCATCCCTATAACTTAAGGGTATAAAAATAGTTTACGTCCTATTCTCAGACCTACTAAATATACACACACCCATAACAATCGGTCGAGCCGTTACAAACACTGTGACACGAGTATTTTATAAATTAGATATAACAAAAAATTTATATTTAGGGTGAATTCATAGTAAGTCTATAAAAAAAAAGAGAAAAAAAAATTATCGCTAAAGAGTAAGGTAAATAAATAAATAAAAAAAATATTATTTACAATTTATTTATACTAATGACAATTGACCATAAAGTTAATTTAGCTAAAATATTTTATACAATTTGTAATTAAAACAGCAAAATCCTTATCTTTGACGATTAAACCATTGTTTTATTAATATAGTAAAGAGTAATATAAATAAATATTACAAAATAAATTAGATTGGCTTCAAAACTAACTGCATTCAGAGTTAACATAACAGTTACAAACATATAGGAGTGCCGCTTGATTGGTACAAATTGTTCCATATTTTATTGGTGTTATGACACATACTACAAAATGTATTTATTTTAATACTAGCTGTTACTCAGAGTTCTATTCGCGGAGGAAAAAATATATTCACTATTACAATAACTAAGAGTAGTAGCGTATTTAATAACCTTCTTCATGAACTTGCCTATCAAAATCAAAAAGAATTTTTCAAATCAATCCAGTAGTTCCCAAGATTAGTGAATTTAAACAAACAAACTTTTCGATTTTATAACATTGTTATAATTTTTTTTATTTGTTAACTTTTAATTTGAATCAGTAAAACCAGAACAAATGAATAATTAACAAAACAAATAGTTAACTAACATACATATGTATTTTATTCAAATTTATTACGTGATATAAGTTAAAAATAAATTCTAAACAGTTCACAAAATTAAATATTTTGTAACTATAATATTATGATAATCTTAAATGTGGTTAAGATTACAAATATTGGTATGAGGATTGTTGAGTCTATGTTGGCTTGAAATATGGTCATTGACCCGAATTGCTTATCGCTAGTATGGAAAACTGGACCTAGGTTTTTATAACTTAATCCTAATCTATCAATATATGTGTGTCTTAGATTTAATTTATCCACTTTCTGTTTCTTGAATTTAGACGGATTTGTATTGATATTTTTAGACGGACTTTTATAATCATATCTAGATAAATTTTGAACCTTTATTATCTATGAGTATTGACGTTAACTATATTTTAAAACAAATTATGAATATATAATATTTCATACAAAATATTTTATACTTTTCTACTTTTTAAAAAATATTTGTTTTTATAAGAATATAAGAGTTAAATTTAAACCCCAAAATTTATTCTAACAAAATTAGGAAGTATTACTATTTTATTGGACCAAATGATTATTATTTTCAAATCACATTTATGTTTAAAAATATTATTGATTTCATATAGAAACCCAAATTAAATCATCTATCATCGATCATCCACCATCATCCATCTATCACCATTTTATCATCATTTCGTTTTAGGGAGTTATCACAAAAACACCAATATACACACATATACATAGATTTACCTTAAAACTTAGTTCGTAGAATGCCTGATAGCTGAATACATAATTCTCAATTCTTTTTAAAATGTAATATTTAGTGAAAGGTAAAAATATCCGATGACATTCTAAGTCGAGGTCAACAAGTTTATAATTAACGGAAATATATGTTTAATTTGTGGATAAATCGGTACTTACGTGCACATATATACGACACGTATAATAGAACTTAATTTTACTAATTAGGTATATATTTACGATCCTAATTTGGGTAACTTTTGAGTATATTTCGAGATTATTTGTCTTGTTGTGCTTATTACTTTTTTTGGTTAATACAATTTTCAGAATGTCCGTTTATAAACTACCTAAAATTGGTCAAGTCGCAATTACATGTTCAAAATGAAAAAATATAAATTAAACACTAAGTTTTATTATTATTGAGCGAAGCTCTTTATGAGATAGTTTTCTGCATCCTTTATGCATGCATCAGTCAAAAATAGTATATCCTAAAATTTCCGAATTTTCCACACTGATAGACATGAGTCTGATGGTGGTTTTAAAAAAAAATTGTTTAAAAACACATATGCTAACACATACCGAGATTTTGGGAGCGCAGTGAGTCAAAATTGAGGTCTGGTTTGTGCTCCTAGTTTATTTTTTAGTATTAATAAATATATAAAATTATCAACTTCTAAATTACTAATATTGAGAAATCCCTCTCTTCTTAAGCTGCCTGAATTATTTAATTGCAAATTGAATTACAAGTTACCTTATAATTAGAACTAATAGAGTTTAAAATAAAAGTTTTTAAGTATTGCTAGATAAGGTAAAAATACTGTAAGCAAATATATACATATTAAAATTTCTCTATTTTTGGAAAGCAACTCCTTTGTTCCGTCAGTCTATATCTGTTAAGGTGTATGTTTGAATTTAGCACAATTTCTTTAATGTTTATTATTTCTTTAAAATTATTGTTTTTAAATGCTATAATTAAAAACCCACAAACACTAACATAAAGTGATCATATTTACAAGTAAAAATTCACAAACACAACCAAAGCCTCATAATAAGTCAGATTATATGAACTTGAAACAGCAACAAAGACGCCTCTACAAATTTTATGAAACTGACAGCTCGTAAGTTGATAGCCACATGATATCGGAAGTATGTTTTACAACTTTATTACATTGTATTAATAAATACACTAATAATACACAAGGAAACAGATATTAAACTATTTAAATTATGAGTAAAATTTTATTATAATATCCACTTATAAATATCTCGTAAATGTGTTATCAGTTATGTATCATTCTCTAAACTTCTCTTCATATGTTTTGGTTCAGATATTAGATTCCTTAAGAGATGAAGCTTCATACGATTTTATCTACCAATGCCTGGCCCATTGCGGGGAGTGCAAACAGTACAGGGATTTACGACTCATGTTTATGTTTAAGGGGTCCCTTTAAAATTATGCACACCTTCACTTCATACACTCCTTTCGTTACCTTACTTGTAATCCTGCCTTTGAAGTACATTAAGTAGAAGTAGGTCATGATCAAATATACATATGGAGATAAAAAGAGAAGGAGATATATACCTCACGCCCTCATTTCTAAGTCATACAGATTAACTATAAACTATTCCTAGTCAATTTGTTGATCATAATCTAAAATTATGAATGTTCCAAATTTCAAACAATTTAACTAATCAGTTCTAGAATTAAATTTCAGATCTTGTAATTAATAAAAAAATAATAATTACCTCACATCTGTTAAATGCCTTCTAGATTAAAGATTCAGGATATTTCGCAATATACAAAGATATAGATAAGAATAGTTATTCTACTTGTTATAATTATCATTGCTTAATTAATTACAAATTATAATTGGATAACGTAACCTTCAAAAACTCTTCTTAAATTTCACATTACAAAAAACATTACATTGTTAAGTACAATCAATCAAAATCTCTTAATTTATTACAAAATTATATATAATCATATATAATTATATATAAATAAGTGAATATCTAAACAAATAATAAATATTTACTTTAAACACATAAATGTATTCTAGAATTAGTATATATTACTTGCAATACATATTGCAAAACTTTTGCTTTAATAAATATAAACAATTGACCAACTCTACTATAAGGTAATACTGATATCAACAATGTAATATACAATAAATCTTACGTGTTACAAAATATCCACCCATATAAATTTACTAAGATAAATCTAATTTTATAATTTAGTAGCCAACAAAAAGTTGTACCTTATTCCGTAACTTTATTTATTTGCTATCTATTTTATTTATGATATACTATAAAAAACAACTTTTTTTAATATTATATATTACCCGCATTTATTATTATCTGCATTTTCCCAACTAGTTTCGACCCATTCGGGATTCTCATTCTTAAACTCGAAGCATGGCAGAATATCGTCCCGAAGTAAACTTCATCATTCTGATATTCTAATATTAAATTCCAATCTGGTACTAATTAAATGAGTATAGCCTCATAATTATGTATAATAATAATAATAATGGATAACGAAAGTTTCAATATAAAAGAAATATATACGTATGCTTAATACTATTATTATATTATAATATACTATATTAACTTTTTTTTTCACAGAACGCTCTTAGTAGCGCTATGTATAGTACACGTCACTCCCCTGACTCCGCTCGCCGCGACGGGAGATGATGACTGCGCCTTATACCTCACAGGCCCGGGGAGGTCCTCCGCCTACGACTACAGCCTTAATTTACTCAAAGGAAACTTGTAAGTATATAAAATTATGTTATAACTATATTTCAGTTATTTAATTTGTAACGTTTTGTAAAGATCTTTTATCTGTGAAAACTTTTTGTTATACCTTTTAAAATAATTAGTTAACTATTTGTTTCCATAATAAATTGAAATAAATAAAATATGATAAAGACATTATTGTACATTATTGACGTAAAATCAATCAATCTTTTGATTACAAATTATTTATAATAGATATGTTCAAATTGCATTGCATTGTTTACAAAATAGATTAAATAAATAATATGAAGCCATGATTCAAATGTGTCTATTGAGGCAAATAATTACTGTCAATCATATTGGCTTTAGATTTGATAAGTCCAATGTCATCAAGAAACGAGCGTGGGACTGATACATTTCACATGGTTGCATCATCTAAACTTGACACACTTGTGTACTTGCTATTACTTTCTTTATCTTTAGCTAATCTCGGTCACGTATGCCATAATTCAAGTGTTGCATATGCTATGGGTGCGCTTGGATTTTGAAATTGTTTTTTTCGAAGCTTATTATTATCTTGATTACATTCTAATCTTGCTACACCTGAATATCTTATATATATATATATATATATATATATATATATATTTATGTACTTTATTATTTGATAAATCAATATAGATTAATAATAGTTCTACATGTGAAATTTATCTTTAAAGATATATATTTATATAGGTCATATTTATGTCACATGTATGAATTTGTTTTGACTTTCAAATTACTATAATACTTTAATATCTTATACGTATCTGTATTTATATAGTTTTGTAGTATATCGTTTTTTAGATCAATATAGAATAATAATATTTATATATGTGAAATTTATCTTTAAGAATATATATTATAATACATCATGTTTATATTACACGTATGACTTTGTTTTGACTTTAACATTTCTACAATACTTTAATTTATTTTTTCCGGTCACTTCATTGATTTACATAAATACCTTGTTAAGATAAGTCTTATGTAGCTTGTAACTTATAACAGATTTTGGAATAACATAAGATTATGTTAATTATTTGCATATTATTTCAATAACTTGTTCTGTGAATATTTATCAATGTAATTGGTTCTCCAACAGTGTAAAAATATTTCAAAATTGTTGTCTTTTTTCATAATACCTTTTAATATTAAAACTATACTGACTTGCACAAGTCTGGACTAATGTGTAATGAACACTAGATTAGACTTGAGCTATCCAAGATAGCATAGACTGGGGATGGCAAACCAAAGTGGCACGTTCGAAAGTTTTGATGGCACGCAAAAAAACAAAATAATTATAAAAAAAATATTGTTTGATAAAAATATTTAAAGAAGGTTTTTTTTATTTGTTTATTTAATTATACTTACGTATAGTGTCACCACGATAGTATTTCGAATAAAATTTTATTTTGGCATTTTATTTAAAAAAAATATTTTTTTTTACTCTGTGGCACGGATAAATTAAAAAAAGTTTGCTATCCCTGGTCTAGACGATTACGTAAAAAATCAAGTTCATTCTAGATTGAATAATTATTTTTTAGTTTTTCATTTAAATTTTTCATTTTTTATTTGTATTCAGTTTAATGAAATATATTTTCTTAATCTGAAATATATTTACATTTCTTTGTATTTCTTAAATAAAAAATATATTTACTACATAAAAAGTGGTGGGCGGTTTATCAGAAGGCGCGCTATAATGGCTAGAAAATATATGTTAATAATGGCGTCAATTTTATAATAAATATAAATTATGTATAAATAACAGTTAAAACGGTATATTCGATTATCATGGTTGTGAAACCGAACCAAGCAATAATGTCATGTGGACAAAGACCGTTAGATTCACATAAGACATCGAACACAAGTAAAGTGCCAATAGAATTTCAATTTGTACCAACAGTTATGTTCACACATAACAAGTATAAAACAAATATTATCTGTTATTAAATATTTGCCTTATTTGCTATGATATACGATTACTTGCAAATAGTGACGTCGTAACGTTATTTAAAATTAAACGGGATTTATAAACGCACTATGGTATAGAATCAAAAAATTATATTCTATATTCCACACGTTAAGTTGTCTATGGAAAGTTTTTAATTGTCCATAAACATGACAACGAATTTTAAAATTTGACATTGGGATTGATTCCATAAACTTTTAACAAATTTTTCATAACGCAGTACGTTACATATGTAGTCTTAGCGAATAAGGGCCTAATTGACAATAATGAAGCTATTATATTATACAATTTACTAAGCACTAGTTCAACTAGAACACTAATATCGTATTGTGAAAAGGCTATTAGTGCACTAACTGTCATATATAGTTTTTTAATTACAATTTTTTGGGTAAGATAGTGTTGTATCCATAGCAATGTTATAAACACAAATTGACAATAACGCAGTCATTACACTATCCAATTCATTAGCACTACATCTTACTCTTTTAAAGATTTGTAAAATTTTTGTTAGTGCGCTAATCCTATATAACTTTTAGCTAAGTCGTTCTATAGGAGCTGGTTCTAAGTAAAGTGGTTGCTTATTTAATATACTATACAATATACAATACAATGCTATACAATACATTGCAACGAAGGTATTCTAGTATATTTTAGTTTATTTAATATCATAAATCTTCATATAAACTTGTTATTTATAATTGCAATTGTGTTAAGGTAATCGAGTATCAACTTTAATTTGTCCTTAAATTTGTTATTATTCATTTATATTATAATGATATATTTTATTTTTTCTTCAGAGGATATATATTCATATAAATAAAACAGGTAATGGTAACGGGCCATATAAGCCTTAGCAAGCTTCCTACACTTGAACCGGTCAGTCAAAGGCTGGTAATAGTTAATGGAAGCGAAAGGATTTTTGAAAGTGAGTCTCACGGTTGCCTAATATATCGTACAGGCTGCAGTTGAAAGCGTTATTGATATGTTGTAAGGAAACTTATATACAGGCGTATTTATATGTTAGATTTTTTGAGAATACTTATTGAGTTTCAATTATCTAAAAATCTCTTTATAGATTTTCATATCACTACTCATAGCGTAAGTTGATTTTTCTCAGTGATTATAGTACGATAGCTGAATATAAAAAATCGGTTAGAAATAAGAGAATAACATTTTGAAGAGCTGCAGTCGTATAGGTAAAAAATAGTGAAGAAAAAAAGAAAGAAAAAATAAATAGATGTAAAAATGGCGCCTAGTGTAGATGAGTGATTTATATTTTACAATGAAATAAAATTACAACAAAACTTGTAATAGATTTCGAAATTCCTAAAATATTTGTGAACTTTATCTCCCATTAACAAACTAAATGATTAAGTAATGTATGTATGTTTATCAGTTATTACTATGAACCTTAAAAACTATAAATATAAAATAGTTACATAAATGCATTTTAATTGAAGATTTCATTATGTTAGTATATATTATCTAAGTCTCATAAAATATAACCAATGTTAATATTAGAAATTATTTCTTTATGTTATATACCATAATTTGTTACTACATAAAACTAAGGAACCGATGGAGGAAGATGTCTAATTAACTGACTTACTGACAGACACCTACATCTCGTCAAAGCAAGCAAAGCATTTGTAACGTCGGTTTAAAATTAAAATGTAACCAAATAATATGCGAGTTTAATCCGTAAAAAATAGTTTTATTTCAAATGTGTACTCGAGAAAATCTAAGAAAATACTTTGTTACTACATAATTGTCTTTCAATATATAATTGAATTTTTATATTTGATATAGTTTAATCTATCACATAAATAAGTGGGTACTGGCCCTGCCTGCTGAGCCAAAGGTCGTGGGCTCGATTCCCATAAGAAACAGTTTTTGTGATCCACAGATTTGTGTTTCGATTCTGGTTGTTATCTGTGTCCGTTATTTCTGTTTGTCAAACCGACACAGATATTTTTTCTCTTGTGCGGGAGTTACAAAGATATGTGCATATATATATATATATATATATATATATATTCATTTTTTTTATTTTGTTCTATTATCATATTGTTTTGTTGCAGTGCATACGATGGTCAACATACTTGCATAACATATGAAGCAATCAATCAGGCATACCTTGATGCCAGAACCAGAGTTCGTAAGTTAACCTTTAAATAATAAGCAAATTCAACACTACCTTTAAAGGTTCCAAAATATTTTACTCAATAGTTTTTTGCTCCAAATTAACTTGATAATAAATTACGTAAATAATGTCCAAAATATATCATTATTTTTTAAATATTAAATCTATACAAAGATTATGAAGCAGAAGATTTTTTTGTTTAAACGCGCTGATTTTCCAACTTGTTTGTGGGTTTAAAAAATTCTTTCTGATTATGAAGAAAGGTATAGGCTAACTAGCATCATTCGCTTCTGCTATTAGTAAATAAAATAGTTCGTCCGCGAGTGGAACCGCGAGTAACAGCTAGTCATATTATAAACTAGAGCGCTGTTCTTTACCACATAACGAGTAATATTTTTTGTGTTCATATTTATGTGAAATGTCAATATTATTGCTACAGAATGCCATTGAATGTAACCATTACATTAAACTATGAGTAATGTAATTATTACATTTACGGTCAATTTCATACATTCTGAGAAATTATATATATTAATTAATACATTTGCACTTACAACATTTAAATTTCAGGTATAATTTTTTTTTTATACACAATAATATATTTTTTTAATTAAAAAGGTATTCGTTTTTTAAAGTTTGTTATTCAATGTAAATAAATTGTTTGTCCTAAAATAATTGAAATATTTTTTTCATATTCATAATTTTTTTTCCCTAAAACATTTTAATTGTACTTGTTTCTTTTTTTTCAATTTATAATAAATTTGGATAAAAGTTTACATATATAAAGAGGTTAAAAAACTTGTTCTACATTTCACTATCTCATTAGTTCGTAAAATATGCAAACCAAAATTATTTTTTTATTTGCAGTGGTAGCACAGCCCAAAGGTGACTGGAAGGCTGAACACTTTGCTAGTGTTGGAGAACTGATGCTGGACATATCTATTAGCTTAGCGCGAATGTAAGTATCAATACAATATATACTAGGACCACCATTCCCTCAATTTCGACTCGCTGTGATGACTCTTGGTGTGGGAAAAAAAATTGAACAGGGGGACAGTACAAATCGTTTAAAAAAATTCGGCACGCGTATCCACAATGAGACTTACATTTTTCGCGCTAGTTTTTTTACATTGAAGTCTATGGGAGTGATGTTTTTTGGACATTATTCCTCAACGACAATGAATTTTTTTGAAATATTTTTTTTCAAACCACCACACATCAGCATGGTATGTGTGCAAAATTTGAAACCAAACCGTTAAGCCGTTTTAATGCCAACTTTGTAAAACCAATGTAAATTCTCTCCAGTAGAGCGCTCCGCTCGCTTAGCTCAGTAAATTTATAAGTTTGACGACTGATTGGTGTAGTGATTAGTGGTATCTTTCCTGCTGAGCCAAAGGTCCTAGGTTCAATTCCCACTCGGAACAGTTGATTGTATGATACAAAGATTGATGAGTGAGTTGTATGTAAGACCTTCCGCGAAACAGAGTTTATTTCTCTTGTGCGGGAGTTATTTTTTGGAGAAAACAAACTATATTAGAGGATACTACATATACATATTAGTTGCAACATATATCTACCTAACAATAGGTATAGTTCCATTTACTTCTGCACTTATGCTAAAAGATATACATCGGACGAATTATTATCAAAGTATTATTCGTATAATAAGAGTATATTTTAATTATAATATCACAATGACCGGCAATATTCTTTTCCAACCCTTAATAACACAAAACACCGTGGGCGGTGTTTAGCTATCGTTAGGTGACCCGTATGTTCGTTTGTCCAATTTTTAGATAAAAAAATGACGTTAGATGAAAGCAACGATGATAATAACAAAATAATTCTGATTATATGATTTTCATAAATTATAATTTAAAGTTATAATTAATGGCTCCTTGTATTGTTTTTTTTATAAAAAAAATGGCCTTGTCATTATTAGATCGGTATATATTATTTTTTAAACTTTATGCTGACCACAAGGCTAGCTGGATCCGTTCTTTTGTTTTCTAGTTGATCTTTCACGGCTATGGTCCAATCACGACACTGATAGAAATATTTAGATTCAGTAATTTGTAACTGTCATTCATCACAAAGGATTCAGTGCTTTGATATGTCTTTTATTATTTATCTGATCTGTTAAAAATAAATGTATTTTATTTAAAAAGTCTATTTGTAATGTCATTTATTTAAGTATATACTTATCAGAATTTTATAAGTGCATTTTTATAAGATATTTCTGAACGTTTATACTCTATGCCAAATTCATGAATATACATAAACGTACAGTTTGAGGTCGCAATATATAGATATATTTACATAATTTCTTATACAGCAGAACTGAATATGCACTAAAATATACAAAATATTAAATTTATGAAATGGTAAATTTAATCAGATTACTTCATATCTTAGTTAAGTAAATATTAAACAACACTTACCAAGAGAAATCTCATAAAATCCACAGTAACCTTTACTATTTCAAAAGATAAACCACTTACCAAGCCAAGGTTGTAAATCATTAGATAGAAATAATAAAATTATTATTAGAATATTGTGAAGATAGTACAATGAAGGTCAGTTGTTAAAAATTTTGATTGACATATCTGGGCCCCCTTTATGTTAAAGAACAATTGTTTCAAAATACCTGTTTTACCAGTCCTAAATATGATTTAAGTATCAGATAAGAGTTGTGTAATTCGTGTATGAGTATTGCTTACCCTTTTAAAATAATAAAATTTCACTTTGACGCCTTTGAGTATGAAATAAAGATTAATTTTCTGTTTATGTGAATATACATGTAATTTTTTTAATAAAAGTTTTAAAAAAATCTTTCGTAAATAGAATACATATTGTTGGGGTTGAGATATTTATAAATTTTTTAACAAAAGTAAGGTATCCCTTTATTATTAATTAACCTATTTTTAAATTTTAATTATCATAACCTTCACTTTAAAATGCAATTAATTTTGCATAGCCTTGACATTGTACAGAATTAATCGATAATGATGCATGTGTAAAATATGTCTCAACACGCAACGAATGACTCCGAAAAATCTAGGTGAAGTGATATGTGTCAATGTAATGACATTTAATAAATTACAATATAAAAAGTCGAAAAAAATATTATATTATAATTAGAAAAAGATATGTAGTAAAGATCAGATTCTAGTACCATGTTTTGTGTTTTTACATGTTTAACGACGTCTTAAGTTTTGACTATAACTTACGGCCCTTGGGTTTACGTTCCCGGGGGCCTTTAAAATGCCCTCTTTTGTGAACAGTTTTTGTATTCAATCTTTCTACGTAAACTGACGTCAAAATTAAATTTATGTACATTTGGAAACATTTGTACAATCTTAATAGATTAATATTTACAACATATTTGAATTTATGAATATTTTTTTATTTCATTTGTAGAAATACTTGATATAAAATTTCCACTTAAAATATGTATAGACCGTTACATAATAGACTGTGATTAATGAACGCTCAACAAAGTGTTTCACTCTATTTAATTATATACTGCAGTAGTTATGCTTATTAAGTTCATGTTCAAACCTTGGCATTTAGAAATAAACTACGTGTAAACTATTTTAGTGAAAAATATATCCAAGATCATTAACTATTATAATCTCACACAGATATGGTTTAACGTACGAAGAAATAGAAAAGGGGTTACCGCTTATTGATACGTCTCGTACTTTGATACGTGAGGTATGTCCGCCAGTTTTCTCTCATGTGGAGTGTCGTGCCGGAAAATATCGCAGACTAGATGGACTCTGTAACAATTTAAGACATCCCACTTGGGGAGCTGCTATGGCACCATTCCAGAGGTAAGTTATTTAAAATTATAATCTATAAAGTTTTTGCTGCAAAAGATTAAATTTATTATTCGTTTTTTATCTCTCATTTGTGAACCATAGAATGTAATTCGAGGATACTATCTTAGGTTTATTACAATCTCCGATTGATCGTTTAATGATATATCGTAGGTATATTTATAAAAAGTTATTCTTTAGTAGTAGTTAAAACAATTAATACACTTCTATCTTATCATATCCTATTCTTCTATCAATCATGCAATCAAATTGTATGAATTAATTTTATTTAATTGTAACTTATTATTTTATAAGAGGGAATTACAATTATTATATTGCATTATGCAACGCGAAAGTTTAAAAGTAGTAATTGCAATTTTATCAATATTTTAATATTTTTAAAAAATTTTAAAGAGTGTACAAAGTTTAAGCTGCTTATATTTGAAAAGGTTATATTTTTTATGATAATTATTTTTAAAAAAGTCATTACAACTTGATTACGTATATTAAAATGTACCATATTTGTAATTCGATCTCGTGTATCTTCGTGTTTTAATTGATAAATTATATTTACTAACTGAAGACATCAACGCGCTTGCCACATTTACAATTCTTGAACATTTTACAATAATAATATTCTTACATATTTTACAAGTACAGTCATACAACTTAAATTATATAATATTATTACAAGTAAATACCTCTTTAAATCTGTTATATTTAAAATAAAAGTAACGTGATAGGAGAACATTTTAAATATTTTATTCTGAGTCTTCTCTGAGTTAATCTACTATGTATCTACTTACTATGGTAATCTATACCTTTTATAAATGGGCTACTTTAAAAAAGTTTATTTTATTTATATATCACATGATATTTTTTTTATATTCAGGCTGATAGGTCCCCTATTCGCGGATGGAATTAATGCTCCCCGGATATCTCACACGGGACGGGACCTGCCCCTGTCTCGTGTGGTGTCACGCACCATGCATCCTGATGATGGCTTCCACGACCACGCCGGTACTGTCATGGTCATTGCTTGGGGACAGTTTATGGACCACGATTATACCCTGACTGGGACTCCGCTTGGTAAGTTCCTTTAATATTCATTTAAATATACTTTTTCCTTTTATAAACATTTAATTACAACCTTTTATATAAAACAAAACCAATACATAAATATAGAGCTATATATTTGAATATTACACAAACCAAATTACATATAAAACACACGAACACGCAAAAAAGATAATTAACAAAATATATTTAAGTCAAACATCTGATATCAACGGCCTTAAAATTAACTTTAAAAAAATAACCCTAGATCCGGTACATCGTAATGATCCAGAGGAATGCTGCAAGCGCCCCCCTCACCTGAAGCATCCCTACTGCAATGAGATACGAGTGCCAGATGATGATTACTTTTATAGATTATTCGGTGTCAAGTGCATTGATTTTGTTAGAGGATTCCCTTCACCCAGACCTGGCTGCCGTCTAGGTAAGATACACCCAATATAAACCTATATTTATATGTCATCACCAAACTTTTTAACAGACTTCTTTTGAAAATATATACAATTTCACACCGCGATTCCGCTATGCTCAGAGCTCATGAATAAGGACCCCGAATGGGTTCAAAACGGTTCGGGCAAATTCCGATAATAATTAAGTGATTACAGCTGAATAATTATATAGAATTATAACAAAAAGATTTATCACAGACTATCTAACCTTATTCTCAATTCTTGTATTTAAGATATTAATCGAAAACTTGTTTGCGACACTAAAAACTAATAAAAGACAAAGTATGTATGTATGTATATGTATGTGTATAGATAAAAAGTAAGATAATAAAAACTTATAGTGTTAAGGCTTTTTTCTAAATTTAAGATCCCAGATAGGCAAGCTATAAAAATTACCTTTCAAAGCAAATGCAACATATGTTTTAACAACGAGAACTTATCGAGTTAAGATTATATAAAATCGGATTATATAATTTTATTAATATTTTGTAAACGTTCAATACTTTAATGTGTACGAAGTATTGATATTCGATAAAGAAGTCACATGTTACCAAAACATCAGATTACGTAACCATAGCAGTTCAACAATCTTCGTTTCAAAACAAATAACATCTTTGCTTAATATGTGTTGAAATAAAATTCTTGCGAGAATTATTAAATAATCTAAAAATAACTTTAATGTACTAATTATAGCAACTGTTTCAAAACCCCACACCACAAAAGACAATCGATATCCTGCGGTTGTTTTGCATTTCAAGCTTGATTTACTGGATATGCACTCATATTGTGTAATACCAATTATTTGTAATAACAATAGATGATAATTATAATTGAGGTTTAGAGAAGGAATATTCTAGAATATCAAGAATATTTCGTTAATAAAACCAATCAAGTATAACGATAAAACATATTTTTTTTGTGTTTTACATGATGCTTTTGTGATTCATGACCACTATTATATATAATTATCCGAACGTTAATAATATCGGCATTTGACCGACTAGTTTCGAGCGCATTGGGTTCCTTATTCTTACTCGAAATATGACGAAATCGCGTCGCGAAATATACAGTTATATAACATAAACAAAACATCTTGTGTAATTTAATGTTTTTGACAATAGTCTTAATATCATATTATGTCCATTATGATATTAATCTGGACATCATAAAAATTTCAGTATGACCCGGTCTGACCTACACATCTGCCGAGTGAGAGGCGAAAGTAGTTCGTTACGTATGTACTTACGCTTTACCTTGCGTAATCTAGTGCAAAAATTGTACTGCATGTACATACATAGGATTACTCAGACGTTCTCTTTAATTGAATTGATTTTATTATAAAACAACTCTCGCGTAATCCAAAAATTATGTATCAACGAATATAAAAGAGATTTTTTTTAATTAACAGCAATCTCATGGTAATATAACAAGATGTGGAAGCAGCTCTAAAGTTTATACGATCTTACTTATTCGATATTTATATGAGTGTTATAAAAACATCAATAAATTCTAAAAAATTAATGCATAACTTATCGAATGAATAGATATTATAATTTTGAATAAAAACGAAATTATCGTAACTATAAAATATAAAATTGCATTACTTACTTTTGTTTCAAATCTATCTTATCTATTTTTGACTTATGATATGTTATTGATAATAAGTTATGGAGGAAATCTTAGAATATTTATCCATTAATAGTGTGCATCTTATATAGACTTAAACATGCATTGGAATGAATCTTTATCCATAAATAGACGTTTTTAAATATATTTGAGAATAACTATCATGATACAAAACAAGCCGCTTAACTGATTAAGTTGCTTATTTTGTATCATATCATACATTGTAAACAGAATCCTGAGATTCTGTATACAATGTAGTAATATTGGAAATCCTGATAGGGTTTTTAATTTTTTAATAAACAACTGTTAATCTACTTCATTAATACTATAATAATATTGTTTTAGGAAAAATTATTTACATAGAATTTATATAAAAAGTTTGTCTGTTTACTATTCAATAGTAGGTAACATATTATATTACTTGCTTGTAATTTTCATAATTAATACTAGAAAGCGTTAATAACGTATGTTTAATATATGTTACATGTTTTTAACAGGTTCAAGAGTGCCTTTCAATACTCTGACCGGGGCTATCGACGGAAACACAGTATACGGTGTGACTGAGAAATTCGCAAGGTATTTATTACAACATATTTTGTATGGACCTAGTTTTTTATAATTGATACAATTTTGGTTTATGAAGGCAATACATTCTATGTCCTTTAAAGGTTCACTGACAATTCGCTTGGCCTAGTTTCAATATATTGTAAATTTAATATCTTACAGAAAACTACGTACTGGTTATGGTGGATTACTCCGAATGAATCCTGTATTCAAAGAATACGGTTTGAAAGATCTTTTACCTCTAAAGCTGGACATTCCTGATGAAGGTTGTACCAGACCAAACAAAAACATGTTCTGTTTTGAAGCTGGTATGTATTGAATACAGATTATTATAATATATACTATAAAGTTATATATAGAAAGTATAAGCCGATTTCTGACCGAGTGGTTATGAGACGATAGCTACATATAAAACATAAGTGGTCTAATTTTTAAGAACTCCAGCTGTAGAAGTAAAGACAAATAAATAAATTTAAATGGAAAAATAAAATGTTTTAGCATTTTAGCGCCAAATGTAGATAGGTGATTCCAGTTTTCAATAGAGTGAAATCAAAATAAAACCTGTCATAGATTTCGAAATTCCTAAAATATCTGTTGAATAAACGCAAAGTTTCGCTAGCGATCCCCTTATATATACACAGTAGTATAACATTAGATTTATTTATTAAATATATTTCAGGTGAGATTCGAGTAAATGAGCAGCTGGTTCTCACGGTAATGCACACTCTGATGGCTCGTGAGCACAATCGTGTAGCGGAAGCCTTAGCAGCGGTTAACCCTCACTGGGATGATGAGACCCTCTTCCAAGAATCGCGAAGGATTAATATAGCAGAAATACAACACATCACGTATAACGAGTTCTTACCAATACTGTTAGGAAAGGATGTCATGGAAAAATTTGGTTTGGTGCTAGAGAAAGAGGTATAAGACGAATGGGCTATTAGCATATATATGAACTATTCATTATTATAATATTCATAGTTAAACAATAAAGGAATGACCCTCTTAGTTTATTAAGAAACTTAAAATAATTTGTAATACTATCGCCGTTTACAGGGATACTGGGATGGGTATGATGAAAATGTAAATCCTGATGTGATAGCATCCTTTGCTGCTGCAGCTTATCGTTTTGGTCATTCACTGTTACCTACCGCTGTTGAAAGATGGTCTAAAGCACATAAATTTATCGGTGAGTACAAATCCCAATCACTAAGTAACAGACAACATAGACCGACTTCCCATTGCATAAGAGTTAAAAAGTTCCATTCTAGATAATTGATTTAACGAAAACAATTGATTACAGCATCAAAACGGTTATCAGATCTTATACGTAGACCCTATGATTTATACCGAGCTGGTGTTCTTGACGAATACGTAATGGGTTTAATGAATCAAGTAGCTCAAGCTATGGATGATTCAATTACGCAAGAAGTCACAAATCATCTCTTCAAGAAAGTTGGAGCGCGATTTGGAATGGATTTGGTATCGTTTAACATGCAAAGAGGTCGCGAATTTGGACTTCCAGGATACATGGAGTTCAGAAAATTCTGTGGATTATCTGGAGCAGATTCTTTCCAGGATCTGTTTGGATCGATGGCTAATGAAACCATTCAAAAATATGAGTCCATATTTGAGCACCCAATTGATGTTGATTTGTGGTCTGGTGGCGTTTCTGAAAGACCTTTACCAGGTTCTATGTTAGGACCAACATTCGCTTGCATTATTGCTACTCAGTTTTCGTATTCAAGACGTGGAGATAGATTCTGGTAATTTAATAATTTCCGTACACTTCTTGTGAAGGCGATATCACTAAAGCTATTATTAACCACATTATTTTTATTGCAGGTTTGAACTTCCGAATCAGCCTTCATCATTTACTCCAGAACAAATAGTCGAACTAAGAAAAGCACGTCTTGCGCGTGTTATTTGTGATAACACTGACATCATTGACACAGTTCAACTTTACCCAATGGTTCTTCCTGACCATGAGCTGTAAGTTAAATATTACATGATAAGATTTAATTTAGAATAATACATTTTCAAGGTATTAATAATCGTATCTTTTTAGAAATCCACGTGTACCATGCAGAAGTGGAATAATCCCATCAATAGACTTTAGCAAGTGGGCGGAACCAACACCGTTCGTTGGAGGTGCTAAGGAATACGTGAGTAGCTTCTCGTACAACTCCTTCCACGGAAAGAAGTAGAAAACACGGATGAATTAGATACAGACCAGAGGCCATAACGACACAAAAACTATACTATAACTATACTTTACTTGCCATTTCATTGTAAATACTCATCAAAATGTGTCGTTCTTGCCTTTAATTTGTGTATGATAGTAGTAACTTTAGTGTCAGTAGATAATCTGATGTAGAAATAGAGTGGGTGTTTTTTGTAATTTGCACATTATATCACTTTTAGTCAATAGATTTTAATTATTAAATAATGTACTTATATACTAAGCAACTTATGTAGATCTTTTTGTGAATATCGATAATATTATTTTGGTCCGTTCTAATATAATACGTAACCTATGTTGTATTTAATTAAATATATTAAATGGTCCAAAATAAGTTGAAATTGAATTTGAATTGTTAAACAAATGTGGTGCAATGTCTAGACAGAAAAAAAATTGCACCACTATTCTTGCACGATAGTTATTTTTATATCTAAACATAAGTTATGTACAAAACTTAAATATACAAGCTTTTGAAGTCACACGCATGCCATATTTTGTAGATCAATAATAAATATCGATTTATTTTTGAACGTGATTATTCTATCGTTTCTCAAATAGTACAAATTTTACCTTTTATCGTAATAATGATAAAAATAAACTTGTCATCAATTCAATATAATTTATAAAATTCTAATGATTTACTTCTTAATTCTAAGTTGAGTTTAAGTTTTGATAAACTCATGTGTTGTACCTGTTTTGGAATTTAAAAGTTGATATGAGAATTGAGAAACTATGGAATATTATGTATACTTTTAATTTTTTTGTAAGGCAACGCATATTTGATTTAATTTTGCAATAATATGTCTTTTATTCGTTTCCTACGTTATTTTTATAAACTACAAGAGACCCCAAGGTCAAGTATTTCAAATGTTGCCTTAATCAAAAAAATTAGCATATAATTATTATGTAAAATTAGTAAAGTTTGTTAATTTTTGGTATATTTCAACATTTACTCTAAATTCATATATAAAATAATATATGTTTAGTTTCCTTCAATAATCTAATTTAATTCGCTCGCTGAGGCTATATGGTAGATTATTTGAAATGAAAATATTCCATAGTCACCATTGGTGTGTTACACAAACTTTATTTGTTAAAATATTTTTAGTTTTTTATTTATTTTATAGTTAGAAGTGGATGTAGATATATTCTTTTAACTATCTTTAGTATACTGTAAATATAATGTTAATTTAATGTTATATACATATAAAATAAAACAAAACAAAATAATTACTCGTCTTTTTTTTGTACCCACACTTTTCTAATGCCACATTTTCTAAATATAATACCATTAAAAATATTTGATTCCTTTCACAGATGACAGACGCACACATTTGTAATAAAACAATTCAGGATGATAAAAATACAGCTGCATCTAGAAGTGATGATTGCACGATAAATGTATCAAATAACTCTCCCGAGGAGCAGATCTACTGTAAAACCGAAGATATAATTATTTTAGACAATAATAAAGATGAAAAAAATGTTTCTGAAACAAGTATTATTGAAAATAAAAATAGTGATTATGTAGAGGAAAATTGTGATAATGTAAGCGGGATATTGGACAATAATCTAGCAAACAAGGTTAAAAACGGTGACACGGTGATAAAATATGTATATAAAAAGAACGACATACATGATAGCAACAAAACAAGAGGTCATGTAAAGAATAGCTTAAAACGAAAGAAAAGATCACTTATATCTGACTCAAAAATTCTGACACACAGACAACCACGACAATTTCAAATAAATGACCATCATAGAGATAGAGAAATAGCTGTAACAAAAACAAAACCTCGAGGTTTCGTTAACAAAGACGATTTAGCTGATTTTAATATTGAAACTCTGCATGAGATTATCAAACCATCAATAGATATTTTAATGAAAGATAGCCAAGGATTTGTTAATAATAAAAAGCAAAATCAGCAATCTGAAAGTGACGAGAATAAGAGCAATGAACATATAGATAGAGATAAAAAATATATAAAAAGTACCGCATATGATGACGACGATATTGATGATGGTACTAAATATAGCAAAAAATCTAAAAACAATGACAGTGAAGATATTGTAAAAAATGGAAAAACAATATTAAAAAGCGATGAATACAATAAACATGATAAAAACTATGAAAACAATACAAAGAGTCCAGTATATGATAACGGACGCTTAAATAATGACTACAGCGATGAATCTTTAAATGTTGAAAATAATAGCAACGAGTATATTAAAAATCTTAAAGAAAAAGCCCCTCAAAAAGATGAAGGTGTAAGTAGTGAGTATATTGGAAAAGATAACAAAAATATAAAAAGTCCCCTTAAAAACAAAGATCCTAGAAATAATGACTACACTAAGAAGTCTTATAATGATAACAATGAGAGTAATGAGTACGAAGTAAAAGAAAATAATAAGAATTTAGATTATGAAAACTATAACAGAAACATCGATGGACGTAAAAAAGCTGAAAACAACGAAGATTACTTAACAGACTATAAAGACACTTTGAAAACTGATGAAAACCTTGATACAGATTCTTCTGAAGAGCGTGTTTCAACTCCACGAAATGACATAAGCGACGAAAACTTGGATCTATTAAAAAAGGAACCCAGTTATACAAGTAACGAAAATGTTAATGATGTAGAAGAAACAACTATATTAAATAAAGATAACGAAAAAGTTTTAGCTACACATAAGAAACGAAATAATTCAATTAATTTTGCAGAAGCTATTTTAGAAGATTTTAGTAACGAAAATACACAAGATGAAAAGGACAAAAGTAATGCGCCTTTTGTAAATTTATTTAAAAGCGTTGAAAATACTGCTTCACCAGAAAATGTAAAATTTTTACCAAATACACTTGAAAAGCCATTCATTGATGCAAATTCAAAAAAGCCTCAGTTCATTGAAAATGACTTTAACAATGAAAAGCAAATAAAAATTAATGACGATGAAATAAAACCGGTAAAAGAGCTTAATAATAGTGAATCCCAAAGTGAGGAAGAAAGTAAAGAGTATAAAGAAAGCGAGGAATCTGATGATAAAGAAAAATTAATAAACGATCGTTTAAAAAGCGTAATAGAAAAAAGTCAAAAATTGCACCCTGTTCCTAGAACAATAAACGAAAAAGATAACGGTGACGTTAAAGCACAATTTGAAAGAATACCGCAAAACTATACTCATACAGATGTTACAAGAAAAACAACCGAAAAAGAACCTGTTCTTGAAAATAGCGACGAAGAAGGTACATTAGACTCGTTAATTCCAAATAATTATGACTATGATAAAGATTTAAATATAAAATTCAATGATTTAACAATAAAATTACCGGACATAAAATTACCAAAAGATATATTAGCATATGCCCGGGAAACAACAAAAAATGATAGAGAAGACTACGATAATTCTGAGGGCAAAGAAAAAGATAACTTTGGAGAGAGAGATAAACAAAACTTTGGGGACAGAAAATACAGAGAAAATACAGAGAAAGAAAACTCTGAGTTCAAAGAAAGAGATAACTTTGAAGACATAGAAAACGATAACTCCGCTGACAAAGAAAAGGAACAAGAACAAGAAGGTGAAGAGTTAGAAGAATATAGTAAAAATTCAAAAACACACAAAAATAATAAGCAAAATGGAGAAGATTTTTATAATTCCTACTTTGATCCACCAAGTGTTGGTTTGTCTGATGACTATCCACAGAAAAAGGAGAATTATTTCAATTTCAATAATGACAACAGTGGTGAGGACTTATATGAGAAATTTGTTCGAGAACGATTTGGAAAACGTAAGGATTTAAATAAAAAATCTGACAAATTAAGAGACTATGAACCTGTATCAAAAGATTACAACCTATTTAAAACAGTACGAAAAGTGTTGAAAAGAGCAAACAATATAGAAGAGGAAGCGGAAAAGAGCAAGGATCCAAATTACATGTGGACTTTAGAATATGGAGGAAAATTGTGATTATCACTAGTTTCTATCAATATATTCATTTCACGTTGAATATATATTATATTTATTTTTTAGAATTTATAAGATTATAATCACGGAAGAAAATAACAAAAACAATAAATAGCACAAGCAGACAATTTTATATGCTAAAATATCTCTTAAACCGCATGAACATAAAGAAAATAAAAATATAAAATATAATAAATCTTGCGTGGAAAATTGGAGAACTAGTCTTTATATACATGAAGTACAGTAAAGTAGCGAGGCCAAATATGTTACTTAAATAATTTTAAAGAAAAATATTGCATAATAAGTACATGACAAAACAAAACGATAGTTGAAATTTTGTTTTTTTTTTAGATATCTTTTTATAGGTTAATATTTTAAATTATGGTCTAAGTAATATATGAATTTTGTTGATTGTAAATATTAAGCGTACTAGAATAACATAACGGTAACGACAAATGTAAACAGTGGAAATAAATATATAGCCCGAAGTCAAATAGCCTATTTTATACGTAGTACACTTAAGATCATATAGTTTCTTTTCATTGTTTATCTTCGGTAATGAATTTTAAAAAAATATGTTGGCATGAACTAAGTCAGATCATATAATCTAAGAACAATATATAGTATACGGCATACTGATGTTTTGGAATATGGATACCAGCTATTTTAACGATTACCTGTAGATAAATCATCATAAAACACAATAAAACATCATATTATAAAATTTTCGCAAAAGCTTTGTAGTTCTTATTGTATTATGATTTAGCTTATTCTTTTTTTTATCTGGATATGTTAAAACAGTTTAATTATTTATAATCTTAAGTTAACCTCACATTTATGTCAAGAATAAAAATAACAAATGTCATTTGTCAAGAATATACTCGGCCTGCTCACTTCTTGTAATTTTTCTATTTTAGTCACCTTTTTGTGAAATTGTAGATCTTTAATAATATTTAACTTCATCGCCACATTTATTAAGTTGAAATGGCTGACGAAGTGCAAAAAAAAGTACAGAAAGAATTCGAAATTTATAATAATTTAAAAAAAGAATATCATAAGGCAGTAGCTCTAAAGCAACAACTAGACAGCCAACTTAATGAAAATAAAGCCGTTAAAGAAGAATTAGCTTTATTAAAGAAGGACTCTGAAGTATATAAACTTATTGGACCAGTTTTGGTTAAACAAGATTTGGAAGACGCAAGACAAAATGTATCCAAACGTATGGAATTTATTAACAAAGAAATCAAGAGGTGCGATGGTAATATTTCAGCATTAGAAAATAAACAGGAAGCTGTTCAAGAAAACCTTAATAAATTGAAAAGTGATCTTGAGCATTTAAAAATAATGGCATGAGTGATTTTTAATATCTTGTGAATGATTATTTTTTGTTTATAAATTGAGTTTGCAATAGTATTATATTCAAAACACACCATTTTCAAAATAGGTATACTCACAAAATTAATTTACTTATGAAAAGCTTAACTTCTTTAGTACTTCCATGTAAGCAAAAGGTTTTTCTTACATGGAAGTAAGTTAAATAATAATAATAATAATAATAATAATAAATATTTAATTCAGATAAAATCATCCAGATAATAACTCAGAAATCTATAAATCTGCTCACAATAGTTATATCTATTGTGAGTGAAACTATCTTTTTTAATGTATTGATTCACCTGTAACTGATTCAATGTACATTAACATTTATAATAACTAATAATAAAAATAAGAATAGTTTCATGTCTTATTATTTCCCAAACAATCTTTTGATCAAACCTAATAACCTAATTACCAAGAAAGAAATATAATTAATATTTATTTGAAAACAAATACTAAGAAATATCCTATTTATTCTTGCTGTGGTAAATTACTGGTTATCATAAATACTATAATATAGAAAATTAAATTACTATTGTTTTTACTCTGCAAAAAGGTGAAATTTATACTTATTCTCTGCCAGTTGATTGATAGACCATTGATAATGGGAATAAATCACAACAAAAAGAATTATAAACACTAGTCCCTTTTTTTTTAATTTTTAGTCCTTCAGAGGACAGGCAAAGACTTTTACACCATGCAGCCTAGTCTTAAGTAGACACTAGTCACTATCAGAATTCTAAATCCAAATCTTATGTTTTTTTAAATTTTATTTATTAAATGACTCAAAAATATATGCCTAAAAATGTAGTCATGAATAGCCTTATATTACTAATTACACATTTTTAGCAATTACCAACAGGTCAATGCACTTTTACCCATCTAAAATCAACAATCTTATTTTAGTAATCAAATCATTTGTATTAAATAAATTTATATACCACATAATATATAAAAACATACCTTCACAAAAATGCTGTTTCTTGTCTTCATCTCTTATTTTTAAGAAAAAAAAAACTTTAGTGATTATTAAAAATATATATTTATTCTTGCAGTTAATATTTTTATGACTAATGGCACATTTTAGAATTAAATTTTATAAACAATATTACAAAAATATATAAAGTTAGCTAAACTCGGAAATATTCAACAATTTATTAATACATTCTGAATAAACTCAATACCAAAATAGGAATATATATAAATATTGTTTTTTTCTTATATAAATATTGTATACCACAAAATCAGTCAAGGTTATGTTAAATAATTGAATAAATTGGTCCCTCGTTCTCAAAATATGACACTTATTATTTCTAAGGATATTTGACTTATAATAATAAAATATAGTATAACCCATAAAATTATTAAAACAAATAATTTAAATGTCATTGTAACATAGTGTACAAAGTATGTAAAAGTTTTCTGATTTAAAAATATATATATATATAAGTAGTTTAATTGAGCACTTCTTATATTGATTCAAGTTTTTTTTTTTTATATTTTCTTTCTTTCATTAGTCTTTTATTGTTTTTTCTTTCATATATCTGTTTTATATTCGATTGGGAAAAGTTTCTTTGTATTATACTTTACTAAATGAAGGAAATAGAGAAAAATATTTTTACCTCAACCTATAATTTAAGTTTTAGTACATAGATTAATTTCAATAAATATCTGAAGAATATTAACTTACAGATTTCACTTGTACAAAATTACAAGGCATTAACTCTCAATCATCTCCATTGCCTTTGATTTTTAAATTACTTGCTTAGAACAAACTATTTAACTTGTGTAAAAGCTTATTGGCATTAAACACCATTTATTTTGAACTTGTCTTCATCCATATATTGACCTTACTTAATCACACATCACTAATGATTAGTAAATGTCATAAATCTTATCACAAAACTCTTAAATATGTCTTTATATAAAAAATATACCAAACATTTATATCATTGTAAATACAATTTTGATAAGTAAAATATATTTAGTATAAATATGCATCACTTAATCCTACTTTGTACACATGGTACACTGCAAAAAGGCATCTCCTGTTTAACGACAAATCTGCCACTTAGTAGGCTTTTACCACACATCCGACCTGAACAAATAAAACAATCAGCATGCCAATGGGTATTGCTCCAAGAAACGCCTTGTTGTTCTGGGCCTATTACACCTCCACAGGCTCGACAACGCTCTGCATGGAACTGATCATAACATGTAAGACAAATTGGCAGACCAGTTTTATCGTCAGGAACATATTTCTTTCCACCTAGTGGAGCATCACAATGGTAGCAGCAAAAATGCTCTACATGAAATGCCCGGCCTTCAGCAGCAGTATATGGACGTGTAAATATTAATTCGTCGCAACCAGCGCAGCGGGGGATTTCCAATACATTTGCTAAATCTCTAGCACAATAAATTTCTCCTTTGTAGTAGAAATACACAAGATCTGCAAGAAGTTCACCACATTTACAACAGGTAAAACATTGGGGATGCCATATAGCTTCTTGTCCAGCCCTTTCAGCTTTTACAGCAACTTCGCCTGCAAACATTGGCTTTTCACATCTCTGACAGGGTACTCCTTCATTGTATAACTTTCTGTTAAACTCTATTTCTATTGGATTAAGTGCCATATCAGCAAATTGAGTAAGAATTGGATCCATCTGTTCTGCATAGTTAGCCATTTGTACAGGATTTCCTGTATGATCATAATGAATATTTGGTGAGGAATTATTCATGTCATTATCTTGAGGGGGCCCAGAGAAATCTCCAGGGTATGTGCTGTAATTAGGTAAAGGTGGGGGTGCAAAATCTTCTTCTGAATGACTTCTAAGATAATCTCTCAAGGGTACAGTTTGTTGTGGTTCCACTTTATTGATTGGTTTCATACTTGTAGAATATTGAGGATTTATTTTTGTGGAGCAAAGAGTACCGCTGTGTTCTGGTGTAGTTGGTTCATGTTTCCAACTCCATATTTCTCCATTTGGCGCAAAAATAGTACCTTTCCGAATTCGACTGTCCAACAACTTAGCAGTGCCCATAACATTATTGTTACTTATAGACCAAACATCGGGCATTATTTGAGCACCCAAAGATTTGCTTGCAAATTCATTAACCTCTTCTTTGAATTGGGGATTTCTGTTATATTCATCCCTAAAGAGCTTGATAGGTTGTAGATAAACATCATGAGCAACTTGCATGTTCAAATCATTTAAGTTTTTAAATAGTTTATCATAAACTGGTCCATGTTCGACGGCACTTTTAATTCTATCAGATTCAATACGCATTACATTAAGTTTATCCTTTACAAGTCTACTTAAGGCTGGACTTGATTTGTAGTCTGGTAAGTTTGCGGCACTTACAACATTACCTTGTGTATCCAAAACAAGTTTTTTATCAGATGAAGTTTTAGGTACAATATTGTATTTAACACCTCTAGAAATGTTTGATATCTTTAATGGCAGTGCATACGACTTGGTTGTGGAATGAATTTTAGTATTTTCCACTGATACAATTTCTCCATTTTGAAGAGGTGCCACTCTTACTACATTACCCATCCCCACAACATTTTCTTTAATACGCGTGATGTATTCCTGAAAACGAATAGAAGAATCACATGTAATATTTTTCTAACAAATATACTTAAGAAGGAACATTATTTCAAATTTTTCTTTTGTTTATCAAAGATTTCCATCAGTACGTACAGTGTGTTCTGACTTCTCCTGTTCAGAGGCATGAGTTCTAGCTGCAGTGGCAACATCGTGGGGCGGCAGCTGTGTACGGAGCTGCGCTCGACGTTTCTTAGCTGCCTCAGACCCTGATACTGGGGCTAAGTCACCCAGACATGACATATATTCCGATACCTATAAAATATATATATTATAAACTGTAATTATGAGTTAATAACATTGTTATTAAAACTTAAATACAAAATAAAAGTAAAAAAAACTTATACATGGGTATACATCAGTAGTACTATGCATATAAGGCTTATTCCACGTAATTGTCTCTTCATGCTTGTTTTTTAATTGGTATTGATTACATATCAATTTAATTTGAAATATTTCAGTTAATAAAACACATATGCATTATGACAATTGATAAGGGTAAGGGTAATCTTATCAATATACTACATGATATTACCATACCGGATATATGTTACTAGTCATAGCAAGTCTTTTAGAATATATATAAAGCAAAATATTATATATTTTAAAAATGCTTACTAATTCTGTAGATGCATTAGGAGGGGCCCAGTCAAGTTTAACTGGTTTGTCAGTTACACCTCGGATCTTAATGAGAGGCACTGCAAGAAAAAAAACATTCTATAAAATAAATTTAATTATTAGTATTCAACCCAGTGTTATGTCCAAAATAAGAGTAGGTACATAAATAATTACATATATGATTTATTACAAAAGAACAAATTCTTCAAGAAATTATCTGGTTATGTCTTGTGACCATAATAATACAAAATCATACTTACATGTACCCTTCTTGGGTTTTGCCGTCCCAAGTAATTCAAATTGTGCCCATCCTGATAAATCATCATCTTGTACATCATGAACATCTTTACTGCAGTGGCATGCTCGACATACCTTCCGCCAGAAATGCAAGTCAAGGCCAGGACAACTTGATCCTGTAAAATAGCAAATTAAAACTGAAATAGTTTTTAAAAAAATACGTTTCAAAAGTGGACATTGGAAGCGAATTCAACTGTGTTTGGAATTCAAGAATTATTACAGTATATTTACTAATTGTTTTAACAGTGTCAATATAGTTCATATGAATAAAATGGAACATTCTTATGATTAAACCTTAAAGAAATTCAAAAAAGCACGAATTTATAAGCTTACCGCAGGAGTTACATGGTGCACCGGCGCCGCTATCGTGACCAAGACGAGCTTTACTTAATTTTTCCCTTTGGCTTTCCAGTTTTGATAGCCAAGCCGGTGCCTCAGGAGTCTCCACACACGATTCACTCATCTAGTTAAAGTACGGAACACGTAAATTAAGATAAAACATATTTTATATCATATGAGTCATAAATGATCCTTTATTGCACTTACATTGCAACTCACACTTAATTTAACTGAACAAAACAGTTAATAATTTATAGATTAACAAAATAAAACTTTTATTTTTTTATTAAAATAAGTAAAAGAATTCAAGTACATAAGATAAATTAATAACTCAAGTCAAAAGATAAAATAATTACAAAATATAAATAAGCTACAAAGCAAGAACCAGCAAGAACTAATACTTGACTGATTTGTTGTTTTTCAATTTGTCCAATAACAATGCGGACCAGGCAATGATCGCAGACCATACAGCCTAATACTTGACTGAGCGATAAGCATTAAGCAACAAAACTTCAGGTTTTTGTTTATAATTTATATAATTTTGCCAAAAGGCAGGCACTGGTACAGAACCATACAGCCTATCGACAAATTCATTACAAATAATCCCAATTTTATAACTTATTTATATTGTTCTGTGTGGTAAGAAACTTATTGATGTAATTAAACAAGTGTTAGAAAAACGTATAAATTCGTAAGTTTTCTAAAAAACACATTTAATACCTACATGAATTAAAGTTATATTTTTTTTATGTGTAAAAAATCTTATAGCCAAAAAATTGTTTTTTGAACTGATTCATATTATATTGCTGATAGAAAGCAGCCACGAATACAGGAATTGGTTAAGGTCGGATTTATATATTTATAAATATATTATAACAATTAATTTTTAAATTAATTAAATTTTTTATAAAAAAAAAACATAAATTAAAACTGGAACTATGTCAAATAATATTATTCTGCTTTATGAATTGAATTACTTTTAAACATGATTTATAAAAAATATACAGTTTAACATGAAGAGCATTCTTTTTGCTTTTGAAAATATGGGGAGCCTCCACTTTATTCATAGCTCCGTGTTATGCACTGCTCTCATTGCCTTTCAAAACTAGAAACAAGGACATAATCAGTTCAAATTGATAAATATTTGTTGTCTTCGATTTCAAAAATGGCTCTGAAATGTATTTTATGTAATTGTGCAAGTACATTAAGACTAGGTTGTCATATAAAAGTTCCTCTAAATAATGATTTCAAAGGTCGCAAAATATCAAAGCATTTAGATCTATAAAGTAGAATTAATTTGGAGTGATAAAATGTTAACATATAGCAAGAATAGTACGTATACCTTACAGTTTTCGATTACTCTAGAAATTTAGATTCCAAATCTTCACATTTGCTTAGTGAATAGCGTACTCTTTCAAGCTAGGCTATTAAAGATCTTATCCCACAAACCGTTCTTGGTTATTTTGCTTTTAGAAATTTTAAGCTAGTACAACACCAACACAAAAAAATAAAAATATGTTTATATGATTTATTTCTGGCAACAAAATATCCATCTTTCAATGCGTTTTTTTCAGTTTTACGATCAGATTTTGGTATAAATAGAAAAACGCTTTAAATGTAACTAAGTATTTATTCAAAATCATATATAACTTCATTAACTATAATTAAATATATACTTTACCACTGTAAAAGGTAAATCAAATATATATAAATAAATTCATCCAATCTGGGATTTTTGTGAGTCATAGGCAGGCAAGCGCCTTTATTTATCAATATGTACTTCTTTTAGATGTCGTCAGGAAGGCCAATTAAATGTGTGGTAGTGGGTGATGGTACGGTTGGAAAGACGTGCATGTTAATATCTTATACTACCGACAGTTTTCCTGGAGAATATGTGCCTACAGTGTGAGTATAAAATCAGATTGGAATTTCTTATAAAAACTATAGCAATAAATATCCACCTACGCTATAGTAATTTATTAAGACTTTCTGTGGTTGTATAAATTATTTTTGAATTCCTGTATTTTTGTGTACTTAAAGGATTTTATAATCATTATATATTTGAGTAACTTTTATTATTTTGGGATATTTTTTATTAATTTATAAAGAATAAATTTGTTTACCTAATTGTAATTGAATAGGTTTGATAATTATTCTGCACCAATGGTTGTGGATGGAGTGGCAGTATCATTAGGACTCTGGGATACTGCTGGCCAAGAAGATTATGATAGACTGAGACCTTTAAGTTACCCACAAACTGATGTCTTCCTTATATGTTTTAGTGTAACAAGGTAAGAAATATTAGGAAATTTTTATTACTTTGAAACCACTTTTGGCATTAAAAGATTTTATTTTCAGCCCTTCATCATATGAAAATGTAACATCGAAGTGGTATCCTGAAATAAAACATCACTGCCCTGATGCACCTATTATCCTTGTTGGTAAGTATATTCTTTAACATCATTATTATCTATATATAATTATTACCTTCTAGGAAAGTCACATCATGGAGACCAGTCATGCTGAACCTCAGGTAGGCTGTAGTTACAAGCAAAGCTATTTTGCATAATAAATAAATAAATATATATATATAATTATCTGGTTGTGCTCATGTAATTACTATTAGAATTTGCCTGACTAGTGTGATTTATGATTATATATAATAATAATCATAGATCAAAAACTTTATATAGAAAAAAATATATATAAAAAATGTATGACTTAAGTGTTTATTGAAAATACACTACTTTAACTATATACTTACATTTTCAATAAGTGTATGTATTAGGTATATTTTTTAGATTTTATGTGTAATTTCTATCAATTTGTTTCAGGTACAAAAATTGATTTAAGAGATGATCGTGAGACACTTAGTCTATTGTCAGAACAGGGCATGTCTCCTCTCAAAAGGGAACAGGGTCAGAAACTGGCAAATAAAATAAGAGCTGTCAAGTATATGGAATGCTCGGCTTTAACACAGCGTGGGCTTAAACAGGTAGGCATTTGAATATTAATATAATAGCAACTTAATATATTAATTAATTTCTTAACAATTTCAACTAGAGGAATATTTTGGTTGCGCAAACTAGCAATTCGAGAAGCTTTTAACCAAATTAGGCATTTTACAGATATTGTAAAAATATTTACAAGCAAATAATAATTTAAAAAAATAATATATCATAAATTTCACCAGTATTTTCAACATATAAGTTATATGTCGAAAATTAAGTTTCATATATATTTCATTCTGTAATTAGTTTTGGCGTGATATTTTGTGAAACAATTGCCGAGATGTATCTCAGGTTTATCTGGACACGTATCATGGAAATAGGAAAATTCCTGCCTACCTCCAGGCGTGTTAAGGCCAGAGCAAACTTTTCAAGCACTTTTTCTCCCCTACAGTATTATAAGAAACTTCCCATTTAATTACACTGCATCAGACAGTGACGTAGACACTTGGTCTAGGTGCTGGGATATGTTGGACAGCAGGTGGCACTTCGGCCCGCATTTCAGCGGGCTGTCCGTGCACCTACTGAAGACGGCAAACGCCCTTTCTGGGCTGATGCCCAACCTGGGGGGGCCCAGCGCTAGATGCCGGCGATTATATGCCGGCATCTTGAAGAGCATGGCTCTTTACGGGGCACCCATCTGGGCGGACTCCCTTCGGAGAAGGGAGAACACAACCGCTCTTCGAGCGCCTCAGGGAGCCATTGCAAAAAGGGTGGCGAGAGCCTACCGCACGGTAGGTTTCGCAGCGGCATGCGCTCTGGCCGGCACATCGCCTTGGGAACTCGAGGCGTGGGTGCTCGCCAAAGTGTACGAGTGGACGGGGGAAAAGCGGGTGCGTGAAGAGCACCCGGCCCCACAAGAGAAGGCGGCAGTGTGGCGTGAGGCGAAGGAGGCCATCCTTCGTCACTGGACGGAGGACCTTGCCTCCGCCCCCTTCGGTCGTCGCACGTGGGATGCCCTCGGGCCTGTCCTGAAGGACTGGCTCCAGAGGCCGCGGGGTTTCCTCTCCTTCCGCTTGGTGCAGGTAATGGCTGCTTCGGCTCGTACCTGCACCGATCGGGCGGGAGAAGAGTCCGACGTGCTGCCACTGCGGCGCGCCAGACGACACGGCACAGCACACTCTTGAAGTGTGCTCTGCATAGTCCGATTTCCGCCGCAATATGGCTGCGGAAATCGGACCCGACCTCTCGCTCCCCGGTGTCGTCAAAGCCATGTTGGGGAGCGAAAAAGCTTGGGTAGCGGTCGCCTCCTTCTGCGAAGAGATAATGCAGCAGAAGGAGGCGGCGGAGCGTGTGAGAGAAGAGGACCCTCTCGCACCTCCGCACAGAAGACGACGGATGCGCAGGAGAATGCGAGTTGCCTCTCCTGTGGAGCGGTGAGCAGCGGACGCAGGCGCCGGGGCGCCTGCGTCCGCTACAAATACTCACCTAAAGAGAGGTGAGGAAGCGGTCGCTCACTATGACCGCTTCCTGGCATGAGCGGCCTGCAATCTTGCGGGAATCGCCGGAGGGGTCCTGGTCGTAAAGGCTATGCCGGTCTCCCAGAACCCTTCCCTAACGGCGAAGCCGGGAATGTCCCCGGGGTTTTAATGGGTATACCGGTCCCTTCTAGACCGGGAGTCCCACTCTACACCTTTGGGTGTGGTTAACACCTTGGCGGTGGTGTGCGTAACGCATTTCCCCGGGCAAAAAAAAAAAAAAAAAAAAGGTGCTGGAATATGATCCTATCAATTTGTCGACAAGTGTTTTCAGATATCGCAAATGACTCAGTGGTTTTTCAAAATTTTGGCTTTTTTATTTCCTTGGGCAATTACTTTCTGTCTTTAAAATTGTTCCGCTAAGATTGCATATTATTTTTGCTAGTTCTTGAGTTAAGGAGCAACTGGTATTGTCGCGGTCCATTTACATATGGTGCCTCTGAGCTCTAGGGAATCTCCAACAACAAGTGGTACCGGCGTAACAGAATTCATGACGACAACAAAAGCTCTGTGGTGAATGATCCATAGTATGGCAAAATGCAGCAAATGTGACCAGTCTTTGAGTCCTCTAGAGAATACACATCAATGCCGCTCTTTGTCGGTATCTTCGGATTGTATGTTACGAACGAAATTCAACCCTTTTTAATTTTATAATGACTCGTCCACAAATTTATGCTCTCGCTGGATAAAATAATCCAAAATCTTTGAGTTAACATAGTTTAACAAGCAGCTTACGCGTTGTAGCCGATTAGTGTTACATGTTGGAATAGTTTCCAGATTCCAAAATATTTGACTAAATCTGACTTAAAAATACATCCGCAAAGAAAGGAAAAAAGCTGACGACGTTCCTTATCCAATATTCTTGAAAATTATCCTATACTTTACTACAGCAAGAAATGCTCAGAAACCTTCGTTGGAAATGTCAGCTTTTCAATATCAAATTTGCAGACGGCGTCTTCTCTTAAAATTTTCTCTTGGCATATTTATTGGTTTTACATATAATTTTTATCACAAGGTCATTATCGAAAAACAGTGTAATAAAATCTATTGGTTGTTTTACGTCAGAAATTTGTTTTGGCCAGGTATAAACAGTATGTTTGGCGCCACTTCGTCGTAGCCTCCTCAAAGTTCCCATGTTGCTTACATCTTCCTTATCTTCACTTTCACATTCTCTGTCAACATCACTCTTTATTTCACTGTCGGTCTCTATAAGTCTTATTTTTCGCCGTCTCTACTACATTCGATCGTTTCGTAATCAAAATCGAATTCATCTAAACTCTTGCTGATCTGGTCTTACTCCATATTGAGGCTCAAACCCTTTTACTAAGCTATGCTATAGAATGCTATGCTAATACTAAGAGAACTGCTCTAAGATTTACCTACAATGTCGAGACTAGCCGGGTGCCACTTTGGCGCCACTAGAATTTACACTTTCAATGGACCGGAGGATGTATTGGCTATGGTCCAGTGCAAAGGAAAATTTACGAAAATATGATATACAAGAAAAAAAATAGATTTACATAACTAAATGCTGGTTAATGATGAAAACTATGATATTATTACTAACACCATAGCCAGATAAATTTGATTCAATATCAACTCTCAATCAAATACATAACTTTTTTTTTATTTGTATAAAGTTTATGGCTACAATGTGCAGGCATTACTGAACTAACATTTTACTAATACTATGTAATAATTATTTTTTTAATACAAATTTTACCGAAATTGGTTAGGCATTTTTAATTATAATATAGCAACAATAAAGAAAAAATTAAATTTAAAAAATGGAATCTTTTGTGTTTTTAGTATTTTTACAACGATAACAAATTTATATACAGAATTTAAAGATTTATATAGATTATAAATATAAATATATTGTTATGTAATATTCTTAAATGTGACTATATAATCTGAATTTCAGGTATTTGACGAAGCAGTTCGTGCGGTATTACGACCGGAACCTCAGAAGAGACACCAAAGGAAGTGTTTAATAATGTAAATATGGCACACGATGACAATACGTCACATATTATGCAGGAATCTCAAAGCAACAGTAATAATATGTTTCAAACCAGAATCAAATTCAGTAATAGACAAGATATTCTTTATTATTTATTATATATGTGCCATATATCAGAACAAAATATTTTTTTAACATCACAATATCATGGACAATTTTTTTTCTCATTATAGCAAATGAAAATGCCAAAGATTTTTAAATAGATTTAAGTTGTAGTTCTTTACAAGGCATGGTGAGAAGCAGATTGTTACTGTGCTAGTTTGAGAAGTTATATTATTTTTTATAATGACCTCTTCAATTTTGAAGTATATTCTTATGCGAAATGAATTTGACTGATGGTTAGTTAACAAAGCTATGTACAACTCAGTTTGGAAGACTCGGTTGCAAGAAGTGTTATAATAATGTTTTCTAAGATTTTCATGAACACTACACATTTGAATAAAACTATTTTACGGATTAAACTCGTTTATTATATTTTTAATTATAATTCGACGTTTATTATAATTGAATGCTTAGCAAGAAGCGTCTTCGCAGACGAAATGTGGGAGTAACAGATAAAAAATAAACAGTTAAATGCGTAAAATAGTTTTTATTTAAAAGTGTTATTGTTAGGTATTTATATAACCATCGGCATTTGATAATAGATCTTCTTTATACAGTTTAGATTTTAAAGATTTAGGCACACGTTTTGTAGACCTAAGCTAGGAACTTTATATTAAAAAAATATAATTGTAATTCCTTAAATTTACCTTCTAAATATATCTTTTCTAATGGAACAGACAAATAAATTGATATTACTATATATAATTATCAGACTGCACTCACGTTATTTTGATCGGAATTTACCCGACTAATTTTCAGATCAGAGCCATTATTCACGAGCTAGGAAGATGGCGAAATCGCGGTGAATAGTTGAAAAAAAATTAAAAAAAAAATCAATTCCTATAAAATTAACGTGATTACAACCGGATAAATATATATAATATTAATCATGGATCACGAATCTTAATACAAAACTGATATTATTTTATAACTATGATTTAAATTAGTCACTATATTTATATTTTACTTAAACCAAGGATACTCAGATGAGGAAACTTTGACTTTATATTATATTGTATTTTCTTGGTAATCTCTATTTTTTGGATTTATTTAGTAATTGGGAAAGGGCGTGTGATTAATAAAACGTGTTTTATAGTCGTTTTTAGGTCAAATATTTTTGTATGTGAAAATAGCTTAAGATGACAAAGCATTTAGTGTGATTATAACGCATCGATATTACTCGAATATTTTATAGACTGCTTTCAGTTACAGGAGATGCTTGGAGTGAATGTGTATATAAACTTTAATTATTTATGTAATAAGAACAAATGCGCAATTTACAAATGAAATCTTATTGTAATATGTACTGCACTTTATAAATTATTGAATTATAATTGCATTTTTATTTAAAAATCTCGTTAATTGAAATAAAACAATAATTAATTTTTTTTATTTACATCAATTTATTTTATGTAATACATTCCATTTAAACATTATAGTCATATACACATGGATTGAAGATAGTTTTTTAAACGTTGAAACATATTGTTTTGCTTTAAGTGCCATTTGTTATACTAACATTAATTTCAAGTAACCATATATGCCGATCTTAATTCTAACATTAAGATAAACATTTATAAGGAAAATATATTTATTATTCAGGACTCTTATTTGCTATGACCAGACGGAAACGTAACTTACTGTGTTACGAAAAATTCGTGGAATCGTATTCTATATGGCCTATGTCCATTTTGAATCAAGTCATACGTTATATGCAATTAAAAACTGTCCATTAACAACCGAACGTCTTGCAAACAGAATACGATTCTTCAGTTCCATGCCATACTACGTTTATGAATAGCCTTTAAGTCTATAACGCGTTGTGACGACTTGATATTTCCCATAAATCTCGTACGTCATAGCGAATAAGGCCCCAAGTCTGTAGCAATAATGTCTAGTAATATGTATTATTGCACAAAAAGCAAATTAACAAACTTTTTTTTAATGCATTGGACATTATAAAATATCTTCCTTAAGAACAAATTTAAAGGAACAAGAAAACATTAAAAGCAACAAATCTTTGGAAATTAATCAATAAAAACTACATTCCACTTAAGTTTTCTCAAACTAATAATTTTAATTGAGCTTTCAATCAAAATTATTTACAAATTGTTGAAACAAATACGATAATTAAAAAAATATATGATTTTTTGTTGCCGTCTACCGTCCCTGTATTATTTTCTTAGTGCAGAATGAATTTCTCATACATATGACACATAGATGTGTCTCATTCCTTAAATTAACTGGACAATTCTCATTATATGTAAAACACTGACATCATACCAATCACATTCCATTATAACCTTTATTAGGCAACTGTATTGAACAAAATGACTAGTCTTCATACATTTCAATAGTTTTTGTGTTTACAAAATATTACATAAAAAAACTTACGCCTATAACATGTTAAAATGACTGGAATATCAAAAGCAAAAATATAAACAGAACCACCAATAAATGCAACACTTAGGACACAGCTATATTTTGAGTAAACCTTATTGGGTATGTATAATTAAATCCACTAACACTTAGAAAATGTCCTAAAGCATAGTATACACATAGGTACCTCAGACAACTAAAATTTAATTCTAACATACATTAAACAAACTAAGAATATAAAAGATGTATAAGAAAACATACAACATGTTTCATTCATTCATTCATTTCATTTGGATGTTAAAATAATATTAGGATCTATGCTGTCAAAGCCATTAGGGCTAACAGCAATAGACATCTACAAGGTATGTCACAAAAAAAATTACAATAGTAATACTAGGGATGTCCAATACTGCTAATACAATGAGATCTTTATGACAACATTGGATCTATACATTATAACTCGCATATACATCAATAACGCATATATAAGCGATATATATATATATATATATAAATAATATTTTACTAACAAAATGCTATGCCTTACCAAAAGGTATATAGATAAAGAATAGCTGATACAAAGATATAAAATTGTCATGAAAGTTTTTAAACAACAAACAATCTATAAATTGTTTATAAAAGCATTGAATAAGTATTATAAACCAAGCTTATGATAGACATACGAAAATATAATTAGAGTAATATGTAGTCATATATTTCAACAGTAATTTGGCCTCCACAAATTTCAAAGATCCAGCACAAGTTTAACACACAAGAATTTCTTTTTTAGAGGATTTTAGTTTGATAAACTAACCTACACATTATATACAGCAATTATTCCTAAAAATGTTAAGAATTACTATGAGGATCCAAAACAATTAAATTAATTTCAACTTGCTGCTTTTATTTTGCACAAGATTAATAAAATTTTATTTGAAATATTCTAAATGTGAACATGAAAACATTTCAGGAGATTAAGCAATAATAGTTTTCCTCTAATAACATGAATTTACCATACATTTAAAATGTTATATATTTTAAAGTCTGAATTAATATATCCCAACAATATTCTTTATAAGAATCACTTATAAACATCAGACATATTTTTTTTGGATCTATAGCATTCATAGCATAGTTTTAAATGTTATCACTTGACAGAGCAGAGTGATAATCAGTAACCTCATATCACATGGCTCTGTAAGGGCCTTGTGACTTGAGGTATTGGATCACCAAAGAAGGTCCTGAAGACACTACATCTGGTGGCAGGGAGGTCAAAGGACAATTTTCAATGCTCATAATTTGTAAGTTAACACAGAGCGCCAACTCAAATGGCAGATTGCACAAGTTAGGATTATCATTGAGATATAATGACTCTAGGTTCTCAAGAGTACCAATCTCCTCGGGAACATACTGCAAGTTATTTTCACCAACACTTAAATATGTCAGATTAATCAGATGGCCAATCGATCGGGGCAATGTTGTCAGTTGATTAGACTGTACAATAAGCCTCTTCAATTCCTGTAAAAATCCTATTTCATTTGGGAGGACTTCAATCTTGTTTTCTTCTAAATCTAATACCCTTAGTTTTCTCAAATTTCCAATACTCGGTGGGATTTTTTTGAGTAGATTATTAGATAGTGTCAACACTTCTAAGTTCACTAAACTCTGTATATCATCAGGAAGCTTTGTTAGTTGATTAGTACCTAAATTCAGTTCCACCATGTTAATCCAAGTTCCGATATCCATAGGTAGAGATGACAGTAAATTTTCTTTCATTATTAATTTAGTTAAATTCTTAGCTCTTGAAAATATTGCATATGGTATTTTATCAATTTGATTGTGTTCTAGATTTATTGAGGACACACTTGTGAACTGTGCTGGTCCACCACTGGGATAGCTCATAAATGAGTTCCGAGACAATGTCAGACTAGTTAATTCAGTAAGGCTGCAAAGGAGTCCATCTGGTAGTTGAGATATAGAATTCCCCTCTACATTAAATTCATCCATATGCTTGCAGTTGCTTAATGAAGCTGGTATGGCAATGAGTCTATTATAACGCAAACCTATACGGTTTAAAGCCTGAAGATTACCAATGGTCTCAGGGATGTCTAACAACTCATTGTGCTGTAGATCTAATGTCGATAAGTTTACACAATTTCCTATTTCTTGTGGTAGGTGCTCTAAATGGTTATGAGAAACATCAAAGGTTACCAAATTTACTAGTTTTCCAATTCCAGAAGATAGTTCTTTGATTTTGTTTTCTCTTAAACTCAACATAGTCAAGTTTGTTAGATTAGCAATACCATCACCAACCACTCTTATTCTGTTAAATCTTAAAAAAAGTGTAGTCAGTGATGTCAATTTGTAGACAACTTCAGGTATATCATTTAGTTTATTGTGTCTTAAGTCCAGTACTTTCAGTGATCTTAAATGAGCCAATGAGTCTGGCAAACTTGTAAGAGAGTTTTCATTGAGAGCTAGAGTTTGTAGATTGGTTAAGCATCCAAATTCTGCAGGAAGAGCTACTAATTTATTCCCATATAAATAAAACTCAACAAGATGTGTCAGGTCTCTAACATTAGGAGGCAAGGAAGTAATTGAAGATTTGCTAAGATCGAGTCTTTTCACGCCTTCGTCTCTACATCTTATAAATTCTCTTACAACATCTAGATCAGCTTGAATGGGTTTGTTTTTCCGAGCTGTAGGCTTGGGTTTGTTAGATTCAGGATGTTTCACAGTTACTACTTTCGGCCGCGCTCCTTCCGAATTTGTTATGGTAGCGGCTGGCAATTTCTTTTCCCTCATGCTGTGAAATTTTTCTCTAGGGCTTACCGTTCCAATTGTATCCAAAGCTTCGGAATTTTCCCTCGAAGAATTATCAAGATTCATACCGCGACTTTCAATTAATCTTAATAAAATAAAAACTTCAGCTTAGAATAATAATTTAAGTGATATCATTCCCAATTTTTTTTAACACATCACCATGAAAAACCAATCAATATCTATTTTCAGAACAAGGATCCTTAAAAACCAAGAATTGCTTTATAACAAAGAAAACCTAAATTCGACCATTTTAATGATCCACTCACAGCAATAATATTTATAATATTGCACTCACGGTTTTTTATTGATAATTTATTATAATTTTCTTATATTATAATAAATTAATTTGCAGAAATTCCTGCAACTGCGAGGACAACGCATTTAATGATTTTATTTTCGAAGATAAGAAATTATAACAGATAATAAATTATTTTAAATGAAGATATTTTTATAGATGGTAACGTTAACTTTGCCTGTTTAAGGACACGTAAGAAACGGATTTCAACAATTTAAACTTTGTATAGTCAATAAAATTGGAATTATAAACTCAAATTTAATAACATATCTAAAATGCATTCTGTATTGTAATTCTTGTGTATGATATTTTTAAAATTAATTAATTTTTCATTGAAACATTTATAGAAATCAGTATATTTTAGTATAACAGTATTTCATTTATTCATAACAAACAAGATACTGTATACATTTATTAGAAAGATAATAATTGTCGCCCATGGCCTGACAAAGACAATTAATTCTGTTCTTGTTGATGTTTTTTTTATGATATAAATAATAATATTCATACTTGAGTTTAACTTAAATAACATGTTGAAAAAAAAAATCAATTTTCATGTAAACTTTTTTTACCCATTACATCGTTAAATTATCATTTATCTATCTTATTTTAGGTAGTTATATTGGGTTATGCATAAAAAATTAAACTTTTAAAATTGGTTCTCATTTATTACTCTGTGGTTAAGTTTTCAAAATTACATTTGACATATTACTTAATATTAATTTTTCCTAAAACTTATAAACGCCAAACTCAACAATTCTGTCACAGCTAAGTGAATACGATACAGCCCGGGATTCTATCGTTATAAGTAAATAATTTCATTTCAAGATGGATAAAAGTAAAGAAAAAGAAGAGCAGAGTATCATGGATAAATCCATGAGATCTGTTTTCGGTAAGTAGCACAAATATTAAATGGCTGCTTAATTCAATGGATTCAAAATTAGGAAGTAAGATGCAAAGTTTTGAAATATATGTATTTATCTTGATTTCAGTTGGAAATATACCTTATGAAGCCACAGAAGAAAAGTTGAAGGATATTTTCAGTGAAGTAGGCCCTGTGTTGTCATTTAAACTAGTATTTGATAGAGAAACTGGTAAACCAAAAGGTTATGGTTTCTGTGAATATAAAGACCAAGAAACAGCTCTTAGTGCTATGAGAAATCTAAATGGATATGAGATTGGTGGTCGTTCCTTGAGAGTTGATAATGCTTGTACTGAGAAGTCCAGAATGGAAATGCAGGCTCTGATGCAAGGTCCACAGGTAACACAAACCATATTAGCTATTAAATAATAAACAGTATTAATAAACAGATTTTATACATATTTTTTATATTAAAGGTAGAGAATCCATATGGTGACCCTATTGAACCAGAAAAAGCCCCAGAAGCTATCAGTAAAGCTGTTGCTACTCTTCCACCTGAGCAAATGTTTGAGCTCATGAAGCAGATGAAATTGTGTATTCAGGTAATATCAATCCCAACTAAGTTAAAAAAACTTAACTTCAATACTAATTATGAAACATTTTTGATATCTTTTATATCTTTTTTTTTTTTTTTAGAACAATCCAACTGAAGCAAGAAACATGTTGCTCCAAAATCCTCAACTTGCATATGCACTGTTACAAGCACAAGTAATAATGAGGATTGTAGATCCTGTTACTGCTGTTGTAAGTATAACAACAAAATTTATTAGTATAAACACTTTAATAAAATGAAATAATCATTATTATTAAGTATAATGTCTTCTAAGGTTTACATGAGTATGTTTTATTCAAATGTGTTTTATTCAAATTACACATTTGAATAAAAGTTTTTTAAGGCATTATAGCATTGGAAACATTGGTTTGTCATTAAAAATGTAATAATAAATTGGAGTTATTGCTATAAATAAGTTTTATTGAAATATTATTAAGTAATTTGTTTTTAAAATCATTGCAATATTATTTTTAATGTTTACCCATAATTTAAAAAAAAAAACAGTCTTGTAGTAATTAAAAAAAAATAGCAAAAACAAGATATTTTGATTTGTCTACTTGTTGTCTTATATATAATATAAATACCAGAATAAAATGTTAATAATAAACTTATTTAACTCAAGTAACTGACTTTATCTTAGAGTATGTTACATCCAAGCAATGCAGTGCCACCTGTGCTGCAACCGGGTGAAAAACCACCTGCACCCAGTGTGTACATGAATAACCCACCACCAGGTAACGTATGAGTAAAATAACTTAATGGGTTTTTTAGAATGTTTATAATATTCTTGTATTATATCTCATTGTACTCAAAACTAAATACTTCAAAATTAGCTCCACTAGTTTTGTACCCATTTGCGGTCCTTATTCAAGAGCTTGGAGTAAGGCAGAATAGCACCATGAACTACACGCTGTTTCGGCGGAATAGCGCCATGCTCACAGGTCTTGAATAAGGACCCTAAATAATTTAATATGATACTAATCATGGAACACGAAACGTCGAATAAAAGAAAAAAATAGTGTATAGTATAAACAAGTAAAAATACATATAATAATATATGCTTTATTTAACATTATTACTTTATAATTTTCAGTTCAACAACCACCATTGCTAAGTAACCCACCTCCACCACAGAACCAATATGTCCGTAAGTATTTAATGTTAAGTTAATTATATATAATTATTATACATAAAATATTTTAATGTCTAATAAATTCAATTAACTTAGTAATATTTTATATTACTGTTCTACTATTTGATACACTAGGTAAAAACCTTAAATGTGTTTTTTATATGGATTATGTAATGTAATATAATAATATTACTTTAAATTTAAATGTGAATTTGAACGGTTCACATTCAAAAAATCAGTTCACGCCGCGATTCCGCCATACTCAGATCTAATGAAATAAACCCGAAATGGTTAAAAACTAGTTTAGCAAATTCCGATAATAAAAACGTGATTACAGCTGGATAATTATAACTATAGCTAGGTAACTATAGCTGGATATATTTGATACAAACAAATCAATCCTATAAATGAAGGCTACAAAATAAATTATATTTCATAACTCCTCAGCCCGTCCGCCCCCGCAACAGATGGACACAGACCTGCGCAACTCGCGCGCGCCGCTGCTGGACCAGGACATGCGCAGTCTGCACCACCCCGCGCCCGTCACGCACACACACACAGCGCAGGACAAGTATGGACACTACTTACACCATTTATATATGTGTGCTGAAGTTATCTAAAGTTACTTTGAATACTACTAACACTTAATAAATATTAGTGCAGAGATATATATGAAGAATTTATCTGTTTTGTATGGAGCTTTTATGATTAGTTTGAATTAATTTTTATAAAATTTCAATTCACTATACATAAAAAATGGTACATTGATATTATTATTGATAAATAATATACAAGGAATATTGGTACTAATATTTACTGGCTACTAATTTATTGGTTTTATTCTATTAAGACCAACTCCGGATGTTACTGAAATGTAAGTTACAAATCTGTATCTGTAACTTTCACATTTTAATACATTATCTAAAGATCGTATACTTTTCTATTTTTGGTGTAATAGTAGAGCTCTCAGGAAGTTTTGTGAAATAACAAGTTTTAGACTTATATTTTTCCTATTAATTTTTTTTTCAAGAACCTTCCTTAAATTTACCAGTATGATGTCTCAAAAGTCCTTTGATTTGATGCGAGTTTATTTTTAATTAGTGGAAATCGTAAAATGAATTATTATAACTCACCAGTTATTAAAACTTTTTTCCAAAACTTTCTGATTGACTTACATATTATTATTTAGGACGTTTATGAAATATGCACTATATTATTCAGCATGTAATCACTTTATTTTATAATTGTTTATATTGTTTTTTTTTTTTTCATTAAAGATATTTGTGACCTGCTAAGTACATATATTTCATATATCAATATTGTAATGCCACTAGCTGTTTTATACTAAATATAGTAATTGTGTGTCAGTTCGTTCCCTCGCGACCCTCGTCTCGCCGGTGCGCCGTTCAGTTCTGACCCGCGCGTGCGCTCAGACCCGCGCACACAGACCAAGATGCCGCGTGAGTGTTGACACAAAAAAAAATGTTTCATTTATATTAGATATAATAGTAATATGTATCTATTATGTATAAATATTATTTGATTTCTATTATATATAATAGAAGTATAGTACAGAGTGCCACTAGGCAATTAGTTCGAACTTTGTTAATAAAATAATAAGGGGTAAAGAAAAAATAAATAATTACCGGCTGTACTCACGTAAATACTAGAAGCGTCACAAGACGAAATCGCCATTCGGCTATCTCCTGAAACTAGTCACACAAATTCCGATAGTATATACGTGAGTACAACCGGATAATTATATGTGTAGTAGTAATCACGAAACTTTAAATACAAATATGTACTAAATGTTATTATTTTTTTTAATGTTAAAAGATGTTACTCAAAATCAGTAATAATAAGTTTTCAATGTAACATTATAGTCTTTATTGATTAATATGTCAATTGAAATTCTTTAAATGAATATTTTATTCATTTATTTTTAGAGCAAATGCCTCCTGGTATGCCAAGTATGGCACAAGCGAGGACTATTCAAGGTATACCATCTGGTGCATCTGATCAAGAAAAGGTAATTGACAATCGTAAAATTCGCCATTTAATATTGACACTTTATTTTTTTTTTATATAAAATTTTGTTTGCAGGCTGCCTTGATTATGCAAGTGTTGCAGTTGTCAGATGAACAAATTGCACTGCTGCCTCCAGAACAACGAGCCAGTATTTTAATGCTCAAAGAACAAATTGCTAAAAGTACGCAGCAACGTTGATATGATAAATGAATTTTGTTATTAACACTTTTATACAATTAAAAAGTTGCCTGTGAGAATATGCAATAAAAAATATTAAACCTCATAGATTTTTACATTTTTCCTCTTTCTGTATAAAAAAGTTGCAATAGATTAGTTTGACATATATGAAACAGTGGTGACCTAAGTCATTGTTACAAAAGCATTAAAATAATTTATTGTCTGCATATGGCAACACATTTGAAGTTTTAACTCTACAGTTGGCTCAAAAAGTCTCGATACCAGAGCTGCAAAATACATGATTAAAAAAAATACAGAAGTTCAAGTTCTTGACTTGATGTCAGTGAACAGCTGACAGTCGTTCTCCAATTGCGCCGCAATTCATCATTACATTGTTGTTTTCTCATGTGAGCGATTGGCGCGCATTTGCATTTCTATTTTAGCGGCATTGGCACGCTTTGTGATTAATAAGCCAAAACTATTTTTGCTATTTTCCTTATTTGTTAATGCTATTTTCCTTTGATATATAGGGGTAAGTACCCGTGTATGTTTTTATATTAGTGTTTTTGCTTTTATTATAAAAAACTACAACAAATTTTAAATATAAATATAGTACTAATTGGTCTGTTTTTATTATACATATTATTTTATAAACTTTTGAAAAGTCCAATAATTAGTTAATTGTAAATATTTAAAAAATATATATATTTTTCTATTACTTATTTATTTAATTAAAACCATAAGATTATTGATAAACCACTGAGTGTTCAATATTATATTAGGGCATTGAATAATTAAATAATAGTTAATCTTAGTTACAAAAGTAGTTAATTATCTGATATTAAAGTTACTTATGTATCTTAACTGGATCCTGTATATTTTACAATAAGATAGTTAATTTTATCAATAATATATTACTATTGATAAAATTATCGTTTCATTGTGTTGCTTTTTTTTTTTTCATTTAAACAATTATTAATTAGTGGACACTGTTGCGATATCTACCAGGTAATACGGAAAAGTAGGGAGATATTTCGCTTAAAATTCATTTACACAAACAAAGGTTTTACATTATACTTTGTAAAACAAAGGAAATGTATATTACTGTTTATTAACTATTTTATTGATTGGTAATAAAATATTTCAAAACGTTTCTTTCTAATTATTATTTTTTGTCTTTTTCATTATAATTACAGTACAGAAATTTTAATTCGAAGTTTTTGTTTCATTTGGTTATTCCAAATTGAAATTATTCATTTTTTAATCGTTTATTTCCCGAAATAAAAACCTTTTTTGTCTGTGTTTCTTTTATTTTAAATCTTGTGTTATCGAAATCAAAACGTTTAAAATATTGTATAATTAAACCAAATATTTTTTTTCTTGACTGTTTCTATTGTATCCCTATTTGGTTCTAAATATTTTTTTTTACGTTGGCAGAACCATTATGGATATCCTAACTAAATAATGAGTTTCATTGAATGTATGTAAAATTTCATAGATCGCTAATCATGTGGAAAACGCTGTTATATCTAAGTATCTTCATCATTTATGGTAGCTGTAAATATAACAGCCATAAGAATAAGGACTGGAGAGACAATGAAATATCACACCGGAAGCTATATGTGCCAGATCCACCAGATCACAATAAATTGGTTGCTATGGCCAGATATGTTCTCCACAATTGCAGTAAGTACACTTTGATAATATATATTACGAAATATATATTTGTTATAAGTAATAGTTACTTGAAAATTAAGAGCAGGGATAGCGAACTAATGGCACGCGTGCCACAAGTCGCACGTTTGTAATTTTTAGGGCACTCACAAAACATTTTGCTTATAAGTTATCTTTTTTGATAGAAATAAATTGAAAAGTATTAATAACTTAATTCATAGTTTATGGTATAAATTTGTGTTACTGAATACGTATTTTAGAGTGTTAACTAGAACCGTCAAATTATACATTTTTTTTATTAAAATACAGCATAATTATCTCGAGGTACATAAAGATGCGCTTTAGATAAAATTTAACGTATAATTTCACCACGCTAACATTTCAAATGAATTTTTATTGTGGCACGTTACCTATTTAAAAAGATTTTTTTTGTACTTTATCGCACGGACATCAAAAAAGGTTCACCATTCCTACTTTAGAGCATGTATAACTGTAATGATAAAGCTATTACTCAAGGTTTTCTTTATATTTATACAATATGCAATGTATCGTGATAAATATATAGCTTGTATAAATATTATGTATTTATTCAGATTTTTTTTGTTGGAATTCACACATATGTATTATAAATTACTACCCGGTTGTGCAAACATTTATTTTATCAGAAGTTGCTTTTTTTAAACGCATCTAGGGATCTTATTCATGACCTCGCAGTATGAAGTTAATTTAAAAATAAAGTACAGCCGGATAGGTATAAAAACAATCACAGATCACGAAAATTACTCTAGTGAAAAATATTATTGCATTACAATCGCTAGTGCTATCTTTTGTTGATTCATAAGTATGAATCATATATAATATTTTTCCTAACAGTTAGTAAAATATTTATATTATATGCAAAAATTATAAATATTAATGAAATTTATAATTTCTATGAAATACTAAGAAGCCTATTTTAAGAAACTAATACTGCTAAAATAATATAGGATCGATGTTTTATTATTGTTGTATTGATATTACTTTTCTACTAAAAACGAATAAGTTTTCCTTTTTTACTCGTAGTTATACTAGTTGTACTTGACAGTGTACAGACCTTCCAATACCCTTATAAGTGCAAAGAAGCGATGTCGCGCTCTCGTTAGTTGTGAAAAATGTCAGCGTCGCGGTAGCGCTCCTTTTCACAGTTATTCTGTAATTTTCTTGTCAATAAATATGTAGAATTCTCTAATTTTCTTGTCAATAAATATGTAGAATTCAATTTCTTTGTTTTTTTTTAACATAGTATATAATCTTCTGGAGATAATGTTGAAAAATTATGGATATTGTAACGGAAATGGTTAATATTTCTCTTGTTTATATAAATGATGTATAAAAATGTACTTCTTTACTGACATTTTTAGCATATATTAGTAAAATATGTATGGCACTAAAAGGGTTAAAAATAATAAGGAAGTGAACAGTCTATTATCTATATTTTTAAAAATATTTAAATTTATAACTTTTCTATAATTATGAATAATTTAAGCCTTCATATTTATAATTTTATACAGACTGGGCATCCATAGCCACTCTTTCAACTTTACCAGCTATTGAAGGGTTTCCGTTCTCAAATGTTAAATCAGTTGTGGATGGATCGTTAGCGAATTCGACTGGAATTCCGTACTTTTATATGTCGCCCTTGGACTTCACGGCTCGAGACTTATCGGTAAAATTATGCAGTATATATGCACAAGTCATTGTGTACAGAATTATCTCTGACATATTATGATATACTTATATATTTTATAGTTCTAAAATATAATATTATATTTATTTATGTTTTAAAAAATATATATTTTTCAAGGTTTAACTTTATTTTTGTAGAAAGATGTTCGTTCTACGGTATTAGTATCACTGGAAGAGACAAAATACTGTGAATTTAAAAAGTACGACCCGGAAGATCCGAGATGCACAAGGTTGATGCTGTCTGGATTAATGAAAAAGGTATATACACAAAATTTCTGAACGAAATTTATGGTACTCATTTCTTATAAATTCGTTAATCTGTTTATGAAATGGCAATTCATTTTAGTTTTAAAAATTAAAAATGTAACCAGCATTTATTAAACGTTTTAAGAACGTTTTAAAGTGACTACTATCTTACTTTATAAAAAAATATTTTTTTAATCAGTTTGAGCTTATCAAAAAAAACAGTGTTATTATTTGTTTTTATCAGGCTAATATTTATATTAAATTAATATTACGTTGAAGTTAGCACGTCTTTGTTATCAAAGAAATTAATTTATATTAAAAACAATATTATTATTATGTGAGAAACAAAGCATAGATAACGGATAACAATAGAATTTTCTTTGAATATTGTTATTGTTTTTATCTAGTACCTATTGATAACAATTATTAAATCAACTCTTGTGTTTATGATATTTCTACTGATGAAGTTAATATCAATCTAACCAAAATAGGTTTTTCAGCCGAAACAGAAGTCTAAATATAGTTCAAATTATATAAGTTCAGTATACTATGAATGTATAAAATATACTTTGTAAAATATACATTTATTTGCCTATACGGCTATCAGTAAAAGACCATTATTAAAATGTTACGTTTTTTATAAACATATATACAAAATAAAACAATATTTTCAAGAAAGTTATCTTTTTAGTAATGTTTTCAAAATAGCAGGCAAGCACGAGTTAGTCGCAAAGTTTACCGAACGAACTTCACGAATACACGAACACTCGCGTTTTAGCGGCGGAAATTTCTAGTTTTTTGCTTTATTGAAAATGACCGAAATCGAAATTTATTTAACTGAATTACCTTACATTTCGGCCATTTAGTACTTACTTTCCGTAAAATCAGTAATAGAATTTATATAATTAATCTGCGTATATATGTTTTTCAATGTTTTATTCATTAAGTGATATAAAACAGTCTTCAGAAATTATCAGTATATTTTATCATTCATATCTATGTAGATTTCACCTTTGAGGTGACACTTAGCAGCCATTACAATATCTAATTACTATTATCTAATTTACTAATTGGTCATATAGATTTTAATATGTGAAAAGACATAATGCACTAATTGTCATAGTTTTGAACTCAGTACTTACACTCACTGTTTGGGGTTAAGTAGTTCATTATAAATATACATTAAAAAGGTATAGTCCCCCATTTGATATATTAGATACTAAAATAGGGGTTATATCTAATTATTAATTAATATTTACTGTTGTAATAGAGATTATCGTATTAAGACCATTAATATTAATTAAAAAGATAATTTAGACACAACCGAGGCTTTAAATTAGAAACTGGGAATAAAATCAATAAAAAAAAAGTTGAAAAGAGGATTTTTTGTATCTAGTTGTAAAGTAACACTGACTAGCAATGTTTTTTTTATGTTCCATATTTGAAATATTTAAAAATACTGATTTATATTATGCCAGTAGTTGTATATTAAAATACTAGAAGAAAATAAATTTAGTTTTCTTTATAAAATGCAGGTGAAAGAAAATACAACAGAATACACATTTGCAAAAGCTGCATTGTTTGAGAGACATCCTGATATGGCATATTTCCCTGCTGGTATGTGTTTCTAAATTTTTTTAAATCTTTATATTTATTAATATATCAAATGTTCTTATTATGGATATATAAAAATAACCAATGATAACCTTGTTTCAGATCACGATTGGTTCATTGCAAAACTGAAGATAGCTCAGATAGCAATGGTAGATTGGTTTGGAGGAGCCAAATATATCCCAGTTAAAGATTACCTCGCTTATAACTACACTGGTACCGAAATGTTGCATCATAGGTTAATGACCTTTGATTTTTCATAAAGATAATAAATATTGAATAAGTGTTAATAAAAAATTGTTATGTGTATGATGTTTTTTAATAGTTTATCTTAATTATTTAAGAAAATGCTATCTCTTTCCTTTCAGTCTGTCTCTAGCAGTGGCATATGATGAGACTAACTGTTGTCAGAATTATATATATTTTTGTAGAACTGAGTGAAATAGAATCTACTTATTACTAAACAATATCATAAAAAAATACTTTATTTATTCATTTCTAATAATTATAAAACAACCAATAAATATAACCTACTAAAGATAATGTTACAATAAAAAAAGAATTAAACAGGAATGTTTACAATTCTTTTGCAAAATAAAAATAACTTTAACATTATATTGTGCATTTTTGAGCAACATATAACACCCATAAATCATATATGTATTAGTTATTACATATAAGTTATTATCTATTATTTAAAGTTATTTATTAGTTATTATTTAAAGCTCAAGAGAGGAAACTTACAATTTGGTTAATACATTTAATTACTAAAGCAGTTGAACATTTCCATTACAATGTACACAAGATGCTACTGAGGGTGTTACATTCCCACTATTGTTGTAAGCATGGTTTACTAATGCATTGACTGGCTCTTCATTGATTTTTTTTATTTCATATGGTTGGGCCATTACCTGAAAATATTGTAATAAAAATAACAATAATCTTTATATTCACTGAATAAGATTAGGTACAGATGTTAGAGTTTTAATATTTACTTATAAAGCATCCAAATTGAAAATAAAGCAATTTTTTTTTATTGTCAATGTTAGATGAAGTTATTAAGAAAATATTTTAAATAACTGTTATTAATTTTAAACATAATAAAAGATGAGCTGACTTGTCAGCTAGTTGCTTAGTCGGCCAAATCCATAGTTGGTCCATCTCTAATAATAATATAGTAGGAGAATTAAAATATAGGGACATAAGTGCAGTAAAAAAGTTAGTTATTTCAGTTCTTCATTATGAATAAAAAAAATTATAATAAATCTAAAAATATTAGTACATACTTGTTCAGCATATTTCTCTGCTTCAGTATCAGTTGATAACAAATCCAAATGATTAATCTCTGGTTTATCAAAAGAGCTGCTAACATTTTCAGATAGTTTCAAATTTGTTGATGCCAGATCTAGAACATTCCCTGAATGTGGCATGGTTGTGCTGAAGTTTAGGTTACCGATTGGTCTCTTCTTGTTTCCCATGTATTCTGAAATGGCTATATTTTCAAGCCAATTTTCATGCATGCTGTATAAATTTTTATATGTGCATATCATCATATCTCTGATCCTGCATCTCTCGTCTAGTAATTGTTTAATTGCTTGTTGTAGATTTACAGTTTTTTCATTTAATATTTTCTTGCACATTGCAAGTTCTTCAATCATTAAACTGTAATAAAATCAGTTTTAATTTATAGTATACTAGCTTTCGTTTGCAGCTATTGCTCACGTGGATTTCGGAAAGGCTTACAATATTTTTTTCAATTTTTTCAAGATATTTAAGCTCTTTACATAAAATAATAATGAATTATACAGCTAAATCTTCCTCAAGAACAACTCCATCTACTGGTGAAAAGTGGGAACCAAACAAAAATCAATTTGGTTGATTTGAACTAGTATACATACAGACAAACAGCTGGGGTCTTCTTACTACATTTTATAATATGTATTAAAAAACTTAATTTTGTAGTAGAAGTTTATAATAAAATTTATAATTTAAGTGTTTAAAAATATAGGATAATGTTACCTGCTCGCTAAGAATTTACTTCTCCATACTTCACATTGACCAGCAAGCCATTCAGTTTGTTCCTAGGAATAACAAAATACATATTTACATTAAAAGTCATTTTACTTGCAACAGGAAAATTATATGTTCTCACAGAAGCCACAGTTGTGATAGGCTTCAATAAATACATTCTATTTTATTGAAATAAAATTTAATATTATCTTGATTTATATTTTTTTACCAAGAAAAAAGAAAGAATTATAAATTAACATAATTCCAATTAAACACATATTGTAATGATTTATCATCAGTCCAGAAATAAGCATTGGTCACATTAATGTCATTTTATTATAACATATTATTACCTGATGAGTAGAGAGATGCTGTGCTGAGCTCAGCAAAGCATTTGCCAAGTGTTTCTTATCTTCATTTAGTGAATGAACTTTGAATTCTAAATCCTCACCCATAGAAGCCACTAGCATTGTTTTCAATTCTTTATTTACCTGTTTGTACATAATGTAATATTAAATTAAAAAGACATAAGGCAACAAATTTGAGTCATTATATGATGAGAGGTTATAAGATTATACAACATGTTATACCTGAGCTTGTTGTTTTAATTGATCCTTCAATGTTTCATTCTCTTTAGTTAAATCATCTATTTTCTTTTGCAATTCATTGTTAATGTTTGGTTTATCTGTTTCTAGTTCAGATTTGTCACTGCAAGATGTTAACTTACTTCTTGGCTTAAATTCATTTATATTAGTATTCATTTGCGACATTTGGCTTATTAATTTATTAATGTCCATATGATTTCTTGATTTCTTGCCGCCTTTAGAATTAAAGTTTGGTGTAATTGGCTTGACAGCACCTGGATATGGTTCGTACGGGACGAATTTAGGGTTCTTGGAATATATATGAGAAGTTTTTTTTTCTTGTGTAATAATTTTTTTGGGATATATTTGTACAAGTCGTCGAGACGGCGATGATTCCTTGCCACTTAATTCAACGGGAGATTTAATTTCAAGTGGTTGTTTCTTCTCATTAGTATAAACTGCAGATTCCATTCCATCACCTGCTGTTCTTATTTTGGTTGCAATTTCTGCAAAAAAATCTGTTATGGATATAAACAAGACATTATCTGATAACTATAAAAAAACAATTGTACTTACTGGTATTGAAAGATATTAAAGTGTCCATATTTTAATTAGGAATTTAGGAAGAGAAGGGAGAATTATAAGAATTCAAACAATTATATAAAATATAATATCTATATATATGATACACAGAGAGTACTATATAGTACTCTGTGTATCATACAAACAAATACAAAGTATCTAATAATCTATTACGTCCACATAAATTGTAATGTCATTTGTCACTAATGTCAAAATGGCAGATGACATTTTATGATATGATGATATTTTCTTTACATACATTAGGTACCAGATTCTAGGCCTTGACATTATAGACACATTTCTAAAAATCATATTAAAACACATTAAAATTATATTTTAGGACTATTATAAGGATATGAGCAATTATAGGGTATAGCAAGACATGGGCAGAAATATAAACAAATATTAAACTTAGTAATAAAAGGCTTTGCATTCAAAATTTTATTATAATAAATAAAAAAGGTGCTACATAAATAAAAAAACGTAGTTTAGGCATTTAAAGTTGATTCTAATTCGCCATTAGCTACCATTTCTTTAATTATATCTAAGCCACCAATTAGTTCCCCTTTCACATATACTTGGGGATATGTAGGCCAATCTGAGTACGTCTTCAATCCTTGACGCACTTCTTCATCAGTCAAGATATCAAATGTATCATACTGGGCACTGAAAATACAGTATTATATTTTAATACATCTATAGTAAATACATATGAGTAAATTACTTGTCTTACACTAAAACAATAGCTAATTATAATTATATCTCTCATATATACTTATATATACAAGAGAAATATTTATATTATAGATTTTATCTTATTGGCTAATGAATTTTAAAGTAAATTATATTAGGATATAACTAATTATATTAAATAAAATAACAACTTTACTAATAGTTAGTTTATAGTAATTTTACTTTAGTTTTATTGTAGTATATACAATAGTCTACTAAAAGATTTCCAAAGTTTTGTCCTCATAAGTATTATCATAATACTATTTTGCTATTATCATAAACAAGATATTTAGAGACATCTTTAAGTATTTTATTTGATTAAAATATAATGATCCAAAATATAATTCTCAATTTAATGACTAAAGAACAAAAACAAACCACAATAAAGTATTCAAGAAAACACAAAGAGAATTTAAAAATTTACACATATGTTATTTAATATTATATTGTGTAAAGAGTGATGATGTAATATTGGCTCAAACAATGTGGTAAAATATCACAAACATCAAACAAAATGAATGAAATAACTCCCATAATATGATATTGTTTTCATATTTAAGTGTGGGAAATTTGTTAAGTTACTTTAACTTGATAGGTCATATGCAGTAGAATTTCGATTATATGGCCCTATGTTATACAGATTTATCACTGTCTGGACTACTGATTCAAAATTAATAATTATAACATATTTAGTAGTATATGTACATATGTATGTAATTTCATGGTTAAAGTTGCATTATATTTATTATATTCTATTAAATTAAGAAAAAATGTCATTTTCTAATAATTTTGTAAAATATATTTGTTTTTCAGTAATAAGCTTTTTTTAACAATTACCTAACAATATGTAGTCTGCTGTAATATGTACAAAACCTATTTTTTGTATAACATTTGATTTGATTTTCTTTATATTTTAATAACAAACAAATATTTGTCTAGTTAATCTCTACCATATAAAGTAGGGACTAAATCTTTATAGATAAAAATATTGAAATGTATTTAAAGATACCTGTTTAAAGTAAAGAAACCCATCACAAAAGTAGAACCAAACTATATTGTTTTTATTAATGTATTGAATAACTTAACCTTGGTGTTTTTTCTCTACCTATACATATTTTTGAGCTCTTATCATTTAATAGTACAAATAAAATTTATTACAAGTTTTAAGCTCTGTTCTTACCTAATTCCATTAAGAATTTGGATAAGTGTTTTACTAAATCCACATCTAGGTGCATCTCTTGTTCCTTTCATGAATACCATCACATTGTGTTTATTAACAAGAGCTTTAAGCCGTTCTTCTAATGATTGTTGGGGAGCATTTATATCTCCACCGCTATGGGCCTTGACTTTGGAAGTGATTTGTGAAGCATCCGCCCCATCAACTCTGTCTATTTGTACACCATTCTTAAATAATATGACAGTTGGAACCGAGTCCACCTGAAACCATTATTTAAATTTTTTGAAAGCAACTAGATTTAATTATATTATTTATAAACTATAAAACTAAATAATACCTTATATTTCAAAGAGATTTCAGATAAGTTTTCAGCGTCACATATTGCAAATTTTGTACCATTATTTTGGATTTCTGAAAGTTTCAACAATTCTTTGAGAACTTCTGTGACAGGACCACACTGGTCAGCCCATTCCGCACAGAAATGAATAACTGTCAATGATGGAGACCTAATGGGGGTTTTAAGGATTCATATTAAAAGTACAATCGGTATAAACGACACATTGAATTATTGATAGTAATATTTTATATTATATTATATATATTATTTATAAATAAATTAAGAATACTATTTTAATTTTAAAATATAATAAATACTTATCTGGAGTTGCCTACTGATGATACAAATGTTTTGAGGTTAAATTCAGATTGCTTTATTATAATTGCCCTTCATCTAATTCATGTCAAAAAAACAAAAAGTTCGAATAAAATAAATTATACATACCTTACGAAACATTCGAAGTTGTCTACAGTATCAATATTGGCTAGCGTCATTTCTAGGTTAGCAAGTTGTGTAATTCAGGATACTGAATGAAATTTTTTTAGAACTTAAATTATATTATGAAGTTAATTGTAAATAAAATGTTTGCACATCTGTTTCTAAATTTAGCCTAGTTTTCAATACAACATTATATTTTGCAATTATCAGCAATCATTAACCCTAAAAATCAGATATGACACTTATCTTTATAGTAAATACTCTGTGGCATTTGCATTGTTCACTTATCAGATAAAATAGCCAGATTTAAAATCACGTACGCAAGATGTGCTAAAGTTTGCGAAAGATTTTTTATTATTGACCTTTTACTTATTATAAAAAGTTATAAACAATAAATTATTTAATAATTTGAATATCCTTATAAATCTTAAGACAAAAATATTACGTATTTCAAAGTTTAAAATCTGAATAAAAAATTAAATATAAAATTATCCGAGAAACTCACAATTTTACTAGTACTTTATTCCAATTGGTAAAATATTTATTAATTTATTTATGTATGTACTAGATTAAATAAAAAAAAATTACATAACAAAAAGAAACAACACTACTTCGGATGAGTTTTTCTCTAAGGGAAAATCTTTAACAGCTACCAAAGTGGTGATATAAATGATTTTAAACTCTCCCTCTTATCTGTTCTTTAATTCTATTTTTCTTTTTGAAAGAACAGTGGCGCCATCATTTTAGCATTTTTGATAGTCAATTTTTTACTCTACTCTACTTACTTTTTGAATGACAGCTGTCTCAAGAAATTTCTAATCTTTTAACATCGGAATAGAGAGGTTATAATTTTTATTATGCACTTTAATTAAAATACGTATTATAAAGTATCTTAAATTGAAATTGTTGTATCAATACACTATTTTCTTAAAATGGCTACTATATCCTCGGCTCCAGCGCCTGGCATGCAACAAATAGATTTATCGAAGTTAAATATTAATCAGTTGGCGAAACTGAAACAACAATTGGATCAAGTGAGAATTAAAATTTATTAATCTTAAATTAAAATATATTTTTTTCAGGTGTTTTTAACGTGATATAAATTAAATATTTTCTGATTTTTCGATTTGCAGGAGCTTAATGTATTTCAAGATTCTTTACAAACTCTTAAAATAGCACAACAGAAATTTGTTGAATCTGGGGAAAGCGTTGAGAAAATTACGCCGGCTTCAAAAGGCAAGACAATTCTTGTACCTCTTACGGGTTCAATGTATGTACCTGGAACCATAGTGGATACAGACAATGTTATAATTGATATTGGTACTGGATATTATGCACAAAAAGTAAGTCCACAGATTATAAAATAAAAAAAAAGTATGCCTTGTCAAAGGGTTAATTAATTTAATTCCCTAAATCTTTGTATAGTAAAACAAAGCAAAATTAGCATCTAAACATTGACATAATCTTTTGTCTTTTTGTTTCATTGATATTTGATGACCGATTAGTTTAGTAGGTAATAAGCCCTGCCTGCTGATCCAAAGGATCAATTCTCACATAAGACAGATGTACTTGTGATCCACAGATTACTGTTTTGAGTTTGGGGGTTCTTTGTTCCGTAACTTCTGTTTGTAAATCCTCTCACAACACAGATTATTCAAATGCTTGAGATATTTAAAAAAAAACATATATTTTGCCCATTAACTTAAGTAACATTCCTTTCTCACACAATTTTGAAGGATATAGATGGAGCAAAAGATTACTTCAAAAGAAAAGTACAATTTGTAACAGAACAAATGGAAAAAATTCAATCCATGGGCATCGGAAAGTCCAAAGCAAGAGATGCTATTTGTATGATGATGGAAATGAAGGTGCAGGCACAGGCACAAGAACAGAAGGCTTCATCGTCATAACATTAGTTTTAAATTCTCGCTTATTTAAAAACATAAACTCATTGCTTTCATCAGAATGCTGTATTGTTATTTAATATTTTCCCAACAGTTGTATGTGTGGTTCTCTTTTTTTTTATTTAACACAAGTGCAAATTATCAGTTCAATTATTTTACTAATGGCAAGAACTATAATAAAATTATTAATAACCCTTATGACTCTTGTTTCATTTTAAGAAGCACTAATTTTACTAAAATGAATGTCAGCAGTTGTTGATATTATATGATTTGAATAGAAACAAAAACATAAATATTAACAATTGTATTCTTAACTAATTCAATGTATATATAATCTACATAATTTATTTGTTTAATATATATTCTAGTATAGTGTTACCTGGAACTTATGCAATAGTTAGAACTGATTGATAACTGCCTGAGTTGATGTACATTAAATTAATATTAAACAAAGATGAAATTACCAACAAAGTTATTTACATAAAGAAGATATTTATTTTACAAGATATTTTTTCTTCCTTTAAATTTTGTTCACAGCATGTAATTTTTTTTATTTTTCGCTCTGTAGAGAAATTGCCCTCTTATTCAGAGTTCATATTTTGTTAAATTGTTAAAATTCGATAGAACTGAGAACTAAATTATCAGCCGTCGCCCCACCTTCTGATTGTTTTATTCTTGCTCATGCATTTCTATTCATTTATAATCAGCTTCTAATTGAAGGAATTCCATAGCGCCTGAAAGTCAAGTCAATTCAAATTTTTTCGGTTTATAATAAAAATCATTTTGAAAAAAATTGTCAATCGAGTTACTTCTGGTTGGCGTAAGTCAGGGTAGCGACGTCTAGGTATTAATGTATTACATTTTTTAAAATTTTTGTTTGAGTTGTGGTGGGAAACATTTACAACCCTTGTAAGAAATATTTTTGAAGACAATTTAATTCAACCCAATGTAATATCTTAGTGACTATACGTCATGGCAAATAGGGAAATAAAAAATTTTGGTTTGGAATACTCGTGAAATTTTATAAAACGATCTTGATACTTTTAAATTTTTATTTGTCTTTAGCATTGATGAACAGGAAGTAGCTATATTATTTTTCGGTATGAAGAAAAAATGTAAAAATGTAAATGGTTCTCCTCCTACCGTGGTGCAAAGAATTCAGATTTTGACTCCCCTCCCCCTCCCCTACAAAAAAAGCTGTGGCTTGCAATTTTTTCAAGACCCTATCAGACCATGATATTAGTTTTAATCTGAGATGAATTTGGATTATAGATGGATGATTATTTTATAACACCAACAAATTAATAGAGTTCAGATACATTTTTCTCAATGTATTTATTAATTTGATTGAGAGATTTGGTATATTTGGTAGGAACCATGGAACAAAAAAATATTCAACTAATAAATAAGTAAATGTAAGACAATTTCCATGCGCGATATGATATGAGTACCTAAATTATTTTACCTATTAATTAGTTAGTAACGGTTATTTAAAAATATATATTATTGGGAATTAAAATAAGTTAATACATGTGCGACACCAAATTATTTATTTTCAATAGGCCAAAACGATAGCTGATATCTACAATAAGTCGCTTAATAAACTAACTTACAATGTATCTACAATATGTTTCATAGTCAAAACAATATGAACTAAATAAGGCAACGACTATTACTTAAGTTTAAACAAAATATCCATAATTGAAACTCAACATTTATGAATATTGTAATATTAACATGAACACGTGATAAGGTATTTTACTTTATTGACTAAATACTGTATAACTTTCCAATTTTTATATCCTATAAAATTTTGTAGTTGATGTACAATAAATAATTAATAATTAGTTATGAATCATGATTAAAATAGGCGGCGAAACCTGAGATCAGAGCTAGAACTTTAAAAATATGCAAATTTTTGATTCTTTTAATATATATTAGCCTCAACAGTTTATGATTGAAACTAGAACATTTTGAAATTTTCCAGAATATTCTGTTGTACATTTAAATAAAACTATTTTTTAAGGTTTGCAATCATTGTAACGGTGACATTTTGTTTTACGGAAATACATTTTTTTGTAGATTTGAAATCAAATTAATATAGAATTGGAAAAAAAATAGTTTTATTTAAAAGCTAAATATTCTTTTATACCGCCTGAGAGCACCTAGAAACATTATCATAAATATGGAGTTTTATTAGTAGGTACCTAATATATACATTTTATTACATTATTGAATACATAGCGCAGCTTAGTGGTACTTATATGAATCATATAGAAAGAAAAAAACAAGTAGTCCCAATCATTTTCGCCTTAGGCGGTATTCAGTTCAATTTAAACACCATAACCTTTACACTAAACGATATATATTTACATAACATTGAACGCTTATACGAATAGATCACTCGCTTGCTCAGCGAAATCCTTGTCTCAAATGGTGTAATATTCGGGAGCAAAATCATTCGCCAGATTACTTAAGAAGTGGAAATCTGAAGAAGAGTTAGAGTTCTCTCCAGTCGCAGGCGTGGTATGGGTTGCTTCGTAGAATTGTTGGAAGGAGCCGTAGCCATCCCCGCATTCAGTTGTTCCAGTATACCCTTCAGTTGTGGTCTGGGCGTTGCTAGGTCCATAGCTTGCTGTGGTCGTACTCCCTTGTTGATTATACGAGTTTGTGTCGTAGTAATTCTTTGAGTAATCATTGCCATGCATATTCTTCTGTCCATCACTACCGAAATACCCGTGCCCATGATCATGTTGTCCGCTTTCATGGTAGTGGTATCCGTAATGGCTATTCGGGTAACCCATATCAGCTGGATAACCTTGACCTTGGTCGTAACCAGGGTGGCCGTATCCTACTTGATCTTTTCCATATCCTGAGTAGGCATAGTTTTGATACATTTCATGGGGATAAGATTGCCTGGATCCTATTCCGTTAGTTGACCTCGTAGTTGGTGATCCATCTTGTCTGGAATGCTGCTGGTTTCTGGTGTACACGTGATGGTCACTACCTTGTAGCGCGGACCCGTAAGCTTCATAAGATCTATTACTTTGGGGATATTGGGCCAGCTTACCCACAAACTGTTTCGTGTCCATTCGAAAATCTGGATGTGGAACAAACTGACCAGGGGGAGCATTGCCTCTTATAACATATGGAGGTATTGCGTTAGGTACTGCTTGTGTCAGCGGAGCACCGGGTGGAGCGTGAGGGGGAGACGGTCTTGGATAAACTCCGAGAGGACTCTGATGCATACTGGATGGTGTACCAGGAGTAGATGATGGCGTTAAATTTACTGACGAGAATTTCCCATCTGATAAACCCGTGACGCCTATAAGACCTTCTTTTGAAGAAGATGGTGAGACTTTACAACCAGTGGCGTCTAATGAAGGAGATCTCTTTCTCGATTCTTGTTTAATTCTTTTAGCTAGATTCCTAGGAACATTCACAGCGTTAACTGGCGGTGGACCTTCTCGTGAATCTTCTTCTGCGAGTTTGTCGAGTGAAGAAGATGATGCAACGCTTGAAGCTCCATCGCTTCCGAAACTGTTGTTATTGGTTGCACTAGGAGTGTTGTTGTTTCTTGTCCTTGAAGTTAATTCGGGAAGATCTTCAGTGGGAGAACATAAGGCTCCTGGTGGCAGTTCACATCCTTGACAACTTTTTTTACCAGACAAAGGTCCTTCGTCATCGAGGAATTTTTCCAAACCTGTTTTAGAACTTTTGCCGCCTTCAGAGGTAGTGGAGTCCTTATCATCGCCATCTTCACTCTTGCTTAATGTTTGTCGTTTGTGTTTCATTCGCCGATTTTGAAACCACACTTTGACCTGAAATACGAAAAAATATTTATAAATATTAATGTTGTTACAAAAACTTGCTCCATTAAATCGTTTTAAATAATAGTTTTTATTAACCTGTCTTTCTGTAAGATCAAGGGATGCAGCAATCTCAATTCTTCTTGGCCTGCAGAGGTACTTATTGAAGTGGAATTCTTTTTCCAACTCCAGCAGCTGAGTATTTGTGTAAGCAGTGCGTAGTCTACGGGGCAATCCATTTTCTGTAATAAACATATTATAGTATTATAACTTAATAATGTACATAAAAATACAGGCCGATATCTATTTATTGTACATTAATAACTTTATATATAAATATCCGGCTGTTATCACGTTAATACTATAGGAATATGCCCGACTAGTGTCGGCGTGAACTGTTGAAATGAATGTATGAGTTCACGCCTTGATTCCACCATGATCAGAGCCCATGAATAAGGTCGCCTCATGGTTTAAAAAATAGGTCGACACATACCGATAATATTTACATGACTACATATGAATATATATTGTAGTAATCATGGATTACGAAAGGTAAAAAACTAATAAGTTATTTATAAACAAATCTTTTATTATAATTAAACATGACCGAGACTTTATTAAAGTTTTATAGGACATCCAATCATACTGCGGTATTATATTCCTTGAAGTTTAAATAATAATGCGCTCGCGGCTCGCGGGAGCTCTTTCCTTTAATGTAATAACTTGATCGCATGTCAGAGCACCGCCCTTGACGCCATTGTGTCGAAACAGTTCTTTTTATTTTACCACAAATACGAATTGGAATTCGAAATTCAAATTACAAAAGGGCGGCGAATAATGGGGCGCTTGCGTTTGCGTGACGATTCCTCGGCAACGTATTCGCATTATAATTAGGATATTCAAAATAGCTCGTACACTTGGATTTATAAAGACTATATTGGCTTGTCATAATTTATAAGTATGTATTGGGTGTTTTTTGATTGACGTGGCTCGTCAGATCTCTAGTTTGCTATTGGATGGGGACAGCTGTCAATCAAAATGTCGATTTTAGTCGAGTGAAAGTTTTGGAGTCCTATTTAACTATCTATATAATCTCATAAATATATTATCTTGGCAAGTATGTTACATATATACATGCCAAGATGTTTATATAATATGTATCTGTACTAATCGAAAGGAAACTGTCCTAAATAATTGTAACGAACCATTCTGTCTTTTATATAAATGTTAAAAAACTAAACTGATGTTACATTTTATTTTAAGTAAACATCTTCAAAGTATTCGATGTATTTAACCTAGATTATTATTATGGCATATCTTAGAAATATTCATTAAAATTCTAAATAGTATATTAAATTGTAATATTATGATAAAACTGTATACAGAACATACAAAATAATTTAATGATAATTTCTTACAAAAAAATTAGTTCATCATAATTTTACTAGATGGCGCTGATCGTACAATCACTCGTTTTCAAGTTAAAGTAAAATGGTTTAGGCAATATATAATAAAACTAAAAACTACAGATCTGTATAAATATCATTATCATATTATTATAGAGCTAATGTCCGTATATCTAAACTTAAAGTTTCCAATCCCTAACGGTGTTAATTAAACTGACCACGCATATATTACGTGTAAACTACATAACTTATTATCAGTTAAGTGGACTTGAAAGATATCCCTTGGTCAGTAGATTTATTACTACTATTCAGGTACATACTGGGGATAATGAAGGGAAGCCTCCACTAGATCTATTTATATATTCTATAGATATGGCAACAAAGAAAGATAACTTGAAAAACAAATCGTAACAATTTAAACAATTTATAACTTTAAATTATATTCGTTTGAATTCCAGTAAATTTAAATTTAAATTTGAATTTAATTTAAATTTTCTATCTACATATTATAATGTAATCCAGGCGACATGAGTTTTCCTCGCCACTGTTTGAAGTTGCAAGTCGGCAAGTTTTTGCTCATAACGGGCGATTATGTTGGAGAGCTGCCGCGTATAATGTTCACATTATCAGGATGTCCCCACTTACGCACCACTAAGCTTTCTTCGTCACCAGCGATAATATTTATGGTGTATTTTTTATATCTAGAAAGCCTCATACCAGCTTTTTATCGAGAATAAATTATTAGGACATTAGAAGCAACATTTATTATTTACATTTGCGATGTAAATAATAATATTCTATACAATGTTATAAAAATATTTGTATGTTTGTACCAAATAAGCTCAATAAATACTGGTCTGATTGCAAGTATTCTTACTATTAGAATGCTACATTATCCTTGACAGGCTATATTTTTTTATATATAGAAAATCGTTCATATGCGAGTGGATCAGCGAGTAACAGCTAGTATAAAAATAAATAACAAATAGAAAAACCATATTTATGTACGATAAAGATAAAAATATTTTTGGATACTTTATAATAATTAAAAGAGAAAAATTATATTTGTATCTATAGATATATATCTATAGATACAAATATTCACTGATTTACTGATTCAAATCCTTTTCATCACCTAATATTTTCAAGTGTTTTACTACTAATATATCTAAATATTTTATGTATTTGTATTCGTTGTCGTTTTTTTATACTGTTTTGTTATTTTTTTATTATTGTTATTTTTTTTTTGTTGTTTTTTGTATTGTCTTTGCACCTGTACATTATTTTACTGTTAACTCGTGGGCTTGCTGGTAGAGAATGCCTTTGGTATTATGCTTGCCTTTGCATGATTAGTGCAAATAAATAAATAAATAATAAAATTGTATATGGGTCACAGAAAGGCTGAGTGTTACAATCATGTAGGTCATTATTCCTACAAATCCATTGTTGCGTACAACAAGTAGGTAATAAATGGTGTTGGAGTCGCTTGTTTAACCCTCGTACGGGGTGCTTCGGACCCGGCTGAAGATTTACTGCGGATTAAGGGTCACTTACATCGCTCAAGTCAACAGTCACCATGTCCGCACTTAATTTGATAATATCAACCCCTGGATTGAATTATATTGCTCGGGTCTACCTGAAGTATTATTTAACTGTTTAAATTTAGTTAGAGCAAAAGAATTATTCGAAATCTTTGATATTTATTTATTGGAAAGACCAACCGTTTTATACGTCTAAAAAGTGATAGTAAAAATATGCTTAAATATAATCCTCATATATTACTTAAAATACAGTAAGAGAATAAAAGATATCCATATTAGTTACGTTTCAATATATTTATATTTATATTTTTTCATTTATTCTATATACGACACATATAGCATTATAAATATAGAGAAAATAGCAGTGACACGGTGGCTCAATTGGTAGAATGACGGAACGCTTTCCCAGAGGTAGTGGGTTGAAATTAATGTCGTATTGATTAATATTTCATTCAAAATTTATTTAAAGATTGTTACAATTTTAATATTTGTAAATGATTATTAATTTAAAAGTTCTCAATATACGTTTATATTGAGATATACGTATATTTAACAATTCTTAAAGTAAATACGTAACAAAATTGAAAGTGTAGGTTGTAAAGGCACAAGTGGTGTAGTTGTAAACAATTTGCGGAGTGTATGCAGGGCCCGGGGGCCTAGGGGCCTGGGGGCCTGGGAGCAAGTTTGAATAATTAATCAAGAGCCGGTAAAGGATTAATGCGGTGGCCAGTTGGCGGTTGGATGCCATTAGAGAATGTTCGATGTTCAGACTAAATGGTGCGGTCAGGTTATTTGTGTTCACACAAGGGTTGTTAAATTAATGTAATTGATTTAGTCTCATTTCTTTGAATATCTTATATAAGAAGAAAGAAGATAGATTTGTTCTTATTGTTTTATTCTATATTGAATAAAAGTATCTTACTGATTTCATTATATATTTAATTATAACCCGATGCTTCGAATTCTTTGCAGAAAGCGTTTTTCAAGATACATAGCTGTTGCAATAAATGCAAGTTTAATTAAAATATATTTATTCAAATATGTATCTATGTCTTAGGAAACCTTGTTATATTACTTAATCACTAAGTTTTATTTATTTTACATAAGAATGGAGATTCAATGACAAAGTTAACAAAGTACCAAACATTTATTTTGTGTAACTGTTAGAAAAGTTAGGGGAAGAAATATGATGTTATGAGGTGTGAAAGGCATAAATGTAAAAATTCAATATTTCAAAGGCAGAAAAAGCAAATTTTTCCGCAATTTCTTGTCGGTTACACGCGCGGAGGGTGCGAGGGGTGCAAGCGTAATAATTTTACAAATAAATATTCACATCTGTTCAAAATTACAACTAATTTAAATTTATTTTCAGTTTACAAATGTTGAAAAACTCATTATAGAAAACAATATATTTGATTTTGTTAATTGCGTTTTATAATAGTAATAAAAAATAATATTTTATATTTGTTAAAAGTAGTCCGTTAAATATCTAGGGAGATAGGGCATCGACCTCTTCACCAAATTTGAGGATTTTGTCTTCGTCCCTTTGTTTCGTAGACGGCAAAACTACTGGACAGATTTTGATAAAAATATGTATGGTAATTAATTTATCGAGTCAATCATATGATATGTACTGGGCTACTTTTATTTAGGAATAATATAAATTCATGTGAAAAAACAAATATATATTTTACCTTTACTTACGCTAAAACTATAACTGAAAGAAATTTATAAAAATAATTAGATTTGGCTTATTTCTAACTAGAAAAGTAAGCATATTATGTCTCTGGCAATAGCTAATAGACTATCATACATACTTATATAACTATATATCATATTGTATTTTAACTTTAGTGACCCATGATTGCTATTATATGTAATTATCCCGTTGTACTCATATTATATGAATTTGTCCGACTTCTCTTACTCATTGGGTCGAAACATTTCGGATTCGCGGCATGAACTGTTCACGCAAATGATAGTGTTTACGTGAATATAACCCGATAATAATATATATTTTATTGTTTTGAAAATGGAAATAAAAATGATGTCTTAAAGCTAATTAGAACCCAGTCAAAATCGTAACCTCGGTAACATTTATATCATTGTCTGACGTCAATCTGACGTCGATGTGACGTCCATCCATCATGTCGTGGATTTGTTTTTTCCGATTATCTGTATCGGCTTGACATTGTCGCATCAATTATAAGCATGGATTACCAGAGACAGATCTGAGACGTTCAATTTCGCCCCGTGCGAGGCTTAAGAGGGTCGCTGTATCAGCCAACACAAATCTATGTATCCAATTATGTTTTCTTCATACTGAGTTTAAAAAAAAATTATATAATATTACTATTGCTAATTTTTCTGTAATTGCGCTGATTATTATATGTAATAATGAGATTGTAATAATTTAAATATTTGTAGTTTAAGCCGCGATTTCGCCATGTTGTGAGCTTACGAATAAAGGACCAACTGGGTTCAAAACTAAGCTTGCATACTAAGTTAAAAAAAAATCATGTATAGTAATAATGTTCAATTTTTCTGTAATTCTGTTGATTATTATATGTAATTATGCGACTGTGATTACGTAAATATTCGGAGTTTAGGTATACAGCAATTCTGAAAAGCTTCGATCTCAAGAAGAACCTCGAATGGGTTCAAAAAGAAGCTTGCTAATTCTGATAATATTGATATGAGTACAGCTGGATAATTATATACTTATAATAGAAATAGTGATTTATGAAAGCTTAAAAACAATAATGCCTATGTTCAAATAAAAAATATATTAATATATATAATATATTTGTAAGAGATTTAAAGAATCTGTCATTTAATGGTATAAGCAAAAGATTTTGTTGTATAAATAACAATATAATGAGTAACTTCAAAAATCCATTTGCCAGATACGAAAGGTTATTAAAAGTTGTCGCAGACTGTTTCTAGTTTGACAGCTCCTCTCAGGGGTATAGCTTCGATTACGTCAACGAGGAGATTTCATTTATACTTTAGGTAAAAATGTTTGTTTAAAAGGATTATATTTGTAAAACATTAATTTTAGAATTCAAGTTTGATATGAAGTATAAAATATAATAAGGTAAACATTGTTATTTGTATATAAAATCAAAAATCACTTATTACGAAATCTTAACACTTACTCAGCCATTAAAGTTAATAATTGGTACGAAGGGACATTTTGACTAGATGTTCGCTAAGAAACTAATTTTAGTAATTCCATTCCTAAGGGGATGAAATAGTGGTTGCAAGTTTGTATGAAAATTCTTCATTTTTAAGGTTGGACACTTAGATTTACATTTGCGGTTAGTAAAAAACAATAATGCATTAATTGGATGTTGAAAATTGCATTATTATGAAGGCGAAATATGAGTTGCGTTTCTTTTGTGTTTGGGCAAGGCGTCAACAGATGGCGCTAGCAATAATTTTAAATGTAGTAGTTGGTTTGTCGTTCGCATTTAATCAGCCTGTGTGTATAAAATATTGTAGTTCGCTTTGTTTACTTTTTTTCATACACCACGCGGCTAAAGTCGCGGGAGGAAGCCAGTTTATGAATAAAACTATTTGTTAACTATTGCTACAAAAGATTCGAAACATTATATTATAATTAAAAATATAATAAACGCGGGTTAAATTAATAAAATAGTTTCATTCAAATGTGTACTCATAAAAATCATAGAAAACATTGTTATCCTTGCTTTTAAACTGTAAAACAAACTAAATTTCCCCGCCGACCTTTGGTATATCTATTAGGGAGATAATAAAGACTCCTTGGAATATGCAAAACGCTTAAGACTGGCGGTATTTAATTGCCCTTGAAAGGGAACAAAAAATAAACGGTGGGATATAAATAACTGTGCACTTTTCATAATCGCAATTGTCGCTCGGAGAATATTTAGTGCGCAGTAAAACAGTCCCGCTGTCCCGAGGGACGGTAGAAGGTTAATAGTATGCACTATATTTGGTAATAATGAGATGTGATTGGATACTTGTTTGTTTTTATTATAAAAAATATAACTGCAGTTTTTCTACAACAATATACCATATTTTTGTGTTTAAACTTTCGTGATCTACGATTACTATTAAATATAATTATACGGCTGTTTTCACGTATTACTATCGGCATCTACTCGGCTTGTTTCGCACCCATTCGGGTTTTTATTCATGAGCTTGGAGTATTGCGAAATCGCGGCGTGAACGATTCATGAAGACAGTATTTACATGAGTAAAAATATATAATTGTATCTATGCTACTCTTAAAAATCGAAAAAGCTTGTTCGTTAAAAATGGTCTAATCTTCGAAACTATATGGATTTGGAAAATTCTATCTTATTATGGTAAACAGGTTCATGAGGAAGAGAAATATATATCTATAGACTATTTACCATTATGCTACTACCTATTCTAAGAGAAAATAAAATCGTTGGTCACCGAGTGGAACTGCTAGTAACAGCTAGTATAATAATACACACATTAGTTTACAAGAATTGGCATAAAAATACCATACCATACCATATTTCTATGAATTAAAATAGGGTATCAAAAGGTAAGTGATCCTACAATGGAGTAAAGAGTCATGGCGTTGTGAAATAAATTATATTTATCAAATAAAAAGGATGGTGGATCGTTTTTCACCGCAGCGGGGACGTTATCGCTTCTTTTAATTATTATCCCGATATTTTGTTACGCTCTCTTTGACATCTTTAACTTTTAGATTCAAATATATAAGCTGTTTATTATTTCAATAAAACTATTTTACAGATATAACTCGAATTTATTATTACTTTTTTTAATTAAAATCCGACGTTTCGAGTGCTTTGCAGCAAGCGTGTTCGCGGTAAGACGAAACGTTGGTGTCAGATAAAAAATGTAATAATAAACGCGAGTTATATCCGTAAAATAGTTTTTGAAATGTGTTGTACTAGTGTAAATCTTAGAAAATATTATCTGTTTATTATTTATGTATTTATTTAATTCTACGTACTAAAAAACGAAAAAGTACAACAGGCGAAATTAATACTATAGAGCATTCTCTACAAGGCAACCCATTGAAATTAAAAAGATAAATATAACAATTTAAAAATATTACTTATATATTTGAATAAATATGAATGAATCTACATTTTAATTTTATGTTCATACACTACAAAAGTGCAGACCTTTTTTTTAAATATATAATTTATTGTTTTCATTCAATGATTAATTAATAATTATTATTTATGTATATTTTTTTTACTTATCATTTTTTTAACAGTATTTTTCTATACTTATAAGTATCTGACATTCTGACAACACACAGACAAAGATTTAAAACACTAATATCATTAATATTAGTTTAAAAACAAAAGATAAATCTGTAATAAAAAGTACGAATGTTAAATGTAATTATGTGTATAAAATCGGCGAGCATTTTAATTCAGCAGTGGGGCGCCCTCACCACGGCCTTAAGGAAATGAAGGAAAAAGCACCGGAACTACTCCCCCTACCAGCTTGTGGCTTAATAAATGGAAATTTATTGTTAAAGACTCCGTCAATGCGCTCTCAGTGTTACATTTTTACCTAATTTCTCATTGTTATTGACCATTTTGAATGTTCGTTCAGTTTAACTTAATAATAGTTTAGTTTTAATCTAATATACAAATAAATAAAATTATTTTATATATATATCTATTTTGCGTTATTAATACAAATTAATATTAATGTTTTGTCACTTTCTTACTAACGATTTATGTCAAAGGTTAGTGACAAAATAGAGAATACGTTAAATAAAAATATTTTTATTAGTACAGTAGATTATATATAAAATAATTATAACAATCTGAACATTTGTATGTTTGTATGTCATTTTATAATGTAAATCTACTTTTATCTACTCTTTCTTTCCTTAGTGTATAATAAAAAGCATACTATTATTATTAGTATTATTATTATTAAGTGGTAGAGAACAGCTTATAACGTTAAACACAAAACTTTTACTAAACTTCCAATGCAGTTCATAAAATTCAATCCCTTTTAAAATCTGGTGGTTCCCTACAATTGAGGGAGGGAGAGAGAGATAGGGCATTTACTGTAAAAGTTAAAGCTAATTGCCCTTAAGACATATTTTTAATTTCATTGCTGCTCTTTCTTTCTTAGTGTTTGAATTAGTCGCGGGGTGGCGGGTAATTGCTGTTTTTATGAGATAAGGTCGCTTTGAATGTCAAACATATTTTATAGCCATATTTACGATTTTTAATGCGAAATGTGTAGGAGACAGGAAATATAGGATTTATTTATAATAAACATAAAAAAGTCTGTTAAATACATTATTGAACGAAGCTCTCTATGAGAGACTTTTTTGCCTCATGTGCAAGCATCAATCAAAAAAGGTATATTCGAAATTCAAATTTCAAATTTTGCACACTGATAGAAATCAGTCTGGTGGTGGTTTTAAAAAAAAACAAATATTCGATGTCGGTAAGAGTCACGGAAAAACTAAAATTCCATAGATTTCAAAGAGAAAATTTTGTAAATGCAACTTCGGTGCTGCTTGCAAGTCGCTTTGCTCGATATTATAACACATGCCGAGATTTTACGAGCGCAGCGAGTCAAAATTGAGGTCTGGTTAGCGCTCCTGGTCTATCTTATTTAAAAGACTTTTTTATTTGTACTACTTATTACATGTATATATCAGTGTATTGAGATTAATTGTATATAACAATATTTATGTATGTATTTGTATGTATTAACAAGTATGTTTCTTATAATCACATATGCATATATAATAATTAACAGCTTTTTTATGGAAAAGGAGGGCAAACGAGCATGAGGGTCACTGATCAAATGTGATCATCGTTGTCCGTGAACTCTTGCAACATCCGAAGACTCACAAGAGCATTGCCGGCCTTGGAGGTAGGAGTAAACGCCTGTTTCTTTGCAGTTTCCTAATCCTAAGGTTGTTGAAGAAATCGCCTTAGGCTATAAGACCGCTTTTGTACATTTGATTCTTATATGCACCAGAGTGTAAAAAAATAATACTATTATAATACACAAAGTGTATATAGAGATTGGCAATATAGGATTTATTTATAATAAATATATAAAAGTCAGTTAAATATTATATATATTTTTACTACTTATGTAATGATGTATATGTATGTATTGATATGTACTATATATAATAATATTTATGTATGATTCAAATGTATTTGTATGTATTATTAAATATATTTATTATAATGGCACCACCTGATATATCGCAAATTTGATTGTTTTCAGTTTTCCTAAACCTAAGATTGTTTGTAAATAATATTTTTTTACTCAATATTTTTAATTATATGTATTATAGCGTGGTATAAAGAGTATAAATAAAATAATACTATTGAAATACAAAATGTGTTTACAGAGATTGACAATATAGGATTTATTAATAATATACACCATTTTCTTCATATTAATATTTTTCAAACCGAGTAATGTTGTTGTAACATTACAATTCCCATGAGATCCATGGGAGAGCACGTGTTACAAAGCAATGGTCGGTAGCCGCAACCTCTTTGTAGTACAAAACTATTCATTCTGTCATTTCATTTTCATAAATGAATCATTACTCTTTTGAGTCGTGGAGCTCAGGTTTTTTTCGGCTGACCTGACCACCGCAGGGCTGCCCTCACTAATGATATTATAATCGTTTATTCTTAACATTCTTATCACGAACTATTGTACTATTTGGGGGTGAGTTCCATTTAAAATAAATATTTTAGATTTATTTTTAAGATATTAATTTTGTTGCTGTTAATATTTTACTAATATAAATCATATTATTTATAGGTATTCTGTACTGTACTGTGTAATGTTCACGTTAAGTTTATCGAAATTTACAAGTTTCAACTCGTCTGGAACATTTACATGAGCTCGAAGCACGGCACCAGTTCACGCCGTGATAAATACCGATAAATTTAGCATGTGTACAGCCTAAAATTTACTGCCAAAATGATAATTAAATCTTATAATTATTAAAAACAAAGAATCAATATATTATCGATACGAATTTAATTTGAACTTTCATCCTCTGAAAATCCGTCCTGTCGCTTAAATGTTTTTTTATTTAATTCATTTTCCTTATATTTATTACATTTTGCTTATTAATAATTATACAGCTTTAGTAAACGTACCGTATCGCTGTTTGCTTTGAAGAATTTATATATTTATTAATAATTATAAAAAATTAATTTCAATATGTTTAGAAACAATTTTAAATCGTAGAATAATTGTTATTTTATGAATCTGTTTATTTTAGCAGATCAGTCAGCGCTTATCGACAAGATTTATACAGCAGGCGTGACACAGGAGTCAACTGTCAATAGATGTCGTTGACAGTTCTAATGAATGAGGACGACAGTTAGCCTGCGCCTGCGCAGCGTCGCCTCATTAGCTTCATTCACGGCGGAGATTAAAAGACACAACCCGCCCCATTGCGAAGTTAAACGGAAGTCTATAGATGCTTCGGAATGTAGTACACTTTTATCTCTTTTTAGTTTTCCTATTTCTATTGTCGGTGTGAGAAATGTATGCTAACATGTGAAGTGGACAGTGAACATGAGCTTTACCGTCTTTTGTCTCACTCTTACAAAGGAATATGAATAGCTGTTGAATGAAATAGCAATATAGACTTATATATCATATACCCTTTAATTACATTTAAAATGTTACTTTATTTTAGTTTAAATTTAGAACTCTGGTCATACTTTTTGACTTTAGCAATTTAAACATATTTTAGTAAACATGAACTCTTCCTTCTTGTGTCTCATTCTAACAAAAGAAAAAAAAAAGCTGTTGAATGAAATAGCAATATAGGCATATTTCATATACCCTTAAATTACATTTAAATTACTATTTTACTAGTTTAAATTTAGAATTCCGGTCTTATGGGAATAGAAGAAAAACATGTTTTCTAGAAATAAATACACATTTTATTTAATTGCGTCAACAAAATGAGAACTATATTTGAAGTTTTTGTTTGAGTGTTATTTTTGTCTGTCATTACGGTGTGGATGGACGCTATCACAGACAGTTCTCAGTATAGAGACACATGTTTGATTTTTTATTAATGTTCTTATATGAGTATTAAAATAATTTTAATGTTGTTATATATATTTATAATATATTTTTTGTGAAATAAGTTATATATATACTCTCTTTTTGTATTGGTTTTATAATCTATAATTGCAGTTTAAGCGTTTTAAAACTGACTTCACTACATGGATTGGTTACATACGAGTAGTTAAGGATTTGAATCTGCAACTAATAAAGAATAATTTCTAGACTTAATCATGTTAAGTTAAATAATTAAATACATATATATATATATGTATACATATATATATATATATATGTAATTGATATTAAAATAAAATTAAAAAATAGTCCATTAAAGAGTTTGAAAACACGACGTGGATATGTTATAACATCAAACTATGGATAAAACATAGGAAAAATAATTAGATTTTTGTCTAATAAAGTTACTGATTACATTTTTTAAGTTCGATAAAATACGCAGATCTAAGATACAAAGCAAAATAATAAGAAAAGGGACTCTAAATCCTTGCTCTAGCTTAGAGAGCATGAACCAATAAAAATGATAGAGAAAAGCACAATACATTTACAATTCAACAGTACAATATATGACAAATATCATACTAAAAATGACATAGTAATAATTAATGTTATAAGTGATTTAACTGTCTTTTAATGCAAAAATTGTTAAGAAACTTTGGATAAAATTTAGCTTATAAAATTGAAATACCTATAGACTTGGTAAAAATAAAACAAGGGTATAATAGCAAATTAAATTTTATGAGTAAGTGAGTGAGTTAGTGAGTGAACGGTTGAATGAGTCAGTGAGTGAGTGACATAGTAATAACTAAAGTTATTAATGATTTATCTCTGTTTTTTATTGTTAAGAAATTTAGATAAAATTTAGTTAACTGATAGAATTGAAATACTATAGACTTGGTGACTTGACAAAATAAAACAAAGGTAAAAGAGCAAATTTTATTTTGTGAGTGAGTGAATGAGCAAGTGAATGAGTAAGTGAGAGAGTGAGTCAGTCTGTGAGTGAGTGACCAACTAATAACTAACGATTTAATTCTATATTTTATTGTCAAAACTGTTAAGTAATTTTATATAACATTTAGCTACAATCAGTTAGATTAATTTAAATACCAATAGACTTGGTAAAAATAAAAACAAGGGTAAAATAGGAAAATTAATTTTGTATGGAAAATCATAATTTCAATAGCAAGGGATTTAAACAATAATATAAGCTTTAGTAAGATAAAGAATAATGTATTCCACTATTTTTGCAAAATCATTCAGCAGGGGTGCGAAATATGGGATGATTTCAAAATACCAAATAGAAAATTCTATATTAAACATAAATGATTCATATTTACAATATATATATATTATGACATATACTTTAAATATGACAATTGTATATGTTTTATGTATTTTTGTATTAAAATCTTCGTGACCCATGACTATTATTATATATATAAATATATGGCGGTATTCACGTTCATTGTATTGATATTTGTCTGACCAGTTCACGCCGTGATTCTGCCATATTACGAGCTCATGAAAAGCCTCCGGAAGGGTTTGAAACTAGTGAAAATTCTGATAAAATTAATGTAAGTATAGCAAGATAATTATAATTTATTTTGCATATATATAAGACTATAAGAATCAAATTATTTCATGTATATATGAGAAAAAATGCGAGAGAACAGCTAGTTTTCTATAATGAACGGAACGTACAGTGTGACAAGCTGTTTATTTATAGTAACTTATACAGAGAATATCCGCTGAAGCTGACGTGTAGTGACGAGTGAAGAGACATGTCTTGTGACATGGTCCCGAAATACGACTTTGAAAATAATATTAACATTGATACAATTATTATTAAGTTAAATTTAATTATAATACATGAAAGTGGTTCAAGGTTTCTTTGGAATACAGCTTAATATATTAAAGTGTAGACTATTATTTGTAGTGTCTAATATATATAACTGCTTCTTATTTTACAAAACATTTTATATCTTAAATAACTGGATATAAAGATAATTAATATGTTAAGTAAATTTTTGGAACAATTATAATGATCTTTTGTTATATATTTACGAATTATATCTTTAACGAAAATGGCATCTTGATAGTGAGAGTGAGGGAGTGAGTGAGTGAAAGACCGAACGAGAGAGTGAGTGAGTGTGAGTATCGCAAAGTTAATATATTGCATAGTATCATAAACAATTAAATAATATAACAGTATACGTACATTAGGTATTAAGTCACATTAAACACTAATGGGAAAACTTATCAAAGGACCGAGATATCCAAGCGGTCATCAAACCGCACAGATTGCACTAACTTACCCTATTATAGTAAGTTTGTAGGCTTCATTAGCAACAATACATGACACTTGACGTATGTTCCAACCCTTACAAACTACCCCCGTTATATGCAACTGTTTCATAGAGTGAAGTTATGGACACTGGTCTAACTTTCCGTTTGAATATTCCGCGTCCGTTCGTTTATGGACACAATTTCAGCTGGTTTTGTGGCTTCGCGAACTTTAGCGCCCCGTTATGTCCGGATAAGATATACAGAATTTACTGGTTTTACTACCCGAGTTTGACAACTTTTTTATCGTAAAAACGTGGATTTGTGAATATCAACACAGTGTTTTCCTTTACGGTATATCTTATTTCTTGTTTTTTTTTTTATATTTTTGAATATGGAACTTTTTTATATTTCGAATAAGAACTAAATATAGTAAGTTCCTTTTTAATTATATGAGTTATGAGAGTTATGATTTTCTTTTGCAACCTACCTTATTTCTTGTTTTAATTAAATTGTTAAAAATGAAACTTTATTGTTCTTATTTCCATACAAATACAGTTAGTATTATTTCGTAAGTATTTTCTTTTGTATTTTGTTCCTGTAACGTATAATGTAAAATGATTCCTTTGATGTGTAGTGATTCTGTGATGATAATTAAAATGTCAGAAAAAAATATTTAAATTAAACATATATGGGTTAATAAATTACTTTTTATACAGCTTTATATGCTTAAACTTATGTTAACTATTAAATGCTTATAGCAGATTACAAGTATAATGTTTAAGGACATTGTTTGTTAGGCGAAGAGTGTCTAGGGTGGGTTAGTTGTCCATAACATTGACGTTAGTCAAAGGGAAGTAATTGCAAGTCACTCATATCAATAGCAGGGTGTACCAACAACCCCCGGGCTTGGTTTCACTTTTTACTTCACTTGCTTATAACTTTAAACATGGCTTTAAACAAACGATTATTTGCTATAATCATTATACTTTGAAATTACTGATTTTATCATTAATTTTATGTATAGATTAAAATTTTAATATTTTTAAACGATGGTTTTAAAACGTATTTTGAATAGGTATAGCATTGAAATATATTCCAAACTGTTATTTACAGTAACAATAGAGACAGGCTTAGTGTTACTTTTTATAATATTATATTACTCTACAATATTACGATTACTCAGTTGTATGTCAGTATAGTACAAGAGAATAGCTGTAAAAGCAGTGCATTAATAGAAACTATGAAATATAAGTTTACACATACATGCACATGTATGCACACATATAAACTCATAGACGTACACACTAGACTCACTCATAGACTCACACGTACGCAAATACACACGCACACTTGATGACTTATTGATATATCGAATTCATGTTAAATCAGGCCTCGGATTTCACTTCTAGCAATTGTATGATATTAATTTAATATATATAATAAAATAATAACAGTACTATATATTGTCTCTATAATAAATAAAAAATGGTTTAATGTAATAATTATTTATAACTAGATATTTCTTAAATGAAGTCTTTATTATTTTTCAACTGTTTTGATACACAAAAGTAATGAACAAACAAACTGAATTCGTAAATTGCGGTAAATAATTTATTTTGATTTACGCTGGCTATATTTTATTAACGTGACTTGTGTCTGCGTCTGCCAGCTTTTAATTTTACAGAGAAAGAATTTTCGATTTTCCTGCACTTTAAAAAAGTAACTTATCAGTTAAATAGAGTGAGATAGAATGACGTTTATCGTGAGAGTGAAGAGACAGAAAATGTTAGAGGGAACGAAAAATAAAACAGGGGAGAAAAGTTAAGCGTCTGTGACTTTCAAAGATTTTTTCGGTCTTTATTTTACTTGCGCCAGTTACTGTTGCGAGTAAGTCTCGCTACAGCGAGTAAGTGTATAAAAACCAAACGTTTTTCGATTTGTCTTTTTGTCCCTAAATTATTTCCACTTCTTTTGAGTGTAAGTAGAAATAAACATGGTAACGTTTTTTGTTATTTTCAATTCATATTAAAATATTAGCTATCTATATTAATATTATAAATTAGTTAGTTTGTTTAAACGCTCTTCGAAACATAGAACTTCTACCCAATAGATTTAAAAAACTCTTTCTGATTACGCTACTCTAAGTTATTGTGATAGTAAAAAAAATACGAGAGAAACCGCAAGCAACAGCTAATAAATAATAAATTAGAACAAAACCAATCCATTTAGAATAAATTTGTTTAACAAATATTTTCTCACGCTTAAACAAAACAATAATGTAAGTAAATGAGATAAAAAAATAGTAATAAGTAATAATGAAAGTAAACTTCCGAAGCGTCTAATTACAAACGAAGGTAAATAGTAAGAAGGCGCCGTTCCATCATCCATCACCTATAGTCTTTGTGGCCACCGACCAATTACCGACATGAAAATTAAATTCACGAAATCTAATTAAGAACAAATTGTTTTATTTATTATGATGCGTAGAGGTCATTTGTTCCTGTCGTTTCGGACCCGGGGCGGATCCTGCCTGCCACATCCGATGGGTTTTTTTGGACCAACCTGATCTTTGGAGACAGTGGTACTGTTGATTTCAGTATTTACTTTTATAGTTATATTAACGATTAAATATAAATAAAATTAAATTAAACTTAGTGTTTTTAATAAAACTATTTTTAAGGGAATAAACTCGCGTATAATTTTGCTTATATTGTAATTTCAACCGCGACGCGACGTTTCGAATGGTTTACAACAATCGTGTTCACGTGTCACGAGATGTGTCTGTCAGGTGACTTACTGTAATGTAACCAAAACTATAAATTCATAAAAAAATGTTTTATTTTAAATTAAACTTGTTCAAAAATATTGAAATTATGAATATCCTGATAAAAAGGTGAGCCAGTGACGTATATAGCACGGGATAGCCACTGGTAATGCACCCTCATTTGTTATGTCGGCGAAATGGCAGAATTACGACTCGCCGACAGCCGACACAAAGACTGACGTTTTATTGTCGAGATTGCCTACAAATGGATCTCATATATCTCGTCTTCGACCCCTACTGTTGATATTATTTCTTAAATATGTTAAAAGTTTTCAATTTTTCTTTCTGTTTAGTTATTCAATTACTATGTATGTTCATTGTATGTATGTGTGTGTGTTATAATGTCACACATGTGTAAGTGTAGTTGTAGTTTGCATCACATCATTAGGTTACGTGTATGTTACGTATTAGTATGAGATAATAGTCAAATGAACCAAAACATATATAAAATATGTGAATGTGTGCTCACACACACATGCAATCTAGCTTAGCTAATCGCAAACTAGGTAAACCTTACTATACAAGTGAACATACAGACTCTAAAATTTTTTATAACAAAATTTGTAGAGTGGGGATCGAACCCAACACCATAAAAGTACACTTGGATGACATTGCTTTAAACTCTTAAAAACATCATAATTTAAACAATATTTGTTTGAATATGTTTTTGAGACTTTTGAGCTTCTTAGAAGAGTAATCAAGCAGTAACACCTAAAAAGAAATCGCAGTTTGCGTAATCAAAACAATATTAATGTTTAAGTTCGAAAATGAGAAGTAAGATTACTGTAATATTAATTTCAGAGTAAGGGCCTCTGTTATATTGGTTATAAATAAGGTTTAATGTTAAAGATTGTTAAAATAACGTCAATGTTAATTGTTGGTTAAGTTACAACGTTGGTAAAGTCCAGGCGCTATCAATCATCCTGGGCCAGGTCAGCGCGGTGAGGGTCGAGATTGCGATCCGGATAGCCACTGACCTCGTGATCTACTATTATCACTTATCAAATTTATGATTCATTTTAATATTATTGTTTTACGTGGTTTTATAAAAAATATTTTATTTACTATATAACCTATGTTTGTCAGCAATAATGTAGTATGGAATAAAATCGGAGCAGTAGTTCTTTATAATATTATTAGATTTTTATCGATGCCTAGCTGTTTCACAGCGTAATGCTAGATAGCCTTCTTCATGAACCTGTATATTATAATCAAGAAGAGTTTGTCATATCCATCCACTAGTTTAGAAGATTAGCGCTTGTTAATAAACAATACCCGCTTAATAATATTAGTATAGATAATATTATACAAAATGGCGCCCTTAAATTTATCAGTAGGTGTAATGATATATGTCAAATATTGAGAAGGAGTATAGTAATTTGTATGTTAAGTGTATTTGTAATACAAAATTCCTTTCATTAATTGTATAATTAAACTATAACAAATAAATTGTATAAAACACTATGCGGTAAAAAACAGTAACCTTTCCTGGCCAATGACCTAATTTAGCATGAAATTATCCTCAGATGAAATCAGTAGCCTCGGGTCTGTTCCGGACAGTTCATTTTTAATAATAAATGAGACGAAATCAAGACATGACGAATAAATGAATCTAGAACTTGACGAATAAATGAATATGGAATATGATAAATGGAAGCTGGGATCCCTCCGTAGATTTTTTCTTTGGCTCGGGCCGAACGGAAGACGCTGGCTTTTTTCTTTTGTAGAGACAAGTTAAGCGTTTTTTGGACCCTGCCTGTGATATATTATTTTATATAAATGTTTCGATCGGTGTATTGTAGCTGGCCAGCTAGAGGTGTTTGATGATGGCTAACTTTGAACTTTGATCTAGTGTGGTGTCAAAATATTAAGAATTAATATTATTTTGTTGGCATCTTACTATTTAAATATAAGTTACTATTACTCGCCGATGTACGATTTTAATTACTATTAGAATAACTAAGAGCAGTTTCGTAATGCTAGATAGCCTATAAGCCTGCCTCATGAACCTGCCCACATTTATATATAATTTTTTATATCCGTCTAGTAGTTTTTAATAAGCGCTGACAAATAAACTAACTTATACACTTTATAATATTAGTACAGTTTGGATTTATTATGTTCGTTATAAGATTTTCTGATATAAAATAAATGACATGAAAGAGACACATTGCATATTAGAAATATATTTTTTGAAAATATGAATAAAAAATTGTAGAAATGTACTCCAATATAAATAGTATATATTTGTAATTTTATAATTAAATATAAAATGCATAAAATAATAATTAAGCAAAAAATAACATATTATAAAAAAAAATAACGTCTCGGATGAATATTTAATCTATGCCGCGTAATCCGCAACTGCACTAGTCACTGACACGTGCTTCTATGATAAAGTACCCAGGCAGATTATGCAAATTCTTAAATTTATCGCCCCGTCTCTTTCTAACACGGTCTCAATACCGTTTTTGTCCCTTTCTTTCTGCGATCTGTTCACCCCTATGGAGTAGTGGCTGATGGATGATGCGTTATTCCAATAACAATTCGAATATCGTATGTTCCATTTTTGAAAGTTAAAAAGAATGTCTTCTGTTTATTTTGTATGGAACAATTTTCTTAATAACTAATGAGAAACAATTATTATTAAGCGTAATTGTCTATTTTTAAGTTTGGAATATAAATATCTATTTTACTTTTTATTTTAGCGTAAAAATAGTAAAAAAAATTGACGTATGAAATAAATGTACGTTGTATGATATAAATGTATGTAATAACGTTCTAGCCCGCGGTGTTAATAAGAGCCTTGTAGCCCAAGTCTATAATAACTGGGTTCACTTGAAATAAATACTTCATAGTTCTCGCACATTTACAACTGTCGTGCGTGTTGTGTTTATTTATGTGTGTGTTTTTATTATGTACGCTCCATTTAAAGGTAATAAAAATGAACGGTTTATTCATAATGTAATAATTATTAATTACAGGCCTACCATTTACATTTATCATGGTTTCAAAGAGTTTTAATATTAAAATAATTTACTTTTTTTTTCTGCTGTGTGTTTAGAAGAACAATCTAATTAGTAACATCTCAAAATATCGCAGATATTTGACTAAAAAAAATTGTTTTATAGATATGATACAAAAACAAAAAGAAAGATTATAACATTACTTTAAAAGATGGTAAAGCCCTATCTAAATATACTGGATTATCATTTATTTTTTTTCATATATTATTTAAAATGGAAGGAAAAATCATCACATAACAAACAAAAAATAATATAACAATATGATTCTACATGTGGTGTACAAGTTTCGCTTGTGTCCATTGAGATTTGACACAGGGTAAATGAATCAGCGTTTTCTGTAACAACGAGTTTCAGTAACATATGCATACCCGACGATGAGTTGCAAAACTGTGACGGGGTAGCTTTTAATTGGTCTTAAGTGAAACAATTCAATTTGAGTAAAATTAACATCTACTACTACAACGTTTAAATTATATTAATATTATGATAAATTAAGAATACTTTAATAATATCTATATTATCATAAAGCGATAAAATTGATTCTTTTAAACGTAATAATCTTTCGAAATAACTGGAGTTTAAAAAAATAAATTGGATTATGATAGACGCTATTAATTTTAGTTATCTTAATAAATTAAAGCATTAATTCGCGGATGGAAACGCGTTTAACAGCTACTTAAACAAAAGTAACCATACTTTAACCCTGCTTAAAGAAAATCTATTAATATACAATATTTCATAAATATTATGAATGTTAAAGTCATAATTCAAAGTTAAAGACTCAACTCTTAAAATGCATCGTCTATGCAAAAAATAAAAGGAACGGTATACTCGTACCTTTCATCAAAAAGAAAATAGTCTACTGCAGAATGTAGTAAAAAATACAAAGTTGTCTGTGAGTACAAGAGTGGGGGTAGGCTAAACGCAATATAAAGTGGAGGTATATGTAGGTAGGTACCTCTCCCCGCGCGGTCATTAGTACCGCACCCCGCCGACGAGAAAGTATGATTTTACTCCTATAAAGCCGTATTTCTACTCCATACAGGCATTCGAATAGGCATGGAGAAGTTCCCGGGATCCAGAGAGGACATGTGCGACGGCTTGTAAATAATACCACAATTTCAACAATCTCAATATGGCGTACCTTAATTTTGTAGCCGTTTCGTGATTAATATTACTGTTACAAAGTTTTGAAATATTCAATATTTTAATATTTTTCGTTAATATTTCCGAAAATAATGATTTTTATCTTCTTGAAATTATTTAACATCAAATATATAATATTTTCGATTGCCATAGATAATAATCTTAATAATAATTGTATTATTTTAAGTTACGTGATATAAAAATGAAATACATTAAGTACCGTCCCAGCTGAGCAATTAGTAGCCACGTGTCCGGAGGGGAATAACCGACCACTGAAAAAACCTATTCGGACTGCCGTTGTGACGAAATTGTATATATATAATATATATAACATATAATTATATTTTTAGACTTATCTAAATTTAAAAGAGTATATTTGAAGTTCATTGTGTAACTAATTTTTGTGACCACCATTTTCAAATTCTGATTGTTTATCTATATTAATATTATGCAAAGTTTGTTTGTTTAATCTTCGAAAGTACTAATGTATTGGAAAAATTCTTTCTGATTATGATAAACAGGTTCATGAGGAAGGCTATAAGCTTTTGTAGCATTACGATATTACTTAGTTATATAATAGTAAATAAAACTGTACGATCGCTAGTAAAACCGCGAGTAAAAGCTAGTTTCATAAATGATGTAATGTCCAACCACAAAAATATATTTAAATAAAATCGTGACAGCTCTATAAACATACAAATTGTATAACAAAATTAATAGCATTCATTAAAACCATAAGAAATCAAGGCATTGCTCCACTGACGCAATATAATGTACTGGTGAATTAGTTTTAGGATTTGTAACACTGAAGGCAATACAATATAGGGTCGTGATACACGGATTATTTTAAATAAATATATATATTTATTATATACTAGCTGTTACTTGTGGTTTCATTCATGGATAAAGGATTTTATTCTTCATAAGAAATATTTAAATCCATCGAATACTTTCAAAGTACCACATTTAAACAAACATACTTTTTGTTTTTTTTTAATATTAGACTACATTTTGTACCATTACATAAATATTTCAATTTTATTATATTTTAATGAAAAAAAGATAATAATCAGTAGATATACATATTATTTTTGTTATGTGTGTGTCTTATAATTGGTATAATTACTACCTTTGATGATACAAGTAATAGTGAGCGAGAGTTAGGGTCGTTGCCTCATCGATTTTCAATTTGCTCCCTGTTCTTTTAAGTGGGTCAAGTGCTGGGCAACTGAGATAATCGACCTCATATATAATATTTTAAAAATTCATATATGTTAAGAAACTTAGTTTCCTAAATATATCCATAGAAAATTAATTTCTAATAATAAATATTTTAGAGTTATTATTGGATTTGAGTTGTCTATTTTTTTGTTTTTTGTTAAATTTCGTTTAAATGGGATAAACGACCTCATATCTGATATTTTAAAATTTATATATGTTAAGAAATTTCGTTTCCTAAATATATGTATAGAAAATTAATCTCTAATACAAATATTTTTGAGATTTTGTTGGTTTTGAGTTTTTTTTTTGTGATATGTTAAACTCGTTTAATTTGTGAGAGTTTTTTTTTTATTTTTAGGTCTTATACTTCAACAGTTTAGCCTTCTTTGTGCATAGAAGTCCGGGATTTGAGTTCAAATCATGAAAAAAAAAAATTGTTTTCAAACAAATAGAACAAAATATTATGTTTATAACTTTATAGACCATACCAATATAAACTATTTCGAAAATCTATAAAAAAAAATACATGTCAAGACATTTAAATAGGAGAGCGAACCAGACCTCAATTAAATTATTACATTTTTTTTTAAAACCACCGCCAGACTGATGTTTATCAGTGTGCAAAATTTGGAAATTTACGGATATATCGTTTTTGATTGACGCTTGCCCAAATGTTGCAGAAAAGTCTCTAATAGAAAGCTTTGCTTGCTTCGCTCAATAAAAGTATGAGTTCGATATAGAATATTAAAGAAAATATAATCAATTAGAGTAATGTGTTCATAAATATAGAATTATTGATACTGAAATGAGGAGTTTTCAAGTTTTCATTAGGGTGCGATCGAAGCAGTTAGAGCCCTTTTATTATCTGCTCGCCTCTAAATTGCTGAAAAGAAATTCCAGAAAAATAGGGAAGAGGACAACTAGAGGTGCGTTTAAAAATCGAATACGATAAGGGGCTGAATGTTTTTATTTTTCTAAATGGGGGGGAATTTATGGGCTTTAAAGTAAATATTACAATCGATGCTTCAGCGTCACCTTGATAAGATGGTTTTATTGGTTCTGGGAGGTTCGGACTCTGCGTAATGTAGCGTTCGATTTTTGGTAATGGTCAACTGATAAGCAAATGACGTCATTATTGACTCTGGCTTAGTTTGTATAACTTTTTATGTGACGTCATTACTATTGATTGGTGATACATTTATTTTTATATGTATACTAACAATAAAGTTGAAATGTTTGTTTGTTTTAACTACTGGATGAAATTAAAATTATCTTTTTATTATAATAGTATTTGTGAAGAAGGATATATATATTATTACGCTACTATTGTTGTTAGTGAAAAGAAAAATCGTTCGTCCACGGGTGGAATCGCGAGTAACAGTTAGTATATTTTATACAATAATTCGATTCTACATTTAAATGTATTTTCATTACCAAATAGATAGCTTTTATTTTTATATTATAGGTAAGCGGGGATTCCCCCGACGCTGATAAAGAATTGAGGGTATTAAACGATTACAAATGCCTCTCGGTTCAATCAACCGCTTAGAGGTGTTTTAGATAAATTAGATATAACTTATATATACTGTAAGTATATGTAAATATATATATGTATTAAAATTAACATTGTTTTTAGGAGGTAAATATATTTTCTCAAATTCCTGTTATTTGAATTATGTCTAACCTATACTACATATATATGTTTACTTATAGTAAATGTATGCATGATTATATAATTTGCATCGCTTTTTTGTATGTAAATATATATTCTCAAATTGCTAATATTTAAACTGTGGTTTCAATAGTATATATAAGTGTATATAGTATGTGATATTTTTTATTTCAACATATTTTCATAAATTCAGGAGTCAAGAGACAGATGATAAGACGCACCTTCATCCAGTTATTTATGTAGCACAGCATCCTATTGAGAGGTAGTGAGACCGGCAACATTTAAATGCTATCTACCCCTCAAGCCTACATTTATTTCCGTACTTCCCTTTGATTGTATGCGACTACAAACCCAACTTTCCTATAGAGCTGATCGCGCTAAGTACTTCACTTAATCTCCAAATTCTGATAAATAAAATAAATGTATCGTGAAAGGACAATGGATGACAGTAAAAGGGAAATATTTTACGGTATTTTTGAGATTTGCAAAGTTAAATGACTTTGGTTTGTTTGCGTTTATCTGATAGAGAACTTGTTATAATTTTTGGGTATTGATTTTAATGTATAACAAAATCGATAAAAATGTATTCGATTTATAGTTTACATTAAAACGATTAATAGTAAAATTTCAATCTATTATATTGTACAATCATTTTCATTAGATCTGATAAAATACAGAAGAAATTGTTATTATTTTTTTTAAATCGTTTTTATTTTTATAACACAGTCGAATCACAAAATTTAATGTATTTATATCGAATTATTGTATAAATTAAATCGAATAACTGTTAAAATAAAATCGATTTATTATACAATGTTCTTCATTGATAAAATATAGAAATTTTTATCGATTTGATATTTATAACAAAAGCGATGCACAAAAATTATTGTAAAAATTTATATCGAATTTTACAAATAAAATCGATTAATTGTGAAAATAAAATCCATTATACTAATCTTGTTAATTCATTGGAACATACAAATTATCCAGATTAAATTTCTAAACGCAAATATGGCGTCTTTTTTAAAATTAATAGTCTTAAGTGTTGTAGACACAAGACGTGTGACGTAACCCTCGGACGATTTTTATGCTTCCGTATTTCTATAGATAAGCAAATACGCATGATGGATATTAAGGGCGCACCTTACATCATTTTCGTTATTACGTAGGGGGTAAGACATGCTCCAACCCCCCTTAATATGCTAAAATCAAATTAGTTCCAAAGAGGAGTGATTCCTCGGATCGAACTCTCGATAAAACGTCTAGGGAGGGCTTTATTACCTTTTTCTAATGACAAAATTTTAAATTGCATACATTTAGTAAACTGTTATATTTTCTTAGATTTTTATAGAATATTTAAAGTTATATATACAGTAATGTATAATAAATCTAAATATACTTAGCTATTACATTTTTATTTTAAATAGCAACATAATAGTGTCAAGTAAACTTTTTTTAAAACCAATTTAACTCGCTTATATTTATTTGTTATTATATTAATTTAAATTTGATTTTTGTGATTTTTGTTTGAATTTCATTCGTTTGATTTAAGAGTAAAATGTAAACATCAATTATTATTTATATCATTTTAATAAAAGGTTTTATTTGAAACTTTAATGTTGCTATTATTAAAATATTAGTCATTGCTGGTGTTGCCATATCTTCATATATATTTCAGGATATACCAAGATAATATTATAATAATCTTTCTCATAGTAATATAAAACTTTAGTTGAATATTAAATAGTTAGATTACTTTGTTATCAGCTAAAACAAGTTGCAAAACGTCAATTTCCTGAGGATTCTGTTATCACGAAGATCAGCAGCATTCATTATCACGTCTTAGAGAATTAACACCCTTCACTATGAGATAGAGGGATCCTTTACATAGGAATAATAATAATAATATAAGGTAACTTTTCTATCATGTTATATTTATATAATATTATGATGATACCTTTTTATGATGACAGAACAGTTTAGTTTAGTTTAGTTGGACGAATAATAATAATACAATACTTTTATATAAGGTCATTTTTATGTCACGTTTATGTCATATTTATATAATATTATGATGTATTTTTTCATGACGAGAATAGTAAGTTTCATTAGTGAGTCTCGATTCTGGACAATTAACACCCTCCTTGGACTATGATCCCTTGGAAGGACTTGTACCGGAAAAGAAAGACACGAAGACATTTTTATACAGCCTGTTGTGAAAACTACCTACTTATTTTTTTATTATTAAGTTTTTGTTAAGCACTGACAAAACTATATTAAACCTTATTATTATTATTGAGTATATTATTTAAAAAAAAATACCTTAATAACTTTTTTATTAAAAAAAAAAAACTTTGTAAAATGTAGACAAAATTGTATAAAATGTATAAATGTTTAACAAAAATAAAAGAAATAGCGTAAAAAAAACTAAGTCCAATATCTGTGATTTATTAATAAAAAAAAATGTTTTGTGATTTCGTTAATATAGTAAAAATATAATAAATGTATTATTATTGATTTTATTAAAAAAATAAAATTATATATTATTTATAAAAATTGATTATATAGCGTAAAAAAACTATAAATCCAATATATGTGATTATAAAAAAAAGTAAGATATTCTTAGATACAGTTGTTTATGCAGACCCCAGTGGCTAAACGTTGCTCTGACGGTGACTAATGACGGATGCACTAATAGTTGTGTCGCGTAATATATCATGTGCGGGAAATGGGGAGAAAACCATCCTATCACTCCCGGCCCTGATAAGACTTACTTTGTTCGGTTATAATTCGATATACGAAATGTTCTACGTTTTTTTTTTATTATTTTGTTCTGAGTTTCGATTTTTGAATTTGTTTTTTTTTATTTCGAAAACCGTACGAAAATTTAGGTAGTTTGGTATTTATTTAAGTTAGTTCGATTTACAAAATGTTCGTTTTTTTTAAATTTTGTTACGAAGATTTTGTTACAATGGTACTTATAATTCGATATACAAAATGTTGTTTATTTTTTATTTTGTTCTGTATTTCTTGTGTTGGATTTCATACGATTTTTGAATTTCGTTTTTTTTTTCGAAATCCATACGAAGATTTATGTAATAGATTGTACTTTGTTTGTAAATTAATACATATATTAATCTTATAACGTTAATTTTTTTTTTATTTTGTTTGAATTACGATTTTTTATGAATTGTATTCCATTTTCAAATCTGTTTTTGTCATTTGGAAGACTTAGCTACTTCGGTGGCTGGATTTTTTAAAAATTTTCATTAGATTTTTACTTCGATTCGTTAGATTTTTTGTCACATTTTAGTTAAGATATAGATTCACCTGATTCGGTTATAGCTGTTATTTACGAAATTATTATTTTTTTATTAGATTTTCATTCAGATTTAAATAGATAAATATTTAAAAGAAACTTACATTCGATAACGCCAATAAGCCAAAACCCAAAAAAATATCTAAAATTCTTTCTACTAACATCCACTAACATTTAGTTAAGTGTCGCAACGCAGGGGCTCAAGATTAATACATCTAAGAGGCCATGTTAGTGGTGCAACAATTTGTCTCTATAAATGTTGACTCAGCGCCTCGGTTGCTTTGCGGCGTCTCCGCGCGATTAGCCCTAAATTTATTGTTTAATTTCAAAACGTTATTAATAACTGGTGATTAAATATATATAGCGGTTTGAGTCTTTGATTTATACTCTGTGCTCTTGAGGTTTCATTAGAATATGTCGCCCGTCACTCTGAAATGGTAATTAACATGCTTGACGATATAATTAGACGAGGAAATACTATATTATATACCACGTAAATGATATATTACCTCTTTGTATATATATTGTTTTTTATCGTTTTTTTTAAAGGTTAGATTTACATCCAAGGAGGATTAGGTATATTATATATCAAATACATACTATTTTCCTTTTTGGTATATAAATATGATGTTTTTTTTCTTTTTTTTTAATAAGGTTAGACTTACGTCTAAGGAGAATTATGTTTTATTCCAGGTATATGCTATGTACCTTTTTGTATATTATATACATTTATGATTTTTTCTTTTTTTTATAATATTAAAATTAAATACAAGTGGGTTATTATCTAAATGAATTATATATTACAAAACTTAACGCTCTCACCAAATAGTACATTTTCATGTTACTAGAAACTTGGTTAATTATCAGCTAGTGTCCGGAAACCGGACGATACATAGCACCCTTGTCTCAGACAAGCTTCTCCTTGTCATGGCTTAACAGAAAACATATCAAGGCATAACAATCAAATATAACATTTATTAACTAAACCATAAGACACAAATTTTCATGAATATTATGGCACTTACAACCTATATATTATGTTTAACGTTATAAAATATAACAATCAAATTTAACATTTATTATTTATGACATAAGACACAAATTTCCATGAGTATTATGGTACTTACAACCTATATAATTCTAAGTTCTGGTTAACCGAATATATGCTCCATGGTCATGAGCTTCTTGTCTAAAATGTTTTGCTCATGTTTGCGAGACGCTCGTTTTGAGCTCTGATATGATAAATCAGTTAAGAGCAAACGTCTCTGTTAAGGGTAGGTTGTAGGGGTGCGAAGTACTAAACAATCCGGCTTTAAATGAGAAAATTGTTTCGTAAACAGATATGAAACCGTTGATATCTTTATTATTATCATTAATTTTAATAAATGATCTGTTTCAGTTTCAACCGATAATGAACAATTTTATTTACTATTAAGATACTGTTACTAGTCTCATATAATAATCTATATTATTGTTACTGACCATAGTATTAATAAATTTTCATATTTTAATTTGTAGTTTTTATCTCATAACTTCTAGTGAAAATTTTGGCTCGTCATGAGTGTTGGTTTTTTAGATTCAGTATAAAATTCCGCATCGATTGACATATATATAAATATTTTTTTTGAAGATATTATTTTTTATTCCCCAAATACTATAACTATATAGAATAATAGTATTGTAATGATAGCATATAGGTATCTTTTTGAACCTGCTTATTATAATCAGAAGAATTTTCCAAATCCATGCAGTAGTTTCTAAAATTAGCGTATTCAAACAAACAATCAAACTCTTTAGCTTTATAATATTAGTATAGATAAGAGATTAAATTAATTTAAAATGTGGTAGCTTATAACTAACATACTTCTCATGGTGTTTAACAGCTACAGGTACAGTCACACTCATTATAACTTACTTATCAGACCGGTTTAGCGGCTTAACAGCGCCATTGAATACAGGCTGAACAAAAGAACTGAGCCACTGACCGCCCACGATTCAAACCTAATAGGATTACTACGGGTTGCAGGTAAGAGTGTCTCTAATTGCCGACAAGTAACAAAGCGGCGCCCGAACTAACGAAAGTGATTTATTGATTGATTCTTTGTACTAGAGTCAGATTATACTTGTCTGTTTGTTTGTTCGGCTCCTGTTTTGTCTGTCTGGACGCTTTGTTGTTCGAACTTGTTATATAACTTTCGATATATTTTTTTAAATAATAAATCATGTCAAAATAGCAAAACAAACTTAAAGTAAACTAAATAATTTGAAAACATATTTAATTTAAATAATATTTTCTTTCTAAAAAAATGGCAAATATAAAATAAAATAAATATAATTGAATTTAATGAAATTGCAAACTAACACAACATAAAGTTCACGTAACTCGCAACCGGTGCAAACGGAACAAACGGGACGAACGGGACGAACGATAAAGGGACGGAGCGGGTGAGGATTGATTTATATCCCAATGATGTAACAGAGGTGAAAGTGTTGGCGTAAATCATATCGCCAATGTATTGACAGCTTATGAATGCTGTGATTATACGGAAAGTAATATTATATGATTTATGTTAGAATTCATGTTCTATTTTCAAATTTATTTATGCTATTTAAATAAGCTTAAAGATAAAAGTAAAAGTAAATAGATAATTAAAGTAAGAAAAAAGATTAAGGATTTTATAAAGGTAATAAAACCTTTTTATTGGAAAAGAAATGTTATGATTAATACATTTAAACTTGTGAACTCATATAATACACTTTTTATATGCAATATTTGTAATATATAAAATTCTCGTGTCACATCGTTTGTATCAAAACTTCTCTATCTATATATAAAAAATGGATTGACCGATTTTTATAAAGTTTTGTATATTATTAAGAAAATGACGTAAAATATTTTTCATACTCCTAAGTAATAAGGAACATCAACCCCTTTTTTACTTTTAAACAATTTTTTTTTATTTTTTAATGTTTCGACATTAAAAATACATATCTAAAATCTACCACCAACCCCTAATTTTTTTAAATTATATTTTTCAAGGCAAAGAACGTTTCCCGGAACAGCTAGTATATATATAAATATATATAATTATCATTCTTAAACCCAATAATATCAATGATTGCTGATAATATTCAACACGTAATTGGGGAGGGACATTTATAAAACCGCCCCGCGACCGACATAACCTCAAATTTACGGTCATTTTTCACATAAATCAAAGAGCGCCGGCCAAAAGATTTATAGCTTCTATTAATAGCACTCAATATCTACCTGAATATCTTTGGTCTTGTGGATCTGTTGAGCAAATTTTTTAATATACTTGTATAACCATTGTGTACATGTACATGTGTGTTTTAATTATTTGGGCTTTTTTTATTATTTTAAACAGGCTTATATAATCATTGTGTACCTGTTAGTTTATCTGTGACAAAAATATTTTTCGCGCCAAAATTTATGTCATAAATGTGATGTATTTTAAATTTTTATTATCTTTTAATTCTTTGAGTATTATTTTTAAACAGGCTTTTGTAACCATTGTGTACCTGTTAGTTTATTATCTGTGGAAAAAATATTTTGCGTGCCAAAATTTATGTCATAAATGTTATATATTTTTATTTTTATTAGTAAAGGTTCTAAGATAATTTAGAGTTACTCATATTTAATAATATAAGTTTTAAATAAATTCTTTAGAGAATATGATAAGGTTAAGATTAATAATTTTAGTTTTGACTTTCAGTTGTATTATTAAAATGGTCTGAAAATAATATACTTATTAAAATATATATTAACTATACAATGTATGTACGTATGTATGTTTTTTGTATTACATCTATTTATTTTATATTATATGTATTTTTTGTTTTCTTTTACACGCTAACAAACATTTTTTTTTCATATCCTAAGATTGGCGAAGAATACTTTTTGTTATTAAACCTCTTTTTACATTTTTTTGGGTAATAATAAACGCTTATTTCACAACAATATAAAAATTGTCCTGTATTTTATGATTTCATCACAAACAAATATATGCTAATGTACTTTTACATATTAAAACTACTTTATTATAACATTTTGAATTATACATACATCTAGTCTTACCGCGTACGCCTTTGCTGCTAAGCATTCAAAACGGCGGGATATACCTAATTAAAAATGTTATAAATTCGAGTTAAAATCCGTAAAATACTTCTAAACAAACGTTTAGTTCTCTTAAAAAACTTAGAAAGCATAATGGTTAAGCTAATTTCATTTTATTAATAAATATACAATAAAAAAAATATAAATAAATTCAGAATTCAAACTGCGACTTTGAAATCGTCCTGCCTCTGCTCTGAATGAGCTACAGTGTATCTATCCGCTTAGATTAAACTATCCTTGTAAATAAATTTATGAGTCTATAAAAGATTTAAGAAAAAACAAATATACATTAAAAGGTACCTATTATTTAGTTTAGTTATAGAAATTTAAAAAAAAAATATTGAAAACATATTAATTACACGTTTAATTCGATAATAATAATAAATTCATATATTTTTTATTTCCAACTTATGTATAATAATGTTCCCGTTATACTTAGGAAGTTGATTAATAGTAAAACTTTGTATGTTTAGTATATTTCCGTTATTTTTGTGTGATTTTGTTGTGTGGTTCTTCCCAGATGCAGGGTGCATTTGGAATCCTCGTAGGTTTAACTTTAAATTTGAAGAATGTCTTTACAGAAGTGCTTATTTCGATAAGTATGGTATTAAAATAGGCTTCTGACAATTTCATTTGACGTACACAAGTATTACTGGTATTGATTCAAAGTGGACAAGAAATGAATATATAAATATTTAAGGCTATTTTTATTCTGTTCTTTTGATTATATATTTTTTTTTGAATCAAATTATAATTAAAGTTGAAGGTCTAATATTAAATTCCTAATACTTCATATATATGAAAACAGTTTAAACCTAAATAGTTGGTTTTTTAGTTATGCTAAAACTAACATTAGATTTTATTAACCAATTTATTACTTTGAATTTTTTAAATTTTAAACTATTAAGTTACTAAAGTATTATTTTTTTAAGTTCAATTCTTGTTACATAAAACTCATGTTGGGTTTATATAAAATGGTTACATATAATATTTATTATAAAATGGTTACAATTTTAAGCAATCATCATTATCCAAAGTTAACTAAAGTTATATTGTTATTTGTTTGTTACTAACACGCGATTTCACTATGTTCTGTGTCAATGAACCGTATAAAAAGATTTACTTTTATAAATAATATTTCCTTGACATTCAAAACTTATTGTACAACGATTTTTATTATTTTTCTACAAGTTAATATGTATAGGACTATTTTTGAAATCTCTATACATGTTTTTACCTACTTTTATAGTTTACGTGATATATAAGTAATAATATAGTAATTCTTGTACTATGACAGATATAGTTATAACAAAATATTGATAAAAGAAAAGTATTAAGTATTATTAACTCTCCAAATTCAAAGTTACAATAGACAATATTAAGCCATTTTTTTTTATAGTTACAACACTCAAAAAAAAAAACTTCACAAAATGCTATATTATTTTTAAATAACTATACAAAACGTATAAAAAAATGATTTTAAATAACAAGGTCTTATATTATTATAATAACATATTATAATACGAGTCGCGTATAAAATAAATTTTGCTATTAAAGGCAGCTGCACTATTTTTTCAAACCTATTTTTGATATGAACTTTATAAATTGAGTATCACACGTCACTCAACCGCGAACAAATTGAGACAGTGCAAAAATAATTCATATTAAAGACGGATTGGAATGATCGATTGATCCAAGGTTCATATTAATTTCGATCCCGAGATAGGCCGGAGGCGTGGTCGTTTGAACGATTTGTTTCATGTCCCTAGATGCTTACCTTCTGCAAGGCTATGCCCATTATTGGGCAAGGTACGCTTTATTTTTCTTATCACGCAGTTTTGTCGTTATGTCAAATCCTCTATATATATATAGATATATATATATCAAATATACTTATACATTTATAAGGAATCTAGCTACTCGTGGTTCCATTGTGCATGAAAGATTTTGTTTATTATTAAGATAATTAGAAGCAGTAGCTAGATAGTATATAGCCTCAGGAACTTGTCTATTATAATCAGAAAGAATTTTGTAAATCCATTCACTATAATCGAAGATCAGCGCGCGTAATCAAACCAACAAACTTTATAATATTAGTATAGATTTAACAAAAAGAGCGATCGTATTTGTATAGGCTTAGATTAATTTACAATATATCTGGATACAATATGAAAATTTAAATAAAAACGTAGCAGTCACATGCGAGAATCAGTCAAAACTTAGTAAATCCAATATCTAAGTTTAGCACAAAGCGTCTGGTGCAGCGTGCATCGCTCGATAGCGCTGACAGTGACAGATCACCCGCCGCTGCTATCTTATATCAAAAGAATTGTGATACGGATACGAATTGTTCATATTTTGCACTACTACATTGGATATATTGTTTATTATTAAAGTTAATTACATTAAGTGAAGATTTTCTACATTTTTGGGGAAAATTTTAAACTTAATATATACTTGTCACTTTCTCACTATCGATGTATGTCAAAGGTTAAAACGTGACAAAAAATAAAATATGTTATATTGTGTATAAATGTTTTTATTATTAATGGGGTTAAAGTTTCAAAATTTTGGAAGGAAATGAAAATAAACTCGTGTGGTTGTCTGTCGTTACCGGACGGAAGAAGTTGAGAAAAAGAAGGAATCGTCAAAAGCTACAGTTTTAAATATAAACTAGTATATTTAATAAAAGTAAAATATAATACAAAGTGTGAGTAAATTAGTCTAGGTCTCAATGTATGGACATGATGGTAATGTGTTGAACAACGCTCGACCCCCTGGCGAGCTCCGCGGGGGTCGGCTTCTGTTCCACAGCGTTAATCGTACTCAAATACGAAAATATTGCTACAACGATTACAAGTGAACACTTTTTAAGGTGTTTAAAAGGTCTATAAAAGTTATATTTATTACTATTGTGGTTTCGGCTTCCAATATTGTATCAATTTTTTGGATTTATATTAAGGATTTAATATATTAATAACTTCTTTTGTACAAATATGCTAGCTATTAATATATATTAAAGATATCTTTATTAATATTATAAAGCTGTAGAGTTTGTTTGTTAGTGTTATTCAACGCGCTAATCTTTGAAACTACTAGATTTGAACATTCTCTATGATTATGATAAGCGGATTAATGGGGAAAGCTGTAGGCTCTGTAGTATTACGCTATTGCTTCTAATTATACTTAATAATAAAAAAAATCACTTATTGACGAGTGGCACAGCGTGAAAAGGTTAGTCTTAATATATGTTGAACATGTTTGGGCCAGGTGAGGTCACATTCTCACGGATTGGACGTATGATGATGGATCAGCGCCTCATTGTTCTGTGTACCATCGACAAATTTGGGGATGTTTTTCCTTTAATATTGTTTGATATGCTCTTTATTATTATAAATAATATTCAAATAAAATACAGTTTTTAATTAATATGCATTATAAAATAAAAGGTTAACATTTACATGAGATATTATGACTACACTTAAAATGGCTGACATGTTAAAACTATGTTCTAAAATGTTCTCACTTATAATTTGTGCTTATAGTGCATATCGAATATTTCGTTCCGTTACATGGAACAGTGGTGGCGGGTCGCTGGCTTAGATAATACCAGCGGTAGCACTCCCACCATCCAAAACAGTTACCGACATGAGACGTCGTCGCTTACAATTCAATATATTTCGGTGTAATTTGATGTTCATTAAAGCAGCTTGGTACCGTGAACAACCGTGAACCAGAACACAATGGATGAATGATCATTTGTATCTGCTGTTGAAAGACACAGTAATGATACCTACGTTATTCACCAGCAGTTAGTGCCACTTATAAAACGACATTCTCTATTGTATGAGGTTTAGTATATCTTTTAAAGTTTCTGCATTTTAAATATATTTTCGAAACGAAGAACGAATAATATGAGAGTTGTAGTTTTTACTCACCTTGTTGACTGCTTTTTCTCGTTGTTTTTTTCTCTTTCATCCAAGGATATTCGGGAACATTAAGCCCGCCACCAGGAGATGGCAAATCAGGAGCATAGCCGGGTGGAGTGTGTTGAGGGCTCAGTTCACCTCCTCCTAACTGCGGTAGAGCGGTCATGAACTCTGCCATTGATGGTTGGCTATTTATAAAACCAGTCTCTGTACAGGTCTCAAGCATAGGATGAGGCGCGCCAGCAGCAGTGACAGCCGCCAGCCAAAAACCATTTCCTCCATGGTCCATCCGAGGATGCTCCTGTCCTGGTGCGGGACCCATCGGTGGAGTGTTTCTCGTCTTTACTGCGAACTCCTCTTCCATTTCATCGCGCACCCCCATGCCAAGTCTTGTTTGCTGCTTTCCTCTGACAGGAAAATCTTCGCATTTTATTTTGCGCACCAAAGGGTTACTGTCGAGTGGCAGCGCGGCGGTGTTGCATATCTCTTGCATCGCTGCCGGAGTCACTAAATCAAATGAAACTCATTCGTATCTCGGATTTATCTTTCTTTTTGCAGCATGTGCTAGCATTTTCATTAACATGTGATTTTCTTTTGATTTACTTCTCTGTGCAATATATTTGAAGCAGCGTATTGCAGAAGCTCTATCTGAAAGATAAGAAGAATATATATAAAACCATAACTATATGTTTTGTCAAATTGTGTATAAAATTTGTCAATACAGTAATTAGTCTACAGTTACTAGTAATATTTCTATATAGAGAGCCATATTAAATGAGAAGGGAGCATGTCTCATAGTTATTTCTCAATTAACCGCGGACATTTGACATAACTGCGGTTTTGTGTAGAATAATTTAAGCTTCAGTAATGAGAGCTCCAGAATAATGAGCGCACAAAATTGTTTATTGTAATTTAGATCATGGAATGTATATCACGTAATGGCGACTCAACAATAAAGTTATTAAAATTGTCATGAATAAAATATATAGAATGATGTGATTATTAACCATTTATACAGTCATGATATTTAAATCTAAAATGTTTTATTTAACTGCAATATACAATTGAATTCCGGTAAATTTAAATATGAAGGACATTTGATGTCTATACAAAAATAAAGTCTGTAGAAATAACTACATTACTAAAAAATATTGTGAAAGTACATACAATGGAGTAAATGTGAAAAACCACAAAAAACTATCATAGGTTTTAAGGTTTCACAAATTTTTTATTCATGTATATTCATAAAAAAATTGTGACACTGAAATGAATTTTGAAAAATTTGAATTGTGAAAATTTTCAACAACTGAAAAACCTAATAAACAGAGTTAAAATTATTGGTAGACGCATGTGTTGTGTCATTTATAAATTTACTGATTTCAGAAAAAAAATGTTCTAATGAACAACTGATATACCTTTAATTATTTCAGGGTCATTTTATATCATACTGGTATATGCAACCCTTATAAAAGTAGTGAATTCATCGAATGTTCCAGACAGCATCGCAGTTTCGTCTGAATGACAATTAAAATTCAAACCACGTACGAAATACGATTTTTTCCGCTGGAATTTGCGGCGGCGGGAGGTATGGCGGGATCGCGCCTTTTTGTTTTATTTTATTTTTTTCCAAACTGGAACGGCTGGCGGTTAAACCTATTTTAATGTGCGGGTTGCTTTTGAATTAAAATTCTCGGTACGTTTTCATATGTGAATGGACAATGAAATGTAATTTCCCCTGTTATAACGTGTTTTCCCGGATTTTGTTATATCATGCATATTGTGTTAACAATATTATCTATACTATTATAAAGCGAAAAAGTTTGTTTGTTTAAACCCGATTATTTTCGAAACTATAAAATAGATTTTTTTTCTGATTATGATAGACGGGTTCATGAGGCTATATTATATCTAGTATAATAGTAATAAAGTAAATAGTAAATAAAGTAATTCAGCTATAGGTGTAACCGGGATTACCAGCTCGTTCATTTTATAAGAGATAATTAGATTTTAACAAAAAACCTTTTCTATTAATACAAAAGCTTAATTTTAAAAAATATAATATGCTAAGTAAAAACTACTAAGTTAGAAGGATGTTCTCGTGATGTGGCAACCTTCTGATGATTTTCATAAGTGTGCTGCAATTGATGTCAAGATTGTCAAGTTGTCGTTTATCAAGAAGCCGAGTTCAAGGTTAATGTGGATAAATCTCAAGAGCTATGAGTAAGGTGACTGTTGCAAGGTCCAGAGACTATCGACCATACATTTTTTCTTCATTTCTTAGTAAAACTCGGTTATAATACCTTCTATAAATTAATTTGCTACTAATGATGAGGTTCTGAGAAAAACCACAGTTGATTCTAGAATTAATTAAGAATATATTAAAAAATAATATTTTTTTGTTAAAACCAATATCTGAATAAAAATGAACGTTTACTATTTGTAATATTTTCGTTGAAATACCTTCTTGAATGAATAACTCAGAAATAATAGTAATAAAATCAGTAAATCATAAATTATATGAAATTGTAAAATAAATTAAGTATTTTAGAGTTCACGATACCGCCATTCCAGCTCATGAATAAGAACAGAATGGTTTTGTAACTAGTTAAACAGATTCTGATAGTTTTGACTATTGATATACATTTAATAGTAATCATGGACTACAAAAGTTTATTACAAAAAGTACTGTCTTAAAAATCATTAGATTCTTTCGTATTTATATTTTAAATTCGTATCACTTGTGTAAGATAGGGTGCAAGGGGGTTTCACCCTCGAGGGGGCCTTTAAAAAGGCATAAAATGGAGGACATAGTCTACTTATGAATTTGTTTATGGAGCTATTTTTATAAAACGACTTCTCACTCAAATCTTGCAGCTTGATATGACAATTTTCCTAATTTTGTACCGTAAATCTTTATTGATATGTTACTGCATTGTTTTGAATATAAAGCGTATTTTGATACGTATTCTAGAATATTATTTGTGTATAAATAAGGTTATATTTATAAAATTATTATAGTTTTTTTTAAATCTAGATGATTATTGAAAACAAATACTTCAATCATATTTCCATTAAAAAAAATAGCTGTAATAGCTCTCAAGTCTCGTATGAAGATCATGTATCATCAACATATCATGTTTGCAAACATGAGATATCATGTCTGTTTGCTAAGTGTGATGATTATCAAAATATACATGTCATGATTTATAAACTGATGCAACATTAATAAAAAACGACATTTGTATATAATATGTAGGTATAATCTGAGTTAGTTGCGTATTTCTTATTCAAGAACCTGAAAAAACTAACTCATATTTTGCTATTAGTAAAATATTGAATTTACATCAAACAAACTTTATGTTTTTTGAAATATAGATTTCTATATAAATTCTAGAGATTTTTATAACAATATTTTCTAGTAAAATATAAATAAACATATTTAACATTAATGTTTTCTAAGATTAACACGAGTACTACACATTACAATAAAACTATTTTTCGGATATAACTCGCGTTTATTTTTACAATTTTTAATTTAACCCGACGTGACACCATCATCTCGTCTGACCGCGAGTACGTTTGCTGTAAAGCACTCGTAACATCGGATTAAATTTTAAAATATAAAAATAAACGCGAGCTTTATCCGTAAAATAGTTTTATCGAAATTATTTAACATTAGTTTGGGGCAAAAAAGGTCTAACATCTGCGTGTCAGGCTGGCTCAGTACAACCAGTGTTTAAAGCCCAATTTGCCGCTCATAACAATTTCCTCTTCGGGGAATACAATGGCGTGTCCACATACATAGTAAATACTCACCACTGAACGTAAATATACCTTATATTTTATGCACATATAAATCACTTTTACGATTTTCTAGGAATTAAATTATTAAAGTTGGTTCACAGCGGATATAATATTATCCTTATTAGAATTTACTGAATAAACTTTTCCGTAGATTAATGATAGGTTTGATAATATAAGTTTCTTTATTTACAAATAATATTTTTATTGCATATAATTATACTGTACTCATGTAAATATTATTCGAAATTTGTCAACTAGTTTCGAACAAATCCGAAATTTTATTACGCAATACCCAGAGCTCGTGAGCTCTGAATCGCGGCGTGAACTAACCAATTCAGTCATATAAATTCAACTTGCCCGAATAATTTTAATCAAATCTAAAATCTTTTTACAAGCAAATCTAAAATCTATTTACGTGATAAACATGGATGACAAAAGTTTAAATACAAATATAACAATATTATTTCGCTGGAATTCATTTAAGAGCTGATATCACGAGCTTGCAATGAATCTAGAGTGGACAATTGGACATCTTGGAATGCTAGAGATAGAATCACTGGCGCTTGTCATTGTTTCAAATTCCCACGCGATGTTGTGACGATGTAATGACAGATGGTAACTGAGCTTCAACCTACTACATCCTCTGACTTGGTGATGGTATCTGATTTTGGACTTTATCATCTACATGATAAGGTCTCATTTCTGTTTGGAAAATTATAGCAAAGCATAAGAGATGTCTGTGCGATGCAAGGTTCTTTCAGTTGTTTAAAATCTATTTTATATTAAATATCTTTTGTAATGAATATATCAGTTGTTTTATATTATTTTCAATGAAACAGTTTTCTATTTTCAGATTAAACAAGAGTCTATGTAGAGTAAAAGCAGCTCTACCTACTAAAGCTTTCTCAATGGTACATTTAGCTTATTTTGACGTATATTCAATTCTGATTGAAAGACTAAAATATGATCATTTGTTTCAAAAACAAAGCAGCCTATTGACCGCATTTTTCCTCTTAAAAATTTTGGAAATTTTTTGCGAATATTGAAATTTTTGAAATTCAGCTTTGATGGTGTGTTTGTAGTTCGGTAAATAATCATAACCTTAGATATATTGAAAAACCTTTTCCAAGGATCTCCTATATGACTTCATATGATGATTGTCAGAGGGTAGTAACATATTTGTAGCGACGGCTAAATGTTCTCTACCTCTGACCTAAAGAAAGGCTGATACTATTGACTAATTACTATTATCTTTACATCATACTAGCTGCTAATCGCGGATCTACATGCGATCTAAGTATTTTATATACTATTAAGATAACAGAGCAGTTGAAATAATTTTTCAATTCCATCCAATATTTGAGAAATTTAACGTGAATAAATAAATAAACTTTTTTATATTTTCAATATAAGTATTTAAGAAATTGTTTTTAAGTAAAAAAAAAAAAACAACTAAAAAACTTTAATATGTTAGTTTGTAATACATAATATACATTAATTAGTGTATTCGGTAATATATTATATACTTTTATTTTCCGGTTATTGACCAGTCATAATCTAACAAATATAATATGTAAATATGTTGAAAAATCAAAACTTCTTATAAATAAAAAAACTAACATAACCCAAATATCGTAGAATTAATTTGAAACATTAAATATATATAAGAAATGAATATAAAAATGAAATCTTTTTATAGTTAAAGCATATGAATTCCATAAATTATTCAGTTAAAGAAAGATAAAAAAATATCACTTTTTTTTTAACAAACAGCTAAAGCTTATTATTCAAATAATAAGTTTTTCATCTGAAGAGAAAATCTTCATACGTGGGCACTGGAAACTCCATTAGAAACTATCTCGGACTCATCGTCAGAACTTATTACAATTAACTTTCTAATCTATCTTGTACTCGACAAAAACACTGAATATTATTTTTTACATATTCGTATGTTAAATTTACTGAATGTACATTAAAATTATTATCTGATTCACAATTATGCTATGGAGATATGCTAAAGATAAAAGAAAACATTATACATACTAAAAACAAGCGATATATTACACGATAAATATTTTAACTTTTGAATTTAACATAAAGATTTATTAATTTAATCTTTACTTAATTTATCTTTTATTCGTTAATTCTAAAGTTAATAGTAGTTTAATTTAAATCATATGTAACAATATTTGTGTTTGTTTGTTTGTTTAATAGAAAAGCTACCAGCAAATATTATCCTAGAGAGATCTGCAAAAGATAAAGTAAAAAGAAAAAAATATAGATACTAATATAAGTCTTCAATTCACTGTAAGACAAAATAATGCAACTATTGAATCAAGCAAAAAAAAAAGCTTTTTAATTAATTCTATCTTTACTTAAATTATCTTCTATTGCTTAATAATAATATTTACACAAATGTTAATTGTATTTTAATACAAATAATATGTAACAATACTTATGTGTTTGCTTGTTTAATACAAAAAAGATAATAGTCAATATTAGTACAATTAAAAAATGAACATTTGTTAATCTTTCCTCAGTTTATCTTTTATTGGTTAACAAACAAATAAACCTAATACGAATGACAAAGTATCGTGGTAGTGTGGCGGAAGAAAAAAGTGATTGGAGTCGTAAATGTCTCAGTGAGCAGAGATTCGTGATGGATCGCTGGGGAGAGGATTCCTTTTATCTATTTTATTACGCGTGTGAACCATAACAGGCTATTATTTTATAAACTACCCCCCCCCCATTTGAAAAGTTTTTATTAAGTACTAATACATCAGAAAAAAATGTTAAATATATTATACAGCTTATAAAATTCAATATCAATTGATATACAACATGTGATCTTAAAATCAGAAGCACAAATTTTAATATTTTAATTTGTAGTTTTTATCTCATAACTTCTAGTGATAATTTTCATCATAAGTGTTGGTTTTTTCGATTCAGTATAAAATTCCGCGTCTATTGAAATATAGATTTTTTTTTTAAAGATATCTTTTTTATTCCCCAAACATTATAACTATATAGAATAAAGAATTCAAATATATACATTGAAATAAAGATACATATTAAATATTCTAATATATGGTAAGTATGGTATGATACGATTACTTTACAATATATAATATATACTATGTTGTAGAGTGGTAGATAATATAAATTTCAGACTTTATTTTATCTCCTCCTCAAACTACTTTATAGTTAGTATAAGTATTAGAAGTTTTAAGTCAATGTAAGACTCAATTTTATAGTAAGAGTTCAATTAGCTGAGCTGATAGTAATCTTACATGTCCAAGGTTCAAATCCTGGTCGTGAAAGTACATTCATTTATATATTTATTCAAAATTGAAGAAGTAGTTAAATGGCATACATATAAATAAAATATAGTTCTAATTCTTACCGTTTTTCTACACAGTAAGGTAATGATTATATTTTTTTATTTTAGTAAGAAAATTATGTTTTAAGAGCAGTGTTTGAATATTAAAGCTTTTTCATGATATATTTTTACATTATACTCATTTTCTATTAATAATATTAAAATAATAATAATAATCAAATAAAAAAATTGGATTTACTAATTATATATTATGGAATTTAAAATATAATATTAATTGCATCTATCATAAGCAAAGATGTAAATCATTTATATGTTATTTAATATATTTTAATGGCTTAATAAACTGATATGAAAAATCACATAAACACATGAAATTATACGAAATATTGTATAAGTATGTGTTATATATATACTATATTTACTGTATAAGATATATCTTAATATATGATTTCACTGCAGATTATTGTTTTCTTATATCTAGTAATATAAAGCGAAACTGTGTTTGTTTAAACGAACTAATCTTCTAAACTACTAAATGGATTTGAAAAATTCTTCCTGATGATGATAGACAGGTTTATGAGAAAGGCTATATAGCATACATATATATGTTTCTGATTTAGTTATTGTAATAATATACAAAACATTCATCTGGTGTCGGCGTATCACAAAACTTGAAAATTACCTAATCATTAGTGAAGTGCACTTTTCACACTTGACGCACTTGACGCACTTGGTACACTTTATTAATTGTGCACTTTGTTATCAAATCAATATACATGCAGACTGTATATTCGGATGGGCGTGTCCCCGCCCAGCGACGGAGGCGGGTCCCTACATGTATATAATAGTTTAAATGTTATATTATGTAAGCCTTGAGACTGTCTGGAACTAGGCTTTATATATACTATATGTATTTGTCTGTCTGTATTATTTTAATGTTGTGCTGGTTTTGATGATGTTTTAGCTAAATAGTTCATAAATGTTTGATTTGTTAAATTATAATATATATTTATAACTGTCAGATATAGTAATAATCTAAATTTTAATTCACTATTAGTCACGCGTCTTAATAACACAGTAATATATCTATATATACAAAAATATATTTTGGTACTTGAACAAGAGCGATTTTATTTAGATTAATAATATTGTACTAAAAGGATTTTTGAATTGTTCTTTTGATTTTTAAGTATCATTCATTTAATTATATAAAAAAACAGTTAGAGATAGAGATATGGTAAAAAAGCAGAGTTATAAAAACTTCATTTATTATGATGACCTTAAAAAATTGTTACTATATAGAAAAAAGAAATAAGTATTATACAATACAATGTCTCTCACCTATATTTGTTTTATTTGACCTGAAATTCTCTGAAAGGCTTATAATTTATTTATGATACTGAAATTAAGTATACATATATTTATGAAATATTAAAAATAAGTACTTATTATTATTGTTATTAATGTTTTTTTTTTAAGAAATGTAGAAAAAATGGATATAAGAATTAAATGGATAAATGTGGAGCTGGTAGAGATGTTTATTGGTGATTATATTTGTTTCAAGTGGTCTTTAAATGACAGAATCCAAAAAAAACTTTTAAGAAAAAAAAAATTAAGAACAAAAGGACGTGCTTTTTTATTTTTATTTTTTTTTATTTTAAGAATTTTAAGAATTTTGAATATTTTTATTTATTTTAAATAACAATTGCGCTATCATTATTACTGATTATTTTTTATGAATTAAATACAATTACATTTTTAACTTTATGAAAAAAAACTTACGTAATAAAAACTATTTACCATAAAGTTTCAGTGTAGTTAACAGTCTGAAACACTTTCAGTCATGAACTTCACAACACTTCACAAACCACTTAAATGTTAAAGCCTCACTACCGGTCCAAAAAAACAACACTAAAAATATATCAATAATTGTTATCAGGTTCTATCGCAATGTCAGGGTGGCGTGGCGACTGTCAACTGTCTACTAAACGAATCTTCACTGCTCACTTGCCGCCATGCCCATTTCCATACAGCCAACAACCACAAAGGTTGCATATACATATACCTATAATCAAATCTAAACTCTACCACCTCAAAATAAGCTCCATAATCACATATCAAATTTATCGAATTTACTGCGAATATATTGTATTGCGTGCTACAAAATATATTTTTTGTCTCTTTCTTATTAACTGTCTCGTCTATTTTTTGTCTTTGTCTTATTTTGTTGTAGTTGTAAAATAATTTTCTAATATTTTCTACTAGAGCTTTATATCATTAAAATGCTTTGATATTAAAGATATTTTAAAATTTTTAAACTTTGCTTGTATTCAAATTGTATCGGTTTATCCATTGATTAGCTGTCTCTTTCGCTCACATATTTCTTGTTTGTTTCACGTTGCGCCATTGGGCCAATGGCATTTACGGAGCAACCCACCTTACTGCAGATGAACTACACCACCATTTTGAGCTTTATTGTATAGTAATAAAGTCTATCTTTTTAGCATATAACTTCGTGTTACCGGCGTTTGTCATGCAAAAGTTCTAATTTTAAATCAACTGTAGGCGGAGCATCCATGTTGGTGCTTTTATATTGAAAAACAAAATGTCTTTAAAGAAAACCTGTTTTGAGAAAGTTAAGCCTTTTATGTACAGAGGATTTAAGTTTAGCTTTACTAGCGACATAATACCTTTCGTTCTTCGTCTGTTTGCTGAAAATAAAAAAAGTTGAGTAACCGGTACGTCGTTTTCCTTCTGTTTGATTTTTGTTTAGCGAACGGGACATTGCATGAGAAATGCAATGAAACAATATGGCGTCGCTTAGGAATTGCAAGCTATTTCAATGTTTTTGACGCTTATTTCATTCTTTATATAAAATATTATTACAAATAGGTATTTTAAATTAAATTAAATTAAATTAAATTAAATTATTTTATTTTTAAATCTTTGTTCTAAAGATATAAAGTTCAAATCAATATGTTAAAAAACGCTGAACTCATTAGGGCTGTCGGTCAAGGCCTCGCGGCGGGCCTCTTAATTACGCCCTACGATTTCTGATTCTTTTTCCTTCTTTTGTTGAATTTGAAGTCAGTTTATTTTTGTGATTGTGTTATTTGAATTTAAAAATTGTTGTTGTTAAAGTTAAAAACTTTACACTTGAATCTACATACATACATATTTCGCTTTCATATTATTATATTATATTTATCTATAAACTGAAATGAAAAAACAATCTTAAAAAGCCTTAAAAAGTTAAAAAACTGATAAATTTTAGAATAAAAATATAAAAAATAGATTACCTAAAAATTGATATCCAGCGGGTGTTCTTAATATTGAATATTCAAGAGAAGATTAAAACAAAAAATACAATAAAGTTAAAAAGTTTAAGTATTCCGCTTAGCCGCCATTAGCTATTCAAAGTCCGTTTTACTCGTTAGCTCTTATTATAATTTTTAGCTGCAGATGTTATGCATAATACAACTATTATAATAAAATTGTTATAAAGATTTTGTAATTAAGGTTTTATATACTAAAGTTTATTTTTAGTTTGTTTTATTATAACTAGCAGTTACTAGCGGTGTACCTCGCGGATGAATGATTTTATTTACTATATTGCCTTCCTGTCCTGTCTATATCAGAAAGAATTTTCAAATTCATTTCTTAGTTTTGAAGATTATTTCATTTAAACAAACTTTTTCGTATATAGTATAGATTAATTAAGGGTCATTGCTCTTTTAAGTCAAAATTTATTTCAAGCCATACTCTTATGAAACATCTGACCTTACCTGCGAGTACTTGAATAAAGAAAATAGGAGTCTACTTCTAGACAATAATATACTATTATAATTGATTTATTTCTATATTTCTTTAGAATATTGACTGTAAAAGTACACTAACTGAAGAAAAACAAAAAGTGTCAGTCACTAACGAACTATTCCGAAAAGCTTTGATGTTCTTATATTTACAAGGGTTTAAAAAATTCTAATCTTAAATATTCATAATAACATTCATATAATATATAAAAATATATACTATTATAGTAAATAAGTCTTTAAGAAATGTTTGTTCGTGTAGTTATTTTACATTAATAGCAGATTTCAATTAAGAACTTTTATAATCTAATTTAAAATATTCACAATATATGAAATATGTTTATATAAACACTCTTTGGTGATAGGTTTTAGCTGAAGTTCTTTGGTGATGGGTTTTGTTTTGGTGATAGGTTTTGTTGCAAAGTGACACAAATTTAGTAAAACCCTAATAAGAGTTTCAACTTTTTTGTTAGTGTTTAAAAAAATCAGTTAATCCTGGAAAAAAGCAATTTGAACGTTTGTTCAATATATATTGATCTCTGAATCTGATCAGATTTTCTCGAAATTAGACAATTGATGAAAATATAAAACCTTTATAACTGGTAATATAAAATGTAATAAATAGGCATAATATGTAATAATAGGCATTCCTAGTTAAAAAAAAATGTTTATAATTACAGATAATAATGTATACTCATGAAGTTAATAGTACTTAATAATTATTATACAATAATTTACAGTCTCAATCAAATGTATAATTACAATTAAATTAGTTTAATGATAGTGAATCTAGATAATGTAGTAATTTGTTATAATTTGTTGTTGCTATAAAGGAATTTACAACTAGGGTTTTCTAATTTAAAATAAAAAAAAATTGCTTAAGCACATGCTACGGATTATTATTAGTTTTTTGGTTTTATAATTCATAAATCAATTGTTAATATGTGTTATAAAATATTTAAAAAAAAATACTTTCTATTGTACGTAGGCATATACATAAATTCCAAAATCCGAAACAAAAAGGCGGAATGGCCACATATTTTGAAGTATTACAGTAGAGGTGAGGAGGTAAGAGTTATAGAAACTTACAATCAACAATAATTATTAAAAATAAGTTTTATGAAGAAGAAAATAATAATATACCTGACTAATAAACGTGCAAGAGGAGTTCAAAAGATTAAAATTGTATTCTTTTCTTTGTTTTTCTCATAATTTCTTTTTATAAAAAAATAAGCTGGTCGCATTTTCATTCAACTTCCTTAATCGAAACTATACTTATATATACATATATATATATGGTGTAAGGCATAGTATAAGTTTATACTATGCCTTACACCAACTTTAGAAACAAAATATTCTGAAACTTATACCTTACTTTATATCAACTTTAAAAATATATTTATTTACCACACTTTACACCATATTAAGAAAAAATATCCATAAACTTACACTATACTTCATACTAATTAAAAAAAATATTCAAAACCTTACACCATATTCCAACACAATTGTTGATTAATACAAAAAGTTAAAATAAAAGTATTCCTCGAACATGTCAAGTGATAAGCTATACTTTGTTATTTCTTCATGTCTCTGTGTCCTGAGCCCGCCTCATTAGTGTCAGAACGTCATGACAGTTTTCGAAAAACTCAGTTTTTCCTTCCGATCTGTCTGTCTGTATGTGTGTCTGTGTGTCTGTCGAATTTTGAAAAACTAAAGATATATTTGGAATCAGCATCTAAATGTAAGATTCACTTTTCAAAATTATGTTGATTGTCCAACGGGAAGGTGGTCAGATCGGCCGCCGAAGTTACCGAAAAATGGAAAAAAAATTCTCTTTTGTTTGTTAATTAATTTGCGAGTTATAATTTGCCGATTAGGAGTTATTATTATAAATACTTATATTATATTATAAATACAAGTTTTATTATAAATACAAATTAGTCTTAAAGTATGGCTTTTAAAATAACAAGCCCTTAAAGTTTCAGTCTCCAGCTCTTTTCAGGTCTGTAGTATCTTTCCGAGCAAGTGGTATTTTTGACAAAGATTTTGATTTTGGTTTGTCATAACGAAAAAAATATATAAATAGGATTATCATGTCTAATTGAAATAAAAGTATGTACATGATAGCTCAGTTGACATAACATACATATGAGTTATACGAGTCGCAGGTTCGATCATATATTGTTTTGTATTTGGAAATATATTAAACAATTCAAGCATTAATCATGATGTTTATTGGCCATACTTATTTAGAGACCTTGAATTATATAGGTATTTTATATGCCATATTGTATTTAGTAATATACTAGCCGTAGCCAACTTCATTTGCACCTCCCTCCCTCTTTATAACCCACCATTAATGAATATTTATATAAAAACATAATGATATTTAATCATAATCTAAGTATTTTGTGATTATGAAAATAAAATAGTTTTATTGAATCAAAAGCATTATATGTATGTCGACTAAGACAATAAGCTAAGCTAATAAAATACAAATTCTTATCAAAATACATCCAGCAGTTTTTACAAGATAAATACTAGATAAACAGACAAACACATTTGTTAAATAATGTTGTTTTAGCAGTGTACTTAACTGTATTATCATTGCAATTTATATGTAGATATATTTAGTATATTTTAGTATATCTTTATCTATACAAATATTATAAACATGTTTGTTTGTCTAAACGCACTTATCTTTAAAAGTAACACATGGATTTGTAAAATTCTTTCTGATTATTATACTAAGGTTCATGAAGAAGAAGGTATATTTCATTTTGTTACTCTTAGTATTATTGAGCGAAGCGAGCTGAGCGAGCGAAGATCTCTATGAGAGACTTTTCTGCATCCTTTATGTAAGCATCAATAGTAAACAGTATATCCGAATATTTCGAAACTTTGCACACTGATACTCATCAGTATGGTGGTGTTTTAGAGAAAAAAAAAACAAAAAAAAAACTAAAAATTGCAATAATGTGTCTCATCCTGAACAATAGTTGAGTATAGAATCCTCGACGCTTTGTAAATGTAACTTCGCTGCTGTTTGCACCTCGCTTCGCTCAATATGCTAACACATACCGAGATTTTGTGAGCGCAGCGAGTCAAAATTGAGGTCTGATTCACGCTCCTAGTTAATAGTGAATAAGATCTTTGAATCATGTGGAGTCGCAAGTCACAGCTAGTTTTAATATAAATGTTAAATAATACAATTTACAATTATACTCAATGTTGAAATCATTCTAGTGATTTAGTTAATAACTAACTGTAATGAGTTATTTTATTTCATTCAATGTTATTTGTAAATAACTTTAACGAGAATATAACTTTTTGATAAATAGCTGAGGTCAAAATTTTGTAATGATAGATCAAAGGTTTTTTCTTTAATTTTTTTAGTTATTTTGATTTCTTTAAAATTCCAAAAAAAATTTTTTTTGCCTTTATATTAAAAGTACACTTAACATAAAAAAAAATGTTTTTATGCACGCATACACATTTTTAAAATATAAATAAATTGCCACTTCAGGTTTTTCATAAATATAAATAATATTAACTTTTTTTGATCAATTAATTTAAAAACCGTTTCTGGTTCATACAAAAATGTATGATAATTTTTTTTTATTGGCTCAATCTTTTTTATGAAAACTCTTAGCTAGAACAGAAGGACTAACGTAGAGGTCTAGATTTTTATAATTTTCTCCCAAATGTGGGATATAGATACCAAAAGAAGCATATAAGAGAATCTATCCTAACTGGTATATCAATATTATATCTATAGACTTAGACGCTATTTCAAAAGTTAACAGTGGGCTATAGATAGCCCACTGTTGGGAGAAAATTATAAATTCTAGTATCTATACTAGAAGGATTATATAAAAGAGTAAGAGTATAAGAGGAATTATCTAAATAATTTGTCTATATTATAGAGTTGGGCTTTATTTCATAATTTAATCTCAAAATAGGGCTAGATACTCCCAATATATAAAAGGAATTATAAATGGTATGTCAATATTACTTCATAACAGTAGGTGCTAATGACAGGTCGTGTCCTGGATACTTCTATTCAAGGTAACTCTAACACGATTTATCACATCACGTAATACCAGTTTTTGCAGAGCTAAGTCAAGGTTAGAGGCTGTAGTCCAGCGTTTGAGGTTCATACATTCCATTAACCTTATTACATTATAATATCTTTTTGTATTAAACTAAGTCTTGCTCGCGGGTTCACCCTTTGACGAATTTTTATTTATTAGAATAACCTTAGTTTTTTTATAGGCTTATACCCTTCCTCTTGAACCTTTAAAAATCAGACAGAATTTTTAAATCCATTTGCTAGTTTCTAAGATTAGTTTGTTTAAACAAACACACTTTTAGGATTTCTAGTTATATTAGTATAGATAAATATGGATACCAATATATTTGTTGTGTTAGAAGTAATTAAATAAAATTAAAATTCATTCAAGCGGACAATTCCTGACACATGCCAGCCGAATGGTAGTTAGTGGCTTACTGAGCCAATGGTCGTGAGTTGGAATACCACACGGAACAGTAGTTTGTGATTACTAATTTCAGTGTTTTTTCTAGAGCGGAAATAAATAAAACATATTTTCGTTGACACAGCTTATTTAATACATGTAAATTATAGTATATATATATATATATAGCAAGTTACATAATAAACACCTAAGCTATAATACTATCTCAAGATACTATATATTTATGTTACGGTACATTTGTTTAATTTGTAATACCGTTCGATATTTCCCGAGACGGAAGGTTGCTCTAATTAGGCGGTTTCCTGTAGATTTGCGCTCACCTGTCGGTACCTGCCTCTGACGTGTCTAACCTTAAATTAATTAATTAATACATAATTAATGTTTAGAGAATTATTCGTAAATTATAAGTCTTTGTCAATAATAATTTTATATAAAAATAAATGTTTAAAAGATCATATTCTTTTCATATTTTTTTGTATTACCATATATTATTGTATGATATTTATGTACCCCTAAAATTATTATATTACTTTGTATAATGAAGTAGTGTTATTATTATTATTTTTATTTTATTTTGTTTTAATATTGTTCCCACTCTCTGTTTTTCTGTTTACTGTCGGTTGTAGAAAACAATTTAATATTAAGTCCCCCATTTGTAATAATATATGTTTAAATTTTTCCAAATAAAGGTTATAATATTTTTTTAAATAAACGAAATATAGAATATAAAACGCTCTACCAATTGAGCTATCATATCTCTCATTTGGTAGAGTGAAGGGAAATTATGCCAAAGGTCACGAGTTCTAATCCTGCTCGTATTTATAAAATTTTTATACTATATTTATAAAAAATAAATAATAAGCTTAACATAGTTAATGATTAAAAACAATTTCAAACAAGAGTAAAAATTAATGAAATCAAAAAACTTTATTTGAATATCGAATACATTATAAAAAAAGGAAAAAATAAAAACCAACAATAAAAAAAAATATAAAAATAATTTACAGTATGTTATAAAGCTTGTATATCATATAACTATTCAAGGGCTGTGTGCATCTCTCGGTTCAGTGCACCGACTGCACTTTTTGTGTCTGAACACGCTCACCCGCTTATTTGCGATCATTAATCATTATTTCGGCTCGTACCTACCATTTTGAGAAAATAACCCTTTTTTTAAACTCATTCGCAACAACGGATCTCCGAAGCGTGGCATTGCGATATTAAAATTACGTCTGTTTATCTGTGATATTTAGATTGATTTTCATTTCTTCTAGAACATTCCAGAATATTCAAGAGCTTTCTATATAAAATATTAGAATTTAAATATTTGATGGATGCCCGGCAGTTGTTCTTTAGTAACTTACGTTTAAATGTAACGTGTTTACTTGTGATATTGAGATTGATTTTCACTTCTAGATTATTCTAGAACATTCCAGAACATTCAAGAACTTTCTATATATAACACTTTAGAATGTAGGTATTTGATGGGCGCCCGGCAGTTGTTCAGTAACTTCAGTGTATTCGCGGGAGGGGGACGGTGACAGATGCGCTGCATTGCCGTCGCGCGACTCGGGCACAGGGAGGTATTCAAATAGTTTTATTTATTAATAATATTTTATGCATCGTGATTTATAAAGTAAATAATTCAACTGAAAATCAGCATATAGGGTAAACCTTGCCTTGTACGAATGCTTATGCTCTTTTCTTGACATCACACAATATTGATAAACTTTTATTTTTTTATGTATTTTTTTTAAATTTTTAAATTTCGATTTTTCTTAATGTTATAAATTTTTTGAAACTTTTGTTTTCTCTATACTGATATTTTGATGTCAATTTTGTGTGTTGTTCTTGAATACATTTTTTTTCATCTTTCTCTATAATTATCTATTTTTATAATGTTTTTCGAATTTGCGCTGATTTTTTTTGCAGGGGTTTTAGTCAAATTTCTTTAAACTTTGTCCATAAATTCCGAAGCTAGATGCAATTTTTAGTATATGGGATAGTTTATATAATAATTTTAATAAACTATACACATACTTAATGATACAAGTATCCATAATGTAATTAACAAATTATAATACTATTTATTTTATATAAAAAAAAAACAATTGAAATGTTATTATGAATATATTTTGTTATTAAGAATAAATATTACTTCCAAAATAATTTACAAATACGGCCCTGTTATAAAAAGCGAGGGAGAATCGATGACAAAATACAAATTTTATTTTATTAAATTCAAAAAGCCTTCAATGATTGATAGGAGCGCGCCCTCCATCTAACTGCATAACTCTTACAATAGAATGGATCATTGTACTTTAATAAAATCGTCTTGATACCTGAACACTTGAGAAATATACCAACTTCAAGGTTCAATAATATATTAAACACACAAATGTGTGTTACTCATTATTTAATATGAATAAAACACACAATTGTGAGCAACTCATTAGTAATAGGTCATGTACCTCTTAACACACGCACACACACAGGTGTATTAATTACAATAAGTATTTGAAATGTAATAAATTAAATATATATATGATAGTAATAATCCTCAAAGGGTGAAAAGGTTTAATGTGGGTGAGGTGACCGCTCCAAGATATATGCCAGCCTACGACTTGTTTACAAGAACACGACATTATAGCCGCCTATAAAATATTGATTTACTCCATTTAGGACTGCTAATATAATTAATATTTTTTTCATGTTTGTTTTACAATATTTTCGATCTTGTTTTAAAGAAAAATAAATCTTAATTTTCTTGAAATTTTGCAATAAGAATATGATAAATGATTTTTTTTAACAAAATAATTTTAAGTATGTTAAAAAGTATTATTTTATTTCAAAATTATTACTTTCTAAAGGACTTAACATACATATATATCAGTGCTATGGCGCCCTTATAATAGTTTTAGACTATTTTTACAGAAGGCCTTTTTTACGGTATGTTAAAAAAACAGGCTCGCTGGATATGTCTCGCCTTTTGAATGGCCTACATTTTATGTAAAAAACTCACTTTGATTCAAAGTGTAAAATAGTGGAAAAGATATATAATATAATATAGCAGGTATGACTAGGCGATACCCAAGTGGAAGAAACCTCAACAAGTCCGCACTAGGGCTGCTTTACACAGTTAATTTAAAATTCTCATTCGTATAAATAAGGGTAGCGCTTGTGTTTTATCGCTAACAACGTGCGAATGCATTGTTTGCGACTCCTTTGCGGTAGTGAATGTATTTTAATATCGTTAATTAGGTGTCGCAGGCTTTTAGCGGGTGCTTAGGGTTTTATTGTAATTACTATGGTTATATGAAACGTGCTTCTAGTTTTCTATACAAATCTATAGTATAAATTAAAGTTTTCTTTTTGGTTCGTTATTGGTGGATGTTATATTTGTAATGACAGAGACGTATTGGCGTTTTTAATCCTAATTATGTTTGTTAAGTTTTAATCTTTTTTTTTAAAGATTTTTAAAAAAATATATATTTTTTTAATACTTTAAAAGTTCTTTATAAATACTAATTTAATACAAAATAATTATGCTTATAGATTCAAGGAAAAAAAAAAAAGATTCAATCGGTTTGAGCCATTTTTTTAAATATTTTTTTTTATAATTTAAATAACAAATATATTGTTAAACAGTAATAAATACTCCAAAAATATCTCTAAATTTAATCATTACGTCATAAACCATCCAAGAAAATAATATCTCTTCAAAAATATAAAATCGAAGACAAAGTAACAAACAAAGGCGTACCGGAATTAAACGAAACTTTAGTATTAATTAATTAAATCCCTTTGAGCCCTATCCCATTAGCCTAATTGAACTGCGGTGTACATGTCAATTCTTTGGTTTTACTTTAAATTAAAAACAATGAAATTTCAATCTTAGGTTCTATGGAATTTGATATATTTTAGATTGTCGGTAACTAACTAGAATCATAAGGGGCATATTTTGTTACATTTTGCATAAGTGTTACTGGAGAAGAAAGTTATTACTCATTATGTAATGAATACAGAAGTAAAGAATTTCTAACGTTTTGTAACCCTGTAAACACACAAACACATTCGCACTCACACACACACACCCACGATCAAACATCACCAAATCGATAAAATCCTTCTTATCGGTTTTTAAGTACTGAATAATAGATAAAAAAAAAAAATATTGTTAAATTTCCCTGAAATATTTATTTTAATTCTATTTAAAAAAATTAAAGTAATTAAATTTTATATAAATCGATACGAGGATGATTCAAAGCAAAGACCTTTTGGAAAACATTTCGTCACGCTAACATTTGAGCTACCGTGTTACTCAATGAATCTAGAATTCTATAATTGTCTGTATCGCGACTGTGGTGGCATCTATTAGGCTTCTTACGCAAACTTTAACTAATATCTTTGCAGTATATCATTTATAGAATAACATTGAAAATATTCCAACCTTATGTGAAATGAATCTATTTTAATTTAGAAAATAAAATTCATTTTGTATATAACAAGTTAAGGTATTTAAAAGAAGAGTTTTCGTGATATTTATTAAGCAGCTCCTTGTTCCATTATACAATTTACTAAGAACTAGGTCAACTCGCATAATAAAAAGTGTGTTAGTGTCTTAAATATTTTGTTAGCTATGACTTTGGCTCATAAAGTGCGCCATAAATTGTATAGTGTAATGACGGCTTTAGTTAAATATGTAATTTATAAGTACAGTATATTTTAACGTTACTTTATGCAATTTATTACCCAAAATTATTATTTATTACTCAACATTATGTGTGAGTGTATGTGTATGTACGCGTGTATATGTGTTTGTGTGATTATGTGTCTGTGTGTTTGTGTGTGTTTTAGTAGAGTGATGGTATTTTGTAAGCAGGTAATATCAATACTACATTTGTGTATGCATATGTGAGAGTATGTGTATGTGTGAGTGTATATATGTAGGTGTGAGTGTGTGTGGGTGAATTTATCTTTTAAATAGGTACCATCAATACTATAGAAAAACGCAAATTGTTCTAAAAAAATAGTAAAAATATAGACAAAAATCAAAATTAATACATTAATATCTTTATACCAGACGTGTTATTTGTTTCGAACAAATAATAACTTCAGTAAACTATAAAAGTTTTTGATTGACGTCTTTGAATACCAGAATAGTTAATTCGTGTGTTTGAATATTTTTTATTTATTAAGACATTCATATTTTATTATGTTTACTACAAATATTATATAGGTATAAAGAGACCATTGAAAATAAAATATTAATTAATAGTTTTGAATTAGCTACATCGGCTATTAGTGTTGTAGCTTACAAAGCCAGAAGACTAAAGTGGGACTGGATCGGACATATCTGTCGTATTCCGGTAACCTTATTGGCAAAAATATCGACAGAATGGGACCCTAATCAGACAAGTTGTAAGCGCAGAAGACCAAGATAAAGATGGAAGAGCTCGATGTCTTTCAAAGAATGGCCGAATACAGCATGAGACCATAATATAAAGAAAATTTGGGGCAGTGGGATGATACAGACTTGTAGAAAAAAGTAATGTGACCAAAGGATTACATTTAAAGCCTCACTTTTACTTCTAATATTTTTTTTAAAGAATAACCAGATTTAACCAGATTTAACTAGAAAATCATTTAATTTTTAAAAATCGAATCCAGAATATCATTGCTAATATTTCTATAAATATACACAGAAATAACCAGATTTAACTAGATAAAACCAGAAAGTACGTACAGCAGCGGTTTATTTTAAAAATCGAATTAATAAAAAACCCTAAAAATGTTAAGAAATTGGTTATTATTTTATATTTATATTATTATTTTATATTCAAAGGATTCGAATTAAGCGATTATAATTCACGTTTCCTGTAAACATGAGCTTTGTTTGCGTTCAATTCAAACACGAACACATTTTAAGTGGAACAGACGCCATTAATACCAATGAATAATAAATATTCCAATTCCAGTGTCTATGTATATTAGACAAATAATTTATATTAAAGTTATTTTTAGGACTTAGGATTATCTAAAATTACTGAATTTTTGTTTATCAAGCAAAATGCTGAACGGATTTTGATAAATCAAAACTAATGTAGGTACTGTCTATATTTTAAAATTTAATCTACTATTTTGGATTTTCATTAACACATACAGACACATACACACAAACATGTACACACACACACGCACAATATCACACACAAGAAACGCGCACGTACACGTTTGCACACACGTACGCACGCAAGCTCACACACATACACACATCAAAAAATTGATAACATTTCTCTCATCATCGGTTTCTAAATACTGAATAAATCGGTAACTTCACACAATATTACAAAAACAAAACAAGTGACAAAAAAAAACATAAAAATCATCAATTCGTTGAAACAAAACAGTATATTCGTTTCAAACGCGTTATAATAACGTCGGGCATAACAAAGTTCCGTGAAATGGGGTAAAACTAATTCAGTGGACCACGCCATGTGTCCCGGGTTGCATTCCCGGGGGGGTCACTGGTGCTCTAATGTCACGGCTATTATATGTCAATATATCTCCTAACGTCAATAATTTTATTTTTGGACATATCTGTACATTAAGAGGTATGGTTCACCCCTTATTATATATTATTTAATTATTATTATATATTTATTATATAGTTTAGGTTCGCAAAAATGAACTAGACTTTTATATAATAAAAATGTTGAAAGAAAACAAAATTTAATTGTAATTTTTCCATCATAACTTCTAGAGAAAATTTAGGCTTGTCGTGAGTGTTGGGTTTTTTAGATTCAGTATAAAATTCGGCACCAATTATATTTAGAAATATATTTTTTTGAAGATATTTTGTTTTTATTCCTAAAATATTATAATTATGTAGAACAAAAGCTCTCATTGCATTATACAATTTACTAAGCACTAACTAGTGTACTAATATCGCGTTGTGAAAGGCTATTAGTGTACTAATTGTTGTGTAAGTCACATTTTTTTGTTGCTTCAATAGTATTTAATAAATTGGATATTGTGATGATTATTTTAGATACAGTATACAATTTTTCTTATTTTTTTTTTATTTCTTTTTCTTGTTGTTGGTAAACTTAACAAATTTCTTTACATTTTTTTTTGGTAAAATTATTGTTATATTTTTTTATATTTATTAAAAATATTTTACGATTTTGATTACAAAATAATAATAAATACTATTTTTCTTTACATTTTTTAAATTTTACTCTTATTATTTGTAATCTTCAATAATTTTTCTAAAATATTTTTATAAATAAAAGATTGTTTTTTTTATTTAAAATATTTTGCGACTGAATAAACGACAAAGTCACGTGACATCATAGTGTCGTAAATAATAAGTATACCATCACTTCATCCCCTGTATGGACCGGTCATCCTTTATTCAAATAAACCCTATTTTTATGGAAAACCTGCCCTTTCCGCATCAATATCAATTTCCGGGCGATTGTTGCAGAAATAAAGGGATGACCCTTAAGGGATCAGTCTAAGGTTATCTTCTTACTTTATTAGAGAATCTCTTACAAGTACCTACGTCATTCTTTATTTAGAGGAAAATTGATAGTTTCTTACTTATATTAGCTAAATAATTTCATATTAAACTAGCTGTTGCTCGCGGTTCTACACGCAGAAATATGATTAATTCTCAGGATATTTACGTGCAGTAGCTTAATTTTAGTTAGCATTTACAAATCCATCAGCTAGTATCGAAAATTTGTGTTTAAACAGACAAACTTATATCATTAGTATATATATTATAATAAAGTTTTTTGTGAATCCATAAAAGGGCTTCAATGTTTTAACAATCATTAAGTTGAATCGCTGAATCGCAAATTATATGTTGCAAAGATTCATTTACGACGAACATAAATCAAAATTGTATATGCAAATTATTACCAGAAACATATTTTAAAGTTTAAATATATTCACGATGATTAAGAACTGTTATTCCGTCAGGAGTTTGATCCCCACTTACTATAATAAGGCTATGTGAATCCTGAACCGAAAACGATGCGATTACATGTTTCCATTTCATCCGTCCATGATTATAATCAGTATTACGTCGTCTGAAGCCCCGGCGTCGTACCTTCGGGCTGCCAGGTAATAGTCCAATTATATATAATTTTCTACCATCAGTCTTTACTATAGATCCTTGTAGTTCTAGCAATGTCTGTCTATCCATCTAATTATATATAAATGTTTAGAGCTTATTGAAGAAAAACCTTAAAAAAACTCTAATTTGATAATATTTTGTTTAATAAATATTAATTTTTATATAGTATTTCATACATGTAATGTTAGTACTAAGTAGATTTGCAATTTATAATAAATATGATTACCTAAGAAAAACAGTTAGATATTTTTTTATATAAATATTAATTTTTAATGGCATTTAATACATATAATTTCTAGTACAAGGTACTTATGTAGTTTTTTATAAATACGAATGATTATCTAAGAAAAATAGTAAGATATTTTGAAATACATAAATATTTTTTTTAATAAAAGAATCAAAAAAATTCTACGAAGGGATAATTGATTAAACATAATGGTAATTTGCAAAAATATTTTTTTCATGCAGCTGTCTATGAATATAATATTAAATTTAAAAGAGCAGGTTGTATCTGAGGCCAAGCTGCGGTGAGCTTTCGATCCGCCCCCAGTCCGATGCGTACGCGCCGGGTTTTTTATAAACATTTTTGTTATCAACTTTAATAAACTTTTTCCTATTGGCCGTTAAGAAATTATAGTTCTTTTAACGGAATCAAATTTATATCTCGTGCTCAATCAATCGATTGAAATCGATGATTCTGATTGGTTGATATAAACCAATGGGGGTCGACTTATTGATTATTTGTTTAAAATCAAACAATCAAAGGGTATTTATATCTGAATATTTTGTTTGTGTATCGTGTTCAAAGTTATTTACGGCGGATTTGTTTTTGTTTAAGGCTGAGTAGATTAACAAACGCGATCTTGCGTGCTAGAGGGCGTGGCGTGCGTTTACAATTATAATATTCCTCGATACACATTATATGTACGAGGAAATAATTAAAATTATTGTATTGACTTTATAAGTGTATGAATAAATATTGTTAAAATAAAAAAATTATAAATTTTATTGATGAAATTTGATATTTAAAAGAGCATAACTATATAGAACTGAACATTATTATATATAATTATCCGAACGTATACACGTAGATACTACCGACAATTGCCCGAATATTTTGGACGCATTGGGGGTCCTTCATGAGTTCGTAGTATGACGGAATTGGGGCGTGATTGAAAAATATATCAAAAAATCCGATAGTACTTCGTGAGTACAGTCGAAGTTGTATAGTTTAAGTACAAAAAAATGGGGTTAAAAATTATAGCAATAATATTATTATTTTTACAATATTTAAGTGTAATAAAAAAAGAGTATTCATTACTGTTCAAGAACAACATCAAAATACAAAAAAAAATAAATGCTCTTTAAATTTACTGTTTAAAAATACTATAAAATATAAATTGAGAATTTATATGTACGTCACGATGGTTCCAGTTGAGGTGATAATAACAATAAATGGATACATTAACATATTGTTTTGAATAATATCCGTGTACCAAAACATCAAAGGTACCGCGTTAATTTGGTTAGAAACATATTAATGATGGCATTAGTTCACGTCAAGTGTTCGTGACACAATATTGACATGACACAGGTAATAAAAGAATTAAATATAAAATGGACTGTCAAGCGATTTGTCTAACGCGAGACTAATATGTTTAATAGAGCGTGGAAAGTTCTGGGGTTTTCATCTAATCGTTTATATCTGGAGGTTACATGTTCAGAAATTTGTTATAAGTTTTACTCGCGGTTCTAACTATAAACATTTTTATTTATTAGGATAACTGAGAGTTTTATCATAATGATATGTTATAGCATTCCTCATGAATTATAATAAGAAATAATTCTTCAAATCCAGTCGGTAGATTTTAAGATGGCATATAAACATACTTTTTCGCTTTATGATATAAGTGTAGATTTCATCACATTAATTTTTGTTTTGTTTATAATTTTGACTCTGCAAGTTTATTACAATTTCTTATAATTTAGTTAAATTGAAAGGTTTTTTCTATATATTTGTTAAATACGAAACCAAACTCTTTAGTAGTAGTTACAGATACACAGATATGTCATAATAATGTTTTACCACACTAAGGCAAAGACACTTCTATATAAGTACACTTATTCATTTTTTAAAATATTAAAAGTTTTTATAAATTTTAATATTTCTACAAAATTCATATGTATGAATCAAAAATTTATTCGACAGCCTAACAAATAGATATCAATACTATAGAGAATAAACAATAATTATTGTTTTTTAATTATTAATTTTCTTGTCCACTTAGAATCAATACCAATAATACTTTTGTATTTGAAAAGGAATTGTCAGAAGCCTATTTGAATACCATACTTATGTTAATAAGCCCTTCTGTAAAGACACTCTCCAACTTAAAAGTTCAAGGTAAGAGAGTTTCAAACACGCCCTGTTCTCAGAAGAAATTATCAATCAGTATGACATATCAGATATAGAAAACCTTTCAAATGCCTTTAACTTTCAAATATTTCTTTTTAATTGCTAATAATCAATAAGCATTGTTTCTATTTTATGTAATTTTTATTTATTTTGTCTTTAACTTTATACGCACTGGTAGATTATTTAATAAAGTAAAAGTAAGTTCAAGTATAAAAAAAAGTAAATAAATAAATAAACTCTTAAAAGATACCGCACTATGCGCTTTTGCTATACATTTACTAGAATGCACTGACGCCAGCGATACACGTCCAGACCTCAGGCTTTACCCACAATAATGACGTCAGCATTTTATAGAATTGACAGATTAAAAACTAATATCTCATTTTATTTTTATAATACTTGATATACAAATATTATTACATAGAGTTTTAACGTCAAAAGAGAATGTATTTTTGTTAGTAAGAGTCGCTTATAATTTTTTTTCGAAGCTTACTTAATATATAATATTTTCTTAATCTATACTATTATATAGTGTAAAAGTTTGTATGTTTGTCTAAATATATTGGACCGATTTCAAATTTTTTTTCACCATTACAATACTACATTATCACTATACTTAGTTATTATGTAAGTAGTATGTTACTACATAGACAATATTTATCTATATATAGTAAATAAAATTGATAATCCGCAGGTGGTACCGCAGGCAACAGCTAGTTATATAACAAACCATTACGCATTATATTTTGTCGCTCGTTTGACTACATTTTAATTTGCTAAGATGTGTTTAAGAGAATTATTATTCTAAAATTAATTTCTATACTTTTTGCTTCCAACTTCCATTGAACTGTATTGTTCGTGACCCCTAGCATGGTATGTGGTCTGGAGAGGAGGGGGGGTGAGGTCAAGGGGGTGAGGGGGGGTAGGCACTCGGGCGGTACTGCGTTCTCACGCCTCTGAGGTCACGCCTCAGCCTTTGAAGCGCCGCTGGACATTAGTAAAGAACGTGGAAACAGTTAGAATTGAAGTTATTTAGGCGATATTTTCTAGATTTTTCATGCCTGTTCGTATGCTTGAAGCGGATGTTAAAGCAAATAATATAAATATGCTAATGTATTTTTCATTGCTTCTAAGAAATATGTTCGATATTTCAAGTAATTCAATATTAGTTGGATTACGTATTTTCTTTCCAGTTAGATTAATCTTATTAGAATAGTAAATCTTTACAGTAATAAATGTTTCTAGGTAAACATCGTCTTATAGTTGAAAAACAATAGAGCTGAGCAAACGAGATTTCTTCTTGTAAGGTGAGTTTGACAGATGTAAGTTTAAGGTCAGTCTCTATTGAAATCTGAATCAGATAAATATGATTACTCATGTCATAGGAACGTCATACCTATGTCATTTTTCTTCATTATTTTCGATAACAAAAACAAGAGTATTTTAAAAGAAAATATATGTAAAAATATATCATTTTTCTCCGAAACATCTCAAGCTGGATCAGAATTGTAATCCAGTGACATTAAGAAGGTATCCTTTTAGAGGCAGTGTTTAGAATCAGCAGCGAGCAATCACAAAGCCGCGTTATCCCACTTGAGCGCCCGCGCGTCGCTCCGCCAAACAGATAAACCTAATGAGCATATGTAGTATACAAAGCGTCTTGAAAATATGCCATATATATATATATTTATATATATATATATATATATATATATATATATATATATATATATGTATGTATGTATATGTTTAGATATACTATAACCAACACCAATAATATATTTATAACCAACCATGCAGAATTATTAGTTTGAAATTATCTTAAGCATGTTGTCATATTAAGCTCCGAGTCGTGGGTTCGTCGTGGGTTCGAGTCCTTAACTTATTAAATCGAATTATTAAATTTAGTATTAAATATAATTATGTCTGTGAACAGGTCACGCCGCGATTCCGCCATACTCTGGGCTCATGAATAAGGACCCGGTATGGGTTTGAAACTAGTTGGGTAGATTCCGACAGTAATAACGAAAGTACAGCTGGATAATTATATTTCATAGTAATCATGGATCACGAAATATTAAATTTAGCTTAACTTTGTCCAATTTTAAATATAAGTAAAGTAATTGTTATAAAAATGTGTTCATGTCATATCAATGTCAATTCAACGTCATGAAATAATATTGGAAATCGGTATAAAGGTAGTATACATTAATATTATTATTCAGCTGTTAATCTGCGGTTATAGATCTGTGTTAGCACCGTAGCATGATTCAGCGAATCGTAAGAAAAATCCGCATCCCCAATTCTCGCCAAAGCCTCGTTGAAACGATTCAAATCAGAGATTTTAGTACGATACCCGCTTGTATTATTCCGGTTTTCTAACCAAAAATCCAATTGTACTCGAATCCCTTTGGAAAACCGGTGTCCCGCTGAGATTGGCTGAATCTATACGGAAATGAATAACCGCGAATAATACATTGTCATTCGCTTTTATTATCTAACAATGATACAGTGCTTTTGCGATAAAAATCTCAAATAACTATCTAATGTTATTTTAAATAAAAGTCCAACGTTTAATAAACATCATTAAAACAATTATTATGATGTCTTTATTACATAGCATTGACTTTGAGCACTCATGCGATACACTCAAAATAACTCTATGAAAATAATAAATTGTAATAAATTATTGTATGCTGTAACAAATATTGTTCGACTGTAAGAGTATGAGTATCGCACCGTTTTAAAATTACAGTTTTGAATATAGAACTATTATCTTATTTGTTTATTTTTTTCTTATTCATAAATAGCTTTTTTTTTTATTTATTAATTTTCTATTATTTTTTATTTGGTTATTTGTTTAATTAATTATTATTTATTTTTTATTTCTTAATTACTTATTTATTTATTTACAAATTTATTTATTTTGTTAATGTTTTTAATCGTTTATTTTTATATTTATATTTATACAATATTTATTTCGTCTTGTTAGAATTAATTGGAATACGATGTGTATTTGGTGAAGTAATTGCTTTGTAATTGTAAGATATTACAGGTAATATATAAGTATATTTATTTATATGTAACATCTAGAACCGTCTCGTTCAAGTAGATGACGTCACTAAACGTCGCTGAGACAAAGGCTTTGGTTTTGACGAAGAGAAATCGTACTTTGAATTATTACTTGAAAATGTTGAAAGGGGCGGAATATTTTGTCATAAGATGAAAACATTTTCGAAAAACTCAGTTTTTCCTTCCGATCTGTCTGTCTGTATGTGTGTCTGTGTGTCTGTGTGTCTGTGTGTCTGTGTGTGTGTCGAATTTTATTTTTCGAATTTTGAAAAACTAAAGATATATTTGGAATCAGCATCTAAATGTAAGATTCACTTTTCAAAATTATGTTGATTGTCCAACGGGAAGGTGGTCAGATCGGCCGCCGAAGTTACCGAAAAATGGAAAAGAATTTTCGAATTTTAAAATTTAAAAATTAATTAATTAATTAATTAATTTAATTATTCTAATTTTTTGTTTTCTTTTGTTTGTTAATTAATTTGCGAGTTATAATTTGCCGATTAGGAGTTTTTCATAGCGGCAAGCTCGATTGCCGCGTGTCAGATGTTTAAGATATTTCATTTAAATATATATTTCTGTAAATATAAAATAGTTTTATATATATTATTTTATGTTGTAATTTTACGTCTCATACTAAAATCTTACAATATTTTGATGTGAAGGTGCAGTGCGGACTCGGGATGAGGAAGGGAAGAGGATGTGACGTCACAGCGCTATCTACGGCGCTGATTGCTCGTAAAGTCGTCGCCTGATAACAGAATATGAAGGGGTTTCATTTTACTTACCTCGTATTGGCAGCTATAGTATTTGTAAAGAATTTTTTAAGGAAATATTTAAGAAGTATAAAAAAAATCTGAAAAAAAAAAACCTTATTGAATTTCAAGACTTCAGTGACCATATTACTTAGTTAATAAAGTGTGTTTCGTTATATTTTCATATAACCCCTTTTTTATTATTAATATTTTTCTTGTAAGAAAACACCCCTTATTAATTTTTGTATTAATACTTTTGTGACCCATGATTATTATTATGTACTTATAATTATGGGTTTACGTTCACTTTAATTGATCGGATGTTTTCGATAAACCCATCCTAATCGAACATGTTCACGCCGCGAGTCCGCCATGTTCCAATCGTATGAATAGAATAGGGATGGGTTCGAAACTAGTCAGGCAAATTCCGATAGAATGTACATTAGTGCAACTGGTTAATTAAATGTAAATATATGAAATGATTACATAAATCTAATTATAAACAGGGAACCGTTCTTTTTTTTAGGACAAAAACATTTACCTCTCAATTCGCACTTTCATCGTAACTTCAAAAACTGTAAATTCTATGATTGTTTTGTCCTCTGAAGTCATCAAACCATCCCTTTGGTAATATCGTTTTCGTTCCTTTGAAATATTAATTTTTGAGAGTTATAAGAAAGAAACAGCAATAATCTTTTAGTTTTTTGTTTGTATAAAATAATAACAATGCCAGAAAATATTTATTTCACATATGTAATTTAAAAAAAAAAGTCTATTTCAATGTGTTTGAATTTTACCTGAAGTTGATAAACATATTATTCTAATACGTAAATAGATAGTGATATATTTATGTAGGATCGGCATCTGATAATCGTTGTATAGCCGTAAATACATATATTTCCAAGGGCAACGGTTACAGCGTACATATACGCCTCTTTCTGGTATAAAATAAGATAATAAAAAAAAAAAATTAAACTGTACAATTTGATCGGAAGATCAAAACTCCAGAATATGAGACTGTATTGTATGTGAGTTAGTCGTAGTATCAGATTTCTCTTATTATACAGATTGTTTACCGCTTACATGGAGTCGAGTCTGGTATTATGAGGACCTTAGGACAGGACCTCAGAGCCTCAGGAAAAAAATAGTGTAGGTACAAGTTAAAACAATAAGAACTGACGAAAAATCTGATTTTGTTCCCTTGATTGATTATATGCTTATTAAATAGTCGTCCTCTAAGCGTTTCAAAGATATATTTCAATTTCATTTATGTACATTTCAGGAGAAATATTACTATATGTAACTTTTTTATAGGTTTAATGAGGAACAGCGACATCTCTTGTCATTAAATCTACTATCAAATATGTAAATCTTTTAACAACCTACAGCGTTTGCAAAGTTTTTGTCTAGATGTCGCTAGTTTCCGGTCACAAAAAAAAAGATTTACATTTACTACGTTGAAGTTTACATACTAAATTTAATATCACAATTATTTTATAAATATAAATTTCCGATATATAGCCCATACGCAATATAAATAAATACTACTCGATAAAATCTAAATAATTACGAAATAGCTTACAATTACTTCACAGAAATGACATTATTATAAAAGTATTTGAATTAAAAACACTAATCTACATTAGTATATGTTTACATAAAAATATACTAATAATATAAAGTTTGTTTTGTTTACACGCCAATCTTCAAAACTACGATTTATCACTATATTTATGTAAAAATTATTTGTTTATTATTATATTTGGATATACTTATACATTATACGAGGTTTTACTATTGTTCATGAACCTGTATGGCCAGGTTAATAATAATCGTTCATCCGCGGGTGGAACCGCGAGTGATAGCTAGTTTATTATTTTTTATTCACCCATAGATACAACTTGCATTTTTTATATATAGTAGGTATCGGTCGCGTGGCTCTTCCCTCTATTCCTCTGCTCGTTCATTGTTTTAATTTCACTCGGATCACTAATTGCCGGGGCAGCCGTTTTAGATTTCCCGCAAACCTTTTAAAGAACCACCTCATTGCATTTTAAAAGAAAGGATTATAATTTCTTTTACCCTTCGCTTGTGGGCGTCCTTTTATTAATTCAGCTGAATAATTAAACGAATAAGAAACAGACTTTTAGAATAAAATACATTTTTTATATATACATTTCATTTTATTATGATTGTATAATATAGAGTAAATTTATTAAATATACTTTTTATTTTATTATAATTTTATAATATGAAGTAAACTTATTAAATATACATTTTATTTTTATTTAGTGTTTTGTATCCAGAGTTATACAATTTCTATGATTGTTTTAAATATAAGTTTATATTTTTAACTAGCTGATTCACGCGGTACCACTCGTGGACAAACAATTTTATTTACTATTAGGATAAGAAACTAGTAAGTCTATCATAATCAGAAATAATTTTTCAAATCAATTAAATGATTTTGAAGATTAAACAAACAAAGTTTTCCGCTTTATAATATTAGTATAGATATTAAAAAACACCAAAATCTTCTTTAAGTTCGAGATTAAGTTAATTTCAACTTTGTATTTCAAGCTGATATAGAATCTTACAAGCGAGGCGAGGTACGCTTTTTGCTGCAAATGGCAAAATAATGACAGACACACGGGACCTACCCCGCATGCTAATATAAAATGAATATTTATGAAAATCTTTTACAACGAAAAACAATTATACTGATACGTATATAAATATATATACGAGGACAGGATGGCTTTATTTATTCATCCTATGTATATAACTAATGGAAAATATTTAATTGTGCTTTACGAAATACAAGCGACCCATTTTTTCATTATAAAAATAATTTTTATATACATTAGTTCCTTTAAATTAGAATGTTAATTGAGATAAATGATAAATAATCTTAACAATATCGAAATCTCAACGATCTGAAATGAAAATTAATATTCAATATTTTTAGTTCTGTTATTGAGCTAAACTAAAAATATTTTTTTATTAAGGTCAAGAATACCTTTTATTTTTTAGTTTTTAAAAAATTTGATATAACTTTTTAAATTTTGTAATCCGTTCCGTGGATTACGAAAAAAAATCTTAATCGAATACAAATCCTCAAGTATTAAATGGAGGGTTGGTTTTTAAGTTTAAATTGCCTCATCCTTGTCACCTACAGCTTGATAGATCACCGATTGTATCTGAGATAGGTGTAGTGCAATCCTTATCTCGTATTGTAATTTAAATTTACACCTACATTGCAATGATGTACTTATTTATTTACTTTCCTATTATAGTAATTATTGTTATAACTTTTTAATGTTGTGAGCGATTCAAATTACATTCATATTTGTTTTAATGATTCGTAGCTTGATTTATAGATATGATTTAAATGTTTTATTTGACTATAGTTTATTACTTATGTTTCGTTTATTTTTTTTCCATCTTAAATCAATATCAGTGATCACTTTGGTTTATCAAATGGAAATTTCAGAAGCGCTTACTTTAATAATATTTTTTTCATAGTTCAAAGTTGAATTATTATATATAAGTCATAAGAGCTAGTAAATAAAAAATGCAGGTTATTTGTATTAGATTTACTATTATAGTGCATTAGAATTACAAATGAACTCTGACTATGCGTAACCACATGCTAGAAAATATTGCAAGACCGTAACTAAATATATGATCAAGGATAATGGATAATACTCCCTGGAACTGAGTTCTCTATTCAGACATGGGCTCACCGTGGAGACGAATAATAATATTATAATATTATAATATTGTTATTGAGATGTTGATAAAGTCCCACAATTCATCTTTGAGATTATTTTCACATTTCTATCAAGTGTTTTATTTATACACACAAATAGATAAATATTTTTTTTTGTTGTGGTTTTCGATTATTTTGGTAATTAGTTTGATAGGAATAAATTTGATCTACTTGAGAATTGAATTTTGTTAGACATAATGTTTCAAAAATGACATATATAAGTAAATTAAGTTAGTTGAATATCATATAAATAAGTGAACTGTGAAAGAAAAATAAAACAATAATTTTAAATGCGCATAATATGACGGCGAGGCACGAGATAGCAAACAGACGGTAAATATTAAACGGAACTTTTCTTGGTTTTTTAAAGGAAGTTTTCTTTATCCGACGAATAAATCGAAGGTGGGAGGGAGAACTTACCCGACGGAAGTAGAAATCTGTTGTTTTATTCATGAAAAAATAAAGAAGGGAAAATAAAGCATGCCGAACAATTGCGAGCACTTCAAAACTTACTTGCGTTATTCCAGAACTTGCTACAACTCTTATACTAAGCAGTTTCTCGATTAAACACAATGTAAGCGAAGACAAAGTTAACATTTTAAATTAATTCTTCTTATTTAAAATTTCGAAAACTTTGTACAAACAATCAATCAAAATCAGTAAACAAAATGGCGTCGAACTAAACCAGTGAAGTTCGTGACAAATCCTCACGCACAGTTTCCATTAAATAATGTAAATTTCTTGTAATCCTCACTCCGCGAACATCTCCACGCTGTGCCGATTGAAATATATAATTTTCATAAAGTTTATATTAAATGAACAAGTTGACATGGAGTGAGAAACTACACTATTAAGCTGATGTTTTGTTTACTCAAACATAATTTTGGGATACCAATTTGTTTGTATGTAATGTTCTTTATTACTAGAAGTATTTTTACTTTAAGAATGTAATTTAAAATAGACATTTTAAAACAAATTCGAATGATAGTCAACATGAGGCAGTCTGACGTGAGTCCGACATTCAAATTTGCATATTACCAATATTATATCGTCACGCGAAAAACGTATCCCTTACGCCTGTGTACACATGAATGACGAGTGATGCTGCCGACCTTCCCTGACGTCATCCATCATTCGACGTGGCGCCTGCACCTAGACTCATGACAGCCGCGCGATCGGCGGGGGTGTAAAGAAACAGACCAATACACTTTAAACTCTATACCCTCGTTATTAAAGCATCAAATGGTTTAGCATGAATTGCGTAAGGTGGCACTCCACCGCCCCGCAGGCTAGGGAGGATCCCTGTCAAACGCTGGCGAAGAGTTTGACAGACGCGGGGCGCGGAGTATTTGACATGAAGGGGCTTGTTTGATACGGGGGTGAACTGACAGCGGGGAGGGGGGCAAATTCTGCCCGGTCATGAATAGGCAATGGGTTCGGTTTATTTATAAAGATTGTTAGCTAAACATGAGCTGTAAACTTCTGCAACAATAAACACATGACCCATCTATTGTGGCATAAAAATCATATAAAATTTCTAATATGATTAACGTTAACCGAAATAGTTCATTAAAATATTCCGGAGATAATATTTGCATACCCTTTTTCCCATTTATTATCTATTGTAAGCTTCAACAGGAAATAACAGAGCGAGAGAACTTTATCAACGACAATTTAATTCAAGCAACCGCAACGAAACCCTCAGCATCTTGTTAGGGGGAACAAAATCCATAAAAGACAAACTCTTGAAGCCAACGTGGAGAACAAAATTTGATTATTCCGCGAGGTTGGCCTATCGCCAGCCTTGACTATTTATCACTTGACGTTCCTCGCTCGTGGTATACAAGTATACTAATCATCGATGAAGCCCCTTCGGCTTTAACCTGAAATATCTATTTATTAGTAATGTTATAATAAAACTTTACTACTAATCTTATAAAGACATTTTTATTTAGTCTTTAATGTCTGTCTGTCTGTTTTATACATGTACTTAAAAAAATGTATATTTTTAAGTAAGTATTCCTAAATCTAAAGAAATGTTAATTTTTAAAAGTGTTATTGAGCTGTTATCTCTTTTATCTATTTTATAAATTAATGTCAACAATAATTATTATATTACTATTAAATATATAAATATTATATTACTTAAGTGACCATTAAAAATATTGGAGCGAGAGCCGATTTCATATAAACGAGAAACCCATATTGTTACTAAACGCTTTATTCGCTTTCCATTTAAAAAATAACATTAACGAAATTTTATAAAATACTTTAATGTTTAATGATTAGTCTTGATGATTATTAATTTATTGGTAATTTATAAATTGCGAATTAATTATTAACATTTACGTAATTTTAGTATGATTCAACAATTAAACGTCTAATTTAATTAATTATAGCGAATAGTTATAAGTAGTTTACAAAGGACTTTAATTAATGAAAAAAATATTGGTTAAATACCTATTTTTTTCGTTTAACATAGATAAAAATATATATTGTAATGTATCTAAGATTTTGTGTTCTCCTATCTTTTTTAATATAACATTGTTTATGACTATACCAATTCTATCTATCTATAATAAAACTATTTATGAGATATTATCTTGCAAATCTTATCCAAGGTTTAATAAACAAAAGACAACATGTCGTCGCGTCACCAGCCTCTGATCATCTGTCAAATAATGTCACTCATTTGTCAAATGCTGGAGACTGTACTCTTATATAATTGTTATTACAAGTTGGAATAACAATAACATATCTGCCAATAGTTGGGTATATTTAAAGCTATAAGTATTATTAAATAGTATATAAAATATGTAAAATCGAAATTATTTATATATATATTTTATATTTGTTATTACAAGTTTTAATAACAATAACATATCTGAGAATAAATGACCAAAATATATATACATATATTTTCATTTTTACCTCATTATGTGATATTTCTTATTATTTGTGTACGTTTGGTTTTCTTAAAAAAGGAAAATGTTTTAGTATTTTATAAAAACTTACCAACAGTAATATGTCAGGGCAGCATATGGCTACCACAGCATCCTCATCCTAAGATATAAACAAGAAACAACGAATATAAGTGGGTCCTCGCTTCGATACCGTCATTTCTTTTATATTTTTTCATCAAAGTCACACGTGACGCCTGAATGTCATTTTCATTGGATGAAAAAAAATTATTAAGACGGCGCTGTACGCCGCGATATTACAATTTTCCACTAGTGAAATATGGAAAGTGATTTTTTACGAGAAAATAACAAGGTGAATACGGCAGCCAGATTAAAACTCGCGTTTAGAGAGGGTTGAGTAAGATTTATTAATATAAAAGCAGTTTGTATTATGCAATACGTCTAATGCAGCTATTAGCTTTACTTTTAAATATACTAAGCGCTTTTTGACTCAGAGAACATTGAGATAAAAAATATATATGATAATTAGAACATATAGTATATTTTAGTTACAATACTTGACATATTAAATTATATAATGTAATGGCTCCTAAGTAATGGTAAGTGACTAGTCTTGAATACATTGAAATAATTTGTATCTCGTGGTTTTATTAATGATATCTTTATTTCTAATGCTGTTATATTTTTGTGGTATAATACTGGTATATCAAAAACAATCAGACACTTGAATTTCATCGATATATTGATTAATAGTTTCATTAATAAATTACTTATCAACACTTAACGCGATACTTGTCTTAAAATACATATAATTGCCTTGTCAACTAATTATATTAAATTATATAAAATGATAATGATAATATCGTTAATTAAATATATTATATAATTAGTATATCAGAAATATTAATGTAGTTACGTCATTTGATAGTAGAAATGAATCAAACGTTCGGTGGTCGCTAAATTCCTCTACCATTGGCTATTATTATCAAAAATCGGCTGTTATACATTTAAATTAAAACTATAGATATAATTACTGATACCAAAGTATGTATTTGCGTAGGGATCGAGTGTCGATGGTAGCGGCAGATGTGCGTTGTGATTGTCTTCCCGACATGATTGATGATCTCCGTCGGTGACTAGGGTTGAACAGCTGCTGCGATGTTTTTATTATTTATAATATTATTTTTGGTAAAATAAAAATAATTTACTTTTCTCTAAGAATTTTAAAAAAGCTAGTTTTCATTTCATAGCAAGACCTGTTCTTTCTTATAACTTCTAAGAGAGTCTAGAATTTTCAAGAATATTGCTTTAAGTTTGTATCTGTGCGCTTTGTAGCATAGTCCATACATATTATGTCTTGAGGTGCTTTTCATCTAAATAACGAAACGAAACTAACAACGAAATGAAATACAAGCGTTCAGAAATCAACGTATTCACAAATTTGTTATAATCTTTTCTCTCTCTCTAAAAGAATCGTAGACGACCTGCCGACTATTTCTTATTTGGCAAAAATTTATGTATTGTGATCTTAAACTGCCTGCCGTTCCATTTTGTCTCTAAGTTGCCAATATTCATGAGACGGTTATATCATTTGGTACGGAACAAGTACAGGTCATATCTCTGGAAACAAGGGGTCCTGGTGATCAACTAGAAAAGTAATATTACTCAAAATATAGTACATATAAAAGGGGGGGGGGGAATGTGTAATACTTGATATTGAGTCTGATAAAATAATTACAATTATTCTAACTTTCGTCAAAACTTATTGATATATCTCCACTTCTTAACGAGATATCTTATCTTGATTGATCGAAAATAACAAAAACATTAACTAATGTTAAAATAGAATAAATATTTGCAATACGTAAATTACTTTGTGTAAATATATCATACAACAATACTCATTTTCGTTATCTCCAATCTCTAACAATGGTAGATAACACCAACCTTTTAGCAAATTAGAAGTAAACAAAACGATTAAATCTGAACACGTAAACAAAATACAATAAACAATATTGATATTGATTGACAGCTTATTTTTGGGACACCCTTCCGCAATAAGTTCTACCCCTAAAAATAAATCCATATAAACATATAAAGTAAAAAAAAAAAATTTTTTTTTTTTGTTAATATATTCGTGAATGCACAGCCCTACTCCACTATTCAACTCACGTTTATTCAATATAAGCAAACTGAAGCACAGGCCACAGTAAAAGTACTTTGCCGAAATATTCCACATTCGTCAACTGTTGCCTTAGCAATGATTTCAATGTGTTTCGGGTATTATGTGGTTTGTATTGCGCAAAGAGAATGAAGGTTTCTCGGGAAATATTATTATAGAGTTGAAATATTCTTCGTAAAATATTTGACTATATGTAATCATTTGTGATGTCTGACTGTCTCATAGATATTTTTTAAGGACTGGAATATTTGAACGTATATATAATATATAAATGTTACATTTGTATTTTTAAAGCTAGTTTGATTGAATCGGATTGACATTATTAATCTAATCATATATTAATATTAGGTGGATTCAATAGCGAGGGTACTAGATTGTTCTAAGGCCTTCCAAAATGTTCTTGTTACGATCTGTCATAATTTCCTATATATCAAAAACTTTAAAAAATATATAAGAATTAATTAAACAGTAGCTGATTGAATATTTTTGTAACCAATGAGTTGAGTAACTTTTAATATCTTGTAGTTATTATTTTACGTAATTTAAGTATTTTTAATCATCTATTTATGTAAAATTTATTTTTCTAATCGAAATAAGACATTAAAGTTACAACAAATTTTCTCACTGAGTTTTTTTCAATCAAACCCCTTTATATTTTTTACAATTCAACGTAGTATAAATTTATAGAAATTAATGTTCTCATAATAATGTTATTAAATAAAAGTTTTCATACATTTTTTGTTATAGCGCCATCTCTTGCACAATAAAGAATTTACAATAAAACTAGGCAACTCTTTTATAAATTACAAAACATTACGGAATCTAAACTTTTGATACATAATTGTACTGATAGAAGCAAATAAGATTATTGAATCCAATTTTAATTTTTGTTTACGGAGCAATCAATTATTCTATTCTATTCTACACAAATATTCTATTTGTGTACAAACCTCTTTCTCAGCTTTCGTTGGAAGGTTACCTAATATTTAGAACGTACATTGCTAGAGGGCGCTGGAGAGTATGTACTTTTATCCACGTAACATACAGACTAGAACTTAACATATTAATTATATTTGTTATATAACATAAAAAAATGATAAAACCTATCGAACCAATAAAATCTATCAAGAAAATAAAATTTCTAAAAATCTGAACCACCAATTTAAAATGTTAAAATTTTTTTAAATACTTAAAATATCGTTTTTATTTATATAAATGTTTCTTTTCTCTCACATATCAATTAAAAATCTTTAAAAATGTTATATAATAATTAGGTACTCATATAATATTATTTTTTCAAATTGTGTATACATATAGTACATTAAACTCATTTCTGAATTTATCACTTTTTCTCGTGTTTATGGTTTTAGCAATTACTATTTTTCGGCAAACAGTTCGTATTGAAATAAGGTTTTGTTTACAATTAATTTAATAACATTACAAAAACACATTAGATACATATTAAGATCTATTACAATCTTCATTAAACTTTATTATATTTAACGATTAATTAGATATACTATAAATATTGTTTTCATTTATACTAAAGCTGTATTTTACATTATATTTTTGAGAAAGTATTAGCTCTAGAATATTGTGATTTTTTTTTAAATAAAATTATTATATATGTTTTTCATATAATATAGTTTTCATTAATACTATTATTCTTTTTATTTTTATTATGGCGACTTAGCCATTCTTAGTTAGTTAAACTCAAGAACTACTGAACGGATTTTTGTACGGTTGTCACCAATAGTTAATGTGTTTCCTGAGGCAGATAAGAGTGAATAATTTATTATTATTTTTCGTAAATTAACTGAAATATAATTAAAATTGTTGAAGAATTAAAAAAAAATTAAGCAATATATCTAAGATATCTACAGTAAATTAAAAATATCTTAAGTAGAAGTAACTCATTATATTTAATTTAAAAAATATATTGTTATAGAAATTCATGCGATCAAAACTACGGGTAAAATCTTTTTTTTACTTATTAAATATTGAAAATATTATGACAGTCCGAATATAGTATTTTTTTTTTTCAGTCCTTTTAACGATTGAAAATATTTATTAAGACACTTTGAATATGTTGTTATTCTATATGTAATGTCCTAAATGTAAGCTTGTAAATAATAAACAACTTAGGGAACAACACCTCATTAACTAATATAGCAACCTCGCTTCTGCTAATTATACTTACGGGTAGTAGGGGTATATATAAGGGAATAAGTTCCACTCAAATCAATTAAAATCAATCAATCTTCCCACCTGCATTGTCAAGGAATTTTTTAATTTCTATTAAATAGAATTTAAAATAGTTTATAATGTCTATTCCTACTTCTTTATCAAACACAAACTCACATCAACTCAACCCTAACTCAGTACAGATCTACAGTCCCAGTGATGCCAGTGACCACCAGTGGGACCCGACCAGTAATCTCCAAGTGCAAAATGAAACGGTAATTATTTATTATTATATATATTATTTATACTAATATTATAAAGTCAAAAAGTTTTTAAAAATCGAAGGCGCAACCGCGAGTCACAGCTAGTATAAAATAAAGTACCTATATTAGGCACTATATTTTATAATATATTTAGTTTTGATGAATTGTCATAATAATTTAATTAATTTTTTCAGCATTTCATAACTCAAGAAAGGCAACAGTACCAAATGAATCCGGTGAATTGTAACGCTCCCAGTGGTGTTTACAACGCGCCAAAAATTGCGAGTACTAATGTCAACTGTAACAACGGACAGATCCATTATAACCCAGGGTTTATGAGCACTTGTCCATCAAATGGAGTATATTCTCAAGAAGTTGGATATAACCCAACCTACAACGGTCCTAACCCTGGAGCCATGTATCTTGCTCCTCGTGGACCTGGTGGAAGTGGTAATAACACTTGGATTAATTCACCTAATATTGGTGATCGTCTCCTACCTAGACCTGCAATAAATGGCAATAAACCTCTCAACGGTGGTGTGAAGAAGCCAAAACGCATTCGCACAGCGTTCACTAGTTCTCAAATGATGGAACTCGAAAATGAGTACATAAGAAATCGATACCTGGATAGAAGCCGTCGGATTGAACTATCTGAAACATTGAATCTCAACGAACGTACGATTAAGATATGGTTCCAGAATCGAAGAATGAAAGAGAAGAAAGATAGGGCTGAGGGCCTTGAAGAAACTGAAGCTACCAGCACTACAGAACTTTCTCAGAATCCGGAATATTCTGGACAAATCATGTATGATCATTATCCCCAAAACAATGCATATGATCGTGGTGATATTTATATTGAACCGTTTCCAGTCTCGACTCCAATGACTATGCAACCAAGTGAGATGCCAATAGCACAAAATATTCCTGAATCTGTGCTAAATTCATTTCCTACTTACGTCGTTCCAAACGACTGTAGTTTGATCGAGAATTTTGTTATTAAAGAACCAGAAATGAACGTTCAAATGGAATATAATAATAAAATGGAATTGATCGATTCCAAAGACACGACTGAGGATGCGGTGCCTCAGTCAGTCGGGGCTAATACGTCTAAAGATGGTCTTAATGGTCATACTTGGGATTTATCTTGGATTCGCAGCCTTAACCTGGATGAAGATCTTTAAATATATTACTATGATGTTACCTTAATATGTTGTTTAATCTTTAATTTTTTATGATGTGTTTTAGTTTTTTAAATCTTATTTTATAACAATAAATTATATTAATAGTATATATATATATATATATATATATATATATATATATATATATGTGTCTTTTAGATTTTAATATACCTTTTTATGTGTAAACAAATCGTAAGAATTGCAATGTTTTAATTTCAGATAAATTTTTATTTGAATTTTTTAAAATTATAATTTATCTGTCTTTTAATTAAAACCGGTTAAGTGCGAGTGCGAGCGCGAGTAGGTTTCGGTCAGTTTCATCGACAATATATATAAAAATGAATGCGGTGCGGTCAGACTTGGGATTTATCATGGATTCGCAGCCTTCACTTAGATGAAGATTTTTAAATATATTGCTTTGATGTTACTTTAATATGTTGTTTAATCTTTAATGTTTTATGATGTGTTTAATGTTTTAAGTTTTATTTTATAACAATAAATAATAATAATAACATATGTATATGTCTTTTAAATTTTAATTTACCTTTTTATGTATAAACAAATCGTAAGTATATTATGGAATTTCATAATTATTTAATAACAAAAAATTAGTTTTCGTAGAGGTTGGAATATTAGATCTATAAAATAGACAAACGGACATTCGGATGGAAAGACATACAACGAAGAAATGATGAATTTTACACCCAAACATATTGAAGTCATAAGATTTTAGATTCTCTTGGAATTCTTTGAACTCTTTGAATACACTTAATAAAAAAGGTTTCTTTTTTATTTTAGATCGAATTAATTAAAAAAAAATGTTTAAGATGTCATATTTTAAATATATGTCACTGAATAAAAAAAAATAAATGAATTGAAACATACTGAGCTTCTGTCGTAGGCTTTGTCAGGACTGAGGCATATATCTTTCCGAGCAAGTAGTAGTTGTTACAAAAAAATGTTTTTTTATACTTATTTTCAATAAAACATATTCATTTGATTTCTATTAATTAAGTCTAAATTTCTATTAATTAAGTCTAAATTAACATAAGTTGTTGCCGCTACGTATGCTTTATATTTGATTAGTTTTTTATAATTACTTATGATTTTTATAACTGCATGCATTTGGAATTTAATGTATTATTGTATTTTGCCGTGTGAGTGGTTTTTTCGAAAAGAAAAACCTGTTAAGTGTTTTAAGAAATGACAAACTGATTAATTGACAAATTGTTACATATTTTTAAGAAGCACCAATTACTTAAAAAAAAGAATATATAATAATATTATTATAAGATTATTTTCCATACCTTTTAATAAAATGTGACTTAATAGATTTCACCTGATCAATTAGGAAAATGAAAATTATTAACTAATTTGTTTCAATTAAACACATTAAGGCTATATTAATATTATAATGTAATAATAAAATAGTTTTTTTTAATAATACTTCCACTAGAGAAATAAACAGAAATAACGGACAAAAATAAGACATACTCAAAAGAGGAATCTCTAGATCACACAACTGTTTTATGTGAGAATTGAACCTTTGGTTCAGCAAGTGGTGCCACTAACCGCCAGATCATTGGGGCGTCAATTAATAAAATATGTACATTAAATATTATGTTTTATTATTAGTTATAATTTATTGCGATTGTATTAAAATTCAAGAAAGTTCTCCAAGTTTATTAAAACTCAAAAAAATAATGTTGCTATAACAATACAACAACACTACTGACGTGTTTTTTGATAAAATTGGGTGCGGTAATGCTTTATTATTTAATTCGATATAAGTAAAACTTTACAGTATGTTTTTTTTTTATTTTTATGGAAAAAAAAAATATGTGTGTACAATTTAACAATGGCTTATATTATAAATTAAGAGAGGACGGCAGACAAAGTCGCTTTTAACACCTACTATATAATAATCCAGTACGTATGGCGTCCAATATCCTGGTACCGATTTTATAGATTTTTAACCATTTTAAAAGTGGTCTTGCTGGTTTACTTAAATAAAATTTGCTTTGTTAAAAACAAATAATGTAATTTTTTTATACAATAATAACAATCAATACGTTGATAATAACTGTAAATATTATTTCATTAAGTGTATGAGTTAGTTATGCGACTTAAATATTTGTGACTCGAGTTCACTTGAGCAATTTTACTACCTCACTCGAATCATATTCTAGTTTTCGAGTCTATCGAGTAAAAAATGACACTCGAGTTGCATATTGGAATTAGTTGTATGCCTAAAGTTACATACAATCAAATAGCTAAACGAAAAAATGAACTCGAAGTGCTGAGTTGATTCGGTAACTCGAGTGCATTGTGGCTCGAGTATTTTTTTTTTCAATCGAGTACGAGTTCGACAAACTGGCTCGAGTCAATCTAGTAAAAAATGTCACTCGAGTTGCATATTGGCATTACTTATATATGTATAGTTACCAACAATCAAATAGCTAAGCGAAAAAATCAACTTGAAGTCCCGAGTTGATTCGTTAATTCGAGTGCATAGTGGCTCGAGTATTTTTTTTTTCAATCGAGTACGAGTTCGACAAACTGGCTCGAGTCAATCTAGTAAAAAATGTCACTCGAGTTGCATATTGGCATTACTTATATATGTATAGTTACCAACAATCAAATAGCTAAGCGAAAAAATCAACTTGAAGTCCCGAGTTGATTCGTTAACTCGAGTGCATAGTGGCTCGAGTATTTTTTTTTTCAGTCGAGTACGAGTTCGACAAACTGGCTCGAGTCAATCTAGTAAAAAATGTCACTCGAGTTGCATATTGGCATTACTTATATATGTATAGTTACCAACAATCAAATAGCTGAGCGAAAAAATCAACTTGAAGTCCCGAGTTGATTCGTTAATTCGAGTGCATAGTGGCTCGAGTATTTTTTTTTCAATCGAGTACCAGTTTTACAAACAGGCTCGAGTCACTCGCGTAAAAAACAGGGCTCGTGTCGCATCACTAGTATGAGGGTCTTAAAAAGTAAAATCTACAACTAAGTCAAAATTATACAATAGTCCTATATTGTGTATATCAAAAATATATTTTAATAATGTAATCTTATTTAAGATACTTTGAAATAAATTAAAAGAATTCAATTCAATTTAGACAACAAATTATTTTAAGTATAAATTATTTTTTATGTCAACTTTCGTGATCCATGATTACTATATATATAATTATCCAGCTGTACTTACTTTAAAACTATTGGAACACATTCAGAATCTTTATTCATGATCTTGAATCATGGTGAATCTGGAACTGTTCACGCCGTGATTTTACCCTAAATAATTTGTATAAAATAAAGTATTTGAGTACTCTGATAAAACTCAACCATACAAGCTGATTACTTCTTTTTACTTCTTAAATAATTGCTTCTTTCTTGAAAATATTACGTTAACTAACCAGTTTCTTTATTTCATTCTCAGAGCATTGTTATTGAGTTTCATTATAACATTAGTATATTAAAAATAATCCCTCAATTATTATTTTTAGTACTTACATTTATTATTAAACATTTCTACATATTAAAAACACATTACGATGTTTAAACATATTAATTATCATTATTTGTTAATTAAACTCTATATCTGATAAAAAGTATATATTGTACGTTATATTAGATCAGATCTTTCCTTTTACAAGTATTATAGACACATATTTCTTGTTATATTAATTTACTTGCTGTAATTATTTTATTTTGCATACATTAAAGAAAATCCTTTGATCTGTACCCGCGGCCGATTTTATGGCCGATTCTATTTAGTAGAAAGGTAACTGATAATAGCGTAAAATAGCATATTATATAATAATCAGAAATTATTTTTCAAATACATCCCGTTATTTCAAAGATAAGCGCGTTTAAACAAACAAACAAACATTTCTGCTTTATTACTATTTAATTATTTATTATATCTTTATTTACCAAAAGAAGCAATTTGTGGATTACGCCATCTGTCAGTCAAACAACGAACAGTGTAAAATAAAAAAATATCAAATATATTTCAGAAGGCTAAGGAAAGTCTTTTCTTATAAATCTGTCTTGATTAAATCAATCAAAGTAACCATAAACCTAAATGTATATTAATAATGTTAATTAAACTAGTAATGAGTCTTCCAATATTTGATATGTCATTGATAAATTAATTAACAATTATTACAAATAATTATTTAACTATAAATTAATTAATTTAGGGACAATTTATTAATGTTTCGAAATGATTCTTATATAAACGTTAAAATGGTTTTTGTTATTCGTAGTTTTATATGGTTTTCAAAAGTATCGGGTGTAATTTTATTTAAAATTTTCGATTTTGTTAAAATTTGTTAAAATATTATAATGAAGTATCTAGTTTTAAATCAATTAGACAGTGAAAGGAAGGTTAAAATATGTGATGATTCAACTATTTTAAAACGTGACACTCAATCACTTGTAAGTTTAATTTAATTTAAGTTTAATTTTAATTTAAGGTTAATTTAAGTTAATATATTCAAAGGTCCTGATTTTTTATTTATTGTGAAATTTCAAATAAATGTCAATCAACTTACGAAATAGTGTTCCATTATTATGTGATTTGCAAATTATAGATATTTGATTTAATTAACTATCATTGATTTAAAGAACAAGTCTATATATATTATGTATATTCTGTATGATTCTCTAATTTTTGTTAAAAATTTCAGACTATTTCAAGACACTTTATCAGCGGTCATACAAAAAAAACTCGAAGATTTCGTAGTGCGTTCACAACAGAACAGATACAATATTTAGAAAGTGAATATCAGAAATGTCCTTACATCGGAAGTGGAAATCGCAAAGACGTTTCAAATATTTTAAATATTCCCGAAAGAGCTGTCAAGATTTGGTTTCAAAATCGGCGAATGAAGGAGAAGAAAGAAACTACTAATAAAGAAACAGCCGAAGAGGAGCAAATAACGAATACCACAGCGGATCAAGGACATTCAAGCTTACATACTTTCAATCATCAGTCACATAGCTCTCAACCTTATACTACATGCCAGTCTAAACTTAAACCAATATATTCAGACCCTTCCATAACAAAAGCTAGTATAAAACATTTGAATAGCAATGCGAATCCGTTTGTTTCAAATGCATCCTCCAAAACTATTCGAGATAAGCCGCAGGATACGGTAAAAAAAATTAATAATAGAAACTATACTGAAACAAACAACCCTAGGATAATGAATAAAGTATCACAAGTAGCATCTCGACAACTAAATAATAGGACATACGTACCAATGAAATTACAAAATAAAAATATCTGTACCCCAAAATTACTAACAGGAGAAATTCCAGTAAATCAAAAAGAGCATGTAGTAGTGAAGCAAGAAAAAGAAGATTCAACATTAGAACCTCAAAGCACACAAGCTATTCATCCCAATTTTTATCACGTTAATCCAAATAAAGATCAGAGATATATGTCTCTTCATCTACAAACACCGTTTGTACCAGGTAACATTTTATGGAAACCAGTTAATATGGTGCCTGTGGTACCTGGGATTGCTACTCCTCCACCTCAAGTACCACACAACAATAATTTTTCTCCAATGCGTCCCAATTTTCCTAAAGAAGATTGCAAATGCAGCTGTAGTCCTCATACTTCTCAAGAATCTCCTTTACTTCAAATTGATAGACGGTTTCTCCAATCTCAGTATATTCTAGCAATGCCTTATAACCATTGTAATAGAATATAAATATAACAGATTGACAATTTTTTTATTTATTTTATATTTTTTTTTTAAATAAATAAATACACAGATGTTTTATTAAAATATATTTCTTGTACGCAATATTTTATTACAAAACTAATTTACATTTTGTCTCTTAATCTATATAAATGAATTACATCCGTAAATAAAACTATGAAATGAGAACAATAAATTCATCTTAACTGATTAAAACAAGAAATAAAACAAGGAAAAAACAGAATAGCGTTTTTTATAGATAGAAATAACATCAATAACATGTCTAAGTTTAGAAAATAGAAAATATTCATAAACTGACACATAGTAACACATTTAAAAAACTATAGGTATTTATATAATGGCAAAAAACAGTTAACTATAATTAATATTTAATTTTAATCTATAATGCTAATTGTAAATAATTCACTGAGATTACTATTGTAACAACTGCAAGTCTTAAAAATATCTTAATCTAGTTATAAATAAGGTAAACTATAGATAACTTGAACTGTATTCTAAATATAATTTAAGAAATATACGTATACTTACATAAAATATTTAAATGAAGTTAAAATCGAATGTATTTGCTGACCAAATATTCTCTGATTCATGTTTAATTTCTCCACTAGATTCCAGATTTGTGTTATTATATTCAGGGACTTGATAAGGATAATAGTAGGGGGGATATATCATATCATTACGAAAATCACTTTGGTATGGAACATAGAAGTTAGGAAATGATGTCTCATACTGATAGTAGGGGATTTGAGCTTCAGTTGTTACTTTTTCTTTGTATTCCTGACCACCAGATTCAACATTCTGAGGTATATTATGATTATTATTTGGAAATCTATATTCTTCTCTTTGCTTTTCTGGTGGAGGAGTTACAGTTTCAGTGGTAAAACAATCACTTGATGAATCACTTGATTCAGAAGATTCCTTCTTTTCCTTCATTCTTCTGTTCTGGAACCAAACTTTAATACACCTTTCTCCTATTTTTAAGCATTCTGCGAGTTCTTTGCGACGGTTTGAATCTATATATCTTGAACGAGAGTAAGTTCTTTCCAATACTTTTAGCTGTTCTGTAGTATATGCTGTTCTGTTGCGTTTATTCTTCTTCTTAATAGTTTTTGTTGCTTGCAAATCTGTAATATAAAGTACGATAATACAGTGTCAATACCAAAACCTCTAATAAGTATTAAAATTGTTTTTACGGCTCCTACTAATAAATTCCTCTTTCAAAGTTAAATTAATCTTAAATAAAAAATGAACAGCCAACGAACAGAACTAAGATCAAGTGCTCTGACGACGCATCTGTGATGTGTCAATTAGAATAAATTTAATTAAAATTAATAGCAAATATTAATAACGATATCATATAAAATTCAATAAAATTATAAATAATATTTTATTAAGAGATTTAATTTTAACCCTCTTCTCATTTTATCAATTTTCCATCTTATAAAAACCTTCTATCTGTAAATATTGTTAATAAAAGATTATATATAATAAGATAATAAGGATTTATTAAACAGTTATATTTAAAATTTATATTTTAGAACACTTTTATTAACATCTTATATAAAAATATTTCATATCTGCTATTTTTGTAATATTTTAATACAAAATTAATTAATATCCTTTTTTTATTATTCGAAGACAGGGTACACAATAATTTTTAACAAAATCTTACCTCGAGGTGGCGTGTAGTGATTCGACTCGGGCCATACACTAGTAAACGGTCGATTTTCCCAACAATTAACCTATAAAATTATTCTAATATTACAACAAATTTATATTTTTTAACATTTTTAAATGTTAATATATTAAAACGTTGCATTATTACAAAAAAAAACAAGAGAAAAATATCTTATGAATATATTAAAACAGAATACCTCATTTTTATCGCTCATAGGAGTCAATGTAGTCATCAATACGTTGTGAAACATTTTGAATATATATAAATAAAAAATTAATTAAATTTATATTGAATCAACCTCGCCCACTTCTAACAGAATACAAATAATTAATGGTTGAAATACTCTCGACAATGGCCAGAATATTTCTTCCTACCCACAAAATTGCAAATATGTTTTAATATATATATTGGGATATTTTGTTTTAATGAGTAATAGTCTTGAACTAGTCTATTCTGTTTTGTTCTTTTATCTTTAGTGTATTCTTATATAGAAAGAACAATAAAGCCCAGCCCATCAGTGAGATATTGTTATTTTGTTACCTATAAAATTTATTATATTAAATTTAGGTGACCGATGATCAGGATGTTATCCGTTTCTAACTTGCATCATCATATTAATATTTTACCATTTCCGAAGACCTTTTCAATGCTTTTATTTTTGTTTCTGTTGTTTATACGAATATCCATGAATTAATTGGTATCAACCGAAGTCTATTATATAATCACATCGAGAGAAAATGGTACCGAAAAATATCCTTACATACATACACATATATACCTAATTACACACGCATACATACATTACATATTTTTTAATGTGTTAAGATTTACTCAGGATATCTGAAAACGTAAACATTAGCAATATTGTGATTTCGAAAGTCTGGGCGATTAATCAGAAAGGTAAAAAAGGATTTGATAATAATTATCTTTATTATATAAAAAAAGGGTTTGTTATAAATTATTCTTATAATAAACTCAAGTAAACTAAAATAACTTAAATCTGGCATATAATAAAAAAAAATATATAAAACAAAATGTAAACACATTAAGGAAGCATGAATTCTTTTAAAACTTGTAAACATCTATTCAGGGATAGAAATGAGATTGGATAACTGTAAATTAAAAGGTAAACAAAGTAATTTGGTAATGAGTTATATTTGGCCAATAAGGTAAAGGATTAATTAAAGGGATGTTCCTAATGATGTAGAACTATATAAAGAGTTGAAATTACGGAAGGACATTCATTATAGAACATAACCAGGTAGCAAGAGCTCTGCCATGTCAGTTTTTAATAGTTTTACGGGATCAAGCCAAAATGCCTCATCGAGTAATATTTCAGAATATTACGCTACCGTTGGTGAATACGTGAGTATTATGTTTTACTAATATACTTAAATCTGCAGCGCATCATTATATTTCCAGAGGCTTTTTTATTTTTTTTTCTATTGAACACCATAGCATTTAATTTTTAATTTTATATTTTACAGGTCAAATCCACTTTGCCGCAATGTGCTAGCAGCCACAAAAATCAAGACAAGGTGTGTGTTATTCCAAATAATGTAAGTTTATTTATATTTTTATTGGTTTCATAACGATGAATTTGAATTATAAAATGGACTTGTTTAAAAAATAATATTTTTTTTTACAGAGGGAATATAGTTTGCCGCAGACATCTTTTAATTTAAACACACAGTGTCGATATAACCACATGCCAAAATGTGTTCCAAATTATCATGTTCAAGGTTCCAGACAAATAATTCAGGTAAAGATTTTTATATGTATTTTGCTCTCTCATTTAAGATATAATTAATTTTATCATTATTAACATTTAATATATTGTTTCAGAATACACCCATTTTATACAATGTGCAGGTTTTCCATCAAAATAATTGTAATGCCGCCATGGTGAATAGGCATTTTTATCATACGAGTAAGTATACGTAGTATACGTATTGGGAATTATAATTATATGATTTTGATTATGATTAATTAATTGTTTTTTTTTTTTGCAGACAAGCCATCTTTAAAAGTAAATATGAAGAAAAAGAGGAAACGCACTAATTTCACGACCGAACAGATAATAGCTCTCGAAGCGGTATTTCAGAAGAAGCCTTACATCAATCGAGAGGAAAGAGTTACAATGATGAAAAAATTGCAAGTTAGCGAGAAGTCTATAAAAATTTGGTTTCAAAACCGCCGTCGATTGACTGATAAGAAAGATAAGGACTATGTGTCTGATTCCCCTTCATCAGATGAATCCTCTGACACCACTAGTGATCGTCTAACATACATTGAATCTCAAATTCAAAAGAACACAGACAAGTACGGCTACGTTACCTTAGATGATAAAGTAATTAGTGAACTTTGTAATATTATACATGGACATTTATCTCAAGATCTATCCACGAATAGAACTCCCTTGTATAATCCCAAAACAACTGTCGTGCACGATGGAGTCACTAAAAACATAGAAATGTATGAACCTATATCACCAGTGAGTATATCAGAGTTATTAGATGATTTCTAAAATCGTAATATTTAATGTGAAATTTATTATAAGAATATTTATTATTATATTATAATTTAAATTTGTTATCCCAGTTGTAAATAATGTAATAAATATAAATGCTAATTATTATATTTTTTATTTTATTTTATTTTATTTGCACCTAATTAATGTGTCATTAGCGACTTGTTTTTCTAATTCGGCTACCATTTCTAATTTGTTGTCAAAAAAGCTTAATTACAAGAATTAGAATAGAATGAAGTTAGATTTAATTAAGCAAATATTTTAATTTAAATGGTTCTTGTTTAATTCTGTTCAATATTGTGCAGCTCAGAAAAAAAAATCTGTTAACTAAAATGGTTTTTTTATTATTAAAATATAATATTTACACTACTTTATATATTAACATTTAAAATAATCATATAAGAATAAAAAAACAAATCAACTTATTTTTAGTTTAGTTTTTTTAAAACAATATTAAAAACTAGATATTAAAGAAAGAAATTACAATGATATATAAGAAGAAAATTTGTTTGTTGTTGTAGAAGTATGTTGACTAGATGCTTCAGTTGATACCAGATACGAGAAGTAAGGATCTTGGGGCAAGTTAGTTCTCGTATGCAAGGTATTATCTTCATAATTGTGGGTTGATAAAGAAGGAATAGCTGTACCGTATCCATATGCATCTGTAGTTGGTGTATGCATAACAACTCCATTAGACAGCATATTATAATATGAAGAACCAGCTGAATATCGATTGATATCATCAGTTAGTTTCAGGTTCACTCCATTAGGTACGTAACTCTCTGATTGTAATGAGAGTGTATGTGAACTCGGTTGCAATGATTCATCGCTGTTGTATCGATAAACTTCAGATATTGGTGAGTAACCGGTCCGGCTTGCTCCTGGCGTGTAGTATGACGAATAAGATAAATTTGGTGTATATGCTGGTAATTCTATTGTGCTTTGAGGGGTCTTTATAACTGATTTAATAGGAGTGATTGAAGAGTAATCTGGAGGTCTTGGGAGTGTTTCGTTAGTTGAGTGATACATTTTATGGTGGGTTGCATGGCCTTCGGTTATCAAACGTCTGTGTCTGTCGTGACTGCCGCAGTTTCTACCATGACTCAGCTTATGATCTTGACTTGGGGATAATTCTTTGGAACTCGTTGTTGGACTGCTGTCGTCTACAGAAGACGTTGGCTTGTTATGTTTATTATCTTTCTTATATTTCATTCGTCTGTTTTGAAACCATATTTTTATTTGTCTTTCGGATAGCTGTAAATAGTTGGCTAATTCTATGCGTCTAGGACGGCATAAGTAGCGGTTTTGGTGGAATTCATTTTCCAATTCGACTAGTTGAGAACTTGTGTATGCAGTCCGGGCTCGTTTTGTAAAACCCTTTGGGTATGATGATGAATCTGTAGGCATTTCTGAAAATAAAAGATAGTAATAAGCAATTTAAGAAATTAAAATAATAATTTTCAATAAAAAAAAAAATTAAAAATCATTACATAATTTAATAAAAGGTTTTACCGTTAGACAAAGAAGAAGCTGTATTGATTACTTGACTACTGACAACTGATGGCTTATTACACCAAGAAGAATTCTGAAAGACCACAAAAAAAAATTAAATATTAGTCACTCTGAAGTGCGTCTCATGCTGACTGTGTTTAATAAAATAATAAAGAGAATTAAGGTTGCTTCTTAATTGTCAGTATCTATAACAAAATTAAATTGTCATTACGAATCCGGTTATTCTGTGGTAAGTCAAGCTCGATAGTGTCGAAGTCTTAATTGCTGTGACGCTCGTATTGTTATGCCGATAAGGTCTAAAATTAACATCACGTGTGCTTACCTGTCCGGGGAAACTAGACTCATTAATATCGCTTTCTTCTCTTTCTGTATTGCTTACAACATCACTACCTAAATCACTTCTTTGATGACAACGAACAGGTTCGCCACTTGAATAATTTCTTTGAAACACAACTTGTCTTTCAATTTCTGAATCATTTGGTGTAAAAATATCTGTGGTCTTAGTGACACAATGATCTGATATTATCTCTTCAGGTCCAGATCCATAGTTATTTTGAGAGCTATTGCTTATATTGTCATAATGTGGTATTTGGTACTCATATCTGGATACTAATTCCTCTTGAGTGTTGCCTGTGCTGTATGATTGTTGAAGACCAAGAATATCCTGGATACTAAATCCTGTAGAATCTCTTGAGTTATAGTCTTGAATGAATGTACTCGAGATACAAGAAAGCACTTCAGCTTTACAATCTGGATACAAATTCTCATGAGTGTTGTAATTATTACCTTCAGAGAGAATATCTTCCACGCCGTGTGATGTTAAGGAGTTAACTCTGTAGTAACTCTTTTGAGGAAACTCAATTTTGTTATTTTTGTGTAAATTCACTTCAGAATTTTCAGATGAAATCGAATCTTTAGAATGGTCGTCAGATTGTATGCTAGGGGGTGGGGACGGGGAAGTTGTTGACATTTTATAAGAATACACGTGTTTTACTTAACTTAGAATATTTCACTTTTATTCACAGAGCCACAAGGCGACCGCGTTGTCATAGATTTGTTTACTAAATGCTTTTTTGTTCACCTGAATGTCATTAATTTGGTAATGACTTAGTGCGTTTGTGTGCTACATTGACTTGCCTGATTTCTTTGTGTGCTTACGATAACGTGGACATACCGGGTGCCTGATAGGAAACGAACGCAAGATAATAAGTAAAAATATATTTTTGTAGTTAAAATGCTGGTCAATTCACTTCTTGTACTACACTATTTACTTAAAACTTTTAAGTAATCTCGATTGGATATCCTGCTACTGTTCAGTTAAAATACACTAAATAAAGACGATAGTGTTGTATTTGTATATTCACTTTATACGAAGTGTACGGTTTGATGTTGTTCTTTATTAAATATCTCTTGATTATAGAAGTAAGTAACTACTTGCCTACTCGCCTAGATACCTACTCGATAATTGGATTACTACTGGATACTAGCTCTTATGTATTCGGGTCTGCAAAAGTCCTATTTATTTTATATAATTTATGCTTATAATAAAGTAGTACATTAATTCATTGTTTTGATTTAAGTGTTAAGTATCTGTACTTTATCCCTAAACAATGTTTGACATTTTTTATCAGTTTGTTTGAACTCGTATCAGGCAAAAACTACTTGTAGTTATAGAATGTTCAACTAAATCGTATCCAATATTCTACGCTATAATAATAATTGGTTACATTAAGCTTATTTTGGTTAAATTGGTTATTTTGACGGGACGACATATATAATATATTTTTTTTACAAAATTATAACAATTTTTTTCTATATAATATGAAATGTATAAATTTTGTATATAATATAATTTGAACATATATTATTTATCTTTTGGGGAGGCGGGAGCATGAAAAGGAGTTGTATGCCCTCTTTGTTATTTAGTTTAAAAAAAAAGAACAAAATGTATACATGCCTGGAAGAGATCGCTTTTTAGCGATAAGGTTATTTGTACGTCATTTTAAAATGTAAATATACTCTTTTTTCTCTTCTTGGTGTACAAAAATTTATATTATTATTATAATTTATTTATCATATTAATTATATTTTTAAATACATATAAAAAAAAATACACATTTTAAAATATAAAAAGGCCCACCGGCATCGGGTGTAAGGACCAAGCTAAGCCAAGTACTGGTGGTTAGGACTGTGGTGGTGGTGGTTGGTTGTGGTTATATTACTATTATTATTATAAGGAAAAGCTTATTTCTACAAATAGATCTCCACCAGCTATTCACGAGTATTGGATGGGAGGTTTTAGAGGGTAGTCTTATTTAAATTCTTTTATATATATTGACTAGTTTTTGATTTGATTTATGATTTTCACATCAGACTGCTTTAGCGAATGAAATTATCATCGAGTTTAGTTTTAAAATTTTTAAAATTGAAATAGTTATTGCTTTATTTATAATTATAATATAAATTATTTATCTTTTTCGGTAAAAAATATAAATTTCCAAAAAAACTAATATAAGGGTTCCGTCCTGGGTTTTCATAAATATTAGAATATATGTCTAATTATTTCTAAGTAACACGTAGTGTTATATACCTTTTTTTTAAGATAACTGAATCTTTTTTTTACTATTCATTAAATATTTGTTGCTTATATCATAAACGTATCATTTATCTTTTATTTAGTATTTCAGTTCTGTAGGTTCAAGAGTAGTTGAGTCAGTGAGTCTGGGGCTGATGAGTCAGCAAGAATATATTAATATAATTGATAAGATTACTAATCAATAATAATTCTAATCTACTTAAGTGGTTTTAATATTCTAATTAAAATTATTATACATAGATTTTTAATTTCTAAACAAGAATTGTGTACACTATGATAATTCTCACCCTATCACATCATGAGACGACACGTTTGTGATAAGTGAATGAAAAGTTTATAGAAGTGTATACAAATATTTAATGCTAACTTACCCTCGGTGACAAGGGATGATAGAATTTATTTTCTATCAGGATAACTAAGGGTTGTATGTAATGCTAGATAGGATATATATATATATATATTTATATTTGCCTTCCACATCAACCTGTCTAATATAATCAGAAAGGATTTTCCAAATCAATAAAGTAGTTTCCTAAAAAGAATTAATGATAATATAGATATATAATATTAAAAAAAAAACATACTATTTAAATATTAAAGGTTCCATTTTGTATAGCAAATACTATAATAAATAAGGCTTGTGTTCCATGATTGTGTTACATCTCAATATATTCGCTTATATTATGATATTATAATATATAGAAAAATGTATATTCCCTAAGGTTATTTATTTATATTATCAGTAGACGTAACCACACGCTTACGCAAGATAAAACCGATGTAGTTAACCTACCTACATACCGCACTGATACTAAACTCGTTAAGATAAACATTCTGTATAAACCTGTATACAATCATTATATTATTTATTTTAATTAAATTCTATTTTCCTTAGAATTTTTATTTTAAAATTATATTACATATATCAATTGCTGGTGAATAAGTCTAATCTGATTTATTGGGAATAAATATATTTTTATTATTTTCGAAATTAATATAAATTATTTCTAAATATATACATTTTGTACTATGAGTAGTAGTATAAAATGGCTACCCTTATCGTTGCTTGAGCATTTGACCGAGATGCTCTGTAGGAATTACCATCTGAGAAGGGTGCTCCAAGCAACAAGGGCATCTCCATGGTGTGTATGGGGCGAGAGGAAGCTATTTTTTTTCTCATCCGGCTTTTCAGACTAGGTAGGGAATCTATCCAGTCACCCATAGGGGGACAGATACCTGATCAGCGGTCAAACCGTGCTCTGACCTGCTCCTTGGCCTTCTTCGTGGCAATCGCTTGTCACAAAAAGAGGCTATTGCAACAAAAAACACCCTCGCTGATGAGCATCTTTGGTATGACACTCTATAGCAAGAGTCTGATGCCAACCACAACCTCGTCATTAGCTTGGTGACCTGACGATTGTGGGCTTATGGGTCGGCTTGATGGCTCTTGACACTGACGGTCCAATGCCACACACTAATCCAGGGCGCGAGAAGTCCCATGGCGCTAATTTATCCACCGTTCAAGGTGTGGATGAACCGTACCCACATGAACAAATCAACGGATGGGCAGAATTCTAAACTATGCAACTTATTTTGATGCTGTCATCACTATAATTGATAGCTTTCATAAAGTAAAATGAAGGTAACTTTAAAACTAAAAATTTAAAACTAGAAATACAAATTATTTATTAACATTAAAAATAAAATAATGAATAATTTAATATAGTTTAGAAAATATGTTTTTTTAATATTTTTATTTTTCATTAACTTAATTTTGTTAATATAGTTTTTTTTTGTTATTAAGTAGGTACTTACTAAATACTTAAATATTTCCGAGTTGAATCAATGCTGGGTGAGATATATTCTCCTTTTTTTAATCCAAATTTTTATACTAAAAAAAATAATTTATAACATGTAATAGACTTTCAATATATCAAATACTTGTTTATTTCATAGAAATAAGTTTTGATGAAAAAAACAATATGAATCAATATAATAAGGTTTTATTATGAAATATTGTGAAACTAGTAAGAATACTGTTAAACATAAATAAAACAATTTTTTTTAATACTTCTAAAAAAAAATTTTCACGGAACCATAATAAAAAATTAGTGACCGCTCACTCTTAGCTAGTTTTTATTAGGATCGTTCAATAGTCAGCTGCTCGACTGATCTTTTGTTACGGTGTGATAAATGACTCTGACCCGTGTGATGCCGAACTGTTCTCAGCTTATGTTTATTGCCATTATAATAAATATAAAAATATAATTATAAGAACAATCTGTTACTTTTCTTATAACTCGGAAATATACTTCAAAGAAAGCTGTACTTTCTTGATATATTTCAAAGAAAGCAGTATCTTTTAAGTATATAGTACAAATTTGATAATTTTAATAGTACTAAGAAATATATTTATAATGAAATTATTTGTTGTATGACGTCATAAAACAAGCCTGATAAGGCCTGCTACAAACAACCGTTATCCAATAAATTTCGCTGCTAAGGACAAAAGCAAACTATTTTACAGAAGACCCTAAGCTCATAACGTCAGAATCATGATATATTACAATTTGCTCAAAGGGGACCCTTTTTTGTTCTCACAGTAATGGTCTTACTTTAATCGACGTGAGTGAGATGGATATATATTAATAAGCTAGGGGTGAATGGGATAGGATATGAAAGTGCATTCGTTCCCAGCAGAGAAAAGTGATTCAGACATCGAGCGAGAGACGGTTTATTCATTGTCAACAGTTGATGTTGTGCGCTCTGGTGTTGTGGATAGATGTGATATGTAATAAAAATACTTTTAAATTATTGGAATATCTCTAAAATGGATTTTTCTTAAGGTATGTTAAGTGTTACTATTTTGTTAGGTGAAAAAAATATACTTCTCAGACATACTATATCGGTCTTAGCCTTTACTAGCATCTGAAGGAATCCAAAATTGACCTAAAACTGGTTAATAAGTTACTCTTCAAATTTGCATCATCTTGAAGGCTTTGACGGTGAAATAATGCAGTGTTTTCCGTAAAGATGGCGTTAGCGTACTCGAGACTTATTTTGTTTGGTATATTTCGTTTCGTTAAGTATTGTTTATTAATTTTGATTTGAATATAATTTCATAATCATTTTTATTTTATAATTAATATAAATAATAGTAATAATAATATTTAAATGATGTGACACTAGCGCCCTCTGTACATTTTCTTTAGAACGAAACTAAGTCCTATTGTTGGAAACTCAGTCCTTGTAATCATTTAAGACAAAATATGAAGGTAGATGTCGTCACAGATTCAGATTCGTATAAGGCTGTTATTGCAAAGTGTGTAACGTAAAAAAATATATATTTATTAAGATATATTTTATACTAGTGATGAACCAATCAATTAATCAAATTTATCGATATTAATATTGTCGTGGATTATCGACTTGTTGAAAGGTCGTGGTGAACTTTGAACTTGATAAGAGAAAATGTACACTAGAACATCAAGTAATGAAACCAAAATGGCAATATCGTAATCTGATACATCGTTAGGTCTACATCTTTAAAGAGGAATCAAACAGTCTGCTCAAAGCCAATCTTTAATATCTTAGAAATATATTTTCTAAGACAGGGCATAATTTTTATATAATTGTCATAAAACATCTAAAATCTTTACTTAATGTCTCTTAAAACAGAAACAGCAATATCCATGGCCCATTGATTTTATATTAAACTGAAATCCAGTGATCTGTGAAAGAAATAAAATACCAACTCAACAAAATTGGTATCAAAATATATTCTTTGTTCTTTAAAAATTACTTTTGTTTCATATAACAATAATATAATTATAAAAGATATGTATAAAAGATATGTTTGTTTAATTGTATATAAAATAAAAGCAATATAAACGAATAAACAATATATTTTATGGCAATTTTTTTGAATTATATAGAAATATATTCCTGTACGTCTTACTATAACTTGAGAAGTTTTAGGCAATTTTAATATTTTTTTTGTATACTCCATGAGGTTAGAGGGAGGTTATTTAAAGAGAAAACGGATAAAAACTCTTACTGAACTCGTTTTGATGAAATTTAACATGGTGTTAGCTTAGTACCTGAGTCAGCGTTTATGATGATAATTGATATAGGGTAATATATTACAACTCTTGTCTGCAAGAACAAGGGGTAGACGAACTCACAGACTAATGTATTGTAAGATCATTGTAATATAAATTAAAAAAAGGGAAAAAAGTAAATATTCCAATAAAAATAATATTCATTAGTAGGTAAAAACAATGTTTAAGCTAAAGAAAATAATTGGTACAAATTAAGACATTTATAACAATCCTGAAGAAATTTCAAAACTATGAAATTAATATTCCTGAAAATATACAGTTGGTATTAAGTTGTTCCTGCATTTTCGTGCCAAGTTCAGAAGTAAGAATGAGATAAACTTTGCCTGGTCTAGCTGGTAATGATGCTGGAATAAGTGATGAGCGTTCGGACCTTTGGGTACAAGAATTTACAAACCAAAATTACATATATTACTTTACTATTTAACTAAGCTTTATAAACAAAAAAATATATTATCAAAAAAAAAAAATAAAAAAAATAAGAAAGATGTGCTTAAATATGAAACATATATGCTATAACATCTATATCTTATATGACATAACATCAATAATATAATACGTAAGAATACTAAAAATTTTTATTAAATCGTAAGAGGCTGACAGATGGTACAAATGTTCGCACGAAGCTTCTAAAACTTTGCCAGAACTTGACACAGCAAAGAATCATATTGAGTTTTATTACAATTTCGTGATATTCGCGAAACCTTACTTCCTATATAAATATACAAAACGTTGATTTGAAAAGCTGTTCACTGTTTCATGGTAATTTTACGATCGCTGTAAAATTTACACTCCAATTATAGAGGGTGAAATTTATTTTTTTATGTCAGCGACAGTAATCTGGTGAGGGAAAATAAAATACTAATTATTTGTTTTGTGGTTGTTTAATTATTTTGGAAACAAAGATCAAATGATTTTGCATTTAAACTTGATCTGTGTTGACTATTATACATTATCCGGCTATACTCATATAAATACTATAGGTATTTTGTTCAAATTTTATATGAATGAATGTTCACGCCGTGATTTCGCTCCCGTAAATATTATCGGAATTTTGTGCTAGTAGATTTGAAACGTAGGATGAACTGTATATATATCGTTTAACGTAACAAACAATCGTATGCGATTTTTTTGTTAATACTTGATTTATACGAGTACACATTTGAAATAAAACTATTTTTTACGGATTAAACTCGCGTATAATTTTTACATATTAATTTTAACTCGACGTTACGAATGCTTTGCAGCAATCGTGTTCACGGGTAGACGAGGTGTGAGATATTCACGAATAAATAAATAGGTTTATTTTTGTTATATCTGTCGTCAGAATCAAGTGCTTTGTAAGGAAATAATATATTGAACTGTTTCATAACCGCAGCGCGTTATCGTCTTCGCAGAGGTATTATTATATCTTCTAAGTTGACTTATCACAAAATATTACCTGAGTATATTAATTTTATAATAAGCCCTTAATAAGGATTTAGGTAGTACATGGTCAGTCGTTTTGAAATTGAAAGATTTATTGAGATGTTTTTTGTCCATGCTCCCCGCATATTTGGCTTTTACATTGTTTTTTTCAGTATAAATCTTAACTTTGCCATTAGACACTCTACTAGTCACCACATTCATAATATACCTTTCAGATAAATTGCAATTGATTTTTATTTATATACAATAATTTATTGTTCTAACTATATGTATCGTATCTATTTATTTCCTTTCAGAAATTTCTAAATAAGTATTAGGTGTAAATGATCTATCAAACATACATTTATTTATTATATTTATTATCAACGTACTACATGTGTAGTACATTGATTTTAAACATCATGTATATATATAATAAATAATATTCTATTTTTATCAGAATTAAAAAAAACATCATGTACATCTATATAAAAAAACATTTCATACAGTACCCTAAAATAAAACCATATAACCATAAAAAACACAAAAAAAAAATTTAAATATAAAAAACTTCACTCGCGAAATAAATAAAAAAAAGTAAACAGTTTTTAATTTAGAGGTAACAGTATTATTTAAACAGTAATCAAATTCAAAGTAAGCAGAATTGCGAGTTATATTTCATATGATATGTTTGATGAAGCGACCAAACAACTTGTATTTTTACACGAGGGAGTAATTTTAAAAATACAATTGTATATATTATTGTTAAATTTTTTGTCTGTATATCTGTTTAATTATGATTTTTTTCTATACCAGTATAGCTTATAATTGCTTTTAGGATTTATATTAAAAATTACGTATTTATTTTTTATCAATATCATAATATAATTCTTAAAGCAAAACACAAACAGTGCATTAGTGTTGTTCTCTCTTTGTCAAATAATTTTATTAAAACATTAAATGACAAGCGAATAAAAACTCCTCTTTTTTCAGCTTCGGTCTACATGTGACGCCCGAAGCGAAAATGGCAGTCCAAAATGGCGGGTGAGAGATCAATATGACCTACCAAAGGATATAGCTGTCTCTTTCGCACTTATTAACGTAATATCTATATCTCTCTCAGGCGAAATGATCGCACCGCAACTCCAATACGTCGTAAGACTAAGTAAGTTTCCGTCGCAAATTTTAAATAATGTTTAGATTAGATAGAATTATTATTTTATATTATATAATTTATTTAATATTTATTAACGAGATGACCATATTTTCATTGACAATAATTAAATTATTTAAATTTAATTTAGTTTCAACATAAATTTCAGCGTAAATTTAACAATTAAACTGTTTATTAATAAATTAACATATAATGTAAATATATTTTTGTATAGTACAGTTCAATTCTGCAGATGTTGCCAACGACCGCTCATTAAAACTTTCCGGATGAAGATGAGAGCTACCTTGTATAAAAGCAGAATATGACATTCCGTTAAAAACCCTCATTTTACCAAACTTCACATCGCAATTGAAAATATATATTATATATATACATATAATATATGCCTCGTGAACTTTGTGTTATATGTCTGACTATACTTTATTTGCCATTAACTTCATTCGGATATATAAAACTTGATTAGTTCAAATGAAAAAATATATATTTTTGACATACAAAAATATATGCACAAATTCGATCAAAATTTTTTCATTCCTTTTATAAGTTATTAAGTATTATCAATTAATAAAGTAATACTAAAAAGATTATATATATTCAAATAATATAATTTATAAGTTAGCTCAGACACTATCATCTAAGTTACTACGTTACATTTGCATAATACATAAAGTAGTCAATAAAAGTATTTTATAATAATATATATCAAGAGGATGGTTATACTTACAAATTTATACAACTAGCTTCCAACCGCAGCTTTGCCTGCGGGATTTCGTTAGTTAAGATACCTAAATAAGTCTTAGATTATTTTTAATTGACTAAACTATTTAAACAAGTTTTTTTGCGACGTCTTTAATAATAATTATTATATTTCTGTCATAATAAATTGAACTTAAACTTTCTTCAGTGAATACATTTTCTATTGGTGCAAACCGCATCAAAATCCGTTGAGTAATTTTTGGTTTTATCGGATTTTGTTTTACCTTCCTCTGGAAATACACTGTCTATTGGTGCAAACCATACCAAAATCCGTTAATTAATTTTGACTTTATCGATTTCATATAGACAAATATATCTATACCTTCCTTAGGAAATACACTATCTATTGGTCCGAACCGTACCAAAATCTGTTTAGTAATTTTTGATTTTATCGGGTTCATACTGACAGCCTCACCTAAACTTTCCTATAGAAATGCACTATCTATTGGTGCAAACCTTACCAAAACACGTTCAATATTTAAATTTATCGAATTCACACAGACAGACGCTGTCGGGGGGGTCTTATAGTATGCTTGATATCAGTGGATAAACAGTCTAAGAGCATTCAGTTTTATATCTTCATTAGTGCAATGCATTAGATCTCGGGTCATGTGTGATCGAAGAGTTAGTGCGGTAGGAAGGTAGTAATATATCACTACCTTTAGAAGATTCTAGAACTCAGACAGAATACTGAGTATTCTTAAAAGATTATTTGCCTAATTAATTAAGAATAGTGTTCCAAGTAATTATTTGAGAAACCTAATTGGGGATGTTCTGGATTAAAGCGTTCAAGAAAGGGGTGGATATTTTTAATTAATTTAAGAGTTTTTAAATATTGTCTTTAATAATATTATACAGCGGAAAAATTTGTCTGTTGAAATCTTCGAAAGTATGGAATGTAATTGAAATTTTTTTTTCTCATTATGAGGAAGATAGGCTTAAGTGGTATGATTATTCGCGTGTGAAACCGCGAGGCAAAGCTATGTTACTAAACAGGGTAATTTTTATATTGTCTTTTCTTATGGTAAAAGGAAAATCTCTGTAAGGTTAAAATATGTTACGCACATGTGTTATAAGGTACAAGCAGACATTTTGTTATTTGATGCAAACTGACATAAAAGTAAGCCGTTCTAGAAAATACGGGATTTCGTATTTCCCTCTAAAAACAGATATGAAATTTTAAGATTTCTCACTGGGATGATTCCAGTTAAGAATTTTATTTATCGTTTCATGAAACATGAAAAATGATAAGTTTGAAGATTTATCTGTCAGTGAATGTGATTGAACGATTGAATTTGAAATTCATATAAAAATGATGGTTATGGTTTTATATGCTATGAATATTTTGTTTTTTTTGATTAAATCTTGTTTTTTTATTGGTAAAGTTTTGTAAGGATTAATTATCTTTTTCTTATATATTTTAGAGTTGAAATAAGTTTTTATTAATCCAACAATTATTTAATATATTTGTAACATAATGAAGAATTAAAAAGGTTAAATATTCGAACCTATGACCTACGGAACCTGTTTCCTTCGCTCTAGTAACTAATCTGTAGAGATTCTTTACTCTTCTTTATAAATTTGACATTTTATGGATATATATATGATTATTTTAAAAATTAAGCAATAACCTAATTTGTACAATAAAATATTAATTATATTAATACTTATATTAAAAATCAAAAGTTGTTCCAACAATCGGATTATTTCCTAAAATATGTAGTAAAAGGGTAGAACGCTGCGAGGGTCGCGTGGAGATAAAAAGGGTGTGATCAGTCCAACATCGGAAAGAGGTGACAGGCCTTTTGCCAGTTTTGAACATTTTGTAAAGATATTCTTATATAAAATGAATAAAATAGTGTTCAATATTTTTATATTATATTTTTTTTCAAATATGATATATTTAAGTTGTGTCATAGTTATGTTATAGGTTTCTATACAAATAATTGAAAAGACAAATATATTATAATTATATTACGTAGAATAATAAATTTATAAGAGAATTGAAAATATGCAACAAGAACAGAATTCGAATCTCCATCCTTTAGCTGTTCTCGTCGCTGTGTAAATTGAGCTATCGTGCCGCTAATAATCGGCGTTGATGTACATAACATTTTCATGTACATTTTCAATTGCCTTTATAGGTACGCCTTAACTTGGAGTATTGAACATTGATCTTCTTGAAATAAAATTATTCTTCATGGATTTAACTCGCGTATAACTTTTGGTTACATTTTTAACTTAAAAAGACTAAATGTGTTTGATACTTACATCTCGTCTCTTGTGTGGGCGAGATATACGTGTCTGACACTAACATCTCTTCTTTCCGTGAACAAGATTGCTATGCAAAGCATTCGAAATGTCGAGTTGAAATTATGTTAAAAATGTAACATATATAATACGTAGGATATATCCGTTATAAATAGTTTGATTTCATTGCATACTCATAAAAGTCTAATAAATACTATAACTGTAGATAAACATACCGACTCATGTATTGGTAATATATATATAATATATATAGAATACAAAAGGACATAAAATTCTCTGTATGAATGTTATTTACATGAGTATTCCAATAAATGTAAGAAGGGATTGCTATTTACCTTCGGCAGGCCATGATTCGTGTAATCTCTTGGAGAAGGGTCGCGGTTGAGATACGGGATCTGGGAAGGGATGGGATCCTTTCCTATTTTGAATTATTTGATACATCGTACACGTCTTTGTCTTTTTGTTTCTTGATCTGAATTGAGATGGCTTTACTTCAGAATACGTGGAATAAAATTTGTGTTTAACTATTCTACAAAAGTTAGTGGGTATATTACAATTAGTAAAGATCTATTAAAGAGTTAATGTTTCTTACAGTTTTTGTATTATATTAAAAAAAAAACACAAAAAAAATATATTTTATTATTTATTTAAATTTGAATAAATTATGCAAATGCCAAGCATAACATAGGCATTCTCAACCAGCTCTCAAATTCAACAATCAAAAATATACAAAACAAAAGAAAAATGTCAATATTATAATTAATTGAACATAAATAATATTTTAAATATAATTCAAATTTTAAAATATAATAGAAATATTTTATAAAGTATAAATTGTGTAAGTATTAAGTAAATAATTAAAAATGAATAAATAAATAGAAAAGTTATTTATTCTGAATACATGAAGTTCAAAATATATTTTAAATATTCTCAGTCACAGCACGTAAACAATTCTGAACGAATTTGGAAAAGGTTCGAGATGTTTATTTTTAAACCATTTCCTGATATTTGGCTTTATCTTTCTTTTAAACAAAACATTAAAAGAAATAATTTTTCATTGTTTTATTCCAGAATTACTAAACTAGTTTCTATAAGAAAAGTATCGACCTATATATTTCCTACTAAGCATATATCTTTTCAATTCGATACTATATTTCCGAGTTGTTTGTTTATATATAATATGAATTCTTCTAAAATTTTACCGATATAATAATTACTAATATTTATTCATACGAAATTGTTTTGTTTACCAAGAATCGAACTCCATACCCGTGAATACTACACACATTTTAACATCTAAGCCAGACGATTATCTTTTATTAATATAAATAGCATCCTAAGAATGAAAAAAATATAATCACAAAAAAAAAAATATATTTTTTGTTAATCAAAATCGAACTCCATACCTGTTCTAAATATAGTTAAATCTAAGTTAAATCATCAATGTGTCAAATGAAGCAATAATTACTATAAAATTAGTGGTACACTGTCAAATGCCATAACTAAGCCTTTACTAAAATTAATGTGAATATCTATTACGGAATTACCATATTAGTTGCGGAATCAAATAGTGGAATTATTTCATTATATGACAAAGCAAACTATTGCGTCGTATATCGCAACTTGTGTTTGGAATAGCTACAATTATTATCGAGCAGATTTATGACGGGAGTACAGACAGAATATAAATGATCGTATTGTAATATATATAATTTTGGCCATCTATTCATTAGTCTAACATCTCGTGAGATTTAATTTAATGTATATTTTGTTACCTGAAAAAATATTTAAAATAGTTTTCGGCTCAGCTTCGTGTGGATTTTGGTAATTGTGATTTTTGTACTTAGAATATTCTTATTTAATTGTTTTATTTATTTATTAATTTGGGATTTTTTTATATATATTGAATAATAATAACTATATTATATAAAAACTGTACAAAAATACGTTTAGCAGTTTTTGAGTTTATTGCGTTCGTACAGACAGACGCCTGGATTTCAATTTATAATAAGTTTTGATTTTTAATTAATTACATAGTTGTATAATAAAAAAAATGAAATATATATAATGATATATATATATATATATATATCTGAAACGTTGTTGGATACACTTTATGTGTTGTTGGAGGTATATATTTTGATATGTATGTTATTTTGTTGACGCTATTGGCTAGCTGCAGCAATTTCTGCATCAATTCAGGGACGTTATAAACTCATATTGCCTCCATCTTTGTTTATGTGTATACTATAACAAAATGTATAGTATATATTTTAAAAATGTACGTTTATATATATACTGGTTGATCCGGCAAATGTGGTTTTGCCTTATAAAAGAATACAAAAATATGAAAGTAATTATATTGCTATTATGAAATAGGGGTAGCTTTATGAAAATTTTGAGTTTGTATTTTTTTGTCAAAGTTTAAAAAGAAAACAAAAAATAATTAACAATTTCTGGTGTGAACCATCCTTATCACTTAGGGATATAAATAGTTTACGTCCTATTATCAGACCTATTAAATAAACACAAAATTTCATAAGAATCGGTCAAGCCGTTTCGGTGGAGTTTGGATACAATGTAAGACCAGACTTTTACTACTTTTTTAAATAGCATAAGTTGTAAAGTCTGTTATAAGTTTTGAATTTTAATATAGCAATTAAATTTTAAGACAAAAAATAAGAATTTTATACGTTCTCAAAGTTAAAAAATTTCATTTATGGTAATTTTTCACCAAAATTACCTGAATTTCAAAATTCGACCATCCCTTAATGTAATATAAAAACTCAATTTGAATTTTTTTTAATCCCTGCCCAGGCATTGTTTAATATAACTCTTGGTATAGCATAAATCCTGACATCGGCTGCTATAAATCAGAGGCTCAGCGCATCCAATTTTTGGAGCTTTACGAGGTCGGTTCACTAAAATAAATTAACTGATCTCTACGAAGCCGATCACAATCTATTGTGTATGTTTGAAACAATTTTCAATAACGCGAATAAAGCAAATCTTTAAATTTATTTATTATTTTCAATTTTAACAATGATTATCGTTCACGCCGCGACTCCGCCATCCTCCGAAAAATCCCCAATCTGTGAACAGACTGCCAAGCTCATAGACACAGTTAGTGCGTTTTGTGTGCATCCTGAACTCTATGCCCGTAAACTCAGGATCCGTTGGAGATAGGTGACAAATAAACTAACTGACTGACAAACACCATCATCTCGTCTTACCGCGAACAGGTTTGGTCACTAAAATTTAAATATACAAAATATATCTATAATGTATAGTGTTGTTCTATGGCTTGTAACAGTTGATTTTATTCCATGTTGGTACAATATTTATGAACCAAAAGTAAAACTATTCGCTCTATTACTTTTAAAACTTTAGCAATAAATATTTTCGTGAAACGAAAAAGTCCATTCAATTTTATGGATCTGCATTGCTCTGCACCCGCTCACTAATCAATATGAAACATATGCTCATTAACCAGTTTAAAAATTATTTTTTTTTTGTATTAAGGCTTTGGAGATTCACCATTACTATTATGTATAATTATCTGTCTGTATTCACGTTACATTTATCGGAATTCTGGTTTCGAAACCATCCAGGGTTCTTGTTCATGAGCTCGAAGTGTGGCGGCTTCGCGATGTGAACACAGTTCACGATGGGAAAATTCCGATAAAATAAAAGTGAGTAAAACCGGATAGTTAGTTAGATAATACTTATCATGGATTACGCATTTTCGTACCAAAAACAGAAATGATTGCGTTAAAATATATAATTGTAATATTATTTAGACTCCGGTCATCATCTTGTCCTAATTTAGGCGTGAACTTACACAGTGATTCCACCAAGATCATGATTAAAAGCCCTGGATTGGCTCAAAAAACGTCGGGCAAATTTCGATAAATTTAACGTGAGTATATTTGAACATTTTGAATAAGATATATGCTGAAATCTTATAATTTTTAAACCAAACAAAAAAAAAACAAAAAATAATGGTAAATATGTTGTAGTAAAACAATTAAACTTCATTTAAAGCATTTGCAAGAAATTTCCTGTCTCCCAAATTCAGTTGTCTCGGTCTTTAACTCTTATATTTATTTGCAGTGTTATGTGGTCCATTACACCTGAGGCCAACTGCCTTTGGCACGTTAGCTTAAATGCCTCTATTGGTAATAATGTACACTAGAATTACATATATATTACTATTTAACTATTATTTATATATAATATTTTATTACAAAGAAAATAACAAATTTGTTTATTATGATGTCAAAGAGATTTGGAAAAGTACTAAATTAGTTTTGAATATTAAATTCACAAAATATAGTTTAGAAAATATTTTCGCTTTTATATTGAACTATCTAAAATATAATCAAAATAACACTTTTTATATATAAAAATACAAAAACAGTATTACAGAGGTCACAGGTTCGAATCCTGACATCGTTGATGTTTTATTTTGGATTTTAATCTATAAATAATTTTATTAAAAAAAACTAAGAACCTACCCAACATTTTTAAATTTAATATTTATTATTTAATTAAATTTTTATTTCAAACTTCGAAAGGTTTAAAATTTAAAAAATATTCCGTATTCTTTTTAGTCTTGCCGATGCTTGTTTTTTGTTATAACTATTAGCGAAAGTAGAATACATTGTACTTTACAGAATAACGACGTTAAAATACTTGGAATGCAACCAAAAAAATCCTTTAAAACTCTTATAATAAAATGTTTAAAAATTTAGAGAATACTTCGTATAAAATATTTTTTTTTGTTTTTTTATAGGTAAAATTTTATGATCCATGAATACTATTATATATAATTGTCCGGCTGTATTCACGTAATTACTATCGGTTTTTTCCCGGTTTATTAGTACCTCGCACCATCGTCGCGGCGCGCCCAGCGAACCACAGCACGTAGTTCACGCCGCGATAACGCCATGCTTCGATCTCATGAGTAAGGATCCCGAATCAAAACTAGTCGAGCAAATTCCGATGAAAGTTACGCGAGTACAGCCTGATATAAAATACTTATAAAATATAATCTATTGTGCAGTTTTATTATTTAATTTTTTTTAGAAACTTGAAATATAGATTTATTTTTAAATATTTAGTTTCTATAGACCAAGCATCAGTAAAAGAGCATTATATACATAAACAAAGTCGCAAACTTATTTCGTTAAAAAGTTTTGTTTTGTGGAATGACTTACCTACTTGGAAAATGAGTCTGACCGACTTCGTATTGCCAAACCACTTCCAAGTCATTCTGACTTAAAGTCGATATCGAGGAGTCGAAAATACTTATTCTAGAATTAAATTTATTATTGTTATTGTAATCTATTTTTCTTTCTGTATCAATATTTTAAAAAGAAAAGGATTATATTTTTTGTATGTTTGTAACGAATAAACTCAAAAATTATTGCTCCGATTTAAAATATTCCTTTACAATTAAAATGTTAAATTATTCCTGAGTAACATAGGATATATTTATCTATATATATAAGAGTCGTTCGCGGAAGAAACCGCGAGTAACAGCTAGTTCTAAATATTATAACATAATATTCTATACTACTAATGTGTTATAAGCATAATAATAACTATTCTGTATGAAGGCTCTAGCCAAGTAATACATTACATTGGCGTTGGCCCAACCTTGCGTCGCCTTGTCCAATTAATGGGCTTTGTTTAACGAATCTGTGTGTGAGAGGGATATTTACTTCCTTTGTTACATTATTTAATAACGTACTTAGTTTCATAATACTTATTATTATATATTATTAGCTGACTCGAAAACATTTTGCCTTTTTAGAGTAAAAAAATATTAAAGTACTTATATCGCTATTAAAAAAAAATAAAAATGTTATTAAAAATAGGAATTGGTCGTAAAATATTGAAAATTTAGGATAATATAAAATAAAATGTATTTAAAAAAAAAAATTGGTTGAACATCCTTATCACTTAGGGGTATAAAAAATATTAACTCAAACTTATTGAATATTTAAACAAAATTTCATATTAATCGGTGTAGCCGTTTTTGGTGTTTGGATACAAACTTAATGACACGAGAATTTTATATATTAGATAATTCTATTTAATAACAGAATTTCTTTTATATTTCACCCTTAAGAAATATTATTTGAGCTGAGAAAGAATTGAAAAATAGGTAATCTCGGAGCAACCATTGTTATATAGTTATTAATCATTGGCCGTCAACATTAGTTCGAGTGATGCTTGAACAGCTTACTATATCATGGATTTCTTTTAGAAATGAATAGAATACATATTGTACTTTATATTATTTTTATATATAGAATAGAATACATATTGAATATGTATTCTACAATTAGGATACAATATTATTTGAAGTACAATATGTATTCTATTATTCATCATGTGTTGACTGGTTGTCTTTTTGCAATATTAGTTTTACTAAACATTTAAATAATTTCGGATTTTTTATGATGGTTTTAGTTATTAAATATAATTATCCTTCTGTTATTATTATTGAAATTTGCCTGACCAGTTTTAAATCCTCTCGAGGTCCTTATTTATGAACTCTGAGTATGGCGGAATCGCAGCGTGAACTGCTAACAACACTGGTAAAGAACTACTAAAAAATGGTTCTATTTCGCAAATTGTTTGTTATATTTTGACGTTTGTGAAGCAGTGATATATAAAAAATACTCGGCTGAGTATGTTGTGCGGTTCTTCTCCGACCATGTTGCTTTTGTAACCCTCGTAGCCTTAACTTTAAGTTGGAGAGTGTCTCAATAGAAAGGTTTAATTTGATAGTATAATATAAGAATAGGAATTTCTGACTCTTTCATTTGATGCACACAAGTGATCACTGGTATTGATTCAAACTAAAAAAATATAAAGAAATCAAAATAAATATCTATTGCCGAATATTACGAAAGAGATGTAAGTAAAAATTTTACGTTAAAAATCTCTAAGTGGGGGATTAATATGATATCATGTCGTTTTAGGGTTTCGTGTTTAACCAGTTCAAACCAATTTACATTGTTGTGGAGAACATTACTTCTGGTCTTAGCTTTTTAAAAAAGCTAGAAGCTTGTAGTTGTAGCTAGAAGAAGCCAGGTTCTATTAATTAAAATTTTACTGCACGCAGTTAATATGATAATTTAAAAAATATTTTTTTTCCAAATTGAAAACAAAAGAGCTATTTTAATTTTTCTTTAAAAATTAAAATCTCTAAATAATGCTCTTTCTTATTTTCAACATTTAAAAGTGATACATACTTTTTTTATAGAAAAACAAATTCTTATTCTTTTCTAAATACATATAATAGAGTATTGTACATTACATAATAATTTAATTCTGTGCTCAGAATTATCTTTGGATTCCAGTCGACCGCTTTGAAACAACATAGAGATTTATCATCAGTTAAGACGCCTGACCGCTCTGTAATCCTAACAATGTGTTGGTATAACAGACCATGTTCTACATCATGGATTTATACTGTACATATACTAGATAGTACATTTATTAAGGTTGTATATTATATATATTATATACATATATATATATAGAGTTTACATTAACATATGAACAATCAAAAGACAAAAGAAAATTAGTATACATTTCGTTTCAAATAATGTAATGAGAACAAATTCAATTATTTGCCTCTTTGTTTTTCTAAGTAGAAACAAACGCGCGCTGATAAAAGCCGTGATGGAAACTGCACATTTATTGTGCAGTACATCGAGGATTTGTAATGTGGAGCGTGGTTCCGAGCTAGTATCGCCCCACGGGTTCACTTCAACCCCGACAGTAGCGGGAAAGAGCCGGCGAAGTCTATTCAAATATCCCCTGTCTGTTCACACCCCTCCCCACCCGCCAGCGCCTCGCAGTCTCGTTTATATTTCGTGCTCCTATTTTGCGCAGCATCCCCGGGTATCCAAATGCACTCGGTAGACTTCAAAACGACGTATCTCGAAACAAGTGTAATCTAATTTCGATATTATTACAATGTCGTAAGGTTCAATTTTCATTAACATTTAGCTTTAGTTATAAGACAGTTTGCTTAATAGCACTTCCGCCTCCTAAAGCTGGGAATAGGGGTAGAGATTCAGTACAAGTATCGTGTAGGGGCGCGGCTCGCCGCAAAGTTAGACGCGACTGAGCTTCTGACGATAACGACACTTCAAGCGAATTCAATTCAGAATATTCATTTTGAAATTAGAATATTATAAATCCAGCTTCTAAAAGGTACGTAACTGAGTTTTTTGTTAGATATTCTCGCGAATGATCCCTCAGGGGCCTCGGGGGCCTCAGTTTCTTATAATTTGATTGTAACTCCCCGATGTGATTTGTTACCCTCACATTTCACCGAGTGACGCGTACAAGTGTTGACTGGTTGTTTCAATTTTGTTTTCTGGTGTCTAATTTATTTTTCGTATTTCAGGATTTAACTCGGTTGTTTCGTAAATGTTAAAAGTATTTGTCACTTTCAGATGCTGTTCTGCTGCTGATTCTGGCGAGTTCTGACACTGATGGGTGCTATATTTTAGGTAATGTATAAAATAAAAAACTGTAAATATTGATATGTATATATTTTATTATTTTATTATAAAATATGGTCTGATAATCTAAACAGAAAACTTGCTTATATTTGAAACCTTAATCAGAGAATTATCTACTTGCAGAGCAAGTCTTTTAATTTCTAAATAAAAAGTTTGAAAAACTGTTATAAGTAAATAGTCTTATGTATTTTATATTTTATTTTATATCAATTTGAGTTTTTTTATATTTTAAACGACAATTGAACCACGGACCTCATAAAACCTTACTATTATTGACTAAAAAAGAACACTGCTAGATGAAATATAGCTTTGTCGTCAAAAAAAAAATATAAAAAATTATAGAAATTTATAAATTCCTGTTGAGAGTAAAATAACGTGACATATGGACTTTTTGCAAATAACATGCAAAAATTACTCATATTGATTTTAAACTTTGCAAATCATATGCAAAATTCCAAAAAAAAGTATATAACATTTTTTTGTAACATAATATAAATTTATACAGAATTTAGAATATTGAACCTTGATAAACAAATTTTAAAATCAATACTGTTTTTTAGTAGGCTCAATATATACATTTATTTAATACTTATATCAAAGTTTATTTGATTGTTGAATATTTTCTTAAATACAAATGAAAATCATTCAAACACTACGCTTTGGGTAATAAATACTGTTAAATGGGATTATGTCGAAATTGAGTAATCCACAAATTAACACGGATAGCCGCTGTCTAAGCGATAATTACCGCTGATCAGTATTATAGGATTTCATTGGTCATGAAACTAATCTGTATATATATATAAAATATAATTATATATAATTATTCACCTGTTTTAATCTTCCTTAAAAGATAATCCATTATTAGCTTAAATGTCATCCATAATAATATTTGTGGTTTGTTAAAGAGAATACAAAAATATTACCACAAGGTAATAGGTAGGTGGTACCACACATTTTTTTTTAATTACGATTAGAATCGGGAAATAAGACCAGAAATTTTGATACACATATCAAAAACAAATTATTTTTGTTATTAAATTGGTTACATCAGACACATATCAAAATAAATTTGACTTGAATAAGGTCCATGTTAAGTAACGGAACTCTCTTTAATGGAACGAAATTTCTTTAAAAAAACAACTAGTCCTTTTAAACCGGCAAACGTTGTTTTGTGTTATAAAAGACTAAAAAAAAGTATTAAACGTACATCACTATTAGAAAACAAGGGTTGGTGGTACAATTAAGATAATTTAGGGTGGTATCTATTTTTTGAAGACGAATAATTAAAAAAACAAACAAATAATTTGGAACAAAAATAAAAACAAATATGGAGTGGGGACCATAATTATCAAAATGTTATAAGAATCGGTAAAGCCGCTTCAGACAATATCTTATACAAATGCTATGACACGATAGTTTTATATATTAGATAAAGCGTTGAGTTTTGATCTCTAGAAGAAGAAGAGTCTTCTTCAATCTCTTAGAATATTTGTAAACTAAGATATGTAGAAATCGAGGTGAAGTAAACATGGTTCCCATGTTAACTGGTGATTAACGAGTTCCTAACAACAGTCTACAATAAAACTTTGTGCTGTGGAAACTCGCAATGATTGTTGTAAAATTGTTACACACTTACGTTTATTGCAACAGAGATATAAAAATATGATATAGGATATACATCAACAAGCGACACTCTATACAATATACTTATAATATTCACAAAAAGGCAAAATTATCCTACTTATCCATACTTTGTATTTCTACATTTTTGTATCAAATTAATAACAACATTCAATTTTACTACAAAAAATTAAGATGAAAATATCAAGGTCACATAACTACGTATAGTATCACAATTTGAAAATAAAAATAAAATAAAATAGTTATAGTTTGAAGTCGTTAAGTAGAAGTTTTAAATTTTATGGTAAATTTCTTGTACAATGACCGGTTTTTTATTTGACATTAAAGGGTTGAAGAGTTGTTATAAAAATGAGAAAACCTGAAAACAATTTTTTAGTTCTTTTATATCAGTTGTATTTCCAGCTTCAAAAAATCTAGCTTAAATCTTAAATTTTCAGGTTGTTTAAAAAAAAATTAAACTGCTCAATAAGATTAGCCTCAATATGACAGAGAAACCTGGTCCTATGATTTTTTCTTATTTTCATTTCATAAGAAAACATTATTTTATACATTTATTCAGATATTAGGTAGTCTATACATATAAAATCTAATCAAGTATTTAGTACTAACATTGGATGGAAAAACAGCTCAAATAGAGAAAAATATTAATTACAAGAAAATGTATTAAACGTTTCCTAATTATAATATTCTTTATATAATTTTCTGGAATTTTAATATAACTTTAGAAACAATATTACGGTGCGCATAAAACAGCGATTTGTAAAAGAAATACTCGCTGTTTTTATATTACATTTAAAAGGGATTTTTAACAGACAATAATCTTTCTTTATCTTTTATATTTTATCTTTTCTGTATTTTTTAAATAACACTTACTGTTCTTGAAAAACCGCTATTCCGCCATGATCCGAGCTGATAAATAAGGATCTCGAATGGGTTCTAAACTAGTCGGGCTAATTCCAATACTAAGTACTTAGATAATAGTAATCTTGAATCATCAAAGTTTAAATATAAAAGAATATCCATAATAAAAAAAAATGTAAGCTAATTTTAAGTAATGTATTACATTTCTTTATAACCTTTTTGTTTTATAAGTCAGTATAAAATCATGATTAAAATTTTTATTATAATACACAGAAAATCATATTTTTATAACTATGTTACAACATAAAATCTACAAAATTTTCCGCACTTACTTTACTTAGAAACTTTAAACTTCTTAGTATTAAAATTCATGAGTACTAAAAAGTTACAAACTTATTTTTATTAGAGTTACAAGTAAAGGTTCATAACCGGAGATTAACCCGAGAATAATAAAAGCACAGACGCAACTTATCTACAAATTTAAAAGTCATTTTAACACCAAAATACTCATATAATTAAGACCATCTTGATATGTCTAATATCTTATGCAGATAACATTAAAATAAACGGGTTCCAAAACTCCGCATTTTTTAATCTTGAAATAACTTTTAACTATATAATAATTATATGCTTAGAGTAATTCTATAGCAAAATAAAATAATAAAATAAATTCTAGAGTGTAATCTTATTTGAGGATTAAAAAGAAAAGGATTTTGAAAATAGAATAGTTCCACTCTTGGTAATTTTAAAATTATTTATCAAATTAAATCTTATTGAAGGCTTTAAAAAATAAGAGTTTGAAAATAGAACAGTTCCACTATTAGTAATTTTAAAATTAATTATCAAATTAAATCTTATTAAAGGATTAAAAAAATTTGAATTTGAAAATAGAATAGTTCCACTTTTGCTTAAATAATAATATTATTTGAAATATAAATTGTGATATATATTTAATTCTATTATAAACTAAAATGTATGACTGCGGGTAAACACTTTTATCCCACGTCATAAGGGTTCTATTACTACAAACACTCAATTCCCTGGCGGCGACTGATATGGCTAAAGCAATTTTGTCTACGAGCGGTTATGAGACTCCAAGGATTCTTTTGTTTACTGACGCAAGATTTACAATAAGGCTTTAGTTTGTTTTAAATATATTTTGAACTGTCCGAATATAAAATTATCACGAAAATGTTAATTCTTTATATAGCTATTTATCATTTGAAAATATTAAAACATGTTTTTTTATTTATAATATTATTATGAAGCGGATATGTTCGTTTGTTTAAACGAAATCTTCGAAGCTTTGAAATTTTTTTTTATTGATTATTTTAGGCAAGTTCATGAGAAAGGGTATACGTTATCTAACTTACTTTTTTGTTTTACTTATTCTAACAGTAAATAAAATCATTCGTCCACGAGTAGAACCGGGAGTAACAACTAGTTTGGAATATATTAATATTTGTCTGTGGCAAAAAAGCTGGTTACATTACCAGCCATAAATTGATATTTCAATATTAAAAACTAAATCAATTTCGTTATCTTTTTCATATTTACAGGGCGTAAACTTTTTTATACAACAGACCTTATTTTTTTCGTTGCAGTTCTCATTTATGATGATGAAGTAACTTTGAAAATATGATTTGCTATAGTAATATTGTTTTAACATTATGAAGACTTTTCTGTATCCTTTGCGCAAGCGTCAATCAAAAACGGTATATCCGAAAATTTCCATATTTTGCACAATTGATATATTGATGATATCAGTTTGGTGGTGGTTTTAAAATAATATATATTTTTCATCATTTAATTGTTTTTTTTTTGTACCTTGAAGACAGAATAGTTGAGGAGAATGCGTCAACGTTTTATAAATGTAACATCGGTGCTGTTTGCGCCTCGCTTCGCTCAATATGCTAACACATACAGAAACTTTGCAAGCGCAGCGAGTCAAAATCGAGGTCTGGTTCGCGCTCCTAGTTTATTACTTTAAATGGAATATTGTATAGCATAATAAATAAGCCATTATATTCACTCAAACTTTGAGAAACTATGACCATTGTACTAAAGGCTCTATCTTTTGAGAGACTATGTGCAGCAAAAATACATAAATTTTATGATACACTAAACCTCAGATGGGTTATTGAAGCTAAGACACTAATCTTGGTTTAATATCCATGCACTAAGATTTTATTTCACCGCAAACATAAAGTGCTGGTTAGAATTAGAGGTTACTATAAAAATGAATTAATAAAATAGAAGAAATATTAACGGCTCTTTACTAACTTTGAGTTAAGTCGATAAAAGAATAAATTGAGTAATTTATAAACGGAACTTGCTGGAACTTTTTAAGATATAAACTCGACTAAGTTACTGATTAAGATAACTATTGTATCCTTCTGATTTTATGTTATCGGTACTAATATTATAAAGATGAAAATTTTCTTTAAATACTCTAACCTTCGAAACTATTTGATAGATTTTAAAAAAATACTTCTGATTATGATAGGCAGGTTTATGAGAAAGTCTTTTTAGCATTATGCTAACGCTCTTACAGCAAAAGTGTTTGTATGCGAGTGAAACCGCGAGTAACAGCTAGTAACTTATATAACTTTATATTCGTAATTTTAGAAAGAGCTGTCGATTTTGATGTAATTCTGCACAAATAATAATATAATTGGTAGTCAATGATCTTCTATTTGTAGTTTTGCACATTTGTTAATTTCTATTCAATATGGAATAACGGGTCTTTGTATGTCGGTATTAAATAAAATAACCAAAATATCTTTAACAAAAAATTCGTAATTCTAATAAATATCGATTTTTTAAGTAATTTGTACCAATTTCATTTCTATATCTCAAAGATGATCGTGATCATAAAAATAAATTATTTTCTTAATCATAAAAGCAAATTATTTTCTTAAACATAAAAATAAATGATTTTCTTAATCATAAAAGTAAACGATTCATTCGACGTCTTTCCCATTCTTTGATAATGATATCTATAATGTCGCTGACTCAAATTTATTTAAACTCTGAATTGCTTTTAAAATTCAGATTCAGTCTAGTTTATTTTTCTTAAATATTAGAAAGTGAACTCTAAAAATTTATAATTTTTTGGTTTTAAAAAAATTATAATTGCGAAAATATCAAGTTTTTTGTTAAAAAATAAATGTTTTACAGTTATGATACGTACAATCTCAGTTTTTACATAAATATGTACCTTTTTGCTACATTTTTATTGTAAAAACTGGTGAATAACTAGAAAACACGATTGTGGTATTATTTTATGTTTTGCTTAAAATTAAAAAAATAAGTAAAATAAGTAAATAAATAATAAGTATATATATATACTTATTCCCTCAAAATCTGTTCCAAAATACAAGATGATTTCCATAATATAAGTTACATTGTACATTCGCGTACAGAATTTGTTTCGTTCGCGCAACCTAATACGTATGCTAATTTATGATAGCACTCGGAATTATAGATGTCACCCGGGGCGCGAAACGACCCCTGCTCGCCCCGCCCGGGCCTGGCCTGGACGCCATCTTGTTACTTGGTTTTATTTGATTTAAAATGCACTATCTTGGCTAATGGTTTTTTTCTAGTACTTTCTGACTTTCTTACGAAATTTGTTCGTAATTTTTTACATCGTTACTAATATTATAAAGTAGAAAAGTTTTTTGTTAAAACGGGCTAATCTTCTCAACTAATTGATTTTTAAAATCCTGATTATGATAGGAAAATGCATGAGGTTATTGGCTTTAAAATTACGCTAGTACTCTTAGTTATTTTATAGCAAATTAAATTGCTTATCTGCGGATCGAACTGCGAATAACAGCTAATATAAAATAAAAATATTATAAAGAGAAAAGGTTTGTGTTTGTAAATAAATTGAAAAACTGTTAGACCTATTTCATAAATTCTATCACTATTGAAATGATATATTATGCCTGAGTAATATAGGCTATATTTATTTATATAAAATAAATAAAATCTTCAAACAAAGCTTGGATTAATTTATAATATAGTTATTTATTTTATGGAAAATATAAATTAGTGATGCATAAAGTACTGTTATCGTTAAACGTGAAAACGTAAATTTAAACAAATGGCCGCTATTTACGACTTTTCACCAATTTTATTAAAACTCGTTAACAGAGTAATTTTATACAGAGATAATATTTTTACTGAAGTATTATTTAACTTTATACGGTATTCATGTCTCATTAATTTTGTTGGCGCGCTGTAAGTTGTATTAATGTGAATTACGACTTTCACAACTCCACTACTAATTTTAAAATGTATTTCTCTCTGTAGAATTATTATCTTGTTTCTCTTTGTTTTTATTTAATATTTATAATTCTGAATAAAAATTAATAAAAATATATATAGCTTTCTGTTAGCGTATGAACTTTATGTTAACGATACTTATCTTTTGTATTTCACTTATCTATTTTTGATTAAAGATTTTGTACTCATATATTCTTTTTTAACTAGTTACCATTTGCAGCTTCTTTCGTGATTTCGATATCCGTGATACTTTTTAAAAAATGTTTATAATAAAAAAAAATATTTCTACTTCAGATGTTCACAATTTAATGAGTTATTTGTTTATGTTGGCAACACTGTTCCACCTTGTTAACAATAATCAATTTATATGAAACTATAATAAATTATACACATATACCTTCTTCGGGAATCACACTATCTATTGGTAAAGATTGTATAAAAATCCGTTTTGCAGTTTTTTTAGTTCATTGCGTTCTTACAGACAGACAGACGCGACTATAGGATTTAATTTTATGATATGAATAGATATAATACGTGAAGTGTAAAATAGTTGGTATTTCAAATACATTTTTAGTCACTATTAAAGTTATTCGAAATAAGCAAATAAGCTATTCAGAATTATTTTTAAAAAATCTTAAAGAATAAAAGAAAAGAAAACATTTTATTATATAACATTTAATACAAAATTACCGTTGGGTGCACTTTGCAGTCTTTGTTATCTCCAACTACTGACAATAATACAAAGTATATTTTTTCTTCGCGTTCTATTTCTCTAAAGCTCCTATCTTTGCAGTGGAGGTAAGTGCGATATGCAAATTCAATTTAAGCTAACAGCATTCCGCCAACTTATCTAAACTTGGCGCAGTATTCCGAGCGGGGAGATTAGGTTGAACTTTATTTTAAAATAGGAATAATACTGCAGTCATAAATACAATTTAAAATCTGATAACAATTTATTATTGTTATTAATTTAAATATATTTTACGATGTCAGTTAAATTACAAATTAATCCTTTTTATTATAGAACTTTGTAAAGAATACTTTTTGGAGTTTTTTTTAAATATTCAAAAATAGAACATAAAAAACTATTCATTACATTATTATTATTATTAAAAATATATTTTACAAATAAAGTAATAAAACATTTTTATAATAGGAATTTTTAGAGAATTTGTGGAAATTTCCAGACAATATATTTCTAATGCTCTTACGCTTCAAGTAAATCACATTTAAGAGCGACTTTGTTCCAACCAAGTTTAACTAATATGCTTATGGCCTAACTATTCTAGTTTAGAGATGCAGTCTGCAGTTCCGCAGTAAATTAAGCTCAAGGAATTGTCTCTGCGGACGGTTCCAATGGAACTTGGAACGTACACAGTATGTTTGTTACATTGCGAGATCAAGTTTCTCATGTAACTTATATAAATTATGTGGATGTTATTGTTAGTATTAGAGAAGTTCTGTAACAACAGTTGTTACGTAACTTGGTACAATAATACTCTTTTAGTATTAATATATATTTTTCCAATATATTTTGGAATAGGAAGTGAAGGATGGTTTTGTTATTGACGATTTAAATTTGTTGATAAGTAATGGTTTGCTTTTATATATCGTTAAAAATTATTAAATAATAATAATTAATAATCAATATGGTTATATAATTAAATTTAATTTTCTGGCTGTTCTTATGTAAATACTACTGGACATTGCCCGGTTAGTTGTCTGAACTAGAACTCCAGTTCACGCCGTGAATCCCCTACGCTTTGAGCTTACGAATAACCCTGAATGGGTTAAACTTTAATAGTATTGATAAAAGTGCAGCGGAATAATTATATATATTATAGTAATCTTGAATCACGAAAGTACAAATTACAAAATATTGTATATTTTGTTAAAGCTTTTAGTTTAATCGAGTAAAAACAAAAAAATCGTATACATCACACGATATTGGCTTTAGAATTTAAAATGGTTGAACCATTTTAGTTAAAATTATGATCGTATAACGGCCAGTTAAAGCCCTAAGGTCGTATCCGATTGGCGCAGCGCCAGCTAACCACACTGATTTATGTACAGGCCGACGCATACAGGCACTGCATGTGTAGTTATAACACTGCGGTCTTATCTATTATGTGTGGTAATTGGGGTTATAATTAACTGACAATTTGATAATAACCAATTAATTTTAGGACATTTTGAGTTATTTTAAGCATATAATTAACGCTGCATTTGTTTTATAGTAAATTTATATTCGTTAACAGGAATTAGGAAATGACAGCGACAGTTTCAAATTATACTTATAGTGTTTGTCCTTCATTAAATACTGCATTTAATTTTTATTTTATTACAGAATGAGATATTATTCAATTTTATTTGACTTGATTTTGATTGACTTTAAATTTGTTCTATGTAAGAATGAATTAAACATTCGTAATAGTCTTTAATAACTTAAAAATGTTTTAATTCTTTCTTGATCTATGATTGCTGTTAGGTATAAATAACTCTATGAAAATGCGGCGTGAACTGGGAGAGAGTTCACGCCTCGATTCCGCCATGCTTCCTGTTTTTGATTATGGACTCCAGACAGGTTAGATAGATTGTCGGGAAAATTTAGATAATATTAATGTGAGTACAGTCTGATAGTTATATGAAAACGACTAAATATTCTATTAATAAATATTCCATTCATGAAGATATAATAATTTGACAGTTTTATTAGACACACCCGGAATAATTTATTTCTTCTCATATGAATATATTCTCAACGCAAGGACATGAAATACTATGGAACTAATTGTAGAATTTATTATAAAATCTATACTAATTAGAGAAAAAGTTTATTTGTTTAAACTCGCTAATCTTTATATTACTGAATTAATTTTTAAAAAATCTGAAATATTCTGATTATGATAGACAGGTTTATGAGAAAGGCTATAGGCTATCTATCATTATGCTATACTCTTAGTTGTCTTAATAGTAAAAAAATCGTTCGTTCGCGAGTAGACCATTTAGTTAGTATACCAATATAGAAAAATTGCTTAATATACCATGATATATGATGGTGTTATTATTTATATAGATGGCGTTGTTATATTTTGTAGTAAAGGACCTGAATTATTGTCAATAAATATGGTACGTGTTACGACCTACGTGTTATGAAAATAACATAAGGTTTTCGTTCCTACATATTATATCATAATAAAGTTGTTGCATATGTTCTTGTATGTGATACATTTACTATTATTTAACTAAATTACATACTAAATTTAAATTACTAGAACTAGGTAATCTCTGAAGTGTCTGAAGTTAGTTCATTAGCTGTAACATTAAGAGAAAAGTTTTTGTGTAATGACCACATAAATGAAACATGTTGTGGTGAGCAATAATGTTATGTGGCGAAACTTTTAGCTGAAAATTTTTGAGAAAAATAAACTTTTCAGTTTTAAATACCGTCTTTTTATTTTTGTACTACAAATGTTATGTTACAATATAAGCAATCTTTTTGTACATAACTTATCTTTATCAAGAGATTTTTTCTAGTTACCTATTACAGTTAAATTGAATCAAGAAACTGAAACAGTATATATTTATTAAAACATAACGTGTTAATAATACCAACAACTAAAAATATTTATTATACTTTTATTATTATTATTATATTATATTATTGCTTAGAAATATACATATAACAAAATAAAAATATAATTAATATGTATTACAAGTAAAAAACAAAAAATATATTATTAGTTTATGTTATGATATGTTATGTATCATTATGATATGTCTTTAGAAAAGGGTTACAGAATGTGCTATTTCAAATAAGACATGAGTACATTTGTTATGACTAAACTTTAATATTAGAAAAACTTAGCTAGCAAATTACAAATGTTACGAAAATATATATGTTCTATAAGCCGCCATATTGGAAGTTAGGTTTGATGTAAGTTTTGTTTTTTTCAATTATTATTTATCGTATTTAAGAGTATTATTTGTTAATAAAAATAAGTATTTTCATTTGATTTCGTAAAAAAAAATTCAAATAATATTTATTTTATATTTCATTTCATTTCATTTATTTCTCAACATAGTAATATATTTAGCTTCGAATAAAAAACATTATTACCAAAATATGAAACGAAACAGTAAATTTAATTTACAGTACAGACAATTTATTACAACGAATTCAACATAAAATTAAATTAATGTTGGAATTCAAATTAAATTATTTGGAGTTAAAATATATTAATTGGAATTAATGGTTATAATCTCGACAATAATCTATTTATTTTCACAAATGTTATTTCATAAAACAATGACTAAAAGGAATGATTTAATATTATTTCCTTTATATCTTATGGATTTACTTTGAGGATAATATTTATGTCATTATTACTAATTAATATGAAATATTATTTTATATATGTATAATAAAACGTAAAAAGGCTTTGTATATATGTAAAATAAAATTCAAATCATTGAATTCTGTTTTAATAAATTTAATTCTAAAGTCTGTCTCTCAATAATTGCGATAAACTTTAAAACTATTAAACCGATTTTTAATATTTTTTTTAAAATTATGCATTTGAAACCTAAAATGCTTTTTAGCTAATTATCGGAATTAACTAAAATTTATGCAAAAATCTCAATTCGGTAATATTTTTAGTTATTAATCTCAAATTTTACATTCCAAATGCGAAATAGTCATAATTGGTTTTTATTGATTATATATTTTCTCTGATTTATAAATATATATTTTTATTTATTACTTAATTTTTTTATGAAAGAAAAAGGCAACAAGATTTGGAATTAATTATTTCAAGTTCTCGATTTAATGATTTCAGATAAATTCTGTAGAAATATTACAATATAGCAGTTCTTTCCTGATATAAGGATAATATAAAATATATTCGTTTCTTTTTCATATAATGAAATATATATTTCTAAACGGACAAAAAATAGTAACACGGATGTATTGGTTGACAAATTCAAGGTTGAATTATAAGTTATGAAATAACTTTTGAATTTGTAACGACTTTTCGGAATTCTGGTGAAAGAAACTGCGGGTAATAACTTGTATAAAACATGCAAAAAAGGTGGATGTCAGAGACATATTGTTTCCATGTAATATATGGGTAAAGTTTCTTCATGTCAGCATATTGAAATGTAACATTTGGGTCTGAATGTTTCAGGACTTGAAGGAAAAACATGTTGATACGAATATTGAGACGCTCTACAAAAACATGTTCAGGTAAGATTACTTTTTTTTTTTTTTATTTATACTTACTATAATTGTATAATAATTTATAATATTTATGTTTCTCTTTAATATTTTGTTCAAACATATTGATTTGAGATTCCTTTTTTATATTAAAGATTTATATTTTGATCTTTAATACAATTTTGTGAATTGTTATTTGTCTGTGTGTTGATCAAAAAGTTACCAAAATCATATATACAAATAATATTACTAATAATATGATTATTGTTTTTTTAACATAAAAACTTTATATTAATTTTTTTTTAAAAATGGTCAAAAATCCATTACAATTTACATTTCATATGCAAACTATAATATATTTAATATTAATGATGAAGTTAAGAATATCGACCGCTGAAGCACTCTAAAGCTGCTGAAAGCTCCTGTTTGCTCAGAGTCGCGCCTCTTATAAGATTAACGATGTTAAGACGACACAAAACCAGGGGGAGGCTGGGGTGTTAGGATTTCAGTTCAAGCCCCACAATTCTGTATTCCGCCTTCTATCCCACTAATTGCACGAGGATTTACACACCTATACAGCTTGTTACATTTATTAATGATATACTATTATACTATACTATATTCATATAAAGGTAATATGGTTCATTCTCATTTAGAGCAAATACCGCTAAGTAAATGCGAGTATATTAATGTATAATACATTAGAAGGTTGATTACTGTAATTATTTATACGATTTTCTGATTAAAATCTTATAGAATGTAAATGTAAATTTATATATAATTATCTGGCTGTACTCACGTAAATACTATCGGGATTTGCCAGACTGATTTTAAGGATATGTTCAGTAATACTTAATGATGAATTCAAAACTAGCCTGGCAAATTTAAGAAATTTCTTACTTGAGTAATGTTGAGTCACTTATTTCACAACAGCCGAATAATTATATATAATAATCATACATCACGAAATTTTTAGTACAAAAATATATAATAGTATATTTCAGTTATGTTTGTTTTTCGTGAGCTCCATCAAGTATAAGATGTAACAAGACGTCACTCGGCATTAGTAAAAGGCGACTAAATCTCAATCGCTGTACGTCAATCCAAGGAAATTGATGAGTCAGAATTGAGCGCGTATAAAACCCTCGGGAGAACAAAGATTCCTCGCCTCCAGTGATCTTCCCCTTGCAATTAAGTGAACCTTTTTGTTAGATCTACTATACACAATAGCAATGAGTTGCGAAAATATGTCCAAGTATTTTTTTCTTTTTTCGTTTGGGTCTGGAACTTTTGTAAATCTTGAAGATTATTTGGCACTTTTCATTTGTCTGTTTTCTAATTGATTAAAGTTTTGAATGTAAATTTAATAAAGGATAATCTTATTTGTGGGGGAAGATAAGATGGATTAAGGGTTTTAAGATTTTCGTTATTTATGTGAAATGTCCCTTCCATTATGTTAATTCGCCAACGTTAATTTATTTCTTACTTATATTTCAGCTTGACGCGTCTTAAGGATTTTTGAAATTGAATATACAGGATATTTTTTTTTATCATTTGACAAAAAAAAAATATCTTTGTCATTGTACACATTTCGATTTTTGATTTGCTATCTAATAGGCAATAATAACATTTTCTAAAGGAGATTCACAAGAAATTATGGAATAATAATATTAATATTTCAAAACCATTTTTCCATATTCTTTAGACACAGTTATAATTTTGATATTTAAATAATTTTATATATTAATTAAATTAAAAAAAATAGTTCAATTTTGTCACCTGGCAAAGCTTAAATTAACATAAAGGAGAATTTAAGTTGTCTATTGTGTTTGTGTTCTCAAGGAGATACATTATTTTATTTGCTCTTAATTATTTTTAGAAAGGTTTTGTAAAAAATAATAATATAATTTAATTTATTAAAAAATATTTTAAATGTTACATAAGTATTGTAGTTAATATGAACAAAATATAAATTAAATTTATTTTTTATAACATCACTCGATTAAATGTTTTATTAGCTTCCTATCCAATACACTTACACTAGGAAAAATGATTATGAGTTTTTAAAATTTTGCATAACTTTTAAAATAACATATAAAGAATTTATGTAATGGACATTCACTCATTTTAATTTATTGTCTTAGTAAGTTTAATAAATATTGGTTTTGATTTAAATTAAAAGTTCTTACGTACAACATTTCATACACATTAATTAAAGTTAAATGATATATTGGAGCTAAACTATAAGACGTAAAAAATATATGTTATATATATATTTATATAAATTAACTATTCTATTGAACAATTTCAGATCCTGCAACAGTAATAGAAAAGATTCAGACACAGTAGAAATCAAAAGAAGAAGAAAGAAGAAAGAAGATATAAAAGAAGAAAGAATATAAAAAAAATAATATATGTTGGCACATTCGTGATCTACCCTGTAGATCCGGGCTTTTGTAGTATAATTCCCCATCAGAAGCTCGTCTCTACAGGTATCTCACGGCTGGAAGACCTCGCTACTTTGTTCTTCTTCATTTATTAAACAAGATTGAAGATCCAAGAACTCAGAAGAAGACTATGTACAAATCTTCTTTATCTATCAAGATAAATAAAAAAATCTTAAATATTTTTTTTTTTAGCTCAAAATTAATTATATGAAATACTTAATTATTTTGTTTTCTTTTGTTTTCAAAATAACTTAATTGTTAATAAAATGTTTTATTTATTTAAATATATTCTTGTCGTCTGTATTTGTTTCTTCATGTATCAAGACGCGAAAAATTACTATGAAATAATTAATATTAAATAATATTATTATTATTGAGAATAATATATGAAAGTATTATTGTCTTTACTGAGTCTAGATATTAGAAGTATCTATCTTTATTAAAGACTTAAAATTTTGGTATATTATTATAAATGTTGTTTATAATAATAAATTATTATTTCACTTAATATCTTAACACACATATTTTTGTCATTATTGTTATTTTGTTGTATTTACATTTTATGTAACTACAAAATATTATAAGTAAAGAATTTATCAATAAAACAGACTATATTAGTAATTGCAAAAAAAGGATGGTAATGCAAAAATATATTTTTTAAACTTGAATCAAGTACAACAAACAAATGTAGAATTAACCCAAAATTATTAAATTATGAATAAAATATATAAAATTATAAATAATTAAAAAAAAATTACAAACCTTGTAAAAAATATACATAAAACAATGTTATTTTATTTCAATTCCCGGCTTGAATTATTAAATATACAAATAATTTTTAATTCAAATTAACACTCAGATTCAAACTAAATGTTTTAAACATCCATTACAATATACTATTTACTAAGCAAGTCAATTAAAGTATTAATATAGCATTAAAGAGACTTATAATAAATACATATAGTTCTTAACATATTATATTTTGGAGTCAAGTAGAGCCTAGACTTAACTTTATATATTATATTAGTAATGTAAATGAATATTAAATAAAACTATATTTAATAATAATAACAATATTTTTGTTTGTATTTAAACTTTGGTGTTCTATGATTACTATTATATATAATTATTAACTGTAGCCACGTTTATACTATCGGATTTAAATGATATGTTTCCAATCAATCATCAATCCATTTGGGGTCCTTTCACGCAGTACACACCACGATTCCATCTTGCCATAGGTTCATGACCCCGAATAGGTCATTTGTTGTTCTTTATCTCGTGTTTGATTTTTTTGGACTTGTGCTTGGAGAACCCGAATGAGTACAGCCGGATAATTATATGTATAAAATAAATATTTTTTGAAAATATAAAGGTAATCATATGACTAATTATTATTTGTAAATCCTAGTAATTAAAGTTACTTTTGCTTAGAAGTAGAAGTTACGTAGAACTTTAAACCTGCTCGTGGGTCGCACGTTCTAGGCGTTGTTTAGTGCTTCTCTCCTTGCAATGGCTCTGGAACCCGCACGGTGACGGAATAATGAGGTACTAATAAGCTTCGGCTTTGTGTTTTAGTTTTCATAGAATGTAATATAAAATTGTATTCCAATTATATAACTCATAAATAGTAATAAAAAACATTGTAATAATAATATTTAATATTGTTTTATTTCAAATATAACTTGACTTGCATTTTCAATTATATTAGCAACAATTCAGAACTTGAAATAAGTATATGTTAAAAATATAATTTGGATTTCATAACAAATATTTTAAGCATTTTATTTAGATATTAGTAATTTTGTATATATTATATCTATAATTAATATAAATTAAAATTATCAATTTTATAATTAAATCAAGTGTATCGGTACATTTAATTATTATACATTTCTATTTTATTTGGGTACTTTTTATTACAATATTTATTTTAAAATTAAAATTCTGTGATTAGTGTTTAATATTATATATAATTATCCGGCTATAACTTAATAAAACTTTCCCGAATACTTTTAAATGCATTGGCTTGTATGATCGAGCTTGAAGCATGGCTAATCAGTTTCTCTAACTATTCGGGGAAATTCTGATAATATTTATGCATATATAGCCGGTTAATTATATATAATAATCATGTATTTATATTTCATTCAATATTTTAAAACTTCTGATTAATTAAGATTATAAAGTTATGAAATATGTTATTTATGTTGTAAGTTGTATTGTTCACTGTAAAATAATGATTTTAATTTTAAAAAAATCCAACATATATTATATAGTACTTTTAAATTTATAAAGAAAAATAAATGTTTTATTATCCTCTTATTAATTTATTTTCTAACAATACTCGTGTGTGTTTAAGAAATCTGTATATCTATACAGATTTCTTACGTCTGACGTCCATTTATATGTATTAATGGAAAACATGTAATTGTTCCAATTTTTCTTATTTTTCTTAATCAGTAAGTAATTCTGATGGACCTCATACGAGTTGTTTTTAGTTTCATTTAATATGCGGTTTAGTTTATTGTCATTTTATATGATGAAAAGTATAAAGATATATCACAATATAAAACATCAAATCTTTGAGTGTAAAAATAACGCCCATACCAATTATAATTCCCTTTTTTATCATTGTTATTAAAATACTAATATCTACACAATGTGATTACATTTTTTCAAATTCTTATTATAAAATCTAATTATTCTGACAAACTGATACAGTACACATATAAAATTACCAAGAAAATATATAATATTGAGTATAAAAAAAATATCGTTGCTTAAAATGGAGAAAAATTATAGCTAAAGTAAGCGCAGAGTTTGCATTTGTTTTTTTTTATTTATTATAAAAATTAATTCTATTAAAACAATTCTTGTTACTGAATAATAAATTAATTTTCATCTTTGAAATAAACTGTTTTTTTTTGAAATTATTATAAAATATGCAGTCAATACATTATTTATATAAATTTATATAAAAAATAAAATGTTTATATTGTTTTGTATAGACTTTAAATGTATAATCTAAGCAAATATTAATTAATATAATGTCTGTTGTCTTATTTGTTTTCATATGAATAATAATGTTGCATATTTTGAATGAAATCTTTTATTAATATGTTTATGCTAAGTTTACTACATTGTGATTAATAAGGAATAAAACTTTTCCTTTTTTTAAGGACATTTATTTTAAATATACATTTTATATTTGAAGTTGTAAAATAATTATACAATTAATAGAAACTTCTAAGTTTATTTACAAATACATTAAAAGTGTCTCAAACCCTATAATTATTTTTATTTCCCCTTGCTGTTATTCCAATTAAAGTAGAATTAACATTTTAGTTACTCACATTTTCCATAGAGGTAAAAGACAAACAATAGTAATGAAAATAGCTTTTGAACTTTTTCAGTTTATTATATTTTGTTTATTTTTTAGGATTTGTTGGTATTAATATAAAATATTTATGATACATTCAGGTTCTTATATTAAAATGATATTCAGTCTTTAAATTCTTTTGCTATTACTTCTTAAAGAACGATATAATAAGATATATATTTTCATCGTGTTATATGATTTCTAATTAATAGATTTATTATAATAAACGAGAAATTATTACTTTTTAGATTTTGTTGAAATCGGAAAAAGGTAAAGCAAAATAAAAATAAAGAATGCTACTGGATACTAGATGGCGCTGTGCTCAATAAATTTTTAGTATGTTTAGTATAAAAATGGAAAAAGAAACCACAGCAGATGGCGCTGTCTATTGACAATTTTTATGTTTGATGGTAAGTATTTAGGAAACTAATAAATAATAATTTTGAGTAAAATGAAACTCGTATATAACTATCTACTTAGTAATTCCAAATCGATTAAAAAATAATGTTAATATTTTAATAGTCTCTACTGAAACACGTTTAATATTTTATTATTGCCAACTACAATAGTATATAATCTTAAGTAATCTTGAATAATCTTCAATATCAAAAGGTAGAAAATGTCTAATTTTTAATTGTAAATACAGTATAAAATTAACACCCCTTGGTACTAACTGCAATTACATATGAGAACCAAAAATGGTTTTGCCAACATACATATATAGATAGAGCATCTTTGTCAATATATTAGGTACCTCATTGGCTATTGTATTACTGATACTGTCATTGTTCAAATCAATAGCCCACCGGACAGCCTAAACCAGCCTACAAGAACCAGTTTTCCTGATGTAAAACAATACAAAATAACATGCAATATTTCAACTAGAGTTCATTTTATACTGGTCGTTAAAGTCTTATAAATCACACGAGAACCCAGCTCGTTTTAGAAGCTTATCAAATATTGATTAATTACCTTTGACGTATATTTTTTAATAGTTACTCAAAAGTGTCGTTAGATATTTTTGATTATAATAATGAGTTGATTATTGATACACTTTTCTTGACTGATAGATTGATTATTAAACTGTTCTTACTGTCTTGCAACAACTCTTTATATTTTATGATTGTAAATTAGTTTTCAGTACAAAGTTTTATATTAAAATTGCTACATTACACAAAGATATCTTATTTCAATTATTTGGTTAAATATGTCAATTTCTTCCACACTCTTCTATCATACATCATCTCAGTGGAAACTTCTTCGCAATATATTGTCAAGCAATCCATCCATGTCTTCGTCGATTTTTCTCTTTTTTTATACATTCACGAAAGTTTAATAAGAATCAAAATGTTTTCAACATCTGGATATACTATATATATTGTATCGACCAATGCTGATATGCCTTGACTAACAACTTATCATTAATTGACAAAAATTTACAAAGCTATTTGAAAGTGATTTAATTATTATAATATTTTTAAAATTTAAATATTATCTACTGACTTAGTACTTATTTTATTTTTGTTGATTCCTTTTTTTCCAAATCAATATTAAGTTCACCAAAATGCAGTATTTTTTTAATAATATGTGTACCAAAATTTAAATTGCAGCATTTTCAAAATCAAATAAATTAAATAATAAGAGAACCATTTCTAACAGCTGCATCACAAGACAAACAAGACAGTTTTCTTATCGTTTCATTAACAAAGGGGTGTCAGACAAATACTTTTCGATAGGGCTTAAAATTTGCAATACTTACTCGTCTGATTGATGTTGTTCATTTATCACTCCCCTCATTTTCGCCTTCATATAAAACTTTTTAAATGGGTCACCCGGTTCTCGATTGCTTCAGGCACTTCATACTTTCGTAATTAAAATTTGAAAATCGATATCTTTTGTTTTCATCAAAACTATATCGATATATTTAATCGTAATCATAATATATTTAATAATAAATCTGGTCATAAAATAAGAAAAATGAGATATGATAAGTTTTAAGAAAAAGATGATGAAATGTCAAATTGACTTAAACAAGCGATCTGAATTGTGATATTGATTAAGAGTGGATGTCAATGATGTTAATAAAGAATCAGAAGTTTTGAATAATAACATCCCTTGATTTGAAATAATAAATTACTGTTAAAAGGTAAAAGTAAGATATAAATGTAATATAAATAATAATATGCGATATGTATGCTTGGATAAAGTTATACAATTTATACAACACTAGCTTCAGTCTCTATTGGATACTCTACTATATACTTTACTGGATACCTTACAAATATTCCATTATAAAAAGGCTGTAAGTGTGTTTTTTGTGAATATTTTTTATCACTTTTGTCATCAAATAGTGTATATTAAATTGGTGAGTATAATAGATATATCAGCACTAGATCAACTAGGGTTGTAGGGTTGTGAAAAGTCAGTGCACTAATTACACATACAATTTTTAATTATTATTAATTTAGTGCTTAGTGTATTGTATAGTGTGATGGTATAACACAACATTTATATAAATGATTATAGTCAAAATATTGAAGGAGTTGGTTCAGTGATGTTATCTCGTCGAGATGTGGTCATGTGTAAACTACATGATGTTACTGATAAATCAATCATACTGAGATATTCAATATATATTTATGGATATATATTGATTGACAATCACATATATTATAGATATGTTATGTTAGATTAGAAATATCCTTTTAAATATATATCTAATATATAAAATTCTCTTTTCACTGTATATGAATGCAGAATTTGAAAATGCTTGATCGATTTTTGTGAAATTTTGTTTGTATATTCAGTAGGTATGAGAATCAGAAATAAACTATTTTTCATAACCCTAAGTGGTGGTCCTATGGTCCAACCAACCCCTATTTTATATAGCAATATAAATACTTTAATATTTTTTATTCTTTTTAACGTAAAACAACAATTAGCTGGTCAGCTTGTAAATTTACAAAATTTCTATAAATGAATAGATAAATTAGTTGTCGATTTAAGCTACTTGGTATTTTAAAATACAAATAAATAAATACAGTAAAATAGAATACAAGTAAAACTGAGTTTGTTGTGTGATTTTTAGACCAGGGCCGATTTGGAACCGTCTTAGATTTAATTGTAATTTGAAGAATGTCTTTACAGAAGGGCTTATTTCGATATTATGGTATCAAAATACACTTTAATTTGTCGTACACAAATGATCACTTATATTAATTTAAAGTGGAAAAGAAATATATAAAAAATAAATAATATTGTATTAATAAGTAACAATAAGTTAAAGATGTAGCAATGCCTATTTATAAAAAATTCTGGTCTAAATAATTCCGGAACTTTTTTCATGTAAAAATAGGTATAGTTAAAATAATCCTGTCTAAATAATTCCGGAACTCATTTCATGTATAAATAAGTATAGTTAAAAGTTCCTGTCAAAATAATTCCGGAATTTATGTATAAATAGGTATAGTTAGCAAAAAGAGTAATAGAATGGAGCGTATGAAAGCGTTTTCAGCCTGTGCCCTACTGCCATGATATCATTAATTTTGATTTTTTACTCAAATGTGTCTTTACAAACCTGTGCTAGTTGACATATACTGCGTGTTAAGTACTGTCCGCAAATTAATTTAATTTACAATAATATGTTTAATTTTCTTTAAATTTATTATTTTCCTTTTTTTGTTTTTTAATTTTTGTTTTTATTTTTTGACTGTAATAAAGAATTTTTTTATATAAATATCTTTCATTAACTGATGAAGAGATTAACTATTACTATTATATTTAATTATTCGGCTGTACTCACGTAAATATTTTTGGGATTTGTCTCGACTAATTTTGCAACCATTCGAGGTTTGACCTGTTCACGCCGCGATTTCACAATACTCCAAGCTCATGAATGTCATGAAGTTCAGGACCCCGAATGTCCAAATAGTCAGCTAAATGAGTATATTCGGATAACTATATATAATACATTTAATTTATTAATATTAAAGGATTAATGTATATGTTATAATTTTCATATATGATTGTTAAAGCTGAGTTATCCGTTCTAAGAAATATGAAGTAATGTATTTAATGTAGTATTGAAGTATGACTTCATCTTCCATGTTCTTGTGAAACTGATAAATTGAATTATTTATGTTTTTGAAAACAAAATGAATTGTATCTATCTTGTTATTTATTATGCCTATGTCTCTTGTTATAGATGTAAGATGTCCTAATATAATGGACATTATATCAACTATAACAAAAAAAAAAACAAAAAATATATTTTAAAAAAATTACGAAAATATAATTTTTTTTATTGTATATTTATTTAGTAAATACATTTTTTTTAAGTTTAAAAAATTTATATCCTTTTATAGTTATTATAGTTATTTGATATTATTGATTTTCTTATTTAATATATTATTGTCTCTGGGAATTTCCGCGTTAGAAAAATAGGTATATATATTATATATAGTTTAAATATCAAGTATTTACACCAGATCGTATTGGAGGTAATTACTGATAAAACTATTTTTAATGAATTGAAATCGCCTTTAATTATTGATTGTATTTTACTTTATTATTCGAATGCTTTGCATAAATCGTGTAAACGAGAAAATAGATGAAACTTATAAAAAGTATTATCCGTATACATATTATATATATGTTTTTTCTGTACAATAAAAAGCACATTATTATTATTATAGCCTATATTTATGAAATTTGTGTCCTAGGTACGCAAAAACAATATATTATTGATGGACATATATATGTCAAACGCACTGTTCTGTTGTCCGTACAAGTATAATAATTATCCAAGCAAGTTCCTGCAATGTAGCGTCTGTATCGAAAAACTTTTAATTTAGCCAAGTCGCCATTGTAAGAGTTTAAAAAGCTTCAAGTATTGTATGCATTTAACAAGGAGTCTCGAGACAGATATTAATGGATGTTCTACTATTTTTCTCAACGAAGGATCGGGGAGGTATCTACCGGTCTTTGTATCTAAGCTATATTTATGCTGAATATAAAAAACAATAAAATATTAAAATTATAAATTTGATATAAATTAATAATTTATTATTAGTTTCATTTAATTATTTAAATTAAATTATCTATAATATTAACAGTGTTATATTATAGTCTTATTACTAAAATCATTTATATATAATTGTTATTAAAGTGAGAGGAGTCAATTTTTTTTAGTATTTTCGATAATTGTCTGATATTTAAAGAAAGTGGTATTTTTCTAAATCTTCAGTTCGTTTTCGTTACATCATTTGTCATTGTAGCGCTCGGTCTTGCTTTTTGCGACTCTCTTTACTGCAGTTGAATCTCTATCGTCTTTGCATTTTGAAAACTCTACATTTATATATATATAGAACTTATATTTGGATGAATTCTATAATATCTAATTATATTATAATGATATAATATAATTAGTTCTGATTTTAAAAGTGTTTTTTGCGAGTTTTTGCAGTTTTATATACTATTTGTATTTCAACAATGCTCTAAATTTCTACATAAATAGAACTAAATTTGATGGAAGTTAATTAACTCTAGAATGTTTAATTATATTGTAATATAAAATTTTAATATATATTGACGTAAAACATTTTTTGCGACTCATTTTTCTGCACTCGTTACTTTTGCATTTTGAGAATATAATTTAAAATAAATCGAACTAAACTTGATAAATGTTGATGAATTTTAGAATATTTAATGATGTTGTTACGCAAAATATAATATTATACTGGTGTAAAAAGTATTTTAGCGACTCTCTTTTATATCTTTAAAATATCTTGCATTGTTAGAAAACTTTACAATTTTATATAAATATAATAAAATTTGATAAACTGTGTAATATAATAATTTAATACTGATATTGAATAAAACAAAAATCAACAGATATATTATTCTCAGTTCTCTATAATCGGACCATTGTTGAACAGCAGCTACTGTTCGTGTATCGCCCCCGGGACCAATCTATCAAACAAGTCCGAATCAAGTTTAGGAACTTTATTTGGAAAGCAATTGTTTCGTAATACGATCTTCAAAAACCGTCAAAATATTTACGGTGATTCAGTCAATTTTCCGGGCAATCCATCAATGTGTTTGTCAATGGCTAGAAAGTGAGATCTTCAATCTTCAATGTAGTTGCGTGAAATTGAAGTTGATACAAGTATAATGTAACAGTCAACATGAGATTGATTGGACAAAAAGTGATGTGATGATGATTTGCATTAATTGCAGGTACCTCACGCAGGCTTGGATAAACATTATAACAGTATTAACGTTATTGTGAAACTATATACTTATATATAAATAAGTATAGTCACAATGTGTGTAAACCTATATTTATAGTTGTTTTAAGTCTACTAATATTACAAAGCCGAAAAGTTTGGTTATTTCATTCGGGCTAATATTCCAAACTATATTATGGATTTGAAAAAAAATTATGATTATATTAGGAAGGTTTATAAAAAAGGCTATCGTTAATAAAATCGGTCGTACGTGGATGGAATCATGAGTGACAACTAGCTTTTAAAAATAATGCAATTGATCTGAGTGGACAAAAGGGCCTTACAAGTCTTATAAAAATTTCAGAAATTTTCATATATTCAGATATTATTTCAGATATTATTTTTCCAAAAGCACTTACACTGCTTGCATACTGAAACATTATTATATTGAAATAGGTAAGAAATAGAAATAGGTTATCATTTGTAAAATATGTTCCTTTAAATCTGATTGGTAGGTTCTTATTAACTAGTTTAAACATCTTCAGATTTATCTTTTTAGAACAGATTATGACAAAAACAACTTTAGATTATAAAGATATGAGAACTGTTATAATTATTTTATATGTAACAAGCCGATGTGTTGTTTTCTATATAATACACCCCTAAAATATATAGCAAAAGATATAGAAAAACAAAAAACACTGCCAGCACTCATCATTCCCAGAGGGATTATTCGCAGGATGGAGTGTAAAGAGTGACTGAGGGTGTCAGATAAAAGCAATATTTATTTGGAGCGAAAAACGTTTTACCTCACAGTACATGGGATAAATTATGCATTGAAATGTAAATTTCCTCACCCTCATCCCCTAATATTCAGCGATAAGTAAGAGTATCTGCAATAGGTAAACATGATGGTTTTTGAAAATACAAATGTTCTAATTTGTTGATTCTTTGGCAGTTAATTAGTATAGTAGTATGTATTCTCTGTTTTAGTTTTAGACTGTAGTCTAACTTTTTTTAATAAGTGAGTCTTCTAGTAAGTTATTAACATATTCTATAACATCACCATGATGTGTAAGTTGTAACTGAAGTTATAACTGAAGTGTAACTTGGATACAAAAAGCAATAACAGTTACAACTGATTACATAGTGTTTACGTTCTCCTAGATTATCTTGTAATAGAATTCCTCATTTTCTATTGATAGTAACCGACCACCCAGTCCCCAAGAATCCCAGGAAATCGCGGCCGATATCCAACGTAAGGGCGCAAGAGGAAAAAAATTGAACCACGACGCCAGCGCCGCTGCACTGTCGCGACTGCTCGTTGATTAATGAAACCTCTGCTCATTCAGCTGTAAACGACCTTAAATCATTGAATTATACACGCATATCTCAACTTTAACTTATATGCAATAAGATATAAATTCCAACAAACAAACCAAATCCGTTAAGCTCACTAGCCTTAGCCTTGTCAAGAATACCAAACGTTTCCCCTCAACGCTGTAACTTTTGACGTTTTTGTGCGACATACGTATGTATGAAATGGCAAAATATGGGATTATTAGCTTTAGCAATTTATTTTGCAATATAATATCAAGTTCGTAAGCTTTCTTTATGAGTAGATTTTTGACAAATATCAATGTTAGGATTAAGATAAATGTATGTTTATAAGAAATGTTGATTAATTTCAAAATATTAGCAAATTAACCTCAAAATATTAGTAGATGAAGAATATATTTTATGGGGAAAACTTTGATTACATGTCAAAAGTTATTAGAGCAAAGCCTTCCAATTCCTCAATAGTGACGTAATCTTAAAGGGGAGGGGGGTCGTTTCACTGTCAAACATTGGATGCACGACGACATTTCATATTACAAACTTGTGAAGGGGGGGTTCGATTAATGTTAAACAAACTTCTTTTTATGATAAACTCCTTCAAAGAACTCTAGTTGTTAATTTCATAGAGAGTAGAACGTAGACTAAGAAAGCTGTATATCATAACATATATAATAAAACTTAAAACGTATCACATATAATAAAACTTAAAACGATAACTTACAGACTTATGAAGTTTTCGTAAAAAGGGTGTATCTAATTTAATTTATTTCGAAATGGGTGACAAAAAAATCTACCTACATAATTGGTTACCCATACATATGCATTCGTCTGACCCAACCCTCAGCAGGGGAGGGGCGAGATTGCAAAACACGTCGGCACTTCACCCAACAAAGATAGAAAATGCAACCCGCCATTACAGAAAATTGGCTATCTGATCCCCTATCACAAAAAAGTAAAACCTTCTTTGAAATTCAAATTTTATTTCATAAAAATAACATTCTGTAATATCAAACGAATAACAAATTTTTAATTCGCAATATGGAGCTCGAAATTGAAGAAAATTAATTCAAATCTCTCGGTCCAAAACAAAACAAGATACAAATAACACGATCAAAGTCAGCTAAATAGGTTTTTCTTTAGATTTATATTAAAACCGTAACAGCTTTAATACCTTTATTGAAATTAAGTAATTTGAGTCTTTTAATTTAAATGATAAAGTTCAAAATTGCAATGATAGAGCAATTCAAATTTCAAAGTTTGATTAAAGGCCTGTCGTATTGTTCATTAAACTTGGATTAAGTTAGCGGATAAAACGAGGCTGCATCCAGTTAGCAAGAGAAATACAAAAGCAACGGGAAAATACTCGCAAAGTTTGAGAATGATAAAGAGTGAATTAGTTTTGTTATAAGGTCTGAATTTATTAAATTACCATTATACCTCTGACATTAAATTTCTTAACTTAACGTCGGCAGAGTAGGTAAGTAGAGAAGGTAGAATAGGTAGATTGTACATTAGTTTGTAGTTTTAATATCTATCTTTGAAATCAGTATAAAAAATCTTAAAATACAGTTTTCGTAGTCAAGTGCTCATTTTAAATATGTGTGCCCATACCCCCATACTAATAAAAATATTTATACCCAGTATAACATATTATCTGTTTTGTCACTATCATACCTATGACCTGAACCGTTAGTAAGACAAAACAGAGAATATGTAATACTAAGTATAAATATTTTAACTATTTAGGGGAATAGTGTCCATATTCTGAACAACTCCAGTTTATTTATTGGCCAATACTTTAGCTCAAAATGCGTCCCAACAGAAAATGTAAGGAATAAATAAAATTTAGTCTTATCACAAAAAAAAGTGTTTTTTTATTCCTTTGATTAATTTTAATTTTGTTCTAATATTAAGAGGAATGTGCAGTGTTCGAATAAACTCTTGAGAGTTTTAGGACACCAAGAAAGAAAACTTTTGTATCTTTAAAATAATAAATAAACAAAAAAAAAAAAAAAAAAAAAAAAAATTGAACTTGACCTCCGTAATAGGAATCTACGTATCTACAGTCTTTAGACAGACTATATATGTTCAAAAAATCCAAATATTTTTCGTAAACATACTGATTATATTCATAAAAAAATAATTTAATAAACATACCACACAATAGTTATTTAAACTAAATATATAATTAATAACAAATAAACCTCCACGAATCAAATGAATCGGCAACCAAAGAAGCCGTCCTGATCAACCATTGAACGGGTGTTCCCACCTTTTGTTGGTAGCCGTCATGAGTCAGCAGTTTCGATGATACCATTGTGATCGGCTAATTCAATAAAATCACCGGACATTTTTGTTTATTTCTCGTCGGCTTCCTTGTCGGCTGATGCAGTATCAGCTTAGATACTCTTGGATGTTTTTGTTTTTATTGGATTAGTTTTTGGGTGTACTTATGGGGTTATTTATTTTTTTTGGCAATTTTAATTAGGTTCAAATTTGATTATTCTATATCTAGATGAATTTTTACTTTTTCTCCGTTCATCTGTTGTATCTGTTTAGATTTTTTCTGTTATATTAGGTTCAAATTTGATTATTAATCTGAATCTAGAAGTTTTAACTTCTCCGTTCTTCTTTTGTATCCATGGAGTCTAATTGTTTTGTATTTTTTTGTATTGGATTACTTGTTGGGTGTACTTATATGGCTACTTTTTTTTTGTCAGTTATAATTAGATTCAAATTTGATTATTCTATATCTAAATGAGTTTTTACTTCATATCCATTATTCTGTTGTATCTTTTAGTCTGTTGTCCATTTCTTTTGTATTTACATTTCTTTTGTATTATTTGTGAGCTGTACTTTTTTGGCTACTTTATTTTTGGCAGTTTAATTTAGGTTCAATTTTGATTAAAAATCAGAATCTAGATGAGTTTTCACTTCTTCTCCATTCTTCTTTTCTATCTATGTAGTCTGATTTTTTTGTATTTTTTTTATTGGATTACTTGTGAGGCTACTATACATAAGTTACTATACTTATTGGGTTACTATTTTTTGCCTATTTCATTAGGTTCAATTTTGATAATTAATCAGACACGAACAGAAAATTGTAACTTCTTCTGCATCTTTCTATCCTCTGAATAGAAATTAAAAAAAATCTTCAATGAATTAGTGAATAATCAAAAAAGATTCTACATAATATTAATTATAAAATTACCAACTTCATGATATATATAGTTTTAATGAAGTATTTTTTTTAATGAGACTGATTATCAAACTGCCGACAATATTACTTACAGCTTGTTAACAATAGGTTAACTCGTTTATATTAAATGATATAACACTTAACACCTTTAAAATAACCAGTTTGTGTTAAAATAAAGGAAATGCAAATTAAATATTTAAAAGTGGCGTGTCGTAACGAACGGAGACCATGTTCATTCTGTATTATTATTAGACAGCTTCTTAATCCCTACTTCTCTATGGACTTGATACAAAGCTCTCTCACTATAACACACGTACAAAAGTGCATTAGTTGGAAAGAGACGAAAATATTTCTTCTCGACCATCCGATATTAGTATTGATATCGCTGTCCCTATCACGCATGTAGAGTTGCCAGCGCGTGGAAAGTAGAGACTTGCTGTCATGGTTAAATGCTTCAGATATCAAAATTAATAAAAATAAACTCTATGTTTATTGAAATAAAGTTTGAAATCCAGTTGTATTTATCATGTACGAGAATCGAAGAACAGCTCCGCCTTAAAAATGGAAGGTGGTATGTAAAAATTGATGAACATGTATAGAAGTCCTTAAAGTGACAGAGTGCGCTGGCGTGTTGAGGAGTGTATATTGTCTCAAAATGTCGCGGGAGTGCGCGTCTCTGTCTTTGTTTATTATCAAAAAGTGATAAATCAAATGACTTTGCAATAAAATTGTTTTTAATATCAAACAATTTATCAATTAGTGTTTTGTTTTTATTTTTTGTTGTAGTGAGTGATATTAGTGGACTGTTTGAAATTGTAAGTGCTGGTTTGTAATTTTAATAAGAATATGGAGTTTGATATTCAGTAATACCACATTTATATTAAAATACATATTAAATTTGATATGATTATTAAAAAATACTATAATAAAAATATACCAATTCCGTATATTTTATAAGGATTTTTTTTAATGCAATAGTAACATTGTTTTTATTTTTTTTATTACTGTTAAAATAAGTTATTTTAAATCATAATAATAATAATCATCTTGTTATAAGAATAAAATACAGTATAATATGTTTTATTCCTCCATATACCAAGTTATATTGGAATTGCAAACCAGGTCAGACAAAGTACATTATTTACAGGAAAAAAATGCTCCCGTTCCGCAATAGTTGAATGGCGGCCATATTAACAGGCGTATTGGGATGTGATGCGCCGACTCGACCACGCCCACAATGAGCTCCTTCCTCATGAACGGTGGATACCAGCCACAGCCGGATCCGAAATTCCCTCCCTCCGAAGAGTACAGTCAGGCTGATTATATACCACCTGGAGAATATTACCAGCATCAACACCTACAGTATGGATATCAACACCAGTATCCCGTGCAGATCGGCACAGGATATGGATATGGAGGATACTACCATCCGATACCACAGCACCCACCTGTGGCTCCCCCACCACGACCCCCCGAACCATCACATCCATCTGATGCTGATCATGGCTTTGTTCCACATAATGATACTGCTCCAGGTCTAGCAGAACTTGGTTTAAGGCTAGAAAGGCATATAGAAGAAGCAGCTCCTGCCGGGAGAAAACTGCAGGCATTAGGCCGCGAAGGCTCACCTGCATCTGAATTGGATGATGAAAGATTACTTCTAGATAGTCCCCCAGTAGAAGATGATGACTCTTCAATATGTTCAGATAATACAGATAGAGTTATTTATCCATGGATGAAGAAAATTCATGTTGCTGGAGCCTGTGAGTACCTTAACATAATTAAAAATTTTCAATCTAAATTCGCCATATCAAAGTACTTTCAAAATCCATAATAAAATCCTAAATACCAAAAGATATAAAAAATAACAATACCCATAAGAACTTTACTTTAAATCGTAAACAAGTTTATAAAATAAATCTTATAATGATAAATAGCAGTACATTTGTATCTTTGGCCCTTAATTTGGCAATTGTGTTCATAACACGAGTGCAAAATGAGTTTTTAAAGGGCTCACTATTTGCGGTATCACACTTGAAAGAATTAACAAATTGCCTCCAATCAATAACTCTGCTGTTTACAGATACTCGACTTTTTGTGTCTGTGTCTTTTGATGTGTTTTGACAGTTTACTAATGTGATGTCATTAGAAAGGTCCTGTATCTTGGGACCTTTGTTGTGGTACAATGGGTCCCAAGGATGGTAATGAGCCTCATTTATTTTTATTACTTTTAAATAGAGGTTGAGGTCGGGAATACGCCGTGAAGATTATATTTCTTGCGACTTTTATACGTTTTAAATGTCCTTTGAATAATTTAAGATTTTTTGCGTTTAGGATAACGTGTTCCACAATTTTAAGAGCGTTTCAAGCTCTCTCCTTTTATTATTTTTGGATGATATAAATTATTAGTTATATTAAAAATATGTTTAGAAATAGTTTAAATAGTTAGTTTTTCTTACTTTTAACGACATGTGCTTATAGAATCTGACCTATTTTTATTTTAAACTTGATACGCAAGTATAGATAGGTAGGTATAGATGGATACTATGAAATGAGGAAGATTAGATATTAAATATATAACAACACAGGTTTTACTATTCTAAGAACTTGTAAGGTCATTAAATACGTAGAAGATATGGATACGTTTATGTTTGTTTGTTAGTCCTATAAAATCGTATAACGTGTCGTACGTAATCGTATAATTCACACATACAAAATGGCTCCACATCTTAGGATTCAACAATTTTAGATTCCATGATTTTTGAGGCACCTCAAGTTAAATTATCCTATTTTGTAAATATTATAAAAATACAAGGCGCGCGATTTTGATTCGCTGTGCTCGCAAAATCATGGTATGTCTTCGTATATTGAGCGAAGCGAGGTGCACCAGCACCGAAGTGGCATTTACAAAACGTCGACGCATTCTGTCCTCAACTAATTTTGAAGATGAGACACATTAATACTTTGTGTTTTTTTTTTGCTTTTTTTAACCACCACCAGACTGATGTCTGTCAGTGTTCAAAATTTGTAAATCATTGGATATACCGTTTTTGATTGATGCTTGCCAAAGGATGCAGAAAAGTCTCTCATAAAGAGCTTCGCTCTATAAAATTAAAGAATGAATCTTCTATATTATTAGTAGTAATGACTAGTTCAGTATGACTTACCTATTACTATTCATCGGTTTTATTAACGTCGACTTTTTGTTTCACTATAATAATTATTGAAAAAACTTTTTCATATATTATGTTAGAGAAAGAGAGAAATAAGCATTGCGAATTTCATAAAAGAGAAGTTACATTTTTTTCTAAAATTAATTTGTCATATTTGTATATCATAGTATTTTCGTTATATTTATGTATATATAGTATAAAGGATAAAAAAAATACAAACAGTTCTTACAGAGGTATTATTTATTTCATATTAAATCTCTTTCAGAAAATCTTTAAAAAGACAGTTTCAAATAAGAGGCAATATATGTGTGCACCAAACCAAAATTAATAAATAAAATTTATAAAATTATAACAATGTTAATATGATAGCTAATAAATGAAATACTGAAACAATATATATAAATACATATTTATCATTATAATATCAAGAGCTAGTATTTAAACTCATTACCCAAAAAGTTTTTTATTATAGAAATTAATTATTTAAAGCAATATTTTATATAAAATATTTTGAAATGTCAAAGCTACTGGCCTTAAGACATATTAGGATAGCAACAACTCATGGCTTAAATTGGGTTTAAAACTTTAATAAAATTATATAAATGCTATTATTATAAAGCTGGAAGATTGTTTGTTTAAATCAGTAATTTTCGAAACTACGGAATGGATTTGAAAAATTTTTTCCTATCATAGATAGACAGATAGATAGATAGATAGATAGATAGATAGATAGATAGATAGATAGATAGATTCATGAGAAAGTCTACAAAACTATAACTCTGAGTTATCTATCAAAATAAACAAAATTGTTCACCTGTGAAGGTAATCACAAAAAATAACTAGTTTATAACGTAATTTGGCTTGGCAACAGTCGTTTCATTCTTTAAGTATATATATATTGTTGTTACCAATGTTGATTGGATTCCTATATATAAACACTATAAGTTCGTTTGTTCGTTCTCATATAAAGTTATAGATGCTATTACTCTAGCACATCATAATAAATATTTATACTATTGATTATACTAAAACAAAGTCAGGTGCTTATAGTATTGTAATTTATTGTTCGCTGAACAAAGATATACATGCATTTCAGTATTTTTAACAATTTATCAAAAAGAAAATTTTATTTTATATTAACAATTACCACTTGGAAATATCAAAACTTTAGATGTCACATATGAAAAAAATATGTTTAATGATAATGTTTTTATTATTATATATGTATTTGTATGTTTATGTATGTATGTGTATATATTGATGGATTGATATTTAATAGGTTTAATATCTACTATAGCGACTACGCTTTGTTTTGTTACTAAACAAACAAGGAATAAAATGGAACTAAATGTTTGATAATAATAAAATTTTAATATTTTATCATGGTGTATATATATATGAATACAACAGTACAACAGTTATAATTCCGCACATTACATGCTTTTATTAGCTTGATATTGGACCCGAAGAATAGTGTAAAACAAAGAGTACACTAACAGCCTACCTAGTATCCTAGATGACTTCGTAAGTTGGCTGATTTAGGGTCACTAGCGTCTCTTAGTATTAAACATATATAAATATGTACATAAGTATATACACACATATATATTGGTATTAAAACAAAGACTAGCAATGAATATAGATTAATAATTTAAATTTATATAACTTCAAAATAATGCTAGATAAAGTCTAAATTATTAGTAATTGCCTAAATTATTAGTAAATCATGTCTGCCTGTCCCTTAGTCAAAGTATTTTTGCAATTTTAAATAAACATTGAATGAAAAATTTATTGATGCGAACTGGTTTCGAACCCGCGACCTCTTGAAAACCGTCCCGTCGCTTTACTAACTGAGCTACTGTATCCCTAGTGACTTCGATGAATTTAGAATTCTAGATATATTCGGTTTTATTCGGTCTACGATTAAAACCGACATCTCTAGTTTTGTTAAATAGAATAATCTAGAAAAGTTTTTTTATATATTGATCCAATTTCAATTGTATTACATACACATATGTAATGACTAGCTGTTACTCACGGTTCCACTCGCGGACAAACGATATTTTTACTATTAGGGTAACTAAGAGCTGTAGCGTAATGATATATATAAAGCCTTCCTCATGAACATGTCTATCATAATAAATGTTTTTGAAGTACTTTCGGTAGTTTCAAGGATTAGCGCGTTTAAAGAAACAACCTTTGTTCTTTATTGAGCGAAGCTCTTAATGAGAGGCTTCTGCGTCCTTTGTGCAAGCATTAATCAAAAACGATATTTCAAAAATTTCCCAAATGTTGCACACGGACCAGTCTGGTGGTGGTTTTAAAAATAATAAAGAAAAAAAAAATTTTTTAATATTTGAGGATAGAATGCGTCGACTCGGTGATGTTTGCACCTCGCTTCGCTCAATATGCTAACACATACCGAGATTTTGTGAGCGCAGCGAGTCAAAATTTAGGTCTGGTTTGCGCTCCTAATAATATTAGTTTAAACATGTATTCTTTGATACTTTATTAAAAGAAGAGTTAGGTTTATACAGGTGTATACAGTAATTATTACATATTTAAAAGTATTGTAATTGCGTGTACGACTGAAGATTTATAAAACCTAAACAAAGAACAGACAAGGAATTACATATTAAATAACTTGTCTATTTGTTTGTTTGTTCAAGCTTGGGCCAATAAGCGGATCATGAGGTTTGAATTTGATCAGATATTATACAGGAGATTATTTTTTCATCTAAGGTATTTTTTTCGGTTATGCTAGTAATTATTTATTATTTAAATAATAGTTTTTTTTTATTAGTATGATTTTATTGATTAAATTATATTCTGAACATTATAATATGCTTAATTCAATATCAGTAAAAATTTGTTTGGTTTAAAAAAAATGTCGATTTTTTTTCTATTCATAGGCAAAAAATAGACATTAAATTTTTTTTTCTATTCATTATTTCACTTGCATATTTTCTTAGATTTTCACGAGTAGACATCATTTGCATTCAAAAAATATAAATGATAAGTAGAACACCTTTTTAATTATTTTACTAGTATTTCATTTAATCCGAAACTAAACGAAGATCCTAAAACAGCAATCAATATTGTATCTTAAAATAACAATAACCAACTCATAATGTTTTCTAAGATTTTTAAAAGTACTACACATTTTAAAAAGACTATTTTACGGATATAACTTGCGTTTATTACTAAAACGAGGTAAGACGAGATGATCTCATCATCATCATCTCAGACATCATCATCTCGTCTTACCGCGAATACGTTTGCTGCAAAGCACTCGAAACGTCGGGTTAAAATTAAAAAATATAAAAATATTGAATTGTTTATTGAAATGATCAACTCAATCTTTTGAGACTCAAAATAACAAAATAAATGGGAATTTCAATAGTAGTAAAAATCGATCAGATCGATTATTAATTTCGGCAGCTAATACGCTTCCATAGATTAAGATATAAGTAATTACTACAGATTAAAAAAAAGTATTTAATGATAACACTATCAATTAATTACTAAATTACTACAGTGTTTAAGTTTTAGCTTCTGAGTAAAATTATTATAATATTATAAAACGAAAAAAATTGTTTGTTTTTTTAATTTAATTCTAATTGTTTATGCTTTCATAATTAAGGCTAAAGACAATCTAGCATTCTAGTTATCTTAATATAGACAAAAAAGTAAAATTGGGGTGTTTGCATAAATTATAAAACAACCTTTTACTACATGCATATGTATGCGGTATATATAACAAAATATTATTTATTTAATTTTTGTCTGTCTGTCTATCTGTTTCGGCTAATCTCTGGAACGGCCGGACTAATTATGACGGGACTTTACGGGTAGACAGCTAATGTAATAAGGATTAACTTTAGCTAAAATATTTTAGAACTATTAAATATTACACGGACGAAGTCACAGGCAGCTAGTAATAAATAAAAACGTTCGTCTGCGAGTACAACCGCGTGTAACAGCTAGTATTTGTAATGCTAATGTTTTTTGTTCTATACCTATATAATAGAGATACTCTCAACAAATATGAAATCTCAATGATATTCATACATTATCATTTGTTGACAGCTTCTCAAAGGCTGTCGTCTCTAAATTATGAGTATTGTGTGATTTTTTAAATGACCCGCGGGTCACGTGACAGCTTTTAAAAATAGAACCTTTTTGTTTAAATATTAATTATATTTAAACTAGCTGTGACGCGCGGTTTCACTCGCGGATGAACGATTTTATTTACTGTATGTCAGCCTTCCACATGAACCTTTCTATCATGATCAGAATTACTTTTTTCAAATACAAATAATTTCTAGAAGTGGTTTTAAAACAATCTTTCTACTTTATAATATTAAAAATAATTTAGTATAATTCAATATTGTATTCGTGTCTGTATTTTTATTTGTAGAATAAAAAATACGAAAAATGTTAAATTAGTATAAGCAACAACCTAAATTGATTCGATTGTTTTGTTTATGATTAATAATACATCAATGGGACACAAAGCTTTAAAATATCAAAAAGATTACAGTATTTGCGAGTCTTATCACGAACTGTCAGACGAGCAAGATTCTTCACTCCATAACTGTGATACTGTGTGTAATGATGGACCACCGTGTGATCTCAGAGCAAGATCGGACGAGACCACACTGCAGGTAGTTCAATTCAGATTGTCATCGTACGATCATGTGATAGGAATAACGAAGCGAAGATTGAGTGTACGGTAGCTATGATATAAACAACTAATTAGTGTTATTTTTTTTTTAATTTTAGTTTATAACGACTAATTCTAGAATGGTCTAGAATAAATATGTTATTTCGGAGGGTTTAAACCACACGTAGCCTGTCCATTTTGGTCAACCTCTAAATTCTTTGAGAAATCTTGTTCGCAATTAGTTAAGTAAAATATTATTTAAAAATTATAGTAGAATTTATTGTTTGTGTAAAAACATTTAATTTTTAATAATAAATTTATTAAATTAAATAAACCAAATCTTCTTAGAAAGTTATTTCATTTATAATAATTATTTTGAAATTATTCAACAATAATAATTATTATTAAATGAAATGTTCATTTCATAAGTTCATAATTCGAAATTTAAATAAAGATTTTTTTGTAAATAAATAGTTTCATTTATAATAATTATTTCGAAATTATTCTATAATAATAACTATTAAATGAAATATTCATTTAATAATTTTAAAATTCGACATTTAAATAAAGATTTCCTGAGAGCAAAACAAATCCGCAACAGCGGACAGAAATCTCAGTGGCCTTCAACCGAGCATACCGTTCTAACCACGATGAATCTCCAAGAATTCTATGCTCTGTCTCTTTCTGATGTGTAAAATTTTCAATGTGTGAAAAAGACAGTTGCCAGTTTATTTTCCTCACTGCAACAATGTTTTGTTATTCGTATCTTATAAGTTACTTGAGTTTTATATTTTATAATTATTAAAGATATCATAAAATAATATTAATATTAAGACTAGAAATAAAGTATAAATAGTATTTTTTTCGTACATTATAAAGAATTTATGCTTATTTTTAATAACTGTGAACTTTTCTATATATTCATGCATCATTTGGCAAATATTAATAATAATATTATTTTATATTTCAAACACTAACGGAGTGACGTTGAATTATATATTTAGTAAGTTTTATTTACTGATTTTTTTTTTCACAATCATATTCATTTTAATGTCAGTCTATATAGTTTTCAAAATTATAAAATTAAAAATGTATCATTCCTCATAACATATCTTGTTTTTAAAATAACGTTGACTAAAGCTTGCATACTACTCAATCTATTTTTATAATCACAGTGCTCTTATAATACTCATAAAAACCTATATTTTAAACTTTAGAGGAAAACTTTAAGAAAAACCGAATTTTTCAATTTTAGTATTAAGTAATTGATGCCTCCAACTTCTTCTCCTTCCTTCTTAATGGATCTTTACATATAGTATAATCTATAATTACAATATATGCACATATATTTGCTCTCACTTCTCTCCTCAGACGGCTAGAGACATCACAATTATATTACCGGAATATTGTTGTTCAAATTTTTTTTCTAAGAAATTCATCAATTAAATACTTTGTAAAATATTTATCTCCATGAAAAGTTCATTTTTATCAAACAATTTGTTTTTATTAAAAATTTTTCAAGAGGGATGAAATATAAACTTAAACTACTTAAAAGTTTATTTACTTTTAATATAAAAATCGGTTTTTTTGGCAATAATATTAAACAATAGTTGTGTAAGTGTCTTTATTGTAAAGCCAAAAAATATTTAATTCTTATTAATTTAATTCCATATTTCAAACCGTTCAGACAGCCAGATACGATACATGCCATATACGATAATTACGATATATGATTATATATTACAAAAATTAAAATAATGCCAAGTAAAAAGTTTGTAAATGTGAAAGAATTCTTAAAATGGGATCAGATCAAACATTACTCTAACTATATAAACATTAACCTTACAAACTTTACTTATATAAAAAGTATACATTATCTTTAATTCAATTATTATATTATATAGATTATTAGTATCTATATAAATTTATGTACACTTTATGTATGTTTATTATTACGGTTCCGTATCCCAAAAGGAAGAACCTGGAACCGTTCTAGGATCACTTTGTGATTGAGAGACAGTCAAAACCCTTAATTTCTTTTTAATTACGTAAAGAAGATACTAATTTATAATAATTCATATTAAGCAATTCATGTTAGAAATAATGTAAAATTTATTTATATACAACTACGTAAAATTTATTATATACAACTACGTAAAATTTATTATTATACATATATATTTTTTTTTTATGTAAGGCATAATAATAGTTAATTGAGTTATTGCTTTCTTTTATTCATTTCCAAGTATAAAGCTTCTTTCAACTTAACATAAAAAAGCAATTTCCTCGTAAGGAAATTAAGAATTTTCTTACAATGCCTTTCGACTATTCTTTGCTAAGTAACTATTATTTCTTTTGTAAAAGACTTTTGGTCTAGTTTTTTTCAACAAAGTAATTTTCTTTTGTAAAATATTGAATTAATAAAAATAGAAGTTACTTTGAAATGTATTTATTTTTAAATATCAAAATAAAAAGGTTAACGGAATTATTTAAAAATATGTAAGGCTTGGGATTCTTATTTCAAATTTATCTTAAAAGAAAAAATATATTCTTATTTATAAAACTTTAAACAATGTTTTATTTACAAATTAAGTTAATATTTGATTCGTTAAATAAATTTTAATTATTTAATGTATCTGAAATTTGATATTATTGTTCTAGAAAAACTCATTCATTTCTGTTTTTAATGAACTCTGAGATAACATTCATCATCTGGTAACAACACTTCCCGTGCTGTTTCTAAATGTAACTATACTTAAACGATAAAATCTTGGTCATTTATTATTTATTTTAATAAAATAATATTATTTCTTGGTAGTGATGAATTTCTTTTTTCGTAGAGAATCATTGTATTCTGTAAGTTTTATAATAATAAAATAAAAAATTATAATTATAAATGTATAAAAAATATCAAAGTTATTGTTTTCAGAACTTTCCTAACTTAACCAAACTTACTCTATGATTAATTGAATAAATATTCATGATCATTAAAGTGTATTAGTTTCAAACTTATTCGGTTTAATTAAATTTCACAAGATACAATATTAAAGTTCGTAGGTGCCAATATTCTCATTTGTTAAGCCCAGTCAAACACTGCCTATTTACTAGATTTATAAACAACTAATTTGCTAAACTCAATTAATCAAAAGCAAAAAGGAAGCTCATGCTCGTACACATGTAATTATTATGCACATTAATTAACAGACCCAGAGAGGTTGTTACTACATAATTTATTCAGTAACGTCCCTAGCACGCAAGGTTTTATTCGAGGCTTGCGATAAATTAACAGCACTATACATGGGTTAGTTCTCTATCCGACATTCGTTGAATTCTATGGCAAAAGTATATTATTTTTTAAAAATATTGCGGTTTATTGAGCGAAGCTATCTGTAAGAGACTTTTCTGCATCCTTTCTTGAAGCATCAATCAAAAACAGTAAATCCGAAAATTTCCAAATTTTGCACACTGATAGACATCACTCTGGTGCTGGTTTTAATTTTTTTTTTCAAATTTCGATGTCGTTGAAAAATAATCATGGCAAAACTAAAGTTCCATAGACTTCAATGGGAAAAAAATTTCCCGCGAAAATTTATCTTTACAATGAAATAAGCGTGCTGAATTTTTTTAATAGTTTTTAGAATTATTTCCTTTTTTTTTGCATTTTTTTTGTATTTTTTTTATCTTGTAAAATAGTTGAGAACAGAATGCATCGACTTTTTTAAAATGCAACTTCGGTGATGGTAACATACCGTGATTTTACGAGCGCAGCGAGTCAAAATTGAGGTCTGGTTTGCGCTCTTCTTTATTTGTGGTTTAATTTTGCTAATATTTTTTTTTTGTTGACAGCAAACGGAACTTATCAACCCGGAATGGAACCGAAGCGACAACGGACAGCGTATACCCGACACCAAATATTAGAACTTGAAAAGGAATTCCACTACAACCGCTACCTTACCAGAAGAAGACGAATAGAAATAGCCCACACTCTAGTCTTATCAGAGAGACAGATTAAAATATGGTTTCAAAATAGACGTATGAAATGGAAGAAGGACAACAAGCTACCGAATACAAAAAACGTGAGGAGAAAAACTAATCCAGCTGGAGTGACAACGACCACAACGAAGGGTACGCCAAAGAGTAGATCTAATAAAAATACAAATAATAATGATAAGAAGAAATCAAATAACAATGGACGTCCGGATAGTATAGAAAATGTGACAGATAACATTATGAACGAGCTGCATTGTGTTGGCGTGCAACAGAATATGTCGCATGATCCAGCGATCAGTCTGATGACACATCCAGGGAACCAGATGAACCCTGGACACCCTATGACCGCTCATCACTTGCACATGATGGGACTGCATGCGGGTCTGGACCCGTCACTAGTTGCTAATCTCTCTACCCATGGCTCTCCGGTTGGCAACGCTGGCTGCGGAACTGGTATAGGCTCTGGTAACGCACCAGTCATAAAATCGGACTATGGACTCACCGCCTTATAATCTATAGGATGTATAGAATATATTTTCTTGGACTTTGATTTAATTCTTACCATTCCTTCGTATTTATAAGGTGTATTAAAGTGATGTTAACATGTATTTTAAGATAACTTGTAAGTAAATATAGTAACAGTCATAATTGGATGTTTGGATAGTTAAGTGAAAACTTTACAATGTCAAAAGTGTGATTATTTTAGGGTAGATGAGTGTTGGGTTTGTACTTTTCTCTGTAAGTCATTGTCCTTGTTTTTGAATTTAAACTCTCGTGATCTATGATTACTATTGTATATATCCCCTATACTCACCTAATCTCACTCACTATCAGAATTTGCCCGACTAGTTACGCACAATGAGCTCGGAGTATAGCTATAACGTATCTTGAACATTTGGTTTCCTATAAATATATTATTGTTCAAGTATCAAGATGTATTTAAATCTGGAAACTATAACTCATGATAATTCTCTTTCATTTCATTTGTATATTTGTTTAAAACTGTGTAAGTTTTGTTTTTAGCAAGTTTTTATTTATTTTTAAAACCTGTTTGTATATTACCTAATACTAGTTTGATAGTAATAAATATTTTATAATAAATAAAAATATTCGCAAATAATATTCATGTTTTAAAAATGTATGAATACAATGTGATTTAGACAATGACTTAGGTTTAGATACAGAAAAATAATTTTAACGGAAACATTGTTTTGTAACTAAAATAGAAAAAAAAAAATGTGAATATAAAACCAATAAAATATAGTATAAATCTGAAATAGTTTATCGTTTTTATTTTATTTTACCATTTTTAATCTAAAATTGACTAAGATGTTCGTAACACCACAAAAATGTGTCACATGTGTAGTACGAATAATTCTTGCATCGGTCTAATTATTTATGTAAATATTATTTATTTTTCTCCAGAAAGTTATTATATTTATTACTTTTTTCATCATTTCCTAGACCCAACGTTACTTGATCTTGCAGTAGCTGTCAGAATGTACAATTATATAATCTTTCAGTTCTTTCTCTTACCCCTTATTCTTCCTCGATATTCTTGTACTTGATAGTGGATTACACTTTAGAAAATCTTTTCTGCACGTAGCTCTATATCATTCTTTTACATTTTTAGGCCAGTTTCATTTCACACAACACATATTCCTTTCTTTTTCTTTCTTTTAATATTTTAAGCTCTTAGCATATCAATGGCTTTTGTTCTAGCTCCAATTTTATATTTTATAGAATTGTTCCTTGATTTTTACAAATTGTTGTTTTATCTTTTTACTTTCTGCAATTTTTTTGAATGCGGGTTACATGAAAATAATAATAATCATAGTTCTTTATACCATCCTTTTTTATTATTCCTTACCCTTCCAATTTCCTTAAAACATCTTACGCTGTGTTTCTGATATATATTCTTTTGAATGAGAACATTAAATGACAAATTTTCTTTTCAGGTTTTTTGTTTAAATAACTATTTTATTTCATTCATAAAACGCCATTTTCCAAGATTACACTTTTTGTTGTAAGAAAAATATTTTTAGAACCTTCAAACTTACTAATTATCATTAAAAAGGGAAAAAACTTATGCTTGGAATTTACTAGAACTAATAAAAAAGTAAATAAGTTCGAAGTCATATCGTCAGTCTGCAATTAAATTTTTAAATAATTTAAGTACACACTATAAATTACATTAAAAAAAAAAATAGAATTAGCTTATCTTAGACAAAATAAAATTTATAATTATTATATATTTCACCAAACTAAATATAAAAATAATTATAATAAAGTGTTAGATATTTTTATTTAGTCTGAAATTACTTGACGTTTAAACTTGATAGACAAATTTTTTGAACCAAATAGCCTAATCTGAATTGTTTAATATCGTTACTTTTTTATTTGTTGGTCAAATATTTTATTATCTAAATTGAATAACATAAAAAAATCTGAAAACGGGAATAATATTATAAATTTCAAAAATTATAATAAAATAAAAATAATTTAAAATAAAGAAAAGAAATATTCCAAATTCAAAAAATAATATTCGAATTTCGAACTCTTTTATCTAGTGCATAACTAAAAGCATTCTTCTTGAATGATTATTCGTATCATATCATAGCCTTGCGCCATTCGTATCGAATGAAATGAAAACATTGGTATCGAATGAAATGAAAGCAAAAATGGTAATGTATTCGATGAATGTGAAGTCATCAATCAACGTCGCGTATTGTGTGGCCGCACGCAACCTATCTTCTACTTGCTTGGGCCTTGACGTGTTCTATTCCATACAAAGCCAATGTTTCTGTTATTTTCGTAATACGATCAGCGAGAACTTTTTTAGTTTTGTACATTTATTTAGTATAGATAAATATTATTACAGAATTTAATTGAAAATTAAGAATAAAGTATTTTTTGTATTAAAAGTTTTGTATTCAGTGATTATTGTTATATATAATTATTAACTGTTCTCACGTATATACTGTCGAAGTATTTTGATAGTCGGACAAGTTTGAAATATATACTGGTCTTCGTCTTTATTCTCGTGAACTCAGCGGTCTTCTTCTTCACATCTTAAGAACTCGGCGGTACGGAATCCCAGCGTGAATAGTTATTGCTGCGATTCCGTGATTCAGGACTCTGAATGGGTTCGAAACTACTCAGGAAAATTCGGAGAATAGTCTTGAAAGAAAATAATTAAACTTTATATTTTTTATCATTCCTTATTTTAAACTAAAATAATAATAAAGAATTTATAAACATCTTTATATTTAATATAAAAAAATAAAATAATAATTCGTTTGTTTTAAAATGTACCTAAAAAATAAAGCAAAAAATATGATTTTACAATAAGGAGACGATGACACTGTTGTTCTGTCCCGGCGCGTCAAAGAGTTAAATTTTTTGTAAATTTCAAGAATAACAAAGTTGTTATTGTTATTAAAATTGTTTGTAAATAATAGGATTATGCTACCGTCTGGGTTTGACGAATTTATTGCTGATATTGTTCTGTCTCTAGGGATTAGTATTGTCTTTTATCCGGTAGCTGTTGTGGCTCGGAACTTGTCAATTGTCCAGTTATTTTAACTTACATTTTTAATTTTATTTAACATTTGAAAATAAAAAATGTACCAAACTTATGTAGACGGAATTTATATTTTCAGGACTTATTTTTAAAAGAACTTGTGAATTTGTAATATTTTCTAACATTTTTATGAGTATTTAAATTTTCTCCCGTTAGCATTTTACGAATTATTTTTATAAAAACTTGTTAATTCTTCCGATAATATAAACTAACTAATTAACTTAGATTTATGTTATTTATTTTATTCACAACTTTTCAATTCTATAGTACTTTTTAACTAACTAACTTACTTAGGTTTTTATGTCTCATTTTTATTGAAACTTCTCCCGTTATTTTTAATAAGTTTAAATTAATTGATCTTTCTGTATTTATAAGTTGAACTTAGGTATTATATCTTCTTTATATCATTTTAATATTAATAAAAGTTTACCAATTTATAATGACGGTGACTGTGATATTAAACTATAGTGAAGTATGTTTGATAATTTTAGTGTTCCATCACAGCTATCTAACCGATTAAGATATGATGTCAGCGTCAATTGTCTTCATATTATATGAAGTACCTTCATATGAAAGTGTTCTATTAACAATAGGGTTGACCATAATAACTATCAACTCTTAAAACTATCAGTTTAAATATTTTAAAATTACTTTAATGTTACTTTGAGACCTTCAAGTTATTTAGAATAGAACATGAATCACAGAAATTTGAGTAACAATTTTGTTTGAAAAGTTAAGATTGCTGTATTATTACTTTCAGATACAAAGACTTAAGATTATTAAAATGAATATCTTTATGAGCTAACTGTAAAGAGTATTTCGCACTACCCAATACCGTTTAAAACAAAGTAGCGGTAAGTAAAAGGACCAGCAGGTGAGCTGTTCCCTAAGGAGTGAGGAGATCTTGAGGAAATGCGTACAAATGATGACTTGCACTTGGCGGCATAGTTTGAAATCCTATGAGATAACAAGAAGCTTATAGTTGTTTAGTTCAGAAAGAATTTTGCTTAGAAATCTAAAAGTTTGGAACTTTGTACAAATAACTTTATTATGAGTAAGTTAGTGAGAACACTACCAATACCGTATTATATTTGGCTTTAATATTACTAAACTCAAAACACAAAGTTAAAAGATTAAATAAGAATATTAAACTCAATTCGTTAAAACTGATTGTTATAAATAGAAAGGAATATAAGTTATATTTTATATTAAAAAGATGTAAATACGTTTGTATACATTTATGTGATCAAATGGAATGAACAATAAAATCCTTAATACATTCGAGAACTGAGAATGTACGTGAGGTGAAGAAAAAATAGGAACTTGGAAGTAGATTGTAGAGCTCAATGAAATACTACGTGACAAAAATGAATACTTTTTATCTTATTTTGTTTATTTTATGGCAAAAGAAAGATAAAATAATTTCCATTTGTTCATAATAATTAATTTACTAAGAAACAGATTATTTTAAAAAATAGAACATAAAAATAAATGAGTGAAATAATTATTTAATATTAATTATGGAGAAATTGATTAAACTCTTTAAAATGAATGAACCATAAAAATAAATAAAAACATGCTTATTCAATAATAATTTTTTTTTTGAGTAATTTATTACTTTTTATTACGTTAAAAATCGTCAAAGTAAAAACTTTAGAATAATATTTTAAATAGATAACTATTTTATTTATTTTATTTTAGAATAATTAATTTTAACAATTGTATTTTAATAAATAAAAAATATCTGTATTAGTATTAATAATTTATGAAACGCCTAAAAAATATTTATTGTAAAGTTAAAGTTAATACTTCTTTAACAAATAATAGATTCCATCCACTTTACAGGGACAAAAAGTGGCGCATATATAAAGCACAATTTAAAATCACCAACCCTTATATACATCGTTATATCGGTAGTCGCTTTATGCCCTTCTGTAGGGTCGTGTATGTTGATGTGTGTGTTGATTTCCCGACGCCGCCTGCCATAGGGCTGTCACACATTATATTATAAATATTAATATACATTAATATAAATATAAATATTTATAATGCTCATAAATATATCAATCGATATTTTTAGAAAACAATAATAATATTGTTTTAATAACTATCATGTTATAAATATAAATTATATTTTATTTTAAGATATACATACATATTTGGTATATAATGATCATAAATATATCTATTACTTCTTTTATAAAAAAAGAAAAATAAAGTTTTTTTTTATTATATAAAATTCAATAATTTCCTTATCTACATATTACATAGTAGGGCTTTAACCAAATGAAATATTTTTACCATTATTTAATATTAATAATATTACTATTTTAAATATAAATTGCTCAGAATATAGTTTTGCCAGCCCTACCAGCTGTCATCTGCTTTGCTCGGAGGGCACACACACAAACACATATGCATCATCACACACAGATGTAATAAGGGGTGCGCCTATAGGGAGGCTTGGGGTGTATTAAGTTCCTTTCTTTTCACTAAAATAATTTTAGGGGATGCTTTTACTTCGATATTTTTTCTAAGAGCACTCAGCCATGGTTCTGTTGAATTCGTTCGCCATGCAATTTGAGAAATGGCTTATTTCATAGGGTGGATTTAAGGGTAGTTGAGATGTTGGCGACAATAAGATATTGGTACCTTTTTTATCTTAAATAAAATATATGTTTGTTTGTTCTATCAGAAAACAACACTTTTAAACTTTATTGAAGTATGAAAACCAATGAATCTTTAAAAGATAAAGATTAAAGAAATCTATAAGATAAAGATAAAAGAAAACCTGATAAACTCTAGGCTTTCGCTGAAATATTTTTAATCAACCTTTTTACCTGATACCTTCGCGCCAGAACCGACCTGTCAATCTCTCAAATGGTAGATTAAAAACATCTTTTTTTTAGCATTAGGGATCAAGGAATTATGTTTTTGAAAAAAAAAAGATGGGTATGATTATATGGATGGGTTGGATGAAGTTTTGACGAAGGTTCGTGAGAATTGTATGTGTTTTTACCTGATATGTATGTTCGTCTATGTAATTACTTATACATAGATCTTTTATATATAACCTTTATGATACATAATAATAATTATATATATTAATTACTTTGTACTTACGTCAATCACTAAAAACTAGTTTAAACCGCAATTCCGCGTTACTTTAAGAGTTTAAATTACTAAAAGAGCTTATAAATAAGGACCCCGAAGTTGAAATGCTTTTGAAACATCCCGATAGTATTTATGTGAGTAAAGTCGGCTAATTATATAATAATACTAATAATATACTATAAAGATATTTTTAATACAAGACATAAAGAAAATCGTGGCGTGAACTATGGACTATATGATTCCGCAATATTCCAAGAATGAATACAGGTTTCGAATGGGTTTAAAACTAGTAAGGAAAATTGTAATAGTATTTACGTGAGTACAGCCAGATTATTATATAATAATAAGTATATAGATTATTAATAAATTCATATATATAATAAATAAATTTAATTCGATCAGACATCTGTTTAACAAGTTAACTGAAGCAATAATTACAATAACGATGTATTGTTAACTCAATTTTGTCACTAAAGTTTATTCTATAATCATTTAATGTGTTAAGGAATTCTCGCACATAATACATAGGCAATAAATGTTATAATTGTTTGTAATAAAATGGAAGTAGGCTTTTTTGGGAGTGGTGTACCGGCAGGTGTATTGAAAGTTGCTGAGTCAGCGCAGTGGCAGCGGTAGTTAGTGGTAGCGAGTTCGATTCCATCCGATCACGATTTACATGTCAGTCGCGCCGCTTGATATCTGATTATATCACAACTAGCAGATGCTGGTCATCATTTACAATACATAGAAAATAGGATTATGGCTGCGCAGATTTTGGTGTTAAGTCGACGTTAGAATAGGAAAACTTAGTGATTTGTAATTTGAATCTTATCACATGATAGGCTTATCTAAGAAGGGCTTATAACAAAACTCGTTGTTTTCTATATGTTACTGTATCAAACTAACACACTATATATTGCTGCTAACCATATCAAAATCCGTTTGGTAGTATCTGAATTTATCGTGTTCATACAAACAAACGCGACACACTTCATTTACTAATATACCAGTTGTTACTCGCGGTTCCACCTGCGTACGAGAGATTTTTTACTATTATAATTACTAAGAGTGTTAGCATAATGCTAGATAGCCTTCCTCATGAACCTTTCTATCATAATCAGAAAGAATGTTCCAAATTTATGCAGTAATGCTGAAGAATAGCGCTTTTAAACAAACTCTCCCGCTTTATAATATTCTTATAGACATATAAGAATAATAAATAAGAAGATAATATAATAAATCAGAAATAGTAAATAAGATGTTTATACAAAACTAGCTGATCCACGCGGTTTGACCTGTGTTTAATACTCTACTCATACTCATAATCATATAAATAATATTAATTAAAAAAAATTTCAAATCCATCCGGTAGTTATGAAGATTAAACAAACAAACAAACTGTCCCGCTTTATAATATTAGTATACATAACTAATTCAAAAATCCAGTTTTATTATTAATATAACTGTTTTATAATAACATGGGGTGATGAAGCAGTGCAGTGTGATGTAGTGACTGGCTGAATGGAACACCATCCGACGTTTGTTATGAAGATGGACATGTCAATTTGAACCAATAATGCATTGTTACCGGTTATACATTATTTACTTTATGGGAATTTACTGAGCTCAAATTGATGCAATTTTTTTTTTGTTTGCTTTTTTAAATTGCAAATAGCAATTTTTGAGTATGTATGTAAATCGTATAATATTTCTAGTGTTAGATTACTGTATAAAGTTTATTATAAAGTATAAAATATAATGTTAATTATAAAGTTTCATATTTGCTATTTTTATTTATATCATTAAATTGATTATATCTATCTATAAGAATAATTTCTTTTTGGTTTTCTAAACAGACTGAGATATTCTTTACTCATTTTTTAGTACTCATTTTAATCTTAAATACTGTTATACTGTTATTAAATATTTACTACTAAAATTCAAGGACTTTTTTTTGGAAAAAAACTTTTCGCATATATTCACAGTACAACTATTATATTACACAATTTACTAAGTAATAAATCAATTAGTGTACTGATATTGAATTCTGAAAATACTCTCAATGTCCTATTTACCACATACTTTATACTCTTTATTTTATGGGTTAAAATATTCTAAACATATTGTATAGTGTAGCTGCATAAGCCAAGTCTCCTCAAAATTTAATAGGTTAGAAAAACACAGACGAAAACAATAATAATATATCTTCAAAACCCTTGGAGTTTATTTATTTTATAAGTGACTCATTCCTCAATTTAAATGGCACTTTCTTTTTGAAAGTCATGCGTAAGTATTAGTCTTCATTCATTCGACGTTACAATTTCAATCTTAATTTTATTGGATGTAATGAAGCAGAAATCTGATATCTGACTGAGAGAAATTGAACCACAAAATATGAACCAATCACCAAAAATGTTCAAACATGTTACAAATTTTCGTTCGATATTATATTCTATAAAATGAAATAGTTCCGTAAAGAAACAAGAGAAATTTGTAAATGGAACAAAGATCTTATTTTATTTATCAGTAAAATTTAATTCTTCCTAAATTTCTAAGCTTTATCTATTATGCATAAAAAGCCAAACTGTTTCAGGAACTATTTTATTATTATTGAATGTATAATACAAAAAAATATTACATACAATTTGTATAATTATAATATATAATCATTTATTTAATACCTGACCTTCGTTTCTCTATTAACCGACTTATAATTAAAATGTATAATAAAATCTATTTAACATATACACCTGACCATTTGAAGCATGTACTTACTACATTGCTGCCTCGAAGACATTTTTTAAATATTTATTTAACCCTTTAAGAAACTTTTTAACGATTAGTGCATGAGCCTATTGGTGTAGTGGCTAATGCATCTCACTGTAAGCTTAAAGGTTGTTGGTTCGATTCTCACACCGGACTGTTTCGACTCTTAGGTTTGAAGCCGCCGCGGCCAACTGCAATTTACATTTCTAAAATTAAAACTTTTTCAATATTATATATTCTATCTAAATTAAAAAAATTATTAGGATTTAAAAAAGGCTTATACTAAATAAAGAACAGAGCGACGGGATGGGTGTCCCAAATGTGTGTCTACACGTGTCATTATCCACCATATATAGTATGAAATATAGTTAATAATTAAAAACAAACACTGAACGTATAATAAACAATATCGGTTTGTGTGTGTTTTTAATTAACACTTTCTAAAATCGCAAAACACCTAAAAAACTTGATCCATTGATAAAGCACATCTGTTTAAAAAACGTAACCACGTGCCTACATGCAGCGTCATCGGGCAGTCATTACAGGGTCATTGGCCCGCTGATCACCACGCCTTGTCGTTCATCATTAGCCTAGGTTAGGATGTTTGTAAACACGTCATTGATAACTATAGTTAGTGGGTCACTAAAAATATGATAAAAAAATTGGACACTAAATAATGTCATATCAATCTCAAAGACAATAAGAAAACATCCAAAAAAATGTTAGGGGTTTTTGGTATAAGCTACCTAAATTTGCGGATAAGTCACTTAGTGTTAATATCTGCACTATATATAAAAAAAATAAAATTAATATTTAAAAGCTAATAATCAAGTACTGTTGACAAGAAAACTGAGTCTTCAGGGTCTCACTTTCAGCATTTTTAATTAGAAACAATCAAATCTTTAGTCTTTGTAGTATTAGTACAGATATAGGTAATATTTACGTGAATCGAACTGTGATATTAAAAATGTAATATTAAATAATAATGCATTTATGTAATAAAAGTTTTCATGTTGCATTACTTTTTTTGTACAGTAAATTAACGAAAAGATAATTTTAAATTCTATTCTGACATGCGTTTGTTCATCCGTTTTTCTGCATGTCACAGCCAATAAGTAACAACAGTTTCTACAAATATAAATAATTCTGTTATCATACTATAAAATAAACCAATAGTCTTATAAAAATACACTAACACAAAAATATTTATCTAAAATCCCAAATAACCTTAACAAAGAAACATGCAGTTCAATTGATATTAATTGAATTGTAATCATTTTTGATGTATTTAATTAATTTCACGGAATAACTGTACTTAGTGCAACTGAACTTTTGAAAGTATTTTGAACTTGGCCGGCTTTTATTATAATTAATCAACCTGCTCGAAAATAATATTTATTTTGTACAAAATAAAGGAAAGCATTTTATAAAGATTCGTTATATTTTATTTAACAATAACACGTCCAAGTGTCTTAGCAAAGAAAGGCAAACATTACAAAAAAAAATAACAATATTTTAAAAAAGGAACACGGAAAAGTCTCATAGTGAAGAAAGGCAAGCATTACAAAGAAGTTGTATTATTTAATTTAAAAAAGAATAAAGAAAAGTGACAAAGCAAATTTAGGCAGGAATTAAAAAGTATGTTTATTTTCATAAAATAAAGGACACTTGTTTTATACACATGCCAATAAATTGTAACAAAATAATTATTCATTACCAAAAACACGTGTTCAGAATTAAATTTATTACCTGTCATTACCGCAATTCGGCTAATCAATTAACACATTTACAAAAAACTATTATATATAACTATTTGATAAGCTTTATGTGTATATTAAATTCAATAAACAAAAATATGTAAAGTGCAAGGAAATATATGCTGTATCATGTATAAAAAAGGTTCTATAATCGCATGCTTATAATAAATTTATTTTAGAGTTTGTTTCATCTACTCAGATCGACAGTTAATAAATCAAAGCCTGCAGCCAAGAACACGATTCTGCAGAATATATCGGATCAGCTGGAATCCTCACGATCAGAACATGTATCTTTTGTTTTATAAATTGCTTTATATTAAATGGTTCTATTCTCTCCAGTTAGTTGAAGGACAAAAGATTAATTGAATGAGTTAAGTTAGAAAGACCAGCGACTTGCTTGATTCAGTGTATAGAAGAAACTCAAAGACACTTATAAAGAAGTTATATATATATATAATTATGCGTCTATACGCCCGTAAATGCTATTGGAATTTTGCTCGAAAAGGTTCGCAAACCATGAACGGTTTATAATTCTGTCGTGAACCGAGCTCATGAATAAGGTCGCCGAATGGATTTCATCAGGTTTATATATTTATCAGGTTGTAATAATTTCAATAGTATCGGATTTTGACCGATAGGTTTTAAATCAATTCGAGATCTTTATTCATGAGCTTTCACACGCGTCGCGGCGTGAAACTTGTCTGTCAAACTACAATATTATTTCAGTGAGTACAACCGGATAGTTCTATGTAATAGTAATAATGCATGACGAAAGCTTAAAAATAAAAAAAAAATAATTTCCACAACAGATGAAATGAAATAGTTACAAAAGAAACATATTAAAAAAAAATTTAGAACATGAATTTTTGAAATTTCCAAACGTGATACTTTTACTTTTTACTTTATAATCGAAATTGTGTAAATTCAAGAACATTGTTTCAAAATGGTGGTAAGTGTACGCGTGAGTTGCGCATGCGACGGCCTCTTTGATCTCGGTTACAATCGGCCATAATTGATGATGGCGGGGAAACCAATCCGATGAGTGCGACTCGCTGCTAAATGTTTGATACAAAAAGTGTTTTGTATTGAGTTACGCTAACATACCTGCTTATAAACATTTTTATTTTTTATCTTTATTTCTATTTTTATTTTTCTTTTTTTATATTTCTTTTTTTTTTATTTTTATTAATCGTGAATAAACATTTTTGGAGAAAAACTTTCACATTTGTTTCTAATGTATCTAATCTAGATTGTCTATTACCACTTAAAAAAATTATTTCATATTACTGAGTAATATTATTTCTACAGAATTTTTATAATTATTTAAAGATATTTTACAAAACTCACTATAATTTTTATACTTAAAATAAGACTTAAGATTATAATCATTCAAAATTATTAAAACACTCGAAAAACCACCCACATATGAAACAATTAATTCCATATATCAAGACTATAATTTAATATATCGAGAACACCATTTTAGGTATTTAATTATAAAATAAGCAGTAAATAAACACATTATAATAGAGTTTTACACAATTTAATGACAGCACCATACTTAAGTGTGGTAAAAACATGTTATTTTCAATTTTCCTTAGCAATATACATAATGGCGGTGTAATGAAGTCATGAAGTCAACGGATAATGGATAAAAGCTTTTAAAACTTAATCGATCTTCATAAGATAGTTTTTTCTTGTTTCAATATGCAGCAATGTTTTTATTAGTTTTTTCTTTCTTGATTCAAAACGCGACAATGTTTTTATCAGTTTCTTCTTGTATCAATCTGCAACAATGTTTTTATAAGTTTTTCCTTGTTTAAAAACGCAACAATGTTTTCATCAGAGTTTTCTTGTCTCAAAACGCAGCAATGGTTTTATTAGTTTTTTTGTCTTGACTCAATATGCCATGTTTTTATTTGTTGTTTTTGTTTCATCTATGCAACATTGTATGTTTGTCAATTACTCTATAAGTATAGTTTTATTATATGTAATTTTGTTAGGTAATACAATTACGAATATTGCTTTAGTTATAGTTTGAAGTGAAATCTTTATACTTAAATATCCGTAGCGAATTAAGAATTAGTTTATTTCTTAATATTGCAATTTCCTTAATAAAAGATATTTGTCAAATTGATATCTTAATAAAGGTATGTTTTTTTAATATATAGCATTTTTCTTTTTGGTTTGGAATGGAATTAACCTTGAAAAGTGGAGTCAAAAGTTATCAAAATTTTAGTAATAATATAATTATTAACGTATTTTGTATTTGAAAATATTTAATAAAGTTACAATTTTAGTACCAAATTTTATCAATTACTGCATGTGAGTAACAAACTCACATACCTACAATATTATGTATTTGTAAAATCTTTATATTTTTACTGTTTCAAGCGCGTACAGTGCTACTAAAGACAAATAAATAGCTAATATTAATAAATAAAATAGTAAGAAATAAAATAGTAATAGTAAGAAAATAATATAATATTAAATATTATCAGAGTAATCAAAGGAAAGCAACTCAGAAACAATTCCATTTTAACTTATCAATACATTAAATATGCTTTTATAGCTTTGTGGTTAGCGATATATATATATATTAAGAATATATATATATATATATATGTTCATATTGAATTCTTTTTCTTGTATAAATATGGAACAGTTATCTACTACACACTCTATTATGATTATATAAAATTTAGTACGTATTTTTATGTAGGTTTTAGTTAGGTATTATTTTTAACCTAACGCAGAAATTGATTTCAAGATTCATTATAAAATGGGTATTGGAACATGCTATAGTCACTTTTTCTATAAAACATCATTTAGACATTCCAACTAAAAAGAATATTTATTACTTTCGTACTAGGTACTATAACATATTAGAAATATAAATAAAACTGTTGTATTGGACTCGCTTCATAACCAAATTAGAGCACCAAAAACGTAATAGCTGTCAGGAAATATGATTAATGCAATTAATTCAACAATAGAAACAGCGCTTCGATATACACTGTGTGATAAAAAAGTACACACTTAAAACAATCAGATAAAAGTTATATTTTTATTTTATTCATTTTTCATAACTTTCCTTTTAATTATATTTTTTAATTTTTGTTTTATTAAAATTGTAATTTATGCAATCTATTTCTAAATTCGAAATACGTTATGAAATAAATAAGCTAGAATATATATATAATATTATAATTTTCAAATACAATATAAAATAAACAAATATTAATAAATAAATAACCTAGAAAATATTAACATAAGTTACGGAACTATTTCAATATTGGTGCCATAATTTATTCATAAAATTTCAATATTAGTTCCGTAAATAATTTCCAAGTGTACACTTTAATATACCAGACGCTGCAATCCGATAGATCGGGACCGTTGGATAGATTTCATAAATAATGTGTAGAATTTTTGTACATAGATTTATTACGCCAGCGAAAATGGTGGGAGGTTGTTTTTCAATTTAACCGGCGAACTCCTGCTGTTTGACATGCCGCCTGGCGAGTACCGGTACCGGTACCGTGTATATAACATTTAACATGCAATAGCAGAGCGTGTATATACAGTTTTATATGACACAAATTTATTAAGGACTTTCTAAAACCAATGGTGTTGTTTTATTTTCAAACCTATTGTAGAATTTAGTCAAAAGTATTATTATATATTTTTTTAATATTAAAAATTTACTGAAACATGTTGTTTTTCTCTTACCAATTATTTACCAATATAACATTTTTTTTCAAATAAATGGTGTTATTTTTATTTTATATTCTTTGCAAAATTTGGCAAAAATATTATAAAAGTAACGTAACGACAGTCGGATTTCAATGTTAATAATATTCTGTCTGTTCAGTCTGTTGATCACGATTTTTATAACTATATTCTTAGAGATACAAAATTATATAGTAGCAAGTAATATAACACCATTAGTTATTTGTAATTATAATGATTGGCAGTTTTAGTGTAAATTAGAGTCAAGGTGCGGGAAGACGCCACTTACGTATTGGCTTCTAGCTCACTAATACTGACGTTATATTATACTATGATACTTAGATATTTTTTAAAACTTTTTATAATGAAATTGAAATAAAAAATATAAATGATTGTATATTTATTACATTTTATTTTCAAATTCGGTATTTCTTTAATTATTACTTGCATAAAATATGTTATTTTTATTGAAACCTTTATAAGAAATACATTGTACTTTATTATTAAAATTAAATTAAAATATTTATAATAAATACTTTATTTTATTTTATTTTCAAACTCCATATTGTTTTGGTACTAATTATTGTTTTCTTATACTTTTTGTTATTTAAGCGTTTTTATTATAAGTTGACTGCATTGACAAACTTTTCCGACGAGTTCTTTTAAAATCCGTATTGTTTGTAGTTGTAAACAACACTTCCAAATACTTTTAGACTATAAAATGTCTCTAACGCCTAATATATGCGTAATGGATATAGTATTGTTAAAAAATTTAATTAAAATTAGTATAAAAATCTTACTTATTATTAAACTATTTTTAATAGCTATACATTTTGCCCTATTAATAAAACTAGAACACAGACATACAAAAGATGTGAAAGGTGTGACCTTTAATACATTAATTTATCAAAATGAATTACTAAACTTTTTCTAAATTTATTTGTATTAAGAGATCCATTCAATTGAAAACTACACGAATAAGTTATTTTAATAAATAATAATAAAATTTTGCGAATATTCTATATTCAAAATATAATTTGAGTATAACTTAAACAATAAAATTGAATTAAGAACACAAATTATTTCATAAATAAATAATAATTTAAAAAAAAAACCATAACATCTCTTAATACAAAACATTTCAAATACAAAATAGCCTTTAAATATAACTTACATGATAAAATAAAATTTAGAACACAAATGATGACGTATATAAATAATAGTTTTAATAAAAAAAAAATCATATTATTACTTAATTGAAAACATTCCAAATTTAAAGTATAAGTACATAACTTACATGAGATAATTAAATTTAGAACACAAATTATGACATGAATAAATAATAAAATTTTAAAAATATCCATAATATCTCTTAATAGAAAACATTCTAAATTCAAAATATACTTTCAACATAACTTACATAATGTAATTCAATTTATAATATATCTTAATACAAAACATTCTATTTTCAAAATATACTTAGGAAGTAACTAAAATAACAAAATTAAATTTAGAACACATAAATAAAATGCCAACCCAACGCCGACCAATGGGCGAGCGGCAACAAAAATCGATAGCCCACCATGTTTCCAACAGGCACGAATTAAATGCCCTTATCAACAACCTTCAATCCAATTAACAACCTCTCCCAAATGTCCCTTAAATAAAACAAAAGCTACGGTCAAATTGACCATTTTGTTTGAGCTCTGCTATAAAGGCTGGTGTTAAGGTTTTAGGTTCAGCTTAATTGGTAACCGAATACTGGACATTAGGGACTTTTATGCAGAGGGCAGTCCTCTCCCTGAAGGCTAATGAACTAAAGGTATTCCCTTGAAACCGAAACCATTAATTAATAACGGACAAAAGTTTATTTCACAGCTATTGAAAGAGGTTTGAAAGTAAAGTTTGTTTAACTGTAATTGCACTAATTTTCTATAATTTCTAGTTTTAGATTAATAACTTTTTCTATTTATTAAAAAAAAATAGTTTAAGACTTTTTATTTTAATTACGGTGTAGAGTAAGTACTCTGTTAATAACAATCTAGAAAAAAATATTTAAATAAAATTAATGATTAAGAATAAATACAATTTGTAGATTTAAAAAAGATATTCTTAAATGTAGCTTAGACTATATTCAAAAATAAATTATTATTATTTTTTTGTTTTTAAGAAATATAGAATGAAAAATTTATCGACACGTACAACACAAAAAAAATGGTTCGATAAATTTAAATTCTATATTTTTTTTCAATATTTAATAAGCTTGACATGGCTATACATGTTTAAAAACAATTTCAAAACTCGACACTGAACAAAACATTTCATTAAAACAGTTTCGCTGATCCTCTTCTACCCTCTGTTCCCTCACTCCCTATGACAGCAGTGTTGATTGGTTACTGGATTACAGAGGGCTACCTGATGACCACTCCACCGCTGGGATTTAGGGAATTAATGTCCACTCAGCTGTTATAAGTCACAAGTAAAACAATGATTCTGGATTACAGTTTCAGTTGCGGCTTTCTTTTGTAAATTGATGTACATTAGTTTGTACAATTATATATAAAAAACTGGCTCGACGAATTTGATTTTGCCTGATAAAAGAGTAAAAATTAAGAGTAAAAGGTTGGTGATAGAATGATGAAAATTAAGGGTGTTATGGATTATATAATGTCAATTCATAATAAAAAATTAATCAATTTTCTCTAAAAAAAAAAGTTTCGGGTTGACCATTTTTATCACTTAGGGATATGAAAAATAGTTTAAGTACAATACGTGAATAGTACTTAAATAATTTGAATATACGTACAAAACTTCATAAAAATCGGTCAAGTCGTTTCGAAGGAGTACAAACACAGACACAAAAATTTTATATATTAGAAGATATAATGTGCCGTACATTTTAGACTACCATCTGAAATAACAAAATTGAGATAACTAATATATCAAAATATCCAACAAAAAAATGCTACAAAAAATATATATCAATTAATATCATTCGCCATGGACGCCAACGGTTTGATTCTGTGCTCGTTTCGAAATTTTTCAAACGCGAACATTTTATGATCCGTGAAATTGTTTCATTCAATACATTCTTGCACATGGATTTTTCCATTTTCACATCAACAATACAATTTGGTTCATACGATTGTGAACTTGGTAATGGTCGCGTTGAAATTCAATTCTCACGAGACTTTTTATTATTATTTTTAATGATATATTGTTAATTTGACGTGACGTTTATGAGATTGCAAAATTGCAAAAAAAAAACTTAAAATATAACGTCTAGTTTTCATGTTATGTTAGTTCTGACTCGCATTTCTACCCGCGTACGAACAATTTTATATAATATTAAGATATCTTACAGTAGTATTGTAGCCTTACTCATAAACCATAATCAGAAAGAATTTTTCAAATCCATCTAATATCATAGATTAGATAATATTAGTATAATATCCTAATATTATAAAATGGAAAAGATTTTTTAAATAATAGTTGATTTCAATTCAGTTTTCTTTGTCTAATTCTGTCACTGTTTCAAGGTTGACATGTTGTGCTTCCGTTTAAAATGAATATTATTTTTAGATAATATTAAAACTCAGCTGAATATTTTAGTAAATCTAATTATATTTTAGTTCTCTTTCAAAACCGACATGGCTTGAGTTTGTGATTAATTGTTGCGTGGCGTCAGCAACTCATATAAATATTATTTCCTAATGTAATTGAAAATTATATTTATTATTTTGTATCCGAAATCATATTGCAAAGATATTTTATATGATATTTTTGTTAAAATTTTGTGATCTTTGATTACTTTTATATATATTCACGTAAATACGTTTTGAGTCCACGGGTTTGAATTGTTCACGCCGCGATTCCGCAAAGCTCATGAATAAGAACCCTAGATTGATTAACTAGTCCGGAAAATGCTTATAGTATTAGGTGAGTACAGGCACATTATACATAATATTATTATATTAATATATAGAAATTTAAAATCGACTACATATTGTTCCATTTTGTTTTTAATATGCTATCAATCTTTGTTTTTAATAATAATAATAACAAATTGTTCGAGTGAAAGTGTATTTTAATGTCTGATTCAATTTTGTCTATTTCTTTGGTTTAAAAGATTTTTTTCTTGCTTCTATAACCTGTATTACTGTTACTATATCAATAGATTATTTGAGACAAGCTTTAAAAAAATAACCTTCATAATTTATTTAATCATGAGATAATAAATAAATATCTTAAATATGTTCATAGTAATTATAAATAACATTTGAACAAAAGGAACAAAAATTTCAAAATGTTATTCAAAGTAACCCGATGACCCAAATCCTTCAATCATTTGCGAGTTTTGTTTGAAAAATAGTATGTCGGTGAAAAAATCACTGTTTTGGAGACAAAAGGTGTGGGCGATTTGAATGTTAAGACTATCATTAGTGTGCTATTGTTGGAAATGCCAGAATTGGAAGACACTGCTTTTCAAACTTCATTATACAATTCTATTCTATAAAGTTATAGTATTATGAGAATAAACAAAATATCTTCAAAAAAATATTTCTATATATCAATCGATGCGATATTTTATACTGAATCTAAAAAACCAACACTTATGACAAGCCAAAATTTTCTCTAGAAGTTATGCGGGAAAAAATACAAATTAAAATATGAAAATTTGTGTTTCTGTAATACTTTCAGTTCTATGCACTAGTAATTTTATATATATTTTTGGAGTTTTAATTGATTTGTTTTCTTCAATAAAACGATTTCTTCTTTATGAAAGAAATATCTTTCGTAAAACGGATATCACGTTATTTTCTCGTCCATCAACTGTCAGAAAAATTCAGCATTACAAAATCATGTTACAAAAACTAATCTTCAATTTATTTATTTCGTATGAAAGGTGAAGTAAATTTTAACACTTCTTACTTAGCATTACTCAGTAGATGTCACTTTTGTTTAGGATGGGGTTTGTTATAAGCACATTAATTTTATTTTACAAAATATACATGAAGGTTTTTATTAATTTTTTGGAAGTTATAAAATAAAACATTGATAATATGTTATTTATAATATGTTATTTATAAAATATGTTATTTATAAAATTTGTTATTTTTTTTTATATAGGTAAATAACTCTCCCACTAGAGTTATTATAAGCAAAACCAATCTTTGGACAAAAAACAACATTTTCGTGATTAAATCGAATCCACGACCTTGTGCTAAACAGGCTAACAACTAAACCAATGGACCGTAAAATTGTTCGTAAAAAATAATAACTACACTTTGAGAATCTCTGCTTCCACAATATCAACACAATATCGACAAAGCAGCAGCAGCAGTACTGACCTACAATGGCCAGTGACTTGCAGAACCATTAACTACTGAACACCCCATAAATTATTTTCTCTTATTTTAATTGTAACAGTTAGAACGGGTGCAGAAATTAGCAAAGGATTGTTATTGTTATATGCAAATACAATATATCAATAGGTTTGCCAATTTGCGAATACCGTTACAATAGTTTGTAAAGATTTGAAAACGGGTGCCATTTTTTATTTAGAATTAAAAAGAAACTAGATTCCGCCTCAGATTCGCACGTGGCTTTCAGGAACCGTGAGTCTTTTTGGACATTATAAAAAGTGAGTTATTATTATTATTATTATTATTATTATTATTGGCCACTCGCCTAAAGATTCGACCTTATTAAGTCAAGAGTCGTTGGTATCGAGACTAATGGTGTTCATTTGAACCAATATTGGAACCAACATTGGAACTATCTTTGGCACTAACTGAATAGCAACAGACAAAAAAGTAGATTTCGCCATCCTACTATTACTAGTATATTGAGTAAGATATATTTTAGGTAGTCTGATATATTTGTATATCCACATGCTTCTGCCAGTGACTTGGTTTGCTCTTTCGGCTGAATAAATAATGATTCATATAACATTAAAAATGCTAAAAGATACTTTTTCTGCTGTTCTCTTTTTTTCTAAATATGCTAACAATAATCATATGGTAACAAAAATTCATACAAATATTTTAATATAATCAATACATTTCACATCATTACTTCGCCTTATTACTATTTCATCTTTATATATATAAGTTTTATAAAATTAGGTCCTCTCCAGCGTCTGTAGATAAACGCGATAAAGTCAAAAACTAGTGAGACTATTTTTGTAAGGTTTACATCAATAGGTGATGAAAATCTATTTTTTTATATAAAGAAAAATTATAATTTAAACAGGTAATGCCGCGTGTGGTAACTAGACATATACATATATTCGAAAAACTCAGTTTTTCCTTCTGTCTGTATGTGTGTCTGTGTGTCTGTGTGTCTGTGTGTGTCGAATTTTATTTTTCGAATTTTGAAAAACTAAAGATATATTTGGAATCAGCATCTAAATGTAAGATTCACTTTTCAAAATTATGTTGATTGTCCAACGGGAAGGTGGTCAGATCGGCCGCCGAAGTTACCGAAAAATGGAAAAAAATTTTCGAATTTTTAAATTTTTTAAAATTTAAAAATTAATTTGCGAGTTATAATTTGCCGATTAGGAGTTTTTCATAGCGGCAAGCTCGATTGCCGCGTGTCAGATGTTTTATTAATATGAATAGTTCAACAGTTTCTACAGTTCTATGTATTCAACTATTAGTGTTTTCTTTTACTAAAAAACAGTTAAAAAAATCATTAATATTAACAAAGTATTTCATGTAGTAAAGTAATAATGCAGATATTGTATGTTTAAATTAAACCCCATATGGTTCTATGGAACAACTGTTAGCTACTGTTCGATGAGTCCAATACCATGGTGACTCAGCAATGCCCTTGTGTATGTGGGTTGTACCAAGAGTTGGATATGGGATACCCCGTTTGGGATATGATCAGTTGTTATAAGTGTATAATAGTATTACAAAGTTTTTAGGTGTTTTTAAAAGACAATTTTACGAAAAACTTGACTTTTAACATAAAATATCCTTTTGATTTTAAGTTTTTGTAATCATGTTTCTTTTTGATTATTTATTTAGAAAATATATGAATATGACCTCTTTAATTAATCGTTATATTTCAGTCAATTTATGTAAAACTTCCTACAGGAATTATGATACTATTGCTGAAAACGAAAAAAAAAATCTACGTATTTTTGTAAGTTATTGAGTTTATTGTGATCATATAGAAAGGCAGACAGACAGACGTGGCCAGAGGACTACGTTTTGTAATATGTATAGATAAATAAAAGTGACTAATAAAAAAAACAGTTCCTCTCCTTTAATATTATTATAAAACATTAATTCCTTTACTAATAAAAATATTTATAACCAGTAAAACATATTCTCTGTTTTATCTTTTTCTCACTAACGATTTACGTCTAAGGTGTGAAAATGACAAAATATAAATAATTAGAAAAACTACTGTACATGTAATAGTAGATATAATATAAATATTTCTATCAATAGTTACATATATTGTCTCTAGCATAAATAGTAAGTATAGCTGGAACTAAAACAAGTGATTAATGATAAGCTGCCCACAGCTCCGACCGACGACTGCGGGCGTGCTCAGACCATAGACCTAAATTATATTAGAACTACCATTATAATATTATATTCACATTTTGGAAATGTAATTATTTATATACAATTAATTAATTTTGTTTTATATTATTGTGATATATTCTGAAAATAATAAAATATTTTCATCATAGTTATGAGAGTACAAGTATTTAATATGTAAGATCAACTGTTATTTTAGAAATTATTTCGGTATTATTATAACACAACTCTAGAAAAATTTATGCTTTGATTTTGTTTAAATTTAGTTCCTTTTTTTTGTTATTTGCAATAAGCTAGCCTAAAACTGAAAATGAATACTGATTTCTTTTACAAAATGGTACCGATCGATTGTAACAGTCGGTACCATTTTATTGATATCAGATAAATTAAATTAAGCTCCATTTAGCTAAATTTTGTAATATTTTTTACATTAATTTATTTAGTAAGATAATATACTTTCTTTATATTATAAGTATTAGTACTAACGTTATAGATAAAGAATTAAAATACTATGTACGTTTATAGATGAATATAGATGAATAAATTATGAATTTATTAGAAACTAGATCAACTTATAAACACGATGAAATATATATTAAAACCTTTTTCTTGTCTGAATTGACAGTAGTCTATGGTGAGAGTAAATCGTTTCTCCAGGACTTGATTAAAAGTTCGCTGTGCAATGTTGCAATGGGATTTCGATATGGAGACTGCAATAATATTATAAGATGTTATACTTCAGGATATCTCATACATATTATAAGTACAATGGACGAACTAATATGTTTTAGTATAATTTAAATATTTTTTATACAAATTATGTGGTTAATATCTAGTAATATTTTACATCATCGAGATAAAAAATTTGTTTAATATGACCTACATTTTATGTCTTTATGTATTTTTAATATCTTTTATCCAAAGACACGATCTTTGATAAAATGTTTATGTATATTTTCAGGTCAATTTCTATATATTACAAATGACTCAAATATAACAGTTCTATAACATGAGGTATATAATATATCTATACGTATTTTTAATATCTTTTATCAAAAAATACAATCTTTAAAAAAGTATTTATGTACTTTTTCGGTCAAACTTTTATATATTACAAAAGGCCAAGTTAAAAAAGCTTTTTAAAATGACGTATATTATGTATCTATATATATTTCTAATATAACTCCAAAGACACAGTTTTTACTTTAAAATAGTGGTGAAAATATATTTATATTAAAGATTCGTTCCACTTCATACGAAGCTATTTAAAAATCGCATAAGGTAACATTTTTTAATTAACACGAAAAGGCCCTTTCAAAGAAATCGTCGGAACGTTTCAAACGTAAACGGCATGAATAATAGTTTTAAAAGTATTTGAATAAGCAGTTCATTAATTATGAGCAAGGGGCCTAATAGTAATTTTTGACGGGGCCCTTCCTGCTATAATGCAGTTACACAATTCGGGCCTGGTCTCGTTTCTGTCGTACAAGGCCGTGCGAAATATAATTAATATTAATTAATGAATATTATAATGATATAATATTCGTAATTATGTGTATTTATTGATTATATATATTATTTGTTTTGAATATTAATGAATGTGTAAAACTAATTTTAATATTAAGTAAAATAAAAAAGAATTTGTGTTTTTTTATATTATATTATAGTAAAATATATATATTAATTTGATTTTGTCTGGTTATAGATAGGTTTTCTATGTAGTTTTGGCACAGATGCTAGACTCCTGAGCCGTAGATCCGAGGGTACTGTGATTAATGGACTCATTACTGGGAAAGGTGAGATGTGTCAGATTTAAATGTGTACATACAACATACAGCATGTGCGTCCGTTCGCATATTTTAATCAACCAAACTAAATATTTCTTGGTATTAGTGACGAAAATTAAATAATTTCTTAATTTAATTTAATAAAATTATGTTTAAAATAAATTTTAACGCCTTAGTAATACTGGGTTATATTTGGTAATAAATAAAGTAATTGCCTGTTACACTGACACGAGGTTCAAAAAGATTTTTTTATATTATACATTTAAATGTTTAATAAATTGTAAATTACTGTACAATTAATATACAATTTTATCAAAATATATTGAAAGAATCAACTGAAAATTCATGGTGCTTAGTTCTTAAATGAAAAACATATTTATTTTCAAAGTTATTAACCACGTAACAAACAATACCAACAGACATACATAAATATATATATGTAAATAATCCGCTTCCATATACATATAGTATGTATATGGAAGTAGCTTAAGAAGTACTTACCTCTAGTATTATGGACATTCGGAGTTCCTGAAAGCTGAAGGCGCGGGTCGACCAATTATGAAAATAACGCACCTGCGCTCAAACACGGCCGCGCTGTCGGTCCGATATATCATTAATCTTCTTCGTTCTTTATACATTCCTGGTACCATCGACTCCTCTGATATTGTTGTATAGAAGTTATTGATTTATAAATAAATTAGATATTTATATTTACCCGAAAAAGAAATTCTTTTGGATTTGCCGTTTTTGGCATTATTTGAATTTTGGGTTTGGCGTTGAACTGTGGAAGGAAAATATGCTTTTCAGAGCTACTACAATAACTTATTGCTTTATCTTGATTGATAACGTAATTTATTATTATAATTAGTAAGTTAATTGAGGAATATCTAAAAGATCACATAAGTTGAGAGAAGGGGATTTAATTTACGAACACAAATTTTTGTTTAAATTGCTTAGTATTCAATAATATAAGACAAAATATTTATAGGGCATAGATTGGTCTTGAGCAGAAGATATACCCTGTAGAAATGCGTTTAACAAACGCCAAGCTACCGGCATCTGTTGCTGGGTAGCGGATACAAATACAAAGTAAACATGCTATTGTTATACTAGTATAGTAGCGCCATCTACCAGACAATAGTTACATAAAAATAATATTTTTAATCACAAAAAAAATTGCACAACAGCTAACTTTAAAAAACTTAAATTTTTTTGTTTAAATTTATATTTTGGTTGTATATTTTTTTTCTTTGTTTATATAAAAACGCTTCATAGTAATAAATGAATCCGCTTTTAAAGTTTTGTTGACGTAGAGATTGTTCTTTTTGATTTTTTTTTTTAAATTAACGTTAAATTTTTGGTTTATTATTGCAAGAGCGGAAGAGCCTATGTTATAACTTACTCAGTGGCCGGTCAGCATATTTCTTAGCCTAAGACAATTATATCTAGTCTAGTTTGTATTTTTAAATAACTTAATTATATTTTAATAAATGGATAAACTTAAAAGAATATAAATATAAATTACTCAAATTAAGTTGTTAATAAAAGTATTTTTAATTAAAATTACTAGGATTTTTTGTATTCCATAGTAATTCCAATTATGTAAAAAAAACTAAAATAAGTATTATTTATGTACTTAATATTAAAATAAGGAAAGGAAAATGGAGATTCATTATTACTTTAAGATTTTATTTCTTATTGAACTTATAAAATACGTATAACTTAATTTAACAAAGTAATATTAGAAAACAAATACTTAAAGGCTTTGTATCAGTTAAGCAATTGTATATAACAAAATATTATAATATTAAAATCAAACAACAAATAAATGGTACCACTTTATTTGTACAAAGAAAAACAATTTATTTTATAACAAATAAACAAATGATGCCAAATAGCATTACTAATTCTAATTATGAATTTGAAAATAAAAATAGTTACAATTATGAATATTAAGAACTTTACAAAATTCTTAGCAAAATTCCAAATTTTAACCACACTATACATTACATTTTAATAACAAGGAGGACATTTAAAATATATAAAATTTAAATTATATAGTTAAAATGACAAAAAATAATGTCGTATAATTTTTATTTGAATATAATATTAAGTAATATACATATAATAACTTCATATTCAAAAATTATTCATAATTGGATTAAAACTCAACAGTATAAAATCAATTTTTCATTTTTTTTTATTGAAACATAATTTACATTTGTATTACAAAATTTACAATTTTAATTTAATATTTATGATACAGATAAATCAAAAATGTATGTTTACAAAACAGAATCATAATTTTGCTATGTAAACAAAATAATATAATAAATATTTATAAATTATAATTCGGGTTCGGTGTTTTCGGTTCTTGACGGTCGCCGTGCATGCACCACACAAACCTCTCTAGAACCGAATTTGTCGCCTCACTTCAAACAAATTCGGATCTACAGGGTAGATGTAGGGCACTAATATTGATGCGTTCGCCATTTTTCTGACTCCTGTATCTGAAATAACCTGTTATGGCTTACCTTGACCTTGGAGTGACCTAACCATGATTTACAAATAACAGTTAATATTGAATATACAATTATTAAATATACAAACATATTTTTTTTAAAGTAAGGTATATAATTTTATAAATGAAAAAAGAAAATAAATATATAATTTTTTCACTGCTCTAAATTGTCCTGGACAGCATCTGGAATATAAAAAAATGACATTAATTTCACGTAAAACCAAATCATATTTTAGTATTCTAAACTAGTGATGTCACCACACCGGGGAATTTTTTATCGATTGTTGGAGAATCACCGAGTAGTAAACGCACGAGACACAATGACTTATAATCAATCGTGTAAGTACAGTAGCGCTGTCGTAATCAATCATCTTAAATGAGACGGCCATTTAATAGACAGAATAAACATAAGTTACATAATCAAAGTTAAATTAAATAAAAAATTATATTAAAAAGGCGTTAAAATTGATATATATCTGACAGGTTCAGGTATAAACATTTTAGAATGTTCATACTAATCAATATTCAACATGGTGCGTGCGTTTCGCGAGTGTTGCATCACTATGAATCACAAAACACATTTTCATACACATACCTAAACTTTTAATAACAAACTTTGTAAATTAATCACGAAATAACAAAATCAGACTGAAAATTCCAATATTGATTCTATTTTAGCGAGCAAATAGCAACGCGTCGGTAGGTCTCCGCGAAATTCGTTGATTCGCCAACCTTGGTCTACCGGGGGCTCTCAAGCAACTGGGTCAGGGGACGCATGCGTACGGACGTTCCCAATGAGCACCGCCCCCGTCCTGGGAAGTTATAACCGACACAACCTGACCCCCATTGACTCCCTCTTTAAAGAACACCGGCTTTATACTCCCGCCTATCCAAAGCTCTAGCACATTGGGCGTAAAATCGAGCAGCTGTTGGACAAATCTCTCGAGTGCTCAGCCCACTAGTTGCTAAACTGAGTTGAGTTTGATTAGATTTTAAACGAGACTGTTCGTTACTGTTGTACTCGCTACGTAACGCCTACTAGAATATTGATCTGACTGCACTTGTCTTGCTAAAACACTAAGGGTAATAATATCATTGCTAAATAGATTCAGACAGAATATAGGATGTATGTTGGAAACATCTAAGACCTTTGATTTAATACATATATCGTGTTATTGTTATTAATAATTTATTTTTTATGTATAAATAAAAAAAAACAAGTTTAAAAACTCACCATTTATCACTATACAGTTTGATGAAAAATTTAATAATACTTTTTGTACAAGAGGTGCGATCACAACGAGCTCTGAACTCACTCTGAACTGAAGCAACACCTCGAGATAGATGATGAAAAACTATTAGCAGTCTACTAATTGTACACTAGCCTACATATGCTGTAATTGGCCCATTTACACGTTTTGTTAGTCTGGTCTGCATAATTGTTGACTATTTACAGTATATTTCAAATTATTCCATGTCGGAAGCCATCTAATGGATGTTAATGATATTAATAACTTTTATAGCGCAATCAATGAATCATGAACATTGGAATGTTTAAACAAACATTTACATCTCGAGCCATTATAATATATGTTTTATCAAATAATATATTAATAATTGGAGGGAAGTATCCCTAAAAGGTTTCACTTAAAAGGTTGTTCAATGTACTGTAATTAGATAATTTGTTTTATACTAAATATATATTTTTTATTTTTGTTATAATAAGGCTTTCAGTACAATATTTGTTTTATTTTACTTAGTTCTTTTGGGTCAAATATTGTCTCGTAAATTGGATTATATATGACTGCATTAAATATTAAGTTATTTTTTGATAATCACATATTTAGGAACATACCTAAAAATTTTTTTTAGTTAAGAAAAATATTTTAAAAATGTGACTGTTTTATTATTAAGTTGATTAATACTTTCTAGAACAGGAAAAATTTATGCATTTATCTCCAAAGGGGTCACGCTCCTGTACTATACCATATATATTATGTAAACCTAGGTTATCAACATATTATTTTAGACATTATAAAAATATTAGGTATATAATACCTACATAATAGTAACAATGGTAAGAGAAGTTAGAAAGTTGGTATGTAAGTAAATACCAAGTCCCGAAAGCCCTAAAAATCTGTTAAACAATTATCAGTATCCCTTTGTTAAAAGCCGCGTATAGACCCCATTGTTTGGACTTTATGCTATCAATTCTTACCTTTTGAGTTATATATAACAAATTATTTAGTATAAAGTATGTTGATATATTAATTATAATTTTTTATATCACAATTGAAAACAATGGAAAATATTTCTAGCAAAGTATTTAAGTATTTTTTATCACGATATATATTTTTCAATCAATATATATTTTATTAGATTATTATATAATCATTATTGTAAATCTTAAATTATCTGACTAATTAATATGTTCGCAATTATTTAGATTATTAATAAAAAAAATACTTACAAAATGACTTCCTTTGATTCCTTCACGCCCCGCGAAACCTGAAGCATCTGAAAATCAATATAACTAAGTATTAATATTTATTATTATTTCAGTACTGTTCTATTTCTAGAATAATATATATTTTTAATTATAAATACTGTAACGTTGAAAACCGACCTCATCCTTCCTGCTTCATACGCGCCAAACTGGCATTAAATTGACAGTCGCGGCAAATATGGCTGCCGCTCGTGTGGGAAGCGGAAACGCACGAATTACTACGAGCCAAAAAGGATGGCACTATTTGAAAGTGTGTGCAAAAACGAGACGGGAGACGGGTCCTGGCAACTCCAACGTGTAGAGCGAGACACTGATATAGCTTTATATAAGAGAGAAAGCATAGGAATCTCGTCTAAACGGTTTTTAGGGTGGAGCTGTCTGGACTTTTGGATCGGCGCGCAGATGGCAAAAAAAAGGGACCAGTCGGGTCTAAAATTTGGGAATAAATTGAACGACATTTTTGCCACATAGCTACAAACCTCTTTCGTTGATGGCTTAGTCGACAATAGTTATAATTCGTTACAATAAAATCTACTTATAGGCGATTCTACTTACAGTCTACTCGATAATAATTCTCGTCTATTTCATTATCGTTAGTAGTAATGTTATTTCCGTAGATAGTTTTAGCGTGTGTTATTTTTATTCAAACAAAACGCGTCTCGCATAACGGAATTAGGTATATATACGTATTCGAGTCACGGGGTCACTGACATACGATTTATTGTATGCTTCCTGTCGTTTTATTAAACTTTATTTTTAAAACAAACATGATCTATCATAGATCATAAATAGTAAATATATAGAAAACCTTATTATTATACATAAAGTCTTAAGTTTATCAACCAAGAAAGTAGGCATTTGTCTATTTTAAATTAAATTTGAATTATGAGAATGTATTTTTTACCACAAACAACAATCATACAAAATTTTATCAGAATTCGTTTAGTAAATTGGCGTGATGTGATCAAAGAAGCAGACATATCTAGATAAAAAACCATGAATAAAGAAGCCGGTAATAGTTACTTTAAGAAATGCTGTATTCGGTTTTATATAACAAATATTGACTAAATGCTCAATTAAAAAAAAAAATAGTAACTAAAAAATAAAAAAAAAATTTACTAAATAGTCAAAATGTGTTTGCGAAATGAAAGAAAAATTATTAAAAATAATACATGATTTATATTACATATAATTATCCAGCTGAACTCAAAAAATACTATCAGAATTTGCCCGGCTGGTTTTCAACTCATTTGGGGTCCTTATTCATGAGCTTTGAGCATGATGGAATCGCGGCGTGAAACCAGTTCAAAAATGAACTAGTAGGTTAAATTCCGTTACTAATTACGTAAATACAGCCGGATAATTATATATAATAAAAAAATAATCCTTTATTAAGCTAAAAATTCCAAACTAAACAAACTATCTCATAAATCTAATTTAGCCTAATTTATCTTATAATAAGATAAAAGATTAAAGCAAAGGAAGCTGCTATCTTTTGTTTGCTCTCATGTTAGTATCAGAGATAAAGATATTGTTTGTCATCCGTTAACAGGTAGCCTGTGATAAACCTGTTTGTCTATGATAGTACAGATTATCGAAGTAAATTATAAGTATGAAGATTTAGAACATATATATAAAACTAATTATTACGCGCTACTTTACTTACGGATTTTTTATCGAATTTTGATGAAATCACGTCAATATTATTAGACGAATTTTGAATGATTGCTAATTACGTTGATGAAGTACATGCTCATAACACAAATTAAAATATAAAATTGACTATTACCCACTACTTTATTTACGTGGTTTCTGTCTGTATTTTGATCACATCATGCTAATATTTCTAGACAGATTTGATAAAATTTTATACTAATGTTGTTTATGTATAAAATTTTAAACATTTCGATGAAACTGAAAACTGTAAATTAACGTCATAAAAACCGCGTTAAAGAAGTTCCTTCAGACACGCAATCCTCAGGATTATTATTTATTTACAAGTCTGTTTATGAACTTTGGTAGTTTAATGACTACTGAAATAACTTGACTTATGAAATACATTAATTTTGATACGACTCTGTCACGCGAGTAAAATTTGCTACAAGTATTAGGATTTAGTGAATTTAAGACTAAGTAGTTTAATTTCTTTCTATTGAAACTTTGGTGGTTCATGTTTTCTATTACATATAATTATTCGGTCACGTTCAGGTCAATACTGTTGGAATTTGACCGACTACTTTTGAAAGAATGTGACGCTTCCCACAGGTTTAGAGCTCATGAATAAGGACCCCTGAATGGGTTCGGAACTAGTGCAAATTCAGATAGTATTTACGAGAGTACGATTGGATAATTAAATATAATAATGAGTTAAGTTGTTGAACGAATTAATAATAATCAAGATTAATATAAAAAACACCGGAATTGAGTTATTTCAATGGAAAAAAATAATGAAAAATTCCAGTAACAGCAATATGGAAAGCATAAATGTCAGAACATTTTCAAATTAATTCAAAGTTATTTTCTTATTAATCTTAAAAGAAACAATATATAATAAATAAAACATACATAATGAACAAGTCTCAGTTACATAATTTCTAGAGCGATAAAGAAAAAGGAAAAAACTTAAACTCATAATTTTATGATCTAGAGTAAGTTATATAGTTATAAGTAAACTTATACTAATTATTATTTCGAAAAACATATTGATAATAAATCCATTCGCTACATTTAAAATACTGAATAACTGAATGTAATAAAAATACTGATGTTACCAACTAGTTTTGCCCGAGGCTATATAAAAATGAATTAATGCCTGGGTCCAAATAAGTTTTGCCAGGGGCTAAATTTGAATAAAGTGAAAGACAAGGATAGGGACTGAAATAGAAAGAGGCAACCTGTAGAGTGAATAGAAGTATGCAGAAAATAGTCTCCCAAAAAAGAGGAAAAAAAAGAGGAAAAAAAGAGAAATCTAGAATATAAAAGTATTCAACATGTTACTTATCGTTGATAGTTTTACGAAAGACATATCGTTTATAATGAAACCAATTTAGGAATTCAATATATCTCAAAAACCTAATCATTTTAAAACATGAAGAGTAGGTATTTTAATATAACTTGAAAATATTTGAGTAGATAAGAAATTTAAAAGAAACTAATGTTTTTATAAGAAAAATCATATGTACAAGGTTATAAATAAAGTCATGGTAAAAATTTGAATGAAAGCAAGACAAAGCTAAGCAAGACTGTGGTGAGCAAGTCAATGATTCTTGCTTGCTACATTGACAATATAGAACAATAGAAAAGAATAAAAAAAATAAAAGGCGGTAGGAACTAAAAAGGAAAGCTATATAATAAAATCTAGTTAAATGATTTAAAAATAATATATTAGGTACATAAGGAAAATATCAAATCATATACTCAAGGTTTGTTATAACATCAAATTGGATAATAAAAAAGTTCTATCAATTAATTTAAAATTCATTGCTTCAGATGACAATTTTTTTTAATATATAGTATAATAATATAAAGTTGAAAAGATTGTTTGTTTAAAAGCGCTGATCTACGAACCTTGATGAATTTGAAAGATTAATAGGTTTCTTCGTGAGAACTATATGTTATTATATAGTAAATAAAATCGTTTATCTGTGGGTGTAACCGCCCCTAACAATATATATAATCTTTAAGAAGTATAGTTTGTCTGTATATTCGTTCATAAAATTTAAGAAATTTCCAGTACTAATAAAGTTCCTTACTACAAGAACTTTTAGGGGTAAATAGGACCTTTTGGAGTATGTATTAACATTCATAAATGAGAAATCAGAATATAATCAGCCATGGATCCCGCGCATGCGCACTACGAGCACCAATATCGACTCGTTCGGCCCTCCATCGCGCAGACTCAGCTCTACCAACATAAATAATACAATAAAAATAATATAATCCCACTCCATTTGAATGTCCTTTAGGTAGAGTTCGATTGATAGAGTTTTACGACACACTTAAATTTATGTCTTATTGACCTTGAAGAATGCCTACACCATTTTTGATGACGCTCTATAAATAATAAAATGTGAAGACAATTAAAATATGTTACAGTACATAATATATATGTATATAAAGTAAGATATTTTAGAAATACGTGTATTATATAAAAGTTATGCACAAATATTGAATTTTTATTTACGATATTACGAGAAATATATAACATTCAACCCCTGGAGGGGAAGCTTGTTAGATAAGGTCAATGCCCTTCCGAAAATTAGTAACTACTTACTTGATACATATATACATATTTACAGATATACACCAGATAGTTGATACACATTTGATACACATTTGATACACATTTGATACACATAGTGTGTTTAAAACATATTCAAAACGATTAAATATAGTTATAAAAATTATCCAAAAATAACCAAGCAACAGATAAACCGTAAAAGTATTATAAATAACTAAAAGGTATATATAATAATATTATAACTATTTTTATATAAATTTCATCGTTAATATTTATAATTGCAGCTCTGTATTGTATAATTTATTAGCATATAATAGTATAATTGTTAATCATAATAAATACACGGGAGAATACTGTCGTAATTGTATATTGTAATTCTGCTGTTTTCATATGTAATACTTTTCTTTATATTTCAATATATTATATATATTATATATTACGTAACTGTATTTATATTAGTGACTGAAAGTTCGGTTTTGTTTTCGGCCAGTTTCGGCCTTAAAATTGTGTCGGTTAATTAGATTCGACTAAATCGTGATCACTCGATATTTGTAAATATATCTTGAAAGATATTTTTAAATATTTATATAAAAATAAAAATATAAAGTACGTAATGCCATAATTTTAATTATCATTTTATTTATTTTACACTATATAAATATATATATGTAAGCAAATAAATATATCTGGTATATAGTATGCTGGAATATGTATATTTAAGTAAGTTTTAGTATCTTTCAGTTTCGGCTAGAAAAACTGTTTCGGTCGGATACTAATTATTACTAAATACTTAATATGAAATGCCTTATATATATATATATATATATATATATATATATATATATATATATATATATATTAAACATATTATTATTAAATTAACTCAGACTTGATTGAACTATTGTCTTTATGAAATGAAAGAACTAAACCCTTATAGATGGTAGCGTCTCGATATATTCGCATTATAATATACACAGAACTCTATCATGATAGAGCCAACTTTTTATAAGTCGATGTGAAGTTATATATACTTTTTGTAATCGAAAATCGAATTAGAATACAACAAAATGACAATGACAGATGTCAAAATATAGGAATCTTTCTTTCCTTTGTTTTCAAAGACTAGGCAAGAGAATTCTCATATCTCCAATATGAAAATTCTGAATTACATATTTGCTGACATTCACGACTTCTGATTTGATACCCATAAAAAAAGGTCGACGTAATATGACCTATAATTTTTGAAGCCTCAGAAATAGACTATATACATTATTACATACTAAAATCCAATGTTGCTAATTGTGAGGGTCCAAAATAGGGTTAATTTTCCTAATGCAAAAGGCAATATGATGCAATAACAAAAGTTATTAATAATACAACACATGTCATAAATATATATATATATATATATATATATATATATATAATATTTAATTATAATAGATAAATAATGCAAATCCCATATTTTTAAGGTAAAATTTTGTTATTCTTTGATGGATTTCGTTATCACCTGTTTAGCATTATCGGATTGTTTCTGGAGTAATAAATAATAAAATTTCTAAATATATGATGATTAAAAAAATAGTAAAAAAGACATATTGAATAACTTTTAAAACCAAATTTATTTTTTTACACTATTAAAGAGTACCGATAAATTTAAAAATATTAGGTAAAATATGAAGAACCTGTATCTAAAAAATGTTTAAAGATTGTTAATTATTTAAATAAAGCGTATCTTTGTATAAGATTTGTCAATTCTGAATGTGAGTTTGTTTTTTACGCTGTAAAACTAATAATTACGAGCAGTTATTCTTGAAGGAGTTTAAAACAACATAGGGTTGTCAAAAGAAAATAAACTGCCTAAAATAAAAATTCCGACAACCATCAAACATACTTTAAATATTTAAAAAAAGAATATTAAATTGTTAATAAAAACATTAATTAATTATAACAAAATATGTCCTTATATTACGATATTTTATAATAAATATCAGCGACCTACATTTGTATTGGAAATAAATAATCTAGATTTGTACTAGATATATCCTTAAATGGCATGACTAGATCTTGTATTACAAATGGTTTTAGGCATTGAAGTTGAGACGCCATGTTGTTTTATTATTAGGGTTCCGTTTTTAATCAGAAGAACCATCGTATTGTGGTAATGCGTAATGAATAATCAGTATGTTGTTTTGTTATTAAAACTTTAAAATTTCATTTTAAAACATATTTGATTGAAATGTCAGAAAAATTGTTTTAGACGTTTTTAGAATAAACTTTTTATATTTAAAGCCATAAACAAAAAGAATATATATTTTTTAATACTATTTACATAACGAAATTAACTTAAATATTTTTAATACATAAAAGAAATGTCATTTTCAAAGACTTTTTAGCCATACTATACATCAAAATATGTGCGGAACCAACAACGCGTAAGTTCGCTTCTGTCTGATTTAATTATAATATTGATTCAATATTACATCTAATACGCGACTTTTATTCATTAATGAATTTTGTCTTTTAATTTGTAAACAATATTCAAATATATTTAATATATTATAACGATTAAAATTTAAATCTACAAGAGCTCTTAATCAATATGAAAATATAATAACCATATAAAATATCAAATATATATTAAAAAAGGACAAAATTTACGATTAAACTAAAACAATATAAGATACAAACTTCGTAAAATCTTATCGATTTAAATCATAAAATAAATATATTTAAATGAAAATATAAAATAAATAGATTTAAATTAAATAGTTCTTATTTTAAAAATAAAGTGATTCATATAATATGAAAGTGGCTTACCAGTGAGGCAGCTGCGCTCGGAGTGCGACCGGCAGCGCACCCTTCACTACCTATCCTACCCTACGACTTGGGGTTTGTTGGCGCAATTATTGTTTTATATCACTGGCAATAATATTTATTTATTATATATTTATATTTATTTCATCTATACTAATATTATAATGTGCAAAAGTTTGTTTTTCTGTTTGTTGTAACTACGGAATTAATTTAAAAAAATCTTTTTTATAATAGAGAGGTTTATGAGGAAGATTATCTGTCTATACGCTACTACTCTTAGTTATTTTAATAGTGAATAAAATTAGTTGTCTATAGGTGGAACCGCGAGTGACAACTAGTATATAATTATTTAATTTATATAAATGATGTAGGTACATATGTATCAGCTTTTGAAATATTTATATAACTACGAAGTGATATTTTTTTTATGTCCAAAAAATACTAACTGTACTTTAATTTTTATATTTTCGTCAGTCTATATGTAGGTCATTATATAGACAAATTGATATTATTTTTAAAATCATTGTTTTCCTTTTAAAATATGTTAAAGATTCTTTCCATTCTATCTTGAACTCTCTAGTGTTGATTTGTAACTGTAACGCGGGTTTTAGTTATTATGGATAAAAAAATAGTTTCCGTGGTAGTTTGTTAAAGTGGTTTATACAAAAAACAAGGGTAGACACAAATATCAATAAAACTAAAGAATTCCTAATATAAATATATTTTACGTAGAATAGTTTTACTTCTAAAAAAATATGTTTTTAGGAGACTGCTGAAGGGTTTTGAATTTTTTTTTAAATATTACTTAAGAGCGAATCTGTAAGTACAGATATTCATTTAATCAGATCAAAAGTTTTATGCATATATTTAATATTTCCTTTGTAGTAATAGTCATAGTAGAATATTTTATTATTTCTCTATAACTGTACTATGAAGTGAGCTTTCATAAATCTTGTAGTTCAAAGGGTACATACAAACAGACAAACATATATTACAATATTTACAAGAATATCAATCAGATGAATAAATCAATTAATATGTAGGTATCCTGACAGCAAAATGTTTACCAAACATGGCGTGGAAGCAAACTGGTGTGTAAGGGCTTGTTTTATGTTTTAATTAACTCTGAATATTGATAAATAAATACATAATAAATAAATATTGTATAAATTAAATAAGAAAAATATACATTTTTTTTTATTTCTAGGTAAAGAAGAGATATGGAAGATAATATTTTATTTTATTATATAAAAATAGTTATTTTTTATATTTTTATAATTTTTATTTATTGAAATTTGAATGAACGAATGAAACAACATTCGAACAAATATATATAATAATGTTTTAAGGAGTAATTTAGTGGAAAAGATTCTTAAAAGATAACAATGTTATATATAATTATATATTACGTAATTTCATAACTATGAATCATATGACTAAATGTTCAGTGAAGCGACATGTCCGCTGAGATGCCATATGGTGCTGTGTATACAAAATACAATATGTCCATAATCCATGGACTGTATACGGCTAGCCGATTATAAACCATATTTAAATGAAGTTAAGGACCATATTAGAATGCATATAAAACAAGTAGCATATTTTGCGGGATACTGCTCTCTGCTTGAACACAGAACTTGTTTTTATAACTACATGTTTACTGATAGTTATCTATGATTTCTAAATTAAAAACTATGTTTTGTAATGTATATTGTACTAGGAATATTAAATTAAAAAATTTGTATTAAATAAATGAAAGAAAATAATTATTTTATTCATTATTACGACTCATATTCCTTCAACAAAAAATATTTTATTTCTAAATAAGATTTAATACTATATTAAAAATATAAAAATACATTATGAATCAATTCTGATTAAATTATCCATTTTACCGTTATCGATGAAGAGTTATTTAGCAATATTATATTAAAAAGATAAAAAACGTTTACATTATTTTTGTATATTATCTAGTGAAAAAGTAAGCCCCTGTCAATCACAATAACTAAGATTATTCTGCTCGGACGCGCGGGGCCAATCCTGCGTCACCCTTCCCCCTATTGGTGAATTTAAAAAAAGAATTTCAATTTAATCCGCTCCCCTTCAAATAAACTGACAGGCGGCTGTTTAAAGTAGGCCGTGTGGAACAATTGTGTTCTTTTTTCAAAATATTTTTATTTTATTTAATATGCCAGTATTTATAAAAATAAATTCTGAATATGAAATTTCAAAATAGAAATAAGGCCTGAATATGAACAAATTTAAAAATAAGCTCTGATTTCTATTAGAACGTGTATACATCATGTCATAGTCATTGTATATTTATACGCAAGACATCAATTGAGCTCGACCATGAGTCATCAGTTTTATAAGTTCAACCAGACAGAAGTGAACTGCTTATTAGACAGCACTTGTATGTCTGTGTATAATTAACTTAAAATATAACATAGATATAATCTAAATGGTTATTTTGTGTTGAATTTACTCACACATAAACGGTTCGGAATCCGGAAATAATTTGTTTTAAGTGTATTTCGGAAATGTCTTATTAAAATTTACATACATTTTTAAATGAATATATATTAATTTTTAACTGAAGATGCAAATACCAAGTTTCATATACATAAAAAAAGTTATATCTATATACGTTTAAAATTAAGATTGTCATAAAAAGATTTATGGGCAGTGCATAAAAATTCGGGACGAAGGATCTTATAATATACATATACAAGATTAGTCAGCGACTTCGTTGCTCTATTTAATTGACAGAACAGTGAAGTGTATCTGAGGAATGGTAAGTTACTTTAGATGGGTTTTAAACATATTTTTTTATTGTTACTATAAATGAAATAATTTTAGCATATAAAAAAAAATTACATTAAACAGACACTTAAATTTTATATTATATATATACAATGTACCCATAGAATTATTTATTTTAAATATATTTTCTATTGATTTTGTATAAATATTAATAAACGATAATACAGAAAACTAAAACTGTTATCGAGTTTTCTTTCTCGACTCTATGCACTCTGCTCTATGGTAAGGTTATTACTGTTTCTAGAAACTAAATTTAATAAGAAGTTAATGAATTTGGTGATTTTTTTTATACAAGCTTAACATAATAAGAACTGATTATAATGAATTTGTTTCTGACCCAATTCTCAGGATTTTTGAAATAGTTTTTTCATAATTGTAAAACAAATTCTGAATTTTATTATAATTTATGTAAATTAAATCATGTGCCGACAAATTAATTATTCTTAATAAACGAAACGAAATAAATATTATTAACATATTGAAAGTAAAATAATAATAATATATATATATATTTAACTACAATATGAAATCTTTTAATACAGTTATTTATTAATTATAAAATTTTAACTAATATAAATGAATTAGTCTTTAAAAGACATACAAATATTCAAATGTCGCGTTCCTTTGTTAAGTTCTAGAAATCGTAGTAACCCTGATTTGGTCCAAAATGCGCAAGTCCCGGGTCGACGCATGCGCACCAGAGGTGCCTTTGTGGCGGCCATATTTATTGCCTTTTTTTGGGTTGCCTTTTAACAAAAATACATTCATGGAAGTCAGGTATAAATTTCACGTCAACGTTTTTTATAGTTAGACGGTTATTTAGAACTGGTACAAAAGGATTTTTGTTTGTTGGCTTCTATACTAGTTATGTTTACTGATTTTAATCTACTTAAATATTTTTATAATAGGATTATGTCATAAAAACTTTACACAAATACTAAGTATTAGTAAAACTTGAATAAAAATTAAAATGTTGTATAATATTATATTATTCGGGAATTAAAATATATAATTAATATTTATATATAATTGTCATTAAGTTGCTGAATTTTGGCGGCAAATGTGTGGTTTTTCAAATTATATAATGTTGTACGGATTATAAAACTATAAGTATGTTATATTTACTTTTATTAAAAAAATATATTTATTAATAGTGCAAGTGGTAATACAGATATTTAGATATATCTTAAATAGTTGTTATATACATCGGTAAAATAAAAATATTATTGCATCATGAATCTATGGCAACTTATTGCGATTCACATCATGTACAGAAAATAATGATTTTTTCGCTCAAGTCATGGCTTCTTAAAGTTAAACAAATATTACAGTATTAAAGTATTGGATAATCAAACACTCACCTTTTCAGCCTCGCCTGAGTCGTCACCAGTTGTAAAAATGAGGAAAATGTTAAAATATTTCTAATCACTGATGTAACGCGTCGCCTTGTAAAGCTACTGAAGAGCTTTCTCAGTCGATGTCACAGAAAATCCTATACAGACTGTTTTACCTACATATCATATAGCTATCAGAGCCATCTCGCGTTGAATAGACACATTATTTACAACACCAACTCTTAAACACCATTTGTGATTTTAATTCTGAAAAGGAAAACTTCGAGTCATCTATAACCTAGCATAGATGTCGGTATATTATCATTGTGTTATTTATTTTAAGCCTTTTAGAAAGTTGTATGATTTTCTAACACGGCTGCTGAAAATCATATTGGAATGGGCTCTTGAAGTTTGTCCAATTAGAACTTGTAGTTTGCGCCATCTTACGGACAAAAAAAAAACTACTACTGCATGCTTTTGAAAAACTATTTTAAAGTTTAGTCTTTGTAGAGGTTTAGGAAGACTCTAATAGATGTCGGTTTCAGCAAAACCTAATTAGAGCTATTTATTTGTCGAAGCAATTTTGAAAGTGCTTAAATTAAGTAAATATCTTTTATGGATTTAACTAATGTATCGGTAAGATGCTAAAATTTTCAAAATAGATAGAAAAACAACAAAATTAATTAAACCATTTTTCTTTATGAAATAACATGGAAAAAGTATTTTGCTTATTTTATTAAGAAATATATATATTTAACATGGCTAACATTTATAAAGATTTTAACATAGAACTCGAACCTTACTAACTTAATAGTTTTCAAGTATGTCAACAAAACTGGCCATATAGTAATTTGTTGTATAACAACACTTTCTATTTTTAATATTCAAATGTCTATTTATATTTTGTGATTTATTTGACATTTTAAATTTTCTAGATAACGACTTTTATTCATTAAATCATACGTGTAAATGAACCTAGCAAGTATTTGCGATATTGTTAATACATATTTCAATAAATCATTTATTTTTCTGGTGGCATCATTAGAAGCAACGAATATTAAGTATACAACATTTCTTGATACTAACAAATAAATAAATAATATTGAAAAAGTGACCAATTAGAGATTAAGTAATAATTAAAATATTTCATGATATAATTTTAAGAATAAATCAAATTTATCTTAAAACAATAGCTCGATCAGTTCCAACTAAACCTGTGTATACAAGAGTAAATGGTATCTTATCAGTCAAAACAACGTCAAGACAATATCATACAAGACCTTGCAACAGTGGGCAAATGAAAAATGATTTGCGACACAAAGCTCACCTTAATGTAAGGTATATCGTAATCGCACCGATCAGACGAGAAGAACATTAATAATATTAGTCATTGTATATGACACAGAATCCACGATGGGTATCATGGTTTAGTGTAACGAAAATAAAACTCCATTGTATGCATAACATCTGATGTGTCTTGGCTTTTTGAAATTGTTTCACTTTACAAAACTATACCTATAGGCAAGTCATTCAAAAGTTTTTAAAAGAAACAAAAATTTAACTAAGTTATCTAATCATAAACAAAAATATCTTGGTATTTTTAAATTTCTATGTTAAATTTTTAGTTAAATCTAAGGGACCAGAGCAACCAAAGAAAATATGAATGGACTGCCTGATAAATGATATTGCTAAGACCAAGTCTTGAATAAGATGACGTATGATGAGCGTGGAAGAAATTGACCTTTTGCTCCAAATAATTGGAATATAGGAGATCTTAAATAGTTCAGAGACGAATCTTGCTTGTTTGGTTCATTAAATTTTATCAGAATTTTAAGATGTTTCATTAAATTTCTTCTGAATTTTAAGATGAGTTTCCATGTTCTATTTGCTTTAATGTTATTCTTCTCGCTATTTAATAATATCTAATTTAATTATTTGTCTTTAAGAATGTGTTCTGTTATAATATTAAAAAGAATCAGCTTTACAATAACGAGCTTGATATTAGTGACGATGCATGATTTTTATTTCGATGATTTTATTAATCATAATGTAGTAAACATTATTTGGCACAGAAAAATCCAGTTAAAATATCTTTGGATATGAAGAAAAATATGAAAATGATTTATAGGTCTATTTTATACCCGACCTACAAAACTAAGCAATCGACTTCTTTGTTAGCACGTGGCGCCCCCTAGGTTGTCATTGGTATATCATTTATCAATGCGAAGGCGTCAAACTGGCGGTTGCAATGAACTTGGATAAGTTCTTATATCGCTATATTTTGTAAAATATCAGAGATAAAAATATTCAAACTGAGGTCTATGAATAACAAAAACTGTATCTATCTTCATAATTTATTTTATCATCTTCACCAATTTTTTAAATTTTATTACAATTTAATTATACAATACAATAATTTAAAATGATCATGTAGCATATCCCTAGAACTCTTGATTTAACTGGAATGAACGATAAAGATATTATATTTATTAATTAGAAAGAAATAACACTGTAAATAAACAATATAATACAATATGAAATAAAAGACAGAAATAGGCCACGTCCTATTGCACAAATTTACAATGAAGAAATATCTTAAAAAACATTTTTATGAAATTTATTAAATGTTGGAACATTATTTACCAGTTACTCTAATATCTAATATTTACAAACAATAAATAAAGCAACGAGCGAATGAAATATAGAAAGAAAAATACAAAATAAATTAGATTTTTGCAAAATAAGTACTAAAAATGCCTATGCAAAAATGAAATTTAAAATAATTCAAATTGTTAACTTTTAAGAGGTTTTAAACAAATGAGTATAAACAGCTTTAATTTTTTTTTCTCTGTGAAATTGTTAGGAACCTAACGACTTAACATTTAAGCCAACATTACACTATACAATTTACTAAGCACAAGGTCATCTAGAGTACTAATATCGCATTGTAATAAGGCTGCTAGTGCACTAATTGTCATATATAGTTTTTAACTTACTTTTTTTTGGGGTTAAATAGTGCTCATTGAATTGGATAGTGTAATGGCTGCTTTAGCTACAGACAGACAGACAAATCAATATAAACACATAAAAAGCTGTTTATATTAAGAATAAAATTTAACAAAATATCACAGCTGACCACGACAGTTGTAGATTATAACAAAAATAATAAAAAAAATTAAACGAACGGAAGAAATAAGAGGTAACATTACATTATACGAAATAAAATCAATTACATTCTAATTATTTTAAGTACATTTATATTACGACAAATTTTTTAAAGTACTCAAGTCATATTTATTTTAAATTGGTATCGTTTGTGGATAATGTTAATATTCATATCATAACAACTAATTAGTCAGGAACATAAAACAGTTCATCGAAACGTTGATTCTACGGAATTATTTCCGATAAAAACTAATATTTACATAAGAAGAAATAACTACTTATTCACATATCTATATTAACTGAGCTTATATTCTGTTATATTCACAGCGTGTGACAAGCCCTTTATTAATAACATAGTTTACAACGCTGTGTGTATGTGTACAGCTTTATATTTCAATGTATCCGCCAAATTATATCTTATCCCTGTACATTTCCGAATTTGCTGTATTGAATTTGCTATACAATAATTACTTCATGTAAATAGACTCTCAGGAGATATACGAAATCGGCTTTCTCACTCCCGTGTGTCTTAAACTCAACTGCAAACCATATTAAACTTTGAGCCTAACAAACACATCTATCTTACATTCTAATTAGCCATCACAATGTACACTATTTATTAATTTGTTTATTTTATCTTAAAATTTAGGAATATGCAAATCAAATATCTTATGACTAGGCAAAATTCTTTCTAAAACAACAGCTTATCACTGTTGTATGAAGTCGAAGCTGATAGTTTGGAAATTATTTTTAATGTTAAGAGATGACCTTAATATTACCAAAGTATATCTGGTTCCGAATCCTGTATGATGTTTTCCGATTCTTCGATTTCAGCACAGACACTTTTAACGTCACTAATTGTCACAACAATAACTTTGAACAAATTAGTCTAGGATTAATAATTTTTCGAGCAGCGAATAACTCATCTAGTCTAGTTGCTGTAACATTATATATATTTATATAAATGTTACAAACAACTCCGTAAATCGGACGACGTATTTGATTAGTAAATCAGTTATCCACTGTTCGAAAAATTCCACTGATCCTATGCTGACAAATGGGCAAATTGGCTCGGGTGAAGATCGAATTGGTATGGATGACCGTACGGATTCATATGGTAGGGAACTATGTTCATGGAAGCCATCTTGTGTTCTTTCTTCCACTTCATACGTCGGTTCTGGAACCATATTTTGATCTGGCGCTCAGTGAGGCAGAGCGCATGCGCGATCTCAATCCTTCTCCTCCGTGTCAGGTATCGGTTGAAATGAAACTCCTTCTCCAGCTCGAGCGTCTGGTATCTGGTGTAGGAAGTTCTCTGACGTTTCGTCTCACCATTTGCATTTACTGTACCTGGAAAATTTAAAATAATCCATTAGAAAAAAGTATAGACATATAGTTAGTTATAGAGAAGTAAAAAGATTTAATTATACACTTTAAAAGATATAGAATAAGATACTTTATGCTTGCAGCTAAATGCTCGTTTGAGCGCCAATGAATAGTTGGCTCGATCGACTTCGTGCTTTGCCACGCTTGCCCGATTGTGATGAACTGCTTGCGGCAATGCGCACGATACAAAACAAAATTACTTTTAAGTTCTATAATATTATAATGCAAAACTTTTCTATAATATGAACCTATATTTAAAAAAAAACAAGGTTAAAATTTGTTAAATAAATGTATTGCTAAATATCCTTAATATGAAGAATTGAGAGGAGGAATCGAGTGTGGTGTTAACAGTCGGAGTCACGGGTGATGGCTTGCTTGCACCTGTCACGACACGTCACCGGTGCAGCCCACCACTCGCACGGCTTGGACGGCCGCCAGTCCACTCATGATCAATACGAGGCCTGTCTGACACTGTCTTCCAAATTAAACTGTGTCATTTATTACATTTCTTTAAGCCTTGGCCACTAATGAATCGCTTTTAAAATAAAACGTTAAACATTGTTGGATATTATCAATTTAACATACAAAAATGATGAATAAGAAGTACAATGATAATAAATACAAGCGTTCAATTCTCCCTTAAAATGCCCGAGACGTCAAACCCGCGTCGATAAAGATGTTTGAGGACTATACATATTCGATGTCCTCGAAGTAAAAACCCTACGATTGAAATGTTAGTGACAGTCAATGCACAAACAACTGACGGACAGGATTATTTTAACATAATCCTTGTATAGAGATGAAACGAATGAAAACAATACGAGGGCACATGAATTTAAATTTAGCTACACATATGGTAATGATCAAATACTTAATATAATTTAAATTATATGATTAGGAAGCGCAGATAAAAAACCACTAGAACAGGTAAAACCGATATGTCATAGTGACATACGACCTGTTACATTATTTTGCAATACATCAAGGTTCACGATGTTATTTTATGATGTTCAAGCTTTATTCTGGACACGACGATTTATTTTATTTGTTTTTTAATTTGTATTTTTTTATCGTTTACATTTAAATTGATATGCAATTTACATATTTATGCAATTTAACTTTCACATAATACAAATAATAAAAAAAATAATTTACATTTTAATAAAACTATTTAACCAATTTATGCTCATGGCATTTTGGTTAATTAAATTAATTATAATCTAATTTTTTATTCAAATAAAAGAAGGTCCAATAGGCAACATGTAAATTCTGAAATAAAATGCGACACTTTTTTACATAATGAAAAAAAAAAGGCACTGTCGGAATAAAAAAAAACAGTATTTTTTTTTATTTAATATAAAATAAGCAGTAAAATGCAGTTAAGAATCCTCTTTTTCTAACGCTAATAATTCTAGGTCACAGACCATTAGATATTCAGAATTTTGAGTCTAGACATATTGCATGGTCGAATTTTAAACGAATGACATCGTATTAGCTATGGATGAGTCTTAAATTTAAAAACTAAAATAGGCTGTGTCTTGTGTGTAGACTTTTGTGAATATTATTTTCATTTTTTTTTTGAAAAAAAAATATATTATTTTAATTTTTATTTTATTTACGGATTTAAAATGAAAATGTTTCTTGATATTTTAATATAAATAATAGTTGAAATATAGATGTTACTATAAAGAAAAAAGACTGTAGGTTGAATTTTCTTATACTTTTCATATCTGAATTATTACTTCCAACAAAATGACTGTAAAAATTAAGCTATATACTGTACCTAAAAAAATACTACAAATCTTCGAATATTAAATATACAATATAAAACCAAGACTGTTTCTTCGCCAGTATTAGGCCTCTTATCAATCGTCATGTCACAAACTAAATATGAACATGAAAAATGGTTAAAGCCATTCCGAATTTCTATACAGTATCTTTCCATCAACAAAGATACTTAATAACCTCTAGATATGCCAACATAAAAATATTTAAATAACATCAAAGAGAAAACTAATATATATGTATATAATAAATGTTTTAAGACTATTCTTGTGTCTGTGATCTGTTCGTGATTAAGAGTTTTAGAGATGTTAAGAAGATTCCGAATTATTTATATTAAATATTAAAGAATATAATAAATATTTCTCTATCTTTCGCTCAATTTATAGAACCATTGCTAATTTATTTATTTCTTACCTTGTCCATCTCTAAGTATATATTTATTTTCTTCTTTCTGTACAGTTAATTGTCTTCTCTAATTATGATTATCTAAGTTTTGATCTATACAAATAAATCAATTAAAATAACTAAATTTACTAAATGCATATGCATTGTATTTTTGTTCTGTTCTGTTCGTTACGGCTAATCTCTAAAAGGGCTGGACCGATTTTGGCGGTACTTTTACTGGCAGATGTAATACCGAGTATCTTTGGCTACTTTTATTTCAGAATTATAAAGTAATGTTGTATATATTTATTCCACTTTGTTAATATCTATGACAGTTTGAAGTTGAAATAAATTATTATTATTATTATTAGTATTATTATTATATATGAAATCATTCGTCCGTGAGTGGAACTGCGAGTGAAAGTTTATAATTTAATAAATATTGTATATGTATACATTATAAGAATCGTTGTTTCTGAAAGCGACAACTCTTTCTCTCTCATTTTTGTAGATGGATTTTTTTAGGCAATAGCAAAATAAACTTTTCTGCAGATTTTATTAATTAATTATCAATAAGTGTTGGTAAAGAAAAGAAAAGATTCTTAACTCATCATATTTGGCTTAGCTAAACTAGTCAGGACATTATATATTATATCTCGAGCTAAATAAAAAATATTTAAGATCCTTAAAATATAAAATAAATATTTTATTAAAATTAACTGTTAAGCGTTGTATAAAAAACCTGTTAAAATTTTTTTTTATACAAGTAATAGTGAAAATTTGAATTTTTGATTTTTTTTTATTTATTTATCTTTTGGTATATTTTACAGGAAAATCTCACTTAATTATTTAAAAAAATATTAATTAATTTAATGGTTTATAAATATGATTTTAAAAATAATGTCTAATAGCGATAATATATTATGATATATTTAGTAATAATTATTTTGATATTTTTTTAAGGAAGCAACAAATTTATTATTTTATTTTATTTTTTTCATGAATTTTTTTATATAACTCTATAACGTTTCAATTAGTTCCAATTCCAGTTACAATCAATTAGTTTCAATTAGTTTCAAAATAAACTTCTAATAGAATATTCAAAACCAGCATTTAACTGAATCATTTGGTTTACTGTTAATTAGATATACACAAAACTTTAATTATACACCTGAAGTTCTGAAATGGAATTACGTATAATAAAAATGGTTGCTAAGGAAATGTCTTGTATAATGTATATAGCATCTGCCCATTACAAGCAGTCGGTGCATCGTCAAACAGGTCATCTCACAGTATTCACCGCAAACAAATACATTTGTCATGAATTGAATAGAATTTTTAAATTTACATCTAGTATTCTGAATTTATACTAAACCTAAGTCTTATCTGAGAAAAATATTGGTTGGTTATGATTTGGAATTTATTGCATAAATATTGCAAATTTATTATATATTATAAAGCAGAATATTTTGTTAGTAATGCACTAATCTTCGAAATTATCTGATATATTTGAAAAATTTTTGATTATGATAGACAGGTTAATGAAGAAGGCTATAGCCTACATAGCTTTACACTATTCTTAGTTAGCCTAATAGCAAATAAAATTGTTATTCCGCGAGTGAAACCGCAAGTAACAGCTAGTATTTAATATTAAATATAAAGTTTATAATAAACTGATTTCATATTTCAATTTGTCGTTTTTCCCTCATAACTTCTAGCGAAAATTTTTGCTCGTCATGAGTGTTAGTTTTTAAGATTCGGTATAAAATTCCCCATCAATGGATATATAGATTTTTTTTTGAATATTTTTTTTTACTTCTCAAATACTATAACAATAGAGAATTAAATAGAAAGATTATTTTATGTATTATTTATTACATTCTTTGTCTGTCAGTGTAACTCGATTTATATGAACTGTTTAATTGATATTTTTTTAAGGAAATCAATTTATTGAACCAAATGTAGATTACAGTTTTATTATAATATTCCTAAAATAAAATACACTTTATTAATATTAAATAATATGTTCATATTAATATAATAAATATGAGTTACAACCTTAGTTTTATTAATTAATACTAAAAAAAGAAATAATATTCCATTTATTTAGCTTTAATTGGTGATCGGTCAATGTGCAACTTCACTTTTTAAATTATATTCTAAATGCAATTTAAAAAAATAAATTGCACTGGAATACAATGCAATTCAATTATAACAAATTGCAAATGAATATTATAATAAAATTTTGTATTTTTATTTAATTTACTTAAACCAATAGGTGTGGCTACTTTATAATTAATAATAGTCTCACTAAAACCGTAAAGGTCACTTCTACTAAGACTGTAAATAATCGCGATATTTAAGGCCAATGCAATATAATATTTAAGTTTATAAGCTTAGAGTTGTATTTACAATAACTTGTTATTATCATTCGTAGCCACGAAGTAATTATTTTTACTTGTCACCTACCTATCAAGAGACTACTTACAGCGCTACCTTCGTGCTTCGGATTTTTTTATACTATCTGTCTGTTGATCATGAAATTCTATACTTTATTCGTGTTAAAGAAAAATATGCAGACTACAATATAAAATATAGTTTAAATTTTTTGTATGTAAATTTTCATGGTCCATTATTACTATTATATAGAAGTATCCGGCTGTACTCATGTAAATACTATCAAAATTTGTCCGACTTGTTTCGTACCCATTCGGGGTTCTTCCATTTAAGAGCTCTGAGCATGGCGGATTAATATATATATAAAATATAGCAAAATTTTTTGTATCAAAATTTTCATGACATTACTAATATATATAATTATTCGGCTGTACTTATGTAAATGCTATCAGAATTTGACCGACTATCTTTCACGAACGTACCCATTCGGGGTTCTTTCACATTATTATATATTATATATTAATATTTTTAGATTTTGCTATTTATTGACTATATATTTTGAATTATTTTATAATAATTATAAAGTAGTCATAATACTTAATAATAACAAAATTAGTATGAACATTATTAATCTTGAGTAAGTATCAGCAATCTAAAGCCGGGTCTACACTTGTCCTAATTAATTATAAATACTAATCCGTCAGTAATATATGGATTACTTAAAAGGCAGTAGAAGTCCGATTGGGGCAATACAAAGTAGTATTAAGAGAACTTCTCACGTTTGTGGAGAACTAATCACGACGTAGAAATATTGGGGACGCTAATATCTTGTACAGATTTACATAGCGCGCTATAAATCTGCGCGGGCGCAGACGGCGCCGTTGATAAATACTTATTATAACTTCGATGGTCTATTTTGATGCCTCCTTTATTGTAATGTATATAATATATATGATTAGTAGAATACATTAAATTCCTAATATATTTATTGTAGTTCTAAAATCTATTTAAATTTTTAAAAGAAGCTATTCATTACATAGACATCTTATCTTTAACTTACAAAGTGTGCAAGCGGTTGAACAGATGTTAGAAAGAGATGGCAACATTTTTATTAAATGAGGTAGGTAGGTAGGTAAAATAAAGTATCAAAGTTGCTATATTCACCAGATTTCATATAATTTGCACGTTATAACCTTACTCGTATAATAATCTATAATGGTATAATGTGCGGGTGAATTCAACTCACCTACCAACGTTTAAAATCGGCTCTAAATTGTGTTTAAGTTTAATTAAAAACTTTGGCTATCTCGGACGTTCTTCTTGATCGTGTCCACAATTACTGTGGACGTGAAACCGGTAATAATTTAAAAAATATCGTCCGTAAATGATGCCATAAATTAAACTTAATAATACCAACGCCCAGGCAGCCATCATGTGCGGAAAGCTAATTGAATATTAATTTTATTATATCTGGTTAAGCGAGTTACTTTATTTATAACTTTATATAAGAATATTTTGATATATTTATAATTTTATTGGAATTAAAAATACCACTTGGGAATATTATATTAATATTATATTTCTAAAATTTATTTTAGAAAATATTTATATTTATTATTGAGTTTTATTTTTAATTTAAGATTTAAAAAATGTTTCTGTTAATGCTGTGGGCCACACCTCTGGCGGCGCGGTACAGACGCCTTCCGTTCCATGATATTTATTACTTTTATCTCGAGCACAGTCGCGGTCACTGAACACAAACAAACGACATCTCCGACAATAAGACAAATCGACCGATTATGAGACACTACCTGCCCGTAGGTCCGCTCCATGCAAATCTTAACTTTTTCATGTCATTATAACTCTCTTTCAAGAAAAGTAAAAGTATAATAATGTCCATTATATACATTAATTTGACAATGCAAAGAAAGTCTTTCAATACGAGAATTAGCAAAAAAGCTTTTGCAAATTTCGATTTCTGTAAATGTCATGGGTTTGCTAACATTTGTTATTTTTTTTTAAACTAATGTGATTTATTGTTTTGAACTGGATGCTTTGTGCTTTTTGTTTTACCACTTGTGGTGAAATTGTAACAGGGTTGCAAATTCCAAAAATTTTGAGAATTGTTTCGCTGTATATTGTTTATTAGTTTTGTTTCAATGTGGCAAGGAATGTATACATACAGAGTGTAAAGACCTCGAAGTACGCGAATGTAAATGTGCTAGAGCCGAGAATAGATCATGATATCATAATAGGTAACTAGATACATTTGAAATAACATTAGAGAATTTTGAACTAGTTGTAATAATAATCACATATAGCTAATTAATTGTTATTTAGCAGTTGTTAGCTGTAAATTTCAGTATAATTATGTCAATAAGTCTGTGGTTTTATAAAACTCGCGTTTATCAATATCAAGAATTAATTTACGACTAGACCAAAGTACTACACGGCAGCCGCGGTTGAAAGAAATCTCCATACAAAACATTACTGTGTGTTGAACGATTTATGCGACGTTCAGACGGAGTACAGCTCTTATTGTATATTATTGTAATGACATCGACTAATTTGTTGGTCGACTGATAGCCCAACTGTGGGGAAAGAGATGGTTTATGTTCAGAAACATTTTGGTATATTAACTCCACCAGAAAATATTTAGTTTATTTTAGAACACATGTTGGAATCTCTATAAAGTTTACTAATTTGCTTAATGTAACGTTTGAAATTCTGTACATATTTCGAGATATTGGTTGCGTTATAACAAGCATACAAAAGAAAATCGATGTTAATTTGAGATTTATTAAATTAAAGATGATGAGACTATCAAGATCTTTGTATATAACGTCTAAATGTTCTTAGCGAGTGGATTAATTTAATTCCATGGCTCGGTTTTGAGTGAAAGAACAGCCGCGTCTCGTCTCAAACTCGGACGGGAGACATGCAGCCGATACTATAAAAACGATTTGTAATATCCGATTCTGGGAATAAACTGTTTTAATTATAGTACACTTTACTCCATAAAATAAATACTTCAATATATATATATACTATAATTATATTGCGTTAACCGACTCAAAAATATCTACATTATAGTTAAAATGTATAATAAATATTAAAAGGTGTAGCTTAATCACCTAAATATGTCATTATTTATATGTGTATTGTATATTACCACAGACAATTTCGATATATATATATATTTTGTATGGATATAATTTTCTTATACAAAATTACTAGCTATAACACGCGGTTCCATCCGCGGAGGGAATATTTATTTACTATAAAGATATCTAAGTGTATTCTTATATCTTCATGATCAGAAAGAATCTCTCAAATCAGTGCATTAGTTTCGAAAATTAGTGCTTTTAAACAAACAAACTTCAGCTCTATAATATTATTATATAATCTAATATATGTTCATTAGTTGATTTATATTTTACACTACACCTCAACTAATTTCGTAAGTTCAGGAGCGCGAAGCGAGCTTGCAATCATCGCTCAAGACATATCAAAACAAACTCACGCAGTATATGTATCTCGCTGATTTCGTTTGTTTGTATAAGTTTTGACTAGCTAAATCGGTAGATAATGTTTTTATACTGATCAAATTATTAGTCAGTTTCAAAACTATTTTACGGATATAACTCGAGGTTATTATTATTTTTTTTTAATTAAAACCCGACATTTCCATTGCTTAGATTTGCAGTTATATCAGTAAAATAGTTTTATTGAAATGTGTAGTAATTGTGTAAATCTTTGAAAACATTATTACTTAGTTATTCAGTTAATTTTATTGTATAGATTTATATTGTTATTATATTGGTAAATGTTTAACTGTTTATTTAAACATTAATCATGATAAGATATTGTAATTAATTATTATATAAATGTGATAAGTATTACTTATTATATCCTTATTATTTGATCCCTGTTTTACCTACGATTTAGAAGGTTATTGGTGTTTCAACATCATTAACAGCAACTTATTGTAAGTAAAAAAAAACATTTACAAGTAACTAAATTAAAAATCAAATATTCTTATTTTTTCAAAAATAAGATATATAACTATTTTTTAATTAATACGTATGAAAAGGTTTAGTTTGTAGATCTTGAAAATAATAACATTTTTAATAACATAAGACTGTTACAAATACAAATATTTAAATACTAAAATATGTACCTAAAAGCATAACTTATTTATCCAATACATAACACACTATTTGACCTACAAAATTTAATATGTTTGACAATTAGTACACTAATAGCTTTTTTAGAATGCGATGTTAGTACCCTAGTTAGTGCTTAATAAATAGTATAATGTAATGATCGCTTTAGTAAATTGGATAATGAAGTGGCTGCTTTAGAAGCGACACTAACAACAGTTTTAGGTAGGTACTAGCTATCTGGTAGGTAGATAGATAGGTAGTTGTCCCTCCCATAATAATTAACCAATTACGCAATGACAACTGCAGCCATTCAATGGGTTTGAAATACGCCTCGAATTAAACATTATACGAACAGAGACGAATTCACTCTAATAAAGGTATTTTGAATGTATATATGTTTATATGTTTCTTATTTGTCATAGCTTATATTGCACAAAATTAAGCAATTTATATATTTTATTATGTAAGCTGTTTTAAAAATATGTGATTTTAAAAAATATATAATTAATATGTAAAATATTTCGTTTGCCAACGTCCTATGATTTGCAATATATTTATTTTTTGAAAAGTTGGATATAAAAATAATCCTGGTAAAATTTTTCAAAACAATTTTCAATTTTTTTATTAAAAATTGAAGTTACTATTAAAAATATTGTTGCAAAAAACCTATCTTTGATACTTTATGTAATAAATATACTGTTAATTTAAATGTTGTTATATGTAATTAAATTATAAAAATTTGGATTTATAAAATCCCCAAAAATATTGACAAATCATCAATCAGGTTTTAGGTTTTTAATTGTATATTTTAAAAGGGAAACCAACGCATATTTTTTTAATATATCCATTAATAACTGTCGTATTGTTTCGTTTCACCCCACTCTACTAGGGGGTAGTTGTAACCCCGCATTTTCGCTGTCGATTCCTTTGTTTACAACTTTGTAACATCTATTAGAGTAAGTACCATTATAGTACTTTGTTTTTTAACATACACTTACTTTGTAGAAACCAATTAAAATACTCGACTTACAATTAAAATATTTTTAATTTGAATCAACATTTATGTCAATTTTATGTCATTGTTATGTCAATATTAGGTCACTCTTGTTTTCAGGATTAAACAAAACTTGTCAATACCAAGGACCATATTGATGATGTTCAGGAATTAATGAAGTGGCCATGTCGACCTCCATCACATGTCGAGGCCTGTCTTGACTCTATAACCTTTTGGAGGAATGTTTGTAAAACGTGTGGGCTTTTCCAATATTACATGTTAGATGCCTAATGTTTTTGAAGGTTTTCCAACAAATATAAGTTTGAACGTTTCTGCCACTAAATAATATATTTATGTTATATGAAATTGAACCATATTACTGTTTTATAAGTTTTAAATTGCACTGTCCAGGCTATCCTCAAATTCTGATCGACATTGCTCTTAAGCCGTCTTTAGACTATTTAAATTCCAGTTTGGTTCGTTGCTTCGCTGGTGTATACGGTGCCGTTAATTTTAGAGAAATTGAACTGGGGTGCTATTGATTTTCTTTGTTGTATGTTCTTTGAATTTGTTATAAAAGATACTTTTCTTTTTTTAAGACATTTATAAGTAATACGAGAGCTTAACAGAAGTTAGTTGTCAAACTAATACATAATACATACAGTGTTTTATAGTTATATTATAATGTTATTTAATATGTATGCACCTACAGACCTACACAGCATTAAGATATATAAATAACCAAATTATTTAGAAAGCACATGAAGATAAGCAGACATGAAAAAAAACTTAAAAAACAAGACCATTAAAAAATGCTATTCAAAATTTGAAACATTAATGTGTGTAAGATTTAAATCAAATTGAAATTAAAAATAAAAAATCAATTAAATCGATTTAAATCGATTTAAATTACATCGACTAAAGCAGTACCGAGACCGCTGACAGCTGTTTTGACAGCTCTGATATTAATTGTGACGTTTGTCGTTATAGCATCGCCGGCTCTTCCGTTTCCACGTCATTAATAAAATGAGCAATAGTAGAAATATTTATCAATGGCATAATCGATACAGAAACAATTATAACCACATCCATCAAAATTCTCAATTCTTTGGGTGAAGGTGTTCTAAAACTTTCATTCAACAATCCACATTACCTTGCTGTATTTATAGTATAAAATCAATTATCATTTAATATAGCTAGGTGTATAACCAGCTTTCAAATAAAAATGTGTTTTAATACCTTGTGTTAGATTACATTTTTAATTGCGGTTCATATCAAATAGCATTAACATTCTTATCTGTGGTCTGTCACAAGCGAGAACGTCAAAGTTCGAATGAAGAATGCATTATAATTAATAGTCGATGATACGCGAGGATCGTAAACAAAAGCAGTGATAAATGGATTATAGCTTGATACTAGATAATAAGCATTGTGGGCTGTATATTATAGTTTCATAAGCGTTTTATATCAGACGAGTAGCTGATTTGTAACGATTGTTATCAGCTTTTAATAGATAGTTTGATTCAAAAGACATATAATATTAAAGAGTTCATAATATGTTAGTTAATTGCAGAGAAAGAGTAATCACATATTTGAATATTACTGAAAATATCGATTTTGATTCGAGTGACAAAAACGCTATATTTATTATTTAACACTTCTAAATTTACAAATATCGTATTATATTTACATAAAGTCCTATTATGAGTGAGTTTAGAATGTCCAGACAAGAACGTTATAGAAAATAATAATGATTGTCAAATTTGTTATATAAAACCTATTCTAAAAGATTCAAAGCCCTAAATGTTAAAGAAGTATTATCAATTGTGAATGATATATTGTCTGTCGCATTAGTAATAAACTGTTCAAGTGTTAGATATTTTATTACGACACTGATGTACTTTATTATTGATTAAATTATATATAAATTTTTCTTTCGATGGCGTGTGAAGTTGGCTTACACTTTCACCTCTATCAGAGACTATGCAGATTTTAATAAGACTTACACTACATAACTAGGAGCGTGAACCAGACCTCAATTCTGACTTGCTGCGTAAAATCTTGGCATGTGTTAGCTTATTGAGCGAAGCGAGATGCAAACAGCACCGAAGTTACATTTACGAAACGTCGACGCATTTTGACCTCTATTTTTTTTTAACTTAATTTATTATTATTTTAACATTCAAGTCTATGGAATTTTAGTTTTTCCGTGATTATTCCTCAACGACATCGAATATTTAATTTTATTTTTAAAACCACCACCAGACTGATCAGTATGCAAAATTTGGAAATTTTTGGATATTCCATTTTTGATTGATGCTTGCACAAAGGATGCAGAAAAGTCTCTTATAGAGAGATTCGCTCAAATAAATGTTATTTATTCTGTACCAAAAATAAAACATTCTAATGATATTTAAAAATTAATAAAGAAGCCATAAAATTAGTATACAACAACCATAACGATGTTTTATATGTATTTTTTTATTTATTATGTGCTACTAAAGAGAATGTTTATGTTATACCTACCATCGTAACTCGTAAAGGAACGACCTCAACACGTGTGGTTCCGAAATCAAATTAAAATCGTGTTTGATAAGATCGAGTGGCGGTTATGGAAATTTATGACTATATTACCTGCGCGGGCGCATCGCCCGACAAAAACTTGGTCCGGACTACGCAATTATTTATGGTCTGCAAATGATTATAGTTTACGAGCGTTTTACTGAATACGCCCCTGGCGAATAGACAGTATGAATATCTCGTAATATTGTGTAACTTTTAATAGGACAGTCTGAATACCTAATGAATTCTTTATAAAAACAAAACGCGTATCGTAAAAGAAATTCAAAATTAAATACAGGACGCACACAAAAATATGTTGGCTACAAAGATACAGAAATAAATCAGACAGATGACAATTTAAAGTGGTTAACCCACTAACTGTGACCATTTTAGATACTTTGATCAGATCTTGTCGAAGCCGAACCTTGCCTGATAGGATTATGCTCAACTAGTACTTATTTTTATATCAATACAGTCTATTTTTCATTGTATTATAATCAAGATAGTGGGTGTTTGTTCTAGAGTCTTTAGAGTCACGGTGGAGATTTATGTTTTTATTTAAGAATTAATAATATAGTGTGAGTAATCGTCGTTATGCTAATTTGAAATAATCCGTGCTCGTAAATATAAATATGGTAAAATCTGCTTATAGTTTGAATATTGAACATGTGATATTGAACAGGTTTAATTTTTACTAATGTATATATAAAAAGTATAATCTAGAAACAGGTATAACGTTAATTTCAGTCTGATAACACTATAATACTCATAATTTAAAATAATTTTTAGAATGATATTCTAGAGATTCCAGGTTCGAATTCTATCGTTACTAATAATTCTTATAAATTTAAATAATTTAAACATCGATAATATATTTATAGTTAATTTATAACATAAATTTTTACTCAATTCTCAAATAAGGTGCACCCCCAATACGCACCTGGCGCCAGCCCCTACTTTACGATCTGTTAAAAGACTGACTTCGATGCCCAAATTAACACGAAATAAAAATGAAATCGATCCGTACAAAAAAAATAAGCGAAAAGATAAAACCTTAAAAAAGGTACACGTCAAAACATTTGATTGTGTTAATATTTATAGGCATTGAATCGCCTCAGGGAAGGCGATCTTGAGTTGAAAAAAAAATGTTTATCAGTGCTCAGCTTTTGAGTAAACCGCAAATCCTTTGTTAAACGTTATTTATGGACTTGAAAACAATTGTAATGTTACTATTATATCACATACAATAACTATATTATAGTTATTGTATTGAAATTGATATGTTAACTTCATATAATTGAATTATTGATGTTTTTAAATCTAAATTGAATTTCTATCAGAAAATAACGATACCATACTTTTATTCATAAAAAAGTAAATAAAAGTAGTATAAATTGAATTATATATTTTTTTATATAAATCAAAATTTCTGTCAGAAAATATTGATAAAAAAAGTAAGTCGTTTTGTTAATAAAAAAGTAATTATAAGTAAAAAGTAAGTATAAATAATATAAAGATCATCTTAAAATAGGGACGTTAAAATAACTATCCTGACCTTTCCATCTGAGATCAACTCTTACAAGCACTGCGTCAGTTACGGCTAATTTAAGTTATCAATGTACCACATCTTAATGTATGTCTGTTCAGAGACAAATATTTCCCACATGAATTAATATTCTTGATCCTTGTGTTATTATTAATTATACTGTCTGTTGAGACGTGGCAAGATGTTAGTTCATTGTTACAATTATTTCATTTAAGATGAAAGGTAAGAAATAGATCGTAATACTTTTCTATAATTAAACCTACCTTTAGTTTACATATATATATTTATATATCTATAACTAGCTTCATACTGTAGCTTCACTCGCGTAAATTAGTTTGAGGGAGATACCTTTATTTAATATTAAACAATGTTATTTCTTTTTAAGTTATTTGAGATATTTTCTTTTTTTGTGACCTGTTATTGAACTAAATCATAACGATGATTGTTGAATCATCGTTATAATTTAGTCATTTTACAAAAACTTCTAATAAAACATACACTTCGACAGGAATCATACAACCTCTTGTTGAAATCCATCTCATGTAAAAATCCGTTTGCTAATTTTTGAGTTTCGACATACAGACAGACAAATGCAACCAGTAGACTTTATTTCTTAATATGTATAGGCCAAAGCTAAATATAATGCTATTTTTTTATGAAAAGGTTTATTTCATTTCATATGAAAGCAATTACATATAATCAAAATTCATGAATCATTAAAAGCTGTCAGAATAACGAAGTGAGATTCCTATGGTAATATAAAGCTCGTAATATTGCGCTTGCGCATATAAGCGAACCCTTGTGGGAGCTTTATCAGTGTCTGAGAGGCGACATGGATTATTGAAACGAAATTAAAATGAGGACTGAGATACCATTATACTTTATATACGAATCGGATTGGTCAGTTACTGCTTACATATAAAACGTTTTAAAATAAGCATCTTATTAGATGTTATATTTGTTAAATGTATATATATCTATACTAATATTATAAAGAGTTTGTTTGTTTTAATGCGCTAATAATTTGAAACTACGGAATAAAATTGAAAAATTCGTTCTAATTTCGGTAGACAGGTTCAGGAGAAATATAGGCTTGGACATTAGGTTACTTAGTTATCTTCATAATAAAATTGTTTATTAAGTGAAACAGCGAGTAACAATTAGTTAAATAAAACTGTAATTAATTATTTGTCTTCGTATATTAAGGTTATAGCCTGAGTAGGTTGAAGATATGATGCCTCCAGATATGATCTAACTGGAGGTTTATCTTACTTAAATCAAAGTGTCTAACCATTAATAATAGTGCACTATTCTATTTATCTTTATTTGATTTTAAAAACATGATCCAAATGTTATAATTTATACCAATTATATATAATACTTGATACTAATACTAATATTATTCAGCGGAAAAGTTTGTATGAAGTTATCTTTGAAACTACTTTATAAAATTGAAAAATTCTTTCTGATTATAATAGACGGGTTGACGAAGGCTATCTAGTATTAAGTTACTACTCTTAGTTATCTTAATAGTAAATAACATTGTTTTACCGCGGGTGGAACTACAATTAATAATTAATAATTTAATATCGAAAATTGCAGTTAACATTTATAACCAAGCGTTATAAACCTGCGTTGATATACACCTTTTAAGAATTAAAATTGCATATAAATGAATAATTATATTAATATTAAGCCACTTTAACAAATAGGCAATAAATATACGTTCGGAAATTCAAGACAAGTACGTGTTATTTAAAAGTACGTTTGATGAAAAATTACGGTAAACCCGTATATTTTATGGCGGCTAAAGTTGCCATCAATAATTGAAGTTGCAAAGTCCTTAGGGAGAAGGGTTTTTCCGAATAAGGTTCTTGACATCGACTCTGGTCTTCGATCAAATTTGATCTCTATTTTAAGATTGTTTTGTTTCATTTTTATATTAACAGCTTGTCTAATAGATATTTTTTTGTTTATTAAATATAATTCAACTATAAGAAAACTTTTGAGAGAATGATAATTGAAAAGATAACTCAAGTTTTATATTTGTAACTAGAAATAAATTTTACTAATTCATTTAAAAAGCAAATTAAAAAATTTGTGACACAAAAAAAAAAAATATTTTTTTTACAAAAGATAAAAGCTGACTCGAAGATATAATAAAGCAACCCGTCTATATAATATACATGGGCTAAACAAGTTTTGCGAAAGTATTTTGCTAAGTCACCGCCGCCATGCTGCCGTTCGACCAACCACGAAAGGCGGCACTAATCCCTGTACTTTTATTAAACGACCACTCATGTTATAGAATTTTATTTTAGCTTATTCATTTTGACCAGTAAGCTAAGGCTTATGTTATACGTGTTCTCAGTGACCGGTTATCTGCCTCAGGTCTAGAATATTCCAAGTATTTTATCTTTATGTTCATCTGGATCCATATTTCTATACTGTATATAAGTAATCTTACATCTATTCTTACGTCGTGATTTTGAAAAGGAACTGCAACCTCGAGGGTTTCCTTATCTTTGATTCTATTTTATCTTTTATTTCTATAATCAATTTGTTAATATTCTATTAACTTTAAATCAATTTACACAAATTTCGAATTTTTCGAATTCGAATTTCAAAATCAAAAATAAACTTGTGTTTGCGTAAATTATTGATTTATAACATTTAAATAATTCGATAAATGCTAACTTTCGAATAACTGACACAATGTTGTATCTGTGTAGCGTTTAATTTAAATTTTCTCTATAACTGTAATTTTCTTAACCGTTCTCGTTTTGAAACGCTAGCAATTTGCATCGATTAGAATCAAAACAATTTTGCTTGCACTATAATTTTTATAATATACTTTAGCAAAATATTTATAGAGAGAATGCATTTTTAAGTGGAATAAAAATATGCATTTCATGAGCATGTTCTTTTAATAGCTTATAATTGGAAATTATTAAAGTATGTCCATTATATTGAAAAAGAAACATCGTGTATAAAGTAAAATGTTAAGTGTACTAAATTTGGCTTCTATATATGAATAAGACATATATGTAATAGTTTAAATAAGTGAGCTTTTCTGTAATAAAAATATTAAAAAATAACAAACTTACTTCCTTGTTATAGACCGGAAAAAGAAAGACATATTAGATAAGTATATTTTTTGTTATTTTAGTAATTATTTTAAATTATAAACGTCATTCCACTTATGAAACTCTTCATACTCTGGTTGCTTGGTCTAAAGGGTTAAAGACATCTTTATATATCTATACTAATATTATAAAGAGAAAATGTGTATGTTTTTAACGAATAAACTCAAAACCTACCGTCCAAACCTATTTTAAAAGGTTTTTCATCTTAATGCTACATTATCCTTTAGTAACATAGAATATATATGTTTATCTATATAATATAAATAAAATAGTTCTTACGACGATGGAACCGTAAGAAATTAGAATTGAAGTACTCAATGAAAAGAAAAATGACTACAGCTAAAATAGTATTTCATCGAATTCTTAATTACTATTCTGTGTTCTGCTACAGATGTAAATGAGGTGAGATTACTAGATATCTAAGGTGTTTTTGATTGCTAAAGAAATAAAGAAAGACTATGAGTTAATTTAAATAAATTGTTTTTCCAGTGTCCCATTTTAGTTTACGACCAAAGTACTATTATTGTATTGTTATTATAACCATATTTTATCTTTAGATAATATCAGACTGATTTAAGAAACTATATAGTTTTACTATATTTTATATTCATTTACACACATAAGTGTTGTTCTATTAATGAATGCATTGGAGCTAATTACACACATAAGTAATATGTTTGATATGACACATACATAAGTGTTTTATTTATCAAAACCTTAGAACAAATTAACACACAACTATAAATGATATAAATTAAATATTAAGTAGGCAATATTTAGTATACTTTGTTACTTTATGTGAACTTTGTTAATGATAACAATTATTGAAATATAGGAAATCTCAGCACGAACACTTGTCTACTTTTGGAGTTATTGCTTTAAAACATGAAGGGCTAACCTCCCACCTCATTTGCATAACCAACTATACACATATTTCTATCATTTCCAATTAATAACATTATCTATTAATTATGTAATATATGAAAAGGCATATTGTTTTAAAATGAACGTGAGATTTGAACATGCGCTTGCGGTTAAAGAGATATAAAAATATATTCTATATTTTCTATATACTTATAATATTTGGGGAAAAAAAAATCTTAAAAAAAAATCTAAATATCAATCATTGCGGAATTTTATATTGAATCTAAAAAACAAGCACTCATGAGGAGTCAAAATTTTCCCTAGAAGTTATGAGGAAAAAACTACAAATTAAACTATGAAAATTTGTAATTCTAGTAAATGTTGATTTGAAAATTAAAGTAAATATAAATAATTTTAATGTGTTTTCGTTTAAATTTAATTATTCGTTGTTCGTTTTAACAAAATACATCTGCTCTTATCAAGATATCCCCATATGACATTTCCAACACATGTTTTAATATTGGGTTATTTTTGACAGATGAAACTAACAGTCTACATTTGAATTATTTGTTTTATCAAATTACATTATTAAATCTAATTTATTATACCAGGGATCAGTCAAATAACGTGTCATTGGGACGTCTATTAGGAGGTAAGAAAAAATCTACGGTGGAGTGAAGCGCCGAACAAAACCATTATGCTTTATTACAGACATCATCCATCAGAATCATATTGAACTAATATTAATGCTAATGTTTTATAAATATATAATTTATTTTGTCTCCACTTTGATATCTAATTGATGGATAGTTTTTTGTTATAACGAAATGTCAGTTTATAATGAAGGCGTGGTAAGTATTCGAAAAAACCAACTTATTTATGATTTCACGCTATAAAAAACTGTTAATTATACTTTGATAAAATTTAGATTACATTAATAAAGGTCTACTTACTTTGTCCTAGATGAACTCGTTTCATCCATGGGTATATTTGTGGTGGGTTTGCTTGTGCGTTTGCAGACGACTTGGTGTTCTTTGTACTGGAACTAGAGTTGTTAGCTTCATTGCTTTCATTGCTTGATGTGCTGGAAGCAGGGCTTGATATATTTTGGTTGATGTTAGCCTTGTGTTCTACTGGAGAAGCGATTGGAGTAGTCAATCCAAGTTTAGTGCTAGTTCCGCCCGGATTTGGTCCAACACTTCCAAATCCTGGCGATGTTCGACCTGGACCTGAAGAAGTAGACAGATCTTGTGGCGACGCCACTCCAGTTGTGGAAGTTGAATCCGCAAATTTACAACTAGCAGTCTGGCTTGTTGGAGTCGACATGAGATTTGGCGATAATGCGCCGGGACTTGGATTAGAGTGTTGGTGCATGTGACTCGCAGTACTTCCCAATCTTTGGGGATGTAACTGAGTGTAATCTATCATAGCTTGGGGTTGCATGTGAGCTCCCGCTGCTGGAGTAGCGTAGGGATGTTGAGGGTAATGATGGCCTACTTGCGGCGGGGAATAACATGTATTAGGATAAGAAGCAGCAGCATTCGGGTTATAATAATCTGTACCAGGTGTTGGTAGGCCGGGATGTCCTGATTGATCCACGGGTGTCCCTGTGCGGCCTGGACCTTGGTTCCCATAGCACGATGCCAGGGAGTTCACAAATTGATAGGAACTCATTCCTGCGTTATAATTTAGGTCATTCATTGGTAACAGATTATTTTCTATCTTTCTCTTGAAGTTTCACTCCAATGTTGTCATCGTTAGATCACTGAATGGTGTAGTTGGACATGTTAAGTGCTACAGATGTCTGCGGTCCGTCTCAATTGTCCTCGTAGAGTAGCGCTTGATTGATGGACCTGAGATAGAATGAAACACATTAGCTGGTCAACTATAGCACTGCTGGTGACGAATGCGTCTCGCAGATCGTATAATGTTTATGCCATTTGAACTGTAAATGAACTTCTATATTGTGATTATTATTATATTGTAAAATACGAGCTAGTTAAATAAATATCTTTTAATTTTTAATTCTTTCGTTCAATTTATTTTAAGTAAAGATTAATTCAAAAATCATATTGTAAACTGTTATTAAGTTATAACTTTGTTACTTTTTTTAATAGAAGATATTTTAAAAATCTGTAGTCAATGAAATAGTGTCAAATACACAAAAAAATAAACTTAAAACTTATAGCAATTCGCAAATAAATATCACAATTATAAACGGTAGCATATTCTCTATTAGTGAAATTTGCACAATCAGAAACAATATTCTCCACAGGGGGTCTATTACGAAACAATACATTATAATGCGACATTCTAAAGCAGCACATGTCACGAGGAAAAAACCTCAAGTCACCACGTGGTGCTATAAAAGTGTCCACTGAGGTTTATTTGTAAGCGGTAGGCCGAAGTTCTCCCGATTTATGAACTCGCTCGGTGCATACATCTTTATGAGCAAATTAGCAGTCATTGTATTCGATTTATTTGCGTAAGCGAAACGAATGACAAATGTGTGAATTTAAATGTCATTTAATTTTGTGCATTTTGGAAAAATTTTACACGCTTTTATATTTTATTTATGAGTTTCATTTTATTTACGAAAAAGTGGATTTATTTCTTTTCTATATTTATTTTAGTTTATTATGCTGTGTTTTATAACATTTTTATTTGTCTTATTTTTCTATAGAACATAATACGGAAATTTGTGTGAATACGAGTATTTGTATTACAGTCTTATTTTTATACATAGGTATATATCTTATTTCCTACATATTTAATGAATACAATATAAATAATATATTAATATAATAGAAATATAGAATTAACGTAATGGTAAAAAATGTAGACGGATAGAGATATTTCAGATATGATATTTATGAAATAAATTATTTTCGGCAAGTCAAAACTGATTCCCTAAAACTTTTAAATGATAATACTTAATATTATATATGTGTATATATTTTTTATGAATAACTTTAACCATTGCGATTAATATATAAAATATAGATTTATATTTTCTTAAACATTATTTATATAGTTAGTTAAGTTATTTTATATATAATAATGTCTGCTTTAATAATCTTAATATTTTGTTATCGTGTGTATTATATCTTTTAAAAGACTTTGTTACAATTAAACATAAAAATAATAATCTTAATAATAGTTTTATTTCATAATTATATTTAAAATATATAAATTATATACTTCGCAAAATTTATTATTAGTGTCATAATTTCATGTTCAGTATTTCATGAGAAATATATGAATCCATGAATATGTTCAAATTAATTAATATATTATATATAATTGCTATCCAATGCTCGTGACACGCAGACACCATGTGTGTTTATTTTAGTATAGAATTTTTGTCCGTCCGGTCCACATTAAATGGGCCGAAGATTTTTGGTTTTTGTTTCTTTTTACCCCTGTTTTAACATCCCTTTGATGAGGTTAAGTACTTAAAGATTTTTAAACGTAATATTTTTTATTATAGTTTAACATTGAGTCAATATTTTAATTATTAATGTGTTCCATTTTGTTACCAGTTATATTTTTAATTTTATTTATAATAATAATATATGTACCAATATAAATATAGATTTAAAATATATGTGTTACAAAATATGTATAATATTTTTTTTAATTCATAATTTATTGATTGAATTTGATATATAATTATTAACACAAATAAACCGATAAAAAATATAAGTAATACTGAAAAATTATTTCACACAACTTCTTATGTTTCGTAATTTAATTAAACTTTTATATATAATTTAAAATCTAAAATCGATTAATTTCATATTAAACAATTTATAGTGACTCTATTTATTATCCTCTCTATTAATAAGAGATCTACTTTTAAGCTTTAAGCTCTCGTGTAAGACACTTTAAGTCCACGTCGTACTAAAAGATTAGCGCGAACAAACTTTATTATTACGAGCTATCAAATATTAAATATAACTTTAACAGAAGTATGAAAAAATATTATTAAATATTTTGATATGTAAGTACACTTACGAAAAGATTAGTACTATCAAAGTTTATTTTAACGAGCAATTTAATTATTAATAAAACTCCAACTTAACTTTATAAACATAATAAAAATAAAAATATTAAAAAATTGACACTTGAACTTTAACGAAAAGATTAGTTCAATCAAAGTTTATTTTAACGAGCTATTAAAATTAAAATTAAACTCCGATAATTTAATTATAACAAAAATAATATAATAAAATGTAATAAAACAGTTATATAATATAATAAATACTCACTCTATAAATAAAACGTAAAAGTTATGAACAACACAATCACAACACAGACACGTATCACAAGAGCGCGGAGGTCGCGTGTTGTCGCGCGGAAAACCGTAGATGATTTCCCGACGTTCGAGCGGCGAGTGGTCGCCTGGCTGCGGGGTGGGGGCACGCCTCCGCCTGTGCGCCCGCCTCGCTCGTGCACCCGCTGCGCTCGTGCACCCGCTGCGCTCGTGCACCCGCTGTCGCTCGTGCACCCGCTGCCGCTCGCTTCTACTCACTGCATAGCGAGGTAAGGTATTGACATTTTTTATTTAATTTAATCGGTACATTCATGTTATATTTTTGTATGGTTACTTTTTATAGATATTTTAATAAACTTTTTTTATTTTATTAATAATCATATATATATTTGTTATACATATATTGATAGAAGTATTTTTATTGTATTGATATCGTTTTAAAATCTGATAAATTTTGATCCGTTTTAAATTTGATAATAATTAAATTATTTCAAGTATATTCAAGTAATACTTGCATTATTTTATTCGTGTTTTTGATATTCAATTTTCAATATAGTTTTTCGTTTTACGAGACAATGCAAATTTTTTGCTACAATTTTTCTAGAAATTTCACAAAATTGCAGAAACCGACAATAATTATTATTAAGATAATATTTTAATAAATTAGTTAAAAACATTATTATATGTCTCAGCCGCTTTATCTTAGTCTCATAGCGAACACTTACAATTCGTCACTGACTTGACGTGACTTATAAAAATTACTGACTTTTTATTATAAATTGCATGTAAATGTTATGCACTCATATAATATGATTTTGTAGAGCTATTTGAATCTTATCAGGTTCAAACTCTATATTATAGAGCGCTAACAAATCACTACTAAACGATAAATGATATACAATTAATATTGATAAAAGTATTAATTGTATACATTTTTATGATTTTTAAGTACATTTTTTTATCTTTATTATAACAGACATTTAATTTTTAGTCCATCATTAAACATACAAATTATTATATATAAATATATGTATGTATATATAAAAACATATGATATACAGGTGTTATCTTATAAATGATGTATATACATTAATTACTATGTTAAGTGGTCCATTAGTGTAATAATAAAATAGGTATAGTTTTAATATAAATGCCACTAAACCTATATTGATGAAACAAGTTTATGTTTATACGTTTATGGGTAATAATTAAATGTTAATATCAATGATTTATTTGTAAATTACTCAAAACGGGAGCTAATAGATTTAGGTTTTTAGAAAGAATGTCAATGATCTTAACATATATAAGTAATTTAAAAACACGTTCTGGATTGAAAATATTTTTTCAATTTATATATAAAATATTAAATTTATTATATATAAAAACATTCTGTAGGTTTGTTGACTTAAAATAGTATTGGATACATACATAAATTTTTTTTTTTCGTTATTTTTTATCATGATTAAAAAAACCATATTATATATACTTATATATGTATATACTTTATATATAAATACTCGATAACCATCTTAAATCCAATACACTCCCCAGACACTTAACTCCCGTGGGTGATATTTATTACTTAATAATGACAATACACATGTTTACACATAAATGACTTGACTTCCTAAAATTTATGACCTGGGGTCGTATCTCTCACTCTTACTCTATATATCAGACAGAGATAGAGTTTTTATGAAAATGGTTTATAATTATACTTTTTAATTATATTTTTCTTGCATTAGTTTTTGTCTTGTTGGTCTATTTTATCAAATTAGTCGATTTGCACAGTTATAGGTTCCTATAAGTTTTATAAAATTCTAACTAGGTTCCAATTTAGAATCATATACAAGTTTTGTTTATTTTATTGGTTTTAATTATTAAATAGAGTCACTTAAAATATTATATAAATAACAAAAAAAAATTTTTATGATAGTAGAGCTGACTCTACTTATTCAAATAGTCTAATAAGATCAAATTTGATAAATGTTAATGAGATAGATACGAGCTTATTGCATTAAGGGCAATCAGATACTCATAACCTAAGAGGAACATATACTAGATAGAGCTCCTGAAACTGAACCTGACCTGAAAATATGTAAAGATTAGTGCAAATTGTTTTTTTTACGTTTTCATACAAAATATACATATTATTTGTAAAATTGGCATATAGAGTTTTTAAATCATATAATTTTTTTAATAGAGTCATAACAAAAATATATAACACCTAGAGTCACGACGCACCTTGCACAGTAATATACGAATAATTACAATCAACACTTAATTTGCAATTGAAAACAAATTTGCATTTATTCGCGTTGGAAAATATGCTCTGTCTCTATCAAACATCAGAGATTATTATGTGAGTAAGTGAGACAACTTGAGCATGGTGATTTCGTTGCAACGGAAGCATGCGTATTGCAGCGGCGGTGGGAGGTGCCCTTTGCGTGGACTCCAGTTCCGTGATTGGTCAGAATTGTTTTTAACGGTGGGGTGCGAATGTATTTTGAGAACTTAGCGATTTTTATAGCGGAAAAGTTTTAGGATTCATATTTTCGCTACAGAGGTAATTGTTTTAAACCAATTTTCATATATTTTATAATTTAATATATATGTTTTGTTTTTAATATGTTAATTTGAAAAAGGTACAGAATGTGTAGGTTTGACCATACCTACGTAAGACTTGTATTTGAAGTACATTAGTACAATATTATATGTCAATGGATTTATTTAGTCCATGAAATTCTATACATAATTGCTTATAAGACATTTAAGATTTCTGCAAATGCAGAGTTTGTATTATGTTTTATATTTTCATTTTTAATCATAATTTTTTCGAATAAGATATAATATATTCAATTCTTGTTTTCAATATTTAGTGTAAAGATATAAAAGGTTATTTATATTTATTTATTTATGTTTTTTTGGAAGTAAAATTTTTAAATCTATTAGTTTATAATGTAACATAATCAAAATTTTTAATTCATCATATAATATTTTATCTATTTCTTCTCAATCCGTTTTAGGTATGTTCAGTGAGTATATAACTTATTCTTCATTTAAAAGTGATCCTTATTTATTAAGAACTTAAAGTTGAAGATCTGTTCATTCATCTGTCCTTAATGCAATGAAATTTTTAGTTTTTTTATATATCATACTCTATGGTTTTAAGGTATAAATAATGTTATATACTGCAATTAATTAATTGTTGAGGTTTATATACTTACAACAGTAGCGCCACAATGCGGAATTTTAAATACGAGTTGTTTCAATTTAGTTCTATTTTTTAACACCAAAAAACCTCATAGATGGCGCTGTTTTCAATTCAGTATTTTTCTTTACTAATGTGAAGATGAATATTTTTTATTTCAAAACATATAAGTAATATAATTAGGAATATTATTTTAAAGCTATTTTATGTTACGGTGCATACCTTTGTCATGAGTAAACTAACTAAACTAACTAAACTATACTTCAAGTCAAATGAAAGTATAGTATATCTCTACTTTCACATAATATATTGTATACTCACTTACGGATAATATTTAAAACACACCATTATAGAAACTTACAGTACGGTTAGTTGCACGACTTTAATATTATAAAAAAATGCCTAATAGATGTAAATAAAGTGAAGGTTGATGTTTTTATTAGTTTTTACATAAACTGACCCCAGGCATTATTTCGTATATTTTTATATGCAATCGAAATAGATAAGAATTTTTATTCACAATGTTTAGTAACTGCGTATATCTTCTAATAAGATAGAGTAATTTTAATTTTACACATTGTTAAAGGAATTTTTATTAAATATTACTGATATAATTAATATTTTTATTGTTTTAGTTTTACATTTATACTAGTTGTTACACGCGTTTCCACTCGCGGCTGAAAGATTTGTTTACTATTTTATTAATTACGAGTATTAGCGTAAAACCAGATAGCATATATTCTTCCTCGTAAAGTACTTTATCATATACAGAAAGAGTTTCAAAAATCCATCTCATAATTTCGAAGAAGAGAATGTAATGAGAAGAATCTTAATCAATGTGGTTAGTTATAAGAGAAGAGAGTGACGAGAAGATATGGATGGAGAGCGTAGAAAATGATTTAGCAAAGATGATTCATTAAGTTTATAGAAAAGTGACAGTTACAATTAACTTAATTATTAACTAATACATAAAAAATATTAATAAGCGATTCCATATTATAAATCACGTCAACCGTAAAAGAGAGTATTTGGTTTGAAATACAATTCTGAATGTATAAAACATTTTTAATATGTTACATTGTAAAACGACCGTATCTATTTTTACATACAGTATTACTCTGACATAAGGCTTTTAACATACAACCTATAATCTACTATAGAATATTGTATACAATTCTTCTATTTTATTCAGATCTTATGTCATAATAATATCCAAAATATTAACAATTTAAAATATATGAAGTAGATAAACTATGAAAAATTTAAATTCTTTAAAGTTTTTATAAAATATAACATATTAACAAAATTTATAATTTTGATAATAAAAATGTATGTAACTTATACATGAACAAAGAAACCAAAAAACCTATACCACAAAATAGCTAAGAAAAATTAGCTATAAAAAATCTATTTTAAAATACAGACAAATATTATAAAATCTTATAAATCTATAAATATCACATAGTTTAATATAAAAAACAAAACTGTTCTAATGTAATAAACTCAACAATTGTCTCAATACTTTTAATTCACGTTAAAAGTTACCTAATTCGTAACAACATTGCATCGAGAGTTAACCATTACTCAAAGTGTCGCCCCTCGTCAGAGCTGCCCTTTCGACATCCGTCCAATACCGAACATACCTCTCTTATTAAATATATATGTTTAACAAAACAATACTAGGAAAACAATGCGAAAAGCAATAATATACTTCAATTGGTAGAGCGACAGGATGTTTGAACAGAGGTCATAGGTTCGAATCCTGCTTGTATCGATAAATTTTTATATAAAGCATAAGCTTCTATATAGTATGATAATCATGTCACATTTAAAAAAAAAAATATTTAAAAAATAATATTACATTAAATATACACTTTTTTAAGCACTACTCGTAAGTCAAATACTAATATTGTTTTGTAAAAAGGTTTGTACAATTGTCATATATAATTGTTGACCCACTATTTTTTGGGTCAAATAGTGCGTTGAAATGAAGTATTGAATGAGTGCTTCTCCTCAATATAAAGTAACTACCAAGTAACTACAGAGCTTTTAAGATGTGAGGAAACGTGAAAGAATGACATATTTGTCATATTCAAAAAAGTAACAGGTTTTTTTTAAAATAAATAAAAAAACAATATGAGGTTAATTTTTTATTTATTATATTAAATTTAATCAAATTATTCGTTGACGATCACCATATCTGAAAAAAGAATATCACCCATTAGTTAATGGATATTTAATAATAAAAAATTATAGTACTTTAAAAATATATATATATATATGTTAACTGTTGTGATTCATGATTACTATTAATACTAACGTTATTACTATGGGAATTTTCCCCACTAGTTTCGAACCCAATTCACGCCTCGATTCGTGAACAGTTCATGCCGCGATTCCGCCATGCTCAGAGCTCCATGAATAAGAAACCCCAAATGGGTTCGCAACTGCTCGGGCAAATATACTCCGATAATAATAACTTGAGTATAGTTGGATATTTATATTTATATTATATATAATATTTTTTTATTGTAAAGTAATTATTGTAAACACAATTCATAAATAAAATAAAATAAATTACAAATTTCGGCGATAAACATCAAACATAACAACTCTTAAAGACTAATAAAGGAACACTAGACCTAAATACTAAAGTTCCGGTCTCAAAGAAAGCTATAATATAACTCATATTAGGCAAGTATAAGTTAAATGGTAAATAATTACAGAGAGCGGTGCGTCGCTCAAACAATGCTAACTTACATTTAGCTGTCAGTCAAAAACAATTTGGAATTTGGTGCAGAGGGTCGGGAGTAAGACGAGGAATCATAGAGTTGTTATTACATTATATATTTAATTTTGTGGTCTTAAATCTATTGGACTAGTTTTTATTGGGCTTTTAGAAATCAATATAATATTAAAAGTAAAATTGAAATTAAACTGAAATAAAGTTTTTCATAGGAGTAAAAGTAGAGTCTTTCCGGTGTCGTTAAGTGACTAGGTCTCTCTCTCTCTCTCTCTCACTGTAATACTTTTTTATTATTGGGTAGCCTTAAAAATGGCCGATGGGCATAGTAACAAATTTTTATAATGACAAGGAACGAAATGAAAACATAGTAGATTTATGATAATAATACAAATATATTTGTTTTAAAAATATTTAAATAAATCTTTATTCAACTGTGTTATAACAACTCTGTACATATCCAAGATCGACCGCGTTTCAGCAACGGTCCGGACGCTGTACCATCCATCATTTCCTCTCCACTCGCCGGGTTAAACACATAAGTGACATTGACGCTTAGAAAACCAACGCTATTTGAGCCTTTCCCTACTAACAATCATAACGGACGGTTATGACTCAATGGATCAAATTAAACCGGTCATCTTTGCTTGGGCTACCTCTGTCGTTTTACGTTATATCTAGGTAACTATTCCGTTTTGATTTGTACTGTGACCGACAGATTCTGTAATGTGAAATTGATTGTAACTCGACCTGAAATGATAACAGGATGAGAAAATTTATATAACAATGTTTACATTTTAAACTTCTTATTGTAGTAACTATAGAATGTTATTTAATATTTTTCTTTCAAGAATCACACTCATCCTTCAACCCTTTAAATACTTAGTTCTTTTTCTTACTTTGAATAAATTCTCTCAGAATATTTATTTTTTTATTTATATTTCTAATGTGGAACTTACTTACTCTAATTTGAAGAAACGAAGTGTAGGCGTCATTATGACTTTACAATAATATCAGTTAACTGATAATAACTTTATTTTCAGATCTATGACATACATATGACGCGTGTGTGACAAATAATTGATTAAGTTGGTATATCATGTATATTAATATTTAGGAAATTTTAAAATCATATATTACATCTGATTCATATTATTAAGGATATATTATATAAAAATTTAATCATCGTGGCAAATCACCCCAGCATTGATATCTGCGTTCGAACGGTGTCAGTGGAGCGTCATTGATAAATGATGGCGGACAATGCGTCCTGCAGATTCTTTTGTTGATCCAAGCTTTTTGTATGTGTTTCTGTAAAGTGACGTGTCCAAGGTTTACGTAATTTTCTATTATACGCAATTCTGGACATACCAGTGAACGTTTATTCTAAGATAAAATAAAATGCTAAGCGAGATGGTTTCAGTTCTTAAATCAATAAAAAGGATAAAACAAGGGAATAATACTTTACTTTACGGAATTTAGTGATAATCTAATAATATAGTCAGAAACAACATATTTTTATAGCTTCCCTACGTTAAATATAGGTATCATAAAAAAACAACTAAAAAAATTTAATAAACATTTTAATAAATGATTTTATTTTGACCTAATACTGACCTTGAAAATATACTAGAAGCCATCAACAGTCTTTCAAAACACGTAAATTTTATCAATACCAATACTTTAATTAGTATTGCTAGGTCACACTAACGCACTAAGTAAAAGCTTTAGGCCATATTTGTTTAGTCTCATCATTTGTAGTTTTGTTTTTAGGGGTGCGCTAGTCAAAAAAATAGTTTTCTTAATTTTGAAATAAATTCTTTAAGTTTTCTTATCGTACATATATCAATTTATTGTTGCATTTCTAATGCATTTTAAATATTTTTATATTAAAACTTTCGTGATCCATGATTACTAATATAATTTATATATACATCAAGATAAATACTAGACGGCGTAAAGCGCTACAGTAGCGCTCGCTTTCACTACTAATACGAATGTTTCCGATGGTTTCTGGTACACATTATTTATCTTAAAGTACTGTAATTATCAGATTGTACTCACGTAAATACAATTTCCATTTGTCCGACTAATTTAAAACTGTTCGGGACTTTATTCTTGAGCTCTGAGCATAGCGGAATCGTCTTGCAAAACTAGTCAGGCACATTCCAATAGATTTAAGGCAAGTACAGCCGGATAATTATATATAATTTTCAATATTCTCCAAAATATTATTAACTATTTAGGTGCTCTCCTTAATTTGTTTTTATTTATGAAATTTTAAATAATAAATATTAGCTAAAATTCATATTATGTTATTTCAAACATATTATAATTACATGTAAGTATCACAATTAATCAAATTAGTTACTCCAGTAAGATAATGTTAATTAAATTATAAGTTATTAAATTTAAATATCTTGTTACTTATCATAATTATTATTATTTATTGGTTTTGATAAGAACGCTTTGAACGTAACATCAAAGTATGGAACATCTGTTACTTCAGAGTTACAAGACAATATAGGCAATAATGCTGCTTGTACTTTCGGATATATTTTATGTTAATAGTTCTTTAAATAGAAGCGGAAAGTTTTATTCATAAATAAAAAAAAATATATATTTTGTTATCAAAATAAAAAAAGTACGACAAGACTAGATAAAATAATCTGATATACATAAATCTTGTTGTTTTAACGATATTTTTATTTAACCAAAAAAGCTTAAAAAATACTTAGTTTTCAATTACCAAGATCTTGTGTATATATTATTATATACATTTTATCCTAATTCATTAATTATATCAAACTAAATAATATATTCAATAATAGGCCGTAAACAACATAGTGTAATATAAATATATATGGTATACTAAGAGAGTTAACACAACTCGGAAGGTAAACCATATTCAAATATCCATTAGAAGGTTTCTTTTGATCAGCTCTCGGTGAATGGCATCTCGTTCGACGTTAGGATTAATTAGACCTGCCAGTCAATGGCTATTCAACGAATAAAATTATATGAACAGAGCGTAAATCGGAATTTAAAAATCCTTAATCTATAATAAATTACTGAGAATATTTTCTTGCTTGTCTGTCTTTGGTATTTTGGTTATTATAATATATACTTATAGATTTTTATATAACAGTTCAGTATCCAAATTTTAAGAGTAAAATTGTATATGGCCTATTGCAGTACTTCTAGATAAGTATATGTTTTCTGAGTAATTACGATATATTTACTTATATCTTTTCCTTTTTGAATAATAATCTATATCAGTAATCACATTTGTCAATTAGAAATGGGGGGGGCTATTTTAATACCATCCTTATCAAATCGAGCCATTCTGTAAGGACACGCTTCAACTTAAAAGTTAAGGCTACGAGAGTTCCAAACACACTTTGGTCTGAGAAGAACCACACAACAAACTCAGGCTGCTTTTTTTTCTGTGGTCATTATTACACAAACGTCAAATCATTTAAAAGACAAGCTGCGAACACTAAGACATTCCGATCAAACTTATATAAGGGCTAGCTTTGGGTGTTCAAAGCTTGTTTAAAAATTATTGTCATTCAGCCAGAAGTGTTTTTTCTTATTTTCTGTTTTGATTTTAGCATCTATGATGTTTAGTTTATGCAAAACAACATGACTCTTATTAAAAGTACTTACTCTTTGTAAACTATAAATACACACTTTTTTATAGACATTAACGTAATAACAAGATATCTATTACCACATACCTACATAAAACATAAATTACATATAAAAATATAATTACAAATGCCAATTTTTATTATATTTTTGCAATAATAAACCAAATTTACAACCAACGTAAACACAAGCAGCCATCTTGATAAAATGGTAGACGAGCATGCGCGGTGGCAACGTACCCCAGGATTTGGGGATGTGCAACTTTCTCTCTTTCACTCTTATATGCATTATATATTGTCGTCTTTTTCTCAAGCGTTCTATTGTCCAAGCGCAAGAGGGTCAAAATTCTTTTGTCATATTGAAATACATGAAGTTAGCCGCGTTAGTTCACTTTATTTCTAACTGAATATAATTATTATTAACTTATTAACACGGTTATTAACCTTTTCTATCGTATAATGACTTTATTTATTTATTATAAAATTCACCAACATTTTGTCCCCGACTTCATAATGCCCTGATCTCAGTAGTAAGTAACGAAGTTATCATCATATACTATTTAAAAGAAATAATCATTACATTTAACTCCAAAAAATACTTTTTTTTAATAATAAAATATTTTTTAACAATTTGATTTCTTTTTTAATGATAAAATGATTTTTTAACAATTGGATATCTTGTGGTCTTGTCTGAACAAATAAACGTACATAGAAAAAAAAACTTGTTAAGGGACACATATCATTTAGATACATAACAAGAATTGTTATTTCATTAAACATAAAGGTAACCTCAGTTAAAATGTACATACAATTTCATTTTGGAATTATAAAACCCAAAAATTTACTATTTACAAATAGGTGTCCCGTATAGGAATCAAATCCACGATCTTTGACTCAGCAAGCAGGACCACAAACCACTTACCACTAGACCAATCGGCGTCACATCAAGGAAAAATCCGTCAAAATTCAGGTAACTTCCATCATAAACAAAAACAAAAGAAAAAAAACCGTATTAACAATCGCAGACATCAGGTAGCTAAGCCTAGGATTACTCAGCAAAATCCATTCATATCGTTTAAATCCAATAACCAGTCAAAACATGTCAAAACCTCAAACATTTACACATTTACAATAACTCCCGAGAGACGGTACTTCACTGTATTTAATAATAATCCCTATTTAAAAGGGTTGAAATTTGTTATTAAACAAATAAAGCTACTGTAGAATAAACCATGGATTATAAAAGGATAAATAAAACTAAAAAACAATTAATACTTAAAAAATGAAGGTGCACTAATTGAACTGAGCGAAGCGAAGTTCTTTACCGGTCAATTCGATCAAATTTTGTCCGCTATTTACCCCGTGTAGGAGTAGCCATACTATCAAGCTATACTAATCAAATTTGGACCAGTAGATTATCGCAAGCTTACCTTTCAATAGATAGATTTATAAAAAAGTCTAATAATAGGTTAAGAGTAAATTTGCAAATAACTTTACTTGTAATTGAAACGTTATATCGCACGCGCAGATGGTTAATTGTAACTATGACAGACAAATGTATAATTTTTTGATAATTGTTGACATTAGGGAAGTCGTATCAAGCTAAAGTTTTCGTGATATATGTTTCGTTTCGCTTAGCTTCTTCTGTTTGCGTGTTGGTGGCCTTAGTTCTAAGACAAGAATATGTTTTTAGTTCGTCATTAATTAAGTTAAATAATATTTATGATAAAAACAAATTTGGGTAAAATGTACGTGTATTTACCCCCCTATTGTTTAGATATGGTTTCTGTATTAACATTCATATTTCCAATTTTTGACAACAGATAATAAAGTCAATACTCTAAAGTTATGTTCTAAAGAATCCCTGACATCGTGGATTATTATATAGGTCACATAATAATGATGAATGATTACATACATCATTATAAATTATAAGGTAAATTAAAAGACGGATGTTGGATTGTTCAATTATTTTAATATAAAATTGGTTAAATTTGCGCACGTGTTACTTTTCAGTGTTTTTCTGCGAAATATTAGTACATGTTCGATGTAATTAGTATATTATTAATAATAAGACAGATTATGTAATCAATAATAATACAAATTGACAATCGGATACAACCAATATGTTTAAATAATTCGAAAATTGTTCGGAACAAGACAGCTATGTTTCACTCTTAAACTACTCATGTTCTCTCACGCTACTTACAATAATCTATAACATGCTGAAGAACAAAGTCACCGGGATATCTTATATATAGAATATTACGGGGTGAAAACGAACGTAACGAAAAAAAATTATTTTTGTAATTTTTCAATATTATCTTTCATAAGGTTCTGAACAATCTGAACATTTTTTTTCTGAACCGTTAGGTACCAATAACATAAAATACAAGGTACAAATTCTGTACCAAAAGCGGACAGAACGTGAAATTATTGAACAGTTATTTTAAAATAACGGGTATAAAAAAAAAGAAATTTTTTCATGATCAAAATTTTTTCTTTTTCATTAATAATTATTTATCAAATGTACAAAGTTTCAGATACACCAAATAGAAACCAATACAGAAGAGAACCAATAAAAAATAGAAAATGAAACAAATATAGAAAAAAATAAAACTAACTCCTCTTTATTAATAGACCCATTTGACTAGAGAAGTTTTTATATGGTAATAAATAATCAACTTCCATATTATAGACTGACGACTAAATTCTAAGTATATCCATCTATCTAGGCTATAGGAACTGTAATATTAAAATCTACTATTTACATTTATATTATATATCTAAGACTAAAACTACATCTTTTAAAATTAGTAGAAATTCTCTGAAACTACTTATAATCTATTTTTATTATATTTATTATTAATTTTATAAACAATTTAGTGAACAAAATATACCTAGAGAATTTTAAAATTATTAAAATATTCTTGTTTCGGATATGCATTATAAATATTATTTGTATCACATGTAACTTAAAACCAAACTTAAGATTGTAATATTAGAATGTTGTTCATAATAAGTATTTTAGAATTTACAGTATTTACATAGTATAGTGTGTTAAATATACTGTCACATCTTTGGCATTACACCCCCATAAGATGGAATGCCACAGTTTTGATTCAAATTTCCTGTTAAATGAGTCATGTTGGCTATAGGACTCCCATGCATGTGGTAGTTAGGGTTCGAGAAGTCCATAAATTTATTTACTTGTTGTCTTGGATCAAAGTCAGGGATGTTAGCTTTAGTTGCTGCTAAGTCTTCTACTCCGAATGGATCTGGCGACGTTGACAGCTTGCCATCTTTTTTCGCTTTCATTCTTCTGTTCTGAAACCATATTTTTATTTGTCTTTCAGTTAGTCCTAAAGCATGAGATACTTCTATTCTACGCCTTCTTGACAAATATTTGTTGAAGTGGAACTCCTTCTCCAGCTCCAGAGTTTGAAACCTTGTGTATGTTTGACGTGTTCTCTTAGACCCCTCTTTTTTGTCATCACCTGAAAACAAGACGCAATCTTAGATATGCAAAAATTATAAATATATAATTTGTTTTACAATCTTATTAGATATATATTTTTAATTATACCTCCAACACTTTTCATCCACGGATAAAAACCTTGTACTTCTGGTACGGTAGCCATTTTGTTCTCAACGTAATCCTCGCTGTCTCCGCCTGATTCGACCCTTGTCATATCTTGACAGTTTGCAGAGATTTCATCCGAGGACTTCGTGGCGTCGCTAGTGATAGACACCCCGCCCACAGCACGCTTGGTCTTGATTTTTGTGTGACCTTCTAAGCTCTCGTATTCACCATGAAATTGTTGTAAATTGGATTCTTTTTCAATTACTTTTTCATTGCTTTTTTTCCAGTTTTCTGTTTCGTTACGATACATCATTTGTTGCATCATTTCTTGTGAGTACGATTCACCATATTTATCAATATATCCATGGGGCCGTTTGTTGCTAGATTTGTTCAAAATAGCTCTTAAATTGGGTGTATCGTCATCGTCTAAAGGAAACGCTTTAACAGCACTCGATGCGCTTAATGGAGATCCGTAATTTGTATCTGGAATACTACCTTGACTTGGAGAATTTATAGATCGTACATCTTCACCTTTTAAATCTAAAGTGGCACTTTTAACGCCTTGCAAACCTTGATCGTAATAGTTTTCATGCAGTTGTTGGGTATACATATTCATCTCTCTCCACTTATTTACTGAATTTGAATTATCTTGGTTACCATTCGTATAGTTTAAAGGATAATTTTGCCAATTCGCAGGCTCCGTTTTCACAACTTTGTCACAGGGAGCAAATGATCTGTTATATTGTTCATTTGGGTAATCATAGTTCTGCGTGAAAGGGTTGCTGTGATAGCCATAGAAGGTTGGATTCACTGGGTACTGATGGCCATAATTCATTTGTTCACTTTGACCAGCTTGAGCACTATTATTCCACGTATCACTTCCACGATTTGTTGTTGCCACGGAAGACATGTTTGAGACACACGTTCGTCACACTGATAACATGGGTTAAATCACAAAAATAAATCTGCGTGGGCGACGGTCCGTTTCCTAGGTTGACTGCGAATCAAATGCTGTGAATGCCAGAAAGCAACACGACCCTAACAATTGTAATACTTTTATGTGACCTAAAAAATTTTGGGGTACTTACAACAATAGCGACAACATTGTCCCTCTACAGAGTTGTAAAACTAGATTTTGCATCTCACTCTGTTATAAACTTAGCCAATTCAGGCACTTGTGAGTGACAGAGATAGACATGCTTTGTACATTTGGGGGACTATTTTGCAAATGTCCTATGAATGTTTACAATGCCAATATTTCCAATACCTTTTTGTTGTGTGCGTGCATGTATCTACAAGTAATCATTGATTGAACGTAGATAGTGTGAGTATGAGAGGGTGGAATAGATTGATTTTATTCTATTATTGGTTTAGTGTAAAGCCACGTATGTGTGTCACTGTGCTGAATTAGCTATTGCACTTTATACAGGATGTTGAGTATAAAGTTACACGGATTTATTTTTACTTAAACTAATATAGAATATTTTATTATTTTTTATTGAATTTAGTTTGTTAAGAACTTTTTAGTATTATATATAACATATCTAAAACAGACATATGTATAATTATTATTATTATTATTATTTTTGTAATTTTTATTGAGATTGCGAAAGAATTAAGTTTTTCTTGTAAAAAATATAGGTATACCAAATTTTATTTAATATTTTCTAAAATTAAATAAACATTAAGTAAATTCAAAAAGAATTTTGCCAGTATTTCTCAAAACAAAACCAAAAAATATTTCCAAACACACCGTGTATAGTCCTGTGGTAAAAGCACATAACTCATCAGAACAGTACGGGGGCCGTGACAAAAGCGCAGTATGCGTGCGCGTGCGACGCACCCGATAAAACTTCACTAACATACGAATCTAGTAGATTAAGTTAAATTTCTACATTATTATTAGTTTTGACTTCTAATATTATGTATTTTAATTTTAATTTTAATTCATAAAATTAATTTTTTATTAGTTTTATACTAAGTTTAGACAGTTTATTGCAGTAATCTTGCTTCAAACGAATATTATGCAAATACAAAAAAAAAAAAAAAAATTATTCCAGTAAACTTTTCTCAAACAAATATTCCGCAAATACAAAAAAAATGGTTATTAATACTGAAACAAAAATAAAGAAATACTACATACACAAAATATAAAAAAAAAATAATAGGTACGTGCTTGTTACAAAACAAAATAAAAACATACACAAAACACCAATTTTTTTTTTTTTTGGTATATCTAAAAGAATCAGTTTTTACAAAATTAATATGTAGCAAGAAGTCAAAGAAATGTTACAATCGAATAGTAAACAGCATATAAATAATATAATAATATATGTATATATTTCGGTGCCTAATTTCTAGATTGCAAGTCACGCTAAGTATGCACTATTGTAAACCCAATAGTAAAGCTGGTGACATATGGATTCTTTGTTCGTCGCACCTATCACATCTGTTGGATACACCCACTGGCCCCATTGCTTAGTATTCAAACTCGATATAAATCATGTGTAACTGCCCTATGTTTTGTATTCATTTTATTGTTGTTTGATTTAAACTTAACTTAATTAATTAAAATTATTAAATATTATTTATTATAGTTTTTAACAGTAGATAATAAAACAGAAATCAGATAACGAAACATTAAAATAAACACAATATCTAATATTTGTTAATGCATTATGATTTATCCTTATGTCAAAATATTTACAAAATATAACATTAAAATCAAACCTAAATTAATATTGAAAAGGATTATAAATAGTGATTTAATAGCCCTTGCAAGTAATGTATGGTTGACTACAAATATGAAATACTAATTCTTACTCTTGGGTTTACCCGTGGATAAACGGTTTATAAATAAGACAACTAAGAGTAGCGTAATGATTCTTCTTCATGAATCTGCCTATTCAACTATTAGCGTATGTAAACACAAACTTTTCTGCTTAATAATGTTAGTATAGATTTATCAATTTCTTACTTCACAAAATAATCTCTATTAAACAAGAAAAAATATTCCTAAAAAGATAATTACACAACTTTGAAATCTAAACAAAAATGAAAATATAATATTCTTTATCCAAAATAAAAACCGGGAACCATTCAATGTCTGTCAGTTCAAAAAGATTTGAAAATAATAAATTTGTTAGCCCTTATTTATATTAATATAAAAGCTATTTTAGTATCGCATAAACATGAAACATTTTCGTCATACTATGGCGCTGACAATGTGTTACCATTAATCTTGCGAAATCAATCGATGGCTTATTCAGAATATTGTATTTGGTTTTACCGCGGGCCTTTTAGTTCGTGTTTACTTTGGACCTTTTTCTCAATTTATGGGCATTAAAAAAATACATCTGTTCCATATAATTTCTGGACAAATGGTGTTCCGAAGTTCATTCTTCACATTGCGTTAACACACCTGACTGAAAAATTATTTCGAAGTTCTGGAACATTCTGTTTTAGATTTAAACCTGATTATTATTATTCAGCTGCACTTTCATAGTTAATTCATGCCGCGATTTCGCCTTGCTCAAAACTCATTAATCCTCGACTGGATTTTAAACTATTTGGGCAAATTCCGATACTATTGACGCGAGTACAGGCACATAATTATATATAATAATTCATAATACTTACATCCCGTCTAACCGTGAACATGATTGCTGAAAAAGCATTCGAAACGTCGAGTTAAAATTAAAATGTAACCAAATTATACGCGAGTGAAATCCGTAAAAAATTGTTTTATTTCAAACGTGTACTCGTGAAAATCTAAGAAAGTAATAATTCTTTTTCAGAATTTGTTATCAGTTGTAGCAAAGGTACAACAGATTGTAAACAGAAGGCGGCATATTTTAAAGTTCGTTTAACTTTTATTGGAGCCTTAAAACAACCTTCTAGTTAGTCTAGCTTTGAGGAAGCCGCTCCTAACCCGTATCTTTTACCTGCTTGCAAATTTTCAGTTAAAAACTATGAGAATCAGTTTAAGCAACTAATTTATGTTACTTGAATACTAAATTTTAATATTTTAATTTGTAGATTTTATCTCATAACTTCTAGGGAAAATTTTAGCTCTTAATGAGTGTTGGTTTTTTAGATTTAGTATAAAATTTTACATCGATTGATATATAGAAATATTTTTGTGAAGATAAAGTTTTTTTTATTCCCCAAATACTATGACTATATATAATATATATAAAGCTGAAAAGTTTGTTTAAAACTAATCTTTAGAACATGAAACATTTTTATAATGAAAGACAGTTTTATGAGTTTTATAGACTACATGTATATCTGGTATAAAGCAGTAGTTTGAATACATATAGTCTATATAATGGTTTTTTAGGAAATAAAATCGTTTATCCACAGGTGAAACCGCGAAAAAAACTAGTGTTTAATAAATACAATACAGCAACAATAATTACTCTAACTTTTCTTTTACTATATTTATATATTAGGTTATATCCTTAATCCATATGTTACTGAACTAAATGTTTCGTTCTCTTCATGTTAACAACTGAATAATTATCTACGGGTATTGTTTAACTCCATTATTTTGTCAACTGTGACTGCTGACAGTTAAAGTGGTAAATTCGAAGATTTATGGAGCATGCGTTTGAAGGAACGGGGCTTTGGATATTAGAAACAATACTTATTGAAAGTAACTGATCTTAGATACTATATTGATTCTTGTTTTTAAATTAAATTCTTGTTATGAAAAATTAACTTTATACTAATATTTTATAATATATAAGCGGTTTGTTTGAATGGGTTAAATTACGAAAAATTTTGATGGATTTCTATAAAATTCTTACTGATTATGTTAGTCAGGTTCACGAGGAAAGTTATCTAGCATTATGTTACTACTTTTAGTTATCTTAATAGTAATTAAATTTGTTTGTAAACGGTTAAAATCGCGAGTAATAGCTACTATAATAAAATATTAAGTGATTAAAAACTCACCCTGCGATTTAGTAGAAATAACCCCTCAAAATACAAATGTATATATTATTATTATTATTAATTTTTTTTAGTCATTAAGTTAGTACTTTTATTAGTAAATTTGCTTGTCAGGTTAACTGTCATATATTACCACTAAACAAGACACATCCGACATTCATGACACATAATTTATGATTTATCTGTATTCAGACACTTAAAGTTTTCATTAAAAAATATATTTTTTTGCTTTTTTTTTAAAGAAAAATATATAATTTATATAATTGTCTTGTTATAAAAGTAAATAAAAAAAAACCCGTTCTCACAATCTGTTTCAGAATTCGCGAAAGCAACTTTCTAATATATTGTTTTATTTTGCAATATCATAAAATAAAACATTGTTTTAAGAACAATTAAAGTTTTAAAGGACAGAGGCAGTTCAAAACAATTGGGCGGTGACTTTAAAATAAAACAATACAAGATAAGGATACCTTTTATGCCATTGTTTGAGAACATTTTTAATAATAACGCCAATGATAATTAGTATTTTAAATAGTATATTATTTTTGTTACAAAAACTAAATTTTGTTTAAAATTACCGATGAATCCCTCGTCAATATATTTATACTAATATTGTAAATCAGAAAAGTTTGTTCAAACTCACTAATGTTAGAAGCTACGGGATGGATTTGAAATTATTTTTTGATTATGACAGGCAGGTTCTTGAAGAACGCTATCTAGCTTTTACCTTTACGCTAGTACGTATAGTTATAATAACAATAAAAAATGTTTGTCACTTTTCGATTAAGTCAATTTAACCTGAATTCCGGATTAAAGACTTACAGATGACCTGAATGTTATCCAGAAAGGTTCAGCACAGTTCCTAAGCCTATACACCGTCACATAAGCAAACAAACACCACCGGTCAGCTATAATCTCTAGCGGCATTATGCCACGATTACATCACAATGAACAACGGACACTGGTAACATATTTACTTAATATATAATTGAATATTTTTATATTTGTATCAATTAATCAAACAAACAATACTGATTACTGATTTCTTTGATTTTGCAGTAAAAAGAAATATATAAAACAAAACATCTTATGAAATTTAAATTAACGTCAAAAATAGATAAAGATTATATTTAGTTAAAATTTTAATATAATTTTTAATAATAGTATACATGATTGTTAAAAATATGTTCATGATACGTTGTTCCTAAGTAGCCCCAATGCACAATCATTAATCAAAGCTTCGATTCTGGACTCCTTACAATGGGGAATGTTCAGAATGCCGCTTGCGATCCATTAGAATAACAATAATTACTCATTTGGTATATCATAAAGAACTTTTAAAATCTTCAGAAGAAAACAAAATGTTAACTATCGAAAAGCTCTATAAAGTTATACTATACTATACTATATTATATTATAATTATTTAATAAAATTAATGCTAACTATAACTAGAAAATAGAGCCACTAGGTAAATTTTGAAGCAGTTATATTATACATTAAATTATGTATATTGTACATTTACATAATAAATTACAATTATATATAATACATTGTAATTATAAGTATACTTTCTTGACTATTATTTTCATTGTATTTACTATTTCACATTATAATTACGAATATGCTTTCTTAAATATCATACTCGTTCTATTTCTAAAAAAAATCTTAACAGATATACAATTTTTAATAGTCATAATATTGTGTCAATGTATAATAACTCATGATTACTGAAGTTAGAATGAAGTGAAGTTATTTTATCATTGAAGTTAGATGTTCCAATGAATGTTTCATAGTATTATAATATCAAATGTTAAAATAAATATCTAAAACAGTAGTAAAACAATTCAAGAACTGTAAATCACAATAACTGAAGTAGCAGAGACAGGGTGTGCGTGTTCCTAAACAAAACATGGCACTCCCGAGCGCTCCAAGAAAAACACTGGTCGACTGATTTACGAGACAATAATATCTAAGAAATGTAGCCAAGAATAAAATTAATCACTAAAATATAGGATTAACATAGATTTGCATTTAGGATTCTTTATATTGTGTAATATTTGTTATATATTTATCCGAATGTAGGCAGGTATGCGGTTCCGCTATGCTCTGAGCTCAGGAATAAGGACCCCAAATGGGTTCGAAAATAGTTTAACAAATCCCGATAGTATTTACATGAGTACAGACGGTTACTCGAAGTACAGCCACAGAGTCGAATAATTATATATAATTATATATAATTATATATAATAGTAATCATGGATCAAGTTTAAATAAAGTGTTTGTTATGTTTCGTTTTGCTTTTAATTATTTTTACTATTAGTCTACAAAACATATTAATCCTCTTTTAATGTTGTTTCTAGAACTAACTTAATTTTCAGTTTTCAATAACAAAAATTGTTGGCATTATTTTAATATTTAATTATTCGTTTTATTAATATCTTATATTGTAATATTAATTTCTGCTGTTTCTGAATATTCAATAACTATGTTATGCAGACCTTTACAGTTGCTATATTATTATAGTATAGTATATATACATTATTTGCAGATTAATATATTATCACTAGTTCACATTTATTAGTTCACACGTCTTTATCAATGAAATGATTAGGTAAAATTTATTTCTGAAAATAAATGTTATGAAATCCGTTATAATACGTACATTTAACTAGTGTACAGCGCCACCTGCCGGCTTTAAGTAATAAATATGAATTCAATCTGCAAGCGGCGAAAGACGAAGAGTGATCGGCTGCCCGATTGAATCGTCCTGTTTTTCCCTTTCCATATCATGGTTGTTTCGTGTATTCGAGACACAAGTGGAGTGAAGTCCATTATTTTTTTATAATTTTAAATAAGTACTTATTTTTATAAATAATATTATCAATAATTCTGTAACTTTTTCTTTATTTATTTATTTATTTATTAATTTTTATATTTTCCACTTTCAATCAATACCAATGATCACTTGTGTACGTCAAATGGAAGTGCCAGGAGGGCCTATTTCGATGCCTTACATATCGAAATAAGCCCTTCTGTAGAGTCACTGTCCAACTTATAACTAAAGCAACCAGAATTCCAAGCGCGCCCTGGTATGAGAAGAACCACACAACAAACTCAGCCGGGTTTTTTTTTTTTGGTATTGTGATCACTGTTTCACAAACGTTATGTATACATAGATGTAGATGACCCGTCAACGAATGTTTTACTTTATAATTAGTAAAAAAATATTAAAGTACTTATAATAAACGTAGAAAATTACCACATAATCGGCCTAAAAAATTCGTAGGAGTTTAAATATAAATAATGTGAATGTGACATTAATAAAATTCTCAATTTTTTATATAAAAAAAGGAGTTTAACTGTCTGAATAAACCTTTATGTTAACTGTATTAAATGTTTGTTTTATTTATTTTATGGAAATTATTTATCATTAATATAAATTTAAATATATTTATATAAAATTCAATTATTAAATTGTTATATAATGTTTAACTTGTCAAATCATTCAAGTTAAAAAACGAAGATTCTCTTGACTATTCTTTTCCAAGAATTTATATTTTAAAGCGTACAATTAAAATCTGATGTTTTTCTAGTGTAATAAATTACTCCCTCCTCACAAAATTCTTTAACAATCCCAAAATAAGCCGTCCTGGCTCTTTTAAATGACACAATTTATCACTAATATTGATTCAAAGTTCACTGATGTAAATAAATAGTTAAATAAATAAAAATGAAAGAAAATATTATTATCGACTCTATGCATTTCTTTAACCACTATCGTATGGGGGTTGCAAACCTTGACGGGGGCCTATGAAAATGATATCAACTGACATAGGAATACACTTAATGTTCTGTTCACGATATCTTTGCTAGGAATTAATCAATCATCTTTATATGGAGACAGTTCTTTATACGAGCCAGTAATTAACGGCGATTTATGTATAAATAGAAATAAATAAAACATTTTAGGTATAACTTCAAAACTTTTAAATTATATACAATGTAAAATTTATCGATACAAGTAGAATTTTTACGTAAAAGGGCGCAAAGGTCATTCAATTTAAAGTACTTTTATTGTAATTTCAATATTTACAGTAAACTGTATATGTATTTTTATATTTAAATAAACATACTTACATACATATATACACATAATTATATGTAATAGGAATGATGAGTCATGTTTACTAAAATACAATCGGTACTTACCCGACTAGTTTAAAATACATTCGAAGTCATACTGCGAGAATTGCTAGTTCACGCCGTGATTAATATAGAAATTAGAGAAATAAATAACTCTTATATCTCTTAGTGAGTTTTTAAAGAATATTTTACACAAAAACACCCGGACTCGAAACAAAAGCAGTGGAAATCGAACCCATGTACCATCAACAATGAGTACTGATCAAATGGCCGTATATTTATATAATAGTGATAAAAAACTAACTTCCACCGAACTCATGGTGATCTAGCTGCCTAGGTGATCTAGCTATCACAACGAACACAAGACGCCCACATTGAGAGCAACATTGACAAACGATCTGCCAATCAGCGAGCTTAATTGGAAATCCGTGTTTGGCTCCACTCACCGTCTAAGGCTTTTGTCCGGAAAAATGTAACTTTACACTATTTGTTTTTGAAATATGACCTGTTTCTATTGAACTTGTGAATACATTAATTAATTATTTTCATAGATATTTTCAGTCTTAACTTAAATTTCATTATGAATAAACGTTAAAAAGCTGTTTAGGATAAGCAAGTTCGTCCCAAAATTTATAACATTATCCCTTTTATATTAAACGACTGTCTAAAACTAAAATTTGATTGCATTTTTATAAGTAAGTTTGAAAACTTGAATTTCAAATAAGTTATGCTGGAAAGGAAGCAAAATATCTTTAATAAAATTCTAATCTTCAAATATTCTGTAAAAGTAGCATAAGTCGGCTAAATTTAAGTAAAACGAGCCTGAAATTAATTAGTAATTTATAAAATGAATATATTTTACGGTTGTAATGTAATAATGTATTTTTGGTTACATAATAAGTAAATTTAACGCAACGCAATTAAATATCAAAATTTCATAATATGCTTTGTAGAAATCACTTTTATAAAAGACATCTTGTATTCATCCGTCAGTAAGTCAGTCAGTTTGTCAACGAATTTATTTTTGAGCATACAGTTGTGGAGACGAGAAAAATACATTATTAAAATATACGAGTAATAAAAAAAATACTTTTCATACAAAATCGGGCAATTGGTACAGGAATAAAATATGAATAAAAAGTTCGAAATATTTTTATACCATTTTTTTTTAAAGTAATTAAAAAAGGAAAATGTCATTATTAAAAAAGTAAACGTCATTGTCAATTGTTATCCAAGTTCTAATAAGTGGAAACCACAAACGATGTCACATGTCAGTAGTTTCAAGTATGGTGATACAAACAATTGCGCCAAAAGCCACTGTTAATGGCTTTCCTTTGGTTTTGTATGGATAGGTTTGAAATTAATGTATATTTGACAAATCGTTGCTATTAAATTTGACTCAAATATACACAGATAAATTTATTATACTTATGATAGTATTATATGCTTTGATTCGCATTAATGTAATAATAAATTAGTATTTTAATAGCAGTGATATCCACGTTATGTCAATAAGCGTCTTTTTTGTTTGGGGATATTAAAAAATTGTTCCGGCTAGCGTGTCTAATCTAACACAGCCGGTGCTTACGCGTTCAACGGTAGTTTCGTAAGAGAAATTATAAAAATGCTTTTTTAATACGAGTTTAAACAATCACGACGAAAATAATAACAAAAAAAATTTAAAAAATAATCTAATTAATGTTATCGTATTTTTATATATAATAAAAACTGCTTAAGTACTAAAACCTTATTGGTGTATTAAGAAAAAAAATGGCTACCCACACGAGAAAATTGTTACTTTATTTTTTGTGGTTTAATAATTCTTGCTTCATCATACCCATTCCATTCCATTCCATACCATTCATTTTATGTTACGGTTTAAAACTCATTACTCAAGTGGAGACATCTATATGTCCTAATAGTAAATCCCAACCGGAAGATATGAACTAACGCCATCTATGCAAGGCCGTGGGTACTTTATTCATCCCTCTCTCGCCAAGGGTTGCTGGAGAAAATCTGCGAAAAGGCGCCACTGCAAAAATTTTCCTTGGAAAGGGGCGGGAAGATTTTATTTCATATTTTTTTGTAATTTTTTTTCAAGTTTGAAATATGTTTTCGTGCTATTGGGAGGGATGAGCGCTTATTCTGAGTATTTTATTGATGCGTATAAGAGGAGAGTGAGCATAATAAAATAATATGGCCAATAAGACTGAGATGACATATGAGAAAAGAGTGAGAAGGAGATTGACATATTTCGCCGAAACTAGATAACTGGATTGAAGGGTTGATGTGCACATATTTTTTAGATATAATGTCTTATCTTAGAGATAATGTTATTATTAGTTTGGAGTTCGATACTTAAAGTAAATATTTTTATGACTTCTCGCTGTTCGAGACTTGAATTCTAATTGGTGTGATGTAAGAAAGTTTTTGTTTTAGCAAATGGCAAAACGAGTGAAGTTTTAGAGTTTTAATGCGATGTAATGTTGGAGATTTGTGGAGATAACGAGCTCTCATTACTGAGAGACATGCCCTCACCGGATTGTTTTAGAAAAACTTATTTGAACGTTAATTCTAATTGCCTTATACAGAATTTGTCAACTAAGAAAATCATTCCAGTTCACTTTTAAAAAAATAATGTACCTTCTGAACATAGACCAAATTTTAAATTATTAAAAGTAAAATCAACATTAGAATATTAAAAAAAATTATAATGGAACAGTTCACATCGTAATTCCACTATCCTTCGAGCTCATGAATAAGGACTCCAAATAGATACGACGCAACGTCGGGCAAATTCCTATAGTATTTATATGCGTAAATCTGTACAATTATATATAATTATCATAAAATTTTGAATATATAACAAGTAATAATAAGATTAAAAGATATCATATTAGATCACCATACCAATTAAAATATCCATTAGTTAATCAATTATCACCTCAAATTTTGTTGCAACAGTAATTAAAACATCCAGAGTAATTAATATCAATACCAGAGATCTGAAATATAATATACATGTATATAGGTGATATAAAACCTCGAGAGATCAGGCCGGTACACCACAAATCGCTTAGTGCTCCGCCCGTCCTAATGACAGACAATTAAAAGTTTCCACGCGCGCTCCCTAGACGCGGATTGTTTCAGCTGTAAAACTGAACAGCTGAACATCTCACCATAATGTAGTTTATCTGAGCTCAAACGTTAAGTCGATTAACATTTTGATGTTCAGCCAACGATAGGATCGCCAATAAGGGTCACAGTCCAATTATCCCATGTTTGATAATTTTTATTTTTTCTGCTATGGCTGATAAAGAAGCAAATTAATAATATATATAATGATTTAAATATATAAAAAAAAAACTATTTAAAATATAATTACCTATTGGTAACACCAATAGACTACTTTTTAGAATTGGAAAAATTTGTTAAATTCCAGGTAAAATATTTATTATTTTGGATTTTAATAACTATTCTGATTAGAGCAGAAGGAGAAGATGTAAGAAAACAGTTGGACAATGGACTTTACATGCCTTTTTAAAGGTTCTAAAACATGAAAAGTAATATATCTGAGCAATAAACTAAGAAAATAAGTCTCACTAAATAATATATTCCGCATATAAGTATTTTATTACTAATTATTATGACTGGCCGAAGCAATAGTAGAGATTGTTTAAATACAGTGTATTTACTTAGTAATTTAAATAAAATTAATATAGATAGATTGAAAACCCAATTATAAATATTTATTTCTAAATATAAATAATTAACTACAATATATACAGTACTAAGATTTTTTATTTTTATTCATAGCATTCAATTACGAAACGTATATTATGTCCACACCTCATTGAAAAGCAACAGGTTACAAATGAGCTAAGATTATCAGACATTATCATAATGTTATCGTAATTAGAACAATTTACTGCACAGCATGTAAAAACTACAACTACATGGCGTGTTTAATACTAGTTAATACTAGTTCACTCATATGATCATTTGTTTTATTAAAGGATCTCAACATATGCATACAACAGTAACAATAAATATTAGCAACATTATAAAATATGTACTTAATAGAAAATAGATTAAAAGGTAAAAAGGAATAGATCTCTACACGTAGAGGGTATTCTCTTCCTCACTCTCTCTATAGTTGTCTCCAGGTCGAACATGGACTCTCTCGAATAGAATAGTTCCACTATCTTTCAAAAAAGTGACGAAAAAAAAAAATTATTAATTTTGTATGCGTCTGCTATTTAAAGCCTGCCCAAATCTTCTTTCTTTCTTCTCTGTCTATTCCAGTCTTCTCATGACTTGAATTTGTCAAGAATTAAAATATATTTTGTGCAGATTTCATGGCCAACCACTTCTTAGATCGATTTTCCCCAATAACATAAAAAATATAGGTTAATGTACTGTATCTGATACTTTTCAATGCAAAAAAATATAAAACGAATGTATAAATTATCCAGCTGTACCTACTCACATACATACTATCAAATTTTTCTTGACTAGTTTTCAACCCATTCAGATTTCTAATGCATGAGCTCGGAGGCATGGCAGAATAGCGGCGTTATTAAGTAAATACTTGCTCAAATTCCGAAGCTATTGACGATAGTACAGCTGGATAATTATATATAATAGTAAGCATGGATTACGAAATTTATATAAAAACAGAATACAGTATCATGGTTTTCAGTTACATAGATTTGTTATAGATATTATTTTTTTTTTTTATCATTAATATTGATTTTTAAAAAAGAGACTATAGTTTTTTACGAATATACTTATACATAACAGTTGGTTTATATATGTATTCGTTTATTATGTATTAACAAAATCCTTCATTTTGGAACCTCAACCAAGCTCCTTGGGTTAAGGAGGAATACAGAGTATGGCATCTCAAGTTTTGAAACAAAACAAGTTAATACAGTATTCAACTTGATGTAATGGTCGCTTCTCAATACTACTGACGATAAATATATAGTATAATATTTTACATTTAATAAGAAAGTAAGGTTGTTTTATAACTGTTGTAAACATATAGTCTAGTTAAGAAATAATTGTTGTTTTATCTTATACTTATTAGTAGGAATGTTTTCTTTTAATATATTAATATGTTTGAACATGCTTATAAGTATCAAACATTATTTCAAAGAATATTTAAAAAGCCCTAAAAGCCAATAGTTTTAAAAGCATCAAATAATAATCTTGCAGACCACTTAAGTATTCACCAAAAGCCTTGCTAATAACACAAAATTGACTTTTACATGATTATGTTAATAAAAAAACCATCTCTATATGAACATGCGTGTATGTATTAACCTCAAATTACAGTAAAAGTTCCCACTAATGAGTTTTTGGTAACGACCATTGGCTCTTACACTAATGATGTGATGGTCCAACCCCCCTACTTACCTTCAATCCGTTTTGGTAATTTTGTTTTTCTACAGAACTACCGCTTTTTACATAAAAAAACTATGTTATCGGTCTTCTATATATATTTTTTAAATTGAAATTAAAAAAATATATATTTTTTCCTTATTTGCTAAGCAAAATAAAACATTTATTTAAATTTATTATAAATATTTATATTTCTTCAAACAGACACCCATTGCTACTTTAAAAACCATGAACAGATGCAATACTCATAAGTCAGTCCGATTCGATGCGCGTGCGCACCGATTATTTACCGTCACCCGTTCAGCCACTGCCTTTCTAATGTCGACCCGTGAAATTACCGTCCAGTTAAGTCAAATACTAAAATATTGTAAAACTTCAAATGTAACAACAATAATTATTTTCTTGTAATATGAGAAACGGCTTAAGGTTTATTTTAATTATAAAAAAAAAAAAAACAAAAGAAAAATAAAGATAAAATAAAGAAAATTCTTTATAGAAATAGCAGGCAGGTGACAAAAATCCATTTAGATTGTGTCTTTATAATGTAAGTCGGTATTAAAGTACAAGTTTCATTTCCTTGTAAGTAATATCTTGCGTGTCTTGAACTTTGCAGTTTAAAACCGTACACTGAACACCCATTTATATTTTACTAACATATACTAAAATAACACCAAAGAATATATGGAAATATTTTAATGGAATTGACTTAAATATTTTGTATTAGAAATCATTCTAACAAATCTATTAAAAAAAATAAATAAAGTTTTTTCGATATAAGTTATAGCTCTAAGTTTCGGTTATTTTTCAAAAATATAAATGTTTTTTATATACTTATTTGCAAAAAAAATATTTTTATTTTTAATTTTGTAATATTATTTCAAAAGAAAATATAACTATTACAAAATACTTGCCCCATCTACATATTTATCGTTGATCCTCTCCTACATCACGTTACCCACGCCTCTGATGAGAAGATGATGACCGTAATTTGCGACGCACTGAGACGCCTATGTCTCATGTTTTAAAGGTATCACGGTACAAGTCATTTATAACATAAAAAAAAAGTACATATTGAATACTTTATTATATATATATATAGTTATTTATTTATTTTTAACACAATGATATGATTACATTTGCATACAGTATAGTATGTTAACATATTTTTTTGTATTACAGCTTTTATTATGTATGATTATTATATGTAATTATCTTGCTGTACTCACGTGAATACTATGGAAATTTGTCTAGTTTAAACCCATTCGGGCTTATTCATGAGATTTGAGCATGGCAGAATCGCGGCGTGAACACGCAGCTTCGATTAGTCAGGAAAATTATGATAGTATTTACGTAAGTATAGCCAGATAATTATATATAATATACATGTGTCTTTGTATTTTCATCTCTTTTTCTAGTTTTACTTAACATTCACCTACTCCTTGTTGTCTCTACCCTCGGTGTCTCCATGTCTCTACAAGCTATTCTAGGGTATGGCGTTAAGTCCGCCATATACCAATATATTTTGTTAGTTAGTCAATTCGCAATTTCGACTTTCTTTAATTTAGTTGATGTTTTAATCCGTTTTAACAATCGTTTTTCTAATTGAAGCTATTTATCATAAGATTAGAAACGGTCAAAATAACTGATGAAATTTGTTTGCCCAAAATGATATATATATGTGTGTATTGTTAAGCTTCTATTGTAATTTTTTATACTATTCTTAATACTATTATATATACTTTTACATACTTAAATTACTGAACAAATCATGATTAACAAATGAATTTATCTTATTTATATGTTTCTAATTTTTGTAATTTATTATGGTATTGTTTGGGGATTATTTTTATAACAATGTTTTCGATTACGAAATTAGAGTTGAATTTTTTTTTTATTTTGTTTTATTGAAGGGCTACTCAGTTTTAATTGCACTATTTGTATATTCCGAAACACCGTACTATGTTTTACCAACAGTTTATTTCACCTTTATTCTGGTTCCGACATGCCGATATCGTGGTTTTATATTATACTACGTTTTACCATAATGACAGTCACAGGTTAAAAATATACGATGGAAAACATGGCTTATATATTTTCATGTAAGGTCCATTTTTGTGTAATAGTAATGCATTAACGATATTTTAATTGAGTCGATCCTGACGTAGAGTAATGATTGGACGTAACACCGATTTATTTTGAGTTCTCGTTTCTGATTGGCGGTTGCGATAAGTTTGTTGCCATCGGATAATGTTGTTATAATCACTGAATTTTCCTTTTTTGGTAATTCATACAAATTTTCATTATTTTATATATAGTGACTAAGTTACGAGAGATTAAAAAATAATAATATTGCAAAGCAAGTATCAAAACTCATCAAGCACTGTCATCTCGTGAGTGTCCAGGACTGTATTTAAAAGCCTTAAATCCCCTGAGATTCCTCAGCGCGGACCCTTAATGAGCTTTTCTGACAAATCGCCGTGGGCCGCCTACTATCAGTGATCAACTAGACATCAAATTTCTGGTTTAGCACTGAATAGAACTTTTTTCTTTCATATTATAATATGATAATCTAAATACTATATACCAAATAAATTATTAATTTTCATACATTTATGATAATATATATATGCGTATTAATATATTAATATGAAATAAGAGCATGATGAATCCGATGTCACCAAATAATCTAAGTTAAATTACAATCATCACTCGTAGGTGAGAGCTCGCGAAAATCTTAATTAACAGATAGGAGTAAAGTCATTTATCTTAGCAATGTGATAGGGGAGGACGCCCCCAACAGGTAACATTATGGACTAAATGATGGGAAAATAATTGATTGATTGATTGATTCAGTAGCCTTTTAAACTTTGTTTGACTTGACTTTGATTTTGAGTTCAATTAATCAATTATTCTATTTTTATATTTGTATAAATGTTATTACTAAAGCATTACCATCTATAATTAAACATCGATACCGTTACAAAAAGTAAATAAACAGGGTATATATGGGGGAAGGTTTCGACCATGACTAATATCACACAATCCGTCAACGTCAAGGGAGCGCCACTTTCGGCCAGGCCCGGAGTAGATCCTTTATTTGTAGATATGTATCTATATGTAAATTATATTTTTTGTAACAACTTGTAAGAATTTTTGTATAAATGAATATTTTGAATTTTTTGATTGTGTTGTTTGTGTTATTTATACATTTAAGATATGTCTTATTTATTTTTATTATCTAGAATTATTTGTATAATTGGATTAGTTATAGCAAAACAGATTTTATTTGATATAAATGATCCAATATAAATCATATAAAATGTCAGGTGTCCGTCTCTGTAATTTTTCTGAGTCTTTTGAAATTGGTTTTCGCAGAACAGATACTAGTGACACGTACGTATTCCCGGGGTACCGCGGCAATAATTAGATAAAATAATGCGTAAAATAAAACTTACCTATTATTTTTAGGATTAAAGATAAAGAAATAAAAGATAACTTGAAATAATATAAAGATATCTTTTATTTCTTTACTAATATCATAACTTTAAACTATTTTCATTACACAAGTTTTTCTGTTTAGTTTAAATTATACGTATATCCTACTAAAGAGATATTATATAAATTAGTTGAATAATGTATGGAAAAGCTTATAATAAGTTTAAGCTAGAATTATTATTTTATCATGTAGATTAGAACAAACACTTCCGGGGGCATTCAAACACCCCATGCATTAAAATTATGTGTATTGAATAAACATGAACACAATGTGATATATAATTAAATTAATTAGTAACGTAGCACAAATACAGTAAGTTTTAATTCAATACCCATTGAAGGAAAACTTTGTGAATCAAAAAACAACCAAGTACTATACTTTTTAAGTTCCATTTTTCATTGTGAAAATGTTTTCGGAAGCTTACGAAATGAAATTCATTGCATGGAGGTAAAATGAACTTTCGGGCCGCGGAATAAAAAGTAGTTTTGAATGCGTATATATTTGTAGATGCTTTTGGAATCTGTTTTGAGCTTCGCATTGTAAAATCAATCTTAGTACAATATAATATGAACGAATTTCCTGAAACACATCTAGAAGTTTTTCGTCCCCCGCTTCGTCCCTCAGCCTCTTAGACAAATGACGTAACATTTGTCCAAATGATGGCGCGGGCGGCGGAGAGAATGAATTTAAATTATCATTCAGTGGTACCAACATACTGCAACAGTTCCCAAAATCGGTTACGCAAATTCTCTTATAAATAATACTCAAATAATAATCTCAATAATACCAAAAAACTAGTAATAATCAAAGAATATAAAATATAATTTATATATATATATATATATATATATATATATATATATATATACATATATAAACATATAATATATATATACTTACATAATGAGGTATCAAAAGTAGACAATATGGCGAATGCAACAAATAAACAACGCAAATAACCGTCTATCCTATAAATTTCAAGTTTCAGAACGCTGTTTGATATTCCTTCTTTGAAATGTTTTTAGGCGGTTCTTTTTGGCGGGAAAGGAAATTGAGTAATGGCAGCGTCACAGATGGTATCATGCTAGATTGATAACTTAGAATAAGAGGTGAAGCGATCTATAATTGTCTCGTGACTTTGCCTTACCTAATTATATATTTAATTAAAAAATATTTTTAACGTGAATTATAATTAAGCTTTATTTGTTTGTTCAATTGTTGAATAATTTGATTTATACTTACTATTTTAGCGTGAAATTTAGTTACGTTTCATAATTTTGATCATATAAATAGTTACAGATACAAAATACGTTCCCGGCTTCGAGAAAACAATCCGCGTGTGGTGCCCAGGAAAAAAAAACAATAGGGTCGTGATGAAGACGTTTTCATTGTGAACAACGAGAGAGCCATATTTCACAGCTTTGTATGCGGCCCAGATTAATTCTACATATCTCTATTCTGTACGATAACGTGATGAAACCTTTTTTGATTGTTAACGCGTAGGTAGAGACAATGACTCTATGTGCTGTACTAACAATGATCATTTGGCTATTATGTAACACTAATATCCACATATTTTTGTGTTAAAACTTTCGTGATCCATGATTACTATCCTATATAATAATCTGACTGCTGAAATCCATACTGAAATTTGCATTTGAACATATTGAACTTATTGAATTGAGAATGCATGGCAGAATCATAAAGATAATTATATAAGATAGTATTAATAAATAATACTTAATATTCCAATAAATATAATATAAAAAATTATTATATAATCCATTAATGAGACAAACAAAACAACTCCATTACCATACTCACCTACTTACATTATGCAAATAAAGTAAATTGAATCACAGGAGTTAAATGTCGCGTGAGATAAAAACGACAGAGCAATCTACAAGCCAATGAGAGGATGTATTAAAATACCTATTGAATATTTATATTTACTTGCGGCTTTTACTCAGCCTTGTACTATTAATGACGGCTATCAATACTAAAGAAAATAAATATATTATCACTGATAACTTAATTATATATACTTTATAAATAGAAAACATTATATTATTATATTGTATAAATATAGAATAAAGATTCATCATTTCAAAATTGAACTCGGGACTTAGTACACTATTTTCGTAGTGGACAATTTCCACTATTACTCGTATCGATGAAACTAGAATAATATATTTATTTGTGTACTAATGTTGTAATATACACTTTTGATACTTACATCTCGTCTACCAACGTGAACATTACTGCAAAGTATTCGAAACGTCGAGTTAAAATTATCATGTAACCTAAATTATACAAGAGTTAAATACGTAAATAATAGTTTTATTTCAAATGTGTACTCGTGAAAATCTAAGAAAATACATTTTCAAAAATTTGTAAATTGGATAAATTATCTCTATCAAAAGATATCTTCTATACTGATGAAATATTTTCCAGACAGAGGTCACCCCCTGTAATATGTAAATATTATATAAAAAACCTTCATTCAAAGTTTAATTAAACCGTCTATTATTAAATATAAACAATGCACCCTCTGATACAGAGTCATGAATAAATAAACAAGTGCTTATTCCGGGATTAAAATTCAAATATTCTGACAAGTCAATCTAGTCCCGGGCGGTCTCCGGACGGACATGCAAGATTTAAATAATTAAAAATGTATGTATTGAAAAGTTTTTATATCGAAACATTAAAAATATGATGACAAAAATAGTTAACCAAACTAATTTCACAAATTTGCATTTTGATATGTTGTTATATAAGTATTTTTTTTTATTATAGTTATAATGTTAGCCAAGTTCTTAGTTTGACTAGTTAATTTTTATCTTGGAGAAACAAACATTTTATGCTAATAAACATAAATAACAGCAACCACTGGTCTAGATTAAAAAGTTATTTTATATGTAATTATAACATAGTAAATTTTAATACCGATTTACTAACCTTAATAAGTATTATTTTGGAAATATATATATACTTTTAAATAATTACATTAAAAAAAACTGTTCTTTTTTATAAACATCAACCCCTTACAACAATACATTAGTTATATTCCATATTCCTTTGTACTAAAAATCAGCCAAAATAAAAAACGGCAATTAAAAATGACCTCTTCATTATCAAAAATGAAAACGTCAAATTCAAGCACAAAAGACGCCATATTTGGCCGGCTGGCACAGAATGAACACGCACCGCTAACAGAAAATAAGGGACACACAGAAAGACAGGAAGGGCGCGTGCGAGAGAGAAGTCACTAAAAAGAGCCCACAGACGAAAGGGAAGGCGATAGTGACGCGATGATTGAGCGCGCCACAAGAAAAATGATCACCCGTCAAGCGGCGACTGAGAGAAACTACCCCTAGCAAGCGAGATAAAGAAGGACACAGTGTTAATATAGGTGTGCGATAAGGACGGAGTGAACCAAAATAAGGGTGACGTACGGTGATGGATTATGCTTTTCTCTCTAAAGAAGGGAGGGGCTCACAGGTCGTTATGGAAAAAGCTGAGGGAAGTGGGGACCGACATGTGTCGGAGACGCAGTCCAAACCAATGGTGTCTTTAATTGATTTTTGTATGAATCGAAAATAATCCAAATATAATAATTGTAAATAAAACATCATAATAACAAAAAATCACAAAAAAAATTACAATATCACATCAATCAAAAAATGGAAAAAAAATTATAGAAATCAAAAATTCATCCACACGCTAAGGAATCTACTAATACTTTAATACAACAAATATATACAATTAATTATTAATACTTGAGTAAAATTCCTAATTACTTATTAGGAATTTTAAATTCCATACAAAATATCCACCTTCATCCTTCACATTTAAACTAGGAGAGGGAACCCAAAGCACCATTGTCCAGTTTGAGGACCATTTATTGTTTTATGCTTTTGTTGTATGAAAATTTAAATCCTTAATTATTCATAGGATTGTTTTACTTGACAATATTTTCACAATAGGCAGAGGGGTTTAATCGGTTTGATTAATAAATTGTCAAGTTGAATCCAGCGTTAGAATATAAATTGTTACCGCAGATATTTCATCCTATTATAAAGGGTTACATTGTTTTACGAAATGTCATGCCTCATCCTGTCACCTGATTGTTTCAGGCGAATGAATGCTGATGAAGGCTTTAATGATAAACGCTTCTGAAGTTCATTGATTCTTCATATTAATTATAATTACATAAATTAATTCTATTTTATATTTAGTTCTCCTCTCATTTTAAACTATATTAATATATTTTTTTAAAGTGAAACTATCCGGATGTACTTTAATTTTATCGGAATTTTTGAGACTAAATTCCAATGAAAACGGAGCTCTTATTCCTGAGTTTGGAGCATAGCGGCATCGCGGCGTGAAAAGTCCACCCCCGTATTCCACCTCCAAACCAGCAAGATAGTAATAATAATAATCATGGATCACGTAGGTCTTAATACAATTGTATTTTAAGATAAAAAATATAATTTATATCTGTAGATAAAAGTTACGCATTCTAATTAATTCATTTAGACAAGAAGAAGATGTAAAAACTTCAAAACAACAATTACATTTTATTACCAGTCATTATATTAATCATCGCCAAAATTAATTTTTATTCGTACAAATCGCCGGGTGATACATTTGTTTTGGCTTGATTGATATTTAGCTGAATAAGACTTCAGTAGACATCTGGCACACGAGCAATATGGATAAAAGTGATGTTAAGTAATTTATTAGTAATTATTATTGTATATCATTATTTCGTTTTTAATGATTAATTTATGAACCAATTATATTGTTATACTTTTTTTTATATTCCCAAGTTTTTTATTGTTAATGCACGAATAAAAATCACCTGATTTAAAGTACATATAGTCGTAAGTGGTAAAACTTATCACTTGTAGTGATAATACTCTACCAAATATTTTTAGTATTATATTTTTATTACAAAGGAAAGATTGATTTTTTTTTGTAAGTAAAATGATTATGTAATAATAATAAAGTATTTGATTTATATTTTTTTAACAATTAATCTAAAATTAAAATGATTATGTACTAAGAACATTGTAACGTATTTGATTTATATTTTTTATACAATTAATCAAAATTTTAGCTAATTGTTTGATATTTTTTCTTTGACATTACAATTAAAAGCAAGGATATTATTTTTAAAATGGCATTGATTTTATTATGACATGTATGTGACTTTGCTTTTTTTTGAGACAGAAAACTAACTTATAGATTATCTACCATTATATTTATAAACTACCTATACCTTTATTTTTAAATCTGATAAAATTATGAGCTTATCCAAGAATAAAACTAAAACCTAAACCTAAATGTGTACTCAAGTAATCAATACTATGATTAACTGTATTATTATAAATAATCTCAGTTATGAAGTTTCTTGTCGGTTCTTCTTGATAGACCTACCTTTAGAACCGTGCAACTAGAGTAAGTAGCTTCATACATATGAAATACAAAATTAATATATGTTTAAAATTTAGAGTTAGTACACCAAGAAATCATCATCTATAATATTGCTAATTGATTCAGCACATAGTTAAACAAGGCTAACATCTCATTACTGATTCAAGATCAAATCGAGCTACCTAATTACAAATGAATGAGCAAAAACAATACTGTATTTATGTTCAGCGATTTATCAAACAAAGAGACCAATGTTTCGTCCAACGAGAACACTGAGCGTGTCTGCTAAGTAACAACCTTAAAAATTGGACTTAGAAAAACTATTAGTGTGGCTCTTCACGAATGTCGACACGACACTCGCACACGCCTCTCAACAAGACAAAAGGTATTCAAAGATATATAAAGAAACAATTGCCTTTTATGATTGTGCTAATGAGTACGTTTTGAAATACATCGCTTCAATATTCATAACCAATTCAATTCTTGCTTGTTTTAGTTATGTTAATGTTATTTTTAAACCGCTGATGTAATGATTTTTTTTAGTGTTTACTTTTGTTACTTATATTTTAATATTAATTTTATGATAAATTAATTCAGTTAATAATTTTTGCGAGTATAGCGTTCTCTCGACGGCTGTAAATCATAAGTGAGTTTGTTGACATCGCTATCTATTATGTATGAGGATGCGATTATTTTGATGGATTCCATGAGAATATAAGCATCAGCACTCCCCCAAAATCTCGAAACCGAACAAAGGGAACACGTGAGATTCCCTTCGAAACCGAGGCTAATGCTCACCCCACATCGAGAAAGGAGATGTAAAGAAAAATGCGTATTTATAGCAAAATACTCGTACTCAAACAGTCCTACATCGACTTAAATAAATGACAGTAATTTTTCGTGCTGTCAAAAAATGTGAATGAAAAAGAAAACGCATACCCGAAAAAACGTTAGGCTGTACAGTTTTTATTTAATTCTTAATGTAATACCGATTTGGGATGTTTTAGATTAATTGCGTTTTACCTGAGGCGGCAGCAGGGTGACGCAACTGAAAGAGTTCGCGACGTTGATGGATTTCCGGGCGCAGATTGAAAGGAATAGTGTTGAAGGTGATTATTCATTTGGCGACTAGAATAGAATACTATTGTACCTTTATCTCGACTGCTTTTTTTAAATTTGCACGAAATTTGCAAATAAATGGGTAGAATGACATGGTGATTTGTTTTGTTTTGCATCTTTGAATTCTCACGTATTTCAATGTATGAGATATGTAGATCCATATAATAGATAAAACGATCTCAAATATTAAAATAATATCACAGTGCAACTTCAAAATAACAAAAAAAAATGTTCCAATTTTGCAAAACTAAGACAATACAAATCTTTTGTGATTTTACAAAACAACAAAAAAATTGCAAGTCAATGGCAACCCGGAAGATTGTACAATGCAGTGAAACAATGCACCAGAAGCACATGTGATCCTGACCTGATTTCACAAAACGCTATCAAAGAGAGACAATTGCGACACCAGGAGCCTTTTTCAATAGTCTTTATGATTTATGTGACTTTTATGACTCACGCCTCATTTACATAACTTAACTTGTGCTTTGCACATTTAAGCAGTACATTTTTTTACAGTCCTTACCATTTGAAAGAACATTTGGTAACCAGATTAGGTATATATAATAGAACTGTACGTGAGTTTAATTTAGTTTGTAAATTGAATAAAATATTTGCTTTTTTTTACATATATACTAATATTATAAAGTGGACCATTTTGTTTGTTTAAACGCTAAACGAACTAGGTGATGGATTTAAAAAGAAGTTTCTATTTATGTTAGGCAAGTTCATGAGGAAGGTTATTTAGCATTACGCTTGTACTTAATTATCGCAATAGAAAATATAATCGTTTCTCCACTGGTAAAACCTGGAACAAGAGCTAGTATTTTATAATTTAGTTATAGGTAATATCTGTAACTACCTATATATCGTCCGCTTTCTTTATCTTGAAAATAAGTTTTAAATGAAGACTTACAGAAGATTGTGGTTAAATTGCAGGTTGGCGGGACAGCTGGGCGGCAAAAACTAGGAAATTATAGTCTAAGAGCGCAGACAGTGTGGTTACGTGATAGAGGTCATCAAGTCTATTGGAAAAGGACCTATTAATAGACTGGATAAGGTCTTGATAGACTTTTGATGACGGATGGTAAATTACTGTACTGTGCAACGAACGCTTTATATAAATATCTTGAATGCAAAAATATTTTCTCAAACTAATTCCTTTTTAAATGCTCCTGTCATTTTAAAACCTTGAGACAAACATACAACGTTTTAATGTTTTCTTATCTATAGATAATAACTGTTCTTACAACTTTACAAAATATTTATTTTTACTATATTTATTGTCAGTATTTTAAATATTTGAGTTGGATAGCAGTTTGTATGTTTGTTTGTATGAAAAAATAAATTCTTTATAATTCTAATGATAATAATGTAAATACTACATTATTATATTTTGCTACTAACTTATTAATACCAATTTTTTAAACCTGTAGGTGTAATCTTATAAATTTATAAATTTCACTTATATATTGTTTTTTGTATTAATTTTTTTTTTGATCCAGGAGTACTATTATAAATAATTATCCGGCTGTACTCATGATAAAATGGTGTCCAAAATTCACGCCGCGGTTCCACCGTACCTTCAACTCGTGAATAAAAAAACTCGCGAAAAGTCTGGATCGAAATTAGTCAAAGAAATTCCGATAAAATTAACTCAAGTACAGCCGGATAATTATATATAATAGTAGACATATCACAGTTGATAAATTCTACTTAAAACATATTTCAAATAAATTTTGGAAAGTAAACCAAACATGAAATCTAGAGTTTACTTTACAAACTACACGTTCCGTTCGTTATTTAACTTAATAGTTCGTTGACCCCCAATCATTATGTTCTGAACATCTCAATACACAAGTAACGAGTTAGTCATTAATTCAGGGATATATCGCGAGATAACTTTATTCTGGTAGCCGACTGTTTTGTATGCCGCGGTCCATGCGGCCGTCATTACCCTTATACACACTTACATTTACATTTAGAACAAACCAATTTGAACTTTATGTTGTATACAATAGAGCGAGACGATGTTGAATATATAGTTTGCAATTGAAGATCTCTCGCTTTTATCTTATTGGTCAACCATTACGCCTAAATTTAAACTCTTCATTATAATGTAGTGAGAAAAGTAGCGATAACAGACGAACTTGAAATACAGGTAATTCGAATAAAATATGTTGGCTTGAATAGATATATATTGTAATATATGTTTTGAGTATGTTGACAGGGACATACATAGAGTTAGATGATAATCATGTTATTTATGAGAGGCTTATCAAGTAGTTAGAGTATAAGTAACATGTGTATGTCCATAGACATATCATTATGTGATTAATGTACTGAAAGTATTTGTACAATAATTGTTCGTTTATAAAAAAAACTTAAAAAATTCAAAGCTTTACTTATTATAAATAAATTACATATTGTTATTTTCAATCTTCTTAACATCATATTTCATGAGATTTATATGTATAGATATTTAATAGTAACATTGTTTTTACATAAAACTAAATCGATTACAAAAAATCGATTCCCCATATTTTACATATCGATAGTGACATTGTTTTCAGATTATTCCGCATAAACCTAAATCGATTACGAATAATCGATTCTCCCTAGCAGGGAGGTGTCTCTGCAGCCGGCGTTGACTAATCGCTGAGCGGCCGCGCGGAATAAGACTGATTGCTCCTGTATGCCTGCCATGCCAACCTACCCACATTATTTAAGAAATCAGCCTGTGGAAATACCTATATTGTACTCATTTTTAAGTACAAATATTATATATATTTGTAGCTTGCGGTTTTTCCATTGTTAACTGAAATATCGATATTTTTATTTATTTTAATATTGTAGTCAATTTCAAGTTCAAGTATTCGAAAAAAATTCAGGTATTTTATTTATTTTCATTTTCATATTTTTATTTATTTATGTATTTATTATAATGATAATAAAATAAAATCCTTCAGCTTAATTCTCTTTGCTTTTATGAACGCGATATATACAAGAACTACTACACGGATTCTTGTACAGTTATCACCAATTAACAGTGTTACCTAAGAAAGGTTTTGATCTATAATTCACTATGTTATTGTATAAGTTTGCTGAAACATAACGATTATTAATGCTGTACACAAAAATAACTTACCGAACTTAATAATATAATAAATTGAGAATATCTAAAGTAGTAATAACTCTTTTTTTAATATAACTAACTGAGATATCCCCGTAGGCAAAGCGGGTAAAAGAGTATAAATTTTTAAAATCTTAAACCTTTAAAACGACATAAACGAATTTCAAAACCTGTTTAGAAACGTACATAAAATTTCAAATATTTGTGTAATTTAAAATTGCATTAATCACACCCGTGGCAATGGTATCGTATTCTAATGGGGTGGTACCATCAATCTATAATCCTCACGCAATCCTTGCATGCGATCCCCGCCTATCAGTCATACAAACTTTGAACCAAGCTCTGATTATGAAAGCTATCAAACACATTATTAGAGCTTGGTTTATTTGGATTTGATAATGCATTGATAATAATTAATGAAATTGTGATTTTTGTATTTAAATGAATATTAGACTTAGATGACCCATTGGTCTAATGGTTGTGGCCTTGCGTACTGAGAAGTTCGTGGGTTCAATTCCCACACGGTGCAGTTGTTTTTGTGATACACAGATTACTGTTTCAAGTCTGGGTGTTATTTGTGTTATTTTTATGTTTGTAAAACCCCGCGCAAAATTATTTCTCTGGTGCGGAAGATATTTTTTGATAATAAATAATATATAATTATCTATCGGGTCTTATAACGTCCATCGCAGTGATTCTGCCATGTCCTCAAGGTTAAATAAGGACACCGAATTCGTTCCAGAGTTTGAAACTAGTCGAACAAATTACGGTAGTATTTAACTATTATTTCAGTATATATCATAAGTAATTATGTATTATATGTCTGATTATTATTGCCATTATATCTATCTGATTCTGATTATGTTTTATACTCTAAATGGCAATCGTTTGTCACTTATTCAATCCTTAGAATATTGGAGTGACTGTTTCTGTCACTGTCAGTGACATCTATATTAATTTTATGTTATATTTTATAAAAAAAATTATAAAAATTTAATATTTTAAGTGGTTTTTCTATTTAATGATTCACTGATTCATTAACTTTTAGCAAATTTAGAAGCATTGAAACTATATACAGAATATTTTAATAATAAAAGTTTCATGTCTGTATAAGTTCAATAGTCAGTCTATTTGACTATTTACTTGAAGTTATTTACAATAAAGAATAGTTTGTACTCTACTTGTAAAGCCCTCAAGCAATTTCTTTACAGCAAGTTTAATTTTGCTGTTACGCTGACATCCTTGACCGATCGACAAACCGTAAGTCGTTGGATACTTTTAATTGCGAACTTAATCACTCTGAGAGGGAAAGAAGTAAGATAAATTGAACTTTTTAAACTTTAAAATAAGAAATATAATTATTATCTTTTAATTTTGCAATAAAACTCGTTATTGGTTGAATATTAAATTGATTTGATACATTTTTTTCTAACTTTATTATATATTATATATATATTTTTTGAGATTATAACATAACTCTTCGTTTATCATGTTTTATAGTACACATTAGATAAGTAACTAAAGGGCTTAAATCCAAATCACTCCCAGGAAGTTAGATTAGCATCTCCCACATCATGACTCCACCGTCCAATAATAGAGGGAATATGGGCACAGCTAGCCATCTACTACGGCATGCAATCGTATTTGTATTGCATACCGTACATACCATCCCATACGCTCAATGTCGACACCCATTTGTCAGCATCGATCGTACGTCCAGACGAGTTCGTGTTTAGTGTACACGTGTTTTAACATTTGCTTTTTTATATTTGTATAAAACTATTAATTAAAATCTTTTGTGACACATGATTACTATTATATATATAATCCTACTATACTCACTAATATACAACCAGAATTGGAGCGACTTTTCGAACCCATTTGGAGGTACTTCACGCCGCGATTCCGCCATGCTTAGAACTCATGAATAAAAACCCGAATGAATTCGAAAATAGTCGCATAAACTCCAATATTAAGCCGTGAGTACAGTCGGATAATTATATATAATAATAATAAAAATCTTTAACTAAATGAAAAATGAACATTATTAATTTATTCTACTTATGTTAAAACGCACCTACCTACCACCTACACGCAATGCTATATAACATGAATATCGCTTCAAAAACCTGATACGAAGCATAAAATTCGACACACAAATGTCGACGCTACATTTCTGGATACTGATTAATGATATGAGTAAAGAGGGGACTTGGTTCAGCCATGATGGATGGTCCATCTAGTTATTAGATAATGGTGCTTCAATGGAATTAGGCATGTTGTTCTGTGTACGGGTCACGCGTGCCATGATCTAAAAAAATACCGCATATACATTTCTTTATAGCATTTAGAACTAAAGAACAATAAGTTGATTTTCGATGATTATACAGAACGTACATTAAAATTAAGTTTACGATTTCTAATTTAATTTGACAAAGAATTAACACGCTTGATACAAATCGATACATATAATAGTGACGGAAGCATGCCATATTGCTATAAATAACTGTTTTATTTTGATACGTCAAGTGATTAATTGTGTTAGCAAAACATCTGTTTCACTCTAGCATGTGGTAGCATTCAGTTTTACTACAAATAATTCAAACTACAAATATACTACGATTATATTTAGTAAAAATTATTAACTATGTTTTCACTAAATATATATTGTACTTTTTAATATTAAACCATTCTAAATGTAATTACTAATATCATAGTATTGGGAACTCTGTCTATTACGCTTTCACGGCAAAATCGATTGCGATAAAAATTTGAAGATATTTTAGTTTTAACAAAAATATAAGGCAGTTTTTGTTCCTGAAGGGGTAGAAATCACATAATTAGGACCCGATCGGTGCTTCTAAAACAACGTGTAGAGTGGCAGAAACAGTTAAAAATAATCTTTTATAATTAATTATTATTAGTAAATTCATTAGTTTATTATGCTTCTGAAATATTATTAACCTCGCTTTAGCTACTGACATCTGTCCTAAATATTAGAATATATGTCAATAAAGTATTATTATAATAATGTTTTATAATACTTTTTTTAAATATACCTCATACTTACTTACCGAGTTAAACCTCTCAAATTATATTTTACCTGAATGCGTTCATTATATAACCTTAACAAATTAGCAATAAAAACATTTTAATATTGTAACAGGTACTTTCTTTTAGTAATTTTTTTTTACCCTTTCTGATGTGAAAGAAAGTGTTTGCTGATTTACAACCTCAGGGTCACTGGCCACAATGACCAAAACAAAACAACATTCTTTTTAAAAGGTGTTACTAAATTTGCATGACTAGCGAAAGTGTCCAGTTCAAAACATCAATAGCTTTAAAGCGACAAAAGCGCTTAAACAATATACCACCTGCCGATTAAAAGTATTTGAATATTATTCGCAAATAACAAAAGCGTTAGTTTCATTTTCACTTTATTTAAAATAGTTCAGTGTTACTTTAAACTTCATTTCTGACGGACGAGTTGAGTTTAATAAGTGATAGAGTTTTAAAAAATATTATTGAATAATATAGTTAAACATATATTATATGTAAGAAGGTGTATCTACGTATTTAAGATGTCAACAACGTAGGTATTTTAATGTTTTTTTTATTATCAGGTAAGTTTTATTTTGTATTTCACGTAATGTGGAATGTGCCCGACGGTTGGTCGGCTGAGGAAAGAGGGATTGCCTTGCTATGTACAGGGTGTTATAATTTAGATTCATCTTACAAGAAAATAAATATATTTGTTACTCATTAACTTGTAAAATATTACTAAATCCATAATATAAAACAAAAATTCTAAAAATATTAACGTATTTATTATTATAAATGTATGCAATGACGTGAAAAATATAACATGTTATTAATTACTTGTAAGAACAAATTGATTTTCTATATTTTATATATTAAAATAATTATTTATTTTATACATACTGTATAACCAAGAGTATGATATCAAGGTTAGGCTTAACAGAACACTCCACATGTGGTCAGCCTAATAAACTGTAATAGGCTTATACAGGGTCCGCGTGAGGGACAGAGAAGGCAATAGCAGCTTAGCGGCCATGTTGTAATATGGATGCCTATCATATTTTGGACCTGCTTTGGACCGGATTATTCTTTTTCTTTTACGCCTCCATTTCATCCATAACCGGTCTGAGCCACCATTTATTGTAGATTAAAGCTTGTTGTCTTAATTTCAAGACATTTTCTAATTTATAGCCATATATTAAAGTCTCCATAACGTAGCAATTGGTTTGTTTGTCCGTTATTAATTCGGTTGCGCTATTGCCCGCTAATATTTTGTGCTTAACTTAATGATTTGGCAATTAAATTAAATTGTTCTCAATGAAGTAGCTAAATTAAAATGTAAAGGTGTTGAGTTTCTCCACCGGTCCATGCTCATTTGTTATGCTTGTTAAAAATTGTCTTATATAATTAATTATTTATCAATGAAGCTATAATGTTACGGTGATATATTATGGTACTTTACATGTCGGTACTGTATATATTATATTAATTTAATTAACACGGTATTTGGTGTTTTTTTAATTAATTTTGCATGTGACTTAGTGCTTTATCGCTTTTGATAAAACTAATAAGTTTTCTATTTAAAAAAAAACTTTGTAACTAGAGAAATAACAAGTAGAACTAGTAACTAGTCTTGAAACAGCAATCTGTAGGTTACACAATCAACTGTGTAGTAATCAAACCCACAACCTTTGGCTCAGTGAACAGGACCACCAAGAACTAACTACTAGACCAATCGGCCAACGAATGTTCACATATGTATAGTATCAGTATAAAACTAATTGCCAAATCAAATACTAAGACCAAAGTTATCATTTTATCATTTCACTAAGTTAAATCAAACTCGATATATTGCTCAAATATTAATATATATATCAAAACAAAAGGCAAAGTTAGGGTACACTATACGAATAAAAAAATGACAGTACGCACGAACAAACCAAAGGACGGCAGCAAAAAGCGGTGCTGCTGAAAAAATATGATTTATATTGTAAAAAGAGGAAACAAGTAAAGGGCATATGAAAACGCGTTTTCACTAAACAAATTAATTATATATTTTTTTATTTTATATTAAATCAAGATAGGAATGTAGGAATTATTTACTATAATTTAGGAGTCTTAAGAATCTACTAGTATTATTTGTTAGTAATTTATAAAAGTATTTTACTACTATAAATTACATCTGTAGTAATATTATAAAGCGGAAATGTTTGTTTATGTAAATGCTTATTTTCCAAACTATGAGATGGATTTGAAAAATTCTTTCTGATTATGAATAGTCAGGTGATCAAGGACAGCTACAGGCTATCCTTCATCAAGCTCTTTTTAATTATTTGGATAATAAATAAAATAAGTTGTCCGCGAGTCGAACTGGGAGTAACATTTAGTATGTATGCTTGAAACTAAATCATTAGGATATGCTTATAAAGTAATAAGTTAATTACAAATAGGTTAATTGTCCATTAAAAGCTGTTTATCTGAAAAATCTGTTTATATTATTAATATTAATGTCATATCGCATGGCTAAGTATCTCTTATGGGTTCCGGTAATAAAGTCAACATCCACTGGCCATCAAGCTATATAATTACGAAGGCTTAAATAATAAGCCACCATTTTGATGGAGTGCTAAAAATCCTGATCAGATATAATAACATATTTATTAAGAATTTACAATATTAAATTTTGATTGAGATTTTGTTTTAAGTGATTGAAGGAATGAGATTGAATTGTGTTTTAAATTGCTTTTTATATTTACTTAAAGCTATCTTATCTTATAAATTATGGGAAATTAACTTAAATTAATTTTTGTTTTAAGTTTTTATTTAATGTTAAAATTTTAGTTTTTTTTTCTCCAATATCACTGATACTTGCTTTCAATATAGTTTTCGTTTCTTTTTCCTATTATTTAATTTCCTATTATTTCCTTCTACATCGTTTTTTTTCCTATTAAATTTTAGTATATACAGCCTTAGTAACCTATTAAGAATCTCCGATAAAATTTACATCCGATAAACATACTATTATATTTAATTATTCGATTATATTCACGTAAATACTATAGCAATTTTCCTGACTAGTTTGAAACCCATTCGGGGTAAGGTGACTAAGGAGTCATAAGTTTTGAACATAGTGAAATCGCGGCGCGAACTGAGCTGCAGTTCATTATAAATATATTATATACATAAATTACATATTTATTTGTTCATAAAAACTTCTTGTTATTATAAATTTGCATAGTTCTATCTCAATAAGTTCTGTTTACGTAATACAAGAACTAAAATACTGAAATAAAACCTACAAATCACATCCAAATTCTGTGATATTAATGCATTTAGGCTACACACAGACGTAGTGTATATAGCGGTTGACAGACACCGGCGGCGGATCTTTGGCGGAAATTAAAACTAATAATTCAAAAAGTTTTCGTGCGACAGAACCGAGTTGGATTTATGTTTCCACCACGCTTGAACCTACAGTCTGAAATCAGTTAAGGGTTGAACTCAGTTAAATAAATAATTTATATATTAACTAGATGGATAACTCATTTAATTGTCTAGATTTAATTTATAATTGTTAGTATATTATGTACTAGTGTTACTCACGGTTCCATCCACGGGCAGACAATTTTATTTAATATTAATATATTGAATAGTAGATGCAAGAGAGCATGTTCTATAAAATTGATATTCATAGAAAAAAATATTTCAGATCCATAAAATAGTTTCGCAAATTAGCCCGGTTAAACAAACTTTGTCACTTTATAAGTATAGATTAGTAAAAAACTTACTATAAAGCGATTCTCATCGATATAAGCTGAGCTATTAACTTCACAGTTTAAAACTGTTAACATTTTTTACCGTCAAAGACATATGCTTCCTTCAATGAACCGACATGGACGAACGGTGGCGAACAGTCGCTTTGACATTAGGTGCATAACGATTGCAATACTTCCACCGCCCTGAGAGCATCAATCCAAAGCCCAATGGCACAGCGAGTATATATCAATCCTTGCACTATTGCTAAGAGAATCTCTCTTAAACGAGATCAACTTTAACTCTTCCTTTATATAATGTATTATCAGACCTACCATGAATTCTTAAAACTCGCAAAGTGGAAAAACGTTTCAATAATACAATAATTTTAATTTTTTAATTAATTAATTAAAGGAGTGTTGTTACACAACAGAAAAAGTAAGAATTTTGTAATATTACTTTATAATCAAAAGCCTTAGGAATTTTATATTAGATTATTTGACAAGCTAGTAATAAAGGTATGGTCAAAGAAAATGCATGTTCTATCTTGAATCATTTGTTCTAATCAAACAGGTTTTGGGACACCTACGTTGATATATTTTTGCTTTTTATTGCTTATTCAGATAAAATATTTTTAATTAAATAATATATAAGATGTTATTTAATTAAAAATTTAACTTATTTTGTACATTATATATATAGACAAAAAGAAAGAAAGAAAGAAAAATCATTTATTCAAGAACAACACACAACATTGAGAACATCGCAATATTAATATAGAAATAATAATAAAAAGTTTAAATATATATATAAAAAAAAAAAGTGTGCCAGTATTGTGTTATGTCCAGAAAAGAGCACAAATCAGTATTCGTACAAGACAAAGTTATCTTATATATACATATATACATATATATTTATATGATATTATATAAAATCCAGTATCTAATGATACTAGGCATAGGTAACTGTTTATTATTTAGAATGTGTAGCGATGGGACGCGACTCGATGCGCGCTCAAAGTGGAAATCTTTTGGGATTACACCGCCGACAACTTTATTAGGTTTTGGATGCACTGGGATTAAAATATGATCTTTTAATTATACATTATCAGTAGATAATTGAGGTTCCTATATTTTATTTAGTTTTAGTTTAGTCATTTTAAGTTAGATATATTTTTTAATTTATATGAATTAATTTTTATTGCGTATATAACAAAATCGTGTTGGCTTTTCTCCATGTAAAAAGACTACATTGAAATAAGTATTTATGATAAAACATATGCATCAGTTTTTTTATAATATCAGAGTCTGTTAAGTAATATTTTTTTTATTAATTTGAAAAAATGTAAATTAAGATTATTTTAAAGTTTTCGTTCTTATAAGTTAAAAACACAATTTAATATTCGGAATTTTGATTAGAATTGAATTATATAACTAAAAACGTATTATTTCTCCAAAAAAATCAGATATTAAGTAAATATAATCCATGAAAATAAAATATTGCCATACATTATATCTACGCTCAGTACATCCTCTCTATTCCCTCTGAAGCGTAGCGCGCTATGATGTACGAGACGACGCCTGGCGAGACCTAAACCGGGGCAAAGCCTCCATCACATCAAATGAATACTAAATCACGGTTGGCCATTTGAATTTCAATATCTACCCGCCATTTGCCATCGGTTGTGGCGTAATGCGTGTTTTGAAGATAGGTGCACATTATGTAAAATAAATACATATATTACATAAATGGGGCCGGACTACACTATGTTAAGATGAAATACATACGGAGTATGAAATATATAACAAATTTATTTATTTAATATTTTGTATTAAGACTTTTCGTGATGATGACTACTATTGTTAATAATAATCAATTAAATAATTATAATTATTCTACTAATTTCATACTGAATAGTATCGAACTCGTCTAGGGCGTGAAACATGAAGGAATCGCGGCATGAACTGTTCACGACGCGATTCTGCCAATAACGGCCCAAAACTAGTCAGGCCAATTTTGATAAACAATAATGTATGTATATATTATATTTATTTAATATTATATGAAAAGATTTTGCTTTGAATTACTGGCAACATTATTAAATATTTACTTATGTCTAGTTACAGAATGTACAGGAATTTATAAGATCATTTCATACTGTGATTACATTTTACTTAGCAAATAAAAACAGTTTTTCTTTGAAATAAACAACATTTATACCCCGAAAGGAAATCGCCGGTAGCCACTTAATGAAAGAAAAGAAAAACTACCTCTAAATTACCAGATACATATTCTGAGAACATTTATCAGCAGCAAAAAGCGGGGGCTGAATCAGCAAATATTTTTTCTAGTCGATTAGCGAAAACTCTCGAAATACCTATATATTTGCAACCAAATCAATCTACTGTGAATGTAAGTTTAGGTCTAAATTAGTCTTTAATGCAATAAAAATAAGGTTCCAGTTTTGAAATCGTTGGATTTAAAGGTGCAAATAGAGTTTGTTATGTGTTAGGTTCAGCGTGGGAACCGCCGAGTCGCTTTGACCCCGATGCTTAGACAAATGGTAGGAGGAAAGTAATCTCTTTTTAAGTTTCAGTATATTCTTCGACATTTAAATTAATTTATATATATAGAAAATTCACTTAGTTATATGCTAATAAATCTTTATAAAAATATTATTAGATATACAAACTATTCCAAATGTTTACTATGAATCCCCTACTCATCCTAACAATTTTTCTCATAAACCGAACATGACAGATTGTACAGTGATTGATCGGTCCTAAGCTGAGGGTGCCGAATTATAATACGGAGGGAGAGACTATGTACCTAAATATTACTACAAAATATCTTGACATACATCAAAAACATATACTTTTATATGGATTCGATTAACCAAAGCAAATAAAACCAAAAACAAGTTATATATATAAAAATTATATGTTCAAACATATTTATATATAATAATTTTTCTAAGTATATAATAATGTTAATAAAAGAATTTTGATACTTTATTTTTGTTTATTCCTCTAAATATCTGCCATGTTTAATTAGAAAAGCATTAAAAGGCTCACGAAACAAATAGCATTTTAAGCTTCTTCCAATTTTTCCCCAGATGAAAATCTTCATTCGGAGGGCGAACTACCCTTGAAATAAAAAAAAATAAAAAGTATTATTAAAGAAGGAGACAGTTCGAGCGCATTTGTTACTGTCGTGGGCCGTATGATGAAAAATTAGTTCACTCCTTGTGACAAAGGCGCGCTAAACCCACTATACTTGGTTATCTCTTTCTTTCTCAAGGCTTGTAATAGGAAGAAAAAGGATAGAAAGTGTTGCGTTTCCAATGGCAAATGACATAGATAGCTTAGGGATGACCGTAGGAGCGAACAGCAAGTTTTTGACAGCGGCCATTTATTGTGTATTGAATATCAATATAATTTCCGTGAGAGTCGATTTTTGTCCCATACGGCCCGGCTCCCTCTAGAGGGAAGTTGGGCACAGATTACACAGAAACAACAAATATTGCAAGTGATTGATAACGGTTTGACTAAACTAGACCGTGACTTTGTTTGTGTTTTTAGTAGTTAAGAGGGAGGCGAAGACATACCTACTAATGTTAGTTCAAGATCATGGGTGATACACGAATTCCGATCAATTATTATTTTTTTTTTTTGTTATACTTAGGTTATTAAATAATATTATATTATCAAATGATATCAAATGAATATTTTAAATTATTTTTAAATTACAACTTAATATTTAGAAATCAATCTTTAACATATTTTAGTCTAGTCACTTTTGTATAATAATACATATTGTATCGACATAGTCTTTTACTATATTATATATAGCTATATAACTACTTACTTTAGAAAAACTATCACCATCACCATCAGAGACCTAAACCTCAACCACATTCAGTATATTAAATGTTAAAATCTCTAATAAAAGAGATTGTCTGTCTGTCCATTATAATATCCGCATTCTGTTAGACCACACGGAAAATATAATCTATAGTTATTAATGTTACAAGCGTGTAACATTTGTATGTTTGTCCGTAGAATTTACAACTTTGTCACATTTTTAAATTTCAACAAGTATAAGCTGTATTAACTATTAAATATAAGCACAACTTGTAACCAATACAAGCATAAATAGATTAGAAAGAGATAGTTGATATACCTGTTTCCTTTTAACAGTCGTAATCTACCGACAGGAATATTTTAGTACATAAACAAAATCACACAATCTCAAAGTGTCCAGCCAACAATCGACCGTCGAGGCCGCAGGCAAATGGCAAGGAATTAGTTGGTAATGGCGAGACCATTCCGACTAACTGCCTGGTGGCTTCACCTAGCCATGCATAATTGATTATACCTCTGGTGGTAGAAGTCAAACCATACTAGAATACATTTCAAGTTTGAAAAAAACAACTATAACTAACTAACTCCTCAAAAGGTACAATTATACTTTTCCAATAATATCTATATAAATATTTTAAAGCGAAAAAGTTTGTTTGATAAATTTGAAAAATACTAATTATGACAGGTTAAATATACGCAGTTGGCTATACAATATTACGCTAATTCTATTAAATATCCTAATAGTAAATAAAATCATCGATCCGCAGGTGAAACCACGATTCACAACTAGTATAATAATAATACTTCTTATCCAATGAAGCACATCTAAATTTAAAAACCCTTAAAAAGATTCATCATACGTGAGAATTCAGGTAATTAAAATAAAAAAAAATATCAAGGTATATATTATTTATCTATGTCAAGAGTCGGCCTTTTTAGTAAGATGAATCTGTCACAGATTATCTCGAGATATTATTCATTCCTTTGGTAAAGACAATCTGACAGCTCAACCCTTTTTAGCCAATCAGAATCATGGGTACATTATGTGACTTTTTCTTGTTTTACCCACGTTTTACTCAGTATATATATGGGGTTAACCGGATTGATTATATTCATGCTGTTTTTAGTGTTCACATAAATTAATTATTATTAATGTCTCTATTTTGTATTGAATATTATAAATTAATACGAAGCATTGCAATTTTTTTCATACATTCGCTTTCATTCACACGCTTTTTACTTTAATAATATATATTATTTCTTATAAAAATAATGTTGTAATATAGTAATTAAAAACAAACAATAAACCTGTTAACTATTCCGATATATATTATAAGAAAATATTAAAAATGATACACTTTTTGACGTACATAAGTAAATAAATAAATATTTTATTAAAAAAAGGAAAATCACCCACCGAATTCAAACAGCTAGAAAAAAAATCAATAACAAAATAAAAACATTAGACATCTTCATATATTTTTTACTTAATAACTTCTAAAATATCTCATTTCGATCACATTCATTAAATTTAATTATACACCCATTCGTATTCAATAATGGCATCATTATTCAAACTAAAAATCATCACTATCGGTCTATTAAAATAAAAATATAGCCAATACTACATCACTGGTGTAGCTATCAATATGGCGGCTAAATAACATCAGAACAACTCAATTTCTTGTATTGGAAACAACAATAATATTTCCTGAAACGGGATATTTATTTAAAACAAGGCGTTGATAAAGTAATTTTCTTTTAACCTTAACCATGTCTTTATGGAGTGGCCATTACTTAGCAATGGTACAGCTCGCTCTGAGCAATGTCCGGGAATTAATCAAAATGCCATATATCTATCTCTTTTATTTTCTATTTTCATCTCCCTCCCACTAGTCATGGATATGTTGCTATTGTTTGTACTCGTAATACAGATTATAAGCTATAATTAATTTAATGTAATATATATCATATTAATTGTGTTATAGAGTCTATTTTAACTTGTGGTTAGGATGTTTTAAATCCTTTTGGAATGCAACAAATAGTCAGGCTTTGCAGTCTTACTCTCCTGAGACGAAATTTGGTCTTTTTTTTCCTTTCTCCATCACGGAACCTTTTTCACTTTTTCAGAATGGACATAAGAAAAAGTTCTTTGTTCTTACGCATTATCTCGTAATCATTAATTCCATCGGAACTACTCACCTTGGAGATTTGGAAACATCTCTATAGCTTATGCGAGATAAAATTAATGATGTTAATTAATTAGATGCAAAGGAAAGATAATATGTGTTAATATGTGAAATGTACACTTGTAAAGAGTATTAATTCAAATTAATTTTTTTATTAAATATATAAAATTACTCTTGAAACTTGAAAAGTATTAATTTTAATGTGTTTAATTAATATAATATACTAGCTGTTACTCGCGGTTCCACACGCGGACTAACGATTTTATTTACTATTAAAATAATTAAAAGCAGTAATGCTAAATAACCTTAAATCTTCCTCATGCATCTGTCTATAATTATCAGAGATAATTTTTCAAATCCATCCCGTAGTTTCGAAGATAGGCGAGTTTAAATAAACGAAATTTTCCGCACATATAATCTATGTATATATAGATTCTTCACCTTTAACATTTTTTTAAAATCAAGTCAGGACAAGTCCATAAGAAGAACCATAAAACCATATCCAAACCTCACCAACGGTTTTATTACTTCCGCAAACATCACTGACAATATCCAGAGCTTGAAGGACACCAAGTGTTGACTATCTCTGAAGAATAGTGCGAAACAAAATAACACAGTTATATCTCTTGTATATAAACATGTGTAGACATGTCAGCTGATTTATATGTTATATTAATTCGGGATCGAACCAGCGACCTAATGGAAACTGTCCCGTCGCTCTGACAAATGAGCTACCGTATCTAGCCTTCATGAATCTATCATTCTTTAAATACTATCTAGACATGTCGACTTATTATTTTAAATTAATTCAGGATCGAACCTGTGACCTATTAGAATAGAAACCGTCCCGTCGCTCTGCCAAATGAGCTACGGTGTCTAGCCTTCATGAATCGAGCGTTCTTTAGATATTACTGTGTCAGGTTATTCAAATTAAAATCTTTATTTTTTTATATTAACTTGCAATTATTTATAAATATCTTAAGCTTTTTAAAAAACTCGAGGTACTTGTATTTTTAAAGGCTCTAAAAGTTGTAATTATAATAATATTATTCATGATCACTCCAGAGTGATTCGTCTAAATATTTTATTATACGAGTATTATAAAATATTTAGAAGAATGTATTTAAACTTTTGTGGTCCATGATTTTTATAATATATAATTATCCGGTTGTACTCACGTAATTACTATAAATATTTAGTCTGACAAATTTTGAATCCATTTGGGTTTATTCATGAGTTCGGTATATAGTTTAATTGCGACGTGAACTATTTAGGCCGCGATTCCGCTGATTCGAAACTAGTCAAACATATTCAAATCGTATTTACGTGAATACTACGTGATAACAACCTATATATGATAGCTTTGACTATGAAAAATTTTTTTTTTAAAACTTATTTTCGTAAATATTTTCATTTCATATGAAATTTAGGGGAACATTTGTTTTGTAAGAATTTTTGTATTAATTCCTTTTTTTTATTATATCTGTGTACGAGATAAATTTGTCATATAATACATTAATAATGGAGAAACTGATCGAGGTATCGATATATCATATTAGATACATGGGAGAGAACATTTGCATTGAATGGATGTTAGTCTGTCTGTCTGATTGACTTCTATATCTCGGATACTTTAGTAAAGGCTGTTTATAATACAAGATATACTTACTTTTTAACTCAAGAAAAATAATAGTGTAATTTAAAAGTAATAAAAAAATGGTATGAATTTTTCGATAAAATTTTTTTGACATAAAAAAACCCCAGGTTTAAAATTATATATCCGTAAATTTTAATTATACATATATTTATTTATCAAATAAAAAAACTATTTTCAGAGTCCACCTCAACAAACAAATTATTAAACAAACAAAAATCAAGAAACACCATATAAGAGTTAATAAAATCTAGAGGCAGAACGCATTATGGTATTCGGGTAAGACGCCATTGTTGTCATAGATAAACTACAACATTAATCAATTGTACAACAATAGTGCCGCTTACCTCAAACTTCACTACACACGACCAGCACACCGAGACCCCTGGAAACGGATCAACTATATCAAATCATTCAGATGAAGGGGGAAGGACAATTCATGATATACTGGTGATAATATATCGACGTTTATTGAATGAATACATCTACATAATAAGCCTAAGCCTGTAGTTAGAGTGGATAACGGTTATATGGGAGACAATTGTCTTCTACCCACGTGGTTGATTCTTGTACTACGTTATATATTAAATGTTTTAATACCTAATTGCTTTTTTATTTACATTATATAGGAATTTTTTGTGTTTGTTTGTTGTGTTATTACATATAAACTCAAAAACAATTAAAAAGAGATTTAAAAAATGTTTCACTTTCAGAATGATACCTATATATAGTAAAATCATTCATCCTCCAGTAGAATCGTGTATTAAAGCAAGAATAAAAAAAATTAAAGTATCCGTCTGTGTGTGTTACATTTCTCTTAATATTTACATAGATAGTTGAAAGGTAAAATTTAAAAATATTCCAAAATTTTTTTCTGATTCTGATTTTCTGATGTTTTAAGTAAACGATAAATAAACGAATCGATCAAAGATCAAAATAATTTTAAGTAAACGAATCGATCTTATAAAATACTTAATGATTGATTTAGGATTATTTTAGTATACAGCACACTATATATTAAATATATTACATACTATATATTAAATTTTTTTCGTATTATATTAAAGTTTCTCAATGTTACAGATTTAAATATTTTCATTACACTCCCTCTTTCATAATAAAATAATTATATACACTGAAAGATTTATTAAATACACATATAATTTAATAATTTTAATTTGAATAAAAAATATTAAGAATACTGTCAATTAAGAATAATAAAATATTTTTTGAGTTAAAAAAATTAAAAAAAAACAGCTTTAGAATATATATTTGGTTCTTGAATGTACAATGACACGTATGTGGTTGTTAATTTAATTAAAATCCTTAAATTATGGAAGTCCTTGTTAATCAATTCCTTCCGCAATTCCTTCAAATCAAACTCTTTGTCCTTTGTCACTACTTTCTACAGCGGCTAATATTTTTTTGTATTTGGTAAAGAATTATTTTATGAATGATTGTATAAATTTTATTGAAATTACAAATTAATTTGGTAACGTCTTTGAATTTTGAAACGAAATCAAGGCAAAAACTGGGTCTTGATATTATTTTTTACGTCAAGTTATTCATCTACATTTAGCGCTAGAATGATTTAACCTTTTTTATTATTATTTTTCTTTTCATATTTTTTCAGAATATCTACGGCTGAAGCTCTTCAATATGGCACCATAACCGATTTTTAAATGCTGCTTTATTTTTCCATAATCGCTGAGAAATAAATCGGCTTCCGCTATAAAAAAAAATTACAATACTTAAGAGTATAATGCAATAATACTAATTAGTATTGATAATTTAAATAATATTCATATTAATCTACTAAAACATTACTTGATAAATGAATATTTGATATATATATTCAGTACTTGTTATATATAATACTTAGACGAAAAAGTATTTTCGTATCATTGAATTTTCAAAGTGCAATTCAAGAAATTCTTCACCAGAGCTAATATTTTAATAAATAGATATTGAAGTATCCAAAATTCATTGGTTTTGTATAACATAATAATATTAAATGTATTGTGTGTGTATCATTTAATATATTAACTTAGAAATAAAACCTTGTTTCGATATGATTTTTATTAAACTACCCCACGCTGGTCGCAGTTTGATCATAGCAGAAGGTACGGTTTCACCTGATTTATATAACATATTTTAAGAAATTGATATATTTCGTGTTTAATACAAAACATATATTTAAAATTATCTTTTAAATATATATATAGTCATGTTGAACTCAATTTTAAAGATGAATTTTAAAGAAAATAATGATGTAAGTCTTAATAAATAAATCCAAGTTTACAAATAACCATTCAAGTACAGATAAGTCAAGTGTAACTGGAATACAGAATGGGTGAATCCGGAACGGATATTAAACGGAAGGCATTCGACAGTCTTGACAGAGAATGAATTTAACTTTGTTATTTATATGTATGTTATGTACACATGGGTATTCAAGATTACAGATGTTGTACAAATTGTATAATTGTAATATTGAATTAAAAAATATATGTTTAACATTTTTCGGTTTCAATTATTCTTAATAATAGATTATTTATTGATTATAATGTAAAAAATAAACGCTTCTTTTTAACTGACATTACCTGTAACCATAGTATTATTATTACCTGTAACTGAGATATTACCCGCAAATGTTTTTAAATACTTTGATGGAAAGAGCAATTTTATTTCATTAATCTATATAATATTAATATAGTGATCCAAATAATGTTAAGTTTTTCCTTTTGAGGTACGTAACCCCAAAAATGAATAGTAATAAAAATATTGTTTAAAATGTCATACATATAAAGTTAGATGTAGTTTCAAATGAGAAAATTTCTTGATACATACATACTTTAAAATTTATTTGTACTAATTGTTTCTATTAAGCTATTCTTATACGAGCATAATTTAATAAAACAAATAGCTGTAGTTTTCGAAAGTACATTAGAGTATATGAAGTGACACAAGGCAGCGTGACTTCCAGCACGACTGCTAACTATGAGAACCGACCTTCGATAGACAAAGAGAGCACCTTGAACATTCAACAGACAGAACTATACATAATTTACTATATAAATATAATGAAAACGATTCTAATTTAAGTTAACTTTTTCGCACTAAAACCATGGATTTTCATACATTTTGATCTAGTTAAACAGAAATATTAATTAGAAATATTAATATTTACATTATAAATCATAAAAGTTCAATATGTATCAGTAGTATACAATTAAAAGTATGTGTCTTTAAAGGCATTTATAGACAATGATAATGGTTTTATTTGTATTTACTTACAAGTAAGTAAAGTAGTTAATCTTTGGACAAAGATTTTATGTCAGTTACGTAACGAAAAATATATATATATAAACATATATATATATGTGTATGTTTGTTCACATCGTGGTCAAGGGATAGGTTCGATTCGTACACGAATCAGTTGTTTATATAATCCTGTGGATTCTTCGTGTTTGTTTGTGTCTCAGCGTTGTTTGTGTCTCTAACGTGTAGGAACACAATCATAATAACATTTACTATACTTAAACCCGCCGCGATACATCGTTTATTTATCTAATGCGGAAGGTTCTTTAATAGTAAATAAAAATAGGTTTTAATTTAAGAAAGTTCAATTTTATAATTTCATATAATTTCACGAGTTCATTGGAATATTGACATTAGAAGATATCGTTCATCAAATAAATGGCATGATTTTCTCTTCTCTGTTTAATCATTTTTTTAATTGACTTGGAGCAACAAATTTAATAGCTGTCCTAATGTCACTGTTTTTAAACGTTTCAGTAACTGTGAGAGCAGATTTCATCTACTCTTATGTAGTAATAGAAAATACATATTTTAGAAGATTTTTGCTAGGAGGTCGCTCTGTCTAAGTTTTGTTAGAATATTTTGAACAGTCATTAATATTTATCCCAATTATACACAAAATTAAATAAGAGATCTAATTTATTTATAAGAAACATATTAATATATTATATGATAGATTTTTAAGAATACAATTAAATGCTTTAAAACTCATATATTTTTTAAGGTTATTCGTTATCTAGAGATTATATATGACAAGGATCTGGGCTAGGTTCTAGGAATGCCAATAGAGTTCCTCGACAAATTCCTACATTCAAAAGACTCTACAACCTGCCAAGAGTCAAATCATAAATTGACTAACCTCATAAATCTTCAACAATGTAGTTCCCGACGGCATCTATTTTAGAATGCCGACGGTCTGACATTCTTCGAAGTCCAGCATATGCAGGTGTTAAGTACTGATGTCTCAATATATAATGAGATATAAGTACTTTGAATCTGAAATCGCCATGTAAGCGCTTTTTACTTTTATAATATATATTTTTGAAATAACATGTTATATTTTTCTTAATAGGTTCAAAAAATATTTTTTTTTTGTATAAAACTATAGATAAATAATCAATCTTAAATTAAATTTCTATACTAAAATCATTTGCATATATTTTTTACAATGTAAAATTACATCATTATTTTCATCACTTTTCACGCTTTATGTAATTATTCATATTAATTATTACCTTTTCTCACTTTGTCGGTTGTTTTTAATATCATTATCTCTTGATGGTGTTTTAATTGCTATAGAGTGCACGTGAAGCTTTATAGAGAATTATTAGCTCTTATTAGGCTGGTTTTACACATTAAAGATGTTATTTGGATTATCTGCACATGCCCTTATATTTTATTCTGTAATCACTTGACTACTTATCTAAGGTAATTTATAATGTAGAGTCTATGATAGAGTTATTCTGAAACTTCTAATGTGGTATATATACTTATATCTTTTAGTTAAAAGAGTATAACTAGAGTTCCTCGCTAATTTTAATGGAACCTATCTCTTAGAACAGTGCAGGTAGAGGTAGACATTTCGTAAGTGCATAAATAAGAATGAAAAAGAGGATGTAGAGTCAAATCAATGACTCTACATTATCTTTTTTATAGAAACAAAACCTTGAAATAAGTAAAACCATGTTCATATCAACTTAATATTGATAGAATAATATCATTTATTCAGATATCATATTTTCAGACCAGAAAATATAGATTTTCAGTTTTCTCAGTTTATCTATATTTACATCTGCGTAAGTAGAAACCATATGTAGCCTATTAAGAATATATAGAATACCCTGTGACGTAACTCTCTATACCGTTGCATTTCTAGATGGAGCTGATAAAACGTTATCAATAAGGACGGATATATAACTTACCATATATGGAAAGGAGAAGGCTGCACAATGTCAGTGTCATCTTCAAATGCGTCTGCTGTGTATCCAGTGGTGACAAGTTTCTCTTATAGTTATTAATTAATTTATTCTATTAAATTTGAATAAAAATTTCAGATTCAATTAAGTTTGGTTTTGACACTCTTAAATTATATATAGTTTTAGGCTAAGAAATAATATATAAGAATAGTATTATAATGTATGTACATGTCTAGAAGCATTCAACATTGGGTAAGTAACGAGATATAAGAGTCGCTTATTGGTCAAGATATCATGCTTTCTAAATTATCATTAATATTTTGTAAAGATTCTAAGTTGTCTTTTATAACTTATTATTTATTTTATACAAAAATAGACATATGTTACATGTTGCTTCACATACAGCATAATCTTATTTAAAAAAGACGCATTTTGAAATAATTAAAAAAAAAAACAAAAAGTAATTATCAATAAATATCAAATAAAATAAATATTTTAGAGGCATTTAACAAAAATAACCGATTTTTTTATGATACAAGATAATCTGAAGAAAACTTGTTTTTCTTAAAACTACTAAATATGTGTATTATTATTAAAATATCAAAATCATACATATTTTTCTTTATAATAAAAAAATATTTGAATACCTAATAGCGGAACCTATTGCGCCTAGTATACAATATAACAAATGAGTTGGGCTGCGTCCGAGTCGCTGTAACCAGGGTGGGGCTGGCGGGGCGGGGCGAGCGGGGAGCCCGCCCTAAACAAAATGGCTGACACTCGCGCCAATTTTTGAATTTAGAATATTATATTCGAACACAAAGAGGTGGCTTGACATATTTTGTCTGATGTGTTCACACCTACACGTCCTATTACAAGCGTTAATTGAATTTTTAATTAAATGTTACAGCAATACAAATCTCAGCCAAGATATTAATTTATTTAACCTAATAGTATGTACTAGATTAAGATAATTATAATTAAGATAGACATAATAAATCAAATAAGCTTTATGGTTCTTTAACAAAATAAAAGCAGATTCACACCTTAGTAATAAATGTCATAAATTAAAAACACGAGGTTCACCGACTTCACACGAGCATCTATAAACAAATCGTTATTGCGATTTAAGGATCCATTTAAAAGCTATAATTTTTTTAACAGAATAGCAATAAAAACTCTATTCCCATTACAATAAAGTTCACAATCTATTATATTATAATTTAGTTCTCATAAACTATTCTCTGTACCAGCGAAATGAAGAGACGAATCCTTCTCTTTTTAGCTTACACGTGTCGTATAAGTGCGACAAAGAGGGACGATATTTACGAGGTGTTTATCGATACAGCGGTGTTGATTTAACCATTGCCTTGGTTTATTGCAGTCAATAAAATTGAATGTTATGAGGCAAGGTCGCATGTGAAAAAGATTTATGTCTTTATCTTAAAACTTTTAAAACCAGTTTTAAACCGTTTAAGAATTTTGATTCATAATTTTAGTACACAAATTTTATACAATACTTCAAATTACATATAATTTAAGAAATATATCTAAATTATAAAAATATAAGTGAAACTATTTCAAAAACATTAAATTACAATAAATTAATTACTCCCAAAATTATATTCATTTGATAATAAACAATAATATATAATAGTATTTTTTTTGTCTATATATCGCCTCTATAGTGACCATGAACTCAATATGAATGAAGAGTCAATAAATCTCACTTAGCTATCATTGTGAGATGACCATTTTAACATGACCTCTCAACTATCGACTTTTATTGATTGTTTTCATATTGTTTTGATGTTTTAATAAAAATATAGATTTCTTAATTTATAAGTCTCCACATAAAATATACAATATACTTAGAAATTAAGTTTGAAGCATAAAAAAAACAATTATTTATAATATCCCACTTCCGGAACACCGCCATTAAAGGCTCATAACCTTAATAACTTTAATTTCATGTCAAAAATTACTAATACATAAGAAACATTATTAAAATCTCATTAGTGGCAGCCCTATATACATATAAAAAAGCAATTTGGGGATTTCAGGGCGGTTCAGTGACACGGAAGGTACCAAAATCATTATAATCTCGTTAACCTCAAAATTATATACTCTTATATAATTTTATTGTTTTTTTATTTGTCTTATTTAAAAGATTTTAATGGCCTGGTGTATTTTTTTTACAATCAATCAATCAATCAATAAAATAGAAAAAAGAACGTTTAAAGTATTGCTTAGTATATATAACAATTATTGTTTTAAAAAATCAATCAATCAATCAATGAAATGACAAAGGTATAATAAAAATCTGTTCTACAATCATTATGCTTTATTAATTTCATGTATTTATATATTTATGACAATATCGTCTCGCCTAACCTTATTGTTACTAATTATAGTAATATTTCATAAAATTTGAATTGATAGGAAATTATTGTAAATAAAGTCGTCTAGGATCCAATTGTTCTACGGACCTATAAAATTTAAGAACAGACAGACCTAGAAAAATAACTTAAATTTATTATATAAAACTATTATTTTTTTACAAACCAAATCGCTTCATCTGGCAAAGGATCAAATTTAATTGCACTTGGTTTAATGTTGCCATAAAAAAAACGTTTGAGCAAATTTAAATCATACAAACAAACAACCCAGCCAGATTATTATAGCGAACCTATATAATAATAAATAAATATGTAATAATATACAATACAATTTACATTACTTAACAAACACAGCACAAAAAAAAAATAAGACGGGTTTTATATTGAATACTTAAAATAAAAAATTTACAATAAATATATTACTACGTGTACTCGATATTAATTACTATCGAGTTATAAGTAAATTTTTATTTTACGTATATTGGTTTCATCAGGCAATGTTTTTATAAAAATACCTTTGTCTCCCACTAAAATATATGAAACGGCATGTCAGAGCCTAGGTACTGAAAAATCTGGTCTATTACCTAACTTTGGTATAGTACACGCCTCGTACGCTCAGATCATCCCAGGTCAAACAGAATAAGAACCTACTTCAAGGTAACTTTGTTTCACTATACGGTAATCTTTTCTCTGTCTAGAATTTCATAACATTTTCTTTAATATTACTACTTTTATAGAAAAGTACATTAATATTAAGCTTGCAACTTTACAATATTAAATATATTTCCTATTTTTTTTTTTATTATCAGTTACATTTACGTATATGTGTTCGAAAAATCGTATACATTGCACTTTCAGAACTGGCCTTCCACCTACCAAAAAAATCAGATTCATAATAAATACATCCCGTAACTAAACAAAATATATTCACACTAAAAAAAATTGTACACAATGATAATCTAAATTATTTTATATGTACATATAGCTTAATTAGAAAATAAAACAAATATATTAAATAATAACAATATTGTTACTAAGCCTTCCTATTTTAACACCAGAGGTCCTTGTGGTTTTCAAGCTACGTGCTTGATTTGGTTAAATTTGCGTTTAACATTTTAATTTAACATTAAGTAAACTATTATAAACAAGACATTACATTAAGAAACAAAAGCTTTGATAAAGAAGAGAAATAATTTAATGAAATTTATCATCCAAGCCTATCAACCAGAACTAAATATACTGCGTTTTTGGTAATTATTGGTATTGAGATTGATCTATAAATATATACTTAACAACTGTAAAAATCTCTTCATCACTATATTTATTCCAAGTCACTAAGTTATATTAGTTATATATAAGTAATATTAAAAGTCCAACATACAATTTATACAAATCAAACAGAACCGAGTTGCTACAGAGTTCAGATCCATTGACCTGGTTGAATATCAAAAGTAACCAACTCGGTCGTTGGCTTAAATCTGAAAGAAATCTGTCACTTGTATGAACTAAGGCTTATTGTGGCGAAGTGGGCGGACTCATGTTGTCCGGTTCGTCTCCGGAGCCAGGCTCGCCTTTGGTCTTGTTTTCTTTCTTCCACTTCATGCGTCGGTTCTGGAACCATATCTTGATCTGGCGCTCGGTGAGGCAAAGCGCGTGCGCGATCTCAATCCGTCTCCTCCGCGTCAGGTATCGGTTGAAGTGGAACTCCTTTTCCAGCTCGAGGGTCTGGTATCTGGTGTATGTTTGTCGTCCCCGCTTCCGTTCTGGAATTAGATAAAAATATATGTTAAAAAAGATTAAAGTGGCAACCCTGAGTTTATACTTAAAAACTGCATAGGCTGGTTGATAAATGGTGGTTATTTGTAAACAGCGAACACTCCCGACGAAGTTAATTGAAAATTGTTCTGAGCTTATCAATTTGTTAATTGTTTTTGCTTGTTCGGCATTTCTCTTAGCTGTCGGGAACTAAGTTTAATGGTTCATAAAAGCTTTAATACGTAATAAATACAATTTCAATTATTGCTAAAATTATCGATAGGTAAATAATATATCATATTCATTGAGTGATAAGGCACAACACTAAAGGTATTCCAAAATGATAATTATAATAATCTACGGTAATAACCGCACTGATTTCTTACATGGGAACCGGGTACCATTATCAATATTATCAAAATAAATTGATAATTCCTGTATAAAATTTAATAATTTAATATTATCAATTCTGATGGATTAACCATAATAAAACATATCATGATAAAGATGATAAATATCATAAATATGCATGCGTGTTTATTTCAAAATAAGAGAGCACAGCGCTACCGAAGCCAATTAAAATAATTTAAGCCGCCTCAAGCCTTTTTCATTATTCTTCAAGGAGACAGCAGCAATTTAAAATGATTCCCGGAACATAGTTATTTCGGCATTAGGTTATTTTATATCTGAAAGAAAACCATTACAAAGTTCTACATTTGCTTAATATGATTCAGCAAAAGGTTTCTCGATAAACATTTTCAAAAAGACATAAAACAGAGGAAATTGAACGCAAAGTTACAAGTAATTCAGAACTTGATTATTTTCGTTTCAACGGAAACACGCAAAACAAGTTGCAATACAAGATAAACACGCTAACTTCGAAGAAACTCTAACACGAAACTTGGATAACATTGCAAATCTGCCAGCTGCTTCTAAGAAATACAATTATATTATAAAAAAGATATATAATGACAACTCAAGCGACATCTTGTCAGCGGTTGCTTGAATTTGACAAATCATTTAAAGGATTCGTATTTTTGCTTAATTTTCAAAGACTAATGAAGTCTGGTCCATGTTTTCTTTGTTCTTTGTAAAAATCAAATAAAAAACAATTAACACAAACGAGTATAAAGAATAGGCATATAGATGAAACTTATTTTCAAAATTCATCAAATTCGGAAATGGAAGTTCTACTGTTCGTGGAAAATAGACTAACAAAAATGTCAGAATCAATGCTCTGCAAGTAGCAGTGCAGCGGATTCAAAATTATCGCCCACTTGTTGCTCAGGAAATTGATAACAGCCTCATCGTACCCGTTGCCGGATTTTGGGACGAATTCAAGAATGCGAATGTTATAACTATTAAATAAATATATCTATAGAGAACAAATTAAAAGTAACAATTAAAACAAACTCGAAAAAATATGCCCAATCGTAAAATTAAACCTTTGACCTCCCAAACTTGAACTTTTCATCAAAGTCAAAAAGACGGAAAACAAAATCATATACGATATAGCTCATGAAATCCCCTTCTCAACGGGCTTTATATATTACACTGGCGGTTTCATCGCGCACTCAGATGCATAAAACATGATCCCGCCGTCAGATTTAAACCGTACGTAATAAGAGCATTAAAGGACACGTCGGAGCGAGCGACGAGATCGCTGGAACATCTTCATTTAGCTGTCCGTGTTACATTTAACATGACTAATTGTCTACAAACCTATAGATATTTTTGACATGGGCTATTTTTTTATCTTCTCTCCTGTTTTCACTTTTTATAAATCTCACTCTTCCCCATTTTTGAAGGGAAGATGAAACACAATTCTTATTGACCAAATGTTCAACAGTTAATTGTAAACCAACGTATTTATTTTATTGAGAATAATATTTTTTCCGACATAATTTCCAATTAATTTATAATCGCTTGATATCAGAATAATTAAGCAATAAAAACGCGGCGTTTAACCCGCTCGTCTGTTCGTTGGGGGCGTCGTACCGCTGCATGTGTCGCGAGGCGCACATAAATCATGAGAACAAAGTCGGTGCCCGGCTTACTTTCACAGCTAGCGAAGACTGGAGATTGAGAATACTGTACACATGATTAATATTATCTGATACACCATACACGTATCGATCCAACGAAACGTTATCTAAATCTTTCGACAACTCGCTATATCTATTGGGATATTTTCTGAACCTATAGCCAAATTACAAGCATTCGATTCTGATTGTATTTAAATGTACAGATGTAATAGTATAGCGTTAATTTAAGTCAAACGCGTACATTATTCTATTCTAATAGCATTGAAGCCACTGGTCTAAGCCCTAATATCTATTCGGATCTACTCATGAACCCACATTTCAAGGCAATATCGTTATAAATTTAGTTAACTCCCGGTCTCATCGATTGGTAACTACATTTCAGCCTAAGGATAAAATTTTAAGCTAAGGGTCAGATCATATTAGTCTAGATAAAGTGTCGGATAAAATATTGTCTCTCTATATGCAACTTGAAATCGTATTTGTACTGATTAGAAGAAAAATTAATTCTAAAATCAAGTAAAAAATTGTCTAATTCCATGATATGATAATTAAATAAAATAACTTAAAATATGAGTGAATGATGAAATAAAAACTTGTATGAATGTAATCCTAAAAACCGTATTCATCAAGGGATGACAAGTGAAAAGAGATTTTAATTTAATTCGTTGCGGCATCGCGCCAGAGAAATATGAAAAAAATACAGCAACAGCTTGGAGCGATATCGACAATCCATAATTCATGTCCTACAATTTCATACGTTCATGCAATCTGTAATAAAATATGCTGATGTACAATCGAATTATAACTTTATATTGTGGCTCGTTGGGTCCAATTTGTTTAAAATATATTTTATTTTGTGCCCTTAAAGAATGTACAGACCACTCAGTGCATTGCAACGAACATGATATCAAAAGGGAATTCATATTAATGCAATCTCTTTTAAATGCTTACACATCGTAAATAAAATTGCTGCTCTCGACCTCTTGAAGCTGAAGGTTATACTTTGGTTTATAATTTAATTGTTACTGTTAATAACTGATTCAATTAAAAGCACATTTTTTCAAAATATATACAAAATGACATAAAACTCGATTATGAAGCCATACATCTATATGTACTAAAATATTAATTGATGCGAATACATGAACAAAGAAAAAAACACTGAGGCCTTTGAAGCTTTGAAATTCATTAATCATTTGCTGGGCGGGGGCAGCCGTAATCTTCACAACTGTACCTATACTATATAATACTAACGACTGTATATAGAACCGCCATTAATTTTGTGCTTTGCTTGCGGCTGTGATCCTAAAACAATAACATGTGGCAAGACTTTTTAAATGTCAAAATATCTCATACAAGTACATTTATTGGGTCCTCACATTTTAAATAATTTATTTTTGATTAAACTGATTTATTATATTATTTCACATTTCATAAAATACATAATAGTCGGTCGAAGCTTGAAAATAATTTATATCACGAGTACAGAGCCATCAGTCAGTGTTGTGTCGACGGTGATTCCGTCGTGTTTCGCATTCGAAACGGAATGTTATTCACAATTTTGCTTTGGTGTACGATAAAAATTACGCGACTATAGCGGGGATTGAACGAAATTCCACCCGAAAAAAAAAGGTGTCAAATGAAATATTCAAATATATTTTAATATAATTCATGCGGCGGGCGTTTTATTTCTCTCCCTCGTAATGGAATGCTAAATTTTCAGGCGAACAAAAAATATATATTAATGCGCGTACCTAATAGCTTATACAAACTCGTTTGTTGGGTATTGTTGCTCACAATGGATGCCATAACTCCGTGTCGAGACCACGGCCGGTGACGTCTTTGTTAGGCTGAGCGAGCTTTGTTCGCCTCCCGACTGCGTCTGTCGACACGACAACCTCGCACCCATTCAAACGAACACCCACACAACATCAAATTAATTTATATCCAAGTTATTGCCACTCCAATATTTTTTATCTATTATTGTAATTAACATAGTACCCGAACGAAAGTAATAGCTTTTTAAAATCGAAATCCATTAGAATTTTGTTTTCCGTGTAGTAATTACGGCCTGTAGCCATTACCGTAATTTGCGGGGAAGCAAGAATGAATATTTGAGAAGGCGATAGAATGTGAGTAATTGCTTTGTATCACGAAGCGAAAAGTTATGAAAGGTGTTAGCGAGGGTGATTTTTCAATGGCCGTCAAGAACGCGAAAATCTTAATGAAAAAGAAAGTATTCAATCACTGAGCATTCATATTATAAAACAGCGTTATATTTCATAGTGGAAAATAGAAAATGTACGCGTACCTAAAAATCATCAAAGCGAAATAGGGAGCCACGCATTAGGGGTCTAAGACGAGGTTCACCACGGGAAGGCAGGCCCCAGGAGGCCTGAATCTGGGGGCGGTCTCCGCTCCAGAGAATATTTGACACGGGTCTGGCAGATAGACAGCCCGGTCATGTGTGATCCGGGGCAGGAAACGAGGGGCTTTTTTCCGCGCCTCCATCGATATATACATGTATAAGCATTATACTTTATGATTTACGAGCCAACGCTGCACATGTGTAGCCATATGATATTTTTAATCCACTAATGATAGCGGCTTTTGTATTAATAACTTTTTTTATTGTTGGTAATTAAGGAATGATATTAGAAATAGTAAATGTATGGTCAATTTGGTTTATATAATTTAGTAATACTGAATACAATTTCATTATTGTTTCATTTGAATTCGGATCTTTCATTTGATATTAGAATTTTAATCAAACATACATATAATTTAATAAAACTAAATACAATTTCATTATTGTGTCATTTGAATTTGGAATGTTTTGTTTTGGATGTTTTTGTTGAAAATTGAATTTTAATCTCACATAATAAGTTCCGCTTCATCGGCTCATCGGCGGTCAAAGTTTGATTAGCGATGTTACCCGACATTTAATTAATGTAAGCTATAGGAAGTTCTTGGTTGACTAGCAATCATAGGATAGAAAGAGACAGAGGATACCTTACAGTGTTGCCAGATAATAGACGAACTTTCTTTCGAAGTTAGCAGTTTAGTAAATTTGAGGTCACAATTATTAATCTCTAAGACGTTATGCTAAGTTTATATAATAACGTATTTCGTGTGAAATAAGGATTAAATTACAAAAAAAATGTCATCATGCATGAAAGAGTTTTCACAAATTTCGTTTGTATTGTCAAAATGTACTTCAAAATTGATTTTCGTGCAAAAGCGCTGTCCATGTGTGTGAAGTTTCAATAAGATATGTATGTGTGTGTGAGCTCCGTCCCTCAACTTGAATAAATTAAATTGGTTTGTTTCGATGTGTGTGTGTAATTATAGTCTGTTATGGTTTTTAAAATAAGGTTATGATTTTTTGTTCGTTTCGTATTTTACTGCTATGTAGAAGACAGCTATGAATTATAGCGTCAGAATAAAATTAATACTCCAAAAATTAAATATCTATCTAATATCTAGGTGTAAAAACCAACTAAAAAATATTTTATTTTATAGAATATTTTTTTTCTATACTCATATTAAATTATTACAGTTATTTAAATGCTGCTGAAGCCTAATATATACTATTATTATATTTTGAGTACAGCGCCATCTATGGATAATCACTGGAACCATTATGTAAACTATGTTGCACATATGAAAGAGCATCGAATTAAATTAGCAAATATTGTTCGAAACTGAGATTATTCAAAAGAATAAAAAAAAACAAGATTTTTGTAATTATATATGTAAGCGAAATTATACAATATATTACAAATATATGGTATTGTGAAGTAAAAGAAAGTACGATAGATATAAATACAATACGTTTTAGTAAAATAAATTGTTGTGAACTAAAACTATTTCTATTTTCTGTATCCTGCAGTTCAAAGACGCCGAAACAAAAATAATATTAGAGCGAAAGCGATCCTTCAACGTCCGGAGCACTACCGGGCCTCACCGGAAAGTTCGTGGCAACAAAATTAGAAATTTATTTTTACTGTAATAAAAAAAAATCTTATGCAAATAGTCATTTGCTTACATGCAACTGCATACACAAGGGGAAGAAAAGTTGAGAAATTGCTTTAAATATTCAATAGTAAAAATATTTTGGCATCTGAATCTGACTTAGGGTTTGTTTTTGTGGGGTAATTGTGAAGAGGGTAAGATAAAATAAAATAGACATGTGTTGAAATATAATAAAAATACTGTATACTTCATTGTAGTGAAATTCCTAAACATTCTCTACCTACTTATTTATTAAATTCTTGTTGAATGTTCAAAAATATAACATCAAAGATTTTGATAATAAGTGAGTCTTATACAAAATTTCATTTCCTATTCAACTCTCTGAAGAATATAAAAATCCTTTCTTAACAGATATTTGGGTTATAAAATAAACAAATGTTCCAAATTTCAGACACAGTCTTGGCTGTATGTTGAAAATCAGCCAGGAAAAAACAATATTATATGATTTTTTTAAGTATAGAATAAGTAGAGGAAATCAGGTCTTTCAGGCCTCTAAAGGGGAAGCCTCTCAATACCATAGAATCGGAACTTCAATCTCAAAAAACATTCATCGTCATTGTTAAACCGACAATCGACCATCGATCAATGGTGAATGAAATCCACAATGGCTCTTATCAACCTTAAGTAGCTAATGGTATAGAATGAGGAAAAATACTTCACATTTCTATTTCACTATATTCCTTTACAAAAGTTCGAATTATTTCTAGAATAATTCAACAAAATAATAATATTATATTTATTTTAATATAATTATTTTTTTATATTCATTTTGATTAAAAATATATATATATAAAATAAAAATAACATTAAAATGTATAAGAACTGAACGAAATTTCCTGAAGCAATTTAGATTAATATCAAGCCATTCGGTCTTTCATTCGCAAACGTGGAAAATCAGAAGCAGGCTCCAAACAAATTAATGTATTCAATCATCGGGCCTTCACAAAGGCCTTTGGGCTGATAACTGAACAATGAAATGTAACAAGTCGTCCATTCGACATTGTGTGGTGAGGGGTGGGGGGAGGGAGGGTGTTACCATTATATTTTCATTTCCACCTCGATTTGCGCCGGCTTATCGCGGACTACCTTCCTAGAAACCAGACATGTCTATCTTTCTATGTCGTTAGTCAATAAAGCACTGTATCAATTGATAAGAGAAATAACAAATCAGAAATAATTTTTTTCGTAACACAATTCTTACTTTAAAAATTACTTCTAGCACACAAGAAAATATAAAAAAAGAATATTTGATAATAAAAAAAATAGTAACTTCATTGGTCAGATAATATCCATATAACGGTATATAAACAAGAACAGATATATTATTACATATTAGTGAGTAGGTGTAAGAATCTGTTCGATGATTAACGACGTCTCTGGTTCGAGAAGCGTTCTAATTTTAAAATACAAGAAGCATTCTGATTGGTCCATTTTTTGGTATGGCAGCCGATTTTAGAGAAAATTAATGAAGTTTCAAGTAGATGAGATTAAGTTTAGCTTTAAGTACGGCTTCTACATTTTTCATGCAGTAACAAGAATGTCATCTGATCCTTGAAGAGATTTCAAGCTTTTAGTAGCAAGTAGTGCCGCGGGTGGTCTTGATATTATCTTTCGTAGTTTAATACTTCTTGATACTTGACATCTTGTTAAGTTTATCTTAAATTTGTTAGGCTATTAAAGTCTTAGTTAAGAGTTATAAATAAATATTTAATTATTGAAATATTTATATTAAAAGAATAATTATAAGAATAAACGTAATTAATATATAATTAAAGTTATTTTATTATATTTATGTATTATCTGTTTCAATTCTTTGAAGTATTTGTTAAAGTTTTTAACAAATCTACGATCAAAATTAGCAGATTCTATCTCTAAATAATAATACACACAAGACAAGACACAGCAGGAAAAGGTTTATTTTTAATAATATTTACGTACTTACTTTAGATAGATCTTAATTATATTGAATGTTATTTCGTTGATATTGTAAAAGTTTAGTCCGTTATTTATAATGAGGTATTAAAATAGGTTTCTTGACAGACTAACAATAAAATGATCTTGTTGGGGTTCCGTTTTCTTTTCTTTGATGTACAGAACTCTAAAAATAGATACCTATTTTATTCAAACTTTAGGTAAGCTTCAGACAAAAACAAAACGTTCCGAAATAGAGAAACACATTATGGTGTAATTACTTTACCCTACAGACTAATTATTGTGATCGAGGCATTTTATAAAATACCTACGTTATTATAAAATAAAAAAAAAACAAGCAATCATACCTGATAAATATACTTTTCTTTTGTGAAGAAATGATTTTATGTTTAAAAAACGAACACTTTTAAGTAATGGCTAAGGAATGTTCTAGTAATAACATCACTTTAACATATTACATATATGAATAGATATAGTATACTTTATCTATTCGTGTAGTTGTTATTCTAAATATCTTCAGCACTTAATGTCACTCGCGAGCTTCACGGATTGTTAGACATATAATATTAGCATAACGCTTCGAAAGTACAGACAGACTGACACTGCATTAGAGTAACTAAATCATTACAATAGAAACCGAAAATTAGCTGAGACATAAATTATTTCAGACAATTCGAAAACAGTTGGACGGTAGCGCAACTTCAAAACCGCATTGTTCAAAATCGGCGTCAGCAAAACAGAAGGTGATCCTTTGTGTTCGGAGTTGTAAATTTTATGAAAAGTGAAATTCCTTTTGAATGCCTCTTCGGCCCATAAATAACACGGGATTAGACGCTATTGTTTTATGGAACTTTTGTTCGTCATTGCACGCCGGGTGGACGCAAATTCGCAAATTACTGCTACCTGTTTTTACATTGTGCAAATTGTATTCAAATACCTTTTACTTTCATCTAAAATATTAGTTATTTCAGCTGTTTTGTAACTTTTAACAGGCGTATTATATTATAGAAAAGTGTGTGTAAAACTTACCAAATTGACTTCGCATCCAAGGATAAAGCGGACTCGGCAGCGACGCATTAGTATTTGGCGGGGGTTGCTGAGGGGGGGCCTGCTGTGCGTGCATCGATTGCTGATGCATGGGGGGCATCTGCGTCTGATGCTGCATGTCGTCTACTGGGTACATAAGGTGCTGTTGATGCGGCGGCATGCCGTGCTGGGCCATATGCTGCTGAGGATGCATGTGATGAGGCATTTGTTGAGCCTGTTCCAGGGGAGGGCTACCTGGCACCCCACCTGCCATTGCGGCTGCTGCTTGTACTTTGCACGATGACGGGTATACCGCTGGAGCTGGAGGTTGGTGACCATTAGGACCATATCCATCTGATTTAGGACCCATATGTCCCATTTGAGATGGACTGTCAGGTCGATATCCGTTCTGTTCCATTTGTTGATAATAACCCAATCTATCATAGGGTGGAAACCTTGGGTAAGGCATCCCTGGCGCTGTTTGCGCGGAGTAATGGTGCTGTGCTGGCCTAAGTTGCTGGTCGCAACCGTCCATTTCATGTCCCTGTTGCGGCACAGCACCGTAGTGTGCGTGCGCCTGTTGATGATCATGTCCACCACCGTTCCTCATGTCTGGTACGTAGGCGTTAGAGAAGTAAGTCATGCTGTCGCAGTTGTTGGCGCTCATCGCGGGCCCACAGCCCGCGTGGCTCACGTCCGTATCTTCCGTTGCAGGTTTTCGGCCTCGAAGGCCGACACTATCACTATATCAGTCCGTCACTACACAAACACTTCGGATTCCATTCACTAAACACCAGCAGTTGATCCCACTGTTCCTTCACGATGTGCTAGCGGACAGTGTATCCTCATCAGAAACTCAGTGAATCTGAAATAAATAAAATGATTTTTAGTATATCTATAAATAAATTATAATCAAATGGTCAGGTAAATGAGACAGCTATTGATTTAAATATTTTTGTTGGCAGCTGACGGATTGCTTTGAGAGAAACATCGCAACTTTCAGGACTTGACCGATTTCCCCAAACTGATTTTAGAACTAAGCAAAGAACACACATATGGTTTTAAAATCTCATTAGTTTTACCAATTACCCACAACCTTTTTGCAATACTGTGGTATAAATGCTGATGCTAAACTTTAAGAGCGAATTGTATCCGTGTGTCTTTGTCATACCCATCGCAGTAATTCCTCAAAAATGAGACAGTTACATGACATACTGTCTCGTCTACCACATGCCTGACCCGGCATATCCTCGACACTTCCCTAGTTGATTGAGCATGAGTGACACACGTACATAACATTTCACCGACGTTAATTTGTGTTGCAAGATACGAGTCACATTATAACGTTGTACTTCTGGTTCTTGATACAATTTACGAGGCACTTAAACAGACAGCTACTGGAGTCATGGTAGCTAAAATAATAAAAATATAACACGACCATGTAACATTATGTCTACTTTAGACAAAATCTAAGTGATACGAGACGAGATAATCTTTCTAACGGGCGTTCGTTAAATCTACTGAAAACAAATTCTGCACATCACTGTAAAGTCACATATTAATATGTTTGAAGAACTTATGTATTAAGTAAAAAACTTCGTCACAGTAGCCGGTATCCGCCCCTGGGTCGGTTATTTAAAACCAAAATTCTCAAGCTTCATTAACGGTAGTTAATGATGGCGGCGGCGTTCAAAATAATGTCTTTTTAGCTATTTCTAAATAATTTTTAAATATAGCTATAAAATAAATATTTATTTTCCATAAAATATTACAAATTTCATTAAAAATTTTAACTCAAAGCACAAAGACAATTGAAAGGTGAGCTATTCGGGAAATTTGCATGTGGGATGGACAATTTAAATTTACGATTGAGCCCCCCACGTGGAGCGACCCTCTCGTTTTTTTAATTTTCAATTTCCATTTACATTCCAGCAACTAGGTTCTACGAAGTTCTACGCATTTAAAATTTCTTGCCTCATTAAAAACTTCTGTATCAAGATTTATTATCTAGGGTAGTGCATACAACGCATTACAATTATTGAATATGCATTAAAAAAAAAACAAAGTTCTTAATTTAAGATATAGAACAATTTAAATTTGGAAAATTAATGCTGGTCTGAATACACAATGAATTTAATTTATTGAATATTTTTTTCAATAAAGTTATATTTTATGAAACAAGAATTTAAATTTGGAAAAGAATAAAGCTGTTCAGAGAATAGTGCATTTAACGCATTTCAAGCATAAAATAATATAAAATTCTTAATTTAAAATTCAAAATTATACAGAATAAGAATACAAATTCGAAATATAAATGTTGGTGCAATTTTATTTCATTTTTGCAAAAATTAAAAATTCTCAATTTAAAATTAGAACAAGAATTTAAATTTGGAATTATTTCTGTACACAACTATAGTCTTTAAAATACTAAATAAGAGAATGTAATCTGATCTGTAGTTTTATGAGCTAATGTTTCTAGTATGCAATTACAGTATTGTGATAAAATCTAGAGTCGGTTCAAGGAACATGTCTTTAAACTGACCGACGAGGAAATTAAGTCTCACGTGCTTTTGATAATTTGATAACGGAGAGTTGATTTATTTCATTATGAGTCACTATACAGTCAGTTCTCATGACCATGGTTCGTATATATTCACTGAATTATGACCTTTATGATATACACACAAGGACCAAATTTGAATGTTATAATTGAAGTCAAAGGTGAAGTTGTATTGAGTTTTTTAATATCATAAAAAATTTTACTTTTCTGAGTAAAATTTTTACTTCTATGAGTTTTAAAAATATTTTCAGTTCCTATGAAATTATATATTATATAAATTGACATCAAGATAAATAAGTACATTTGTTTATTTAAACAAATTATAAAGATTCATGAAAAAACTCTCAAATGAAGTGTTAACATATGAAATGTATGTTCCGTCAGACATCGTATTAATTAGACATATATATATAAATGTTAAAATATTTTTCTAATATAATTCTATACAAGCAGATATTATTATATTCTGGAGATTCATCAAGTGTTGAATAAATCATTTTAAAATATATCTAATAGTGTGGAGACCGAATTAAAAATAGCATTATAACTATTTCACGTGTACAGTCGGTAGCTGTTAATCAAACTACGATCAAAGGGTGTATTTTAGTAAATTCTCAGCGTTTGTATTTATCACAGCTTCTATTTGTCAATTAGAGAACTATTGTGAGACTTAAGTGTGTTTGATTTATTTTATATATATATATATATACAGATATCTGTATATATTTATATCATAAAGAGGAAGATTTTGTTTGTTTAAACGCGCTTATCTTTAAAACTATCGCGTGAATTTGAAAAATTATTTCTGATTATGATGGGCAGGTTCATGAGCAAGGCTATAGTAGGATTTCACGCGACTGAAACCGCGGGACATTGCTAGTATTAATATAAAGAGGAACGGCTTGTATGTTTGTATCGAATAAACACAAAAACTATTGGAACGATTTTTAAAATTCTTGCATCATTATAATGCTACTTTATTATTTAAAAAAATTGGTTATATTTATATATATAGTAAATAAAATGTTGTTTTATACAATGGGAACTCGTAAAGACTTTTCAAGGCAAGGCAAGCAAGGCATTGTCTTGTAAGACTATTTTCAGTGTTTTCAGTAACTTATACAATTTTTTAGTTTTATTTTCTTTATTAATATTAGATATTTTCTATGATGATGATTCTTGAATGCAATTGCAAACTTAACTTTAAAATTTTAAATTTAATCTTTTTTACTTTTTAATTAACTTTTATTTGAGTACTTTTCACGTGTATATTTAACTAGTAAATGAAAAGATATAATTATAGCATTTAACCCACGGTTAGTTAAACCAAGGTTAGTTAGTCCACGGATAGTTAAAGCTCCAGCGAGCAGAGGCGTATATTCTGACGTTTATTAATTAGTAAGTTGGTTCATATTAATCTCAATGCTGTTTCTTCAGATCTGATACAAATTACACTATTTATTCAGAGACGATCAAAACGAAAAGTTGTCTGTTTGTCACGAACAAACGTTTGAACGAATTGGAACTTAAACGGTAAATATATATATTACTATATTTCTGTAATTTGCTTCAGTTATTAAATTAAACTTGTTAATATAAATATCATTTAATAATTAGGATATTATTACAAATATATTATTACAAATTCAACTTTCACTAGTCGTATCTAAATTTTTCAAAACGAAAATTACACAAATCGATTCAGTCCTTTGCGAGTTTTATCGAAAATAAAAACAGCGTTTTATATACTAACTGTGCTCTGAGGTTTCCTCTATATAAAATTAGTATAGATAGTATATTATGGACAAATACATAAAATATATAAGTACATAAAAATTATACAAAATATAAATAAATGAAAAAATATAAATAAACAAAAAATGTTAATTATTAGAATAAAAAAGTATCTTTTGTGGGATATTTTTCCTGTCATTATAACTCGAAAATAAACTGCCCTCTGGAGTGAATCAGGGCGGGCGGAGTGAGCTGAGTGAAATGCGATGTACTCACTAATTACAACTTCTAAATTTAATATAAACCTTGTGTAACACCAAAGGATTAATAATTTTTCATGAGAAAATTAGCTTTGACATTACACGAGCCTAAGTGAAAATCTGTGTATTTAGTTCTGTCATGTTAGAACCTTTTCAGGGAAAACAAATATATTGTTCACTAGCTGTTACTCGCGGTTTTACCCGCGGACGATTTTATTTACTATTAAGATAACTAATATCAGTATTGCTATAGCCTTCTTCATGAACCTATGACAAGAAATATTTTTTGAAATCCATCCGGTAGTTTCAAAGATTAGAATTAAACAGACCTACTTATCCATTTTTTAAAACTATATGTAATATAAAAATAGTACCGACATATAACGTATATAACTCATTTCAAGCAATAAGCGTATCTAATCGCAAAAAATTACTGATTTAGTTTTTTTTTTTCCTTTAATTAAAGTCTACCAAATTATAATGTCGGTGTTTCTATATCGAGGGACGCAGGTAGAGGAATCTGTTAATCAAAGCGAACGCAATCAATTACGGGCCGTGCAATCAAAATGTCTAGCATTCCTGGCTGCCCATGGAGCTTGTCTTCAAAGGGTACAGCAATAGATAGGTGGTGGGTACCAACATTAGAATTTAATTTGTTCAATTATATTTTAAATTATCGAATTTCTATATCATATTAAACAATTCTAAAATGTACAATATTAATTATATTTCTATTCTTTAAATTATATTGTGAAATCTGTGATTCATCACCGGTAAAACCAAATTCGACCCGTGACAGACTCAGCTCGGGTTGGCCATTGCTTTTTTGTGTTTTACTGATTATAGATACCTAAGTCAGACCCTAATTCTGTCAATATAAATGTGATTAAACGAACAAACAGAAGGGATTATTATTTGACATTATTTACTACATCAAAAAAGTGTCATCTATTTTTCAATAATCGGTTAGTGCATAAAATGGCCACGGCGCTACTGTCGCATGATGCGTGTTCAATTAACATTGCGATCGTGCCGACTAATATTGGCCGTAGTGATTAATTGCACGACACCTTGTAATTGCATGTTTTGCAACTTTATAGGTGTAACTTAGATATTACTTAGAACAATGGAGGCGGGTCTTGTTAAAACTATCTAGTCTTACCTACCTACTCATTATGGAAAAACCATCGTTCTTTATTGCATTTTCAATTTAATGGTTTTTTTATTAACTTGTTTAAAGCTAAAATATAATTAACATTCAAAAAATTATAATGATTGACTACCTATTTACAGCTCCATCCATCCATCCATGAATATATATTATTTTAATTAATATTTCTCTAACTATAATTCTTAAAAATTGGAATCTTCAAAGTTTAAGATTTATTTTAACGCCATCTAGTAAGACACCTTGTTACTTGTGTTTTGTAGCGACATCTATTCAATTTTACAGGTACTTTGAATAAAAGTTATACACATAGATAGCTAAAAAGTTCTTAGTTACAAACAACCACAAAATGAATTGAAATACTGAGATTTTATGTTCGAATTTTTTTTTATCAACTATAAGGTAACAAGTGAAAATTGATACAATAATATTTATTATTTCCGTCGACATATTATTAAATTATTACATTTAGTTAATAATAAAAACTAAGTTAATTAAATTAAAATTTTAAACAAAAAAGAAAACAAAAATTATTTTTGCTTATAGTATTTTTATGGTCGAGAGCACCATCTATGATTTTTTAAACCAACTTTTGTCTTAAGAGGTTTAGTTTCAAAAATAATCATCACTACTGACCTCTGTCGTCAGGTAGATTAAACTTAAAGTTTGTTTTAAAACTTTTGTACAATAGATGGCACTACATTTTTAATATTTTTAACACACAAAAAAAAAATTATAAAAGAACTATGTATAAATATTTAAATTATATATATATATTTATACACGAAATATTTTTTATTGGATTACCTTCTTATAAGAAAATCAATGACCAATTGAGTAAATATTGGTACGTTAATCCAATAAGATTATTTTAAACACTTGTGTTTAAACAATTCTATAATTGCCATATCTATACGACTTTAATTTAAGTAATTGAATGATTATTACACAAATGATTTAATTAGGAACCTTCAGGATGAAAAATTTTATGATTAGATAAACATATCGGATTGTTAGGTATTTGTTATATTTTTATACAAAACTAATTATTAATATTCCTTTTAGTTGGTAAGTGTATTTCATTTATTTTGACAAAATATCATGAATTTCCTTGTAAATGAAATTCAATTTTGGAATGTCATACAAAACGACAACGGTAGGGATGGGACGGAATGAGAATCCGTCTGTCGAGATTTTTTGTGCGATTTTTTCGACGTTATTATTATGAGAAAAAATGCGGAGTCAGTAAAGCGGAACGTGGGGTGGGGGCATGACGAGGGTTCCCGGTTTGATTGAAGGAGGTGGGGGGCGGGGCGGTGACGTCACACTCTCATAATAGGCTGCGCTCAGTGATGGCCGCCGTTTATTAACGACTGTTAGACGCTAGGATTTTTATTAGAAGTGTATATTGAAGAGTTAAAAGTTATTTGTAGTGTACGTGACAATTCATATAATTAACGCGATACGCCATATCTGAAAATATAAAGAAGAAAGGGTATACTGAAAAATGGTTAGACTAAAAATAACACTTGTATATTTTATATAAGATCTGTATTATGTTAAGAATAAGATGTTTTTATAGAATAAATTTTTTTGAGTAGCTAATTATTGTACACTCGAAAATTATTACAATCGCAGGTACCAAAGTGTAATTAGGTTAAATAAAAACGTTGACTTCACAAGAAATCTCAATGTTCAGATATAATTCATAAAAGGAAAACAAAGTCAAAGTTGCGTGTCCGAGGGCGGAGCGAGTCGCGTGACAGAGTGCAGTTATCGCGGGAACACCTCGAACAGCACATCACTACGCCTATTGCCAGTTATTACTCCGTGGTTGGTTGCGTTTTTACGTTCCTATTGTTTATTACGATTTACATCATTCATATTTTTGATTATTTTTTTTAATATTCTAATTTATCGATAACGAGCTTTGCATCTCTAGTATGTCTGTTTATTAGAATAAATATATCGATTTTTTTAGGTGCCTATAGATTTCATGATAGATGTGCCTTAAAAATATCTCAAAATATATATCTTGTGTACTTTTCCAACTCTATACACACTAGACCATATCTCACCTTATTATTAACTAAAAAATACTAAAGATAAAGTAATTTAATATCTTAAAATTGAATATAATCATTATAAGAATTCTCATTAATTTCTAAAAAACAGCAAAATGAAAAAAACAACATTAGAAATTAATTTCAAAGTATGCAAATTAACTTTAATTTTATGTTATCTGGAAATAGTTTTAATTATGCTAATATATACCTAAAACCAATTTTTAAATAAATAACTATTTAAAAAAATATATTCTAACATTTTAAACAATTTTGTAGGCAATTAAAAATTACGGTCTAAAGAAATTCTAATTAACATTTTATGATATAAGTTTATGAATATTAAGTAAATATAATATTTTATATTAAGTATATGAATATTCATATAATAATAAGATATCTAAAACATGTTTGTTTGGTAATTGATTTAAAATAGATAATATACGTATATTAAATAAATACAATGTTTAATATTAAGTATGAATATTCATTTAAAACCTATAAATAGTATATTTGTTTGTTTGAAGGTTTGATTACAAATTATTATTAGATTTTGATTAACAATTATGTTTGATCAGATGTTTTCTTCACTTACTTATATGTAAATATGAAGTAACACGCACTTGAACTAAGAATTATATTTAATTATATTAAATAAGTGCAAGGTCATAATCATATTATTATTATTAATAATATTAGAATCATTTTTGTAGTTTTTAATAAATATTATAAATGTTTTCATTTTAAACGTCACTGAAACTTAATACACTATTAAACTAAAAAAGATTATCTATTCTTAATAATCTATATCATACAATAACCAAATATTCTTTCCATCTATATAAAAAGTTTAAAACCTCATACAATTTATGATATCCCATTATCATACAACGGCGTCGGATATCAAATGTGTTCTTAATAATGCAACATTGTAATGCCCTCCTACTATAATACCTGATAAATTAGATTTAATTTAAACCAATTAAAACTAATTCAAATTCTAAATTTAAAATCAATTCCAAATTTAAAAGTGTTGGTGAAATTGTTTATAATTTGTATATATATTATAGAATTAAATTTTAAACAAATTCCAAACTTAAGACTGATACTAGATCTGATGTCAGTGTTTAATTCTAAGAAATCAATTTCAAATAAGTTCCAAATTTAAAATAAAACTGGATATGATGTCAGTGTTTAATTTAAAGAAATAAATTTGAAACAAATTTTAAATTTAAAGTTAATCTAGAATCAGTTGTCAGTAACTGTCAGTAACTGTTTTAAAGTAATGCTTTAAACAAATTTCTAATTTCAAACAAATTATGGTTCAAATTATATATTTTTTTAATTTATATATTACTGTTTAAAGATTATTTATAAGCCTATAGCCTTCCTCATGAACCTGTCTATCATAATCAGAAAGAATTCTTCCAAATCCATCCGATAGTTACGAAAAAAAGCGCGTTTAAACAAACTTTTCTGCTTTACAGTATTATAGATTTAAATGTGCTACATCTGTCTTAATTTTACTGAAAGTCTAGACAATTTCAGATAAATTTGAAGAACCTCAGTGCATTTTGGCATCCAGTATCAGTATCATGCGTCAGATCTAACACAAACCATCTGTGAGATCTCGATTTTCCATTACATGTTTCAATTTATATATATATACCTATGTTTAATAAAATAATATTTTTTTTATTATTAATGCATAAAAAGATAGAAGACCCGCTAAATTTTATGTAGTTTATATTTTGAGGAAACCACTAAAAAAATTTTTTTTATTATTCTAACTTAAAATAATAAAGAAATTTGCGATAAAAGCTTAAGTATCTAGTTTAAGGAAATATACTTATTAATCTTAAGTGGTAAGGCAGTAGTTTTTCAAAAAAATGCCCAGAACATTTAATAAATTCATGCATAATTTTTCATAAGATTTTATTTTAATATCTGTTTTAAAAATATATAATTTATATCGATACAAAATACAATTTACTAACATTAAATATAAACAATATATACTATATATAAAAACACTTTATCTCTGAAGTGCACTAATTTTCATATATATATTTAACTCACTATATTTGTACACTAAGTAGTGTTAATAAACCGGATAGTATATTAAGCTTCATAATGTATGTAGATTTCTTTAAACATTAACAGTTACGCAAGAAATTAAATTCAAAAGTAGACACCGCCTCCGGGAACATCGTCCGAGGTCGTCATTTATTATACATTTATCTAGATTTGAATCGATTCATTCAAAATTGAATGCATATCAGTTAGTTACCGTTATTGACTCGTAGTTTTTGTCGGCGGCCATTAAACATCTATTTAGTTTTCAGTAATAATTCAATTTAGATTTGAATTTGAAATTTTCTATTGTATGAAATTTCTTTATATCTATTTATGTAATATAATTAATTTGATTTGAATTCGGAATTTTGTATTCCGTGAAGTTTATTTATTTCTACATATGTACTATAATTAAATTTAGATTTGAATTTAGAATTTTCTAAACTATGACGTTTGTTTATTTTTATGTATGTAATTTACCTTAGATTTGAATTTGGAATATTCTACTTTATATAATTTTTAAAACATGTATATATTAAAGCTGATAAGTTTGTTGGTTTGTATCAACTATATATAATATTGTGGGTCTGAAACTATTTACCCTGAGAATGTTTCGAACTCCCTTTTGTAATCTACGCGGACGAAGTCACTGCAAACAAATAGTTAACAAGACTTGAAATATAAAAAATAAAGAAACTGGAATCTTGAATTATGTGTAATTATTTATGAACAAAGCTAATTATAATGTAAGAAACTTCATTTACAAAACTTACTCACTCATTAGAACCAAAAAATAGATGAAACCTTTTTGCTAAGGAAATTAAGATTTAATTAAGCTATTTTGTATTGTGTTAACTTAATTAATTTATTATTAAATGTAGGTACTAATGTATGACTTTGAAATCTTCACTTGTGTCCTATTATTGCTTCTTTTTACAAATATTCTGGAGCATGTCCTTGGAGAGAGTTCCTACTTTTGCGTGCCCAAACTGTCCCTACTCAAATACCCACGGGACATACAAAAAATGTTTAATTACGTACTTGTATAAAGCTTTATATCTATTGTTTTGTTGAAGTTGCTATATTTTTATTGATTCTGAATGATTTTTGATATGAACTATAATAAAAAAACAACAAATTATATATGAGATATACTATTCCAATTAAGTAACTCTGTTGCAAATGATAATTACTATTATAATACTCCGTACTTCGTTTTGAAAATACCCAAAGATCACAATGTAGAGACATGATAAAAAATAATTTCTTAGTCTTCATTCATATTATATTTATAAAATGATTTTGATTTATATTTACGTCTGATTAACATCCAGAAGTCCATTATTATGATAGATTTTATATGTTTTTATAAGATATTATAATATGTTAATTTATTTGTTAAAGTGTTGTTAACTTTCGGTAATCCGATTTTTTAGATAGAATTAACGAAACAAGACATTTATCTTAACATAAAATAAATTTATAACAGGTATAACATTGATTAATAAAATAATTATCAATTAAAATAATTAAGAACATCGTATCCGTACGAAATCATTAATAATGAAGATTACTAACTGCATTTTGTACAAATTTCAAAACAATCGCAAAAAAAAAGTTATGTTACGTTTATTATAAATTGCTTGATATGAATTTTTAATAAATTGATATTCAGAACCCGATAATTTAACAAATTCGCCTCACAAAAAACCGCTCCAAGCCTATAATACACATAAATTTTAGCGACTTCACGTGTCAAAGCTGAAAATCAAAGTATTATCTTTATTTAGCAATTTATCAAAGTTTTCTTTTATCTTTATTTTGATATTTTTTACAAGAAATGTTGGGTTTATATTGGTTAATTTTTATATTGAATAATTATTTATAATTATAATATATAATGTTTATTTTAATATTACATATTTACATATTTTCATACTCAACAATGACACGAATATAAAATATATTATAATAGAAGCAGTTAAAAAACTATTAGACTATAACTTTCTCACATATATAGACATGAGAAAAATACATTTTTTTTAAAGTGTCGAAAGTTAACTGTAAAATAAAAATACTAGTAAAATTTTATGTTGAGAAAAATAATTAACAATAATTAATATTGTCTATAGATATCCGACTATTATCTATAGAGGGCAGAAAAGTGGCGTGAACTAATTCCGCCATATTCCTAATGAATAAGAACCCAGGACGGATTTGCAACGTGCAAATTCGATATTTATAGATATGAGTAAATATGGTTTACGAAAGTCTTAAATAAATAATATATTCTTTTCGGTATTATAACATATAACGATAAATGAAAAGTAACAGAAGTATATTACAATATGAAATGATAGTCGCTTTGTTAACAGCAGCCGATGACATAAACAAATGTTATTGAATTATCACTATTACTGTGGGCGGGATTATCACTCTGAGGTAAATTCTATTGTATGGCAGTTTTTACTCATTTTGTAACTATAAAAAGGTTTATTACAATTTATGAATATGTAACATAAATAAAGAATTTATAAATTTAAATAAATAATTTTAAATTTTAAATTGTTTTTTTTTGTTATTATTTTTAACTTTGATAGTAAATTAATATATTTTTTTTTGAATAAATTATTTTCATCATTTTTCAAAGTTGAAATATCGGGAATAAATGTCATGTTAGCTAGTTATTTATATACTATTTATTATTATAAAATTTAATTAAACAATTGGTATAAATTAACGTATTGCGATTGCGTTTTTAGTTTTTGTGAATCGCGTTATAAATAGCAACAAATTAGTAAACTGATAAAATCTCTGTAGAAATGTATATGTATTATAAATTATACTCAAAGATGTTCTGTTATCATTGTCTGCTATCAGCGTATACCTTGTAATTTGCAGACATACATACGTTTAAAGAATATATAATTGAATGTTAGAATAATCGAAATTTTGAGGACTTATAGAGAGTGATTAGAGGTCCTAAAACGATCCTTAAAGTAATATTACAACAATCTTATCTTTCTTTTTCTTAAGTATAAAACAATACTGTTTTAGTATAATATTTCTTTGAAGTTGCTTGTAGTTGTTTGGTCTAAAAACTAGCACAGAATTTTTATCTATTATAAAAGATTTCATAGTAGACCAGATTGGGACATAACAAAATAAAAGCTGTTCCAGAGTAGTGACATTCAAAACTCAAAAAGTAAAATTTTTGTTACATAATAACATTTTTTAAACCAGATTGGGACATACAAGTAACATAAAGGGTGTACCAGATTGAAGTTTCTCTAGAGTCATAGTCGTGCAGTCACGCTGAATTATCATCAACGAAATCTTCGTAGAACGTATGTTACATTTTTTATTAAGGCACTTTTAAAAAGTTAACGATGGTCAGAATTAGATAGCGGTGAAAGTAGCTCTAATGGCCTCAGAACAGCCTAGTTTTGGAAAAACATATTACAATTATTTTTATTTCGTGGCCCTATTTAATGAAATATATTAGTGATGTAAATTTTACGATAAAACATGTTTTGTTAAACTTTTTAGGCGATTGAATTAATTAATAGATAATTATTTATTTTAGCGAAATAACCTCATTTAGTTTTATATATGGTTTTTTTCTTTTTAGTCTATTGATAAATATATTTTTAATACATTTTATATATTAGTAGTAAAGTATAGGTATACTTAGTTTCAGAACCTTTTGTTGTATGTTTATAATTATGTATGTATATAAGTACCTATGTAAGTAGATTTATTCCAAAAAACTGCATGAAATTCAACAGTCGTAGCAAAAATACATGGCTTACTTGAACTTCAATTTGGCGCAGTTTTCTTCAAACTTACAAGAACTGAAACTTTTCTTGACTAATAAAATACATAGGACCATGTATGTATAGTCAAGCCTTAACTACTATACAATTTAACAAAATATATATCAATAATAGTTACTATAAAATTTAAGAAATGGGACAAAGTTTCTGACTATTAAGATACAGGACCATATTAATAGTCCTGCCTTAAATTTCATATAATTAAATAAAATATATATCTATAGTAGGTACTTTAACATTTGACAATAGAAAAAAATACTAATAATAAGTTTAAAAAGGGAACCAACTTTTCTTGACTATTAAGATACAGGACCATATTTATAGTCGTCTTAAATGTCATATAATATAATAAAATATCTATCTATAGTATGTTTTTTAATATTTGACAATTGAATAAAAACACTAATAAGTTTAAAAAGAGGTCCAATATATTTTTAGGCGTGACCACACGTAACCATAGACAAAAATAGGAGTGATACCATCGAGTTTATATTTTAATGATTTTCATTGTCACGCTCGTTTGTTTAATCTATATTGTTTCAAAGGTTGTTATTTGTTAGTTTTATTATTTATATGTCATTTATTTGAATACGTCAATGTGAGGTAAATTTCTAATAATATAATATAGGATGTTTTTTATTAAAAGTATTAGGTTTTTTGTTAATTTAAATATATTTATAATAAGTTTATTAATAATATTATTAATAACATTGTATAATATTAATCCGACGGACATCGCTACGACGGATAAGATGAGCGTCGGATATTAAAAACTAGCTGTGCCCCGTGACTTCGTCCGCTTCTAATGATACTTATATGTTCTATAGCTTTCCTCATGAACCTGCCTATCATAATCGGAAGGAATTTTTCAAATCAATTCCGTAGTTTAGAAGATTAACGCGTTTAAACAAACAAACTTTTCCGATTTATAATACTAGTTTAAAGGTGTTTCTATCAAAATTATATTTATTAGGAAATAATATAATAAATTTATATTTTGATATATTTATTAAAGTAATGTGAGATATGTGAACAAGAATCAGTTTTATGTTCTGAGAAATAAATTTTTTAGTTATTGATAAATTAATATAACAAAATTAATTATATATAACACACATATATTATTTTTTATTTAATAATATATGATAAAAAAAGAGCTGTTCTATTTTGAAATATATTATTCAAATCCGCTTTTAAATGCAGATTATTTTTTAATAATATATATTTAAAATATATGGAGTTGTTCCATTTTTAAATACATTAATCAAATACCGCTTTTAGATACAGAAGTAAAAAATTACAAATGACAAGGGCGGTGTGGAAAGGTAAGGATACATAACAGCTCTATTTAGTTTTTTGACTGTTAGGACTTTGATTAAGGACCTTGTACCTGCTACTAAAAGGTTGCCAGCCGAGAAAACAATAAATTCCCTATTTTTTTAAAATATCTATATTAAGTTAGTCTCAGCTGTTTTTTTAATTATGCATATTTTATTAAAATGTTGCAATTAAAATATATAAGTTTTTTTTTTGGTAAATATTAAAAGTTTTTCAATGTTGCAATTAAAATAAGTTTTGGATTTTGGGAAATATAAAAACTATTTGTATGCAATTTCGAAGCTCTATATAGAGAATAAAATATTTATATAAAACAATAATTTTATTTGTTTTATGCTCAGTTAAAATAAAATATGTTTTAAAAACTCACCAAAAATTTTTTCCCACTTTATCCAAATGAATTAACCAATAAAAACGTCAATTAACTAATAAAAAGAAAAAAAAAAGTTCTACACTTGAAAAAAAATCACTTTCTTAAAGATTAATGTTTTATTTTCGTTACATATATTTTTTAATGTTTGATTTACCGTCACCTCACTATTGTCATTATTTATCGCACCCTGGTTCATTTGAGTCTAATTTATTTCCACACATCAAATAGATGTACTCCTTCTAGTTGGAACCACAAAACCACAGGCGTTCTATTCATGCCGTTGCCCCTTACAATGATTTTCAACGATGCGCGTCTAATTGAGAACATGATAAATAAACACTTGAAATCATATCACAAGTCAATCTTAAATTGACAAAGTCAAGTTGAAATTTGAAGTTCATTTAAAAAAAGAACACTTTAAAAAAAAACTTTCGCACGTAAATAATTAAAATGTCAACGATTTTACGAAATTACATCGGTCGGTATAATAAACGTCTGAACCCGCATTGAGCTAGCTGTCAAATCTACGAGCCGTCATAGTCGGCTGCCATGAGTGGTTACGCACACAGACGAGCGCGTGCATCGATGCTTACTAACACACTGACAGTCTCAAGCCGAGCGCGAATACGGGCACTCACACAGATGTATCATACGCTTGTGTGCTATTGCGAGTGGGAGTGCGAACATGCATGCTTTTAACGCGGCCAGACGAAATGATGCTCAACAGCTAAAGGAAATGTGAACTATATCGGTTTTACAAAATGGCTGGTTATACACGCGCCTATGTGCCCGATCATATGAAAGATTATCCGAATGCGTGTGAATGCACGCAGCTTTGCGCTACGGATGGGCGGGAAACGGTTTAAAACAGATATGTTTTTGCGTATGATTGCAATCAGAATAAGGATTTCATTTTAATATTTATTACTATTTACATATTTTTATTAAATTTAACAAAATAATCTGTTCCATTTTGTAATTTAAAATAAATTCCAATTTATGTACTCTGATATATTTAGTTCGCCCACTTATGGGAAGACTCCTTTGATTTCAGCTGTCGCTAGCACACGTGCATATTCGAAGCTCGCTACCGGTATCGTGCGAAATTGAAATACGACTTTATGTAAATCGTGATTGAGCTGTTTATCGCGTGGCGGGCACGTGACAAAACAAACGATCGCTAAGGTAAATGGTAATTTAAAATACGAATTCATTTCCGTCAGCCAACCGTTAATTTTGTTGAATGTTCTGGACTCCTGACTTACCTGGAACAATAAAAAAATTATAAAAAAAATTATAAAAAAATATAGGTATATGTTGCTGCATTTAAAATAATTTACACAGGAAAAAACTGTTGATAGAAAGTCATTGTCAACCATTATCTCGTGACCCGCCAGTCAGGTTCATTAGCTTTGATATGGAGACACGGTTAAGAGTGATCTTAGTTGATAAGTAGGTCAGTTTAGTGTGGTATATACCTATTTAATGTCAAGTTCATTTAAGACAAATATGACGCACTGGTTATCTTACAATATAAATAGAAGAAATATAACATATTTTTAATATATTATCGGTCCTTGACTTGCTATATACTTTAGGTTGATATTACAGTAAAAGCGACATAACAGCTTTAAAACTTTATAGCTTACATATATTAAGTATAATTTAATTGCAATAAAACCGGAAGATATACGATTATGAAATACCGATATGAGTGATGGGCGTAAATCGTAAATTAATCTGTGCCCGAGGTTAAAAATCTACGCAACAAAGTAACAGTGTGCAATCAAAATATTTATCAAACTGACAACCTAAAAGGAAATAATTGTAACGTCAAAAAGAAATAGATAACAAATTACGGGTGATTGGACGCCATTTTGTAAACAACTAACAATATTTATAAAAATTAATTAATATCTTCATATCGGTGTCATTATTTAAAATTGCTCTGATAAAAAATTGTTATTGAAATATTTTTAATATATAAAAAACTAACAAATAATATTTATTAAAATTATAGATATATGATATATAATTGGTCAGAACCCATTAAATTGTAAACGGATCTTCAAAATAACGAACCAACATAAGGTTTGACATTACTAATGAAGATGTTACAATTTCCATGATGTATATAGCGTGAAATTTCAGAATAGGCCCCAGCTTTGAAATATCTGAGTTATTATATTAATATATTTACCAAACACGCTATTATTACTTTTTCATGTACTCTTTTTCGCATAAATTAAAAAGGTACCAGTTATATCTTTTGTCCTTCCCTTATTTGGTATTCATATTTGATATTTTGATTATACAATAGGATTTCATAATGAAAACACAAAAAGTACGTAACTTATATGAAAAAACCTGTTTTAGAGCAATGTATGCTAAATATACAAATTGTGAGGCATCGTTCAGTACATTTTTATCAGCTCACGTCAATCTAATTTGAGCTTTTTGTAAGAGTTATAAGAGCTTTATTGTTGTAATATCAAATACGTCACTTTAAGTATAGTTACATAGAATGAAATATGAGTTAAGTGAGGGATATCAAAGGGCATGGGGCTTAAAATATGAACTTTGTAAACGTACAGGGACAGCACCCTTTTAAATTTGTACCAAAACTATGAACCGTACAAAATGGGGACTTAAAAATGTAGCATTATTGATTTGGAATCTGAAAATATTGTACAATTTCGTAGGAATTTTCGTGTTTCTTATTGCTTCCGCAACGAATTTTGTGTGACCCACTAGTATGGGGCCTTCGGCAGCGGCTCAGTCCAATTTAGTTTTTGGATTAGATACGGAAACATAATAACATAATTGGTCTAATAACAGACTAACCTCGCCGTCCCGTACAATTCACTTTCCAATTTACTTCATTTTTTACCCTAAGTCTGAAACTATTATGATTTATTATAAAATTTTCGTGCAGGCAAATTATGGGTGTGTATAACGCTTTCTCTTTCCTACATACAGAAAAACTAACATCAGATAAGGACACAAATATTTCTATTGTTACCACGAAAGCCTTGCCGTTACATGCCTTAGACTTGTGGATAAAATGATTTACGAGGCTTTTTCTAATTAACTCGTAGAAACAATAATTAGTTGGATTAATATGTACCGCCATTCATATATTTCACGTCACTGGAGTTATTATAAACAAACCTAACGTAATTTGTTTTGGTAGCGTAAAAAATAAACATTTTTGTTTACTTCTTTGTATAATGAACGTAAAAATTATAAAATGAAGTCATCCTGTCTGTTTGTAGAACGCGACCCATAGATATTTTACTTCTTGAATATAATTTATGTATATAATATATATTTTTTTATGTAAGATGATTGAAATATTAATGATTATTGTATCTTATCAAAATCCACGCGGGCAAAGCTGCGAGCGAAAGCTAGCTTAATATATAAACAACGAACATTTTATATTAGAGTTTAGTAGAAAGGTTTGAAACACTGCAACAGACATGTGTTTATGACAAGTAAATGCATTATACATGAGCAAGCGAACTGTTATCAAAATAAAATAACTTTTTGGGTACAATTTTCTAACTAAGTATTTTTGTACTTGGTACATATTACTCACTTTAATAAAACAAATATTACAATTTGTATTTATTATTATATGAACGCAAATTAATTATTTTCAAACAAATGCTTTGTTTCATGTTTATTTGTTATGAAAATGTCTGATCGCGATTATTAAGCATTAGATTCTGCCCGCAGCTTCACACGTGGCTTTCAGTAGTCGTGAGTCTTTATAAAAAGTGAGTTATTATTATTATTATTATTATTATGGTTCGGTCGTTCCCAAAGATTCGACCATATTAAGTCAAGAGTCGTTGGTATCCAGTCCAATGGTGTACATTTGAACCAATATGGGAACCAACTTTAGCATCAACTGCACACAGACAGACAAAAGATAGCTTTCTAGATACTAATATTATATGTACTAAGATAACTGGATAAATAATTTTTTTCGACTAAAAATATATTAATATATTTGATTTAAGCAATAAAAAGAATTAAGTAAATGAAAGAGTGCGTTTATGAATATTCTAGTTTCAGATACCGCGTTTGGTGAAGCGGAAAGACCTCCGACAAAGGATGACAAGCTAGGGTTGATCAACCAAATATTTACATAATTTTGATATATAGCCCCATATAATAAGGGTTTCACTAATAGTGTCAAGACGGGTTTGGATTAGCTATTGTTATTTATGTTTTATTAAATTTATTTATTATTTTGTTTAATATATATGTTTGAATTAGTGTTATAGCTCATAAAATAAATAATTTTGTATGAACGAATATCACGCGGGTGCATAATAATATATTTTACTAAAAATATCTTAAAAAAAAAATTTATATAAGTAAAGGAAAAAAAATTCAATGATATTTTTTTATTATATTCCAAATACAAATGAATGACGAAAAGTATAATATAAAATAATTTTCAAGATTATTTTTTTTATTTTTTAATCAAAGACGTTGTCAACCCTACAGCGTCGTCCAACACCGCCCGGACACGTTTCAGGATCATGAATTATGGCGCGAACCGATGTGACTTTTCAATTTGAAATCATCAACCTGGAATTAATTTCATTTTTGAACCCCATTATTTCTGTTATCTACAACGAATCGCGCAATATGCGACTTTCATATTATTGCCGCTTCAACGAAAATAATTTTGCAAAGTTCTGTGAAAAGCTGAAATCAGTAATTGATATCAATAATGTTTTATCTACCGTATTAATAAAGTTTTGTATTTAAATTTTCGTGATTACTATTATATATTATTTAGTTGTACTCATATAAATACTATCGGAATTTACATGACTAGTTTCGAATTCGGCGACACACGAACAGTTCACGCCGCGGTTTTGCCATATTTCAGCTCATGAATAAAAACCCAAAACGTGTTCGAAACTATTCGGACCAATTCCGATAATAATAATATATGTTAGTTAATGTTTATGGAAAAATTAATTACTCATAATATCGAGATTGTTGAAAATTGTTATTATATAGATAATAGGGTTAAAATAGTGACCCAATAAAATAGTTTAAAACCCAATTACTCATGTTAGCGGAGAATATAAATATGCTAGCGGATATATTAAAAGAAACTGTAATTTATCTGTCTGTGAGAATAAAAATTTAACGGAATCATGTCAACTAGTGTATTTCACAAATCTGTCAGCGCGTGCGCATGCTGCTGTCAGTGTGTGCGTTCATACTTTGAATGTGTGCACACTATTCCCTATTCCCCACTATTCATAGTCTATCCACTTCGTAATCGTCGCCGGTGTTGACGAAAGCCGCCGAAATAGATGTCGCACCGATAAATTTTATTCAAAATAAAACTCTACCGTACATTTCTAAGAAAACAAGCGGCGACTTTTTGTGATAGTTGGGGGTGTACAAAAAAAATTGTAGCTACCGCGGCCATTGACCCCACATTCTTGTGATATTTCTTTTTGTATATATATCTAATGAGAATGGTATGTTGCCTAGCTTGTTTGTTAAATTGAATTTGATTTGTAATCGTAATTTCTTGTTCAAACCAAAATTTTAGAGTATTCCGATATGTATAGAAAAGCTACGCTCAAATCCCTAAAGAGGAACCTTATAACAAAGCTAATATTAGACAATCATTTCCTGTCAAAAGGGGAGGGTACGCCCACCCTCACGGACCGGGTGGGGGTGGAAGGAGAAATGGAAATATCTCTTCGTCTCCAGATTTCGCAGTGGCGGTGTTCGAGTGTGAATTCTTATTTTTTGCTGTTTCTGTGATGAATGGATTTTTAATATCCCCGTGCAGCTGGTTACACAAAAACTTTTATGAAAAATACTCTTTAAAATTATTCATTTCTATTAAGTAAATGTAATTATTTAATATTATAGAATATGTATATTTTCATGCTTGTTAAAATAAATAAGTGTCTGGGCATGTCGGATGTTGTACGGACAGGCAACAAGACATCAGCATCTCCAGACATCTCAATACGGAGGCCTAAGGCCGGCAAAAAACGTGTCGGACGCTCTCACGGCACGACTCTATTACAACTCCGCCGCGAATAAATAAAACATGAAGGGACCTTCACGTACATTTGTACACGCGGCAACCCTTTAATCCCTAACCTTTATTTCAATGAACGTAAAGTATAAATTACAATATTATTCTCAACTTTAGTCGTTAACTGTACGCCGCGTTATATATGAGGTTGTTACTCAAACTTGATTCGGATTCTGATTTGATCCGGTATCCTTTTTCAACTTGTAACAATAATCATTACCTGATTTGAAATATTTATAATGTACTGGTATGGCATGATGGATTATACTTAACATTTTCTTATATAACCGCTCACGTGTTAAAGGCACAGAATGAAAAGTGGAAACAGTTTAATATATCCTTTTATTTTTTGTCATCCATCTTGTAACAAGGCACAAAATACCTTGCAAAAGGTAATCGGCTCGCGAATTTAACATCGCGAAACGAACTTCGTGGGTGTTCGTAACAAAATTCAAATTTTATACACGTACATACAATAAAATTAGAAAGGCTGACTGACAGTTAAATGAATCTGGCAGGTGCTATTGTAACAGTTAGATCACAGCTAGCCATATGAAGAGTGAGTCTAGATATTTGCGACTTTTAAATCAATCTTAATTAAAGGAAGTATGCGACATGTGATCAATCATCTCGTGTAGCTAATTGTGTCGTAAATCAGAATCAAACATACCTATATTTTTACGGCCATTTTGTTTTCTTTTGTTGTCATAGGTCATATTTTACGGTTACTCTATATTTAGAATCCAAAACAAATAATATCTTAGTGACATTTCGCACTGTGTGTGGCGTCCATGCATAGATTGCCTAATAGCATCTACAATAAAAACACATGACAGAGCGGTACATTAACGCTCCCGCCATACTTGGCACCGCACTAGCCCCGCCCGCTGGCAGCTAGCGCGAGATATCAATAGAGATGGACGTTATCGATATAAGATTTACGTATTATATAATATGATTTCCCAGTAATTTAAATGAATAAATAATTTACAAATGAGTCAACTTGAATTTACCAAGAGATTGAATTGTGATACTAAATTAAATAGTCCAATAAAAGTAAATTCAAACGGCTATCGCAATACATCAATACTAAAAAACGGATATATTAAAATTACAAATTAGATTAAACACATTGGATAAAAACAAGAGCAGCTGTCTGTTCGTTTGAATATAGGATGTATAAAATAAATGAATACTATAAAAGCATTAAAGGTAATAACAAATTGTTAAGTTAATAATAAAATGACTTTTTTGTAGGTTACAGAATTTTTATTTAAATATTCTTTTCATTATATATAAATAAGATATATTGTAACGGAGAATGTATGTTACAATAGACAATACCTATGATCCCTGGCACCGATTCCTACCGGCTGTTCTCTTACTTCAATCTATTTGGCACTCAATAACTCCTCAGCCATTGAAAGTGGCGGAATAATTTGTAGCTGCATCGCGTTCGAAATTAATTTAACAAAACCACAGAAAACCAGTTACATTATTCGCAACAATGTTGTTTTAAATGACGGCTTGACACGTCACTACTAAAAACTATCTGAATGTTGTACGTTACAATTAGGAATAACATTTTGTTTCCTGTTGCCCGTATTGTTTTACATTTTTGTTCTGAACGTTTTTTTTTTTTATATTTGAAAAGACGAGACAAAAATATCTTTAACTCAATGAAAGAGGAAGATAAAAAATCTATAAGAAGTTAATAACCTTTATTAAAGATTTAAAATACCAGAAGTGGATAACAATTGGTTGCAGGAGTAATCAATTAAGCTCAAACCAAGGAACTGTTATGACAGCTCCATGCGAGAGATGCCACATTTTGTCAGACGAGGATATAGTGCGATATTTATTTATTTATAATGTGGAGGGGTTGTAAATTAGCGGTGAATCTACAGCGGCGGAGTGAACGCATAGTTTATTTTCGGCGCACGCGCATGATTTAAACAGTTCCCGGAGAGAAATTGAAGCCAAACAAGGATTTGTGGTAACGGTTTCGTATTGTGATTTTATATCACTTTAAACTCTAATTTAACTGACTAACTGATTTACTATACTTAAATTTTGTATAGTTAATTTGTATAAACATGTATAATAAATAATAATATAAAATACGCTGTTTTTTTATTTTTACTTTGGTAAAATTTTGTAAAGTTTTTATTTAACAATATTATGCATTACTATCAGTTTTATATCTAAGTCACGAGAACGTCATATCTAAGTCCACTTAATATTATCCAACATACGTGACCTTAATCCTTTTTGATCTGGAAGCTCGCTCGAGATATTTCTGCTACAGTATAATAATACAATTGCGCCATTGCAAAGCATAACTCGAAACTATATTTATATACAATTACCATACAAATGTATCAATTTAATTGAATTTAAACCAGTTGAATGAACTCACTAAGTATAAAAGTTTAAACTACCTAATAGGGCGTGAAAGAAAAAGCTCAATTGCTTCAGGTTAAAAACTCAAGGCATTTGCCATGAGCGTCTGACAAGCATTTTATTAAGCCTTTATTAATAATGACAAATGACTAGAAAAGAGCAAAATAGCCATAGCCTAGGTGATAATGTTTATGTATATTACCTGTAGGTTGTTTTATGTTTACACTTCACCTGCTACATGTGTAGCTGTGAATTGTGAGCGAAATAGGAATTGGAATGAAGCAATTGAAATGATTAATGGCTACTAATTGACTATTCTGTTTTTTGTTTTGAGTAAAATATATATATATATTTCATGAATAACGATAATAATTAACATTTTTTGAATTTATTTTATACAGTAAAATTTTTAAAATATATTTTAAATATATTTTAATGTTGAAACAAAGAAAATTCTAGCAAATTCTAGAACGAGGCGTGAACGCGGGCCGGTGACATGCTATCGCGAAGCCACGCTCGTAGCCCATAAATCAACAAAGCGCTTGTTTCACCAATAAAATTGATTCTTTTGGATCAAAAACCGAACAAAGCGAACCTGTATTTTATCATTGAACATAGAAATGGTAATACTAATAAAAATAACCATGGCATTACATTATACAGAACGTTTAACTTTCACTAACTGTCAACATATCCATAGTTTTTCATATAATAAATTACAACGGGTAAGAGTGACCTTTAAATGATATAAAAATGATTTCATAGAATGAAAAACGTTAATAATATATATTATTGAAGATGTTTTGTGTACGTATTATACGGTTAATATATAAATCAATTTGTTGTATAGATCATCCCTTATAATAGAAACTATTTATCAGAATCGTATTATAACACGCGTGCCAAAATTGATAAGTGAAAAATAATAATTGACATGCTTTGTGTAATGATATATATGAAATCTATTTGAGGCGTTATCTGATTTTAATATACAACTAATAGATATCTGTTAGAATATATTACATTATATCTGCATACATAACTGCGGTTATTGGTTGGATGGAATCGCATTTTTAATTTATTGATTTTTTTTTTGAAATTATTTATGTCATATTAATCTGATAAGAATTTCATTTTTGAATTATTTAGTCGAAATAGTTTGTACGAAAAATTTAAGAAAATATACCTAAAAACTTGTAACGTGAATTTTATTATTTATTATACGGAAAACAGAGCAAACTAAACAAAAGTGTCCGCGGTTGAAACAACGGGAGGTAAAAGAAAATAAAGTGGACTAAAAGAAAATAATCCAACCTGTACGACTACGTAAATGTGGAGTAAGCACTTTCTTTTATTTCACATATTGCAATGTAATTCTTTTAATGAATTAAAAAGCTTAACAAATTACTTACACTAATTATATATACATTTGATCCTATTATCAGATAGACTGTAGTCAAACGTCAACTTAATTTATGTTATTGAGCGAAGCTCTCTATGAGGGACTTTTCGGCACCCTTTGTGCAAGCATCAATCAAAAACGACATATCCGAAAATTTCCAAAGTTTTCACACCGACAGACATTAGTCAGGTAGTGGTTTTAAAAAAAAAATAATGTAATAATCTGTCTCATCTTGAAAAGTAGTTGAGGACAGAATGCGACGACGTTTTGTAAATGCAACTTCGGTGCTGCTTGCACCTAGCTTCGCTCAATATGCACGGTTTTTGTGAGCGCAGCTAGTCAAAGTTGGATCTGATTTTTAGTTCTAATAATTAGCGTTTTATATTTATACATATATAGACTAGTTTGTGACTCTGTCTCTATAATTTTGGCAAGTACAAGCGAGATAGAAACATCCGAAAAGCGAAACGTGTCAGGAAAACTGAACAAAAAGCATGACTTGCATGATGCTTGACTAAGCGTCACTTGGACTGTAAAAAATAGTTACAGTTATTAATGTTCTTTTGTACTATTTATTACAGTTTTTTCATAATTTGCTTAACTGCATACGTAATGATTAAGAACTATTTTTATATAAACTTAAGAAATAAGGGAAAGACCAGACAATAATAATTACTTGTGTCATCATATCGCTAATGTGTAACTTGCCTTATTTGTTTTTTATATTTTACAAAAAGAAACTTTTCACTTTCTTTTTAGTCTAGAAGCTAAAAAAACAATGGGCCAAGAAACGGAAACCAAAATTTGTGTTGTCATAAATCTAGAAATGCTTCCGACTTTGCTTAAAAAGAAAAGTTATAAAGCGGCTCTTATATATTAAATTATGTAATATTTTAGCTTTACTGATATAAAATTGAAATATAACAAAAAGATTGTTGTTTTTTATATATAAGGATAGATTATTTCTCTCCTCATATATGTTGTTTTTATAAGCGTTCACAAATCAAACGATTGTCGCAAGTCGCAAGCGGAAACTTATGTATCACCAACAAATCCCCCGCGAACAGATTCCATTAAGAAAATCAAAAAAGGTCGCGACAATTTTCATTTAGCAAAAACAACCCATAAATTGTCATCTTAACGAGATTTCGGTATTTCCAGAATTCGAGCCTTTTGTGGTATTGATAATGGTATTGATTGGACGTTTACTTCTTTTGGGGGGGTCTTTAGTTGTATTCTGGGGTCATCAAATTTAGAGGTAAACGTGCCATCTTAGACCAGTCATGATTAATAACAAGTTAGAGTCAAACGCAAAACCTATGTTAATAAAAAAAATATTTATGCCTTCATAACTTCATTTTTAAAGATAAATTAATATTAATATTTCCTGTTAATATTGAAATTATGCTTAAACATACATACATTTCAACAAAGAAAAGAAAGTAAACAGACGACATTGTATAAAACAAAAAAAATATATTAATATGTATTGTATATTTTCTGTCAGAATCTATATTTCTGAATCGTGCATAGATGCAGTGTTGGCACGCACTGCGCATGCGTGTCAAGACATCAGACGCTGCGCGCGAGTTGCACCCGCCTGTTATTTATTACCTCCACGTTTCGCTTTGTTTATAACATTTTATTCAAGGGCTAAGTAAAAACCTTATGAATTATTGTATATCTAATAAGAAATTATCAACACTAACATATTTATACAATATATTATATAAATTATGTATAGTTATAGCTGTTATTCGTAAAAGATTTTATACTATTAAAATAACTAAGAGTACTTTAATTCTAGGCTAAATAATCTATAGTCTTCCTAATGAACTTGCCTATACTAATCATAAATATTTAGATTAGATTAGGGCATTTAAATAAACTTATCCACTTTATAATATTAGTAATAACATCAACTAATCCAGTAATAAACTTCGATACTAATCTACTGTAAGCTGACTCAACGAAACAACAATCTACTGGAATATGATAATTAAAGTGCCGTTTCACAGTTTGGGCACCCGTCACGTGATACCATTGCCCAAATTATCCGGGCATCGTGTCATCTTGTCCCAATCCAATATGGCGCCATAAATCCTCGGAGGGGTGAGGTGGCAATGGAGGGGGTACGTCACTCAAACTTTCTCTGTACTCCGTCTTACGTTCTCGTCTTGGGGTTGGTTGGTACGGACAGCATGACGGATTTTATATAGTTTTTTTTAACAAATATTGTGTTTGACATTAACAAATTGTTATATTTTTCTTCGTTTTATCATATTTTGATGATATTTTATATTTTTTAAATTTTATTATAGTTAAATTAATATAAAAATATAATGCTTGTACCTTTATGATTTTAATTATAATAAATTAAATTATACATATATTTGTAATTGCGATTGCTGTCTCTACAGAGGGCGGCGCGTTTCAAGGAATTCTCAAATAGAGTTCGAGCGGGATGAGTAATCTCTTTTGTTTTTCTAAGAACATTGGACTGTTCCAGCCGGTTTCGATTATCAGTTTTATATACAGCCTAATTTTTAATATATATACATAACTTAAACTCTATATATATTAAATTTAATATTTCCGTATGTGTCTAAATCTAATTTATTATATGATTAATAAAACAGTTAATGTGGGAAAATGTCACAAAGGAAGCTCACGTCTACCTCTATGTAGAGTTTTTTTTTATGATACATATTTAATATTTAAATTCACATGCCTTTTATAAACCGGTTTTACAGTTATTAATGAGATTTAACCTTAATGAAATTTTGCACTCAAATCCGTTATGAACAGACAACCGTATTAATTAGTTGATTGTATAAACGCACAAGTCTTAGGAAAACCGAATAATGAGAGGCAAATTTCATAAATGAAATTATTCATTTGATTATATACCCTGTTTTATGATACAGAAGGTATAAATTAGAGATTTATAATCCATTTAATTGAGGCATCATAAAGTTAACATGCCGAGACTAAGCAGGTAGCCCACAACACGCACTTAAATATTACCGATCGTAAAAAAGGATATATGACGTCACGTGTTACGTAACTAATTTATTGGTGATTTTCTAAAACACGAGTCTATTAAGCAATTAATCTTATTAAAAAAAAATTTTTAGCTGTTACTTGTGCTACAAACGATTTTATTTACTATTAAGATAATTAAGAGAAGCTTAATGATAGATAGCCTATAGCCGTCCTCATAAACCTGTCTATCAAAACCAGAAAGAATTATTAAAATCGATTCAGTAGTTTCGAAAATAAGCGCGTTTAAATAAAAAAACTTTTCCGTTTTATAATATTAATATAGATAATTGTTGTTTTATTTCAAAATCCTTTACTAGAGTTAAATAATTTTCAAATAATAGATAAGAATAATTAAACTAAGCTATACATATATGTATCACGTGACCACACAGAATGTAATACCTATTGGTTTTCAATATAACGGCCATCCATCACACAGTCTTAGCTCACCAGGGGGCGCTTATATTAGACAACCTTACTTCTTAGGTATCTACAAGACTTAATAGATTAAAAGATTACACACACACACACTCATTAAATTACACACACACACACACACACATAAAAATACACACACTTATAAATTCTGGTTAACCTTTAATAGCCAATTAAATATTAGGCAATACATAATAAATCGGTTTTGAAGGTGTTATTATAAGACAGATAGGTGACGAAAATATTTCGAATATCCTATATTGGGCGGATATTAACAAGGGCGAATATTAAGTAATTCATTATAATATTCGTCTTTGAAACTTTGTTTAGCTTTAACTGTGGCTTTGCGTGGGCGAAAACAATTATATCTTAGCTCGTGATAGAGCCATGACCTATTTTGCCACATCATTATAATGGAGACTTTAACAAGAATTCATGATTATTATCAAAGTGTAGCTATTTATATATTTTAAAGATATATTAAGAGCATTCCCAAAAATGTAAAAAAAATGTAACGGAATCACGAAAGCGGCAAATAATTCATTGTACAAAAACTATGGGCCGTGGTTTACTGCGTCGTAAATTATTTCAGAATTGCATTATAGCCACAAAACAAAACTATATAACAACGAGCTCGTAATTGCCTATTATCTTATTCTTTATAAGTATTATTTCTATGAGTAAAAACTAAAAATGTGGACTTGGAGTGCGTGAAGCAAATTTTGGTGCCAACTTATTTTTATAAAAATTAAACAAATTTAGACTCTAATTCAAAGACATACGGGTCATAATAAAAGAAAATATAAATTTGTTTAAAATTATTCGTGAAACCCTGCTGTTAAGAAAATAACGGTACAAAGGCCATGCGGTGGATTTTAAATTTAAAACGAGAATTAATTACGAATATTTTGTTATTGTTTTCAAGGAAGCTGAGGGTTGTTTAGACGTTTTGCGTAATTTTAAACAATTAGTTTAAAATCTATTGTTTAATACAAAAAAAAGGTTGTCTACAGTATGTTGTCTTACAGATAAAAATGTATATTATATTTTTATAATAATTTTTCTATATATAATTTTAAGTTCAGGTGAAATTTAATTGCATTTAAAGCATGTGATTTTTGTGATTTTATAACAATGGATTATACTTGCTTAATTAAGATAATAAAACTATGAGCAAGATGAAGTATAGAGACGTCAGCTTTTATGGTCTCATTTGGGCAAGCGGGCACTTCCTTGAACCATGACCGAATCATAAAACCTCCGCGATAACATCACTCTGGAATATAAAATCAAATGGGTCTACTTAAATTGGTTTTAAGATCAGATACCGTTTAAATTAAAAAAACTCGCGACAACAATGTTAACATGAACCTCGTAAATTTTATAGCTTCTGTGATGAGGCGTGAGAATTCCTAATAACAAAATACAGTGTAGCTATACATAGACACAAATTATAATTGTTATATATAATAATTGCTTCGAATTTATATAACATAGTGTACCTAGAAACAGAGGTGGCGGAGTTATAGAAAAAAGAACTAATATCTCAAATGTCAAAATGTGACATTGAGTGATTTGTAGCTAAGCTCCGCCTGTCCTGTGTTTCAAACATCACCGCTCGGGGCAGACAGCTGAGCTCTAAGCCGTAAGAGAGCAAGCGAGTTGCATACACTCTACTCACTCACACTCACTACAAACTCTATCTTCATTTCACTCATAGGTTAAGACTATCCCATTCTATGATACTATTACATGGTATACCTGAGAGCTTTTGTGTAAAAGTTCAATGCTTTTTAAGAGCACAGTTTATGTCTAAAAGAATTTGTGAAGAAGATTGCATAAGGGACTCCGCACTCTAGCATTTCAATGAACTTTTAAAATGGTGGTTTTTGGGTGAATTATTACATATTATTAAATACTAGCTGAGACCCGCGGTTTTACTCGTAAATAATTCTACTATGATAGTCTATAAACTTTATGAACTTACTTATAATCAGAATAATAATCAGACTTTTCAAATCGAATATTTTCGAAGATAATTGCGTTTAAACAAACTTTTTTATAATATTATTATAGATATACTAACCAATTATCGCTATCCGGTATAGATTTTTCTTAAAAACATGTACCTGCAACAAAAACATATATATAATACAGAATTATAATATTATATTATTTAATTTAGGCTTTATATCATTGAAATGTGTTCTAAATTAAATGATAAGTACCCAAATGTATGACACATTAACAGTACTCGTTTAATTGCTTTTAACATCTGGTGTTAATAAATGTATGTGTTAAACCAATGAACAATATACTATATACACTTTTATGGTGTCAAAATTTAAAACCAAAAATTATTATATTCTATTAAACGTAACAAATTATACTTTATTTTTTTTATGAAAATTATTATTATATTTTTTTTGTAAGAACAAAATGTAATAAAAAAAATATTTATATAAACAAAAAAATGACATATTCTTTGTCCACCAAAACTGTCGCTTGAATATAAATAGCCTCGCTTTAAGTGGTAAAGAGCACCGACGAGGGCCCTTCACCCTCATACTGATAACATCGCATTAGGCCACTGAGGAAAAAGTTTCGAGAGCTACTGGTTTTCGTCATATGGAAGATTATATGACAGACTTTTAGATGTTTGAATGTATTTATCATCAATTCTATTTTATTACATACATTATTAGTAATAAATAATATTATATATTTTTGTTTTTCAATTGATGCTTTCACACTTACTATACACACAAAAAACAGTAAGCGTCTGTTTTTTGTAACACAGCCATATAAATAAAAATTTTAATATATGTGTGTATACTTATAAATGTAAAGAATAAATTAATTCTGTTTTTTATATACCGTATTAATAATAAACAATATTGTATATGTAACTTCTTTCAATTGATGCTTTAACACATGCTTTACACACACACACACACAAATATAAATATTTATATGTGTGTGTGTGTGTATCTAAATAAAAAGAATAAATCTATTGAAAAAAATGCACACACACACACACATATATATATAAAACTTGTGTATGTGTGTATTAAAATATTAATACAAGCGAAAGTAAAACTATGTTACAATTTAAAGATCACTTCATTATGCATTCCGACTTGGAATATATTGAGAGAAACTTATAAAATCGAAAGTCATTTAAGGTTTAAGAAGTACCAGCGAGAATTGGTTTTATGGTTTTATGATCACAATAAAAACGTTCATAAAACTTGATTTGATAATTGATTCATTATTTTCGATTCCAAATTCGAAATTAATTATTTTTAAATAAATTATTTTATTCGTAAAATTTATCAATTCTAATTTCAACTCTGTCTGCCTTAGAGAGAAATAAATACATAAATTAATTTGTTTTTATTTCATACATAAATTAATTTTTATTTATTTTATTTTTATATTTATTTCATAAAGTTTTCATATTAATTAAAAAATATCCTAACAACTGTACCTACTGTGGTATTTATGCATTATTGAAAGTCGTAAAAATTTACGCGTTTAAGACATTTTATACTTGTTTGATGAATTAAGATAACAGTTATTTTTAATTTTTAATAAACTATCAACGTAAATAATCTTAAGTACAAATACTAAACTTTAACTTTAAAATACTAAGTTTTTTATCGAATTAATTAAATTACATATAATTATCAAGCTGTACTCATATCAATACTATCGAAATTTGTCCGACTAGTTACTAGCCATTTCCGTCTTTATTAATGAATGAACTAATGAGCTCGGAGCATGGCTTAATCGCGTCGTCCTTATTTATGAACTCGAATGTCGGAATCGCGGCGTGAATTGTTCACGTTCTGCTAGATTAATCTTAAGCACAAATACTAAACATTTACTTATTAAATACTAAGCTTTTTATCGAACTTATTATATATTACATATAATTATCCGGCTATACTCATATCAATACTATCCAAATTTACGCAACCAGTTTCAAACCATTTCGGAATACATATCAGTAGCCTGGAGCATGGCTTAATCACGGCGTGAATAACTAGCATCGAACTAATTCGTGGTACTTATGAACTAGAATAAAATCACGGCGTGAATTGTTCACGTTCCAGTAGATTCCAATCGTATTAATATGAATAAAGCCGGTTAATTATATGTTAAAGTAATCATAGATCATGAAAGTTTAAATACAGATAATTAACTAATTCGATGAGATACTATTAAACTTTGTTCCTGATGATACACGTTTCAATGATAAGATCCTCACCTATTTGGTTCAGTTATATTAGCTTATAAGCATATTAATCCCATTAGCTATAATTACAGTACTTATATTGTATATGCTATTATTTTATATATTGTGTTAATGGAAGATTCTGTTTGTTATTATATTAACAAAAAAATGTGAAATATATAATAGGTTTATTACAATTAAATCATTTTCTTAGTATAGAAATCTGCAACAAATAAACAATACTGTGAGCATATTATATGTTTCTCTTCACACGATTTGTAATAAAGTATAAACCTATTTATAATAATCAAATAAAACATATAATGTTGTACATTAACTTATAGAAAATTCTAGTCACATTGGTTCAGAGGTCTTATTCTGTAGGCGTTAAGACCTCTAATAGATTTCAAGCTCTGTCGACATCAAAAATCAGAGCAAATTGTGATCTGAATAGCAAATAGTCGGGAACCAGTGCTGTACTTTCAACTAATAACTCTTCTGCAATATACTGTTAGTTTTTGAGACAGATCTGAAGATGTATTTAAACATATTATATTTGCCAAACTTTATTTTTATATATACTACGAACATCATATTTATTTTTTATGTAGTAATATATTAATATTATAATTTATTGTACTATACATTATTTTGTCCTTCGACAATGTTTATTTTTATGTATAAGTGTATAAATAAGCAATATAATTTAATTGTTTTGTATAATCGGAAATAGTATTATAAACATACCCTACCACAGAACACATAAGATGCCGATTGAGATACATAACAATTTAAAATAGTCGGCTACAACAATATCTATGTAGTCACGCGATGAAGACACGAATGTTGTCTGTGAGATGTGCTCGATAGTAAGTAGTGCTTAATTGGCTGCAGTATACCGATAGTAGTTCCTATTGCATCTTCTTGCACGAAAATACGTTCCATTTTTATATTTTATATTTATAAATAAAAATAATGCATATAACGTAAATTATTTTAAAAAATAAAAATATAATAAATCCCGTAAATATTATAGAAATAATTACCGTATCACGGGAATTTTACAGATCTAAAAAAAACACGTAGTATCGAAATAGCAATTATTGGATCACACAATTTTCTCAAGTGAGAATCGAATCTACAATCTTTAGTTTATAAGCACTATACTTATAGACCAGCTATATACTTATAGTCAGCTCATGTAATGATATTATCATTTATAATTAAAACTATATAATATCAGAATAGACGAGCCTAATGTCATAGAGCGGCTCTATCAATTAACGAAAATAAAATTAAAAAATACATACATAAAGCGTTACATACAAAAATATATACAGAAACATATTATACTTTTTCATTTAATATATTTTTTTAAGTTAAAAATAATATTTCATCGTAATTAATAAGTACAGCCAAATTTCAAATTCGTATGATCCGAGTGTACAATAAAGAACATTATTATAATAATAATTATTATTATTATATCTATTAGAGCTTTTCTTTCGTAATTTATTTGGAAAAAACAATATATCTTTGTTGTAAAATTACCTGCCTTTTAATAGAAAATAAAAGTTCCTAGTATTTTTTATTTAACATTTCGTAAAACTATAACATTCTTTTATGAATATTACCCAATTCTTGAGATATATTTATTTATTTAAGTTATACAATTAATTATGAGAAAACCTTTTAAAGTTTCAACATTAATATTATATTGGGAAAACTTCCTTTTTATGTTAATTTTATTGAGGATGTCAAAGGAGGTCAGTGGAAATGATTTGATTTTTAAACAACTTGTACTTGACTTAGATTTAGAAAATGTAGAGAAGCCTATTTCTTCACATAATCAATAATTATATTATTATTCATTCATTAATACATCTTTAAAAATTTTAATGAACCAATTATTATAATGAGATTAAAGTAACTGAACAGATTTTCATGTAGCTTTTTGAAATATTAGGAATTTTGATAAATACAAGGCTAGTAAAATGGAGGTAAATTCGAAAATACTATCGGTTAGACTTTAGTATAAAAATGCTCATTATTTTATATAAAAAAATTTATCCACCTTTATCGGAATTATAGAATTATCGAAATTTATCTGAGTTTCACCAAATAGTTTTGAACCCGGGGCCTTTATTCATGAGCATGAAACAATCGCGACGTGAAATTGACAGTTCACGCAATTCTGTCATTGCCAAAATATAACGCGAGTCGGCCGAATAGCTATATATATATTAGTAATCATGGACCACGAAAGTCTAAATAAAAAAAGTCTTAATACAGAAAAGTCTCACTACAAAAAAGTCTTACTACAAAAAAGTCTTAAAACATAAGACTTTATGAATCTAAAAGTATTTAAAATAACCGTATTACTAATAGGCCTAATGACATAACGGTAATTACTTGTTTTATGACACTTCAATAGCCAACATTTATACAGATTTGATAGTATCAGTTCATTTTACGATCGGGACATTCCGGTTTGACTCGTTTTTTTTATTAAACCGATTATTAAATTAGACCTCCCTTGAATGTAATAAATTCTTTATTTTTGAATTAAAGGTGTTTGTTTCATATGTAATTAATATATGTTCTTTAAGGTTTTTTACAACTAGCTGCGTCCCGCGATTTCACATATACTATTACTATAGCCTATAGACTTTCTTATGAATCTGTAAAAAAAATTATTTGATTACGATCGCGTAGATTTGAAGCTTAGATCGTTTAAACAAACAAATTTTCAAGAATTATTATATTAGTATGAAAAGATTGGGGAAAAAGTGTCTTCGTATTTTACTAAGACAATTCGTGAAAAAATACGAAAAGAATTTCCCACCGTTCTACTATATACACACACATATAGACCGACACACACGCTCACACATAATTACAAAAGTATATTTTAAAGAGTTTATATTCACACACATATAGACCAACACACACATACACCAACACGCACACATAATTGCAATAAAAATGCACATTTTTATAATGAATGCAAAAGTGTGTGTAGTTTTTCAATTGCATTGCAGTGTTTTCATATTTGCGTCGGACGTTGCATATCACTTGTTTTTGCATCATAGCCGCACGCGTTAATTCAGAACAACAGTATTTTAATTACTCGATTTGAGAATGATTTATATCACACTCAGACACAAATGGCACTATGTTACTATGTTTATAAATTTTACTATATTATTTTTAATACATATAATTATCCGGCTGTACTCATGTTATCATTATCGGAATTGGCCCGACTGATTTCGAATTCATTTGGGGCTATTATTCATGAGCTCTAAGCATGACTGAATCGCGGCGTGAACTCTTCACGGAGTTCACGCCACGCGATTCGGCCATGCTATGTCCAATTCCGATAGTAATAATAGATAATTATTTTTAATTGTAATCATGGACCACGAAAGTTTACATATATTGCTTTTATTTATTTTTAATAATTTTATAAAGATATTATATTTAAGAGGTCAGGGTCCGATCTGTTATGGGAATCTGTTTTCGAATACAAGTTTCCAAAAAAACGAATAATTTATTAGTTAATAAATTATAACGGTTTCGTATTCAAATAGGTTATTGATTTAAATTATATATCTATAATTATTTCTTGTTGATATATCATTAATTATAGAACATAATTAAAAAAGTATATAATATTATTGACAAATCTCAATATATACTAATATTATACTTAAAATTTTATTTTTTTAGACGTGCTAATCTTCGAAACTACTAAAAGGAATTGAAAATTTCTGATTACGATAGACAAGTTCGTGATTAAAATTATATAGACTATATTAAATATAAAATTAACATTATATGTCTATAGAATTAACACTCTTAGTATTTTAATTGTTATTAAAAAGCATTCGTCCGCAGGTGAAACCATGAATTACAGCTAGATTATTATAAAAGCTATTTGTGTAAATACTTTTTGCTATCTTTGCTTACACTTTTGGCGCTTTGGCGCTTTTGCGTTGAACGCTAGTCAGCTTCAAAAGGCTTTAAATTAATGCAAGCGGGTGTAAAGTAAATTACAATAAGACTCGCTTTCACCCTTCATGACAATGTCGACAAATATCAACACTATTGTACTGTTTCTAACTTTAAGCCATACAAAAACTTTGTGCAAGATCATTCAGGTTAAACTATTGTTATTGGGGATATCTTGTACAGTTAGCATTTTGTACAAAAACTAGACTGCTTTAATTTTCTTTTGTATATTGAACAAAGGTAATATGATTTAGTGGCTTTTTGTTCCTTGTGCAATGTACGTTCCATTTCTTGATTTTTTAGTTCGTAAAAAGTACAGTGTATAGATTAAAAAAAGTTTTTTAAAGTCCAAATCACCCGCTGAGAACAATAATGACATACAGACAACTGGTTATTGTAATATTTTATGTTGTCCACTAATTATCAGACATTTTAAATTAATAATACTCATACTTATAAATAATATATTTCTAGGGGGTCATAGTAAAATTCTACAGGATAGATTTTTTTAAGATAATTATTTGATTTTATTCGGTAAAACCTAGAGCTTTACATTAATTATAAGTAAGTATAATATAAATATTTTGATACAAAATTTACAATACAATTAATACTTCTGAAGACATGCTGCATCAGTGGTAGGCCACTGTTAAATTTCATTGGTATATTCACAGCGAGGCATCCGATAAACGATCGGCATTTGGTCGATCTAAATTTACATTGTTATGGGCGAGACAAACAATTTGCGGATTGCGAGTATCAAGACTTGTCTTGATTTAAGATCTGTGATTCCTGAACTTTGCTTTCATTTTGAATTCCTGACAGCTATCATGTTTTGACAGTGACGACTTTTCTTGACAATATGATTTTTTTATCAATTTATTTTATGTTACTTTGGCATTTTCCTTATATATGTTGTATTTATTTATATAATAGTAACAATTACTTAATATATCGATGTTGTAGACGTCGTCATTCAGACGAAAAAAATACGTGTAAATTTTTTATAAGTCAATTTATTTCGTAAACGGAATTTTTTCGTGTAAGAATAATTCCATTCTTTGTCCATCAACTTACCTAAAATGATCCCGGTTATCTCTAAACGGTTTTGAAGAGCTATATTGTATCGGCGACTTAAACTACAATCACAATGAATTCATACAAAACTGACCCTGTATTTATTAGAAGGTAATCTATAGACGCTACAGCGCTTCTATATTACAATATTTTGTACTTTAAAAAATACTAATCTCATCTCTCTACCGAGGATATACTTTTTGTACTAGAAAATGAAAAACTTGTAGAACTATCACCGGCGTCTGATTCACCGTCTATATAGTGGTCCAGGTAGGAGGAGGATTTGTCGAACTTATTCAGTTTCGTACTGTGTCGCGCGCGGGCTTAGAGCGCGAGCGTGGCTTGTGTTAAAGAGCGGCCAGCGGGCGACGGCATCGCGGCGGCAGCGTCGACGGCGCGACTGCGGCGTCGTACGTGTGAGGCGTGTCGCGTGTGAGGCGATCGCGCGGGCGACTGCTGGGCGGGCGGCGCGTCGGCCGCGCGCGGCGCACTGCCGCCGCCGCGACGCCCCCTCCGCCCCCCTGCCCCCGCCGCCTCGCGACACCCGCACCCCCGCACCAGGACTGATTAAAAATTCTTATAAAACTTTCTGGCCAGGATAGCATCTTCTCACGCCTTCACGCCACTTTCTTTGGAGGCAATGACTAAACTTTATTGATACCTGTTTGCGAATACCTAGGGCTATTATATTTTTACAGAGGTATGTACTTATATATGTACTTATTTTATATTAAAATTTCTTTTGATTTTGATGTACCAATTTGTTAACAATAAAAATGATTACTTTACTTTTAAACTAATCTATAAGTTTAAACAGAACCTCAACTACATACCTACATTAATTAGGAACTACCTTTGCTACGGTAGTGGCTTAACGTCGCAGTGTTTTCCGACAAAACTACCTAAGTGTGAGACGTGTGTATAGAGCCCGATTGCCCCCACAACTTAAGTGGCGGTTGGATCAACGGCCCTTTATGTATAGTTAAGATCAGAAATCACTGTTACATTGTAATATAAAAAAAACTATACGTAACATACTTTTTGTATTATAAATCATATCTTTATTAATTCTTTTCTTTATTTATTAATTACATAATTAACAATATTGATGACTATAATTTTTTCAGCACAAATAATTTTGTATGTATTAAAATAAGTTTAACTTAAATAAAATAAGTCTATAAATAAAAAAGCCATAGAATCCGTCAATCAATGTTCAATACCTATGAATAGGGTCCGCCTCCAGCGATTACAGGACCCCTCTAATCGCCCCCTCCACGGAAAAGCATGACGACCCACAAATATAATTTAGGTAAAACTTTCTCCCTATTATTAATGTATACCGTTTTTCACTGCATTAATATTATTCATGTTTTGGTAAATGCTTTTAACGCGAGCGTACAACTTACCCAACTTACTTCAGAAGATTGATGACTTGAATGATTATTTCAGTCAGGATTTTTAATATGTTAATATTCAAATATAGTATATTAATATAGTAAATAAAGTAGGGTGATAGAAATAAGTCAAAGGCCATCCAAATGCCATTAAAGGAATGCCACTCACGGGGTTCATGGTATTGCGAAACGATAGCTCACAAAATCGCGACACTTTTTTTAATTTATTTCGTCCACAGAAATCGTTTGTGTTTTATTTTCATTTCAACGGCGACTTGCGCTGTAGCGGGATCTCTATTTTTATTTATTCCTCTCCCACTTTTTTTCTCTTTTCAATTTAGTCTCGATCGACGCGGCCCAAGACGAATCTCATTTTAAATCACTCTGCATTTTTTCCTATGTAACAATTCTAATTGGTAATATTTGCATATCGGCTATTGTTTGAAACTTCACAAAATATAAAACAAAATATAACAATAAAAGAATTTATTTCAAAAGTATAAAAAACATATCGCAATTTATAAAAAGAATATATTTCTGTATATTCATTGCAATGTCGCGAAAACAGTCATTGATATTGACTGGACTTGATAGGGTAATGAATATGTATAACGGCAGGTGCACACATGTGATTAAGTATGTGCCACCAACGATTTTTGTACAAACTTCGATAGCTATCTGTACGTGCTTGATTCGTTTAGTGATAAAAAACATTAGTTAATTTCTTTACTAGTTACGAATACATAAAAGTAAATCTTATATATTAATAAAATATTCCGATTTTTATTCAGTGATTATGGGACGATGGCTGCACATAAAAAATCGTTTGTTCTCATTTAGAAAAAAATATATATATATATAATAAAAATATTATAAAAAAATATATAAATATATATATATATAAAAAATATATATATATAAATAAATCATAATTTTGCCTCCAAATTTAAGGCAACTTGCAGTTTGAAGTTTAAGTTTAAAAACCTGTTATAGGTTTAAAATTCCTGAAATATATAACAAACCTGAAGATTCGCGACCTAATAATATTAAATATTTCTATCATCTAAACTTGTTACTTGAAAGTAATCCTTGAATCAACATAACAGCCAATAAATCAATTGGATCATTCCCCTTTCGTCGCACAATCGGCTCTTACAATTAATTACGGAACTTGTTAAACGCAACTCTATTCTACCATATTAGATAATTATATAACATTACTTTTCAAATTCAAATTCAAAATATCTTTATTCAATAGACACACACTTTTGAATTGTTAATTATTACATTATAAAAATGTCAGTATAGTCAGTCCGTCCTTAAGCTACCACCAGCTCGTAATGCTGTTCTGTTGAGAAGAGCTGGCCAGAAACTCAACAGTTGCTCTTTTTAAATAATAGATAAAAAAATCCATAAAAAATTATTCATCTTACATTCTAAATGTAACTATTACATATATTTTGTTTAATATGTCGGGGACATTGTATCTGCAACGTGACAATCGGCCATATTTTACACCCCGGAATTCCTTTTCATCCAGTGACGTCAGTGAAGCCACAGATAAAATATATTCATATAGATTAAAAAAATATAAATCATTTTGTAAATGACCTAAACATAACGAATAACTTATGTTATTGATATTACAATTTTATTAAATATAAAAACCTTTTTGGTGTTTGTAATTATTATTTTATCTGACATGTTTACAAACAGTTGTAAAGTAATTAAATTCAATTTCATCGAGTTGTTAGTGTCAGGTAATTACATCAATTCTGTAGCATTTAACGATGTTAAAACGAGATAAAGACGACTTAATACGATTATTTAAATTTTATATGACTAAAATGTTCATTTTTATTTTGTAAAAAGGACTCCAAGTTATAATATAACTAGCTTTTGCGTGCGGATTCGTTCCTTTAACAGAGCTATAAATTGCAGAGGATCACCTAAAATCGTCAATAATTAAAGTAAGAGACAATGTCTTATCATGTCATTTTCAGATCATGGTCTCACAGTGTTCTTTTTTAAAACAAATCCATCCAATGCTTTTTGCATCAGTGATGAATATTGAAATGTTGATTTAAACGACGAGTAAACATGATTTTCATTAGATTAATTAAAGCATTTCAAAAAGAGCCTGTCATTTTTAGGTCATGGTCTATGTTCTTATTTTCAAACAAATCCGTCCAATACTATTTGCACGAGTGACGAACATCAAAACGGTGATTTAAACGACGAGTAACATGATTTTCATTAGATTTATTAAAAAAAATTAAAAAAGTCCTAAATCATTTTCAGGTCATTGTCTGTCAGTGTTCTTATTTGTATAGAAATGTATCAATTACTTTTAGCATGAGTGACGAAAATGGAAAGAATGATATAAACGACGTGTAAACTTTATTTTCATTTAATTTATTCAAGCATTTTTAAAAAGGCCTATCTCATTTTCAGGTTATGGTCTGACATGGTATTTAAAACAAATCCAGCCAATACTTTTTTAATGAGCGACGAACCAAAGGGTAGTAAATTTTATTATTAGATTCATTATCAGAAAAAGTTAAGATATAAATTATCTAAAACTATGTGATATGTGAATTAACAAAAATATAAAACTGTTCGAATTAAACGGAATTTATCACTCACTATAATTATTTTAAGATATGTCTCTGACATTTATTAGTGCTATAAAACTCGTGCAAAATCTGAGATAAGTTAGAGAGATCAGTGAATTTTATATAAATTAATTTTGTGATTTCTCCGTATAAACTGGTTTGAGTGTTTTGTATTTCCTTTAGATATATTTGTAATCATTCCCACGGTATCTTGATATGTCGCAATGGAGACATGTGTTTAAAATTTAAAAAGTATTTGGCGGTGGAAAAAATAAGACTCAAAGTATATCCATGCTATTTTACAAATTAAAATTATTATTATTTTTATTGACTATGATTATTATAATTCTTATCATGTCGTCATATAAATATTATTGGAATTTTCCATTCGGGTAACTAATTCATGGCTGAATCGCGGCGTGAACAATTCACGTCACTGCAGCATTTACCTGCGAACAGCTGGATTATATATAATAGTAATAATGGATCATGAAAGTTTAAATACAAACATGACTATATGTAATTTAATTTATTCATTATATTTTTAACTAAGTACAGCTATAGCATGTATTTTTTAAAATATTAACCATATGTATATATATGCTGATACACTATTTAAATTACTAAGCACCAATTGTATAAGTCAAGTACCGCACTAACAGATTTTTAATTATTAATACTCAGTTGAGTAAATTGTATAACATATAGCTTAAGATAAAAGATATGCGACATATTTTTTTCGTACCTAAATTATGTTAAGGGTGACGTATGTGTATTATTTTTGATTTTTAGTTTCAGATTTCTTAAATAGACTGTGATTTATGAACGGACGGAGTGTTATTTCCGTCGGACGAGTTCGAAGAGATTTATATACATATCTGAAACTCGACCCAGGACAGAATTTAGTTGAATTTTAATTGGTATATGTATTTATTCTAGACTGTGTCGGAGCCGATTATTAAGATTTAATTTATTTATATTTATGAGTTATCGATTTTTAACGGTTATTATAATAAAAATTTGGCGCTTATCCAAATAGCTTTATTAATATTTTATTCTTATATTCAAGGACGTATGATTAAACCTATTTATTACTGTCATATATAGACAATGTATTTTAATACTTTAAGTGTTTGTAGAAAATAAAACAATTATTGCAGTGGAAGGCTACAAGGGGACAATTTCTTTTCTTTTAGGTTCAGCTCCCTTGCACTTCCGGTCCCAAAACAAAGAAAAGATTTACGTCAGACTCTACTTCACGTTAGAGAATTTTCTAAAGTATAGTTATTTATACACCTTTAGCTAAAATTTGTTAAATATAATGCAAAATATTAATTGCTGTATGTATGAATAATATATATTTCATTTTTTTTATTTCTAATAGCTTGAATAGTCAAAAATGTTATCTGGAATAGTCAAAAATTCTAGCTTGAGTAGTCAAAAATGCGCTTGAAATATTCCAAAAAATAAAGAGATCCAGAATGTAACCGTTTGAAACAAATAAATTTGGAAATGGAGTAAAGCTTTCGACACTAACCGACATTCACCGAATCCGTCTCAGAGCGTAAATCACAAAGTTAGAAAAAAAACAAAAAAAAATTTGGGAACTCACGTGAAAGTTCAAAAATATCAGTCCTGAATATAATTACGTCAGAACACCCGCTGATTTCCGGCTGTATATTTGTATTACTATTGTACTTATTGAGAACCGAAATTGTATTATATATTACATACAGGTAAATACTAACTGATAAACCTTTTACTATATTTTTGTTTAATACGAAATATCTAATAAACTTCATTTTAATATCTCGTAATAAAATTTAATTAAATGTATAAGACAATAATCATACCTTTCTATATTTATTTATATAATAAATTGTCACGACATGTGGTTAAAAATTTATAATATTTTTATTATTGTTAAAACGTTAAGGCTTCTTAGAAACCGATAGTAGGGGTAAGAATCTACTTATAAATAAAAGATCACTCCAAAGTCACTGGAATTGCAAATATAGTTTCAAAATGCGCCTATCAAGTAAGAAAAAGTATAAAAGTTCTTGAGGATTTTCATACTTAAATTTAAATAGAAAAACTCGTAAGCCTTAAACAAAAATATTACGTTTTTTGTGATAATAATTTTGGGAGTTTATTTGAATACGTTTTACCTAAATAATTGCCCAAGGTTCTTTCTCTGTGAGCGCGTCTAAACAATAGTTTAGTTACGATAGTATCTCAACTAATTAAAATGATAATTATATTAAGTAGGAAGCCAACCCAAAACTGCTTTTACGTAGGCGCTCGATGCGATCATAAATTTTTACGCCCGCACAGGTTAGGTTACGAAATGTTTTTATTAGAATATAATAGTTCAATGACCGCTTTTGTTAGATACTAAAATTAATTTTATATGATTCTAGATACACATAAATATCTAATTATTATAATGAGGTCGTTAAAAAAATGTTTGTCTTCCATGCATTTTAATGTGATGTAAAAGAGGAGCGTTTTGTTAAAGCTGTTTTAAAAACATTTGCTAAAAGCTTTACAAGTTTCCCTCTTATAAAAAACCTCTCGGACTCGGAGGACGTTAAAAGCAATAGACTTTAGGTTTCTTGAGACTGAAGTTAAATATCCATTTAAATCTTCGACGCCGGGAAGCCTCGTGGGAATTCAGCGCTGCAGCTAAAAAAAGCGCTTTGCAGCTATAGTTTGGTCTATTAAAATATAATGATAATCTATTTGGGTAGGTTGATATTATCATAATATAGTGAATATTATTGTACTATTTTATTGATTTATAAGAATCATTATAAAACAATTGTGATCCGTGAACGTTAAATCTAATTATCTGAGTTATTTGCTTACTGAATACATTGTTTCTATTATAAACGTGTAAAAAGCTATTTATCATTTTTAATTCATTCGCATCACAAAAAGCCCAAGAAAGCGCATCAAGCGACAAAGCGATACTTTCCCACCTAGAGTACATAGCTTCGTCGACGACGGCACTAAATCAATACGAGCCATCACGCCCCCCTCCCCCCACCCTCCCTTCGAGCCGTTTTCCCGCCGAAAGCCACCACCCTTGAAAAGCTCGAGAGCTGAGCTTCTACTTCTGTTCGGCTTTGTTGAGGTATAGAGCGGACGAGACGTCTTGAGATTTGTGTATTTCAATTTATAATTTATAATTGTATATTTATATTTATGATACAATCTCATCACATATTTTAAAAAATCTTAAGAGTTGAAGTTTATTTTTTCATACTAATTGCAAACAAATATATCTTATAATGGTAATCACCTATTTTCAAAGTATAACTTAAATATAATAACATGTTGTTTTAATTATAATGCCTAAGTCTATGCCATCCAACTATAATTATCCGTAACGTTTCTACTAAACGACTGTATAAATCAAACATGCGACGCTATTGTTCGATTCGCGTTAGATTGATCATATTACTTAAGAGTGAACGAGACAGATATCATTCATGATTTTCTACTTCGCGAAGTGTATGTTAAGTCCAGATTAAATCTTACGTAATCAATTCACATGTGAGACATGATGAAAAGTATTTGTTTTTATTGAAGAGAGACTCTGAAATAAAGTAAAATGTTTCTTTATTAATTAAAGTATTTTCACGGATAGGATCAAAGCTTAGTGTTAAACGTTTGTGTAAAAAGTTTCTAGTAAAAAGAATTTTGTTCGTTAAAATGCAGTACTTAATGTATCTATTAGTGTATATATAAAGAGGAATAGTTTGTTTGTTTAAACGAGTTAGTCTTCAAAAGTATCAGATGGATTTGAAAATTTCTTGCTGATAATTATAGGCGGATTCATGAGAAAAGCTGTAGCCTATAAGCTAGATATAGCATTATACTACTGTTCTTAGTTATCCTAATAATAAATAAAATCATTAGGTCGCAGGTGCTAACGCGTATAACATCTATTGTAATATATGTTTCATGAACAAAATATGCTTAAAACAATATAAATAAAGATTTATGTATCATGAAAAAGACAAATATTATATATTAATATTTAAAATGTAAAGTTTTCGATCGAAGCGTCAGGCGGTAATGAAATAAGCGTAGGACAAATATAATAAATCTCATAGCGACGAGGGGGCGGTGGCGACTTCCTCATTCGATATTTGAATTTAATTTAGCGTTCGCCTTGTCCCTATGAAGTTTAAATGTTTTATATTAATCCATTTAAAAAATACATCATATATCATTTGTTTTTGAAAATGGAATGTCAAATGTTGAATTAGTTATAAATATATGTAGCATATTTTTAAATTAAAAATAGAATGCCAAAGTTTGAATTTGTTTACAATAAATATATATTGCATAATTTTTATTTGAAAATGGAATGTCAAATGTTGAATTGGTTTACAAAAACTAAACACACCAAAAATGGAATGCCAAATGTTGAATGAGTTTACATTAAATATATATATTAAGCATTTATTAAATTGAAAATTGAATGTCAAATGTTGAATTAGTTTACAATAAATATATAAAGCATTTTAAAATTTCAAAAAAGAATGCCTTATGTTGAATTTTGAGGAATTATATATAAAATATTTTTAAATATATTTAACTTATAATTTTCATTGAATAGCTTCTAATAAATGCTACAATAGCTGGTAATAATTGGTAAATCAATAGTGGTAGTATTTTGTAATTTAGTTTAAGGTTCAGACCGATGTCGGGGAGGTGATCGTGTTTCGCGTGTTTACATCCAGGATTATCTGACGTTTGAACTCACGGTGCTATGTTAGGTTAAAGACACATTTGGTTTTTAATTTGTTTTTCTTGGGCTTTATTTCAAAAACTATTATGGTTATTGTTTTGAAAAAATAATTTTTGTATGACATTTATTGTATGAAATGTATAATATGATTAGTGTAATTTGATATTGGTTAAACTATTCCTGATTTATTTATACTTATTCAATTTTTTTTTGATATTGGCTTATTAGAAGATAAGAAAAACAATTAAATAATATATGCTTTTGTGTCAATTGTATACATTCATGATTATTATAAATATTATTTTGATCTCCATAATATTTATAAGTAGTTAAATAAAATACTCCCATTGTGCATTCAGCTTAATATGTGGCCGCGATAATAATCCGATTCGGGGCACGCTATCTATCTATCTTACTAAGTTTTGCTATACACTATACTTTAACAAGGACTTTACTTTTTAAACTCTCGCTAGATAGTTTAAATCGTGACTTACACTAGCAGCCATGTTATAATTACCTGAGATTACACACAAAGATTACAGACTTGAGACTTCGATAAAAGCTATACATGCAAGGCGTAAATGAAACAATTTAAAACAAATTGTTATCTGTTATTCCTTTGCTTTGATTTATACACATAAAAAAACTTCTAAAAGAAACGCAATTAATTACCTTTATCTTATCCTAATCAAGACTTTTCTATTTAAATAAGGCGGAATTTAATTATACATACATAGAAATCTGTAGAACAAACATGGATGGTTCACACGATGGGTAGATGCGGCAAAATGGGACAGCCTGATGGGGTGACACACTGTTATTATTAGTTTTTTGTCCCCTCTCTCCCCTTCCTAGCTTTGGCGGCCATTCCGTTCGCGTTTTTCTTCATTTTTTATTGCGATTTTAACGTCGTTTTCGCTTTGCGATTGACATAAATTGGATATAATTTATCATGTAATATTGTTTAGATGAATAATTTATTTTAAATTGTTATTTAAATTTAATAAACAATTTACACTGAACTTCACTAATTTATTTGTTAGATACAAAATTATAAATTGATTATTTAAACACACTATAGGTACATCACTATCGTTGATTCAGGATTGATATCCTATCCGTACTCGCGTAAAATTGTTACTAAATACATTTTAAATATAAGGTAGCGAGTCCTTGAAAACTATTGTTTATAAACAAAAGCTGTTATGCAATAGGCTGTACGTAAAGCTGTAAAGAATCGGGTTTACGAGCGCATTATATGGACGGGAGAGATAAAGCGATTGTTTTGGGTCGTAAATAAGACTGCAACAGGTACATTGCCAACGGGACTCCGCAATCACGTGGCACAGCTCTCACTTTCGTTCATTATCTTTGTATGTAAACACTTTTGCCTTCGAAATAAGTTATTTTTGTATCGATTGCTACCCTTATTCGGTATGACAGTACAGTAACGTACTGTTACAGAAATTTCAAATTTTAGAATATTTTTTCGCGCGTTTTGTGCATTTAAAAAACTATCCATAGACAACGTCTAAAATACGATTAATCGATTCTATACAATTGTGCTTTTAGAAATCGTGTCTATGATTAGAGCACGTCGTGACGTCACTCGTTACTTCTAAGTCATAGGCCCCAGGTATCGATATAATTGTAAATCGAAATAAAATTATAGGGTAACGTACCCCTCATAAATATTATATATATAGCTAGGGCGGTGGTATCGCCCGTGGCCATGCTTGTTGTAATCGATGACGTCACGGAACAAAAAGAACACAGGAAGCGACCGCTGATATATCATTTCTGTGATACACATTTTTTAATTAAATATAATTATTTCAATTTTTTTTTAATTTATTGATGATATATTTAAAGAAGATATCTCTATAATTAATTGTCTTATTATAAATATAGTCTATAGTCGATTACAAAACGGATAAAAATGGAAGTTTGTGTGATTACACACAGAACCCGGTCTTCGTAAAATATATTTTTTTGATTATTTTTAAAATCAAAGTTCAAAAAGTACTTGTATTTTATTATAAGTACATTCTATAGACCTTGAAGGTACAAGTTTTGTTTAGAAGAATTCTAATATTAATAAGAATTAATTTTATAAAAGTTTTTTAGATAACTATTCAGTTAAATAAGTTAAAATATATTTTACGAAGACCGGGTTCTGTATCACGGACGTACATTATTTACATTTCTAAAATATAAGTCATATCTATAGTGACAGGACACACCAATATATTGTAATATTATTATATAATATAATAATATTCCTAAGAATTTAAAATAAGAACAAGAATTTTTATTGGAGGCCCTTTAAAAGAGAATAGTAATTGGTTGATAAATAAAAGTAGTTTTACACATCTTTGACATACACTAAGTAGCTGTACTTTAGTACTATAAAAAAAATACGAACATATATTAGACATACTTTTAAAGTTATAAAGTAGTGAAACGGAGAAAGTAGAAATTTAGTAAACTTGAAAACTACAATTCGAAGCCATATTTCAAAATACTTGAAATTGTTTCCTACTTTATCTAATTTCTGAACGAAGCTTGCATGTCCACAGACAGTTAAAATAGCTACAGATTAAAGCAACCATTGAAACATAAAAATTGACCGTGAAATTTCAACTTAACGTTCAACGATTATGAAAGTTCGCTTTTGTTTTTTAATAACGAACTATAATTCGCTTTGGATATAAACAATCTTTACGGATTTTGTGTTACCAAATATATAATATCTTACTGATTGAAATTGCGTGATCACTTTAGTTTGATTTATATATTATATATCAAATGTATATATTCTATTTATGTTTCATTTTACTTAGTATTCAGTTAGGTGTATTTATTTATATATATATATTGAGTTCAAATAATTTTTAATCGATGTAACTGGCGTTTTGGTTACAAATTAATTTTATTTTAATCTAAGTTTTGTTATTGGATAAACACTTACATCTCGTCTTCTCGTGCAAAGCATTCAAAACGTCAGTTAAAATGAAATTAAAAAATCCATAATTAAACGCTAGTTAAATCCGATAGAAATTATATATTTCGTCTTGTAACATAAGAAATAATTAATGTCGACATTGTTATTATCATAAGTATTTTGCCCGCATATCATAATACAAAATGGTGGTCAATTTAAAGGCGCTATTGAATAAGCGGGCAAAAACAAAGGAATCCAAGACTTAATCTATGATGAGGGAATTTTATAAACATCTGCTTGTTGGAATACATGTCGCATCTGTTACGTGAGTTTTTTCAAAATTTCGAATGCGCATGAGTCGATTTCAAACCAAGCAGATGTTTATGCCACATAGAAAATATATTAAATTCTTTAAAATTAACTTTATATAATAGTGTTAAGGTATTAAATAGAATGTGTTTTTTATTAGAATAAGATTATGACGTTGGATTTTAAATTTGCCGGTTTTTATGTTGGTAGATGGTAAGATAACGGTAAACGGGTGATTACCGCCCTTCCCTAATTTCAAATGATATTGCCGTGCATTTATCAAAGGTTTTATAGCTTGGGGTTTTGAGATGGTCTATTTTATTGCTTGCTATTTAATAACTTAATTTGGAAAACGTATAAATTTTTCCTTATTTCTTATAATAGGTGATATCGATACAACTTAGTAACAAAATTAATATTACTCAAATGTATAGACGTTTTATATTTTATATAGCTACAAAAATAATACATATGTACTAAAAAAGTAGAAGAAAATCGAATTTTATGTTTAAATTTTCGTGATCCATAATTACTATTATATGTTATCCTATTGTACTTACGTAAATACTATGAGCCCTGAGCATGGTAGTATCGCGCCCTGAACTGAACGCAGCAACTCTTAAGGCGCGCCGCGTCGGTGGTAAATTCAGACCTCATGAATAAGGACTCTGAATGGGTTCAAAAAACAGAGCATTCAGCACTAGCGGAAGCCTTACAAAGCTTTCCATATAATAAAATAGGTATTATTAAATTATTTAAGAGAGTTATTTCCATTGCACTGCAAACAATCCTATTAAGTTACATTGTACAAAACAAATTTCTAGCCAATGAGCACTCGATTTAAACACAAAAGATTTTAAATCAATCGGTTCAATGCCGCGTGTCGTATGTCTTTGGGAGACTTATTTCTTTGACCCCCAAATTCAGTAATTTAAGTTTTCCCCTCCGGATAGCATTTCATTTACCTCTTCAACCGATACGCTGTGTGGGACGAACTAATCTTGGATAGAGCAATGTATGGAGATATCATTATAGCTCTTATAATAATTAATATATAATATATCATAATATAATATATTAGTAATAATAAGAAAACCAAGAGTTTGAAAACTTCATTATCATTATAGTTTTTTTTATTAATCATTATATAAAATAGCATAATATAATATATAAAATATATACTTAAAGCTTATAACATTAAAAAAACTCACCTAATTATGAAAAATATAAAAAAAGGAATACAAAGCAATAAAACAAAATCGAAAAAATACAAAATCCAAAATTTGTAAATAAATATATATAAGTATATGTAGATGTAAATGTAATGTTATTATATGTTGAAAATAATATCTATATCTATATCTATAGATATAATCTAAATAAGACTCCACAGATGATCACACCGATAATACCCTCCATTGATTCGACACGCCTCTCGCGCGGGTACAATGCTAGCGAGTCTATATTGTATGTACCCTGTGTCCTTATTTATCACCAGTTTGATATATTACTAATTCTATTGAAAATTATATTAAAATATAAATAATTAAATATATATCAAATTTAGTATATAAACTTTCACCATTATATATATTGTATATAAATGTGGTTATGTGGTAAAATGTGGTTATAATAATTTCAATGCTACTGGAATTTGCTCAACTAACTTCGAAGTCATACATACAGAGTCATACAGAGTCCTGATTCATAAGATGAGATAATCATAAGCTTTGAGCATGTTAGATTCACGGCGTGAACGGTTCACGACTATCGACACTAAACAACAAATTTACACAAGTACAACCGGATAATTAAATGTATATATAAAATTGTTAAATTTGTATGTCATTTTCCCATACACGGTATGTTTAAATTAGCCGCTTATGAGTTGACGAGGTAAGAATTTAATCTCACTCAAATCTCGGTCTGTGTGGTCTTTATAAGGCTCGGTCTGTTAACATCATTGTTGGAAATAAAACAAATAACTGAGGTATAAGTCATGCAATATGAGAAGAATTATATTTAAATAAAATTACTTTATTATTATTAGGCATTACGTAACTTTTTTAAGGATTTTATTTATTATATATATAGATTAATATAGTTTATGTTATTTAGAGATAGTTTTGCTTTCTAATTATCATTTATTTCAATCAAATTTTTGAGTTTATTCGTTACAAACATACAAAAAATTTTACTTCTTATAATATTAGTAGATAAATTAATTGATGATTTTTATAATTATTTAATACTTATTGTAATAATGTTAAATAGAATTAATTTATATAACTGTGTGTACTAAATGCATAGAGTGGATGTGGTTTTGAAAATAAACAATTATTCGTTTGGGGAGTGGGGTGCACGCTGAGAGTGGTTGCGAAGTAACCATAGGGTGCTGGCAGGCTGGATGAAGAAGGATGAACCTACAAATTTACAAGACATAACGTAATAATCTTCTACAAAGATTAACTTTTGTTATTGAAATTATATGTTTTTTATATAGTTTAACTAATTAGAACTTATATATTTCAGGATATAATTAATCTGTGAATAAAATTACCAAAAAAAATACATTCCTAAATTTTCACTTACCTCCTTTTCTCCCAAGGGCATGCACCTAGAGCGTCGAAGCTGATCAGTGACCCATGAACCGAACAGAAAGGAAATTTTCTCCAAAGAAAATACGACAATATATATAACTCCATTGCCCTGCCCCTACATCACCCTATGACAAAAGAGTTATCGGTGCGTTGAAAACAAAAATGGCAACCTGATTTATTACGCAGGCATTAGGTCCGTGGCTGGGGATCGGTTATTTTATCCCAAATTTATATTAAACCTTCGATAAAACTCATTTAATCCAGATCGACTTTAACAAAGATTAAGAATTTAATTATGTATCATTTGTTTTTAGGTCAAATAATTATTATATTGGTTTCATTAGACTAGCTGTTACTTGGGGGTTTATACGCAGACGAATTTTATTTATTATTAACTAAGAGTTAATTATCCTAATAGTAATATGCTTTCTTATAAATATGTCTAACTTTTTCAGAAAGAATTTTTCTTAGTCTCAAAGATTTGTTACAGCTAAAATACTTTTTCATTTTATAATATTTGAATTATTTTTTTATATAAAATTAGGGTAAAGAAAGAATTACGTAAATACAAACTACTACTAACTGTTAACATAAGTATTGTAATTTAGCGTATTTTCATATTAACTAAGTTTAATTACCTAAGTACGGGTGCTTGAACTTTTAACTTAATTTGTACATTTTGTTAAATAAAACTCCTTACACGTAACAATTGTAATAACTTATTTTATTATTAATAGTTTTAAAAATATGTGTATATTGTTCTTAACCTTATTTTACATGACAAGTTATTATGATAAAAATAATATTCTAAAATAATTTAATCATGAAAGCAAATATCTTCTATCGTAGGTTAATTTACTTCTACCAATTTTTTAGCTCCAAATCGAAGATGGGAAGTTATTCAAGCCAAAACTCGATATTAGATGAGTTATAGTCGCCACTACCGGCGCGGTTACCAACCGGATGTCCCAGATTTATACCCGGGTAGGTTCCGTGACCGTACAGTTGTATACCCGGGTATGAATGAAGGAGTCTTCATATAGTTCCCGATGTCCGCTCTTGAGGGCGCAATTTATGGACTGGAAACGTCATCGAGCACCGTGTTCGAATATAAATCATATGTTTGCTTACGTCTAAATTTCTCGGATGTATGCTTGAATTGTCTTTGTATTTATAGCAGGGGTGTAATTGTTTGAAGTCGATTGTTTGCGCAACTTTGTTATAGCTAAGCTTTCGTTAAAAGTACCTTTAAATATACATATTAAAACTTTATAGATATTTTATTGAGCGAAGCGAAACTCTTACTGGTCAAAAGTGCGTTTGACCAGTAACTTGTGCGTTTGACTAATGCTAACAGTGCGTTTGACTAATGCTACTCCTCCTACGAATAATGATAGTATGTCGAAAATTGGCAGAGTTCTCGAGGACATTGGCTTATAGGTTCTGAAGCATTTTTGTGACATTTGTAATTGGAGGTTTTTATTAGACGGTCAAAGTGTGTTCCATAGACCTAACATGTAAAATGTTCGAAGTCGTACTCGCGAGTTCTTATTCGGCTTAAGATTATAGCCACTATTTACTCTGCTAATTTTATAAGTTTGCGAAACTCATTCAACAACAATGCTTCGCTCAGCTCCACCCGTCGTGCACAGTGGCGGATCTAGTATATCGTTATAGTAACATTTGTTACTACAGGTAAATCAAAACAATTGAGTAACAATAACACCTAAACAAGAAGAATTGGGTCAATTCTTAATTTAAATTTACGATTCTTTTTGTCACTGGTTATGCAACCTACAATAGAATTGGGAAGACAGGTATGTTTGTACAGAACTTAATTTGCATGAAGCTTGAAACTTTCTCTTTCATTGTGAAAATTAGAATAATAGGGCCGTTTAAAAACTATTCCAGTAGCTGCCGGGTACAGCTACTTTATGAACTGACATTCCAATGTGTATTTGGTATATATAATATTAAGCCGGAAAAGTTTGTTTGTTTAAACGCGTTAATCTTCTTAGCTACCGAATGGATTTTTTTTCTTATCTCAGATTCTTGAGGAATGCTATAAAAGATTATGGCGGTAAGATTATTCGTCGGTAAAACCGCAAGGCTTAACTAGTAATATAGATCATATAATTCACACTGAATTGGTCTTTTGTTTGTCTGTTTGGTTTAATATGATTTAAATTAATCAAAGCAAGATTACATTTTAGAAATTAATAAATAATATAATAATGGTGATCTATAAAAATATAAGAGTAATTTATTTATATTTTCTAAAAAAAAATTAAGTAAGATATACTGAACGAGGTTTTATATATTTTTTATTTCATAAAATATCTGAATTAATTCTACTCCATGTTGGAAACGGCTACCTAACGGTTACGTTTCGTTTGCACAACTAATATGTTAAAAATGCTAATTCATATCAAATGAAAGTCAGAACCAACTAAAGATTAAGTCACGTAAATAAACACTAACATATTTCAGTTGGTTTTTTAGTTTAACAGAACTAATAACCGCGTATTCGTGATTTTCAAAAAACTAACTGCGCGGTCGGTTTGGTTGTGGAACTATCATGTTTATGTCAGCAAAAAGTGATTAAAATTGGAACAAAAATGATAAAGCATTTATTTTTTTGAGGTATGGTATGTAATAGACTGTATCTACAATAAGTTGTTTTAATGACTTTAGAGATAGTAATGATGAAATGAAATTATTAACAAAAAAATTTAAATTAAAGTTTTTAAAGTCAAAAGTAAAAAAATATATGATGTTCGAAGTTTAAGTTAAAATATGTGAAAGTAGAGATAAAAAAAAAATCATTAACAAAAGATAAATAAAATTAATAGACGATAAAAAAATTAAAGTATTAAAAAGTTTAAGTTAAATTTTGTTGGTAAAGATTAAAATATATTTAGTATTAGGACCTCTTTTGTAAAGCTACGTTGTGTTTAAACAGAGCCGTGGATTTCTAAATCCAGCGCCATCTCTGCAAACTCATTCAAATTAAGTAAGGTTTAACAAAACCACCCTTAGCAAAGAAACAAACCTCACCCTAAATCTACCCCTAGCGAGCTTTTGCCCCAACTAAATCACAGCCGCTGCTAACGCCATCTCTGAATCCAAGCACGAACTTCCAAAAAAGCTTATAGTTCCAAACTTTTCCGCTTAATAGCGCCACATTCGGAGCTTTGAATGAAATCAAATATTCTAAGAAAATCATAGTTTAAGTAAGAGAAAATAGAGTTGCTTTTTCTGTGCCGAGAATGCGGCAATATCGGACTGAGTATGCAAATTATCGTATTACATGGTAATTTATTTGAATCGAATGAGCACTTTGTGGTGAGGTGCATCGAGCACTGAACGTTTATATGGGGACCCTGACCTTACATCGCGCCAATTTATAGCTATCGTAAAACACTATTTTGCGTAACAGCTGTTGGGTCTCGCGTGATGTCTTAGCACAATAACCTTGTGTGACTTTCACCTGGTTCTTAATATAGCTAATCGTATAAAGGCAATAATTAACATGAAAAATCTCAAGTTTTAATGGATATAGATAATCGATTTTCAAACAGAGCTTTTCTCTTATCTATACTAATATTATAAATCAGAAAATTTTCTTTGTCTAAACGAGATAATTGTCGAAAGTAACCGATGAAATTAAAAATTCTTTCTGATGTTTCTAGCTGATTATATAAGTTATAAAGATAGAAAAATCTACGCTGATAAATTAATTTTCTTTTTATCTATACTAATAATAAGAGGACAACTTTGTTTGTTTAAACGTACTAATCTTCGAAACTACTAGATGAATTTAAAAAAATCATACTGATTATTATAGGCAGATTATGAAAAAAGCTATAGCCTACCCAGCATAACGCTACTCTAAGCTATCTAACTTGTAAATAAAATCTCTGCAGGTGGAACCGCGAGTAACAACTAGTGTATAAATAATTTTATAAAGTCTTAATCAAAATATTTTTTCAAATTGGTGGCTCCAAAAAACACTGAGGGTGTAGATTAATTCGAGGATACAATTATTCTGCTCGCATTCATCGTATATGGGAGGCTTTGATTGAGACTACATTGGAATAAAGACATATACAGTTACACTGTACTTATGAATTGGAACAATATATTTGCAACCGGCGAGATTTATGAAGACAGTGGCAGCGAACTCACGCCCATACTTCGCTCTTATTGGGCACAGAAGAAATTAATCGCGTCTGCAATATATTTTTATATGATTAATATCTTTACTATACTTATTTATTTTTTATACAAACAAATTACTTGATTAAAATTATATTATATAGTAGAAATGTTTATTTGTTTGAAAAATTCATTCTGATTATTATAATCTCGTAATTATAGTAGATAAAATCCTTCGACCGCAGTGTATCTCGACTAACTAACTTGGAAAAAATATGTCTAAAACAAAACAACCCATCGTTTTTAATATACTACTTAATAAAATATGTTAACAATGATAATTGAAGAGATAATGAACATACAAATTAACCAATTACATTTTTAATAACTCATAATTAAACACTATTATCTTGCTTGTGGCTATTAATCATAATTCGCATAAATATTCTGGTGAACGCTCCAAAAACAATAACTCTATAAATTCTTTTAAATTATATGAACATATTTTTTCTCCGCGCACCTTGAGTACGTGTAGTGACAGTGGATACGAGGAATGGTTCAGACAGAACCAACGCTAATGACTTCGACAATCAATTACTCTTTCAGTACGTGATTATCAGTTTTATGAGTAAATTTTTTTATGGGTTCATAAATATATTATTAATATAATAACTAGTGGGTCAACCGCACAACTTTTCGTACATTCAACAGATATTTTTGGAATTTCGAAACCTATGACAGGTTTAGTTTGACGTCTATATTTGCCGCCAAAATGATTTTAATTTTTGTTCCGTTTTTTTTATTTTTGTTCTCTTTATTTATGTGCACATTTACTAGAGCAGGAGCTCTTCAACTTTTCATAATGAGACTATAACCGATTTCTAATGTGTAGCGAAATTAGCAACAAAAATCGATAAGCTGTTAATATACAATATTCAATACAATTTTAAAAAGCTATATAAAATCAATCCAAATTTAAGCAACACAAATAACAATAGTGATGTTATTGAATATTACAATAATGGTATCGATTATAATTTGCGTGCGATGTTGGGTGCGATAGAGGAACAAGGCGACAAGTAAGAGACAGCCTCCCCCAATCGGCGACGCAATCTGCGCTTGCGCACACAATGCTATCGTAGCTGCGATCGTGGACATGCACTCTCGCGCCATTACGATTGGTGAGGCACCTATGCGATGATTAGCTATTTTCGATATTATTTGTTTAATTCTTAGTAAATTATAAGTTTTATCTAGTTTAAAAATCTTTTGCCTTAATAATCTCTGAAGATACTGTTTTTAGGTCTTATATATGCAGTAATAGATAATATATGCATAGAATTTGGGTGTATCTTATTTAATTACTCATATTTTATTCTATTTTATTATGTGAATAATAATATGCTTAAATGTTTTAAATGAAATTCGATCTTTTATGGATATCTGATATCACATCCGATAAATCTGGTTCAAAAATACATTACTTATATAATAGCAGAATTGAATTCTAAATTTGCTATTTTAATCTTCAACAAATTAATTTGACAGACGTTTATTTGTTTTTATTTATTTATTTATTTTTATTTATGTTATGTTTTTTAAATTTGTTACAGAACGAGAAATCCCCGCGCAATCCTCTTCTTATAGACGTATTTAACAATTGTAATTAAAAATTTATTATAATACACATGAAAGACATAGAATTTCTATAATAAGGAATAACTCATATAAAACAAAATGAAAAGGAATAACAAAACTTATGCATTGACTAATAAAATGTCAATTATCAAATACAAAATTATTGTATTGAAGAATTTTAGAAGATTCTTTTAAAAAGAGGTAAAAACTTAATGCTTGTTTTTTTTGGTGTAAGCATTTAAATCGGTGTAAAGATATCCACATAATTATATTATATATAACTTTCCAATTTGTATAATTTTATACAAACTTGCCCAACTGTTACCTCGCAATTCCACCACCATATATGAATAAGGGTTCCAGATGGGTTTGAAATTAGTCGGGCTAATTCCGATAAATGTAACGTGAGCACAGCCGGATAATTATATATAATCATGGATCACGAAAGTCTTAATACAAAAATTACGTAATTATAAACATACTAGATGAAATCGGTGTTAAAAGTTCATAACAATACTGGCTCGTAAAAGTAGCAAATTGAATCGCAAGTAGAAAGTGTTTGGCACAAGCAAGAAATAGCAATAACATAAACTGTTATACGTGATCTTGTTTCACATACACGGGTTTTCCGAATAGTTAAATTGTTTTTTAGCTTGAGTTTGAGGTAATACTTTTGTTTTAGTTTTCTTACGACAATTCTGTCGTAATTAAATCGTAAGTCTCAAACAGTTTTTTGTATATCAATACAAATAATTAAAAAAAAAGTAATGTAGAAAAGTTTGTTTGTTTATATGCGTTAGTTTGTGTAAGAATTTAGGAAGATTATTTCTGCATTTGACAGGTTCATGAGGAAGGCTATAGTCAATCTAGCATTACGCTCTTCTTTTTATAATTAATAAAATCGTTCGTCTGCGAGTGGAACCGCGAGTTACAGTTAGTATTACCATATATGAAAAACACATTCAAATATCCATAACTCGGAAAAATATATATTAAGGTTTTTAATAGCATTAATAAAACTAAAACGAACAATTAATATATATTTTTTTATAATTTAAATTACATAAAAAGTTCAATCAACTTAAATCTGAATTAAAATATAAAAAAATACTAAAAAATAACTAATACATTTAATATAACTCTCTCAATGGTCAGTGAGTTAATACAGACTTAAATTCCTTTTTACATACTGAAATAAAAGCGATAAATACTATTCAATTTTTCACTAAAACATTTAACAAACTGGGTTCCGTAGTCAAAAATAAATAAATAAATTTATGTAATCTTATATATTAATGCAGGAAGCGATTTCGTTGGCACACTGTAGCTCGAGAACCACTAAAGGGAAAAATATCGTTGATGGCTCAAATCAAAGGTCTCATTATGCTACACTGCTGAAAAATAGTGACAACTCTCAAATCTCACTAGCCTAATTGCAGTAATTAGTCAAAAAAATAATTTTTCCCATAGACTTTGCATGGGGAAATTTTGCGCGCGCTTTCAAATTTTTTGTATTATCTATTGTGACTAGCTGGTCTTAGTATACTAGTTTGCTATTAATTACGACTGAAGTAATTAATCAGAATTAGTCTGGTTTTATGATTTACTTATATCTATGGCCTCTAGCTCCATTTGGGTGTACATAACATACGTTTACTATGGTACTTGGACTTCACTAACATCTCTTAAAGTAATATTAAGACATTACTAGGTTCACGCAAGCGGGGTTCGCCTCGCGACGCAGTCGAACGCATCAATGTCTAGAGTTAAATATTAATATTTATTTATAGATAAAAATTATGATTTGATGTCAATATTTTTTTTGAGAAAATTTAAAATTGCTGAACTCTTCTTTTTTATCACGAGTATATATTAACTATATGGCACACATTTTATCAATTATCTCGAAAACTGCAATTACGATTCGGCTGATTTTCAATCCAGAACGAGTTTTGCGTTATGCGTATGTGTGCAAAATTTCGTGCGTATAGCTCGTAAATTGAAGGAGGAGTAGGGTAACAAAGGGTAGAAAATTTGAGTTGTAAAGAGCTACTACATTTTTAGACGTAAAGACTCAAGCAACATTAATTTATAGACAACAAATTTAAGATAAATTAATGAAATGCCATTTTTATATTATATTTATTTATTAATTGTAAAGAGAGAATCTAGTAGAAGAGAAGTAGTTTAAGGGAAGCTAAAAAAGTCGATTTTCTAAATTAGTATTAACTGATTAATTTTGTAAGACTATTCTATGTAAGATTATTCTCAATTGAATTAATATTGTATCTAGAACTCATTAGAAACCGAAGATAAAAAACTAAATAAAACGGTACAGAACTAGTGTGAAAGCTCTCCGGGGAATGTTAGTTTTTTTAACTTCCTGAATTAACTAATTAGTTATTAAACCAGTAATTGTAAGATTAAACATTGAAGTTGAAGTACATAGGGCCAATAGCACTTGTTTATGATATGACTATCTTTATAAATTCTTTCTATCTTTCTATCTTTCTTTTTCTTTTTTTTTTTTCATTTTTGTATTTTCAAACTTGGTTGTAAATATTTCTTAAATTTCCTATTTCTGGTCTTTATTTCGTTCTCTTTTCCTTTCTTTGCTTCTTTCATTCTTACTTTCTTTATTTCACCCTTTCATTCTTTTATATTTAGTTTTATATATTTGTATATATTTTATAATCGCATACGAATGTTTTCCATGTCAAGTGTTTAGTAGTCAGTGACGTAAACCAATTTCTATTTCTGAGACAGCAAACACCTTTACAATAATTGACCGTCCGCCAATCAGACGTATCCGGTGAAACAACTGACTTGAGAGCGAGCTGTGATAAGGTCAGAGAAAACAAACCTTTTCCATAAAAACAAAATTTTTAACTGATACAAAGATAGTATTGAAAACCAACGCTGGGGTCATATACTCCAGCAAGCGTTGATTGGTTTACCGTTTTAGGTGTCACAGTTTTTTTTTTTTTTTGGTAAATCTATTTTAGCTCTATATTCTTCTTTTTTAGTATTTTGAAATTTTAATTTATTCAAGTAATACAATACAAGTAAGTAATTTTAGTTCTTTTATTGTATAGGTTTATCCAATAAAAGAACAATGACGGATGTCTGCTGTGCTTTTTATTCAGAAAAGTCTGATGTATGCTTTGAACTCGCTTACAAACTATCCAGGAAAGTTACAAATGTCAATGTTTATCGTAATCCGTACCAAGGTGTTTAATGATCAAATAATTTACATAATAAGCTCGTTCAGACTCACTCAGTTCTCACGTCTATCAGCCATTTCAGTCCTTAAAGTGTAACTGTCTTGTTATTCCAATATATATGTTTAATAACAATAAACTTTTTATTTAATATCTCATTAATTATAAAGCTTAAAGAGATTCGTAGTTAACGAAGACATTATATATAAAACATTAATTATTTTAACTCCACTTATTAGTTACTTACCATTTATAACCAATAAACTAGAAGCACCAATACCTGAAAAAAAAAAGTAAATATGTTAACGAAATCATTAAGAGATTAAAAAAAATCAATTAAGGGGCGCCACAGACAGCGCGGCTCGCTCGCTGAAACTCCGCGTTTCGACATTTATGAGTGCAATAAAAACGCTCAAGCAGTGACTTTTACTACTTGTTTAGTGAACATAAATGTCTTTTCCTTACCCTCGCTCAACTCACTATTTAAAAGCGCACAGTTTTGTGCTGTTTTGTTCCTTTTGCCTCTTTTTATTTACTGTTATGCAACTGTATAATGCTTTGGTTACTTTTCACTCGCAATTTATGTGACGTCGTCTTTTGTCTTTATTTTGCGAACATGCTTGTTTTAGTTCAGCGATGTTTATAGAGTGTAATAAATCGACAAAATGCATTTTCGGCTCCTTCATAACAAATTGAAATAAAATTTTACATAACTTTTATATGTATTCTTATTTTTAAGTCGTAAATCACTTTTATCTTGATAACAATAATTAAATAAGTTCATCAGTATTCAATAGAAGTACACTATATAAATTGATATTAAAAACATATAAAATGACTTGAAAGTTAGAATAGTTATTTATCAGAAAACAAATAAATTAAGTTTATTTTCACATTATTTCATTAAGTAAGTAATAAATATTTATTTCGTTCTTTATGAGTTATTTAAAAGTGATTCAATTAAAAAAACTAACAAAGCTTTTTATTTTTTTATATAATGAGTCATTAATACTAATTAGTAAGCTGAGGACATTCTGATATGTATTCAGGATTCATACTAGTTTTATGATGTTAGGTTTCAAGTCAAAGGCCACCCACGAACTATGAGGTGGTGAGTCCAGAATACCAATAGTGAACATAAGACAATGGGAACTTTTCATATGTTTTTGCCCTAAATAGCTCCTAGGTCTCAGACTTTAATATAATAAGCGTCTGAAAAACGGAAAGGTATGTAAGTCTTAAATGGTAAAGAGTTCGTGATGAGGTAGTTTGATGAGTCTTAAGCTGAGGTGTAGTACTGTAGTACATAATACATACGTATTTCATAAATGTATACAAAAAAATAATTCTTATCTAATAAATATATAAATCATTACTGATTTTTTTTCTTATGACGTTTTGTGCTTGTGTGTATGTATGGTCACGTATGTGTGTGTAAATCCATAAGACTCCAAATAATTGAGCGAAGCGAGTGGAGCGAGCAAAGCTCTCTACGGGACTTTTATGCATCCTTTGTGTGAGCATCAATAATGTGGCTCATCTAAAAAATAGTTAAGGACAGAATGCGTTGACGTTTTGTTGCACTTCGGTGCTGTTTGCAACTCCCTTCGCTTAATATGCTAACACATAGTGAGATTTTGCGAACGCAGCGAGTCTGAAATGAGGTCTGGTTTGCGCTCCTAGTATTATATATACTCAATGAATTAGTTCATAGAAAATTTGCATAAAGATCAAATAAAATCCTTAAGTATAATCCTATTTACTATGCTTCACGAGCTATACTCCGCTCCAAAAGAAAGTCCCTGCATACCATAGTAATATATTCGTCAGTCCTACCTTGTTTTCGCTACAAATTAGACAATTAAGAGTCGGTATGTGATGTCAAATCTATTCAATTAAACCTGAGTACAGCCTGGTCACCTACCGCGGAGATTTTTTAATCGTATGTATGCTACGTGCGAACTTCGTCCACATTTCGCATATCAATGCGTTTGACAAATTGATGAAAAAGGTACGCGCGTGTCGATTTTGCGAAGGTGTGACCGGGGATATCGAAATTATTGCGATGTTACATAAATTATTGTGATTGAGGATGAATCAGAAACAGATATCCGTTTTTTTTTGTATTTGAATGCAATTAACAATATCGAATTCGGCCATAAATTATATTATTTGGATTTTTATATTATAATATATTTTTTTATAATAAAATAATATCTATTTAACGGACACAAATAACACCCAGACTCGAAACAGAAGTGTGCGGAACACCCAAAAAATTATACCGTATGGCAATCGAACCTAATACTTTTGGCCCAGCAGCCATGGCCACCAACTAGACATACTAATGGCTATCAAATTTATATTACACATCACAGATAATGTTTAAACAATAACTCAAAATATACTTCTATTTCACTGACGTTTTTATTTTTTTATAAACAAACTGGCTGTAACAAAATGTATAATATAATCTATTCTTAAAATTGAATTACGTTAAACAATTTCCTAAGCACAATTTTTTTTATTTAATCTTTCGTGATCAATGATTAATATGATATATAATTATCCAGCTGTTACGTTAGTAATAGGAGAATGCAAGATTAGTTTCGAACCCATTCGGGGACTATCTTCATGAGCTCTGTGCATGGCAAAGTCACGGCGTGAACTCAGATCAATATAATGCTAAGCACTAACCCTACTATCTTTTCGTTTAATAAAATGGAGTCTAATGCATTACTTCTCATCAATTCTATTTCATATATTCATCAGGCGTGTTGTAGTTTATGAGTTATACTTTATGAGGTGTAACAGACGGTACTAGATCAACAAATGAAGCATGCTGCTGATAAAAAATAATGTTCATAAATTAATATTAATATCCCATAATTCATGATTGATAGCACTTTCCTTCATCCGTTGCTTTTACTAGTATGGTAGAAGAAAAGTTATATATAAGGGTGAAGTTTTAAGTATCCGTGAAGATACTTTTTTGTATGAGTTTCGTTATCTATTATTATTATTATATAAAATTGTCTTGATGGGTTTGAAAACGTCCGGGCAATTCTATGAGACTCAACCAAACTAGTTTTGAAAATAGTCGTGCAAATTTCGATGAGAATAACATCAGTACAGCCAGCTAGTTAAACATAAATTACATTAATTTAATCATCTTTTTAATTTTGAAAGAGCTTATTTCAATTTAATAGTAAAAATAGGTAATCTTTAGGTTTTTTTGAAACGTAAAAAAACTAAAAGCTAGGCTATAAAATACCTGTATTTTACAGCTTTTAGTTTTTTCTGTTTAGTTTAGTTTTCTTTTTATTTTAGTTTTACTTTTAAATAAATACTAACGAGCTTTTTTCAATAAAATCATCTATTATGATAATTACCCTGAACTGATTAAGAATAAATTTAAAATATATTTTCATATATGAAAGACGAATTACTGATTATAATTAAACAAGCTGTTATCTCCGATAGTTTCAAAGATTAGTCTGTTTCAACAAACAAACCTTTCTGCTTTATAATATTAGTATATATAAAAAGACTTTATAAATAATAAAAACATTAAAAACCAATTAGTAAGCAATAAGTTTTCTTCAATAGAGTGTAAAGGACTGGACATAAGAACAAAAAATGTGTAATGTTTTAGTTAAAACAGGCATGACTCGGTCATCAAACCTGATTATTAACATTATTATAATAAGAAATAATTATTTTATTATGATAAAGTAATAAGAATTCCATATACAAGTCAGAACAATAATAAAAACAACAATTAGTTACTTTTTAAAAATTGCTATATTAATCATAATCTAAACTAAAAATTTTGTTTGTTTGTACATAATAATCTTCGAAACTGACATATAGATTTGAACTTTCTGATTATGATAGACAGGTACATGAGAAGGCTATACATAGGCGATTAGTAGGCTACTACTCTTAGTTATCTTAAAAGTAAAATAAAATTTATTCGCAAGTGAAACCGCAAGTAACAGCTAGTATATTATACTAGTATTAATTACTTTTATTGATTGTAATACTTATAAATGAATAGTTAATTGAATTACTAATATTATGACAAGATACTTTCAAGACAAAATTTACACGTATATATAAAACATATTGTCTGAGTGTCAATCAATGTTATTTGCTTACACATGCCAAAGCAGAGTGATTTAAATGTTAATTACTTGGTGTCGAAATTATTAATGACAGCGAGTCATCAGAGCGCGTTACACATGCAGATTGGAATAATAATGATGAACTATGTATATCTGATGATTTGGTTTGAGATAAGCATTGTCTCGCGATTTTGCTTGTTTATATAAAGCTCTTATTCAGAGTTCCACCCGAGTATTATTTTATTTACTATTAGAATAATTAAGATTCGTAAGAAATAGCCTTTCTTAAGAACTTATCAATCATAATCGAATTTTTCTTATCCATCCGTAGTTTCAAAGATGAGCTCGGATAAGCAAAAAACTTTTCATTTTATCAGTATAGATTTATAGATGAATATAGCATATATTACTCAGGGATATTCTAATATACTAATGATTAAAGAATTTTTGAAATTCATCAGACGATTTTGAGTTTATTACCAACATGCTAATCTTTCATATTAATAATTTTAGTATCGCACTGTTTAAATAATAGAAATATGGAAGAAACTGATATCAACAAAGTATCTACTTTACTGTTTATATTATTATTTTACCGTCTATTGAGTTACGTGGTTAGAGCTTTTAATAAGTTACTACTTCTTAATTATTTTAAAGGAACTACCGTTATTAATAAAATAGTAACGCACTATATATTAATATTTCAATCATGTTTTTATTACTCCTGAGTACATCATGAAGTTAATATTTAATGATTCTTATATGGCTTATCGATTTTGTCGTTACAAGATCTGATAGTTATAATTTAATATATTAATATAAATTGAATAATATATATACATATATAATACTCGCTTTTGCCCGCGTGTTCCCCTGCATCTTTTGAAAAATATTCAAGAGGATGTTGCATCACTCCCTCAGTTCCGCAAATTACACAAAATATTTATAAATTAAAGCCTATATGTTATTTTGATAAGCTATATAACTGTAAGTTTCAAGTTTTATCAAAATCAGTTTACCGCTTTTTACGAGAAAGAGTTACCAATATACATACGTATACACAAGCTTTAGGACTTTTTATTATATTATTAGTAAGTTTAGAAAAACATAGAAATAATTAAATATTCCTTGGTGTATTTTGTTGATAAAGTAGTATTTCCTTGTTCATTATACCAAATAGACTTCGTAAAAGCAGACTATATTCAGTCGTAGACAGTTTTATAATGTTGCATCTAGTTTATTATATAATGAATTTGATTTTCTTTTTATTAAAAGTGACATGGTAAGTAAGTAAAGCCTTAAGTAACTTCCCGGAAGTATATCGGTGTCAAATCAGTAAGCAGCCCTACATTAGAATTCATTGAACACTTGCTCCACCTATCACGTAGCGAATAGAATGAAGCCATAATGTTTTATGATCCCTTGTTCGCCTTACCCGTCGCGAGCGGTGTCCGAATTATAAACAATATCGATAAAATAAAAACAAATTGATATATCTATAAAATAAGCGATTAATCGATTAATCTTATGTATAATAATTGAATTCAGTTTAGAGTTTTATTGATTTTAAATCGTTTGATTTTGTGTTGTCATTTGGTTTTTTATTAAGTTTATTTTTAGTATATCAGGTTTGGTATAATTACGAATTGAGCTGAATTTATATGTTTAATTATAAAATATATTATGTATTGTATATGTAAATAATCTTCAGTTGGAATGTGATTGTGAAAGGACCGAAGAAGACTGATGGATTTCATTCCAAAAGATGTGACGAGGAACATTTTCTTAGATGACTTGTTCCAGAAGAGAGTAAGAAGAGATATTGGTCTACCACAACTTATTTAGAGAGGGAGGGAGATACAGAGGAAGTAGGATTCATGCATGTCTGCCTTATTGATTATAAATAATTGTTTTTTAATATATACGGTCTGCCTGTCGCTTGATTATAACACGAGGGAGGCAGGGTTGCATATGTTCAAGTAATTTTTCACGGCTACGGTACCCGTGTCCAAAGGGCACGCAGCAGTGTTGCAATCACGATCCATGATCACGACTGGCCCTCTGCTATTTATTAACTTACTTTACACACATAGAATATTCTAAAATAATCTTTATCCTCCTCAAAATAAGGTACATACTAATCGCAAGTTTAAGCTTATCAAATTACCATAGAATTATTTAAGTGAGTTATATAAATTTGAACTTTATCGTGTTGATATAAAGGTTATTGGGAACGCAATATAGAAGTTGTAAGCTAGTAAAATCTCTCCAGACCGTGTCGCTACTTGCCGTAAATGCATTAAGTTTGTTTTAGAGATAATAATCGTTGCAAATGCGAATGCGAATGCTTTGTTGTTTCAAAGATAGAGTTGTCGTCTGTGATTTATTTTTGGTCAAGTCTTGTACGACTTAATAGAATAAAAGAGACGCAGCCGAGCCCGGGTATGCCAAACCTTTTAACTAGGCGTACGAGTGCTTAAGTGTTTATTAAAAGGGTATTCTTAATTAACACTATATAAAAATATATATATTTATTTATTATAAGTTTTTTTGTTTTTGTAAATATTCGATACAACCGGATTGATTTGATAAATGCTTTCTGTTTATGATAGGTTTATGAAGGTTTACAGGCTATCTAACATTCCACTACACCTTCTAATTGTCTTCATAAGAAATAAAATCTTTTGTCCGCGGGTGGAATAGCGAGTATAGACTACTATAAAATATATCTAATTTGTTTATCTGATTGTTTTTTTATTTTTTTTATATAAGAGATGAGTGTGTATTCCAAGAAAGGAAGCGTATAAAGATTGTAACCCATACAAAGCTAGTAATTTTATATTCTTAGTAGCTTTGTTAAAAATATACGCTCAAATAAAACTTGTAATACCACATTTTTGGGTAATCTCATCTAAGTAACATCAAGGTTCCTCGAAGCGTTAGTCAAATTCCCACGCTACCATTCCTAGTAGCTACGTGATTACCATTAAAACTAGATTACCTAATATTTTAACAACATACCCAAAAACCAGTTTTTTCCTAAAAACAAAATTCATAAAAGTACTCGCTACATATTATATATTTAATTAAAGTACTTGAAATATTTCCATAATATTTCCATTTTACAAGAATGAAATTTCAGTGAAAATAGAAAAAAGTTTTGGAAATTTCTTTTCTTGGTTTCAGGAAATCAAACCTAACCTGGTTTATTAAAATAATTTTGTTAGTGCGTGAGTGCGTTCTGATACTGCCTTCTGTCACGCAATACAATATTTTTTTCTATCTATACAAAATATCTATATATATTGAACCTTATTCCCTTGATATACGATCTGTAATATTAGGTATCCAAAAATTTATTTTTGTTTTAATAGAAACGTAATCTGAAGTTAAAGCAGTCCCTGTGATTTATTATATATAAACATAGATTAAGATTATAGGAAAAACTAATTAGATATATATGTCTATATGTGTGTGTGTATGTGTGTATGTGTGTATGAACTACACACACGATAACAGTTAACTTGGTAACAATATGTCAATTGAATGTCAATAGATAACGACAAATAATATATCATCCCTGTGCACTCGAGGCACTTAACTTGTACCTAACAGTTAGAAACGAATGGAATTGATTTATTTTTATATAGAATCTTACTAATTTGAGATTTTTTTTCTCTAAAAATAACTAAATATAAAATATGTATTAATAATTGATTAAAAATACTAGAAGTTAATACTAATGTATTATAGCTATAGAACACATCTTGCTAGAGCAATCTCTAAGAGGGGGAGGGGGTGACATAGACAAATGACGCGGGGCGAACCGGCATGAGTTATTGCCACCAATCGAGAGTGCTTCTCCGGCGGCCATTTTTAATTTTTAAGGGTACCTTACCCTTGTGGATATTATTTGGAAGCCATTATGAATTACCGTTTTGTTTGTTTTAATTTACTTTTAATGATATTGCTTTTACATTATCATTAGGATAATAAATAATGAACTTGTTAAAATTAATGTAATTAATGATATAAAATATTAAACCCTTAACTACATTAAGGGTTTAATATAACAAGCTAAGAGATCAATAACAAATGTCAAGATATCAACTTTAATACATTATATTATAAATCGCACCGGCTGTAACGTATAACCTTTCGTTGTATCATTGATAAACTACATATTTATTATGTAATTTAATATAACATGCATTGAAGCAATAAATAAACAATGGACCGACTATTTAAATTGATGATCGCATCCATGAAGGACGCACTCTGGTGAGGAATTAGATAAAACGTTTATTTCGAATAGTGACATCTAGCGGTGGATAGACGAACTTTATAATTGATAAATCTATGAAAATTTTTATTGCTTTTTTTATTCTAATTTAATATAGTAAATTAGAATAAAAAAAAACAATAAAAATTATACATAAATAATGATATGAGATAGTGAAATAATGATAGAAAATACATTGTTCTTAGTTAACAAGACGAATATTTATCACATCATTAATAATTCATTACAATAACTGACGTACTGACGTAATTATCACGATTACCACCCAGGCGGTTTCTAATGTAATATTAATTTATCTTTTACCCAAGTTGGGTAAAAGATAAGTGCATTTTTCACCTTTATCTTAAGGGGTTAAACCAAGTGCGTAATTAAAGGTAAACTAAATGAAGCGATGACAATAGAACGCCGGTCTTGTACACAGATTATATTACGATAGGCTGTTTCATTTATCAACGTATTATATAAATAGTTGCGTGTTACCGCTAAATAACTATTAATTTAATTTAAAGTTCAACGACCTTTCATGTGTATGTTTCTAGCTGATATTGTAATAGCTATAAAGATATATACAGAAATATACGCTACTAAATTATTTCCTTATATCTATAGTAATATAAAGTGTTTGTTTAAATGGGCTTGTCTTCGATACTAATGAATAGATTTGAAAAATTGTGATAAACACTTTCATGAGGAAAACTATGGGATATCTATCATTACACTACTGTTCTTAATTATCCTAAATTATTATACTATTAAATAAAGTTGTTAGTCCGCGGGTGGAACCGCTAAAATCAGCTAGTATTGAGTTAAAGAGATATGTTTAGTGTATGTTTCGTCATTGTGAATAATCAATTTAAAACTATTCAAACTTTGTAGATAAAGATATTTGAGGGTTATTAGTGGTAATTATGTAGTAATTATTTAACTTAACAGTTTAATATACAGAGGGTCCATTTGACCCTAAACCGGACTAGAGCTAAGGAATGTGCAATTACTCAGGGTGTTATATTAATGAGTAAAGTTCTGAAAGAATTTTGGTAAATAACATGTTTGAAGGTTTTGAAAATTTATAACAGTATAATAAGTATTACTGGAGTTAAATGTAAGGGTTAATATGGTGATTCTTCATCTTTCTTCATTTTCTCCATGTATCAACCCTTTGAAGCAATTAAAATATGAAGTTTAATAACTTTAATAAAAATAGAACTAAAACGAATTATATTTCTGTTTATTTTTGATAAAAAAATACAACTTGATATCTTATTATTTTATTAAGAACTTATTAATGACTCCATTAATTATACCAACTCACCCCAACCTACCCAAAGCCCTTAAATAAACCCACTAGAATAGTTTCCTAATTTAGTTTGTTACTTTAGAGCTATATTTGTGACTTATTAAGTCAAAATCTACAGAATGTTGCTCTCATTTACAAATTATATTAAAAACATGGACAAAAAATATTTATTAAAATATAACATGTTTTTATAAAACACAATTTACTATATGTTATTATATACATTTTAAATTTAAGTAGGTAAGACTAATTTTAGTGATGATAAGTTAAAATAAATTATTTTGTCATTATAGGTAACTAATCCATTTTCGATGTTAATTTATCTAAACAATAGATTAGCTAGCAGAAGGTTGTAACTGCGTTTTAAAGAGGTGGCGCGAGGCACGCACACATAAATAATTTTGGCGGGAACAAATGAGCAAACTGATTAATGATTTACGAACCCAATTCCGTGTCCCGAATTTAGTACATAATCTAACTCCACTGCAATACCTACGAGAATATGATACTGTTTACACATTATTTATTGTAATATACACACATAAACACAAACACATAAACACACATATATGTCTCTGTAACAAGACAGCCACTGTTTTTACATTTCATTATTTTGTTTTTATGAGTTGTTCTTCTATTACTACTACATCTATAACTTTTGGTACATGAGCCATAGTAACACATACACATACATATATATATTAATAAGATATGTAATATAAACGTACCCCCTAGTAACAGCTGACCGATGGCTACACGTTTCGTCAGGTGATACTGAAAGGTCATTCTGAAGGGTCCGATTCGCCGAGCCAGAGGTTTTTGTATGATTTACTGTACCCTTATTGATACCCTTTTAATTTCATTTTGCAACACCCGCATAGGGATTTGTTATTTAAAATAGAGGGAGAGAAATCTTTGTTTTTGTGCTATATATCCAAATTGTTATTATGTCCGTATAATTATTTGTTATAATATGACATGTAGTTTATAAAACATGCCCATATTAAAGCCATGCTAAGCTCATACACACCGCAAGATTTACTTGCTGGATAAAATCGGCTCCCATTTAGCATCAGAACCAATATCACAATACAGACTGCCGACCGATTTAAATTTATTTCGGACGTCGGTAACTTCCAATTTAAACCTCTTAATCCTCTATGATGTATGTCGGTATTCGGCGGGATTAAAAGTTCCACGGAAAATAACCGGGAAAACCTTTTCCGGGGTTGGATTGACCCGGGCAGAAGCGGGATTAGGCAACCGGGATTGGATACACATAAATCCCGGGCAAGGCTTTAGGGCGACGCAATTAAGCTTCCAGAGCAGATATGTCATTTTGTGACGAGCATCCGATACTAATCGCACAATTCGCACAATACCGACGAAAATACATAATTTTAATATTAAAATTCAGGGGGCGCTCGTCGTACAATGGTCGCTCCACCGTGCATGGTGTCATAAATAATTCAATTTCATAGTAATAAAATACGCGTGACCAACGCTACGGCGTGAAAACTTTTCAGCAATTACGGTTTAAATTTAACAAAAAGCTCATATCGATCGGACACCGGCGGGGTGAGGAACGTCCGACAACAGTAACTCATGCATCAGCTTGTAGAAAGGTTCACTTGACTTATACTTTCTGTTACCAATATATTCAATCTCTGCTGGGTTAATTATTATTATCTTCAGATGTTATTGGGATGTTAAAGTGGTTTATTTGAAGCTCACATATGTTTTAAATGTAATTGAAAATGAAGATACGCCTTTAAAGTCAATTAATCTTTGACTATGATGTATGTTATAAATAAACGCATATAAATGAAGCTATTAACATTGTATATCTTTTGAAAGAAAACTTTATATTAAACAATATACATATTCTCCTCTACGTGTTATATATAGCTATTGTGTATAACCTTTCAAAGTGATATAAAAAAACTTTTCTAGTGAGAAATATGTAAAAAAGTGTGCGACACTTATCGCATAACTCGACCATAAATGAATGATTTATAGCACTTTAATTACATCAATTAGTTACGCCTCTAGTGTTACAATTCCTATTGACACTGAACTAAGACTGGATATGAAGTATTGCATGTTATTGATAATTATAGTGACAGCAAAAAATCTAATCAATTATCACTCAACTCAACACGTTTTAAAATGTTTATAAGCGAGTTATATTAAGAATCTATTCTGTTGCGTACCCGGATATGAGGTGAGCGGCCATTAAAATTAGGGTTGGGCCAACTCGGCTAGGGCTGGGCCGACCGGCGCGCCTTGGGGAACGGTTCTCAAGTGAAAAAAGAATAAAATTAAACAACAATGAATAACTCGCCGACATCGCCGACAAGATGAAAGATTTCATATCCAATGTTACTTGTTACTTATAAATGAATTGACGTGAACATTATTAACTTTTATTTTGAAAAATATATTTGCAAATTTACAAATATTTTTTTAAGTTTTATAGTAATAATATAATGTAATGTAGGTTGAATTAAAAAGCAATTTGGTAACTGTTACTAATTTGGATGGAGCCGAAACTCTCAATTTGGGGGCGCGGCCGGAGTGGCCCTAATCTAAAAGCTGTCAGTTCGCAGGCGGGCAGCTGCGCCTCTATATACCCTTATATTTGATACCTTAAATAGATACAGGTAATATTTTTTTGAAGCAGTTTATAAAAAAACACCAACCAAATAATATTATATTATCTAAAAATTTTACTAATATGTGATGTCTGTAGATATGTGATAACGGTTTTTCTAATTAACCGGTAAAATCTACGAAAATCACAATTTATATGAAATAAAAACCATAAATCACCATCTACCTACGAGTCGTTGGGACCGAATTTAATCTTTTTAAATACCATCTAATTCTTGTGCGCCTACGCATTTCTAAATTTGAATAAGTAATAATATGAACACCGGTCGAATGTCTTAGTATATATTGCATTAGCATATATGTTTAGTTGGCTTCGGTTCTCCATTTTTGTCTTGTCTAATATGACATCTTTAGGTATTTTACGACAGTATTTTTCCGGGTCTATGAATATATTTTTTCCAACTTTATTGCTTTACACACACATAAATGTTGTGAACTGGGATATATAAATAAATTATAATGCCAAAAACCACACAATAAATTCATTTTATAATTGATTTAATTTACTTTTTGATGCAAAATACTTTTTAATGCAATAAATATTTTTTTGTTACTTTAAATTATATCCATATTAAATATTTATGAATCTATCGATAGAGATTGATAGCACAAAAAAGCTATTTACATATATTCTGGGTACACTATTTTATCAGTGAACACCTTTACATGTAATTAAAATAAATTAGAATTAAATAACGCACAATTTCTTATCAATTCTGTCACATAAACTTGCCGTGTTATCATACCGCTTGAGGTCTTATAATAAAAATACACACAGCATGTGTGTTCATCCAAACCACATGCCATGTATTTAAAACACAACGTATGCGTTCATTCGTAACAGGACTTATCGATGCTCCTAATTCCACCGAAGCAACCGGTTTTTTGTCAACTAGGGTCATATAGTTTTAAAATATGTTACGCAAATAAATGCTTTAAAAATATATTCACAATTTTCATGTTTTTTTAACGTTAACGCTACGTTTTAATTGCTTTTTTAATTTTTTTTTTTACAAAACAATAACTTGAGAGACAATTCCCTAATAAACGCATACAAAAGTAAAGAGAAAGGAGAAATCATTTGAATCCAGTTTTAAGACACAAAATTTTATCTTAAGACATTTCAATAGCAACTAAAAAATAAACAATAGAAAAAAACCTACAAGGCTACAGTGGAGGCCGGACGCAGCTAAATGAAAGAACTTTGTAAAAACTTTGACATATTTTTAGAAACATCAGGCACGCTGCGATAATAAATTTTGTGTAGCGTCAGAATGAAAAACTATGATCATTGTTGAAAGTTTTCAAGTTTTTTTTATTTAAAACATTTAAACAGATAATCGTGTTTGTGCATAATTTTGCATCATGTCCGCTATTGTACATTCATGTACACAAGTGTTGGAATTTATTAATAATACTAAGCAATTTATATTCATGTTTTAAATTACGTAATTATTAACTGTCACATTAACCGGTTATTTAATATTAATGTTATATTGTGTATAATATTTGATATAACTCTGAACATCGAAGACATTACGTATATCGAAATCCTCTTTCCATACACAAGGAAAATGTTTACTGCACATTATTTAGATTGAGCGAGAGATTTTTCTGTGATTCCTTTTAGCAATCAGATGGTTGTTATTGCGAGGCAGATCCCTCTATATTTCCTGAACGGATAACTGAAAGAAGTGAGCTTCTTTCTACGGAGGAGCGATAAGAATTTCATTTCCTCGTCCTTCGCTATCTAAGGAAGTCGCTGACAAAAATACCTTAGTGATAAAAGCTTTGTATTCACTTAAAATGGCGCATGTATTACATTTATTTATTATATTATATAATATATATTTTAAATATAAATTATATTTTAAAAAGAATAACAATAAAATAATAAAAGAACTGTTTCGACGAACACGCTACATATCGGACGGTTCTTTGATATTATGAATTCCAAACGCTAGGTCAAAACTTTGGTCCGAACCTTTGTCAAAAAAACATACATTTTGAAAACGACGTATGTTGTAATAATTATAAAATGTACTCTATTTTCAGGTAGACAAGGTTGGTTTTTCAGTTTTTTATTCATGTGTGGTAAATTTTGCTTTTAGTTCTGAGATTCCTGGTGACATCTTTTATCTTAGTATATTTCGACTCGATCTTTAAATAATTCAATAATAAATATTATATTTGTTATAAATACAAAATTTCAATTATGTTATAAAAATATTAAATATATTAAATATAATTAATTAATTAAAACAAAATAATAGAGAGAAAACAATTAATTAATTATAAAATGATATGTAGAAAAATTCTGTTACTGTTTAATTATTCAAAGGCATTATTATATATAATAATTAAGTCCTTCAGAAAGATACTTACAGTAAATGTAAATCCTCTCTAAGCTTCTATAACCACTTATTTAAAATAACGACGACACTGAAACACTAATAAATAATCTTCATTATCACAGAAATCACGAAAATGATTTGTCTACTAGGTTTCTTATTGGACCACTATTTATTAATTTTATTTATTATATAAGAACGCACCAACTATTCGATACGTTTAATCTATACAAATTCTTATTTACAACTGACAGTGTAGTATAAAGTTCGTGACGCACCTAGCGGAGAGGAGGTATCCGCGTAGTGCACAAACCTATGTTACAATAAACACCATACTCAGTCCTATTATATTTTTTTCTAACACAACTCTACGACCCCAACACACAAACTCGACTGTACAAAAAAGTCACGAGGTAGGGGAAATTTCGTAAGCCATTACTACACAAAACTTTTGACACGAGTAGTGCGCTTGGGCAAAGTCTATTTTAGTGCACGAGACAGCAATAGTCTAACGTTGTCTAATCGCTATGAGTTAGAAAGAGACGAATAGATTAATGTGCGTTGTATTTGATTAAAGTTTTGGGGGACCAAAGAATACTGTGAGCCGCGGGATACCGAGTAGGTGGTGATATAGCTTTCGTAGCTCGCTCGTTCCCAAATCGACTGCGATGAGTAATAATATTTGAAAAGCAAGATTTGTTACCTGCCGACCGCTAGGAGATAATGCTTAGAGTTTTTTTTAAAGAAATACAATTAACTATCCCTAAAGCATAAATCAGTCTGTTGTACGAATATTGACAGGAATACTGGACGCAGGTTGCACAATTATACTCCAAGGATGTAATGTTTATGGGAAATTGAGGTAGTTTTTTTACCGACATTTCGAAAAAATAGCCATACCCACCGGTTGAAATTTTATAGTAATATTTTCGCAATTGTGGTGAAAGATTTTGAATCTTTATAAACACATGTAGATATATACATATTAGTGAGTGTTTGTATATATGTATGTTTATATAAAATGATATAGTAATGGTAATCGAACTAAAGAGCCAGTTATAGTCGATTATCTCTACAAAAGGTGATCGTTCAATGGCGGTAATTTAACAATTACGAGCTGCCTCGAGCCTCAATTACATCGCTCAGGAACACCGAGTACACAGCGCCAATCGAAAGACTTCGAAAATTGCAAGTGGGTACAGAAATTGCGGCCGCTCTCATGCCATCCTGGTTCACAAATCGAGACCTAAGCAACGCAAATTGCAGACTGCAATTCCAATCGAAAATTGCATCTAGTTCAGGTCATATAAAGGTTAATGAAGACGTCAAATTATAGATTCTTAGGATGTTTATATATTTTATTAAACTCCATGGGTGAGTTTATATTATTATCTAATTCTGCTGATTTTTTTCAATAAATGTTCACATAAAATGTGTTGTAAACAGATGGTCCTTATATCGTGGGTCATAAATTTTATCATCACCTGCCCTGACCTAAATTATTTGGACTCAGTATACATTCTAGTCTCTTCTACCATACATCATCTTAGTAGAGACCTCTTCGCCATATCATTTTCATTCATTACCATCCATGTTTTCTTTCAACTCCCCCTTCTTTTATAAGATCTATATTCATTTTTATTTCTATTCTCTTTACTTCCTCTTTATCAGCATTAAGATTGGTTAGTTGGTCATAAATTTATGATTTTAAAAGTGCCATGATTATCAACACAAGAAATTTAATTCAAGCGACATAACACGAAGCTATCTGGCGCTGCATCGATAAGAGACTTAAATGACAAACTGCGCTCAGAGAAATGCTTTAAAATACTTTGGTCTTCCTTTTTAATTAGATTACAGATAAAACATTACTTAGAAAGATTTGTTTTGGTTATATTTAAGAATATTTTTATCATATTTTAAAAGAATTTAAAAACTAAAATTTACCAAAAGGCAAAAAAAATAAAATCGGAACTACAGTAAATCAATATCTCTCATGAAATCAATTTATATTTAAAAATGAATCCTTTGAAACATCGAACATAAACTGCATCGGCATAATCGATGGAGTATGTACATTTCTTGATGAAGATATTACGGGAACGGGTTTTGTTACTCCTGCACGCATTTAGATGTTTTATTTAACAAACTCAATTATTAAGATATATATAAAACCTTATAAAAGAAATTTATCAATACGAGCAGGATTCGAACCCGCAACCTCTAGAAAGCCGTATTATCGCTATATTAATTGAGCTACCGTGTCATTGCTCACTCCGATGATTATTATTGTAAGCCAAAAGCCGATGATAATTATTGTAAGCCTAAAATTTTTATGTTATATTTCATAAAATTCCATAAAATTTTGACAAGATGTATGAAAGAGGGAAAGGGAGATAAAGTTAAACTTAAAGCTAAAATATAAAGCTATTAATACCCGGGAGTGCCATTCTCCCACTTCATATATCAAACACCAATAAGCAAGTAACCCTCAAACGCGGCTCTAATCTAAACGGCCTTTTTTAAAACTAATAAAACAGGTCGTTTAAAATAGCCACCGAAAATCTCAAGTGGTCCGTTTACAAGAGGCATGGCTCCAGTGTGTATTGATGCACATTGATCTACTTAAATATATTAAACTTCAGACTGTAGTAGTTAAGATAGATTATTCGATTATTCGATTATTTAAATTAAAATATCGATATGCAAATATCGATTAATAAAATCGAATCGGTTTTTTTTTTTTTTATTAAAATAAGTAAGGAAGAAAACAAAGCTTTAGTGTAGCCGCATATTTTAATGTAATTTGATATCAAGAAAAACTCTATATATTTCAATTCTGTTGTTTTGTTACAGATCAATATTGTCAATTTATCATCTAGCTGTGCCTCGTGGTTTCATCCGCGTATAATCCTACTGCTATAGAACTAACCTATCATAATCAGAAATAATTTTGCTAATCAATCTCCTAGTTTAAAAGATTAGTGCATTTAAACCAACTAATATATCCACTTTATGATATTAGTATTTTGTTAAAGTAATATTTCATACGAGACGTAACAGAATCATCCATCGAATAACTTCATTGAGATATAACTTTCTTAATAACTCAGGGAACAGAGCCTGCGGTGTTGCAATGGACTTATAATTCTGCACTGATTACAAAGGGGTGCCGGCGGCCGCAATTTTGTCTTGTACCGATCGCGCTGTACATAAATTAACAGATATTGATGAAGACATTACTTTAACTCCTTATAATAATTAACTATTGTAATATACGCAAAAAAAAAAACAAATTTATTCATATTTTACTTCATTTATAAGAAATTCTAAACTTTTAATGAATCTCATACATACAATGCAAAAATCTTGACGTTATCATACATTTCAAACTTTTTTTTCACGACGGTACATAATAAGGGATTGTTTTCGCGTCTGAGTTTGCACTTCGCTGAATCTGATTTCTGAACACGGTTTTTTAACAACTCCTTATTAAAACCTCAACCAGTTTTCCTAATTCCGATGTTAATAGCAGCGGCAGAACAAATGAGATTAATTGCATTTTATTTCTTGCGTATTATAATTAGCGCCTCGACTTTCTTGTGGTTTTGGTATGTGTTACATTTTTTTTGGTATTAATACATGAATAACTTTGAAGGGTTCTTTATGGCAATTAGGCCTGTATTATTACAATTTAAAATATTATTTAACAATCGCACAAACAGACAGAAAATGATATATGACTCTCGCCTTGAGCTTTCAACCAGTACAGTCACGAACGTTATTTAAAAACTCCGATACGGTATGATATATTTATTTATATCAAGATGTACCTATTCAAGTGTATTCCATGAGACACTGTCACTTTTCTAACCTACATGGGAACGAATGCATCTGTCAGTGTGTCTGTACGATAGTGCGCTCTCATTCATGTGTTCTGGAAGAGTGGAGACAACTCAGCTACTTGAAATCCAAAGCTAATAGGAGGACAGCCTGTGACTTGCCTCCAGATTACAGTGTGTCTTGAATAATTGTATAAATTGAATAAAATATTTAACGGTATTACGTAACTGTTACTGTTTTATGCGCTTTTTATTCGCTATGACCAGACCGACATATACGTTACGATAAATTCGTAAAAAGTTTTAAAACGCGTTGGTATGTGTTTTGTGCTATCAAAAACTGTTCATAGACAACTTACCGTGATATACAGAATACGATTGTTTAATGCCACACCATAGTGCGTTTCTGAGTCGCGTTTAATTTTGAGCGCGCTATGACATCATTTAAAATAAAGTAGTTCAAGATAATTTTCCTTCAGAGTAAATATATAATAATATAAATAATGTTATTTTCTTTACAGTTATTTGAATGTTCATAACACAATAATAGTCTAAGCAGTCATAAGATAGTTTATGAGATTCATTGTTTACACAAACAGTTCTACGGACGTTGGCTTACAAGCGCTATTTTATCGACTTCCTAATAAACTAAATAATACCTGAATAGGAATAATAAACTATATGCATATCAAGTTCATTATTATTTTGTGATATTATTAAAAAAATCCATATTCTTTATATAAATACGAAAGGATATATCGCCTTTAAATAAGATTAAATTATTTTGTATAATAAAATTAATTGGAATTAAATTAAATTGATACATAATTAATAAATATTATATATAATTATCAAAATTGTTAGAGCGAAAAGTACCTTTTGACCTTCGAATTAGAATAACTTTTTGAACGATTTCGGAAGTTTATTTTTGTAATAAAATCATCATATCAATTGAATTGAGTCTTGAAATTAAACTCTTTTTTAAATAACTTAAGTCGCATAGAATTAATGGTTACATTATTGACTTCATTTTAACCCTACGTCTCATGATACTGTTAGCGCATTTTGTGTACATCCGAAACTCTATGCTCAAAAGCTAATAAACTGTTGTAGGTAGATGACTATTTAACTGACTTACTGACATACACTTACTTTTTCTCTTCCCGAGAATAAGTTTGCTGCAAACCATTTGAAACTTTAGGTTAAAATTAGGTTACCAATAATAATGCGCAAGTTAAGACAGTTATATATTTTTTTATTTTAATATCAATGTGAAAATCAAAGGACATACTTTTTATATATATACATATCTCTTAAATTACTAAGAAAAAATATTTTAGAATATCTTTCTGGTTTCACATATTTATGTGTGGGATAAATTTGTTTATTAGCTGTTACTCGCGGCTCCACCCACGGTTGAAGGATTTTACTATTAAGACAACTAAGATCTGTAAGGAAATGAAAAATAACCTAGAACCTTCCTTATCAACATATTTATCATAATCAGAAAGAATTATGCAAATCCATTCAGTAGCTTCGAAGATTATCGCGTTCAAGTGAACAAACTTTTCCGCTTTATAATAGTGGTATAATAATATTATTTATATTTTAATTATAAATAAAAAATCAATTAATCCTATGTGTATCTTGTATGCGAAAATTCCACACATTGTGTATTCGATGTATGCGTGCGAGGAAGCGACACAGAATACCAATTGAATATTGGCAGAGCGCCGGAGCTACCTAACTATTTATAGTTTATGGCAATTTAATTATTATATATATTTTATTACATATAATAATATTATAAAGTGGAAAAGTTTGTTTAAATCTAATCTTAGAGACAAACGATTTAGAAGAATCTCTCTGATTATAATCAGTTCATAAGACTATAGTATTACGCTATTATTATAAAAGTATATAAAAACGTTTTGTAAAACCGCGTGTAACAGCTAGTATAATAATAAATTATTAAGAAATACAAAACTATTGTGTTGTATTTATGGTCATAGAATTTAATAAACGACATGAAAATAGAGCAAAGCATAGTAATCTTGGCAGTTTCAACTTCAAATGATATTGACAATGGGTGAAGTTGGCACTTTGAGAAGCATGTCCGGTGTATGAACTGAACATGAGTATCATACATGAATGACTTGCTCGACAACTTTGGGAAACGTTTATGTATTTCTTGTTGACATAATGTTTGTGAATTCAGATATATAATATATTTTTTAAGCTTTCATATATTGAGCGATTGGTCGAGTAGTTAATGGTTTGTAGGCTTGTCTTCTGAGAAAAAATCGTGGGTTAATAACACAGTTGTTTTTTTAATTCTCAGAATGCTGTTTCAGTGTATCTGTTATTGGTATCCATTATTTCTAAGTTAGTGAAAGAGCTAATTAGAAAAAAGTACTACAACTTAATAAAAAGTAGTTGGCAACATGCTAAATAAATTAATCGACAATCTCAGAAAAACCCAGATTATATAAGAACCGGGAATTTGCTAGAAACCCTATTATGTGACATCAATCGCGACGCATCTAATTGAGGAGGTTGTACCTTAACGCGTGTAGAATAACAAATTTTTAAGTGATTCTCTATACAAGAGGTAAACTATAATAAAACAAAAGATCTATTTGTTTTAGAAAATATGAGGCAATCCTTCATGAAATGACTTAACATAATCTCAATTTTTCATTCTAGGCAGGTAATTTTATGTATATTTAATGGACAATTCTTGGCTTCAAATTCGCTAAGATAAGGTACAGCTATAATGCATGCAGCTTGCTTCTGTATTATTTATCGTGTGATTTTTGGCAACCAGTGTTAGTAGTTGGCTCAGCTAGATTTGCAATCTTCATAATGCATGCACTTTTGAAAACATTGCCCACGGCGCGTTTTTAGGTGTATCCATTGTTTGCTCTTTACTGTAATCTTTTTCAACTATTATTATATTTAATAGCAGTTATATTTTTTTCAGATCTTTGAGTTTTTAGAAGCAATCAAAAAGTAATGCTTCTGGACTACCAGAAATTTCAGAAAAACAATATTGTTTTAATAAGATTGTTGTAATTGTACGTTACGTCAGACTTATGTACTGAAGTAATATATTTTTTAGAAAGTTATGAATTATATCTGTATACTATGATCTGTATATATGATTTTAAGTTCAAGTATTAATATTTTTAATATCAAAAACATTATAATATTAACCTTTGTTTTACTTGTATGTTAGCTCTGGTGTAAAAGTCACTTCTAGTATAAGAGTCAATTTTAGTGTAAATGTTACCTTATATGCAAGCAGCACCTTGTGATTTACTTCATACCTGAAAAATAAAAAAAATATATTAGAAAATAGTTATTACTTATTATAGAGTAATGTTGTGATGTGATGTCTGATTGATAGATTGATTAACTTAGGTATATATTCATTACATTATACAATTTACTAAAAACTAAAATAGTAGTAAAATAGGGTACTATCGTATGAAAAGGCTGTTAGTGTATTTTTTTTCAAGTAGAGCTTTTGGATAGATACTGTTACAGATAAAATGGCTACATCAGATAAAGATAGTAAATATTATGGTATTATTTCACTATTTATTTATTATATATTATATTTTATAAACTATATTATGTACTATTACTTATTTCAATCTTGGTCTGAATATATTCAGGAGTTAAAACAGAAAAATCGTTGCTTTTAAACTCTGTATTCAAATTTCTTTTTAGTTGGATTTCGGCAAAAGTTTATGAGAATATTATTGTTAGAAACTAAAGTTTTTTTTGTTTCTCTGTTCATTTTACTTTAAATATTATTATTTTTAGACTTTTCTTATAAATAGGTACAAAGAGATGAAATAAAACTTTGTTAATGGCTGTAAGAACTAGATTTCCTAAAAAAATATCTTAGTAATTTGATATCTAATAAAGATAATACTAATGATAGAATAGTCTTATGTAATTATATACCAATAAATCCGTTTTTGTAGCACAGAAGAAAATGTTTTTTTTTTAATTTTCATTTATTTTTACGCGTATACGCTTGCTTGAAAGCATTTGAAACGTCGGGTTTTAAGTATAAAATAATTTTATTCAAGCAAAACATTAAATCGATCAATTAAAAAGATATATTTGAGACATTTTCCTGTAATTAAACTTCATTTCAAATAAAAGGCTTGAATACTTATACAAAAATTACTTCCTTTTCATCTCAAGCTCAAAGAGTTGACTGTTATAACATGATTTATTAACTTTGATTAATGTTATGTAACCCAAAATACTGATCGCGTTAAGCACCGCCCACACTCGGGGTCACTTATAAATCATATGCGACAACTCAAAAATGCCAACTTCAAAAACATGTTCGGCCGACCAGTACACGCACGGATGGAAAGACAAGAAAAACAAACGTAAAAAATAAATTACTTTTGTATACCTCCTTTCTTTCCCGTTGTTGGACGACGAACAACTCATAAATCACAGAAAGATAAGCATAAAAAGATTGTATGAGGTACACGGTAGAACTAAACTTTTCGTATTTTGTTATCTCGCGTCAGAGCCTCGATGAAAATATTATTATAGAAAACGAGGTATATTTAATTTAAAACAATTTTTTGTAAACTTTTTCACTTGATTAGTCAAATATTGTTCGATTTAAAATCTCAAATCAGCAAGTGACCTGTGCGTTTAACAAATTGCTGCCGTGTACCACGCTGCCACATGAGGGGCCATTTGTCAGCCACGACTATACACGGGCGCCTACTGAGCAATTAGATTTGTTAGCTTGTACCCGAGCAGTTTCATCACGCCCCCGCTCAACAACAGATGCTTGGACTAATAACCTCTCGAAGTTTCCCCTTCATCCCTACCCCCGCTCCCCAGCGCTCCTGGGCTCCCAGCCTCCCCTAAGCAACCCAACAAAGATAGATTGCGCCACCATTCTTGCAATTTTCCTGTCGTATCTTGCCTCGTAAATTCCTGGTGATATATTGGTTTGGATCTCTCGCGATGCGACCAGGAGCATACTCGAAATATGATAAGAGTTATTTATTATTGTTCTTATTGGTTTTCTAGGGGCGGTATGTAAAAGTATTCCATTATGGGGTGCTATATTACATATCGATCGCTGTTGAATGAACCATTATATTTGGCTTTGAATATAATTTATTAGAACTGAAAAGAGCTTAAACGGGTCTCGTAAATCAAATGATTCACCCTTAGGTATGTAAAAACAGCACTTGATTTACGCACACACGTGAAGCGAAAGAGGATTAAATGTATAAAATTGTATAAAACGTGAATATATAGAATGCCACAACTCTCCTAAAATTAAATAATGGAATCTTTATTAATTTTGTGCCAGATTAAAAACACTCGAGGCCCTTTCACTGCAGCAGGCGCCTGAATTTCCATATTCTAACAGCAATAAATTAAATCATCGCCATCTGACAATCGTAATGAGGAAATAAAATATGCTTGAACCAAACGCAACTTTATAAGATTAAATAGTTGATAAATCTTGACAACAATTTATATTCTGATGCTTGTAAAGCGCTAAATATACTTATAAATATAATAAGTACATATCGACAGCAACACATATTTTAAATTCATTTGCAAATGTAAAAGCCGTTCTAAATTTTTCTATTAACACTAGAAAAAAAATATCGATAAAAACATCGAAAAAAATGTCTAAAAAGATACCGATAAAGAAATCGATCTATGAGTTATAAGAGGTTCTCTTGTCAGGATTAGTTTGTCGAAGGCATAAACAATCTAGAGGAAGCAGTTTCGTCGACGGCGGAAGTGAGTCAAGTGTTGGTAGCGGAACTGTTATTGCCGGAACGACTACTACATCCGCTCGAGTAGACTTCAAGTCTACTGACGTTTGAACAGAATCTTGATTTTACTAGAAATCCACATAGGAGGTGAACATTTAACGAGGAATTATACTCCAATCGACCAAATGAAATGGATCAAAATTGTTTATAATTTTGTAGTTCTTTTGACATATAATTAACATATAATAAGGTAGAATAAAATTGCTCCTCATCTTCTCTCTCTCTCTCTCTCTCCAAATAGGTATTTTAAGAAGACAATGTAGAAGCAGGATATTTCATTGATTATATATACTCACGATCTGTCACAAACCACGTAACATCAATTAATGTTTGCTTTAAATTATTTGTTTACATTTACAATATATATTGAAAAGATATTATAGACTCTATGTAATTGAAATAAGGATTAAAATCGTATGTCAGTATAACTAACGGTGGCATTTAATGCTATTCACGTGCAAACATCACGACCTATTTAATTTCCTAGGCACTGTCGCTATTCCTCGTTTCGTTCACTTTCGCTTATCCGTAAGGTCACTGCTTTTTGCCTAGCCTAGGACAGGTTTAAAATGTACAATAATTACTGAATCTTCCTATCTATACAATAAATTTGTAAACTAACAGTTGATTAAATTTCAATTTGCCTTGATCTTTTGTATATGTTATTTGCATAATAAAATGATAATAGAATATCTATTTGTTATATTTATTAAATATCCTTACTAATATTATAAAATAAATATTCGTATGTTTAAATCTAATCTCAAAAACTACGATATTTAAAAAAAATACGCTTTAGATTACGCTATTCGGAGTTATCTTAACAGGAAACAAAATCATTCGTACGCAGTCGGAACCGCGTCTCACAGCTAGTGTTGTAATATATTGTAAAGGTTCTTTGAATTGAATAAAAGAACGATCATTTCTCTCAAGTACTTTATATTATCGCTTTCTATTCAATATTAATATGGAGATTAATATCGATTTAATAATAAAACGTTATTATAGATAACCTTAAGAATATGAACGCGAAACCATTTTTAATATACTCACCCTATTAAGGGATGTTTTCGCACCCTTAGTCTGCGGTGACATTTGAGACTGAAAAAACAAAGCTCAAACAATATGCAAATGGCATTATATTCGTATTTTTGTACGTTTCGGCAAGTTTATGAGGCGAATAGAAAGGGTTTGGGGTTGGATCAGGGGTAGTGATAAAAGTTTTTGATTTGCTATTGTCTATTGCGGTTTATGTAGTGTATGCGATTTAAATCGCATTGTTATAATATTATAACTACATATGCACTTGGTATATTTAATACGCAATACCTTCTCTGTGAGCAATTATTAAGATTGTTTTAAATAAATAATAATATATAAAGGGAGAGGTTTTATTATATTCTAGCTGTTACTCGCGGTTCCATGCGGAACGATTTTAGGCACTATTAGGATAATGAAAATAGACTAAAGCCTTCCTCCTGAACATGCTTTCTTGAAATACACACTCATCTCTATGTATTTGAATTGTGTTTATAGTAAAATTTAAAAAAGACAAACATATACAAATTAGATAGATTTATACTAGAATTTACTAGCTATTTAACCCACGAAAGATTTTATTTATTTAAAAACAATCAGAAGCAGCGTAATGCAGCGTAATGTGTAATAGCTTTCCTCGTGAACCTGTTTATCATAAGAAAGAATTTTTAATATCCATCCAGTAGTTTAAAAGGTTAGTTTATACAAACAAATTTTTCCACTTTATAATATTAACAAAATATTCATTTTTTTTTGTTAATTTCGATATTAAGCTTAAATAATATCTGAATTATAACAGTTAAAATTAAAATTTTGAAAATACAGTCGCAGAAGAAGTACCACGACTCAGACATCATCACAATCCATGGAATGCCATCACACTAACTGCTTATATTGGCTATCACGCTTTGCAGATCTCATCACAGATTTGTCAACTAGGTTGATAAGTGGTTTCCTCAATTTACTATTACAACGTCTTCGATCATTTACCTACTTTAAGTTCAATCAACCCAAGAATAAAGCTGCAATAAATATTATTATAATATAAGTTTAATAAATTATAATTATATTCATGAAAATTATTATTTTAGTGTTAAAATACCTTTGAACATGAAACATGTTATTATTACATTTATAAAAAAATATAAATTGAAAAATGTTTTGTTTCTAACAGGATTCGAACTCGTGACCTTTCGAAATCCTTCCTGTTGTTGTTTTAGTTAAATTTTATATCCTATACACGTTATAAGTTAATATTAAAATAACAATACTTTTCTCGTTTCATCTATAACCTGAAAATAGTTCTATAATAATAACCCTAAAGTTTTTTTTTGTCAATTGTTAAAAGAAATCGATCAGTTCTTTATTACAAATTAATTCTATATCATATTTAGTATGTGGAATAACTTTATTACTAACAAAAAATATGGTTGCACTTCAATTAATTCTTGAATACTTAGAAATATTAATTATGAAACTAATGGTGTAATGAAGATAAGAGAGAAATTATTATTATCATAAAATTAAAAAAAATATGTTCAGATCCAATATATAAATAGTATATAATAAATATTATATATATTTTTGGAAACAAGTTTTAGATAGATATAAATAATTTTTAGAAAATGTTTCTTTATTTGTTTTTATATTCCGTTCTTTTTCTATCTTTTTTCTTCTTTTTTATCTTTTATGTTCTTAAGAAACTATGCTTAATACTGAAATTATAATAGACTGAATACGTGACTTTAAAATGACTTCTATTCCCGTCAAAAAATATATGGTATAACGATTTTGAACATAATATATATATAAGTGTAGAGTTGCTATCAAAATGTTCTTGAAATTTTAGTCTATTAAAGAGTTTTATGTAAGATGTATTGCATTCTATGTGACTCAACTCGTTGACATACTCTTAAAAATTATGAGGCTTGAATTAGTGGGATATCCGAGTGGTATTTGATAATGGAAAATTGGTGTTATCTACGGAATCTTAAGTGGTTTTGAAGATTCTCTCATCCCATTTGAGCAAGATATTGTTTTGATTGTTTTCAAGCTAATATTACAACATTTTTAAAACAACTAGAATAATATAAGAGTTATAACTATATCGGATTTGAATTGAGTTTATATACATATATATAAATATATATATATTCACGATCTTCTTTAGTTCTATTATAAAATCGCGGGTAATAGCTAGTATTTAATCAAATAAAATATTAAAAACAAATAATGATAAAGATAAACCATTTATGTAACTCGTACTAGGTTCTATCCCAGATAGGTCATTTGCATACACATGCCGCTATACAAAGGGATACCAATTTAATTTTCATAAAACAACTGTTTTAAATACGTCTGAATACGAATAATAACTCAACCCCTTCTATTTCTAAATTGCGTCTGCGCTATTCAATATTTTTATTCAATTTTTTTCTTTGTTACCATTTTTTTTTCATTTTATCTTTCTTTCTTTCGTTCTTTTTTTTATTTTATTTTATATCTTCTAGATTTAAATTATCGTTTTTGTTTAAAATTAATTTATTTTAGAAACTGTTTCTTTATCTTTTTCTTTGTTTCTTTGTTTCTTTTATTTTTCTTTCTTGTCTTTCTTTCTTTTTTTCTAATTTTCTATATTCTATATTTTTAAGAGCCCGACTATGGTTAATTTTAAGAATAAAATAAACTAAATACGTAACTTTTTAGTATACTTCTTCTTCTTTATAATCTCGTCAATTGACAATATTTGCGTAAATTAAACCGGTACCTACATCAGTATAACAAGTTGCTAGAAGTATTTTTATTAAGTAATTAATAAAAAAATAATAAAAACGCATGTAGGAACAAGTCAGTCAAGTGTACTAAGTAATTATAATAAAAGCGAAAGTTAATAAAATGCCGGTGCCTCTCCTTAATATTATCAAGGATAGTTGCAATGTTCATTATTTAGCATTTGTTAAATGGAAAATATTTGAAAAGTAAGAAATAATGACTAGGTTTAAGAAAAGGTTTTTTAAAATTGTCTATCTTAAACAAATATTTAAACACAATGTGCAAAAAATTGTTAGGATATAGAAAAAGTATTTATTACATTATATAATTATCTAAATAATTATATTAACAATAAACAAACACACATCACAATAACAATAGCTATCTGTGTGACGTTTATTGAATTATAATTTTATGTACAATACCACCCACAGTACCACCCACCTCATCTGCAATTACCCCAATCCCAATTATTTGGGGTTTACGCAATATGTCAAATCCTTCCACGCTCTTCTATGAATCTTCTTTTGCCATTTCATGTCCACGTATTCCGTTTATATTTTCTTCAATACCTCTCTTCTCTTATAACTTACCAAATTTAAACTTCAGACTACTTTTGGTAGCATTTTTTTATCCATCCATCCATATCTCTTCTCTTTTAACTAACTACTTTCATACCTAAACCTTATAGCTTCATCTTCTCTTCTCCCGACATTATATTACCATATAAATAAATACTTCTGATCTTTCTATCCATTTTTTGTCACACCATTCATCATTCAATATATGTACTTCAGCAGCATGAAATTGTCTTACTCTATCTTTTCCCTTCGTAGCTCAGAATTTTGTTTCATACATATATATAGCAATTAAATAAATTCATTAACTATTCATACATTTTTTACTATAAAATAAAACCTCGATTAAGAATTTAGATCACCTACCAGGTGTCTATTATCTAGACATGCGACATATAGCTGGTAACTCATCAGAAGTATAAAAACTAAAAACCTTAAAGTACACCTTTTAAAAGCAAGTATCCACACTCACTTTTTGCTAAATATCAAATTACACAAAACTGTACTTAAATGTGATATAACAAAGTCCATTTTTGTGTAAATAAGCTATAAAGCAAGCTGTCAGTTTGTCTTTATCAGTGCAGTGTAACCAGCGGCCGTCCGATGCGCGGAGTAAATTTATTAACTGTGATACGCATTCAGTGTAGCGAGCTAAAAGGTGATTTTAATTAATATTAATTACACCCACACCTCTAATTAATTTAATTCGCGAGATAAGACGTTGACGTGTCACGGGTGGCTTCACTATGGACATGGAGTTTTGGACTCTTTTGAACCGAGTACATAGAGTATACGTCATACTCTAGGTACTTCGAAAGGGAACTATGGTATGGAAATAAAAAATATTATCTATGAAATATTATATATGTTTACAGTTGTTAATAAAAGAATAATTAAAAATAAAATACATATTGAATTGCCGAATAGCTCGCTTATTTTAGACAATATATCAAAATATGTAAGTAGTGGCAAAACTTTAAGTCTAAGTGAAGACGGCTGACAATTTAAATAACTATTAAAATAACTCATTTAAATATAAAGTACTATTTAAAAACAAAAATCAATGTAACGTAAATAATAAATTAGCAAATAAATTATCGAAGTTCAATTTATAACAAAATAGTATTTTTTTTATACAAATAACGTTTATTATTTTTATAAAAAGCTTTTATAAAAATAATAAACGTTATTTGTATAATTGTGTGATTTAAATAATAATGGCATATATGTTAATTTTATTCACTTTCGTATTCTAGAATCTTTATATTCTAAGTTATTTCTTTACAGTATTATATTTCATAGAAAGTTTGATATACGGTATGTTCTGATTTATTATATTATTATTACTTACTAATATATAAAGATTCCTTAAAGATCTGGATCCCCGGACATATATATATATATTATAATTGTTTAGGAATAATGTAGCATTATAATGATGAAAAATTTAAGAAATTGGTTCATTAGTTTTAAAGTTTATTCGTTCTTATTCAATCCTTTCCCCTTTATAATATTATATTAATTATATATAGTTATATAATATAAAAGTTACATTAAAAATAGTATTTCCAAATAAGATAAAACGCTGAAACTAATAAAGAAATGTCAGTAAACAACAACACCCAACTAATCAACTGTACGAGCGACGAACGAATTAATCAAAGTTTCAAACAAAGCGTGTAGCGGTGAGTTTACTTACGTACTGAAATTGTTGCTAACATTTTTTATTTATATTTGGTATTTTAAATACATGCTGTATGTTTCGTTAAATTAAAATATATTTATATTCTTAATATCTGTAAAATGTTTAAGATCATTAATAAAATATAACAAGCCTATTATTTATTTATATATATAGTTCAAAGCACTAGTACACCACTAATAAGTCTAACGTATATATGATAATAAAAGAAAATCTGTTTTCCGATACACATATAGTATTAATTTATATTTAAATTAAAGATAAAAAAGAAACAATTGTGATATCTTTAATTCTTCAAGATGTCATTCAGACACAATCTTAAATGACAATCTTATTGGCTCTTAAACGCTTGGAAATAAAATAACACAACTATATAAAGCTTACAAAAGTTCTCTATAAATATGTGTATGTATGTACATGTATGTATGTATGTGTATACTTTACTAAAAGCTCTCTATAAAGATGTGTGTGTGTGTGTATGTACACGCTACACTCAAATTTCGCCACCGTGTGCTTCATATTGATACATTGTATTGTTTATTGCGCGGCCGAATCAAAACTTGATATATTGTACTGCGCGTGCTGTTCCCGACTAACTTTCATATTTGGTAGCTTTATGGAGTTTTAGAAACTAGATGAGGCATTGGAAAAGGTTCTTGTGGTACTGAAAACTGTATATATATAAAAAGACATATTAAAAATATTAATTTTATATTTAAAGTTTTGTGCTCCATGAGGAATCATAGATCACTAAACTTTAAAAATGGATAAAAAACTATAGTTATATTATGAACTCCGTTAAAATTGTTACATATTTTCATGAGTACAGCTGGATAAATATATATAAATAAAAAAAATAATGTTTAAATAATATATTCTATATACTAATAGTTCAATACAATCATACATAAATATCATCACTTTCACAAGTGAAAGTACAAATTATACAAGGCCCTTCCAGCCATTAATTTATTTGGCAATGTTAGATACGTAGATATATGGTTGAGTCAAGGGAATAGTTGGGATGAGGAGGGATAAATTATTGCTTTCTACAACTATGTGTCTGCACCATGTGTTATGTTAGACACTGTTTTAACTTACCACATGAATTATGTTTAAGTTTGGGATCAATATTACTTTTAATACCACTCGTATGCTGATTTAAGTTTGGGATCACTATTACTTTTAATACCACTCTTATACTAGTTTAAGTTTGGGATCACTATTACATTTATACTATCTTGCTTTGACTATAGTGTAACAGTTGTTTAAATTTTACAATTAAAAAATTATTATCAAATCTGAACCTGTTGGCTTTGCTGTATACTACTTGTTTCACTCGTAAAATTAATTATATTTACTATTAAGATTACTAAGAGAAGCGTAATACTTGATAATCTATCCAGTAGCTTCGAACTTTAAAGAATTCGATCGCTTTATATTAGTATATACTATATATTACAATATATATATATATATATATATATATATATATATATATATATATATATATATAACATAAAGTGTATCTGATTTTGTATGTTTTGAGCTTAATGGTGATATCATGTCGTCCGAACTCTACACTTAGCTCTAGAAAGTTTTAATGGTTTGTGTATCACGTACAACACGTGTACAATTTTTATAATATGTTATAAAGCCTTTTTATTAGTTTCTCTAATAATAAAAAGAAAAGTATAAACATATTTCTAAGGTAATAAAGTTCTTGATTATTTAAGTCCTAAATTATTATAATTGCTTTATCTGTCTTGAGATAATTAAATATTAATCTAGTTTATTATTTTCTGGATTTCTTTATTAAGAAGTTAACTGGATTTTTTTTAGTAAGATAATAAACTGACATAGCTACATGAATAATTAGTTTTAATATGATTATTTGCTTCAGTAATATTTTTAAATTTAACGTATATTTTGATATTTCTTTAAATTTATATACAGAAGCGAACAGAAATTGCTAGCAATTTATGATATAAAAAAAAATTAATGCACTCACAAAAAACGTAATAGAGAACATGCGACATCGTGCCCATATATCACTGGGGTGTTGATTCACTCGCAAATAAAAGTCTACGCTACAGGAGGCGTCGCGACAAAAATAATTTCATACACACAAACTTCATACATCATACAAAAATAATTTCATACATCCAAGCATTTTCCGATCCATTTCAAGCACGTTCAACCGCCCGATGTAATGGAGTTTAAGACAATATAATACTAAGCGTCAATACGCTCGCAAACATCTCGAGGGTCAGACATAATGTCGTCATCCAGCATTCCAGCTGGAACAAAAAGCTGTTACGTGTTCCAAATCACACACTGATGCGGTTAGCTGATAAATAATGGAAAAAAGAATCAATAGTATTTTTTAAGCTGTCGTGATTCATGATTACTATTTTATATAATTGTCCGGCTGGATTCATGTTAATAATATGTGAATATGCCAGACTACTTTCGACTAAATTTTGCGGTGGCAGTTCACGCCGCGATTCTACCATTCGAGCTCATGATTACAGATCCCGAATGGGTTGTAAAAAAGAAGTGGGGCAAATTCCGATAATATATACGTGAGTACATCCGGATAATTATATATAATAGTAATCAATAGTATTTTCAATTTCTGATTGATTTCAAAAGGATAAAAATATTATTCAAATTCAAGGCTAAAATATAAATATTTTAAATGTTTACATCTGATAAGACTATATAAGCCAAATGAAACTTTTTTAATCCCCTTTTCATTCTCACATCTTAGGGGACTGGAGCCTAAACGACTCTTTAACCACCCCTGTCTCCAACACACGGGGAGGGACTGATAGTGTCAAAAAAAGATAAAATTTTATAAATAGCGTCTTTTACAAATCCTCCCTCAGGCTTTTTTATGTAACATTTATTGAATTTGTCTGTTTATCGTTAAATATCCTCGTTGTGATGTTATTTTTAAAGATTTTTATTATTTTATTACTTATTATTGAAGATATTTTATGAATATAAGTTATATAGTTGGAGACAGAAATTAGTTCATATTCGATACAAGAGGGACTTTCTCAGTTTAAAGTATATATACCTACATAATATGTTTTAAATTTTATAATATTCTACTTATAAAAAAATATAAACATAGTTATCAAACAAAAAATTTTGAACTTACATGATATCCATTTGAATAAAAATTTTATTGAACGTACATTAAATTTTAACATTGAACGCAATTTCAGATAAGTTAAAAAAAATCAATTAAAAACAATTCAGAATCTATTGATAATAAATAAAATATATTAACATTTGATAAAAATCTATAAGCAACATTAAATTGTAAGGGACAATTTATTATTCTCCTATGATCCCTAACCTCTGTGTTAGTGAAAAACCAGATCACACAAAACACAGTCAAAGACGTTGAGTGGGTACATTAAAATCACATTAGTAGCATCTAAGGGGCCCGCGATTTATCTCTAGCGGTACAAAAATAAATTAAAACAAATTTTTGGAACGTTTTTTTATCTCATTTAAATGATGGCAGGAAAATTAAATTATACGGAAGCTGTGATAAAAAATAATGCATTTTTAAATTATTTACAAAAAGCAAGATAAGTATAAACACATTATTTTATGCACATCTTAATTAATATTGGCAATAGAAAACATTCTCCCCCCTACATTCATACAATGTTCTGTCATAAATCCATACAAGTGAAGACAGCTTTCTAAATTCATCGATCAATTCGCACCTAATACATTTTTACGGGTCATAAACATATTATCACTTCATCAGACTACGGTTCCAGCCAACCGCACAGTCGCAGACAGGCTCGCAATTTGCCTCACGAAGGCACGTTTAATATTAGAAGTCCTGATTTATGTCCTGCCCCCATAATGAAGTGTCTCCACACTACAAACGTGTGCACTAATTCACTACGGCCGATTAGACGGCCGGGATATCGAAATTCCACCAAAAATAGCTGTTGTATCCGCATATTTGCGATGTAGCTATATATATTATTTATTTATATGTATAATTTAACTTTAAATGTTATATATAAATAAAACCTTAAAAAGTTTAACTGTATAATTGGATTTAAATTTTAAACTATAATTCTAACTCCACGTTACGAATGCATTGCAGCAATCGTATCTCCGGGATGGGTATTGAATGCGAGGTAAATCTTTTAAATATATGGTTTATTTAAATAATTTCTTGTGAAAATCTTTCAAAATACTTAGCAGTTTTTTCATTTTACTTTGCCATAAATTATAAATTCTCTAACGATATATCGATTGAAGCTGTGATGTATATAAAATAATTACTATACTCACGTCAATACTATCGAATTTTGTCCGACTAATTTCAAACTCATTCGTTTCGAACCCAATCGAGTTCGAACCGTACTCTGAACTCCAGAATAAGAACCTCAAAAAGTATGAAACTATAAAAATTAATTACAGTACATCAAACAGACTATAAAGTTAAGTAATTCTTATAACAAATTGAATCAAAATCCAAAACATTGTAATATATAATTCCTAATTTACTTTCCGTCGGGGCTGTCTCAACAGACTGGGTATAAGTTAAGATGGCAACATCTCGTTTATCTTAACGTTGAGAGTAAATGCAAACGAACCGTATAAATCCAATTAGTTTAAGATCTCATTAAATCAATTCATTTCTCGGACAGTAATATACAGTTTCACTCGTGTCTTTGTTTTCAATGGCTGCAATCCAAACTGTTTGTTATTTTTGAGTCCAGCTTGCACCAGAAAAAGTTAAGACACCTAATGTTTACCTTAGAGTAAATTATGGGCTTGTAAAGATAAGAAAGATTAATGTTTTGTTTAAATAACTTGACCTTAATGTTAAGTTATTTTTTCAATTAAAACTAATATTTAGATCTCAATTTCCAAAACAACTCAAGTGACAGTTCTATGAATCTCATAGTTTGAGAACTAAACATTACATATTATAACATTATAGTTATAATGTATAAGAATACCTTAATAAACTAATTGTCAAGTTCTATATATGTTAATCCATTTAGAAATATATTTTCAGTTGCCGGTAGATCCGATACAAAGGCCGCTGGTCGGAGAAGCAATAAATTAGTAGGAAAGCTGCGACTCAGGATTTCCCTTGGGTTTATTCTCACTCAAGAGCGCTACACCTAATCCAGAAAGCCTTATTATGCTACCCTTAATACAGTGCTCAAGACTGCTTGAAAATTTTCTCGAGAGTAAACGGTTAAGTTTGGGATTTCTTTACTTCGGTCATTTTATTCATGTCGCGTTTTTTACGTAATGGCTTTTTAGTGTATTATGATCGTAGTCAATGTTTAATATAATCTAGTTATTATTTAATATACATATATATTTTTAATTGTTTTTTTGTATTTAAACTTTCGTTATCATTGATTACTATTTTATATAATTATCCGGCTGTACATATAACCGAATTTGCCCGACTAGTTTCGAATCCATTCCGGGCCCTTATTCATGAGTTCCGAGCATTGCAGTTCAAGCCGCGATTCTGCTAACATTGACTTGAGAACATCTTAATAATTATGTATAATATAAATAAATCTTAATAATGATATAATAAATATAAATAGTTTTTGCTTTATTCATTAGTTTTCTTTTTAGTGAATTGCTTAAACTAAGTAAATATTAATCATATATTCCTCTGCATGAAATACAGGTTTATATATGACTCTATAGGCTAAAACCCAGTCCCCTTCTGTTTGACTCTACCTGTCATTCTCAATAAATATTAATAGATGAGAACAGTAGAGTCGGTTATATGTTAAGTGGGTATAGTCTCTACATACGTAGACATTTGTCCGTTATTACCAGTTCCGCGAAGTACTCTGCTACCAATTTCTCCAATTTAAATTGTCTATGAACGCCGCTGTCTGAAGACAGCCGGCGCATTCCGCGGTTATCGAAGGCGCAAGCGCAACCGTTGTCAGATGAGAGACAAGGACAGCTATAGCAATAAAAATCACGCGGAACAAGGACGCACTCACACGCAACTTGTATCCCTTTTTTAAATAATTGAGCCAGGAATGAAGATAGGCACCCTGCAATTTGAAACATTTTATCAGACTGGCAGCCCTAGCACGTACAGCGGCCATTTAATTTATCTGTGACTCATATTTAAACTCAGACTCAAATTTCAAAACAGTTGCGAGCTTGATTGCTTTTATCAAGTCGTTTAAACATTGCATGGATTTTGAATGTTTGATCAAAGTAATGAAGATGGACTAAGAATCAATAAAGATAAAAGTCATTTCGAGTAATATTAATGCATACAATTTTCAATTAGCTAGAATTGTCGCACCTAATTTGAGAGTATGATAAATATACTGTGCTCGGATTGGCCGTTGCTTGTTCATATTTTGTTTCCTTTATTTAGTTGCTAATCTACTCACTGGTCAGTCTATCTTTAAAGGCAAGAGTGTTGCGACATCTTTTATCGCGGGTCGCGCTCCTGTTTTTGTTTTGTTTGTTTGTTTTGCAATTGCGGAGGCATATTGCGCTCGTAAATTATTACGGGGAGAGATTTGTTTCCATAGTTCTGTGGCTGCAATGCATCAGCGTTCGCCGGATGTTAGTTTATGTTGACGCTCGCTTTGTGTTCGACGATTTTGTACTTGTCACATTGGACGTGACTATTCTAGCTTTTATATCTTTAGTTTCAGCAAATTGATAGCATATAAAATAGATTTATATAACAATAAATTTTTATATGTAAACTTTTGTGATCCATGATAACTATTAAGTATAATTATCTGGCTGTACTCGCGTTATTACTATCGGAATTTGCCCGACTAGTTTCGATTACTGATTCAGTACGATAGCAGTTCACGCCGTGATTACGTAATGTTCTGAACTGATAAAAAAGAACCTCGTTTGGGACCGAAAATCATCGGGCAAATCTCGATAATATCTAACTAGTGAACTGGTTTACGCCGCGATTCCACCATGCTCAGTGCTCATGCTTAATGGGTTCGAAATTAGACAAATCACGATAATAATAACGTAAGTACAGCCGGATAATTATATTTAATATAAAATTTTTAGTTTTGAAAATAACATTTTTCAGATAAATTAACTGAAATATCAAAATGATTATTGATAACTCTTCTATTCCCATAAGGTCTCACCATCTTTTGCTCGATAAAAACTTCTAGTTGATCCTAAACGTTAGCTCTTGAGTATCTATATAGAGCTGTCTACAATAAAAAATAAAAATTGCTTGACACTTAACATATGATATGAGATTGTATATTTATTAGATACTTTGTTGTTAGTCAGTGATTTATAGATTAGCTAACACATTGAATGATGCAGGAAGATTATAAGCTAAATATATATATTTGTCTATCCGGTTGTTTTTGTTACTTTAAGTATATTTGAAATATACCCGGATGAATATCATTTGTTTTGCTAGCTATTACTCGCGGTTTCACTCGCGGATGAATGGTTTTATTTGCTATTAAAATAATTACGAGTAGTAGCGTATTGAAAGCATATAGCCCCTCTAATGAACTTACCTGTCATAATAAGAAAGAATTATTCGAATTCATCCGATACTTTTGGAGATTAGCGCATTTAAATAAAGAACATTTTCCTCTTTTATTACATTATTATAAGTATACATGACGAATGTATTATATTTCATATAATTATTAAATATTAAGTATAATAGTGGTTTTATCAACTCTATATTTGTCATCGAGGACGGCCCGAGTGCGTAATGTTTTACGGTATGGGGCGAGACAATAATGGCTTGCTCATAACATTACTCGTCCGCAACCCCGTACCAAGAGACGGTTTGACTCGAAGGATTTGCCGTCTTTACGTTAATACCATAGCTTTTATATACTGTATGATTTCTCAACTGATTTCATGGTACAGTTTTTAAGAGCTGCTAACATGATGGGTACTAAGAGTGTTATTTTGAGATATTATCGATATATTTAAGCTTAAAAAACGTTGTTGTTTATAGTTATAGTTCATAAAACATTTAGTTATTTTTAAATAATTTTTATGTAACAAATGAATATTAAGTAGATAATTAAGTAATTAATAATAAAACCTTATTTTTATGCCAAATGTAATTTATAATATATAATATAATTAAATAAATATCCCTATATATAATAACTATTTAAAATATTTTGCTAAAACAAAGACATACAAACTAAACAAATATATTTTGTTTAATCATAGATTTATTATTCAAATCATACTATTAATTCAAATATTTGTTTATTCAAACCTTCAATCAAGATGGCTGATAAAAATAATAACTATCATTCATTCGGTGGGCTGTCTCAAATTTACATAGAATGAGATGCGCATACGCCTAATTAGACAGCGCTCTCGCAACATAAATCATCGCTGACTTTATGTCAGTCCTGCTGTGGCTCCCGAAGAAGAAGGACGTCACTACTCTAAGCTATTTTAAATTATCATAAATCTTTAAGACGAATTAACACTGAATTTATTGAAGATTTAAATTATTATACTTCACAAATTCCATCCCTTGCAAAATGTCAGAATCGTGAATATCAGAATAACAATTTGTCTTTTATAATCACAAATGTTTTAATGTCATCTAAAACATGATTTAACAAAATAAAATTTAGAAATAATATACATAACAAAATAATATTTACAAAATTATATTCACAACAAAAAAATATTTAGACGAAAAAAACATCCTGTCATAGTAAGTTTATTATAATTTTATTAACAAAAATAGGATTAATATAAAAAAAATCAACCTGTCTATAGTTTGTTAATTAATTGAATTAATAACTCTAGTATAATTTTATAATATATTAATAACACGTCAGGTATGTTAAATCGTTTTAATTATTAGCGTGTTAGTAACCAACAATTTATAGAAGTGTCAGAGCAATTTAATACAATTATGTGATTAACTAATAACTAGAAACCACCCTTAGTTTAAAATACCTATTAGATTATAATCGCCTATATTTAAACTATTAAATGTATAATAATGTTAAAGCAAAAAATTTGTTTGTTTAAATGCACTAATCTTTTTAAAAACTAGATGGAAATCAAATATTTCTGATCTATCTATCTATATAATATATTAATTATCATAATATCAAATAAAATTGTTTATCCGCAAGTGCAACCGCATGTAAAAGCTAGTATATAATATAGAGGCATCGACACGTCTAAAAATATCCATTCCGTACGAATTAATAACATTATATCTCTTTATAAAAGACTAAAAAAGAATTAATTAAAATAAATTTCCATATCCCTTGGCCTTATTAAAGTCACTTGATTATTTGAATAATTAATAAATTATATTTCTTATAGACACCGTAAGAAATGAAACAATAGATCTGAATAAAGCTAGAACTTATCAAAGATTGATTGATAAAAGTTACAAACTTGATTGATGGGTTGATTGAAACTTTGCACAAATTAAAATCTAAATAGAAGCGCTTTTGTACAAAGTACTCTTTGTATTATTTTATCTTATATATCTTATATATATTGTTAAATAAACAAATGGACAAATAAATAAAAATAAATCAATAAATAAATCTGAAAATTTATTCGAACCAAGTAAATACGATCATATAAATAAATAAATAAAAATTTACGAAAATAAATTAATAAATAGAATTAAATAAGAAATAAATAAGCCGATCATTTATTCGAACTGAGTAGAAACGTTCTTACGAAGGGTTTATGAACCATTTCAGCCTCTATTCAAGTAACTATTTATGTGCAGATTCTGAACAATTTTAGATTTCAGATTTAATTAGCAGGTGATATGTTATATTAGATTTACGTCTAAGAGCTTACCGCCAAGGAAGTGATATCGATGTTTATAAATAACAGATATAAGTAATATTCATCAGGCAGATAAAATAATTTAATTTTAAGCTATAGCAATTAGTATTGTACATAATTATCCGGCTGTACTCATGTAAATATTGTCAAAATTTGCCCGAGTTTTGAAATCATTCACAGGAACTCAAATTTAAAGTTCACACCGCGACTTAACCATGTTTATGAATAAGAACCCTAAATGGGTTCGAAAGAAGAAAGATTCGGAATTTGGAAGTCGGACAAATTCCGATAGTATTAACGTGAGTACAGACAGATATATAGGAATAATCATGAATCACTAAAGTTTTAAAAAAATCTTTTACTATGTTTTAGTACTTTTAAACCGAAATATTAAACAGACCTTGTCTAAATATAGCTTCAATTTAGTCAACTAATCAGTCCAAGGAGCGAGTGCCCATTCCTCTAAATACAGAGACAAGCTTAATAATTGTTAATTCTGATACCTAGATAGATAGTGTCTTTAACAAGTTTAATTTTAATACATTTTAATAATTTAAATTATAAAAAATAATGTTTCATTTTAAACTAGATATAAATTGTAATTATGTGCAATTAATGCAACTCATTGACAGTTCACAGTGCCCAGTACAGTCAGTTGAAAGTTATTACCACGGAGATCAAAGGAACTTGAAGTTTACCTCATTATATATGCTTGGCTGCGATCAGAACTACCTACTTAATACTTATCTTTATACAAATAGAAACAATAGACTGTGAAGGGAACCAAATAAAAAGACTACGTGATAAAAAGAGAAAGATAGTATTTTTTTTTCACATTATTATCTTTTACTCTCTCTTTCTTTTAATGGCTCTTGCTCTATTTATACAAGTATTTTTTTATTATTATAGTAATATAGAATAATTTACAATTATTTTTATAAGAAGCATTAAAGACGGTCATATGTTTCTACATAGCATTCTTGCTAAAGTAAGCTACACAGTAGCTCAGTAGGTAGAACGACACGATGGTTTCCCAGAGGTCTCGGATGCTAATCGAATATTTGTTTTCTATATTCATATAAAATTATATAATCTCAACATTACATTACATTAATTATTATTCAAAACAGGTAAAATTGGCAAAAAAAATGAAAAAGCTATCGTTACTACAAAATTAATTGGAGATTGCAATTAGAAATAAAAAGAAGTGTATTACTTAGCAACGGTTAATGTTAATCCGTTAAGTTTTTGCTATTTTTATAAAACATATTTAAATTATAAATGCACCGCTCCTCGCTTCAGTTAACTTAAGGAAAACAAAACTAACGTGCTCTTACAAGTCGTCGCTAAAACAGGAATTAGCAATCAATGAAATTTTATAATTAGCAATTATCAAAAAAAACTTTTTTTTTGATAATTTTCGAGAAATGTGTTTCGTGATTTCACAAACATCCTTATAACATAAATAAATAACATCAAAACTCAAAACAACAATATTTGTTTAAAATAAAGGGTCCCGTATGGGAATCAAACTCACGACCTATGTGGCTAAAGCAGGATATATGCTACAAAACGGACGTCAGCTTTTCTCTATCTTTAATATTTTTTTATAATCAGATAAATATTAATGTATTAAATTCATTTCTATTCAAGCTAGACCACCTATAGCAATAAAATGCAAGAAACGAGCTCAGTAAGTGACTATCTGCACCTTGCTAGCACAAAAAATAGAACAATTAAGGGAACATAATACATACAGAACCATTTGTCAGTCAATAAAAATTGGACATTAAAGCAATACCGCCAAAGATTAAATTCAATTGTATCTGTTTAATTATAAGACGAGATATAAAATTCCTGATCAGGTTCTTACTATTGATTATTTTCATAGAATTTTGCGAGCGTTTTCCGACACCTTTCAATTGCGTGTATCGAATTCTAGAAAGTGGTTGGTGTTTTTATTAATTATGGTATTTGAAATGAAATTAATATTATATTAATGGAATTTCATTTGTATTGCCGTGGTAATATTACTGGAACGTAAAAAGTTGTGTGACATTTGATTGACTTGAGACTGACGGATTAAAAAGTTTTGAATTTTTTATGTGTTATTATATATAATATGGTTTCCGTAAACATATTCATTTTTATTATATTTATTGATTTAAAATGCTGAGCTTGCTAAAAATTTTACCTATTGGTATCAAAATCATCCAAATATACGATGATAATACAAAAATTTAAACGAAAATCAAGAGCATTATTATACAAAAATTTTAGCTACAGTTCTGGAAGTTGCCTGCAAATGGAATAAAGTAGGAGCATAAATAAGAAGAGGTTTTGCGGCGAGCGATCTAACGAGACGACGAGGCAAGTTCTAGCGGGAATTCTAAGAGTTGGAAATTCTTCAAGTTTCCAGATGGAAGAAACTTTGCTAAGGTGCGGTTACACTTGGTTTAAGGGAGCGAGGATATTCAATTTAACACTTTATACGAGAAACCACTTAAGAAGTAACATTATTATATAATACAATATATTTTAGTGTGATAATTGGCGATGTATATATCGTAATATAACTCGCGTGCTGAGAATTAATTCATGAGTACATGACACGCTCCAGTTACGTTTTCACAGTTAACTGTCTGCTCTTTTATATGACATGGAATACTACTTGAAAGTATCATAGCGTATACATTATTATATTTGAACCTTTTTGATCCATTATTACTATTTTATATAAATATCCGGCTAAGACGCAAATAATATCAAAATTTACCTGAATAGTTTCAAAACTATATAACCTTCATGATCTCAGCGAAATCGCGGCGTGAATGACAATTATTAATGTGAAGTGAAGTGAAACTAATCGGTCACATTCCGATAGTATACTTGAGTAGCCATATAAATATACAATATCATCTTTTAATTATGTATATATATATATATATATATATATATATATATATATATATATATATATATATATATATATTGGGTTTGTTGGATGAATAGCATGAATCATAATTTAGTAGCAAGATATATAGATAAAATGTTTAGTGGGTTAGCTGTCTAGAATAACATTCCATAACTTAATCTATCGCCTTGTTTCATAGTCCTGATAATATAACAACCAACACAATGTAGGCTAACAATTCACTAGAAAACATTTTTGCATAATAAACTACAGATAATTGTAAGCTTTTTGTAAGAATTAAGAAAAATTCCAGATATTTGTAACCATTTTATATAACTATTTAAATTAATGACAAAATTTAAATCAATGTAATATGAAATTATACAATATGCATAATATAATTTAGATTTTTGTAAGCATTTTGAAAGAATTAATTAATTAACCTTTTATTTTATGTAACTATTTTAATGATTAAAATCAATTTAAATTATAATTTTTCAAGATGCATAACATAATTCAGGTTATTGTAAGTTTTTTTAAGATTCCAGATTTTTTTAAACATTTAGTAATTTTACGTAACTATTTTAAATCAATGTGAATAAATAATGAAATATTCAATAATGTAAACATGAACGGTAAAGTTTTCACACGACTTTTCAAATACAACAAAGGAAGACTAAAAGTGAATTGAGGAATACAAGTCGTTTAGAGGTTACTGGGCTCGCTGAGACCGGTTTGTCATATGACGGCCACCACGTGCGGCCTCCAGAATATAAGCCATATGTTTGTAAGAATCACTTAGATGTTATAGTTATTTGGATTACATATTATATATATAATGGATAAACGGTTTATTTTTTAAACGATTTTAAAATATGTTAGAGTATTTCTATCGTTAATAAAATATAGTTGTTGGTAGAATTATAAAAATTTAAGGTTGAATATATATTTTTAATGTAGAAAAAAATATTTTTATAAGAATTTAAAAAATTCTTTGTCATTTAGGATTATGAAAAATAGTTTGTCTTATTCTCAGACCTACTGATTACACACAAAATTTCATAAGAATCGGCCAAGCCGTTTTTGTGAAGTTTGGAAACAAACGCTGTGATACGAGAATTTTATATATTAAAAATGTTTATTTTACATAAGTTATAAACTAATTTAAAAAATTAAGTATGAAGAGTTTATTTTGGTAAAACTCTGTAACAGCAGTTCAAATGAGGGAGGGAGGGTGAAGCACCCTCGCAAACTTATCGCATTATTCAAGTGAACCAGACTTCTGAGTAATTTTGAAATATTACAATTCTCGAGCGCCACCATCGCTTCGACGAACCAAGTTTTCATTAATAAATAAGAAAGTATTATACTTAATTTAATGACTTACGATAATTTCTTAAAAACAAACATTACCTTACCTTATTAAAATTATGTAATAAACAATTATTGTATCCCCCTAACTAATAAATATATTCTTGCTTGTTTTGTCACTTTCCCTCTAATGATTTGCTTCAAACGTGTGAAAGTGACAAAACGGAGAATATGCTATACTAGTTATAGATATTTTTATTAGTAAGACAGAATAAATTCAATACTGTAAAAACAGAACTCTGTGACTTTATTTGTACTAACAAGTAATTAAAAAAAAATTTGGTAAAAACCTTTGAAAAAACTTCTGTAAAAGAATGTTTTGCTTTTGAAATATTAACGAAGTTAAAAAACAAAACACAAAGAACAATACAATAAACAGTAGCAAATTAAAATAAAACAAATATTTAAACTTAAAAATAATATAAAATCTCAAAACATATGTTTGAAAACAGTATAGAATTGCTAAAACAGTATAACTTTATGAGTTTAAAAAACTGTACATTGTCCCCGTATAATGTTAAATGAAAAAATGCAAATGCGGGGTGTATTTGAACGGCTTTACAAATTTCTTCTAAAGGTCCGTTAAGTAATAAAAAATAAAGGAAACAAAGAACATCCCGTAAAGTATTGCGCAAAATTGACGAAGATTTACAATCTCTAAACAATATACCTGTTAAGGTAACAATTATTATGTTAATACTTCGAATAATACATTTTTTATTACATATTTTGAGACACTGTGGCCAGAGTATTATAACACCTTTGAGTAATTTACGATTCTATTTCTAAAGAGAGCACAGAATATTCGTGTTTTTATCATTGGAAATCTTAAAATTCTATAAAAATAGACACAGTTATTGTAATTTTGCAACTCAAGTCTGTATCTTAATATTATTAAAATTCAAGCAAAAAAACACTCACCCTAAAACGTAAAAACAATTAAAAATAAACAAAATTACAAATTAAATAATTGAATTAACTTTATTTCTGATTAAACATGTAAAAACAATTAATAATGAACAAAAAACAATCAAAAATTCAACAAAAAATTTCAAATGACATAATCGAATTAATTATTTGTATATACGTAACAAATATAATTGAATTAACACTATTTGTACGCAAAATGAGTTATTGAACAGATGCGGTGAGTTTAGTATGGCTAATAGAGTTTATAGCTTTTTTATTGACATTTATGTTCTCTTGACTCCAGCGTTTACGAGCGACTCATTCATTATCTAACTGAGGTCAAAACATCCTTAAATCATACACAAAATATGAATATAGATTCAGAATTATGGACATATGAATATATTATTAGTTTTATGATTATATTATTTTGATATATTTATTGTTTATAAATAATTCTATCGATTTTAGTGTGATTTTAAAACGCTTTTGTTTTTGTTATATAAAAGTTTTATATTTTATAATGTTTAAAGATTACAAATGTATTTAAAAACTTGATTTATTTAAAATAAGTCAATAATGTTGTAACAAGCTTGGTCCGATGAGAATACAAACGAAGCGTGCACCCACTCTACAATTTATTGCCTATTCGATAATTATTCGGATTTAAATCTGAAGTGTGCTTTACTGGCTGGTTCACGGTTCCTCAAGGTTCTATAAGCAAATTTGCGTTTTATTGTAACTCGACTGATTCTAAAATATGTCAGACTTATTCTAACATGTGATTAAAACTTGACTGAGTCTAACATGTTATGTCAGATTGATTCTAACATGTCATAACGCATAGTTGTTTAATGCAATTAATTTTTTGTTGTTTTTTTGTTTTATACACAGGTGTTTTTGTAATCAATGACTCCTAAGTTGTTCACCTGTTTGTTTTAAGTTTAACGCTCGTTTTTTTGTTGTAGTTAAAAATTCGATACCGCGTGATCGTCCGCACGTGAGTTAACTATCGATTTTTGCTACTTAACCATATCTATATATTGTTACTTATTTATAGTTTTGTTTCACATTCAATATAACACCTTATAGTGCCTCGAACACTAACTATTATATCTACTCGCTATTATTTCCAGATTATCATCCAAAACTAATAATTTATTGATATTTAAAATAAAAAATGTATTTCTTAGTAGCGAATCTGTTTTTTATGTAAGTGCCAAAATTATATAAACAATAGTGAACATTTGCCATGGTAAGTGGCTTTTTGTATGAATTAAACTATAATATATCTGAATTTTAATCAAATTTACTACAGGCAGATGCTCGTAGCGACTTATTCGGTAATAACGACAGCAGGCCGGCACTTTAAGTGCTCGACTCACACAAAAACGCTAAAGAATTGTAAGAATCACTCATTATCTTATTACGATGGTAATTTATTATCTCGAAGATGATTTCTTGACGCCATGATACCTTTTTGTTATGTTCCTTTCTTTTATCTATTTTATTTTATTATTTAAAAATAAATTTAAATTTAATTAAAATAAATTTGAATATACTAAAAATTATATAATAAATTAATTTAAATTAATTTTATTATTAATAAAAAAATATGATTAACTTTTATGAATAAATTATATTTATATTTATTTAATAAAGGAAGGACGCAAGTGGAGTAAACCAATGAATGGTATAATCGCACGCAATTCTTAACTAAATACCACGTCATTCAAATGTATGTTGTAAGTTATATAAAGAAAATTATTTATAATTTAAATACATTTATAAAAACTTCATCGTAATTATTATCTAATACGAACATCACTAGTCATTTACAAATATGTGAAATTAATTTATAGATATTTTCTTTTATTGAGTTATAATTTTTTTTTCTTTTGAATATCCGTTTTTCGTAATTGTAAGACAAAATGATATACTGAATAAATAAAGATTGAGATCTAACACAAAAGGTGAAATGAGACAAATAAGGCGACGCGCATGGACAGAATTTCAAATAGAGAACTGCGCCCGCGCAGCAAAATGAACTGCTTTTTCAACATTTCATTCAGACAGTACGAATTCGAGTCTTTTAATAAACACTAAATTAAATTATAATTTTCAAGTGTTGGCACTTTGGTGTTTTTTAACTTGAGAAGTGAAGCGTTCTATGAAATTATATAATATCTTTTGTCACTAAACGATTTTTTTTGTTAAATATAGTGCATTTACAATAATTTATGAGTATGACGAGAAAAATATTATTGTTCTATTAGTCTTCATGTTTAGTTTAGATAAACTATACTATAAAGATGGATACAATATTTTTTTCTAAAATAATTCCAAGTAACATTACTACAATGTATATAAAAAAATTTGTATATTTTTTTTCAACATAAATTAAAATTACTAAAAAGATTATAAGATTTTCTTTTACCAATGTACATAAAATACATTTATTTTTAAACAAATAATATATGAATTAATATTTTGAATGAAATAATATAAAATAATCATTTTAAATGTAAATATCTCAAAAATTGGTAAATCAATTACATTTTTTATTCTTAAAAACATAATCTATATTTCGAAATAATTTCAAAATAAGAATTTCTAATTATTTATTTATTTACAAATTATTTTTATTTTCTTATTTGGATTTTTTTTATTGTTTGGTAATGAATAATTTCATATTAGAGTCAACTCAATAATGTCCTTTCTTAATTGAAAGTGAATTATTTTCTTTTCCACAATAGAAATTAACAAATTATATGACAATTTTATAAATAATTAATTTTGATTTTTTATCATGACTTTTCCTTGTATGACTTCTAAAATAATTTTATTTAGCTCTGAATATTAATTGAATATTTTTTATGTTCAATATACAAAAAAATATAATTTGTAAATTAATAATTATATTAAGGAAATAAATTTATATGCAAAAGACAAAAAATAATTTAAGTTATTTTAACGATAATGAAATATTTATTTCAGAAATTTATTTAACATAATCTATTGATAAAAAAACTGCTTTTATAAATATATATATGATTTTTTATATATATGATTATCATAATGAATTTGTTTATATATGACAAGCGGAAATGAACCTTATTGTGTTAAAGAAATTACAATACTTTAATAAAAATTATATATATATTATATTACTATATGAATGATTACAGAAAATATTGTTTCCTTACACACCAATAATACCAAAAATTTTAAAGTTGCCTATAACAATTACTATAAAAATGTAGTAAAGTTTACCAAAATAAGATGAATTAGATTTTCTCATCGCATTCAAACTTGTTCCCTTGGCATAAGACACAGTTTTGTGTGCTTATAAATGTTCATATTAATGCCTTTACGGGCTATATATATTCTTATTTTATTTTATTTTATTAAATTTAACTTCTATAAATTTTCTTAACGTCGCTGGGACGTAGAGATTATGGACTTGTTATAAATATGTAATCTACCTACTTTGTTGCATAATTTTAATTATTTTTTTTATACAGTTTTGAAAATTAGGATTTCTTTATTTTATTATATTTTTTATATTATAATAAATATAAAATATAATTACTTTATTTTAAATTAAAATTTTAAAATTAGTCTTAATGAGATTTGTACTATTTGATTGTATCTAAGTATCTACAATAATAAATTAAGTAAGTTATAATTATTATAAGAACTTGCTACTTTTATTGTAGGGCTATTCACAATCAGCGCTAAAAATAATAACGATATTAGATGAGTGTTAAAATCTCATCAGTAAAGATTTAGAGCTAAAGGAACCTTGAAAAGTTTGTTTAGTAAACAACTTGTATGGGACCCTCTGCTCCCGGTAAGGTCGGGCGGTGAAGTTGTGAGCTATAAATCGGCTATAAACTCACCTCAAGCGGAGCGGCCGCCGTTCGCCGTCGGCAAACGGAGACACGGCATCCCGCTGTACAACTTCTTCACAAAACACAGTTTTATTAAGAGGATCACTCCAGTCACGTGTCAGCGTTTTAGTCAGATCATGAGCGCAATGCTTAATGTGTTGAGCGCACGTGGGCTAGCGGCAGGTGCGGAGTCGAGCACGTCGTGTTGTTTATGGCGCGGTGTGTTACGCAACGCGTAGTCGCCAAGGCGCGCGTCAGTAGAGTGTGCCGACCGATGGTTTACGACCGACGCCGCCCCCCGCGAGGCGACGCCGCACGCCGCGGCGCCGCACTAAATCTGCGACCAACAGAAAAGGACACCACCCTTTAATCCAACACCATTGATGTGAGACGACGTTAATCCGAGCGATTAATTGAATGGTCCGTTCGGTCCGCGCGATAGAATTGTATCCGCTGCCCGTTGCACGGCCGGTCCGAGCAAGTGCGGCGTCGTAAAGTTTCTTCGTGTATCGTTCGATGCACCAGACGCTGATAGCACTATGCACGACTGGAAAGTAGCTCTACTTGATATAATACGAGACAAAATCATCAATATATAAATATATTTAGTATATAGTATGTTTTAATTTAATAAGGGGGAATAATGTCTTAGATATATTAAATATGACTGATATTTTATCACACTGAAAAATGTTTGAATAGAAAGTAGGTACTCTTGCGCATCAAGAGAGTAATATTGTAGTTTAATACTTTTTTATTAAGAACTTTTAATAAATAACAATAACAATTGTCAGTAATTCTCGGATTAGGGTGGTTACCGATTATTACCATTTTTTTAATGTTTAGTTTAAAACCAGTTACATAATCCTGTCTTTAGAGTTTAAGGGATGTTACCTGTACATATATTTATGTTTTTTATTATAATATAAAATATTTTTATTTTACTAATAAAATAATTACTAAAATTATTTATAAAGTTTTTTTTGAGATAAGTTAAGTCATTAAGAAATCATTAAAATTTTATTCAAACACCTTTAAAATTAAAAACAATACTATCCAAAGAAAATTGTAACAAAAATTTTTTTGGTCATTTGTTCTATTTTTCCTATAGCACTACTCTATGACTGAACATGTTGCTAACAGGAAGTCAAATTTTTAGGTTTGTTTTGGGAGGAACCTAAGATCAACCAATCGCAATGCAACATTTGCGAGCCATCTTATTACCCCCACCAATGCGCGTGCTGAGATAAACGGCCAGTCGCATTCGTCTCTTGCAATGTGGTGTACGTTTCAGTATTGGCAATGTTATTTTTTGAGTTTTTTTTACAACAAACATAATTAATAGTATTTTGGTGTTAATAGACCTAAGTTAAAAATGTTATATAGATAAAAAAAATAAAATAATAGTTTCTTAATTTATTCAATCCATTTCATTCTTTTATTTATTTTTTATTAAAAATATAATAAAAAGTTTATTTTTAAAAGATTTTCAACGTTAAATTTTTTTATTGCAGCTACTGCTTATGTTTTCTAAAAAATGTGTCTCTAATCAAACAACAAATATGGTAATAATAAAGTGTTTCAATTTATTTCTGATTTTTTATTGAATAAAAGAATAGAATTATCTTATTAATATTTTTAATCATCACCTAATAAAATTTTAGCGATTAAATTTTAATTATCCATGAATACTATTATATATGATTATCCGGCTGTCAAAATACTATCAAAATTTTCCCGACTAATTTCTAACCCATTTGGGGCCCTTTTTCATGAACTCTGAGCGTGGTCTAATCGCGGCGTGAACTTTTTCCCAGCTAGAACTAGAAATAGAAGAAACAAGTATAACAAATTCAAGTACTTTTATGTGAGTACAAGCATTATAATTATAAATAATAATAATCAGGATATATGAAAGTTCACTTTCCATCTTCATTAACAAGGGCGGTTGACGGCAAGAAATCCTTTTAAAAAAGTCAGGCGGATGATGAGATTGTATGTTTTCTTTCGTTAAATTAAAAACAATAAGCACCTATTATACTTCCCGACTTTTAATTCTGGAAAAACCAAACCCTACAAAAAAATATGCTTTGTGTTATCTTTCACATAGAACTTTATTTTAATATGGTTATAGGAAATAAGTAAAGTCTAGAGACATTTTGAATTCCATAATTATTTTTTTCATATTAATATGTGTATTCTACCGACCATGACATTTGATAACATGATCACAGACCAAGAAACACATGGAGCGTGAAGTACTTAGTATTGCTCTGTGTGGCATCATTATACTGATCACATTCAAAGTGGTTGATCGTAAACTTAATTTTAAAATGAAAATTAAGCTTCCAATCAATAAAAAAATCTAGAATATTTAAAGAAATATTTTTTAAAAATATTTTTAAAATATGAAAGTGAGGCAAAAAATGCTTAATTCTGATTAATATGTAAAAAAAGCTGTATTATTTATAGTACATTGTGTTTTATAATTAATACAATATGTTATAAGAAGAATGGGTGGTAAATACTATGCAAAAATGTGTTTAATTGAAAATAGTCAGAAATCTTTACTAGTTTTGATATTTTCATTTAAAGAAAATCTTTTAAAATATTATTTCATTAATTATACATACATGTTATTATTAATATTGACTTTTTAGTAATATTAAGTTGATAAAGCAACTATTACTATAAGCAAAATGTAGGAGTATTGGAATTTCAATAGAAAGATAAATTCACATAAAAATAGTTAAAGAGTTACGTAAGCATTTTAAGGTAAATAAAAAAATCTATAATACTAGAGGGAGATGAATATAGTAAAAACTTGGCTCTCGATATGAGTTATATTGTAATATCTATTTTACAAATATAACTATTTAAAAAAGAAGTGCATGCTACTGAATATTTTGACAAATATTTACTAAATTCAAATAATAAAATTGAAGGTTAAAATAGAAAAATATATATATTAATTATATTTTAAAGAAGCTTTACTTTATATTACATTACACCTACTTGTGACTTTAGCAGAATATTATTTTCATAAAATAAAAAAATAATATACAAAGTAGAGCAGATTTCATGCCGAAGCATAATACATTTTGTTCGCCACATTCCTGAGCACGTTTGAAGCATACTCTAAACAGCTGATTTCACCGATATACTCTCATCTCCTTTATCGTTCAGCAAAACACGCAATAAAACAGAGAAAACTATAGTTTATGTGCTCTCTCTTGAGTCGCGAGGACGGCGTGCGTAACCTACATGCGGCCATTTCGAGATTTACGACCTGGGAATTGTGAGTTGGAAAGGGATGAAAATATTACACTCTTTGCCGACGGTTAACTTTAACGTAACGGGCCTGCTGATACTCCGAGGGCAAGGTTTCTGTAGTATATGCAAAATTTGCAGAAACTCCGATTAAAATTCAACATTTTCATTCCTATACAGATATAGTATCTAGGGTAGTACAGAACCTAATAATAAGAAAGGTTATGCTAAAAGCAGTACATTTACATATATATATAGTATTAAAAAGATTTCTCTGAAAACTAAACATATACCTGCACTTTGAATCGCATACTAGCTCATTTCATTACATTAGTGTGTGTAAATTAAACTATTCGCTTGGGACTGTCGGTTCTATAGCTTTCCCTTTTGTTTGTTAGAGTTATGGGTAAGTTAGAGTGAGAAGTCGTAAATCGCGAAATGCGTCCCGAAGTGACATGTTTATGGGCGGAGAATGAACAACGTAGAGTGGGAACGCGGCAGTTGCGAGCATGGCGCCGGTAGAGTCACTAATGCAATGGAATTTATTAATAAATATAATAATTATTCTTAATTAACACTGATAATTAAAAATATTTCACTGAATAAAAAACACCTACATTTTTAATCCTTGTACACAAAAAAAGCAAAAATGCGAATGGTGGTACCATTAACTCAAATATCTAAATGGAACACATAATTAGGTGTTCTAATAAAGTGTTAAATAGTGCTTAAAAGGAAGTAATTACAAAAAGCTATTAGAAGTACAATTACAGTGGTTATCTTAACATCTTTTAGCACCGGTAGCGATTGCCACATAATTACTAACAAGTCGTTATGAAGTCCATTGACGCGGATCATTCCACAGGTGGTGACTTGGGGACTGCCTTAATTCAATAAATTAAACCTCACTACACAGATATCACTTTTACCTACAGACACGTGCTTAACTTTTGACAATTATTAGAACAATCTAGAAAAGGTTAGGAAAGAGACAGATATATAGATAAAAACAGAAGACGTATTTATAAATTCTAAAAAAAATAAGGTTTATGTTTTTAATACTTTATAGAGTTTCTATTTATAAAATTAAATACAGGCTATATTTTCTAGAAACAAATAAATTTTGCTTATTATGATTTATGAACGCGATCTAATATCATCAGTTCTTGGGTGCATTTTATACTTACATTATATTTATTTTATTACTTTACACTACGAGTAATTAATATAATATTTGGAAATACCACTGATGTATATTAGACGCAAGATCTCGTCTCTTTGTTACTATACTTGGTTTTCTTAATTTTGTTTCAAGAATTGGAACATCTAAAAATAGACGGCCGAATGGTCTAATTGTTAGTAGTTGTGGCCGTGTCTGCTGAGCTAAAGGTGGGTTCGATTCCCATACGGGACAGTTGTTTTGTGTGATCCACAAATTTCTGTTTCAACTCTGGTAATTGTGTGGGCTTTTTCTATGTTTGTAAAATCCCCCACGACATTATTTCCTTAGTGCGGGAGATGATTTTTAAAAGAAAAGAAAAATTATAAATTTTATCTCAACATTCACCGTGACCCTATTTTTATAAAACTTTCAGTACCGAAATCTCACTACAAACATTAGCTTATAATTATTAACCAAGCATATGTCTGTAAATGATTTTTATGTTTAAATTAAACTTTTATTCAAACAATTTGTTTACGAATAAATATATCAAACTTAGACGAAGAAACTGTAATATCAATTTACAAAACTTAATGAAATCAAATCAAATCAAATCAAATCATAGGCAGAAATATAAATTAACAGTATTTTTATTCATTCACAATAATTAAAAACAAAATTAATTTAATTTATTCATAGACAAAATAAATTCAATATGAACAATATGAATAATATAATATTTAGCATATTTATTATTGTATTGAAATATAAATAAATTTGAATTTAGAATAACTTTGCAAATAAATGCATACAAAATTCTATATAAGAATTTGTTAGGTTATTGTGTGTAAGTAGTGTGCGTATAAGTTATTGTATGTGTGTGTGTTTGTGTGTCTGTCTGTGTGTGAGTAAGTTATTACGTGTGTGTGAAAGTTATTGTGCTCTATAAAACAAAACGGACAGTATGGAGTTAATATGCATATTTGTATACTAAAAGTGTTCTAGTCCTGTAAAGTAATAAGCGATTCCACTGCAAGTCACGATGCGCAAGCGTTCCTCAGATGGAAAGCTGCACGCATGATCTATTGAATCGTTCTCTCTCCCTCACATATATCTCTATCTCTCTCTTTTCTCTTTCTCATAACTGTATAATGTTATAAAATTATGACGAAACAAAAAAAAAGTGAGAATGTAATTTGTTTTATACATTATATGTGAGAATAAGTGTATACAATATTATGTATTTTTTTATAATTTATGCTGTGAACAGTAAGAGCTATTAATACTGTTTACTAGATGTGAAGATAATAATATATTTTTATATACTTTTTTAAGCTTCATACAATCTATTATATATAAGTATCGAGCTGTACTCACGTCTGTACTATTGGATTTTGCTTGACTAGTTTCGAATGTTCTGAACTTAGTTCACGCCGCGATCTATACACGAATCTCATGAATAAGAATGGAATGAATTCGAAACTAGGCAAATAATGATAGTATTAGTACAAATAATTATTATAATAATAATCATGAATCACAAAAAATGTTATATAAAAATAATACAAACTGACACTTAAATTAATGTACCTACAGCCTTTGAAAAGCTACAATAACTCAAATACAAATATAATATATTAATATTTTTACATACCAAGTAAATGATAAATTGCAACAACTTGAGGCTATTTATTATAACTAATAAAATCGAAAGACCCTATCACAATATTATTCAACCCTCAGGGAAGATAGCTACCAGGAGAGATACAGAAATATGAATAAGAATTTATAGATCTTGTGAATTCATTTTTTAATAATTATATAACATTTTAGAAATATATTTGGAATCGCGTGAATAATATTATATCTTTTATTTTTATTTATTATTCAGAGAAATATAGAAACATGATTCAAAATACCAAGGATTCATGGATTTTGTGAATTCATATTTTAAGAATTATATAAAAATTTTAGAAATAGTTTTAGAAACAATAATTGGGAATTAATCGAGTTATTAATTTAAAGTTACGATATATTTGTTAAAATTATTTTTTATTACAATTTACCCGATGTTTTGACGAATTTTACAAATTTTTCGTTCGGGTCGACATCGACATGAAAATAATAATAATTATTTATTTAATTTATGCTAATAACAATTTAATTTTGATAAAATAATTTTAATTATTCATTTTTAATATAAGAAAGAATGTAGAATTATTGTTATTAGAGAATTTTGAGCACAAAAGTTTCATTTGTTAACAAAAGAAAAACTCAGCTCCATGTAAGCTATGCATCGCCATATATCTTTTTCCACAAAAGCCGGACATTATTGTTCGGTCCAAACACTCCTAAATCTTCGGAAAAGTAATATATTTTCGTTTTGCCCAGTGCGGTGTACGGTATACACGCCAGTCAGTTTGCTTCGGTACTTTTCTCTATCTACTAATGTTTTATACATCGCTCGTTCTCTCCGTAATTCTCTCCGTAATGTTTACGTCACTCAGTTCGATGCAATGGAGATTTGTATTTTTTGAATTCTATGCATTGTGTTTAGAACTGTTTTGAGTGTTTTGTTACCGTATGTATTTATAAAGAACGTTATATAAATATGTAATGAATTTTCTACCTTATTACTTGGTTATAGAGTTCTTATTATGACTGCAGGTTGCTGTTTTATAATATTGTTTTGTATGTTGTAGCAAATTGCTCGTATAGGCAAACTTACAAATGTGAATGAATGTAAGCACAATAAGATGATGTTTCAAATAGTTGACTTTATTGTTTCTTTATTAGATTATACTAAAGAGAAAACAAAATAAGGTTTAGCACATACATAAAAAATTGAGTTGGTATCTACTAAGAAGAGTATAAGAAGTGTGGACACGGCCTGATGCTTCTGGATGTACAAAGACTTGCATATTATTTTAATAGTTAATTGACAAAGAAACAACCGTATAGTATAAAAAAATGTAGATCGTAATATAAGGACAGGCTCACACTAGCTATTAGGAATGTTTCATTCTTAGTATTACGTAATGGAGGCGCGTAATTTGAGAATAAGCTCCGTAAAGCAGCGTCAAAATATGTAAAGATTTTTATCTTTTCCGTAAAATGGCTTGGGAAAAAACATAAAGAAGGTGGTGTCACCTGATCCCGACAGGCGAAATTTATTGGCCTCGGTGTGGCCGCAGCCTTAGGTCGCCCAGAGTTATGACGCTAAGAAATAATTTACCTACATGTGACAAGAAATAAAAGTAGGGCCAGGATAATGATCGCTGTGACTAAAGTTTTTTTTAATATAAAGTCAGTCTTTATTTTTTTTATGCTCAGTTGATTCATTGTGATGTATTTGGCGTTTTAAAAATACATAAAAAGTTTTTTTATTTAATTTACGAGTTCTTTTGTTGAATTCTAACACGTGTTTATTCATTCTCAGAAATTAATTTCTTAATATTTTTTCATTTTATTAATAATTTGGAACAATATATTAAAACTAGTAATGATTCGCGGTTTCACCCGCAGACTAACGGTCAGAACGAATTTTCGGTATTAGAACGAATAATACAATTCATTCGGTAGTTTCGAAAGTTAGCGCGTTTTCTTTTTTCCACTTTATAATATTAGTATATATTTTGTTTGATACGAAATGTAAGACTTAAGTATTATTAATATATACAGGCAATTTAAATTTAATCTCATTACAAAGACATTTGTTAAAGTGGAAAAAAAAATATCACACAAAATTATACTAAAATACTCATAACAGTTTAAAACATAATCTATATGTTTGTTGCAAGCTAAAATAAACTCTAAATCATACACCATTAAATCTGTATTGTCCTGTTTGCAGATTCAAGATACGTCATTGGGTCTTGAGAACGAGGAGCTCGAGTAAAGTGGAAGAAGTCCCTGAGAAAATTGGCACAAGTGGTTTTAGCTACGTCGGGCGATCGGAGGAGGGAGGGAGAGAGGATAAAAAAATAAGGGAGTTACAGAAGTACCGACAGTTTTATCCATATTTTTAACAATAATCTATCGATTATTGTTAAAAATATGGATAAAACTGTCATTTTAACTATAAAATAAATTATCAGTACAGATTCTTCATATCAATATTTGCTTGAACGAATAACAAACCGTCGGTTACTAATATAATTCTAAGAGTATAAGATAGCCATCCTATATGACTTTTATTCTGTATATAAAATGCCTTTATATATAACCTGTACTCACTTAAATACTATCAGAATTTGAACGACTTCTTTCGAATACATTGAAGGTTTTTATTAGTCAGCTCGGATCATGACGGAATAACGGCGTTAACTGCCGCTGGTATATATATATATATATATATATATATATACATAAGTAGTCAGGTACATTACGATAGTATTGATATGAGCACAGCCGGATAATTATTTAAAATAGTAATCATGGATCAAAATTAAAATACAAAAATATAAAAAAACTGTTTATAATAGATTAAAATAATATTATATTTAAAAGCGTAAAGAGTCAATATTTTAAATAACATCATATGATAATATATAGAGTTAGGTATAATATATAACTTGTATTTTCTTCACATTATTCTTTGGCTCATAGCATAGGGGTGGCCGTCGAATGTTCGCCCAAAGATAGGACTCGCGGCAAGATGTATTGCTGCTTACGAAAAATTTTCAACAGTAGCGTCTATCGGATTGGCCTCGAACGGAAAATAAGAGGGGACATTGGACAAATAAATGATGCTGTAAATTTCCCTATGACAATAATACAGGTCAGCGTAGATTCTTTCATGATAGCCATTATTGAAAGAAAAACACTAAAAACGTCTATTTCACATAAAGGCTGTTTTGATTGATAAAGTTTAGCACAAATTACGTGTTTTTGGGATGTGAAATGTACTTAAGTTACGTGTGAATTATTTTTATATTATATTAATATGATTTTTATACTTGATACTTTTATTTTATTATCATGTTCTGCTATAATATTTTATTGCTACTAAATTCTCGATTACTTCTAAAATTATTAGGAAATACTAATAAAACTATAATAAACGTCATATTATTTAGTCCATCTATATAAAAATATATAATAACTAAATTAAGTTTAATCGATTTTATTATTAAGTAATCGATTATTTATTCGAACATAGAACATAAGGATAACCTTTATAACTCCATTTAAAAATCGAATAAAACTTTGGGTAAAGCGACTTCAATTAATAATCCAAATCACACGTTCGGAGAGAAACCGTCGCGGATTTTTCTTCAAAATTTATATCCTCTGCCTTCATGGTGGGGGGTGGGGTGGGGGGAACTTCATTTCGCCCACGTCGTTTATCTTAAGGAACATAATTCAGAGAAGTCTCTGTCAACTTATTCTTCTTTCGCCTAAGCGTAAAATGGGAGCTTTTTACTGTATCAATGTTTTTTATTTATTGTTCAATTTATTTTTTATTTTTATAAATAATTTTATTGTGCATTAATTAATATAATATTTTACAACCACTGTTTTAATTCCAGTTAAATTAATGGAACATAACATGTTAATAACATATTAAGTAGAAAATCTTTAAATGTTTCTCTTCCAGTACAACTGATTCAGTATCTCAATGGGTATATGATATTGGGTGGTTATCTATCGTCTGCCAGTCTGGGGCTCATAAATAAAGGGCATTCATTACTCCCCTGCAGACGTTAGGAAAGTATTTAATACAAAAATCACTATTATATTTGTAAGTGGAGGAAGCCATTATGCGCCATATTAAGAAACCGCGGTTTTATTTCATGAAAAGCAAATGTTTCCGGGATTTCTATTATCCCAGCGATTAAACAGATGTTCACATGAAAAAATATGTATTCATTAGACATTTTAAAGAAATTTATTCAATTTTTTTTAGGTAAAATAAAATATATATATAAAAGATAAAATTATCAACAAACAAAAATATTGATTAAAAATATGTTCAAATAAAAAAAATATAATTTCATTGGACACAAAAAAAAAATTTGAAAAATTTTCTAAATTTCTCGAAAAAATAAAAATAAATAATATCCAAAATTTGCAAAATTACATATATCTATTTAATTTACTGTGTATCAGCATTAAATGTGGTTAAATATGTTTAGAACTAACGAGTACGTAACGAGCTTTGAAGAAGCACGTCTAAGCCATCCTTAAGCCATACGATACGTACAGACAATCCGTCATTTGACGTAATAATGGTCAGACAATAAATATCCCTTTGCGCAGACAACACGCATAAAGTAATATATGAAGTCAAGAATAAATAGGCAATTTAGCGCGGGACGCACGTTCTCCCGAATATTGTCGAATATTGCCGACGGGAGGCGGATTTACATATCGTACCGCGATTCGTGGGGTGCTTTTATGGGGTAAAAATTAAGTCGCAATGGTAGATGTTGACTTTCAATTGGTTAGTTCTCTGAATGATACCGCAAAAATGAGATTGTATAGTAATTGTACATTTGCGGAATTAATTTCATTTCAGTTTCAATCGAGTTGAAATTGAAAATGACTTAATATTTATGTTGCAAATTCTTTTTAAAAATATATAGTCAAGGGTTATTAAATTATAAAATTATAGAAAAAGAAAAATTTTTCGTTACGATTAGGATTCGAACCCGTGTGATCTCGGAAATTGTACCGTCGCACTATCAATTGAGCTATCATCGCAATATTTCTATATTTATAAAAAACGGAATATTTTTTGTATGTCGAAATTATTCTGGGAATATTTTTTGTATAACGTAAATATATAAATTAAAAAAAATAAAAATTATAGTTTTGCCTATTAAAGATATTTTAATTGTATAACCATAATAAAAATATCATAAATTAATATCCTATCAATAAATTTCATTAATATTGATATATTAACTTGTGTACTGTTTAATGTACACTTAAGTGGTTGAAACACATTTTCGGGTAAGTGTCACTAGTACTCATTATCACACACATGGCGGCTAAAGGACATTCATTTATCTAAGCTAATTTATTACACTTGACTATATAATTCATAAAAACTAATAAACATTACACAGAACTTTAAGCACTCGACAGTTTTATATCTATGAGAAATATCTTAAAATAATAATTATTTAAATAATCTTCAATTATAATTGACATTCTAATTTTAAATTTGAAAACTTGAAATAATTATTTGAAACGTATATTTTTCATATTATTTTAAATGTGTACTAGATGTACTAGAAAAAAAACTATCAATTTATTTATTAAAAAAATGTTTAAAAATAAAAATTTCATTTCTAAATAAACACATTTTAAAATATCTAGAAAGATTTTCTAGAATATATTTATTTTATATTTTAAATTAACAATAAATGATTATAAAGTATTATAATTCTAAAAAAGTATTAAAATATATGGTTTTACAACGCTTACACTTATATATATAATGCAATATATAATATGCAAAAATAATATAATTTATAATATTAAAAATTAATCACTTTTCCATATAACATAGGGAGGAGCGCGGAACGAAATGTGGCTTTAAAAATTTGGAACACAATCCGGCTATTTGTCTTTGGAACGTCTCTTATAAATCAAGGAATAAAGCAGCCAACAATGCTTTATAGCCGAAAAAAAACCTACGTAAGACGAGGAAATAGCATACAGACATACATTATCAATGTTAGTGTTGCGTAAGAGAAAGATACATACATTTTATAACTGCTCGTTTGTTACGGATTTAGATGATATGAAAAGAATTATGACAAACAAACATTTATTACATACATACATACTAGCTGACCAGGATTTTTTTTTATGTTTTTCAAGAGATTAAAAAAATATAAAATTTATATCGCTATTAAAAATAGGGGTCAGTTGTATTATGGTAAAAATTTTGTATGTATTTTTTAATGACGAATATAAAAAAATGGGTTAGACCATCTTTATCACTTAGGGGTAAAGACAATAGTTTACTCCTATTTCAGACCTACTAAAGATACCAAAATTTCATATGAATTAGTTAAGCCCTTTCAGAGAAGTTTAGATACAAATGTGACACGAGTATTTTATATGTACATTAAATATATATATGAATTTATACCTTCAAGTAGAAAATTTCTAAATATCACTTCACTGATTTACATTTATACACTTAATATTATTAATTTATTATTTAATTTATTAAAATTATTTAATTTATTCACTCGCTTTTGAACTGTTTAACAAAAGATGTAAATACAGAATGATGTTTTATAGTTAAGGGCAGACAATTTTCTTGTCTGTATGTACTTAGGCATTTTAATTAATCAAGACCCTTTAAGGGTAGATCAGCTTGAGCACGTCTTAAGGGTGATAAAAAGTGAAATTCAGTTAAGTACTGAGTATTGGTATGCGCTTTAACAAATATGGCGGAATGGAGAATTTGTCCGTTTTATTGAATTAAAAACCTATTCACAATTGTTTTTCTTAAAGATAATGTTACAAATGTTATATTTAGTTAATGCTAATTTTATTCGCTATCTTTAAAACTGGTAAGTAATTGTATTAATTGTAAGTATATAAAAGCTGTATAGAATTATATATACTTATTATTCTTAATTACGAAGACATTCAGGTATTTAAAAGTTTTTTTATGAGGTTATCAAGAAATAATTATATAAAATGTCTGCACAAATATAATTGCAGCTTCAAATAATATCTTTCTAATTATTATTAATAACTAGCTGTTACTCGCGGTTCCACTCGCGGACAAATTATTTTATTAATTCTTAAGATAAGAGCGGTAGCCTAATGCTAGATGTTAGATAGCGTAATGCTACAAAGAATACTTCAAATCCGTCCGGAATTTTTAAAATGTATCCAAACAAACAAACTTTACCATAACTTTATAATATAAGTATAGATAACAACTAACAATTTTATTTACTATATAGATAAATATAGTCTAACAAAAATGGTGAAAGATTTTTTCAAATTGGTCCAGTAGTTTGTCCAGATACAAACATATAAACCTTTCTTTATAATATTAGCATAGTCATAGATTAACTACACACATAAATAAACGCACACATTCACAATTGCAAAACAATACCTCTGTACCTACATAACCTATATGCAATACCCAAAAATCCATATTCGGCGGCCATTTTAATATCCAACGTCATTATTTAACGCGCGTCACATCCGTCCGCACTAGCGACGCACTCGCAGAGTTATTACCGTGTAACGCACTATATCACAGCAAATTTACGACAACCTGAATATGATAGATTTTCAATCCAGCCTCCATAATGTACAACGAAAAACGTTCCAGTGTCAAAATAGAGAAATAAATAAACTTGTGACAACCAATTAATAACTTGTAAACTGTTGAGGATAAAAACTACGGTTCGGATAAAGGGGCAGAAAAAGTAACAATGGCGGAATGAGAAAAAGGCGGTAAAAAGGTTATCTATCATAAATTTCGTTTCGATCCAAAATATATCGCCCTTATTCATTATGAGTTATTGCTGAATATTGCACTTAGTGACACAAAAGGATAGATCGCTGTAATATTTGGATCAAATATAAAAACAATCTCGACAATGACGAAAATCGCTTCATTAGTCACGTGTGTCACAGATGAGTAAATTAAACTTTAAAATGTTAAACGGTTTGTTAATACATTTTTTTGGGGTGTTATACTGATTTAATGTATCTTCTTTTAGATTTATTGTATACATTAAATTTCTCTTTAGTATGAAAAATATTGTGTTAAATTAATGTTCCTTAAACATTAAATATGTTTTATTATTGTTGATTATTTTGAATAATGCAAATTTTGTAATTTTATTTATTAAAATTATTTACAAATATTAGTTGTTTCTAGCAGATCCACGGCCATTTTTACACTAAAACATAGCTAAGCGCAGTAACGTAATATAAGTAGGTAGCCTTCCTTCTTGAATCTGTCTATCATAATCAGATTTTTTTTAATGCATCTGGTAGTTTCCAAAATAAGTTTTTTTAAACCAAAAAACTTTTCCGTTTTATAATATTAGTACAGATTTGTCATATATCTCGAAAGGTTTATTACGAAATAAATTCAAACTAAGTAAAATAAGCAAATATAGTTTGCGTCACAGAGCGATGTCCTTAAAAACTCATAAAGGGACTCCTGGACCATCAATTGTAAATATCAATGTTTATATCATTGACTTAGTTGACTCAATTGTACAATAATTTTAATATTGATAACTCATTTGTTACAATAAATATGAGTATAATATAGAATGGTAGGTTTTTAATTCATATTTTAAATTTCATAAACATTGACAATTTTTGATCAGAAGTTTTGTACTCTATTTTATTTAATTTACCATAAAAATGTATTATCCTATGTACATATTTTATAGTTAAAGAGTCTATGTAAAAGAAAGTTAAATAAATAAATATAATTTGTTATAAAAATCGCACTATATAACTGACAATAATAAAAATAATAACTATTTTTTTTTTCTTATCTTCCAATTAGGAAAAAATATTATAGGGTTCAATTTTATTGACAGAGTTTACAGACTTTACTTAAACTGAACGAATCAAGTTGTCAATAAGCATTAATCTCAAACCATTGACATATTGCCATTAACCGTCTGGGAACACCTAAGGCTCGTTTCATATCGGTTATTTTAGAGAGCTTCACTGTAGCCAAACTGCAAACGCTCGTTATCTATTCTATCGAATCATTATAATATTTATAGTATATTGTAGGTATCGAATAGATACATATGCCATTCTATTCGATGTGTCATACAATAAACCTATAAATAAATATATTTAATTGGTTACAAAAAACAATTTAATAATAAATTACTATAATATTAAAGTATAAATAAATATTTAAAATATTTGTAAAGCAAGATAATAAACTCGATTGGTTTGACGGTACGGCCTCGGCTTTATGTAATGGCTTTAAATGACAAAATAAATGACGTTGAAAAGTGTAATTCAGACACAAAAAGGGGATAAAAAACAAAATACATCTTTGATCAAAGTGAAGAAGTTGAATTTTATTCGTTTTAACATGAAATTCGGACATTTTGAACATTTATGTCTTAAAATATGTTAATTGATATGACCGTTGATGATTGATTGAATTATTTTTAAAAAACAATAGTTATTTTTAAATTTAATAGTAACCTTATTATACAAAAATATTAAGTATACATAATATGTTATAAAAATGATATTTGATAACTATGAAAATATCATTAGATAAAATACAAATCGCTTAAATCTTCGTTACATGCTAGCATTTAAAAATAACGTCTATTCATTGACGACTTAAAACGAAATTGAATTGATTGCAGAAGGAATTTATTATTCTGGAATCTTCTTAACCACAAATCACAGAGCTACTTTGAATCTAATTGAAAATACATTACGCAACCAAATTAAAGTGGGAAGTGGTACAAGTTAGAGGGCGGCAGGTGGTACGCGACACCTCCCTCCCACAGAATGTTTTGGCATAAAATATCGTTTCAATTATTTACGTGAAAGATTTATAGCACTTAGAAAAGTGCGCGGAAAAAACTGCCAGCGACGTGTGTAGGAAAAACGTTTTTCTTGGAAAACTTATAATGGGAGAGTAGGAAAAGTTTTCAATCTCTTTTCTATGGTAATTTGTTTTGGGCGCGTTATAAAGATATTAGGTTATGTTGTTGAATAATCAAATGTTAAATTCTTTATGTTAGAGTTAATTACAAATAAGTCAAAGCTAAGTTAAGGGTATGTTTATATTAAAACAATATCGTCCAAAATTTTATTCAATTATTAATATTAAAAATTATTTAATAAGCGGAGAATTATATTTACAAAGTGGAATCTTACACGTACTTATATTACATTTTTATTGATTTTAAGAAAACTGCTAAATATATATTTGATATATTTCTCAATATGTAAACGATTGCAAATGAAAAAGGAGGAGATATATGTAGAAGAATCATTCAAAAAGATAATATAAATTATATTATCCTAATTAAAACGTACTTGTAAAGAAGGTAGTATTAAATTAAAATCACTTTAAAGTCCATATATTCTAGTGAAGTGAAGAAAGCAGTGTGAATTCACAAGCTTTGATAATTCGAGTGACATCAGGACACATAAAGCTCAACGCATGTTTATTTTTCATTTACGAGCGTTTGGGGTAAGCTGAGACCTCAATTACATAACGTTATTATAACAAACTGTATTGCAATTGATAGCAATTGATAATGTCAATAGCCATAATAATACTAAAACAAATAATTTTATAGACTTGTAGTCTAATGCAAGCAACATTATTATTAGTTGTATTTATACATTTTTTTAATATATATATATATACAGATATTAATATTATAAAGTGGAAAAGTTTGTTCTTTAAACGATTTAATCTCCGAAACTACGTGGTTGATTGGATTTTTTTTTCTGATTGTAATAGACAGGTTCATGAGAAAGGCTAGCATTACGCTAGCATTACGCTACTGCTTTTAGTTATCATTAAATAAACTCGTATGCGAGTGGAATCCCGAATAAAGGTAGTAAAAAAAAATCAAATGATTGTAGAGCCCAAAATATTTTTTTTTTCAATTACGTTAGAAAAAAAATTTATTCCATTTACTTAAATATAAAACATTTCTCATAGCATCCGTAACTGGCCAACACGTAATAGGGGCTGCTCTACTGCTGCGTGATAATATACAGTAAAAATTTAATTGAATCTTGTAAGCGAGCGCAGATGGGCATTGTTCGCCCTTAACGGAGCCTCTTTGTGTCCTGAAACAACCTTGGGATTTACGCTTAAGACGTATTACAATTACCTACTCGAAGTTCATGTCTTAGATATATTTTGTTTGGTAATAAATATACATATATAAAAGTGTATTTTTTTGTTTCTTGCTATGCCTGACTAAACTACTGCACCTATCGAGTTGAAATTATGCCCATGGATAGATCAAATTCGAATGGGTGTTCGTGGATGTATTTGAATGATACCCACCAGCACAGCCGCACTTACCCAAGCATTTTCTATAACTGCCGAACCGTTACACCGATTTAGATGAAATCTTCACTAATGAAACTTCTGTGGATGTTCTCATTTATTTGTATAAGCATTTAAAAAAATATAACAAATTTATGTTTCACGACTAAATTGAGCCGTTTTATGCTGAAACTAGTTATAGATAGTCTTGAACCTGGGATATAACCTGGGAATTTAGTATTGAAATAACAAATTACGAGATTGTTTATTAAATATATATAAACATAGTAAACTAATATTTTAAGGAAAACAGAAGCGCTGTTTAAATGAAGCATACATAGCTTAGTTCATTTTCAAATTAAAAAGTAAACAAACATTGTATGTAATTCCGTATAAAGTAGCAAAAAAAGGTAAAATCCCGTGAGCTTTAATAATAATTTGTTAATGATAAATAAACTCATAAATCGAGGGCGCGCTCACGAATTTGTTTACAACAGATTCGCATTTAAGATATCGCTACGCTTTGTCGCTAATCTCCTAACAACTTGGTAGCGGAAATTTTAAATCCACCAACGCAGCCGGATTTTTAATGAAGAAAAACTTACAAACGATTTAGTTTTGTTAATTAGAACCTTCCGTTCTTAGTGTTTGTACTAAACTTAAGATCAATATATTTTGGATACGTTCTAAACTCACAATTTTAGAAGTTTATTAGGTAATATGTAAAACTAGTTGTTACTCGCGGCTCTACCCGCGGACAAATGATTATTTTTAAATTTAGGAAAAACACTCGTAATGTTATATATAATTATAGCCTTCCTCATGAACCTTTCTATCATAATCAAAATTTTTCAAAACTATCGTAATTTCAAAGATTATAAAGTTTAAACTAACAAATTTTCTCTTTATAATATTAGTATATAATATTTTAATCTAAAGCATGTGTTGTTGAAGTAAATTACAAGAGAGTTATTTACCTCTGGTATTTAGAGTCATCCACATTTCAAATTAGGGATTCCTAGAAGACGAATTATGGGAGATCAGCATACTTCGCCCTTAAAAGACATTATGCTAAGGCACGTAGCAGAATGTTTTCACGTACCCCCTCAAAGCCAACCCCAAATATAATATATCCTGCAAACTTAACATATATTTGTACCGTAAATCCTTTTAAAATATCGCTCTATTTTTGTCTGTTAACTCTAAATTTAAGTTGGTATTTAATGAATGTTAATGTCAACTCGGATTCGCGTTTTGCAATTGGTGTTACGCTCGGAATTTCGTTGTGTATCTAAGCGATAAAGTAAATGATATTTAAACATACTTCCCTTTAATTTAGAACTTAAATTCAGATTTACTGGATACTTCATCTGATTTAAGGTTCAGATGAAACATTTTAAAATACTTGTTTAGGCATGATAGAAAACTGGTCCTCTTATATTATATAAAATTACTAGCTAAACTAGTTGTTACTTGTGGTTCCACCGGCGAAAGAACAATTTTATTACCTATAAAATTCACTGAGATCAGTATCATCATGTTATGTTCTTCCTTATGAACCTGCCTATTATAATCAGAAAAAATACATACGGTAGTTTCAAAAATTTTTAACCAAAAAAAATTTTCCACATCATAATATAAGTATAAAAAAATGTATCAAATTTGAATTTAAGGCGAAGCAGTAAAGTATCTATCTCAGTAATTACACAGTGTCTGATGTAAAAATTTCATGAAAAAAATGGAGATTTATCGAGCTCTTAAAAGACGTATGGCGGACGATTCGTAACCTGAAAATGGGCAGGCTTTACCCGTGTTTGACGTAGCGTATAAATTGATATTTATAAGAAGGGACATGACGCCCAACGCGTTTATAGGGATTCCCTTTATTGCTCGTTCTTGAAGCAAACTGGTTCCTGTCTTGCCTCAGGTTATTATGAAATATACCAGCTCTGTATAACTTCAAAATGTCGAAGGTATATTTATTGGGAAGCGAGAGGGAATTATCTGGAGGTCGGATGCGAGGGAAGCTATTATTATTCCTTTTATTGGTATAATATTTAATTTTGGGCCTTTAGCTATCCCGAAATAGAAGTAGTTAAGTATAAATCGGAAAATTATTTACTTTATATTACATGTAGAGAGCGTAGCTATATTCTGTTAAGGCGAAGTACTTACATAATATAATTGTATAAAGAAACTTAATAACAGTTTGTTTTAAATAATAAATATTTTACTATTCCAGGGCGTGAACGCTAAGCCACATTATAAATCAGACAATACCGAAACAATATACTATATAAGAAGTACATTCTGTATTTTATAATACTATATATTATAAATAATTCATTAACTAACGAAGTCACAAACACACCGTTACGTTAATTCATAAGCATTACTTATTCCAAAATCAATTTACACACATACAACAAAATCCAGTTATATCCAGATATATCTGGTTTCTGTAATCTATTAAGCATTATAGAAAGGAAAAGATTTTAGTCCATCGGTAAATAATTAAGTTTCTTTTCCATTGTCTAAAGCTGCACTAAATCGCGGGACGTTAATAAATTATTGTGATCGGCTGCAAGTTTCAGGAGGTCAGAGGTATTCAGGGGCGAGGCGGACCGCAATTATAGGACTCCAATTATAGTTACTAGAAGTGCCTGGAATTATCATTATTGCTTTATTATTCCTTCTTAAGTCATATTAAATTAAAATATATTAAAATACCTATATTACAGGTTCATAGAAACACCTGGTCTTAAAATGTTGCTTCGAATAAGACAAATTCCATTTGAGTATAATAATAGTAAAACACAATTTTGTTTAAATAAAAAACTCAAAAATTACCATATTATTTAATTAATAATAATAAAAACATACTTGGTATATATTTGTCAATAGTATCTCATACAAGGCTAAAGCATCCATTACATTATACAATTTACTGAATCAACTAGTCTACTAAAATAGAAATCTAAATAGGCTGTTAGTGCACAAATTTTCATATATAATTTTATTTTGTGACATCACTTAATAACAAAAAATTTTCGTGATCCATGATTACTATTAAATATCATTATCCGGCTGTACTCACTTTATTCCTATCGTTTGCGTGAACAGTTCACGCCGCGATTTCAACAAAGATTCCGCCATGCTCAGAAGGTCATGAATAAGGACCCTGAATGAATTCGAAACTACTTTTGTAAATGCCGAAACTAATAATAAAAGCCGGATAATTTTATTTAATCTAGAATGTTTCTAACAATACCGTTAGTATTAATACAATAAAGATATTCCTACCACTTACCACTTCCAGGCCTCGTAATCAGTGGTATCTAATGTCACCCACAGTAGATAAAGTAGAGGCCCGAGGCGTCACCCCTGATTTATGCAAGAGCCCTTATCCAAGATTACGATGACCGCGATTTAGACGCTTAACTTAATAGTATTATGTATTGTATTGTATTACATATACATATAAAAAATTATTGTGTCACTTCGTTTGTATAAACCTCTTCGACAAGGTTTGATCGATTTTTATGAAAGCTTTTGTGTATAGAATATTTAATATAATAATTTTCATACCTCTCAGTAATAAGGCTGGTCCACCTCATAAGTTTTTTAATTTTTTTTACTATTTTAAAAGGGAAAACAACGTATGCCGGACCAGCTACAAATATATATATATATATATTGTTTCACATCTATCAAAATTGTCTGTGTTTAAAAACGGTAAAAATGAGAATCGAATTCGTGACCGTGTGCTATTCAGAAGGTTATTTAAATTGAAGTAATAACAAAATGTCTATAACATTGTCTGTCTGTAATTTTTTTTTAAATTATAAAACATAAAATATTTCATTTATTACATATAAAACAAAATGTTGGTATTATGATAATTCGTAGCGGTTTATATAAATTTTCTTTGAAGGCGCAAACAATTTCCCGACTCTCGTACAATGTGAGTAATGTGTTTGAATTTGATTATAAAGATCAGCCCGGATTTATAGACGGTGTTTCAAAGGGTGTATTTATTAAAATGCTAATTTTCGTTCTCCTCCAGCTTTGGATGCGCTATCTACCTCCCGCACGCTTTGTATACAGCCTATAGATTTATATCATATGCTTATTATAAACTATTGGTTCACACTTTTAACTCGAATGGTATTTGGATTATTTTATTTACTATTAAACTATTGAGATTTAATTTAAACTAATATTTTGTTTTGTCTAAAAATATTTTAAGTAATAACAATTTTATTTTTTGAGTCTTGTTTATATTATTTAATAAATTATTATTAAAATAATACTATTTTTTATTATAATAATGAAAGAGTTAGGGGTAGCATAGGGGTGTGAAAACGCAAATTCAATCATGGTAGATTAGAGGCCCCTAATATTTTAATGCTTGACCACCGGCCGCTAACGTGGAATCGAATCCCCTCCCTATATAATAAAATATATAACTATATAACATCTCGACTAATTGGGGTCGCTTATTATGGCTTACTGTCGTAAGTACGTAATTTATTTCTCCTTCCTGTAAGACCGCCATGTTTAACGCTGTGACCAACACTAAATTACGAGTAACAAAAACTTAAAAGTATATACTATTTATATTTTATGGACCATATGATATAAATTTGTATCTTAGTTAACTGAATTATATTTACAACCTTATTTACATTTGGATATTACACACGAAATAAATATAATACTTCATGGACGGTTATATAAAATAGTGAAGTGCCGATAGGTTATTTATCGATATATATAAATTTTAAAATTTTAAATTGTCAGTTTTGACAAAGACTTCCAAATCAAATTGTAAATGCAGAAAGAATCACATGCAATCAAAAAAACCAAAACAATTAAAAACATCATCATTGATTGGTTTTATTGCATTTATTTATACTAAAGAAGTTTTTATCACAATGGCACAAGACTGAACTTCCAGCTGTTCCAGGCGAAGAGCACACGCGAGCTCAATGCTGTGTAAAATAAAACTAAAGTAAAACTTCGTTTAACATGCAAATTTTAAAGTCGCAACGACAGAATGAGAGTCTATACTTAATTACTGGCATATCGTTGAATCTCATTCAAAATGTCGGTAGAATCATAACATTATGCTTAATGGACAATGGTCTTATGATTTTAAGTTATTTCAATTTAATTTTTTCTTTTTATCAGAGTATTAAAGGAGTTTTTGCTGTTTCTATTTCATAGAGAAGTTCTAATCCATCTCTGGAACCGTGTAAATAAGCTATGAATTTTCATAAGTGCAATTTATTTATATAAAAACATATTGATTCAAATAATATTTTGGTAGTTTTCTATTAGCCTGGCGCAAATGTTGCCAATTGTGAACCAAACCCAAATAAAGTCTCAAAGCAATACCTTCAAAACAAAGTATATATAAAAAAGACCTAACCGGATCAGAACTATGAATTGAAACCGTCTTTGTTTTGCGTTTTGTTCACATAGTAACATTTGCAAGCAAGAAAAGTACCAATATGGTGGCATTTCTATGGAGAAAAGAGTCCCAATTGAGGAGATAATATATTCCGCACACACCATCATAACTATAAAGATGATTAATGTAGCGAGATCAATTTATTGCTTACTTATTTTTGTAGTTTTTATTATATCCCATTCTCCCTATACCATCTGATTTATATCCCCAATAGGCGCGACTGAAACAATTACAAACAAACATAAATAATACATATCTAGGTGTAAACATTCTTCACTAGAAAAAATAAATTTTAACAAAAAATAGTTTCTGACATAAAAATGACCTTATATGACTTTAGATAAAATTCATTAAAAATAAACATCGAAGAATATTCTTTCATTTTGATTGCTTTTGAATAAATTTTCATAAGTATTTAAATTCGACGTATTTTATCCAAAGTCATAATAGGATCAATTTTATGTCATAATTTATTTTTTGTTAATATCTGTGTATCTTCAAAATGTAATATATCAATTCTTGTAACCACAAATAACTTTCCATTTGAAATTTATCCCAAAGCAATCCATTTCTACCTCTGGAACGGGAGTTTGCCAATTATTTGAGCGCGCATCGAAGAGTCCCGTCCCTGGTATTATATCTACCTACTTGCCACGGAACTGAAAATAATCAAAACTTTGCTCATAAAAATCCAAAACAAAAATGCATTATTCATATTCAGTACTCCGCGTATCTGTACAACCAGCGATACAAGAGCTATCGTTCCTCTCTTATTTATATAGAAACGGACCAGATAAGAGAAGATTAAGAATTTTCACGGGTCGCAATAAATTGGATATGTTGAGCGCCGGAGAGGACATAGTGAACAAAGTATGAAACTGTCTGAAAATACATAAATATTGTATTTAGGGAACGTATTACACGAGATTCAAGATAAATAGCTATACGGTAGGTTAAACATAGAATAAGTAGACAGCTTTAGTAACTTCAAAACAATGAAGTATAACTACTTTTTATTAGTTCTTAAGAAATCCTATTTTGTAAACTATTTTGTTAGATATATTATATATATATCGGCTGAACTCACGTCAATACAATCATAATTTCCCCATTACCTTCGAATCCATTCGGGGTTAATTTTTTACGTTCACGCTTAAGTTCACGCTTGAGTCACGTTCGTTCACGCACTACTCAAATAATTTCAGATAGTAATGACGTGAATACAGCCAGATAACTATACATAATCACGAAGATTTAAATACAAAAATACTGTAAAATATATTCTTTTTCACATTTCTGCTGCAACAGTTCTCATCAATGTCATGAGATGTCATTGATAACAAAAACAATTTATATAATGTATTAAATTATTGAAAGTGCAAATTATTTTTGCATTTGAGATTTATCTTAGAAAAGCGCAGCTATTTTCTAAATTCGGGGGCACGTCTGCCGGATTCTGCATTGCCGGTCTTGGCTCAGATTTATTTGAACTCTATCAAAGAAAAAGTTTCCCGCTAGCAACCCGCTAGGCGCCGTGACAAACCCTAAAGAACCTTTTACAATCACATTACTGATATATCTATCAAAATATACACAAATTTAGAAGATGTTAGTTCGAATTCTGCGCGTATCAATGAATTGCTAATTGTATATTCATTTAAAGATGTAAATAATTAAAATGACTATATAAGAATGAACAATCTATAAACAATATACAATGTACGTGAAAACTAATAAGGCAGGTACACATTTCTGATAAAACAAATATGGTCAAGATGACTGGTATATAAATATTAAAACCTATTATTTTGTAGTTTGGAGAGGTTTCATTCGTGTGTACTCCCCTTATATAGAGGATACAGTATTCTGGCATGCAGGCAGCTGTTTAATACACTGTCAATTGCAACGAAGTCGTTTGTCGATTTAAGTGCCTGGATATTTTTCAGCCAGCGCACACTATTCATAGACCATCCCTTAGTTTTGAAATACATTATATTACATTCATAGAATTCACACAGATAAATATGTTAAATAAATATAAAATTGCTTACATGTGTGTGTATAAAAAAATTAAGAGTTTGTAGCAAAATAATTTTAGAAACAGGTCATATTTTGAATTTAGTATGCAATAGTTGTTTACAACCTATAATTATTCATTGTTTACTTCAAGGTTTTTTAATATCTCAAACTGTAAACATGTTTACCTTAGAATCCCATATTTATACTTCGTCGTCTGGGTTCTTCCATTTGCTGGCAAAGCTACAAAATCTAACTAGAAATATATCTTTGTGAACGAAATGCAAAGAGGCATTACATAGTATAATGTTGAGTCACTGTACCAGGGTTGAAGATTAGCATTAGAATGAAGTTGATAAGCAGGTTTTGAGAAAACTATACATTTTGGTTATGTTATTTTAGTAAGTTAAGCAAAATACATTTAATCTCGTTACTTCAAAATGTGAACCGGACGTTACATATATATATAGACTTTTACGATTTATTTGTATTATTACTATTATATATAATTATCCAGCTGTACTCATGTAAAGCTGCGTTCATGAATAAGGGCCCCGTATAGGTTCAAAACTAGTCTGGTGGCAAATTCCGATACTTTTTATTTGAATACGATCTCATAATTATATAATAGTATTATATCTATCATATATATTATATTATATTATATTGTTTTTTTTTATATATTTATTGGCGTACCAATTTTATATATTGGTTCCTATTTATGAAAATATAAAGTGTTTTGAGGATTTTTATTATAATTATGATTAGTTTCATTGTAATTCAACATTTAGAATGCTTTGCAGCTGTCATGTTCACGGTAAGTGACTTAAATTAATTTTATTTCAATGTGAACTCGTGATAATATAAGAAACTTGATATTTATCTACATACTTGTTTAAATATCACTTAGAAACAATTTTTATAACAATTTCTAAAGCGGTTTCTCTTATGGTACTTTAATGTCTTTGATAGAACTAAAACTATCTAAAGTCTAACTTAGACTTCACCACACTCTTGTGTTTATCTCACTAGCAAATGCCAGTTTCATTAATAAACAAATAAATAACTTAATATATCATTTATCAAAATATTAAAAAAAAAAAATTTAAAAAATGTATATATATGGGAAAATTTATTAATAGACTCGTACAGAAAAATATATATTTTAAATCTTGACAATTTTATTCTCTACTGCAAAATTAGAAACATTAGTAAGGCTTTTTGAAGAAGAATAGTTCAGCCTCTGTCTAAATAAAGAATATTATATATTATGATACATTCATCAAGACGGATAGCGGATAGCTCAATAATCAAAGTGATGGGATGATTTCCAACAGGTCACAGGTTTGACTCTTGTGCGTGTTTATAAATTTTCAAATTTATATTTATTTTAAATTTAAATTAGTCATTTAGTCTATATTAACATTATAAAGCTAAAGAGTTTGTTTGTTTGGTTAAACCCTCTTATTTTAGAAACTAGGGAATGGATTTGGAAAATTCCATCTGCTTATGATAGGCAAGTTCAAGAGAAGGATTGTTTATCAATGCGCTACTAATGTTAGTTATTCTAATAGTAAATGAAATCAAACGTCTTTGGGTGGAACCGCGAGTAACAACTAATCAAATTATATTCTTTAAAATATATATGTTTAAAGTCTCACTCCAGCCATTAAAATTTTAACACACAGACATGTTTCAAATGACAGAATGCTGCTTGGGTATTAAGTATTCAGAGCATATTTCTGTTTCGTCATTTAATACTAAAGAAGGAGCCGCATTGTTAATATTCTTAGTACATAATAATTTATGTACAGCTGAGGACAGACAGATTTACTCAGATTAAGTTATGAGTTTAGACAATTGTCATGAATAGTAGAGCGAATACGCAATCAGAGTACAAGCGAGATCAAACTGTGGAAAATACCTTGGTTTTACGTGACTTTTTTATATGCATCTTAAAAATACTTTTAAATGCAAAAAGTGAATCTTTATAAATATTTTAAGACGAGCTGTGCCCCGCCCTACTACGAGATCCTCTTATGAATCTGACTTTTATAATCAAGCAGTTTCGAAGATTAGCGCGTATAAAGAAACAATATTTTCCACTTTATAACGTTAGTAATAAATTAGTATATCTATACTAACATCAATCATATTCTATATATTTATATACATTATATTATATTTAATCATATATATCTGTATATAAAAATATTTTAGTGTTTTAAGTTTGTCGTTTTAGGACTAACATTATAATTTGCGACTAAAGAAACATCAATACTGAAAACTATAGTAATACATTCATAAATAAATATATATATATATATATATATATATATATATATATATATATATGTTTCATTTAATTCATTTATATTATGCTTATAAATATTTAAATACTTCAGAGATTTCTAATTACATTTGTATTTGTAACCAAAAATAAAACAGCAATAAAAATCGTTTTAAAAAAATTAAAAACCCAAAGTAACCGGAGAAGTTGAAAGTTAATAAACAAATGGGCCACCGGTGATTCGTTAAAAATTAACTTAACATTTGGGTACAAATAAATTTTAAATTTCACCCCCCGTTCAACCCCTAGTCTACGTTTGTAATTGTCTCTTACATTAGATACAAAGGGTACAATGAAGTGTTATTATTCGCGGATGGATTTATTATTATCATGATTTATATTTGACGCTTGATTTAAACTGGTTTAACTAGTTTCATCAAATATGATGTGGTAAACAAAAAATTCAAACTATACATATTTTTAAAGTTTTATGTTAACTGTACGCTTATAGTAACTTTAAATCAAACAATATTAAAAAATGATATTTAAAAAAATGCCTTATATAATGAATGATAAATAAAATTAATATTACCTAATATATTCAAATCTATGTTAAAAAAATATAATTTATGATATAAAAACCATGCAAGTCTAATTAACAGAGAGAATTTTAAACGTTAAAAATACACTTTACTTAATTAACCACCAACCCTATGAATAAATATATTCTGGTACATAATTTTATAATAAATCACCACTGAAACGGGACATGCAAATTTTGTGAGAAAATTAAAAGATGATCACATTTTTTAAAAACTTCCGACGGACGGAAAGATATTTACAAATTACATATGTCACATTTATGACTAATTATGACTAAAAAATGATCCCAAATTAAAATCAGATGAAATTCTGATGCACTCGGCAATGGTGCTTTAAACTGCCACCACAATGATTGATATGAATCGGTAAATTCATGACCAAACATAGAACAAAGTGTCCGAAAATACTCAGCAATTAAATTAGAGGACCCAAAAGCGATGGTTAGTGAACTTGCACTTTTTGCTTCGTGGTATCTGAAGTGTAACGTGATCTTATTCTTACCAACTTACTATGGTCCTGTAATTATAACATAATAATCATCAATTGATCGAATGATTTCAAACTACCTCATAGGTATTCGTCAACTGAATTCTTACATGTTCGTCTGTAATCGATAAGTGGAATCGATTTAATATGTATTTTAATTTAGATACAGATTTCCAGTTAATATATTTAATTGTTAAAGCTAATAAAATTGTTATTAATATTTTATTGTTAAATTAAACACTTCTTACTTTTATCGATTAATTAAATCGATTATTATGTCTGCGGTATGTCAAGTATGTCAGGTAATTTCAACATGGCGAACAGTGATGAAAAGTTTACACACCATGTGACGTCAGACCACGCGTTAAATATGTAAGCTGAATGATGTGTTGAGGGCTGACACATTATTCAGATTAATAATAAAAATACTATAACACCATAAACAAGAAAAACTTAACAAATTTAAGTAAATAAAAAATGGACATAATATCTGTATGTTAATAAAATATTTAACAAAGTTTAAAAATAAAAAAAATATGAAGAATATTTAAAAGAATCGCCATAAAATGTAAAAAAATCAATAAAAAATTTTAAAAGTATTTTTTTAATAGAAAAGAAATGTGTTTAAAAAGTTGTCGGCCATTTTGGTTTTATACCTTAATATTAAAGTCATAAAGTCAACAAATTACTCATTGATTCGCAGCTAATGAGAAAAACGGGCGACCGATTCAGCAAGTCGTTGTAAAAAATGAAACGTCCAACTAAGTCTGTAAGACACATAGCCCTGAACGTGTCTGCTGGTAATTAGTGGAGATACTAATTTACATTTGTATTCAAAATTCGAGCTCTCTCGCCATTCGCCGTCGTCTGTTTATTCTCATCTCCTTTTTTTTCTACAAAACGTACCGCATTGCTGTGTTTCGCGTAAAAAATTGCGCGGTCCCCTAACAAATGTTCTGCACTCATTGTCTACTAAACAGTAATGTTGATAAATATAACATTTCTAAAACGATTTATATTGATATTAAAATAACAAAGTATAAACATATTTGCAATCGAATTAGGTGAAATATATTAATTATTAAAATTGATTCATATTAAATAAATGTAACATTTAAAAAAACTGTTAAGTCACAGCAACACAATATTTCATACAAATGCTTTGAACTGACAGTCCTCATTGTATATTATTAGGTGTCCAGGCGTCCGTAATGAAAACATGTTGTTTTTAAGCAGATTATTAAACAAGACATGAATTATGGTGTCATTACACACACAATAATAAATGTTCGAAAATAATATGAAACGAACCATTAATGAAAGCACGTAAAATCCATTTGGTATTTCAATTTTATTTAATTAAGGCTTATGCGCAAAAGTCGGCGTTATATTGTGTTTTAGTGTTGTTCATTGACATATTTTAATTAAATACCCAAAATATATCGAGTAAGATATATTTTACGGTAAATTATTCTACACTTATCCACTATACAGTAATTGCATAAATTAATAAACTAAATTGATAAATTGGGGATAAATAATTTTGTGTTGTTATTCAATTTATAAGTTCTTTTTTTACAAATATTAAAAAGTTATATTGTTTTTTGCAAGATCTTTAGCAAATTTGTTTCTGAGAACACCATCTCTGTTAAGCTCAACACCTAGAGGGCAATCTCCAGGATGTTATCAACTGGCCAGTACCTTGCTAGCACCACCAAATCGATACCATACCACAAAGAGTTAAGCAGCTCTACCATACATGACAAGATCTGCAAATTCGTGAAGATTATTCCGACAACATAACAATAAGTTTGCCAAATCTTTAAACCAGTTAAGGATATATTCTTTACAAATGTATCAGTACAGTTTATCCAATGTACGATCAGCAAACGTTGGTACAAAATATTTAGGAAAATAGTAATAACAACAGTGAATTAAGGACATTAAAGATATGTTAAACCACATCCCTGATGTCCATGTGTACCAATTTATGAATAAGATGTTTGTCCAAGCTTAATAAGTTTAGAGAATATTTTATATAAGAACTATAATAAAGATTTTAGGATTTAGCTGCGAGATCTTAAAGCACACCTACTGTTACTGTAAAAACTCATGCATATTTGAAAAGTTATATAAAAATTGTTCAATGTGAACATCTCTTGAAAATCTTAAAAATATATTGGTGTTATAATCTATTTTGTATTAGTCATAAACGCTTAATAATTACTTTTTAATTAGACATGTTATATATCATACACTTATTTATATACGAAAATGATAGGTCCATAGAAGAGATATAACAAGAAAATCAATGGATATTTTTAAATATATTTCTAAAATTCCAGATACTCTATTATCACTCAGATACAATATTTATCACAATTGATATGTGAGAACAAATTATATAAGTGAAATACCGAAAATATGTAGAATAGAATGGTATGTATAATTGAATATATAATTGATCGAAGCTCTCTTTGAGAAACTGTTCTGCATCCTTTGTGCAACCATCTACTAAAAACGTTATTTCCGTAAATTTTCAAATTTTGCCCACTGATACACATCAGTCTGGTGGTGATTATAAAAAAAAATCAAAAAAATAAAGTGTCTCATTTTAAAAATAGTTGAGGACAGAATGCGTCGACGTTTTGTAAATAAACTTCGGTGTTGTTTGTACCTCGCTTCGCTCAATATACTAACACATACCGAGATTTTGACAACGCAGCGAGTCAAAATTGTGGTCTGGTTTGCGCTCCTAGTAGAAGAAAATACACAACATAGCTAACAACGCCACTTAGAGCTCTATTTTGCTATCACAAAAACAGTATTATTCTTTCAAAGTACCAACTAGGTATGATTAGAGGAAATCCTATACCATATATAGAAAAAACCTCGTAATACTAAACCTCAGCTATTCTAGAAAATATATTCGTATGGGAACACAGTACGTCCGGTCTATTGAATAACAGTTCTCAAATATACTTCACAGTAAACAAACAGACATCAGGTTTGGCGCCGGAATAATTGAAATAATCAATAGTCTATATGTGCTCTGCAGACGTGACACATCAGCATCGAACTAAACAGATCTACAGCAGTGCTGGTTAGTAGTTTTATATTTATTGATATCGATAATAATTAAGTTTGAAAAAGAAAGACAAAAAACAGAAAATATTATTATGTGGAAAACACAAACTTAAGCATGTAATATACATAATATATGAAATATATACGTCAAAAAAGCTATAACAAAACGATAATATGTAAAAAAATATCAAATTCAAAAAAGTTATACAATAAAAAAAACAAACTAATTTAACTTTAGCAAAATGAAAAAAAAATAAAGATCAAAATGTTACAACAATAAAAACAAAACATTAAAAATATTGGATATACTTAGTTGGATTGTTAAAGAAACATAATAGTCAATATTTTGGCAAAGTCTATATTATTAATATAATTCAATAACTTTATAAGGGTTTTAAATTTTAATTAGTATTGTATATAAAAGATTTATCCTATGATAATTCAATTACAGACTTTGCTATAATAGACTAATTATTTGAAAATCTTTTTATTTTAGTAATCCGTAGGCGTTATTCTTGAGAAGGTGACTCATCGAGGTATTCAGATAATAAAAAATATGTTAGTATTCTGGTGTTGGTAAGCTTTGATTGACAAGACATTAGGAAGGTATGGGTAACAATTGCTCATGCCGGTCGCTTGTGTTGTCATGTTGGTACAATCGTATGTAGAATAATGATTTGAGGTTTGGCTAAAACGATGCCAATTGTGTAAATGCTGGGAGATTATTATACTGCACCTCTTTGCATGTTTTGAATTTTGAATCCGACAGGACTTAAATTTATTGCTTTAGTATTACCTTTAAAGTATTATAGTTTATTGTATTGTTATTCTAAACAAGTATTTTTTAGAATAATTTGGTAATAAACGTGTATTGTTAATTTCATTTTTTTAGATTTACATGTTTGCAGGCGGTACATTTTACGTTGCTTACCATGAAGTAGACTTTATTTTATTGCGATAAAAGCAAAACTAACTCTTTTTATTTATAAAGAGAGTTCAAAATACTTTGTCATATATTAAGTAAGGTATCGTTGTAGGTTGTCATAGAACTGAAAAGTAATTTATCGTCTCCTTTGCAATGTAATTGCGTAAATCAAGCATTTATGACAGTCTTGGTCACAGCGCTTTGTCTCCTGACCAGCGGTCTCGCACTCGTTATTGTTATGATAAACAAAATAATACTCATTGTTCTCAATGGCTTTACCTGGATGTATTGATTTAAAAAGCGCTTTTTAGCGCTGCAGGTGTTTTAGAAATAAATTAGCGTGATATCCATATTTTAAAGAAATTATTTTTATCTTTACAATGATTTTGTATTGCGGTCTTCGTATTGTAAACTTAAAAAAAAAACATTTTAAAGTAAACCTTAATAATAATCAGAGATATATGCGAATCATATACTTATTATTAGCATAAACACATTGTTTTCCCGAAGATTATGGAACATTAGCTGCACAAAAAAACATAGCATTTGTGTTATCATTTTAAAATGTTCCGGAAGGAAAAGGTAAATGTGCAGAAAATTAAAAAAAATTTTTTGGCGCTAATTTATATTAAAAAAAAACCTGTCATAGGTAGGGAAATCCCTCAAATATCTGTTCAATATAGTCCAAGTTTTTCGAACAACCCACTTATTAATAATAAGATTTTATATATAAAATTAAAATAAAGTAATATGTTCTGTAATATAAGATAAAATGGTTTAAATTCGCTTGCAACCCTTATCTTATGTTATTAATAAAGATATCATTCCAATAAAAGAAATACTGTCACTCAAAAGGGTGTAGCAATTTTACTTGATTGAGTTAATAATTCTATTAGTAAATAAACTATAAAGCATTGTGGAGTTAAAGACTTAATTAGCGACCGCGGCGGGACTGCGCAGGCGCACGGCGTTTATCTTATCTCCTGTAGTTGCACGATTCGCGCATGTCTGCGCGGGAGTTGACTTTCTTGATATTACAGACAGAAAGATTTATGTTGTGGTACACGAAAATTATACTTAGTGTTTATGTTCTGTATAGGTTATTGCACTTTTATAGATAATATTTTTGTAATAACATTTATATTTTAATATTTTACAAAAAAATTGTGTTTTTTATTAATTGTAGTTTTAATTATAATTATATGAGTATAACACAGCATGGGAATGCAATAATATGACTAAGAAAGCACATACATAACGCATATCAAATTTCACTTATTTACGTCCAAATATATACATATATATGTTTATTTGTTTCAATATTTTATAGATATAAATTTATTAACTCTGAATGGTAATTAACAAAACAAATTCCGCATCTTCAAATGGCTGTAACATGAAAATACTTAATTAAAGTACCAAAATCCGATATCCAAGCATCGGAGCATCACGAAACCCAACCACCTAATAAAGTAACTCTCACGTTCCTAATTAGAACATTAATTATAAACCTCATGGAAGCCTTAATTCCACCCTGAAAGTCTAAAGTCTCTTTGAACAGATTTTGTTACTAGGTTTTGTATTACCAAGTGCATTATTAAGATAATTTATTATTATATATATATAAAATAAATATCTTTTATTGGTGATAAGTTTGGGAAACACTGACTTTTTTCAAAATGATTTCATTATATTTTACTATTGATGAGTTTGGGAGTCACTGATGTATTTTATTTCTAATTAACATTTAGGTTCTGTAATTCTAGAAGGTTATTCTGTAACCTGGACCTACACGGTCGGGCGAACAGCTAAATAATTGCAGTCCCTCAGCAGGTGGACTTGAGTCATTACTCTAACGGTAATCCGGATACACCCTGATTTATTACGGACGAAATTTACGTGTTTTATAAAAAATGGGGCTTAGCTCGCTCGTAAATAATAGAAGATTCCTAAAGATGTTTCTGTGCAATGTGTTTTTGACTTTCGTTGCCTTGTTGAGTAATTAAAATGCTTTTAATGACCCTATTTATTACTTTATTAAGCTATTTTTTTAGAAGTTATTATTTAGAAAAGTTATTTTCTTTTAGAAAAGTTGTTTTTAAGAGGATTTGAATAGCAAATTAAAGATAATGCATTTTCAATTTTCTTTCTCATTATTTCCATTTTTTTTCCGATGGAAACTTTTGGTATCAAACTTTTAAGTACATTTTAATACATATACATGTTAGTTTTATGAATATGAAAGTATGAAGTTATTTTTGAAGTATTAAGATTTTCCTTTTTTATGTGCAAACAAATTTACATATGAACATTTTTAACAATACATATATAGAATTTTATAAAGTATGAATAAAGCTCAATATTGCTTGGCACGGCTTCGAACCCCACATCGGCCTCGCATGCTGACTTCCTGTTTGGCACGACACTACGGCTACTCTGTAAAATACCTGCCAAGCCTGCATTTACTTCCTAGTAAGCACATATAATGTTACTTAGAATATCATCAGTGGTATAATTATTATTTATTGGGATATTTATTTATTTATCTTTTCATTATTTCATATTTTTACATATCAGTAATCACTTTAATTTTTTTTATCTATCTGTGTACATCATTTAGAAGAGTTAGGCCTTATTTTGATACCATACTCATCGCAATAAGCCCTTCTGTAAGGACACTCCAACTAACGTTAAGGCTACGAGGGTTCCAAACGCGCCTTGATATGAGAACACAACAAACTCAGGTATTTTTTTATCGTGATCATTGTTCCAGAAACGTCAAAACATATAACATGTATTTTTGAACACAGCTAAAATCACCGCGGTCAAAACAATATCAAAGCCTGATGATTTTAGTTAATTAATATTACAACTCGGCCTGAAAGATGAATGTAAGTACTATTTTAGTATTGTTTTATTATACATACATATGTAGACTATGTCATATGTAAATATATATTTGTGTGTTCATGTGTGTTTTAGTGCCAAATATATTGTCTTTCGTTAATAGAATTGTTAAGCATATCCTAATTAAGAATTTTGGTAATATTGTGATTAAAATTTAATTAAAGAATTATATATGAAATGTATTATTTGTGATATTTGTGTGTTTATGTATGTTCATATGTGTTTTTTTTTGTCAAATGTTCTGTATTTTTGTTATGTGAGTTGTTAAGCACATTGTAATTAAAGGTTTTGGTGTTACTAAAATTGTTTTATTTTATTCATGACTTCTATATACTATGGACTATGATGACATAATAATGACATAACAATTTGTTGTTGATGTTTCGATTCCTCCATGAGATTGTTCAATATTATATTCAATTACTGCCATGTTACACACATACTCACCATAGCCTTTCCATAATACACATCTTAATTACTGTTAAAACTCTCTATATTGTAAATAAAATAATTTGTATCAGAGAGATTGAAAACGGAACTATTCATTTTAAAGAGTTTTGCTCTTTCTAAGGTCTTCGGAAAATAGTTTTTTTTTTTAGAAAATTAAATTCACAATTTTTTAACACCTTTTGTACATTTCTTATATCTGTGTAATTTTTTTGTTTCTAATAAAATTATTCATCAGTTAAATTTTATCAAAAGATATATGTTATTTTTTTTAATTTATTTAATTTCTATTGGATCCTATCTGCTTTTTTTAAATATAGCCTAATATGTTTGTGTATGTTTTGTTTTTATATATAGGTATTTAATGCAACTGTCAACCGACGGGTTGAGATCACAATCGGAAGAATTTGATAATAATATCTAAAATACCTAAAATTTATATATTGGTGTCATTTTTATCAAAAACTACGCAACATTAATATATATTAATAATAAAAAAAAAATGTGTAAAAACATATAATGTATGTTCGTTTCGTATCGTTCGTAAAAAAACATGTATCTTAAAATATTTTAGTTGTTTTTTTTTATTTTAACTATAAACAAATTTTTAAAAATCTTATACATTTAAGAATGAATTAGAAAATTTTCGTAATTCTAAAAAAATCTTAGTAATAGTGGAAAAATATGTGTTTAAGGGTTTTTATAAGGGTGAAAAATAATATACATAATACAGTAACAGAATTTTATTGAATGCAGATTCATCTCGCACTATAGCAGATAATGTACAAAAATTATAATCGCATTTCATAGTTATTTTACAACTTACACCACACAAAACTCAAACAATAAAATCATTAACTAGATCGTTTTAAGTTCTCTTTATATCTATACTATATTACAATAACCTATTTTAAGAATACGTTACATTCCTGAGCATGTTGAAATAATTCATGAAAATAGTGAATTGAAACAAGTGAAATAATTACTAATTTAAATCACTTTTTATTATTTTTAAAAGCTTTATAAATAATACAATATTTACAATATATTTAACAATATTAAATTCGGACGTCGATTCTTTCTTGCAAATTGGAAATAAATAAAAGATAATAAAATTTATAAAAAAAAAAATTTCATCATAATTTGATTTTTCAGTTATATATTATATGTATTAAAATGTTTGTTAAAGAAAACATTTGGCACTTTAATTAAAAAAAAAAGAATCACGTCCAAATCTTCAATTACTACTTAATTAAAAGACGAATTACGTATATTTTTATAGGAATCCAAAAATATTACAACTACTGTATCTTATAATAAATTATAATATAACTTACATTTATAACTATTCGTATACTGGGCACAACTAGTTTTGATTCTTGTCATTTAAAGTGACTATATGTAGCTAGGAATAAATTACGCTATTACTAAAAAATGGAATAACTTTCATACTAAAGCCTTTAATTACGTATATTATTCAGGAGTGACGTTAATATGCGAATATATATTAAATTCTCATGTTATATCCATCGCACTATACGTCACACCGTTTCTTTTCACAAAGAATTTTAATACAAATCTGAACGTATACACACGTTGTACAGCAGTTGTTAAATTTAATATTTACAAATATATAATTTGTTAACGCTGCAAATTTAACATATATTTGAGATAAAAGACTATCTATATCTCAAAAAGCCTTTGAGACCTGAGTATTACACTTTTTGCGATTACCGTCACCTCAAAAAAATTTACCCCACTAATATTCAGACATTTGATTAAGAAATAACATGTTAGGAAAACATAAGTTTTGTATTTTTATAATGTTTGATTGAGTAAAGATTATTTTTAAATTTTTTTATTATTATATATAATAATCCGCCTGTACTTATGTTAATTCTATCAAAATTGGCTCCATATGGTGCGATCGCAGCGTGAACTGTTCACGCCATTTCGCCATGCTCCGAACTTAAGAAGACGGGTTTGAAACTAGTCGGACAAATTCCGATAAAATTAAAGTCAGTACAGCCAGATAAATATATATAATAGTAATCATGGATCAAAAGAATCTTGTTTATATTTTATTTCTAGACATATTATTAGAACATTCTAGATCAATACTTCTACAGATCTAAACATTATCCTATCGATAAGAAAAGTATCAATTCGACTGTTCAGACTCACTGTGTAAGATTCAAAGTGAGCAATAGTGGGGCACAATTCGCACAATAAATAAAAACACGATTCCATTTGAAGCTGGAGGTTGCGGCGCTGGCACGTCCATGTACCACAGCAGGTGTTCAAGATTTACACAGGGAGATGCGGAACAATATATCACGTTGCAGAACGCGGGAACTGAACCCAGTGGTACAGCCACTGTCCTGATAGACCCGATAGCAGATACCGATCTCACCCCCATGCCCAATATATATTTAGAATATTTTGAAACTAATTATAATAATTATTATTGAGCGAGATGAACATAAGGTACATAACTCAAGCTAAGCGATATATAAGCGGACATCGCATGTATTTTTCATACGAGCTTCATATAATTTATAGCCGACGATGGTATCGCGACTGGTTCTTTTATTTGTGAAATAGTGATACGGAGTGTGCTCGGTAAGCGTTACTAACGGGAAATTTTGACAATAAATCTCCAGCAGTCGATTGCTAAGCGTTCGTGTGGGCTGGCATAAAAATTTATTCGACACTCGACTTCGATATCTTGGGCTTTCGTCAAATCCAGCTGGGTTTAAAATCAATGCTGGACGTAATAAGTAGCAATAAGACAGTCAAAACACATTTTATTATGAACAAAATGGCCGCGGAGCGAGCTGTTACTTTTTACGTTACACCTACCCAAGCATTGACATGACCACGACCACCTGGAACAAAAGGAAAGCGAAATTAATAAAATGCCAATCATAAAATAATATATAAAAAATAAAGCATTTAATACACTGTTTATTTGAAAACAATATCCCCAGGGCCGTGTACAACAGACTTTATATAATTAATGGAGCTCGCTCACGAATTTTTAAAAGTTTAAGTTAATTTCTAGTTTAATGTGAATTTGATAAAATGGTATCTCTGGCAGCAGGCTCCGACGAGCCGGCTCTGAAATTAAGATGTAACATGATGCGAGAACGAGCAAGAGCTGCTAGATTTATTGCTATACCACTTTGCATATGCTGATTTACAAAGAGCAAGGATATCACATGGAGCTGATATACACCTTTATACTGATTTTTATAATATTTAAAAAAAAATCTATATAAACACTTTTAGGAATGCTTTTTAACCTAATATTGTAACAAAAGTTCAACCAGTAAATTGATAATATTTTTACCAATAATAAGTATTGTGGTAAAATATAATTACACAATTGAGAAAATACTCAAATCTGATTCAAATTCATATTTATTTGTTTCTTGTTTAGTTTGTTATAAAAAGTTATACAAAAGAAAAACTCGTTTCGTAAATAAATTCGTTTCCAATCTATTTGTTTATATTTAATATGTAACTAAAATAACAATCTGTTAATATTAAAAATTTAATATCATCTGTAGCGAACATTATATTTGAATTCTAAAAATTTTACGTATAATAATAATGGTTATTAGAATTAAAATAAGGAATACATAAGAAAAATAATCATCAAAAATGGTTATATTATATAACTGTATATAATATTAATAAAAAAAATATTTTAATATTATTGTTGTACAGCTCCATATAGTTCCTAGTCGCTGATGTTGCCTGTTCACGAGACGCGGGACTGTCTGCCGTCCGCAGTCAGCAGAAAGAAATAACACTCGTACTGTACTACAACTAAGCTTTAACTACACATTATATATAAATTAAAGAAATCGCTTTGGACTTAATGAAACAAATGTTTTTTATTTATTATTTATAAAGCTACAGTACAAATAATATAGATAAATGATGTTCATTTTGTATTTTATTATTAACTAGATTTACTCGCGGTTTCAGGCGCGGTTCACAATTTTTAGGATTGTAAGAAACAAGAGTAGATAGCCTGTTAGGTATAATAACACAGAATCTTTAAAATCAATCCAGTTGTAAAGAAAATTAGTGCATTTAAGCAAATAAACAAATAAACTATTCTTTATTATATAGTAGAGTTAAATTTAGTGAAGTCAGTTAGACCACGTAAACTTAATCTTGAGCTAACAATCTATTTCGAGTGACCAGTAAGAACAATGGGAGAGAAGGCGCTCCGTCAAGTGCGAGAGGCTATAAATTGTATAGGACGAGTAATTCGTTGAATTACAGCATGCGCCAGCCACTGGGCCGCTCGAAATTAGCTCTCACAGAGATAAATTGACAGCGGCCCGCTAAATAAATTATTCGGGAAAACCGAGAAAAAACGGGCGTCTTCCCTTGATAAGGGTTGCAAGCATTCTACCGTGGAAATAATGAATATCACAGGGTAACTTTTTAAGTATTTAATGATGGCAAGTTTCATTTGTGTATATTATATCTGTTTGTGAAACCTACGCGACGGAGAGATTATTTCTCAAGTGCGAGAATTGTTTAAAAAAAACTTTAATTTTTTTATTTTAACATACTTAATATTCAGATAATATATAATTTTCAAGGCATTTATTTAAACTATTTTAAAATATAATAACTCATAATTTTTATAAAAACTAAAATCTGTATTATAACACAAAGAAAAAAGAAATGAATTTAAATCATTCATTTTCTATCTATAATCAGCAAATGCTGATGATATCATTTATTATCACATAAAAAGCAATCAGTTAAACGTCATGACATGACTAAATTATGACTCAATTATGACTTAAATTTTTTAATGACAAAAAAGTCAGAAATAGGTAATCTCTCTACAAAGTGCACTCACACGTACATTGCAGTAGACAAAAAGGGTTGAAACACCCTTTCTTTCAACAGGAATTAATCTTAGTTGTATATTCGAGATTTAGCTGGCAATAAGAAAGACACATAGGTGGGCTTACCGAGGGGCGCGAGTGGCAAATTGTCTCAGATTCAACCCCTACGAGGATTTTATTACATTCGTTAACGCATATTAGATTAATGTGTAAATACTCTAAAAATTTGTATGCAAATTATAAGATTAAACAAAAATTATAAAAATATGAATATAATATTTTTTTTTTGATAAAAATTCCACCATCTTGTATTTTATCCAAGAAGCGAGGGTACCATTTAAAAAAAATTGAATCAGATTGGGGTTCCATTTTTAAAAGGCGACCCTACCTGTCATTTCATCCCCACCACCGTATGTGGACTGATGTGCGCCATTTTATTGTTGTGGATGGATATCCAAATTTTTATAAGAAACAGACAGGCAGAAATCTAAGATTTAAATTAGTTTAGTATTAGTATTAAAAGATTTAAATTTATTATAAACACTATTTTAGTAAAGAAAATATATATTTTTTATTTGTCTATATATTAAATATATCAGATTTGTCATTAAACTTTGATATTCCATATTTTATGTATCATATATAAATAACATAAATAAAAGATGGCAATGTTAAATATAAATAAATTATAACAATAATAATAATTAAAAAAGATTTTAAAACATATCTTCGGTTCTGAATCTGAATCCGCCCCTTGTCGGACATAAATCAGGATTTTGGACGCGTGAAGCTAAAATTTTGAACGTTTTAAGCTGGACGTAAATTTCCGAAAACATGACAATTGAAAAAATAACAACACGATACATAACATTTGAAAGATAGAGATTACTTTATAAATACAAAAAAATATCGATAAAAAGAACATTCTTATAATATATATGTTCACATACTATGTTCATCCTATGGTATATATATATTTTTTTTTCATGCCATAAGAAAAAAGCTTAGAAAAAATTGACTTTTGACATTTTGAACTTTACAATGGAGACTTGCTGGCCATATCTTGTCTCTTTCTTCTCTCATAACCTCTTACAAACATTTATATTTATACTTAGGACTGCTTGGCTTTTCATCTTTAACCCCATTAAATGACACATACCACGACAAACAAATACTTACTTTAAAATTATACATACGTTTTGACGAACTTTATGTAACTAGCCGTTACTCGCGGTTCCACCCGCTAACAAAAATTTATTATTGAGATAATTAGTAGTAGTGTGATCCTAGATAGCCTAGATAATTCATAAGGATTATGAACCTGCCTATTATAATTAAAAATAATTTTTCAAATCCATATAGCAGTTTCAACGATTATCGCGTTACAAACAAACTATTCAGTTTTATAATATTAGTATACATACTAAATATCTCCATGTCTTTCGAAATTGGAAGGTCTAAGTGTTGTTTATTGAACTCTAACTTAACAGATTAATGTTATTTTTAGAACAACTAATAGCATCCGAGAACTAATCCTTCTTTTTTCACGCTATTTATTTCTGTAACACTTTATGTGTCGCCATTAGCCCGAATATGGGCTCGTAACTATTTAAGTTTATTTAAATTATTCTATTTTTAAAAATTCTTTATAAAATGTTTTAAAAAAAATAAGAATTCAACAATTTTATTTTATCTATTAGTATTTTATTTTATTATTATCTGTGATACGTCTCTATAAAATTTATTTAAAAAAAAAAATACTCAAATAAAAATAAATTCGATAATTTTATTTTATCTGTTAGTATTTTAATTTTTTATTATCTGTATCATGTCTACCAATTTATTATTTGTACACTTGACGTATTACTAATGACATTATAAAGAACATATTAACTAGACAGACCAGTAAAATGTAATGGCCAGCTATAATCATAATGTTGTCAAAATATTAAAAAAATATATATAAAATTAAGATCTTAATAAAACCTCATGAATCTAAAGAACATGTCAGCAAACCACAGAATAAATCACGTTGTTAATTTAAAAAAAAATCTTGTTGCCAAATATCGAAACGAGAAAAACTATTTAATCCGAAAACTTTTGTAGGTTGGTACGACGTTATAAATCAGGGAGTCGTCGTCGATGCCAAGCAAATAAGATGATATTATGTTGGCAACATTGCAATTTATACGCGGGCTAGCATACATAATCCATCATGGCTACCATGGAGTACCATCACGCTGAGAGCATGGCTGCTATTAATTACGAATAATACGTTTAGTGATAAATTTCTTTACTTGTCACTATAGCATGTAAAAGTGAGTTTTCTATGTAGGAAATGTTAATTGGTTTAAAACGAGTTGCAAATACTTTCTATAATCAAGCCAATTCATTCATTTATTTGTATAAATATTAATAATTAATATTTATCTTATAATACTTTATCATTATACTAAGAATTAACGTTTTATTTTACAGTTGAGTAATTTTTAGAAATGTATATTGTCAGAATGCTGTTGAAACAAAAAAAAATCGAAAGTATGTATACCGAATGTGTCTAGCAAGTTACTTATTATAAAATAAATAAAAAATTAATAACCAAATAAATAATTACAAGAAAAATACTAAAATAAAAAAACAAAAAATAAATAAAAATATATCTTTCTGCATTTGTAAAACTTAATTAATTAATTCTATAATACTAAAAAGTGTAAGCTAGTTTAAAGAAAAACTTATGAACGTGTAAACAAGAAAAAAGTATAATACTTTCATTAAAAGAAGGCTAAATTAATTTCATTTAACAAACAAGGGAAAAAATATAACAATATCTCGGAGATTACTCTCGGGATGTGATCTTTATTACTCAGAATCACGTGATCTTACAATAAACTATTTTTCATTACTGTTATTTAGTATGGCGCTGTGTTAACACTTCTATTTTTTCTCTATTACTTAGAAAAATAAAGAACCCCACCATCCATCACTGGAACTCGTTACCAAAATCACGTTTATCATATATCATTTGTCTACGAGTTCTAGTTTTAACTAAAACGTTATATCTTTAATACTTCGTACATAGAAATATAGCTCCTTTTTGTATATAAACAGAGACTATAATTCTATATCCTAATTTAAAATAAGATTATAAAAGTCGCCACACACGACGTTTTAAAAACAATCCCAGTCACGGTTGAGTTACAATAAAATATTATAGAAATTAAAAAACAACTCCGTAACACATCTAGTTCAAGAGGCGGCAAAGAAAAATAGACACACCAAGACTAGAAACTTCTATATAATTATTTGGATTTAAAATGTATAATAATATATATTACGTGTATAAACAAAATGTTATCTATAAAGAGTGTTTCTGAACGGAATGCCGCAAGATGGCGCCGGCTCGAGACACGATTTGTCAAAAGGAAAACAAACAGCACAGAAATAGTTTCAGTTGACAACTTTATAGCGTATCGCAATCTTGCTTCACTGATTTTATAAGTTTATTTAAATTTAACAAAAACAAACAATAAAACATTAAGGAAATATTTAGTTAACTTATTTTATATTAGAAAAACAAAAAGGAGAACATTTTTACAAATTAAATAATAAATAACAAACAATTCAAATAAAGAATGCTAGTCATTCTATGTTCAAATTTTTGTAATTAATTCTAGAATGAATTGGAAAAACAACTATTCAAACAACAAATGCAAATATTAAAATTTGCAAATGGAAATAATATTAAAATGAAAGTTGTTTTTCAACACGATATATTAAAAAGCGTACATTAGAGTCGAAACACGTAACTAGTTTCAGTAGATATTTGTCTAAGCAGAAGCTTCAGGGAATGAAAGAAATATAAGGAATAATACTACATGACGACTATTTAGATAATTAAATATAATATATAACAAAACAATAACCTAACAGTTTATTTTATTTATAAAATATAATATTTATTTTAAAAATGATTATCTATACTTATATTATAAAGCGAAAAAAATTGATTGTTTAAACGGGAAAATCTTCAAAGATATCGGATGGATTTGAAAAATTCTTTCTGATTATGATGGACAGTTTCATGGAGAAGACTATAAGTTATACTACTGCTCCCAATTTTCTTAATATTAAATAAAATGGTATATCCGGGGGTGGAGTCGCGAGTAACAGCTAGTATTAGATAATGTTGTATGTGCAGTAGCAAGTCTGCGAGGCGCTTAAGAGGGTCGTTGAAGTTAGGCGGGACAAGAACGCAACAAGAATAACACAAAATGTTTTTCATTTTCTTTATGTCACCCCCGGCAGCCGTAAAAGCATTAAGCATGACCAAACTTTTGTTTGATACCATCTATGTGTGTGTACTGCACTATATACATTATGCACACACATAGCTACAAGATTGAATAAGAAAAAACAAACTAAATAAGAAGTTTATAAAAAAAAATTATAAATAAGTTACTATTTCCATTTTTCTCACGATTCCCGATCTTATCCAGAGGGGAAAGACACATGGATATCGAAGAATTAACTCGATTTTGCTACGATAAAATAACAAAGGAAAATCTCATTAACTACGATATACCCCGTGATTTACCGACTAATAAGATAGATAGTTACATATTGTTACATTAATATGTATCGTTTCATTTAAATTAAAAATCAAATATAAAAAAAAAAACATTATTTATCTTTATTTATTACATTTATTTATTCATAAAAAAAAAATTGGAACGTTTCATTTAATCAAATTCGTTGAAATATTTTTAAAACATTCTTATAGATACGAAAAATAGATAATTAACTTTTATTTATCACATTTATTTATTCACAAAATAATTTAAATAATTCAAAATGGAACATTTCATTAATTCAAATTCGTTGAAATATTTTTTAAAATTCATTTAAATTACATAATAAGGTGTTATTTATTGCTATAATATGAACTCATTAAAACTAATTAAAAATGACATTATTAAAGAAATCCATGACATTGGGCTTTTATACGTTTTATTTATTTGAGAGGAAGTTCAAGATAAGAATGGTTTTTTGATGTAAATTAAACTAGCATTATGGGAAATTGAAAACGGGGTGTTATTTTTATGGTATGTGTGTTAACTCGTTGTGTGTATTTTTTATGGTATGTGTGATTGTAATCGCGTGTATAACTCGTTTAATTAACAGAAAGTTAGGATTGAGTTAAAGATGTATAACGGAGACTTAATATAAGAAATATACTTACAGTGTTGCAGCGGAATAAGTTAAGCTTTATCTAAGCGAGTTATTTAATTAATTTTCTACTTTAGAAACTAATTATTGCTCTACAGTATCTTAATACTGACTGAACTACCTGTGGCTCATAGCAGTATTTTATGACTACTCTTAAAACACAATACACATTTTACTCTAAAAAATAACAATTACAAACGGAACGTTTTTTCAAAAAAAAGAACAGCTATTGTAAATTTGACAATTTTTTACAAATATGCATTCTTTTATTCAATTGCGTTTTGTGAATTGTTTTTAAATTTAAAATTTAGAAAATATTTTTTAAAGAGAAAGTCTATGGTAAAGTATCGTTCTAGGAAGTCGCCGACGGGATGGGGATGTGCCAAAAAGAGATAAAGTAGTTTTATTGATCTATACGGACGTTCGGGCGGCGCGAGTGTGAGTTGAATGAAACGAAGATAACTTGCCGCCCCAACTTCATCTATCCTTGTTATTCATTTGAATTTTTGTATAGCGGCATCCCGCTCGAGCCACGTGACCTAAGCAGGGTGTAACTCACCCCACAACGGCCATAACTTACTCATAGCGATAGGCGGTACTGTCGCGAAAAACGTGTACACTTTATTTTTATTTTTGACCAGTTTTCTAGTTTCTCTATAAACTGTTAAACGGTTCTACCGATTTATTGACTCAGAATTTATATTAAAATAATAAAAAAACACAAAAAACCGGTTTCTAAAATATATATAAATAAAGATAAATTCAACAATCAAATCCTTAGTCATTAATTAAATTGTCATATATAAAATAAAAAGTATAAGAATTAGATTCTTGAAACATATCAGGAGTTATCTTTTTATTTGGCGCTGTTCATACCAAATGTGCATCTCATAAATTACGCCGCTCCTTTATTATTTCTGTCTCTGTCTCGCATTCGTCTTGTTCCAGCTTTATTAACTTGGGTCAATCCACTGGGGCCTATACAACTTTTGATAAAAAACAAATTAGAAATCTCTTGTTATTATAAAATCATACTATAATATTCGTTTCATTTTTTTTTTAGGAATATTCTAAAAATGTTTTTTTTTACATTTATAATAATATTATAAAGCGAAGAAGTTTGAATTATTAGTGTTTTATTAAATTTTGATATACAGGTTCATGAGAAAGACTATAAGTATAGGCTATCTAGCATTACTACTCTCATTTATCTTAATAATCAATAAAATCATTCGTACGCGAGTAGAACCGCGTGCAACACCTAGTAAATTATAACATAAAAATTACAAACGCTTGAAAAATACTAAAGTAATCCAAACGTATTCAAACGACAATAAAAATAAATACTGACTATAAATTAAGTCCGTCATATCAATTACAAATAAGCTAGGTCGAGTAATCATTATGTTTACAAAATTAATATGAAGTGGCAGTAAAAGTGAAGATCAAGAGAATCACGGGAGGTGTGAACGGATCGTAAAAGTCAACTTAACGATAACGATAATCGTAAACGTCTCGTTAAACAAATAATTAGAGGTTGTAAACATTCTAACATCGGTTAATTCATTTTTACGATTATGAGCTATTAATTATAGTTGATTTTTCGAATATTTTATTAATAAAAATATATTTTTATTTTTAATTTTGAAATTTATTTACTTCCTTCTCATTTTATTATTAAAAGATTTATATATTTTTTATTTTAACTTAACAAAAAATACAACCATAATCCATAATTTATGTGTTATTTAATTTTGATCATCATATTTGTATGTGTTTATTAAATTTAATAATAGTAATTAATGTGGTTTGTAAGTTAAGCGCCATCTGTCGACGAGTAGATGAGACAAATCGATGTTTGAAATCGATTAGTGTAATAGATTTGTATTACTGTTCTTCATATAGTTTATATATTTAATAATTGTTTTTATATTAATAGGAGTTACGAAACCATAAATATTATAATAATTTCAAATAATCGAGGTAGACCGCTAATAGTTTGTGACGTAACTCAATGTCCAAAGTTCATTCCCAGAACTAATATAATGAAAGTTCCGTTATATATTCGACAACTCGTCGCCCATTTGAATGAAGCTTTATAACCTCTATAAAACATCGCTTGTGGTAATAAAGTGATTTATCCCATAAAGTAACAGCTGATCGTTGTGATTACGCACAATACGAGCGGACTCATAATTTTACAACCAATTTACAAACAATAAAAGTCGGTCCTGTCTTATACGCCCATTCACCCTCCGATATCTCCATATTCGAAGGCGAAGTAGCAGGTCGTAAGTTTTATGGTTGTCCCAATAAAACCATAACTCCCGAGCAAAGTTATAGCTCATAAAATATAGATGGCGTTAGCACCTCACAGCCTACTGCCATCTGTGGATGAATCGGTGAAGCTTTTTATGAGCAATTTGAGGTCGTCACGTCGTAAAATAAATGTTGAATGAGCTCGAGTGATGACGCTACAATAGCGCTGCGTCATATCCGTCTACAAGTGTCTATAAATAATTTCGTAATGGCAAAACAAAAATACTTAACTATTACTTAGGTAAAAATTATATTTAATTAGTGTTTACAAGGTTTATTATTATTATATTTATTATTTTAACTTCTTAAGTGCTAAATTACATCACCTTATGTATTATACCATAAAGAAAATCTCGTATAAGAATACAATAAACGAAGAAATGTTACAGGTAAAGAAATTCATATGAAATAAAGAATTCGGATGTGTATTGTGGTGTTATATGAAGTGCCTGGCAATATACGAACTGTAAATTGCATCATAAACATTCACTCGCCACCGCACTACGTGTCGAACGGCAAGCGTTCCGAAATCCCGCCTTAAATAGTTTCTCATTTCACCGCATTAATCGCGAGCGCTGTAGTCGTTCATCGTTTGGTTTGTGCGACATCTATCTTTTTCCTAAAGAACTCTTTAGTCGAAAGAAAGATTATCCTTTATATTTCTATCAATGTTTGGATTAATATTAGAATATATTTACTATATAATTTAAGTATAAAAGAAATTGATTTATGAATTTGTTAAACATAACTCACTTTTCCATTATTCTATTTTTTAGTGTCAATAGATGGCGCTAGTAGTGATGTTTAACTATTACTCCGAACTACAATTCGCGTTATTAGTAATCATTTCGATGTTATCAGTGTCATAAACATTACAAATAGTGTTAAGTTAGTGGTTAATGTTTAACTGGAGTACAGTATATGAATATTAAATTGAAAAAATAGTTCGCCGACCTAGAATTAATTCCTATAGAGAAAGAAATAAATATCTTCATATTCCGAAACACACTGAAATAACGTATTTATAAATTTGTATATAAAAGCCCAAAAACAGTTTTAAAAGTTATAAAAAAAAATATAGTGTCATACAAATGTCCATCCCCTATTTAATTCCTGGTTTGGGGTGTTTTTAGAACAATATATCTAACCTAATGCCTATGAAATAACCCTCTGTTCAAAGCCTTACATTTCTAGACTCGGTAGTTTTAATTGTGCGTAAATTCAAAACATATTATATTACAAAGTACAATAAAAAAAAACATTTTTAATTATGTAATTTCAAATGAATTTCAAGCAAAATATTAAAAGTTCGTAAACAGAATTAAAAAGACATAATACGTTAAATAAATTAAAATATTAAAATGTTTCATTTTTCAATATATGTTATTATTTAGTATTATAAGATTTGACTCTTTAATAATTGAGCTTTCACAATAAATTTGAGTATTAACTTAAAACAATCTTATTAAATCCAAAGCCTCGTAATTTAAAATACACACCCTTATTTCTTCAAGAGCTTATTGTTAAATATATCCAACAAATTACTGAAATTCAGTTAATTACTTCTCGTACTGTAATCCAGTACCCGAACCTTTTACATAAATTCAGTCTTAAAAGTTACCCGATATCTAGGGTAATTATAAAAGTGGGGAGAGTGACAAATCCTCTAATAAAACAACAAGGAAATAATTCTGTGAATAAATCCCCCTCGGTGTGAATAGAATACCAATTATTTGGTTGAGCTACTTCTGGAAACTATCAGATCTCACTTTTATCTCGAATGGGGTTTTTGGAATTGTTTTATAGTAGCGGTACTCAATATTATAAATAAATTTATTTTAGTAAAGTTGAATAGCTGCTTAGTTTTTTTTTTTTGTTTACGTGATGTGTTGAATAAATGAATTAAAATTTTAAAATAATTAAATTTCATATGAAATAATATATATATATATATATATATATATATATATATATATATATATATATATATATATATATATATATATATTTTAATTTTAAAATCTTTGAAATAAATTTATATCTAGTACATTTAGTTTTTTATAGTTGAGGTACTCGATTTAATAAATACATTTATTTTAATAAAGTTGAATAACTGTTTAAGTCTTTTTCTTTTTACTTGTATTGACTAAATTAATTAGAATTATATAATACTCACATTTCATATATATTAATTTTAAAATATTTTAAATAAATTTATATCTAGTATATATTATGAGTTCAAAATCTAATAAGTTATATAAGAATAAAATCAAAGAAAAATATGCTCTCGAGTTGGGAATGAGTTCTAATAGGTGTGAATCATTAAATTTCCATTCTTATTAGACCTCCCTCATACTTCTCGTACCTCATCCTGATAAGGTGTATGAAGGGTCTGTTTAATTGGTTGTTGAAACGGCAAGGCGCTAAGCGATAATGTAGGGAATGTAAAATATTACCAACACATCGGCTCTTAATTTACTGAAACGGACTCTACTAAATAAACTAAATAAATATTTCAGTATTTCAGTATATTATGGAATTTTCATAATAATAGTATTTTAATTTAATTTAATCTCTACATAAATTTCAGTTAAAGTTAATCAGAGATAACATCCAATAGGTTTGTATTTTAATCTTCTCTGAACAATACCGCGAGGTAGAGTTTCTGAGTAATAAAGAATGATAAATAAAGATATACAGCGTATCTCTAGAAGATAGATGGGGGTTACGGCGCCCCGAGAAAAAGTTGAAGGGTTAACCCGTTTATTTACTTGACTCTAGTTTTATAGAGTTCTAGTTATTTGTATGGAAACGTAGAGTTAAAGTAAAAAAAAAATTAATAGTTACATAAAAATAACATATACCATTGGTCTATATTAGTTTGATAGAGTTTCTTATTCGTATGTAGAGTCACAAGTTTTTTTTTTCATAGTAATAAAATAAATATTATTATATAAAATTCTTATTGTATTGAATTAAATTTATATAAAGCAATATTAAAGGCATTGAAGGCATACGTGTTTATACTAGTAATATGTAGAGTATAATAAATAAGGTTGGCGCATGCGCACTGCACTACGCACTCTATTAACTGCGATTTCAATTAAAACGCCTCAAACAATTTAGTGCTTTTCTAATTTATATACTATTGGTTATGAATTAAATTATTTATATACTAGCTGTGACGTCCAGCTTCGTTTGCGATTTCGGTATCCCGCTTAGGATATTTATTTTGATTTATTTATTTAGCCAAGATTTTTTTAATGATTTTTAGTAATAATCCGTTATAATTCAGAAAATGTATACAAAACCAAAATGAATTACAATGGTGAAAACCGTACCAAAATCGGTTCAGTATTTTTCAAGTTTATCGCGTTAATAGACAGACAGACGCTAGGTACATTTAATATGTATAGATATTATTATTGTGTCTTCAAACGATTGAATGAATAATTTTTCAATATGTTACAAAATTACAGGTTTTTATCAAATAAAGGTATAAATGAAAATAAATGTTAACAGTAGTTGCGTGTTAGTTTGTTCGTCTGTATATATTTACATAAATGGAGCCGCCAATACCACGGTATCTTAAGTGCCGCTTGAAATTATTTCTTTTTAAATAAAATTCCTGCTTTACAGAAATTAATGAATTGAAATTTCATTTAAACGTCTAGACTCAAACTACACTGTGTGGGAATTGAACCCACTACCTCAGCAGACACGGTCACTAACAACTAGATAAACTTATCGTAAATATTTTTTGAAAAGTTTTACAAACCTATTTTTTGTATTTATACATATTATTTTATAAAAAAATAAGGTATTTACTAAGATGGCTTAAGATTTCTAGGTTTAACAATACATAATATATAAATACACTCATATACATATAAATATATATATATATATATATATATATATATATATATATATATATACATTTCTTTTGTATAACTTAACGTCGCAAGCATTTCAGCAAACATTTTTGTACTCCTTAGTTTGAGGGTCTTATAAAAATTAACAAATTACAAATATATATATATATATATAATCAACAAAAATAGATCGAAAAAGTTATTTAAATTTCTATAAAGTGAGGAAGGTAAGCAAAGTCGCTGATAAAAGTAGTCTTAAGCGAAACTGTCACCTTAAAAATAAATTCAACATAATCGTTACAGCAATCGTAAAACAAATAAACCCATTATTTGTCGCCACAAACCACACCTCGAGTTTTATGACTTGTGACGTCATAAACCCATAAAATGAAAGTTGGTAGCGAGGTCTAGATGATGAAGCTTTATTGGTCACTTTTACAGTCGAGCTGAATGTACCTACTGGTAATTAAACTGAATAGTCGGTTTGATTTGTTATTTTAAAATTGTATATTTATGTAATTATACTTTTATAATATATCTTTACGTTTGTCTATACTAATATTATAGACGGGAAAAGTTTGTTTGTAAATTTTTAAAACTACTTGAATTTGAATTCTTTTTAAGCATTGCAAATGGCTAACCACGGTGCACAGATAGTATTTTGATAATACAGAAGTATACGTAAGTCATTCATATATTATTATATTTATATAACAATATTATATAAAGAATAACTATTTTAAAAATATTTTATTATATAAAAAACGGAATAGTTTGTTTAAACACGCTAATCTTCGAAACTATTTCATTTAAAAAAATATTTCTTATTCTAGGCAGGTTTATAAAACTAGATTATCCAGCATAAACCTCCTGCTCTTATTCATCTTATATATATAATAATTATATATGATAGTAAAAACAATTCCTCCTCGGGTGGAGTCGCGAGTAAAAACTAGTGAATATATATTTAAAATACAATCAGTATGTAGTCCAGAGACTAAACAAAAGGATTTCAAAATGCATACCGATATAAATTTGACATACTTATGTAGTTTATATAATATTTCATATATATTTAATTATTATATATAATGTATATAGCGTAAATAAATAATAAAACATAGATAAGTAAATATATATATATAAGTAATTATTTAAAATTATTCTTTAAACATGTAACAAATTAATGAAATGTAACTGAGAAGTTGCTGAATTATTATATTCAAGTGGCTTGGTTCCGTGACAGAAGCCAAATATCTAGAACAATACCCCATTGACTACGGAACCCTAAAGTATACCTAAATAAAACAAAACTGCGAAGATTTATTTCTTTGAGTATATATGAACTGATAACGGGTTTTGTACTAAATTATTGAACATAAAAACTCAATTTGGTTTAAAAAAAATGTTGATTACTTTATTTGCTAATATCATGCTAATATATGTTTATTTATACTGTGATAATATATTTACTCTAATATAAAGTCAAGGACTTCGAAGTAGTGATTAAAGAGAGTATATAAATTAGGAAAATTAATTTATATATAACTTATTTCAAATCTAGTTCGTTAATTAGATAACAAGATATTGTCTTTTTATCTTAAGAAATATAGACAACTATATAATATATAAACTATTTTGAAGCTATTAATTTTTAAATGTTTATAAATATTACTAGATGTTACACGCGATTCCACTCGTTGAAGATTTTATTTTCTATTATGATAAATAATGGCCGTAGCATAATATATGGCCTTCTTCATGAACCTACTTATCATAATCTGAAAGAATTTTTCAAATCCAATTTAATTTTTTTCAGGTATATAATATTCATTATGTAGTAAAGATTATTATTAAATAAAAACTTTAAGTTAAAAAATATATAAGTAGTTTAAATTTTTTAGCTAGTATTAAAATTATAATAATATACATATAAATAAAATAAAAGAACTAGTTATTTTGCTTAATAAATATAAAGTCTTCTATGTAAAGTTATTGAACGCAATTATAGTAAAGAGACGATCAAGCAGACAGTTCTGGTAGATAGTGTATGTTTATGACTTCAAGTGTGCGAAGCCTCATTGGCTTTAAATTAATGGCAGTCTGAGAATATATTGTATCGGATTACGTATTTTGGAGAATTATCTAAGTATAACGAATTATTCATATATATTATAATAATATAATATGTATAAATAATTGTTAATGTTATGAAGCCGGAAAATCTAATATATAAAATTCCCGTGTCACCATTTTCACAAATTCTTTTGAAATTTTGTGTGTCTATTCTGAGAATAGAGGTAAACTATTTTTTATACCCCAAGTGTTAAAGAAGGTCCACCCCATATTTGAAAAATTTGGGACAACATTTTAATATTTTATTTTTATATATTTCGACATCCAAAAAAATACTACCCTTAATTTTCACCATTATACCCCTATATGAAAATAGCGATGTAAGTACCGCATGTTATATATCAAGTAATCATGGATCACGAAAGTAAATACAAATATTGTAAAAGGTACATACAGTTAATTAAATAAATTGTTATCGATTAAGTCCCGGGTGAGTAACCTATGGGACATGTAGTCGTGCGCGGGGCACGCCGGGTGACGAGATAGTATCGACACGAGTGTACCAAACGGGCATTGCTTTATACGGCATGTGGTTCCTGTGTATGTACTATCTATTACTGAATAGCGATTCAATATATAAATAAATCATTTATGATTATATTTTACTGAATTTAAAATAAAGTATAACACCAAATTTGAGAAAACAGAAAAAATATTTCTGATGAAATCCCAAAGAAAGCGGTTCTAAGTATAATTTAAATACTATAAAACCTCAAAAATTTGAGCCGTTTCAGAGTTGAGTAACCTTGCAGATAAATAAGAAGTGAACGATTTGGCTCGCGTCGCTGTGACTCCACATAAGAAAGATCTTGCTCATGCCGACCGTACATAATGATATATTCGCCAACGGGCGGTCGATGGTATAGGTACCATCGCTTGCCATCTACAAAGCACTCCTTTTATTTCAAAACAGGTCTCTGCCTTATAAAATTGAGATATTTTAATAAGGAACTACCGCTGAATAACAATTAATTCGCTAAATAAAACAGAACTCTCGCTGTACGGTGATTGATAACTCATGAATTATTTAAGATCTAATTAACGCACTTTTAATGTTATAATGATGGTAATATTAAATATTTTAAGTGCCCTTATATGTTGGTACCTCAAAACATTATTATAATACAGGTGTCAGAAACTCGTTTCAAGGGAAAAAGCTGTTAGTATAAATGCTTAATGGGCCTGAATTTTTTACAGTGTAAGCCAAATCATTAAAATCGAAATGTGTCTATCAGATATAAGATGATTATAACCATAATGATAATAATTATATTGATGAACAAGAAATGACATAAAAAACAAGATGGCCGTCGTTACCATCATTGCGTCGAAGAATGGAATGGACCTATTATCCAGACATATTGTGTTTTTTGATGCATCTGCCTTTTCAATAATGTTTTGGTATGTTTTAATTAAGTGAGAAACTAGTCGTTTTTCTTAATTACTCTTTGGGTACTGGCTTTCTTAATGTTTTATTCAACTAACATAATTAAAAGAAATTATTTAATGAACTATTTCGATAAATTATTAAACATAAAAGTAAATAAACAAATAGATTAAATTAAAAAACTATATTTTCGAATTGATTTTAACAGAATGCCAAGATGGCCGCCAAGTAGAGACAACCAAAGCAACTTTCATGTACCTATTGTAATAATTATTCATATGTGCATAATACATGGTTTTTATCTAAATAATCAACTTTAATGTTATTCTAAAGTATGGCCCCTATCACCTACCACCTACCCACATATTAATTAGAAACATTTTTGTAATTCCTAACCGCATATCAAAAGTTATTAATAAATAAAACCTATATTTTCTTTTATTTATATCAGCTATAGGATGTAATAAAGATTTTTCACATCAATAAATAACAAGTTATTTTTGATTTTCTTTTACAAATTTTTAGCGATGATTGGAATGTATCAGCTATATTCGGAAAACCAGATACAATGCGATTTAATTAATAGTTTCATTTATTATTTGATAAAGTCATAACATATGAAATATATGAAATAACCTGTAGGACTAAGATGTGTTTTTATTTATCAATTATCACTTCTCGATGGACTTAGGTCTTGGATATAAATAAATATAAATGTCAAGCGCAAAAATATAATGGGCAATTAGTGAATTTCGAGTCCACCGGTTCATTATACCTTAACAATATATCATGGCAATTATTACTGCAGTTATTTGGAGCTGGGCGGAATTCTTTAAGTTTAATTGAGTTACTCGGAAAAGTGAAGCACTAACCTTCGATAGCAGAACGGAGACGGTCGGAAAACATCAAAGGTAACATCGGATCGGCATAGTAAATTAAAACATTGCAAAACAGCAATACCATAGAAGTCTCGCATGGAGGATTTCAAAAATGGCGTCGTGAATCGACTGGTGACGAGGACTCAGTTTTTCGCAACCGTCTCCACTCGATAAATAATGCCGCGGACTTTGACAAAAACTCACCTAGTCCTGTTCGGTGGCCGGCGGCGCTCGCTCCCCTCCGACTCCCCCGCATCCCTCCCGCAATCGCCACGTAGTCGTCCGCACTCCCTTGCGACTTTTTCTACCCATTCCACGGCGCCGGCGCAATCGCAAACCGCTCACTTCAATTATCATAGGCATAATCCTAACTATTTACACGTCTAGTGCTAAAATAATACCTACTTATATTTATGGCAATTTGTTAAACTTCACCGACTATTACAACTGCAGGAACAAGACCACGTTTACACTATACTTATGAGAGTATTGAAGGATTTGAGGCGCGGATTTTTTTGTTTTACACGAGTCCAATGTAAAAGAGATTGCAGATAAACGATCTAAATTATGACTGTTTTACTTATTTAAATGTATGAGACCGAGTCTCTTTGGTAGGCATATTTAATTTGTACAATATAGTTTATAACGCCCACAGCGACATTGCGATTAGACGCAATGACAGCACATGAAAAACCTACCCCTACACTATACACGGAAGAGATTTCTAAAAATTGCACTGGTTTTCAAACGCGAACATTTACGAGAAAAGCGCGAATTAAAATATATGTAAAAAAAAATCAATAAAATAACAAAAAACAAAAACCCGAAACAAAAAAAATAATTACGACCCGTTTCTATTCTAACATTAAAAAGTTTATTGTTCCATTTCTTAGAAAACATGAGTCTAATTCAATAATATAATTAATAAAAAAAACAATCACAACAACCGAACAACACTTAGGTAAATAACGAAAATAATTACAAACAATTTACAAAACACAAGGCTAAACTGTTCGGCGGACTGCGATCGTATCACTGTTATATGCGCATGCGCAGGTTTAGTGCTCAGGGTGGCCCTGCGCGGCCGCTGCGGCTGCTGCCGCCGCCGCTGCTGCTTTCTGCGCTTGCGCCTGTTTCTCTTGTTCATTTAACTCCTTTATTGCTTGTATTTCCTTCTTTAATTTCATCCTTCGATTTTGGAACCAAATCTTTATTTGTCGTTCCGTGAGACAGAGGGCATGTGCCATTTCAATACGTCTCCTCCGCGTGAGGTAATGATTTGTGTGGAACTCTTTCTCTAACTCTAGCGTTTGATATCTAGTGTATGTCTGTCTTCCTCGCCTTCTCAAGCCGTTTGCTCCTGTAATAAGAAAAACACGATTTCAGTAATAGTTTTTTACAATTTAAGGTTCAATGCTCGTAAGCAGACACATTATTTTCAAGTACCCACATTATCTTAATAGGAGAAAAGGATTATTGGTTTGTTTGATAGTTGAATAGTAACAGTTGTTACAGCTTAGCTGAGATAAGCATAGTCCTTTGCGATGACAGCTTCATTTCGTTCTACTGTCAATTTTGTAATAAATAACGACTTGCTACGCCTTTTATAAAATAAAATTGCTATCCATTCAAAAGTTAATTATAAAGAGTAGGTATCATTTATTTTTATTGTCATATCTTTTTTTTACATAAATTTGGACCAGCCAGTTAAAATTTTGCAGTAATTTTTATACACTTGTCATACAGGTCAAAATTTTCGTGAATGCAATTAATGTACATGAAATTTCAACCTTATTTAAAACTGAATTGGTTACCGAGAAATCGATTCATGAGATAGCCGAAATGCGAGGCCAATAGCCGGGAGTCGTGAAAACTCGATTACGTGTTAGGGTTGCCAATTACGAAACCACCTTAAACGTTTGAGTAATCAGTGGTCAAAAACCATGGTCTTGATATCTGAGGTAAATGTATTACATTTTTTTTGCATTTTTTTTATAATGATGACAGCCCTGATTCCAATTTTTGTGATGCAGTTATGTATCAAAAGACTTCATTGCATGCGTCGAACTTAAATATATGAGTTTACACTCACGCTGCGATCGATTTTATTTTACTTCGGAATTCTTTGGAACTTGTACAACGAGTTAAGAACCAATCAGGAAGGCTTGTGTAATATAATGATTTATGTAACGCACATTGCAATACAAGAGATAATTTTAAAATCTTAATACCATCTGATAAAATACTTATGTAATAATTGATATATTAAAAGAATACCCCGTAATTTTATTTAGTATAACAAATGTGTTAATATAAACATCTTAAAAGAGCACTCCGGAGTAACATATTGCTTTTAAAATTGATACAAAAATAAAAGCATTTTGGAACGAGCCTGCAGAGCGCTTCTCACAGCTTAAAAGGGTTGCCAACCGATTTAATGGCTTAATTATCTCAAGTACTGCGATCGAAACAGCTTTAAAAGCCACAGTGCATGCACGGCCTTATCTATTCTTTTTATTGAAAACATTCCAAATGAAGTCGCAGGAGTATTCACATTGTTTTGAACGTGTAAAGTCAGAAACAAATAAATAATATTCTTTTTTTTATACATATTTCGTGCAATATCAAGTTAATGATTTTCTTTGCAAAATTTAGGAGTATCTGTAACCGTGAGTGCAACCTTTTTAATAATTAGCCATTTTCTACCGGAGTAGTGGTTAATTGAGTGACACTAATTGTCTTACCAGTAAAAGCCTGAGGGGCTGAGGAAATACGAACTTTTTCTTCACTTTATGTACAGCCTTAAATTAGAAAATACATTTTCATTATGGAATATTTGAGTTTTTATACCTTTTAAGTATATAATATATATAAACTACACTCACTAACTTAAATTATTTTATATATTTCGAAAAATTCTTAAAAATCTGACCAAAGCGTAAAGATTTTTCGCATGTGTATGTAATTAGGTCCCGTGATACTTCAGTGTCAATTTACGCTTTATAAATTTTTCCCAAAATCCAACGTATGCCACAACAGCAATAAAAGTGACAGAAATCACTTCATTAAGACCCAGGGTTCTAGCAAAAAGTCTTTTGAACCCTTAATAGGTATATAATGACAAGGAATATTTCCGCAACTCACAAATCTCGTCCATCATCTGTATATCGTGTTCCGGAGTCGATTTTCAAAGGGCATTTGCTTTTCGAAACTTGATACCCATGCCATATACAGCTGCGGTTATTTCTTATATTATTCAATGAAAGCTGTCACCACATAGAAGGAGATAACGATATATAATAAATGCCATATTTAGTTTATTGAAACATAAAAATATCGTAAATATTTGAACGGAAATCGAGCAAGTTGTTCAAGATAATCTCAAACAAGGGCCAACCCGTTTTGCAACACGTGTCGCAAACAAAAGAAACTTGTGCAACTCCCCCCTCGTCCCTAAGCAAAAGGATTGCCCAAGTTATATTAGCCGTAAAGAATTTTGGACTAAGATCTATAGCCTGTAAACCGCCCGTAATTCTCAATGTTCCCGCAATGCTGAGGACATTCGCAACAACTGCTGTTTTGCTCCAATGTTTTAATTGTTTCTAATTCGTAAAAGTTTCTGGTGATTTACGACTGTTGTGTTATTGAAGCTGCCTTTTATTTTAAATGTTTTTTTTACAACCTCGAAATTACGATTGCTTTCTCATTAAGTAAACAAAAGATCTAATAACCCACAAAGATTTCATCGTGTTTACAATAACAATATCTCAATAGAATGGGCACATTAAATTTGATCACATCGGCAATGCCCACGCGCACAATTGATAAAATTATTTACAGGATATATTTGCCCGCCCGGTCTAATGAGACGAATTAAGATAAAACAGTGAGTCCGATTGTGCAGTACATGCGCTTGCGGGGACCTGTACTTGCTGGATATCATGAATATAAATTACCTTAACAGGTAATTGACTTTATTGTCCGTAAACCTCACAGAAATGATACGATTAAGAGTATTAGAATATTTATTATTATAATAATGTTATAAAGACAATTTTAGTTCCTCACACTAATATTATCAGTAAATCAAATTTTAATACTAATATTATGAAAATATTTTACTATTTCGTTTACAAAAGTATTATTGATAAATATATACATTTTCATACTAATATTATAAGAAAATTTAGTAATATTAGGATAATTAATATATAAATATTAGTATAAAAGTATCTACCCCACACTAGTATTATTAGTAATTATGTCAAATTTTAATACTAATATCATAAGAAAATTTTAGTATCGTCCTCACACTAGTATTATTAGTAATTATGTCAAAATTTCGAATATTAAATTAAAGATTTCAGACTTCCTGAACCAGCAAATTGTTATTTGGAACCTAAAATTACGAAATTACAAACGGGACAGTGATTGGTTATATGAGCAGGTATCGGAGCCACCGCCTGGGTGGTCCGGAGTCACCTCGCTTACAAAGTACATAACAACCTTTTATATCCAGAGCCGCGCCTCTTTACGAATCTACATACCTTTATACAGGATGTATGACATTTAAATGTATGTATGAAATTTAAAATTATATGTACTTAATATTTTTATGGTGTTCAGGAACACAAAATAACATTTAATCTTACATCTAGATGAGGTATATTTTTATTGTTAAATTTATTATTAAATTATATTAACATTTCCATCACCCTGTATATCCAAAGTAATTAATATTTAAATAAAACCTCTCTTGAATTTACGGTACTGATATGTAGTATAATTAAAGACGCATTTTGGTACAGACACCAAAAAAAATATTTTAAGGAAATTTAATATAAAAAAAATAAGATTAAAAGACAAATATAAGTATTCTGCAGTCGTGCGTTTTAATTATAATAGGTTTTCTAATAACAGTATATATCTACTGAGCGGAGTTCCAATCAGCCAACTAGATGTGTATCGACTTAAGAGAGTGCTTGTTAACTCAAAAACACAATATGAATAATACATCAGCGCTCCAGCATACTGAAGCATTCTTAAATTGGCAAAGTATAATTGACTTGAAATAAAACGGTCAACTGTACTCGCTTTATTGGCGGAAATTCCATATTTTTTTGCAATCTGTACTGATTTTATAACGGGTTCAATTTAAATCGCTTGTAATCGAATGCGTATTTGGGCTGATGGAAGAATCACGTTTTTGAAATACCTAAACTTGATGCAAAAAAAATTGCATCGCCTTTGCAAAATGTCAATTAACCTTCAGTTTTAATTTTTTTCCATTACGATGTAAAACCAAAATATACCTATTTAATCAACTCGAATCCGAAAACCATATTTAACAGAAATGCTATTAAAATAATTGCTTACATGCCACATATTTTTCTTGTAATTTAAGCAAGACATTGTTTTTGTCAAGTTTATTTCTTGTTTTCAACAAGCCCTAGACCATAAAAGAAGATGACATTCTAAATGCAAATTACTTATTCTTCACTACGATTATCATTTAATGACTGATGAAATTAAGAAACTTGCTTACGATATTATTATGATACGTAACTCCCATTTTATATATAAACAATACTAGCTGTTTCTCGCGGTTACACCCACTGAGGAACGATTTTATTTACTATTAAGATAACTAAGAATAGCAATACTAGATAGCCAATAGTCTGCCTATTGAATCTATCTGTCATAATAAAAAATAATTCAAATTTAAACAAACAATATTTCAATTTATAATAATATAGATAAAAATGAAGTCTATGACTTCTTTAATCATAGTTTTATCATTTCAAAAGTGCACCCCAAAACAATATTTGAACCCTTTGGAGATCGCTTTTCAGTTTATTGGTTCGATATTAAACCATACATCAGGACAATGCAATAAAAATTGAACGTCCCTCCCGGATTAGGTTAAACCTTGATGTATGTGGCATATAAAAGCCTCAGACTTTCTTTTGTGATACTTAAGGACTTTACAGGTTATTTAAAAAACAATTTCACAGGACTTTGAAGGGATTTATACAAACATACAATTCAAAATGAATATATATGATGAATTTATTCGTTACTCACAATAAATGAATCGATAAATTTATTGCAGATATTGATTTATGTGCTATAAATTCAATAATGCACGAATAACAGATATCTAAATTAATTTCAAAATTGATAGGGAGCGATATTGCATTGTTGAAGTACATTAAAATCATTCAGGCCAATAATTGTAACAAAAAGCACAAAATTTTATAATTCACTAACAAGATACAGCTGTTGCGATCTTTCAAACGACCATTTTGAAAAACTCGTTAGGGTTTTCGAAAATAGAATGTAAAATGTGTCACTCCTTCCCTAATAAATCTCTGGTGATTAACGTTCCAAGCTGTTCGTGTGACGGGGCAGTGGCTTATTGGGTGGCGCGGTCGCCATATTGCTCCAAGCTTGCAACTGTCAAAGTTTGAAATATGGCCGCTTGCCTCGCTACGTTCGGATTAGTCTTCGTCTTGTCTTAAAATAACAACTAAACGCGATTCATAATATCGCAGAAATCACAATACAACTGCCGATTCTCTTAGCTTTATCGTGTAAATGATCGGTTTTTGTCGGTTTTTTTCGTGATTCTTGACTTCACGGCCATTTTGATAAATTGATGTTTTGTTCTGAAGGTGTAAAATTAATGTTATATATTTCTAAGAATTGTTTTTTTTTTATTTTGACAAACTAAAATTTTAAAATTATTTGATAATAAAAATGATATACAGGTAATATATGGATGATATAAAAAATAAGGTAGAATTTTTTTTTACAATGGCGTTCTGAAATTTTGTTTTGACCATAATTATTCACAATAATTATAGATTCGATGTGCTATATAATTTATTAATTTTAAAAAAAAAAAGCTTAAAATATTTCAGTCGAAACAAAAGTATAAATTCTTCATATATTCCGTAAATCGCTAAACTTTATTGGTCCGGTAACAACTTTGATTGTAGACTTCGAAGTAGGCGGGCAATTCAGATTCTACCCATATCCAGTACCCATCGGCAATACAAATCATAATCTGTCACGTGCGCCATTTTAACCCTTAAGTTAAGACATTAAGAGTCATTATTTTCTGTAAATACGTGAAGCCTCCGTACTAAAGTGTTCGATTAACTGAACATACAATTTGCGATTTACCAATATGGGTACCTACATGACAGTAACGTAACAAACAGATAGCAATCTGTCTAGATTTTATGTTATTACAGGAGTGGCAGCAGAAGTGGAAAGTATTAAATGACTATATCTTGTGATTGTTTTGAATACTAGCTGTGACACGCGGTTGCATCCACGAACGATTTTATTAGCTATTAGGACAATTTAGAGTAGATTAATGCTAGATATATGGCCTTCCTCACAAACCTGTCTATTATAAACAGAAACATATATTCAAAAAAAAAAGGTTTCATAGATTAGCACGTTTTAACAAACAAACTAAATTTTCCGTTTTATAATATACCTATATATTAGAATAATTAATAGTAATAACGTAATGCTATATTATAATCAGAAAGAATTTTTCAAATCAAATAGTTTCATAGATTAAGGCGTTTAAACAAACAAACATTTCCAGTTTATTATATTAGTAAAGACCCTTAAAATATGATACAGAAGTCAGAACTCTACAAGAAAAACATTTGTTTAATATTTTTTATTGAGCTGTTCACTGAATCGTGATTGTCTTGCTAACTGTACCATCGATAATAAAATAGTGAAAATAATTCCGATGGAATTTTGCATTGCTGGTTCATATTAATAGGATTTATATGAAATTGCAAGTTGCTGACACAAGCTAACAATGTAAGCACTGGTTTTTCTTAATAGCATGCTACTTGCAAGATTTCTTTATACTATCATTATTTATGTTTGTTTAAAAGCGTTAATCTTTGAAACTATTGGATGTATTTGAAAAATTATTTCTGATTATGATAGACTGGTGCATGAGGAAGGCTATAGGCTAGTATATACGCGAGTAAAATCACGTGGCACAGTTAGTGTTTATATAAATAATGACATAATTTTGAGATAAAATAAAAATAAATATAACGTTTTTAAGGTTATTGAAATTGAATAAACTCTTGGATTAACCTTAGGGTTTTAATTTCAAAATATATCATTAAAATGTTATATAGTAATGATATATGTTATATGTTATAGATTATTTATTTAAATAAATACTTTTAGTTGATTTTTCATTAAACATTTTCGTAACAATTTTTAAAAATATGAAATATTTAATATAATTAGCTGTCTTTATTATATATATATCAAAATTTTATAATAATATTTATGGTTAATTAATTTATGAAAGTTTAATATCTTTAATAAAAGTTTTAATATGAAAATTATAATAATTTATTTAGTAAAGCATACACACAGAAAGTTCTAGATATCTTTACAATCAAACTAGAAAGCGACTACAAACTAGATAAATGGCTGTGCTTAAGTATGTATGTATGTTTAAGTAGAGTATAACGTCTAAACGCAAGTTGTGGGATTCCTTGAGAATTAAGGATTGCAGAGATTTCGTTTCCACTAAGATAAGGATAAGATAAAGAATTTGTTATATGTAAAAGATTTTTATATCTTTATGTAATGAAAATTATATACTTTTTATCTTAATTTTTTTAAGATATAGTCCTAGAAATGCGTCTGATAAAAGCTTCAAACTAATATAAAAAATAATATTTAAATATTATGATATATATGTAAATGATATAATAAATAATTATACTAAAAATATAAAATTATTTACAAGCATGTATATTTATTATTTTCATTTATCTTATCCTTTTTTTTATAGACGAAAATATATATTTTAATTTTTTTAAGATTTTAGAATTGCTCTTTTAAAAAGTTTCAAAATGATATAAAAAATATTAGTACAAAGTATTTAGAAAAAAATTATAAATTGAAATTATAATATTATGAGCACATAAATTTTTCTCACTCCACGACCATGAAGTTCTTTATGAAGACTGAAATCAACAATCGTTCATCGTTGAAACAAGCAATAAAACGTTCCCCAAAACCTGTGTCAATAAAGATAAAAGAAAACTAATATAAACAGGAATAGATACGTGATAAGAAAACATTTATTCCCTATGTTTAATGCATGATTTGTAATAATTTCCCAGCCTCCCTCCTCTCTCCTCCGTTGTTTTGTTGCGAGGAAATGGGCGGTTATGATTTATTATCTATCATATTTATCTCGGAAAAGAAAAATTATAATTGGGAAATATTAGGCATTTTATTTATTTTCATATTCATATGAAATTGATTAATTTATGTTTGTTCATTTGATTTTGCGTAACATATTTCTTGGCATTTATTAGTTTAATTGTTTAATTTAATAGTTTGGTTTATATATATTAATATTAACGCGCTAAGCTTCGGAATTAGTGGATGGATTTGAAAATTTCTTTCTGATTATGACAAGCCAATTTATAAGGAAGGTTAGCGATTATATTAATAATAAATAAAATCTTTCATCCGCGTGTGGCACAGCGATTAAAGGTTCAAGATATATATATGAGTCAGCAAAAGGTAAAATGTTTACTTTTAAAATGGACCCTCTGTAGCAAGCGGCAATAAAGCCGCGAATCAAAAGTCGTTCATAAATCACAATATGGCGCCCAGTGCCCCGTGTTTGCACTCGCCCACATAATCCGTTCATACAGCAGTAAATCCATCCTGCACTGTCGCGAACAATACTAAATCATCATAAGAGAATCCCGTTATATAAATATAGCTACGTTTCGCTAAAACATTTGCCAAAATATCAAATAAGAAAGTATATTATTCATACGTATGTTATATTTCATTTAATATATTACCAAATTATTCAGACTATAAATGTTTTCAGGAAATTCAGGAATCATTATCACAAAAAAAAAATAGCCGATATATTCAGGAGGTTTTTGTTCGATTTCCACGCGCCGTTACTGAAAAAGTACTGTAAAAGTTAGCATCGTAATGCATCGCGGCATTAGTTTCGCAGTTTATCAGCGCGTTCTCTGCTGCAAAGCTTTGAGAGATTAATACGAATAGCGAAATTGTATCTCCGAACTGAAATAAGGCTTTGTTTTGTATTGTATGAATTTTCATTTGAATATCTTTGTTGTGTAAAATTATTAACATATTTTAAGTTTTTAAGTTTATTTTAAAATAATAATATAATGCTCATTAAACATATTTTTTGGGTATTTTTTATTGAATCTATACTAATATTATAGAGAGGAAAAGTTTCTTTGTTTGAAGGCGATAATTTTTCTGATTATGTTAGACAGGTTCTTCAAGAAGGCTATAGACTAGTATGTAGTAGTAGGAACGCAACAAAACCCGTGGGGCACAGTTATATAGTGTATATATATATATATGTACTGTTCTCTATGTATCAATTATAACGTATATGCACACAAAATATAGCTTTTTCCTAGAATCTCTTGTCTAATATGTAAACTATATTTTAAATAAATATGAAAATAAAGTAGTCATACAGTACAGAAACAGTAAATTAAGCAATAAAAAAATCGCAGTACAATATTTGTGCGTGAAACATTTTTTGTTAAGCCTGGTGAGGTATTGCTGCAATTTGAGTATTTCAGTCGATTTACGAGTACACCACTCCGCGGAAAGCGGGAAAACAAGCGAAATTTGTTGGAAAACAAAGCTATTTTTTAGTTTTCCGACTCTTTATATCAGTCAGATGTCTGGATTGTTGACTGATTTGTTTAGAGTTCAACTCTTAACATGACGCATGATCCATGTTCCAGTATTGTCGGTCTTTGTATGGTTTTATCGATTTGATGTTCCCTTTTCTGTTTAGACAGAATAATAATGGTACAGATGTCCATTTATATGTGATTTTATATCTACGTAATTTTCTAAAAAAAAAAATTAATGATAATTGTAATACCAAATCTCATAAATACAAAATATATGTAACATTATAAAAAAATTGTATCATATCCAGATTAACATATATAACTTTAATAACACCCTGATTCTGTCATTCATAAATAACGAGAACTGCTCATTTTGAGATACAATTCCCTATTATGTATAATATAATTAAAGGGTCGATTTTAATTAAGAAACCTGACCTAACAGACAGTAGGTCAACTCTCTCGTTAAAAAACCTAATAAATTAACTTCATTATTCTTTTAAAATCCTTGTTTATTCAGTAATCACCAATTTGACAACTTTCACCAAAAAAAAAAACACATCATGTAAATAACCAATTAAGGTTTTTTTTATACTAATTATATTTCGTTGACTTAGTTTATGCAACTGACTATTGTGATGGTGGTAGTTAGTGGGTTCGATTACCACACAATAGAAAAATATTTGTAATAAAAACTCGTATTTTTGTAGGTTTGTTTATTTGTATGTATTCACAAAAAAAATGTGTACTTAGTAGTTTTTGCTTAGTTTGGTGCTGGAGTTCGTAAAATGTCCGAATATTTATTTATACCCTCGCTGTTTCAATTTTACTCACTATTAAGTTAACTTAATGTAGTATAAGTACTAATTCCAGCGTATAGCCTTTCTCACGAATCTGCCTATCAATTTTTTTTTTAAATCATCCAGTAGTTTCGAAGATTAGTACATTTATACAAACAAACGTTTCTCTATAACATTATTATAATAGATTTCATTAAGCTTAAAAAATCAATGACAGCTGGGATCAAATACATATGTATTCCATTGTAGATCACTAGATCACTGGCAATAACTCGACATGGGTTCGTACTTATCTGGGCTACATTGGGCTGGTCAGAGATAAATGGCTGGCTTGAAGACACTATTTCAAATTCAATGTCTACAAGCCGCTATGAATGGTTATGTACGGACGTGATTCATATTACTTTTATGTATATGTAAATAATATGTTGTATATAATTTATTCAAACTTTTTAACCGGTGGTCTGCGGATGAACTTAAAACTCTCATAGTTTAATAAATTTTATTTTTAATATCACAATAATAATTTGAGGACTTTTGAGTTTTAAGTAAAAGTAACGCCAAAATTTTATAAAAAAAAAATATACACATTTTGGAATAACGAAAGTAACATTGTTCTAATATTACTTTAACATGATAAAGCCACAGTTAATTAAAGTAAAATTAATGTAATAATTATATTAAAAATTGAATTAAAAAAATATACACACTGTATTATTTTAATGTACTTAGTAATAAAGTACATACAAATATATCTTGAATGCATCCAGTTTAGTTAGAATACAAAACATCGTCCCACTACATCTTGTACTGTCGCAGTCGGTTTTGTTACTATACACTATATATCTGTATGTCTTTGTAAATCTTAAGACAATAACAATGCACTTAAATTTAGAGAAATTCGCTACAGTGTGTAGTTTTAATTAATTGTATACCTATATATTACATACATAATTTATGGTTTTTAATGTTTTTAATGTTTGCATTTGAAATTGTGTGCTTTATGTATTACTATTATATATTATTCGGCTGTACTGATAAATGCTGTAAGAATTTGTCCGACTAGTTTCGAACCCATTCGGAGTCCTTATTCATGAGCTTGACGCAAGGCGAAATAGCGGCGTGAACACGATTCAATTCACGGGTCGATTCCTCTCACACATAAATACATAAGTAAAGCCGGATAATTACATATAAGTAATCATAGATCAGAAAAGTTTCAATACAGAATTGTATGAACTACTTTTATATATGACTACCTGCTTCCAACAACTCTTTAGAGTTAGAAGGAAACAGTCCGAAGTTAACACGCTGATATCAGTTTTAATAAAACTAAATAAACTAATCAAATTATATAACAATGTTTGTTGCAATATCTAGATGAGAACCAACACTGATATTATACAGATAGGTAAGTAGGTATTAAACTAAGGGGTTAAATTTAGCTGTTAATTTGTCACAGTGAATTAGCCGACGGGGTAACTGATAGCCTGAGCATGTTGCACCCTGTATGGCGCCAATATGCTCGTAAATGTCGTAGCGCTACAATTTAATACCTAACTATGTGCCTAGATACATATCTCTCCAATCTATATTCTATTACACTAATTATATGTTATTACAATACAAAATTGAGTTGTAAAATTAAAATCACTCGATTTGTATAAAGATTACTTTATTTTCAATACATAAATCAATTTTTAATTAAAAAAAATTATTCAATTATCATATATAGATATAGTTATAGATAAAGATATAAATGATATAGATATGGATATAGATTTAGATATAGATATAGTAATTGTAATTCATATATACTGTGAATTAACATTATTTCAAATAAATACATAATAATGTTGCATTTCATTGATTCTTATCGCTGTTGTAACTGACGATAGGTTTTAATAACTTAGTTAAACAACTTAATTATATCTAAGCTATTTTATAATAGAATAAATTGCTTGTATTAATATTTATATAGAAAAAAAAATACAGAAATTCCTTAAAATAAGTTTGATTTAGTTTCATGACTTTTGGTAAAGTTAATATAGAAAAAAGCAAGAGAAAGTCCTCAAAATAAATTTGAGTTAAACTTTTGTTGCATAAAAAGTATACAATAAAATATTGATACCTTTGTTTAAACAAAGGTAGAAAGTTGCGCAACTAACGGTCAGCTTTCTAAAATTCAATATTACCTATTGTTTGGAATTAAACTGTAACTTGTGTAAACTGTTTGAAAACAGCACGAGACGGTATCCTTTGTTTGGGTGACGGCAATAACTGTACTTGAAGAGGTTAGACAAATGTGCAGCTGTATTTATAGAAGTTACTCGCGGGTCTACACGAGAATTTTATTTACTATTAAGATAAGTAAGAGCTGTATCGTAACTGCCTATCATAATCAGAAGAAATTTTTATGCTATATAATATTAATATAGATAAAATAATTTTGATAATGTAGATGAACGAATATATGAGTTTTGTAGTTTAAGTGTAGTTCAACCGGCTTTCGAACAAACCATTTAGGAATGATTTTGTATCTCTCATATAATTGAAAGTTAATTTTTAAATAAATATAGTATCAAAAATATATCGATCAGGATTCGAACCAGCTTCCTCTGGGATACAATGAACTAAATGTTTTATTTTATGACATGGGCATTAACGAAGCTATTACATGAATACTTACATGAATAATTGGCTAAACGCAAAGTCAACTTATGTTCTAATATCGTATTATGAACTATTTTTAAACTATTGTATAAGTCTTGTGTAAAAATGAGTTCTTTATTAGTTCCATTATAACTATTTGGGGTCAAATCGTATATTGAATTAGATGTGTAAGTAATTTAAGGCATCCTATATTTTGGACCATTTTTACATATTTTTTTAAGTTAAATTTGGCTTTTTTTAAATTATATAGTATAAACATTATGTAAATAATTGTGCGTCTTTGATTTATGTCATTACAACTATTTTTTGAGGTCAAATCGTGGTAATTAATTTCAAAGTGTGTAAATAATCTAAGAAATTGTATTTCCTATATTGGTACTTATCCAACTATTTTTGGAGGTCAAATTAGGCTTTTTAAATTAGATAGTATAAATATTATGTAAGAAATTGTTCGTCCTATATTGGAGCCATTTTAATTATTTTCTGAGGTCAAATATATATTAAATTGTATAGTATGTAAATTAAAATTTTGTGCCATAAAAGGTACAGTGGAAACCTTAATTCATTTAGAATGTATGAGGCAGTAAGGCGCTAAACGATCGTAAACAATGGACTCGTGTAATGTAGGCATTTATGTCTGTCTACAACATGACAGTACATCAACTACGAGCTTCACTGCATAAACATCAATTTATGATTTGTACATATATTGTAATTTCAAGAAATACATTGGTTAGTGGTTTTTTTATTCAAACTTTTGTGATTACTATTATAATTATCTAGTTCTACTCATATCTATGGTATCGTAATTTTCCCACCTACAAGACCCTATTTGGGGTCCTTATTCACGAGCTCGACATAGTGGTATCGCGGCGTGAACTCACTGATTATTCCGGAAAATTGCGATAATATTGTCATGAGTACAGTCAGATAATTATATATAATAGTAATGAATCACAAAAGTTTAAATACAAAATATATGCAATCTATCTAAAAAAACATTTCTTTAACATATGTTGTAATTCAATAGTTTTATATCTTTTTCGGAACACATTAATTTCTAAGTACTTCATATCTTCAATATAGTGCCGTATACAGAATTTCCACCTAATAAAAGGCCGTGTTACGTGTAGGGAAGCTTAGACGCGCAATTATGAAGCACCCAGCCTTATGAGACCCACCCCTCCCTTCCTTCTTTATGATGAATCGGACAGAAAGGGGGCAAATATATGAATGTTTGCGGATCAAGTTGACATGGTGGGAGTCTTGTAAAGTTTCACGTACATTAATTAGTGCGTGCCTCACATTTCTAGTCGTGTTTGGTGTTAAGTCACAGGAAAAATATAACGAGTTAAAGCGTCTTTGACAAAAGTGAGGTAATCAGTTACCTTATATAGATAATCAGCCTTTACTTTACGAGTTGACAGTTTTGGGGTAAAATAGAAACATAAATGCTATGATCCATGTCCATATTTTATATATATATTATAACAAAAAAAAATGTGTTTGTATTGAATATATTCAAAAAAAACTAATAGATAATTTTTTTTTTCACTTTAATAATGCAACATTATCCCTAACATGCTATATTTATATATTAAATAAAATTTCACAATCCACGTGTGGAACCGCATGTTACAGCTAGTCAATTAATAAATAATAAATCTTTTGTTATCAGATTTCTCCAATTACTAGAATAATATTGGCTATTTCAAGAAGGTAATTTGATATACAGATTAATGTCCTCAACAATTTATTGTTAATTATTGTAACCGTAGTGGGATCAATTAACAAAGACAGTATTGCAAATTACATCAGATAGGTCTGTCTAGGTGTTCGTGATTACCTAGACTAGATTTTATGTGCTTATGTGCCTAGCTTTGAATCATGACAAGTTAAATCAACATATATTTTGCTATACAAATGTCATACCAATGATTGTTGTCAAGATTTATGATACTAAGGTTAAAGTTTAAAGTTCGGATCGTGCTGCATGCATAGCGATGCATAAAATAATAATTCGTTTCAGGAACTAAGTTTATTTTTTTATAATAAGGCCGGTATTACATACCTACTTATTCTTAATAGTTACTAGCTATTACTCCTAAAGACTTTATTTATTATTAACATAACTAACAATAATGCAAAATAGCCTCATGAACCTGTCTAATCTAATATCACATACATCCAGATTGTTAGTGCGTTTAAAGAAACAAACTTTATATAATAATAGTATATATACTTTATTATATTATTAGTGTTTTTCATAGCATTAATAATTCAGTTTAATATTGAACACATTATTTCCAAGTGTCGTAGCTATGGGAGCGAGTAATCTATCCCGGACGCCGAGGGCCATGCATTGACTTAAGGACTTACAACGAATACTAACTTTAATACCTATTAATGCTTTTAATTCAGCTTTTAATCAGGGATAGATAGTTTAAATAAATATAAATTACATATTAAAAATATTTTTTTCAAGATGGCGAAATTTTTTTTCATATAGCCATTGGAGTTTTTTTTAGATTCAGAATATTTTTTTAAATTCAGTATAAAATTCAGTATATTTTTGAGTAGAAAAGTTTTTTGATAGAAATATTGTTTTTGCGGATAATTTTTTTTTTATTTCCCAAATACTACATTAAAATTATATTTATCATTAAGTATATATATAAGAGATAGTTAAAATATTATTTATACCTATTTATTCTATAATTTAAACAAACATTTGAGGAGATTTTTTTTATGTTTAAAAATATTATTTATTTCGATAGTAGACAACCCTATATTAATTAAAGTGTCCCTCCAAGGCAACATGTCTTGCGATATCGAGACTGCACTTCGTTAAGAGATTCACGCAACCCTTATTATTGTCTTAGACTCATCGGTTTTATTAAACAGATTTTGATTATATTTTACATTTCCAATCCCTTTAATTAACTTATTTTCTTGCTTTTTTAAGCGCTTTTTAAAATAAATTTCAAAATATATATATTACTATATATAACTTACAAATACGTATACATTATTATAAAAACTTGTTTCGTACCAATTAATATATAATAAACTTGTAAATTTATCTAATAAAATAATTTTAATAAATTAATATAAAAATATTCGTAGATTAAAACACACTTAGATATATTGGTTTTATTCGAATATTATTTAAATTTTTCTTCGCAACTTGACATTTTTATTGAGATATATATATGATATAGCCTGTCTGTGTTTATGTTTGATTATAAAACTACAAAAATATTTTAAATATACAAATATAGTACTCTATATTTACCTAACGGTGTGTGTTTCCTATATGGAGGAGTTAATAAATTTTCTCAAATATGGCCATATTATATAAGATATATTTTATATACTTTCTAAACATAATATAGATAAACTATAATTTATTAAGCTGTTATCATTAACTCGAATACTTTAATAAACCTTACGCTAAGTCAGAGACAAACTTCACAAACATTAAAATTCAAGTTGAGAATTAATAAAGAGATAAATAAATTTAAGAGCAGTGGGAATGTGGGTCTGCCATTGCGAGTCCGGTTCGCTTTATGTGCATATCGAAGATGGATGACGGGTGAGAGGGGGTCGCGGACGGGACACCGGCGGGGGGAGGGGAGACCAGCGAATACCTTCCCCGCCACCCCACCCCTCCCCTCCACCGCGCCGTAATGGCCGCGACCACGCAGCCCCGTCAGACGACAAAAATGCCATAATAATGGGCCCTGAATAGTTTTTGCTGCACCGATCCAAATACCCACTCTGCCCCAGTACGTGACAACTCGCCGGTCATCTCCCTTTTATTGAGAAATTCGTCAGTTTTATTTCCAGTGCGGAAAAAAATACATGTCCAGAGGGATGGAATCCGGTTGTGACATTTCAAACACTTGATAAGTATCGCTCGGGAAGTTTTTCGTTAGAGAAATTCAGTGAAGCTGCGTTCGTTAGTATTCAACGAATGCTCTGTTTTTATTAGTCTTGAGGCATAGGCGGTCACCTTCAGGACGCTTTAATTATGAACCAATAAGAAACTACTTCTTCTAGTGAGTTAGGAGCACATCTTGACAATACCTTATTAGTGGAAATTATTTCACAATCTTTTGTCAAAAAGTCGATTGTAATCGATTTGTGACTTCAAATGAAATTCGAATCCCGAATTTTTTTTCATTAAATATAACAATAAGAAGTTTTCACTGTTCAGTTTTTGTATGTTTATATAATATTTCTTAGTAGGTAGGTAGTCGGAAAAGAGAGAAAAGAATTAAGGTCAATTACTACCAAAAAGAAAACTAGTTCCTTTATTCTTGTAACAATTATTCTGTAAAGTTTAATGCCCCTTAACCAAATGATTTAGTTAATCAAATACTGAGTAATTAAATTTAAGACGACAGTTAATTAAGGGTAACGATCTGTTAATAATTGTAATTATTATCGAGGCAGAGATATTGAACGTCAACGAAGGTGGACCAATTAAGAATTTCCTCGAATGTCCTGCCCTGCCCAAGTAGTTCAGAACGATAGCAGCCTCGATTATGCCAGCCCGCCTCGCCGCTGCCAATTACTGGTCAGTCTACCGATTGATAAAAAAGAGTTCCGAAAAATTCGTTCAAACAAATTCAGGCTATTTCGAACAGAACCTCAGGCGCTAAGAAACCGCGGTTTTCTGGACCGCTTTTGGTATCGGTACCTGTAGATAAAGTTAATTATAAGAACGAGAACGTTCTCATGATAAATATATAAAAATGAAATAAAAACATAACGATCAGATATTCGACATTTACGAAATGACTTTTATTTACGGGGACGGAGTTACCAAAGGGTATTTCGCGCTTCATGTATGAACCATGGTGTTCGTAAAAACAATCACCAAATATAATTCATATTCCGAACGCTTTATATATACAGCGGAATATACTCCGCAATGATTTATCTGGTGGAATTTTGCGCTGATCGAATCTTGTTAACGACGAACAAAATAATTGGATTTTTATTGCATTGTATCAAGTATTTTATATAACATTTTCAGTATATCTTCCCTACTTAGTTGCACATCGGCGGCTTATTGAAGGGGTGCTGGGCTGCGACACCTGTATGCGTATTGTGTCTCATAAATTCGCTGTCCGCAATTCAGGCTCGCAGCAGCCGTTTTCCTTGGTTTATTGAACTTTGTATCGAGATAAGCCGCGTATTCTATGGTGTGGCCACAAAAATATCATGTATCCTTTTAATATTTCTCATATCAGCAAATAATTAATAAATAATTCAATTCAAAACACATCGCCCACTACACTTCATGTCACACTTTGCACCTCCATGTATGGATAAGGTTGTAAATTGCAGATTTATCATACATTTATATTCTATACACATCTGTATGAATAAATTAATGACGTTATTTAATTTATTAATTATAATCAATATTATTATTACAAAATAGTCTCACGGGATGAAAATGAATAATATATAGTCGTTTTTTGAAAATAAATTTAATCATGACATTATATTTATTCCTTGCACATATCTTTCTATAACAAGAAAAGTTTCTATATAGAAATAAATTTTTAATAAAATTCATCTCATGTCTTAGCTTAAAAGCATAAAAATGTAGTCTTACCCAAAAACCAAAAAGTAATAAATATAAGAGAATAGGTACTTCATTTGAATGTTAGCAACGTTACCAGCACTCGCTTTTAAACGAATTGGTCGGTATAACAATAAAATCGTCTAGGGCCCTTTCTCACATTCTAATGTGCTCAATGCTCATTTGACGAGGGCTAGCACGCAGAGGAAATATTTTCCCAAATCCATACAGCCTTAAGGATCTCATAAAGCAGTCGTTCCCCACGCGAAAGTATGGAAGTGAGATTTATTCGGGGAACTTCGGTCTAGAGCCCGAGGCTTTTCTATGATGAATTGACACTTTTTCAGGGCTGCCTACAAATTTCAACTCTAATACACGCACCCTGAATGAACAATGAAGTTGGTAGAGTTGCTATAAGTTGGAAAACTTTTAATGTCTGTAATGAGGTAAGGCGTTCATAAATATTTCCATTCGCAAGATTAGTGGTTCTTTACGGAAGTCGGGTTCTGAATTGCGCCGTACTTTTTAATTACATTTAAATGTATAATGTTTATGGATTGGATATTATTAATTTAAATGAAGAGATATTATATAAAATTTAAATCTATTTATAAAGTTACGTGTCGAAAATAGGGACTTATAAACAGGCAACCGCCATGACCCGTCGTCACGAAATCTTTGCTTACATTCCTGCATATCTAATACCGCTATGATTTGCGACCCTTAACATCTGAAGCGGCTTTAAATATTATGTAAATATAAATTATACTGAACCACGATCAATAAGGAAATATATGATGCTAGAAACAAGGCTGGGTATGTATAGGAAACTGGTTTAATGATGACTTCATTCGGCCAGAGCTTTGGGCAATCGTCTAAATTATAATAATAAGCGGGCGTGATCTCAGATAACATGTCTTAATAAAGACATTATAAATATCTTATATCCGATGGCTGCTAATGCAAAATACCGAAAGTTAAGAATAAAATTTTATAAACAATAGCATTGTCTCAAAAAAATAATTAATAGTTAAATATTTAATTAATTTGAATAATCAAAAATGTGGGTATTTTCTATATATAAAAAAAAAAAAACAAATATAAACACGCGAAGTGTACAAAACGTAAGGCAGTAGCTTGATTTAAATGGCAACCAAGCAACAATAGTTGCTTGTATGAATAAAACGTATACAAATTTAATCAAAGAGAAATCTATTAGTAAAATGAGAAGCACGGAAGGGAGCAACTATACATATTCAACAAGGCACTGTATCACGATCGAGCCAATTTATGGTGCAGGTCCTCGGGAGTATCGTACTTTTACCGGCCATATGTAAAACTGGACTATTTCTTTTGCAGATCAGATTGTCACTTGTAAACTGTGTACTATTTATTTGTTTGGATTTCAAATTCGTTACGTCACTACTTTTTAATATATATACTACTATATATTCAAGGAAAAATTTGTTGGATTATAAAATTCTTTCTGATTACGATAGGCTACGCTTATTTAAGTGAACGTAAAGAAATTTGTTCGCACGCGGGTGAAGCCGTGGGTAACAACTAGTCTTGTATATTTGTCTATCTATTACGCTACTCCTTTTCTGTATGTGAATAGTAAATAAAATCATTCGTTTACGAATGAAACCGCGAGCGAAAACTAGTTCTATACATTGTTTATTTAATATATATCCTTCTATAAAACCGTCGAAATCCGCCTATTCTATTAATATTATTATTATTTAAAAACTTTATATATACTACATATATAATATAATTAAATATAGTAGTACTTTAATATAAATAATACTACTTGGGGCAGTCGTTGTTTTTGCATAGCAATCTCGGTAAGCAATGCGCCCGTCCACTTCTTTGACGACAAGTTTCCTTTAAAGCATTTATCAAGAACATTGTTGTTTCTTTCTTCGTTACTTGATATGTATTTAAATGCAATACCATCTAATATATATTTATATACTCAGATAATTTATACAAGAAAAGGTTTTTTGTTTGCAAGTATAAACTCAAAAAATATTTAAACTCAAAAGTTCTTTCACCATTAGAATGCTACATTATCTATATATAGTTAATAAAATCATTCGTCCGAGGGTAGAAACGCGGGTATAAGCTAGTCTATTAATAAAAATATTAAGTATATTAATTAAAACATCAACAAGGGCGGTAATGGATATCACAAGTATATTAATAACATGGAGGGGAGAGTAAAAATACAATTTGAAGAGGAAATAGAACATGTCGCAAGCCAACTGGGAGTGCTTTAAAGTTGAGAAGTTTAAAAGAAAATAAGTTCAATAGAATACGTTTTTAATAGTATATACAGAATATGTTAATTTTTGTTTAATATATAAATGTACTATATAATTTTTTTGTCTATACGAAAAAGTATTGAGAATCTTTATATATTTGATCTATGTCTAAACATATGCTATATTATATATGTTGTAGATATACAATAATAAAATATATAAGGTATCTAACCTCCATTAAAACCGCCCTAAGTCATGACAAAATTCATACATATTCATATATTGTTTTCCAATTAACAGTTTGTAAGGCTCCACTCAAATTCAATTCAGAAGTCGCAAACCCATAAATGGAAGCAATATAATAGCGACCTTAGACATATTTGAATATCTCTGAGCGCATCGGAGGTTGGCCATTGTTGGCTCCTAGTATGGACTTAATTAGGAAAGGAATAGGTGGGAAGATGTACTGGCATTTAAACTCGTCTCGAGCAACGTGAGGCCTCGTGTTATAGAATTGAATGTATTTATTATAATGGTTATATAAATTGGATTAAATACGTGATATCATTCATTTTTATAATGTAAAAATAGATTTTACATTTAATATTAGAAAAAGTTTGTTTCTTTAAACTTCGAAATCTTCGAAAGTACTAGATGGATTTGAAAAATTCTTTCTGATTATTATAGATAAGTTCTTTACACTAATTTCAGTAATTTTAATATTAAATAAAATTGTTCTGAGAATGGAATAGCGAAAAACAGCTAGTAAGTTAAAAAATATTAAAGTTTTGAAGTATATGATGTAAAACTGATTGAATATAGTATGTATATGTATGTTTTGGTATATCAGTCGAAATAACAATAGCTAGAGCACAATATGAACGATCATTTGATAGAGTTAAGACAATATTTGCTTCTGAATTTGGCTACAGGGAAATCAAGATGTTTAAACTTGTATTCATCTGTTATTACTGGTTACACCCGAGGGAATGATTCAATATATTTCAAGTATGAACTGTCTGAAGATATTAAATGAACTTAATAACTATTGCTGTTTTTAGTAAACTTACCATATTTTGGTATAAATTATTTATTTATTTATATATCTATTTAATAGAGATTTATCAGAAATAAAGTATATATTAACGATAAAAAAAATTTTAACGTCGTTTTTTAAACCTTATAAACTGTTGTTGAAGCTTTTGCTTCAAGTATATTATCTTTTTATTAAGTCTAAGGAAGTTGTAATGATTTCCATAATGATAATACTATCAATAATTAATTCAATAACAAATGAAGCAAATCTTAATGATGGCGGCGAATCTTTGTATCTTTCAATTATTCACATCTTCTATAAAATAATTAAAATAGTTTATTCTAGTTACGAATCAGCTACGCATTTTTATATAGCAGAATACAACTAAAATAAATTGGTATGTAAGACAGACGCTGATAGCGATTTTGAAATTATTTTTAACTTATACTTATATTTTAAAAAATGTTTGGGAAATAAAATAATATAGCTTAATAAAATAATGTGTGATTGTCCGGGTGTAATCATGTAATTACTGTCGGATTTTGTCCGACTAGTTTTGAACTTGGGCCCTTATTCATGAGCTCGGAGCATAGCTTAATCGTATTTCGGGAAGTAACATAACTTGTATAAAAAATAACGCACAAAAAAAATAACATTACTAATATATATATATATATATAATTATCCGGCTGAACCTACACAAGTTCCATCGGTATTTCTCGGATTATAATTTGGATTCCACCATACTCCGAGGTCATGAAAAAACGCCTCGAATAAGGACTCATAAAGGGTTCGAAACTAGTGTGGCATGAAAAGAAAAAAAAATTACTAACTTCGATAACCAAAAAAACTTATAAAAAATAAAAATATATATTAGACCTGTGAAATATATATATTTTTTTATATATAGCTTCGATTTTTAAGTTACTATATAATAATACATGAACAAGATCGCTACCGCTACCGCTTATGAGTTAATCTACAAAAGCTTTCGCTCGCGGAGTTAGTGCAGGGATATAAATTAAATGCTTACGTTTCGCTCGCCCCGCTCCGCTAGTTTAATTAAGCTTCTCCTTTGTCTTTATGTGCGTAACATTCAACATGTTCTGTACTGACATACACTTATCATTATTATATATATCTTTCAGATCATTTTCAGAGGGTAGTTTATTTAACACTACACAATTTTGTTATTTACACAAAACACATGCAGTCTACCGTCAGGTTATACGAAAACTAAAAAACTTTAAGCCGTTGAGTGGACGTTTCTTTTATACAATAGCTTGTCTAACAATCGCGACTTTCTCTTGCGCAATAACTCAAAAAAGTAACGTCCTTTGTCCATATAACAAAGCTAACTTTCCCCATGCACTTGTACAATGAACCACTAAAAAGGTTCATTTAAGTAAATGATAAAAAATGTCAGTAGTTTAAAAACCAGCGATCGAGCTATCCGATCGCCCGGACAATCGTTACGATACTGAAAAACGGTATTCTTTTATCCAGAAATCTCTTAACGAGGTTAGTTTAGGCAAAACTTTTGTGATGCTCATCTTTTTGTTACGTTTTATTTGGGTCCATATGAGTATGTTATTACTATGGTAGACGATTCTCAGCGGAAGGGTTGCGCTGGTCGCACATTCATTGAATGCGCAGGAGTGAGTGTGATAAAACGATTTTGTCAAGACATGTTAAAACTGAGAACACGTTTGAAAAATAATTTGAATACCGAATGCAGATGGCTTCTTTTATCTGAGGGACTTTTGGGATTGTCGGCGAACTACAAGTTAATTAAGGTTTGCCCATCAATTAAATATTGGTTTTCATTGTTTTTGAGATCCTGATTTATTTAAGATCGCTTCTTAATTAAGTTGTTCATTGTAACTATAACAATTGGATGTTTATGTTCTACCATTTTCAATAATAAAACAATTTGGTAGGTACGCTAAACTTGTTTTTGGGCGCGGATTTTCTCGCTCGGCCAACGTGAGAGTTATGAAAAATATAACAAAAAAAAAACAATGTACTCCTGCTTTTTCCTACTGTAGTATATGTATAGAACATATCAGTCAGTCAGCAATTTTTTATAAAAATCTTTCCTTTCCAAAAATTTTTATAAAAAACTTTGGGGCGAATGACATGAAAACATTTAAGTTTCATTATTTATAATAAAAGTAAGATTTATAATTTTGATAGTTTAGTGATGTTAAACGACTCATAATTTTCAAATAAATCGATACATTGAAATCCCAGTGATTCGTCCCGTATCTGGGACGATGCATTCACTGCGAAACACCAAAATTTATTAGGTTAGTAGTTGCTGTAGGTCGATAAAACTATACAACGACACCAGAAGGACGTATCTCAATAAATCCGCGAGAAAAATAAACGACCATCGACTGAAAGAAACAGAGTGAGCTTTGCTACAATACCACTCGAAGGTTGTATGACTGAAAAGAGAAATGCGCAGTGCAATTTTGTGATATCTTTTTCACTCTTTCAATGGTGCCTCTAGGCGACATACGGACGGTATAGTGTTGAATTAGCATATTTATTGCTAGTAACACGACAAAATAAATTTATCTTAGCCCTCTTTGTATGAACATATTTGATATTTTCCGATTCTTGATACTCGGTGTAAACAACTAAAGACTAATTTAATTTTCTTTGACACATAGTCCATACTTATAATTCTTTTTAACTTAAAAATTATGTAAAATGTACAATTACAATTTACGATCCCTCGGCTCTACATGAATTATAATAGATAATTATTAATAATTCCAGAAAACATTTCATACCTACGTTATTAAATCTTACTAAGTTACCTAGATATACAAGCCTATTCATTTAATAAATAGTTTCATAATTTTTCAATAGTTTTGAAACCACGTTGCGTTACATTTAGCTTTTGAAATACATTAAAAATGTGTAATTTTATTAAAACTATAATGTAATTTTTAATCGGATGTAAATTGGTGAAGTACTATGGAAGTATTAAAGTAACAGTTACTTATTATAATACCACAGTGTCAATCATATAAATATCTGTAAAGAGAGAAATTGAAATTAAAAATTCAGTTTTTAATTCATACGAAGCACGCTGCGCGCTCCAATTCGTCATTATAAATAGGTAGCGTTCTACCTGCCCTCGACACATAGCAGTACACATACGCACACTGTAAACGCCTCTGACGAAACCGGTTTAGGACGCCGCCGGCATACGAATGTAATCCGTCCAATATATTTTGTGTCTTTCATCAACATTACAACATCCCATAAATCTATCCCGCTCGCACGCACGAGCTAACTTCACTCCGCTCAGAACGACAGCCAATGAGAGCGCGGCAAGCCATCGCCATATTAAGTAATGCGATCGTCCTGCCACCTGTCTGAACTAATGCGAAAGACGCAAGAAGACGCTTTCTGTATTGTTTTTGTGAGTTTTTCTCGAATTTTGTTGGTTTTTTTTATAGTTCTTTGTGACAAAAGTGTGACTTTGCGTGATTTAGGTCTAGATGAGGCAAGTATACTTTATAAACGGGATTTCTTTCCGTGTAAGTGTGAATAAAACAACAAACAACCGCAAGCTAAGTTCAGACATGTTGTTTGTTTGGAAATATTAATGATACAATTGTTTGTAAATTGTTTTCATTTTCACGTTTAGATTAAAATCTAATTTGTTTTAAGTTTAACATACTGCATACTTAACTTTTTATTTTATAAATTCAATCTAATAAGACAATGATCTTCTATACTAACAACATTCTATAAACAATAAGTTAGGATTATAAGGTACTTTCTGGCTCTATAAGTATTATTATTTTAACATACTTTTAATCTAAATTTAAACAGTACTCAATGTAGACTTATTATAGTAATATCAGAAGCAAATTTCAGGTTATTTATAGGTTAGATTTTTAAGTATTGGTCTGATGCATATAATTGTAATCTCTTATTAGCACTCTTCATGTATACAGATGTTTCGGCATTAAAACTTATAATTAATGTATTATAAGAAATAAATTGAAACTTTTTTGACTTATTAAAAACCGACGGAATAAAATGGTGGTCTGCCGACGGAGAGCGCATGCGTGTAGCTCTGCTATTATAAAGATACCTATAAATTATAATATTATAGCAACAACAATAAAAACATATTTCAATTTTATAAACATACTAAATTCTCTACTTAAAAAATCTAAAAAAAATAAAATAATTTAAATGTAAATACTTTATTTTGGACAACAAAAATATATTTCTTAGTAATATTATTAATATGTTAGTTAATACCAAATTAGTTTTATTTATCTTTGAAGTACATTATTATAATATAAAAAAGAGGAAGTTAAGTAAATGCGTGATAATAAAAACAATTTTTCTCAACACTATCCGAGTTTGAATATTCCTTAGGTTGAAGTTAAAGATAGAGATAAAACTTTGAGTGCAATAGTGCGATATTGTAAAAGTTGAACGTCGCACTGAACTATTCTGAATCGTAAATAGTACAGACAGCATAAAAGATATAATATAAATAATATTATTTAGTTTAATGAATTCGTTTTATAAATGAAATCAAATTAATAAAATTATGATAGACTAAGATATATTCCTAAAATATATATATATAAGAATATAATTTCAAAGAAACAATATCACTAGATAGCAAATAAATAAAAGAGAAACAGTTAAATAGTACAGATAGTATAAAAGATATTATATTTAAATATAAATGATATAATATAATTAATAAGATCAAATTAATTAAATTATATTCAAACATTATTTCAAAGAAATAATATTCGAAGATAGAAAACGTATAAATAAAAGAGAAACAGTTAAATAGATTCGTTCTCTTAAACAACATCCTCAGTGCATTATAGACTTCTTTAAGAATATAATATATAGCCGCTATTTACTTACAGTGCAAAGCTTGCATTACAGAGATAAAATACGCTGCCAAGTCTTCCTCGGGCAAAAGAAGCGAAACGAAAGACGAGATTTAGTGTTGAAATTTTGGAAGTCAGCCGGGGCTGCATTTATAGTGGTTGCATTAATCACGATAGAAAAATAACTCCACTTCCGGTTGTCTCTGGACATTCACTAATGAGGTTATTAAACTTATAAATTGAATAATTTATAGAAGATAAAAAAAAAATTGCGGACATTCTAACGAGCAACTTAAACAAATTTACAGTCACCCTTAAAGGTGACCCAAATAATGAAAAAATTTAACAGCCCTTTATTTTAAACAAACAGAGGCTTGGTGGGAATCCCGTGTAATCCCGGCCACTTATCACGCGTGCAAAATGCAAATTCAACCCCCGGCTGTACGCAGAATTAACGAAAACGCAAACCGGACTGGTACCGTCATGAAAATTGTCAAAGTTTGCCTAACGATATACAGGGATAAACAAGATAATCTCACTTGCTACATAGAGTTATTATATACAGACGTACGCTAGAATACTGTATATATTTGGTTATATGCAAAATAGATGCATAAAAATATAAATCTAAATTATAAAGTTGAAGAGATTGTTTGTTTGAACGAGTCTTCGAAAATACCTGATGGATTTGGAAAATTATTTCTGATTATGACATTCAGGTTCATGAGTCAGGCTTAACATGCTAATGCTCTTAGATATCCTATTAACAAATATTTTTTTTATCTGCGGATGGAGCCAGGAGGAAAAGCTAGTCTCACACAAAAGGTTGCGTGTCTCATCGTAGTATAATGTTGACTTTTCAATACTACTATTTTATTGATTATGTTCTAAGAAAAACTTGGCACGCCTTCACAGCTCGCATATGATGAGGTTGACGCGTTATTAAAGAGCTCCGTCATGCAATACATATCGTTTTGCACTTTGTAAATAGGCATATAGAATCCATTAGTATTTTAAATATATATATAATTATTGTTTTTTTTTTCTCCAAATTATATTGTTTTTTAATATAATATATAAAATATATTTTTTAATGTATGCTATTTTATTTACTGATATACCTAGTATCTTTCTTGTAAAACTAAATAAATAAACTTTATATAGTAAATATCATCAAATTATATATATGTCTCTATAATGTTGACTTCTCAGAGCCGACCACCATATTTTCTTCATAGCTGTCCTCTATGATCTAATTTCCTAAAGTCACAGCTTAGTAAATGTTATTATAACATAATTAAGTCTTACATTTTATATGAAATATGATTATTACGGTAAGTCCGCGAGCTAATCTTCGACCATTCGCTGGTCGAATCCCAAAGCTTAGCGCCTGTTTGTTGCCTGTGATACGGTTTTAACACCTGCGCTGAAAAGTTATGTAATGTGTGAATGAGATAATGTAGACTTTGTATTAAGTGCTGAGTTAAATAGGCCTGAAAACTGAAAGCAATGCTAACACAAATAGAACTCATTGGTGTTTGATTGACGAATGATATGAGAGTATTAAAATGAGACGGATTTTTATTAATTTATATATTATTAGGTGTTATTCGAAAGACTTTATTTACTATTAAGATTACCAAGAGCTGTAATGCTAGATGCCTAACCTTCCTGATCAACATGTTTGTAATAATAAAAAAGAAATAATATTTCAAATCTATTAGCTATTTTCGAAGATTATCGCATTGAAAGAAACAAACTTATTTATTACTATAATGTTATTATAAATAATACTAACTTTTCTAATGTTTTTATTAAAAATAGTTACTGTTATCACTGAACCAATGCATTGTTTTGTTATAAATTGTAAACTATACAATAACAATAGTATGATAAGAGTGACAGACAGTTGTAATCAGTGTATATATGTGATACTAAACGCATCTGCATTATTATCTAAATAAATTAATTTATTCACAATACTAATAAAAAAAACACCTAAATAACAATATATTATTTTTAATGAAAATCCTATCACAGGTATATTTATATATCCTATACACACAGTGTTTTGCTACTTATGCCAAAGCACGCAGCCTCACAAATCTTTTCGGGCGTACGCAAAGAAGCCCGGTTTGTTTACGACTAAAATGTTTCTATTTAGATAAATTGGTTCACTAAATTTGGTCGCTTAAATGCTTAGCCCAGGTGCCCATATCTACATATTTATGAAACCAAAACCTTTAGGGAGAGCCGTGGTTTAAAAATACCGGAAAATATAAGATTTTTTTACCTTAACCTTTAACGATACCAACTTTATTTATACTCTTAAAGAGGGTTTCTGGATTTATTATTGGGAGCGTGACGGATCAGATCAGGACTCCTGTTATCTACCCTATCTGTTCATGAATATATTTAAAAACCTCACAATAAGAGGTACAGTATCTGTCTCCTTTTACTTAAAAAGAAAATATTTTTTCTTTATTTCAAGCATGATTTATTCCAAGTCTAATAATAGTCAAGGCTTTATTTAATACTAGCTGGTACTCGTGGTTTCACTCGCGGACGAACGATTTTATTTACTATTAAGATAACTAAGAGAATCGTAATCCTAGATAGCATATAAGCTATAGCTTTTCTCATGACTCTGCCTATCATAATCAAAAATATTTTTTCAAATAAATTCAGTAGTTTCGAAGATCATCGCATTTAAACAAACAAACTTTTCCGCTTTATAATATTGATATAGATATTTTATTTATAGACTAAATGAACTGTTTATTATTCCATTAAACAAAATAAACTATTCTAACACCAATGCATCATATTTAATTAATTACCTTGATAATGATATTTTAGTAATTCAAACAGCTGTCACAGTCTACTCTCAGTTCATGATTACATATCCAGTTCAAATTGACCTGTCTTATACCTACAATTGATCTGAAATCATCCAAATTAAGTAAATGTCTAGGATCTTTATATTCTGGTTTGAGAAAGTGCAAATCATATAGGGTCAAATAAGTGCGATGATAAGAGAAATAACAAGTTAGATACACATAAATGCAATAAGTAATTATCTGTCTTTATCACTAGCTGTTACACGCAGTTTCACCCGAGAACAATTTTATTTACTATATATAAATAAATATTATATGTTATTCATGTATAATGTACCATTCTAATAGTGAAAAGTTTTTGAAATGCGTTCAGTACTTTTTCAGTTTATTCATTAAAAACATACAAATTGTGTAATATGAAGATAGAAGTATAGTATAGATTAAAGTTTGATACCTAATAAAAGTATGAATATAACTCAAAAGCAAATGTTATAAAGTAGTAAAAGTTGATTAAACCAACAAAGCCACTTAACAATTACTTGAACAAAGAAAATAGCCATTAAAAGTACCGGGACGGCTAACTAATTAAGCACACTAACTAACTGAAAACTAAACTTTACACCTCCATAAACTTAACTCGCATACTAATAATAATTTGAAAGAAAAAAGACATTAATTAAACTCGGTAGCAAAAAAGAATCATTATGACTGCTGTAAATGCCAGAAATGCAATAAAATACCGAATAGTTTTGTTTTCGAATAAATTTAGTTTTTACGTTTACTTAATGTTCCATTAAAATATAATTTGATATTACACAAACAAAAAAATTAATATTATAAACAATTTTTTGTATATTTTTTAAAATTACTCCGAAGGTTTAAAGTTTAGCCAATAAAGAGCGTCTCTTAAAAAGATTTATTCTATGTTTTTGGCTTGGCTTGCGAATAAGAACCCGAATATTTAGTAAGGCTTAACTTAAGCTGTTGCATTTATATATTATTAATGTCTGCGAAGCGCAGAGAAAATGACACTGTTGTGACTTGTATTAAAATAGAAAATTAACACACATTAAAAAAAACTAATGCCTTAATAATAGTCAGTTATCACAACATTAATCATTGGAATACATTGTTTTATAAACTCTTCCCATATAAACGATGAACAAGAAACTATAAATCTATAAAACAAAACACGATACGAGTGTTACATGTGTCAATTCAAGCGATATGCATAAATGGTTATGAATTATGTAAAAGTTCGCACCGAGGAACCAGACAACTGGACAATGAACACCCTTTAAATGTCGGTTTGAGTTTTACATAAAAGAAAAAAATGTATTTATAAGATAAATGGAAAAACAATTTAATTTAATTTCCTTAAACAATTCTAAATTGAATATAAAACAGTTCTAAATTTGAAAATAAAACAATTATGAGTTTGAAATAAAATTATTCTTAATTTGAAAATAAAACAATTATAAGTATGAAATAAAATAATTATTTATTTCGAAATTGAAACAGTTTTAAATAAAATAATTTTAATAACTTAATTTTGTACTACAATTCTAAATATAAAATTTAATGTTTTATAATAAACGTAATTCTGCGAACGTAATTGAAACGCTCCGGCGCTGTTAGTAAATTCCATTTGAAATTTGAATTTTAATAAAACATAACATGTTCCTGTATTCATACGTCACATCAATGCTCGTTTCCATAGCCTCTATGTCCGCAATTTACGTCCCTCGCGGGAGACGAAGAGTAATGTCATTGTAGGGAGAAAAAGGTAGAAAAAATCGCTACGAGTCGCCCAACAAGTTCAGCCAATTATAACTGACAAGCGAGCAATTTTACGTATTCAGCTACGATACACTTCTTTTTGTAGTTAATCCGATTCTTAAAGTCTTATTATTTTTAATTATACAGATTCTAAAAAAACAACAAGGTAATAAACAATAAGATAACGCTAATAAGATGCAAATAAATTAAGAAGTCATTTTTAAATTCTATTATCTGTACCTTCATTAAAGGAACATTCGAAATGTAAAAAGTGAGTTGAAATGAATCATGGTGTGATATTACTCCGATCCTCGTGAAATATTACTCTCGAGCTGGCACCATAAAGCAAGTCCGTGACACAGCGATACAACGATAGCGACACTGCCCCGACAGACACCAGAGAACGCGTCTGCTTTCTGAATATTCACAGGGTGTTAAAATAATATTATAATATATAATCAAATTTAAATTTTGTACCACAAATTTGGGTAATATTCCAATATTATATTATTATTGGTGATCAACGATAATCTAGACAATTAAGTGTATATTGACTGTTGAAACTAGACTGAAAATTATTTTATATTTTATTACGCGGAATAAAAAATATAGGAGAATATTCTAGAAATAATTTTCAAATACCACAGTTTTTTACATTCCTTTCTTTCAAAATTAATATACTCAATGCCAATTGTGATAACAAACATCAGAATCCGCCTGTAACTAACTCCCACATATTTTATTCACCTCCACGTAATGAAGCAATTATATATCGATATTTTTATATAAAATACTTGGCGTATATCTGGTCAGATGGTCTGAAATAAAACAAAGCAAAGGTTAGTGTTGGCTCGGGTAGGTGTCTCGGTTATCGAGGTTTTAAACCGACGCGCGACACGCCGAGACATCGACAAGATTTATCACCTCACTAGTACACCGCTCATTTGTATTTCACTGAAGAAATAAACTTGGAACGAAAACCTAAATGATAATGCCGATTTCATAAGATTATCATGTGTCTCTTTGTGTCTGTCTGTGTCTGTGTCGCATAAATTCTAAAACGATCTAAACAAAGCCATAACAGGATGAGGTGTTGATCATTTATTCTCGAGTTGCATTTTTCTCACCTCAGAAATGCGGATGTTACTGGTTTATATGTATTTATTGTAATAAATAACTTTTTGCTTCTTCTTTTTACCCATATATATTGTGTCTTTAATGTCTCAAGAAACTCACTATTTGTGATTTCAAAGTTGTTACAAATGGAGATTTTCATAATGAATACCCAAGTATAGTCATTTATTCATTGTTGAATGAAGTTTCCACTTACAAGACATAAAATATTTTTTTTACATTTATAGTTTTATTTGTTGTTGTTAATAAATAAATTATATTATAAATTATATATTTTTTTATTTTGTTTTAAATTACATATATATAAGTATATTTAAAATCGTCTGTGTGTTAAACAAAATTTCGGAATAAGTCAATCCTTGCATTCTCGGATTTAAAAAAAAATTATGGATTTTTTTTTGAATTAAGGAAAACAAATTTGCATTTAAATTATTTGTTTTATATATAGATATTTTTTTAAGATCACTCTGTGAATAGTTTATTTTTCAAAGACAAAATTCTAGGAAGCTCTCCTAACCAACTAGTTTATCATGATGTTTAGTTATTTCCTACGCATACCGATATATATGACAGATTTATTGACATTCTATATGTTGTGAATATATTGTAATTACACTATTTTTATGTAAGTATGTGCTTAATATGATAATTAAATCAATGATAGAATATATCATAAAATCTTCAATGTACTCTGAGAATATTAAAACGTTTCTCTACATAAAACTTATTAACACTTTAGTTTTCTCTAGAAAATGTAGAGTAGTTGAATAAATTAGATTAGAAAATAATTTTAATTAACCTAATAAAGTTAGATATAAATATGATTAAAAGTATATATATACTTAATAGGGTATCCATTTTGTTCGTTTCGTTGCTGATAAGACGAGTCTAATACGCCCTTAACATTTATCTTTAAGATTAATGCCCCAATTTTCTTAGTTGGCTATAAAAAGAATTGCCATAGTGACCTCCGGAGACTGTGACGACTCTAACACAGGGTTATAGGACCTCTTTGTAATTTAATCAATTAATCAATATTTATCCAATAATCTAGCCTAAATTTAATATAAACTTTATATATATAGCTGAAGAGCTTTGTTTAAACGAGTGAATCTTCGAAACTATACTTCTAATGGATGGATTTTTAAAGTGGTCGAATTGTGATAGGCAGGTTCATAAGGCTATAGGCTACGTAACATTATACTAAGAGTTCTAATGATTATGATATATATATACACACTAAAATCGTTCGTCCGAGGGTGGAAATTCGAGTAACGTGTAGGAAATTATAAGATTCAAATATTTAATATTTAGAAAACTAAGATATTTATGTAATAACTGTTTAGGGATTCGTATTAAAAAAATATAAAAACAGTATCAAAAAAGCAATTATAAAGACAAATTTTCCCCTATCCCTGGGGCGGGTGTAAGGAAAGAAATTGGATTAAACTGTCAAAGGTAAAATAAAAAATGTTCGTATTATTTATCTTCCCCAGGTCTGGGAAACATCAAGACTCCTTGCGCATACTAACAACATTTTATTTAACGATTTATAAACAAAGATAGATAGGTATATTGACGTCACTGAGATATCAGACACAATATGTATTTGTAATGTTACACAGCTGATAAAAGAAACAAATATAGGTACAAATGACGTCACACAGATATCAGACAAAATAAATAGATATATGGAACATAATACAGTTGATATTAGACAAAAATATAGCTATGTGACGCATCAGCTGATATCAGAAATAAAAAGATATAGGTATATGTGACGTCACACGGTCGTATTTGAATTTAGAACGGTAAGTAAACAGTTGAGTGTTTTGTGAATGGACGATTTTATGAGTTGTTTTATGACCTGGCAAGCTAAGGATCGGTTGTTAAATTAATTGTTTAACCGGTTAACCTTTTATGTTTTATTTACAAATTATTGTTTGTTTACATAACATTTTATTAGAATTTTATAAATAATGCTATATGTTAAGAGAAACCCAAAATGTATATAAATCTGATGTACTTTAGTTATTTTTGTTTGAAGGCGGCAGGATAGATGATCCAATTCCAAATTATGTCTATCTTGGGAATTAACGTGGAGCGGGGAATCCAGTTTATCCAAAAAAGTGCGGGGTTCAATGGTGGGAGGGTGTACGGATGGAAGTTATTTTGGAATTATGATTCCGGATGCGTTCCCGGGCGCCGTGTGTTTCACGCCTCGTTTCGTTGTAATATCGGTCGCTTGCAACCGTTTAAGCTGCAGCCATATCATATTTGCGTTGAAGTATTTATGCTATAATAGTTTGGAACAGAAATATATATGGAATCTCAGATTCATTAAACTTTTGACTCGTCATTATGAACTTCAAAGATACTTAATATTTATGTTACACACGTGTCCTGTTTGAAGTTGAAGTTTATTTAATAATATTAGGAAAATAATTTTCATATAACTTATTTAACCAAGGAGTCACAAATTCCTCGGTTGCTGTCCAATAATGTTGGTACCAAATTAAATCGCCTACCTAAAAATGCAGGTTGTGTGTTTTAATAGGGTGTCACAGGGTTCTTAAGTATTCCGCCGGCCCACCCCACAATACCCAGTCTCCTTAGTCTGGCACATCCTCCCCTTGATATATTAGTCCCAGTTCGTCGTACATAATTTTGTTGAGGGTGTTACCTCCCTTCACCCCGTCACCCACCAGCGAAACGTCCGATCTGTACAATACGGCGGTTTGTTTATTGCTAAGTAATAAGAACTAAATTTATTTATGTTACAATTAATTAGCTTATCAAGAACAAATATAGAAAAAATATACATACATATATTAAATCATATTATAATAAGAATATTGCAAATATCAACTAACAATAATAACTATACCATAATAACCAAATCCAGGTTATTAGTTATGTTAATTAACAGAAACACTTCATAATCTAATGAAGTACCCTTGACGGGTGTGGAGGTCAGATGTTATGAATTGTAGATAATTAAGATCCAAAGCGCGTACCTTAAGCGGTTATAACATCTATAGCGCTTATTTGTTAAATTTCAGATTGTGCAAGAGATGGACGGTGTTAATAAATTTAATATAAATATAACATCTGTTTAAGATAAATATATAATTACTATATAGTGCTTCTTTTGATTTCTATCAGAATGTTTGAAAGCTTTATTTTATTTAACTAATGTTTTATCAAATTTTATTTTTACTAGACTCCGTCTGCGGTTTTGCTCGCGTTGTATGTTGATAAAAATAACCAGAGTATCTATAAAAAAAATAATATTAAAACAGCTGAGCTTAGCCGTAAAATACAGAAGACAAATCATTAAAGATTTCACCAAAATCGGTGTAACGGTTCAGTAGTTACAGAAAATACATAGATGAGTGCAGGGGTGGCGGTGGGTATCATTCAAATACATCAATGAACACCCGATATTTGATCCATCCGTGTGCAAAGTTTCAGCTCGATCGGTGCAGTAGTTTAGTAAGGCATAGCGAACACATAAAAAAAATATTTTTGGGTTCATAACAAAAATCTAATAAATACTAAAACCATTCCTTAGAAGTGGTAAATAAAATAACCAGACAGTATTAACAAAACGTATAATATATATATAGCTATTTTCTATCTAGAGTACAATAGTCTCATTACAAATACACAAGAGAACCATCTATCTCTTGCGGTCACGTGTTTCTACTTACGTTATTGCACCATTGCATCAAGGATACCAATAGACATTGGATCAGCAATAAAAATGGCGTATCGTATGTGTTAATAATATAAGTCCATTAGTTAAATTAGTAAAGATTTCCTCCCTCGTCTTGATGTATTTGTCATAGGGAGGTTTGTAAGGGCCAAACGAGTAAGTCACTTCATTGCGTGTCCCATAAATTCTAATTTCGGGTAATGTGCGGCACGCTGTTAAAATAGTAACTCGGCTCAATAAAATTGTCCATAACTTTGATAATATAACAGGATAAATATACCTATTAAATTCACAAAATTTCGCGGCTTTTAGAATTTATAGGTTTTTGATTAGTTTTTAGTTTAGATACAATTTTGCTGCTCCATATATTCATATACGTGAAAGAGATAGTAACAGAATAATATACATTAAAAGTAAATAACCACAAAATTTCGCGGCTTTTAGAATTGATAGGTTTATATAATTATTTTGAATAGTTTTTAATTTAGAAACGAATATTTTCCTGCCCTATATTCATGTATGGGAAAGACGTAGGTATATAGAATAAAATCTCTCTTTAAGTTCTACATTGTCTAACTTTCTGTCGTTTATGAAAACCACGTTTCTCAACATACGTTTCTCGTAACAATGATTTTCATAGTTCTTGCATATACAGAGGGTCTATTAGTTGCATGTGCGTTTATGTGTGTATGGTTGTGTCTGTGTGTGTGTGTGTTCAGCAATAATAATGTAATACAAATATATACTCCTGAAACTATTGTGTCTGATTACGTCACGGTAATTGATTCTATTGTACTTTTCCATAGAACTGGTATAACTTATATAATAAATTACAATTGTATCAACGATTCTCACAATTAAATTTAACATTAAGATTTTTTAAATCTTATATAAGCTATATTCAAACAAATCACACCAGCAATAAATAACAAATGTTATAAATATATTAAGCTTTAAATTAAAAGAGCAAGGCTTGCGTGCATAAAGCATGCATCCCATCAAGCCATACCAACCAACCAACCAACTAAATTATTTAACGTCTTCATTCCCCGTGGCGCACGCATTGCTTTTGTATCTATAGATACAACTTTGAAAGTTCCTTATATTTAAGAACATTTGCAAGTATAGTTTGATTATTAAACTGTCTTTAAATACATTTTTATTTAACACTCAATTAATTTATATAAAATATTTATAATAACAGACATCTGGAAGTTTTTATCAACAAATAAACAAATATAATTCAAAACAACAGATATTTCAGTTAGTTTTATTCCGCATTAATCCATTTTTGTTATCTAAATTATATAGTTTTAGTTCGGTGAAAAGGTTAAATTTAATTTAATTTATGGTTATTTAATTAAATTTAATTTTATAAATTTCTTTAGTGTTAAAAACTAAATAAATGTATATCAATATTAAAAATCGGAAAAAATTGTTTCTTTACAAGCGCGAAACTTCGAAATTACCGGATAGATTTGAACTTTTTTTTCTGCTTATTATAAGCAAGTTACTGAGGCAGGAATGTATGTAATATAACTCTTCTTAGTTATCCCAATAGTATATATAATATCTCTTACGCGGGTGTAACCGCCATTAAAAGCCACAATACGTGTTAAATATTTAATAACAATTAATATACTAAAATTAAATTAATTTGAAGAAACATCACGCGAACATAAGGTTAACGACCTTAATATTTCATTAATTAGATACTTTTATTTCAATGTAAAGTCAATAAATTATAACTGGTTTAAGTGTAGTATATTATTTAATATTAAAGATCTTAAGGTAACTGGGTGGAGTGCCTGCAATTCCGCGATAAGGCAGGCTCCCCCACCTTTTCAGGGGGAAGCCTTAAGAGACGCCATACTTCAAATTGCGTTTAACTTAGATAGCTAGTTTGATACATCGCCGCCATTATTGCATATCAAAATGGCGTGTGATAAGACTTGTGATAGTATGACAGTTTTGTCTACATTTTTGTTTAATATATTTCTTATTTATTTCTTATATTTGCCTTATTTTATGTCTAATATATTTATGTCTTATATTTGTTTAATATGTGTCTTAGTTTTGTCTTATTTCTGTCTTATTGTTGTCGTATATATTATGATATTACCTGAATATTTTATAAAGCAACCATTAAAACAAATTTTATCACCATTTTTAATACTATTATGGAATAGCTTTTAATTGTGTAAATGTATTGTGAGATAAAGGTTATATATCTGTGTTTGTGCTCCTATATCAGGCACGAGGCGGGTCAGCCTTGTACTACGAGACTCGACATCGGTACTGCGTGTAGACATCACTTTGATTTGCTAAATGCTATGTGTGTATGTATTGTTTGCTTTTATTTAATTTTTATTCATAATACATCAATAACATTATATAATGTTCTCTATATATTTTTCCATCACTCTGATATTTAGATATGAGAACTGTTAAATTTAGCTGAAAATGTTTTATTATCAGAATTGTAAACGAATAAAATAATACAACTTAGTAGCAGCAGCATTGCAGCGGAAACTCAAAACAGCAGTAGGCAGCGACCGCTGGACAGATTAAACATCGGGGCCAAATGAACATGGTATAATTTATCGCCCGTGCCCCGTGTGTATTAGCTGTATCCGACTAATGCCGGCTTTCGATATTCGGTGCTCGGTCGCGATTCGATATTTACGATCCAACGAGTCGCATTAGACTGTCCGCCCGTAGGTAAATTAGCACAGATGCTGGCCACTGTTGCAGTGATTCATTCCAAATTGGCTTTTCAGCGAGAAAAAACGAACCGCTGCGGTAGACGCTATCTAGGGATTGCAAGTAAATAGCTTTTAAAAGAGTTGCCTTTTATTTTCCTTTCAGCTACAGTAAATAGCAAATGAAGAAAGAAATCTCTAACGACTTTCATTGAGTTTCACGAAATTTATTTAATTGTACCGATGAATAAACCGAATTAAGATCGTTTTAATGTTAATAACAATATAATAAAGATATCAAGTCAATAATCGATATATTTAGTAATCATTTAATATTGATAAGGCGGTTGTTAGCAAATTGTGATTATCTATGAAGTCCGCCTCTGCGCGTGCTGGATAATTACATAAAATATTGTGGCTCAACAACAGTAAGAGTTATTCACTGCTAACCGAGCGTTTTAAATTGGCCGTGTAATTTGATTTGTAGGATTCATGTGACAAAAATATTCTCTTCAGAATAGCAATAAAATTGTATATTAAACTTAATAATTTTATATTATATTAAGCAAAATATCTTGTAGATATGTAATAAAACTCGCGAATATTATGATCGGAGTTAATTTTTAATAAACTGCACATGACAGTCCATGAAATGCACAAATGTTGCATTTCCCAATAATGAACCGGGAAAATTACCTTTAGTATAAATAATCCTTGCCAAAGGGTGAATTCGATGAGCCGCTACTGCAAATCACGCCCCCCACTACACCCCCACTACTGTCGACGATAAATAAAATTCACGTTTTAACAATAAAATGCATTTTCCGCAAATGCTCCCGGTGAATTATTGTCCGGGCTTTACGAGCTTAAAATTATATGGGCACGTGAAATTTTCGATCTCGATAATGTATGCGCTCTGTATCGCGACGCACTATTTTCTGACGTTACTGTTTTTATGTCCGAAATTTAAATTACTTTTATTATTGTTGCCATGTTATATTTATTTCCCCAAATTACTTGATAAATATACTTCAATTTTCGCTGTTTAATTTATATGACATTTATTTTTGTGGCCATCTAAAAACTCCCCAAAATAATATCACGTAGCTACCCTAAAATACTTATGAAACATTTCCCAGAGGAAAAAAAACAATGTTTTATTTCCAACAAAAATAGATCACACACCCGCTTGATGGAGAACCAATAGCCTCCCTGCGGCAGATGGCGACACAGCACAGATAGCAGAAATATGAATTGTAGCTTCGATATTTGTCACTTGAATTACAACTCCCGACGGATAGCTGGCCTCGCACCTCGTTCGGATGATCTATTTTTTAACCAATTTCGGATTCACCAGTAGATTAGAATCAAACCTTTTTTAGCTTTCTATGTACACATGGTTTAAATAAATGTTATATATACTATGCAGAAGTGTTAGAAGTAACTCGAAATCGGTTTTAAGACATTCAAATATACCGTCACCCACCGAAACCCTTGCGTATACAGACGGAATTTAAAGCATTTGTATGTAAGGGGTACAATAAACATTCTTGCCTTGCATTTTAATAGAGTGTAACATTTCTGAAATTAATTAAATATTTTTAGGTAATTTATAGTTATAAGAACATTATTAACCGTTTGTTATTTGTTAGTTTTTATTTATATAACAAATGAACGTTAGCCCTAGTCTATTTATTGCTAGCATCCCTCACGTAGAAACAAATATGAAAGACACTGAAATATGAAATAGAAAATGAGCATTTACTGCCTTAAAAACAATACTCGCATTGTTTAATATGAACCATATGTTATTCATAATACGAGCTGTTTTTGTATAATCATCGTAAACAGTTGAGTTAAGGGAAAAGCACACAAGTAGAAAACTGCGCCACGTGCGAATGATTTATATCCGTCCCTTAATTAAAGAAGATTTTAATTGTATCGGATGTCTCGAAAAGCGAAAATAATGCACTCCTAAATTGGGGTTGGAACTCGAAAATTTATATTTAGGAGCAGTTTGGAAATATGGCGTTGCGTGTTTTATCTATCCTTGGTTATTGGCACGGTATGTCCAATAATAGTCCATTGTTCGAAACGAAATGGAAAATTTATTATATAATTTTCCAACCGGGAAATTATATATAATGTTATTTATTAGATTAGACTGTTTAGCAATAAAGAAACAAAACACCATTTAACAAAACTTGACTTAATCCAGTAATTTCATTTTATATATAAAGGCAAGCTGCCGCCGACTTAAAATATCTCTCTTAATTACAAAAGCCTTTGTTGAACGTATCTGATCTATGTAAACAGACGGGCGAATGTTTTAAATAGCAACCCAACAAATAGGTTCCGGTCGGGAAGCGAAAGTTCTTAATGAAAGAAAATTTAATTATTTGATGTATTTATTTGATATTAATGAAGAATTTAATTTATTGATTGGATTTTATATTTACAAAGAGTTCTCTAAATGATTCGATTTCCATATAGCCAAATTGTATTCGAATTGGGTGTTGTAGTGAACAGTGTAACTGGTAGGTGAAGGTTCATTTAGTGAACAATAGGCGGTTGGCCCCATCGGCCCGGGAGCGACACAGGATAAATTTAAATCCAGTCGAGTTGTAGCGCCCTCTGTTGCTGTGAAAATCGATTTAAAATCTCAAATGTATTTCTTATCTCGATTAAAGGTTTTAACCTACTTTTAGCTGAGTTCAGGTAACGTATGTTGCATTAGAATTTATTTAAATATTTCTGATTTTCTTATTTGCTGTTCAGAGCAACCGTTAGATATCTTTTATCCAAATTAATTATATGTAAAAGAAATCTATAACATAGAAAGTAAGTGAAACTACCGTCACTTGTGTCAATTATGAATAAAAAGTACTTAAGATTATTGATAGAGCTCTAAATTGGTGATTTATATTGCACGCTAGCTAGAGACACGACACCTATGAATTACAATATGAGACTTTAGTTTCCTTTATAAAACCAATTAATCGATTTTTATATTTGGTATTAATGAAAATCAAAGCTATTATCGTTTAAGTAACCACAGAGCAAGTTTACTCAATCTAAGAAAAGTTTATACAATCACCTCGGATTGCTTTCCGATATTTACTGTCTGATTTTTTCCCCTCTTCCGGATTTGGACGAGGAAGAGGCGTGCCGGCGACGGTAATGGTATACCTTAACCTTCCTAATTAACAATTCACCCTATCTACGAGGTGCTACTTGATTATTTTATGAGCTTACCTTTTTTGTAAATGAAATAAGCTATACTTATTTGGATGTACTGTATTTATTATCTACAGTATGTTTTTATTATAAGCCTGTATGAGCTAGATTTATGACCCCTTGTTATCAGTTTTTCTTTCTTAGATAAGCAAAAAATCTTTCAATTGTGCCCAAGTTTATTGAATTAATCATGCGCAAATATTTATCGATATGAGGATGTCAGGATGGGATAGGGATGTCACAATTTATTGAAAACCATGATACATAGGTAACTTATATACATTGATGGTAGCAATCAGACAAATTGGCTCCGACCAAGCCCCTCTTAGCGAATTAATCTGATTCGTAGGTTTCTTACTAAAACCACTTTAGTTAAGAAATATGAGAATCGGGAAGATATTGAAATGGTTCAAAAATTGAGAAATTTTTCATTATATCATCTTTATTATTACGATTTACTAAAATTTCTTATAATCTGAAAGTTTTTTGAAGTACGTCTATTACACATCTCCATTCTGATATGATGATCTGATTATATATATAATATCCATGGACAGATGTTTTTTAAAACATTCAAGTCTAATAAAAAGCATTAAGGATTTAAAAGTAAAAACGCTTTTAAAAGGAAGAAGTATTTTCTTTGATGCATTTGTTCATAGCATGTGTACGTAATAATAAATATTCAACAAATCCACCTTTAAATAAACAGTATAGGGGAATAACGTTTTTGCCTCATTCCCAGTAAACGATGCTTAAGATATTTATTGGGGGATGAATTGAGTTTTTAGATATTTCTCCTATTTTCTTACTTTGTAATATTTTGTTTTGTATTTGTGATGACAGGGATGTCTTCTAATGTATACTGAATAAGAATAAACATTGCATTTACTAAAAATACTTGTAAAGTATTCATTTCGGTAATATATACCATATTTGAAAATGTTTTTTTTTTTTGAGTTTAAAACAACATTATTATAAACAGTTGTACTCATGGACGGAAAATTTTATTAGCTATATATAGATAAATATTGTCTATGTTACTCAGCGAAAATATAGCATTCTGAAAGTAACAATTTTTCTTAAAATCAGTACAATGTTTGAGTTACAAACATACCAAAATAGACACTTTTGCTTTTTATATTATTCGTAAATATAATTACGTTAATTGTATCGGAATTAACCCGGAAACAATCCGTGGTTCATCCGTGGTTAAATTTTAAACTAGTCTCTTAAATACCATTCATAAGAATTACTATATATAATAGTAATCACGAAAGTTTAAAACAAAAATAATATTCGCAAGCAACTCCACCCTCGCATAGGTTTAATCCAGTCAAGAGAAAAACTGATCATGCAATTAGAAGAAAGCCGGCGGTCTCAACTGCGGGCTAATCACAAATTAATGAGGACTTGTACCGGAGTGTCGCGGCGCGATGATAATTCCACGCCCTGCCGCGCTAAGAACCTCATCAATTATGGTGGAGCCTCCCTCGCTGAGCCCTGGAGGCACCCCTTTGTCACAATCTAGTAGCTATATCCAGATGCAAGGAGATTTATATCTTTTATTTAGTTATCTATATGCAATTGTTAAGCGCTTTATTTGCTTAAAAGATCAATGATTTATATCTTAAATGATTTGATTTTAAGATGTTTTAAATAAAATAATTTGAAATTTAAGTAAAAATATTGGTAAATAGTTTTTCTTTTTTTTTTATTTCTTCAACAGATTTGCTCCAATTTTTTATATTATAGTAATTCATACCCATAATACCATAAATAATGAGGCTAGATAAATATTTTTATCTTTATAATTTTTTAAATTTACTGAACAGGTTTCGCTTTAAAAATTCTTAATTAAAATCTATTATCTATGGTATTATTAAGGTGTCCTTAATAATACCACAATACTATAGATAATGATCATAGATAAACTTTTAATATAATATATATATTAAAACCGAGTCTATAAGTTACGGTCCTTAAGCAGTTGTTGTACCGACACTAAACGCTTCCGTTGAAACCGCAGTTGATTTGTGACTACAAGAGTTACTGGCTGTTCGAAACATTTCTAACCATATGCCTCCTGATTTACGTAAACCAATAAATGTCTAGATTGATGTATTGGGTCACCTCATTAATATATGACCTGCTTATAATTCAAATTAACTTAGCTCCCTGAATAATAACTAGATGCTACTGTTTCCATAAATGTACAAATTTTATTATTATAACTAAGAGTAGCGTAAAGCTATGTAGCCTTCCTTATGAACCTGTCTATAATAAGAAACAATTTTTCAAAAATCCAAGTATTTTGTATTTTCAAAAAATACCGCGGTTAAACAAACTTTTTTTAAACCAATAGGTATATTTACTTTGATGAGTTCAAACAAGTAAATTTGGCTCCTTAACAGTTTTTAATAAAGTCTGTAGGATTTACACGAGTTCTACACATTTCAATAAAAATATTTTACGGATATATCTCGCGTTTATTATATTTTTTTTACATATTTTGTTCAGACACTAACATCTCGTCTTACCGAAAACAAGTTTGCTGCAAAGCACTCGAAACGTCGTATTTAAATAAAAAATAAAGGCGAGTTTTTAGTTAATTCAAATAATATGAAAATTGATTTATATATTTATAATAGGTAAGTATTATTGGTAGATTGTAATTTAGGCAACTTCACCCTAAACTGGCTCGCGTTGCCATGAATATAAATTGTTATAAATTCCTTGTGGGACGCTGCAGGGTGATGTACGCGATTCGAGGGGTTTTCTTAAAAATAACTTTTGTCAAGGAAATTCGCTGGAGCCGCGAGATTTATATGAAGGTAGTGTCACCCCAGTAATTAGTTTTTAACTAGTTCTGATAAGGGTCCTACTTTATGACCTTATATCTTAAAATGTCGGGCTTCTTTGTTAAAAAATATATGGATGTTATTTTGTTATCTATGTCCTTTTTATACTCTATGGATAGATACGTTTTTTTTGTACTGTCAATTGTTGACCTGTCAAAATACTTCAAATATTTCTTGTCATATTCTATGATTTAGTTACGAAGAATTAGAAAGTTGTGCTACAAAAGTTCTTTTATTTTCTAGAAAGTTGCGTAAAAAAGAGGCGCTAAAAAAAGCAATTTTCAAGCTCAGGTGTGTGTGATGTTCTTTATCTAAGTTTGCATGAATGTTTTGTTTATGACGCCATAATTTTTTGTAAGTTTTTAACATTTTATTACCTTGTACCTGTTCGTTATATCTAAACGCCGACAACGGATCAATTGTTGTTTTGTAAACTACTTTTTTAATTATTGCTACCTGTGTTCGCAATCACAAAAGACGCATAAATTAACACAACCTTAACCATGAACAGAGTAATGAAATATAAAAAATTCACAACACATTCAATTTAAAATATAATTCTGTTTCATCTCATTTTAATGGAGACGGAGAATAATTTGAAATACTCTTTATAATGGCTATAATATAACCAAGTGGGCCAAAAAATGGTTGTCACCGTCTGGCGATGTACATTAACATGAAGGGTGTGAGGCAAGGAGGCCTTATCAGAAGGGCCTTTCCTGAGGGAGGGCCAAATAATGCGATATTGCTCGTTTGTGCGAGGCCCTATTTATCTATTAAAAAACGCCTGATTTACGGAGGCGTATGGGAAAGTTTCGGAAGTTTTTATGTTTTTCCATCGTTCTTTTGGCCAATATAGAAGATTGATGAACATTATTTTATCTTACGTAATTTCATGGTAAACGAAGCACACATGTTTAAAAAAAAAAACATACAATTATATATATATATATATATATATATATATATATATAATTGTATGGTTGTTGATAATTGTAAATGAAATATATCTACTTAATTAAAAACTAAATAATGATGATAATCAAGTAATAAGTATAATCAATTGGATTCAAATTATATATATATATATATATATATATATATATATATATATATATATATATATATATATAGTTTTTAATTAAGTAGATATATTTCATTTACAATTATCAACAACCAAAAAAGAGGACAAAGTAAAAAATGGTTGCATCCAATAATAATCACTATTGCAATGTAATAAAGCCTTTAATTGAGTTTAAATGATATAACGGTGTTGGAGGTCTCGTTAAAACATCTAAGCTTTTGTCAGATAGAACTTCAGTCACGAAGATCACGACGAAGCGTGGCTTACCTTACTGATTTCAGAACTGAAATATACTAACTCTACGTATATAAAACAAAGCGGAAAAGTTTGTTTGTTTAAACGCTCGAATCTATGAAAATACTTCATATAAGTATTTGATAAAATTCTTTCTGATTATTATAGACTGGTTCATAAGGAACTATAGTCTTTTATTCTTAGAAATATATATATATATATATATATACGGCTGATATACTAACTAAGTATAGGTATATAAAAAAGCGGAAAGTCTGTTTGTTTAATCTTCGAAAATGTTTAATACGTTTAAAATTTTTTTTTTGATTATGATAGACAATTTATCAGAAACGCTAGACCTTACATATTTACTTCTATGTAGTAGTTATAGTATTTGGGAAATAATTTTTTTCTAAATCTAAAAAAACTAATGACGAGCAAAAATTTTCGAAAGAAGTTATAAGGAAAAAACTACAAATTTAAAATTAGGTTTCCGATTGGCAGATTGTTTTAGTAATACTAAGTAGTAATTTAGATATATTAATAGTAAAAAATGTGTCTGCTGGTGAAACAAGTAATAGCTAGTTGTAAATAAACAAGAATAATTGGTAATAATATATTAAAGGTGTTTATTGGCTCTGAACAGTGCTAAATTAACCCGGACAACCGATATTATAGTATTATCTCCCATTGCCTATTTGTCATTGGTTGAACAATGCCAACCCTCGTTACACGGACTATCTTACTCAATTTGTCCATATAATTACCGCCTGGAAAATAATAAGTCTTTTTTTGTTTCCATAACTGGAAAAGTTGTTCTGTAATGCGTGTAATTATAAAATGACTAACAAGTTAACAGATTTAATGAGTTTAACATTACCGTTTTTGTTAACGTTTCGGTTAAATATCTAAACATGAAAAGGGTGTTTATTTAACATTCTAGTTAATTATTTTTAATTTAATTTTAAATTTTTAAAAATATAATCATAAACTTCACAAAGATTTTTAATACACTTCTTAAGTATCGAGTGTTGGTAGCGTGAAATGTAAAATTTATATTTTGTTTGAAAAAAAAAAAACCGAATTTTTAAAAATATTTTCAACTTCATAACAGTTTAGTGCCAATTGTATACATTTTTTTTTAAGCCATCACTTTCTCAACATGATAAAAAAGTACTAATACTATAATAATATGAGACTAAAGAAGTCTGATAGATAGTTTGAATACATGGAGCTACTGTTCTGTGGCGGGATAGGTAATAAATAATAGGAGAGAGTTAAGACCACCCAGCGTTCGCTGGATATGTTTACGGTGTTACCAGAGCAGTATTGTGCCCACCTACGCTATATATTTTACTTAGCAAATTGCTCAGTTTGCAGCGTGTCTAATAACCACTTAATGAAGCTAGGACTTTTCCATATTTAAATTTTAATCACGTAGCCGTACCGCCTCTGCTGTGAGGGGTAACTTTAGCTGCCTCTCATTATAGTGATATATTTTTAATCTAGAAGCTTCTAGGACAGACATTTTAGTATTAGTGTTAGGTATAGCAATTACTATTTTGTTATTACTATTATTTTTAATTAAGTTATAAAATATACATTACCCCAGGAACGCTTGGAACATCTACAAACCTGTAACAATAAAACATATGTTTAAGCGCTGTTTAAATCAAAATCAATCAAATACTAGAATCAGTAATTACTAGGTACATAATGCAAATTAGCACTTCATAAATCTGTTGATAAATAAGCAATAAAGTATCTATTATACAGCCACTTAGGAATTCCATTCATAACCTCAATGAACTGTCAATTTAAATGCAATTTCATAGAGTATTAGCTATTAACAACATAGTAACATTACTTGTTAATTAAATGTATTATACTTTTCATACAAACTCGTTCGTTATAGCCCTTGGGTATGACACTCAAAATTAACGGTGACCTCATGGTCAAACTGAATCCCACAGCTGAGTTTTAGAGCTGGGTCAAATATCGATCTTTTCATCTCGATAAAACATTAATTTAGAGAAGACATAGTGTTATTTATTACTCGATTGCGTTAATTTATTTAAAATTTATATTACAAAAACTTTTATAATTTGAAATATATTTTTTTTAATATATTACATGTGGTGTCACGCACACATAAAGTTCGAACTTTGGCACACTGCACCATAAATCAGGGGCGTTATGCGCCATGTTTCACGAGATCGTGCGATCTCTATCGCTCTAGTATTATTTGTGATATGGACATCCCATTCTAGCGTTAAGCAGGAGCTTTGGGATCGGGGGTGGGGGCAGCTGTCTAGTCGTGACGTATTACCGTGCTGGCGGTCGGTCAGGTCAGATCGCTCTGCACGGTGAAATATTACTGTTTTCTTTATTAACTGCAATCCAACTGAATCGTTGCTTTATTAAAAAACGCTACACGATATATATGCAATTTTATTCGAGATAAAAACAGAGGAAGCTGTAGCTAATGAAGGCCTGATGTGAATATCGATATCGACATACGCGCTAATTACTTACGTGCTGTGCTGGTAATGTATGCCAAGTAGGTTCTCAATGCAAATCGCAAGTTCGATACGAGAATTGACAATGCGCTCGCAACTCTAAAAGACCACCCACTTTGATGCAATAACATATGAAAACAGTATTTAAGATTTAACAATCTTGATTTAAATCAAAGCATCGATTGTTATTGACTATCTCGCAATATCATGTTAGTTAAAGCTAAGGTTATTGCATTATTTGATTTATGTTCAAGTAATCAGAATCACACCTCAGCATCGCTGTCTACTCATTTGTAAAAGCGAATGATGGCCCACACGTGATCAGCATAATAATGAATCGGAACGGTGACTTACGTAAATACCTATGAATAATTTATTATTGATTCAATCTTATGGATATAAATTATGTTATTCATATATTAAATGATTTATAAATTATATAATGCAAATTTAAACTTAAATTAAGGTTCAATGTAAGATTTAAATTAAACGACACAAGCTCATGTAAGTCGATATTAAGTTTAAATTTAAGGTAGTTTAATCTATTGTTTGTTAATACTATTATAAATCGAAGCTTCATTGGGCGTCAATAAATACAGCCTTATCTGTGATATCAACCGCGACCTACCCTCTAATGAATTACACAATGAACTCTCATCTAAATACAGAAAAAAGCTTTTAAAAGCACATATCAAAAATGCTCACAAAGCCTACTAAGACAGCGACCTGATTTATGGTTCCCCCTTTGTAAAATCAAGTAATCTCCACGTGGAGTCGAGATACAAACGGAGGTAAATGAAAATAAATGTAATTCCTCATTCTGGTGCTCTTCTATTTTATATAAGAATAAATCAGGGTCTGTTAATGTAATATATTCTTAAAATTACCTGTTAAATCACATTTGAGACAGATAACATTGTTTGGGGTCTGTGGTCACACAAAAAATGTTTGTCGGTCAGATACTTTTATTTGTAGCCTTCAGGGTGGTTTCGATTTTGAGTAAATATATTTAACACAAAGAGTCACACCCATTATGATAGAAACATACATACATGGTAGCTTTGACTATGAAAAATATTTTTTATAAACTTTTCATTTCATTTCATAGTTATTGACATACGAATAGACACTATATATTTTTATATATATTGAACAGCTCACGAAATAGAGTAATAATTTCTATGTTGCGGTGGGTTTAACAAACAAAAATCCCTTATTTCTATGTTTCTGAAACCCCATAGCTCCCACAAATAACACCTCAGAACAACAATCTGTAGATCTCACAAGCAACTGTCCCGTGTGGGAATCGAACCCATAACCTGTCTCAGCAGTTAGGGCCACTAATCACTGGACACATCGGTTTAACAAACAAATTTTTTTTATTCCATTAACTCTCCAAGTAACTCTACATTAGTTCTGACAAATATTTTAATATCTTATATAATGGTGGTAGTGCGTGGGCGAGTATCGAATTTAAATTAATGATTATTTATTGTCTATGTTTCGGTCATCGTTATTTGGACGTGGCAGCCATTTTCGGCAGTTTCCGGTTATCTGTTGTATATGTATGTTTACTCTTCATTTATATTCGTAACAGCCTCTATCTACTGAATAACAAAGTGGAAACTAGAAACAACAGTTATTTTAAATATATATGCCTTTTTTGTTTCTTGTACTTGTTAATTACAAAGTCAATATTAATATTCTTTTATTAAAATAAACATGACTTATGGTAAGTGTAACTTCTTTACATCTTTTACACTTGCATCTGACACGATCTAAAATTTACATCCATATAACTCGGTGTAAATTATCATTACAGTTATTGAAATACCTATTTTAATACAAAAATAATTTTAACATAATAAATTTACTCAAACAAATGCCAATATATATTTAAATTATTAATTAATTGATGATACAGAGACTATAGTCGGATTATTTAATAGTATTAATGATAACATTAAAATGTCGCCTAAATTTAATTATACATAATATTTTGTACGCTACGAAATTTATATTAAAAATCTATTGAATTGTACGTATAATATAAATTTCAATAAAAATATTACGAAGATGTAGCTTATTAGTAAATATAAATAAACAAAGCCATTGTTATAACATATAATTTATTATATAAGTTTCCATATAAGCCATTTATTTAGCTTATCGATAAAGGCAATTAGCGCATCACTAGACAACGCTTTCGGGTGCGAGCCCACAAATCATAAAGATAGCATCTTCAACAAATTTGAATCGGATCTTATTTATGATTTGCCTTTTTCACAGCTACATTTTGGGGTAAATTCAAATATAAGTCAATGATAAATGGCGTTTGATTCCAATATTTGTTATCCGAAACGGAATAAACTTAATATTTTGTATAAAATAAATTTAAATATATAAAATAAGACAAAGAGTCGGTAAATTAATTGAATGTTCCGAAATCCTCTTCATTATCCATAACAACATAATAATCATAACAAAAGCATGTACAAAACCCCGTACTTGGTTAAACAGCAATCGCATAAACAAACCCCAACAATAAAGCCAAATAAACGCTCGAGCACGCCATCCAATCGCACCTTGAATCGCTTGAATCGCCCATGAACACCGGTTGAATTGAATATACCGCTACGGAAGCCAAATATTACAGTCCCAACTTAACTCTGCCGCTTAATACCGACTACGGGATTGAAGCTCGTACTCATAAAATCGTTTACGAGCTGCCGAAGAGCCCTCTTCGATAAAAGTGCTATAAAAGTTCAGTTATTCGCCGCTAGATGGAAACTCTAGTGGGCGCTTCAAGTCGTAGCACCGATTTCAATGCCATCTATGAAGCTTTTTAGTGTTTAAACACTTTGCGAGAAAGAGACAGCATGAAGTCTTTCCGTATTACTCTGGCTATGCTGAACTGATGTGTGCTCTACTCATAAGATTAGCTGAAACTGTTTCAAAAGTATTTTAACTTGTTAATTAAATAATATAATAATTAAAAATGTATAAACAGTGACTAAAAAAAATGGGCGACATTTCCGTTGTAAATTTGTTTATATTTTTTATTATACAACTATTAATTTTGTCGCGTCAAAAATAATTTGCAAGAATATTTGTAGTTTCAACCTATTTGTTTAAATGTTAACTGCTAGTAAGCTATCGCTTAAATTAGATACAGAGATAAAAGCATCAACGGACAATTTATTATTGTATGTTTTACGAAAAATATTTTTATTTCAAATTATAATGTTAATTAGTTAAAAAAATACAATTATAAAGCAATAATAATAAAAACATGTTTAGAATATAAATCTAAATAAAATTGATCTCATCCTCAAGCATAGTTTGGAGATGCAATGTACAGTCAGATAAAAACATATATTCATTAAAATTGGGGAATTATATAAGTACAAAAAATACACTCAGAAAAAGTTACTTACAAAAAACCAATTTTTTAAGGTTCATACATAGATATTTTTTTTTAATTAGAATTTTTAATTACAATAAAAAAAATTTATGTTCCGAAATGAATGACGACTCTTTTTGATTTTAACAATGCTTTCCATACTTTTATATTTATATAAAAAAAATTACAAAAATGTTTCTTCTGGCGGTACAACCAAAACTCGTTTGTATTATCTACATCATCTCGCACTAAACGTATATCGCTATCTCTCTCTGTCAGAATATAAGATTACCTGCATCTAATTACTATATAGACTGATACAAAAAATTTGTAATTCCTTAATAAAAAATAAAAGTATCTATAACAGCTATTATTACATAAAAAATAGCAATATTTTAGATTAAAATATCTAAAAGATATTAGTCTTAATATAGTTTAAGGAGCATTTTCAGAAAATTCATGTATTTTCTATCTACTGGATTTTTAAAATTAAAACTATTTTAGAATATTTCTTATAATAATTTTTGAAATATAGTTAAAGTCATACGACATAAAGATGTATGATATTAAAATAAACCAAAATAATAAAAATAAAAATTTAAAATAAAATATAAAATGCGGTATATTAAAATACACTTAACACCTAAAAATCAGATCAAGTATATATAGAAAATAAAGAAATCTAAAAAATAACTACCGACTACAACAAAGGGCGGCTATCTCATCATCTACATGCAAGCGGACAGACGGACGAACAGCGATATTTTGCACAATTACGAAGATCGTAATCAGCGCCGCGGTATAAAGCATGCATCCCTCACTGCAATGAGTTATTATTACATTAATTATATATGATTTTTAATTAATACAACCAGACGGATTACAGAATAAACCAATATATATATATATATATATATTAATTTAACAAATAACTTTTATTTAATATAACGAATATAACTCGTTTCTTTGTAATTATAAATATATGAAAACATGCGATTATAAAGAAATGAATAATTCAAGTTAATTAATTCAAAATAGACATTTTTTAGATAATAATGTTAATAGCATTTTCAACAAATTACAATAATATTGAGTAATATTGAATAAGACCTGGATATATATGTATGTAATGTCAAAGGATCAAGTATCCAGGTGGTCGAGGCTGCGCCACACGGGGCGGTGACTGGCATCTCATTTTATAATGATAATAATTTATTGAATATTAATTGTGTGAAAAACGCAACAGATTAAATTAAATTAAATTATATAATTATCCGGATGTACTCACGTAAATATCAAACTGTGCCCCAACTAGTTTTGAACCGCATGGCGAAATTATAAACAGTTCACGTTGCGATTATGCCATGCTCAAAGCTCACAAATAACGTATGCGTTAAATCGCCGGGCAAAATCCGATAGTGTCTACGGAAATACTATGGGAAGTATCCGGCTATACTCACGTCAATATCAAAATTTGCCCGACTAATTTTGAACTGAATGGTGAAATTATGAACAGTTTTCGTCGCGATTCGCCCATGCTCAGAGCTCATGAATAACCCCGAATATGTTAAAGTCGGGCAAATTTCGATAGAATTTACGTAAATACTATCAGAATTATCCGACTGTACTTAAGTGAGTACCTCCGGATAATTATACATACTAATGAATAACTTTTATAATTGTTTTTAATACATTTTTAAATACAAAAATTTATTAAGCGTTAACAATCTAGGAAGTTATATATCGTGAGAAAGATATCAATTTTGTATGATATAAGTACAGTTAATTCATTTTTTCATTGTTTTTTTTTTGTTTTAGTTTCCAATAAATATTTTTCGTACCTGACCACAATAATCCATAATCTTTTTAACCATCGGCTGTAATATACGAAATAGCGCGCGGGAATCAATATTCGGTTTATTCCACTTTTTTAATACACAAAGGTTCCAAGTCACAAAATCTTTAAAAACAAAAATAAACCAATTCACAACACCTTAAAGTCTATACTCCAATAAATAACGTCTGATTTATGAAAATTTATCATACTCTTGAGGCTTAATTTTGAAATGATCTGGTACTTATTTCAAAAAGGTATTAACAATAATATTAATGACAAAGGAATTGAAACCTTGTTTAATATGTAATAAGTTAAATAATAGCGTGTCAAAGGTCGTGTAGAAGACGTTTTTTATCATACGGCTGGAAGTGTGTATGTGTATTGTTTTGATAAGCTGTGGAACGAGTTTGCGCGATTTATGACGGGTATGATTTAATGCGAATAAACTAGTTGCTCGCTCTTTATAAATACTCCATTTTTAGCACCGTCGCCTTCATTATAGTTGCCTATTTTATCATTATATTTACCCAATAACATCTTTAATAACTTAATGTTGGTATTATGTTGGCAGAACTGGATTAGTCATAAATTTAAAGTTGCAGAATGTTTCGTTTCGCAATTGTAACAATTACAAAATCAAGTCTCAAGATTAACTTCTAATTGAAATTAGATTGCTTATTAATTTCCAAAAATAGATTGATTTAATCATAAAATGTTAATTTACATGTTTTTAAAAAAGTGTGTTCTAATAAATATTACTTATGCAGTTAACACTGTTATTAAGAGTGTTTTTGCTCTATTATTAATAATGTTGACAGTCGGTTGACGCATCACAATGTAATTTATTCGCAAGCTCAATTAAATTATAATAGCTAACAGTGTGGGCTCGTTATTTCTAGATTGGCAGCCCTATCGCTTCAGGGCCAATAGGAACCTTGTAAAGCGGCGCCTGCGCACGATAGCCTGCTGTGTCTTGCAGTGCAAATATAATAAGAAATGTTACTAATCTCTGTATTTACTATCAATTGCAATGTTTAAACAATGTGATTATATCACCAATATACCTCAAGTGTTACGTCATTCGAAAATTCGAAAATTAAAAAATTTGAATGCCGACGAATACAGACATATCATTTTCAAAAACAAGCAAATTGTAAATTCTATATTTGAAAAACTGTCAAATACGGAAATTACATTTTCAAAAACAAGCAAATCGAAAATTCTATATTTGAAAAAATCGAATACAAAATATCAATTTTCAAAAACAAGCAACTAGAAAATTCTATATTTGAAAAACTGTCGAATACAGGAAATTCCATTTTCAAAAACAAGTAAACAATTTAGCATTTCTATTATGAAACTGATCTGGAACTATCAAACACGACTGGGCAAATTGTCTTTATTCGTTGTTATAAATCAACCGCGGTTAGTAGAGATTTGCGTGTCACAACTGTTAAATTTATAGCCAAAGCAAGGTCGGCCTCTAACATACACTGCATTACTGTGCTTCCTTTGTCTGCACTTTGAGCTTAGTTCTTTAGTTTAGTTTTTTGTTAATATCAATTGCAAGCTGCGCTTACATCAATTAATAAACTATTATATATTTTGTTGTTGATATCTTAGAATTTAACAAGAGTTAAGTATGAACTATTTGAACATTTATTTAATATATATTTTATTATTTTTTATGTAGATAATTAATTAATTAAGTTTAATACTTGAAAAATAGCATATTTTATTGGTCCTTTGACATTTAACATCTAGATATTTAACAAATATTAAAAATACAAAAAAAACATCTTCATTTCTCCATCACTTTCACACAAAAGTCAAAAGAATATAAAATTATTCATAAAAACGAACAAAACATACATATAATTTGTAAAGTATTAAAATCTTTCATTATAAAGCTCTATATTACGTACGACTAATTGGACAATCAGCACTAATTATAAAAAGAAACTTTAAAAGAAGGAAAAACATAATTTGTAAGTTCTTGTTTTTAATAAAGGTAGAAAAAGATATGATCTACATAACAATTTTCATGGTAATTCCTCCGGAAATTCTTTATTTTAAACCTACATTTACAAACGGACAATAATTTTGTATATATCACTGTACATTTATGTATATATAACTAGCGGTTACTCGCGGTTCCACCCGAGGATGAATGATTTTAATTACTATTAAGATAACTAAGAGTAGCGTAATGATAGATAGTGTTCTCCATGAACCTGTCTATCATCATCAGAAAGAATTTTTAAAATCCATCCGATAGTTTTGAAGATAATCGAGTTTGAACAAACAAAATGTTCCAATAATATCTATAAAATATATTACGGTAATAAAAAATTGTAAAAAAAAGAATACATCTTATCTACGCTTTTCCTACGGATATGTCTACTAATTTACGGAAAATATAATTCATCAGATAAATACATTAGTAATTAAGTTAGTTACGTATTTTATTAACCAAATAAAGTGGTTTTATATCCTAAATCGTGGGAATCTCTTAGAAAAGTAATTGATTATGCCCGAAAGTAGGAAATTTGTGCCATATTGCTATTACACACGCGAACTTGTTATAAAGACATAAATATTGGGGTCGAATATATACGCATATGATATTGGGAGCAGTGAAATAATATATTTATTAAGAAAAATAACACAACATAAAAACATTTTTGTTTTATTTATATATATAGAACAAATCAGCCATCTTAGTTATATTTGAACATAATTATAGGTTTTTTTTATTATCATTTTATGACTCAACAATTTTTGTTCGCAAATTTATGGTATAATTTCAATTTAAAAAACTAGTACCTAAATAATAAGTAGTTATTAAATATAAAAAAAAACTGGTAGTTTCATGGAATTTATATAATATTTTTTATTATCATTTAATTCGACATATTTCAAAATTATCAATTCGAAACAGCTGCATATTTATAATTTGTAGATGTAGGTTGATTATTTCTTTTTATTATACTAGCTGTTGCTCGTGGATCCACTCGCGGACGAACGATTTTATTTACTATATATAACTAACAGTGTCATAATACTAGATAGGTTGTATCCTTATGAACCTGACTATATTTTTTGAAATTGATTCAGTAGTTTCAAAAATACGTTTAAACAAACAATTTTTTTATAATGGTAGTATAAATTAATTGTATATATAATTTAGTATGTTTAGGTATTTCTTTGCTTTTTATGAAATAAAGAAGCAAGCCCTCAACTGACCAACTTTTGCCAAAGACACGCCAACATTGGTTCCAACTTATATAGAGTGGCTCCAACCTACGTAGAGCCTTATGACTGTTTGTAATAACACGAACCATGTCTTCACGTAGATAAAATGAGATCCCAAAACACGTTGTGGTTTGTCGGTCATTGACCTTATACGTTTTTGAGTAATAATAATTGGATATCTACTTTATGAAATGAAACACACAGACGAAATTATTTTTATTAATGTACAATACATAGACAATAATTTTATATTTATATTTTTTATATAATCTCAAATTATTAATTAATGTTATTCCTATTAAAGATATAAAACCATTGATAAAGAAATGTTACTTCAAATAATATATATTAGGTACATACACTCATACAGACATACAAAACATTTTTTTTGTAATAGTTTTAATATGAAAATATCAATTTTCTCCCTATTATAATGATCCCATGTATAATATCAAATTTAAAACATTTACCGAACAAAGCATGCATGTACATATATATGTATGTATGTCTCATCGCCGTGGGAGACAACAACTGTTACATTACTCCGTAACATTCTTCACTTCTATTGTGAACTAACAAAGGATATTCAATAAAAATACTAATTATATTATGTATCATATTTGTATCATTTAACATATTTAAACTAGAATATTATTTAACACTAGCTATTACAAGCAGTTCCACCTGATCAATTTTATATTATATATCAATGAATATATATTACTCAAGGATAATATAACATTATAAGATTTTTAAAAACAGACAAATTCTTTATTTTAGTATAAATTTCATACAACAATTACTCAGTTATGTTTTCTAAGATTTATATGAATACTACACATTTAAAGTAATAAAAAATACATAAATCTTTTTTAACCTGTTTTTTGATACGTCATATTTCCTGTTCCCACCAGCTATCCAATAAACGTTTCCTCTATCCGGGTTCAGTTAAAAACCAGACATTACTCAGTTTAGGAAATAAACTCCAAAATATAACTCAAACTACTTATAACTATTACTAAAATGGCATTTATAAGAGTTACTTTTTATGTACAAAAATACTTAAAATTTCGTTACATATATATTTTATTATAATTAATTATATGTCTGCATACAACACCACCATTTGCCTGAATATTTTGGACATGCATGGTGATGTCGCGGCACGAACAGTTCACGCCGCGACTCAAAGTTAGGGCCCCGAACGGTTTGAAAATTAGTCAAAGAAAAGTATAGCCATGAATAACAGATAATTATATATATATAATATATTAATTATAATTTTGCTCTTAAGTACCAAATTAAGTAATAAAATTAGTATTGTACATACAACTTTTAAAAATGTTTTACATTAAAGATTAAAATCAAATAAAATGTTAATGATATGATATTACTAATTAGAATTATAAAAAATTTAAATCTCCAACTAATCTTAGAAACAGCTTAATTAAGGAATTTTATTGTTTTATTACCGTTGGATTTGTAATTAAGCAATTCGGTACATTAAAACTATAATAGACTTGTAGAAACTTCAAAAAAATTATAAACTAAATTACAAGGAACTATAAAATAATTATGGTTTTATATAACCTTATAAAATAATAATTAAAATAATTATTACTAATTATTTAGATTATTAATTTAAGGATAAAGTTGAAATAAATTATTCAACTAAATAAGTACAAATGTTTCAGTAGCGCTTGTCCTTCATATCAATAATAATACGAATGTTTCCGATTATTGCCGATGTTTTCCGATGAACATTATTAATCTTCAAGAACAATATTAATATTAGAAATAGAAACTATATATCAAATGCGCCAGTTTATCAAGATTTGATTTAAACACTAATACGAATGTTTCCGATGCTTCCCGATGTTTTCCGACAACTATTATTTAACTTCAAGTACTGTATCAATATTAAAAATAGTCACAGAGTAAAAACATTCAAACAATTTAATCTCAAAAGCTCCAGTGTGTCAACGTAACGTGTCATAATTGCCCGCCCACGTGGGTGCCTACTTTTTATTGGGTCCTTGAACTTGTACACAATTTGGTGGGTCGATAATTTCAGCCGCAACACATATCCGTCCTTGCTTTTATTTATTGAACAATATTACGTTGTTTATATACATGGTGTTGTTTTAATCATACCGCATACAGATGTATATTAAATACATGATGTCTTTTTTTAGGTTATTTATATACATGGGGTTGTTTTAATCACAACACAAAGAATGTAGTCTAAATATTCAATACAGAATGTTGTGTTTTTCATGTTGTTTATATATAGTGTTGTTATATTAACATCACATAAAGACATAGTTTACATATTAGATACAGAATGTTGTTTTTAAATGATTTATTCTTAAAATATACATGTTGTATTTAAATCACATTAAAAACATGTTTTTTTTTTGTTTAAAATGCATTGTTAATGTTTTTATACATAGCTTTATTTTGATATTAAGTAAATATTTCTCAAATGTTATAAATACGAGTATCGGTTCAAAACAATATCTGCCTCCGGCGTAAGAACAAGTTAACACACTACGAGATCTTGCAAATTGGTGCTTATATTAAAATTATTTATGATACTATATACAGGGATTATAATTTATTATACATATTTTGCATTCATTAGAATAATTATTAAAAAAATTATATAGTTAATTGAATAATGCACTAAAAATTTGCGTAATTATAATTGAATACTAATGTTATATGAAAAGTCATAACAATGGCAAATAGCTGATCTTTGACATCAGCTGGAACAATGGAGACAAGGGTTCAGATTTATGAGGTGCACTCACTGTCGCTGTTTCAATAACCCGTGTACGGAACACGTGACTACGAGCACAGGGTCCATCTTACGAGTACACACACACACACCCATACACACACACACATACACATACACACGATGGCTTTAGTTACTATTTTTGATGTTAGTAAAATACTGATTACAGTAAAAAATACACATATTATATTTGAAACCCTCGTAGCCTTAACTTTTAAGTTGGAGACTGTCCTCACAGAAAGTCCTATAGACCTCCTGATGCTTCTGATTAACGTAAAAAAATAATATTGATTCAAAATGTAAAAGATATAAATAAAAATAGACAAACATACCCGCCTACGAATCACAATAAAAATATTATCAACATCAAGACACTTGAATTAAAATTATTCATGTTTAAAACAATTTTTATAGAAAACGTGAATCTTTATTGAATAAACTTTAAGGTTTTATAAGATAACTTTTTACTTGGATAATAGTGCATTTATATTCATTTATACACTTCATACATTTGCATACAACAATTAATTATTTATCGAGCAGACCAGACCAAACGATGATAAACACTGGTAACAAGCTTTAAAGCATCTAAATTAAAAGTTCTCAGAAGATATTTTGCTAGTTAAAAAATTTTAAAAATGTGACGAATAGTCAACAATAGGAAGCCATAAAGAATTATCCAATGTTCTAAAACCGTTACAAAAACCTTATAATAATAGATTTTTACCTGAATTTATGTCTTTATTGCACAAATAACCTGCTTTTTACTGTTATATTTAACTACTTAGTTATTACCCGGTTTCACCCGCGATTTTATTTATTATTAAAATAACTAAAACAGTATAGTAATGCTAATTAAAATATAGCCTCTCATGAACCTGTCTATCATAATCAGAAAGAATTATACAAAATATTTTAGAAGCGAGTTTAAACATATAAATAATTAATATATAATATTAATATAGATAACAAAATAAAAAAAAAAATCGATAATAAATTAAATGACACAAACATCGCCGCCATCGAATTTAAATTCAATCCCTTATAGGGAAAATTTATTAAGCGCACCTTTTCGTTTCAAGTATTGTATAACATTAAGAAAGACAGGCAAATTAGTTTAATGAATTTAAATACGAAATTTCCCTAAAATACCGATTCTAACATCTGTAGTGACGCAATCGAGCAGCTGATCCTATAAAATATGTTGTAAACAGGCCGCCATAAAAAGAAGGGACTCCGTTTGAACTACACACCAACATGTACAAAATACACATTTTAATATATATATTAAAATAATTTAAATACCGTCATTAATCATAAATATGTCAAAGTTTGGAAAAACATTAAAAAACACTATTTCTATATCTAATTTTGTTGTATTTAACTACTATATACTTATATTAAAATAACTTAAATATCTTCATTAATCATAAATATCGTGTTGGTTGGTTAATTTTTATTTATATATAGAACATATAGGTATATCAATAATTTTACATTTATATATTACGTATGTATGTAATCAAAAAATCAAAATTTTAAAGGTCTCTCAATATAAACTGAATAAAACAATAAATAAAAACAAAAATCAATAAAAATTATAATAAATTAAACGATACAGTTAACGCTTACTAAATAACGATATCATATTGATAATAAAATTAATATAAATATATAAAAGTATTCAGCGCTCGTAAAGAGCTCGTCTTAGTGCGTCGGGCGCGCGCTGTGACTTTTATAGGCAGGTGTTAACATTATCTTAATTCAACGGCTACTGAGAGATACTTGCAAGAGAGAGAGAGAGAGACTTTTAGAACCACTGATATCTCTTTATTGACATTTTTAACTCATTTGACACCATTGTTGTTATATTTAAGGCTGCGCTTACACAATTGAATTTTATATGTATATATATTTTAGATAAGGCTGTGTTTACACATGGATTACATTTTATTTAATTTTTATTAAAGCTAGGTTTACATGTTAAGATAAATATTTTTTAAACTATAAAACTTAGATAAAGCCGTGCTTACACAAATAAATTATTTATATATTTTTTTATTGAAATTACTTTTAAATGTCAATAATTTAAATTCGTAAATCTAATAATTAATAATCTTGTATAAGACCTTGCTTACACGACAATTAATTCAATATTTTATTAATATTTATTTAAGCTAGGTTAAGATGTCAAGATAATATGAATTATTTTATTTAATAAGTAATAGTCATATTAAATTACAAGTTTTGAATAAAACATTAAATAGACAACATTCTTCAATTGGTTCCGTATCAATATTTAGCGGTTTATGTAAATTACAGAAATTTATTGTAATACGGTTTTAAATATTTTCCCACATTTGAAATTTGATTTAAATGCAAAGATCTTTACTAATAAATACAAATTTGTTAATATAATAAGGCCTTAAACAAAAATAATTTTATAAGCAAATTGTATGTAAGTATATCTATTTATAGCCGATGGTTAGTTTAGTGAGGTCAGCCGGACGGGGTCGGGCTCGCTTCCCCAATACTGCGTAAACTATAACCTTCAGTGAACTCTCAAATTCCTAAGGTATTATAGTGTTTCTATATTGTTAATAAAACTAATAGTTGTTTTAATTTTATGTTTATTTATAGTTTTAGAGTCTATTAATGCACTAAAATATTAATTAGTCATTATATATAAGTATACCAGATTTGTCTGTAGTTTCGACAAAACTGACGGAAAGTTTTTTGGCAAGTTGCTTTACTATCTGTAACATGCCCGGAACTAAAGCATTCCCAAAGTAAAAACTGAATCTGTTTTGGCTAAGCCGTTTTTTAATTGATACGAAAGTGACAGGACTGTATAATATATACATACACACACATATATATATAACCTATGGATTTTCTAAGGCCTTGATTGGCGACGACATTTTAAAGGTATTGTTTTAAAATATAAAAATATAACAAAGTGCAACAAAAACATGGAATGAATAATATATTAGTATAGAGTTACATGAAAACTAACATTATATAGATAGCAATTATAAGTATATAACTATCCGGTCTATAAACTCAGAGCTTGGCGGAATCGCGCCGTGAACTAGGTGCTTTCTTAACTCGCAGTTCACGCCGCGACTCAGCCAGGCCTGCCAACGCCATAAGTGCCCCAGTCGGATTCAAAACTAGTCGGGCAAATTCAGATTATATTATTGTGAGTACATATATAACAGTATTAATAGTACATATATAATATAAGTATTAATTTTTTTTTTTGTGTGAATTAGAACAAACCTAATCAAGAATTTAGTTCGTGTTTTTTTCTCTTCGTAATTTTATTATAATAATTATTTTATACTTATCCGTTCTATACAAAAATCTTTATTTATGATCAAATTCTTAAGTTATTATTGCAATATTTTTAATTTATGATACTGACAATGGTTCATAGATTATTTATAAGTTTTAAATAAATATATATAAAAAGCATACTCTATATGTATTTCAAAGTATAAATACAATATAATTGAATGAACTAGAAAAATTAAAAAGCAGAAAAATACTATGAATGTTCATACCTAACACATGTTGGTAGGTATGAGGGCGGAAAATATGTTCATTCATGAATGATTTGAATGAATTATAAATTAAAATGGTTATTAATATCTTTCATCTATTTTACTTCCTTTAAAACGTAATTGAACATAATTACAGTTTAAATAAAAAAAAGAAAAGAAAAAAGATAAAATATACAATTTATATTTTAATTTTGCATTACTAAAAAATGGCTGAAATTAGGTTTTTTAATGTAAATTTAAATTAACTATAACTTCATATGGGTTTTTATATTATAATCTGTTCAGGCTTTACCGGCGTCCTAACTCAAACTGAAGGTTACTCTTACTTATCCAGACATATTTCGCGTCGGCTCCGTGAGCTCGCATTCATAAACATAGGGCTTTGCCCTCTTAAAATTACTGACACATACAAACAATATATTAATCACATCACGTCCAATATTGCACTTTAGTTCTCACTTCCAATAATAATCCATTATAATAGCTAATTTAAAAGACATTATAAAAATGTTTTTAACGCACAGATATATTTTCCGTTGTAAACATGTTCAACATGTTTTATGTATCGCAGGCAAAGGAAACAGTCATTACGATTCTGCGCAGGCGCTGGTGATTCTAACATGCGTGCACAGACAGACAAACACATCTCCTGTCAGCGTGCGAAAAGTAAAAGCTAATCCTTATCTTGTTGACATGAAACTCGAAAAGGTTGTCGGCAACTGACAAGGAAGTCTATATATTAACTAGCACTAATTAGAGATTTGTATACCATAAATTGTCTGAACGTGTCACGTGATTTGAACACTGCTTTAAATTGAACTGGTGTAGGTCTTAAAATGAACACTGGGATTCTTGTTGACAAAACTCAAAAAGGTTGCCGGCAACTGACAAGTACTTCTTTGCCAGTTATTCCAAACAGTTGGAAACACTAGTTAGTGCTAGAGTCTCATACCATAAATCGTCTGAACGGGTCACGTGATTTGAACACTGCTTCAAATTGAACTATGGTACGTTTTAACACAATGTAAATTAGAATTCTTGTTGAAAAAAAATTCAAAAATGTTGCCGGCAACTGACAAGGACTTCTTTGTCAGGGGTTCCATACACTTGGAAACACTAATTAGTGATAGAATCATGCCTTAAATCGCCTGAACGGGTCACGTGATTTGAACACTTTCAAATTGAACTAGGTCTTAACACATGAACACTAGAGTTCTTTACAACAACTAGCCCAAATATAGATAGAGCTGGTCTGTTTCCACGTCCGTTACATACGAATTTCTGAACCAAACTACGCTCTATAATTACAATATAAAAGAACACCGCCATTGATAGAGCAACATGGATAACTTAATTTCGTTGTCCTGCGGGTTAGTAAATTATAATTTACGGCTGCATTGGACATCGGGCATCAAGAAAAAACTGACTCTATAATAGAAACGTTGTTTTTTTACCCGCATGTAGTTTAGTTAGGCTCTAAAGGCTCGCTGTTGAGGAAGAACCTTAATAACCATAGTTGTCTCTTTCTAATACTGCTACAAAAACTATCAAGGTTAAGTTACTCGAGTTAATTACTGACTAAGTGATTATAATCTAAGATCTCTATAGAGCAAGTACTTTGAAAAACCGGAACTCTACATTTGACTAAAAGTTTATTTAAATATCTTTCATAAATAAAACTATCATAGTTAATACTTGTATTTGAATTATATTAATAAATATTTTATTTTTAAATTACATTATTAAACATTTTTTTTTATTTTGTTTATAGATATACTAAAAAGAGACAGGCATACATTTGTAACTTTTACAAGGGTTTATGAGTAAAACATGTGAGGCCATACATCATTAATATCGGCGCCGGCGCAGGCTTTCTGTCCGTTACCTTTGAATTTCAAATTTGGATTTTAATCTATATTATAATACAAAATTTATTTAAATAATTGGCATAGCAAAGAAAAATGTTATTCGAACTTTCGTAATCTATAAAACGCTAAATCGAATGGAGTATAAAATTTTATTGTCTGATAATTATCAGATTCCTACTGAAATGGTGTGATAAAGTTTAGAGATCGTTATAACGAGATCCGAAGAAAATCTCTAGTGCCGTGACTGATTGAGCAGATTCGACGCGCCCATAAAAAATCATATGATTGACTAAGAATAATTAAAAAGTAGCGACTGTATGAGGTAAGTGAACTCGCGTACGATGAGCTTTATCATATATATGTATGTATATTTATATGTATATGTAAATAAAGTTAACGTGTTTTGATACAAGTCACTATAATAGCAATATATAGTTAAAATTAATTCTCAGTAGTATCAACATTATTAACTGACTTACTTTTAAAAGAAGACACATTGTTCTGTTAAACGTTGATTTCGGCACGAAGCCCCTACATCACTTGGGTATTCCAAAACGTTATACAGTAAAAAGATATTCAAAAATAGACCTTCTGTTGGTAAAAATAAAGTTCACCTAAACTATAAGGGGTAGAAAAATAGAATTCAGTAAATTTTAGAAAAATGAACGTTTCGGTTCAAGAAATAAACATTAATTTCGCTTAACGATAGGATTTTGCATCAAAAGTAAAGGTGGTGTTGAGTTATTTATATGTATGTTGCCATGCACTGTTTATGTGAAATTAAATATGGTTTAATAGTTTTCTAGAAACAGGTTAGGGCTCGGTATTAGGTGTTTTATAACGCTTAAACAAGAGGCTTTAATTAACTCACTTATTAAAATTCTAGAGATTTATACAAGAAATTCTAGAGAATTTTTGAATTCTAGAGTCTTGACATATCACGTATACAAAAAATATAAAATGCATATAATAATACTTTATTTTCGTTGTCCGCCAGTGATTGTTGAATCGTGCAAAATTATTAATTGCTGAGCAGACTTCATGAGATCGGACCAGGTTTGTGTTACACTACAAGCGGAAATATCAAACATATACTTTTTTATTAATATTTATTTTAAAAACTATTTTTATTATATATATCTCAGTCAATTTTAATTATTACAACTTAAACATAACAAACATAGCAGTTAATCTGAGCGATTATTTCCGTGCGGTAAATATAAATAACCCTAGTTATATTTATTCATAATTACGCTGCCCTTTTATAATTGCGGGAACTTATGTGTAATTAACAACGGGTAGATCAAAAATCACATACATTTCAATGCTTGAATTATAATCTTTTGAATAAAACTAAATTATAAACTATATACTTATATGTTGTGACATCTGTCAATTTATTTATTGTGTTTACGTTAGATTTTAGTTTATTTTATCGCTTTAAGTGGTGTTAAGTCCTAAATGGTCCCTCGGGCGAGCGGACCGACTAACTTGGAATGTATAATAATACCTATTTATCCTTCTATGTCGGATAGCGCATGTATTTAACAATAATTATACGGTTAATCTGAGAAATAAATGCAAGTAGATATACACAAATACATATATGTATATATATGAATGTACCCAAAAAAAGTAAATGAAATTTTAAGTATCAAATAATTATAAAACATATAAAGATGTATAATGTTATATGAGTAAAAATTTTGGTAATCAAACATACAATTAGATTCACATAATTATTCCAGAGCTCTCATCACATAGACTGGTATTGGAACAATTGGAAGATTGCAGCAGAAAGTCACGGTTTGTCGGAGTAACCGATGATTTCCAATGCAACGCGTAATAACCTCACCTCAGTTCCCATCCATCCATCCATCCACCATACTGTATTATCTATTTAGACACAGTTACATTTTTAATCTGGATATAATTGATTTTGTAATTATTCAGGCATTACATACATATTTTATATATACAAATTTTTTATATATTTTTTTTTTGTTTTTGGTTGTGTCTATCTCAAATTACAATTAATATTAATATCTATGTCAATATTATTACACTCAATGACAAGTTTTAAAATAATAATCATAATATTTATACATTAACAAATATCATATCAATAATTTTTATTTTCAGATATGTTCGATAAGATCACAAGGACACAAAAAGAAAGTACACACACAGATGCAGTCGACTCATATTTAACACTTCACAGCTGTACCTATGATCGATATTTATCCAAGATGGCCGCCGGCGCGGACAGGCGGGAAGCATGCGCTTGCGCACCTCCTACATACGACCCGTCAATCTAAACCGCACTGATACATTAGTAATTAAATAAACACAAACGTGCTCTCTGCTACGCGATTTTTGGTGCACTAAAAATTTAAAAAAGCTCAAACGCATTCAAAACTTAAAGTCATAAACCATGTCCCCCATTATTAGTTTATGGGTGCTGTTACAAGCTATTATGTTGTTATTTTTGTGTTTGTTTTGATTGTGTGCGGACCAATTTCGGGGAACCATTACCAAGTAATACTGAATAGAGTTCTTTATGAAGAGATCTATGCGGTTTTTTTATTTAAAAAAGATTTTTTTTTTAATAAAAAAGAAGGTGGAACTATTCTGATTTTTTTTTATATGTTATTTTATTAGTAGTACTATTTTTGAAAATTTTTTTTTTCAAAAAATCTATTTAAAAATGATAAACTTTAATAGTTGCTGATTTATTTAAAAAGTATAATTTTTTTTTTCGAAAAAAAAAATATTTTATACAAGAATATCGTATAACAAATGTAAAGCGAATAATTTGCATATAAAACACATTTATAAGAAAGTAGAGCATCCTTCTGACGGGAGTCATGACTCACAGTGCGTTAGAGTGCATAGGAATTAAAGATTTAGTTCCTACGATGTTTGTTTACAAATGAACGATCGTTTCTGATCATTTAATTCATTTTTTTATGTAATACAACTTTTTCTAATTAAAATTGATGGTAGTTAATATTTTTTTATTGTAAAACTTGTTATATTTGTATAAATTTTATGTTTACATTGAATAAAGTTTAATTTACATTTCTTTTCAATTATTTTGTTCTATATACATAATTTATTTTTTGTTTGTACATTTGTTTAATAGTTGGTGCTAATCGAGCAGAATGGTCGCTGTTGACTAGGGGTTCTCACACACGGACGTTTTATACATATAAAATATATATAATAAGGTATACAGTTGTACATGATTTTTGCACCCCTTAAGAAGGAAGTTCTTAAGGGGTAAACAAAAGGAGTATTTTTATATTTTGTTAAGAAGTTTTTTAAAAGTAGAAATATATACTATGCTTTTTATATCTGCTTCCTGAAATATAATATATTGCAATATTTATTTTTTTATGTATAATTTAATATTCTATTTTTAGGAAAAAGTAATTGACAAATTAGCATTTATAACAACTAATCATTGTTGAGAGAATATTTGCACATATTATGCATTTTATAGTGGAAACCAATAATTACAATGTTATTAAAAAACTGAAAGCCACGATTTAAATCTATAATTTATATTAAGTATAAAGATGAGAAATAAATAATTATTATAATATAAAAATAAAATTGAAGTAGAGCATATTTAAGTTGAGCGTGACTCACGCACACTCCCGCCATTAATACGTAACAATTTGTATAAGCGAAACTAAAGGTAAAAATATATGTATATATTTCTCTAAACTATAAAATAAGGTTCATTAATGATTTAAAAAAGTATTTTTATTTAATTAATTGGTTTTATTATTTAAATAATTTAAATACTTCTTTTTGGTTTATATAAATAACAATTTAATATAACCTAAAAAGTTAGGTTACAATATAACCTAAGCCCGTCCATAATCAATCCCATGTTGATTTCCAAGTCAAGTCGTTTTTGAAGTCAACTTTCCTCCAAGGTTCAAACCACATTATGGCACGTTTTAAATAATTGAGGTTCGGTCATTATACAAAAGATTGGTAAAAATTACTAGTACAGCGGCCATTTTATTGACTGGCTTGGGTTAGCTATTGCAATCAATACTACAAACCTAACAGGTAGATTTTAAATTAAACAATATACAGACGGCACTATTTCTTTATGTTTTATTTTTATATATAATGCCTAAATTGCTATTTAAAATACTTTTAGTACTTTGTATTCATTAAGTCGTCAAATAAGAACAGCTGCTGTAACCTTAAAGGTAATGTTTTATTAGTGACAGACGGATAGAATAACATTCTTATAATTTTTTATTACACTTCGAGAACACTATTAATTCAATAAATTAAAACACTAAAAAATTCCTCAATATAATGGTTTTATAAATAGTATCCATGTTATGAATAAATAGTTTTTAAAAATTTTAATATTATATATTTATAAATTTCCGTTCAGAAATAATCGAAACATTATATACAAATTTTTAATTTTCGTTTAGAAATAATTCAAACATGATATTTTGAAATTTTCGATCACAAATAATTTAAACATTATATATTTTTAAAATTTCGTTCAGAAATAATTTCAACATTTTCAATTCGTTCAGAAATGTATTTCTCTGTAATAATTACTAAAAAATAATCGTAACATGTATTATATGTCCAAGTGAATAACTAGCTGGTCATTACAATATCTCATTTCCCTTTAATAAAGGACCATTTAAAATATTCAGCCGCAAGCGAAAATCAGTCGCCAATTTTGGAACCTGTTTAGAAATTATAGGGTCAGCTCTTGGCTTAGATGCAGTGTGTGGTAAAAAACATATGAAAATAATTCTACATATATCTTATATATTAATTAATAATATATATTTATCACTTTTAATAGATTATTAATAAACAGACATTTTAAATTATAATATATGTATATATCTAGTTTTCCAAATGAAAATAAATAAAGTTTTACGTAAGAATTATTGTCTTTAATAATATAATAAAATAATCTTAATTTTTTATCTTAATTTATATATTAGCATAATGAGTCTAGTATTGCTTATTTTACTTTTATAATATTATTAATCAATATTTTAAATAACCTAAAATATATGACGCAAAAAATGTTGCACTCCAGACTAGTTTACCGCCATTATAAAATGGCCGCAGTACATCAATTCTATCGATGAATTCCACAGATAAAATTAAAAGAATGAATTTAAATTTCGAATTCAAATGATTCGAGATGGATTCGATTCTGAACTTCTCGAACGGGCCACGGCCTTGTATTGTTTTCGCGGGCCGCGTTGCGTGAACCCAAGTGAAATATGGCCGACAGTTCGACTACTTATTTAAGTTAGTTTTATTTTTTAGGTTGTGTTACTTAAATTTATCAAGTCACATGAGTTATGAGAGTCCGGACCACACGTGCGTTGATTACGCGGTTTCATTTCTTTGTTATTTTAAGTTAAATAGTTTTTATTTAAAAGTTCTTTATAGCAAATATTTTACGAATTAATATGGTTGATTTTTTATTTTTGTACGTATAATCTTATTAGTTTAAACGTCTTATAAGTATTGTGTAGAGTTCTAATGTCAAGTTCGCAGGCTAGTGGTATAGCTGTACAGTCATTTAAAGCTAAAACTAATAATAATGCGCCCAAACTAGATCGGGCCGTTGACCCCCTTGCGCGCGCGCTCCCACTTCTGAGCCCTAAAACGTTGCATTCAGAGGAGATAATTATACAATAATTTAAACATAAATTATGACATTACTTTCTCTCATTATCATTTTACTTAGATACATTTTAAATCTACACTTTGTTCTACATAACCTTAAATATATATTAATTAAAAAAACCCTTACATATTCATTCATGTTTTAATAAAACGATTTCAGAAATGAATAAAAGTGAATTAAATTATAAACGATAAATGAATATAAATTAAAAATAAAACAAGATACAAGTTTTAATCTTAACACCCAGAAACTTATAAAATACCGTTATCACGGCGATACTTCAGACATATAGAAAATAAAATTAAATAAATATAACACTTCGTGATAAAATTTATTATCAATTAACTGTTAAATAAACTTTGAATGACATCAAATATGTCGCGCTAATAACGTGTTAACGAGGGTCGTACATTTATTTGATTTTTATTGGTACTAAGTTAGCTACCTGCATTTCTTATTGGTATCTTGTTGGAAGAACAATCAGATTTAACAACATGCTGCGTTTTAGTGCTTTCTGAGCTAGCTATGATTTATCGTTTTCTTTAATGATATTATAATTTTAACTTTCTAAACGGAAATATATTAATTGTTGATAGATTATTGTTTCTGGTAATTTGAGTCTTACCTGCAATGGCCATCCATGGATAGAACGTGTGATTGGTGGGTTGGTGTTGGACTGGCTGTGCTGAAGCCGCCGCTCCCGGGAGCGCACATTGGTTTCCCCAGGGTAAAGCTCGGCCGGGACTCGAGGACTCACTGTATCGTGCTTCGGGCGTGCATGCTGCAGGCCTCACCAGGGCTCCTAGGCCAGATCCCCAGGCCTCTTTACCGCCATAGCCATTCTGTTGCTCCCCGCCCGCCTTTGAACAATCAGCCTTAGCGTACTGTTGCTCTCCCGCGTATAGCTTGCAAGCGGCTGCCACCGATGCATCATAAGGTGAGTCCTGTGGCCGAGGCTGGTGTAAAGCATGAGGCTGAGCGTAAGTCAAACCCAAAGGAAACCCGCGGTACTGGTCGCCGCCACCGCCGCCCTGGTGAACACCATGGGCCCCGTAAAAACCACCCTGCTCGAAATAGGAGTTCATTTTGATCAGTCACAGACACAAACGTCACTCAGGGAACACTTATGTCATCGCGGCCCCACGCTGTGATAACGCGACCTTCGCCGTCACTTGGAATAGACGAGTGAATATTAACTTTATTAATTTTATTGCCTATAAAACGTCACTGGAGCGTCATAATGATAGGCGGACAAGTGTTTACTTTTACGATTATTTTACGACTTAGCACGTGCACGGTTTAACGAGTATTTAAACGGTGTGGCGTGTCACGTGTTAGTGGTAGAGTGTTTTAAGTGGACATGTGGAGGCGTGTGGCGTCGAGCGAAGTTTGCACGCGTGTGTCGCGCGTGTGTGCGAGCGACCGGCGCGGCTCGGCTCCCGCAGGCTACTGAGTGCTCGCGAGTCGCGCCTCGCCGAGCGACGACCGCGCCGCCCCGCGCCGATACTCACGATTGTTCCGTCCCCTTTTCGCTAATCACTATAAATATTATCAGTCACGCTCTCTTTTTCTTTACTTATCACTCCTGAAGCACGTGCCGCTGAAGCTGAAAGATCTCTATATCATCGGCATTCGATCATTAATTGATAATTTCATTAAAGTCTCCACTAAGCGGACAAGAGCTGTTATGATTTCAGAATTGTTTGAAACAAAATAAGTTAAAGTACCCAAATGTCTCTTTAAAGTATTTAAAAGCCTCTTAACACGTCTCGTTATAAACAACAAGCAAAAAAATCACAAAAGCCAATAATGACTGCTACTGAAAAGTTAAGCCGCAAAGTCGTAAACTCATAAACGTACAATTAGTGAAACGGGCCAGTAAAGAAAAGATTTTACAACCACTCCTCAGTCGGGCCACAATGAGCGCAGTACCGTAACAAGGTGCTGAATAGAGTGAGAAGTCGTAAAGATGATTATTATTTCTTCTACTACCTGTTTTATATGAGTTGTATTGCTATCACGGTCACACGCGCGATAGATGCTAACGTGCGAGCGAGACAGTTGCTATTCGTGGAACGCGTATTGCGTAGCGGGTACCGCGATATTTATAGCTGTCTCTGTCTAACGCAGTCTGGCGCGTGCAGTGCAAGACGCACTATCGAAGGGTAAACAATAGCGCATTACTGTGGTTCGCGCGTTCAAATGAAGTCATCAAACGAATGAATGGCGGTGGTAGCGACCGACACGAGTGCATTTTTATTGTACAACTCTTTAAACAAATATTTACTCACAAAACGGAGGGAAACAATTATCTTTTTTTTATATTAAATATTCTAATACTTATAATACTGTTATATAAAGATAGAGACATGTTTTTGAAACGATTTTCATATAAGATCTTATATGTATATTAATAAAATTATTTATAAATATTTTAATACACAATAATAGTTAGTTTATCTAAATGTGAGTTTTATTTTGAAATAATGATGGCATTAAAAATAAAATACGAGAATATTTGAGAAAATAACTTTATAAAAACGTTAACAATTGATTGCTTTCACAAACGATAGTTTCATTCAAATCAGATTACATACTTAATACACACAAGTTCCGAACTCTAATTCCTTGTTTCTATGATTGTGAAGTTCATACAATGCTCATAAATGCGTTTTAATGAACTCTTCATATGTATGTACTCTCAAAATTACGATCTTTTAAAGGATTCTTTAATATTGTTATAAAATATTACCAACATTATAAAACCAACATTTGTATTTAAAACTCTTTTAACTTGCTACTTGGTACATTTAGTGCTAATATCAGACTCGTCATTAACTAAAGACATTAAACATAGATTTCATATAAATTTTATATAATCGTTATGTAACTGTAGTATTTATAATAATTTAAAATGATAAACTTTTTTATTGTAAAGTGTGTTTTGAAAAAAGAGTTGTGAAACAGAGACAACTTTCTGATGACACCTTTTTTATTGACTCACTTTGAAAACTATTAGTTGAGCAAAATTTCATCAAAATGATTTCAGTAGTTATTATACAAACATACAAATTAAAGAGATATATGAAACTATCTTATAACATGTGTCACTGAACTTATTAAGCTTTTACATAAATAAATAATAAAAATTGATTGACACGGTCAGGACTCGAACTCAGGTATCTTTGGAAAACTGTGTTAGCTGTAGCGATGGGTCCTCTGTTTCCTAGAGATCGCAAGTTTGAGTCCTGTCAGTGATTCGTTCATTCTTTATTTAGTTCAAATATAAAACAGATAAAATCTTTGTTTAGAATCATTCATGTTATTTAACAGGAAACAATTATTAAAATAATAAATTTAGTTAAAATACATAAATGGCTGATTTTTCAACTGAAAAGTAAGTATATAATCCTATCCCTATATTTTTACTTATATACAATAAACACATACTTATTAACAATTTCTAAGTTAAAGATATCTCATATTAGTTAGTTAAGATGAAATTAACTGAAACTCTACAATTATATTCTTACAAACATGTAGCACGTAAGTTTACGTAACTTTTACGTACGAGAACGTAAAAAGTTAATGAAATGGTGTCAGTGTAATATCTATCTTAAAAGCCTTATTTTATAATGACGTAAAATAATACTGTTCTAGTTTTTTTAAAGAGTATTCTAGATTAGTTTTAAAACTACTTCAGTTTCTGAATATAAGCGATATTTGATTGAAAATTTACAATAATAATATATTAAATAAATATTCATTTTTATTTCAAATTATTTAATTTAAGACTAACTCTACTCACTACATTATCTTATTCGATTGATAGAGTTGAATACAAACAAATCAGAATCTGAGCTCTACATTACGCAGCAATTCTTATTAAATATAAAACTATTGAAATAATCGTTAAAAATAATTTAAATTAAAACTCTTCTTTTTGAAGGCTTTTAATATTGTTGATAGAGCTTTACTACCTTATAACTATACTTACTATATGAAGATTTACCGTAATATGGACAAGTACATTAGTAAAATATTAATGTAGAGACAATTTAATAAACATTGCTTATTAAATAAACAAATAATAGAGTTCGTCTTAATTAGTTAATTTAAGTATGTCTTCAAAGAATTGTAATATAATTCAATGTAAATAAAATCATAACTTTTAACACGTTATAATTTATTAGTGTTTTTATTAATAGTTTTTATTCAGTAAAAATACAAAAAGTTATAACTCAAGGATCTTCAATACAATGTAAGGCTGGTTATTATTAAAATAGTTCCAATAGGTTTTTTCATATAAGAATGTTTTAATTCAAATTATATCTTATTGGAAGCGTATCTTATTCAGTTTTGAAAAAAATATAATTGAATTGCTAAATAAATTTAATTAAATTAATAATTTTATAATTTCAAAAACATAATCTATTTATTTGATTCAGGTAGTAGATATTAAACTGTAATTAAGTTAGCCTTGCTCTACAACAGATGGCGCCATTGTCTACTCTGAACACTTAAAATTGTTTTTTTTTTTAATCTTGATTACTAAAACAAAAAGATTACTAAATACTTATGTTAAACTTGAGAAAACAATTTATGAATAATAATGAATGATTGAAATAAAATCAAAAAACCTGTTAAAAATTACGTTTAAAACAAAGAAATATATTGAAAAGACTAAATATACCGCCAAAAACGCCAAATCAAAACAGCGTGCTCATTCTTACTGAGCAAGTATTGGTTAAAAAAATATAAGTATAATATCTACATAATTTAATATAATTATACTCAATACATGTCATTATCAAGGGCAAAACAAAAAAAAACAATAAACAAAGTAACATATAAAATGATCTAGCTGTTATCAGTAAGTTGTTGATAAGACAAGTGATTCGCATTCAAGCGACAGATGCCTCGATAGCGGCGCCCGCGCAGGCGCGTGCCCTCCTCGTAAACACGATTTTTACTACCACTTTAACGCTCGTAAACGTCACGTGAATTGCCGTCTGTTGAAGTAAACACCGCTCAGATTATTTCGTATATCTCTGGCTATCCTCGATATAAAATCGATATTTTATGAAGGCGAGCGATTATGCTTACTTAATATGCAGTTTTATACATTTATTGCAGCATTATTGACTTTTTATAATCTTTATTACATATAATAGTATCATGCTACCCTCTTGTTTGTATGTGTGCAGTAAGTGCCAATGTTGGTTCCAATATTGGTTCAAATTTACAGCACTGGATACCAACGACTGTTGACTTAATAAAATCGAATCTTTTGGCCAATAACAATAACAACTTTTTTTATAGTAACCAAAAAGATTCACAACCGAAATTGTTCACGGGCAAAGCTGCGGGAAGAATCTAGTATCATTAAATAGAGATAGAGGAGCAGATAAGTAGATAGTTTGTTTCATATGGTAGCTGTTTGAGCGTCCAGTTGTCTGCTGGAACTCCATTAGCTTTATGACCGTAATTTTCATTTTTATCGACCCTCAACGCTCTATGATTGATATCAATCACTTCTTACTGTTATGACGTATCAGAATAAACTGAATACATTTATTATGTATCCTCGTTTAGACTTTAATAACGTTCTCGCTTATTTTCTTAAATAAAATCCTTTGGATTATCAATTTGTAGCAAATATGAAGCATTGTTATAGTCATTCATATTTATATAGATTGTTTGTTTGTTTGTGTATAGCTGAGATTAGTTCTTAGTACAGCATTTATGATATTATAATATTAGGCATTTCACAGACTTATTAGTGAAATACACTTAAGATTATATCTAATATGGGTAAAGTTATTAGTTATTACTTACCTATTAAAAAATATCCAACAGTTCAGTTGCTTTATATTTTCTTTGTTTTCTCAGAAATAAATGCCGAATATAGTTATTGGATAATAATAAGTGTTCTTTTTTAAATTAGTGAACATATTTTAAAAAAAATCTCTATTAGCAACGTAACTAAATATGTAATACAAAAGTGAAAGTATATTTTAAAAAATATTTTTCGATCGAATTCTTCTAGGCATATAAAAAAAGTATCTAAGCTATCTATTAAAGACAGAAATGATATATACAGTATGTTATTTTTATCAAATAATAAGTTCGAACAGACAAACTGTATTGCTTGTCGGCAGCTATAATAATACATCCTATATTGCCCGTCTGCAAAATTTATGATTTACAAATATAGACTCTATTGCACAGAAATTAAGAAGAGCTAAATATTATCGAGTGGATTAAGATGGATTATATATTATTAATAGGAAACAGACGTTTAGAAGATGGCATTCAATCTTGGCATTAAATCTTGGCATTAGTTCAATCAATTGACCACAATTATTTGAAGTGATCTTTTAGTTATAAAAGTTATGAATCATTTAATTTAATAAATCTCTTAATATCTAATTTATTATATTTTGAAGTGCCAGGAAGGTTTTGCGAGAGAAAAATAAAAAAAAATTCAAATAAGATATCACCTTCACAATTTATATATGTAGTTCTAAATAATAATAGGTATATGTATGTATTTAAAAGTACCAATACAATATGTTTCAAACTTTTCTCTTAGATATGTAGATAGATAGTTCAATTTCAGTGTTGAAAGAAATACACAAGAAATTTATTAGAAATAAAAACTAAATATGGTAGGCATTATTGGTAAAGGTTCTATGACTATCTCTCGCTCGCTCTCTCTTTCTTTATATTTTTATTAGACATCATAGACCATAATTAATTGTTATTATAATTTATTTTATTATAAATCTATTTTATAGTTATTACAATAGAAGGATCTGAACATTTCTATAGTCATGAAAAAAGAATACCAATATAATTTTTATTACTAGACACCTCTGACATATCATATTCTTTTACTATACAATATAACTAAAAATTTAATATTATGCAAGATGCAACTGCAACACTCACTCCATCTGTTGAAGATGGTCTAAACTGAAATATTTATTTTAAAATGATGTTACATATGAATACAAGTTTTATTTTGTTATAGGTTATATAGATTTCACAATATCTAAAATTTAATAAAATAGGTTTAACATCTATAACTCATACATATAGTAGTTTTTTCATTATTACGCCATCTATTCTATTAATCTTGAACTTTTGTTGAATCTGCAAATGCTTCTGCCACAATGAAATATTATAATAATAAAAAACATAAAAGGTAACATTATAAAGATCTCAATACTTGTAAATCTTGTAAAAAAGATATGGTAAATTATACTAATATAAGTACATAAAATTAAATGTTAAGTAATAAAAACAGTTTATTAAACTATTTATCAAATTATAACCTGACACCAAAAACATTTTGTATTCATAATGATTCACATTTATTGCTTTTTTATCGCGTGTTACGTACTGTCTAAGAAAAAGTAACATTACTGCCAATAGAGAGACGATAACGCGATCGTAAAATTGGTTTTTATGGCTGTATTCATCATTCGGCTGTATAAATTCATCACAACACTTGTTAATCGTAAAATAAATCTTATTACATAGTAAAATGATGTTTAAATTGATGACAAGCGTTTTATTTTAGTCATAACAATAAAATTTATTTTTACGAGCTCGCTTAGTGCGGTTTGGTTTAGTGGCATCTAGCGGCGATCGACGGAACCACGACGTCACGGTACTTAGCTGACGTCATTTGATAGCGATTCGAGCTCAGCGTTACGACTCGTTCACGACGTTCAAATGAATGGCGGTGTCGTAAATGTGAATCGAGGGTTAGTAAGACTTCAAATGCTTGGTGAGCCAATTCAAGATTTCATTTTCATTATAGGAAAACTTTTTCATATATGGAATGTTTTTTTCTTTTTCCAAGGTTTCACTTAATTATGCAGTTAACAAGAACTCTGTAACCCACCTATTTCATTACTTTTATATGACCGATATAAAAGTTTTGAATTTTTTAATATAACTTTGTTCTTCGAAATAAATACTTACCCACTTTTTACCTAAGCATGTAGTACCTAAGTATTTAGGGTTCTAAATACAAGATATGTAAGTAAATTAAAGTATAAAAAAATTTATAACGTTTGAGAATAATTAGGTAGATGCGAATCCGAATCTCAGTTTTTCTGCATTTAGGCAAACAATAAATAAAATATACAACGTACTTAGTCGGATTCAGTTGTATCACATCACCTTACAGATTGATATTTCTTCGCGTCTAAAATACTTTTTAAGATATATAAATAAATTTAACCTACTCATGTTATTGGTAAAATAAATTTGTATTAAACTTACATTATAATTTAGAGAACATGGTTTGTTTATAAAAACATAACTTAACATGATATACAAAAAAACTTGTTTAAATTAATACATTAGATTTTACATAGGAATCAAATTAAATATTATATTCAAAAAACAATCCGTACCGCGTCAAACGCTCGTGTCGACGAAATAAACTGTCCCCACACTCTTTCCAATTCTATATCCATTAAAACGTTGCTAACTTTGCATAATTGTCTCATTCACGCACGTATATTGTTACGACACCGCGTATTTGCTGTCTCCCTTTCGCTTAGTCGTCAAAATGGCCTCCAAACGAGATGTTTTGAAGGAACGTCGCTGTCGACTTTTGTTGCCTGTAATGGGCGGAGCATACAAACCCAGGGCCGAAATAGGAAGCATCAAAATTTTGTAATTTAAAGATACGTATAGCAAAACTAAAATACAATAATTTGAAAATGTGTTATGGTTGCATTTAACAATTCAATAATAACACAACTTTTTAAAATAAATATATCTACTTTAGTTTCTAATTTTTTCACTTGTTTCTTGTAGAAAATATGTTACAACACGCCAGTTTTATGGTAAGTATAAAATATAGACTTTTTTGAAGTTAGACCTGATATTAATAATATCACTAGTTACAAAGAAAAATACTCATACGGCGATCGGTAAACATTTTGGATGATATTTGCTTAAGTAATATATTCAAATATATAAATATTTATAAATGCTAATAACTGACTCATTAATGTGAAAATGTAAAACAAAACGATATATATATATATATATATATAATATATAATATTAATTAATAAGATAACATTATATTTTTTCAATACCATATACCTCATTTTTGTAATTTATAAATATTATTTTAAAATTTTAGAAAAAAATTATGATTTACGATTTTTTTTATCTTTTTTTTTATAAATTTATGATACATACAATACGGCCCTGATTAACCGGATTTGGATATGGCGACCGATGCCTTCCGTGATGAACTGCTGATAGTTTGCGTTATACAATTCGATTTTTAAGGACTAAAGTTTAGATATTAGTATTTAAATTATATTTACTAAGTCCTTAAACAGTGCCAAGTGTGTGTGTTTTATAATTGAACTTATATAATGATGTTTAAAGAAAGTTGTGTCTGTTGGCGTCCGCCATTAAGCGTTCGCCGTGTAAACAGACGCTCAATGTATTGCCATCTCTCTCACTCCAAAGAAAAAGTTGAGATGCAAGATTGAAATATATCGGGAAGGTATTGATATTGGTATTATATGAAAATAAATATTTATCGTTATATTAATAAATTATTATCGTACTTTAAATAATAAAAAACTTCAATTATATTTTGTACTTACTTATCCAGTTACCTATTAAAAATAAAATATGAAAAATATATATTTCAAGGTGGAGGTAGCCGGTACCTACTCGAAAGGTATTCAGCATCTAATTACCTATTTGGTCTATACACTTTATCAAATCACCCATTCACCCGCCTTAATTATATTGTATATTATATTTAATATAGAAGATATTGCGGTTAGAGTAGACATTGTACAAGTTACTAAGTAGTAGATCAGCTAGAATACTAACTACCAATATATTATTTTGTAAATATTGTTAGTACTATATGATTCGTGTTTAAATTTTTATAGGTAAATAAATTCGTTACATTACATTAGAATAAGATATGCCCTAAAAAAAATTTTTTTTTAACTTTAAATGTCGATTAGGTACTTTTAAAAAAGTTAAAAGTAATTCGTTACAATTTAATAATACCTTTTTAGTTTTCATTTTGATATTATCTTGAAAAGACCAGCAATTTTGATAATTCCCAAAAAACTGAGTTTTAAAAGCCATCTTTAAAGTTGAAGACTTACAGTTATTGGATGTAGAATTGAATATTGTAATAATAGTATAGATAAGGCAGCAAGAATGTGGATAGCAACAAGCATGCATATTATAAGTTTTACAAAAAAAGCGAAAATAGAAATACGTAACTGATCAACTAAATACCGAATAACCTGTAATTGAAATGAAAAACTTACTTTCTGGTATCTCAAAAATGTTAAGGGTCAATAACCAATCAGCAGATATTATTCCTTCCTGTTCTATTCAGCTATGTGATGAGCACGCTGAACAGCTGACGCAGAGGTTCTGAGGTCAGGCGTGGGCCGTAGGTATTCTATAATCTCTATACCGTTTCAAAATATAATTGGGTTTAAGACTAAGATACTGTTAGTGTCAACTGATTTTTCGCTCTCATTTTTTACTGAGACGTAAAAGAACTTCTCAAAACACAGCAACTTGTTAACAATAATATACTAATTTGTGCACCGAAAATTTATTTGCGTGTAATCCTACTAGTACAGAGCTTTCTTCATTAACAATAATATACTAGCTTGGGCAACGTGACCATAGCTGACCTCATGAACCTATTACAATCAGAAAGAATTTTTGAGAGACATTCTATAGTTTCGAAGATAAGCTCGTATAAATATACAATTTTTTTGGCTTTATAGTGTTATATCCTTGGGTAAATACTTAAATATATTATAAAATACTTGAATATATATCTCTTCGACGGAAGCCTAATTTAAGGATAGTTTATATTTTGTTTAATTTAATATTTATTTTGTATTTGGAAATTTATAGTTTCTTTGCTTTACGATGACTACTTTGCTCTTCTGCTACTACTGTTAGTTCAAGCTCATAGGCTTTCTTCATATTTCTTTTATTGTTCATGTTCTACTACTGTCTGGTAGCAGATTCGATGTTTGTAGAATGTGACATTTAATCATCGTTATATATGTATTTTGTTTATTATTAATATGTATTTATTTAATCCATAGAAACATATTTAATTTGGTTCCCCACCATCACCATCAGAAGCCTGATCTTTGATTCTTTTGGCTATAATAAAAAAAAATTGCGTTTTGAGGGTAGGTATTACAAGTTATCACAAAAAAAAAATTACTAAGAAATATGTTTTAGCCACTTATTTTTTTTATTTTGATTCAATATCGATGATCACTTATGTATGTCAAATGGAAGTGTCAGGATTAGCTTATTTTAATACCGTACTTATCGAAATAATCTAGTTATAATATATTAATAATTATATAAAGACCTATAACATATAGTATTGCGTAGAACATATAGTAGGTAGTCTTATTTTTTGCCATGTAGGTAGTTGACACATTTCTCATTCTCTACATATGTTCAAATCATGGAGTCGTGCATTACTTGTACTTCAATGTATTTTTCTTCTTACCAAAGACAAAAAGTTCAATTTTATTTTTCAATATTTTGTTACATTTTCTTTATTTATTATTTTTGATTATGTGATAGGCAAGCTTCAGACTTGAAAACTGCTCTATAGCTTACATATTGCCTTATCTCCTGTTTTTTTTAATTTATCGTTTAATATTCGAATAGAGAATATTTTTTTAAATATTCGCCTTTTTTGACATGGCCAATGATTTACCCGTATTATTGGTATTTTTTAAAATACCAAGTAAAAGGGTAGTTACCTAGCAAAAGTTTAAAGCATATTTAATCCCATATTCAAGCTGTCCAATGAAAGAGCTAGTCTAATATCTGGTATCTTTACCCAAAGACCATTTGCAAAAAGTATAGGTTGATAAATAAAAAAAATATTTGCTGTCAAATCACGTGCTAGCCTCTCTGATTGGTTGATTGTATAATGAACAACCAATCACAGCTCGACATTGTTATCAAATCAGTTTAAATTTAATTATTGTTCCAGAAAACTAGCGTGAAGTGTTTGTAATTTAATTATAGGTTTATGAGTCAATACAAGTCTACGTAACAACAATATATGTACAAATTAGTAGATGGATAAAATAACTAATTGTTACTTGCGGTTCTACACGCGGATGAACGGTTTTATTTACTAATATAATAACTAAGAGTAGTAGCGTATTGCTAAATAGTCTAAGGTCTTCCTCATGAACCTGCTTATATCAAATAGGATTTTTTTAAATATGTCATGCAGTTTCTAAAATTAGTGAGTTTAAACAAACAAACTTTTCTGCTGTATAATATTAGTAAACATTTAAATATTATGTATTTAAATATACATAATCTTTACTTGAAAATCGAATGAGTAGGCAGAACACTAACTGCAACGAAATTAAAAATTGATTGGGCAATTTAAATTCAAAATCACGTTTAACGTTTCCCTGCCGTCGGTGAATGGTACGACCATTATAGCTTGACCTGCCTTCTTAATTTAACTAACATATGAAAAGAATCGTCTCATCTACTAGAGAGCTTTTGTTTTGTTGGCTGACGTCCAGTGGAAATAAATTTTATTTATTTGTGTTTCGTCAGCAGCCATATTTTATTCGGTATGACATGTTTGGTTTGTTAAGACATTCTTGGGTTTGCTGTTCTAGAAAATTCTTTGTTTTTTGTATGTTATGCGGAAATTGAGCAACTTATTTTATTTTTGAGTACACACATTAACATAATATATATTTTATATACTCACTCAGTTCACGCCGCGATTTTACTATTTGAGCTCATGAATAAGAACCCCGAATGGGTTCGAACCCATTCCGATAGTATGTATTAAAATAAAGCCGGATAATTTAATATAAAAGTAATCATGAAGAGAATATTTAAAAAGAAATAAAAATAATATTGATTTCATTTTAACTTATAATAGTATATACTTATATACTTATAATAGTAAGATAAGTATATTTGTCAGTATATTTATTTTTTTATATAACAATAAAAATGTTATAAGTATAAGTTATAATTTATCATTCTTGTACCTATAATAAAACAATATTTATTAATATTTACACAAGCCACAACCGAACAGCCATTTTGTTTTATCAAGGTCAACTAGTTTTTATTATAATTTATAGTTAAGTTATATAATCGTATCTTTATGTATTTTGAGTTTTACTTAATTTTTTTAGAAAACTAACTTCCAAATAGTAAACTTATCATTTTTTTTATGGTTTTATTTTTAGGTATTAGAACTCTGAAATATTTTATGAAAATGTTACATACATTATTATTATATTCTCACTTGAAAATATATATATTAATATTTATTATTAAAACAAAAACATTTTTACGCAAAATTTAAAAAGTATAATTTATTAATTTTGTACCTTAACTACTTCTTAAATATCTATAGTTAATTAATATAATTTTATAGGATATTATAATTTATCACTATTACCATACATATACCATAAGTGTGTATCTTAAGTAATAATCACCTCCATACTGATAGTAAGGTGTTCCAAATAGGCCCTTCTACCCTTATTAGATAATTGAGTAAACTTATAAAGTACCTACCGCTTATTCTACAAGTTCCCTAACAAACACTACCGGGTATTTGTTTGTAGGAGGCCTTATTATGAGCCTTATGACTCCTAAATGCTTGTAATATAGTTTTGTATGGTTTATGTATGAACAGGTAACTTCAAAACATTTTTACATCTAAAAATGATTTTGAGTATAACAATATATATTTTTTTGTATTTAAACTTTTATGATATATGATTACTACTATATGTACAACTATTATAATAATGTATTCAAGTTCACGCCGCGACTTCGCCATGCTTCGAGCTCATGAATAAGAATACCGAATGTTTTCCAAACTAATCAGGCAATATTATTCACGTGAGTAAAAAAATGATATATATAAAAAATTAAATTAAGTTATTTCTAGTTGTTTGTAAAAGTTATTAACATCGAAAATATGCTTTTGAAAATTAATAATAAAAGATAAGTATATGTTATGTATCACTTATAGCCAGTTATTTTAGTATAACAAAAACACGTAAATTGAATTTTAAATTAGTTTTAAAATACAATTTTCGAGGGTCGTTTTTCTGTTAGCGCTCCGCATACCGGACACAAAGTGTAAATAAAAATAAATATTTCGACGGATATCAGCGCGTGCGCTGCTCGCGTGTTAGAATACGATTGTTTAACACCAAGTGAGACTCGCGTGATAGTTTTATTGAGTGCATTATGTAATATATTACTTAGTATATGATAGCTGTACTTTTTTTGAGTTTTTCTGATAGGTTTACATATACTTAGATAAGTGTGATGTGGTCAAGAATTTCTTCATGCTAGTAGTAGTATTATTTGTATTATTTGATTTCTTTTATTAGGTATTTTCTGGCTTTATATTATAAATAAGTATAACATTTATATAAAGTGTTTTTGGGCTTGATGAGAAAATATTTTTGATAAAATGATCTTATATATTAACTGTCACAAAAAACTAATAGATATGAAAATTACAATAATCTATATTTTATGTAAATTTTTAATGTACTTTAGTAGATTAAAAATTAATCAATAATATTTAATTTACGGACTGACTGAATGCTATTTTATTACACGTATATTATATTACTTTTGAAGTAAAAAATTCATAAAATATATACCAATTTTAATATATTATTTATAAAAAAAAAAATAAGAAAGATATTTCTAAGAACCATTGCAAACCAGTTCCATTGTTACAATCTCTGAAGATTTACTCTTATTTAAATAGGTTTTACATACTGGTAGCTATCTGACCAATAATAAAATAGATATACAGCGATGTAGTCCTGCATGTAATAACTCCTAAAGTTTACCATTGTTTAGTGGTTTAGTATGCTTCCAGTTACGCCGGGTTGTATAGAATTGAAAATTAATATTGTTCTCGGTTCCTTACAATATTCTGGTATACCTTGAACTCGCTGACTTCATGAGATAAGCTTTGATTTTATCTAAGATATATAGCTATCGCTTCGCTGAATTGTAGCGGACTGGTGTTATGTTGTATGCTAAGTGATTATATTTTATGCATTAAGGATTATATATTATATTGTATATAGCTTTTGAATTAATGAAATAATAATTTCCTTAAAATAATCCACCATAACTCACATCACTCGAAATTTTTTGGTATTATTGATAATTACGTTAAAGTTTTTTTAAAAAATATATATTGTTATTATAGTAAATATATAAGAAAAACATATAATCCACTCACAAAGCTTCTTTATAAAGCAACATAGTTATCTAAAGGTGAATTGTGGAGGCAAAAGAAGCAACGCTCGGCGCCGGTGGAAGCTGAAAATATCCCGTCCGCCTCGCTCGGCTTACATGCCGGCTTATTTTAATTAATATTTTGATTATTATTATTTTAAAAAAAATTTATGTTTTATAATACTGGGGAAACACGTAATTAGGATTTTTTTGTTTTAATAAAATTAATACTTATATTAAGAGGTTAGGTTCATTAATTTTGCAAAAGTTTAAATAGTACTGAAAAGTTTAAATAATACTGATGTAAATTTTATATAAAAATTACCTAAGAAATATCTACCTACTGTATAATTTCAAAAAATATTTTCAAATTTCCTCTTCGTACATACTTTTGTCATATCATCTTCTATATGCATATCACTATCACTTATGACATATATTTATATATATCAATTATGGCATATATAAAGACTCATGAGGTACTAAGATAAGAACTAATATATATGTATACCTTGTCACTAGTAATTAAGATATCACAAAAATACTCAAAGGTGTTTTCTCGAAGCAACCAACAGCTTGACAAATATAACTTATCTAATTTATAATATAATTTATATAATTAATAATACCGACCTAAGTAACTAATATGTTTTTTAATACTAAATGTCTAATAGTTACAAACATTAAAAAATATTAATAATACCAGCGGATTGGTCGAAACAACCGCTCCGTAAGCGAGTCTATACGTTTTATTTGCGACAGAAAAGTCGGCCATTTTGGATCCGTATGTAAGCCCAGCGTTCGAGCCCCTCCCGTCAATAGAGGGAGATATGCAAGCTCTACAGATACAGGCTAATTTCTTCTTTATTGCAATAGCATTAAGGGCCAGGTTAGTGCCAATATAATCTGGTTTAGTTTAGTGTTTATGTTGCCGAAATGGCCGCTTCATACACTGATGGCAGTGACGCCATCACTTTCATTATTATCGGGCCATTCACGACGTTTACCTATTTGCTTGAATCTCGGGTCTCTTGATCTAAAATTTTGGGAATTTTGTTTGTTTTTTAACATTTGAAATACTTTAATATCTAATAAAAGAATATCTATATATATTATTTATATGTATTGTTTTTTCTTACAAAACAGTTGTTTTATTGTGGAAATAGATTTTTCCAAAGTAAAAACTAATTGACTCTACATTTCTATTACATTTAGTTGGTAGAATATGGCAAACCATTTTGGTTTTTAGCCAAACCGAAATATGCAGCCCGTTTGCGCTCTTAATAGCCCATCCTTATTTAATTTATACTAGATACAGTTAAATTTCAGCTGTTTAATTATTCGAAATTCTGGGCAAGGGAAACCGCGAATTGCCTTGCTTCGGGTTCGGCCAAATGAAGTGGTCACTGAATTTATGTGTATTGTATCTAGCATATATTTTGTATATTTATAACTTCATCACATATATATATTTTTAAAAATTCACTTATAAAAACTTCCGAAACACCAAAAACGAAAAATGTCTGTGATATATCCATCTCTTTCCCTCTGATGTGCTCGTAACCGTTGTTGAGACGTTCCGCGTTTTATGTTACGAGCGAATCGTAAAATAAAAGTGCATCAAAACGGGCCTGCCGTTTGCATTGTCCGCGATCAAAAACCGACCGAATTAGGGTGGTGGAACTCCACTCATAGCGACGTCTGATCAAACAACTCCCAAACTTTGCCGACCAGCCTGGGTTCCTTTACGATTATTTAGTCGTAAAAATCAAAGTAATAGGCTATTTACAACCGTAACTGTATGTTAATCTTTGTTTTACGAGTATGCGGTGGCTTATTATTTAACAGTTAATCATTTATCGCTTAAGGTTCATATAGAACAGGTTTTACGATCTGGTTCTCATTCTTATTCGTGTTTTTAAGATGTTCTATTGATATATAAGTATTTTAAATCAATCCGACGGAACTATGCTTTTTTATTTTTTTTTAATAATTTTGATGTTGTAAAGTATATTTTGAATATAACTAATTTTACCCATTACCAATTTTAACACTATATAACTAACTTTTTCACGCGAATCCACCCGTGGACGAATTTCTGTACTATTAAGATAACTAACAGAAGTGGCGTAGTGCTAGATAACTTATAGCCTTCTTCATGAACCTGTCTATAATAATCAGAAATAATTTTTCATATCTTTTTGGTAGATTGAAAAATTAACGCGTTTAAATAAACTTTTCCGCTTTATAATATTAGTAGAGAACACTAACAATATTTTCTGCCTAATCTACTAAAAATATATATAAACTAATACAGTAAAATCTGTCTTTATGGATGTAAGTATTTCATTCAACAATATCTACTGACTATTAGTGCAATATTCAGTAAATAGCTAGATTCTTAGATCTGTATCTAACTAATGGCTTCAGTAGACAGTAGAGACTGTTTCAATAATTTCCAGTGGAATGTCATCGCAACAGAGACATTATACACTAGTGTCAGGATGGAAAACAATATTCTACACATCGTTCAGTGTCTTATAAACTACATTATAACCATATTAAAACAGCATACGTTGCAAATATAACCAAGCGAATACAAGCCTTATTAATGTGGAGTTAATATTAATTTTCCGTGAAATAACAGAGAGTTATGAAAATATTCTTACTTAGATACTGAATTAACGAACTACTCAGACTCATGTGCTTTAAATTCGCGTCGTTGATTCGAAGGGAGCATGTGATTTATATAATAAAATGTCTCTTATCTTTTAACGATTTATTGCTAATGTATTTTAAAATATTTTATTATATAAACAATAATAAATTGCAATACAAAAGGGCATAAAACGAATTTTCAATAGAATTTCACCAAAAATACCATGGATTCTAAAACCCTTAGAAGTAAAGATATGCATGTATTCTTTCTAACAAAGATAGCTATCTACACAAACAAATCTAGTTTCTGTGTTGGAACTTTGTAGGGCCTGTTTTATTCCCTTGTCGCAAGATACGGTGTCTATAAGTCGCAAACTCAAGTATTTCTAACGACTCCAACTATGTACCGGCTGTATTCACTAGCGTGTTGTGTCAGTATAACAGGGCTTTGAAACTTACGATTCACTTTGTTATCATGTATGCCTGTTCAAAGTAACAATAAATTTTTAAAAAGTAATTTAAGAAGCCGTATATCGAAGGGTTTTAAATTCAAAGAGCCTTGTATTTCAGTCACGTCCGTCGCTTCGTGACAGAGGATACATCACGAGATAAAAACTCTTTGGTATCGTACTCTTGTCCACTCACGATCATGTAAAAAAACATCTCTTTAGCACTTAAAGGATGCGTCGATTGTATGATAGCAATGTAATGGAACGCATATATATATACATACATATACACTTACTAAACACTATATCAACTAGGGTATATGAGTAAAGGCTGATAGACGAATTTTCATATACTTTCTGATTATTTTTACCGTCAAATAATGTTAGTCAAATGGTCTATTAGATAATGAAATGGCTGTCCTAGTCAATTCTTCAGTCTATTTATTTATTTATCTACCTAAGTTTCATATAAATATCTTAATTATAAAATATGTACATAGGATTATAGGTTCATTAAAGTAACCAAATAAAAATCTTATATATCGTCTCATAAACAACAGTCTATGCAATTAGAGGAGTCAGTCATAAGTATTGTATAAGTCAGAATTATCTAGGTATTATATTCGAAACGCATTCAATAATTCAATGATAAGTCACTATAAAGTATAAGTATTATTTATAATACCATAAAGCATCCCAACACTTTCTTGTTTCTCTAAATAAATACAGAAACTTGGTGTTCATAAATCATTTATCGCGTCGATTTACCGAAGCATTCCCTCTATAAATAGGTATCACTAGAAAAAGGAGCTGGTGCGAGAACGAAACAGCAATAATGTAAAGAATAAGATAGCAATAATTTATTCGTTTGAGTTATGTTGTATTAAGTTTGGGTGGGAGGGAGCGATATCTTCGGACACGACTTGAGTTACTTCCACAGATATGGCACATTCATGGCAGATGTATTGTAATGTGACACCTATTCTAATAGCAATAAGGCACATTGGAATAAAAAGAATCTTTGGAATGCAGCCATCTTGTTCCTATGACGCTTGGTTGGTTTTTATTTTAGTTTGTCGCCTATTTTATATATTTCTACATATTAGTTTTGATTAGAACCTATTTTTACATGGTCATTTTTACCATATAATTATATAGATATATGAGTTAAAATATTAGTTTAGTATTTTTTTTGGACTTACCGCATTGTCAGATAAAAAAAATTAAAAGTGTTATGGATTTAATTATTCACTGCAATTATATCAAAAAAATATATATTTTTAATCATATATAAAACACACAACCAAGTTAACACTGGAACGATTTTTTCGAGACTAAATTGTTTTCTACAAAATTCGTCTAACACAATAGCCTCAGACGTATATTTATGTTTAATAAAACAAAACAAAGACGCCGTGAAAACAAAACAGTTTAATCTTTTGTATCGAGCCGCGTTCGCAGAAGATGGTCACTTTAAAAAAAAGAAAAAAAATGTTTTGTCTGATATAACCCTTAAGTTAAAAAAGATTCCTATTATATTTTAAATGGGTTAAGTTGCGCAATTGAAAAGGTGTGTATAAATTTTGCAAGAATCCCGCAATGTTTTGTCTTGTTCTTGCAATTTTTATTGCATTGTAACCGACTTGTAATGTTAGGGCTGTTCCAGACGATTAGACAATTAAAAAACAAAGCGTAAGTTGTAATTACACCTCAGGTGTTATAGAAAGTCTTTCTCCATTGTTGGCCCAGAGTTTGCACAAAACATACAATAATTATGAATGTTTTGTTGTTAACAGGTAAATTATTATATTTCATAACAATACTTTGGTGACATTTTTGTTATTTTTAATTTAGTTTGAAATTTTTGTCGTGGTGTTCAGTTCATGGTTTTGGTTAAAATATTTGTATTGTGTTTGTAAAATATTTCGAAAATTATTATCTGGATAAGAATAAATATACATATCTATAGGTAAGTCTATTTTTTGATTATAAATAATTTATGATTTTACTCAGATAATCGGAGTTTCTAAATAATTTCGAAGCCATTCTGGATCCTTATTCATGAGCTCGGAGAATGGCGGAATCACGGCGTGAACAGTTCATATGAGTACATCCGGATAAAAAATTTATAGCAGTAAACATAGATCACAAATTTAAATACGAAAAATACTTATTATCTTTTAATATTACTATCAAACAGTTTATTGATTTGTACATATCTCATGTCAGTAGAATCAGCAACATAAATCACAGTAAAAATAATTTACTTTAATGTACATTTGCATATCTAGAAGCACACATAGTGTCCAGGGCTACAAAGCCGACTAATGGACCGACAATAGGCGCACATTTCATAATTATCGCCTATTTTGACTGTCCTCTATCGGTGGCTTTATGTCATTTCCTGCTACGCACAACGCATTGGGTCCTTGCCTTATATATATATATATATATATATATATGTAATTTTCAATTTGGAAAATTAGCTGACAATTGTATACATTCATACGTATTATATATAAACATTAACATATTATATATAATTAGTAATTTATGTGAGAAAATATAAACCTGCATAAGGATGAGTTATATAATATTTTATTTGGTTTATAATGATTGGTATTTGTTAGTAATTTTATGAACAGTTTATGTAGTGTGAATGAAAATATATTAAAATGAACAAATAATATAATTATATATAATAAATGTCTTCCTTATATTATATATATATTTCTGAGAAGTAATAGTTGTCACCAATCCAAAAACCGTACTTGGATGATCTTGAACTATCGTAATGATGAGTTTGTTCGACGTATCAGGATCACAATACTGTTGCCAAATGCGACTGAACTTACGAGCCGTCACTTTTAATAGACCCTTTATGTACCCACTAATACAGAATAATGGATGCCTCAGATGAAATATAGTGAATCCTATGGATATTCAGAGAACTTCTGAGCGAATTTCAAACATTATTCTATTATATATCTAGTGTGAAAATAACAACACAGTTTAAGTAATTTACTGTATATAATTAAGAATAATGTATGCTAACAATGTAACACCAACTTTTAAAGTAATATTACTACATTACTACTTTACCTTTTTCCTACATATATAACATTATGTTACATTCACGTTTTCTTTGGATATTACTAGTGGATAGATTATCTAAAAATGTAAGTTTCAAAAATAATATTATTGTAATATTTAAACAAACCTTTTTTGATGATGACAGATTTAAGAGTTCGGTTGGCAAAATATTTGGTATAGAAAATAACTACTATTAACTAGGGCATCTCACATACTTGAGATATGGAGGTAGATATATATTATACAAATGCTAGGACGAGCCGGCTCATTACACTTAATTGAAGGGCCATTCGCGGACGTTAAGCCCTGATGGCTGGTTTGAGCCTGAAATTGCTTTGCCCAACTGTAACAACTTGTTACAAACATTTGCATACTTTCTACTTGTTTGAACTCGTGTTAGAATAACTATTAAATTAATTTATGTATCTTATTATTTAAATGTAATTGAAAGGTATATAATATTTTATATAACTGGTGATCCATGATTACTATTATATGTAATTGCTTTTGTATCAATATTATCGAAATTTTCCCGACTAGATTCGACCATATGTGGGTGTCGTCGTCTTTATTCATGAACTCGGAGCATGGAAGACTCGCGGCGTGAACAGTGAACAGAGGAATTCTAATAGATTCGAAACTAGTCGATTAATTATATATAATATAGTATATTTACATAAAACGTAGAGTCTATGTTAATATTCTTAAACGTTAAATTGCATCTCGACCTGACATATGAAGGCAATTTCCCGCTTACTTTGCTCTTAAGTGACTTTGGAAATATGCACAATATAGAAGACTTGCATAAAATCATCTTAACGGCTTTTGTTTTATGTAAATATAGGTTTATAATATGGACTAATGTGTTGGAAAATTGTTTCAGAGATATTAATTTTATAGAAAAATGTTCGAGAAGTTTTAACTTTAGAGATAATATAAGCACAATTTCAATTATAGACAACCAGGTAAATATTATTGGAATAGTTAGTAATAGTCCGACTTTTTTCGAGTCCATTAGGGTTCTTATTCAGAAGGTCTAATCATGATGGAATCACGATGTGAACTGCGTGAGTCCCGGTAGGATATACGTGAACACAGATGGATAATTATATATAACACTAATCATGGATCACAACTGTTTAAATTCAAAAATCTTTAATATTTATATATTTTAATAAATTTTTTATATTATTAAGGTTCATATATATCTTCCTATCTGTATTTTAAGAGATACATTTCATGTTATCGTGGACAAGTAATGCATATTGGCCAGGGGCCAATCAGTGCTTTATTTACATACGTACATTCGTGCGTGTAAAATTAAAACCTGCCTCGCTATCACAATTGGCAATAAGCAATCTCTTATCCGCACACATCTCTATGGGCCTTTTAACATAAACGAAGTGAGCGGCCGCGGGCGGCGAACTAATCTCCATAACTTTAATCCCTTAACCCTCGCAGTACCAGGAATCCAATCAAACAGTACAAGCTCCCCCCCTTCCCGAGTTTGCACCCCCCATTTCCTCCCAGTCGCGTCTCGCCTACGCAGCCTGTCCCGAGTAATTATCAAAGCTTTAATGACGTCATAAATCGAGTGTATAATCTAATCTGGAAAAGCCCCGGGCTCCAGCGCGCGGCTTAATGGTGTGAAAGCTGCCTTATCTCCCGCCATGTGTGAATAGAGCTTTATACGCGGCAGCCTGAAAGCTCGCGCCGGGAAACTTTGGAAAAATATGTCGTTGAACATTCAAGATAAGAATGTAGGACGAGGAACGCTTTCAAGTTTAATAGAAAATCGAACATTACCGTTAAAGAGATGTCTTTACTAACAAATACTTTGAGAATGTAACTATCACCTACCGCGGGTACCCTTAAAAGCATTATAAGAAGGTTGTTATGAGGATATAATGTTAGTTTTTCAGGATTCTTTACCATTTAACAAGTTACTATATAAATGCTTTTAAACAGTCAAAAACAAATATAAACATTTAAAAAAAATCACAATGAAAAATAGTCATAATAATGCATATAAAATATGAAAAAGCCGTAATTGTTTTATATTTATTGTATTTTCAGTTCATAGATCACAGTTTAATAAAATATCTAACGATCCAAATATACAGTTAAAATTGGCATTAACAGCTATTGTCTGAAGACATCGATAAAAATATCGATATTAGAAAGTCCTAATATTTTAGCAAAATTGCACATTTTAACACTTCCTAACATATTTAAAAGATTTCTCAGCAAAAGGTCGATCTCGGTATATCGAATTGATGATTATATATAATAGTTTCACCTAGACTGTTAGTGCCGCCGGTCTTTGGACACCATTATTGAATTACACGCTTAATTCAGTTTACGATGTGAGTAATCAATAAAAACTCAAGCAATTATTACTGTACCCAATTAAAAACCACAGAGTAACAAAATACAATACCCCGCACTTAACCAACCGTTGTTTTTGGTTTGCCAGATATAGAGATTTTTTTATTCTGTGGCACAGTTAAGTTTTTTATATTGAAAAATGTTTCGTGTACAATATGTATATAACTTGGCTTTCGTGTCGGTATATTTCTAACCAGACGATCAGAACCGATCAGAACCGACGCAAATCGTCTTGTTTCTCACGTTTTTGTCTCGTTAACCTTTGCGATTTGCTTTGTTAACAGATTTCAGTTACTTTTATGATATAAAATTATTAATTATTTGCGAGATTGTTATTAAATTGCAACAGTTTTTTATTTTCTAATAGAAAGTATACAGTGATCACAAATTCTAATATGTTATATGTATATGTTATGGTTATTTTGATAGGTGTGTCGAAGCCGCAGGCGTCTGAATGTTCGTTTAACTGTATATAAGTACACTAAGCAGTCATTATCCTAAAATTCAGCACTCGCAGCGATCCCCCGCAAGGCTTAATGAACTAATAAATAAATTGAGCCCTTGTAAACAGCTAGCGTGTGTAAGGGGTAAGTGGATTTTGGTGTAGTACCCGATCCTTGTATTGAACATTATCTGTATTCGTAAGTAGGCTTCAGTGTCAGGAAACTACAGCAGGGGTAATGCGGAAAAGGTCTATAAAGAAAATATCCTAAATGAACAAAAACAAAATATTAATAATATATATCCTATATATTATATCCTTTTATATAATATTAAAATAAAGGTGGATGAGAAATTACATTACATAGTAATAAGCATTATTACAATTATAGTATATATTATTTTTTTAGTTAAAAATAAAACACCCAGTACCAAATTTTTTGATATTAATTTTATATATAAGTACTTTTTATAAATGTTGTGACCTCCGTAGCTAATTCGTACATTTTCGTGTTAATATCGTACGAATAAAATTATATATTTCATTAGTATTAGTGACATATCACGATAATTTAAATTATTTGATATAATTGACTAACTTGTTAAATTTAACATATATAAGATTATTAATATAAAAAATTTATTTATACATACATAATACACATATAATATAGATTTTATTAAGTATAACAAATTATAAAATCACTAAATATCTCAACAACTTTCACTTCAAAACACTCAACCAATCAGCTCACCGGATTCAAAATTAGAACACTATAAAAATAATCCCTCAGCTCATAATTTTGACAGAAATTATGATTTTAGTGTTTTTTTTATTTTTAAAACACAAATTACTCTAGATATATCCTGTCTTTAAATACTCCAGCCTCAAGGCTATTTAATTTAAAGCATTAGTTCTGAATCAGTTCTGTTTAATGTTTTGACATTAACAAAAACAAAATGGAAAAGTTGAATGTTTTTTATTCCCCTACTACAATGTTTGATTATACAATTGAGAATTATTGAGGGTTCCGTATTTAATTGATAGATTTATTATATCTGGTATTTTTTTTCGTTCAATTGACATCGCATGAAGATTGCAATATATAGATCAAATGAAGTTATAAAAATAAGAAGTTTATAGATTTGTTGATAAAAGAAGAAAAAAAAAAGCTAAACAGACGAGATACAAAAAATCAAAGGTTTTTATTTTCTTCAATGTATTTCAGAATGTAACATATGTATAAGAAAAAACTCAAAAAAAAATCTGCTTATTAAAATAATTACTAATAAAGATATAAAATACCACTTTCTTTTATATATAAGTATATATATTTATCAAACAACCTACAAGAAAGCTAAACTAATAGATAGGGAAGTAAGAAATAATTAGAGTAAAATTTAAATCAAACTTGATCTATAGTAGGGCCAGCTGTCTTAATGTATCCACGCTTAGATTACGTAAAACAACCCAATATAAACAATCCTGGATAACTGATATAACGTGAGCTTTGGTATTTAGTCATCTATTTAAAGCAAGAGGCCATTAATTTTGGTGGGGCATTATTTACTAAGCTAAGTAGGTAGACACGGAACGGGTTCTTTGTAACGCTATAAATTTAAGCTCGAAAGCTTGGAATAAATCTTTTGAATACTCGATAAGAATCCGATGTCTCACGCGACTTATTTATTTTTCTCGTACACCATATACTATAATACTTACAATATATAATTTACATTTAAATGTGCCTGTATATATTAAATTTGCAGTACCTGTAATTTTATTTTGATGTACCTGGCTTTCTCTTGACGTAAAGCATATGCCAATTATATTCAGTTTTTCTTGAATGATTTTTTTGATGTTGAAAGACCGGCTTGAAGTGCATTCGAAATTATTGAAGTATTGAGATTTATATGTTAAAGTTATTTTATTAATGTTTAAATTACACCGTATTTTGGTGTTGTTAATATTTTTCAATTATCTTTAGTAGTTATGATTGTATATAATTTTCCGGTTGTACTCACCTAATTGATAACGGGAATTGGTTGACTAGTTTCGAACCTATCGGAGTCCTTATTCTGAGCATGACGGTATAGCGGCGTGAACAGTTCACGCTGCTTTCGGTTTAGAATTTATATGAGTACAGCCGGATAATTATATAGTATAATAATCATGAATGATGAATAAATAAAGACTTGTGAAATAATTCAATTTACTTTGTCAAACTCTGTTCTGTGCTTGAGAGTGAGTTTTTTGTACCAATGAAAAAAAATATAAAAGTGTCAAAAAAGCAGTCTGTATATAAGTTTAAGATTTTTTTTTAGAATTTAATTTCCGCTTCATAAAATCTCAAGACTATATTTAAATACATTAGTACCACTTAGTGTTAGTGTATCCAGTACATAGTTTCATAATGTCGAATGTTCCAAAATGTCGGTCATTGAACTCAGCGGCAGTGTGTCGGTTGGTCGAGGCCGAGATCGTTTATCATTTTGATATAGCTCATGTTCAGTCTCAAGGGTAATTGTATTAACAGAAGCCATTTGTTCTTGATTATCACCATTTTGGTGAAATATAATCTAATTTTTGTGTTTGTTTTGTTGTAAAAAGTATCAAGACTGGTTTTCTTATATCAATATAAGTATAGTATAATTTTATAATTATATTCGTGAGTAGAATTTTATTATTTTTATTATGACCAGATAGATTTGGCCTTCTGCCATTGTGCGTGAGGTGAGATGCAGGGGGAGGGGCGAATGGAAATCAATACCAACTGCACACTACTCCACTGCATTGCTCCAATATAAATCAACCCCTGCCAGGCACCCCGTTGCTTGCCAAACTTACTAACAATCGAACTTAAGTTTTATTCTTAGTTTAATAAAGCTCATTTTAATTTTGTGTTTAAATAAGAATGGTCACGAATCCATTAAAAGTAATGTTGATATAAGTTTTCTTAGAGATTTTTTATAAAATATTGTCTTAGAAAACTGCTGTGCTTCAAATGATATTCATAAAATTTTGTAAAATGTATATTATTATATTATCTATACATATATTTCTCTGAATGTTTTATTTTATGTGGCTTTTTAAACAATGAGTTGGTAACAGCTTTTAAGGTATAAAAGCCAAGAATCCTGGTGCTAGGTTACTTGGTCTAGTATATAGGACAGATAAGGAACAGCCTCTGCTCACGGCGGCACTAATTCTCAGCCTTTATTTATTACGCGCTACGTGCCCCAAGCCAGCCATCCGCGTACCACATGTATTTGCACTTATGACAAAAACTTCATTCAATAATCAACCTTAAGTCTATTTAAATAAGACTAATAATGGTGTTATTAAATCAATTGAGGTGCACAAGTAATATTGTAAAGTAGTTCTAATTGATAACGTTCACTGTATCTGGTATTGCCATGATTTAAAGCGTCTTGGAATCCGATGCGAGATTAATGTGCTTGCCGTGTTGGTACTGCGAATGTCTGTACTTGCCCTTATATATATTTTTTTATAAGACCATTTATTAATTTATTGAAATGAAATTAAGTCTAAACCTGCCTTTATAATAAATCATTTAATTTAGATCTGTTAACGATAAAACTATTTAATGTGACCGGTAATTGCTTTTATACTAATTTATGTAAATTTTCTAGTTTCAAGTTATTTTGAATTTACATTTTATGTTAAGGTATTTTTTTATAAATGTAGGAAGTTGATCTAATCCAGTACTTTAAAAATAAATTTGAGATGAAGACTGTATATTATTTATTATGAATAGTTTATAATAATAAGAATAAAATTAGACTCTTGTAAGATAATCTTATGCAAATATATTTTGTTTTTTTACGAATTAAAAAATAAAGAACAGCCATATTGTTTTCGTTATGGATATCTTTTTTAGTCATTGGCGCATTTGTATAAGAGTGAAAGAGATAGGGAATGACGAATTACGTTTGTTCGAGAATGGTGTCAAGACCAGCTGATACATCATCCTGTCAAGACTTTTTTTGAAGGCGTCGACGGATATCTTTAGATTCCATGAATTTATAATCTACCTGATGGCAGGTACATGTATTGCTATATAAAAAGGTTTTATTCGAAATAATTTTTGATAATACACCGCTACACATACACGCTCACACATACACACAAACGTTTATTTATATATACATAGATATATATGTCCTTATAAAACAATAACTCAGATAACTAAGGTAATCTTCTTAATTTAAATTCAAGTTTCTAGAACTTTTCACATATTTTAAAATCTATCATTTCCATTTATTTGTACAGCTTTGTTAACTTAAATATACAGGTGCTTAGTATTTTAAAATGTTGAAATTTAATCATATTTTATATAACAGATATTAATTATGTAAACACCAGTTATAAAAGTATTTTATTGACATATTTTTATATATTATTAGACGCTAACTGCTCGTAAAATGATAATCTCATTATAATCATATACGATTGGAGTATCTAACGGTTTTTATGTTTAGGAAATAAAAGTAAAAATAATTATTTTTATCATAAGAGAACAACCAAGTAGAGAAATAATTTCAAAAGAAATGTTTATTTTATTATTAGTATTTTATGATATTTTCAACGAGAAATGAATTTTAAATTTCGAAATCAATTTTTTTTGAATTTTGAATTAAGTATTTTTCTAGTAAACTAATATACTATCTTATTTAATTTTTTTAGCATTTTATTGTTATTTTCAATTATAAATTAATTTTAAATTTAAATTTTGATTTTTTTAAATTTTGATTTAAGTATTTTGCTAGTATTCAATATACTATCTTAATTTATTTTTAGTATTTTACTGTTATTTTCAATTATAATTCAAAATTGTTTTTCGAATTTTGTTTAGCTTCTTATTTTACATTGATATGACATTAGATAAGTTATCAATTTCATATTCGATTTGATTATCTTATCAATGACCGTAACCTTATCAAATCATCATTTAAATGATTTTTTTGACAAATTATATATATATTTTTAATATTTATTTATTTAAAGGCGTACTAATTAAGCAGACTGGTAAGTAATTGTTTAATGATTTTATGAAGATACTTATTATAATTAATTAAAAAGCAAACTTGTTATCAACGTTGGCGCAATAACGCTATAAAGTAAGCGTCCGGTGTGAGCTAGTGGAGTTGAAAAGTTTCACAGTCTCGGACAAGTTAGGGCCTTTTAATAAATGCCGATAAAACTAATTAATGTAACAAAAAATATTATTATATTTTGAGATAAAGATATATAAAAGTATATAAAATGCGAATAGGTTATTTAAATGACATGGAAAATTTAAAAGCAGAATAAGTAATAGGACTTGTTTTATTTGACACCTTTCAGTTTTTTATCGTTATTGGTTGCAGCTGATTGTAAGATTATTTATAAAAGTTTAAATTTAAAATATAAAATGAAATACGGACAAGAAAAGAACCTATTTTGTAATTCTTATTCTAAATTTAAAATTCAAATTAGTTGAACATGACTGAATGTTCTTAAACTATTTACGTTTAAAAACAAAAGTTATTTGTCTTTTATGTAAGAAGAATTTTATGAAGGCTGAAATGTGTCACATATGGTCATGTTTAATTTATATATAAGTAAATCAAGAGATACCGCGAATCGTCCGCCATATTTGTAAAAGTGGGTAATTATGCGCCATCGTTTTTTAAGGTGTGTCAATTCATTTAACACTTATTATAGTTTCAATCGAATCAGGTTATGTAACTTTAATGTTTGAGGGTTGATTGATTACTTCCCATGACATTTCATATATAGTCATGGAAAAAATTGGTATGTTTTTTATTTCTTTAAGAGTTTTAATCAAAAACTATTTATCCCTTATATAATTATCAAATAAATAAAAATCAACGGAGCACTTCATTCATCTTAGAAACTGGTTACAATATTTTTCTCTTGAGTATTACTAAAGCTGTTAAATCTACCACTAAAATTATTAAGGGGGGGTAAATGTTAGTATGGATAGTAGTTCCTATTGTCAAAAAAAACATAGCTTTTATATCTAGAATTTTAGCGAAATTAATATAAAAAATCGTTTAATTTAGCTGTATTTACGGTAAATATTTTGTTTATTGGGACGCCACGGCTGACAGACATACCTACTACGGAATGTCTGACGGAATAGCGCGAAAACAAAAAATCTTTTGTTTTCATTACACAATACTGAATTACTGAATTAATTATATTGATACCCCAATAAGGAAACTTGTAATAAATCTACATTAAAGAAGTATCTTGAATATTTTACACTTCTCAGTACCAACGGATTGGTTTGCCATACAATATTTAAAAATTTCGAAACGATTCTGACCTCCATAAGAAATTGAGTAAGCGTGGAGGTATGAATGTTTTTGTAGTCTCTTATTACATACATCTTCGTTTTAAGTGATTTTGAAATTTAATAAGTTTTAAGCATATATGTAAAGAAAAACTACTTGTAATGTAATCTTCACAAGTTACTTAGCACTAGATCCACTAGAATAATAATATCGCATTATGAAGACTACTCCTAATAGACATTTATCATGTTTTTTACATACTGTTCTTTGATATAAAATGGTGCTTAGTAAAATAGTGGGTAATTGGATAGTGTAAAAGCTGCATTAGCAATTTTTTTTAATATCTTTTCCACTTTGAATCAATATCAGTTTTTTCTTGTTTCAAATACAAGAGACAGAATTTCAATAAAAAATTAAAGGTTTTTTCACGTTTTTTGGTTTACTTATAATCAATTGTTATTTTCATTTATTTCTTATATACTGTTTTCAAAATCAAAAGTCAAGTGCTTTATCTAAAATAATATTTAAATACTGTTTAATATTAATTTAGTTAACATTACATTCATTAAGTTTAATTTGCTTATAAATAACATATTGTAATAACATTACTGTATTTATTACTATTACTAAGACATTGAGAAAATCATTGATAATTTATTATAATGTTATTCTTGATTATGTTATAAATATATTGTCTCGACGTAAGTATTGTAAAATAGGTGTTAATAATAAAGTAATTAAATTTGATTAGTGATACAATGCAGAAATACTTATATATTTTTTAAACTGATGCATCGCGTGCTCAGTAACTGTGTGTATGTTTGTATAATCGCGTGCTTTCCGCTTATCTACTAACTCTTCAGTGTGTGTTCAAAACATTTCAAGTAACATCTGCTTTTGGCATAATAATTTATATGAAAAACTAGACTTTAACACCTTGTAAGAATGTGCATTTTGACGTTTTTATAATTGTAATTTTTTTTAAATTAGAATATACATATAGTTTATTTACTTATTTATAACTTTGTGTCAAGATCAGTGATAACTTGTGTACGTCAATTACAAGTGTCAGAAGTGCCTATTTTGATTGAATACTTAAAAAAATAAGCCTGTAAAACTCTCCAACTCAAAAATTTGGGCTAAAAGCTCCCAACGCGTTCATATCTGAGAAGAATCGGACAACAAACCCAGCCAGTTATGTTTAATTGTGATCACAGTTTCATAAACATAAAAATATTTACAATTAAAACCATCGCAACCATTTAAAATATATAAACAAAGAAACCAAAATGTATACAGGTTTTTATTAACTTGGGTTATATAGGCAGGGTATATGGTATACTTAAGTCGTTAGATTCAGCGCGAAAGCCTCTCGGCTAGCTTATACGAATATTATTCATATACTCGCCACGCAAAGCCACTCCGCATGACGCCCGGATAAACTCACGGATGAATACATTTAAATAGCAAATGCGACACTACTGAAGATTTAGTATGGAATAATGTAGCGGGTACATAAGTTCCATTACTCATGATTATAATTCGTCCTCGGATATAAATATCGTGGATACAGTCAAGGTTTAGAGCTGGTAATAATTCCAGTACACAAAGGGTTTGTTAGTAGAAATTATGAAAGACTACCTCTACCCACGGGCTCGTTTGTGTACAATAGGCGAGACCTATGTAAGCTTAAATAATATATACAGATTGCAAACACATTTGTGTTTATATTCTATTTTTAAATCCCAAATCGCTAACAAAATCTTAAAATGAATTTTCTGTATCATCCAATCCGAAATGTGGAATTAAATCGGATAGCATTATATATTTCTTTAATCAGAAAGTTACTTGCGATCTTGCAAATTGTCAGACAATAAATCCAAGTTTGCCTTAGGGAGGCTGTACTCGCTTACGCTTTCAAAGCATTACGCCTATTGCCAAAGGACAGAACTAGTTGGTAATCTCGTCATCGCAGTCACGGACGGTAGCGCGTGCGTTGCTTATGATCTCTATGATGGGAGACAAACGTACCGACAGATAGATAAGTGGCGTAAGAAGTTTGGTAAATTATTTTTTCAAATTTAATTGATGCTTTTTTATCTAAAAAAGTCGTATACCTATATTTATCTTAACCAGATTATATGTGAATGTCCACGTCGCAATTTTTGCCACGTATGAGCCCCAAATTGAAACTAGTCGAGTAAATATTGATATTTACGTGAGTACAGCCGGATAATTTTATATGTACTTGAGATTATTAAATAAATTCATCAATTACTATTCATTTTGTGCAATAAACAAGTAATAACAAAGACAATAATTAAACATTTATTTATTAATCCAATGTTTATTCATGTGTTAAAGTAAGTGTACCGTTAAACTTTCATTAACTTTTACATATACGTCTCGCATATCTTGAATAACTCATGACCGACTTATTGTTAGTGACGTCATACATGCATGACATCATAAACACGTATGTATCATAACTTTAATTAAAGTTAAGCTATTATATTATTAATTACTAAGCACTAAGTCTAGGCTAGTGAGGTAATAGTCATATAAACTTTTTAAGTCACTATATTTTTAGGTAGATATTTTAAATTCAAATACAAATAAAGTAACATATGTAAACTTTATTAAGAGTTCCAAAGTGTATAAAATATATGTATATATATAAAATAATCTGTCGAAGGATACGAAACATAAAACTCTAAAGATAAAGACCTTTGGCACATCGTAAAAATTTCACTTGACCTTCTTTGTTCCGAGTTGAAAGATGTCAAATTAATAATCTGTGCTTTGAACTGCCTTGGCTGTTTATGACGTGCAGACAGCCCTGAATACTGAAAACAATTCAGAGGAGGTGGCGGATGCACGGAACTAGTTCATACAAACATTAAATATTACAATAGTATTAAAATTTGCATTACTACATAATTAATAATTAAATTAATTAATTAATATATAATTATTTAAACTTTTTAAATATGTAAATTATAAAGAGCTTTTATTCATCTAATTTTTTTAATTGTTTTTTTTAATCTTTGGGAGATTTAACTAAATACATTATTGTATGTTTAAAGTTTTTATCTTACACGTTACGTCTACTGTTGGTATGTTTAATGAAACTTGGGTATTTATATAGTTATAATAACACGTTACTTGTTGGCAATGCTTGTAATGTTTCAACGTAGAACTTCACAACGGATGCACTCTTTTTGTACAAACCAACAAAGAAATTTAATCGAATGTATGAATACATATATTATTAGTATATATTGAAATATGAGATATATTATGTAGAAAGAAAGGAAGAAAACAAAAGAAAGACACAATTGTATATATAAGAAAGGTGTGGGAAAAAAATGCTCTCACTAAATATTTTCCCTAAAATAATAACAAAGATGACTTGATAACAAATTGAATAGGCAATTGTAATGAAAGCCACGTTTCAGAGTCATGACCTGTGTGGTCAAGTGATGAGTTTTTAGAGTGTTCATCTTTATCATACGGATCAACCTTGAAACGAAGTAGTAGCACGACGTGAGAAAATTTCTGTTTTTGTCTATTTCTATCTTTTTTTATGAAGCTATTATCTTTACCTAGTATATATAAAGCCTAGTAATATTTCAATTTCTTATGATTAATTAGAAAAAATGCATACCTTGTGCAAAAATAGATGTTATAAACTGACTAACAGCTGCAAGACCTCTTCGTAATTTCTGTATACTTAAAGTAATACAAAGATTATTTAGCACTAGCTGTGTCTCGCGGTTCCACCCGAGGAGATATGTTTTTATTTACTAATAACATAACTAAGCAGTACTTGTTATAGCCTTTCTAATGAACTTGCCTATCATATTCAATTTTTTAAAATCCATCTGCTAGAATCCAAAATTGCGTTTAAAGAAATAAACAAACTTTAGTATTAAAGAAACTTAATTTTATTTGACAAAAAAAAAAAAAGGCAAGTCATAACAAATATAATTAAAGAACTTGAATATCTCTTGAACTTAATAGCATTAAATCTTTTAATCTACGAGTGTCTACAATCTCATTGCAGGGCATCAAGTAATAATTTTCAATTTACGTCTCGTCTCTCATAAATACGTCAGCATACATCAGTGTTATAGGGGAAAACGCGACCACCATTACCAACAAAACTAAAATGTTGGAGGATTTATTAAAATGTGTTTTATACAAATAAACAATAAAGCCTACAAAGTCCATTACGGAGAAAACAACTATGAAAATAAAATGAACTGTATATTATTTGTTATAATAATAGTTATTTAGAAATACTATCCAAGAAATTTATAAATGTCAAGGAAGCTTAACTGTTTGTATATCATATATACATATTAAAAACCAACCCCCCCCCCCCCCCCCTCCCTTATTTGTCTGTCCGTATGAACGCGATAAACTTAAAAATATTGGTCGAATTTTTGTATATTTTCGTCAATAGATAGTATTATCTAAAATTATACAAAAATTCGTCAAATAGGTTTTGATTTTTGGTTTTCACACACACGGGTGTGTGTACGCGTACGTATATGCCCGCGTGTGTCTTTTCTGAAAAATCGTTGGGTAACTAAATTATTATGGGTTTTTATGATATTATGTATACTAATTTTATATTATTAATATATTATAACAATTTTACTACTTATACTACATTCTCGTTTAACATATTATTCGGAAGACATTTTGCAACATTAGTTTACAAAACTATAACAATATAACATAATTTACTATTTAAAGTTTTCTTATTAAGTCTTATAGTCTTCTAGATCTGCTCGTGTTTGAGATACTTAGTTTAATTAAAGTTTTCCCTGAAGCGCACTGCAATTACTCGGCCCGTGTAAATGCAAATAAGTTTGAGTTTCACGTTGTTTATACCGACCACTATAACTTTCCAAAGCCCAAAATACATATGGTTTTAGTCAAACTTAACCAAATATAAGGAACAAGACACATTTATCTGGGCATTTGTAATTTGCAAGGGTCTCAAACTTTAGCTAATTACTTTGAGTTTAAAGTTTTGAACGTATATATATTTTTTATAGGAAATAATCGCAATAGACCATAGAGATCAAAAGTTCAAGAATGTTCTGGAATGTTTATAACGAAATATTATGTTATTCCGTGAAATTGGTAATTTTCATCGTTCTTAGTAAATTTTGCGCGGCATTCAAAAGGCGTATTCTGAATCCCATTCGAGATGAGAATATAGAAAATATCACACCTTATAATTGCAAGCGTGCAATGTGACGTGTTCAGAAATGATAAAAATTAATTGGCATTTTTCAAGGAGCTTGATAATGTACGTGCAAAAATGGTTTTATTGTATGGCTTTTTACGTAGAGTCCAATGGCGTCAGCTTTGAAATGAAAATATATAGCTTTAAAAGCCACATGAGTTATTCTCAAGATTATCTTAAAGTTTATGTTAAATAAAACAAAGCAAGATCTATTGTATATAATAAATTAATGTTTATCTTTTATATTTATATACTTTTGACCAACTTGCTAGATAAGACATTATATATGAGTCTAAAGAAAATTTTATTTTTAAATTCATTTACGAGTTTTTTATCTAGTAATAATTTATGGATGGTTTTCTAAAAATCCAAAACATATTATCTTTGGGTAACATAACATTCAATTCAATAATTTTTCAGAACAATCAGAATGGAACGCAATCAATCGTACAGTTAAGGAGGTCAATGACATTAAAGAAAAGACAGTGAAATCTTTCAAGCAACAAAATTTTATTTAATATTCTCATTTTGTATAAAATATTTAAATGTGTTTTAATGACAAAAAGTAGTAGAATAATAACTAATTTTGTCGATGGTTATTAAATTCATTTTACAAAATTTACAAAATAAGTATTATACCAAGACAAAGTTAAATATATATATTTCACAGGTCAAGGTAAAATGAAACGTTAATAAATAATATTATAAGTTTGAAAACAAATATATAAATTTAGAACGACGAGTGACCTTTGGTTACAGAGGTTACAGGAGTGCGAGGTGTTCGAGATGTTCGAGGTGTTTATGAATTTTTTATTCTATATTTAAAATTATTTAAATCGCGAATCGTGATTGGCCTTTCGTATTCAGTATAAATATATTAGCTCGCATCGCTCACAGCAGCGTCAATTAGTATGAAACTCGTAAACTAAAGAGAGAAGTTATGGTGGCTGTTTGTCTGACTGTTCAGTCTGACATGCTATTAGCCGAGGGATATTTCCTTATGTGTTTTCTTGCCTTTAAAACTAATCTCGTTTGAGATATACATTGACCATTCACAAAGTACATTAGCTTAAACTAATTCAACTTTAAAAGATCATAGATTTTTACATTTTGTATACACTACCAATTTGGTTTCTTTTTAAGTTACATTGTAATATTGATTTTATTCATATTTTTAAACCTCTGAGGTAGTTTTCTTTGCTTTTTGTTGATATTTCACTTTTTAAGAGAAATATTAATTATTAATATATTATATATATTATATTATATAATTATAAATTAATCTTTAATATATATACATAAAAATGTGTTAATTTTGATATTATTATTATTGTAATTTTTTATATAGTATATAGTTTTTTTTCATAATTAATTTAGAAAATGCTAGAGATAGTTCGATCTGATTCGATATTAAATCAACAAAAAATATATTTATTCGCTGCTATTGAATAAATCTATTCATTATACAATAAATATTACAAACAATTTATGTAAATCTACTCATAGTTATAAATTCACAATCTATCTAGGCTTTTGCGTATTTCGTTTCGTAAATTGAAAACGCACTACAATTTACAGTTTCCATCTACCGTCGGTATATTTTTAATTATTTGATCACAGTTCTGATAAATCAGTGAAATTGGTCTGCGGGTAAGTAATTAGTTTATTTCATTTCATGAACGCCCTCAAGTAATTTAAATTTAATTTAAATGGCTTCTTGAACTTGGGCTTTGATTAAAAAAGGCGGAACTTTATATATTTAAAGGTTGTTACATACAGACATATAATATCATAATACACATCGAAGTTACTTTTATCCTAAAATATACTTGGTATAATAAATAGTAAGATTTGAATTTTCAATATACGGCTATAGATCCTGGATGCTGTGTTCCGATAGAAGAGAACGTTGACATTTTTACTGCGTTGATATCTCCCGATAAATAACCTGGGATCCGACGCTCAGTGCTTTGTTCATACAGATACATTTTAGTCTCAAGTACAAGGCTTATTCATTTAGGATTAATTCAGGATTCAGATTTTTTTTTTATGAAGTAAATAATATTATTATATATAATTATTCAGCGTTACTCATGTTAATTTTATTGGATTTTGGATGAATAGGTGGTGGAGACTGGCTTGATGGAATCGTGGCGTGAACTGCAAAGTTCATACTGCGATTTCTTCATACTGCAAAAACTTGATTAGGGGTCCGTGTAGGTTCGAAAATAGTCGAGCAAATTCTGATAAAATCAATAGATTAATGAGTATCAACGAATTATTACATATAATAATAATTACGGATCACGAAAGCCTTCAAACGAATAATTTAGAGATTTGAACAAATTAATATGCTCTATTATCTTACATATATAAATGATGTATATTTTAATAATAGGTTTTTAGGTAACAGTAGGTACTGTCAATAAAAACATTTAAAACAAAAAAATAAAAACACAACACAACTAATTGGCAATTTTTCATTGAAACACACTCCAACCCCCGCTGTGAGAGTGGTTGAAAATTATTGTGCCTTATAACTCTTGTTTGCGATCTTTTTTATATTACTTATTAGTTGCACAAAATATCTTGAACATACGTAAATAATATGTATACATTAAACTAGCTAGCTATTTGAATATTGGTTAAAATAATATCTAAATAATTGAATATTCGTTGGTATTTAGAAATATTAAAGCTTGTATCGACATATTTACATAATAATATTGATCTTTTTTGACAATTAATGTTATATGAATCAATAAAATTTGTTATAAAATATTAAATGGCTATAAAATGATATTTCACGAGACAGTAGTGTTCCGAATTATTGTTCGTTTAGTTTATTAAGATTCTTTTAGACTTAAACGAGACCACGTTCTTAGCTACTTGGCTACTTAGCATAATCAGATTTATAAATGAATCCTGTATTTATAAATGTATCCTGTATTTTCAAAGATTAGCTCGTATAAACAAACAAACTGTTCCTCTTTATATTAGTATATATATAAATAATTTAAATCAAAAGTATAAATAATATTTATATGGTAATAGATATCTAAAGCACTCGTTCCCTGTCGCGTGTCTGAGGCGGTAGGGTATCAACAATGTGTGAAATGGTGCGGAAACATCTAACTCCCTACATTTCGTTCCTCCTCGCTAGCCACGCTCATTATCTAACATTGGAAAACTCCCTTTGTTGCCTTAGTGGCTTTATTTACTCCTTCCTTCTTCCTTCAATTGTATTAAGATAGAATACATTTCTTATATATTGTTATATAGTTATTTATATGATTATTATTAGCATTTATATATAATTATATTGTTGTATTCACGTAATTACTATCAGAGCGTGGTGAAATCGCGGCGTGAACTTCGTCATGGCTCGAGATCATGAATGAGGCAGAATTGGTAGGAAATTAGTCGGACAAATTCGTACAGCATTTACGTGAGTAAAGCCGGATAATTATATATGATAGTAATCTTGAATCACGAAAGAAAAAAATATATATTTACAGATTAAACATAATCTGAAGACAACATTGCATTATCCAATTTAGTGAGCACTAACTCAATTAGGGTACATGTATAACATTGTTAAAAGTCTGTTAGTTCGCTTAGTATCATATATATCTCACATAGTTTTAAACATTTTTTTTGGGGTCATATGTACATATATAATAGGTACATATGTACATATATAATAGGTACATATAATATTTTTTTATAAGTATTCAAATATTTTTTAAGATTATTGAAATGTATAATAGATATGTCTACAGCCTTAGAAATAACAATCAGTATTATAAGAACATTAAATTCAGTAATAAATAATTCAGGACTTCCGACGTCGGTAATGGACAGCAAGAGGGAGTTACCCTACTGGGGACGCCATTTTTAATTTAAATATCAAATGTAAGTGTTGTGTTATGATTAAGAAATTTATTTTGTTTCATTTACAAATACTTCATTTTTTTTATGTCTGTATTGATAAAAAATATGAAGAATTAAAAATGAACTAAGATAATGAGAATATTTTACAAAGAAAAGCTAAAATTTGAAATAAAATAAAAGGTTATACACTGTAGCTTAATAACCTTAATTAGCAGTAAGAACGATTTTTCAAAGTTCGTAGGTTTGATTTCTGCTCATGTTGATGAGTTATTTAAATTTAAAATTAAAATGATGATAAAAATTGCGAATTAATTTTCAGTTAGTTTAAATTTATATTTACATATAAATCATATCATATCATTTTTAATACAGAAATATTCTTAAATGGCATAAAAACAAATAAATATTAAAGCGTATAATAATTAACAAATCTAACTTAATAAAATAATAATAAACCCAGTATTACATGACACCAGAACTGTGAAATAATGATCCAAAAATATCAAAACGGTCGAAAAACCAAGGGTCTATATTTATTGGTCACACATACAGACGAATTACGCGGGTGTTGATTAAATTAAGTACAATTTATGTACCAATTCAGCAATGATGTAAAATGGCGACTCTATAGGGGCGTTCTGTCGCTCTTAAGTGAAAGAAATGAGAGTATTGTTTACTTTCAATGATTTGTTACTTGGGGTATTTTTTAACTGTCAATGGATATTTAACTGAGGTTTATTGTATATAATTATTCGGCTGTACTCAAGTAAATACTATCGGGATTTGCCTAATTAGTTTCAAACCATTCGGGGTCATTAGCCTGAGTAAAATACTACCTTAATTTTGTCTAGTTTCGAACTCATTTGGGATTATTCATGAGCTGTAAGCATGGAGGAATCATGGCGTGAATTGCGTACAGCAGTGCCAGCATACATCGTGCTACGACTGTGGTGATTGCGGGATGGAGTGTCGTCTTTGGAAGGTTGGTTCAGGTCTTAACTAACTGAAGTTTTATGTTATGTTTAAAAAAATATGTTAAAATTATTTGGAAGGTCTGGTTCGATGGTAAGGTCTTAGTGATGACAGTGGTCAGACATCTACAGATGTTAAAAAAATAGTATGTTAAAAAAAATACGCACTGATGAATTCAAGTTGTATATAAGGAGCAGCAGGAGATTTGACATCTGGTTCAAAAATTAATATTCTTTAGATTAAGGTTTTACTCAATTCTAAACAATCTAAATACTCCTGAAAGTAATACTACTTCTACCACTCACTCTACAACTCTTAATACAAATTATTATAAAAATATAAAGATTATTTAAAGTATAATTTTAAAATATTTTTAAATTATTATTTTTCATATACATGCTTCCATCTCTCGGCAGTTTCCTGAACTACGTAGCCGAGAAGGCTTCTACGCTATAAAATTAGTTTCGATACGAACCATAAGTGAAGGTCAGCCTTTTGTTTTAAATGCTTTGATGAATCCATTATGAAAGAAGTTTAATTTTTTTTTAACATTATAAAGCGGAAAAATTTGTTTGAACGCTCTTTATTATATACAGGTTTAATAGGAAGACTATAGCCTATCTAGCATTATAATACTGCTTTTAGATATTAAATAAAATCGTCTCGTCACAGATAGTAAATTATAAAATTGACATATACGAAGGTTTACTATATTTTACATAAGAAGGTTGATTATATTTTATACCAAATATAGAGACAAAATGTTTCATACATCTGAACCCAGAGTGGTGACTGGTGGTACTGATAAGAGTAACCCGAGGTCAGCGATGGGTGATAACGATGGATTTAATACGTTAAAAGGTGCCCTAATCGTATCCATTTGTTATAGGATAACTCTCCATAGGTAACTCTTCTATTTAAATGTCTATGACCCCACACGTCTGAATAATAATAATAATAATTAGTTGCGAATAATAATAAAATATTTAAAAATATGTATACTAATATTATAAAGCGGATTTTTTATATTAGTTAAACGCGGTAATCTTCGAAACTACAAGATTAATAAAATTCTTTCTGATTAAGAAAGGTAAGTTGGTATTACAGGTAAGTAGGATTAACGGATGAAACCGCAGGGTGCAGCTAGTACAAATATATAATATATTTTTACTTAAAACTTCAATACTAAAAATGTTTTGTAATTTAAAAAATATATGTTAATTTGTATGTTGGTATTAAAAGATATCTAAATTATGTACTTAATATTCGTTGGTATTTACAAATATTAAGGTTTTTATCAACAAATTTAAATTATAATATTAATCTTTTTTGACAATTAATATTATATGAATCAATAAAATTTGACATAAAATAATAAAAATGGCTATAAAATCGTATTTCACGAGACAGTAATGATCCGAATTATTGTTCGTTTAATTTATTAATATTTTTGGACTTAAACAAGTTTACGTTCAAAAAAAAAAAAATGATAATTGATTAAAGTACTTATTTAATATTTTCTTAACTTAACAACAAAAAGTTTAACTTTCTTAAAAGCTCAGTTACTTTCTTGAAACTTCAAGAACATGTCAATAAAATTAATTTAAGTTTTTTATTTCATAATTTAAATAGAGATGTTAATTTTCTTAAAAGCTTAGTTACTTCACTGAAGCTTTCTCAACATTTAAAAATAGTAAGTCATATTTATAATTGAAAGATGTTGGCTATCTTATATCTCAGTTACTTCAGTGATGTTTCCTAAACATGTCAATAATATTAATTTATATTTTTAAATATATTTTTTCATAATTTGAACAAAAAGATGTTTATTTTCTTTAAATCAGTTACTTCAATGAAATCTCTTGAACATTTCAATAAAAAGAATTATTTATATTCATATATATTTTTTTATAATTTAAACAGAAAGATGTGAACTGTCTTAAAGCTCAGTTACTTCAGTGAAGCTTCCTGAACATGTCAATAATAGTAACACTATAATCTTAACGACTCTGACTCGTGTCAAGTTAACTGGCAAATGGCTTATAAAAGTGCCAACAAGAGCTATTAAGTTTTTAAACAACCACTAAACACATAGTAAAAATGTTTACGATCCTCAAAATACACATACAATTTGTACTTGACAGCATGGTGTACTATAATTAAGTGTTTATTAAATTATAATATTTATATTAAATTATATTATTTATATAACAACATTGAACGAACTGGTTAATTAGTTTCAAATGTGCTTTTAATGTTTTTGTTTGAATCTAAATTTACGATATCTATACTAATATTATATAGATAGGTTTGTTTGTTTATACGCGTTAGACTTCTAAACTATTGTATGAAATTTGAAAAATTCGATCTGATTATGATGAACAGATTCATTAGAACAGCTATAGGCCATCTAGCATTAAAATGCTACTCTTAGTTATCTCAATAGTAAATAAAATCATTCCTCCGCGGATGAGACCGCGGGTAACAGCTAGTATAATTATAATTTTACAATAAAAATCCACAGCGTATTTTAATTAACGATAGGTACATGAGAATGCTTTGAACGTGGCTGCGTATATGTAATGTTTAATTATTGTACAATATTACTTTGAACCCCCTTAGCGCTGTAGCGCTGTGTTTGTTTTGCTGCGTAATTAGAATCAGTGTAATCATAAGATTTTTAAGTTGAATTAGACTGCTATTATACAACCAACTCGTATATTATAACATTTTATTTGTTTATGTTTTTTTATTTCTGTGAAATATTAGAATTATTTTAAAATCTATTATTGTATGTAAACTTTCGTGATTCACGGTTAAAATTATATATAAATATCCAGTTGTACTCATAAATACTATCGAAATTTGTACGATTAGTCTTAAACCCATTTGAGGTTGTTATAGAGGAATGGCTGAATCGCGGCGTGAACTGCTTATTATCGAAAATTCTAATAACACTAAACGGTGGGTTGGCCTTGGCAGAACATGAGCAGATGTTCACTCCTCATATTATAATCTACGAAGTCAATTAGTGACAAAAACGATACTAACAGAAGTTAAGATTTCATTCCCACATTCAATGACACTAATTAAAAGCCCTGAAATCTAATAAAAGATAACTCGGAAAGTCAAACCCAACGCCGCATTCATAAGGAAAAGTTTGACGATTAAAATTCCTCTAACGAGTACGAACCATCTCCTTTAATAAATACAGCCCCTTTGTAATTTTCCTTGGAGATTTAAGGGGCATAAATTCTGCACTCTGAAAAGAAACTCAGTGAAAGAAGAGCTTGTACATTTTTACGATGGATATCATTCGCCCCTCGAGCGTCGACTTGTCTCTCTTTTAAATTAAATTTTCACTCCTAATTTGAAAGTATAATGTCATTTCACTTGAATTTCGTTATTAAAACTTTTAAATCATTCGGAAGTTTTCTTGTATACTTTAAGGGTGAGATTCTGTGATTTTTTAATCAAAATGGGATAATTCTAGTGATTTTTTACGAGCTCTCCGTCGGCATCAAATTGTCATTAGCCACTCGCGTATTCGATATTACTTTTCTTTGAGAACTGTTGCCATTTATTGAATATTTCCGTCCCCTTCTTTAAAATACAAATTTTTATTGTTTTTTACCTTATATATGAAATTGTCTAAATAAATATATAAGTAAAGTTCTCATAGATAAGTCGAAGTATCTGCTTCTATCAAAAGTGTTAGATAACTCGTTGTAAATATTATCAAGAATAGTCAATAGAATTTGTCTGGAGTCCTTGACACACAAACACAGTGCAGACGAGCTTTTATAGACCATAAACATTTTACTAGCACGACCTTGGGTAGGGTCTGCAATGAGGTCGTTGCACTCTACTTTACGACATCTCCGAGAGTTGTCATAATGATTGACGTTTTGTTTTTTTATATACACATGTTTGAAGGTTATATAGGATGAAATTTTTATTATATACAAACAAGAGATAATAAAAAAATTGGTTTAATTTTTTTATGATGTTTTATCTGTGATGCTGATAAGTGTTGCGTAAACAGAGACGGTTATTCTGTCTTGTAAGTTGTCACAGATTACTTTTCATACTGTTATCAATATGAGAGATAACATTTATAAAAATAATGTAATATGGCAGTTATTTCCTAGTTATTTTAAGTTTAGTGTACAATAAATTAATAATTAAAAAATATATAAAAAATACGTAATCATGATTGTTATTGCATCATATTTATATATATCTTTTTAAAACAACTCCCTATTAGTTACTAGAAAAATAATCTCCGTGTCGCAGAGATTTTACAAACATAAATAACACTCTGACTCGAAAGAGTAATCTGTGAAGCACAATCAACTATCCTATATGGAAATCAAACCCACGCGCTTTGACTCAGCAGTCATTACCATTAATTACTAGACCAATTGGGCGTGAATTACTTTTTTTAAAGAAATATTTTATTACTATGTAAATTAGATCCAAAATATATTGACAATAGAATAATAGACAAGACAATAAATAAAATTATAATATAAAAGAAATTTTAAAGAATAATGTGATCAAGTTCTTTATTTCTTAATGTATTTGTTGATAAATCGATTATTTACTCTGTGGCTGTCGGCCATGTTTCTGTCTGACGTTACTTGCAGTTGCCAACGATCGGAAATGTCAAATGTCAAGTTCGATAAATCCTTTAAGCAAAAAAAAGATATTGTTGTTGTGATAAAAAGTACTTGTGACATGAGGGCAATAACTTGTATTAATAAAACATTTGGTATTCTATATAAAATTTTCAAAAAAACGTATTTTTCATTTAAAAGATACAAAATTATAATGATGTATGTAACGTATAGTATAATGCAATTATCAGACTTCAAAATAGTTTCGTTAAAATAATTTTCTTTACCCCAAAAATTATAGTATTTTACCTGACAGAATTCTTAAGACAATAAATGTATTGTGTGAAGTATTTTTCTCGGAATCTTAAAGAATTGCGTCAAAATAACGGATTCTAATGAATAGTCTTGAATGAAAGGGTTGTTTTTCTTTTAAAAGATATAAAGGGTTCTATGGGTCTAGTTATTGTCACCCTTTCTTTGTTTATTGTTTCTTTTCAATAAACTTTGCGCAAAATGCTGTTTTGTCATTTGTGCAATATTCCTTGAGATTCTAAACAGCCATTGTAACAATTTTAAGGTCTCTTTGTTTAACATCCTCAATATTAAAAAAACATAATTATAACATTTTAGTTGTTAAATATAAAAATAAAAATATTTTTTGTTTATCACAAAAAAAATGAGAACAATATCACATCTAAATTTAAAAACCAATCTCAGCGTGGCATCAGCTCGAACAGTCCCACATTCTTTCTTTTTATCCGAGCCTTATCCAACTCGGCATAAATCGTTCCGACCCGTATAACTCTCGTCGGCCATTAAAAAGATAAACAACTTAATATAGGCATAATAATAAACAAGAAGTCGACTTAGTTAGATCCTGTATACAAGCGCTCATAATTTTATTTATTCACGAAACCGTAAATATCTTTAGGAATAATTCCGAAGGCTTTTTGCGGGGATTAAGGGGGCGCTGCGGGTCTGAGAAAATTATATTCAGCTATAACAGTTATCATGCATCACCTGAAGACGGTTAATGTGCCTCGGAATCTCGAGGGCGCGAGAGACGCCGCGCAAATTACTTTTTCAAAGTATTTACATGTAAATAGACTTGCTCTACCGAATTTCAGATGATTGAAGATACTCAATATATCTTAACTGATTTTTTTAGGTAACATAATCTGTTTAAAAATATAATCTTAGCAAATATTCACAGATTTTTCTTGATGTAAAATTACCTATGATGCAAAAAAAATATTCTTAAAAAAATCTTGTATTCGAAAAACTTTTTATTAGGTATAAAGTTCCAAAAATAAGTTTATTGTTGCGAACTCCATATGACAAGTAAATGTTAATTAAATAAAAGATTTAATTAAATTATGATCCAAAAATATATTCGTAAAATAAATTTATTTCCGATACATGAACTCAAACTTAGATACAATAATATAAAAAAAAATTTTGTTTGTTTTGAACTTAATATGAAAAGTAAATGTTAATGAAACAAAGGTATTAATTAAATATTCATATCACGTTAACACTTCTGAGATTAATCCCTACATCTTTAACCATTCAAAGGGTGTACCAGAAACTCTTTCGTATGTAATATCATTTAAAAACCCACCCTACACGTAAAGCTTGTATAATTATCATCCATTTTACTTATAAACTTTCATAACGGCCTATACGTCGGCTTAACCTCTACTTTCGGGGGTTCACCCTCCCAGCCTCCCTGATAATGGAAGTCTAAGAAAAACGGGTGCTCGGTGCGGAATAGAAAACGTTCCTTTGAAAATAGCTTCGGTGGAAAGCTAGCGATTTATGCCTGCTACGGGATACGCCGGGAAAATATCCGGGAGCGGATTTTTAATGGCGCCATTGTTTTTGTTTTAAAGGTGCTGTGCGAATGGAATACTTAAGTTTGAGTCGTTTTGCTTGCTGACTGTTTTGTTCAACGTGCGTGTAGATGATAATTTTGATATTATTCATATTATAGTCCTAAAATCGGATTATGTAATATAAAATGAAAGGTATATTTTTTTCTTGTGTGATTCAAACCATTAATATCTTAGCAGCGGATAAGCGAATACCCTTTAAAGATTTCATCTAGCAGATACAATTCTCTTAAGATAAAATTTCAAACAGATATACCTATACTATCAACAGAATTAATATTTTTTTGCATTCAATTTAAAAAAAGAATGCCAGTTAATATTTATTTTCTTATAATTAAACATATATTAAATATTTAATTTATCTACTAAATAGCTTTAAGGATCCCATTACAAGTTTAAATTGAGCCATAAAATGAATTAACGTCCAGTTCCAAATATCACACGATGCCGCTTTTAAATTATAATCTCAAAAAAAAACATAATCTATTTCTGTTCATCCCAATCAGTGTTGTCATTTTTCATCTCCGGAAGAAATAAAAATGCCTAAAATAATGAACTAATAACATACCAGGTGGGTGAGTTTAAGTCACCGAAAGCAAAATATATTAGTAGGTAAGTAACACATCGTTCCATCGGTATAATGAACATGGCTCCCTCTAGCGGGGGCCATTAATCACCCCTCTCTCCCGAGCCCCTCACCCGTCCCTATCCGAACAAAACTCCCTTCAAAAAAGGCCCCCTCGCCTCCCGCTTAGAATGTTTCCAATTCATCACCAAACCCCGCCCTTGACAACTCTATATGAGAAAGCCGCGGTCTAAGCCCCTCGCTGCGCCCTGGAACTAAAGAAACTGACTCGGGTCTTTTATAAGACTAAGAAAGTGTTGTAATAAATAAAGTGTTTTTTTACTTCACGGCGGCCATTACGAAATATAAAATTATTTATTTATCAAACATAACACTGTTTCTTGCAAAGTTCAATAAGTGTATACAACAATTATTAATCTATCATGACTACTTCATGTGTACTTTGAATAGTTGTTCCTACATAGACTACCTACTTGTAGTTCATCGTAGTGTAATTACTTGGCACATTTAGTGCATATCAATGTGTATTCATTGCTATGCATTGAGTCTGCACAGACATATATTTCACTTTAGTATAACTTGAAATTTGCATTTAATTTTATTATTATATTAATATTATAAATACGATAAAGAATTATATTTTTATTTTGAAATATATCTATACTAATATTAAAAACTAGAAAAGAGTCTCTGTACAAAGATATATTTATATATCACACCAAAAATGTATATCTGTATTGATAACAGAGTTGTATATTTATTTAGGAATACATTTACTAATATTATAAAGTGGAAAAGTTTGTTTAAGAGCGTTAATTTTTAAAACTAGGTGATAGATTGTAAAATTCATAAGGAAGGCTATAGACTATAATATAATTTATAAGCGAGTAAAACCGCAAGGCGAACCTATAGTAATAAAACCAATAAATGAAATACTGTACGTGTTAACAAAACAAAGAATCAGTAAAAGATATAGAAAGGGGAGAAGTGCACCCAATTATTCAGTCTAGTGAGTGCCGACGGGGCAGTTGCTCTTTGTTTTCAAATAAAAATATTGGCTGTTTGCCAAAATATTTCAGAATAAGCATTATTATTATTCATAGACTTATATTTAAATTTAATATATTATAAACCTGGGAGATACAAAATGAGACCATTATTTATATAACGTTTCTAGTAAACACTAAGATATATAATAATTATGTAAATGATTTCATTTAAATGATGATGGGTTATAAATTTCAATAACAGTTCTTTGAAAATTAAATAAATACAAAGGCATAAACTCCTATTAAATGTGAAATTAAATTATTATATGGAATTACTAAATCTTTTTAATTGAATTTCTCTTTGTCCTTTTAATAGTATTGCGTTCTCTAAATGTTTTCTTGTAGAGTAAGAAGCAAATAATGAATCGGTTTCAAACACTTTTTGTAATGAGAACTATCTTAAGTTCAAACACTAAATCCGATAAACGCTGATTTCAATCTTTTTATTTTAAGTTATAAGATATTCACATATTATATTGTTTTATTAATATGTATGTATATATGTTTTTTAAATCTTATCGATAAAAATTTATCGATCATATAGAATATCGATTTTAAATAGGTTCTCTTTTATTTTTGTTTAATGTTTTAGCATAACATACAATGCTTATACATACATATATATTAAACTGGTTAAGTGTATATAATCTCTGTAAAAAGTTACGCTACTGTTCCGTAAAATCCTTTAAACTGCACCAAACATACAAGAATAGCACCAGTGCGGGACTAACTTATTTGCAATAAAGAAAGTGGAATCCCGGGTTGCGCTCCAATTACCGGGATATACGCGGCAATCCCGGTGACGTGTGGCCGGGTCCAGGGCACGGGCAATTATACGTAGCTCAGTAAAACCTATTGCTGCAATTGAATCCAAAGTAAGGTAAACATCTTAAATAATATGATAGCGGTATGGATATATAGGTGCTTATAAATATTTTTTTGATATACTTATATCATAGAAAATAATTTTTGAGATTGACATCTGTGACATACCTATGATGTATCAATGACCTACCAATATAATCTTTTTAAGTTACGACAATATATACATTCAACAATACTATACCATATATTAATTCAAATCACAATACTTATATTAATATTATAATATTTATACAAATGTTTCACAAACTATAACATTTTATTATAAAGTCTTCTTGAAGTGAATATTTCTCTTACCTACTGTATTTATCGAAGCGAATCGCGGAAAACACATTTCCTTGAGCCCCGATAGGCGATACTGGCGCAGGCGGGACTGTCCCGGGGGAGTCACACACTAGTTTTTCCCAGCATATCTTATTGCTCTTTTGTTGATACCCTGGGTCGTTACTTTCATCGCCCCGGGTCAGACAAGACTACGTCGAGGGATTGCCGAAAGGATCCCAGGATATTAACATGCCCATTTGATTTAAATATATATTTTAAACTATATTATTGTTTTGATTTGTTTTTAATATATATCAGTATATAATATATATAAGATAATTAAAATAATATGTTATGTTACTATAATAGGCTTTACATGTTAATTAATTATTATTGAACATTGTACCAATTACTAAGAACATCGCCAGCTGGGACCGCGTTAGAAAGGATTAAAACATTCAAATCAAACAATTTTACAAGTGGGGATGACCCACCCTTATTTATTCATCCGAGGAATTGTTGTTTGTTTACTCCCTTCTAGGGAGAATATACTACAGAAGCAACTTTGAAGATTTACTGGAAGTTAGGTGTGTATTTTCTCTTGTTTTGTTGTTGTAAGCCTATAGTTATGTTTGTATGTCAGTTACAATATAATTTACATCTTTATTATTTCATATTATTTTACGTGTATTTATATTAACAATATCACAAGATTGCATTAATTGATAATTTTATATCATAAACATATATATATATTTCATGTTTTAATTAAAATTATTTTACTAAAGTTATTAAGATATCAGTATTTTTCCAGCTTTTTTTTTAAATAATTACAAACCTCAATTTAATGAACCAAAAAATATTCTTTGTGTACAAAGTCTTTGTTTGAATTTTTCATGAAAAAACCTAAAATGTCGTTGCCAATTTATTTTTAGTAGGCGCTTGATTTTTGAACTAAATATGTATAATATTTCTTCATTAAAAACAACTAATAATATTTAGAATTGAGAATTTTCGTTTTAAGTTAATAAATAATACTTATTTAATTAATATATATTTATTTTATATTCTTAAAAGCAATTTCGATTTTCAATTCGATATATCTGAAGAAGTACCTAATGAAACAGAATTCAGAGCTCAGTCGTAGCCCCGTCTCGTCTGAGTTCGACTCAGGTGCTCAAAGTTTCTAAGTAATTGTAATAACTGTCTAGGTTGTTTAAAGAGTGAGTGACCGTTTTTAGTAAGTAGTGATTTTACAGTTATTTTAATATTAAAACCCTAAATTATATACTTATTTAGAAATAACTTACCATAAACTAAATTACAATTTTTTTCCCAAAATAAAATGTTACTTTTAAATCAATTAATTAATATAAATAATTATAAATTAAGCGACAAAATCAGATTTTAATAACAAAATAATATTTGAATAAATTATAAAATAAAATTAATCATAAATAAACTATTACTAAAAACTTATACTAGCTTGTCATACTAAAAAATATTTGATACAATTGAAACTTTGGGAAGCATTGTGCCATCCTAGAGGTACCCTTTTTAAGGGGATTTCTTTATGTTGTGAGAGCTCATTCTTGGCGTCCATCAAGACGATTCTGAAAGTCGTTACGGTCGCGCCAAATGTACCGAAATCAACGCTTCAATGCTTCATTGTACTATTGAGGGCATATTGTACCTAGAATATATGTACCTTTAATTCAATTTGTACTTCCTATGACTATTTCTTTTTGTTCTATATATTTTGTACGTTTTCTTTGTTTAGAGTATCTACAAAATAAGTATTTTTTTATTACTTTTATGTTTATTATTGTTATGTAATTTCATCAAATTAAACCTGCGTATAATCCTACTATTACAGCATATAGCTTTCCTCATGAACTTATATATCATAACCAGAAATAATTTTTTCAATCCATCCTTTAGTTTCGAAGTTTAAATATAAATAACCTTTTTTCTTATAATATTAGTATAAATTAAATAGTTTTAAACCATTTTTAGGTAGATGAGATTATTTGAATCATAGCTGAAATTATAATATAACTTGCGGACATTTTGTGGGTAGAAATTTATTTTTAATAAAGGTCGCAATAGAAACTCAGCAGCCGTCGCTCCGATATTACACGACGGACACCCACTAATGCTCTCTTTTGGTATTACATTCAAGAATTATTATATACTTTGAGTTGACTTTGTCTTTTTGTTTTAATATCTGTTGTAATATATAACGCTTGAGACTTTTTAATTATATTCATATAAAAAAAACATAAGGATTGATATGAAAAAATAATATATATTTAATTGTTAAAATGTGTTTCAACATCATTTGTGGTAACACTAAAAAATTTTATTAACTGTAATTGTCATATTGTTTTAATATATGTTCTTTTTCCAATAATGCTGTGTTGTAAAAAATAATTGTAAATTATAATACAGTATATAGTATATTTATAGACAAAAATATAGCGTGTTTTATTATTATAAACAAAGTGTGCCCGCGTATGAATCTTTTATCTGTAAACGTTGTCATGAACCTGTCTGCTATAACCACAAAGAATTTATTAAATCCATTCCATAGTTTTGAAGAGTAACCAACAAACTTTTCCTGATAATATTACTAAAGATAGATAAGCTGTTTATAATCAGTATTATAATATAATTGAAAACATTTATTTGTGCATCTAATAGCTACAGCATGTTTCGTTTCCACCCTCCTAAATGAGTCGTGCTAACAAAATAATATAGTGCAGGTCCAGGCGTAATGACCACGCGTCTCTCGGAGTCGCCTCAATTAAGATGGTCGACTTCCTATGTAGTTAATCCCAAAATACGTGCGTTGGGTGATTATTGGCTGTTAATGAAAGGGGATTTATATAACACGGAAAGAAAATTAATACAATATTTGTTTTATATTTCTTATTTATTCATATTTTTATAAACTCCGCTTTTATTCAACCGGTATCTTTAGAAATTCGATGTTTTGTTTTGATTTCAGTTTCGTTGTAATTTGTAATATCACTTATCTAATTTTGGCGCCAAAAATAATATTTTTTTTTATTATTTTTATTTTTCTCCACATCTGCGGCAGATCTTCAAAATAAGACTATAACTATTTTTTTATGTGTAGTTATCGTTTTATAATCATTGACATAAAAATCGGCTTACGCTATTAATAAAAATGAATTATATATTTAATTGAAATAGAACTGTTCTTTAATAAACTTAACAAGTACCATTTACTAATAAGGGTTGTAGAAGGATCGAGTCCACGTCGGCTTTATAGACCGTTAGAGCTACTGAAATCAATAAAAGTACTGGAATGTACCGCACATGCGCAATAGACACCAGCCCGTACTGACTCAGCTACACTCATTTTATAGGCACTTGTATTTGTGTCTATGGCCACTTTGTACTCTTTAGTGTTGACGGAGTAAAAAGAGGGAAAAAATTAATTGGCGCGGGTCGTAAATACCGTCAGCGGTATTAGAGGGTTTAATATTGAATACCTCGAGTATAATTTTATGGTTTTTATGAATTGCTAGCTATTTAGGTGTAATATAAAATCTTTTTAAGTATACAAAAAAATGAGTTTCTTTCTCTTAGATCATTATACCAAATAAAATGAAAAAAAATTTGGTAATAGTAGATATAGTGTTTGTATTCAAATAAACCACGGCTTCCCGCTGTTACTAATATCCTCTTAGTGGTAGCTTCTTTGGAATTAATTTATAATGGTATAAAGACATTCATACGGCTGAAGCCGAACCGATTAAGCAATTTATTCCATCCATTAGCATATCAAGAAATTCTAATTGACTTTGAAGATTATAAGCTAAAATCTTGAGGATATATACAAATATTTATCAAACATTACAATAAAACATTTATAACGCTATAAACATTTATATCTTGATTTTATATCATTTACGAGATTTTTATGAACTGACGAACCATCAAACCAGTTTTATTGTATCACTAGGACAATTTAGCACTGATATGGTCTTTAACGATGGTACAATTAATTAAAAACATATAAAACGAACGATTATATTCGTGTCTAAAGTTTTATATGTCGTAAAGTTAAAGACAGGCTTGGGGCTTGAATAAAAGCTTTATAATAGTCCTCAAATAATCTATAATAAATGTCAATGAAGTTTATGATTTCTTTTGGTAGCTTAATAGAGTCATAGAATCAAAACATTAAATACCCTTCAAATATATTATATCTACAAAGTTTATTATATAGATGACAAGGTAGACGCATAAATAAAATTGTGCAAAACATACCAATATATCATGAAACACCAACGCAAACAAACATAAAAGCAATTGAGATCAAAGCTATGGACGGCGGAGCATTAACATTTATTGTAAGGAAACTTTGAACTAAAATTTTGATTTTTAAATAATATTACAGAAAAAGTTCCGCTTTTGTTGAATGTACTGAAATATTGATATATAATACGACATTATTGTATTTATTTGTATTATAAACTAACTGCTGCCCGCGGCTTTGTTTGCTATGACCTCAAATTTTTGTTACAAGTACTATCTTTACTAAGAATATATGTATATTCCTACATATATATAGTTGCTTAGTCGCCCCTTATGTTCTCACCCGTCATTTCTTGGACGGCTAGAGATAGCAATAACACAATTATATTACCGGCTTATTGGCTTTATTTCACATTATCTAACCACATCCATAAGTTAATTTTCTATGAAAAATAAAATTTTATCTACATGAAATTTTCATTTTGATTCCACTATTTTTTTATAGAAATTAGTAAAGCGTCTTTGAAACCTCAAATATGTTACTAATATAAAAAGCACTCCGCTTATAGTCTATTTAATTATCTTTAGCACTCAGGGACAATGTATCTAAAAAAGAAAATATTTCAAAATCGGATGAGGACAGTCGGACATTACCTCAAACAAATAAACTTGCAAACTTTACCGCTTCATAAATAAGTTTAAATTTTTTAAAACATTTTTCGTATTAGAAAAATCTTTGTGTCGCGGAAACGGAAATAACGGACACAAATAACACCCAGACTCGAAACAGCAATCTTGGTCACACAAAACAACTGTTTTGTACCGGAATCGAACCCACGTCCTTTGACTTAGCAGACACTAACGAATAACATTAATCCATTATCTATTTAATGACACAATTTGTCTAAATTTTTTTAATATATTAATCAAACAAAAAATAAATAAATAAAATCTTATAATGTTTATAAATGATAAGAATTCTTAGTAGTTATCTAGTGCTTATAAGTTAATGTTAAAGCTTCAGAGGTTTAGGAGTTATGAGCTTCAGAATGGAGTGTTTGTAACCATTAATTTTTATGTGCGGTCGCATCCTTTGATTATACAGTACATGTGAATCAAAGAGATAAAATTATCTTTAGATTTTATATTAAAATTTTAACATCTCTATATAAATCTCTATATATATTAATTAGGTTTTCATTTTTTTTTACTATACGGCAAAATATAAACATAAAATATATTTCGAACCATGGTTTATTCAACTTGGGGACAATATACAACGCCCTCTGGCGGGGGGGTAAAACCGGAAACGGAACGATATCACCAAAAAGGAAATGTGGATTGTAGTTTATATGTAAACATATTTCTTTCTTATTTACTATTGCAATATTTTGAGGAGAACCTTTTACGGTATCACCAAATTATTATTTTAATAACTTTTAAATAATCTTGAACATTAAGTTGTCATGAATATATAAAAGTTATTGTGATTATAAATCTGCTTTAACATAATATTTCTTGTATTTTTCTCGGTTATTTCTAAAATTATGATCACAGTTCTGATATGTTTATAAGCGGTAATACTGTTTATACTGAGATAAGCATTAATCACGGTCTCTACATGCTCTATTGTTATTAGTTCTTTGAATTTATTTACATATATTATGTAAGTAGAGTTGAAGTTTCGATTTCGTAATTGTTTTATTGTAAATAAATAATAAATAAGAAGACTGAAAATAGAAAAAACAAAAGAATATTCGAGAATATATTACGATTCTGTACTAATAAAGAACTAATGAATGAGTAAGATTTATAAAAAAATCCTTTATATGTTTCTTAGAATCCTTACTAGCTTTTTTTTAAATATATATTAAATTGAAATCCTCAACAAAGTAATATCTTAAATAAAATTCAAAGTTAATACAGCAAACACTAAAACCCATAAAACACATGCTCGCTGGATTTTTTAAAACATTTATTGATATAAGAAAAGCAATTTTGATGGTAAAATGTACACAGATTTTTGGTATCTACATAACTTTATGCTCTTGCATGGAATGTTGCTCTACTTGACCTCGATGTTCAATTACTATATATAAATAGAATACTCAAAACATTAATAAAACATATATTATATATCAATAATAATTAAACAAAAAAAAATAATATTATAGATTTTTAATAATAATAAATTTGAAGCTCTAAATTTTTATACGAGATTTTTTCATAAACGTTTTTAAATGAATAAATTATATTATTTTCATGAAGAAGAGCAACCATCCCTTCGTATTTTCCTTATATCGAAAGAATCAAAAGGGAGGGATAGAAATAAAATATGAATTCAGTACGTCTCGGCAGTTTCGCGCACACGTTACTTGTTTACCTAAGGGTGAGTTCTCATTTCAGACAACTGCCATGATTGCTGTGTAATAGTCTAAGACGTTCCCCCCACCCAATTACAAAGACTCCTAACAATGCGGAAATTAAAGGAATTCCGGGTCCAAATTAAAATGGTTGTCATTAACCGATTTCAGCATACCCGCAAATGTTTAAGTAATTTCTTCAAGCTTTTTGTTATTAGTTAAATATAATACTTTATATAATTAATGACTTCTGAATATCTTTGTTTTAATTTATAAAATTTTTTCAATATATTATATATCTATATATATCTATATATGCTTTATTGTCGTTCTGCGTGTTTTGGCACAGTTTCAAAGTATTTTTGGCTCGCACTGCACTTCATGAATGCAGTTGCTTTTCCCATTTTAAATATATTATGATAACGACCTACATATGTTTACTAACGAGATATTATTTTTGATATATTGACTTTATAATTAAGATAAACATCGTACCGCGGAAGTTATAATAATTTCAAAAACTGTTTTATTTATACAAAATTATTTATTATAAAGAAATAATATTGTAGAATAATAAATCTAGAATTATTGATTTAAAATAATAATTTCAAATTGTTATGTAAATGTATTATAATATTAATCTTGTATTGTTCTAGAACTGAAGATGTCGTCTGAAAAGAAATATATAATGCATTATCAAAAAAGGCAAAACAAAATTGAAAACAAGCAATTGTTATGTTATACGAAGGTTCCAAAGAAAAGGCAATCGTGGAGGGGTTGGTACCGGACGCCTGGCGATGAGGAAATAAGAATTCATCCTTCCACGCTGGGGGGTGGGGAGGTGGGGGCAAGACAGACGACGCCATTCCAAAAACCCATTATACGAGCTCTAGAGCTGTTTTCTATCTCAGAAAGGAACGAACCCTCCCTCCCTCCCCGCCTCGGATTCCCCTGAGTTTGTTTATGAAAATTACCCATTAAAATAGCTATGAAAGTAACGATTTTCCCACACCTAAATTAATAAGAGAATTGATATTAACTTATTTTTATATAAATTATATATTTTTATAGTTTAATTTCATTAAAATATTTGTTCGAATAGTAATTTACATTTTTTTATTTGTACAGTTTTTCTTTGTTCAATTTTTAATTTTGAAAAATTTTATCATTTCATATGAACTTAAAAATCACAAAGATTTAAATAATTTAAAATATAAATGTTTTAATTTCGAATAAAAAGTGAATGTAATAGAATTTTATTTCAACTAAGTTTAATGACCTTCTCCCTAGATGTGAGATTTACAACGCTATTACAAATTAAATTAAAAAATATAAATATAACACTTGAACCCGAATTTAAATATACATTACTATTCTCCCCTCTTATTGGGAAGAGAAACATTTTCTTAAGAATGTATATTTCTTCTTTTTCTCTCATGTGGTTTTGCAGTAAGAGCGAGCGAGAGAGCAGAACTTCGTAGTTGTCGCTTGTACTTCGATATAAAGAAAGATTATCCGAAGCCCCTAAGGAAGTTTGAAATTGCTATTGTAGCGAAAAGGATTATATGTTAGTGCTACGTCGTAGCGGGTCTACGCCGCGGAGGGGGATTTAAGGGATTGTGTGAGAAAGTTTTGCGCAAATGTAGATACTTGCTTAATTTGTAATATTTAACTTTAAGACAATTTCACATTAGTTTTTAGTTAACATATTTAACAATAAATATTTAATAACAATATATATATCTAAAATAATATTTTAATGAAATAATCACAAAATACGAACAATGTTAATTGACAAAACGAAAGCCGGCCATTAAAACATTAAATAAACAATCCGATATCGCGACAAAGCACACTGCGTCTGTATTAATCCGGTGAAATCCGGTTGGATCCGGTGAAATCCGACCGGGCCGGGTGTGGAGAGGCGATACGGGCCTAGCGTTGCGGTGCTAATCCCTATTTTAAATTCTGATAAAAGCACCTGTATTAACTCGGACCCTAATATCTTTGAAATATTAGATGTGCCTCTGAATATTTTAGAGGTGGCTTTTGCATTAATTCAACATAAATTAGAATAGAACATATTTATTGATCTATATTTAAATATAAAAAAATATTGTCTGTACAGTATGTAATCCGTAAGTATTTATATTCGTAAGTATACTTAATAAAGAGTACATCAAAGTTACAAACATTAATTTACATATCAATGTCCAAAGTCATTAACCTCTTTGGGGATCGCAGGCTCGCATAATCCAGCCGTTTTAATGAGATCGAAAATGAAACATAAATCGCTTAGACGTACTACGACTATTAAACACATTAACGAGCTCGGGCCACTAAGGCCCAGGAGTGTCCCTGTCCAATCAACAACCCTTTCAAAGCCACCAGGTTTCAAGAGCTCCGAATATCCATCACGGTGGTATTGTTATTGCGACATTAGACACGATGCGTGGGTCGTATTCGAATGGTTGTTGCGTATCAGGATTCATGATAGGCCACCCCTAACCCCCACTTAGATATACGGTAACGATCGCACCACAATACCATAGACAATAAATATGGCCCGTACGCGGCTACATATGCCAGCGCGTACAGCCTACCAGTTTGTATTGTTTATGCTATATTAAATTGTTAGAATGTTGCCCGGTTATTGCTGAAACCGTATTTGGTTCGTGTATCGTTATATAAGTTATGTATTCGATCGTGTAAATTGTTTTCATTCGGTATTCCTTGATTATTTTCATGTTTTGTTTATATAAAATTGTTTTATCTTTATCAAATCATACTAAATGTGTTATAAAAGCAAAAATCATTTTAAAATATTAAAATCAGAACTCGTTACATTAACAATATACCGATTTGCGTGACCACTGGCTATCAATGAACTATTTTTATTACCGATTTCAAAATACGGTGAATTTAATTAATTTTATATTATGGTTTTATTACGAATATATAAAGAATATATAACAAAGTTAATAGTGGTTCTATTGTAAGCAAAAAATATACCAAACTTTTGATTTCAGATGCTCGTAATAATTCATAGAGGTATATTATTATACTGATGATTTAATACAGATTTGTATTTAAAAATATCTATACAATTTGAATTTAATACATATTAGAGATGTCTGCGAAATTTCGCTTTTATTCATCAGATGTTGTAGGAATTTTGAAATGACAGGTTTTGCTTTGATTTTATTTCATTGTAAACTGCAAGTCGCTCAGTGATTTTGCGCCAAAATTATGAAACCATCTTCTTCATTTTTTATTTCTTTTCTTTTAATTTTCTTGAACATCTACGATTGAAGCTCTTCAAAATAAAACCATAACAGATTTTTTATTTGGAGCTATCATCTCATAATCGTTGTGAAAAAAATCGGTTTTTGATATTAATATATAAAATTTATCATATTTTCTGTTATAAGTTATTTTCAATGAAAGCTATGAAAGTAAAACATTATTCAACAAAGAGATAAACATCAAAGGGAACGCCTACTTGGAATAATTTTCGTCCCAAGATTCAAAGTACATTTTCATGCATAGACTTGAGAATATGGCATTTATGATAACAAGTTCATATTGAAAATAGTGAAAGAATACGAAACATTTTTATAGAAAAGATAAACAAAAAGATAAACAGAATAATATAAAATTAATTTATATTTTTTTACGTAGTTAATTTAACTGCTAGCGCCATCTATGAAGACGTATCCAGAAAGAATATATTTAAGATTTCTTTACATATAGTGTTTCAAATACATTGTTGTCAAATATTATAGTTGAATTCACCGATGTCAATATCCTTCCGCGACCGACCGTATAACGAGCCAGCGCTCCATTAAGCACTATCATTACAGTTGATGCACTAGTATTGAAATACGTCTATATACATGGGGTATTTACTGTTTATATTAAGTCTATACTGATATTTCAAGTGGAAAAGTTTGTTTGTTAAAAACATCTTGCAATAAACCTTTTTTTTATGGATAAAACTCGCATAAGTGGAGACAGTTACATCTCGTCTACCCGTGAAGACGATTGCTGCAAAGCATTCGATATGCCGGATTAAAATTAAAATGTAACCAAAATAATACGCGATGTACTCGTGAAAGTCTAAGAAAATACTATTAAAAATATCTTTTTAATTTTGATAGACAGGTTCTTGAGAAAGGCTATCTAGCAATAAGTTACTTCTTTTAGTTTTAATTATCAATAAAACAATTTGTCTGTGTGTAGAACTGCGAGTGATAGCTAGTACAATATATAGTTCGTGCAATTTTTAAGAAAAAAAATAATGGTTGAAAAATATCATGTAAGAGTTGTTATAGCTTCATAGAAGTGGGTGGTCACTGGGGAAATTTAACAGCTATGGTGATATTTGCATGGATGCTGACCCTAGGCGTTAACTGCGCCCTTCCCGAATATTTGCATCTAATTGTAATCCATTGTTGTTTCATGGGAATGGTCAGTGTGGGGCGAGATGAATTTGATTATACCTATTATATATCATTGAAGAATGGACATCAAGATATATAGTTGTTATTAACAAAGTGTATATTGAGAGATATGTGGAGAGATTTATAATTAAACATGGGAAATTATAATTCGTATTGATTCATTTTGATGCATGTTGATTCATATTCAATAAAATTAATTTAAAAAAAGTAAACAAATGATTCATATTGATTCATGTTGATTCACATTGAAAAAAAGAATTAACCAAACCTGTACTTCAAAATTAAGTAAGAATTACAAAACCGAATGCAAGCAAAATTATAATTATTCATAATTCTCATAAAAGTCGTGTTGGAGCACAAAATGTGTAACTTCCGTTTCCCGCGACATTGGGCACAATTTGAAATATTTTACCGTCGTTGTAACGACTTGATGGCACTGCCGAGGGCCACTTATATATCTCTTTTATCTTTTGTTGGCTCGCCCCTTGCCCTCGGATAAAAGTTCAGAGAGCTTTTTTTACAGAATTATAGTTGCTTTTTGTTTAGATGAAATTGGTTTTTTAATCGTTTTAGGAAATTAAGCTGTACTTAATATTACGCTTTCGTCCTAGAATTAATACTTATTTAAACTTTCTATTATATTTAATATTGTATGTAATTTTAAACAATTGTATGTAATTTGAATCCTACTTATATTATACGTATCACTAAAAAAGTTCAGAATGTATTCTTATGGATATACACACATCTACACTCAGTTAGACAGTCTATAAGAATAGGTATATAGACGAGATAGGAGATAAGATAGGTTAATTGTGTCTTTTAAAAGTCTATTTTATAAAATAATAATTTCTGAATAGTACAAGACTGTAGATATAATTTTACAAATTCATTCGGTAGTTTCTAAAATTATTGAATAAACAAACAAATATTTCCGCTTCTTCATATTAGTATAGTTACATCTTCTATTGAGAAGTATTATATAATTTGAAACAAATGTATTGTATTATATAAAGGATATAATACCACAAAAGAATATCTAAATCAGTCTGTACAAGACAATTGCATAAAGCGGTTCACAAACAAAGAGAAGGGAATCGAAACGCCTGTTTTCAACTTAATAAAACGACAAGCTGATAATAATTTGAGATCGCAACTCAGATAGTGACTTGATTTAAATATTCCGCTTGTAAGATTTGTGTACGCGTTGGTCGAGAGATTACTTAAATTAAGATGCCAAGTCTAGAATCTCTGGAGATATTTTCTGCGAGGCCAACCCATTTGTTTTAGAGTATATTTATTATAATCAGAATATATAATATATCTATTTGATAAAGGTATTAATAATTTAACTGATAATCTTAACATTTTTAATTAGTTTAATATATTTTCAATATTCGAAATAATTATTGTGTTAAATATTTTTTATCTATAATATTATTCTTAACAAAGTAATAAATTCAAATATAATATTGACCTCTCCCTTTTATAACTTATTCTAAATAATAAACTTTAGCCCGCTTATTAAAATGTCAAGGAGGTTATTTTATTATATACTGGTTTAAACCAGATACAACTAGTTTACTGCTGATATATTCATTAGCTATACGTCTTTCCCATCGCATTATAATGTTATATAAATAACTAAACAAAGAAATGTCTAGAACATAACTTATGACAAACAGAACTATAATTCAGACAAAAAATGTAAGGCTACATTTTTTATTAACGTCTTGATTAAGTATGGACCACCTGCTTGGGTCCGTTCTTTCGGGACTCTATAAATTAAACTGGAAAAAAATATAATGGCTACATAAAGAATACACTAAGCTCAAGTATGGGATATGGTTGTTATAGTGAAGGGTTTAAGTGGTTGTACTTTGCCGACATGCGATTACGAATAGTTATTTAATAAGTCAATTTTAACTAGAGTTAATTAAAGTTTATAATATAAAGTTCAATAAAATGCAGCTTGAATTTCTTTTCAATCGAATTGAATTTAATGATTAAATGCTTATTGAGTTTAATTTCATGATTTTTTAAATTATTTTTTAATAAACGATCATTGCTTTCAAAACTTATTTTTATTTTGTCGGTTTCACAAAGGAACACAAAAAATGTGCGAAATTGTATTTCATACAACATACAGTATTTTTTGCACCTGCATTGTGGTCGAATTTAAATGACTACATTCTTTTGTATCGCAGGTAAATAGGGTAAGCATTCCAAAATGGCTTCCCCTTACCAATACATCACATTAGACACTTTATATCTAATCGCAAATTTATTATTTCGAGGCTCACAGTGTACGAATTAACAATGTGCAAACTATTACATATTAAGATATATCTGTATATTAAATCACTGGGGTCATTGTACTGAGATATACGAGAGCTTTTATATTTATTCTGGGTGATAATGAAGCAGTTTCTCTACCGCATAATGGTTGGAAACGGCTGTAAATTTAATTTTTATATTTTGTTTGACGTAAATGATTGACATGGGAGAATTTAGAAAGGGAATCGTATCTATGAAGCATTTATGAGCTGAGCGACGTGTGGTTGAATTTATCTCATGTTGTGTATTTAGGTACGTAATTTTATGACTCATTTGGTTTAAACTAACTCGTTTTAAGTGAATTGTTTGAATTATAAAGGTTAGGTATATATTAACTTAGAGTTTAATGAAATTAAACATACAATAAAAGTATTTTTGACTAACAGAAATATTTTATACACTATCTAATTTACTATCTTCTAATTGGCTTAAAAAATACTCAGTTAAAATTTTTATATCAAAGTTATCGCACTAACAACCTACTTACTACAATATTAGGAATATGTAATATGTAATAATAGTTGTTTAAATAATGACAAGTTTTTATCAAAACAAAATATTAATTTAAATTTTATAAGAAATCCGGATTTGTAAACTATTTAATAATCCAACAATTTAATTTTATTATATGAATGAGTGTTGGTATTGTTATTTAATTAATAATAAATATTTTAAAAATAATTTTTATCTATATTTATTTGGTAAAATAATATTTGAGGCCAAAGTCAAACCAAATACTTTTACTTTTAACTTTACTTTTTGAGAGTCTATCTAAAATTTATTTTAAATAGATATTTGTATTTTGTTTTTACTAACATATTTAAAGATATATTTGCATAATAAAGATAAATTTGGGCATTTATAAGTAATATGGCGACATAACTACTAGAATTATTTTTTTTAAAGATTATTTTTTATTTCAATATATTATATATATAGTTATAATTTTTCAATACATTATGTCAGTAATATATTGCAATATATTAGATTTACTATAATAATACAATATAAATGAACGCGCTTTGTTTCAGGGAAGGCTGTGTCTGCGACGAAGGCTTTGCAGGAACAACATTAGTCTCTCCGCTCGCACCGCCCATAGAGCCTGCTCTTCTCTGATTGGTTGAAATAATCCGCCCACAACCACCTACAATTATATTTATAATGCACACGTTCAAATAATTTACAGTCATGCTGAATTTGCGACCAGTATGGGCAATTGAAAATTTGTTGTATTGACCTCCCCGGGGCCTATGGACTGGAATTAATTAACTACAAATGCTTTTTCGATTGTTATTTCAATGTTATTTTGATGTCACAATAGAATTAATATTATATTAATTGTTTTATTTTGTCCTCTATGTTTTTGATTAAGGTTTGACTTATATTTGTAATTGTTCTTTTAATAAAAATATTTTTTAAAAGAAAATGTATTGAATTAGAAAAATATTTTGAGTGGTTTTTAGTTATTTACAGAGAAATAATGGACACAGAACAACCGACTCGAAATAGCAATAGTACCGTTTGGGAATCAAATCCATTACCAGACAAACATGTCTTCGACAGTCTGACAGTGTATATAAATAAATATGAAGATTTTTTATTAGTAATATTACCTAACTACTTACAACACCTATATAAAAGTAGTAAAGCAACTTATTTTTTTTAAAGATTTCTAATCAGTTGATAGCTTTCAATATTTTTTGACTTGAAATCATCATTACTAATTTCTACCCAGGTATCTCAATCTTATCTATATTTGGAGATATAAAAAAAATAATTTAATTTTTTCTTACTGTATTTTAAAAAAATCTATAAGATAAATTTTATTTAGATAGTTTTATGAGGAGTAGCTAATAATTAATTGAATTTCGACTTCAAAATAATCCAAATTGTCATATAAATTGTTAGACATACTTATATACTTTTTCTTATTTATATTTCAAATAAGAATAAAGATAAAAAAAATAAGAAAACCTTTACAAAAATTCTTATTAGATTTTCGTTTACAACAAAAAAGTTATGAAGAAGAATTTAAGAAATAAAATTTATGAAACAGTATTTATAATTTCAATATTAAAAATGTTTCTTTTGACTACCGTTTCATTAAAAAACATACCTAATTTCTACCTAAAAGAAGAACCTATCTAGACTTTAATAAAGCAGCCATTATATTATACAATTTACCAAACAATAACTCAATTAGGGTACTAAGTAGCACTGTGAAAAGTTTGGTAGTGCACTAATTGTCATATATAGTTAAATTGGATAGTGTCACTGAGATATAGCACTCAGTTGTATCCACAGTTAATGGTATCTAACTAGAGATAAACTGTATCCAGTAACAATAAACCAATCCAGATTTAATTGACTCTACAATATATTTTAATTGGTCGTTAATCTTGAAACCTTAATAGCCTTATTCGTTAAAATATAACTCTTTTTGAATTAATCTCTAAATCGAGATTACTACTGGTATTTTTTTTTCATTAATTGAAGGTTTTTCACATAAAATGGATGATATTGTACGTATTGATTTTATTTATCATTTATATAGATTTTTTTTAATACCATTTAGTGAAAGTCATGGTAAATGTATCTAAATATATATCTATTTCAAATAAGATTTTCTCTAAATTGTGTATATCGTATATTACCAGTATTTTGTATTTTTTATCATACATTGAGGTGCTTTCAGATGGAATGGATTAAATAGATTCTATTTTTCATTTATATACATTTTTATTTTGATATTATTTAGTGAAAGTCGTTGTAAATGTGTATATAAATAAATCTTTTTAAAATATTTATTATTTTATTATTCTTTTAATAATTTTTTTTATTCATCCATTCAGGTGCATTCAGATAGTATGGATGCAATAAATATAATTTTTGATTATATAGAATTTTCTTTAAATATAATTGTGTAATCGTTATAATAAATGAATATATAGTATGCTTATAAATAAATTTTATTTACTTAAGTATTAAGTTTTCAACCGTCGCTCTGTGTAAGATATACTTATTATGTGTAATGTACCTATTTACACTGTTTAAAATAATTAAAAAACACTTTTATTGTAACCTACTAATATTAATATTAAAAAAAAAACATTACTAATATTTTAATATTTATTTCTTTAGTTAATCGGTGTTATTGTTAAATCTTTTGAAACTTATCAAACTTACTATATTTAGATATGTATGAATATAAAAATACACTAAAAACAAACAAAACACCATGTTTCATGTTTAACATATAAAATACAAAATAAAAAGTATTGTCCCATCAAAAACACACAGTTTTCTCTATGTAGGGGTCGCTGATTTGATCAGCTGATATATATCTCCCTTGGTCCCCTTGATCCCACGAGCTGATATCACCTTGTAGTAAACAATACTATTAAGGCCCAGTAAATAATATCACATACATTTATATGAGGTAATTTTTTAATAAACATATATTAATTACCAAGGAATTACAAGCTTTAGGCAATATTCAAGTCTCCGAAATTCATTCTTTTTCACGCAACATGGGTTGAATAAGATATGACAGAGCAGTTCTGTAAAAGTACTGGAACTACTACATCAGCTATTTTAGAGATATTTAGTAGTTATATATATAGTAATTAGTATAACAAAAATATGGAGAACATCTTCTTTATTTTGATTTACTTTTTACTTATTTAATATTTTTCTATTTAGATAAAATACCGGATTTGGTAGGTTTTTTTATGGTTTTCATCCACCTTCAACATCCTTTACCTTCACTAGTTATGATCAGAATAATATTTGCATTTCTTCTTTGATAGCAGGACAGACTTGCTTCTTTATTTTCATGTACATTATTGTTTTCTTCTGTCACCCTCTTTTCTTACGTGTTTTTTATCCCTCCTAGTAACATAACCTTTGTTCTTCTCATCATGACTTGTACTACTTACAACTACCTCTTAGGAAATACTTACTTTATCCATTCTCTAATAAATAAAAATTACAAAAAAAGCAACTAATTTTCTAATATATAATTTCTAATAATTTCGTTATTGACTAGTATAAATTAGTATAAAATAAGTAGTTTAACACTTCTCTTAATTCGATAGTGAGGAATTTGTAAACACAAATAATTTTGATTGTATCAATATATTTTCCTTCTCAATCAATAAATGAAAATCAAAATCTTTAGTATAAGCAGGAACGATGTTTCCACAGAAACGAGAAGAACTGCCGACAGAAAGTTAGAGAACTTGTCTGGTATTACTGTGTTTTAAAACCATACTTAAGCCAAAATTACATTTATATTAAAATTTGAAATAGTTTTGGTATTAGTAATCTTTTACATTCTTTTAATTTCTAAAACCATATATATGTATATTAAATTATATGTATATTTAATTTATAATATTTTTAATATAAAACTTTAAATATAATAAAAAGATTCATTGACAAAATAAGAAGAAGATTTTGAACATGTTTAGCGTTGGTTTAGGTATACAGATGAAATAAAAAGATTTCATAGTTCATATGCTACATAGTAAGAAGATATTGTGAAAATAACAAATAATTAATTAATACCAGATATTTAAAGAATTATATATAAATAAAACCATCTGACGCTCATGGTTACCCTTCTCCACTTTTGAAACACCACAAATAATTACAAAATAATCGTTTTCTTATTGGAATGCAGTTTATAAAGAAGTTTTGGATTTTTTTTAATTAGATATTTTATTCGATTTTCCGGAAATGATATATTTAGTAGTTATATACTTTTATCTAAATCTATTTTTTATTTAATAATACTTTTCAAAATTTTTAACCATCGGGTGTTGGATATTCCAATTAATCAGTACATTATTTGTTAGCTTCTCTAATTACAAAAAATAAACTAAAACACTTTATCTATATGAATTGTCTAGTTATACTCTAAAACCCTACAATGTCTACCATTGGTTGGTCGTACTAAGGAATCTGTTTTAATATAAATTAATTACTTACAATATTTAAAAAGATACTATACTTCAAATTAGATATTGGTTAAATTTAGTTTAATTTACAAGATATAAATGCTGGTGTATACATCAAGCATCAATTCAAATAATTTAAAACATCAAGTCGTTCTTTTGAAATATATGACTTGCAATTGATATATTAGATTGTCAAATAATTGTATATAGGGAATAGATCTTGGTTTTGTAAGATGGCTTCAATAGAGCGACAGATAGCGACTTCCAAAGATATTTTTGTCCATTTATATTTAGAATATTAGGAACGACCATTACGTATGCTGTAAAATAAATCAAATATTGAAAAGGTAATACCTTTACACTTTCAAATACAATTAAATAAGTATATATATAAAAAACAACATTTATATTATTTAATTATATTTCTTTTAGTATTATTATATTAATAATATAAATGAATCTGCACTCGTAATTAAAAACCCTTCTGCTTCATATTGGATATAAGGCAGTCATATAGATATTATATAAAAATCTTTTGTATTGGTAACCTCATAAAAAGAATAATATTATTGTTTTTAAACTTTGTTGTGAGTATTTTGAAGGCGAAAAAATATTCACGCGACTAAGTCCTAAAATATTAATAATAAGAATAATGTTAGTCTCTGTTTAAACGACACATTACGATCCTTAAAAATGCATTTTATAAAAGATTAAAAATATATTAAGTATTGTAAGATTCAATATAAAGCACACAGATAAATAATGTTCTGATTCTTATCTTAGTTCCCGGATTCCTAATATTCTGTATATGAAGTAAAGTGAGTCAAGAGAAACATCAAGTAATAAATATTGTAATATTAAATGTAGGTGTTGATATTAAAATTGACTGGTTCTAGTAAATCTAACGCCCACTTAACTAAGAACTGACTTACAAGTTGATTGAGACAGACTTATAGGTAACGTATAATATTATATTACAAAATACAGTTATTTATTTATACACATTTTAATTGAGATAAACTTAGTTCACTTAAAGTACACACACTGCACATAGAAACATATACGTACACACACACGCTCACCCACACACACACACACACACACACACACACATAAATACAGGTTAAGATGTGTTAGTGTGTGTATGTTTTTTAATGTAATTATAGGTTTTTTTTTATATATTGTATATATTATACGTCTTTTTCAAAGCAGTGTTAAGTCTGAATAATATTTTGATTCTATCAAATATATGTGCATAGATAAACAAGCATATCTGTAGAAATGTTTTTTTTTTTTAATTCCAATTATAACAACATGTTCAGAATTCTAAACTTCATCATCCTTAAAATACTTTAATCAAATAATACTGAAGTATTTAATATTTTAAAACAAATTTCAGTAATTATATTTTATATAAATAGCGACGTACTTAATAAATTGATGAATAATAAAAATATTTTTCTTTTACAGATATACACGAGTTGTTAAACGCCTTAACTCCTTCAGATAATATTATAGATAGTGACAGAATAACTTTTTTAATAAAGTCAATAATATTTTAAATATTGTTTAACATAAATTATACATAAATATGTAACTAATATAATAAAACATATAAATAAAAGCAAGATCCGTATTTTTAGATAAAAATTTACATTGTTAGCCAGACTTTTATTACATTAAGGTACTATTAAAAATTATTACTATTATGAAGCTTATAGAGGTATAAACTATTGCACATAATATCTTTGTTGGACTTAACTGCACTTATATGACATATGATATAAGAACGTGATTTTGACATTTTGTTTAAACCTCAAATACTTGGTATGTGGATAAGACGATATACCAAATTTAAAAAAAAATGGCATATCATTAATGGCTTAAAGTATTGTAATTTGTACGCATCTTAAACTATCCTTACCATAGAAATATTATGTAGATAATTGCATTGCATACCTGAAACAAAGAACAACAGTTACAAATACTATAGTTTTATGGTTTAACTGTGTAGTTAAGTTCATTGAGCGGCGTTCTTTAAAGTTAACTTTATTACGTAATAAAGTAAACCCTTCGAAATACATTTACCGTTTGTTGAGTGTGTTGAATTTACAGTAAAACAGTTTTAGTCTAAGTGAGTGTAAGTTAACATTAGTATATTTAGTGAGTTAGTGATATATCTAATGTCTTTTAGTGATGTGTGTAATATAAGAATAGTGCAAATAACTACTATTACATTGTCCGACTATATTCACGTAAATATAATTGGAATTTAACCAACTATTTTCAATTCCATTCCTGGAGTTTTTCATTAGTTCGGACTTCTGGCGGAATCGCGGCGTAAACTAAGTGAGTACAGCTGGATAATTATAAATATACTATAATAACAATCATGGATCACCAAATTTTATATATAAAAATAATTACTGAAGCCTACATTGTAATATTTTTGTGGAAGATTCTTAAAATTGGTAAGTTTTATTTTTTTATGATGAAAGATTAACAACTATTTGTTTTTTCCTCTTATCTCCTATCTAAAAAAATCGTTAATTTATTTATTATTAAGGATGTACTATTTACATTATTTTAATTAATGTATAATTATTAAACCTATCTTTCTTTTTTTTGAAAATATGTCGCAATTGTAAATTACTAAATACATATATAATAAAATTGTCAAAAGCACCATCTGTTGACAATATTTAAATTTACAAAGTCAACTCGTTAGTATTCCGCTGCAGTTTTAACGATGTCTTCCACTGCCATCTATGAATATGCGCACAAAACTATACTAAGTGTAGTTAGGATGCGCTGTTGAGTGTATAATGATTTTAGTTATGGACGCTAGATGCTGATAAACTTTTATTTTATAGAAACAATTTATTGTTACACAATTATTGTGAATAATACTCAAGACGTTTAAATAAAAACAAATACAAATATAATAAATGTTAGCAAAAAATATAAAAAATCTTTACTTTTTATCTTTTTTAGTATTAGTTGATTTATTTTATAAGCAATTTGGTGTAAAAAGATATTAATATATTAGAATATATACCGTTACCTATACCGTTTTGCAATCTTTATCAAACCTATAATGTATTTATAAATATATTTAGTTAATTATCTTAAGAGTAAAGGTTAATCCTAGATGTTAGACACTTTTGCCAAATATATATAATAATAAGTCAGTACCAGCTTCATGTGCTGCCAAATATAGTTTAGATGTTCTGGCAGGGCCTTGACATAGACTAAACTAATCTATAACTAGATGAGTTATTAGATTAGAAAACAAGATTTATGTCATTGAAAGATAGGTGTCTATTATAAAGAACTTAATGAAATGTCTGTAACAGTATAGTAAGATATACACAAACTAATATATATATTTTCTATATCAACTAGTAAAATTCGTTTAATTATTTCACTTGTTATAGACAAACTAGATTAGATAGGTAGATATAATAAAAATATAGATAAACATTTAAAATGTTTGTCGCTTTCAAGTCGTAAAAGAAGAAACTCGTATATTATAACTAAATTATCATAATTATTAAGATTGCCGTAAAATCTATGGGTGGTAAAATTAAATATTATAAAAAACATTCTTTTACGACTTTTAGACTTTATTTTAGTTTATAAATCATTTATATTTAATATTTATTTATGTTAATATATCATGTTAAAACTAATCTCTCCTTACAAAAGTAAATTAGCGAAAGAAATAGAAATAATACTAATAGATATTAATAATTTATTATGCATTACTATTATATTAATATTATATATTATATAGTATAGTATAATTATTACTATTATATATTTATTAAAACACAAATCAAATGAGCAACGTAACAATGAAGAAACACGGTACATCTATATTAAAGTTTCTACTGAGAATAGTATTAATATATTTTGTAGTGGTTCTATATCTATATTTTATCTTTCTATACTTATAACACATTAGCCTTTAAGATAGTTAAATAAAATAGTTAAACTTTAAATATCATACTCATAAATTAATTGCTGTTGACGTTATTTAAGAATGTAATAGTTTTTCGTTTCACAAATAAATATATGTTTAAATGTATAAAACATACAAAACATATTTAATGAATCAATTACCAGTGACCCCCTGTGTTTTATTATCAGTGGAACCACAATCATGATAATAGGGTCTTGTCTGATAGATGTCCCGTTCCGTTGTTTATATTGGAGCAATAAAATAGTTACGACGTGTTGAATAATCGTTTTCACTCCGAGTGACCATAAATTTGTATATTTTTAAAGTCACACCGTTTGGAGTCAATAAAAATTTAACGAGTCTTAGGGTGCTTGAATTAAATTGTTAAGTATTTTACGGTACTTCTTAGTTTGTTCCGTTGTGAAACAACTTTCCGGTATTTAAGATTTGATAGAACTAAATTTTATTGAGATTAACGATGTTTCGAAATTTATATGTAAGATGGTACAACCATCTTTATAAGTATTTTATTATAGTATACTTAGATTATATGTTATAAAATATGTGATATCTTAAGGTGCTTATAAACAATATCTATATACCAGTAGATACCTAAAGATTACAGTTAGCACATAAATACATACGCAATTCGCTTTTGCGCCCATAAACAGACAAATGTCGAGAAGTTATTCCTAACGTCTCTCAAAGCAATCTATCTAGAGGCCTCGCAATATCGGTTTCTGAACGATTAACAGAGGGCGTGCGTGCCCTTCGGTTTTATGGCATACTTTTACGACGTCGTAAAACCGGCTATAGGCTATAATCTTTTTCTACCGAAGTTTCCGCCCACCGATCACAGATGGCGCTTATACCAAAACTAGAATCACTGTCACCGAACTAAATGTTTAAGTTTTATTATACGTTTCGCTAATGTGGTGTGAAATTAATAGGCAATAATGCTTTTATGGGTGCTTGTGACGGTTTATTGCCCCATAAAGCTCTGCAGGTGAATATTTGTTTTAAGTTGACCACATATTGTCAATATTAATAAGTCATTTAACATATAATTGTCGAAATTGACGTTTTAAACATAAATTAACATTATCTGACAATATAAAACTTAATCAATTAACAAATGAACTCTAGATTCTGAACGAGAATTTAATTTAAATTCCTAGTGAAATGTTCTGAAACCTAGAAGGCCTAAGACAGCTATAAACATATAAATCGCGTGCCATTTGCGAATACAAGATACAATTTCTTTAAATTCTTAGAATCCTGTGTTGAACATGGGTTCAACAATGTTTGAAGTTAAATTATCTCTACATTGTCCCGAGCCTCATAAATTAAAGCAAGCGTGAGTTAAACTCCCGTTATCATATATTTTAACCAGAATGCCTGTAATTTGCAACTTACAACTTCACCCGTCTAGACTAAAACTATTCTGATATTGCCCTCAATTACATTAACCTTGTATTATCTCTTTCTCTCTTACCATTAAGCTTCAAGAGGAAGGAAGAAGAATGCCTAATGTCAGGGTAGTGCTGAAATCCCGGCTATTTTCCATGCAATTGACTAGAATAGGTTATGGTGTGTTGACAGCACAATAGACCTTTATGGGAGTTCGATATAATTTTCCCATGTATATCATTTATAAACTCTTATATTAAATGTTATCATTTGACAGAAAACAATATTAATCAAACAAAATAGTAATATGACTAAATCTAATAACTAATGATATAAGTTTAGCAATATTTATAAATTTATCAATATTAAGAAGGCACTTGATAACTCAGCGAAAATACAAGAAAAGCTCTCGAGAGTGGAAACCTTGCTGTATTTTCAGTAATGGCGTCAGAAACGAGGTCTGGAGCCGTAAACCCACGGAATTTGCATTATCGCGATATTAATACTAGCGCTATACAAAAACTCTACAGCCTTCGTTACTGCCAAATGTAGGCTTTGGAAAAGATTTAGAAAAATTACCTGATGTGCTACGCCGTAGCGTAGGGCGAATACTAATTATTATATTTATATTTTTTACCTTAAAAGATCAGGGTTGCGATAATATTTATTATAACTCTTATATATATATATATATATATATATATATATATATATATATATATATATACATAATTGTGAGAGACTTTTGTATTGTCTATAAGTAATAGAAAGTAAATAGTATATATAATAAAAACTATTTCATAGTTATATAAACAGTTATAAAAAGAGCAAATTTAAATTAATTTAATAATTAGTTCTTAAAATGTAAGCTCACGATTTAAATATTTTGTAAATACATTCAAAAGACTAAATAAACCGTTATTTTAATACCCTTATCAAAAAACAAAGCACATTACAAAATGGCCGCGTTTTCATGAGTTTGCGCGGGAAAATGCCCGTGAGTCTGGAAAATTATAACAAAGGCATCTAACGCTATCTTTGTAATTATAGTAAATCACCTCGCTACAGGCAAGATAAGGCTGTTCCTATTCTACCTTCAAAACTCGTATAAGTCCATCCCACAAAGCGACTTATTACCTTCCGGTTTCGTTGTATGGAATTTTTATATAATATATATAATGACCTAAATGCAAGATAACAACAAGCTAAAGTCAATTCTATTGCTTTAGATATAAAGATAGTTTTACGTTAGTTTTATAACGTTCTTGTTACATTTAATTGTATCGTTCAAAACTCGTTCGATGAACGGACCCTCGTCTGTACAATCGTTTTGTAAAGTCATTCTATATAGTTTTTAGATATCTTATTAAATTTTGTTGAATTGAATTTAAGTATTTTGTTAAAATATTCAAGAATATTTATATTAATACTCAATAGGAAAAACATTTATTTCATTAATACATTTTTTTTAAATAAAAAATGTTATAATTTTTTTTAAAATGCAATACCTATTTTAATATTTCAAAATTAATCATATTAATTAGTTTTTAAAGTAACTTTTTAGAAATGAATATTTTTTATAGATTAATCTAAGTAAGGCATTATTTTCTGACTGTCCAAATTCTATTTTATATAAAAGGGTGTATTTTGGTGCACAAAACTAACACATCGAAAGCTCACCTGTAATACGCACGCACCCCACTCACACATTAATATAATCCCAGCCACTCTAATATGACCCATCCATTCCCTTATACTCTATAGATTTACAGAAAAATAAAGGGAACTGAGATATCTATTTGGAGATCAAGCTAATTTGGCAGCTGAGCAGGTACGGTAACGTTTTCTGCTGTGTTTACATGATTTCATTCAACTAGCTTCCAGTCGATTATAAAATTATTTTATATAATAAAATAATTTAATATTTTTAGTTGTTTGTGACTGTACTTGCCAATCAACTTGACCGACGTCGCTACATAGTAATAATTAATTAATTTAATTTAAAATATGTAATAAATTATAATTGTAATTAATTTAATTCATTTTAAAATATGTAATTATTCAAAATATCGGTCTACAATAAAAATATTTAGTTAAATTTATTTGAAATCTTGTAAAAGAAACAAACATAGTACTAACTGACTCCGAAGATTTAAAAAAAAAATTAAAATAAGTATAGATAATTATAAACACAGGCAAGATTCGAACCTGTTTTTGGATATTTTTTACAATGTAATAATTATTTAACAATTTATAGCTTCAATTAATCTCGGTAAAACTATTCACTGATTAAACTTCGGTTTCGGCCAGTTTCGGTCAAAAAAATTTGAGTCAACCAAGACATGAAAGTTTCGATAGAAACTAGACAGTTCGCATATTATCGTGCGTTGTTAGAAAAGTTTATATTGAGAACTTAATTTAAAATATATTTTATTTAACAATGACAAATATAAAACACGTAATATTTTAATTAATGTCATTTTCATTAACAGTTTTTATATCTATATATACATAAAGTGTTAAAATTATATTTAGTATTATTAAATATCCTTAATTAAGTTTTGGTTTAGGTTAGGTAAGTTTTCGGCTGAAAACTGTTTCAGTATTAATAGGAATATATTTAATTTAATTGTAATAAATCATTATTAATTTAAATATAATAAACTATTTTAACTAAACACAAAAACTAATAAATAAAAATTTAAAAAGTTATTCTACATTTGTTACGTTGAAATAATTGGTACGATAGAGAAAAATCGTTAAGATTATCCATGCCAGTTTATAGTCAAGCTGCCAGTCAAGTTGCAAGTCAAGTTGCAAGTCAAGTTGGCAGTCAAGTCGATCGCAATCCGAGGATTAACAGACAATAGAGCGCTCGTAACTAACGGTGGATAGTTAGGCGTACAAATAAGACCCGGTATCGCCGCTCCCGACTATCTGTTAGGTATTGTATTGAAGTGAACGAATTTACATTCACTGAACATTAGTTTGTTAGATATAGAAATAAAATTTTAAATTGTTTTATTTTTGTTCAGTATTTTGATATTAAAATGCACCAATTTCTAAAATTGTCATATTCTCTAATAGCTCTAATATTTATTAAATATTTATGATTTTCCCAGGTCAATTCTGGAAGCTTATAGGCTATATAAAATCACATTGCGATGATTTTTATATAATATAAACTCTCTAAAAATAGGAAAGTAGAATAATGCAGTTTATTATTCGATCAATGGTTTTAAACTAGTATTAAAAAATGTAACGTCTTTCTCGCGTAGTCTCAGGCAACACCTAGTATAAGTAAAATTAAACGGAATAATAGTGTCATCGGACATTTTTTTATAAAATTATAAAAATATATATAATATTATGTTTTTATACTTAGTATTATAAATAAGTTACTTTTGTTGTTTTCTTTGTTCATTAGCAAATTGAATCTGTATGTTTAGCGCAGCTTCAGAGATTATTTATTAAGAACATTAATATTCATATAAATGTAGTCGTTTCGTAATAATAAAGTTTACTTAGAATTGGCATAGTATAATAAAATGGCAGAGTTACGAAAATAAGGAGACGGTTATCCAAAGGTCATAGGTTCGAATCCTGCTCGTATCGATTTTTATAAATGAAGAAGTATAATAAATAAAATCATAATACTTAGTATTCAACTGGTTTCAACACGAATCTTTACCTTCATATTAAACGAAAACTCAATAGGCAACATAGGTAAGAGGTAATATTCCTGTACGCAGTAGCTGTACCAAGTAATAAAATTGATATTCATTGCGTTTTTTATGATTACGTGTTTGTAAAATGGAAAGGAATTTCTTCAATGTATATCGTTAGAATGTATAACTTATATTTTAGAATAAATAGTGGTAGAGGGGTTACGTTCTATCTGCAAAATCAATGTGGCCATTAGCAAGTATTCGCGCAGTCGCAAAACGAAAGACTACAAGTCAGAAGTTGCTTTATACGTTTTAACACGATTTAAATAATATTATATCTTTTATATCTTTAGATAAGAAAAAATATCCTCAAAAATTATATATTAAAATATATCTTCATCTTGGCGTTTGTATTATGTTAATAATATGAATATATTTATTTATTTCTGTTATAATAATGATATAACAATAATTTGAATATTATGTACATATTTATAGGACATTAAAACAGTTTTATTGAATACAAAAACCATTAATCTAGTATTTATCTATATTAATAACAATTAAAATACAGTTAATTTGTATTATATTATGAATATTAAAGTCATACAGAATAACCTTATAAATGTTAAATGAATCCATCTCAAATTTCAATTTATATAACCATTCTCTTTTGCAACGCCCTTGGTGCTATCCTGGTTCAGAAATCAATACTGCAGTCTTACTTCTACAACGAAATATACATAGATATGAACATCATTTACCTTCTAATATTTTAATTAACAAAAAATGCTTAATTATATATAATAATCTATATTATTATATATAATTCGGCTGTACTCATTAATTACTATAGCAATTTGCCCAACAAGAGTCGTCAAATATGGCGTGAAGTTCACGCCGTGATTGGGAATCCGTGCTCATGAATAAGAACTTAAAATTTTTTCGAAAGTAGTCTAGCAAATTATATGTAATAATGATCAATAATAGTAAGCATAGATCAATTTTAAAGATACAAAACAAAAATAGTTTGAATTCGGCCATTATCAAATTTACTACTTGAGTTAAAAACTATATATGACAATTAGTACACTAAAAAAATAAAATATCATTACACTACATGACTTAGTCTTAGTAAATTAGATAGTGTAGTTAAGAGTAAAATACAATGTTCTAACACAAACATCTGTATTACATTATTAAATTTTACGGGCCTTTTCCGAGCTTTATCGAGCATCTTTCGAGATTTTTCGAGCCTTTTCGAGCTTTTTTCAAGCCTTTTTCTGTAGCAATCAGTAACTAACATAAAGGGGTTTTTCATAGATAGTTGTGGCTTTAACGATACAAAATTATAGAGAAGGTTGAATTAAAATTGTAGAGCTTTTAAACCTAAGTACTGAGTCTATTCTGCGATCGTAAAATTTTGTAATGTGAAAATTATGAATGTGTTGCGGCAAAAGTTTTTTTAACTCTACCAATGTTGTGATCGTAACATTTTATGTTAGAAATTAAGTTTAACATGCTAATACTATATGTTAAGAATTATTTTTTATTGTTTATTAACAAGGGAATGTTTTACTTATTTTTCAGAAATATTTCTTTCCTTTTAATAATATATTATTTTGTATTTATACTAGCTGTTACACGCGGTTCCACCTGATCAATGATTTTATATACTATTAAGATAACTAAGTATAACCGTAGTATTAGATAGTCGATGTAGTCTTTTTAACAAGTCTATCATAATCATAGAAGGTTTGATATCCATCTACCAGTTTTGAAGATTAGCGCTTTTAAATAAACAAACATTTCTTATTTATAATATAAACTAGTTGTGCCCCGCGGTTTGACCAACGTGTAATCATAATACTGTAGCCTACTTCATGAACCTACCTGTTATAATCAAAAAACAGTTTTTTTTTCATACAATAGTTTCGCATATAAACGTGTTTAAACAAACAAACTTTTCCGCTTAATTATATTAGTATAGGTTTAATTCATTATATATTTTTATCATTCAATCTTGATCAAAGGAAATATAGATCAATTGGATTCAATATATATTGTTTTCTTATGATATTTTATCTTTATTAAAAAGCTCTAAAATGTGAAACGCAATATCTTTTATGTATTTGATGTTATGTTATAAACTTTTGTTTAATAACATATATGTTTCAATTTTCTTAGTTTGTTTGTTAATAGATTTATAAGATTTTTAATTATATTTTATGAATTAACTATTATATAAAAGATTTTTTTTACTGTAAAAAGTATGAAAAGATTCTCTACCTTTGTTTATTAAACGTTTTAACAAAGGAATATGTCTTATTCGTAGTATCATATTGAGTAAATTTATTTGTAACAACACGCATGAAAAGATACTCTTCTTTTGTTTATGTCGGTCTCAAAGAAGCGATACCTATATGTCTTGATTCGTAATACGCTATAGAAACTTTACATTATACGAAACAATTTTCTCGATCGAATAGAAACAAAACCGAAATAAAATAAAAGAATTGAGTTTTCTCTCGTATCCGGTACAGTTTGCAAGCGGATCCCAGTCGCCATGTTCCATCCAGTCTGGCTTCTATTACATATACAGTATACCGCGCGGTTTTACATATAGCCTTCTTCATGTACTGCCCTATCGAATCTAATTTTTCGAATCTGTATTGTAGTTTTGAAGATTATTTCGTAAACAAATAAACTTTTTTTTTATTTATATCATTAGTACATGATAACAAAGCCTTTATAAAGAATAAGGTTTTATTAAAAAAGTATATTAACATTTGATAACAATAAACATTGAAAATATATACTTTACAATTGCAATGAAGTTTGTCATGTGAATCATAACATGTAATTGGTGAGTTGGTGCAGAGGGAGCGTCAGAGCATGAAATTGGTCTCGTTCAAGCTATTCCGACGCACTGCAGCTTAATCGCAAATAGGATTAAAGCTTACTGTTCATAAATTAGCGGACTTACAGACTTACATGTATTATTATTTATATTTCTTATTCAATTACTTTTTATCTTTTGTCTCTTTCTAATTAACAAATTGGTTTTTGTTTCTTTTATCTTAATTTTCGATCTTATCTGGATAGATCTGCCAAAACGATGGAATCTGATTCCAGGTTCGAATCCTGGTGTTTCATTTTAAATTAAATTTTATATGCCTAACATGGCTAAAAATTATAGACAACTTTGAATATTAATGTTTTGTTTATATTTTTTTTAGTAATATGTGACAAAAGAAGTGATAAAAACGATACACGAAAATAACGTTTAATTTCTATAAAAGTTATAGTAAATATATTTATATATTTATTCAAACATTTTTACTTTAAATCAATATTAGTGATTACTTGTGTAGGTCATATAGAAGTGCGACGAATTTCTTGATGAGAGATGATAAGAATTGATACCTATATGATATTCATCAATTATAAATTAAATAAATGTATCACTAACAATCGATTTAACAACATAGGGGCCATTAGATTAATATCAACCAGTAGTTTAATTTTAATATCAAAATTTGTTTCCTGGTATTTTAAATGCCGTTAACATTTGCTTGATCACACCATAAGCTATCAGGCGCCATAAAGGTAATGTTAAGATAGGATTAAAAAACTATCAACAAAAAAAATTTTAGCAGTATGAGAAAGGTCGATACAAAAAAATTTTTAAAGCATCTAAGCTCAAAATCGCTTGAAACTTACGCTCGTTTAACATAGCTTAAACAGCAAATGGGAAGTGTATTGCCAAGCAATTTTGCGTTCAACGGTATACTATCCCACCTATTGTGAATTCTGTAGGTTTGAAATTTATTTGACAGCCCCAGTATCTGTAGAGAATGGAAAATGGCGGAATGGTAATATATTATATTATAGATATAAGTCATGGTTTGTTTTTGGCGGGGCTCCGACAAACGTTATTGGTATTTAGGGGTATTAAACCATTAGGGGTAGTGCCATCTTTTTATAAAGATATATTAGACAGTAATGTTTAAAAGAATGAGACGCCGACTATTACATTAGTTACGCTGAGAAGACGTCTTAAAATTATTTCTGCTGTAATGAAAATCACATTTAACGGCTACAAATTTATTAGAAAATGATTAATTATTTATTAGAACATAATTTAGAGAACAGTTTTTTAAATTTTGTAATTTCATTTAAAGAATGATTGAAATAAATAAGTTAGTTTTCTTATTTTCGTAATAAATTATTACAGTAGATGAGTATATACTATTTTTTTTATAAAAACGTTGAATTTATGCCAAATAATAGCTATATGTCTGACAATGGTTAAAAAGAAAATATCTTGAATGCTATACATTTTATTAATTAATATATAAAATTATGAATGATTACAAAAAAACCTACATATCTATTGTAAATTTTCATACTCTAGCTTACAGAACTTATGAACAGTTACTTAGTTAGTTGAAGTGACATATATAATAATAATTGACTTATTTAAAATATAGTCGTATTTTTATCAATATTGAAAATTTAACGGTTTTTATAGAATAAAGATATAAGTATTTTTTTATTCTTATTTTTTCATTTGCAGGATATTCTAATCTGTACATCAAACATTGTTCACATATTTTAAAAAGAGCAACGGTTGAGTTTCTGGCCAGCTCTTCTCAACAGAACAGCATTCCGAGCTGGTGGTAGCTTAAGGACGGACTGACTAATGACATTTTTATAATGTAATAATTGACGATTCAAAAGTGCGTGTAAATGCCTATTTGAATAAAGATATTTTGAATTTTGAATTTTTTTGAATTTTATGTTTCACGGGTTTAACTTGCTTTTAACTGGCATATAATTATGGGTTACATTTAAAACTTAACTTAACTCAAAGAATAGAGATTTCGCTTCACGATAGGACTTGATGTAAGTGAAAAGACAGGTTCAAAATATAACTAATAATGGTATGTGAGTTAAATTACTTTAGTTGTATTTCAATGTTTATAAATATAATTCAAATTCAGGTTCGTCAATTGAGAAAAAAAAAATTAACCTTTAAAAATTTTGTTTTGAAAAATATTTTAGACTTTTTAACATCGAAATAAAAAGGATTTACTATGATATAAATCACCTAAAGTTTTTTAAAGTCATTACAGTTTTTTTGTTTATAAACATTTATTGCATTTATGAAACATGCTCAGTTGAACAGTTAAAAAAGTTAGATCCATGGAGAAGAATCGACATGAAACTTCATGGATAATCTTTTAATTATAGTATAATACAAAAAATACACATTCTTTAAGGATTACTTAAATAAATTGTATAGTTATTTATAATGAGACAGAATTATTGTCTGACCAATCAAAATAATTTTAATCAGTTGACTATATAATTATTAATATAAGGGAGGGGGTTTAACATTAAACATACATTATTTTATTAACTCTTTATTCTTTTGAATTCGAAATTAATATTACAATATTGAGGGCTTCATATACAACCCAGCTATTTATTATTAAACACGACACCCATTGATTTCACCGACCACAGGCTATGAAAAAGCAATGGAAAATAATAATAAAACATCCGTACTTCATAAGTAATATATATAAATAAATTGTAATTATTTAATCTGTGACCAAGGTCCAGTGAAATCAAGTAACGTCCCATAAATACATAAAAAAACATAAAATAATTCGCCACAAAACTTCGACTATTTACAGATACTTAGTTTTAAGATAATTTTAATTATTAAAATACATACATACATACATAGCTACAGTTTAAACTAAACGGAAATACAATATGGAGTATAGTCTTAATATTTAACTTAATTGATCGTCTATTTGGAGTTAAAAAAAAATCTTATATATATTGTTATTGAATACCTATGTATATTCTAAAACACTAGTAATATGGCAAGCATAACGGATGGAGGTTGTATATAATCTATTTAGCAAATTGCTCATTGTTTCACGTGAATTATCTACAGTTCTTTACGAGGCAGAAACAATAAAGAAAACCTGACATAAATCATCGGACGCACAAACACACAAATACATTTTTACCTATTGTTATAAACGAAACTTAATTACGAATATTTTAAGTTATATCCAATAGAAATTTGCACATACCCATAAAAGTAACGAAACAATACATAATCATCAAATAACTGTAAACTGAAAAAAACATGTTGTATATATAACAATTTATTCGTATACACACATTGCGTTATAATCCCCGTGTGTATGTCCGTGTGTCCGGAATAGCACACATTAAAGATATCAAATAATAAAGCGCTTTAATCAAATATTTCTTAGATCCATCACGCTTATTCATTACCAGTTACTAATTTATCTATGTATTACTATTACATATAATTAATTATAATTTATATATCCGAAGATACTTTATATATTGGAATTTACCCGACTAGTTTTGAATCTATTCGGGGCCTTTACGAGCTCTGAGCATAAGTTCACGTGAACAGGTAGTTAACGCCGCGATTCTCTTACAGGTAATAATTGTATATAATAGTAATCATGGATCACGAAAGTTTAAATATCTATGCATTATAATTTATAAAGCCTACATATACCAAACTTAAGTACATTTTGTTCAAATTTATTCATGATTTGCGTATTAAAGAATCTATTTTATCTAATGACTTATTATAATCTTATTATACCTATGGCTCATAGATAATTGCACTGAAAACCTGAAACTACACTGAAAATCTTAAAGGAATATTAGTAACTAAATATATATTTTTTGACTGAATATTGCTTTAACATATGGTTTTTAAGTCTTAAATCTAAGAGGACTTTGTCGAACTAACGATATTGGGATACACGATGATAAATACAGCTACTGATAAGAATATGTAATAATACAGTGGACAGATCGAGTGATGATAAATGAGACAAGGTTCCATTTAATATTAAATTATTATTAATTCATTAACTCTACCCTGACAATAATTTACGTATAATGGTGACTAACAACACTAAATTTAGAATCCTAATTTTATTTCAGTTATTACGTATGTGCTTTGTTCTATGCGAAACTAATGTAAATGTGATTTATAAGGCTATTTAATTTATTTTGGCACAACGTGGACTGAAAGCGAAATTAAACCTGTAAATTACATAATAGAATCAGTAGTTTTCAGGCATTTTCATGAAACATTGTTCGCAAATTAAGTAATTACAGCTGTTTCATTCTTAGCAATACTCGAACCTATGTATATTACACTTATACTATATTAAAAATAAATGTAAAATTTATTTTAACCACGTGTTAAGTATCAATGTTACGTATTTGAATATGAAATGGACACTGTTTCATCAAAATCGACTTAGTAATTTTGGTAGAATCATCAAAAATACTGCATATCTATTATGAAACATTGAATACAAAACAACACGATCAAAACTTCTTCAATTGTACTTCGATACGTATTTAGTTATTATACTAACGTCTTATGGAATATGTTAGCGAATATAATGAGAAATTGGAAAAATATAATAAAAAACCAGACAACAATGGTATTAACAGAATCACAATATGGAAAATAATTTGAAATCAACTTATATAATACAACAAATTTTACAATCATAAAAATGTGACCCTCAAAACATAACCAGACCACCAACAATGGCCAACTAATAAAATATACATTACAATGTACATAATATAATATCTATTAATAAAAAAAATATATAACACAATGAATTAAAAGTAAGTGGTAGCAATAAATACTATGAGATTCACAGATTTTAAATCTTACCTAACAATACCGAAACACTCGAACGTACATCGAGTGGGACTAACGTTTTTGTAAAATTTAGTATATTATTGCATATGGGTGTGGTTATGGCAACTAAATAAATGCTTAAAGCACTACACCAGTCCACCAGCAGACACCGAGGCAAGTCCTTCGCACTAAGGAACATTAATACAATCAAAGTCAGAACCTCCACAACGAGGTACACTAAAAAATCAGCCGCAAATAAAACTAGTGGATACGAGCAGCTGAAGGTCCAATTGGACGTAACACTTCCATTTTTGATCACACTATGATACATCAGTCAGGATTTTGCTATGCTGTGCTCATTTACGTCGGCACTTTATTCACTTTGAGAATGTCGCTGGAGCCCTTGTCAATGGGCATTTTCATGGGGTCGTGGTGGTGGGTAACGTGGTGGCCGTGATGCTGGCTCTCCAGCTTCGCTTGCTTTTCTTGTTGCTGCTGTTTCATTCTGTCCTGCTCCTCTCTTTCTCGGCGAGCTTGTTCATTTATTTCCTTAACCGCACGTAACTCTTTCTTTAACTTCATGCGTCGATTTTGGAACCATATCTTAATTTGCCTCTCCGTAAGACACAGCGCGTGGGCGATTTCTATCCTACGTCGGCGAGTCAAGTAGTGATTGAAATGGAATTCCTTCTCTAGTTCTAGGGTTTGGAACCTCGTGTATGTCTGTCTCCCTCGTCGACGCGGGCATCCATTAGGTCCTGAAGAGAAAATAAAATTGATTAACGATATATTTAATGTTATGTTTATGGGAATTTGTGGCAAGGACAATAGTATTTTACAATCATTAAAATCAATTTATTGTTGTCATATATCATCAGGCTCGTGCTTCGTTTCGCATCGCAAAGGCTTCGAGCAAGTCATTAAATTTCACTTTTATAGCATCTTAGATTTTAATAGCTCGTTAATATTTTATTGCATTGTAAAGTTAATTTTAGAGTTATCCGCTACTGGGACCTCGAAGTAGATCAAGCTTAATAGATTTATACAAAATTATGTAATATTAAAATATAAAAATTGATTGAACGTAAATGTGGGATCTTAGAAAAGTTTTTTTAAAAGGGTTACTGGCAGTAAATGAACCAAAAGTTTACAATATGGAGCTCTTAAAAGAAATCGTTGCTTTCTAAAAGAAAAGGGTTGCGCAACTTTCTACTTCATTGTAAGCGCTTTGTAAGAATATTATAAAAATTCTAAGAAACTGGGAGAGTTTTAACCCTTTATCGCTAAAAATGTCAGTAACATTTTAAACAGAAAGCCAAATATATTAACAATTAAAACCATATAAAACCATACGGATATATATATATATATATATAATAAACAAAGTAATGTTTTCTAAGATTTACTGTATGAGTACTACATATTTCAATAAAACTATTTTAAGGATATAACTCGCGTTTATTATAATTTTTTTTAATTAATTAATAAAAAATATTGACATAAACCAAGTAGTATAATAATCACTCTAAAAACTAAAGAATTTACATATATAATAAACCATTCTAAAGCTATACTATACCTGTATCTATACCTGCGAGAGCTACATAGTTCGGACTTGGGTTACATGAAACCGAACCCAGACTGGTTTTGAGTCAGACAATAAATAAGAAAAGATAAATAGTCTTCACTATGTATAATGGACCTCTTCGAATGTTTAATCAGATATAGTCCTTATTAATATATACTTTAAGATAAAACTCCAATGAATGTAATAATGAGCTCAAATTTAATTATTAATTTGATTTCTATAACTACCTGTTATTAAATTTTGTTTTGCCATATTTATATAGAAAATTTATCATAATATACAGAGAAAGTTTAGTTGATATACGCTTTATCTAATAGTTGTATAGCATTTAGTTGTTATTAATAATATATGAAGTATTAATATTAAATATAAATATATTAAATATTTCACTTAATTAATGTTATTAAGTAATATTAAAGTCAAAGTTAAAATAATATGAAATAATAAAATATATTATTACAGGTGAATTTGAACCTGCGAAATGTAAAATAACGTTTCCGTCGCTCTACCAACCGAGCCACCGTGTTAGCCAATTCAATGAATTTAGGATTAACAAAATATCAGGACGAACTTGATGGAAGTTTTGATTAATTATTAACAATATTTTATAATCTATACTAATAATATAAAATGGATCAGTTTGTTTGTTGAAATACGTTAATCATCGAAACTAATGAATTTGAAAAAATATTTTTAGTTCTGAATGGCAAGTTTATGAGGAAGGAAGGTTACAGTGTGAAACTTTAACGCGGGTGAAACCGCGGCACAAAGCTAGTTTTATATAAATAAGTCTTTTTTTTACTTAGACCACACTTAAGATAAACAATGTTATCTGAAGTCCTTAAAACACTTGCTGGTCTGAATTTATAGCGCAATGTGTCCTGAGTTACAATAAATTTAACTTAATTTATTGTAATCCAAAAATCTTATTCAAGTTAATTGAAGAGCATTATTTTTAAAGAATTAATTTGTTCATTTAAATTGTTGCTTACTAAATTACGCAGTTTTGTTTTAATTGATTTGTTTTTAAAATAAAAAATATATATTTTTTGTATATGAAATATTTTTTTGATAACAATATGAATTTTACTCTACAAATGTTCTAATTTAACAGTTATCATGCACTATGGAAGATGAAATAACTCTGAAGAGAGAGATAGCAATATCTCTAATTTTAAAAATCAAAGATGGAACCCAAAATACAATACATACATCCCGATTATCCCAATTAAAGTAAAAGGTCATAACGCATGTTTTTGGTATCTCAAAATGATTCCTCACGCACATAACACAGAGTTCAAATCTCTTTGTTATGTGGATCAGATGATCCACTTTTTGTTGTCCTGTGTGTTGGGCAGGTTGGCCACCCTTCGTTCGGTTGCTATGACAACGGACGAGGCACCTCCTCAGCTGGGTCCCATTATTCTTTCGGCCATTGTAACCGCGGGGAGAAAATTCTGCCATAACAGTGCGTACCTGTTCCTTTACCTTTTGAGATTAAAGATAAATCATTTTTGATCGATTTTCCTTTGAATAGTTTGTATAAAAATTTAAAATATACTTTAAGAAATTTAGAATAATATGACTTTATTTTGGAGTAGTTTAGTACAAATATTTATCTACAGAAATAATGTGCCGGTGACTAATAATAACTCAATCTGAGTTTGTTTAATTCTCAGAATTCGTGTAAACTTTATCACAGAAGACAAGGAAAATTATAAAATTTATTCAGTCAAAAAAGCTATGTATGACAATACAATCACAAAAACAATGGCTCCATTGCATCTAGATATTTAAAAATTCTCGAGATAAAATGCACCAATCACTTATTTCTAATCTCGGAATTCAAAATAAATAAGTTAAAAGAGGACGCCGCGAACACAATATATCTCTGGGAGGAGAAGCATTAATTAGAGACATAGTCCGCCGACCGGACGGCTATAAACAAACGAGACAGAACCAGCCTTACCTCGTATTTTTCTCCGAAATAAATCTCACAGAATGTTGCTTATTTATTATTTTATTTAACTTTGTATAAAACTGCCTTTTATACAGAACCAGTTTTATATAACGTTTGATAAATGCTCGGACCAAATGGAGAATTAAGGGTCCGATTGTGAATTATACGTGGAGTAAGAGTGTTATTTATGGAACGAGCTCGGGTCAGCTTCTGGAATGGTGTCTAGATAGTCGAAGACAAGAAATTATGTGACTGTTCGGAGACGAGTTATTATAGCATTCCATTATTATATTATAATATATTAATGCAATCCGTTAAATTGAACTTAGTGGAGCGATGGGTTTATTTATTCGTGTGATTTTAATAAATATTACAATTATTTCATTCGTGGGATAATTTAATAAATATTATAGTTATTTTTTATGTGGTTAATTTATTTGCGAGATTTATTTTAAATAAATTTTATAATCATTTTATTTGTGTGATTTATATTTAATAAATATTATTAATATTTTTTTACTGTGGTTTATTAATTTTTGAGTTTTAATTTTCAATTATTTTTATGTGGTTCATGTATATGTGAGAATTATTTTTAATAAATATTGTATTATTGTTATCGCCATTGATTCAATACTAATTGATAATAATGAATGTATTAACTCTTTGTTTTCGTGTTAGGTTAGGTGCGGTGAACTCTGTTTAATCAATTAATTGTTGCTCGATTGTATTCAAACAACTAATTTATTGAATTAAAGTTATTTATTCATTAAAGGTTAATTATTTATTATTGTATAATTACGGAAATAGGTATTGTAAATTTATTACTTGATTTAGAGTAATTTTGTAACTTATTATCTTGTAATCTATACTAATATTATAAAGCGGTAAACTTTGTTTGTTTGTTGTGTAATTTTTCGAAATCCTTGGATGGAATAGAAAAATTATTTATGATTATTATAGACAGATTCATGAGAAAGGTGCTAGGCTATCCAGTATTATAATACCACTTTTAGTTATTTTATTAAATCAAATTTTATCTGCGGGTAGAACCGCGTGTAACATCTAGCTTGTATATAAAATAAATATATTATCTATTATACCATTTGCTTTATAAATCACTGAGCTTATATTAATTTAATTGTCTTTTAAGCTGAGTTATTAGAGGTTCTTAGCGAGTGAAGCCGGCGTTTTATAGGTACTTAATTTGACAATCCTCTTTATAGTTAAAAACGCCTTTTTAAATGTTTCTCTATGATATAGTTTTCATACAAATTAACAGTTTAAATACAACTTTTAATGTTAATAAAAAAAACAATATTACAATTAACTTCCTTTCTTTTAAATAACGTTATATTACATTCTCTTAAGCGTTATGTAAGTAGTAGATATAAATACATCGTTTTTCGTTTAAAACACAATCTATATATATTATAAAGCGGAGAAGTTTGTTTGTTTAAACTCATTAATCTTTAAAACTATCGGATAGATTTGAAAAATACCTTCTAGATGTTCTATTTACGCATTCTGCTACTGTTCTTAGTTATCTTAATAGTAAATAAGATTATTCGTTCGCGGATAGAACTGTGAGTAACAGCTAGTAAAAAATATGCAAAATTTGAAATTACTTGAAAATCATCTTGAAACAATAATTTTATTACATATATAGCGAATTAAAAGCTGCTAATTATTATCCGGCCATTACACTATCATCGCGTTTTGTTATAATTCTAGAAATGGAAATTATAATTATAATACAGAAGTGGAAATATTACAGAGCTCTTAAATTGTTCCGCTCAGTAAACCTATTTTAATGGAACATTTACTTAATAGCTTCACAAATTCCGTTGTTTTATCGACTATTATTATAATTTTTACATTCATACATCCTAATACATTGTGATATTTCAAATGAAATCATTATTCGAATGGAAATTCTTATTTCAAGATGATTTGGAAATAAATTTATTTTAAATTTGGAAATAAATTTATTTTATATTTGGAAATAATATATCAATTCAGAATTTACTTTTTAATTTATTTTTATAATTTAAAAAATGAAATCATTATTCGAATGGAAATTCTTATTTCAAGATGATTTGGAAATAAATTTATTTTAAATTTAGAAATAAATTTATTTTATTATTTCTAAATTAAGTTACAGGAAGGCATATGAAGATATGGTATTTTATGAGTAATATTTCAAACTTGTAACAGACGGAAAGGACTATTTTTGCTCTTTGTATGAGCCAGTTAAATTATCACAATGTAGTTCTCTTGAAAGGACATTGCCTTGAATATAGGGTTGGCAAATTATAATATAGGGTTGCCATTTTTTATATATTATTTATGTATTTAAATTAATTATTTTTTGTATAAAAATTTTTATAAAAAAAAAAATTTCAAGAACTGTTATTTATATATATATAAACGAGGTTTTAAAAGACGAATAAAGATATACGAATAAAGCATTTAACACTGAGATTGTAGTGATGAAAGTAATAATGCAGTTGAGAGCGACGGACATACAAACTGCAGTTCTGATTTACTGCGGTCGGGGTCAATGCCTTGCATTTTGATGTCTACAGCTACCATATTGTTATTTTAAACTTGCAATTACATATATATGTAAATATATATAAATATATATGTTATGTACAAAGTTGCATAATTTTTTAAATAACATTTCTTTGATAATATATACTAAATTAGCTGAACGAACAAATGTTTTTTAGCCTTATAAAAGTGTAAAGTAAGGTTGGTAGAATGTAGGGTTGTTTGAAAAAATCTTAAAATAAAAAAAGGGATGGACTATCTTGTTAATAAGAAGTATGAAAATGATTCAAAAAATGTTTAGATACTACTGAATATACTTATAAATTTCATAAAAATCAGTCAAAAAATTTTGCTGGTTTTGGATATAAACGCTGTGTCACGAGAATATATATAATAATATATAAGAAGATATATAACAATATATAGTATTTTATGAATAAAAGACAATTTTAAATAATTTGGCAAAGGATACTACAATAACAATAAATTACAATAACAACGTTCAACGAATTTGGATAAAGATTTTTGGCATTTGAATGAGTTTAAAACTTTAATATACTTAGTATGAAACTAGAAAATATTATCAAGCTAGAGCTAAAATAAAGCGATTTAAGAGCGCTGCAGCGCTTTATTTGTTTGAATTGTAAAACCATCTCGATGTTCTGTGTGTTTGTTTTAACGTTCTTTAAGTATATGTTAGTTTAATTATTGAATTTAATATAATCTTTATTTTTTAATATAACATGAGTGTTTTAAACTTATTTCTTATTTTACGTATTTTTATGTAAGTTGTAATGTCATAAATTTTTCAGTAAATTATTATTTTATAAAGATATATACGGATAATTAATATAATACGAATATGAAAAATTGAATTATTATTTAAAAGTTTTATTCACAGAATTATTATTTTAGGTATCAAATTTTTAAGTTTTTTATTTGATATTTCCAATCACGTACAGATTATTACATTTTTAATAGTAATAAATAAAACTATACAAAATTATTAAATTAAGCTTATCTATATGGTTAACAAGTTATTATACTATAAAGAGGTAATTATAGATATAAAACAGACAGAAACGCAGATTGTTTATATATAAGTATTTATTGTACTACACAGTACTTGCATTATGACTATTGAAACTGATGACTCTGTATTACGATGACTCTATATTGATATGACTCTATCTGGATAAAGGTTATTAGATATCAAATAACACATAATATTCGATTTAATGTATAAATGTTTTTTATTATGATATAAAATTATATCGGGTTCGTTGATTGAATTTTTTAATAGAAAAAAAATATTTTAAATTAAATAAATATTTTTTATTTATTATACGTTAAACGTTTTTGATATTTTTAGAATAAAAGCATTAAAATATATTTTCTTACTTTTTTAAAATGTGAAGAAAAAAGTCGTTTTTGGTTTCAACATAGAAAATATTTGACTTTTTGCGGATAATTTAAAAACATGTTTGTTTTAAGTTTTATTCGCCATATCGCTAACTAAGCTAAACTACTCCATTATCTAATGAAGCCGTTAGTTACTTACAGCATACATATCTTATTTGAACAAGAAATTACGTAACTCAGTACAAATATAGCCATTTGTGTACAAATATAAACATTTCACGCCGCGACTCCGCTGTACTCATGAATAAGGACTTCGTATAGGTGTAACATTAGTCGAGCAAAATTTGGATAGTATTTACGTAAGTATAGTTAATTACATATAATAGTAATCATAGATCATGAAAATTCCATATATATATGTATGTATATGTATATATTAAAACAAATCTATTTATATCCACTTATTTTAATTTGGTGTTTGATAATTAAATGGTAGTTGTGAATTTTTAATTATCAATATATTCCTTAGTTAATATGTTATTGCGCACGCGCAGGCAAGGTGCGTATGCGTCTAAAGTTATGAGCCGCTGTCAGTGTGTTTACCTATTAATGAAAATTTCTTGTTTTATACGTCTTTATATTTTGTAATTCCGTTTAAAAATGTATGAACACTTTATTTTTATTTATATAAAGTGGATATTTTTACATTTTTTATAATAAGCTCTTTGTTATTGTAATCTAAATTATATTGTTAATACTTGTAATAGTGAAAGATAGTCAGATTTATATAGTATGTGCATTCAGTATGCAGATGTTCTCATATCTCCCAAAGGCGTCGTAGATCACTGGTAACAGCAGTAAAAGCTCTCAGTAGCAAACTGGTTTTGCATCTCAGACACACAGCATTGAACATACATACAGCATTATTATTAATATATTTTTAAATTTTCATATTAAATTAATTTCTACATCGTTTATAACACTTTCAATATGGTATTAATTAATAAATATTAATTTTTTAATATATAAATACTCATAAATAAAACAAAAGTTAAAAATACGAATACATATGATCCAGCTGTATTTAGTGCTTGGTTTTGTTATATAAAAATAAGTTCTATGTTACAGTGATAAGGGTGATATTGGAATGCATTTTTTTAATGACAAAGAATTTCTTTTCACGCTCCGCCTGAAACAAACGTGCTCGAATAAACTCCGGCGACTGCAGAGAAAATTAAATTCTGCCGTCTGATGTTTTCATCGAAACAATTTTATTTTAATTGCTAGTGTTTATTTTTAAAATATTTTCAAATTATAATTATGTAAGACTAACTTGTGTCTGCGGCTTTGTCTGTGTGATATTTAAAATAAATAACCCTACGGTACATAATTTTCGTGAAACTTCAACGGTTTAGGCAGCGAATAAGAAAGTTTTAAGAGTTACTCGTTATATTATACCCAAATTACTTAAAACCTTGATATATGCTATGCTATATATGTTATTCTGATGTATAAACAATATTACTGTAAAGTTTAATCAATATCCGTGCTGTACTTATAGCGTGAAAGACTAACAAAAATACATTCAAACTTTCATATTTATATAATAGGATTGTTTGCCAGATATAGCTATCAATTTAATAAATTCTCTCACAACAATATTTACACTAGAGCAAAGACCACGTGTTAAAGCAGGATGTTTAGAATAAGGAATTACAGCGCTAAGTGTACTTCAATCCTATTCATGTAGGAGATAAGCTAAACCACACACACACGCTTAAAATCTACACCTTCAAACACACATATACACTCATACAACACACACACACACATGTTATTTTGATATATTAATGTAACCGTAACTTTGCTTGACAAGAGAGACGTTTTATTTTTGAAAACGACCTCATTATTTACCGATAATGCTCTAGAGCAAAAACAGTTAAGAGCAGCAATTATGTGTCGCATACCAGTTCTTATTAACTAAATATTGTTCAAGTGACAATGATGGATACTTTACACACGTTATTGCTTGTTAGAAGTGAAGGTTAGTAGTTTTTTTACGTGATTTAAATAGAAAATACACCAATATATTATGATTACAAAAGAAATAAGATTTTCGTGACCCATGGTTACTATTTATAATAAGTATTGGGCTGTACTTGGTTTATGTCGTGATTTTGCCATGCTTTGAGCTCTTGAATAAGGATTGCCCGAGACGACTTCGATTTCGGGCAAATTTCCATAAAATTAACGTGAGTAAAGCCATACATATATAATACAAAACTTCTTATACAATAAGAAATGTGTTTAAATTAAAAATAAAATAATAATTAATTAATAGTAATTAATAATAATATGAGTAATGATAAAATATATTCATTATGGTTTATAAATATTATAACAATAATAACAGTAAAAAGTATTGACACACAACAAGCTATAATATAAATAATAAACTAATGTATTATTATCACGTTTAACGGCAACAATAACCTGACCTATCCCAATTTAAGCAATTAACCTAAAAACTATTTAAGCATACAGTGTGAGCTAATCTTAATTATACATGATAAGATCGTAACTCAGCAATTATATTAGGTTTTAAACATGTATTATATAAAAGTATTAATGAAACAAGATTATTTTAAGTAATTTAGAATAAATTGTATAGAAATAATCGAATTTGTGACTTAAGAAACGGTTCCGTCACTCTAACAACTGAGCTAGCGTTTCTTGAACAATATTATATTTTATAATTTTTGTTCGAAATAATTTTGTAAGGATTGAATTAGTTAGGCAATTTTACACAAATTAATTAATTGTTATTATGTATAATTATTCAGTCATACCTAAATACTATCGATATTTAGCTTATTCATGAGCTAGAAGCATGGCAGAATCATGGTATGATCAATTCGCACCTCGACAGCATTCACATGAGTCCAAACTCAGTCATACCGGATAATTATATATAATATTAATCAATTATTATGTATTATCAGTATTATTGTAAGTGTTATTTCAAACGTCCAACAAATTATTATGTATTATATGAGCTGTATAAAACGTCAAAGAAAGCCGGTTAATATATATGACAATAAGAGCTTTTAAAAACATGGTGCTATCTTAGCTGCCATTCAGACGGTCGAGTTTCGCGATGTTTTGAAAGCGCACTGCTATTACGATTACGTTTCCAACGAAGTGTCGAGTTCGGGTTGCGTTTTATTCTGTCATATGATAATCGGGCTCGGGTGTTTGGTCCGAGGCGCTCGTTCATTAGCATTTTATGACTGATACGAGCGATAAAAGTGGAGTAAGACGGTTTCAACGGTTCATATGACTTGATAGACGCTCCCGCTGGCAAACAGTACAGGAAGTCGGCATCTTATTGGGCTATATTCATTCAAATCATCGCATTCTGATACTCAATGGTTATATATATTTCAGATGTTCTCTTGTCGATATTGTTTATTTTACTTTTCTTGATAGGCAATATCTGGTAATAATATTGAGTGTTATTCAGATAACCGGTGATTTAAGGAGTTTTAAGGTGTTTTAGAAGACTTTTTGCATCTGGATTTAATCGTTTTTGGTGAAGGTTTTTGACTACAGTTATATTATACATCGGTATAATTTAAGGTTAAGAATTATATAAATATGACATATTTTGAAATAAAACTGTCTGTACGTTCATAAAAAGCTTTCATTTTAACGTCATCGAAACTCTTTCTTATGTATTACATTTCATCACCTGAGTATTTTTGGGTATGACAGATTTATTTAAAGGTCAATATTATTTGTTTTGAAGAATATTAAGAATAACATATACATTAAGACTTATAAATAAAAAGAAATAAAAGCATTGCGAATAAATTAACTCTTTTATTCAAATAGGATATATTTGAACCTTTTATTTGGATATAAGGCTTAATTCAGACTTAGGTACAAGACAGGTGAGTGCTGTCCGTGTAGCATCTGCCTTAGTGAGTAATTGTCCACGCTTCAGACCAACTGCCCTGGGGCATAAAGAGGGGGCACGATCGTAAACTTTTTCACAGCGACTTTCAACAAAACGCGAATCATAAAAGTAATTGGAATCCATTCATATTAATAGAATTTTATGTCTCCGTCATAAAGCTGAGATCGAGCCAATATTAGTTTGTTACATCGAAAATGAATTAATTCATTTGAGCTTGTTAAATCATAAATAATAAAATAGACCGGATATATAATTCATTAAATACAAATCCCTACATCATTTAAAAGTAAAATTTATAACTATGATAATATTTTAATGTTTTATATAACTATGACATAAATATTAAAATATTATTAATTGGGCGCATCTGTCTGAGTGAGATTCGCAGCATCTTGGGGCGTAATGTATTATGTTATGACAGATCTACCCACGTTTCCCCGATAGCAGATAAATAGAAAGAGCATTAGGATCCAGCTGTCGTTTGCCCCACACCTCCTCAGGGACTCTCGCAATTTTCCTACCCTTAGCTTGATTCGAACCCCGAAAGGTTTTCTCCGATATATTTATTATTACATCTTTATTAACGTTCCCGTTTCATTTCATCGTCTGTTGTTAATAAGATTTCACCCTGACTAATCTTGATCTGTTTTCTTATTCGTTCATACGCTATCAATTTATATTATCACTCATTCCTTCGAAATATCAATATAACGATTTTTTAAGTATTCGTAAATAAATCTTTCGATTAAGTTCAAAAAAACTAAGTCTCAAAGAAATAAATTTTTCAGAGAGATTTCAGTGTAAAATTATTGTTATATAATATATAAATAGTTATCAAAAACATAAGTATATAAAGCAATTAAATAAACCTGGCTATTTTATGCGAACCCTCTCTTGTTTGCATCAGCAATATCTCAACTCCCAATGTAATATCCTAAGGTAATTTAAAACGAATTAGCTCCCCTACAGTCCCGAAATTTGAATACCGCAACTCACGCCCCATTCCAAAAATATCAGATACCTCTAAAAACAAAGGGAGCTTTTATAAAACCCCACCTCGGTTCGCAAAATGTTTTTCAGAACTCCCTGTAATGTTTAAATGTCTAGGTGAGAGAGCTTTTTGGCCAAAAACATACAATTTTATCTCTATTATAGCTCTAAAATATATTTTGGTAATATTAAAATATATATACAAAATTTTAAAATATTTTAAAATATTTCCAAATATAAAGAATGTTATTCACTATCAAAATCATTTAAATACATAATATATCAAATAAATTGCATGTAACATCTGTATTTCAGAGATAAGTCGGTTCACCCTTTAATTTTGACCAACATGGCCGCTTACCAATGAACAAGAGTATACCAGGGTTGCTAATATGTAAATTTAATACACCACTGGCAAGCATGGCGTCCAACTGTGCTCGTTAGTTGTCCTATTGTGCACTTAATAATTCAATGACGTTATTTATGGATTATGTATCGCCTTGCATAAATTCTCTTAATTGGATTTAATGCGGGCACACACAGATACACTGTTACTTGATTGGTTTGTGAAACAATTAAATATATTAAATCATTTAGGAATAGCCAGCATATTTATCTATTTAAACTTTCGTGATTAATAATTAATATATGTAATTATACGGCTATACTCACTTTAATACTATCTAAAATAGCATAGATCACGCCGCGATTTATAAGTAAAATGCTCTGCCGATCATGAATAAGCACCCCGAATGAGTTCGAGACTAGTTGGATATATTCCGACAGTATTGACGTAAGTATAGTCAGATAATTATATAAAATACTAGTAAACATATATATATCATACATTTTAAAAGAAGTAGGGCGTGTATTGAAAATAATTTGCTTTAAAATAATAAGTTTCCTAGTGGTATTAGCTACTGGTATAATATATTCAGCCTCAGAATCCTTCTCAAGAGACGTAGCTATTCTCATTGCTCATTCTACATAATTGTCCGTTTAGAGTGTTTTAATTACAACTGCTCTATTTCAAGGGTGTTATGCGCCCTTAAGTGTCAAACGACGAAAGCATGCGCCTAATGTGCTTGTAAACTACGACTACATTATGAGCTGGTACACGTAAATTATTTACTGCTCTTAAAAGATATTGCCTTATGGATATAATACGAATAATAATTTTTCACAAAGCCGATTTTAATAAAGAAAATTAACGGGCATAGCGCACCCTTATAATTTAAGAACGCGTTTAATATCCCCCTCTAGCATCCCTTGTTATAAGATAAAATCGCGCCTCTCGTGCTTGCAGGGCGCGTCTTCACCATACAATTATAATTAAAAATTAATCCGCGCAAAAATTTCCATTGCAGAGTTCCGTGGTCCAATGTAATTAGAGAATAAACACGAGTAAACAAAACTAATTTATTTGTATATCGATATTAAAGAATCCATAACAACGAGACTATATAATATCAGTTCGAGATTTGTTTTATAAACTTTAAAAGTCGGAATTGGCCAGCACACCGTTATGTTAATGTTAGGGCTCCGGGGGTGAGAAGATAGGATTGCAAATTTGCGGGCAAAAATTTATGGTTGTTGTGTACCTATACTGTTCCCTGAGGGCGTGGGGGTGAAACAGGGCTATCGGCATTTGGAAGCTCCACTCGTCGGGCAAAATGGTCCTAAACATTTTATTTAGTATCATCTATTTACATGGTAACAGATTAAACAAAGACCTATAACTTAGTATAAAAAAATAAAATGTTTTATTATTAAAACATTCCAACTGAAATTTTTGGTTATTTTAGTTCTATTTGGTTCAGTTGTTTTTCTGCAAAGGTGGAGTGAAAATACGAAAAAAGTAATATCTACAGATCAGATATATGGGGTGAATAAAATTAGGCGAATAGGTAGTCGAAATAAGAATTTATTGCTGATCGATTAGCACCCTCACGTATACAAATAAGCTTTTAGTAATTGGAGTGCTTCCGATATATCTATCTCTGTCTGTCTCTATTTATCTTAGTTTATATAAAGTGAAGAAATCGACGCTCGTATTTTGTTTTAGTAATTCCGTCTAAGTGCTCTTTAATCTCGTTTATTATTAAAAGCAAGAAATTTATGATTTGAATCACTTAAATTGTTACTTTCAAACTAAAACAATACTTCAAAGGAACATAAATTGACGCCAATTTAAAAAACATTATTTTTTCTCTCTCAGGATCGTGAAACTTTCATCTGTATGGTAATTATAGTTTAACATTAATGACGTAAGTATATGACATTAGCATGACATCAATTACTTTCATCTGTGTTTTATAATTATAATTTAACAATCATGACATAAATATGACATTACCATGACGTCAATATTAGATGAATAAATCCTTCAATGTATCATGAATATACAATGAAAGCATAATCAAACAGTATGTTCCATAGACTGTTGTTTCTACCCCATAATAGATAAATACCTATAACTGTTCCCACGTCGATATCTCCCGAATGTAAATATGACACCCCATAAACTGAATGTTTTATTGGCTGCCACTACCATTCCAATTTATTCTGGTCATTTTTTACATCAAGGGTGTTCGAGTTTTAGGGGAGAATTTATTGATGTTATTACATATCTCCGTTTTAATACCTTTGTACTTGTGTAGTCCAAATATTTACAGCTTAAGTCATTCTTTTGTCATTATGCTATTGATTTCTGATCGTAAATTGACTTTGTAATCTTTTAATAAAAAGGAGAGCGACGTGATGTCAGCAAAAACGTGACTCATTTGCAAGTCATTTGAATCTCTAAATTAAAATCTTTTTAATAAGTTATATTAAAAGTAAATTAATTTTTTTTAAATAAATAAGAATTATTATTCAATGACATTTAAGAAAAAAATATTCTGACCAGAAAACAAATGCCAAAGTTAATATTAAAAAAATAAAAAATAAAAGAGACCAATATAAGTATAATTTTGCAGGTACCTCAGTTTATGTTACTTCACGTGAGTTGGCAGTAAATTGTACAGACTGTACATCAAGTTCTCTGATCACATCGAGGAACTCCACTGCATTGTAATCCCATGTTTAGGATGCGATATCCAGCGATGTAACAAAATATTCTGATCTCGTACCAACGTTACGCCCTTCAGCAGCGGCCCCTTCTATTTATACCTCACTTATTGGCACTACTTCACTGTCAGGCGCACCCTGTCCTGTCCCTTGACACCCTAAGCCCTACCAGCCCCTTCGGATTCCTACATACATTACAACACGACTTGAATGTTAAGTCTATATAAAATTATATCAATCGCATAGATTTTATTGTCGCAATATAATTTGAGATTGACACCTCATGTTATAGAATTTTTCATATTTTTATACCCAACCAATTCAATTATTCTTCTCATAAAAGCGTTATAAACAAACTTATAAACTTAATTTTATTTAGTTACTAAGAAGTATGCTAATAAGTTTATTAAAATAGCTTATATATTATAGTTTTAATTACTAAGGTATTACGATATTATTATTTGCGTAACCGGCAACGGTTAACTAGTAAAGTTGTAAATTACTACACCTACTAGTTGCCACAGAATAGAAATGAATTGCAAGACTAAAAAGGTATTTGAGTACACAATTATCAAAGTTTAACTTAACCTACAGATTAACTAAACATCAGTTTAATCCACAGATAAAAAAAATATTATAACAATAATTTAGCTAAAATATATAATATATAAAGTAATAAATGTTTCAAATAAGGCAACCCGCCCAGTGTCGGTTGTCTCAAAAGGGAACACTTGAAGCTCACAGGCTTCTATGCAATAAAATTGAATTTTAATCGCATATTTACAATAATTAAAAACTTTAAAGTTGGATAATTGGATAGACTTGAGAGTATCATTACATATTTAATCTGTGTAGAGAGAGATAAAAACCTTTCTGCATTGGTTTTACTATTCATAGTTTGATCAATTATTTTATAATTAATACTAGCTTCTGCACGCGTCTTGGTTTGTTGATTAAAGTAACAAAACAGCAAGTTGCACTTCCTCTTTCCCTCTTTTAAGAGATAAAGTTTATCTATATTAAATATTATAAATAATATATGTATTAATTCTTTATTAAATTTGAATGAGTATTACTATTTTTGATATAGTAACTTCCACATAAAAGGTATATTGTTTACAACTATTTTGTATAAATAATACTACAGTATGTTATCTTTGTATAACTTCAACGCTTTAGTCAGCGCACGACAAAATAATACTCATAGGATTTTTTTACGGATCGTTTTAATATGGTTTAATAGCACGAAATCTTTATAAATTTTAGTCTAGGTATTGTTCTGATGCAAAAGCTATATTGTTGTAAAGTTTCATCAAAATCCGTTAAGCAGTTTTTACGTGAAATAGTAATAAACTTACATACTTTCACAAGCTTTCGCATTTATAATATTAGTGTGATAGTACAAAATACGATACTAATATATGAAATATATGTGAGAGAAAGAGAAGTAGAGAGAGAAAGAGATACATAATCCTGCAAGTGTGGTTGTGAAGGTGAAAATGTTCCCCAATATTATGTATAAGATGCTATCAGAGATTTACGCGTCGTCTTTCGATTGTATCTCGCGATGTATGGCATAGACCCGACCCACAGCTTGTAACATAACTCCGTTCCTTTATCTTGTCATTTATTTATATTTATTTTATTTTATTTACAAGAGTTAAGGTTAAGTTAAATTAACATTTGTAACAAGTATAACATTTTTGTCCCTCATTTCACGGTAGTGAGTTTAGTTACATGAAATTTAAACTAAAATACTTAACAAAATAAATCGTAAATCTTTAACAATGTTGCCAAAAATAAAACATTTAGCTACTGTTTACATCATTTACAATTATTTATTATTATTACAATATTGTATGAAGAAACTATTAGTAAAATCATAATTTGCTATACTATTTTGTAATAGCAAGAGTTAGTACCAATAAATCACCTTGAGGCGTGTCGCAGAACTTCCTCGTACGTGTGTAAAACTAACTCAGCTCAGTCCTATATTATTGAGACTACCTGCATGCAAAGTTGTACAAAACTTGCAAACTAACAACCAGTCATCATTGACCTTCGAAAGGGAACTCGCTTTGAGCATGTGATGTAAGATATGAGGACGGAGTTATGCCAGGTGGATCTGATTTAAGTGGTTTGTTAGTTCCCTTTAATCTCGCTCCGTATGTTTTTACAAGCGAGGCCGTGGTCAGTTAGTAAACAATACTCAACGTTAATAGAGATATAAAGTGTAAGCAAATAAATTCAGTAGTATTATTTTATTTATTTGACGATGTATAAAGCCGCTATCGCAGCAGCCAGGCGTCTGGATAGACCTTTGGGTTGGTTATGAACGACACATCACCAGAATCCTAAGCTAACAGTTTCTTATAAACAAATAAATTTGTGTGCTTATTCCAAGGTACAGTTAAGTAAATGAAATTCTTACAATGAATTTTCTAGAATGTGTCATTTTTGGTACTACGATTTTGCTTATAGCAGACAAAAAAATCCTCGTTATGGCAGACGATATCATAATTAACATAAATTATTCAGCATATCATATCTACTCAGATCTAAGACTACATTTCTTAGAAATCTTTATAAGAAATTATTTGTATATATTTAAAAATATTCATTAATATACGTTTCGTGGGTAGATTAATATTTACATTGTTTGTGATTCTAAGCACAGGTTTCTGGATAATTTTAAGTATATATTGCTGGTACTGTTTCCAAGAAATGATTCGAATGACAAACAAACATGTAAATTCTATTCACGGAGGGAAACCACGCGGAACATATTAATATAATTTTCAATACACTTAGAAATTACTAATCAAAGACGCATATTTTAGAAATATGTTAACAAAACAGTGAATTAGTATTGTGTATGTAAGTATTTATTAATTTAAGAACACCATATTTTTATACTTTAATATTTTTAAGTTAAATAATATCGACATTTTTGTGGTTTAACTTTTGTGATTCGTGATTACTATTAACTACCTCACTAGTAGTAGTAGCAATATTAGTACGAAACTTTCTAGACTTTTTTTTTCTTTTTTTTAGTTTCGAACTCAATAAAGGCCCTTATTGAGAAGCAGGTCGGAATCGCGGCGTGAAGTTCACTGAAACTAGTCGAGCAAATCCTGACAGTAATTACGTGAGTACAGCCGGATAATTATATCTAATAATATTTTAGATATTTTAAAAAAGTAATACCCGTAATAATGAAATTCATTACAACGAAGACTTACAATAAAGTATATATATAATTAACTTCACATTAAAACTCAATAAATATATTGTTCCCTGTATTGTTCATACATCCGTCCAAGCCTTTAAATACATCTTTGAAATACAAACGCTATGGCTTCGGGTATAAAATTATAATTTTATGTCAACAGGATATGAATTCAAATTGCGAATTTCATTCTCTATTGCTAGACGTTGCCAAGTTAATACCGGTTAAAGAAATGTATATAATTAATAAATAATAAATATTTTATAATTAAATCAACCTATAATTACGGTTTTATTGTTGTTTAACGATTTCTATGAACGTCACATTCGTACCTGTCTGTTACCTGGCACTTATTTTTATTATCTGTTTGTTTAATTTAGAATTTATCACTTATTTCTAATCTGTATCAATTTAAATTTAAAATTCATCACTTATTTCTAATCTGTATCAATTTAAAATTAGAATTCACCACTTATAAATGTATCAATTTAAAATTTTGAATTAAAGCGCTAAAGCGGTATTTAATTTAAAATTCAGCGTTTTATATTGAACTCATAACTAAATATCTGTAACTTACATATTTAATTCAATACGGTCCGGGTCCGTGATACCTTTAAATTTACTGACCAAAACTCATATTTGATAGGGACCTTTTGACCCTTACGAATCGCCAATCGAAGTAAATTGCACGGGAAATCCTACTCTATACATATAATTTAAGAACTTTGGCAATTCTAGCATTTTTACTTGATTAAATAATAAAAGGACTTTGAATTATCTAAATATTTCATCTGTGACTAAAATATATATCTTTTTAAATAATTCTTATTCTTACTTTATACTATTTACTAAGCACTAAATCAAATAGGGTACTTATATAAATAAAAATCAAATCGTGTAAGGGCTGTTTGTGCGCTAATTCTATATAGTTTTGTAATTTTTTTTTAAATAAAATTACATAAATCATATTATGTAAAGCTTAAATATTATTAAAAGGGCCTTATATTTTATGTACTGAATATATAAAACTATTGCATGCCATCAATAGCTCAGTATAATCGGAAATGAAATTAAATCTACTGATTTCAACACTCGCATAAAACAAAATACAGTCAAATGTCTTCCGATCGTAAAATATATACACGCAACTATACTCGTTAAATGAAGGCAACATTGTTTACATTGGCATTATATTATCTATATAAAACTTTCTGAATACATACATACATACATACACACATACATATTTGCGCCAGATTCACGCACACAACATTAATTCGCTGAGGTCGACCACCTTTTTAAAGTCTAAAAATAGTTGCGTAATGTTACAACTATAACCTTGAACAATTGTAGATAAGTGTATATGGGCCAAACTAACAGCATAGAAAGCGAGCGACACACGAATCCACTGTGACATTGACATTAGTTTTTTTAATGTGGGCAACATGCGTTGACTTGAAATAAGATAGCCGTATTTCATTGCCAATTTATTTATCTGTTAATATAGAAATACAAAAATAGATATATATAACCTGTGGCCTTTTTTAAATATAATATAATATATATAAAACATTTAATAATTATTATATTGGAAGAAACAACGAAAAATTGTAACTGCCTGGTAAAACCAAAAAATTAATAATTATTATAATGAAAGAAACAACGAATGTAGATACATTATGGATGGTAAGACAGATGTGAGACCAGCTGTCTATGACAATCACGTTTTTGAATTTCGAATATGTTTATACTATACCACTTGGCTTGCCTCGTTAAATTTTTATAGCCGCAAGGTCGTCACTTTATGGTCAATTCTCAGATGTTATTGTTCGCGGACATCTTTTTTTTTACGTCACTCATAGTCTATCGTTATAACTGACAGATTATATATTAATTGTTATGGCGCCGTAAAATTTTTATTATATCTTTTGTTTTACCGATTACGTTGATATATTAATAATAAAAACGTTTATTAAGTTATTTATTAATAAATATGGAGCTTTTTGTTTTGTATAATTGTTATATGAAAATGTTTTGACTGTGATTTCGGTGATATTGACTTTCGAAGAACAGTCGAGTACCTAATAAAGCAATTTGCGAGCGTGCCAAGAAAACAATGGTCCTTTCTAAGCTTGTTTTAAAAGCTTTCGACACCGTGATTTAAAACCCTTTGACTTATACCTTATTTGTAAACATCTCGTTGTACAAAGGATTGCTATTTTTAACAAAAAAGAGAAATTGCACAACCCTATTGCCGTGAATCTTTTGTTAAATATTTTTTAATGGTGAGAGTTGAGAACGAGGTATTGTAAATATTAGGGTTCTCTAACGTTATTTTTATTTTATTACTTTTAGTACTTTAAATAACTTTAACCTTTACCTAACTTTAACTAAGTATTTTCTCTTAAACAATTTAGAAATAACTTTCGTGATCTATTATTATTATTATATATAATTATCAAGTTGTACTTTTGCAATTACTATTGGATTTGCCGTACTTTTGGTACTTTCGAACCTATTCGGAGTCCTTATTCATGAGCTGGGAGGAAGGCAGAATCGCGGCGTGAATTAAATAATAGAATACCAAACGAGTTCCAAAGTAGTTGGGCAAAATCCAATAAATAATCCGATAAATCCGGTAAATACAGCCGGATAATTTTATATAATAAAAAAAGTTAAAGTGTTGTTAAATATATTTTAGCATTATATTCTATATTTGAAAATAATATTAATTTAATATATATTTTTATACTGAACCCATGACAAACAGGTAGCTCTCTCCAGTGTACCTTTACATGTTATTTTGCTATAACCTATTGAAGCATTGTCTCTAGAGAAAGTTGCTATTTTTTGCATTTTTTTTTAACCCTTTCCTCTATCTTTTTGTTATAAAAAGAGAAAAAAATAAAAATAAATTTATGCTATTTAAAAAGGTTGACCAGACCTGATTGCAATATTACCAATATTTTTTTATGTTCAGATATTAGTTTAATATATAAGTATTATAAATGATAAGTCAATTTAGTATCATTCAAATGACCTTAGTGCAATTTAAATTAAAATTGATCAGTCAATGTAGTGTCATTCAGATGACCTTACAAAAACCAAAGACAAAAGATTGCTTATATTAATATATTTCAAATGCAAAAATACATATAATTGAGCAATCTGTATCCATTTTAAAATGATACCGTCATAATCGATTGATTTAATTGTTTACAGGAATATATATTTATATAAAAAACAGTAGAAATATCAATTTGGAGCCATGCCAAATGAATAATTGCAACTAAATGTTACGGAAGGCATTAAAGACTCTACACACGAGTACTTGTATCGAATCAGCACGTGTGTTGAGGCTTTTAACTTATAGCTAAAAAAAATAAATTTGAAACGATAAATACCATTGAACTCACCGCAGACCACGCGGTCGAAGGGGCTCATCCAATCTGGAAATGGAAAATCTATTATCAATGGTAACGAATGTTCTTATCAGGGTATACACTAATTATACTAATTACAAAAACTATGAACTTAGCTAAAATTTTAAATGCAGATAATTTATAATTTTTTTTCAAAGCATATCCAAAATGCATAATAAAATATATCAAACTTAATCTGTAGCTTAATACTAAATAACACTAAGAACTTAGGTAAAATTAAAAACACTGAAAATATAGTAATTTTAAAAGCACATGCATACTAAAAAGACAAAAAAAAATATTTTTTTTAATACTTTTTTAATTTCTTTTTTTATTTAAATTAATTTATATTTATTTTACATTACATTAATACTTGTTTTTATACTTAAAAATTTAATTATGTTACAAATTATTCAGATATTCTGTATATTGCAATTCAAAAAGTTTTTATGTGTTAAAGAAAGTTGTAAGATAAAACTACAACTATTAATATTAATTTTTATTGCAACAGAACTTTAACAGTAAAAGAAATTCTTTTCATTCTTACCGAGAGTTACAAAGAAAATGAATTTTAAAAGCTGTAATGATATTAAAAGAACGCGCAAAAAATAATGAATATATACTAGTTTTATAAATTCACAAGCAAACAATAATATCTAATTAAAAAGCAATGAAACTCATAATTAATGATTTCCACATAACATAAATAAAATAATGTTAATGTGTTCTTTGATATGAAACACTTAATTTTGTAATCAAACTATTATAGTCATATTTCTTGGTTATATTGAAAATACAAATCCCGCGAAAATGAAAATTCGAAGCAAAGACCTGTCAAAATATATTGGTTGTAATTTAAAAATAAGAATTCCCGCCATATTGAAAAGCCGTCGCAAATAATTTCCAATATATTGTCAATTCCCGCCAAAATGGAAAGTCACAGATAACTTGCAAACAATTCTTTTAATGGCTGATAGCAAATACAATTTATGCATCAAGTTTGATACCTGCATATCACTAATTAAGAACGACCTCCGGTTTTAAGTGTTTTTTTTTTAATGTCTCGCGAAAAACGGAAACATTAAAAGTATCTTACGGATAATCGAATTACCTTTTAGGGAATAAAATTCTTCATTGTTCGATATGACTATTTAAAATGGTGGAAATATTTGACAAATAAAAAAAAATGTTTTATTTTATTGAAATATAATTAATAAAATAAATAGAAGTCAAACAGCAAAGTAATTAACAGGGTATAATAGCAATCAATAGTATTAAAGCCGTCGGTATCATGTGAGGAGCCCTCTGATTGGTCAGTGACGTCGGCCATGTTTGTTGCGCATGCGCTGTACGCACACATGTGACTAGCTCATCTACGATATATCATGTTGGGTTTAGCTACTTTCTTGACTTTGTAAGCTTTAATTAGAAATTTGTTCGAATTAATTAAATATAAAAATTGTGGAATATTATATTTCCAAATCAAATTTATTTTAAAGGAATAATGAATTATTCTAATAAATAATTTTGAAACTAAATTTTTAAGTATGTTTCTTATTACAATTATTACAGTTTTTATTATCAAATAGATAGTTAGAAGTACAAACAACAGTCACTAGCATGAGATATCCACCATTTTGCTGAGCACGTGTTACATTATAACTATTTTTAAATTAGAAAGAGACAGCCTATCCCGCTCTAACATCGTATACATCACAAACAAATATATTAAAATAAAAAAACAAGTCGGTTATAGACCATTTAATACAATTTTAGTGAGATATGATGTCACTTTCTTTGATTATGTTTTTTTGAATGTTCTTTAATGTGTCGCCATGATTCACACATTCCTTTTAATATAAAAAACTATATTAACCTACATATAAAAAATATTATAAGCAATTAATATGCATAAATATTATTTATGTCCAATGTCACATTCGTTAGTGATTTTTTTTTATTTTAGAAACTCTACCTTTTGTATATTATGAGGTAGAGCTTATAGAATATAAAAAAATAATATTATAATTATAATGTAATCTCACGTATGAGAAAGCCAAATCTTTCGCTAAATTAGTTATAGAGTGTAATAAAAGTAATGGTGCTATTGTATTCAAAACGTATTGGCAGTTTGTGTGTAATAGGTTGTTGTATGTGGATACAAAGTGGACCTCACATGGATAAGACCCGAATTTAATGACCTAGGTTAGGTCTGTTTAGTTTTAAAATAAACTAAGTTTTTGTTTTCGTTTAGTTTAGTTTTTATTACGCTTATTATTTTTGCACATGTCAAATGATATTGCAACCAAATGAAATTGCAACTAAATTATTTTTGTTTGTTGTTTTTTTATTTTTTAAAGTATGTTAACTGTAGATAAAAAACTATATATAACTATAGATATAAATGAAAATGGCGTTAATAGACCAAATAAATATAAAACACATTATAATAATATAAACATATATTGCTAATTTAGTAATTAATATATTATTTATTAAATTATATCCAATTGTTTTTAATTATTGAATATGTAAGTTATTTGTATGTATATAAAGTAATTTATTATATATAATGATAAGTATTATATATATAGTGTGTATTTAAATTGTTGAATATGTATTTATATATGTAATTCTAGGTATACAGGATCCTGTCGCCGGCGGTGGTGCTTGAATTTTAATTATCTTTTAAATAATAAGAAGTATATAAAATAATAAATAATTACTACATATTAAACATGTTATATATATCTATATAAGAACAAGCTGTATATAATTTGTGATTAATTAAAAAAAAATCTTTTTCTAATTGGATTAATTTTCTATTGCTTTAACTTAATTATCAAAACGTAAAATAAGCAAAATAATAGTTTTAAGCTAAAATTATGAAAATAAGCTATAAAAATTTAACGCTCATGTAAACATGAATACTTCTTAACTACTATTTGTTTTAAACGATAAAAAAATGCGCCTAAATATTCTAAAGTCATGCATGAAGTACATATTTACCGGTGATGGACATCCAAGGATAGCGAGGTATATCTGGCAGGGGTTGTGCAGGTTGCTGGGAGCAGGCGGCGCCCATGGCATCTACGGAGGCCGCAGAGGCCGCTGAGGCAGCTGATGCCGCAGCCTGGTGATAGAACTGAGCCGCTGCAGCCATGCTGGCTGAGGCCGCCGATACCGCTGCTCCACCATTATGCTGGCCCAGAGCATAGTTCACCATTGGATCTCCGCTAACTGCGGTCGGGTAGCGGCAACTCTTGTCATCCGCTGACAGGCCTCCACTTGTCGGGAACGGCACTGATCCACCAAATTGCTGGTGGTGCGACACGTATGGGTACATCCTCGCCGGCGCCCCCGGAGAGGCGGACGATGAGGATGATGAGCGTTGCGGGCTCCCGGCCCCTGGTGAGCCGGCCCCCAGTGCGGCGGCCCCCAGGCCCCCGGACAGCGAAGATGACAACGAGGTCGAGAGCGAGGACGAGAGCGACGACGAGAGCGAGGCCTCTATCGGCGATGCCCCTGCGCCCGCGAACAAGTTCTGATGATGGAACTGCTGGTGGTACTTGGGGAGCATGCTATCGATGATGAACTTGGAACTCATCGCTCGGCGACGCGGCGCGCGGGTCGCCTCGCGGGAGATGCGTTTATCGCCGGCGATTCGGATCGATTCTCGCGCGTGCACCTCTACTATGGCCGCGGATCGTTTATGACCCGCGTATGAGGCTCTACGACTCTGAATTCCCGTCGTGGCGAGCGTTACCGCTGCCGCGCGCCGCACGCGAGACGGGTAAACGAACCACGTGCGTGTGAAAGGGACGCACTCATCGCGGAGGGCGACGCGTCGGAAATCATTCCGTCTCATTAATTCGTACCTGCGCGGCTTATATTAGAAAGAGATAAAAGCTATTCGCTAACGACTACTCTGCCGGCCATTGTTGGCAATGGCGCCGGGCCCCGCGCACCCCTGCGATATCCTCGTCTACGCCAATAGTGATCCGGTGCAGAACATTCACCGCCAATCACAAACCATTCCGGCACTTCTAGCTGTCAAAGTGAAGGGCTTTAAGCAATAATGTACCAACTATTTAGTAGTAGTTTAATTGTTCGGTATTGTTTTACAATATGATGTTAATAATAAAGTACATATAACTTATTCTAAGAACTTACATTGAATAAATCTTATTCTACTTGTATATCCATATTATTTATATAAACAGGGAAACCCATAAAACTAACAAGTCTTTAAATCTTAAATTCTTAAGTAATATAAAGTGCCTTACATATAATTACAAATAAGAAATATATACTATACATTATCTATAAAAATATTTTATCTAATAAATTAAAATATTATTATGAACACATGTAGTACCAAACTTTATAAAGTTCATAAAAAAATGTGTTAGTCTTTAAGATAACTAATTTATATTTGTTCATTCATAACATTAATAATGCCCCAAAAAGACTCATAAGTATCTATTAAAACAATAAAATATCTAACAAGAAAAATCATCAAATAGTAGCAATAAAAATTCGTTCATAAATACCAATAAGAATTGCACTGAACTGTGTTACGCGGGCCACGTGGTCGAGCTGCTATCTTCCATCCTCTTTACACGAATACCCCATCCCTTTCCCCCATTTCATTCATACACATAAGTCGTAACCACTAAAACCCGGAATGCAATAACAATCTTTACGACCATTTAAATAAAACCGTTTATTGGCTGAAGAGTTTATTTATTTGTAACCTTCTTGTTAGTGGGGGGGTGTTTAGTGCATGGTTTTTATAGGTTTAACTTGCCTTTTCAGCTCTATCAGGTTGGTTGGTGTGGCAGTAGAGCATTGCATAAGTATAGCTTTCATGCTGTTATTGTGATGTTTATAGAGCTTGATATGGACAGTTTAGGTCATTTGTTTTACGATTCGGCTATTTTTATTGGCTTTTTAGTATTTTTTTTGCAATTAATTAAGTGGCTTTATTTATTATTAAAGTAGTAGTTTTTAATATGTAAATAGAATTTTTTATTCAATTATAGAGTCAACTCTATCATAAGCTGTTATGAAAAAATATTATTTTTATTATTTTTTTTTTCGTTTAATGAAGTAGTTTAGAATTTATTATTATGACTATAATTCTTATAGTGTAAATAGAATTTTTTATTCAATGGGAGAGTCAGCTTTATCGTAACCTGTTACTCTATTTTGAGTATTTTATAATATTCAAATTATAATTTACGATTATATTAATAATATGCGATTATAAAATATTACTAATATAAATTACATATTTGCAATAATTTTTTTCACTTAAAAAAAAAAATCTTTTAAAGCCAATGTAGAATATTTATAAAAATTATTTAATATTTTTACTGTGTATAAAATATCAATATATAAAGAAGCTTAATGTCAAATAGATATATATTTCCTGTTAGACTAAATTATTATAATATTCGCTTACCCAAATTGGGAATTAACATACACTATGTTTAATCATATTGGATTCCCAACCGTGGGATTTGTAAGTTAGTCTTCATTCATTTAAAGTTAAATAAATATACAGTTATATATAAAAATCGTTTTTCGTTTGTACTCTACCTCGTAAGATAATTGAGAAAAAATATATAGTAGAGCCTTTATCAGATTATATTATAAAAAAACGTGAATTTCGATAAATATATATCTATATTTATTCCAATATTATAAAGCAGATATGATCGTTTGTTTAGACGAGATAATCTTCAAAATTAATGATGGATTTGAGAAATTCTTTCCGATTAAAATAAGTATGTTCATTAGACACGTTAAGGTGGAAGGCTAAATAAAATGATAAATCTTTGTCATTTAAAAACTATGGTAATTGGTATTTTATTTGGACCAGTTTTCATAAGATTATTGATTACCAACTCAAATTATGCAAGATTGGCTAAAGTCAGAAATTGATAATAGATGTACCATTCGAGATATTATTCATTTGAATTAAATTCGCAAGAGATTTGAATCTACTGAAAAAAATAATTACTTGAATAGCAAATTTGAATCAGGATTGATTTTTAATTTAGATTTTTATTACCACGACTGCGGCCATCTATTTTTTTTAAAGCCAGAAGAGCAACGTCATCATTTTTGAAAGATCGGAATCATCTATAGTTCAAGAAAAGTTTCGACAGCTTGAAATTAGATTGTCCCGTGAAGAAAGTTAACTTTAGCAATAGTCGCAAATAAAAAGTTAACAAGGTTAAACAAATTTAACATATTAAATCTCCGTGTTTACAATTTTATTCAGATGTCTAAACAATTTTAATTAAAAAATACTAGACAAATTTTGATACAATTTTAATAAAAATTCAAATTAGGTATATATTTTAATTCTTTTTTTAGAGAATACTATCTTTAAAAAAAAAAAACCAACAACTAGAAAAGTTTTTATAGTTTTACTAAACCCAAACTTAAAATTTGTGAAAAATTTGGTCATATAATATAAAGTAGCAAGTACTAGTTGTAAAATATGACAATTCAGTTTTATTGAGGATCAATGCTGGCATCCAGGCCGCAGAGACAGGTGGGTGGAGCAACCATCGTAAAAGAGCTCAGAATTTACAACTTACGAGATTTAACGAGCAGTTTATAGGCGCTTTTAAATTCTATATAACTTGTTTTGACACTTACATCAAAGTGACAATTATTTGACATTAGGACCATTGACACTGACAGCCGGGGATTTATACGATTGGACTATTCACAGATGTTCCGTTTTACGGAAGTCTTTTTGCTTTTTGACATACATTAATTGACATATATTTATTTTTATATGTTTGTAGGTTTGATATAAATTTTTACAGAATATTAGCATAAGATATTTTCTCACGTTCCATCTTATTTATATGTTTTTAATATTATTATTTTATACCTTTTTTAAAATAACATAAACCTGACATAAGGAGTCGCTTATTTTCTATTACTTATTAATACATATAACCAGTAATCTTCTTGCTTTAGTATTTCCACCACCAATAAATATATGAATCTCAAATACCTTTCTCAGCAGATAGTTGTCACCTGAAACAAATAATAATAAGTTTTAATACACAAATATAATTAAACATATTAGGAACTCTTATTCACTATTACCAGAAGAACACATCATGTACCGCGTTATGTTGTTAAATTTTAAGAACACTTTGACGTGCGTTATTTTAAATCAAAAACTGTGAAATATCAACTTACCGTGTGATATATAGAATGATAGGTCAATTCCATACTAGAATCCGTTTATCAACCGTTTTTAAGGTTAATGCACGTAATGACGTCACTCGTTATTTGCAAGAAATGTCATATATCATAGCGAATAAGACCTAAGCTTGATTTGTTTTTCCTCAATTAAAATATTTAAACAAATGGTATATCTATAAACATCAGGCAGTAAGTAGGCAATATTTATTAAGCTATTCCCGTAGAGGGTAGGGGGTAGAAATTTTAATTTCACGTCTAGAAGCGGACGAGGGCGCAGAAATTTGTGTGGCATAATAAGTGAGATTGTTGCGAAATTTGTTACAAGAAAAGAAGGAGGGCTTACATCGCACTAGACGGATAAGACTAACGTGGATCAGACTATATAATATATATATGTATATATATTTTTAAATGTTTTTTTTTCATTATTATGTGATTTTTCTATTAAGACTTTTGATCAATAATTACTAGAATTGAAATAAATCTAATAGCTTGGTGTATGGACAGGTTTGAAATTAGTCGGGGATATTAGAATACTGTGAGTACAGCCGGATAATTAAGATCATGTGAGATACCTATGTATTTATTTGTAATTATTATCTAGTAAATTTCATAACTATATTTGTTTGCTCAGCAGATTCTTTTATTGTAACTATATTGAACTGCCTTGTCAAAGTTAAATTAATGAAATTTCTCGCTTATAATCCCTGTATTATAAAAAAAATCTAGTATCACTAGTATTCATCAGAAACAATGGGGTTGTATGGAATCTTGAAAACTAAAAATTTAAATTAAAAATAAAATTATTATTATTTTGTCACGGATACTTCAACTATACTTAATTATACTTATGTATCTACTATAAAACATATAATAAAAACCTTCAGTATATAATTCGAATTTTTAAAAATATAAAATAAAAAAACCATCGAACCTTACACTCTGTGATGATATCACGTGCTCTACAAACTGAGCTATCATATCACGAACACAAATCTGTAACAATACCAATAAAAATGTGTGAACGCTAAGGGTAGTTCCACACAATTCTTTCTTATAAAGCAGCGGGCGCACGTGTAAGTGGCAGCTTCAATATTTATGTGCAATTTTTCCAACCTCCCTCCCTTGATAAAGGATGCAGCCTTCACAGGAATTACGTGAGGCTCTTTATTATAAATATGTAAATAATCGTTAATAGATATATTAATTAAATGTTCACTACATACTACATATATATAACTACATACTATACCATATAAATATATACATGTAGTAACACAGTTGTAAGTTTCATATATTTCAACTAAATTGCTTAATCATTTAATACGAGTATAAAGAGCAAAAATTGGAAAAAAATAATTATTTATATATATATTTTTTGATAAATACAAAAATTGTTTGTTTATAAACAGTTATTAATAATAAAAATATATACTCCTTATTAATTAACAACCAATATATTACTCAAAATTTCAGTGACTCTTAATTGTCGTGTATATAATCTTTAACACAATCAACTTTTACTTACGCATTATAATAAAATAATTGAATATATCATTTCCCAATCCAGGGTCCCGATATGACAATATTATTCAAATAAAAACAATTTCAATTTGTTCCCAAATTGAAACACAGAGCAGGCGGTATTATTACATTTGGGCGTAGGTTAGCTCCGGTAGAGCGTGTAAAGTGGCGATAGAGCCTTCCCGCCCGCCCTCTCATTGCCTATAACACCAACTTCGGGCTTTCCTCAAAAGCCTACAAGAACGCCTCAAATTTAGCGACTTTTCGCTCTAACGCGACATTTAGACTTGTAAGTGAAACTATTGTTTGTTTCTGGTTTTGCTTCATTATATTATAATATTTATTTAACTTTTTAATTATTATAACAATTTCCCATTGTATACTATAAATCGGTTATTTATATATAAACTTACGCAAAATCTAATATACGGTAAAATATGTAAAAGTAAAAAATTAAAGATAACAAAATTTTTTGTTATAATAAACCACAGACATACGAGACAATTTATTTTATACATAGAAATAAGTTCATCATTTTTCCGGGCTTGCTCAAAAATGTGTAGTTTCATCCAACTATGAAAGTAAGAACGCAATGGATCGTCACGTCATTGTACAAAGGGGTGATAGTAGAGATATTTCTTATTTAGCAATACATTGTCCGTATGTCCTACATGGAGGTTCTTAATCTTTGTAAGCTGAACAAAACTTGACATATTTTTACCAACATCCATATTATTTATTGTCATTGTTTGCAATCAATCAATCAATTGAAAACTGTAAAATTTATTTTTTGTTGTTTTTTTGTTTGCTACGAAAAAAATTCCTTCATTTGTCTTTGTTGTCTTATCGTTTGCAATTAAATTACTCAAAAAAAAATAATGTTACTGTTATTTTAGTTGTGTTGTTATTTGCAAATTAATTACAATAAAAATGGCTTACATTTGTTTTAATTGTCTTATTATTACTTATTAAATTACTCACACAAAGTTTCTTACTATTATTGTTATTGTTTGAAAATAAATCACTCAATTAAAAAATGCATAACTTTTTTGTTTTTAAATTCAATTACTAACAAAAACACATGGTTTTCTCTCATTTTGTCTTATTGTTTGCTATAAAATCATCACTCAATAAAAAACTGTACACTTTTGTTTTTTTTTGGTCAAAATGTTTGCAATTAAATTACTCATAACAAGAATGGTTTTTACTTTTTTTGTTGTTTTATTGTTTCTAATTAAATCACAATTAAATATGGCTCGCTACAATTTTTGTTGTTTTACTGTATGCAATTAAATTACTCACAATAAAAATAACCTTCTTGTACTTTCTTGTTTCATTATTAGTAATGAAATGATTTACAACAAAAAATGGCATAATGTTACTTTTGTTGTCTTATTGTTTGCAATTAAATCATTCATACAAAGTAAATTATAACTGTATGTATCAATGAAAGAATATTAAAGTAAAAAAGAGACTGTGACTACGAAGGTAATTCTGAAGTTACTTCACACTGAGGCCAAGACGATGATAATAAAGCTTCGCTTAAAAAGTAGAGTCAGTCATTAATTAAATTAGTAACATGATATTTGAGAAAACAAGTAAACGATGACGGTTTTTGAGTCATATTCTTTAGCTTGATTTTAAATGTATGAAGAATTCGTTTCAATAAGCATGTTTTTAAATTTAATAAATTAAGTATTTAAAGAACAAGAAAAAAAATGAAATATAGTATTTGTGTAGAAAAAAGAATTCAAAAATTCAAAATTCAAAATTCAAAATATCTTTATTCAAATAGGCATTTACACGCACTTTTGAATCGTCAATTATTACATTATAAAAATGTCAGTAAAGTCAGTGCGTCCTTAAGCTACCACCAGCTCGGAATGCTGTTCTGTTGAGAAGAGCTGGCCAGAAACTCAACAGTTGCTCTTTTTCAAATAAGTGAACAATGTTTGATGTATAGATTAGAATATCCTGCAAATGAGTCAACAACCATTGTAGCAATGTTTGTTTTGGTTCTTCTAAGATGTCATAGTGTGGCTTCAAACGTATGAAAGTTAAAAATTATTTTCAATCTCAATCATACCTCCCAGAGGAGTAAGAATTTGAACTAGACCCAACTAGTGTAAAATATTGAAGAAGTCATTAAACATAGTTTACGACTGTGAAATCAAAGGAACGTTACTGAACAGTTATTCAACTAGAATGCGGAGAGTAAACACGAGTAAAAATAGAAAAGCTTCCGAAGCTTTGACGTCGATACTTTGAGGCACTTGAATGATTTCAATATTAATATTAATAAAACTGTGTAATATTACTTTTAATGAAATTGTTTATATATATGATTTCATTAAAAGTTGTAATTCTATTTTTTGTGCTAATTTTGGATTTAATAATTGTATTTTTTATGATTTCATAACATTCTGATACGACGACGTTCTTTTAAATATACAATTAAATTAATTAAATAGAATTTCATGTAGAAGCGGGATAAATAATTATAATCTATTTATTACTATTAAAATCGTTACTTCCTTTATAAAAAAATATAAATAAATATATTTGAAGACACAATAGCGATGCTACCGCCATCTATGAATTTAGTAAGGAACTAACAAAAGGTCAAGGTAACTGACATGACATTGATATGAATTTTTGTTTTGATTGTAAATCTTCATTACAATCTCATAATAATTACATCTCGTAGATTAAATTATAAATTAGGTTATATTAAAATTTAGTAAGTTTAAATTAACTAAATATTTTGGTAAACTGTTTTCGTTAGTAAATAAGTAACTCCATCTCTTGGAGGGTGGTGCAACTTAATACTCGGTTTCAAAGCTTTAGGGTTGAATGCAGATTTTGAAAAGTGCATGTCACGCCCTCGTATATACCCCCTTGAGCACAATATTTTCTTTTATAAAACAAACAATAGAAGTAAATCTGAAATCACAATTCATGTTTAAATCACATAACACGTAATAAATTAAATCTGCTTGCTGAAAACTTAAAAAAAATAAAAACAATATGAATAACGCAAATTTAAAGAGAATTAATTAAAATGTAAATTTATATAAACAACATCAAACAAATAGGTTATTTCATAAATTAAACGTTTTCACAGACTTTGTTCAAACAAAGTAAAGTGTAAGTGTACTCATGCATATTCCAAAGCGTGAAATGTTTTCAGAATAAATATGTAAATTTTACTGAATATTTCAATATCATGTTTCTTCTTGAATAATTGTTATTCTTAATTTTAATTTGGAGAGAAAGAGATGGAAAGAACTATTTAAACTTGTTTTATGTGTACTTATATAATTATTTATTTTAATACTTTTTTAAAATAAATTTACAAAATTTACAAAAGTTTTAATAAATTTACAAAAATGCCTTTTTGTAAATTTATTAAAATTTTTGTACCTTAATAGTATGCTAATCTAAAAAAAGTACAGCAGAGTACGGTTGTAGATGTATAAACAAAAAACAAAAGATTTTGTTTAAACATATTCTATCATAGTAACGAACTAACGACTTATATACATAATGTTGTTAATATGTAGTTTTCTTATACAATTTTTTTACCACTTAAAATCACTACCAACTATAAAAAACATACTATAAAGATTAGATACACTCAACATAGTGTTAATAAACATAATAATGAAATTTTTAACTGAAATTACATTAACCCAAAATGACCCTAAATTTTACCCAACACCTGTAACACCTGTAATAGCATATATTATGGGAAGGGGCAATTTGTAGGCACAAATTACCCTTTAATTCTAAAATTATTAATAAAAATTAACAAAAAATGATTTAATTTTTCAATTACAATGATTCCCCCAAATCCGCGTGTCAACCCACCATTACCGTCTAGGTGTCGTGTAAGCTCCGCTTACAACGCAGATTGTCTTAATAATGAATCCATTCTCACGTTCTTTGCTGATTTACTACCACACAAAACCGCCATAAGACTCCATAATGTCACCTACCGCAGCCACTTTATTTTTTGGACCTTAACATTATTTTTTTCACACGCGACAATTTAGAATTTTTATCACGTACATTTTCCGCTTGAAAGGGAAACCCCTATTGTCATTCGGTACGTACAGACCGTTTCCTCACAAACACGTGTTATTTATATATATATTAGATTTATTTCAGTCACGCAATTCGTTTCTGTAAGTTTTGAAATTTGGTTGTTGCTTTTTGTTTTGACGCTTTTGGCTTCAGTGGCTCAATTAAGACAATTTATTGTTTACAGTCATGAAAATAAAGGGGGTGGAAACTAAATAAGTTTCTTTTTACCCTTAAAGTATAGAAAATAGTATTTATATTCTTGTTATATTCAGAAAAGTATGAATTATTTGATAGGTTTGAACTTTTTCCTGTGCTTTGTCAAAGTTTAGTTATTTATAATAATCTTTATTTGTATTGAATAAGGTAACACGCACAGGATGTTTACAATTTAATATTTTGTATAAACTGCTACATAAAGTAGATTGCAAATTTACATAAATTTTAATCTAATACTAGCTGTGGCTTGCTGTTTCACCTGCGGATAAACGAATTAATTTACTAATATTTACTAATATTATAACTAAGAGCGTAATGTTAATTGAATCTGCCTATCATAAACAGAAATAATTTTTTATTTATTTTCAATTTAATTAAACAAACAAACATTCCCGCTTAGTAATATTAGTATAGATTAAAAATTGTAAAAATAAAAAAAAAATTAAAATAACTCCAAAGGTCAAGAAATATAAGTATTATATATTATTATTTTGCACCAAACCATATATAAAGAGTCGTGCAGTAATCAATCTGGCCTTGCGAAACTAACAATGAGAGTATAATTCCTTGAGCACCTACCGGAAATGTGAGTAATTGATAATAATGTGGGTGGGTAAAGCCACAGCAATAAGTATGTCAAGATGCCATCGTTGCAATAAATTTATATAAAGTTGTAGGTACAGGACGCTTGTCCGTCCTACCCGCTGCATTCTTATATGATTTGATTGATTTAAAATTCTTATTAACTTCCTTTTATTTGTATATTAAATGCATTTTGAGCTGTATTTTCATTTTTAAAAATTACCATTTATAAAATATAATTTATATATCCCTTAAAAGTAACTAGCAATTCCATTTACGAACAAACGAATATATATATATATATACACTCGTTTCGAAAAATATAGCCTATGTTACTCAGGAATAATGTATCATTCTAATAAACAAAGAATTTGTGAAATCGGTCCAATATTATTTGAGTTTATTTGTTAAATACAAACCTATTCATAATACATAACTATAGTTATATAATATTGCTATAGAACTGTATACAGCTTCCTGTGTCTTAGGCACGGGGTTATGGTATATTTAAGATGCTGCCACATTACTTCTGATCAAACATGAAATACAATAAGGTTTGTTCGTATATTCATAAGAATCTAAAAACATTATTTCATGACTCATTTAACTTACTGATTAAGTAATTCTCGGTATTAAATACAATAACCTATTATATGTAATATTTTATAAATGAAGTGATAATAAAATATGAAATATTAGACAATCAGTGACATTAATATTTCTGTAATCTATATTATTATACAGAAAAAGTTTGTTTAAACGGGCTAATCTTCAAATCTATTATATGGATTTGATTGTTTTTCTGAATATGATAGCTAGGTTCATGGAATAGGCTATCTATTATTAGGCTATTGTTATTAGCTATACTAATAGTAAATAAAATCTTTCGCGGGTGAAACCACGAGTAACAGCTAGTAATAGATATAAATCCTAGGATTATAAGTTATAAAAAATATATGTATTATAGTTAATTATAAGTTCAATATACTGATGTTATTCGCTCAATTCTGCACTGTGATGGGGTGGAGTCCTAATAAGTGTCACCCCATAATGCAAGGGGGTAAGGGTGGCGCATTGTTGCACGGTAGCGTCAGATGGGGCTACTGTATTTTGCAATATTGCAGTAGTTCTGTTGGTGCTAGATAGATGGAGTGTCTAGCCATCTTAGTCTAGCAATAAAATATAATATTGTATATATATATGTATATAGGTATATATTTTATGTTTGATATAAAACTAGCCTGAACATAGTTTAAGCATCTTAATATCGTTAGACGATACATATGTATATATCCTGTCCTAGTTTCAGTTTCAGGGGTCTACCGTGACCTTGATGTCAAACCTGAAAATTATTTAATTTATCTTATAAGTAGTGCAGCTTCTGTTAACGAAGCCAGATCAAAATTTTGAATAACACATGAACGTAAACTATCGGGATTCAAGATAACTATTGTATATAATTATCTCTACTGTACTCACGTAAATACGATAAGAATTGGCCCGAATAGTTTTTAACCCATTTGGAGTCATAATTCAAGAATTATGGCGAATTCGTAAAGATTTTGAAACTTGTCGCGAAAATATCTATAGTATTTACTTGTACGTAACAACAATACAGCCGAATAATTATATATAATAAAATATGGGTACATTAAGTAAAATAAGATACAATAAAACAAAACAAATTCATAATAAATTTAACAAAATCAAATTTTAACGAAAGAGGTAAAAAGTAAAAAGTAAAGGGTTGAATATCATGGTAAATCATTTAGTTATGCTTGCAAGGCTTTAACCAATGTGACAATACAGCCTTCAGGTAACACAGGTAATACAGGTAATACAAAACATTGCACAAACAATCGTACCGTTTTCATTACGGTTTGTTAAAGGGTTGCATATCTGTTTTATCTTTGTCTTCATAATTATTAGGCAAAATAATATACAACGACCGATGCTATTTGATACTTGTAAAAAAAAAAATATATTTTTATATTATATTTAAATTATTGATATATAAAATTAGAAAAAAATAATTTATAATTAAGTTGTATCTAAACTTTCGTGATTTATTAATAACATTTAATATAATTATCCCGCTGTACTCATGTAATTACTATGAGAATTTACCCGCCTAGTTTCGAACCCATTGGGGGTCCTTATTCAGGAGCTCTGAGCATGACAGAATCGCGGTGTGAAGTTCAGTTCAGTTCACGTAATAACGTGAGTATAGCCGGATAATTGTATTTAATATAACTAAGTTGATTTTTTTTTAAATATATATTTTAAACAATGTATGTTTATGGTGCGTCTTATATCAAAATAACATAAAACCAGCCAGTACCAAAAGGATCAATATCGTAAAACATCAGTCGGAGTACAAAACGATGGAGCACAATGCAAGAAAATTGCACAACGAAAAACCATAAAACCATCATACCCAACCCTTTGAGGTGTAATAAACATTTCTGTCAGTACTCAAACATGTATCTTTAACGCAACTTCTACTTTACCTTAATATATATAAAGCACAAATTACTTTGTATATAGGTAAAGATATATATATTCTATTGTTAACATTAACTGTTAAGGTAATTACTGAACAAAGCGGCGTAGGGAAGGCAATAATCACAGGTATTAGGGCGCAAAAACGCGAATCTCCTCAGTTTATCTTTGAGTGCAAAACGTTGATGTTTATTATGTGAGTGTTGTTGAAAATAATGTGCATATGTGTAGTGCTTTTGTGTTCATATATGAAAAGACGCAATCGATTTTTGAATTTCTATGTAGTGGTAAATATATCTAAAAGTTCTTTGATAAGTTCATATCATAAAAAAATATAACTTTATTGTCAACCAGTGTTCGCTTTATAAAGATTTTCAAATTTAGAACTTCAAAGACAACCCTACTAACCGGTATTGTGAGAAAATGTAACACTTAGGTACCGTTCTGGGTTTGCATTCCATTATCGAATTCTTAAAGTGATTGAATCTAAAATATCTGGCATCAATGAGTTTGCATATATATAAAAAAACAAACTTTATTTCCAAATAATATTTGTTATATAAAGATTTTCAAATTTAAAACTACAAAGAAAACCCTAGTAACCGGTCTTGTGAGAAAATGTAACACTTAGGTACCGTTCTGGGTTTGCATTCCATTTTCGAATTCTTCTGTCATCTTAAAATTAGGCATCTCAAAGGTTAAAAAAAATATTTTCAACTAGTGTTCGTTATGTAAATATTTTTAAATTTAGAACTTCACTGAAAATTCTACTTACTGGTCTGAGATTATGTAGTACCTCGGTAGCGAGTTGGGTATCATCCACAGGTATACCTATTTTATATATAAATAATAAGTGTGAGTCAAAACTTGTGGAATACCGATTGTGTTTGTTTTTTTTTATTTTTTTACTATCTAGTTATTGGTGGCTATTTAGATCAATAAAATGAAAGATGAATCAGACGAAAACAACAATTATTTTGTACATTTAATTAAATTAAATCGCATTGGAATAATTGATTCAATTAATTATTTATATAAAAAATAAAAATATATACCAATAACTTCTAAATAAAAATATTATTAAAAACGTTGAGTGCCTGGTGGTAGAATATATATCTACTACAGATTAAAAAAATATTTGTGAATATAAAGCAAAATAATTCATTCTAACAATAAAAATCATAATAAATCCATTTACAATGACATAAATTAAATAAGGTGCTTAGTTATCAATAAAAATATTCGAGAAGCTTCGAGAGATTTCCCCGTTGTAAGATGTCCATAAAATATTTATATCCCAAACATTAAACATACTAACAGACAAATCATTATTAAAATACAAATAAATAAAATTTGAATGTCTGTATGTAATATTTGTGTTACATATACAAAAATATCAATTTTTAAATTTTTTATTGTTTGTTACGGCTAATTTCAGATTTCCTGAACTGATTTTGGTAAAACTTTCATTGGCAGATAGGAGATGTAAGGTGCAACTTATTTATGAATTATTAATTCTATTTGGACGAAGTCGCGGGCACAGCTAGTATATAATATAAACAAAACTAAAGGTTTTCGGTATAAATAATTTTATGACATTTACGATATTCATCTCGCAATTTTATGTGAAATTTACACCATTTTAGTTTCTTAATTCCTGTTTACATTGTTTTTATCTTAGATTGATTATTATATAAATGAAATTAATAGCGATAATGTTTAAATATTCTCAATAAGTGCAGGATTCTAGTAAAGTAATATTAACACAATTTTACTTTCCATACAACACTATTTCTATAAAATAATATTATTTGAAACAAATTTGTATATTTTTTTGAAGTGTTACTTTTTGGTTTCTATTCTTAAAAATTTTATAATTTTAATTTTTTAAGAGTTAATGGTCACCTGGTACAAAACAATCGACACTATGTTCTTATTTGTACCGTTCACTCTGTACTATACCACTCGTCTGTACCGACCACTCTGTACTTATAATACTCGCCTGTACCGTCCAGTCTGTACTATCATACTCGTCTGCACCGCATAGTCGGTACTATAGTACTCATCTGTACCAACCAGTCAGTACTATAATACTCGGCTGTACCGACCAGTCTGTAGTAATAATACTCGTCTGTACTGTCCAGCCCTTATTTAGAACTAGAGAAAATAACGACTGCTACAGATATTCTTGTCATTACAAGTGTATTTATGATTGTATAGAACTAAAATAACGCGAATACATTACTTATTTGCTGTTCCTAAATTAGTAGGTTTATTATATTATTATATACATATCTTTTTATATGAGTCGGTTTATAAATAAATTGTGATATTTTATATATATATATATATATATATATATATATATATATATATATAATAAGGTTTGTAAATTTGTTTGTTTTAACGGGCTTAAACTTCGAAAGTACCGGATTAATTTTACTAAATGATGGATAAATAAAGTTTTCTTAATATATATTTAATTGTTATTGTTTTATTGTTATATATTAATAATCCTAATTACGTTTTATATATTTATTTCCAACTATAATTTAACGTTCTTAAAATTATTATATATAAGAGTAAATTATACAGGCGGTTCCATCCGAAAATGGTTTTATTGATGATATATAGATAAAAATTGCACTTTACTAAGGGAAAAAATGACATTTTAATGGTGAAAGAATTTTTAGCATCTGTTCAGAAGAATTAAGTTTATTCGTTAGAAACATACAAACTCTTTATAATTATATATATATATCCATCCTGTAATGTAAGTACATAATAAACTCGCATAGTTGTCCCATTCTTCCAACGAGGGTCGAAGTAAAACCAATTTAAAGTTTGCGACCAACTGGTTAAAAAACAAAGTTTCCTGAAACTTTCCTCGTATCCCTTATTATTTATTTTACAACCCTTCCCTTAAACTATGACGCTAACTTATATAAATGTGAATATTTCTTATTTATATTTAATATTTATTCATTTTAAATATTATATTCAAAATATGAATATTTAATATTTTGATCATTTTAAATATTTAATTCGAAAAACAAATATTTTATATTTTATAAATTTTCAAAAATTATATTCTACAATTTAATATTTTATTCATTTTAAATAACACATTCCAAATATAGATATTAAGTTTTCTACTTAATATTTGAAATATGAATATGGCTTGTTTTATTTGAATTCTTACTAACTTACTAGAAAATCATATAATTTATTTTCTTTTACTGGTACTTCGTTCATACTGGCTATTGTTTCAAAAATATAATTTAAACAAAATTCCTTAACATAAACTATTCCTTAACAAATACTCATTGTTTGTACTTTATTTTCAATACAATCTATATTATTGTATTACACTTTACAATTTACTAAGCACTTTTTGACCACGAAAATAGTTTAAAACTATATATGATACTTATTATCATTTATCACACTCACAGACATTTAAAAATGATATTAGTACCTTGATTGATTTAGTGTTCAGTAAATTGTATAATGTAATGACTGCTTAAGAGTATATCATTCAAAAAGTTAATTGTTTAGTATTATTATATACTCTTTACTCGCGGTTTTACGTGCGGTTTCTCATGCGGACTAAGAATTTACTATTAAGATAACAGCAATATCTCGATAGTCTTCCTCATAAACCTGTCTGTAATAAGATAAAAAATTCAAACCCAGTAATTTCAAAGACTAGCAATTTAACACATATAAACTTATCCGTTTTATAATATTATTATACATATATAATAATACAACCAAATAGTTTAAATTGAGGGTAATTTTAGAAAATTGGAAAACTTCTAAGTCTGTTAACGGTCTCCGTTGCGACGGTCTTGATTAGCGGTACCTCGTTAAATCGACTATTAACAAACAGTTTCTATTTAATGAAAGTCTTATTACATTCTGTACTGAATTTTAATTCTGTTTATTGTCAACTCATTATGAGTCATTGACCTCTTATCAGGTTAATACAATTTATAATTAAATCGAAAAAACAATAAATTTATTTATTATTGTTGTATTTAATATTATATGTTATTATCTGGACGTAATAATATTAATTTTATTGGAATTTACCTGGTTAGTGTTGAAACCGCCCGGGCCATGTATAAGCTCGAAGCATGGCGAAATTATTGTGAACTGATACTGACTGGCTGATATTGGCATGATTTTCCATGCTCTGAGCTCTTGAATAAAATCACCAGACGATTTTAAAACGATTCGGATAAAATAAAAAAAAAATAACGAGAGTAAAGCCGGATAGTTATGTATAACAGTAATCATGGATTACAAAAGTGTTAATATAAAAAATATTTTTAATGTGTATATTAAATTTGATAGAGTTATCATCGTCTTACTTTAATAAACTTATAACAAAATTTCGTTTATATTCGCGGCATTTATTGTAAAAGGTAATAAAATTCGTTGTAAAGGTTAAAGTGGCAATTAAAAGCCGAATAATAATTATATGTACAATAACATGAAGGTAGGCACGTTCATTGTTACAGTAGTTGATGTATTCAACGGATAACAGAAATTAATGACGCTTGTAATTGTAACATTTTATTTATAACATCACGAATAAAACAAGCAATATTCATATTTCGAATGTAATATTCAAAATGAAATATACAATATTCGTTTTTCAAATATATTTAAAATTAATAAAATATAAAGTAAATAATATTTAAATTTCGAATATTAAAATATATAAAACTAACAATTAATATTTTGAATTTATTTAAAATTAATAAAATATAATATTTATATTTCGAATTTATTTAAAATGAATCAAATATAATAATATTCATACTTCGAATTTAATATATGTTATAAAATTGAAATAATATTTGAATATCATTTCTATTTAATAACATGGAGCTCAACTAACTTTCAATTACGCCGACTGTAATTAAGTGTCGGCAAGACGACGAACTTGGGTCCTATTAAATTGCTTTACTTTTATCGTTTATGGGATCGACTTTTTGTAGACGCGTTCGCGCGATTAATTCAAACTCCATTTTACTTGATCTCTACTTCAATTTTGGCTGGAATTTTAATATATTTTACTTGCTGAAAATCTAATATGGCGTCAATAAGAACGCTTTAATTTCCATTCCTATTTCATTTGAAGGAATTGTTTTATTTTTTTATTATAAATTGAGTAATATTATTTATTAGTTCATTCCCATATATATATATATATATATTATAATTGAAATGTCGTCGAAAAAGTAGCTGGCTGGCAAGGTAATATTTTTAAAACAATATAGACAGACTCAGCGATCAAACGAGTTCTTGAGATAGGTAAGATTATATTACACACACAACATTCAATGCACACATAGAAAAACAATAAAATATGATTATTGAAAGGATGTTAACCATACGAGAAATCAGAAGTCGCTTCAAGCTACATTGTATATTATCATTAATTTATTGCTTAATTACGTGTATAAAACACATAAAATATTGAACCTATATCCGAAAATATTAATAAATTATGACTGAAAATGTCTTTTAATTGAAAGCGTGGTCATAATCCATTATCGTTATGTGATAGAAATGACATGTGACATGAGCTGTCATTTTGACATTTGACAGGTGTGTTTTGCGCTTTTAATGGCTTTTTATAAAAATTGCGTATATATACAATGTATGGAATGTAAAATTAAAAACATTAACTTTTTGTTCTCGATTTGATGCGATAAAAACAACATTTTTTTACACAAATAAAGCTATTATTCGAATTTCAATTCGATTCATTAGACGGTTTGATCGAATATCAATTTATTGGTAAATCGTTTTGATTATTGAGTTTTATATACTATAGTGAGTTTACCCTAATTTGGGCACACGTTAAGTTTAAGATTAAATGGCGTCGGGTTTGTCAGGCGACATATTGTCTTGACAGCTTTTAAAATATCGCTGTGTGTTCTCGTTTATTATTAATTATTAAAGCTCACTTAGACTACTCTAGCACCATGTTATAATAAATCGTTAAGTGGTAACAGACTCTTCTTGAAGTATTAAATTAATCATTTTATTATTGATCTATACATATATATGTTTATAAATATACCTTTATCTAACATATATAATTTTCGAGTCACAGCGTTTGTATCGAACTCCTCCAAAACGGTTTTACCGATTCTTATGAAATTTCGTGTGTATATTTAGTTGGCCTGAGAATAGAATGAAATCTATTTTTTAACGCCTAAGCTAAGGATGGATGGTAAAAAACAATAAATTATATAAAACTACAAAAATGAAATAAAAAATACTATTTAAATACATGATATACTTAATGCTCACCTAAACTTTAAATAACTCAGTCAAAACCAATCACTTTAACACAACTGACTTAAAATAACTTTTAGTTACACTTGTAAGTTAAAAATAATAATAAAAAGCTCATTGTCTAAGGATTTGTATGGCGCTTGAGAATTTATTACGCAATGAGGAAGTGTCATACAAGACGAATATTTTAACGAAAGGATTGAATGGCTTAAAGAATCTTTGTTTATTTTTTACTATTGTTTTGTCAATACAATATTGTATTATTGTTTAAACAAAAACAATGTCCCAAATATGAAACTTTTATTTTTTTCTAATATTAAACATTTCGTGATCGTAAATATTATCCGAATTTGACAAGTTTGGAATCCATTCGGGGTCCTTATTTTAGAGCTTGGATTATCGAGGATTCACAGCGTGAATTCGCGATTAGTTCTCGCCGCGATTCCGTCATGCTTTGACCTCATTTATAATTCTGGTTATAATACTAGTATGGATATATTATGCACCCACCCATTTGCATCCGTTGACAACGGCCATCGCTCATAAATAAACTTGTTAAGTCTGATTGCGAGTACTCTCAGCAATAATAACATATGTATTTTATTCATTTATATCTCATAAATAAAATAATTTTCATTTTAATGAAATAAAACCAAACAATATTAATATCAAATAATATTAATATTGCTTCTATCGAAATATGTAATATACAGAAAGTATTTATAAAACTATTTTATGATTATTATCCATTATTTCCTCACATTCCTATATTATTAGAAATCAAGTATCTACATGACATATATTATTAATATCAATATTATATTCATCAATACACAGTTCATATTAATAGACGCATTCAAAATTGTATATAAGTAATATTACTTACAAAAAACAGTAGTGGCATACGTTTTTTAATCCACACGTTGCCCAGACGGATCGATGGCTTAGACTATATATGTATGTGTATGTATGAAGCGGTTCCATACGGATGCAGCTTATCCATATGCCGTCACTCCACGAGATCCGAGTTTCATTGTAATGCAAATGTGTCCGTTGTCTGCCTTCAAATTACCCCTTCGGTCAAACATCTGACCATTAGAACCCTCCGTTTTAAACGTAACCCCTCAGAACCCATACTAACAAATTTCACCTTTATATACTTGAAGTAATGACAAATATTCCCTCCATTTTCTGGTAATATTCGGTAATATTTCATACGCATATCACGTTATGAGAAACTCTAATGTGATAAACTGCGAGTGGTATTACTGAGAGATCGTCGGGATAATTATAGGGCATTCAGCCCCCTTACCACGAATTGTCGGACGAGAATAAATTTCATATATATATATTTTTTGCATATCTATTGATTTTTTTATTCATACATAATTTTGTGTGTATGTATGTATTAAACCAGTTGTCATCAAATAAAGACGAGGTAATGTTATTGGATGACCAAGTAGCTGATGAACAGAATTTCTTTTGTATAATTTGCTTAAAGTGCGTAATACGAGATTGTCAAAACTAGTTTAAAACCAGTGTGACCGCAATTACGAGGATAATATAAAAGAAGTTGGCTTTTGTGATATTTTAATGCGTGGTTAAATAAAAAAATATATAGAATTATTATCTATATTATTATAAAGAGGAAAAGTTTGTTATAATGCAATAATCTTAGATTATTGAATAGATTTGCAAATTTGTTTCCGATTATAATAGGATTTATAAGAAATATAGGCTGTTTAGCATTATACTATTACTAGTTGTTCATTCAATCATTTATTGTTGTCTTCATATAAAATAAAATCGTTAATAAGCGAGTGAAACCGCGTGTAACAGCTAGTGACAAAATAAAATGCAAGGAAGAAATAAAACAATATTGTATTTTAAAACCTAGTAATAAAATATAGTTCATACAAATAGTGCATACATTTCTACACAAAGCATATATAATAAACATATACAAAGATAAAATGAAACAATACGAGGTGTTTAGTCCAGACGGCTGTCCCCTGGGCATAGCTCGCAATTTCATAAAACGGCTAAACCTACACAAAACTATATATATATATATATATATATGTTCCGTCCAATCTGCAATAAGGAATGTACTTGGGTATAACTCGACAAAATTAAAACGATTTGCACCGTCACAACATTTTCAAACTTATGAAGTTCAAAATGAAGCAAGGGTCTTTTAACTTGGTCAGATTATACAGAACAACTAGACAGCGAGCTAAATTAAACAGACTAGATCAAATTAACTTTAGTTAAAGAGTTTGAACTTAATTTAAACCATTTCTTTTATAAGTATATTTTTCGATATTTTTATTCATGAGCTCTAAGTATGACAGAATCGTTTTGTGACTGTATTTACTTATTATAGTTTCGTTTATGGAAACATTTTGTTTTTATTGGCTAAAATTGAATTCTCTGAGACTCTCATATTTTCTAGTCTCATTTAAAATATTATGTATTTTTTAATAAAGTATTAAAATCTTAATTTTAAATCAGTTTTTAATAACTTCAATTACTTTCAACTATTATCTAAACGTTATATATTATAGATTTTTCAAACCCTCAATATTTTTTTTCAGAGAATTTGTTTGCCCAAATTATTCTCTTTGATAAATTATGTAAAAACCATTAAGTCTTAAACATATATATATATATATATATATATATATATATATATATATATATATATATATATATATATACATTAAGTCTATATAGACGTATCTCCAGACTATCAAATAATTCATAATATGGAGATTAAAATCTATAGTAATAGGTAAGTACTATAAGCACATATTGTATTTGTATCTATATTATTTCACATTAGAAATAAGATCAGACTTCTTAAGGTATGTATAATAAATAATATACAAGTATATCAAGTATATAAACTTCTCCAGTCACAGCGTTTGAACCTCGAAGCTCCTCTGAAAGGGTTTGACCGATTTTTATAAAATTTTGTGTTATATTCAGTTGGTTTGAGAATAAGACAAATTTTTTTTCGCACCCCAAATATTTTTTTTGACAAAAATTGTATTTTTTTTAAATTTACCTTTACCACCAATCCTTATTTTTTAAAAGCCATATAAATACTTTAATATTTTTTTTCTCTTATATAAAGCATAAAGTTTCCCGTGTTAGCGTATATATATATATATATATATATATATATATATATATATATATATATATATATATGTAAAAGTGTATTATGAATAAAGTATAATTAATTACAAAACGTATTCCTATCCAATGCTTTCATTTATCAAAATTATTACTCTAAAAGTACATTAGGAATGGTCTTATAACTTTTTTCAATAATAACGAGATAACTCCAACAAAACCTGACCCTTCTCGCTATATCTTTATCAAAAACAAAAAAACAAAATAAACCGAAATCGTAGATCAGCTTAAAGCGGTCATGTAGTCATTTTATACGGACTAACTCCGGGCGGTATTATTTAAGAGATATCAATTTATTATATGAAAAACTGCTGTAATTATGACATTAATTCAGATCATAAAAGCAATATAATCTCATATATCGTAGATTCGAATAACTATATCGATTCGATGCTAAGACATTTTCGGTAGATAAGAGTCATTTCATTCTGACATTTTCGTAGGCATTAGGTGTGGGAAGAACCCCGAATAAGGCGATTATGTTCGGCTGATCAAACACATATACTCTACAGACAAACTAACCATATAGATACAATGGATTCTGGATTCAGTAGACTGGTACCAACCAGTTATGTAGATCAGAGTTATAAGTTTAGTACTTTAAAGCGCTTGATGCTGGAAGGGTGATTATTTTTGTGATTTCATTTGCAATGCATATAACGGTTGGTATTCTTAAAGCGATGGAAGATTTGCATAGGTTTATGTACTAGTCGTTACTCGCGGTTCCACCCGTTGATAAACGATTTTATGTAGTATTTGTATAAGTAAGTCTAACAGTGTAATGCTAGATAACCTATAGCCTTCTTCATGAACCTGTCTATCATAATCATAGAGAAACTTTTCCAAGAAATCCATACGGTTTTCAAGATTACTGATATTAAAAAAAAAAAAACTTTTCCACTTTATAATATTAGTGTAGATGATTTTTTTTAATATTTTTGTATTGTAGGGAATATTCTAGAGTTTTATTTCTAGACTTTCACGTTAATTGAATGTATCAGATGCTTTTGTATTACACAATATAAAGTTATAAACATTGTTTTTGTCTTTATTGGCAATAATCCAATTGTATCAAAGTCATTGACATCTTGCCCGCATTAATTCAGAAAAGTCAATTTACGTCTGATTACTTCTTATCATGAAGATCGGCGTGAAGTAACCAAACTTATTTGGTTCTGTTCCGTCCGGTGAGTGAGAGCTTCCGGAAGCCCAACTCCCCCCCTCCCCTCTCCTCCGCCAAAACATGAATGCGATAACTAAAATAAATATACCCCAGGAGGGTACCGGCTTTCATGAAGCCGGAGAATCCCTCCCCGAGCAAAATCGGGGAAACCACTCTCCGATTTTGCTCGGGCAGCCCGTCGTATCTGGGGCGGGCAAAGTATCGCATTTTGTGTTTACAGAGGGCAAACGACGAGGAAACAGAGCGGCACCCCGCTCCACTTTAAATGTGGATTTTTGCAACATCCGGGGATTTCACTCTAACCTAAACGCCGTCCACTACCACCTTGAGACGGCGCAGCCGGCCTTGTTGTTTTTGACGGAGACGCAGATATCTCAACCTAGCGACACAGCGTACCTTTCATACCCCGGGTATAAACTTGAACATCATTTTATACCACACGCCGGGGTATCTGTGTTCGTGAGGGAGGATATCTGCTACCGTCGCCTCCAGATTTTTGAAGGTCGGGATCTGTCTTTACTTTGGCTACGCGTGGACATGGACGATCATGTCAGAGTCTACGCGTGCCTCTACAGGTCCCACAGTGGTAATGCAGAAACGGAGCAACTCTTGGGCCATGTTCAGGCGAAGATTGACGAACTGCTTTCACAGACTCCCTCAGCTGAAGTCATAGTCCTCGGGGACTTCAACGCGCACAATGCCGAGTGGCTAGGGTCGCGTTCCACTGACTACGCGGGGAGATCTGTGTTTAACTTTGCTCTGGCAAATGGTTTGTCCCAGTTGGTTCAGACGCACACCCGTCTACCAGACGTGGACAGCCACATGCCCTCTTTGTTGGATCTTCTGCTGACTACACATCCCGAAAAGTACCAGGTTATTGTTGAGGCCCCCCTTGGGTCCTCCGATCATTGCCTGGTACGGAGTGTAGTGCCACTTCAACGTCCGGCTCGCACAACACCTGCGACCCGTGGCGTTTGGCACTACAAGTCAGCAGATTGGGATGGAATGCGGTCTTTTTTTGCATCCTACCCATGGGGGCCGATTTGCTTCCCTTCCAATGATCCCAGTGACTGCGCTGCGGCTGTAGCTGATGTGATACTACAGGGCATGGAACTATTCGTTCCAAGCTCTGTGGTACCACTTGGTGGCAGATCACGGCCTTGGTTTGATGCATCTGTCAGGGCCGCAGCAGCCGGCAAACGGCAGGCGTACCAGGCTTGGGCTAAAGCGATAGTCACAAGGGATCCGAACTCTAGAGTTCTGAAGAGGAAATATAATCGTGCCTCCAGATTCTTCAAACGGCAAATCGCTAGAGCAAAGTTCAAGCATGTCGTCAAAATTGGGGATCAGTTGGCAAGGTACCCACCGGGCACGCGCAAGTTCTGGGCGCTTTCTAAAGCCACCCTGGGTAACTTTTGCCAGCCGTCCCTACCGCCATTGCACACGGGGAATGATTCTCTGGCCCATACGGCAAAAGAGAAAGCCGATCTCTTGGGCACTCTTTTTGCCTCAAACTCGACTTTGAACGACCAAGGGAAAACACCGCCTACCATCCAGCGGTGTCCGAGTTCATTGCCGGAAATAATTTTCCGGCAAAAAACCATTCGTTGTTCTCTACTTTCCTTGGATGTTCATAAGTCGAGCGGGCCGGATGGTATTTCCCCATTGGTGCTACGAACGTGTGCCCCTGAGTTGACTCCAGTGCTAACGCGTTTATTTCGGCACTCCTATCTCAAAGGCGTAGTCCCGGTCTCGTGGAAGTGTGCCTTTGTCCATCCGATCCCTAAAAAAGGTGATAGCTCGGATCCGGCTAACTACAGACCTATCGCCATCACCTCTCTTCTCTCCAAAATAATGGAGAATATCATAAACCGTCAGCTCCTCGCGTACCTCGAGGATCACCAGTTGATCAATGACCGGCAATATGGCTTTCGCCATGGTCGATCGGCTGGTGATCTTCTGTTATATCTCACACACCGTTGGGCTGCGGTTATTGAAAGCAAGGGAGAGGGTCTGGCAGTTAGTCTGGATATGGCGAAAGCCTTCGATCGTGTATGGCACAAGGGGCTTCTTTCGAAGCTTCCTTCCTATGGGCTTCCCGTGAGTTTATGCAAGTGGATCACCAGCTTTCTCACTGGGCGGAGCATACAGGTCGTTCTCGACGGTTTTTGCTCGGACCCCAAGCCCGTGAACGCTGGTGTACCCCAAGGCTGTGTGCTATCCCCAACCCTGTTTCTCCTGCACATCAATGATATGTTGGATATTTCCAACATACATTGTTATGCGGATGACAGCACTGGGGATGCGGTATATTCCGGCCGTGCAGGTCTCTCTCGGGAAAACGTCGACGAGTGTCGAAAGAAACTTGTGTCTTCTATAGAGACCTCCCTGGGGATGGTCTCAGAATGGGGTGAACTGAACCTCGTTCAGTTTAATCCCCAAAAGACACAGGTTTGCGCGTTTACCACCAAGAAAACCCCATTTGTCGTATCGCCACTCTTCGAGAGCACACCCCTCACCGCCTCGCCAAGTATCAGAATACTGGGACTCGATATTTCGAGCGACTGTCGGTTTCGTGGTCATTTGGAGAGCAAGGCCAAGTTGGCCTCGATGAAATTGGGTGTGATCAATAGAGCGAGGCAGTGTTTCAATGCTGGCCAAAGACTTGCGCTCTATAAGGCGCAGGTCCGGCCACATATGGAGTACTGTTCTCATCTCTGGTCCGGATCACCCCAATATCAGCTTCTACCTTTTGACCGCGTACAACGGAGAGCCGTACGGATTGTCGGGGACCCAGTGCTCTGTGAACGGCTGGACTCTTTGGCATTGCGTAGAGACGTGGCTTCTTTGTGCGTCTTCTATCGCATTTACAACGGGGAGTGTTCCGAAGAGCTATTTAATCTGATGCCTACCGCCGAATTTCATCACCGCACAGCTCGTCACCGCCTGCATTACCATCCTTACCACCTGGATGCATGGCGTTCTTCTACTGTGCGGTTTGCAAGTACCTTTCTTCCACGTGTCACAAAGATGTGGAATGAGCTTCCTTCGGCGGTGTTTCCAGATCGATACGACATGGGTACCTTCAAAAAAGGCGTTTATTCCTATCTCCAAGGCCGGCAACGCTCTTGTGAGTCTTCGGATGTTGCAAGAGTTCATGGGCGGCGGTGATCACATTTCATCAGTGACCCGCATGCTCGTTTGCCCCCCTTTTCCATAAAAAAAAAAAAAAAAAAAAAAAAAAAAAGAATAAAATGTATCCATTATCCACTTAGCGATGGATGCTATTTATGCAATATATTTTTAATATAATAATAAACCTTATATATTGATATTATAAATGTCTGTACTGGGAAAGGTTCTAAGGGCCAAGAAAGGGCTGAGTTTCACTCGGGGTCATTAACTGACAATCTCTTTAAATCACTTGTAGATCCACCCCCGGGACCTGGGACCAAGGACCTGTCTTATTACGAGGGTGCGTGTAATATTGGGAATATTAAGAAATTTTGATGCTATATATAACAAAAATATTTGAGGTATTTTATCTTTTAGCGTTATATATAATTATAAGCTAAACTCACGTAAATAATATCAGAATTAGCCCGACTACTTACGAAGTTATTCGAGGTTCTTACGAGCGCTGAGCGTTGCGGAATCGCGGCGTGAACATTATATAGTTACTTAAGTACAGCCGGATAATTATATATAATAATATTATTTAATACTCAATATTTGTATATTCAAAACATAAAACATATGAATATTCTTATTATCATATTATAATATTGAAGCCTCCCTTAATACAGGGTGTTGTTTATTCTCGTCGCACGTGAATACTGACTGCCTAATTTAGATTTTTAACAAAGGCAACGACTATTCGGGAGGATCGATCCCATCCCCTCAGTTCCGGTCGCTATGCAAACGCGGATTCATTTAAAAATCCCCACGTCCAATTTAGGATAAACTCAAGATATGTTGTTTATATGAAAATTTGTATCGAAATTATGTTATATACGCAATTTTAGAGGCCAGTATAAACTGGTTATATTGTACGCAGGTAGGAAAGCTAATTGTGTATTCTTTCCTCGCTTCCAACGTCCTTAATCCGCCCTCTTTGTCTCCCTCAACCCCCACCAACCCCAACTAGGCGGAAACTTACAAATGCTAATCTTTGTAAACAACAATTAAAACATGTTTACCGCAGTAATGTCTAGTATAATTGAATTAAAATGATAAAATGTAATTGAATTAAATGAACTAAAAAGCATAGAACATTGTATTAACATTCACAGTTAATGATTTTATCATTTTTATTTACAATTAAGTTGAAAAAAAAATGTTAAGATCGTAAATTGAATTTCATTATCTCTTGCTTTTTATAAAAACATGCAAATGTTTTTATAAACTTTATTTACATGATAATCACAAAGCTTTACTTCGCTTAAAATAATCCATTACGTATAATAATATTACATAATTATAATAAATGTATTAACCTTGGTATAATCGAAGTATAAGTTACATTACTTATACTTAGATTAAAAATAGTATTAACAATGCAACATTTATTGTATGTAATTGATTATTTTGTATATATGTACTAAGTATCATACTTTATATTAGTATTAGATATATATTTTTTGGCAACACGTACTACCAATCTGACCATACTGCATTATGAATAATTATACGTATAAGGTTATATATTTTGGTAATACGTGGTACCAACCTAACTATAGTACCCAATAACTGATGCCACGGTGAGAAAATTGCTTTGCAAAGATTTGCATTTTTATTGAAATTTCCACTCTTGGTCGCGGATAAAAACTATGTCTCTAAATACGTACCTTAAGCTTTGTATAAGTGTAGTTGCTTGTATGTGTTTGTTCCAAGTATAGGTATTTACTGCTTAGTGTGCGAAAATGTGTGGTAGTATCTAAGGGATGGGATATAAAGTTAAAAATATAGATAAAGAAATATTATATGATTTTAATATTATATTTTTTTCGTAATCCTAATTAGTTTATGTTTAGTTTATAAATATAGGGAAAATACTAAAATTCAATTTTAAATCTGGAATAATTATTATTTTTTTGTTATTATCGTTTGTATCGAACAAAGCATTATAAAATATATAAAAAATAAGCATTAAAATTTCATCAATAAATTATTATGATAAAACCATCGATATGTATGAGACCATCACTAATAAAAGCAGACGATCGCTATACAAATGTTGACCTATAGAGTCGACTTTAGGGAAGGGATCATAATAGGAAATTTTCTCCGGCGAATATGCGCACGGTTTCCGATACCCTTTTTCACTTGTATTGTTTTTATTTTCCAAACTTAATGAAAGAACTTGTGTCTCATTGTGTTTCCAGTTTTACCTTTTCGATACACCTTCGTGAATACTGTTCTAGTATCTTCTGGAAAGTTCCATTTTAAAATTCAAACAAACTTCCAATTTTAAAAATAAATAACTAAAATGGTTCTAATAATATTAGAGACTTTTTAATGCTCCTAATTATGATTAATGTAACAAATATGACTGAACTTTCGAGGATATTGATTGGTCCTTTATAATGCCATTAACCAATCAGATGATTGGATTTAACATTATTTTTTATTTCATATACGTATTAAAGGAAGACATTTTAGAAAAGGACAGAAATATTATATTTGTTTGTTGATATCTATCGGTATTATAATATAATTGAATCTATAAAAACTTTGCCGATTTCATAGCATTGTTTTGACAATAAATCATGAAGAAACTATTTTCCTTTATTATCTATTACAGTTCTAACTTATCAAATGTATTCAAACGACCTCATTAGCCCTCATTCATTTAATATAAATATAATAAAAAATAATATTCATAAACTATTTAGAATTGATTTATTAATAATTAATAAATAAACTTATCAAAATGGAGATCTCTACTTAAATGTCACCGCAAATTGAACGTAAATTTCTTGAATATAAAACTTATTGACCTCAAATCGTTTATTACATAACACGATATCATACATTGTAAGGACTCATAAAACAATGCAGTTGTTATCATGCAAAAATAGTTGAATACACACATAAACCACGGCATTAAGGCTCATATTCGCATATCAGGGTTATCTGATTTTATGACACAGGGACCTATGTTTTACGATCTCTTATCGAATAGAAAATTTTCTTCAGGAAAATAAGGTATTCTATACTACATTTGGGTATATATCAGAATTTTTATACTTATATAGAAAATTTTATCGAATATATACACAATGATTGTCAAGGTCAATCACTATGATATAAAATCTATCGATATCCGCATACCTGACTTTTTATTCTGGATAAAGCAAACACGAGAATATAAAGAGAAGAAATCAACGGCAACTATATAAAGGTTTGTGGCGATAAATATAACAAGTTTATTTTGCACGTCCTACACACATTTCTTGTACGTGTAAAGCAAGCTTAAATCCTTAAAGAGAAACACGAAAATATATCTAAAGTGCGAATAAATAAAATCGTTTTTTAATTGCTCCAAATCATTATATAGGGTGCTTTTAAATGAATGCGTGTGAAATTTACTGATACCAGAGAATTTAAGTTGCCTGATATCAGTAAATTTGGATCCCAATCACACTTTTCTTCTAAAACTTTACTTTAAAATATATCCATAGATGGTGGAAATTTTAAATTAAAAACATTTTTTTCTAAAAGCTAAAGAATTTATTTTATATATTTTGAATTAAGAACATTTTTTCTAAATGATAAAACATTTAATTTATATAATTTGAATTAGGTATTTCAAAATGGTAAAGAATTTACTTTAAATATTTTGAATTAAGAACATTTTCTCTACATGATAAAGAATTTATTTTACATTTCTTAAATTAAGAACACATTTTCGTAATGGAAATTCATTTATAATATATATTATTATATTATTATATTGTTATATCTTTAATAACTTTTAGGAACGAAAACATCTCTGTTTAGTTAAGCTTCCATTACTTCCTCTCCCCTGTTTACTTTAGCTAATGGTGTTTAATTTTTCTTTGCGGTATTTTAAATATATGAAAGATCACGTACATATTGTCGTTAGTATATTTTGAGTATTTTAATAAGATACCAGCCCTAGATATAGAATATTTTATAAGTGATCTCTTTAGTATCGACATGTTTATTTCTATTTCATGTTTAGGGGAATATCGAGTTGTTTGGACAACTCATTTATTTTTTTTATATTTGATATTTATTGAACCGTATACAAATAAACATATCACTCGAATTTTAAGCCTTATGCAACTAAAAATATACTCCGTTTTAGGCATTTGTAAATTATTATTAATTTTCATGAAGTAGATTAATTATATTTGCTTAAAACAATTAAACAAAGGTACAAAATTGTAACAAATGAAAAAAATATTATATTTTTATTTAATGTTCCAACAGAACCCAACCTCCTCCATTTGCAACGCAATATTTAACCAAGGTATAAAATGTGTAAATAATTCATAGGCTGTATTACAATAATCACAATCTTGGAACTTTTCTATTAATTGGGGATTTTATCGCCTCCTCAAAGGTTTTAACGCGTTTTCGTGTGGATATTGTCGGGTGTTTCTTTTGGGATATAATTTGACATTTTTATTCCTTTAAAGATGTATAAATTGCTGATTTTAGAATAATTTATTGTAATAATTATATATTATATATTAAACTTATATATTAAGTCTTGATTGTTACTTTATCTACCAGCGTATCTAATAAGGTAGTTTTTTATATTTACCTATCCTTAATTAAATGATAAAGTAAAAATATAAATAAAATGATATAGTATATCTTTACAAAGTTTCATTAAAATCTGTCTACTTTTGATAAGCGACCAAATAAACAAAATATAAAAGTCTGAAACTTGTTTAAAAGATTATTATATTAGATCTTACTGTTAATATATAATATAACTCGTTATTATATTTTAAAACTAATATAACAAATAAATTACTTAAAATAAGTAATTTATTATTAACAACAAACTGTGTATGTTATATTTATTAATAACACCATATATATATAAAGTAATGTCCTATTTACTCGTTAGTTTTTATTAAGATAATAAAAGTAATACAGAAGTTCATAAAGAGCGACTTATGAATGTCAAATGTATGCTAATGCTTCTCGTAATTGGCCAAACTTCCTTCCTTGATAGAAATATCAGAACACACAGACAGACATTAAGCACAAACAAGCTCATAAGAAATTCTAATGGTTCATGAAAAATTCAATAGCTTCAGCGACGAAAGTGAAAAAAAAAACAATAACATTTAATCTGTATTCAAAGACATGACTGTTTGCAGCTGCGATTTTTGGCAACTAAATACTAAGACAGTATTACCAATATTACGCACGTGAACTAAGCCCATTGCTACCAACATAACACAAAGTATTCCGATATAAATATCTAGGAGATATTCCTGTTTTATTAATACTTACAAAGATCTTCTAAGAGTACATTGAGAAGTAATAAATTAAATTCAATTGCTTGTACTTGTGCTATAAAATGTACAGTTACATTCATGAGGTTTTAGAATAGAATAATAGGTCATGATTTTGATATTGTGATGACATTGTCCTGACACCAATCACAGCAATGGCTTCCAGTCACTTTTAAAGCTCATTACATTCGGGACGAGTGCTATTCGGTCAAATACCTGAATTAAAATGAATGAATCGCATTTGGTAACAATTTGTTAGCTCCAAATTTGTTTCTATATTAGCTTAATAAATTTCTATACTAATTTGGAAGCACTGCAACATACGTGAGTGGTTTAAAGTTCTTATTATATACTTTATTAGGTTATGCCTTTGTATTAGAAACTTCAATTACTGAAATGGGTACAAGCATCAAGAAATTCAGACGCTGGGACGTCTGCAGCAGTTTCTTATTGAGCGAAAAAACACCACGCTAAAAGGAAACAAGATTACAGAAGGTTTTCATTTATTCTTATATATCTCTTTATCATGAGGTAGTATATCCTTTTATATTTGATGTTATTTAATATTTATATAATAAGATGACAGCTGTTTGAAGTAGTGGTTACTGGCTCTGCGTGCTAGTCTTAGGTTCGATTCCCGTATGGGCAGTTGTTTATGTGTTATAATGAAAACTGTTTCAAGTCTGAATAAGAATATTCTGTGTCTGTTAAAATTATTTTTCCAACGCCGGAGTTATTTAATTAAATAAAATGTTATTTATCATACCTCAGACGAATAGTATATTAAACAAGTTATATATACACATAAAATTAGATAAAGATATTAGATATATCAAAACAATTATTTACTTTATAATATTATTTATATCTCTATTATATTAATTGAGTATTATATTAAAGATATTTTATACTACATGTTATATATCTTATTATTATCGGATCTAGAATTAAATCAAATTTAAATAATAGTTTTAAAACTATGATTCATCTCTAACATATTCTGATCTTCGCATCCAAATAACAAAGTTCTCTTAAACATATTACATTTTAAAGTCAAAACCATTCAATTACATACAAAAGTGTATATTACCATAATTTTTGTTACGACGTCAAATGACTCCCACTACTTTGTTTTATTAAATACTAGCTGTTACTTGCGGTTTTACCCGCGTATTAATGATTTTATTTACTATTAAATAACCAAGAGTAGCGTGATACTCGATTATAGTCTTCCTTAACTGTCAACAATAATATAATAATTAGAAATTTGCTAAATCTGTCCGATAGTTTCAAACATTAGTGCGTTTAAACAAACAAACTTTTTTGTTTTATAATATAGATAGATATAGTGTCTAGTATTTATTATAGCTCTCGACAATGTTGCAAGTCGTTTAGGTTTAGTCATTACTATTTATTATTAATACCCTGGTTCTATAAAGCGAGGCTATATAGAATAAGCACGTACGATATTTCCAGTTATAATTAATAAATCTTATTACTATAGTAATATGAATAAAATTAAATTTAGTTCAAAGTCACTATTTCATATACGCAACCTACATCGTAGGTGAAGTCGTCGACCTCGCAAGGACGGATTCGTCATTCGTAGGTCAAGGCTGTGTCATACATACGTCACGAATATCTGCATCTGTGATCGTACATAGATACACAAAAATAGTTCTTATCCCCTTGATTTAAGATGTAAAAATAACCGGTGCAATAACCTCGGTAACATTCCAAGATGTTACGTTAGATATTTAAGTGTTGAAATTTCGAATTGCTTTTAGGAAATAAAATTTATTTAATATAAATTTATATTATAACTAAAATAAAAATAATATTTACTTTTATTTATATTGTTTTCAATGAAAAATTTATTTACGTATTTATATAAGCCACAAATAATTCATCACAGCGTGGTATCAAAAAAATACATACAGTTTTTTGGTTGTCAATATTTATAACCCGCCGGCGGACAAAAAAAAGATTCATTTAAATTCAAATCATAAATCTTTGAACGGATAAACAAAAGGCCAACATTAAGGGAGAGTAATAATAATAAATTTGCGATTTGAAATAAAAATTACAAATATATGGAACTAATCTGTAGACCAATCACATAAATAAGAACAGATGCACCATCCGCCATATTCCAATTTTTATAACAATAAATTGTAGAGAAAAAAGAAAAATGTAGAGTCGGCTCTACAAAGATACAGTTGTTAAGGCACGGTGGTCTTTAATTATTTAGGATAAAAATATGACAGGACTTCATTAGCCATGGCAGGCTCATGTAATTTTGTTATAATAAATAATTCTCCCTGACTTTTTCGTGCAACGGAACGTAATTATAACATCAAAATTATATATAAATGTTTATTTTTTGTTATCCATACTTATATTATAAAGGGGAAAATTTGTTTGTTTTAATACTCTAATGTTTAAAACTTTTAAAACCGAATGAATTTTAATAAGTCTGATTATAGTTAACAGGTTCATATCTAGAATTACTAAAACTCTTAGTTATAAATAAAATAGTTCCTATTAAATAGTATATAATAATCCATATATATTCTATTAATTACGATTCGAATTTATAGATAACATAATCTAAACGAAAGGAAAGATCCCCATAAAATAGTTAAAAAACAGACCGAAGGACAAGATAAAGATATAGATCAAATTTAATTTAAATAACAGAATTTAATCTATCTTGATTTAATTCAATATCTTGATTTAAATAATATAATTAACATAAATTGATTAACTTAAAAACGCATATTACATTCAGAATTTCCATTCATTAATACAAAATGAAATTATATAAGAAATGTAAAACTTTTCATTCTATTTTTTCATTTTTGTTCTAAAATTTACATTACATTATATAATTAAATAAGCACTAGGGTACTATTATCATTGTGAAAAGCATTTTAGTGTAAATTCTAATACTACTAATTGTATACAGTTTTTAAACATATAGTGATTACGAACTGCATTACATCTTAGTACAACCAAATATTGATTACGAATTTTAAGTCAAGCTGGCTTCGACATCCAAGTCTTTGTTAAATAATTTTCGATTTTCGCTTAAACTGTCACTCTAGGGCGATGCTCACCCCTTTTAAAACATATTATATAACAGACATAGTCAAAGGAAATATACAACATTAAAGATAGTTATCTAAATAACCATATCTTAGTTCATTAAATAAAATGTCAAAGAATTAATTATATTAGTTTTCTAAATAAAAGTACACAAAACTTAAATATTTATCTATATATCATTCTGTTATTCCTAGCAACCAAACTACATATTACTAATTTATTAGGAATATGTTTATATATTAATTATTAATGATTTTGTTTATAATAACTATGGGTAATATACTATAGTATAGATAAATTCAGAATAGAGTTCAAGGTTTAAGAGCCTAAAGTCAGCAGGCTATTAAAATCTTTTAACGCGTCGTCGTCTATCACACCGGATTTTAAATGTTCCCCTCACCCGATTAGGGTGCATCCGAAAAGGCACCAAAACGATAATTTAAAGCTTAGAATGCCGGTCGAAGAGCATAGATGCATACACTATTACACAAATTTATCATTATCATCTATATAACCTTATTACAAGGACATAAAAAACATTTTACTATATTTACATGCAAAGTTAAGTTTGTAAAATTATAGCAATGGTGGGCCGGTATGGCGCTGGTGACGTCACTCGACCAATGAGAACTCGCCTGTCGACAGCAGCGCCACAAAATGGCCGCCGGCGGCAGGTTGCCGCCGCCTTCTCTGTTTAGGCCTAAATGTCAAACAAGTTTTTATTCTCTTCTTATAGTTACGTGTAGCTAGATAAATTAATAAATATATAGATACAATTTCAATAGTGTTGTTTATGTAAATATAAATTAAAATGGAAGAGTGAGTGCAATGTAGGTTGGCAAAATTTGCTACGGTGAGTTAGTATTTTGATACTATTATAATTTAAATTTAAATTATATAATTCTAATTCTAATTATGTCTAATAAAAATATATCGATAATATTATATAATGTTTTATTAAAATGCACGTTATTTGAGTCCTATAAGGAACCTACTGAATAGTTTGTTTGATATAGGCAAATAACTGCCAGTTTTGTGGGTAGGTATTGGTAAGAAAAACGCATAGTACCTTATGAGTAGAATTATTTTGTTATTGCTTATTAGTTATTATGAAATAATATTATTAAATATTATTTAATTTCCTATAAATTTAAATATCATTTAAATATGTTATTCTTATAAGATGAATTTTCCAATACGAATCCTTTTTTTCTATAGATATTGTGCTCGTAGGTATAAACGACCTTATTGTTTTATACTTCTATATATAATTTATTATCTTATATTACTTCTATATATATATATTGTTTTTCTTTTTCATATTTCGATGCAAATGAGACGCTTAGACTACACTAAAGGTACGTAAAGGAATTTATGTTCTAAATGAATCTTGTAGGGAGATAAGATAGGATAGCATAAGATAAGATTGGAAAAGATACGTACACTTTATATGTATAACATTTTGCAATGAACTTACAATCATAAATTATTTGTAATATTCTTATTGTCATATTTTCAGAGAAATGTTTCATTATTTTCATTTATTTGAACACATTAAAATTATTTTGAATAGCTCAAAAATTTAGTGTAATAAATATTTACTACAAAACAAAATGACTCTGCAGTAGAGTCATTGTAGGATTTTTATTTCTAATATACATTACTCTAGACATAATACTGCTCATATGGAACGCGCACTGTTTCATAGGTGCATAGAGAAGAACCCGCCACAAACTCTATGTTGTTATTATTAGTTCTTAAGATCGAATAGAATCTCTGCTGTAATATTAATACATTGTTACAGCAGAGTATATGTACTATATATATGTATATATATATGTATATAAACATACTATGAGCTCTACCAAGGTGCGTCTTCTTCCGTCGGTTCCGTATAGCTTAAGTTATTTAGTTTTTTATAATATTAATTATATGTGTACAGAAATAACTATGATTTACTTATATATAAAAATATCATTTAATAAATAGATAGATATTTATATATTTTAAAATGTTCCAAAAATTGTTTATTAAGTATTTTATATATAAATAAATATTTCTATAATATTTTAAATAAATAGGGTCAATGACCGATAAAGAGAAGTGATGTCACTTTATCAATGAGATCGTAATTCAATATATTATCGATAAAGTTATATAAAATATCGATATTCGTGTCGTGTAATTTATGCTTGGCAGAATTATTGATTCACTGTATGTACTAAAATTGCTTAAATTTATCGACGCCCGCGCAACCGCCATAACAAAGTTGAGATCAAAGGAATCCCTTTGAATGTACAGAGAACATTCACATCGCATGCTAAAACTAACTCGTGTAGGACATCCTTTAACGATATTTATTACTGACGGTTTATGTGAAATATCTCTTTAGATTTTTTACGTAATAAGAGCGAGTGAGTTTATGTTTACGTATTAAACATTTTAGATATATTACTATCAATGAAATGTTCTCTCTTCTTCAATCTCTTTTATTGTATATCATACTTCATCTCAGTGGAGACTTCTTCCGTACATTTCTCTCGCAATCCATCACTTTTAAAATTATCTCTCTTGTTAAATATCTAATACAACTTATTTTTAAATGAACCAAGTAAGCAGTATTTCATATTACATATATTAAAATTATAAAAAAAAAACAGTTTGTATATACATAATCCACACATATAAATAATCCTATACAACTATACTTTAATTGGTATATCACTATATTTTATGAGTTAAAATTTTCTTATAATAAACACATGCTGTATTTATATCACTTGGTTTTATTATGAAAAGTAGTCATAAGTTGTATATTTAAGTACTCCACTATTAATTACACTTCAACTAGATGCAAATTTAATTTGCACTGAATACATTATAGAAAAATTAATACAAAATATGAAATTAATTAAACTGCAACACCCTGTATATATATTAAAAACTAAACATCCCCCCCCCCCTTCATAATAAAAATATTTATACCAAAACATATTCTGTTTGGTCACTTTCACACCTTTGATATAAATAGTTAGTTGGAAAGTGACAAAACATTAGTTTTATTAGGTTTTATTTTTTTTAGGTTGAGAAACTTACAATTTTAATTTTTTATACTAATACTCCACAACACCCTCTGTATTAAACAGATTTACAAATAAATCTTCATTTTTTGTTGCAGGTCGGTTCAGGGGATGTACGTGTTGCCGCCCTAATTTTTGGGTGGTGTGGTGCCACCCTATTTTTTGTTTGGACCCCACCCCTAAAATGTATTTTATCCGTTTAATCGCTTTCCAACCATAGAGCAATGTGGTCGTGAAATATTTAGATACTGCAATATTAAAATTGTACTAGATTAATGTATGCTAAGATGTTTTTTTTAAGTATTCATATAATTAAATAAAATTAATTTTAATTATTTTATTTATTTATTTTATTTATAGCACAAAATAACAAATTGGTTTTCGTAATTTATAATTATTATTAATATCAAAATTATATAGTAGGTATATTTAATAATAATCTAATTTTTTAATACAAACGAATAACTGAAATTAGACACAATAATTTACAGTCATACCTACGTATAAACTCGTATGTTATTAATATACTACATACTTACAATGATTTTTATTGCAACAAATTTATCTATATTTTGAATTTTTATTTGTTTTTTTTTTTATATCTTTTCTTAAACACACACATACATACATTATACACTGAAATTTCAATGATCTCTCGTGTACTTCAACAATATTAGTATAAACATATCCTGCCGTAGGTCTTACAAAATACTATCCCTCATAAACAAAGTATAAGTATTCTCAATATGTTTTTATTCACACATACATAGCTACAATTAAGGTTTTATATAAAACATTTAGTATTGGTACAAGGTATCTTAATTATAAATAAACTCTTATCAGCGCAGTATACAGGAAGCGAGTGTCGTATATTACTGAAGAAAGCAGATACCATCTTCGATTTAAAACGAAAGAGGTGACTTGAGGATATTCTAGTATGAAAATTATTATTTTCTATAGTATTAAATGAATTTAGAAAAACAATTGAGGTGACACCATCTGTTCGTCTAACCGCTTACGTTTGCTGCAAAGCACTCGAAACGTCGGGTTTAAATTTAAAAAGTAAAAATAAACGCGAGTTATATCCTTAAATTAGTTTTACACAATTCAAAATGTGTACTACTCGTGTAAATATTATAAAACATTAATATAGAAAAATTTGATAGTTAAAAAACATTAGGGGGTGCAAAACAACGATGATGGTAAGTAATGAAATCCTGTATCAGGATTACTGCCCTGTGCGGCGCGCGCAAAGCCAGGGTAATCGATGTCAGAACGGGACGAGCGCCCCGACGCCAGACGATAGACCCACAGACGCCCGGAGACGCCGTGCCTGGCCACACGTCCCTCACTCCAAACCTTCAATGTTTACTCGCCAACAGCTGACTGGTAAGTCACGTGTCGTGATATATGTGGTTATATTTTGTGGTGCTATTTCAGACAAGTAATAAATTATTATTTATCAGTTTTTCTATTGAATTCTTTATCTTTACAAATGGTTGAAGCTATTGTAATATATCTTTTATGTGACAATGAATGTGGACAAAAGACTCGACGTGCTTTTGTTGCTCGAGCTTTACAAAAAATATAGTTGCTACCGGTTGAATGTTTGCAAAAATAATTTTTGCGAACCAATAGCAATCTTTTCGCAAAAATCGTGTTCTGTGATTGGTTCGTTTGAACAATGAGCAATTGTTTAAAATTTTTCTTTAAAGTTATATTACAACAAACATTCAAATTTTCTATTATTAATTTATTTTATGTACTTTGTGTTTAATAAATATCACCTTTTTATTTAAAACTATAGCCTATATGTTATAAGTAATTTTCTTTATATGGTGTTCCCAGCGGTGTAGTTTCCGAGGCGGAAGTTTTTAGATATTGCGTGGGTTACCCATCACTTAGTATTATAACTAAATACAAATATAAGGAAAATTATAACTAATTCTCACCTTATTTACAGAAGCGGTAAAGAAGAGAAGAGAAGATAACGCGTCGCCTTCTGTACGTATACTGAATGTATCCTGAGTGTCCTATTCTTTCCGGTATACCTTCAGTATACGTAACAGAAGATGGCACTGGTCTGCGGGCTTGTGAACCCAAGCTTCTTGATGACTTCTGAACATATGCTTCACGACTTCATGCCGGTCTTCATATAGTGTACTTCGTCTTCATATTTCGTTCTTTTTATGTTATAATAATTAAATGACTATTGTTTAAAATTTGTGAATTTGTTAATTAATTATTATATTTGTAAATGTATGTTTCGAATGAATAAAAATTGTTAAATGAATAATATTTTTATTGTGTTGTTACTTTAGGTATAATAAAGAATTTTAACTTTGACTTGTTTTTTTAATTAGAATTCTAACAATTTTATTAATTAGAAATCTATCATAAATTTAGTATTTTATTCTTTATGGCATTATTATAGCATATATAATATATTTAATATTTATTACAAACTCATTTTATTAGAAATTAATATTCTTAGTCAAATATCTGATCTCTTTACCAATAAAAGCTTTAATGAAAACCACATACACTTTTTTATGAATAAAATATAAGTATATGATCAAAAAGCATAGTTTCATAGAAAATGCGCAATTAAAAAATAAGAAACTCATATAGATACTTGTAAATTTTAAAAATTATATTAAGGCAGGCTTACACAAAATAAGACACAAGACTTTTAATATAATAAGTAAAAGTAATAATTAATAAATAATAAGAAATTTGTGTAAATAATATAAGTTATTTGGCAACAAATAAATATTTAAACACAAGATGCATCATCCTCGAGATAACATTAAGAGAACCGAACGGCGGCGCCACGAACTTCCTGAACTCAACAGATAACTTTTTATGGTTATGATTGTGTAACAGCCCTTTCAATGGCGTTCATACTGTCCGTGTGTGACGCATTACGCGTTATATGCTGTGAGTTAGAAAGCAAAATTATAATAATAACTTTTGATTGAGGTTAAATTGAGTTTAAATAATTTTGATCAAGAAACGAAAAATTATAATTTTTATTTTTTGTATCAATTTACTATCTTAGAAATATACAACTATAATATTCGTAAAATTCAATTTAACAAGAAAATAAATATTTTTTTAAGTAGATTGTAACTCTGATAATATATATATATATAGGTAATATATATATAATAGATGACTAATTATTTGACTTACTGACATACACTTATATCTCGTCTGTCTGTGAACAAGATTGCTGCAAAGCATTCGAAACGTCGGGTTTATATTAAAATGTAACCTAAATTATACGTGACTAAAAATAGTTTTTTTCACATATGAAACAATACAAACCATATTTTGAATAGTACAAAATTCTATATTTAACAATTTTATGGATTTTGAAACTAACGCCATCTCTGTATTTGAGGCTGAACCACGTGATGCTTGTCAAAATGGTAGACGATGAAGGATCATCAAAATTTCAAACTTATATTATCTGCAACCTTGTTCATTTTTGACTTTTATATTATATTTATTTATAGCTAATTCTTAGAGAAAACAAATTATTTATTTATATTATAAATTTTTATCTTGCTGAATATTGATTATGTAAAAAACTTCCTAGGAAATATCTTATGTATTTAAATTTATTATCGATACCAGTTAAATATTAATGCAAAAAACGAGTTTCAATAAATCAATAATGAATTAAATTAATTAGGAATAAGTAGGTATTACTTTATTATTTATATCTGCCTGTATAACATCATTGTACCTATAAGAAATAAATTAAATTAATTAAAAAAGGTACTTAACCCATTTTTACGTATATATAGATATATATGTATATGATATAAATTGCTTATAATGAAATAAATTAATTTATATTTAAAAAACCAGGCCAATTTTTTAAAATAATGAAATATGATTCAAGTTAAAAAGAAAGAATAGGCCCATTGTTTTTAGGAGAAAGTCATGCTATAAGGGTTGTTTTGGAGGTGAGACCAGGAAGTGAAATATTTGTAACAAAAAAGAGAAAGTTGTTAAGGTAAAGGGAACACATTTTGAACTAATAGCCAATGAGGGTGTCTGAAATGTAACTTTCTAATTTTGGTTGGAAATCTCATCTTCACCCCATTTGCAGGGTGGCTTCTGGTGCTGGAATGTGTATATGTTGTTTAAGTGCAATTTTGTGTAGTGCTCATTTACATATCATTGTCAGTGCTTTACTTATATTGTGTGATAAAGATAATGTTATAGTCATAAAAATGGAAGGTCAGAAAATAGTGAATACGAAAAAATAGTGTCAATGATGGTAAATTTAATTTATTGATGTATTACAAATTACAAAAAATATTTATTTTATTATGTATTTCAAAAAAAACTATTTTTTAAAATTTTTATTTAAATAAAATATTACCAAAATATATTTTATAAATATGTCATACCAAAAAAAACTTAATTTAAAGTACATACATCATTATTTATTATTTAAAAATATTTTATCATATCATTATTTATTATTTAAAAATATTTTATATGTTGCCAAAAAAATTTTTTTAAAAGAAAGATGTCACATCTAAAAATATTTTAAACCTATAACTCCGATTTGTATAACTTTCTAACAAGACAAGTATTAATATAATGTTTTTGCTAACCCTACACTCTTGGCAATCAGCCATAGCAAGATTGGAGCGACCGATCGGTCAAATCCGAACGCAGCATCTGACTAGTTAAAGAGTAAGCGAGACAAATATAGCTTTGATTGTGGTGCTTTAAAGACCCAGTATCGAGCGGGTTGTCATGGCAACAGACAATGGTTTTCGGGTGCATAATATTTTGGGCTGCGCTGGGGCGAGGCGCGGGAGGTAGAGACGGGCGGCCATCTTTAAAATTATATCCAGTTTGGTCGAATTAGCTCGATCTCCTTAGGGTTACCTTTTGTACAAGATTCTGCATCCGTATATCGTAGTAATTATATATTTTACTCTCATATTTATGTACAGTAATAATTATTATTTAACAATGTTTATATGTATATATTATATAATTTATATACCTGTCTTAATGCTAGTTAGTTACTTCCTACTTTTTATTATAAATGTAGAAGCTTACCCAACAACTACAAGAACAGACGCCATACCTATACAGACTAGGTTTTCTTTTATTTAACTATCTTTTTTTTGCGGCTTTGCTCGCACAAATAACATTTTATAAATGTTCATTTATTACTTTTATTTGTTACCTATGTAGTTTCTTTTGTATTTACTTTCATTTAGCTTTTGCCTGCGACTTCGTTCGTAAAAATAAAATTAATATATATTTTTTTTATTTGTAAGAATGTACAATAATCAATTTTTGAGGGCAATGTAATAATCTTTTATTAACGATATGTACTACATTATATATACAAAAGACGTAAAAATTATATAGAAGTATATTAATTATAAATAAAATAATTATATAAAGATACAATAAAAAAGTTAAATAATTACCAAATCTGAGATTGTGATAAAGAATAATAACAGAATTTTATCTGTGGTTATCTCTCCCTCCGTCGTAAAGACTTCAATTGATGTGGATCCTACAGCCTGCGATTAAGAGATCCACCAGCTACCTTATATTTCAGATCTGATGACTTTGTCGGCAAAATTTTCCTTTACCAATAAAATATATAATTTTAGTACATAAGAATATTTAAGTGGATTTAAATTAAAGATTAAAAATATAAGTTAGAGTTAATTCCTTTATTCACTATGTTTACTAAATCATTTATATATTATTAATAAAATATTAATATCAAAACAATAACAAACTTAAGTGTTTTTGTATTTTACATATATATGTTTTTAACTAAACTATTTTTTGAGACAATTTTAGAGAAATAATATGTGTCGCGGAGGGTTTTACAAACAGACACAATTATAACGGACACAAATAACACCCAGACTAGAAATTAGTGTATCATTCAAACAATTGTTTCGTGGTAATCGAACCCACTACCTTTGTTTTAAAAGCGCCACAACCATTAAGTACTAGACTAATCGGCCGTCAAACTTTATAAAATTTAGTTTTTGTTTTAACATAACGAATAATTTTAGGCATCTATAGATATAGAGTCGTAAAAGACAAGTGCTGGGGCAAAGCGGATGCAAATGATAAGGCCGGTGACACATTGTTGTATTATTAGGGCAGGTATATACAGGTCAAATAGTATATAATATGAAAAAAAACATATTTTTTTTAGTAAATAACTTTTATGTATATATATTTAATAAAGCTAAACATATAATTTTATGTTACTTTACGTACAATTAAAAATATTATTTTTATATATTAAATATTTTTATTTATTAATGTTATTTAATTAACCTTTTAACATACTTTTTTTAAATTTATATTTATAGATATACTCTAATTTCTTTGTTTTATTATTAAGCGTAAATCATATATTTATTTGTAGGTGTAATTTAATATATTTGTAAGATTGTCTGTAAATCGAAAGGGTAGGTTCAAATAGTGTCGTGTCTAGACGCCCCTTCACGCTCGGTCATAGCTCCAGGGGAAGGTCAGACGAAATTGAAAACAAAATACCAAGATATCAAGACATTGTCATATTTCCAAGACAATATATTGCTTAAATTTGTTATTGAGTTCTCTTATTAATATAATTTTAATTTATATCAAGTATACTTCAATTATATTACATTAATATTAATTATATTTGAACAAAATATTAGTGCAGATTATCTTATACATATATTACAACTCTAAATAATGTTTAATTCCTTTCGAGTTATATTAAAAATAATAACATATAATATATATAATTTATTACAGTTTAATACAAATAAGTATCAATAATCCTGGATATATTGATTATTAAGTATTCTACGATTTTCGGAATCGGTAGTAAATTACAAAGGGAACACGTAAGTATATTAAGTTCAAAATTTATTGAGTCCTCCGCAGACACGCGAGACAGTAAGCAGAGGTACTTTCATATAGTTTGACTTTTAAATGCCAGCCATACCTAAATAATACTAAAAATATAATTTTACTACCACATTTTCATTAAACCTTATTTCAATAGAGAAAATCGTATATAATTTATTCGGATAGGGAGAATTCTTTGTGATATCTACAAGATATAATTTCAGGGATCAGTTGGTAACACCTGAATATCTTTTCCCTTATTCTTTTAGAGGGGATATTCACATTTATTTATTCTTCATGTCAGAGGTGCTTTATATATTAAAAAAAGATTTTTTATTTTATTTTATATTTATTTAAAATATTTAATAAATTTTTTTGAATGTTTCTTGTGATATTCAAGAATAATTTAACATATATTATATACTAGATTCTGATTGCAGCTTCACTCGCGTGAATTTCGGTATACATAATCTTATTTCTTTATATTCAAAAAATATTTCTGATATTATTGTAACATAATAATACCCTTTAAAAATAATAGTTATATTTTAGTCAATATATATAAAGCCGTATATAGTTATACACCTAAACCTTCTACAGGTATTACAATTTGCTTCTGAAAACCATATAAAAATCCGTTCGCTAGTTTTTGAGTCTATCGCGTTATACAGACAGACACAGCCGGAGAACTTTATTTTATAATATGTATACATTTCATATTTATTGAATATTTAAGACTTAATTTATATATATTTTAAGTGTAAAAATATATATATATATATTATGAGGCGTTTTACAACTTGTTTGAACATTTTATTTAATGTTATCCAAATTGCTATAGAGAATGTCTTTTTAACTAATATTTGAATATTTATCTCATATTTTGTAGCCCCAAATTGTTATTCTACTATTAATATTATTATAACTATCTAACAATAATAGTATAGATAATAGGTTGAACTCTACCAAAATAGATTTATTTAGTATTACAAATTGTTATTGATATTTTTTACTTGTAGCGGAACTCTACCGAAATAGAGTTAATAACGAATAAGCTTTGTTTTTGAGAACATTATTTATTTATCTTAAAGGATAAATTTTTCTTTGCTGAACAAATTTTTATACAAAAAGTATTATTAACATATAATTTAATCCAATTTAATTATAATTTATATTGAACATACTGTTATTTTTCAACAAATTTATTAAATTTGTTTTGAATATATTCTTTCATTGTTCTCAGTCTGGGTTATGTCATAGTGACCTTGTCTGTCATTTAGGGTCCTCCAGATGTCCTCAAGTGACCTTAAACGCTGAAACTTAGCATAGATAAGAAAACTTTGGGTACGTTTTCAAGATAAGCAGAATATTTTTAAATCAGGTTTTGGTATCAAGTTAAACAATGTGGCATGAAAAGTTTAGTTTCCATTTGTTATCTTTTGTTGCGACAATATTATTTTCAGTTTGATATATAAAAATTAATTCAAAGTTTCCTACGTATATATATTATGAAATAAACACTGATATTAAAGACATTTATTTATATTAGATAATTGTTTCATAAAATAAATTATAAATTATACTGAGTAAATTAAGCATCTGTTCTCAAGTAATCCAGTAATTAACAATAACTTCAAGTTAGCGAACAAGTTGTTCCCTAAACCTTTGGGCGAATACTCATTATGTTAATTTAGAAATAAAGTTATGCAACCGCACTCCCGAGGGTTGGGTCTGACCCTACTTATGAAGAAACGTTTACCACACTCACCCTTGTCTGCAATATGGCTGCTAAGTATAACTTTCCTTACAAGCTTCAGAATATTTATATATGGTAAAATGTCCCGTGTTTTTAATACCATATATATTATAGATTGCGTACCATAAAATACTAGAGATTTTCGATTGGTTAGTAATTTTTTTATTCAGATATCCATGATTATTATTTTTATATGTTAACTTTTGTGATCCATGATTACTATTATATGTAATTGTCCTGTACTCACGTTATTACTGTCGTAAACTGTTCAGTTCACGCCGTGATTCCGCCATGCTCAGAGCTCATGAATAAGGAACTCAAATGGGTTCGAAACTAGTTGAGAAAATTCCAATAGTAATTACGTGAGTACAGCCAAATAATTATACATTATAATGATTACTGTTATATATAATTCACTCATGTTATTTTTATCGGAACTTGACTAGTTTCAAATCCGTTCCGGGAACTTATTCATGTCAGAGTAATGCGGAATCGCGGCGGATTCCGCAAATTTCTATGAAAGTAACGTTAGTACAGGATATTTATATATATGTAAGTACTTTTTATATTGGTATATCTAAGCTTCTTCACTAACATTTCCTTGTTGTAAAAACTCTTTATTCAACCTATTAATATTAGTTCTTTAATAAATTATTAAAAAAAAATTAATTGAATTATACCTGTCAGATAATAACAATACATATTATGATACCAAGAACCCTTATGTTTGTTTGTTTGCTATTATCTTGTAACTCCGTGTAATGTATCTAATATGTAGATAGACGTACGGTCTGGAGACTGTTTCATACAAAATATAGCTAGGGAGCGCAGTCCGAATATGAAACTGAGTAGAGTCAACAAAATAAACAATTTTACATAATATTTTTGTAGGTAAACTTTAATGATCCATGATTAAACTGTACTCACATTATTAATATCGGAATTTGCCCGACTAGTTTTGAACCCATTCAGGGTACTCTTGAGCTCTGAGCATGCCGATATCGCGGCGTGAACTGTAATAACGTGAACACAGCCGGATAATTAGATATAATTTATATATATGTATCTTATTACGTAGATAATATGTACTTTCACCTCAAATATGATAACTAACTTTGACATTTATATAACATTTCTACACGAAATGAGTATTGCTGACATTTAAGTAAAATGTCATTAGTTTTTAATAAAAATTTACTTTTTATGAGTTAATGTAATAAAGTAATAAATGGTTTTGCAAACCGTGCATTCGCGAATGTAGAATAGAGGTATGGTTTCTGTAAGCTTAGTATAAATTAACAGCATATATATTTGTTTATAAAACGATAACTGAGCGGTTTTTAACCTCTGTTTAATACAAATTATCATTTTCTATTGGTTTGTTATTCATTCCTAATTTTTTTTTTATTTAGTTCCTTATTTAAAATAATTTTCTCGAGTTTGTAGAGCATTCCTTATTTCAAATTATTTTATCATTACTAATATTATCTTTAAAAAAATTGCTACTGTCTCCAGACATGTGCGTACTTAATAAGCAATCGATAATAAAATATTGTAATTTACCTCATTAACAAGTCTTATATATTTATATAATTTGATAAGAATACATTAAATTATTCGCCATTTAAGTGGTCTTGTATCCGTAAATAATTTAAATAATAATATTATTTCAATATGTTTTGTAGTTCGTACTTGTAAAGGGGACGGCGGGAACAGGCATCATCCTCACAAATTGTATCCTGTCTCATTCAGCAAATTGGGTGCATTTTCACGCAAAATTCAAAAGCCCTGAACATGACGTTATAGGTGATATACTGTGGATGTGTTCATAATTTCATTCTACATATTTGTTTCAATATTATATTATATATGTCTTTGTATATTGTGTGTTTTTATGTATGTATGAGAAGTGAATTTCTTATTTCTTTATGTTTATAGTGAAATTGATGATAATTACATAATTAACAATTAATAAGCCATAAATATAATATGTTCAAATTGATGTGTATATTTACCTAAAAAAGTGTAAAAGTCTAAGCTAGAATAACAAAAGGCATACTCATTCATTATCAGTAGTTGTCACTATATTAAAATTTATATTATCCAAATACTTTAAGAGAATAGATACTACCATCATTAAAATAAGTTATAATAAACACACACACAAACAGAAGTTCGTTTTTATGAACTAAATAATATGGATATATACAATAACAGCCATTAATCTTTGTCAAACATTTAAATACATATTCTCAACAATTTATTCTACAATATAAAATATATTTTATTAATCAATAAATAATTCACACTTGACGTATGTAATTAACACATAAACCTTGTTGCGTATAACAAGATTGTAACCGCAAGCATTAAAATAGACTAATTGCTATAAAACAAACGAAGTTAAAGAACATATGACGAAATTTAGAGCCAAAGTCAAGGCCTCTAGACATGTAGTTTATATAAATTAAATCTTATGTACATGTACATAAGGTTCCATTTAAGGTTAGGTTCATACAAAGATTTATCGTAGTCAAAGATTTGAGTAGCTGATGACAGACCACAAGAATCGCTACACGTTTTATTGGTCGTAATTGTTGTCGTAAAATGGTAACAAAAGTTGTTTTTATGTTCCGCACGAGACTAGTCTATCATAGTGCTATAATATCGCTTAAATTAATGTGGGAACAGCTTTACGATTTTTTAATTGTTTGATATTTTTAAACACGCAATCGCTATATGAAAACTATTCTCCACTATATGAAATTATTCTCCATTATTTTCCAGTTATATATAAATTAAATTATTTTATATAATTCCATGTTTTTAATTGCTAGAGACCTGCTGTTTTTAATCAAAACTTATTAAATATTTATTAAACACCGTGAGAACGAAGTCAGGTAGGAATTACATTCAGCGTGGAACGAATGAATTGAATATATTAAAATACTTAATATTGCTCCAGGGTATGTTTTGCGAGACTCGTCTAGTATAGGGCTTACATTGTTGCGTTTATGAGTATCAATTGAATATTATGTTCTTAATTAAAATTCTATAGAGAGTTCAAAACCTTCGTTCATGGAAAATATTCATTGCTTTTATCTATTAATCAAGAAGTAAAATTATCAATGTAATACGTGTTTGTTTGAGCGTCTGTTAAACATGCTTATGGGGTTTGTAGGCGTAGTTTGGTATCCGCTCACGGGCGCCATCTGACTCACTGACTCATTGTTGTTTCATATTAGACGTCTTAAGAATCTGTAATTCACATACTTTATCGGAGCGTAGCCTCTAGAAGTCAATATTTACAGTATAGCTTTGAAATAGAAATATAATTGGTTAAATTCAGTGAACAATATGACGATATTACATATATATATATATATTTATTTAAATATAGACTTACAATCTTGTACTACTTATGTGTGCGTATATGTTGTGTGACAGAATTGGGGCACTCCAAAGTAACTTTTTTCCTATAAATAATTCTGTAGATCGTTAAAAAGAAAGATGGGCTCTAACCGTCCTGTTCATGGACACTAAAGTCGTCGGTGTGTCACTTCTCACCTGAAATACTTACACCAAACGTCCGTGTCATCGAAATAATATCATTAAGAAAACAAATAATAATTCGTCATTACAATACTTCAAGTCACGATCCATGAATAAATAGGATTGAATATTAATCCATCCAGCCATGGATATGATATATAGCCCTCGCCGTATATAGCATACGTAACTATTATATGAACATCCGCTGTAGTTTATATATACTTATATATACTTTTTATTCAAAACACAAACATAATAAAATAAACTTACTCACAGAAAACTCTGACAACTTTGTATTTTCTTTGTAACAAGCTACAAATCCTCACTTTTTCTTTCCAAACTTCTTACATTCGTGACGAGATCTTGGTGCTTTCTAATAATAAAAATACCTACGTACCAACAGATATAGATATAGTGAATAGAAAAGAGCGGTTGAGTGCAGGTAGAGTCAGATAGCGTGGGTTATAAATACGTAAACAGCGTAAATAGAAGTTGAATTGACTCAGAGCCACTACTGATCGATACGCAATGATCGACTGATATCCAAAATTCAATCTTATGCCTCTACAATACAAATGATTTTCATTTAACTTTTATTACATAGGAATGTGTTACACACATACGCAATCATTAAATAATATTGGAGTCTGTAGTGTGAGTAAAGGTAGATAGAGCCCTTGCTTTGGTATTTTGGCCGAATCTTTGATGTTTTATCAGAAATCAATGTTGTATTTTCTTAATATTTATTAAAAAATATTACCTAAAAATACATTTTTAATGTTAATATAAAGGCTACTAAATACTAATATTAAAATCGCTTTCAACTTTTGATAACATAACAGTAAATATAACTCGGATAAAATTTATGAAACCTAGATACGAACTGAATTTAAATTACATTTTATTCTTACAACATAATTTCGAGATAATCTTATTTGATATAATGGTTGTTATTCAGAAATTATTTAAAATTCGGAGATTCCCTTGCTCTACGCAATTTTATGTGAAAAGTTTACACCAGAATTACTTCGACCTCACCAAATTCTAGAAGTTCTTGAATTATTTCGAAATAAAATTTCTTGTCAACATTATACTTGTTTATTTACTAAAAGTATTATTTTAACAATATTTTATTTCAAATTACATTTGTTATTTATATTTAAATATATTCAAAGGTTAATTTAATTACAATCATATCAGAAAAACACAAAATAATATGCAAAAATTCGTTTTGAAATTACAATACTTTTACGATTGCGTTTTATAGTATTTTTATGTTTTTCCAATTGCACTCCGTTGACAATCTGACTGCGTAAATTATAGCAAATTATGTTAAGCCTGAGGGTATTAACATTCATATGGAATATTAACTATTCCTTGCAACAAGCACAGAAATATAGAGCTCTTTGTGTATAACTATAATATAGAGTTTGGACGATTTTTATTCTTAGCCACTGTAGAGTCTGTATAAAGTTTTTCTAAACCAATATAGACTCTGAAACATTTTTGAAGCCTATGCAGAGTATATATAGAGTTAAAAAAAAATCTGAGCCTATGTATAGATGGAAATTTGTTTTCTAAGACAATGTAGAGTCTATATAGCATTTGAAACAATTATATTCTAAGTCAACTTCTAAGTCATCTAAAATATTTTTTCAAAACTTATGCTTTGTAGAGTTTAAATCAATGTCATTCTGAGAAAATGTACACTTTACGTAGAGTTTTAAAACGATTTTTATCCAAGCTAATATAGATTTTATGTAGAGTTTGTAATAGAGAATAGAAAGAAAGAGGGTAAAATGATACAAATTGGTTATAAAATCTTAAGCAAAAATGCTGATTATGCAATCAGAGGATTCATTTAGGCATTCAAGAGCTAATATTGCGCCGGGAGAGTGAGATTCAGCCGAAATTAAATCATTACGACCACCTGCGCTCTCAGCTACCTTCACTTATGAATCTGTAAATAACTACGGTCTCTCATTTTTATATTATGTATATAAGATATTAACTCCAATGTAATACCTTGAGTCATTTTTCTGTTTTGAAATTTACGACTTCGTTCCTTAGTAATTTTATCCGAGGCCTGATTTAATTCCAGGGGAACGAATTCATTACAAACATATAATATCGATTAGTTACACGTGTCGACGGATATTCGATGTTATTTATTATACACCCATGTTTTTCCGACGTTTTTCTTAAAAATATTCATCCAATACACAATCGGTGCCGCCTCATCACTTATGAAAAATCGTTTCTTTTCTAAGTCCTCTATAAAAATCTCATTTGAAATTAAAATTAAGGTCTAGCGTAACTAATGAATAATCTTATGTTATATATGTGTTTGTTAATTAAAAATGTGTTCTAATTAGAGGGAAAAGGTTTCAATTTCGTTTGTATTATCAAATTTACGCTTTGGAACCAAAGATCACTTGTCAAAATAACTGGTTGTTTTTCAAGATCCATTTGTGTTTTCGAACCCAACACTAAATTATGTGAATAACAAAACATATCGATATTTTAGTCGTCAGATAAAGCGTTAACAACCGCGTAGCCCCTATTTTTGTTACGTAATGGAACATTTCATAAGCTTGAATCGATTTCAAAATCGATTTCAAATCTATTATTAAAATAGGGTATTAATAAAAGGGTGAACGAATTCCATTTGTTTTTATTTCATAGTTAGGTTATGTATTTTAGAATGTTATTAATATTCTTGATAACGATTTTCTTATAAAGAAATAATAATTAATATTTATTATTATATATAAAATTGATATATTGATTTCACGCAGACACAACATTATACTTGTCATTGTGATATATTATCTGTTTCTTGACGACGCCATTTTTGTCTATAAAAGGCGATCATTCCAGAACTTATTTTTTCAAGATATTTATTTTTTTAGCACTTTAAATGATTTTTATTATACATTTAAAAATATCTATTATAAAATATTTATTATTTTATAAAAAAAAAGTTTGTAGATGAAATAGTATTACACAAATATTTAAGTATAGTTCAGGATATCGTAGATAATATTTTTTATTTTTTATTTAAACTCCGCGCATAGTCAAGGAGTATATATTAGAGGTATGACATTTATTTGTAGACATCATAAGGGGTTATGTAAATTGGTATACGTATGTAGGTAAGTCCAGCAAGTCCATTAACATCAAGCATTATGGCGGCAATATCTCGAACCCCAAGCAAAGCTGATAGCCCAACCGTTCCATTAAAAGAAACCATAAAATTACATTATTATGTGTTAATAATTTCAAAAGAAAGAACGACTCATTTTCCCGTTTGACAAATTAAAAAAAAATTTAATATATTTTTCAGTTAATTGTCAGTCTATAGTAAATTTCGTTATTTTATGATGTTTACAGATTGAATTTTACCTTATTAAGTGTGAAAGTACTTAAACCAGTGTCTTCATTTTGTCAGAGGTTATTAATTCATGAAAAATATATCATTATATGTCAATTTCAAGGATAGCATAATTAAAACATCTTTATAAATACATATATAGAGGTTAAATAAAGTATATCTCCCATATGTGCTATATTGTTATTCTATATCAAATCATATTTATAAATATTAATAACTCAATTGACTTTCAGTGTGTGTTGGATATAAACATATATGTTATATATGCATATTTATATATTTTATATAAGTCTGTAAATTCGCTGTGGAAGGCTAAAGTTACTCTCAGATGTCTCATAAAATTAGTATCTAAGTGCTTGTTTTATCAGACCTGTTCTGAGTTGAACCTACACCAGACTTGTAGGTATGTTTTAAAATCGCATAAAATTACATCTGACACCTTATTAGGAAGAAATACAGGAATTCAATATATATATACTAAGTTATATATTACTAGCTGTTACTCGCGTTTCCACCTGCGGATATTCGATTTTATTTACTATTAAGATAACTAAGAGCTACTGATTCTAATACTATTCAGCCTTCTTCATGAACCTGTCTATCATAATAAGAAAAAAATTTACAATTTCTTCTGGTATTTTTAAGATTAACGCGTTTAAACAAACAAACTTTTCCACTTTACAATATTAGTAGAGATTAATTCGAGTTTTTATACATTTCATTAATATTATCTCTAAGTTATCTTATTTTTTATAAATAATTAGTATATTTAAATATATAATTTAAATTGATTTAAAATAGATTAAAGCTTCTGAGACAAAGGTTAATTACCTCAGTATTTTATTATTTATTATATTACTCGCCTCTGATAAAATAAATGCTTCATACTTAAATATGTTTTTATATTGGAAAGCTGGTTCTTATCATGGTGGAAATTATATCTAATAGCATCAAGTATAAAAGTTTATTTTATCCAGTAGCGTAGGCCGCGCCATCAATCCTTACTTACGGGTTTGTTTGTACTATCAAGTGGTTTACTTTACGGCTACACCCGACAGTAACTTACCACAACGCGCCCTCTTGTAATGACGTAATGAGACATGCTTCTCAAATGTACCGCGGTACAAAATAAAAACAAATGAATACTCTAGAATAAGTATGAAATGAATAATAATTGAAGAATATTGTTTATTTAAATTATTCCATTTTTTTTTTTTTGATGCATGTTGTTTCATATGAAGAATATTATTTTTAATTTTATTAACATTCTATATTTCAATACTTGTTTTTAAATATTTTTTTATATAAAGAATATATATATAATTTAATTATTTTAAAATTATACTTAATACAGTTATAATGATTACTATGTAACCTTCTTGTTATAAAATATTTATAAAAACTCGTACTTTGATATTTATTTTTCCCAAATAATATATAGCGACATTTTTACAACCAGCATAAATTTTATTAATACTTATCCAAAAACTTTATGGATATTATAAATAATAATTATTATTTATGATCTTGTAATTATTTTTATGGTGCCATATAATTTATTTAAATGTAAAAATACTGATTAAAATAAAATAGTTTTATGTTTTATTAATGTGTTGAAAGTAATAAAAATTTCCACCTCTATTCTTGAGACATATGTAACAAGAAGTATCTGTTCCCAGTGTGTATGAAGCCTTAAATCAATTGAAGACTATTATTATAGCAGTATCGTATAATATAAGTAGATATTGATATTAAATGTCAGTAGCAATTGTTTCGATGGTATAAATATCTCATTTTGATTATTATTTATTATCTATTTATTATACATAGACGAACATACTAATAACGTATTTTATATTAATATAAACTATATTGTGAAAACAATAAAACATAAAGTTTCTCAACAGAAATCCTGAAAATGAAATTCATTACATTATAATGAACCATATTTACGGATATTAAAAGCAATGAATTTGAAGACTTTTAAAAAAAATCTTAAAATTAAATTATAAAATCATTTGAGTAACATCAAAAATATTTTAGTTAGATTTAAATCTTATCACCAAATACTGTTACTTTAAGAACATTTTAAATATTCTCAACAGAAAGAGAAATAGATGTATAGAAAAATTCTTTCTTGCTATAGAAAAGGCGAGGGTCTGGGCCACACGGCGAGGATGTCTACATATTTTATTGACCCTTCCTGCTGCACCTGGATTAATAACCTGAGATACATCTGAAGATATCAAATTGAAAATAGCTGCTGGAAATATTAAGATATTTTGTTAATGAAAGTAATACTATTTTTAAGAATCGAATTTATAATTATAACTTTTTATTATAATTATAGCTAAAAAAAGTTTTTTTTCTTTTGAAATATTTTATTAAAATGATTTTTTTAGTTAATTGTAATTAACAAATTAAATTAATATATTTTTTAATGTATGTTAGTTTCTATTATAAGTTTCATCGAAATAGAAAAAATATATTAGGGATTAACCAATGTAAAAAAAACATATAAAATAAAAAAAATCTTATATTATAATACAGATATCGCAAGATATATTTATGATATCGCTATCTTGTGGCACTGGTCACAGACTTTACGTTGTATCAGTCGGTGCGGTATTCCCAAACTGCACTTTAGAGCACCCGACATAACATATATTTTATATATATAAAATGTGTTCCAAGTATTGCATACAGAATATATTCATATACTATATTGTGAGATGTTTATCTGAGATTTATCATTAATTGCTCATTATGATGCAATTCACAGAATCATTCTTTAGATATAAGGAATCAATATAGAGATTCAAGCAATTATAGTGTAAGCTGATTTTCGTACCAGTTATTACGAGATAACTGATATAAATCGGTTATGATCTCGTTTTGAAGAGCTTCAGTTAATGCAGAAAAATAAAGAGAATAAAAGATAAAAAAAATAGAAAAATAAAAGGTTTATTTGCCGCCAAATATAGATTGCTTACAATGAAATGAAACCTCTCATAGGTTTCGAAATTCCCAAAATATCTATTGAATAACCCAAAAGCTTTGCGGTCGTCTAATCATTATTAAAACTTGAGCAATTATTCTAAAGACTCGAAAAATAACTAAACACTCAATCATTTAAGAACGCTACAGTAATTAGTAAAAAAAAGCGACCGTTTTCTATTTATGTATTTTTGTTTGTATGTAAAAGAGTAAACAACAGTTTCCGCTTTAAAGTAATATTAAAGTAATATTAAATTAACTCTACTTGAGATTTAATTACAATAAAAAATTAAATTGTATATAATTAAGAATATAACTTACATGTTATTATGATTGTTATCTCAATAATAGAGTCATTACAGTCATAAATAACTTATTATAATTGCTCAGAAAAAAAGTTCTTTTCTTATCATTATATATCCGGCTATATTCAAATTATTGTACTCACGGAAATATTATCTTCATTTGATAGTTTCAAACTCATGGGGGTTTTTATTCTTAAGCTCTGAGCATGGTGGAATTGTGACGTGAAATGTCTGGTAAAGAAATTAGTCAAACAAAGTCCGATAGTATATGTGAGTACAATCAGATAATTATATATATATTATCATTTACGAACTAATAACGAACGAACGAACTGTAATTTCATAAATTTAATTATTTTTATATTAATATTAATTAGTTAGCTTAGTTTCTATCTAATTTTAACATAAATAATTATGTTAATATTTTATAATTATAATAATCTCTAGAAGTATATAATAAAAGTTCATAAAAAGTATAAATGTAACATAAAATAAAGCGTTCAAACATTACCCGAGTTACTAAAAACAATATTTAATAAACTAAAAATTGTGACAATATGACAATTAGTGCACTAACAGTCTTTTAGTTGAACTAATTGTTAGTAAATTGTTAAATAATCATTACAATCAATTTACTAAGTATTATTAAGCTAATACTCTCATCAGACGTCATATATGACAATTAGTGCACTAACACTTGAACTTAACCTTTTAGTTGATGTTTTTAGTAAATTGTATAATGTAATGACTGCTTTACTTAGCTATATTATGTTAGATATAACATATAAAAATGATTTAAAGTTTTTTTATATGTAATAAACAAAATTGTTCCGATAAAATATATTTTTGTATACAATTATTTCTATATGTGTAATATGGCTGTTAGTTTTAATGTTTTTTTTTATATTTTTTATTACGTAATTGTATAAATATTTTTAATTATACTATTTTAAGTTATTTAAATGTATTAAAAAATTATCTCAAATTTAACAAAATATTGTTACATTTCCGTCGGCGTTATGTTTAACTGATTGTATCCATGTTATGTTTTTTAACTTGAGAGTTATATACTCGTAGATGTTATATTAAATTATTATTGACCTTAAGAGATTTGTTTTATTTTATGCGACCCCCATTTAAATATATAGTAGTTTATATTAATGTTCATTTGTACAGATATTCACCAATTTTTTTAAATATAATTAATTTTAAATTAAATATAATTTTTGTATTTAAACTTTCGTGATCCATGATTACTCTCAGTCCGCCGCTACGAGAGCGCAGAGCTCATGAATAAGGTCCCCGAATAGCTTCAAAATTTGTAGGGAAAATTCCGATAGTATTGATATGAGTACAGCTAATAACTATATAATATATATCAATTGCAATTGTTATATGTTTAAATATTTAAGTTAATCATAATATAATTTATAGTTAGTATAATTAGGTATTAAGTTGTTGAAATGTACAATTCTAGAGTTAAACTCCTTAAACCTGACGATCTTTTTAAATAAGATTTGCGTTAAAGAAAATTTGTGTATAGATTATAAGTAAAATTAACAATTAGAAATATTAAAAAAAAATAAAAATTATAGAATGTTTATATTTAAACATGTTTAAGTTATAATACTTTTATGGAATTAACAGGCATCATGTCAGTGCGAAGTAAAATGTTTGGAAAATAAGTAAAATAGAAAATAAAAAGAGAAAGAGGAACTGAGATATTTTTCAAACTAGAAAAAGGGTGGTAAATTATTATTTAAGTATAATAATAATAAATAATAGATTACCCCTTATGGGAATAACAAAATAAATAAAACATTTAAATATAATTTACCCACTTAGTTAATTTACTAACAAATTAATTTTAATAAATTTGTTAGTGTTTTGTAAATGAAGACATACCTTTTTTTCTTAATAAGATATTATTTAAGCTAAGAAGTTAGATAAGTAAATGATAAAAAACTTGAAAAAAGGTTAAAAAAAGTGATAATTGATAAAATAATTTTAATAATTATTACATTTCGATTTTTAAACTCGATTACGACACCCACTACACTATTTAATTTACTAAACACTTTTTTTATATAGTGTTTAGTAAATTGAATAGTTTTAATATATGACAAGTAGCGCACTAACAGTCATTCCAATGCCATTAATACCCTATTTCAGTAAAAGCTTAGTAAATTGTATGACGTGTAAGTTGCTTAAGTTAATATAATAAATAATTTGAAGTACAATTTTTTTTTTAAAATACAAAAATACGTGACCTAGTTGTAGAGTTTGTTTCAGTTAAATGTTTGAAACTTGCAAAAAACTTGAAATTATTTACGATTATTGGGTACTTTGATATTCGTATCTTTTGAATACCAATGTAAAGACAGAACACGCAGAACATGATATATAATTTAAACGAAAACAACCCTTGTATAATAGGGATGAAGGGTCACATTTAAATAACGTTTAATAATTTATAACACGTTGAGTAAAGTATGAGTTTAAATTATTCAACAAAGAATTTCCTTATAATAATTTAAAATAAACTATGTAAGGTAAGTTTGATATAAAAGTATATTAAAGTTCTTGTAAACTACAATATTTTTATTTCGTAATTATTTTAGTATGTTTTAACTTAAGCTTCCATTACATTATACAATTTACTAAGCACTAAGTTCACTAATATTGTATCATGAAAAGGCAGTTGGTGCTATAATTAACATAATATTTATTATGCTATAATTAACATATGATTTTAAAATATTTTTTAGTAGCAAATAGTGCTTAGTAAATTGTATTTTATGTAATGACGTTAGTTAGTAGCTTTATGAGTAATACATAGTATAAGTAAATTGAAATTTTATTTGACTTTTTTGTACTATTTATAATTAAATTAATATTAAATTGTTTCAAAAATATAATATTTCTTATGTATTATATATTGGTATCGAGATATTCAGTTTTTCGGAGTCAATTAAAATCATCACAAATCATTGATTTCAACGCATGAATGGCCGATGTCGTCAGATTTATTAATAGCTAACTCTGATTTATATTAATTGAACTTCATTTTAAAATGTGATATTTTGGAGCTTGATTTTTATTTCATTTATTTCTATTTAGACTGGTATTTTGATGCCGATTGAAATATTCGTGAATAAAATTTTATATTTATTAATTAGGTACATGTAGTATATGTAAGTAATAGTAGTGTTATGATTTTTATTACTCTTTTAAAAACTTTTAAATAAATAATATTTTTCTACAATTTTTGTACAACGAAAAAGTTTTTTGCTACACGTTATGATCTAGAATAAGAAAACGATTTAATTTTTTTAACATAAACACTTAGATATAAAAATATATAACATTTCATTCCTGAAAACCAAACTTAGTTTATCATTTAATGCTGCCATCTACGCAAGTATAGACGAACTACGTATGTAACAGCGCCATCTATCCGAAATACTTTATACTATCAACGCAGCGCTATCAACATTGACACTCTATCTCCTTACTCTTTCCACATAGGTATAATGAAAGAGAAAGGTATAGGAAAAAGGTTATCTGTCAGATAATATTACCAATATTGGCTGCACGCTGATTGGTGAAAATACACACTAGTGTAGAGATATTTGCAGATTGCACCAATAGTTGGCAAGAAATCCTTACCTGGAAAGTCGGCCATGATATTTTAGGAGGGGCTCTGGCAAAGTTCCTCCTTTATATTCCTGACGTAGGCACTCATTTGAGTTATTGGTCATGGCGTCATGGGTTGGAGCTGCGTGTATTTTAGGAAAACTGCTGAGTTTCGCTCCCGTTCCAATATTTTTGGTGAAATATGTGCCAAGCTTTTATTTTGGCTCAGATAAATAGGGTTATTCATCGTATTATTTATATTTCTTGTGTGTCTACTTATTTGGTATCGAGAATCTGAAAGTATAATATTCGCCTCCATTTTTGTTCTACATAGAGTTAGGTTACATTCCATAGGTAAGAAAAAACAAACGTAGAGATAAATAGATCTATTAATTTGAATATACGCTGGAATATGATTTGGGTAGAAGAACGCATTAAAATTAATTTACACGTTATAAATCGCACATAATAAAACTATTTGATCATAAAATTACCATTCGCTTGCGTGAACTCATAAACCTGGTCAATGGTCTAATAATGAATGGGTGCATTAAATTTTTTATTGATAAAGTCCTACCTCAATTCAGGTATATTACAAGGTGGCCGGTGGTTTACGAGCGACGCGTGCCAAGTCGTAAAATCACTACTAGATCATTAAAAGTCGTCAAATGCCGTTTAGTTTTATATGCGATTATAAAATACATTTGCGGTCACGTGTGTGACCCAATTCTGACAGACATGTTGTTTTAAAACGCTTGAGTTCATATTTGGATCAGTACTGGCTATTCGAATATTTTTTGAGAAATAGGCACTTTTACCTACTAAATAGGCACTTTTACCTACTGTACTTTTTATATTATTGGCTATCAAACCTAACTAAATCGAAAGTTTGGTATTTTTCCTACCTACGGAATTTGTTTCCAAAATTTATAAACCTATATTTATTGATACATAAATTTTGCACATTATATAAGTATTTATAAACCAACCGAACCCCAGAATTTCTTGGACACATTCAATAACTTATTCTTTTTATACGAACCTAAAAATACCGCCCGCGGATTACAAAACTTCAACAGTTTTTTAGCATCCCGAATACGAGGTTAAAGATAAATAACATGTTGCTAAAATATATATTCATACAACTTTATATAAAAAGTTTTAATATGTAACTGATAGTTTTATAATTTTATTAGATCATTAAATTTACAAACTAGTTTTCGTTCCGTCAACTATTTCCTGCTGTAAAGCCGTCGCCCGACATCTTGTTGTTATTATATTTCACTCATATCTTTCAGAAGAAATATTATGTTCAATTGAAAATCCTTATTAAGCTATTACTTTATCCAATTTACTAGACTCTACTTATTACTATTTATTTTAAAAAAATATTTAGATAATTAGTGCACTAACAGTCGTTTCACATATTATATTAGTGCCCTTATCGAGCTATAGCTTAGGAAATTGTATAAATGACCGCTCAAGTGACAATTCACTGTTTACTTTTACTTAAAATTAAATTGAGTTTATCTAACCTCTTATTTTGATGACCATATACTTTATAAATAAAATAATAAAATAACTTATTGTAAGAAAAATAATACTTTAAAGATAGTCAGATCAACCAAAAAAATGTTTTGTAAAAGAGATTTAAAAACGCAAACTAAAATCCAACAAAAATCGCTGTTTTTAGAGCTTCATATTTTTATTAAAACCAATTAATACATTAGTACTGGTAGTTCAATTAATTTTAACTTCACGGTATAAAACAAATGTAACTCACCGAATAACAAACATATGGAGAAACTAATCTCTTTACCAGATGGAGTTCGCGAACCATAATTTTGAATATTAAACATGCCATCGTTAGCCATAACTTTGAATATTAAAGATGCCACAAATTCAAAACAAAATTCGATACGAATATTTTTTAATTGTTCTGACATATTTATGTACATTTTTTGTTCATATTATTAAACGAACATATCAAAATAAAAATTGAATTTTATGTTTTAAATTTCGGAAGCTATTAAATATGATTTTTTATATCTAAACTAATTATATAAATAAGTAAGGGCCACGTCTGTATGTTTGTATGAACGCATATACTAAAAAACTACTAGAATTAGCTCCCTTTTTAATTTAAATAAAAATGATCACGATTACTGAAATCCACGCGAAGTTGCGGATAGAATATAGTATATAAAGTTACTGGAATGTTTTGTTATTATTATAAAGTGAATAAACCCAACTATCTATATTATTTATCACGTGTTATAAATGACGATGTTATTGAAAATACGTAATTAAATAATAATATATAAGGTCAATATACCTAAAAAATGTCTTTTAATATACAGAAGAACAGTAATTAATATATTATTTATAATCGCAATTTTTTATCTGCAGAAGTATTGTATTTTTTTTATTTATTATTGACTGATGTTTTTGTATATTAAAAAGGTAGGCGGAGTTTTCTGTCGTTAATTAAAATAGATAAAATATTAATTTTGTAACACTATGACATTGGAATGTTCTTATATTTAAAACCGTACTAATATTATAAAGAAAAAGAGTGTGTTTGTTTGGTTGAACGTGATTATCTTCCAAACTACCGGATGGATTTGGAAAATTCTTTCTGATTATGATAGTCAGGTTCATGAGGAGAGCTTTAGGCTATCTAACATTAAAAGTAAATAAAATATTTTGTCCGTGGATGGAACCGCGAGTAAAAGGTAGTCAAAGAAATGTAAAGATATAGATATAAACAAATAGATACATTTGACTAAATTGATATATATGTATTAAAGTTCAAAATTCTTACCTCACACTCGATGAAACCCATCCTTGAATCTGTAACAAAAAAGTTGCAGTTAAGAATACTGATGTACCAAAAATGTCTTCAAGTACGAGACTTGAAACCACAAGTCACGGAGTGGTATTCCATACCAAGGTCATTATATCACCTGCCTCAATCCCTCACCAGCTCAATAAAACCCGTCTGCCTCTAGTCTACTGTTTTTATGAGTCTATAAAATAAAATATAAAACTCCCTGCTATTATAATAATTTTATTTCATGTGTTTATTGCAGTTGTGTTATTTAATAGTACACTTGAACTTGCTTGTGACACCGTTTGATCCAAATCTCGTTTATTGTTCTCAATGGACGGAGTTTTACGATCTTACGTAATGAAATGACGTTAATATGACGGTGATATGACGTTAATAGGAGGTAAGGTACGTCTTATTTGATGGTATAACTTTCGATTTCTAATTCTTTACAATATATACGTTGTTCGTTGTTTGTTTGATAAGTTTTTAAAGACAATGTTTATCGATGTCTTATGTTTTTGCGTATGTTTCTGTAATATTTATTATATTAAAACTTTTGTTAGTATAGTAATGATCAAATATCGAAATTTTATTTATATAAAACCTAAAATATGTCTGCAGATATCGAGATCGAATAGGCACTAAGTAAATCGTGCCCAAAAATGATCTCTTTGTTCGGAAAGAAGTATCTATTTGCATTCATATTTTCCAAGGAAGGTAAGGTTTCAGAGAAACAAATAATAGGTCGCATACATCTGGGGTTGTATTAAGGGACATCTTTTTATTCCCTTCGAGCTTCAGTAAATATTTTTGTTAGTATCTTGTGTTTTTGAGGGGTTAAGTTGGAAAGATATTCGTTTATCTATAGCTTTTCCTATTTGAAATTGAGGAAACTTTCATATAGAATATTGGTATCCCTTTTCTATATATTATATTTTACCAATTTTGTATAATTTTTAATAGAATCAAATTGTTGGACTTTATAATAAATCCTTTTCTTTTGTTCAGTTAATTAACTAAGTAACAAGTTGACCCCGTACCTTCATTCTCCGTAAAGTCTCCGTAAATAAACTTTTCATGTAATCCTACGTCATTGACGAACTTTGATGAAACCGAGCTAACCAACATTACTGAGAAATGATATTTTCTTTAAACCTGATACTTTTGAAGGTATTTAAATTCTTAATCAAAAAATCGGTTACATAAAAAGCAATATTAACACCGTTTTCGCGATTTTTTTATAAACCGATATATAAACTAATAAAACCTGTGACATTATGTGACAGAGTGATCTCACCAAGTCATGGCGCATATAAAATTTAACATTTAACTCTGCTGTTTGCTTCGAGATTTTTTAGCTGAGTATGTTTTTATAAGATGGGGTGCTGAGATTGCAGGCGTTGAGTTAAGTACAGCTTACAAATAACAATTTTATTCAAGACGTATATATATAATTACATCTGTCTTTGAGTCCGTGAATTGGCATCAATAATGAAATAAAGAAGCAAATTTACATTACATTTATTGACTTTATTCTTGGATTTTGTATGTATGTGTTGTATGTATGTACCTTTGTATTTAGGTAAATAAGTATATATTTATATATATAGATTTTGCAATGTATACTTTTAGTGAGTTCTCATTTGAACATGAACAAATATAAAAATATATGACAAAGTCTTCTGATATTTATTTTAATTGTTTATTTAATCTTTATTGTTTTAACAAAAACTATAACAATTTATAGACTTAATACTAACCAGTTAAATGGAATATTACAGAACGGAACGGAATATTACGAAAATCAAAAAACTTTTTCTATATAATTTTGTTGTATTTTTTTGGTAACGCTCCTGCTAAAAGGTGTGATGCCGGAAATGCAGCTCGTCTGGAGAAATGAAAGCTATTTGTATGCTCAGGTTGTTGCAAGAGTAAATGCCATTTTGTACTGAAGGGGATTGAAAGCTCAAAAGTGCTTGATTATGTAATCATTTAATCCCAGAGGAGAATAAGATTTTGTACGAGATATTTTGATCTTACTTTGAAAGAGAAACTGTACATATTTCTTAATAAATTTCTTAACAAAAATAATTACAACATCCAATTTTTCAAGAACTATTAAGCACTAAACGAGAGCGATATATATATAGCGCACTAAATATATTTTTACAATGTGATATACTAATAGAGATACTAAGTAAGGTTAGTACCCTAGTACATAGACGACACAGTGTTAAGTATAAATTACGTACATATATATGTTTTCTATTCTGAAATTTCTCACATAAGATAGTTATGTCTTGTTAGTAGCGTAAGAACACTAAACCAATAAACATATACTAAACACTGAGACAGTGTTAAGTTTACGATTATTTAAAGCTATCTTTTAAAATCAATGGAGGAATATAAATACAATTCAAAGAAGCTTTAACAGCTAAAAGTAACACTATGTTGTTCTGGCGTGAGGCCAAACTCTGATTAATTCTTTAATTATAGATTTTTACGTTATATTTTCACATTTTTGTAGTACAACCTTGATCATCATTACTATTATATACAAACTCACGTAAATATTATCGGAATTTGCGGTGATTCAACCATGTTCCGAGCTCATGAATAAGGCATGTACAGGATACAAAGTAGTCGGGTAAATTCCGATAAAATGAACGTGAGTTCAACCGGATAATTAAACATGTCTGAATAAATTATACATATATATTTTTTTCAGATATTATTGTAATTATTTTGGGTTAATTTAAATGTTTTCCTAAAAACTATAACATCAGTTTGGTATTAAAAAAATTATAGTTTTTATGAATAAAATCTTTTTAGTTAATAAATAAGAAATTTACTACAAACTCATATAAATATAAAAATAAAATTTTAAACTTTGTAAATCTGATGAAATTTTTTTCTGTCTTTTATATATAATATATGTTAAATCATATTCTAAGTAGGGTAATTTATAATATTCTGGAGAGAGGAGCATTAGTTAATGAAATTCGTACACAATTTGTGGCACGACTGAATCTCAAGCCAAATTATTATTGTGATTTTTATAGCGTGTATACAATAATAATGTTGATTTATGCAGACAGTTAGGAAACATAACTTTTGTTAGTATATTTTGCAATAATTATACTAATTTATGAGATGATCGTGAAGATCAATTGTTAATAAACTTTAAATAATAAGTTACTTAGCAAATTTATTATTTATTTAAAAAACTAAGAAAATAACTTAATAAAATTTATTTTTATTTAAAAAAGCAAATTAACATAAAAAATATTCGATAAAGTTATAAATTTATTTTAATTTATTCGTTTTTCATTACTTTTTTATTTACTTAAGTAAGAAAAGATTTTATAAATATTAAATTATTATTTCAATTTAACAAAATAAATAGAAAATAAAATAAAAGTGTATATTACTTTTAATTTATTTCAATTCATTTTATGTTTTGGCGTTATTCCAATTTGGCTCTATATTTGAAGTCTTACTAAAAAATATACTTTAAAACCACTATGTGGTTGATAAATATTGATATAAAATCTTCATACAACTTACATTCAAAAAAATGAATTGTATGAGTTAATTCATACAATTATAAATAACACGATAACGTCTAATGTAATTATAACATTGGAACTAACATTGTTGTAAAAAGTACGATTAATATCTTAATGTTCAAATTAATTACAACTACTTCAATTATCTGGACTCTATCAATTAAATGAAGGAAATAGGGCTACAAATTAGTATAAAAAATCATGAAAATATCATTAAATCATAATTATTATTATCTATAGTAATTAATGTTGTTTTCTGGGTTTTTTAAGATTTTTATTTCTACTGTTATTAATATTGTTATACTTATACTAAATATATACTTATAAGACATAATAATTATATAAATGTTATAAACATTATAATATAGTGAAAATCCCAGTGTAGGAAATATTATATTCATATTTCAAAACACGTAAGCTAATGTCAGTTTAAAACATTACATTATTTACAACTAGTACACACATACACTCACACATAGACACAAATTTTGTAATATAATGTAAATGTAATTGCTTCTTCACGAATTCTCACCAAAAATCAAAGTTGTTCTCAAGACATCGAACATGGACACAATATAAATTGTTAGTAAACTCTTTCCCACATTTAAAAAGTATCACGATTTAATACCAATGCTAATGACACTTCACGAATAAGGGCTTACCTACTTTTTAAGTATTTGTATAAAATGGTCAATTTATATATATACTTTTTGAGTAAACTTTGAATAACCAATTACTATAAAGAATTTTGTTAAACGTATTTCACTGTACCAAGACAAAAATGTTTCATAAATGTCCACTATGACATAATGCTACAGACTAACTATTTTTTATCTAATTAAAAAACTTACTTTTTGCAAGTGAACTATATTTTCTTAGAAGTTGGTTAAGTTTGTAAAAAATTAACTCTTTTATGTAGAACAAACGTAACGCTCTCCTTTGTTTCTATCAAAAAACACCTAACCTCTTCCCATTGTCTGTATTTCTTGTACATTTATAAAGAAATCGAGAGTATTGTTTAATTTCTGACCATTTTTACTTTTTGTTTGTACTTTTTGTGGGATAATAAAAATATAGGACAATATGAAATATACAGCATCTAGAGTACTTCCTTGTCAATTGTCAGTGAGGTGTTCAGTTTAAAAGTACAGGTGAAATAGTGAAGGTGTTTTATTGTGATAATTGATCTTATTGTCTTTTTAACTGTTTTAATTGTTTTCTTTTATTCAATCATTGATTTATTGTGGAGGTGCTGTTAATGTGGTTAGTACCTTATTATATATATGTCAGGCAAGATGTGAACAGTCTTTAAAATAGTAAAATTATTATCTGTGACAATCTATCTGGTTGTACTCCAGTGAACACGGGTTTTGCCTGAATATTTTAGAATCTATTCGGTTAGTTATGACCTGTTTGAATCACGGCGTGAAGTTATGAGAAGAATACCTTCGGAATTTTTAAACCTATTCCGGGTCCTATATCATAAGCTCAGAGCATGATCCAATCGCGGCGTGAACTGATCATGTAAATTCCGATCTTATTCATGAGCCCGGAGCAGTCGAATCACGGCGTGAATTGTTCATGTAAATGTGGCAAACTACTGTCAAATTAATTCGGGGTCCTTATTCATAAGCTCGGAGTATGGTTTAATCGCGGCATGAATCATATATAGTAATAGCAAAATTTTTTAAATAAAATTCTTATTGAGCTCATTTTCTATGACATCCAAATATCGCTAGAACGTGAGCCAAAACAAAAACAATAGAGGAAACAAACGACGAGTAATTTAATATCGGCGTGAACTATTTGTTTAAGTCCCTTGCGTTTGTTTTATTCTAGAGTATACTATTTACCTCGTATTTGCAGTCTGTAGCACAATATTTGTCGAACGTGTCAACCGACGTGTCAAATGTACGATATCTAACCGTGACACGTTGCAGCAAACGACGTATTCTGTTATTACATGTGTTATTATCTCGTCGACTTTTCTTTTGCAGCAGTAAAGCGTTGATTACTTCTATAAGTGTTCGTTCAAAGCGTCGGGAGCCGAAATATAGTAGATCAGTCTTGTGTAGGAATTTTTTCATACTCAAGCCATGATTCATAGGTTCATACAAAAAGGTTTCCATTACCATAAATATAAAATGATGGTATTTTTATTTCATGTCATTGTGGTTAATGGCTTTTTTATACTTGTAAAGAATTAGACTTATTTTTTCAAGTCTATGAATCTATGAACAAAGTATATATATAGCCAAAGATATTCTAAATCATTTTGTAAGTAGTGCAACTTTTAACTGTACTATAAATAATATCGACAAGTACGTATATTTGGGTTCTCTCCAATTTATATAATATTGTTAACACAGCCATATTAAGTGGAAAAGTTTAATAAAATTTTGGTTCCGATGGTTGAGTTACCAAGTTTATAAATTGTCCAATTTCACAGATCGGAGATGGAGCCTACAAAATTACTGATATAGGGGAGATGAAATTTGGTCCTTTCAAAATTTCATGTTTTTTATTTCATTCATTCTATACTGAAAAATATCACTGATTTTCCATAATATATTGTAATTAGCAATAAATTATAGATAATTTTATATTACAAGACTATTTATCATAGTTGACCTCTATTTTATATTCATGGGGCGGCTAGGTCTCTTGTTGACATGAATTAATAAAAACAAATTGGCTTACATTGTATTAACATCATTAAATATATATTTTATATGTCATTTTTTTATCGCTTTGTTAATATATATAAAGACAGGTATCGATGGTTTGCATGTGAGCGGTAAGGCTTCAAGGCTTTCTCATAAAATACGTGATGAATGTAGACAAGCCCTTGCTTGGTACCGTTGTATCCCCACTCTCAAGGGCTGGGCCATCGAACCACACTAACAAGACCTCCCCTCCCCCTCTTTGATTCGAGAACTACAGAACTATACGGAGTAGAGCAGGCAATTCCAAAGATCTTTAATACTGGTTACTGATATCGAATGTTGGAATAGGGTTCGGTGCACTCAGCACCATGTTCTTACTCGAATGTTAATCTGATACTTCAAAATGGCGGAGATGATTTAGTAAATTTTTTAAATATGTTATATGTTTTTGATGATTAGTTATGATTTAAAGCTATATTTTTTTATAATATATTTATTGTTTAACCCAATTTTTCTATTGTTTAAACAATTTTGAGTTAAATTTAATTATTACTTTTAAACTTATTACTTTTAAACATATATGAAATAACGTTAATAACAAACCTCCGAACTTTTATAGTGTGTGAAATATTCCTTTTTCATATTTAATATTGTTTCATTAACTTTTTTTGGGACGCAATCCTACCTTATTTGGTAAAAGAAGGAAAATCACCTCATAATCTTGAATTTAAATGCATTGCGCTAAAAAATTTCGCAGCGTGAAACAAAAATATCCAATGCTAATAACATAAGCCTCTTTCAGGACCACCTGCTTGACACGTACATGCAAACATACATTTTATGTACGGATAATGTCGTATACCAAATAAAATTGCTTTCTTTATGACCACGTCGAATTAATGTTTAAAAGAGTGCGGTTAATAATCAAAAGATCTTATTTATTTCATTATTGGTAATACCAGATTATATTAATAAACTACCTTTTTTATAAACTAAGTGTATATTATATAACTAAATTTGCGATTTCTTCATAGACGAACATATTTTTTTTTAGTTTATTATTATTAAGGTCTTGACTAGACTACATTAAATTATATTAATTTTAACCAAATAAGAAAATGTTAAATTATTTTGTGTATCCACTTTCATTTAGAACTAAATTGGTCTCGAGAGGTTCTAATTAACTAAAAGAACATTGCAACAAATACATTGTGTAACTCAAGTTTTGCACTCTATTTAAAATTATCCAGCGAATAATGCACTTTATTTATTAAGAATAGGGGTTATAATTGTATGCTGTATTTAAAACAATATATAAATTTTGATATGGTACATAGCTAACCAGTGTAGCAGCACCAGATGCCTCCAACGAATTATGTTTTTGAGCAATTACAAAATTATCTGATAATAATTCTTTAACAACTTCGTTATTTACGAACGCAATTTATCTTTTCTTATCTTAAAATAATTCATCCGGAATGTTTTTCATAACTTTGTTAATTAATTTGTTAAAATAATAAATTTGTTTATAATACAATAGGATAATGAGCGTTGTAACGTAGTAAATATTTTAAGATATTAGTATTTTGAAACACGAAACTAAAAATGTAAGTTTAGTTTAAATTTTTAAACTTCAATATTTTAGTCTCGATATATTTTCTTTGAAACTGGAGTGGTCTCGCCTGTGTTTATGTTTCGTGGCAGACGCCAGTAGCTGAGAATGTATACTGCACTTCTCTTATGGCTCAAGTAAAGAATCGTTTCAAGATATTAAGTTCTAGGAATATATATTCCAACAGCGGATGAAAGATTATACTACTTTTAGGATATAACTAAGAGTTGTCATATTAGATAGCCTATAGCCTTCCATATGAACCTGTCTGTTTTAAATCCATCCGGTAGTTTTGAAGATTAGCGCTTTTAATTTTAATATAATTAAAAAAAAGTCGAAATAGGTTTATTCAAAATAACAATATTGTTTATAATATTATTTCATTGTTAATACTCAAAACCATAGCATTGTAAACGTATATTTTTTTGATATAAAAATTATGATTATAACATACGTTTATTGTTTGATATAAATGTATTTATTTATTTTAAATCTTTGTATTTTTATATATTAAATTGCAATTTTCTGTAGCTTTAATTATATTATTATATATAAAATCGCCATATCCTATAAATTAAGCCAGAAACAGAGTAACTCCACTCAGAACCATTTACCATTTAAGCAAGGAAGGTTTACATTAATTACTAGAAGGGTATCCTTTCTAACAGTTCTAGTATTTCGTTTAACATATACTTTACTTCTAGCTACTGTAAATATGTCTCAACGATCCTGTTTATAAGGCGTTATTTAATATATATGCTAGTAAAACCAGTTCTTATTGTGTTTGCCACACGGGTTAATTTACTATAAATTTAAGTATAACATTTATACCGGTTTTAACCAGTTCAATTTAGGCTGTTCTGATATTTTTTATAATCTTAATAAAGGTTAGTTCCTACTAAAGTATGTGATATATCGAATGCGATAAAAGTTTTTTAGATTCGAGATATCTTTAAGCAAATGTTTAATATCGGTAGAGATAGCGGCTTTTAAGATAATATTAATGAATTGATTTTGCGAATTTAAATTATAATTATATTTGAGACTCAAACAAGTTACGTATCTTGTTTACACTAGTTCTATCTAGTTAGTAGCAAATCTCATTCTTCAAACAAATCTCATCTCGAAATCTGACATCATTTTCAAATATTCTCTACAAATTTGGTTATTCGCATGCAGATCTACGATGCAGCATTGAGTCTTGTAATAGAGGGGGGTAACGGGAACACCCCCCCGTATCGGGGACAAATAGGAACGGGATAGAACTTCAATACTCTATCGAAACTACATTTCAACAAGAAAGTTAGAATTTGTCTTTGAAATTGTTTTGTATTGAAGTAAAAAATATATTTATTTATTAAGTTCATGATATTGTATGAATAATTTGATTTGAATGAACACAAATTGAACTATTTTGCGTAGTTTTTTTTAAGAAATTTATTTATTATGCTTATATCAAATTTGTCAGAACAATTGTATCTTTAGTTTTACGTAACATTTTAAAGTTTCACAGTTGATTTTTTTATAATAAATGCCACAGGTAAATATTTTGCGAGATTTTTAACTTAAAAAATCATTATAATAAATAAGAGTATTTTATAACTCAGCAACAGCTTGGTATTATTTTTTATTTTACAAAATTACTTTCTTTGGATTTAAGGGCCAAGTTTTAAACTATGTTGTCAAAAAGATTTCTCTATATTGAACCTGATATATAAAAAATTTATTTGATAATAATTGATCAAGGTTTTTTCTAATTGAAGATGAAAAGAAAGAACGATATTTTAATTAATAAAAATAAATAAACAATATCAAAACTAAAAAATATATTCAAAAGTAGAGGATATTAAGAGAACCTCAAATTTGATAATTTTTCAAAAACTGTTCTAATTAATCTTCAAAATAAATAAAAATAATTACAAAAATAACTACCAAGTATCAAAACTGTCTGGTCTGTAAAAAATACTTAAAAGTGGAAGCTGATATGTCGATAATAAAGCTGATTTTAAAATTAAACAATTCTAATTATCACTCAAGAACTATTCTAATTAATCATAAAATAACTTTCAAGTATCAAAACTGACTGGTCCTTAAAAATATATTTAAATCTAAGTTATATATAAAGGAAGTATAATTTGCTATTGTTTTAACTGGGACCCCTGTTTGATGAACCGCAGGTGGTCCCCGGGGAAATCTACGAGTCTTTCCACCGCAAAACAATTTTAATAAGAAAGAATTTCTCCCATTGGAGTTTGGAGCATTCATAAATTGTATTTAAAATGTCTTATTTCTATCTAATTTGTTACAAACCAACCTGTTTGTTTATTTGTATATAGTATTATATATCTAGCGGTTATAGCACTTTTACTTAGATAATATAAAAGTAATGCAAGATGGCCTTCGTCATGAACCTGTCTATCATAATCAAATTTTTTTTTAAATCCGTCGGATACTTTCAAAGAACAAAGTCTGTAAACAAACAAACTTTTCCGCTTTATAATATTAGTATATATAGTTATTATATTAGGGAAGTAAATAGCGTATTTTTGTGTTAAGCAGCTTTTACATTATATAATTTACTAAAAACTAGATCAACTAATGTATTAATATCATTGAGAAAAGACTGTTGTTGAACTAATTGTATATAGTTTTAAAACAATTTTTTTGGTCAAATAATTAGTAAATTGGAGAGTCTATTAATAGTTGTATTATAAATAAATATATAAATTATTATATTTCCATGTTTCTTTACTATTTATAATATATTTGACTTTGTTTAGGTAATATAAATAACTCCTAACATAAAAAATGAACTAAATATTTTTTCTTATGAAAAATACATTTTATACATAATTTACGTAACTTTTTTTAGTCTTGTACTTTTTTTTATTCTTGTATAACTTTTAAATAAATTTAATTACAATACCATATATAAAAGTGAAATCTTAAAATATATTACGTGTTAAAAAATATATTAAAATGTTTTTTTATTTAATAAAGTAAAGATAAAAAGTTATTAAGATAAGAGAAATGTTTTGATATTATTAAATCTTTCAACCGGATCTGTTTTGGACCAAAAAAACATGTTATTAATTTTAATTATAAATATATTTGCGATATCTATAATTATATATTTATTTGCTCAAATCACGCAAAGAGAAGTACAATGAGACAAGCATTTTTTACCGAGACCTTGAGGTCTCTTAATTAACAATAAAAATATACAGGTGCAAAAAAAAACAAAATATTTAATAGTTCGAATAAACATATAATAGTACTCATAGTTATCTTCTATTATGTCAATTTGTCACTTAATTAGTAAAATCAAATGTCATTATTTATTAAAATAAAAGCACTGTTCGACCTCAAAAAATAATTTAAAATTATATATAATTAGTACCCTGTCTTTTTACAATGATATTAGTACTCTAGTCAGTGCTTAGTAAATTATATAATGTAATGGCTGCGTCAATCTAACTAGATATTTGTATGCAATCTATATTCAACATCTGAATATAATAGATCTATTATTTCTAGAGGCGAAATATTATCGACCAAACATTTCTAGTAGTGTTTACTAACAAATACAAGATGTACTGCGCATGCGTGGATATCTATGTGTGTGTGTGTAAATAAATATGGCGTCGGGACACCCAGCAATCCGGGTTATGCAACATTTGATCTGGATACATCATTTAGAAAACATCAATTAATGCTATTTTCATATCACGAAAAACACGGTTTGTCACGTAGTTTTCGAGTTAGATGTTTTGTTTCTATCCTATAGGATTATATATATTAATAGAATTTTATAATTATAGCTATGAAATCTTATGAGTTTTTATATGAATTTTAAATTATTATGTTTATATGTTTAAGGAGCGTGAAATTTTAAGCTATGGTATTGGTTTCATGTTATAAAAACGATATGATATCGACTTACCAAATACGAATAATTATTCAAATTTATTCTAGTCTCGATCAAAAACAAAAGCGCGGATTTTAGTTTCAAATTATTTCAAACGTAATCTCATGTTCTAGAAGTTTAATATAAGAAAAAAAAAACTTTTTAGAAAAAAGGTCTTAATAGATTTCATTAAGCAAAAATTATTATGTGGTAGAGCCTAACGCCATCTATCCAAAATCCTTGGAGGCTCTTCAGAACAGCAGCGAATGCTTCGGGACCTTAATATTTTTTTATAATGATTAATTCTTTTATATGTTTGTAAAAATAAATTTACGTAATAAATTTACGTAATATTATGTACAATAGTTTTATTTATCAATGAAAATGTTAGATATTATTCTGTCTTAAATTATTTATATTTTTTTATAAAAGTACTTATAAGTAAACTGTTTTGGTGAAAATGTGCTATTATTTCTAAGGGAAGTAGAAGTAATTTAAAAGATTTTTACGTACTAATTCTTTATTTAATCTATTTTCTTATAATTCTAAGACAACCAAGCATAGATTTTGTTCTAGGCGAGAAAAATAATAGAAGTTGAAGTTATGTTTGGTATTTTATTAAATTATAAACAAAAAATTATAATAATTACAAAAAATATGGTATTAGTTATGTATTATACGAACAAAATAAATGTTATAAAAAAATATATACAACCCTAAATGTCCCGAAGCATTCGACAAAGCCAGTTCCTTGACGGAGCCTTTTTAACGACGTATATCCCGCTTTCTGTTCGTCTCTCTTTATAATGGGGTATCGATGATAGTTAGAAAGAGATAACATATAGGCAATTATTAAAGTGACGTGATTTCAAAAGGATTCTTATTTTTTTATTACAAACCAGTATATTTTTTTATATTTATTTGAAATCTTATTGGATGTGTTATCGGACATGGGACAAAAATACTGTTATAGGTTTTTTTATGTTCTCATAAATTGTCTATATGCGAAATTTTTATTCTTTTGGTTTTTAATTAAGTCCTTATAAGTAATTATAATTCCTTTCTTGATTAAGCATAGTTATTAAATTTTTACATATTACAACGATAAATGAAATAAATATATATTGGACAGATTTTTTTACTAATGTGTCAAGCGTTAGCACAATTTAAAACTATTAAATCATATCTAATCTTATCATAACCGTTATAGCTAGATGTAACTAATTAGTAACCTTGAGCTTACCGCGTGTAACCAACGTGTTCTCATGGAAAGAATCTTCAAATGTTTATTTTTCGACCTTCGAATTTGAACAGTCGGCCCACCAATTACAGCCACCTGCTACCACGGAGCAGGCGACAATTGGTATCTCCATCCCACTCATACCTATATAAACAAAGAGGGTGAGAGAATTGGCTCACCATCCCCTCGTCTACGCCAAATGTCAATGAACTAATCTGGCTACAGTACAAAATACTTCGCAACAAAAATAATGAGAATATTGTTGATACAAGTACGTGAATAGTATCTATGGTATTTTAATGTTTTTAATACTAAAGTAGTTCTAAACTCGGTAAAATATTTATAAGCAACAGTGATAAGAGATGTCAAATGACGTGGGAGGGAAGATAAGATTGAAACTATTGAAACACAAAAGTTCATGTTATTTTCAATAAATACACCTACGATAAAATCCATATATTCAACAATTTATAGTCATACAATTTATACAATACATACATACAACATAATAAATGTGTTTATATTTTAAAAATAAATTTATTCATATTTTGAATTCCAAGAAACGTGATATTAATCTATAATCTATAATTAATTCATTAAAGACGGATAAATTATAAAGAATTGTTTTTTTTTATTCATTTTATTCTAATTAAGATATAATATACATTTTTTATTCATTAATTGTGTCTTTGAGTTAAAATATTCAAATTAGTATAACCTTACTCTACACAAAGTAAAGTCTGATAAAGTTCTATTTTAAGTTACCATTGTCAAGTATAAGGATGCACGTGAGTTTTTGCATAACAAAATATTGTATTTTATTCTTCTCGAACTTTATTAAAATTTAAAATAAAAAAATGTATGATAACAAATTACTTAAGTAATATTTAAAAATATGATTAGTTCATCAGACGTACTTTTATAAATATATTTTTTAATATAGTTTGTTATGGAAAATGTTATATCGAAATATTGTAAAATAGAATTCAATATAATAAAAAGTACGACCCAAATAACTACAAACATATTTAACATATTTTGCTAAAATTCTGTCGCCATTTCTTGCCCGGACTGTGGAGAAAACTTTTTCAAGCCTTGTCTATGAACAAATGTTTTCCATTAACTAATTTCATTACAAAAAGGCGAAAAATATATTATTATGATTTCTATTTACACTATTCAGTACATATTCATTTACCACTGATACAATGACATTTGTTTTAATTACTGATAGTTACGTCTGCTTCGCAAACAAATAGGTATACATAAATAATATATTATCTATTTACTAATATTTTTTTGTATCTCTATTTGGTAAACCATTTTAATAGGTTACAATTTCTAAAATCAAGTTCACTTGATTAAATTATGTAAATATATAAGCTACTAGAAATTAGAAATTTTGATACTGAAATGTTATTATTAATTTTAAGCATACATTTTTGCATCTTATGATCTATCTATAACGAAAAATATTAAAAAAAAAAAACAAATATGTGAAAAAATTCCCGTGCCACCTTATACCAAATGCTCGTAAATATTTTTTGAACCGACATCAACTAGATGTCGCTAGTATTCGGTATCTAGACGTGACTCTTGTTCTCCCACTGAACAATTTCGTTGTGTGCGTCAGTCATCGTCTTTACAATCACGCACATGCTCAGTCTATAAACTCGCTCCGTCACTACAGGATTTACGCTCACTAGTAAACACTCGCCGAATCTCTCGTATACGAAGTACATAAAAACGGCTATCCTATGTGTGCGTAGACAGAGAATAAAGAGTTTGGTTACGTCGAAAATAGATGGCGTAAGTTTCACTTTCACAAAGGAATTGTAGAGTTCCTTGTAACAGTATTTTAGGAATACTTTTTATGTATTTATTTATTTTACTATTGTATAACTTCATTGTATGTTAAACATACTATTCTTACTTTTTTATATTTTAATATATAATTATTAATACAGTAAATTATTTTTGAAGGATTTTATTTTTGGTAAGGTCATGGCTAGTTTTGTAATTCCAATATTCTTATGAGAATCTTTTTATTAAGAATGTGTTAAAAGACTACTGTTATTACTGAAATAGTAATAATAGTTGAAATAAATTCCTTTATTTATAAATATCTAAACATGTTTAATTTTAGTTAAAAAAAACACTTTTTAAGGCATATATTAAATATATATAGTTATTTTTTATTTTTTTGAAACTACTTCGAAATTTATATTATTCTTTCTATGCATTATATATTGTTAGTCTATCGTTGCTTATTATAATTTTAAAATACCTTCTTTTATGAAAAAATATATGTATATGTGTGTGTATAAAACTCAAAAATAACTTCTTTCATGTATTTATTTTATTCTTATACTTCTAAAATACAAAAAAGGTTTTTTTACCAATCAGACGATTCAATATCAAAAAATCGTAGCTCTCAGATCAAAAATAAAAAAAAACAGGTGAGCGACCATTTTGTGAAATCGTATCGATTGGTGAAAAAAATCAATTGTTAGGGGATAGTCATTCCCTATTGGCCCAGTTTTTATATGAGGGTGACAATGGGGTTCGCTTTCCCTATTTTTTGCGGCAAAGACCCTTTTAAATATAAATTCTTTGCGTTTCATAGTGCAGATGTATTTCCCTTCCATCCAGTTAGTTTAAATTTGCAGTGATTAGAAATATCTGAAGTTAATATAATTTATAATTTTGTTTAATTTAAACCAGGTAATTTTTATTTTTTACTATTTATTACATTACTATATTTTTTTTATAATTATATATATTTATAAAGGTGTACTTTTGTAAATACTATCAAAATTACGGCTTGAATTTGAGTTCATTCAATACATGAGCTCTGATGTATAAAAAACCCGAATAGGTTTGAAACTAATCGGCCAAATTCCGATAGTAATCACGTGAGTACAACTTATAATTATATATAATATTAATCACGAAAATGTATAAAATGTTTAAATCAAAAGACCAATTGACATCAAATTAGTGAATGACATGACCCATAACAATTTGACGACTCAAACACCAATTAAATTCAATCCCACTATCTTATTATTTTGACATATGTTAAAAAAATATGTATGTTAGTTTAATATCATTAATTAGTACTCTATTTTATACTTATCGTATATTATATATTATATTTTTCGAAGATAAGTCTTTTATATATGACAAAACCTTGTTCTGACTAAGGTCAGAACAAGGTTTTGTCTTAAAAGCTCTGACAATTATTTCTTTAAAGCCTTTAAATGTAAGAGACATTGTAAATAAGATAAAGATCGGTGACTGATTTTGAGGCCAAATTTTATTATTATTAGGCTTTCATATGGTATCTAAATATACGATTGTTCTAGTTGTTTGCAAAAAGTTGACGTTTGTGAAAAAGTAATCACATATAAAGAAATATCCGTGTAAGTTTGTTGTATAGTTTTCTGACTAAGGCTTCTTAAGAACCCTTGTAGCTGTAAGTTTAAGTTAATTTTTTCTCAACGAAGGATTTATTTCGATACGTAAGTTATCAGAATAACTCCAGAATCTTCTAAAAAAAAAGAAAAATTTCTGAAAAATACAAGTTATCATTAATATCGATTCAAAGTGTAAAAAGTGTAAAAAAATCTTTTAAGCAATACATTTCACAATAGAAGTAGATAACTCGAACATGTATGCAATAACATAAATTTTCTTTTCTTGTTCTAATTTAATTTATTGCTTGCTTTATAAAAACATTTATTAGATGCTATTGTTTGTTTTATTCATTGTTGTGTAATTAGTCTGGCGCTTTGCCCTGAGAAGGCTACTGAGCGCTTAAAATAAAGTCCGCCCTACACTAAAATAACTGCGCTATAAAGATACTAAAGCGAGTTAATTTGAACTTTATATTAACGTATCTAGATTATGCATATTGCTATCCTTTTTTATATGTGGATTTGAAAGAGGATAGCAATAGATATTGAGATTCTGAAGCGAGTTCATTTCAAATTTATATTAATTTTCCTAGATTGTGCATGTTACTATCCTTTTTTATATGTAGATAAATTAAATTAAATTAGTAAAAGAGGATAGCAATAGCTATTAAGATTCTGAAGCCAGTTAATTTCAAGTCTATATTAACTTACCAAGATTGTGCATGTTGTTAGCCTCTTTTATATGAAGGTTTAATAGAGCATAGCAATATTCTATTTAAAAAAATATATATTTTTTAGTAGAAGAACAAAAGCAACTACTCCTCTTTTTAGTATTAGTTTGTATTTTTCCCAGGATACATTATATATTTCTTACTTAAATAGTAGCATACGTGTTTTTCCTTCAGTCTAAATAAAGTTATATAGAAATCCGTTAAGTATTTGTATGTACTAATGCATGATTGATAAATATCAAAACAACCAAACTTTCAAGTTTAAAATTCCTACTTTTATAAAATAATTTACTATATACTGTGTGTTGTTACAAAAATAAATATTTTAGTTATATACAAATTAATAATAAACTAATATTATATTCCTATATATATTTTCGTAAAAAATTGTCACTATGTAATCAAAAATAATATAAATTAAAATCTGTTGTTAGGTACTTAATATATAAAAGTATTTAATATACTAAATTTAATTACAACCCATATATATAAACTGCAAAATTTATCTCAAAATAAATCTTTTAACTATTTATAGCTTTGCTTGTTGTATAGCAACACCCTTAAGATAGGTACAGCTAAGTAGAATAATCCCTAAGAGAGAACTAAATGAACGTACTATAGAATATATAGTGAGGTCTGAGATGTCTGTACATTACCGGCTTTATCGACTAATACCTTGCACTTACCGGACAATAGTGGTTTCAAATATATTACGAAACCTCTTGAGACTTTTATATATAATATTTCTTTACTTCCTTATTTATATTATACTAGCTGTTACTAGCGGTTTCCCTCGTAGGTGGAAGATTATATTTACTATTTATAAATAAATATAATCTATATTAATTAGGGATATTTTATCATGTCTTTGCTACCATTAATTATTATATATATTTATAAAGACACCTGTCCTGAGCTTATCGAATTTCTTATTTTTTACTCGCAGTTTCATACACGGACAATCGATTATATTTACTATATCTATATAATTTTTTAAAATATATAGCGTATATTTTTGTAAGATAATATAACATTAAAATCCTTAAATTATTTCTAAAATCGATCCAGTCCCTTTTGAAAATATATATTTCAAACATACCTTTCGTCTTAATAATATTATTTAAAATTATTTTGTTACTATCAATAAAATGTTATATTTTGTTATTATAATAAAAATAAGGTACACTTAATAATTTAACTCCGTTTATCAGTGAAATGAGCAATAATAGAACAATATCCAGCTTCCACTTGATTAAAGTTAACATAACTGAAGCAGGCAGGAAATAAGTGCCTCCCTCACTCGTTTTATACCAAATATTGTTTTAATCTCTTCACTTTGCATAAATATTTAATAAAATATAAACGCTCCTATGAAAATACTATAACAAGCTAGAATTTTATAGGTGTAAACTGTTAATTTAAGCGAACTCGTGTATATATTAATTGCGTCAGTCGATTTGTTTCAGTGATTATGAGACGATATCTACATATATAATATTATGGTCTTATTTCCAGGAGAGTAAAACCAGAAAAATAAAGAAAATAAAAATTAACAAAAAATAGGGAATAATATAAAAAATTTAAACATTTTGACGCTAAATGTTTAAATTTTTTATATTATTCCTAATATAATAACTTACTTACAATGAAATGAAATTAAAACAAAAAATGTCATAGATTTCGAAATTTCTAAAATATCTGTTGAATAAACGCAAAGATTCATATATAATAATGATATGGTAAAATATATAAAAACAAAAATCCAATCACATAAAGCGCTACAGCACATTAAAGCGCTGGAATCGTAAACGAAATTAACAAACAAAATAAGTATATGCGTGAACAATCACTATTTTGTGAAAGCTTGAAGGCTTTTAAGGAGTGTATGGTAATCAGTAGGCGAGGGCCAGATCATCGTAATACCGACGGATGAAGTAAATTCCTCTAGCTTATTTGTTGTTTGGATAAAAGAGTTTCGTATGTGTAAAATAAATTTGATAGGACTTACTCAAGTTTTCAAGTAAATTAACTTTAATAAGATTTGTTAAATAAATAAATTTAGGTATAATAAATATATCGTATCTGTATCGTATCGTATTGTATCGTATACGTATCGCTTGGAATCCTCGTAGTTCTTAAGTTGGAGAGTGTCTAGGACTTATTTTGATAAGTATGATATCAATATGGGCCTTCCTGACTCTTTAAATTGAGGTACACAAATGATAAATGGATTTAAAGTGGAAAATATATAAATTTATATAATAAATATATCGTAACACACAATAATACGTGTAAGATATCGGTGAAATTTCACGCTGCACATAAAGAGGGCTTGTTCTGGTTAAATAATTTTCATTTCAACGTGTTTTAGTGTATTTTCACATGACATAAGACATAAAAGTACGCCTGCGTAAGAGGGATTTAGCCATGTAAAGGTATTTTAAGTAAATATTATGTTTTGTTTAAAATATAATACTACATAAATGTTTGTTTGTTTTAACGCGCTAATCTTCAAAACTACACCATGGGCTAAATTTTTTGTTTATCACAGGTTTATGATGGAGGTTATAGCTATGTAGCATATTACTACTCTTAGTCATCATTAACAGCTAGTATGTTTATAAAAGAATAAAAAAAATATATTTATTTTGTATGTAAGATTTGCTTAAAAGGGGACTTTTATCACAAATGCCAGCTCCATCGTATTCTGCAAAACACATTTTAATATTTAAATAAAATTGTATGCTAAATAATTTTGACAAAATCCATTTACAATTTTTAGTCGAAGAATTTAAAAGAATTATAATAAAGAAACATTTAGATAAAATACTGAAATAGTTTTATTAACATAAATTTTAAATTAAAATGAAAGAATATTAAATAATATTAACAGTACATTTAAATAGGCATACTAAAATAAATTTGGTAAAATAAATTTAAACTAAAAATCATCTGACACGCGGCAATCGAGCTTGCCGCTATGAAAAACTCCTAATCGGCAAACTATAACTCGCAAATTAATTAACAAACAAAAGAAAAAAATAAATAAATTAAAATAATTTAATTAATTAATTAATTAAATAATTTTTAAATTTTAAAAAATTTAAAAATTCGAAATTTTTTTTCCATTTTTCGGTAACTTCGGCGGCCGATCTGACCACCTTCCCGTTGGACAATCAACATAATTTTGAAAAGTTAATCTTACATTTAGATGCTGATTCCAAATATATCTTTAGTTTTTCAAAATTCGAAAAAATAAAATTCGACAGACACACAGACACACATACAGACAGACAGATCGGAAGGAAAAACTGAGTTTTTCGATAAAGTATTATTTTAAAGTAACATTAAAAAAACTTAAAAATATAAATAAACTTATTTCTAAATTAATTTTAATTAAAAAGAAAGAATTGTATTTGAAAAACATTTGTACTAGCTTGTTGAAATAACTTTATTAAAATTAAAAGGAAAGAATTAAAATTATGTTGTTAAAATAAATTCAAATTAAGAATAAAGAATTATATTCAAGAAGCAAGCTAAAATAACTTCATAAGTCAACTTATTTAGTAATAAAATTAAATATTACCGAACTAGTCAGTACCTACTTGTTGTTGAGTAAAAATGTTGTTACGGGAAACTTCAAGTGGACATAAATAAAGGTCGAAATATTTGGTCCCATCTCGACAGGCGGTGGGTATACTCTTAATTTTACATAACCACACATAGCACACGGAATATTAACTCTTATTTACATTATACAGATGTATGATTTTTCTTTATCACTGATATATATCTTACCCTCAATAATACATAATAGACCCTCGTACTTTCACAACAAGGCCTAATTTGGATAAACAAATTTCATTTAAGCAAGATATTTGGACATTTCTTTGCCAAACTGTATTCAGGGCATGACTTTTTAGCAAAACTTGGATTATTAAATTAATATGGAGGCATTGTAAAATAATCTAATCGATATACTTCTGAATAAAATATGTATTTCGAAAAATAAAATATTTCCTAATTTTTAGATAACTAGCTGTTACTCGCCGTTCTACTCGCGGATGAACGATATTATATACTATTAACATAACTAAGAACAGTAACGTACTAACAGCCCTCATGCCTATCATAATCAGATAGAAATCAAATTAATTCAGTACTTTAGAAGTGTATTGAAATAAACAGACTCTTTTTATAATTTTAGTATACATAGATATTCCAAATATTTATATTTAAATATTTATATATATATATATATATTACAAAGTACAAAGTTTTGTATATTGGTCTCATTGCCCACGTTTTCATTTTATACCCACTATTGTGTTTCAATTCCAGAGTCACAAGCAACAACCCCTATACAATTCAAGGAAATAAGCAAACCATTTGGGAATCGGTACCTTTGAGCCTTGACACAGCTTAAAAGATTTTCCCTTGCGATTCCATTTCACCAAGGATCACGTAAGAACGAGACATGGTTTTCCATTTGTTATCCCAAAGGACTTATTATGTGTACATGAGATACAAGAAATATTTGTCAAATATAATCAAGGATTTTGCGTCCAAACAAGTATCTTGTTTTTCTTGTTTATAAGAAGATCTGATGGAATGCAAATATTTATATTGGAGGGATTCATCTCGCTTGGGTTTGTATAAAAATTTGGAACGGATTTTGTTTATAAGATAAATCGATTTAAATACACAATCTTATAATAACTCAAAAAATGCTAATATGAGATATATACATTATTAGAATAAAAAAAATACTGCATCGCATGATCTGGTTTTAAATTTTCTATGAATTCTTTTTTCCTTAGAGACGCTGTTAAATTTTTTATAAATATATAAAATTTTTTAATTTTTTGGCATTGATGTAAAGTTTTTCGAGATACCACAAGATTTCATACATATATATTATATATATTTAATGTTATATTCAGTAATGATAGTAGCTATCCCTGTACGCTGTAAACAAGGTAAACAGTCAGGTCGGATCCTCAATAATATAAACCAGCGCCCATTCCGCCCCCACATACCAGTACTCTACCACCCTCGCCCACCTGAACTGTACCTACTAGTATATATGAACTATTTTTAGTATAAACAAGACAAATTGTATTCCTTTTGTACAATATCCAACCAATATCCTAAAGGGTAGGGACAGTCATAAAGAAAATAGCTTTCGACGTTGATATTGTATTTCATATCTATGCTTTTACTGGAAAAAGTAAAGAGCAACAGATATGCTATAAAATATATTAAGAATATATTAAGAATATAATATAATAATTATTTCATATTTTTTTAAAAAAATACTTTAATACTCAAAGTATGTATTTAATTCTTATATATAATTATCCGGTTGTACGAATCCGTTCACGGCGCGATTTCGCGATGCTCAGAGCACATGAATAAGGATTCGCAACTAGTTGGGCAAATTCGAATCGTATTTACACGAATACCGGTAAAAATTATATATAATAGTAATCAGGGATCACGAATATTTAAATCTAAAAAAATGTATTTACTTCATGGCTATACATGAATTAAATACATTAATAAATATACTATATACATATAAATAAGAAATTCCATATCTTTGCTAGAAGTTTTAGAAACAAATTACTGATGAAGAGATCACGTACGCCACAAATGATTTTACCAAACGCGGCCTGAACTCAGACGAAATAGGTATATGAATAAAACTAAATTATTTACATTATTTATATCAGAACTTTGTACACACCAGTTGGTAAATAAACTCTGAAATTTATCTTACAATGTTCATAAAAACTTTTTCTTCTATAAAATATCAAAACTTCTTAACTAAGCTGAATTTTAAGTGAGAGCATTCTGTCGGTGTATTTTTTTTCTAACCGGAGAATCCTAATTAACTTAGGAGACCGTGAGATTGGATTGTTTTCTGTAATCGATTTAGGCCACACACTTTGTTTTAATTTCAAAATAGTTTTTATAAGATAAATTTATCTTCTAAAAGCTTTTTTTTCTTCTAAATCTATCTTTAATTTATGCCAGTAATATTTTTTGTACATAATAAATTCAAATTTCTTACTGACGTCTCATTATACATAAATATATTTAAAAAAACAACAGCTATTTTGATTTAAATGATATGTAATAAAATAAACACTCGTTTAACAAAATATAAAAAAAATTTCGATACAGAAGTAAAAATTTAATATTATTTTTAATAATTTAAATTTCGAACGAAAATTGTAACAACAACCATTTTGATTTATATATCCGATAAAATAAAAAACTCATTTAACAAAATATACAATGTATATTTGATACAAAAGTTAAAATAATTTTTTTTTTAATAATTTGGAACGCAAATTGTAACATTCAACTAATTGCAAATGCCAAATATTCAGAATCGAACACGCGATAGGTCTTATCGTATGTATTCGAAATTCAAAGTCAGGTGAGCCGCCATTGTACCCGCATGTCCCTCCGCGATATTGACATGCAAATGAAACGAACCACGCTAGCGACTCGTGGACCGACGGTTATTTATCTCTGATTGCCGTCATTTATTCCAATTCGAGAACTAATTTCAAATGAAATTGCGCTCATGAATTAATTACATAAACAAGTCTTCGTAATTACGAATTTAATTCGATTACTTTGTAAATAATTTAACATTTTGTATGGTAATAATTATGCAAGTATTTATTATGTTTTAAAGAATTTTGCAAACACAATCTATCTACTTTATGCATTCAGTTCAACTAATTAAAACCAGTTTACACCGGTTCAACAAATAGTAGGCCCGCCTTTTATTATCAAAACTAGTTTGAAAACCTACGTAATAAAATACATTTAATCTAATATAAGCAATTGAAACTACTTTTCACCCACATTATTACTAAAACCTACTTACCTTATCACGAACTTACCTAACATATTGCCTTTATTTAATAAAATAACATGTTATATATACGTATACATATATATGTATGGAATTTAGCACCAAGTGGTCATATGAAACTGGTTTTTATATATAGGACTTGTTCCTGAACCATTGATTGAATTGGATTACATTACCATATTATAAATAATCCTCCCTTATTTTGTTTTGCTTTAAGATTTTAATTTTAAATTTGCATTAGCAAAGTTATGGTTATTATTATTGAATATATTTTAAAATTAACATATGTTCAGCATTATGTTTTTTCGTTAATGTATCGATATATTATTAATTTGGTGTAGGTATATTTGGTGTAGGTTTGTATATAGAGTAGTATATGCAGGCATTAAGTATATAGACTAAAACGTGTTAGTTAAAAAATATATATGACAAAAAATATAATGCGATATTACTATCATCGATTAGTCGATTATCAGTCGATTTAGTGCTTAGCAAATTATATAATGTAACGGGTTTAGTTATATTATAAAAGATAAAGATAATTTTAATATCTTGAAAGATGAAGATATATGCAGTTTGTTATTCTAAGTTCATTATTGAGATGCCTTTCGTATTACGCGTCTTGGTTACAAATCAGAATGAGGGAGCCCAATGACTATTTTTCGCAAGTCACGTCTCACATTGAGCTTATCTGTTAGGTTTGATTATAATAAGTGATACACGAAATATAATAAGACAAAAAGTATCTAGATTTGTCAGTCCATATATATACGTTATATAAACAATCTTTAGCACTGAGATATTTTATCCTATATTTTTTTTACTTTTCAGACATACAAAGAAATAAATATTTACTATTATAAAATGCTTTATTATTAATTAATATATATTAATATTATTTGACACATCTAGTTGAGAATCTTTTACAAAGATCATCAACGGAGCGTCCTTTAAGTCAATATCAATAAATGAGAAGTTGGGAAATTGGATGTGTCGGCTCATCGAGGCTCGTACCGACACCGTATGTAATAAGATAGTAATGAACTGATCTTGGTACTCATAAAAATATGGTTAGCTTCCATCTATGACTAAATATTTAACAAGTCTTGTCTACAATAAAAGCTACAATGGAAAATGTATCGAAGTTTATGGATGTTAATAGAAATAAAATAGCTTTAGTGTTCCGTATTTATAATATTAACTCATGAAAATTACTTAATTTCTTAGAAAACTGATATCTTAGAAGAACTATTTTTAGTAAATAGTTTTGCAAAGATGTGGGTTACGTAATTTGTAACTAGAGACAATATTATTTTATGAAACTATCATATTTCTTATAAATATGTGCATTCGTTCAATTATTATGAGCGCGTTGCATCAGCCTATGAGGATTGATTTGACATTGACACGAGGCGCATGCGTATTGCCCTAATTGGATGCAAAGGCCCGGTGCGATAGAGAGGTACAAAATAATGCTCAAGTGTGAAAGAGACGGGTATATTGCACGCGACTGGAGACAGGTCAGCAACATGGCCGACGGCTAATGCAACTGCAAGTTATGAACAACATTTTGGGATATTTTAAAAAGAATATATCTGCTCGTTTTTGTTTTTAATATACTTATTTGCTTAGAAAAGGTTATTTTATATATATAAATGAAAAACAAATTGCTCAGAAATTAGCAGCTATGTTTATGATTAATTTATAACATCAATTTACATAATAAGAAATAATTTTATCCCCTAAAAGAGAAGTTATCATAAATTCCAAAGCTCCAAAGTAAAATATTAAAATGAAAGAGAATTTTCTATACTAAAAACTGTAGATCTCAAGAATTTGAGTGAGGAAAGTAAATAAAAGTTTAAACGGATTAAACTCAGAACAAGGGTCAAAAGGGGAGGGATGGGGGTGTGAGGGATAATTATCTCTTTCTATTTTCCCTGCCAAATTAACGAGAATTTCTCCTTCATTGTAATGTTCAAGCAAGCGACATTAAGACTAAATTTACGATTTTTCAGTAATTTTATATTTTAGATGAGAAAAAAGATTATTTAAATACTTGTATATTGATATTATTTAGATAGGACAAATATATATATTTTTATTGTATATATCTATAGTATTCATTTTGTAGTATTTTATGTAGTATAAATAATCATGTCGTAAGTCTGCTCTTCCGTCAGTTTCGTTTCAGAACAATGGACCCTCTTTGGTTGGGACCTTGAATTCTTTGCTCAAAGGAGGTCACACACTAGAAGCACCGAACGGTATTTAAATGGTTTGTAGCGGGTCTCATTTTATTTTAAAATAACCTTCAAATGATTATCTCATTGCATTCCTGGTAACTAAGGAAGATATCTAAAATATTTATGATCTGAAAAACAAAATTTAATTGAAGGTAGGTTTGAATATGAAAAATTTAAGACTAAAATTCTTTAAATGATATCATTTCAAAATCTTTTATAATTTAAGAAGAGTTGTTAAATTTGCATAGAAATAGTTATCTTTCTTTCTTATCTTAAAAAATAAGACGCCATTTATATTCAGTCATCGAAGTTTTTTGTTTAAATATGCAGAGCTTTTACATATATTTACAAACATCGATAATACAAGAACTGAGGCTTATAGTATCTGTCACGAATATATTGATTTGTATGGTTATTCGGTATTTCAACAGAAATGGCTTGGAGTCAGGCGGTTTTTTACTTATACTTATATTTATTAACTTCTAACACGAATATGTGATATATTCAATAATAATAATATATTAAAATCTTTAGCGTGCGACGGGATTCGAACATCATTCGACTGTTTCGGGTTTTGTGAAAAAAACATCGGTACAGAGTCTTATCCTATTTACAACTCCATGGTTTTCTTTTATTTTTAATTAAATCTATATTTTTTAAAATAACATTCTAAATATATATATAAAATTATATCAAAACAAAGTATTAAATCAAATATTATTACTCTGGAATCTTCCTTAAGGGATCCTCTTAATATATACACCAATAACACTTTGTCTTTATATTGAAACTTATGAAACAATCTCGAGAATCTCAGATAACAAACATGTTAATGAAATCAATCTCTCTGTTTCAGGATTCAGTTGGTGCGAAAGAGAAAATACTGAGCAAGAGAGAGATACTGATCAGTAATTCGTCTACACTGCAAGATTTTCCGATTTACATACATATATATATACGCTCGTGACTTGCATCTAGCTGACTTGCTTATTTTTTCATATATAAAAAGACAGACGACAAGACGCCAATTCAGATATATTATAATATATGTTGTGTACAAACAATGAAAGTTTTATCTAAATAAGTCTGTGCATACCTGGAGGCGAGTCTTTATCTGGAATGACAATTATTTTGGCAGTTCCAGAGTCGTCAGAAACTTCACTCGTTTCTCGTATGTTTTAAGTATTTTACTTAGAGATAAAACAAAAAGGCAGAAGTTTTAGTACCGGGTCAAATTACATGTGTTTTGCAAATTAGGATTTATCGTTATAAGCATTTAAACCTTATACATTAAACCTTTGCCTATAATAAAAATATTTATAAACAGTAGAACTTATTCTCTGTTTTGTCACTTTCTGACTAATAATTTATGTGTGTCACTTTTTCACTAAAGATTTATGTCAAAGGTGTGAGAGTGACAAAACAGATTATATGTTATATTTTTATTAGTAAGGTTGTTTACGTTGTCTAACATAACTTTCACTTTTAACAAAAACTGTAGATTCTTATAAAAACTGTCTTTTGATTGTGAGTAAACAGGTAGCTGTTCGAAAAACGTGGGTCTTACATTTTTTTATTAAAAAATATGTTAAAAAAATATTATTGTTGTTGTTAGTTTTGCTAATTGTTTGTAATAATTTGTTTATCAACATTCTACTGAGTATTTTTTTTTTATTTATTCATTGCCATATGTTATTTTTTTCAAAATTAATATAAATTTATTAAAAAGTTAAGAAACTGTAATTATGTAAAATATATATATTAAATTTTAAATGATATGCTCTTAAATAATATTACTTTAATCTTGTTTTATTTATATATGAAATAAATATAAACATACTTGTTTTTCGTCATATAAATAAAGGTTATACTGTGTCATTTAACAATTCTTTTCAGCCTGAATTTGCTACTATATATTCAGGAAAAATATGATGTTTGTGGACGAGACGCAAACTATTCCCATCTGATACAAATTTCAGTAAAGTCGTGCGTACATACATTTTTCATGAGCCCTTTGGATGGAGGCTATCATTTTTGCATATTGTATTTGATTTAAATAATTCTAGTTTATTTTGTGTATTTTAGTTTAATATTATTTTAATATTGTTAAATTTTAATGTTAACTTTAATGAAAATTCCTGAAATTAATATCATTCTTACATTGTGTGTGGGGTGTGGGAACGCCAGACCACACTGTCCAGTATCATAGCAAAGATGCTGGATAGTGAGAACGCTTGAGTCGCCGTGGTCTCCTTCTGCGAGCAAGTCTGCAGTGCCTCCGTGGGAGGGGAGGGTGACCTCTCTCACGTCATATAGGACTGTGTCCTATGGGTGCCCTAAATTGCTCGGAGTACCCTCAAAAGGGGGGGTACCGCCGGGGCGTCACGGTGAGTGCTAACCCGATCCCCTGGCGTCCCACTACGGCGATGAGAGCAACCGTTGGTTTTTTAGTGGGTAGCCTTAAAAATGGCAGCGCTCTATGCTGCCGGGTAGTCCCACATAACCCCCCGGCCATCACCTTCTTGGCCGACGGGGTATCCGTAACGGATTTTTCCAACGAACAAAAAAAAAAAACCTTAAATATCATTCTTACATTGTAGCTAAGTATTTGTAAAACGTTTTTTTTATTATAGTTATTTTTTTGTTATAGCAGGTAGAAATAAATAATTATAAACAACTGCTGCTCCAATTAAATAAAAGTACAGATGGGTTCTAAGCGTTTATTTACGACGTTTTGACCTTTATTAACTTATTTATATATTAACATATTTTATATATACTAAGGAATAAAATCATACTATTAAATTTATTTATAACTACATATTAATATCTAATATATTATTGTTTGTAATTACTAATAGCTGTGTATGTTATGAGCTATATAATGTATTAGATATTAGCAGACGCTAGCAGAATTACTGTTCTAGTATACTTTCATAGTTTTTAAGATACAATTTTTAAGGTCAAATAGTGCTCCGTGCATTGGATAGTGTAATGCCTAGATCAATTAGGGTACTAATAATATTGACTATGAATAAGACCTACCCAAATTCTCAGTTTTTAAGGTACTACTTTTGTGGGCTCACATAGTGTATAGTGCATATAGTCTAATGTAATAAAATAAGGATTAGTTCATACTGAATAAAATCATTTTATTTAATATATAAAAGTAACTAAATTTTTGGAAATATCGAATCATGAATATTAATGTTTTTTATGAAAATTTGGTGTCATTCCCCAAATTGCAATATTAAAGAAGTTGCCGAAATATTGAGAGAAGATTGGTTTGATCGTATTATCATTACTTTTGTATTATATAATTAACTTTTTATATACTTTGGCAAACTTTGTTTTGCCGTATATAAGAGAAATATATATTGAAATACTTATATCGCTTTGGATAATTTGGTTAGTGATAAAATGCTGAATATTTAGGTTTGCATGTGTTTTGAAATGATTAATCCTAAAAAATTCATAATAAAAAAAAAAATAATAAATGGATTAGACCATTATTATAACTAAGTAGTATGAAAAATAGTTTGTTTTATTTTCAGATCTACTGAATATTTACAGATACATACAGATATATACAGATAGACATACATTTTTCGAGAATTGGTCAAGATTTTTAAGAGGAGTTTGGGTACAAAGCCTGTGATACGAGAATTATATACATATAATACATATTTACATTTATTTCTTAAACATACATTTACTTTTTTTTATTATCTTGACATATTCCTTTTTAGGTATTTATTTCTTTATACTATATATTATAAGTAGTATTGTAAATTTTTTTATTTTTTTGTATCAAAATTTATTTATTTCTTTATTTATTTATTGTTACATTTTGTGATTTAGAGATTTCAAAGAGAGAGAAAGATATATAGAGAGTGAGAGAGATATATCTTAATTTATTAAGTATACGGATATCTTAAGTTATTTGGCAACAGTCGCATATTTTTGTGGCCTTTTTGGCTTGCACGATACATTGTCTTTTAGCCAAGCACACTGTCTCATTTGTATTTTTATATCTGTACTTAGTATAATGATAACAATACTAGACTTAGTTTATAGTTAGATACATATAAATGGGAATAAATGTTAATTAATTTAACATTTACTTATCAATAACTGGTTTTGAGTGACTTTTAAAACGTTTTCTATATATTAATTAAAAAAGACTAGTTTTTAAAGCTATAGAGTTGTGTCATTACATAGTAACTAACAGTTAAAAGGTGTAGTTTTTTATATATATTTAAGTTAATTATATTGTTTTGTAGAGTATATTTTTATAGTAATACTAGTTGTTATTTGCGGTTTGACACGCGGAAGAATGGTTTTATTTACTATTAATATAACTAAGAGCATATAGCATATAGCCTTTCTCATGAACCTATCTATCATAAGCAGATTTTCAAATCCATACCGTTGTTTCGAAGAGTAAAGCGGTTAAACAAACTTTTTCAGCTTATAATATTAGTATTGATAAATAAAATTTTATCCAACAATTATAATATATATTTTGGTTTCTCTTTCTCTTTCTTTCTAGCTTTCTTTCTCTATTTTGCATTTTTAACTAAGAGTCAAAAAATTTTAATCTCAATAATTTCTATGTTCAAATGTTTTTACTTACTAGAACTATTTTTACCTATAATATTTTTTTCCAATAACAAATCTCTTAAAACTTAATATTTGTTAGACGACGAAAAAGTTTTATCGCTCTTCAGTTACGAATGCAATAATTTGAGATTTATGAATGGAATAGACGGAGCAAGTGCTCTGAGTAAAATAACTAAGAAACTAGCTCTGCAATACTGAGAAATATTTTAGAGTTTTTTATGTTAGTTTAAACTAATAACACTACGTATGTGTGTGTGTGATGTTTGTTCACCACACACGTATCTGTATGCATATATAATCCGCTGCTGGTACTCATGATAATATTATTGGAATTTGCTATACCAGGTTCACGCCGCGATTTCATAATGCTCATGTATTAAAACTGGTCGGGCTAATTCTAATAAATTTAAAGTAATTGAAATCGGATGAGTTTAGTAAGTGAAAATATATAATACAAAAAATATTATACAATATATTCATTATAAAAAAACTATGTTCTGAAAGAAACTTTATCGATGACTAAAAAAAATCTCCTCTGAATACACACTATAGAGAAGTTCTTCTCACTAGAAAAAAATCGAGGGTTAAAAGTAATTTTTGTTAAGATAACATTATTTTAAAGAGACTATACAACTTTATTTTAATGTTATAAAAATAATATTATTTAAAAATTTCATTACATGAAGCTATCTATATAGAAACAACAAAATCAAAATATAACAATAGAAGAAAATATATAGTGTCATGTGTCAGCTGACATCTACTCAAGTGACTCGGTTCAATTCCGGTGTCTTACCATATATGACATCAGCTTCAAATTTCAAATTGGAACGAACGGAATACCCCTAGTAATGGCTTAAGTTAGATGAGAGCAGGCGGGGAGGCCACCCGCAAGCAAGCTTGAACTTTGACTAAACTCTCCCATTTTAATGAAAAAGACTAAAATTTTGCTTCTAACAAAAGCCAAATATTTTAATAGGGACTAAGCTATTTTAATGATAGTGCATAGTAAATAATATTAAAACTTAACTACTACTTTTACTTATATTTAAAATATTTTAAAATGAGGAAATGGAATTGGTATATTTAAAAAATATATTAAATTCAAGTTTTTCTATATTTCTAGTATTTTTTATTATAAGTTTTAAAGATAATGTACATTTAATTTGTAGATAAACTCAGTAGCGCCAAATATAGCAAAGGTTAAACCGTTTTAGATACGAACCTTCGAATAGCGCCACCGCGCGGCGAACGGCTGAAGCTTTTCAATGGCTCTTTATACGATTTACGTTGCGTTTGTATGCGTGAAACTTTCCACGCACACTACTATCAAATAATGTGCGTGTAGGAGAATATTTATGTGTTGTGAAAGGCCATATACATTCTTGGGCTATTGTCGGAGCCCTTAAGTTGTCTGTTGTCTATTGGTTAGATAGATGGCATTGGATGTATCGTTTACTTTGGTATATGAATACAGCGAGCGTATCTCGCAGAGATGAACTCACCAGATCCGAGTTGAGCGGATTGCGCGAATTTTTCTCACATGTTTCGTACGTCTCGGTATTGAGGGCGGGCGTTACATAAATACTTGGTTGGAAACATATTTAGGTACACTGCACTGTTTCAGTTTAATTAAATTCATGAAGACGTGTTGTCCAACGCGTGGTGTTCTCATAACTGTGATAAAAAGCGTGAATTTTGTTTTACTAAATAAAAAACATACCGAGTAGAAATGTAAAGCGAAACTGCCCAGGCCATTGTTTAGTTTACCGATTTATACGGCTCGGTTACACTTGCGCCTTTTATTAAGCATTACCGATAAAAAGAGTCATAATAGGTTTTATAGCCAGATTTTAATGGCGATACGTAGCTAACGTAAATTTAAAATGGACCAAATGGGTTATAGATACAAAATCAATAAACAAACAACATCAAATAACACAGAAATGCGCTAGATAAACTGTCAATCAAAAACCAGCCAAAAACCATATAATATTTATATAAAGAATAACTTAAACCTAACAAACTGATGGACAATATTATTTCATGAATATCTTATCACTAAATAACTTAAAAGACAAAACAAAATCAACTTCATCTTAATAAATTGAATCAAAATCGATTACTCTTATCAGGTGTTCTCGATTTTCAATCGAGATCTTTTGATTACTAATTCAACAACAATGGACTCTCCTTATCGCTGTTTATCGAGTTTAATATGCGTAGAAAGTCGCATTTGTTATCAGGGACGCGTACATTTCTTATCGCACTGATCGCTATGAAAATTGTTATTGTATTTCGTATATGGCCTGTGGAGATTAAGACATATATAAAACCATATTTCATCATCTAGCAGCACTTCTAAAACATCTGCACTCTTGACCTTGCTGGAAGATTCTTTGATTTTAATTTCTAACCAATCAAGTACTATATAAGGTAATATATAGTTACGGTAGAATTCTTGCTAAGGCCGTCTATGTGAGAGGGTCATAGTAGAGTGGTTCATTATTCTAGTCCTTTTTGTATACATACACACACACACATACTTGTATAACACACCACACCCACACGCACAAAAACACACCTCACGGACCACACACCTTATTTATCACATGTCAATTATGACTCAACAGTAAATAATAGAAAGAATATAATACAATATCCTAAAAAATGTATCCATGGATATCTATGGATTTTGCTTTAAAACCACATTAGGTATATTCTACTTCAAATTTTTAATTGTAAATACAACAATACATTCAAACAAATATATTTTAAATTTAACTCACTACTGCTGCCAGCTTGGATTTAGACATTCTACTTAAAAATTTATCAATTTACTGCATTATTAAATTAATTAAACAAGATTTTTTGAGACCTCCTTAAATATAATGATTATATTTCAGTTAATTTCAATAATACCCAGTAAATTATACACCTAAATCTTACTCAGAAATCACATTAATATATAATGTAATATAAAAATTGGTTAGGCAATTAGTTAGTTAGTTATAATATTAATTTAGCATTTTATAGTATTAATTTAGCCGCATGTCCCTACAAGCGACTGGGTGACTTAATTTTATAAGTATATATTTAGTGTAAGTATTATATTAAGGTATCAGTTTGAAGCTTCTTAAACTTACTATATTGGACAGCTCTATATTATAAACATACACACAATTCTCGGCTTTAATACATATTTATGTACGTTTTTTATAATAATTTATTACCAAGTATATAAAGCATATATAGATATATGTAAATTAAAAAACCAGTTAAAAACACAGTTTATAAAACGTAAAAGTATGTACCAATACTCATTATGTATAGTACCACTAAACAATATAGTGTATTGCAACAAAAATTAAACTGGTATTATTAATAGTAAGATATATAATATAATATTCAAGGCATATGTATTAAGTACTATATGACTGTACTTGAAGGGTCATCGAAGGCAGCGACCTCACACCTCAGCTGATTGCAGTTAAAACTTTACTGCCTGTGACGTCATACCATATTTTTTCTTGCAATGATTTACAGCCAAGCCGTAAACTTTACAATAACTGTACCGATTGTTTAACAGTTAACCGCAATGTTTAAACCCTTTCTAGGTAACGTTAACTCAATGACGTTTTTGGATCGCTTTTTGCTCCAGTTTTAAATTTATGAAAAGGAAGTCGTTACATCTTTATGCAATATGCAAAAAAGGGTTGACAATTGTTTTGATTAACAAAGAAGTTGCGTTGAATTTTCTCAATACCGTGACTAAACTGTTCAAGGCAAGCAATAAAACGCTTAAAATGCACATACTCTGCATAAGCAGGCAAAGTATTTAAATATAGTATATTATTTCCTTCATTTAAAACCTATTTTGGTATCTGATACAATACTAGGAATAATTGAGCCTTTTATATATAATAAAATACTAAAATAGAAACAAATTCTGTCAAAACGTAAGTATTTTCGTATAATTGGCTATAAAATGAGAAAAATGGACTGCAACGAAAGAAAATGCGATGTCTATAATGATGTCACGAGTACCGCTAAAATGTTTAAACACAGAAAATACCGCCATTTTTAAATGTGTTTTTTTTTTATATTTAGGTAACAAGTAGGTACTTTAAAAGAGGTTTCCAAAAGTCATTATATATATAGATATATATTTATTAATGTTTTTTATAAACCATCTATAATCTATAAACCATCTATAATTACTGTTTTTTTATTATATTGTTTTTTAAAGAATATAATATTAAATTATTGCATTAAAATAATTTATAAGGGATTAGGTCTTATACTCTAGCGCCATTTTAGAGCTACAAAATATTCAAAGTCATATTTATAGATATGACAATTGATTTAAATCACTTCCTGTATTGTTTTCACTAAAAGCTCTTCAAACTCGATGCTTTGAATATTTTTTGAATATTTAAAACAGAATAGTAAGAACATAAATCATGTACTCGTTACTATTTATGAGTCCGCTCAAGCGCAACGATTGGAGATACATTTATAGATTTAATCTTATTCATACACTTAGCGATTAGAACAGATTTATTATGAATCAATGATTGAAAACCTTTTACGATTCAAAAATATACATTCGATTCAGTGGCTTTAAGATGGGGTGGAATTTTTGCTTTTTGATTATTTTTGTAATTTTTTTTAAATTGAATTTATACATATATTTAATAGACTGTTATATTATTAGCATTACATTTATTACAAATATTTTTAAACCGCTATCGCTTATAGCATACAACCTCAACCATTTCACCGTCAAGCGGCCATGACCCGAAGCTCAATAGTGGGATTGGGGCTGAGTATAAGTATATAGTATATGCAGTGAGACATTCGTAATGACAGTTTATTCAACTTAAACTTCATCTTCAGCTGGGATATTAAGGGCTTATTGAAGATCAACTGCTTTATATCATGAGTATTACTGAGACCGTGGTCTTACTATTAAATTTTCTTTACTTAGTCATCTTTTTGACCGTATAAGCTGAAATATACACTAAATAATATAATGTAGTTTAATTGAAGTAATAAATAAGTATTATTAAAATATTTTGGCCCTAATATAATTTTTGTTATAAAAAAAAAACTTAAAAGCTCACTATTTTAAAACATGCACTTGAGTTTTGTTATTATCAATTGAAATTAGATTTAACGGTTTATAAAATAAGGTTGATTTGGGATTTGGAGTCGAGTAAGGCTGGGATAATAGTCTCATTTGATCGTGTGAGTTAAAACAAGGGTATATGTAGAGGCATTACCACAATATCGCTTTTTACGAGTATTTCACTTCGTCTGTGAGATACAAAAGTTTCTTTTAACTTTTTTATTCATTTGTCTGTATAAATAATTATTTTTTCTTCAATTATTGAGCGAAGCTCTCCATGAGAGATTTTTCTGCATTATTTGTGCAAGCATCAATCAAAAACGGTATATCCAAAAATTTCCAAATTGTGTACACTGATCAGTGACATCAGTGGTGGTGGTGGTTATAAAACAAAAAATTTCAAAAATAAAAAATGTAATAAGGTGTCTCATCTTAAAAATAGTTCAAGACAGAATGCGTCGACGTTTTTGAAATTCAATTTCGGTGCTGTTTGTACCTCGCTTCGCTCAATATGCTAACACATACCGAGATTTTGTGAGCGTAGCCAGTCATAATTGAGGTCTAGTTCGCTCATCTAGCTTGCTTCAAAATTAGTAATCAGCATTTTAATTTCTTGACATTGTTATGTTGTTTAAGACTTATATAACACTAGCTGTTACACGCGGGTCCATCCACGAAAGAATGATTTTAAATACTATTAACATAACCAAGAATAGTAGCATAATGTTAGATAGCCTATAGCCTTCCTCATGAACCCGTCTATCATTATTCGAACATTGTCGCTTTAAACTTTTTTATTTTATAAAATCAGTATAGATACAAAACTCTATTCATTTACTAATATTATTATAGTAATGTAGTTTCTTCAGAATACATTTATAATGCTAAGAAACCTATTTTTATGCTAACTTATAAAACTTTGTAAAATATGAACCAATAGAGAATAATACATAGATTTAAAATTTTATTTAAATTTTATATCTCATGTGTGATGATGTGTCTAGACAGTCTTGGAAATAATTATCAAGAAATTTATATAAGTATTTAGGTATTTTTTTTAATTCTCAGATAAACATAATCCCACCAACTAAAAAAAAATTATATTCATACCCAGTGCAACATATTCTATTTTGTCACTTTCACACCTTTGACGTAAATCATTAGTGAGAAAGTGACAAAACAGAGAATAAGTTTAACTAAATATAAATATTCTTATTAGTAAGGCTGAATACAGAACTCTTATGTTTACAATTTCATAGTTTAAAATAACTTTAACAATTAATGTTAGTAAAAACTTATATTATATTTCTCGGTGGTAGACCATAACATCGGGTCGCCGGCAAGGTTACCACCCATTGGGCAAAGTCGTGCCGCAAAGCGACCTAGTCGTGTTCCGGCACGCTGCTCAATGAAGCCGTATATGGGAAATGGGTCTGAACAGCTGCGTTGCGTTGGCGAACCGGTTTGGCGTCGAGTTGATGTTGGTTGTGTCGGGTGCCTAGTCGAGGAGGGTAGCGGGATCCGAAGCGACGGCTTTCCGCTGGCCGCCCGCAGATAGTTGGGGGCCCAAATAGTAGGTTAGCCACCCACGAAAGGCTGCCCCGCCAGCTGCGAAAAATCCCAGGGTGGCTCCATCGTGCTGGTTGGCGACCAGACGAGGAGGCCCGATGGCGATCCCTGGGGGGGTTCGGGCGTCCCCGCAGTCTCCAGACTAGCCTCCCAGTGACATGACAACACCAATTTCGACGTCGGGTTCGATACGCAGCGTCTCGTTCAACTGCCATTTCCCATCCTATTCACTCTTATTATATTTATTTTATGAAAAGGTTTAAAAAAAGGAACAAGTTTTTTCAGCGGTTGCACTCCTCCTCACTCTTAGTGCACCTCAGTAATATCCGAGGCTTGCACTCAAATCTCGAACCTGTCCACCACCATCTCGAGACAGCGCAGCCGCACTTGCTCTTTTTGACGGAGACGCAGATTCAATGTCCTATGAGTGCTGCACACCTGGATTATCCCGGTTACACGTTAGAGCACAACTTTCGCTCACGTGCCGGGGTATGTGTGTACGCGCGGAAGCACCTCTGTATCCATCGTCTCCGTCACCTTGAAGACCCCACTTTTTCTTCCATATGGGTTTTAGTAGATACAGGAATCGAAAAAATCCTGTATTCCTGTGTCTACCGTTCGCACAGCGGTGATCAGGAGACCACTCGTTTATTTGAGTATCTTAGTGAGGCTGCTGATATGGCTCTGCATCGATACCCTTCAGCGCAGCTCGTCTTTCTGGGGGACTTTAATGCCTGTCATCAGGAATGGCTGTACCCGTACCAGAAGACGGACCATGCTGGAAGAGAGGCGCGGAACTTCGCGTTGTCTTTGAACCTCTTTCAGCTGGTTAGGCAAGCGACGAGGGTCCCTGATGTGGAGTCCCATACAGCCAACTGCCTTGACCTTCTGCTGACAACTGATCCGGACAGATATCGTGTTGAGGTTTCCTCCCCCTTGGGAACTTCCGATCACTGTCTGGTGAAATCTGTATTTACTTATTCCCCACCAGTTTCTGAACCGCATGGTGTCAGGCGAATATGGAAATACAAGTCAGCAGATTGGGATGAGATGCGGCACTTTTTTGCATCTTATCCTTGGCGGCAGGTCTGCTTCTCTTCTTTGGATCCGTCGAGCTGCGCAGATGCTATAACCGATGTGGTGCATCAAGCAATGGAGTATTTCATTCCGTTTGCTGATGTACCCATCGGTGGCAAAGCTCGCCCATGGTTTAATGCCGAATGTGGTCATGCTGAAGGCCGAAAACATTCGGCATACCTCAGTTGGGCCGACGCTCGAAGCCGCAAATCTCCGGATGTAAGATCTAAGAAGAGAGCCTTTAACCGAGCTGCCAAGTCTTACAAAAAGGCGTTGCGGAAGGCTCGTCTCGATCGAATCGCTAAGAATGGCGAAGAGCTCTCTGTCAGACCAACCGGCAGTCGAGCTTTTTGGTCTCTTGCTAAATCGATCGAGTCGAACTTCTGTAAACCCTCACTGCCTGCAATGCAGAAGCCGGACGGATCCCTGGCCCATAAAGCGACAGAGAAAGCAAATTTACTTGCTTCTCTGTTTGCTAATAATTCACATCTTGACACTAGCAATGCGTCTCCAGCACATCTTCCTCACTGCGGTATTTCGATGCCTGAAATCCGCATCACAAACAGAGAGGTATGGAGAACATTGTGTCGTTTGGATGTGAATAAAGCCAGTGGTCCTGATGGTATACCAGCCATTCTGCTTAAAACATGCGCAGCTGAGTTGTCTCCTATATTAACACGTCTGTATCGCCTCTCTTTCGAGACTGGAATAGTGCCGAAATCCTGGAAGCTTGCCAACGTGCAACCAGTGCCCAAAAAAGGCAGACGTGCCGATCCTGCCAATTACAGACCGATTGCAATCACCTCCATACTCTGCAAGATTATGGAGCGTGTATTGAACTCGCGCCTTTTAGCATACCTAGAAGGTAACGATCTCCTCAGTGACCGACAGTACGGGTTTCGCCGAAATAGGTCCACTGGGGACCTTTTAGTGTATGCTACTCACATTTTAGGCGAGGCTATCGAGAAGAACGGAGAAGCGGTCGCCGTCTCTCTGGATGTCTCGAAGGCTTTTGACAGGGTCTGGCATGCGAGCCTTATAAGCAAGCTTTCAGCGTACGGTATTTCTCCTGGTCTGATCGGCTGGGTTACGGACTTCCTGAACCTTAGAACTATCCGAGTTATTGTTGAAGGGTGCTCGTCGGAGCCCTTAACAATAAATGCCGGGGTTCCTCAGGGGTCCGTTCTTTCTGCAACTCTTTTCCTGCTGCATATAAACGATCTGCTGAAGCCCGGAATCTATGGGTACGCAGACGACAGCACAGTTGTAGAAAGATATCTGCCAAGCACTCGTGCTAGTAGAGAACAAGTACAGTCAGAAAGAGAAGCCATGGTGCAACGTTTGAGTGACAAACTTCAGGCAGTCTCTGCATGGGGCAGTGCCAATCTTGTCACATTCAACGCCACCAAAACGCAGACGTGTTTGTTCACCGCCAAAAGGAGCCCTTTCACCTTGGCTCCTTCTTTTCAGAATGTATCTTTGGAATACAGTGACCGACTTCAGTTGTTAGGCTTAGAGATTTCCTCGAACCTCAACTATGGTCGGTGCATTGAGTCCAGAGCAAGAGCAGCTGCAGGAAAGCTCGCCATTCTTGCGAAGGTCCGACAGTACTTTACACCGGGACAGCTACTTGTATTATACAAAGCACAGATCCGGTCGTGTGTGGAGTACTGTGGTCACATATTTGCTGGTGCCGCAAAGTCTCATCTAGCGGTTCTGGACTCAATCGAGAGGCGAGCAAAAAGGCTTATTGGCGACCAAGACTTGGTTGACGCCAATCTTCAAAGCCTTGAACACAGGCGGAGAATTGCTGGCCTCTCAGTATTCTATAGGATACAGTTTGGAGAGTGTGCACAGGAATTACATGACGTAATTCCCCCATCCCCCTTCTACCAACGGACATCCCGACGCACGGCGAGTATCCATCCATACGTTGTGGACATTCCACCTGTCCGAACGAAGCGCTTTGCTTCGTCTTTCTTTATTCGCACGGCGAAGGACTGGAACAGCTTGCCTGCGTCGGTATTTCCATCTGAATATAATGTGGGTGTCTTCAAGAGAAGAGTGAATAGGTTACTGAGTTAATGCGCCTTACCATCTATGACTACATTTCCACTTTCCATCAGGTGGAATGTAGTCAAGCGTTAACTCAGACAGAGTAAAAAAAAAAAAAAAAAAAAAAAAATTCAAGTAAAATCTTTATAAGAAAAATCTGTATTTCCGTTCATTATTAGCGTGTGAAAGATAAGACGGCTTTTACATATTGGTCGTCGTAACAGCGAGGACGTCAGCCTTTATCGGATACCAGCTATTACAGAAAGCCTCATTTAGATACACGATACGATGACGATACGATTTTGGGAATATAAAAAAAATAATTTGGTATTTTTAATTTTTAAGTTAACTTATCAAAGTCAAAATTATATTTCATTTTGATATTAGAATTCTAAGATGAAATCGAAACTATATTTACTAGTTTTAACTTACTGACAGACACTTACATTTCGTCTACTCGTGAATACGATCGCTGCAAAGCATTCGAAACTTCGGGTTACAAATAGTAAATCCGTTAAAAATAGTTTTATTTTTATACTCGTATAATGGGGCTGTACTTTCGTAAAAAATATCAGAATCTGCCCTAACGGTTTCGAATCCGTTTCGAAACTATTCCGATAGTATTAAAATATACCGTCTAACATAAACAACCTTGGCGACGAGCGATTGGCTAATGACGACCCGGAAATTTTGTCAGAAATCTCATTACCCCCGGCCTAAGGTTTAGTTGTTTGGCAAGAATTCAAGGATTGGGATTATGCTTGCTTTTTGTTAAGCCCCTAATAAAAAACGTTGTTAGAAAGATATAAAGATCATTGGAATAATGCTATCTATATTGATCGAATAAAAAGTACGAATAGAACAAACATATAGGGTTATATATTTTTTATTTATTAAAAACATACATTAAATATTGTAGATACAAACATAAACTCGTTAGAGGTTTTCCGTGTGTCCGATTCGTCGACTTAAAACTAAGAGACAATACAATGATAATAATAGTTTAAATGATATTCAGGTGTACAATATTTAAATTAATTTTGCTAAATATAACAAATAAATCAAATAAATAAATAAAAATAACTGAAGTAAATATAATTTACTAAGTGGGGCAGGTTTGAATCCTGTTGGTATTGACGAATTTTTATTCTATAGTCTTATATATGAATGTAATAAAAATATACATGGAGTATTGTTAATTTAATCAATATTTTTTATTATAACGACTATAAATATGTTTGTTTTTTTATTGTTTTTGGTTATTGTCCCTCACAATGATTTGTATCTCTAAAAAGGAGCACCAATTCCTTGAAGATTTTAGTATCAAATAAAGTCTATCAATAAATTTTATATTATCATTCTTGCTTATCGTTTTTTCGTCATTGAGATGGATTGGTTCAGATTTTATACAAAAACTTATAGTAAGGTCAAGAAATAGGGCATTTTCATACTCTTTTACTTGATATCTTTGATATATCGTGTTATTGGTTAATTAGCAAGGCCTGGGATTACAGACACGTCGTAAATTACTCAAACATGGGCAGTGAGAGCAAACACAACCATCAAATGAAGAGCCCTTGTCACCAATAAGGGTGATAGCTGTCCCAATTGTTTGTAGAGGGGCGTTAGCTGTATTTGCTTTGTAGTGTTTGTGATTACTTGGTACATAACAAAATTATTCATCAAATGATCTGATTTTATCAGAAATTAATGAAAAAATGAATGACTTTGATATCCTAAATTATTAGTCCCAATTCAATTAGTAAGTAATATATAAAAATGCAGTAAAATGTTATTCTCAATGCAGATAACAACAATGTGCACAAATTCGTCGCAAACATTCATTGTACGTCTCTTAAACTTTCTAGACATTACGTAGTTCGAGGCACGCAGTTTCACAACCACTTAGCAAAGATCCCTCGGAGTAATCTTCTCTGTTATATTTGAATGTATTTGCGTCTATATGAGGAAGGTGGAGGGTTCTTCTTATAATAGTGTCGCACTCGTGTATCTGGGAGTACTAGTCTGACAAATATAAGGGTGGTGGGAGTTATGGTGTTTACTGCGCTCTGGGGAGGGGAGAGGATGAAATTTGTGTACATTTTTGGTGTTTTATATATATTATGTATATTATTAATTAAACTAATGATAAAAATATTATTTCTGAAGTATTAACTATAATAAAGAAAAAATTTAAGCCATTTTTAATTTGTTATACGATAAATAAGTAAATTTTATAAAGTCCTAGAACTTTTTATTAACAATACTTCATAGGTATTTATCGCCTGTTACTAATGTTTGTGATGGTACTGCCAAGAAAACACTCAAATAAAAATAATAAAACGTAGTCTGAGGAATAATAAAAAAGTTTCTTGTCATATGAATTATGTTATATATATATATATATATATATATTGAATATTTCTAATTGTATCAAACAAAATTTGAAATGATTTCCTATCTTAAATCATGCCCTTCAAATACCCGTCAAACTATTTTGGGCTGTAAGAATTTAATGACAATCTCGGCCTTGACATCACGTGATATGACGTCATGTCTAAACATGGAACAGAACAAGTTATAACTTTTTCCAGAACATTACAGGAACAATGATAGTTATATATTGATTTCTAGAGAACCAGAGTCTCAGTAGGTACAGTTCGAGTCTTGAGACAATAGCTAAACATTAAAAATATATTAAACAAGAACACAATCAGTACTTAGGTATACTTACAAACTTGTAATACCTACACTTAGATACCAAACTGCGAACAGCTCAGCTATCAACTTGTATATACACGGTATCTTCATTTCGTTTTTGTTGCTTAGAAAGTGTACATTAACATAAATTTACCTATTGTTATTCTCTGGGTCTCTCCATCAACGAAAACGAGATTCCTGAAACTTATTCCTTTTCTAAAGGAAATTTGATTCGTAGATACGAGTATCGGAAACGAGTTAAATAAGTACTCTCTTTGTTTTCTACGATGTTTGAGGAAAACGATGGAATAAATAATAAACAAGCCAGCATGGAATATTGATGGCCTGGTTTTCTTTTGGCTAGCATTTATATATTTTATGTTTTTCTTTTTTATCAACAAAATAGAGTTATGTTTTATATATCTTGTTTGTAACAAATAATTGTTAGAAGCAAATAGTTATTATTATTATTATTGTTATTTATATATTTTATTGTTTTGTTTACATACATACAAACTTATTATAATCAGTGATAACCCAATATAAATGCTTTAAAAAAGTCGTTACATTTCTTGTAAATATTTTTTAAATATATAACATAAATAAAAGAAAACTCAAAAGCTCTTACATAACATTACCAGAATTTTTAAGGCTTATATACAAAATGACTTAAAACACGATTCCTTACAAACCGTATTTCGGACGAAACATCGAAGTTAATGAAAGACATTTGTATGTAGAGGCTCCTGGGCTCGATACGCACTTATTACGTATATCAATTCCTATTGATATCGATATCGATACTCCCGTTTTATTCTGCGTGACTGCTTCGATGAAAGAAAGATACAATCAGGACTGAGGTATCAATAACCTATCAGAAATTCCTTCCATCTACATAGATTTGTTTCATTGAATCCGATGTATTTTCAAGGTTAAAAGTTGGTTAAGGTAAAAATAAATTCTATAGAAAATACAAGTACCTATGTTTTATGTAAAAAAAGTCTGTTTTTTATATGAAACGAGCGTGTGGGTCTCTGGTGAAATGTGATCACCGTCGCCCACGAAAATCCGAAGACTCACCAAAGTGTCGCCGGCCGTGAAGTCTGTGTCAATTGACTTCCTATATGTAGAAGTTATAAAACTTCTATATTAATCTGTACATCAGTTGTAAACGAATTTAAATTTACTTCTAATAATATGACAGTCGTTAAGAATCGTTTAATTTAATCAAAAGAAAGACCTAGAACATAATAAACATCAAGAATTTTAATACACGTATTTGAGACTTTCATTCAGGGAAACGGCCGCCCGAAGCTCGAGAGGTGGCCATTTGACCGAACTGATGGACTAAGCCAGCATCCTTCTACGTATCATAAAGAGAAAACCCAGTTTTGTGAAGGATTTCGAAGATAGCGTTATTTATTTCTATCTTTAATATATTAATTATTAACATAAAAATAAAATATACACACATTATATATAATTATTCTGCTGTACTTACGTAATTACTATCGGCATTTGCCTGACTAGTTTCGAACCAGTTAATATATATAATAAAATCATGGATCACAAAAGTTTACATATAAATACATATTGTCTGATATCTTCTTAGTAAAGTAAATCAATATTTATAAGAAATAATAAAAAATAATAATCTTAATGAAGTTCATATCTCTTAATATTACGACTCTTTGATCGTTCCCGGTAGTAATGGAGCCTACATTGTATCTACGGACGGACAACCCATACTAGACAAGGCTAAAGAATTAATTAACGTAGAAATAATTACAAGCTGTATTTTCTGTATAAAAATTGCTTATTAGAGGTTCGAGTAGTAAATAATATTATCATTAATTATATGTGGTTTCGTAAAATTCATTAGTAATTACATATAATTACTGTACTCACGTCAATACTATCGGAATTTGATTCACTAGTTTCGTACTGCGATTCCGTCATGAAATAACCTCGAATAGGTTCGAAACTAGACTGGCACACTAATAATTATATATAATAACGAATCTAAAGTCTAAAAACACAAAAATAAAAAAATTACCAATCGTAATTATTAACTTAAAAAGTTACACTACTCCAAAGAGATCTGATCCAAATAACAAAAACTTTGGTATTATTCTTTGTAACTTCGACAATAAAATCCATGATCTTGTTTACGTTCAAAATAAAAAAGTTTCTTGAAACATGTATGTGTCCTAAAGTCAGAGTTTTCGTGATAAAATCTTTAGAAAAAAGGAATATCTGAGAAGTTTTCGACCTAAACCATTGTGAATAGACCTGTAAAACAACGAACAACCATTCATTAAGGGTTCTTCAAGTTACGTCAGCTTATGAATAAAGAGGGTCGCCGCTGGAAAAAATAAGGGAGTTATTCAAAAATAAAAAAGTTTTACGTTGAAAAAAACGGCGGATAAGCGTTGGATTATCGTTAACCGCTGGCAAGAGTTTTGCGGTATTGTTCTATATAAAACCTAATTTGATCATTGCAATCCTAGTTTAAATATGGATATTGTAAGGTAATGTTAATTGTAATATAGACATGTACCAAATATACTGTATACTAAGAGATCTGTTGGAATATTATAAACCTAAAGAGTTTGTTTGACTGCTGGATGGATTTGAAAAAAATTTCTATTTATGATAGTCAGATCCATGAGCGACTATAAAGTGTCTAGCATTGCTCTAATTCTTCTAATTATATTAATAATTAATAAAATCATACTCCACGGCTGGACCAGCGAGTAAAGGCTGGCAAATCAAACAGTAAACAAGCAGCAGGTGCAGTTTAACCCATACAAAGCACCAATTTTTTTTAATAATATCCGCCCAACTAATTCTCACGAAAAGCGGATGATCTTATAATTATTTTTCATTTTCAAGCAAGCAATTCGTTCCACTACATTAGGGATGGTAGAAATATCTGGCCCAAATCGCTCTAGTAACGAGATCTCCGCCATAGCGTGAAATTATAAAATTACCTTGACTCAGGCTCGATACTTAAAAACGTCTGTAATGTCTTGATAACTTAGATATTTTTTAGAGATAAAATTTATTTCAAATTAAGTTATTTTTATTCAGAAAAATGTGAAATAACTCAATTTAAATGTTAATTGTATAATAGTCTTCATATTTACTGTATCATAAATAAAAGGCTGTCTATACACTCAAGACTAAGTTGCGGTTCTCGTAGCTCTGGAATTTTTGTCGCTACTATAAAACAAAATGTCTGTTAAGGCTGTGTTATCCTCTTTTTTATATTTTGCAGGCACCATTTTAAGTTAAAATATTACTTCATTTAAGTATTTGAATATTTTCCATAGCGTTTATTGTATAATTTAAAACCAAATGAAATTCGCTTTTTTATCATTAGGTATTTTTGTTTTCATTTTAATATAAAATATTTAATTTAGGTTTAGTTTAAGAAAACATCACCGACTTCTCAATCTAAGTTACATAAATAACCTCTAAATGAGAATAATATTCAAATAAGTAAGGTTTAAAAGCAAAATCATGCATTAAGAACATTAGTATATACAACTTACTATACCTACTTAATAAAATGATATAAATAATTGATATATGTTAATTCAAAGTACTCAAGTCTATAATAACGAGAACTTAAAGATGTTATAATATATTCAAATTAAACAATATTTACTTTAAAGCCTATTAAAAAAAGGAATTTTACGGGAATCAATGAAAAATAAAATCTATTTTAATGGACGTAGATTTTAAAGTTATTTAAAAGTTTTATGATTTCATTGCATCAACAATATTACTAGTATAAAGCCACGTAGGCTTTATACATTGTAATGTACTTTCAAGTATAAAACTTTATCAAGTTTTTTGATGTATAAATTATATAATAATTATGAATTTTTATATTATATTGATAGACAGTTCTATGTTCGTCGATACAAAACATTCAAAACATTCATTAATAAAAATATAAAATATATACAATTTGTAATAGTTTTTATATAAAAAATATTTCAATAGTTGAGTATATTTGAAGTATATATAAACTTAAATGAAGACATTAGTTTTTATTAACCTTTAACGGAATGGCGGTTCAAATTTAAAATATCAATAGATTCCTGACTCAATAGTTATTCGTCCTACAAAGGCCGAGGGACGATTTAACATAAATTAAACGCACAACGCATGCGCCGCCCTGGCCCGGCCCGTATTCATAATGGCCGACTCTCAATGAACAGCTGATCGGTTGCAACCATTTTGGTTTTGATTCTTTACTCACATTATTCCGAGTAAAAAAACACAAGCATAGTTCGATCTGTTTTCTTTAGAATATTTGGCGTGTAAATAATGAAATTGAAAATATAACCTTGTTAAATTAAAAACAAAACTATAATACTAAATCATCAAGGTTCTTTTTTAATAATTTATTTACTAATCTACATTATAGCTTATAAATATTGTTTTAATTTATCAAAACCAGTTGCAGTGCTTTAATTTATCCAAAATCTAAAAATGTTGTCAATTTTTTATAGAATGAATGACTCAAGAATGGCGGCTAAAGATATCTGAACAATATACGGTCGAAAAACAACTTTGCTTACAAAGATTATAATTAAATTGTTTTGTATTTTTATAAAAGTATAAAGTATTGAAAGATATAATTAGAAACTATATATATAGTTTTAACAAAACAATAGTGGGGATACGCTAACGTGTTAGTTTCATTGGACAGACATTTTTTACTCATTACAAAAAAGTAAGCATGGCCATTAGAATTACGGATAGTTCAAAAGCGATTTTTTTTAACATTAAAATTAATTATATTCTAATAGAATGATTTCACTACATTTTTAATACGATTACTTCAAAAATTAATTGATATAAAATATATTAATAAATAACTATTTTTTTTTAATTTGGTACATATTACTTTAAGTAAAAAATATATCTGTATGACCTTATTGTTTTAGCTATAATAAAAAAAACTTACTCCTACTTACTATATATGTATTTATTTCTTTACAGCTATAGTTTTAAAAACTAACTTTTTCTAACTTAAAGTTAAGTATATTATCAAATCCCTTGAAAATATGATATTATTAACCTTTCTCAATGTTACGTACACAGATCGCTCAGCCGTAAATTTAACAACTCTTTAATCTCTTCAAAGGATAATATTTGACTCTGTGGATACAAGTTTCCATCTTTATGATATTAACTTGGTTCTGAGGATTAAGACGGTTAATACTTCGCCTGGAGCCGAAATAAATTTAAGATTTTGAAAGGATTACATAGAATAACTTGTGTACAGACAGACAATTCTGATATTATATATATTTACTATAACTATAAGTGAACGTAAGTTCACGCCGCGACTCCTTGACGAAATCGCTTCGAATCCTTACTTCTTATTACCCCAAATGGGTTCGAAAATAGTCGAGCAAATTCCGATAATATTTAAGTGAGCACATGCGGATAATTATATAATTATAATGAATCATATAAATAATTTATCGGTATTAAAAATATTTCTAAAAACTCCGGTAATTTTCAATAGTTTGTTTACTAGCAAACAACGCCAGCATTGAAAATATATATAGACATCATATGCGATAAATAATGAATTAATAGTCGTAAACGAGTTTTTCTGCACGACTGTAAACTACATTGTTGCTATGTGTATCGGACAACTTGAGAAATGAGCAATATATATGTTAAGTTAATCGGACGTAGTATTTTGCGTCCTTAATTAAAGTTATTTTAATGTACTGACACAAACACTATACTTTAGGACAAGTTATATTTACGTCCTGTTGCAAACGCAATTGGAATCTCGCAAATTATTTCCAGGACAATTATATTATTTTATTTCTTTCGGTGGAACGTTGAATGGTAGGTAATTGTAGGCTACGAAGGGTTTTACTTAGGGAATAATTGTAAAATGGAAAGGCTTGGGAGAGCTTAATATAAGGGTATATTGGTCGTTTCATTACGCTTATGTAAGCTGGACCGAGGACGAAAATTATCTCGGGAATGAATTTAAAAGCTGCGATGGAGACTAATGAGTGTCCCCTAACTTGTTCTGTTAATATTGAGGGTACTTTAAAATTGTTTATGAGGCAACAATTAATTTTAATTGTTGATAGGACAACGTTTTGAGAATATATTCCTGACAAATTTAACCCTATATGGGCTAATATAAGGCTTATAAAAGACTCACTTAATTTGTTATACTAACATATAAAATGTCATATAGTTTATATACACCTGAAAATATACCAGTATATCTAGAAACTTTACTGTCTGTTTATTTTGCAAAAGTTAACACTAGATTATATGGAAGAGGAAATAGATTATTTTAATATAAAGTGAATATTATATTAAAAACTATACTTACATTAGAAATCTGCACTTTGAGATCACGCTGGCGCACTACACATCACTAAATAATTTACAATAATGAAGTGCTTGGACAACAGTCCCGGGGCGTTTCCCATTTTAAAAATGCACTGCACTCAGGTTTTACTACGACCGTGCAGGTTGGTCGGTCTGAAGCTCCTAGAGCCAAGATAACAGTCATAAAGGAGGTGGTTCCATCTTGAAGATATGCTGAATTAGTGATGACTGATCCAGTGAATAAACCAGCTAGTTATATGAAGTCTAGATATCACGAGCTAAGCCAAAGAGCTGATCAAGGATTCAACGCAATGCAAGTATCGACAAGAAAAATATCTAATATATAACAAAAGACAAAAACAAAAGTCAAATAACAAACTTGGTTAACTTTTATAAATATATTCCTAAATAAGAAGTCGTAAATCGAAGCGGGGTAGATAATTTATTTTAATTAGTACAAATTGCTTCCCTAATTATACATAAAAGAAGCGATTTTTGTACGAGCAGTAGGGTTTCTAGAAAGGACAATATCATTAAACCGTAGACATGACAAGATACTCATTAGAATATTCATTTTTTTAAATTCATTTGATTTAATTGATCAAGATAAACTTAAATCAGTCACGCGAACAATGTTTCATAAAACAGTTTTATGGTTATATCAACTAATGACTCGATAAGTATCACATTAAAAACAAATGACTTTATTATCAAAATACCAAGCTTCCTTTTATTCTTTGCAGGTGGGTTTTGTTACCCCCTACCACCGGCTTTGAGTATTCAATCAATATAATAATTGTATTATATTATAGAATTTTTAGTAATATTTATCTGTCTTGGTAAGAAGACGTTTTAATTCTATTTTTTTGATCGTCTTAAATTTATATATACACTAGCTTCTGCGTGCCGCTTCGTATGCATGCATTTTAATATATTACTTAGGATATGTTTAATTTAATGTATTATTTACTTAGAGAAGATTTTTTTGAGACCTACTTTACAATAATGGTTAAATGTAATCAATCACCATAATATATTAAAGAAATATATATTTAAATCTATCTCAAGAATTATATTATATAAATATGAAAACCATACAAACATCCGTACAAAAGCTTTAGACTTTATCACGTTCATATAAACGGACAGACGCGGCAACTTAAGTTGATTTTATTGTAACTATAAGGTGCATCGAACCTGGCTTTTACTTTATATTAGTTTTAAATAATAATATTTTGTATATACATGAGGTTGTTTGAATAATCGAAAAATTTATATTATTACATTTCATTAGATTTAACGATAATATAATGGAAAGTAAATTGCAAATTGGAGGCACTCATTCCGTGGCGACATTTTGCATAATCAACTGGTATCGTTTCGATGCAAATGTGAGCTTCATCCACAAATGAATTTTAAGAAACGAACCCCCCATTGAGAGCTGGGGCATTTATTTTTAGAGAACGTTGTAGGCGGCCATGTTTATTCATTTTGCATTACCCAAGCCAAGATTTTCACAAATCTTTTTAATAATATACGAGCTTTACGCGTGGTTTCACCTGTAAACGAACGATTTAAAAGTAGTAGTATAAAAGTAGATAGTCCATAGCTTTCCTTGAGAACTAGTATTATCATTAAAAAAATATCTAATCCATCTTTTAATTACGAACTAGCGCGGTTAAACAAACAATTTTTTTAATTGTATAATATAGGTATAGAAAAACGTTTATAATATACATAAAATAAACATTATATGTAAATTATGATATCAAATTTTTAAAACGATACTTCATACTATTTATTATACAGATAAGATATTTAAGTCTGTATGTAAGTTATCTAGTCAATTTATTTGAATATTATTGGTGTATCAAAATATTAATATATGCGGGAACGAACAAGAGATCCGGTCCAACCACTCAGTCAGTACGATCTCTATAATATAAATAGACAACTCTCAAACAAAAATGTTTATTTTATAAAGCTTTGACTTTCTCATAAATAATGTAGATATAGCGGGTGTTATATGTTTTTAAAGTATTATAATTTGAAACATAATATTAACTCTACAAAAAATATTTAATTAATATAATAATTTTATGCTATATATGAAATGTATACGTGAAAAAGTATTTTTCTTTTCTTTTATTTGATGTAACACATCTACGGGTAATATCAAATAAGGAAACAGACAGGCGAGCGACAACATCCAATGATATTCGTTGAGCAAACGCACGCTGACTTACAACTATGTATTGGTATGGAACTTGGTTCAAGTTATAAGAGAATCTGCAGTTATATTTTTAAATTATCTGATACTCGTAGTTCCACCTGCGGACAAACTATTTTATTTTATATAAAATAATAAAAATTAAGTTTACTTTGATAACGAAAAGAATTTTTTAAATCCATTGCAATAATTTCGAAAATTAGGGCGTTTATTCAAACAAACCCATTTATCCCATTTTATAATATAAGTATACATATCTTTACATCTTTAAATATTTGTCTGAATAAAATTTTACCATACAAGTAATAATGTTATATTTCTACATTCATTTAAGTGTAAATAATTTAATATTTATATATTAATTGAAATATAAATAATTTATTATTTATAAAATAATACAAATATAAATAACTGAGTATTTATACATTAATTTAAATTTGAATAATAACGTATTTATATATTCATTCAAACATAAAAAATTTAGTATTTATATATTTAAATGTGAATAATTTGACATTAGTATATTCATTTAAATAACTTTATTACATTACAAGTATTTCCACAAGGTAATAATAATTCAGTCATAAGTTTTAGTACGCCAGAGTAATGCAAATGATATAATGAACAAAAAACAAAGTCTATGAAATACTAATGTATATAATATTACAATAATATATTAAGTCCGCTGCAAGTTTATAACTCACACCAAAGCAATATACCTCTCATACGTGGAACTTTTACGTAAGCTCTACTGCATTACGCTCTGAGGAAATTTATTTTGGGCCTAGATATGAGCCTACCTGCGAGACACGGTAAATATAATAATATCCGCCCAATGGCATTCATAAAATATGTTATAAAATTGTATTAAGAATATATATTATACTAGTTTATTAAGTAGTTTTTACTAAAAGAGCTATCATAATTGAATATTCATTATTGTTTAATAGAATTTTCTTTTCGAGATTTAATTAAGAAAATGGAACACGTAAGTCTAGGTTCAGGCAATGCGTCGCCAGCATCAATCTAAATAATTGATGTACTTTTCTCTCCGTTTTACAAATTCTTGGCAGAACTAGAAACCCGAAGAGCTGTTACGTAACAATCAAAGAAAATAGTAGTTTTTAATATTTGAAAAAATATATTTGTAAAGATTTTACAGATAAGACAACAAAGATGAAATAAAAATTATCAATTTTTTTAATGAATTCATCATATCAATTAATTGTTTACAACTTTTTATTATGTTGAACATATTTTGTTCATATTTGAAAAAAATGAAATATATCAAAATACTTTGAAGGACTATTTTATATTAAAATTATAAGCAGTCAATGAGAAAAATCTACTCTGTATTTTTATTTTATATAAAAGTAAAGGGTGAAAGTAAGAAGTAAAAGGAAAAAAAAGTATTATTAGTCTCTCACGGAAATGGAATTGGATCATTTCGAGGCGAAAGTTTCAGAGAAAATTCGCTGCATCTCAGTACGCTTTACTTAGCTTTGGGCTATCATACTTTTACGTTTAGGTACTTTTAAGACAATTTCGGAGAATGTAATAAAATATATAGCGTTTTCTGTAAAGTTTCGTTGTTTTAATCTATACTAATATTATAAAGAAGAAATATTTGTATGTTTGTAACGAAACTCAAAACCGATTTAAAAAAAAACTTTCTCCATTAGAATACTTTTAATCCTTGAGTAACATAGGCTATATTTATCTATATATATCGTTTGTTTTCGAGAGGAACCGCAAGCAGCAGTTAGTATAATATAATATTTGCAAGACATTATTAAAAAAATCCTAACGTCAACACTTTAAAAAAATATATTTTATAGTTAAACTAAATTATATCTCAAATATATTTATTATATATTTTATTATACACCTTGCATTAATAAATAACCAGATTGATTTTAAATCGAACTGTCAAATGTAAAAATTATTAAGATATTATATATTTTATGTATTTCTTTGAGGTCGCCGCTAAGGGCAAAATAGTACCGGGCGGACTGACTTTGAAAGTTATTCAGGGGTAAAATTACGGGCATGACAGGTGTTATGTCAAATTAACTCCATGTAACATCGCTTTTTATACCGACTTAATGAACCCGTGGAATATTATGATATTAAAAGTAATTGCAATTAACCAAGAGCGTTACAATGTAACTAAGAAACCGACCAACCAGCACTTTTATAACAATCCACCACCTGAAACAAAATAATACAATTAGTTTAAAATATCAGTCATTGACCTTATCAGCCAATAAAATGCAATATAATACAGGATCAGGGATCTGCAGACTTAACTAAATTTGTTTAATCAAAGGATATGCGGTCAGTAAACTTGTTATTGACGATATGTAATATTTTATAAATATATTAGGCTGTTTTATAATGAATTTTAATATTAACATAAAAAAATCAAAATAAAATTTATTATAATGAAACTTTTGTTTTTTTAATAAAGTGTATTTGAATCGATCATATGAAACCTCTTTACGTGGATAGGGCTGTAAAAATTAATTGAAGCCCTGGAATGTCATGAGAACGATAAAATTACAATTCGCAAGGCGCCAGATGCACGTAGCTTTATTGCAAAGCGTAAATTGAATACACCGTCACAGACAATTGTTTCAACGTTATTGTTTTTCTATTAAAATTCATTTCAATTGTTACTTGAAAAGTTGTAAGAAATGAGACATTTTTAGTATTGTGGAAGTAATTTTTTTATATTTATAACACAGTTTCAAGTATATGGTATATATATATTTTTTAATTTCAATAATTTATTGCTCTGGCATTGAAATAACATTTTATTAATCTATATATAAATATCATTAAAATTAAATGTAAATATAATTTCAAAAATGGAACAGATATATTCGCTAAAATTTAAATGTCAATTATATAATTGAATTCTAATTTTAATGTTAATTCTGTAATTGAATTCCAAATCTAAATATTGAAACTTATTATTTCAAAAATGGAACAGATATGATCGCATAAATATCGACTTTTAATTTCAATTCAAATGTCATTTAAATGAAGGTATAATATATTTATTTCATTTTGCTCGAGACACCGACACCTCACTGCAACAAAGTATATAAATATTGATTGGACAGAGAAATAAGTGGCTTTTTAATATAATTTTAGTATGTCTTGTCCTGATTACCGACAAGCTTGTTTTATACTTCTTATAGATATGAGTATTATTATATTTTAATACCATATACCATTATATGTTTAAGTTATGTATCAAATTTTCTTTTAATGTATTTTTTTAACTGATCGTATCATAAAATTAACTGAATGTTAATATCCGTGTGTGGTCTTTAAAGCTTAGATTTGAATAATTTTATACAAAATGAAACCAAATACCTAAATATATTTTGGTTTTGTATAACTTGAATTTTATATGATTCTGAGATTAGAGTAATAGTTAATTTATTGATGAACATTTATTGCAGCAACATGTTCATTTTATTATATACAGTAAAAATTGCTATACGATTTTCAATTTTTAATGCATTAATTGTAGTAATATAAGTATAGTATAGTATAGTTTTATTATATATTTCTATTTATATATATATATATATATATATATATATATATATATATACAGTAATTTTTACTGTGATCTTGAAATTGATGAAACCATTTTTCTAATTTAATATACACAAAACACAGAGTGTATATATAAATATGTTTTAGGCTCTTCTATAATGATATTAAATTTTATTAAGATAAAAAAAATATCAAAATAAGGTATTTATTAAATTCAATCGTGTATATCTATATATTTGTCATCAATAATAATAGTATATATTTTCGTACTCCATTATCTTAATTTAATAATGAACTCATCTTTTATGTAAATAGATTCCTCATAGATATTTATAGTATATTCTTGTAAAGTATATATAAATATTTTATATATTACAATTATCTTAATATATAAAACTAATACTTATAAATATTAATATATAAGTTTTAATTTGAGTGTTCAAATACAACAAGACCAATCAAATAAAAATATACTTAACATAGAGATAGATATACTCTATATAAAGCTGCTAAGGAAAACTACAAAGTTTTATTTTGCTTACTTATATGAAATATTTATTTATAATACCTTCACTGTAAAAGCTTCTCTATTATATATTACAATTTGAATAAAATGCAATGAATAAACTCAACTATATTCTTTACAGTCTATAAGGATTAGAGGTTCCTAGAAAAACTATATTTCATAGATATATGAGCTATATGATAACAATATATATGTGTATTTCCGATAGATAAATTCCAAGTATCTTATCTCCCTATATTAAAAGGCTCAGAACCAATACCGTACCAAGATAAAGGTACCTCCAGACGATTTGCAATAACAATAATGCTGAACGAAGCCGGCGACCTGCCAGAGTCCTATCGATCGGCAAAACTTTCTAACCAGTATAAGAAGATCGCCGAAATTATCTTTATCCAACCCCAAATATATTGGTTTCCTAGAAATAAGGGGGCCGCGGTATGTCATCTGATACTGGATGTGCTTTCAAGTAGGTCAGAGGGAAAATTTACAAACACTACTGGATTTTGCGAACGCTGTTTTTTTAATCAGCGGATCTTTCCAGGTCATTGCGATTTTTGTTTTTTTACATATATATAGTTGTAATGTATTTTTTATATTACAGGATGAACAGGTCATTTATATGATATGTAACACTAGCTGTTACTCGCGGTTTCACCTGCAGACAAACGATTTTATTAACTATTGTTATGACTAAGAATTATATCGTAATACTAGCTTATAATTTTTCTAATGAACCCGGGTATCGTAATCAGAAAGAGTTTGTAAAATCCATCTTGTAGTTTAGTAGATTAGTGATTAGCGCATTTTTATAAACAAACTAACAAACTAACTTTTCGTTTTATAATATTAGCATAGATTTTAAAAATTTCTTTAATATATGTCTAATATAAATTCACGAAGTTTAGATTTTAATTAAGATTTTTGTATTAATATAACGAAACAAGAAAAAAGTAACATTGTTTTCAGAATAAGAAAAATAAATCGCTATCTAGAAATTGTCATGTAATAACTTTACGTTTTTATAAAAAGCCAAAATTTACATTCTTTAAAGACACTTAAAGAATGACTTATTTCCAAGTGACTTTTTTATTAAAACATAAATTTTACACTTCAGATATCGTACCTACGAAGCGTAATTTGTACTTTCAACACGTCCATTTTAACAAGAACTAAACCACGTATTTCCTTTGATGGAATCAACCTTATTTGTAGGAAGCGATGAAGAATAGAAGTGTCAAGACAAAGTGGTTATATTTAGGATGCCATAGTCCTTTTCCCAGGTTTTGTCGACAATTAAAAACACTTCAGATAAAATATGTAATGGTGGCCTTTGCTGAAGCCTCTTTACCACAAGAGGTATAAGCCATTGAAATTCTAACTAAAATATTCTTTTTGTTGAGCCCTCGATTTGAAGCATTTTTATTACATATTTTTCCAAGAATTTTACTATATATTTATTTTTAAAAGCTAGTCGAGATTCAGTCCATTGGCGGACGATTTTATTTAGTATTAAGATAGCTAAGAGCAACAGCGTAATGTTAGATAGCCTATAGCCATTCTCGTGAATCTGCTTGTCAGCAGAAAGAATTTTAGAAATCCAACCAGTTGTTTCAAAAAAACTGATTGAAAATTTCGATTTGCGAGTTTAAACAAACAGACAGACAAACTTTATTGCTTTATAATATTAATATTATTACGGAGAAGCATTGTTCATAGTTATTTCAGTTTTAGGAAATAACGAAATGTGTAAATCTATAATAATGATATAATTTTTTTGGAATATTATATACATATTTGTATTCAGGATGCGATTACATGTACACTATTCTCTATAATAAACTAAGCTGTTTAACAAATGTGCTAACACCGATATCAATCTGACACATATATGTCACTCCTAATAAAAGTATGTAGTTAAATAAGGATGGCGGATAATTAAAACAAAGAACTCATACAAGTTTCTAAGCCATTTGGAAAAATGTAATATGAGCTAATATACAGTTCCATGACTTGCAAGTTTTCACGGTACATTCGTGCAACTGAACACCAAATCAAATTTAATGCAAGGTAGCGGTTTCTTTGTGTAATTAGAGATTTTTTTAGATGAAAAGTTTACTTAGATGTAGGGAAATGTATTAGTGGCCGTCGGCACGCAATCTCGCGTGTCCGTCGCTGGCCGCCCTCGTAAAACAACTGCAAAGAAATATAGGCCTATTGACGGAATATTGTGTAGGTTTTATCGTTGTTAGGTATGTATTAGTTGAAATTAATTTCGCATGTCTAAGTTTTTTATTCAACTTGCTCAGGGTTGCTAAATGGAATATCTTGAATATTTTAATTTATATCTATATTTATTTTTATTTGTAAACTCAGTATTGGTCCAAAAGGTGGTTTACATTTAAGGAAATACATAATATATATAATCATTGAATACTCATTACTTTGTTGATAATGAAATAAATAGCTAAATTGAATAATATATTAACTTATACTATTTAACTCATAAATATGACTTTTCAATTATAATATAATTTGAGTCTATTTATTATTACGAAGTATTTAACTTCATTTTAATATAATCATAAGTTATAATAAAATTATTAATTGAATCAGCAGGATATCATCAGAATCATACAATGTTGTATGTAAATGAGTACGCACTTATTCTTGTAAGTGAATGGGCGGTACACATTACTGTACAAGGACTTTCAACTATACGACTTTATTGTTTTTAAATTAATTTCGATAAAAACTTAAAAATTCGATATATATAATGGGTGATAAACAAATCCTGAGAACTTCCATTATCAAAAACACACAATTAATTAAATAAAAACTAAAAAATAAATGACTAAAACTAAACTAATAACTAATAATAAAAACTATAGATAGTCTCAATGAGTAATAAGTGACTTCCTAGTTTACATCGATATCAAGTACGTAGGTTTATTATATTCAAGTACCCACGCATTGAGGTTTCTGTTTCTCCCACTACACATGTACAGTACATGGATTGACGTTTTTAGAGTTCCTTAGCGTGATAAAAGAACCAAGATATATTCTTATTTAAAACTATATTAAAAATATTCCAAAAATTAAAGTCCAAAAAGAGGATTTTTCATCTATACTTATATTATATAACGGAAAAGTATGTTTGTTTAAATGCGTTAATCTTTGAAACTATTGCATTTTAAAAATTCTTTTTAATTATTATAGACATTCACATGAGGAAGGCTATAGGCTATCTAGATGTTATTATGCTACTGCTCTTAGTTATAGTAACATCAGAGAATATCGGTCTCCCACAGGTGGAGACGCTTGTAATATAATATAGTTATATATTAAAATAATTATTTAATTATATTTCAGATCACTCTTGACATATTTATGATAATAATATATTCAATACATGGCTCATATGTGTGACCAGCATATATGTAAGTGTTAAAAAAGAATCGAACTTACGATGTTATAAGGTGGGTTTTTTTAAGTCTTGTGACAGTCAGTATTATTCTTTAATATTTTCTTGGAAAATAATATAGTTATACTGACTTGTAAAGCAACCATTATATTACAGAATTGACTAAGCACTAGGCACTAGCACTAATTAGGGTACTAATGTCATTTTGAAAAGGTTGTTAGTGCGCTAATTGTGTATAGTTTTTAACTCACTATTGTTTGGTTTAATACTGATTAGTCCATTGTATATTGTCATGACTGATTTAGCCTTTAATGTGTTTAATAATATATAATATGATTGAAAAACACGACTATTTTGTCCATTTTTTAAATTAAAATAATATTATCTCTAGGGTAATTGTTATTTTTTCCATTATTTTAGAAGACGAATCTTAACAACTGTTTTTATAAATACACTTTACAATTTATTAATATACTTACATTACACATAAATATCGTAAAATGATTTGTCACTCACACAAACATACACACACTTCTATCACATTTAATATTCATTTAATTCGTAAACCAGATATGTCTTATCTGTGTCAGCCAAAAATATCAACTAAACAAAAATTTGTCTTAAAACTCTACATTTATTTGTAGAGACTATTAGTAGATGACACGGGTATTGTAAATTATATTACCCTATAAATGACTCCCCGCACCACAACCCTTTAAGTTTTTGTACAGTTTGTACTCTACTTTTTGCTCTACTTTTTACCAAACCACATACAAAATAAAACCTCGTTATTGCGCAAAAAATATAACGGTATCTTTTGTTATTATTGATGAATAATAAAAAATATTAAGAATACGTTTATGGCATTACCTTTTTTATATGAAATAGGTATAGATTAAATTTGTTAGTAATATATACATATAATTTCACATATACAAAAATATATATAGAATGCTTCATTTAGATAACCTTGGGGAAATTATAAAACAATCTTTGAAATACTTCAGTGTCTTTTAAGAGAGGGGAGAAAAAGAAACTTCAAATAGTTTAACTATAATGGTTAAAAAAAAACCACGAAAATACATATTTAGATCCTATTTTAATTCAGTTTAAACATATTTTAATTTCTCAAATATTTTTAAATAAATGTGTAAATGAAAATGGGTGTTTTTTATGCATATATTATATAACCATTTATAGCCGTTAAAAAAAATACAATTTACATATATTTCTTTCTAATAGTTATGTTCTAAGTAATTCAATACCTACTGTATAATATTATCTTTTCTGATATCTATGTATTCAACATACTCGCTGAGTATGAAAGAGATAGCTTTTAAAATATCTTCTGTCTTGTGTGCGTGGGATCGTAGTTCCGCCATTCGATACTAGATGGCGGTAGTAATATGAATATTAAATATAATTTAAAATAAAAGTTTTGAAAATTTTAAATTAAAAAGAAACATACTTTATTTTATTACCATACAAACTAACACAATTACAGAAATTATGTTAAATTTTCTTAGCACAGTGCTGCTAGAGCTATTTGCGGAATTCGTTGGAACTAATCCATCTGTAAATGAACTTGAGCAGCTCAAGTATTTTACTTTAACACATAACAATAATTCTTACCACATTCGGTATAAGGCCTAAAATAGTATAGATGTTCTATTACCTTGAGACCTTAGTTGATAAGTTATAATTTAATGTGTTATATTCCTTTTACGATTTAGCGAATTGTTTTCGCGCCAACTTTAGGACAAGGCTAGACGGAGATTAAGTTCAAAGTTAAGTTTAATTTGAGCTATCAATGATGATACTTCATTGTCTTCTAGGGAGCATTTAAACCGCCTTAGGTGAGACTAGTCGAGATAAAACCGGTAGAATTGCGTATATGAAAAAACAGTATGTATTTAATTGTTAAGTATAACAATATACAATTTACTGAGCACTAGGTCATAGGCATTTTATATAATTAATTCAATTAAAAAAAAATCAATAAAAAAATAGATAATAGTTAAATTTGTGATTATAGTCACTGAATATCATTTTTTACAATCGAATCCATACAAAAAATAGTTTGTAGTATTAACATTAATATTACATTTTCTATGGTTTTCTTTTTATGAATGAATTTTCCTTTGTAGTATCCCAAATAAAATTTCCTATAGTTTAATTTCTATTTTATTATTTAGCTCAACATTTTTGTATTGCTCTATGATTGATCATGATATTAAGTTTAACAAGGACATTTTAATAAATTAAGATATAATAATGTCAATCTATAGATTGGCCTAATTATTTGTATTGTTAGTCTGTATATAAACACACACACAAGTGTCATATGATATTCAATCTCAGACACGATTTCATCGTAAAGAAAAAAAAAGTATTTGGCGCTTTTTAAAGATATTCATATGTTATGTATCTTGAAATACAAACGAAGTTTTTAACCATCATAATATGGCTTTCCACATCATGATGGTTTATCAAAGAAAATTCATTAAGACTCGAACCTTCAAGAACGAATGAACGATAGGAATAATATGAAATGTTTTGAGCTTTAGTTTTATATAATTGTAAAGTATAATATACATGTTTTGTATACCAGAGTATAATATTGAGAAGTCACGACACATAAGAATGAACGAAAGAGTGGACCTTAATATACCATTATTTTATTAAAGTATGTTCCACATATCACAGATTAATCAAATATCAATATTAATCAATTTTTGTAAGTTACATGATAGACTGAGATTGGACTTTTGAAACAGGTGAGAAGAATTAATATTACGACTTAGGATAGAAACTCTCATTTATGGGATACATTCCTTCAAATGCAAAATTTTAGTCATTCATCATTAAACATCATTAGAATTATTTACAAATAATTAAGTTTTCAATACATCAAAAATACTACATTAATTCCCCTTCCCCTTATTATATATTTATATTCTCTTGACAACGTTTTCGATCCCTATAAAGATTTACATAATGCGCCATCATTATTTACATAAATATCATAACTTAATTTAAACCTAAATAATAAACGGGGAATAAAATAATACGTAGAAATAATATTTCCTTAATCAATTACTAAGATGTAATTATTTGTATAATTATTTAGGTGTCATGGACCATTTGGTTTTGGCATCAGATTTTAACATACATTTTAACTTAGGTGGATTATTTCTGTAGTTTAGAATTGATTCGCAAAATTTTAAATAACTTGAAAAAGAGATAGCAACTTCGAATCTTGATCAAAGTGTTAAATTGTTCTTTGTATATTTATTTAATTTTATGTTTACAGACTTTTAAAAAATTAGCACGTTATATATAAAATGATAATATTATTATTTCTAATAAGTAATTATTTTATTCCATTGTCATTTATTATTTTTTAGTAATTAAAAAAGTATTTTTGTTATTAATGTATAATTTTATCCTCAGATAGAATTAATTGAAACAAAATAGAAGGAAATCTCTCTATAATATCATAATATAAAAATCCAATAGTTTATGTCAACGTCAAGAAGCTTTGTCAACCCTTATGAGCTTACGTATAAAAACACCCTTACAAAATAAAAGGGTATTAGAACAAAATATGTTGCTGAGAACTTTTCTACCTATAAAATAATATTTGTATTTTGGCTTATTATATCTTATATCTTCTACTGAAAATAGGTTTATGTGACAACTTAGAAGATTTATTGTAAATGCATCTGAAGAGGTTTTGCACAAAGTGCTTAAATAACGTCTTATAATATATATAACACATTTTTTATCAGAAATTTAAAGTAATACTTTCCTAATTTATTTAGTTTGGTCTTGAATTTGTTTTTACTCTAAACCTTTCCAGTTGGAAATCATCTAACAGTGAAAAATAATGAAAAGAGTTATTACGTACATTGTTATGTTTTTTCTATATTATATACTTAATATCTATTGTAGAAAATAAATATACTTATAATATACTTACAACATCTTAAAAGTAAACTAAATATTTTACTTGTTTCTATTTATTTATAAAATACATTTTGATTCAGATGATTTAGATATTATGGAGGTAAATGCAATAACTTGGGTTTTTGTAAACTAAGGTTGTTCATCAACTAAAAGAGTAGAGTAAGGAATAAATTGATGCCCTCACTTTTTGAGTGATCCTCCTAATAATAATTTGACATGAATAATTTCTATAACGTCATTTTAATTAATTGTATTTACTGATTGATTCCAGATTTTGCAGAATTTACCTTTTTTGTGAAACTTTTGTAACTTTTTGAGGACTTTTGCCCAGAAATGAGAATATTAAAAAGGATAATTAATTGCCTGCAATAATGAATAGAAACCTTTTTTTTTTCATAAATTTTTATGAGATCATTCTACTCCTAAAATTGTCTCCAAAATACATAGAATAATTTGCATATGTAGGGTAATATATGTTTTTTAAATAGTGTTATGGTTATCCTTAGAATAACAAAAAAAATTAAATCCTAATTTATAAAATGAGAAGATACTTTCAAATTCCAAGGATAATTGTTTTAATCATACTTTTATTCGGAATTTAACTTTAAATGCCAATGTTTAATATAAGTGTATTCTTAATGATTTAGTTATATATTTTTCTATTAGTTTTATTAGTTTTAACATGCGTAACCATATTTTTATTATTTTTTTTATCCTTATTAATTAAAAGTGAGTTTGATAGTAATAGTTTTCCACATTTTAAACAATTAATTTCTAAAACTGTAATCACAGGTTTTAAATACAAGTCTCATTACATTTTCAATCTAGTCGGATTTAGATTTCATATTTTTACAATTTACAAAATATTCTAGCAGTTACATTTTTTTTATATCTTAAGGGAAATAATGTCCGTCTTTCGTAATATTCTTTAAGGACAAACCTTTGGCTTTTCTATCTTCAGCTTGAATTGTAAAATTGTCTGTGGCCTACTTTACTTTTAAATGATTATTAATTTCTATATAATACAAATAGTTGTTCATGAAAATGCTCAAAATAGTTTACATCACATCACATTGTTCTACTAGAATAAGTAAAGAGTTCAAATACAAATATATACAGTTAAATAAATAAAAAAATAGAATAGAAAACAGAGCACTAAAGATAATTAAACAATATACATTGAAATAATATATATTGTATATTCAAGAATATATATCACAAAAGGCACCTAAAAAAAACAAGGATAACTAATTAATTGATGAAAGATTCTCAAGTATTTATGAAATAAATTAAAAACACAAGTGCAACTTTTTACATAACACGTAAGATACATATTTAATAGGTTTATAGGTTTATTACATTGACATAATAAAACGTAACGGAATTTATTATTACTTGTAACGTAACAATGATAAATATTTTTTACGTTTACCTTCCAATTTTTTACGTGGTTGTAAAGTACGAGGAAATCTCTATCTCACTTGTGTGAGTGACTGCTTATCCAACTTTTGCTATAACTCTTAGTCAGTTTAAAAAGTTTGAATTTTCGAAAATAAGGCATCTATCCCACTGCGAATATCCCGGTTTTTTTCTACTGTAACATTTTATTTACGTATATATTTTTAATAAAGAAAATTTTATTTTCTTATTTATATTATCTTATTATTTTCTTATTTATAATATATTTTTATTAAGAAAATTTTATTTTCTTTATTATTAATTATTTAAGAAAATTTTATTTTCTTTATTAAAAATATACATATATGACTCTTTTGTTTCAGTAAATTTTTCAACGGTAATGTATAGCTAAACAACAAACCTACATTTTTTTTAAAGAATACAATGAAAAGTTATGAAAAGTTATGCATGCAAAATGTGCATTATGATAGGTATTCTTTTTATGTATAATCTATGAAGTTATGTATCCTACTGAAACTAATAAGTATAAAAGGATGTTGTTTTTAACATATATTATTTTCTATTGATTTAAATTTTGGATATGAAAAGATTTTAACAATTTCAGCAGTTATAATAAGGTAAATGAAATTTATATAAAATTCTTTTTCAGGTTACGGTTACGAAAATTTAAATTCTCAATCAAAATATAATAAATATGTATTTCAGAAAATTGGGAAATTTAATAAGAGGAATATTTTGGGCCTGAACAAATGTTTTGCCACTCATTTAATGGCATATAATATTATATACAAATAATATACAACTATGCCAAAAATAATAGCCAAGATCCATTCTGTATATAGATAAAATAATTCTTTTAAATTATAACCTACAGACATACAACCTTTACTTACTATTTATTGTAAATAAGTAGTAATGAAGTGTAGACACTTATAATTATTAGATACATAGTAATGGCATTATGATAATATAAAGAATAATTATGCTCTACATAGAGCTCTCAATGTAGAGGTAAACTGTAAAGTATAATATCCTGACATTTGTAACTATGATGGCCAAATATTGACAAATATTTAATTCGAATAAAATACAGGTTATCCTTCCCTGATAAAGTTTCTTCACAAGCTTTATATGTAAATATTGTTACCACCAGATACAACAAGGATATATTGAAATTAATTTCAAAATCTTCACTTTTACATATTTAGTTTGTTTCAATGAATGATAATTAAAACTATGAATTAAGAAACTTTTTTTTATATTCAATAGTATAAAAATATTTTCTCCGAAATCCTCCTAAAAATAGCTTAAAAAAGCTTAATGAAGCTCTATTACGTTTGACAATTTTTGATTTATCTTATTAAAGTAAATATTTTGAAGAACATATAAAATACTCCAAATTGTCCCCAAAATTATATTATTAATAAGATTCTAGAAGTGTCCTGAGATATTATCATGGAAAAATTAAATACTGATTTAACACACAAGCAAATCCAGAGTATACATAAGTTAAGTTAAATTTTTGTAAATTGCATAAATAAATATTTTTTTTAGTAATATAATATATAATATTCACCTAATTTTACATATAAATCTGCTCTATGGTCTTGAAAAATAAACAGAAATCAATTTACCAAAAATTTATGTAAATATAACAAAATAAGTTATTTTTACTAACACATTATCTAAAGTAATTTATTTAAAAATATACTTGAATAGTTATTTAATTTCTATTCACCAATTATAATGTTACCTACACCCATATCTAATTTACAAAAATTATCATACAAATGTCTTTATAATAATCTTTATTCTCTTTTAATAATGATATATCGAGAAATTCACTCTTAACTCGGAACTTGTCGGCGCGCCCCGCCTTTTCCATCATGGTGGTATTTTACCATCACAAACTAACTGTCACAACTAACTCACATCTATTTATCTCACACCGAATGAGATATCTATATAAAAAACTACATGCATCAGACAAGGGCCACCATGAATGAGTGAGCGAGATGTGTATATTTCCAGGTGCACTTCGCTACATCGAAGCATCACGGAATAAAAGTAAGCTTAGTTCATTTACATTGCAAGTGCAACCTTATCTCGCGGACTTGAGAGTTCTATTTTGAATAGTGAAATGCATAGGTCGATCTTGTTACGAAAGAACGCTAGAGGAGGCAAGATATAGAATCACTTCATAAGATAGAATAAGAAAAAATATAAATGGAGTCGACGTAGAATAAAGTTTTTGTTGATACTTGTAGAGTTCTTAGTGCTTATAAAAGATGGCGTTACTTGTAGGTATGGAATGAGTTGAATTTTATTCTTCTGTGTATTTTTTCAGAGAAAAAATTATTTTGAACTTTATTAATAACAAAATAATATTGTAAATAATATAATTTATAATTTTCTCAGTTTAGGTCACATCAATATACAAAAAAAGATTAAAAACTTTAGATATATAAATTATTATAATTATTTTAATAAAAATTATTATTAAAAAAATAATAATTTATAATACAAGGACTTACTTTGATTATAATTGTTAAGATACTAAACAAAACAAAATACATACATAACTTCATTTTGTTATAAGATAACCAAATTATGTAGATCTCAATTTTGTAATAACATTTATTGAAATGAATACATATTTAATTTAGTATGGTTTTAAAAATAAATGTATATGTGTACTCTTGTTGGAACGTGTTTTGAAAGCTCACGCCTTCAAGGAATTAGCATATTCTTTTGAGATACGATGTATCTACCGAATATGTATTATACATTTATACATAACCTACATTGCAATATTCATTTTATTAAAAAAAAATTAGGACTTGGCACGTAAACACAAAAATACAACATATAAGAAAATTACTTTCTCTATTTAAGCTAAGAAATATCAAATATATAGCTTCTATATCATTAAACAATATGTTTATTATCAGCATTTTTCTTTAAATAAAATATATCTAGTCGTAATTTCCTTGATAAAAACATGCAATAACTGTTCTAACTTCACAAAAACGTTATATATGAACATATATACTATATACATTAAACACTATGTAGAGTAGAGTATAAATATCGAAATTTAGTACTTACAGTCGTTTTGCGAGAAACATCAAACTTGAACACTCCGCGTGTAGTCGCAGCGGCGTGCGACGGCGTCTCACCGACACTGACATATCAAAAACTCGCCGAAAGCACATAGTTTTATAGAAAAACCGACGCCGAATTTCGGTTAGACGGAGCAGAGTCGAGATGTGTCGCCCGTGGCCGCGTTCGCATCTAAACGGCCCGAGTTTTATGTTAGATTACAGACGTAACTTTTATAGATCCTCGGTGCTATATAACGCGGTGGGCGTATTCGGGGGATAGTAGCCTTTATATGCTGGGATGAAGGAGGATAATAGCATACAGGGTGCGTTGCACGGGTGTCATTAAATGTCGCGCGACGAGGGACGAGGGGCGGAGGTGTGTGGGTAAAGTTTTGGGTATTGATTGAATATGAGATGGATTAGTCACTAATCATCTTCAATTGGGTGTCGACCGCCTTAATTGGAGGGATGCTTGTATGTAAGCAGCTTTATATACATAAAATATTACATAAAAATAGTTTGAGTAATTGTTTTAATCTTCCAATATAAGCTGTATCGTTTTTGATAAATAGAAATAGAAATTTCATTTATGTCGTTCTACAATACGGGTGTGGGAAGATTTTATTCAAATAACATTCTTATCAAAAAGGTTATTGAACGCTTTATTAGTATCAATAGGAAGTTTAATTATACTGAAGATTTTAAACTCTCCGCAATGTAATATTTATTTATATATTATATATATTTCCTAAAGAAATAACGATTCTAGAGCTTATAGTCTTTAAAAATAGGATTGTTTGCTCTACATATATTTATTAAGAAACCTTATAATTATCTATTATTAAAAAAACTTTTTTTTAATAATATGGAATGTATTTATTTAAAATATTATCAAAATTTTTTAAGCAACTTTTTATTGCATGAAAAAATCTATAGAGATGAATGAGGATGTATAATAAACGCAGTGCCTTTGTACCAATTATTTATTGTATTATGTTATATATGTTGTGTACATTTATATTAAATAAATAAATAAAATATACTTAAAATAAAAGTATTACAGTAAACAATTAAAAATAATTATGAGTACATAAAATATGTGACTTTTTATTAAGTATCAAGAATGTTTAAACCCAAAATAAAGTTATATCAAGAATGTTGACACGTTGATATCAGATCGATGGCAGCCTTCAGCGGATGCTTGGTACCCATTTAGATTCGCATCACAGAACGACTGGACAAAAGAGTTTTATATTCTCGCATAGCGTAAGGATTTAACTTACTATATATTTGGCTTTTAAAATATAATTTTTATTATTTGTAATTCTATGGGTTTTTGTTTTTATTTATGTTCATTTTTTTTTTTGCTTTTTGTGATGTCTAAATAATTTTTTTGGAAATTATGAACTCTGTTATTCAACTTTATATATTTTACAGAATTAATAATTATATTAGAAATAGAAAAAAATATTATAATTAAGAATATAATTATTTGTTTTATATAATATAAAATTTCTATTTAATAAACAAGAAAACTAACTTTACAATTGGAATATTTATTAAATTAATTCCTAACTTTCGAAGTCTCATGTCAGCTACTTATAGTTTTTTATAATATATTTTATACTGTGATTCGAAATATATTATAAGTCACTATACATATCTGAAATATTTTTAGAATCAGACCAAAATTAATCACTGATTATCATTAATGTCTAAATTAATTAATTAATATCTAAATCATATATATAAATAATAATATAATAATATTAATATGTAAATATATATATTTCATATGTTTATAATTTATAATACTCTATAATTGGAGATAAAAGATAAGAAAATTAAATTTACGTTGTCAATATTAATTAAAATGTTTCTAATCTCTCAGTCGCGTGCCAGCCTAATAGTTTTTTTTTTAATATTATTTAATAGAATAAATATGTCTATCTGCACCTGCTTATCATCTCTACTTATTTAAATCCTATATACGCTCTAATATTTATAAAAAATAATCTGTTATATAAAATATGTTTTAATTGACAATAATATATTGTTTCTCTTTTTACACAATAATAAATTTTAATTAAACAATGTCTCCATATAAAATTATGATATTGAGTTCGATTTTTATATGTTATATATAAGTATTATTTATAAATTTTTGGTTTGTTTATATAAGATTATTTTCATGACATTATCCTGAAGACTGAAAATTAGCTAAAGGTAAGTTTATGTAACGTATTTCTCATTTCTTTTTTATTCTGTAATAAGATTATAAGTTAAAAAACTGAAAAGTTGAAACAATCGTCACACCTGAATAACATTGTAGGAATTAATTATATATCTGGTTCATGATTTTCTTTATAAAGCATACCTACGCGTAGACGTCGGTATTAGAAAATATATATAATATAAGAGGAATTCGTATCAGCGACCATTATACAAAATCTCTTTTACTAAAATATTAAGAGCTTTATTGCCAATTAGGTATGAACTAATAGCTTCGACTAAGTATCTCATTAGAAGACAAATTTGAAACTTAACCCCTTCAGGACAATGGCTTTACCGCAAAGCATTAAGGGGTCTTAGAGCTCAAAAACAAAGAGCAGACCGGGTGGGGGTTGAGGGGGTTGTGAGGGGTTAAAGCTGTAACACTTTTACGATCGGATATCCAGTGTGCTCATGCGCGTTGCAGGTTTCAGAATTTGCATCAGATTATCGACATGTCCAGAATAAATTCAATGCTGTATTTAGAAATATCTTTATATTTATAACTATTAATATTAAATTGTTACTTGGGCATATTCAAGATAAAATTATTAGCTTATATATAAATAATAGAAGATGGTATACATCAATAGATATATTTCTCAATTACTATAACATTATAAGTTGAAATCATAACTTCATTGATGAGATGGCCGTTATTTATAATTTAAGCAATTGTAACAAATCATATATAAATCTTTTTAATGATGGAAGCGAGGGAAGTTAATTAACATTATCTATTGGGTTGATAAATAGACATATGATGTACCTCTATATAAATGTATATTTATTTTTTGATCTCATTGATGTTTGTTTGTTTCTATATATTATAATATTAACTGTATTTAGAGCTTGTTCTAACAGAGAACGGTGGCCCTTGAAAAGCATCCCTGAAGTCATATACTCTATATATATATTACTATTTATTTTTTAATAGATTAGTCTATATATTTATTAAGAACATATATTTTATTATTTTTTATTTTAATGTATGTGATTTTCATATAAAGTTAGTTATATTTGGTACTAGGTCATTTTCGAAAGAATTCTAATAGATTCAAACTATGTTTATATATATATATCGTAGAGGCGTGTACTGGCACGTTAGCTCAAGTGGAGATATACATAAGGGTTTTAAATCATAGTTTTGATACACGTAAGGAATGTCTTTATAAATTCAAAAATAAGAAAATAAATATGTCAATGTAAACTATTAACCTAATATAATTAATATTTTACGTAAATATATGTTATATATATCCTAATCAATCCTATGAGTCTTGTATTTATAAGGAAATAATTTTTTTTTATAGTATTCTTCCTTTCCAATTAATATAGCACTTAAAAATGTAAGTAATTCATACAAAAAAGTGTTTTGTGTTAATAATTCTAGGTAACAAAAAACCTAGCAATACAGAACATATACATATACAAAATGTATATGATATTACATTTAACTAAAATGTATGTGATATTATAGTAAATGCAACTCAGAATCTATTATCTTCATGAATGAACCAGTTATAAAATAAAAATATATAGTTTTTTCAATATCAAGAATATCTATGTTTTAGGATTGAGATAGTTATTTAATTTATGAGTATTTTAAATCTAATTAATAAATTATAAATCCAATTAATAATTAAAACTCGTTTAACTGTTTTAAAAATTAATGAATTTTATCTAAAATTATTTATTAATTAATTTACAGGTTGTTTTCTCTTTACAGAATCAGATATCCTGCGGCTTTTAAGAGACTTTTGTAAGATAAAAGATAACGTTATCTAACATAAAGATTAAAAATTATTTATCTTATAAAGCTTATCGATGTTTAAATCTCTTAAATATTACAAGATTCACATGAAACTTGCAAACTTTATTGCAAACTTTATGGTCATAACAGATACTATAGCTAGAGCTTCATAATAGCTTGATTTAAGCTATACACATATTTATAAAACCAGTTTAAACTAGTTAAAACCATAGAAATATGTCTAATTAAAAATATCAAGATATCATAAAAAAAACTTAAAAAAATGTAGTTCTATTATTCTTATACTAATTCTCTCTTTCTTTCTAAAATTTAACCTCATTTTGTCATGCAATTATTTTAATATTAACCTATATTTTATTATATGTAAGAAACATACCTTATTTTGTACAGTTTGATTTACTAAAACAAATTCATTATGAACTAACACCGAACACAACCACCAGTATTACGCCTGGAAGCAGACTCATTAGTTTCAGTTGAAGAAGGCGTACTGACTTCATTTGCATGAATATAATAGTCTCAAACAAAACAACTCCGGTGTTCCAAAGACCAGCCGTTTGATTATCATACTACCAAAATATGTTGAGTCATGCTATGTTATGTTGATTCCAGTACCATTGTACATGGTAATACCATTTAGGTATGTAATATCGTGAGAATACCTAATAAGAACAGCTAAAGTAGGTATTTCATATATATAAAGGCCAAAAGATATCTTAAAAGACATATATTGTACTTTCTTTTATTATTTCTCTAGAGTTAAAAATAAACAGTACTAAGTATCATGTTATTATTTATCTTTTCTACATTAAAAATTTAATAACTATCTATTTTCTTAAGCAAGGAAAGGACACCTCTTTTCCTTTGTATTTTTATCAATATATTATATGAAAAATATTTAGCCACACTCAACGTATATTTTTATATATAAGTATGCAACTATATTCATCTCAATACTATCGGAATTCGCTCAACTAGTTTTAAACATACTAGTTTTAAACATACACCGTGAACTGTTCACGCCGCGATAACACCATGCTATGAGCTTATGAATAAGATCCCCCCAATATGTGTCCAATACTAGTGGGGCATATGCCGATAGTATTTACGTGAATACAGCAGAATAATAATATATAATAATAATAATATATAACGAAATTTAAACAAAATAATATGTTTTCTTAAAGATATTAAAAAGAACAAAGAGATATATAATGAGGAGTCTTTGTAAAGATTGTCTTAAATATATATATAAACATATATATACACTAGTAAAAAATGTAATCGTATGGTCCTAACCATAACCTAGTTGGTTTGAAATTGAGGAAATAGTGGCACAATATCCATTGTAATGGAAATAAGAGAAACTCTATAAACAACCCCAAAAGGAATTCCATTGTAACACCATATCCAGTCTAAATTGTGTGACAGACGGACAGATACGAGAACCCGTTCTGAAACGATATTGATCTTGGATCTTACAGTGAATTTGGATTAAATGGTCCCTTTTTATTGATAACAAATTCTTTGGTGACAGAGCGAACCAGAATGTAAAACCTTCTTATTTTATAATATTATACATATACATATACATGTGTTTGTGTGTGTGTAAAATGTTATTTACAATTAAATATTATCAATATCTAAAAAAATTATTATTTATATATATATATATACATAAACACGCTTGGAAGGACAGACGAACAAAACAATGTAACTGAGAGATGTAAAATGCAAATGAGGCAAATCTTAGAAACTCTTGACGGTACCCTTGACAAATCTTTCAATGAATGTTTCTGTCAAAGTCCTAAAGGTATTATTATGTTAATTTAAAGAAAGTTTTGACTTAAATTTTGAATGGCCCTATTTTGATAAGTTACACATTGCATTTATTTACTTCTACTATATATTAATTATATTTTTTTAAAATATGGAGCTTTAGAATAAAAAGATATTAAAGTATATTATTTAAGAAGAGGTTACAGTTACAAATTTAAGAATCTTATAACTTAAAAAAGAAGTAACTGCATAAAACGGTTCGGACTGAAAATTTGAATAAAAAGCCATATATATGCACATTATTATGCAGAACCGGTTGTAAAGCGTCTGACTTCACTGCAGTATCACTCTCCATCGCTCTGAGGTATGACGCGTCATACACAGAATATAATATATACATGAATACTCACGTGACACGGCGCTTGAAGACTCATCAAAGATCATTATCACCTTTCAATGTCACTGCACCAAAATAACCTTCCGTTCTGCTACTATCACTCGCGTATCTACGCTCGCGAATGCGAACTGATTTTTTTCTCGCGTAACAGCCCATTAAACTTGTAGATTTCTGTCTCACTCCCAGCCACGATAATATTAAGAAGCAAGACAAAGAAAGGTTGCGGTTTATAGGTTGTTGATAGAATTGCTATCCGCTCCGTAACGTACCGCTGCCGTGTTGCATATTTTCATGTGTCGTGTCCTTGTCGTGACGTATATCCTTATCAATTAATTTCGATTTTATATAGACGAGTTTATCTTTTTTCTTTAAATTTGAAAATAGTTTAATATATTTGTTTTTTGTGAATTTTTTTATATTATCTTTAAAGCCATAACAATATTCAAAATATATAAATCTACAACGCTCTGCAACGTTTGGTGTATAGGTATAAAATGAAAAAAATACGCTCAAACAAGGCCACAGCGTTCGATATTATAACGCCAAAAGATGTTTAGGAAATATAGGCGTCGCCCAGAGCGCAGTCGTACATCTTGCTTTATATCGTCTGTACCAGTATTGGAGAGTAGAACATCAAACGGCGTTATGGTCCCCGGACGTGCCGACCGTCGGCGCCAGAGGGGGATGGAGTTATACAAAAAAGGGAGAGATATTTTTGTACTAACTTTATTGTAACGCAAACAAAATCGAACATATCACATCGAAACTATGACATTTCAAATAATAATTTACAATAGATATAAATACAACAAAAAACCTAACAACTATATAGCTTATAAGAAAATAAAAAGCATTTTCGTACTAATTTATATTGCAAGATCTTTTTTTTGTTGTAAATCTTTGGAAAATCTTACAAAATAAATTGAGTAATACGGGTTTACTGACGGAGCATTTTATTTGCGTAAATTGAATCCTTGGTGCCACGCCAAGAGGAAACATATTACTGGGAGAGGAGGCGAGATTCGATTTGCCTAATAGGAGTGAGGGAGGAGCACTCAATTACGTAAAGTGTACCGAGGTGTCCCGGTTCTGAACGTAATTACATTATCTGATAAATGTTTACCGCTTTGCTCTGTTTATCCTGACTTTGTATGAATTTGTTTGGGGACTTTTTGTTTGTGCAAACAATCTTCGATTAAACTCGTCTTTTTTGATTGAGATGAATTAAAAATTCAAGATTTATGTTTTAATAAATTTGATTGGCATTTTTTGAAGTTTTATTTTTGAAATTATGTGGTATATAAAATGATAACCATATTTATATTTTTTAACGTTTTTATTGTTCTTACATCAATGTAAGTAATGATATACAAAGGAAAGTATAATTGGTTACAGCTTGAAAAAAAAATTACGCAATAGTAATTTCAAATATTAACATATATTTATCGAAACAAAGGTCCTACCCTTATACGCAAATATATAGTTAGACACATAGTTTAAATAAAAGCATTATCCAAACTTATCTTGAATGGATCAAAAAAGATTTAAACGAAAAAATTGTGTTTAGTTTAAATAATTCTATGCAGTTTGGTTAAAGCATTATTTTTAAACACTACTTGGTCTTAAAATACCATGTAATTAATACACATATATATTGTAGATGTAAAAAAATAAGCCTAAGAATTCCTAGGCATATTTTTTTTGCTCAGATTCAATAACACTAAAGAATTAATATTATTACTTTATACTTTGAAAATTACTTTGTATATGAAATATAACCATTTAAAACAGTTTTTTCCATGTATAAAAATAAAAATTATTGTCGAGCTTATAACAACTTAAAGCTTCGAATATATAGCGAATGCCGCGACCAATCAGGGTTGGATATTTTAATCGTAAATACCAGTAAGCTTTGAGCTGCCACACCACGCATTTGTTACTCGTATTACTTCCATGTTTATATAAAGAAGAAGAATGTATAGGTCTGGTACGAGTGGTCGTCGGTATAAAGTTGTCTCGGTCGGTTCATTTAAATGCTAATTGAGGATGCTCCAGAATAACCGGTACCTTCTCCATTGCTACAATGTATTTGGAGTTGAGGCCTATAATATCACTAAAATACGAGATAGATGTCCTACTTTTATATGCTTTGAATCTATTTTTGAAATGTATGGTTGGTTGTCATTGACTGGAATGGTATTAATATTAATAAATATATATTTTATGTATCTCTGTAAATACAAAGTATAAGTGTTTATGACTGACTTTAAAAGAGAATGAGAGGGTAGGGTTAGTGAATTAAGTAGGTAGGTATGTTTTGAATATTATTTGTTATCATATTATAAAAACTGTAGACCAGGTTTTCATTGACATTCTAAGTTCAAGTTGTTTCTAGACTAGGTGTGTAAAAAATGAAAATGGAGACTTAAATAAAATGTCATATTTTATTTATAACAAATGAAATAATGAATCATGTCAATGTTCTTATGCAATTTTTTTATTATTGTTATAAATGCTAAAACTTAGAATCATTCAATGTTTATTGCCGTTATTCTTGTTGATTTTTTTTTGAAATCTATGTCATTTTTTATTTTAAATAGTCACAACTTGCACTTATCCATGGAAAAGTAGCAACAAGAAACTCTAAATTGATTTATAAAATTATAGTTGATTTTTATATACATTTGTGTCACAAACATAATTGATATGTGTAACAAATTCGAATTAAAGGAAAACTTTATACCAAAAAAAGACTACAATAACTGACCAAAACAGTGATAGAAGCTTGAGTATTGTAGTCTTTCTAAAAATACATTCTGAGACACCCTAGGATATAATTCACATCTTTGGTGTCGCTGAAATATTTTGCCACGTTCTTCTATCATATTATACTCAAAATGTACACTTACTACTTTGTCATCCACATATTCCATCGATGTCTCCATGAATTATAGTTTAAACAATCTCTTACTTAATTACATCTCTTATTTTATATATTCTTTTCACAGGACATACCTCAATATTCTCAATATTTTCAATTTAATCTTTAACTTCGTCTAATTCACAAGACCCAGCATTCTTAACCCAAACAACGCGGCAATACATCACTATTTTATAATTTTTCTCCTTCCGTCTAAGGAATAATATGAATCTCATTTTATTCCAGTAACCTGTCGTCATTTTATCTGACACAAAAAACTGAAATTCAGAACAAAAAGTTATGAACAAAACTAAAAAAAACCACTGATATCGCAAATATTATGTTTTATTTTCATACTTCTGTTTCTTTTCGCTGTTCTGCCGCTCTAAGACGAAAACAATGTTTAACAAACATTCTTTTTTAATATCATCGTATGTATAAACTCCCCATATTTAATAGACACGCCTTTCACGTTCAGCTCTAAAACCTAAAAAAGAAATGTCACACACTTTTTTGAGATCCAATTACAACGTGTACAGGTTAGTATCTTCATCTGTATTTTTTCACTCAACTAGCGGGGAAAAATGGCATCTGTATCTTCTTGATCATGTATAAATTTTATCTGGTTTTGGGTGATCTTACTTGCTCTATTATCTCACCCAGCTATTTAAAAAAAATCCTTTCCGTTCAAACTGTATGAGATCAGTTTTATTTCTTAATTTAATTCTTGCCGTCTTTTTCATCACCTTCATTACAATTCCTGCGGTATCGCCTGCTTTTGCAACAATATATTGATAAAGATTTTTAAAGTAACTTACATTCACCCTCTCAAAAATATAATTTTTATACTTCTAATATTATATAATCATGCCCATGTCATTTTCCGTTTGTGATATAATAATACTAACTTTTCTTTTTCTTTCATTGAAGCTTTTTACTCCACCATCATGAGTGCATGTTCCTTTCTTTTTGATTAGCCAAATACTTACGTCATTTCTCTCCTTATATAATTTAATAGTACACCTTCTAATTTATTCGTCTTACCTTTTGTAATTTATCGAACAACATAACCCAACAATCTATCAAGAATTTGATTTAACTATTTCAATATCTGAGATTCTGTACGACTTTATTAGGATAGAGGTTCTACATTTTTTCTCAAAAGCTTGACTCTAAGGCTTCACTTACAAGAAACGCAGTTAATAATCTCACTCACTCTCTAAAGTTACTCTCTCATATCCCTCGCTCAATCTTCTAAGGGTTTTCCCATATGTTCATTAAAAATCCTACATCTCTCTTTTCACTCTATATTGTTTCCATCGCTACTACTATATCTTTTACCAATTATTCTCGGTTCTTACACCCTTCCACCTGTATATATGCCCTATTTATTTTTCTTTCTCTTTTTTTCACCTCTAGATCCTTTTCCTTAAGTCATCGTCCCTAGATTCTAAACTGCACACCTCAATTAGATCTCATATATTTTACCAGCTTTCATTTTACGTGTCAATAATCTCTATCCATTTCTATCTGTCTGTCTGATGTGTCCCACAGGTGACGCCTAATCACACCCGGGCGTAACTTAGACATAGTCTCATATATCTAATAGACATATTGCAAGGTTATTTAAAAAAGATTTTGTAGAGTATTCTAAATTATTTTGTAAGGCACCTGACAACATGTCATCAACCTAATAGTAATTTTATACCTATGAGTAATAGGCTATGGCTTTATATAAAAAGAATAGTTAATTGATTTATCCCTAGCTTCTATGCCTGTTTATGCCTAACTTTTGAAGGAGTTTAATACACTAAAATAAGTGTTAAATACACTATTTAAGAATAAAAAAATTACATTCAGGCATTCAAAATTCCAATCTCTGTCTATTTGCATAGGAGTTATCTATATTGTAGTTATAATAAATTTATATAGATAACAGAGTAAGTTTTTTTTATTTATTTGACAAATGTTACATATAATAATAGATGGTATATCTTTATATATTGTGTTAAGAAGGCATACTCAAATAACATCTGTGACTATTGAAGTAAGTGAATAAAGAAAATTAAGAAATTTTTAATATTTAAATATTGAATAGTGAATATAGATTAAAATTTTAAAACAATTGACAAATATTTTTTAACTCAAATTTTAGTCATAAGAATTAAAGTTTTAATTTTTTTTTTTTTACAAATTATGTACTACGGAAGGTTCCCAATGAAAAAAGTATACTCTAGCAATTACTATAAATAATTTAAAAATCACGTGAAATCAATAAGAGCAAATAAAATTATTAATAATACATATCCATATTTAATATACTTTATTATTAACAGCTATTTAAATTTATATTTTTCTAAAAGTCAGTTTCAAGAAAGAGCTTTAAGACTTTCATACTATTCTCCTATATAGTAGCTATATCTACATATATTAAAGGAATCTTAACAACTTACCATCAGGTGGACTGTCTGCTCATTTTAATTTTTATATGAAAAAAAACTCAAAATTTGTAAAAAAATAGATTTTTTTATTTTACTCTTTTAATTTTTCTCTTAACTTTGTCTGCGTGTAAATTCTTAGAGTTGAAATAGCTGTTCCTATCAAAGGTTCATGAGGTATTTTTAAACTTAAATTTTTAAAATGGTTTTAAATTGATTCATGGATAATGTAGTTTTCAAATGATGAAAATTGTAATCGATTTTAATCGATTATTGAAATCGATTCAGTACTTTTAACTATATATATTTTTATTCATTTAAACCATATTTATTTTAAAAATTAAATAATATAGACTAGATTTTAGATAACTCTAGACGACATCGTAATTTATATAAAAATCTTAATAATTTAATAAAAAAACTTCATCAGCTTCCTATGTTTTAATTGATTACTTTACTCTTATTCATATAATTTATATGTAAAAATAAATATTTTTATACACATTATTTTTCAAATAAACAAAAAAAGACTGTTATCTTTAATTAATTTATGAATTTTATACAAATACCAAATTTTGAATTAATTTTACATATTTTTTAATATTTATCTTAATCACAATAACTGGTTATTTCAAAATAAATAAGTATAATTAACTGTATCGATGATCACGAAATGATATCAAAATGACCTGCTCTACACTACATACTACACTACATTTTTACTCAATTAATTTAAATAAAATCTCATATAGATTATAATTTATTTATATTAATTTATCTATTTATTGATCTTAATTGTTTCAGAGCATTGAATATTCAAAAGGGTAATATTGACATTTTTTGAATTCTAATACTAATTGAGTCTCTCATGGTTTCACAAAAATTAAATAAAATTATTTAATTAATGCAAATAAATAACATTATAATATTAATTGTAATAATTTTAGTCAATTAATGTAGTGCATAAACTTTGACAAACAAGTAAGAATATTTTAAAATACGTATTTGCAAGTTCTTGATCTCTTCATCACTTCATTTTCCACATCTTCCAAGAATAACAGGTTTCAAGTTGAACTGAAATGCCGCCATAGATGGCGCTGTTTTAAATATGTTAACCTACTATAAATGTAGTTTTTTAAACCTATTTACTATATTAAATTTTAAAATTAATTTGTTTTAAAATTTATAAAAATAAATTTACAGAAATTTATTAAGATAAGTTTAAACTATTTTAGAATTTTTAAAGATAACTACAAAGATTTATAATAAAATAAATATAAAAGAGGTTTTATTTAAATCATTTTAAATAATTAGTTAGCCTGTTTCATGTTTAAAAAAAACATATTATATTAAAATAAATATTACTTAATTATTTCTAATATTTAGTAGGTATTTGTTGATTATTCTTAATTGAGTTTGACAATTTATTCAAGCGTGTTATATATTATTTATCTTATTTCCAGGTTACCTGTATCAATCCTGTATACTTTACTAATAAAGTTTTAAATTAAATTTAAATACGAATGATTTAACTATGTAACTCAATTAATAAATATCAACAAATATGAAATAAATATAAGAAACTTAATAATATTTATTTTTATATAATATATTACCTTATTGTCTTACATATAGAGTAGACCACTTAATTATTTTAAATTACTTTAGTAACAACATTTTTCAAATATAAAGCTTAGCAACAATAGTAGATACTAAATCTAGTAATTCAGTAGTCATTATTTAGTATTTATTTATTTTAAAGAAACCATCTTTTGGTGTTATTGTTAGTATTTATTTCTTTTTTTTTCAATTTTATAAACATTTTATTTATGATTTGTTAAGTTTTAAGACAAAAAATAATATATTATAAACTTTTTTATTAAAATAAATATAGTTAATAGATTTAAAATGTTACGAAATTGGGATTAGCAATATTACTATTTAAATTTACGTAATTCTTGACTTTACTTACGTGACTGAAATCATGTATTTTACTTAGTTTGTTAGCAAAATGATGTTTACGAAAGCAAAATGTAAATACCTATATATGTATATATCTGTAGGTTATTATATGTATAAACTATGTTACTTTAGAATGAATTTACGAATAAATAATATTATCTTTTATTGTAATATAAGTGTATGAGGTGGATAATATAACTAAAATAGTTTTAATAAATAATACAAAAAAGGGGTTTAAAAAGAAAATAAGCGAAGACACGACGAAATATTTAATTCTCATCCCTTTCATACAATCTTCTCAATTCGTCATAAAACTGTCGAGAGCACATACATTATTACATAACAAGACATCACGTGTCTTTCTACGTTAATTTATCTGTACAATGATAATTACTATTTAATTATTACAATTATAGAGGAAAATCTACTTTTCAATATTTAATGAAGTTAATTACAATTTTTGTTTTTAAATTTTCGTGATCCATGATTATTATTATATATAATTATTAGATAAACTCTCGTAATTACTATAATTTGCCCAACTAGTTTCAAACTCATTCATGAGCTCGGAGCATCGCAAAATCGCGGCATAATCTAGTCCGATAGTAATTACGTGAGAACAGTCAAATAATTATATATAAAAGTTGACTACAATTGCAATATATTAATGCTTGAAAAGCGACAAGAATAAGCTATTCTGTACAAATTCGAATAAAGATATAAATGATTTTATGTTAAAGTTACTCAGTTGTCTAAATATATTTAAATTGTCGCTTTTCAATAGTAAAATAAAAACTATTAATATTTATTTTAGCAGAAATTTTGTAATATTATTTGGGACTCTACAAAGTGTCTCAATTTTAATCTTACTACAGACTCTACATAACAAATGTTGCGACTCTAAAATTTTAATATTTATGTCTGAAATAAAAATCTCAACTGCCATTATAATTTTATTAATCATATAATTATTTTACGATTATTGACCACCAGTCATTAGATTTTGTTAATGGCGCATTGTCAGAGAGCAAACCAAATCCTTTACACAGAGCCACATATAAACGAATAACTGACATAAGTACATATCTGTAAGATAATTTGCACTTACGTAGAAATTCGGTTATCTAGATGAGGTTACTTTATTTGTTAGAAATGTACTGAAGATACTGATTGGACTTACTTTAAGAACATTTATTACATAGATATAAGATAGAGAAGATGTTTATAATAGTTACAAGCTAAAAGTGGGTAGATTCGAAAATCACTAAATATGTATGGTACCTATAACACCATTAAACTGCTGTACAATGTACATCTCCCTCTATCTCGATGTACTAGAGCGAAATACAATATATTTATTACATAAAATGTTATATTTGTGTATAAATAAATAATAAAATATTTAACTAAAACAAAAAATAAAAAGCAATAGACAGGCCTAAGCGAACAGTACAATGAGTTAATAGAGGACAAAATTAATGCACTTACCCATATTATCTTAATAATATTGATTATAACATCAACTTCAATAGTTTAAAAAAAACTCATAACAGTAACTTATTGAATAATTCTACTGGAACCGAGTTAAAGCTTTGTAAGAAATCCATAATTTAAATAACAAATTTTACGAATAATGAGACAAGGAAATGAACAGTAATAAATATTTGATCATTAAATGTGAGAATAAAGCGACTTCAGCTACGTTCTTAATTAGGCTTAAGCGGCTTTAACCGACTAGTAGTCTAGAATCTAAGTCCTTCACTACATAAGATTTACATAACTGCCACCAAAGCAAACGAAGTATTTCAACAATTTGGTAACGAAAATAAAAGATATCTCATTAAGATTCAACCACCCTTCAAACAGCGACGAATACAACAATAAGCAGTCTCACGAAATATTTTACAAAAATTTTATTTTCAATGAACTATCTAGATACAATAAGGTTTACCAGTACGCTTGTGTTATAAATTTAAAATACACAAAATATTACTAGATTATCAGGAATCGCTAGCTACTCGTCCTTAGTCTCGTTAAAATTACAAATAATTTCGTAATTAATACTATACACAAACCGACAACACAATATACTACGAGATTCTCTGGGACTCCGCTAGAATAGCGTCCACTTTACGTAAACGGTACAACTACGGGTAACAAATTGGACGAACCTTCCAGATCTTACCATCCACCACTACCACAACCACAACACTTGAGTTTATTTAGCTGGCTATACCGTGAAGGTAGGTCCCAGAGAAGGGCGCGGGTCACTGGTGGTGCTTGGCGGGCGGCGCGTGGTGCAGCGCCACATGGTGAGGCGCGTGGTGGTGACCGTGGTGATTGTGGTTGTTTGCGTTTGAATTATTGTTATTGTTTTGAGCTGCCTGCGCCGCTTGTCGTTGCGAGTTTTTCTTGTTCTTCATTCGTCTGTTCTGGAACCATATTTTGACTTGCCGCTCTGTGAGATTAAGATTCCGCGCAAGTTCCCATCTCTTCTGTTTTGATACGTAGGCGTTAAACAGGAACTCTTTCTCCAGCTCGAGGGTTTGGAACTTAGAGTATGGTTTGCGTTTTTTACGCACTGTGACTTGTCCGGTCCAATCTAGAGGATTTGATGAACCGCAGCCGACTCCAACTCCAACGGACATCGATAGAGAACCTGTACAAACGAGAATAAGATAAACAAAATCATTTAAGATGAAAAATTATCATTTAAAGAGACCACAAGGTCGTGACTGAATACGTACAAAGGTATTCATTTGACATTTTCATGTCAATAAATAAATGACCTCGCAAACAGCTGCCTGCATGAATCTTAGTGTTTAACAGAAAATTACTTATAATATATATCTAAAATAACTTTCAGATTAAAATAACCTGCCTCAGGGAAATATTTATCATAATCAGTAAAAAATTTTCAAATTCTTGCAGTAGTTTTGAAGATTCGGCATGTAAAACAAAAAAAAACTTCAGCTTTATAATATTAGTATATTTACGTAAACTATTGTGTTTAAATAATAATAGAGGAAATGATAAAAGTACGAACGTAAGCTTTAGGTGCGTGACTGACCGTTTCTAGTATAACTAGCTATTTATATGCAACATTCAGAGAAACAATTGCAGGCTGGTTAGTTGTTGCATGGCGCGATTTATGTCAGCGGTCCTTTTGATGAGATCATCGACTGACTTTGTATGCAATACACGCTTCACACTCAATGGCTGAACCATTTCCTATTTCTTCGGAACTTGGTATTATTACTAAATATTATATTTTCATTTATTTGTAAATATGTTTTATGGAGATATAAATATAAATCTCTTTTATTATTGATAATTATAATGCAATTTGCAATAATGATTGCGTTAATTTCTACAGAAATCATTTTTCCATTCCCGTTTACGTATTAGAAAGTGCTGTTCTTGTTATTAGCTTTCTAGCTTTTCAGTCTATAGTATTATAAAATATATTAACTATACAAATGAGATTAAATGGAAGAATACACAACGAACTAAAGATATTATATATAAATGAATTACTAGTAAAAAATATTTGTAGTGTTATCAGCATTATAGAAGCAATTCATGGATACACATTAATTGCTTCTGTAATGGTGATACCAAAATAATGAATATTACGACCATTAACCCTTAAAAATGAAACTAAAGTAAAATCCCTTTCCAGATTCTTATATTTTTGGAAATGCGTGCGGTTCGTAAACTGACCTATCACAACGACGGCTTCTGTTACGTTGTCTACCAACAACCAATGAATGAAAGCCTACCCATGTAAATGGCCTTATTTTATTGGCTAATAAATTAATAAATATCATTGTAGTACTTTTATTGGTTGTAATTAGTATCACGCTGGCTATTGTTTATAATTTCGCGGCAAAGTTATGACAGGAAAAAATAATGAGTTTTAAGTTCCTAGACGACCAGTAAATTAAAGTTAATTAGAAATAAATCAGTTTTCCATACAGCAATTGTCCGAAGAACATAATGACACCTCAAGTTGTTCAATTATGTGGGTATAGGTAGCGATCACGGGTCATAAAAGTCTGGGCACCGTTTGCTCATAAAACCTTACCTACCCGTGCTCGTGTCATTTTTCATTACATTTAAGAAAAAATCTTATTCCAATACCATAGAGTCCAAAATCCATTAGAGATATTCTCGATATTTTTTGATTTGTTACCCTAATTATAGGTCTAAATAAAACACTTAGATTGCCATTTAATAAAAAAAAAAAGTTGTCATATTTCCTTGTAAATTTCGACATTATAATTAGATGTAATCAACCTTACTGATTACTGACTAAAGAAGGTGAGTTTTAATCTTGTTAACTGTTTCAATCGTTCATAAACCATAAACGCAGAAATCAAAGTCAATGTCAACCTCAGGTGGGCCGTAAACATACAATCATAAAGTGACGTATACTCGTATAACTTTTTCAACAATTGTTTCCTTTTAATGGCCCATTATATTTTACGCAAAATTATGTCAAGTTACACCTCCACTGTAACAGTAATATAAAGATCTTTATGGCTAGAGGCAATCCAAAACAAACTAGCTTTGACGCTTATGAATGAATCCTTTTTATTACTCGTATTGACTAGGCCTAATTACTTATTTGGGTAAACCAGTTATATCCAGTTATAACCGGTTATTGCAAGACTATCGCGGTTTTATTATGTCATAAAATTGATGTACTATCATGTTTAGAACCGTCCTATGCAGTTCAGTTTTTTATAGTCTCATCAGACTAAACACTTGCCACTGTTCAAAGATAACTTTATTGTTTTAAAGCTCAGGTGTCATTATTTATTAGTTATACATTTTTATCAGCGCTTTATTTTACGTAAACTTAAATTTATAGTCGGTTGTATAGTGCTGGTTTACATTGCCTATAAACTGATGGTTACGGTACGTTTTTAAACATTTGTAGCACGTGTTTTCTTCATTCATCAAATTTATGGTTCTCTGTGGGCAATTGTGTTGATTGATTGCTGTTTCAAAATAAATATAAACTTACTTTAATTATGCAATGGTTCCTTACATTTTTTATATTTTTACTGTAATACATACATTTTTAATATAATTCTTGACGTAAATATTTTATTTTATATTTTTGACATACTTAATTACGTTATATAGCTAAATAACTGAAAAAACTTAGAGATATAACTTTTGTTCTCTTCAAATGAAAATAAAGCTGCTGCAACATGCATCCGACTGATAATGATAAACGCTACGCCGCAGCACACCAACGCACATCGTAGTGTGCGTGACGCACACATTCGTAAGCTGTGTGCCTGTGTGCGTAACGATGCTGCCATCTAGCGGGCAATGGTGCCACCCACTCGAGGGTCAAGGTTGATAAACTCATAATACATTATTTACAAATCTATTCATCTGTCGTAAATAAAGATATAATCCAATAAAATATTAGTTAAGTATACAAAATTCAAAGCAAAATTGGTCGCTCTCGAACCTCGATCTCACTTTAGCCATTTGTTTACAAATCAAGAAGTGTTTTGAGTTCGATAAGTGCAGCTTAAAAATTTACAAATAGTATAGTTTAGGTGAACGATGAAAACGTGAGTGCGAGGTTCTGATAATGTTTAAAAAGTTTATTTGAAAGAATAAATGAATTACTAACCGGGTAGAGCACTCGGAGGTGGATAGGGAGCGCTAGAGACTGACTCTGGCGCGTAGTTCCGCAGACCGTAGGCATCATGGGAAAAGCCGGAGGCCTCTGAGACCGCAGTTCGACGTTCCTCACCACCGACGTAGGACAGAGGCTGGTCTCCTCTGGGTGCTCCATAGGGGTAGTTCCAACAAGGCTGGGAGAACCCTTGATGACAGCCGTCTGCATACGGTTTATATTCGCCACCACTAGTGGGCCAGAAAGGTAGCGCCGATTTTCGTTCCCTTTCGACAGGAAGATTGTAATATGTCGGCGCCGTAGGATATTGGTGTTCGAATGACCCTGGTGCATCAGGCGGGTATCCCCAAGATTGTTGAGCATGCCGGATGACTCCAGGCTCGGGCTCATAGCGCTTGGCAGGGATGTGCAGCGGCTGAGGTGGGTTGGAGCCCACGGAGGCAGGCGAAGCGCTGGAGGCGGAGGGCGGCGCGGCGGCCGGTGCTGCCGGGGGCGACCCCCCGGGAGGCGACGCGTGCGACTCCTCATAGATCGCGCCGCCGACGCCGTTCATCATGGTCCACCAGGCCGGCCCCGCGGAGTGCCCGGAGGCGGGCGCTGGCGACACGGCAGCCGCGTCGCAAGCGCCGAGGCCCCCGACATGGTTGTCAGGGTACAGGGTGGCGGCCGGGCAAGCCACGGGTGAGCAGGAAGGGAGCAGGCAGTTCACGCGCGTCGCGGGCACATCGCACCACGCGTACACGCGACCACGCAGGAGCGGCACATGAAAGTCAAAACGCGGTTCCCAATTTAGCTTGCCAGCCAGACGAGAGACGAGCGAGTTACACTATAGTCCAGGCTACAGAACAACTTTAGGTTAACGGTGCAAGTCAACTCTATGACGTGCACTTGCCAATATAATTTTATAAAAATCCAGTCCAAGTATCACAAAACAGTTTTTAATTATCGAGAACTATCGTATTTACTGTCCGAAACCACAAATTATTTTATGTTTAAAGTTTATAAATGCACAATAATATATTTTTTATTCGTAGAGCTGAGCACTGAGTTTCGTATATCGTAATGTGTTCGCGTTGTAAGAGGGAATACACGAAGCGCGCAGTCGGCAGCGCGGTCGAGCGCGGAGTGGTGGCGCGAGGCGGTGTGCGGCGCGGCTCCCAGCACACAGGCGCACTGACACGCTCCATCTAGCGGCGGGCGGACGAACTATGACATTGCACCCGTAGCGCCCGCCCGCCCGGCACATGCGACGCGAGACTACATTTTATTTTCTTGACAATCATTTTGTATTTTTTTTTTAGTTCTATTGAAAATATTTTAGAAAACAATAAAATAAAAAACGAATTAGTATTAAATATTAATCGATTTTAATATGTTTCGTATTTAAAGACAGTGATTTATCATTAAATTTTTAGACACATGTAATTATTGTCATAATTGGCGGAGGGTTGTTAGAGCACAGTAGCGAGGTGACGGGTGCGGGTGCGGGTGCGTAGTAAAGCGATTAATGGAGGCAAAATAGCCGTAAACTGCCGTTTAACCAAACTGCAAGCGTCACTCGACCATCGAGTTGCCACTAATAAAAAACGCGAGACTTTATGACGGCAACTCACTCACGTTTTATTGTGTGTATAAACTTAATTTTATAGTCTGTTAATTTTACCACAAATAATCATAGACACTAAGTTATCTTTTTAAATAGATCATTCATAAAATTCAACTTGCATGAATTAAAATATAAATATTTCTTTATCTTGTGTGAACAAATTGAAGACATAGGTGATAAGGGCGTCACCCTTCATTCTTACACATACCAATGAAAGAGAACAATACAGTATACAACCTATAAATTTCCTTACAATATTTCAAACCCATACAAGTATAAGTTCTGTTTACACAGCACGGCCATTAAATATGTCAGATGTACAAAAGCAAAACACACAGAACACGCTAAGTAATATTATTACATTATAACATGTTAACAATTCCTGGCTGTTATTATGATAATTGAAAACCAACTTGTCCAAATAAAATATGAGATCAGCTATGGACTAATTTCCCACACTTAGTATAAGTTATTGTTATATAACAAAAGTTTTTGTGATTCGCGAATATTGTACGTGTGTTAAATTTATTACTGGGATTAAAAATATTTCGAACATCCTAGAAATCTTTGATAATAATAACAATTTTTTTACAATCATATTATATAAGAAACATGTTTTGGATAAATTTATTTCTATATAAAAATATGTTAATGAAAATATCTAAATAACTAATCAGTATGTCTATTAACTTCACAAGACTATACTCCAAGTATATATATTATATATTTAAAGCATTAGATGGGTGCTGAATGACACAAACAAACTAACATACAAGTCTGTCTGGGTGAGTTATAAATATTTATGTTAAGCAACACAGCGGCCATACTGTAAATAAAAATGCGCTTTCTTATCTCAGACGTTACGCAAATGGTGTTGAAGCTATTGGCTATGCAAGAACAGAGTCTTAAATAAATATAAATTAGACGGTGGCTTTTATATACCTATAGTTACTATGTTTTTAATTAATTCATTTGATTGTTTATATAGCTTAATAGACAGAAAAAATATATATTAATTAATTTCAGTCTGGACATAATCTTTTAGTTCAATTCTATTTTTTTAAATATTTAATTCAGAAATTTACATATTATTTATTTATTATTTATATATTATTTTTAAAGTTCATGTAAATTCATATCAGATAAATAATTTTGGTTTATAAACTTCCGGGATCCATGTTTATTATTATATATAATTATGGATGTACTCATGTAATTATTATCAAATTTTGACCTAATTTCAAAACCCTTTGAGGCCCTTATTCATATCAGAATCACGACGTGAAGTAATAGTAACCAAATAATTTATTTTACCATTTACGACAATATGAAGTATATATTTTATTTTAGATATATCAATGTAATTTGAGAAAGAGGCTTTCCTTCGAGACGAGAATCATAAATTCTTTACTCTTAATGTATGAACTTTACTTGCATTATAAATTAACCAAACATTCTTGATATTTGAACTGACTTTTGATTCTTTTAATTTCAAACAATTCAAAAGATGTTTTTAAATTATACGCTTTGGATTTTTGTTATGTTAATTTTTTAGACTTTTCAAGACTCATTATCATTTAAGGTCGTGTATATCAAAAGTTCACACTACACTAATTCCAAGACTATTTCAAATGATACCTTATCACTAATTATGTTGAGGAACCGTAAAAATAATCGCAAAACATATTTTTTTTATATAAACATTCAAAAACATGACATTAACATACAATGTACCTACTAATATATGTTTACTTATATAATATATAAAACAAGATATAATAAAATTATCTCTATAATTAGTTAAAAAGACTATATACCATAATAAGAAACATATAAATATTTTAAAATAAATATCTTAATAAATAAGTTTATTAATTTGGATACAATATATTTATTCTTTGTAACTTTTGAAATTGCAAGTCTCTTTTTTAATGTTTTTTTATTATGTTATTCATTAATACTATAATATATAATTATCCGGGTGTACTCATTTAAGTGCTATAGGAGTTTACAAGACTAGTTTCAAACCCGTTCGGTGCACTTTTTGACGAGAGCGGAACATAGCAGAATCACGGCGTGAAATGTTCACGCCAGGATTTCGAAACTTTTCTGGTATAATCTGATTAAATTAATATAAATGCAGCCGAATATTTACATATAATATATTTGTATAATGTTAAGAAATATTTAATATAATCATATGTTCTGATATTCACCTTGTCTTAAACTGGCTAGCGAGGTTTGAGTGAACGGACAGGGCAACCTGAAAACAAACCATCATTTAGTTATTAATATTAGGTACTGCATATAATATACAAATACAAGGAGCTTTAAAATTATTTTCATTAAATAGTTACGTAATTGATAAAAAAACTAAATTATAATGGATTACATACTTTTAAGTACTCTTAATAAAAATAAATAATTTGCAGCCTCGTAACATTTTTAATTGAGAAAAAATCAAATTTTAACTGATAATTAAATATCCAGGAAGAAAAGAATTATCAATATTTGTTTTTTGAAAACACTTCATACATCATTTTGACATTAAAATCTCAACTTCATACAAACCAAACATTTTATTTTCTAACAGCTCGATACCAAATATAAATAAATCCTTTCTAAGTCATTCGATACGGCGGAAAGTCACGAAGTTTACATAAAATGGGTGATTTGCCCCGATTGCTACGGTTTTTTCCAAGTTCCACGGGGTGTGGAACGCACCCACTTATCTAGAACCCGAAAAAACATGTTTACAGACTTCTTTCTTTAACGATTGCTGGTTTTACTATACGTTGGTCGTAAATTCAATTTTCAGCTTTGTAACGTTCACCGTGATCCGTAATGATTGATTTAACACAGATAAAAAACCGCATAAATATAATCCGCCTTATTTCATTATAACCGTAAATTGTATGTAAATTGTAAAAATAACTAATTATATAAATATGGTCTAACTTAGTCTTTATACTAGAATAACTTTAGTGGGTCTCCCTAAACTATGCCGACGTTTTCATTAAACTTTATCCTATCAATATGTTAAGTCCTATCTAAGAAATATATACAGATATTTTGTATTATTTTTTTTTTCTTAGTAAATGACAGCAGAACGATGGCATGGAGCACTTGAGCTGACGTTTACGACTTAATTCCAAAGCAAGCCGCAAGCCAGTCGAACGGGTGCATTAGAACCATTTTAATAGGACCCTCCCCTAACATACTTCTTTCATTTTATAACGACTAAAAATGAATAGTAATATAATTCAAAAGATCAAGTTGTGTTGGTCAGTGGTACAACTCAATAGCACTGATGACAGGACCAGTTTGTATGTATATTATCACTGTCAGGTTGTCTTATCTCTGGAGTACTTGATGTTCAATATTCTTCTCCCACGAACGTTTCTATTTAGTATGCAAGTAACTAAACATAAGGTTGTGTCACACCTTAATAGCCACATAACGAAACTTAAAACTTTTAGTGCCATACATATTTTACCAATATATGCTAAAAGTGCCAGTAAAAAGTGAATTTTTATAGATAATTTATATGAACAAGATAAAAATTCATCATTTCCATTGCAATGTACTCAATATTCATAATTTTTTCAACATTCTCTTAAAATATTCTTCTTCTATGATAATAAAAACAAAGAAATTGAATATTACATATTTATTGACAATTAAATTACAGAAACAGAGTAAACTCTGAAAAAGAGCGCTATCGCGACGCTGGCATTTATCACAACCAGTGAGAGCAGCGCGACAGCGTTCCTTGGCACTCAAAGCATCAAGGTGATAACACACCTCCAGATCCAAAAATAATAAAACAATGATTTAAAAATGTGTATGTGTCAACAATAATATCGAGAATAAGTCGAAGAATTTAATGGTGCGAAAACTGACTGGATCATATCACAGAGTTTACGACATGATGTAAACGGCCGATTCATTTGCAATTCCAACTGAGATTTAGCAACGCTTCGGTGTTTTAAGTCAAAACAACAATTTACATCGAACACCAAACAATTTTCATTAATTATTAAAATTTAATATAATATCTGGTTACTGTGAAGGTTCCTCGCTTCTGTTATCTTTATCTTTTTTCTGTTAAACTGTTTAATAAACTAATATTTTTTACTATTTATTACTTTTTTAGTGTTTTAGTGTCAAAATTTAGAATCAATGACTAAAATTATTTATATATTATTTTCTATTTTTACGACTATACAAATATATTATTTATCACTACTCAAATTGACTTTAAATATTATATAATATTACTTAAATGAAAGTACAAAAAAACTATTTCTTTTTGGGATCATAAATATTAATGTTTTAAAATAAATCTATATTATAGGTAAAATTCTCTAAAATTATATACTATTACTTCAAATAAACTAAAAAAAAGGAAAATATATAAATATTTTTTTATAATACATAAATATTTATTATTACAGATATATGTAAACATTCAACCTATCGAATTATATGTTACATCTAGTACATTCTCTTCACTATATGTGATATTCACGCAATACATACTAACTAGTGATGGCTAACTGGTGGTCTTTATAATTCAGTATTCGATTCAGATATACCAACGATAGTATCAAGGCTGTTTTGTTTTGTCAGTCCGGAATAGATCAGGCGATAAGGTTCACTTGATCAGAATTTTTCCGGCATATTTTATCATACACAACATATATATAAAACAAACTATGTTCCTATACTATAGTTTAGTAATATAGTTTATTTTTTGTATATGTTGTTCACATTATTAGAGGTTGGCGTAATATATTGAAATAAATGCGACCCTAACTGATTACTATAAAGAATTTTTCTCAGAACGTCGTAATTCGTGTGTTTTTTTTAGAGTCAGTCTAAAATTCTTGGTCGGTTGATATACATGTGATCTAAAAATCTTAACCAAAAATTTTCATATTTTAATTTGTAGTTTTTCTCTCATAATTTCTAGAGAAAATTTTGGCTCGTCATGAGTGTTAGTTTTTTACATTCAGTATAAAATTGTGCATCGATTGATATATAGAAACATTTTTTAAGATATTTTTTTTTCATTTCCTAATAACTATAACTATATAGAATGTATTGTATGTTAATATTTCCTATTTTTTGGATGTGTTGTTTACATTATTAAAGATTTGATATATTAAAATATGCAATTAACTATAAATTCAAATAAAAAATTCTAATAAAAATAATAATTCTAATATAGATTATATTAATATAAATTTATATTTATATCATTAATTCAATGCAGTATGTTTTATAATAACATAAAACTGAATATTTGTTATAGAATATACAGTCTAGACCTTTAAAGGTCGCCTTAGAGAACTGTAAACCAGTACGCGAGAGCTTTGATTACATACTATCGACCTGTCCTTGCTTCACTTGATATTTGTTATAAAATATTTCTAATCACGTAATATTTTAAACATAGATAGCAATTAACTAAGCGTATTTCAGCTGAATTCAGAATTGAGAATTTCAGCTGAAAAAAGGTATATTTAGTTAAGTAAAACGACGAATTTTTTATCATTTAAATTATTTAATTCTATCTAAATCATTACTACTAAAATACTTTTTAACTGAATCTTTTCTTTCATTTTAGAACATAAACAAATGCTGCAGAATTTAGCTTCTACTTCTTAAACTTCTTTATACTTCTATTTATTTCTAATAGCATATATATCTTAATAATTAGAACCGTTTAGAAATTGAATTAATAATTCCGTAATTTTTTAACTTATTTTCTTAAAACATACAGATAACGCAACTTTTTTCTATATTTCATATTACTCCACAGAATTTCCGTAAGAAATAATATGTATATTTTAATATCATAGTAATAATAATCTATAGCAATAAAACTGTTATAATAAACTTATGTAACGTTACTTGACGGAACTCTACTGTAATGTACTTTTAAGTGAAATTTTATTTGGGTTGAGCCTGAATGCACTTCTTATGATATATCCAAATTATTATTATATTTATACTACCCGTTACTCGCGGTTCCGCATATGAATATTGTTTACTATTAGATAACTAAGAGCTAAATAAAGCTACTACATAACGCTAAACAGACTGTACCATTTGTGATGAAACTGCCTATCATAATCAGAAATAATTTTTCCAATACACTAGTTAATTTTAAACAATAGCACACTTAACCAAACAAACTTCGTTTTATAATATTAGTATATATGAAGCTAAGAACCTTCTATTCTTAGGTCCAAAACATAAAAGTGCAAACTTTGTTGAATTTTGGCCGAGGCACGTATGAATGCACCATGCTCGTTACCTGACCCTTCTAAATGTATATAATAAATGTAAACGTGAGAAAAATTTAATGTTGATATATTTAAAGACAAAAAGTTTCCCTGCGCTATAAAAACTGTATAATTTTAGCAGACAGACACGGAACGACAGCAAAATGTATACAAAAACATGAAAAAACACGCACGATGTTGCATGAAAATAAATAATCTTTATTGCGAAAGTTTAGAAACATGAAATAAATAAAAAAGACAAACTTGATATTGGTTTGTTAATAAAATATTCATTCAATAATATACAAGATAAAGTACGGATGAAATTTAGAATATAATAATTTAAATTTTGAGTTACAACAAAACGAATAAATATATAAACTGCAATTTTAAAATAAAATAAACAATTTGTAAATAAAATAGTAATTTAATAATAAAATAATATAATAATAATATCGATATAAATTAACGTTATAATAAAATTAATAAATAATATATAAGCTGCAATTTTAAAAATACATAGTATGTGTATGGTGATAGAAATAAAGTTGAAATTCAAACCTTAGTATCATGTTCTGTGTAGCGTCGTCGCCTCACCTGTTCGTAAGGTCGCCGAGGCACGCCGCGAACGGACCTTACAAGCAACACGCCTGCAAGAAATATATACTTTAATCCTTTGATCTATCGATATTTTGTTATTATTACGAAATTTTTACTTCATATATTAATAATTATTATAATATACGCCTAGTTATTAATGTATAACCAAAACAGGGTTTTTAAATTAAGTAAATAATGAATTAAGTTAAACATATTTAAAATATGTATATTGTATATTAGTAGTACTATATGTAGTAAACAATATGGATGTGCAAAAGAAAAGTATATTTTTTTATATTTAAGACTAATTCAGCCAGTTATATAGTGTTACATAAAATAAAAAGGCAATATATATATATATATATATATATATATATATATATTTTTTTTTTTTTTTTTTTGGCCGAAGACATGTTTTTGGACAGATACTTTCCGAAACTAAAAGGGGTACCGAAATGTAGGTCACATATTTAAATAAATATAGTTAGTTTTTCTCCTTAAATATAATTAAATAAATAAATAATAAGAATGTTGTCTGTCTATACATTGAAACAGTCCTCTTTCATGCCTACACGTTACCTTACAATGTAACTTGTTTCATACTTCACAGTAAATTAAATAGACAACCGTATCCACTGTTTTTTTATATTTATTGCATTTGGAACGCAATAGTTTGTTTTATAAATTTTCAATAGTTTTGTTGTTGACTAGTAATAAAATCATGTAAAATATGACAGATATAATTTTAACGTCCATTAAAAAGTATATTTTAAAAAGGTTAACCATTTCTGCATTGTAATGGACGTAAAAAATATAATAAAACTGTTTTAATTTCTTTCTTAAAAGGTTAATTATATCTGTATTTATAATATCATATATTTATTAAAATAATTTTAGAGTTAATCTAATTTACATAAATTTGTATATTGTAGATAGCTATGTTTTAAATGATTTAACGAAGAAGTTTGGTAAGAATTCAAATCTTAATAACTCTATTCTTTGTATCCAATTTAATTTCGTAACATATAAATTTAAAGCGTCAGGCGGCATTGGTTCATCTGATAATTTTGTCGACACCTCCATTATTTAGAAATCTCTAACATTTTTATTCTCTTCTTTTGACAAGCACCTAACGTCTGATAATATATATTAATGACATATATATATTAATGAATTTGCAAGACTAGTTTTGAACTGAGTCGCGGCATTTATTCATTAGCTCGGACCACAGCGACATCTCGGTGTGAACTCTGGACAGTTCACGCTGTGATCGTGCGATTATGCTATGCCATATGTCATGCCGTCCCCGGGGCCAGGACCCCGATTGGTTTCGGAAGTATTTTGACAAATTTTAGAAGTATTTTTCTAAGTATAGCTAGATAATTATATATAACATGAAATTTGCTGCAAAAAAGTGGCCATGACATTTCTTTATGTATTATCTAATACATATAATATAAAAAATTAAAAAAACTACCGGGATTCAAACTTGCCACTTATGGGAGTCTGACTTTCTAATAATTGAGCTATAGTGCCTAACCAATTTTTCAATTCACATTTATTAAAATATAAATATATGCAAAATAAAACTTGTTTTGGTTCTGTACCTACCTAATTATATTAACGTATATTTCAAAATATTACACTCAGTACTTCTTCTCGCAAATCCTTACAAGAACCCATTAGTAAAAAGGAAAATGGTGAACCCCCTTTCAAAAGCTCTAGAAATCTCAGCAATAAATGCCCACAAGCACAAATTTATTTTTATCGTCTGTTCCACTTAAGGAATAAGATTTAAAAAATGTTCCCAATTTTTCTCGTAATTTTTTCTTATATTCTTTCTTAGGAGGGCGTAAAATATTTATAGGGTTCGATTGACGGAAGGCGTGAAGCTTTTTCATTTATTAAATAATTTCACAAGCAAACAATATTTAAGTTATAATATTTAAATAGTTTATACGTATATTTATACTAATATTATAAAGCGAAATATTTTTTTTATTTAAATGCACTAGTTTTCGAAACTATCTGATGGATTTGATTTTTTTTTTCTGATCGTGATAGGCAGGTTTATGAAAAAAGGCGACAAAATATCTTAATCTAGGCTTATACTATTATTTATCCAAATAGTAAATAAAACCGCGGGTGGTACCACGAAAAACAGCTAGTAGTAAGTATATATGTAATTTTGACTTAAACGTCGAGTTTATATAACTTTGTAAGAGCTATGCAACTTAGAAATGCAAAAAAATAAATTGCGCTTATTTCTTAGAAGTGCAGTATCTCAGATCTCGTCCCCTTTACGATGCAGCGATTATCCTCCAGATAGCATTCCACAAACCACGGACATAATGAAGTCATCTGATTAAGATAAACATTTTGAAGGGATTTTTTTGTGTTTTATATGTATTAAGGAAATCTTAGGTATTATGTTACGAAACTTATGTTTATTATACAATAAGCAGTTTTCAGGTATAGGTTTTAATGTTCTTCTAATTGCCATAATTATCCGACTGTACTTAAGTTGTTCATGATTTTGGAGCAAAGCGAATTCACGCCGTGAACTTGACACGGTTCGAGCTCATAAGAGTACACCGGACGAGTTCGAAATTATTCGGGCAAATTCCGATAAAATTAACATGATCCGGATAGTATATAATAGTAAATATGGATCACAAAAATAATACAAAATTTATTATAATATTTAAAATTGTCGTCCTAGCTTCAAAATAGAATGATAGATGAGGTTACCAACATAATAGCACCCGACGGAAAGGTACTCCAGAAATCTTAGTTTCTGTCAGTCAGTTTTTTGTTATATATTTACGTAAATATTATCTTAATTTTTGTAATTTATAGCTTTATTTAAAGCCATGTTTTAATTACATAATATGGTACGCTCGTTAAAATTAATATTCAAACATGTAACTTCTTAAGTACAAATTCTTTATATTAAGTACCTTTTCCAGCGGCATCTCCTGATATAAGATTCTTTTTAACTGAACTCTTTTGATTTTTAGTATTAATATGTTCTTAAAAAAATCTAAAAATTTTTTTTTAGTTTTTAAAAGTGTTAATAAATGAAATTATTTAGGTTTAATTTATTACGACCGTAGTTTTATTTTATTATAATATTTGTTTATATTAAAATAGATAATATTCGAATAACAAATAAAATAAATTTAAATTTAAAACTTTATAGAAATTCAAAACAAATATTCCAATAATAGAAATAATACGGAAAAGCAATTTCAAATCATAACAAAGATTCTGAAATTCACTTAAAACAATTTTCTTTTCAGAATTGAATTGCATAAACAACTTCATATCATTTATTGCAATATTGCAATATAAGATAAGCGGGGGAGGAATAATACCGACATATGTCCCAAACTGTATTACTTGCGACGTTATTAAATCTTATTTTGGCAAACAAAATATCTTATGTGTTTAGGGCTTTATTAAGTTATTTATTATATTTTCTTAGATAAATATATATTAATAAGGTCATAAAAATTGGTAGAAATATATTTCCGAGGTTTCATAGGATTTCATTGTTTGGAACATACGTGTTCCTCATAGCAAGCAACTGTTCCAGGAAGGGACGGTCCTTATATATCCGGACGTATTGGTCCAAAAACTTTAACATACACATATTTTAAATTAACAAATTATTATTATAATAAAACCAACCAACCAAATTATATATCATAGAAAGTATTTAAACATATATATTACGTTATCTCAGTTGAAAATTACTTCAGCTGCGTTCCTAATTCTGGTACATTTGCGATGAGCTTAACAAGTACGAGTGAGCGGCGCTTTTCATCTTTGAAGCGGAACATTTACATTTTCGTCTCATTTATTTGCTATTTCGGGCATCCCCCTCCCCTCCCGCACCCGTCACCCCCTCCCCTCCAACGAATAAGTCTTGGCGAGCGTCAGATGAGAGTAAAACGGAATTGGGAAGGAACGCTCTATAAAGTCTAATTAACTTTGAAGTGAATTCACAAATGTAAGGAAATATAAAAACTGACGTCAGGAAGAATTTATAGGTGTTGTTGTTTATTATATAAATTCTATATATAATATATTTATATATCAAACAAAGGATCTTTTGAATAAATCATTTAAACATTAATAAACATAAATCAGAACAACCAAAATCATTTAGTTAAAACAGTGAAAAAGGATGTAGGCACATGATCAGAATGTAATTGTACGATTTGGAGTTTTATTAAGATATTTACAAAGAAAAAAGCCCTTCGAATTGTTATTCAGAGGTCGTCACATATAAAAGTAACGCGTCCCTTTACGCAAACCTTTTGTCTCGGGGCGGTTGTTTCTTATTAGAAATAATTTCGTCGCCACCCCCTTGTTTGTCATTCGCGGCTTGCTTTTAGCAGGATGCAACTGTTTTTCGTGATTTGAATCTAAATAAATATTAAAAATACAAATTAAATATGTCCGTTCATGAATACTAATAGTTTACTTATACCAAAATATTCAATATATTTATAAAGGAGATATATATTTGTAATAATATGAAGTTATTGTTATTGTTATTTTTAAAAATACTTACATGTTACCTTAACATATTTTATGTATGAATCAGATTTGTGATAGAAAAAAGAGGCAAAACCACCCCCGAATATAAATCGTCTTGTTATATTTTCCGGGACATTGGGATTCATGAAGTTTGTGAGGCTTGAAGACATGATTTCTTGAAATATATTTATGTTAACTAAATTTAGAAATATAGTTCGTAAAAAGTGATATTTAAAAAAAAATTCAAGCTATAATAAATGATATATATTTATGTTTTGTTATACTATGTGTGAGTTCTAAATTTATTGTTGTTTATAATTAAAAATATATATATAATATAAGCGTATAATTTTGCGAAGTATTAAAGTGGATATCTCTGTAATATTCCTTGGAATGTTTTCACCCCTCTGCAGGGGTGTTATAAAAAGCTTTCAATGAGGTTATCACCCCAGTAATTATTATGCTAAGAAATGTAAAATTTGTTGTAAATATTCAGAATGGGGCAATAGTCGCTCTTTATGTTATAATTTATTATCTATTAAACAAAATATTGGTAGCAGTGTTTTTTCTTTCCATTACATAATGTTGTTGGTATAAATGAAAATAATTTTCCGTTTTCAGAAATTTTTATACGTACTTGTATCTAGTTTCCATATTTTCTTTGGAAATAGCCAAAATCAATGCAAGCATCATCTTGCTAAAAGGTATTCTTCGGATCAAATTATTTCATTTACATATATAATGTAATCGTCAGCTAAAAGTTTTACGATGTTATTGAGGAATATGAATTTGGATGGATGTATGAATGGATGAATTTGAATGTACCCAATTATAATTACGTAATTAAAAATAAAATAATTTTACAAATTTGTCTCAGTGTTTCATTTTTGAATAACAAAGGGCTGGTATAAAAATAACAAAAGAAAAAGCCTACAATAGCGCAGTTACGTAACAAAGAACAAAGGGTGAAGTATTATGAATATGAATGAATTACTTGCTGAAATTGGGCCACCTTCTCTTTTGACTTATTTTGTACTTTTGTGAGGAGAAATGTTTATTTTACTCTTCAAAAAAAAATACAAAATGATACTATACAAAAGTCTGAAATTGTTATAATACAAGTAAGGAATATAATTATGTACAGGTATTATTTATAATAATAATGCTTCAATTATATTATATATAATAAATGTATTTATTCATTTATGTGAACAACAACTAGTCGGTAATTAACAAAATTATTCCAGCACACGTTTAACTCACACGTGGAACTTAGACGCCATTGTCCGACGAGTTGCCTAACTGTTTTGGTCGGATTTTATTAAATTTCGACGATCCGACGTAGCTTGAGGACAGCAAAACCCAAACCTTGTAAATGAGGGCCGGGATTATATTAGATTGTGCCTATAAAGCGTATATGTTGGCAAAAACGTTTGTTTGTATGTAATATATGTTGCTTAATTTTATTTAATATAAAATATATGTTTTTAATGATTAATTTTGTTTAACATAAAACCAGTAACTTACACACATATTAATAGTATTTTTCATCTTAAATAATATACTTAGTTTCAGTAAATCTGTATGTTTGTTGCTAAGTATATATGTACCCATATGTTATAACAGTTTAATCATTGATATTCCATATATCACATAGTGCTGTTACAATTTTAACGAGGATAGTATGAATCCATTTATAAGTATAGTAAAATAAACGTTGTGTCTTTTAAACAGTTAAACTTAAATATACTCTAATAACAATAATGAGAGTCGAAATTACAATGTAGAAATTTAATATGAAGAACTTCTTTAGATTGCACAATATATGTCGTTGTTTAATAACTAGATGAGATTGGAGTTAGTTAGATAGTTCGTCTCAATGGTATGCGACCATTTGGCATACCACATTTAAATGCTGAACCGTAATTAGTAGGGCTTCCGTAGATTACTTTGACACCCAGTCTACCTGAAGTGAAGAGCCAAGAATATGTTATTTGCGTTTATAAATAGATAGCTGTAGTACGCGGTTTCACACGCGGACGAATGACTTTATTTACTATTAGTACTAATAGCGTAATGCTATATAACATTCCTCATGAACCTGTCTATCAGAAAGAATTTATCAAATCCATCGGTTAGTTTTAAAGATTAGCGCTTTTTAACGAACAAGCTTCTCCACCTTGTAATATTTATACACACATAAAATTCATCAAAGAAATACATTCATTAAATGTGTTATTTACAACAAAGAATAAGAATTTTAAAACTGTTACATATAAAATAACGTGATTTACAATAAATTGAAGAGAAATAATCGATTTAATTCAGTAAAAATACGAGACAGAAGATTGTCAGTTGTTTGTGGAGTCTGAATGTGCCGAATCGGTGAACGTCTAAGTGCTCGTAAATCTTGCCAGCTCTCTGCTGGATGAAAATAAGCGACATGACGCGATTGCTCTTCAGCAAACTAACTAAATATTTATATATATATACATATAAGTTGTTGTAATATAATACTCTCCTAATTATATTACCGATAATTTTACATAAAATTATTTATTTTATATAATTATGTGTATATTCATAATATTTATAACTTAAGCCTATCTATTATTTATAATTCCTTAATAATAAGGATGTCTGGAAGAAATCGCCTCAAGCTATAAGAATGCCAATATTATTTATCTTTTTATTATGGTACAATTATTAATATAAATAAATACATATTACATATATAAATAAATAATATTCAGCGAATTTTATATGCAATAGTATATATATATTTAATATTTATTAATATAGTATAACATATTTTTAAGTACATAAAAATCGATATATCAATTTACAGTCCAATGAACCAAGAGAATAACATATAAAAATTCATTTTTAAATCCTTCAATTCTTTAATACAAATTTATTTGAAAATAAAAAAAACTTGATGCTATAATCATGCAACTAATTTAAATATTCTGAATTAAACTTTATGTGTTTAACGTAAGGTTTAAATTCAAATGCTGATAAGATATTGTAATCGGGTCTCGGAAAGAAGAAACGGGTCGGTACAAAACGGGCTCCTTTTATAAATAACGCGCGGCAACCATGTTGCTTTGAGCGCCAATCAGAGCATTCCTCAGCGAGAGTATAATATGGCGGTGCTGTGGACGTTATCACTATTATTATATGAGATTACAGAATGGCTGGCGGCTATCTGTTGTTTAGGTAAAATTTAAACATAATTTGAATAAAATATTATACATTTTTTAATTATATTCTTATGAACTTTAGTCTTAGAAATAATTTATTTTATACCTAGAATTGAGATACATTTTAATATCATTTTGACGTCACAAACATTTAATAATACAGGGAGAGGTTACTATTTAAAAATGCAGGTCAATTCTATTATACATATACATTAATTTTTTTTTACAAATTCGTATTTCTGATTTACATAAGCAATCAATACATTATATAAACTATTATTTATATTATTGTTAAAAATCTGTTAATGCGCTTATTGTCATATATAGATTTATTTAGAAAGCTAAAATATATTTTGGAAACTAAATTTGAACTTGTAGGAATTACAAATTCAGTAATGAAAATCTAGTGTCCAATGTTTATATAACTATGATAAAGTTAATTTTATTAAGTCTTAATATATTCTAATAGAGATAGAGCCAAGTGGATATTTATTCCAACGCTTGATAAGTCTGGAACTGAAATGTAAGAGAACAGATGTTCGGGGTGATCGACCCCTGTACGAGGCCCGCTCCTCGGTGATTTGTTTATGCGCCTGCGCAATCAATGTGGAAAGGATTTTTATTAAGTAAAAATATTACTACCTAATTTGTAAACAGATTAAATTTGAGATGCCAAGTATCATAATGTTTCTAACATATTATACCAATTACGAGTTTTTTTTATTATTTTTGGAGGTTTTATATAATTCTTAATGGGCTAGCTAGCAAGTTATTGTAGACGTCAGATTGTAAGAGTAGAAATCAAAGCGATTTTTTCTCACACCAAATTAAAACATAGTATCAATTGATACAATACACCCATAGACAGACGATTTGATAGATTGAAATATAGATAAATCTAGGATAATAATAATAATAATATTAAATAAAAATACGATATTTCCAATTACAATTATAAAGTTACGCTATTGTTATTAAATAGATATTATAACACATTGAACAAATTTTTATACATTGTAGATAACAAAAAGATAACTTTGTTTCAAAGAAACATTAACATTAATAGACAGGTTGGAGGGAACAAGAAAAAGAGATGATTTAAGAAAATTACATTATAAAAAGAGTAAAGAAGCGAGGGGTAGGGCGCGGCGTCTCAAAGACATTATTGTAAAATATACCAATTTAAATTCAAACATAAAACCTTCTGCATCGAGGATTATAATGTTATAGGCAAAGCGAATTATATTGGACATAGTATTATATATAGATACAGGTGGAAAAAAATAATGACAGAACATTTCTTAATAGGTTTTTATATAATTAATTGGATTTTTATATGAATAAGCAAGCTTTTAGTGCCTTTTCTCAAATTGGAATTCAGGTTCAACTAGAAGTTGGGTAGTAAAAACTTTCTTTGTTATCTGCTCTATCGGTATTGGAACTCTATCAAGACTCTAACACTCGTATTTGGAGGATAAATTGCAAACGTTAAACTCGACTCTACCTTTAAACTCGACTCTACCTTTAAACTTTACTTAGATATATAGTTACTAGATATTATTTATGTACCTCATTACTTTTGTAAGACTGTTGGTATTTTCTGATAAATAATGAGTCATTACTATTATAAATATTGCAAACATGAATAGATTATTTTTTATTGATTTTTCAGCTATATTTATAAGTTTTAAATGTACTATATAATAAAATGAGAATCACTTTATAATTATCTCAATAACAAACAGGTGTTTTATAAAGAGATTATAATAAAATATTTAATTAATAAACTTTATCATTAAAAATAAAATTTCATTTTATAACCTAGCGATTTTATAATTATAAGGTACACTCTAAATTCCACGCCGTGAGCTACAATTACAAAATATTCCGAGCGATGGAATTAAAACGCTTATCCACAAAATTCCGACTCTACAACTTCGAGACTCTACCCGCCAGCAATAATGACTTTGTGAATTCTTTAGATATCTCTCAGTTGCCAATTCTTACTTAAAATGGAACGAATATATTTTAAATTTTACATAAACCTCATTACAATTCAATTCAATTTTAGGTTAATTTGTTTAATAAATTTTGAGATTTTAAAACAATATATTAAGATCATCAGCTGATCTCAATTTAGAATGAAATAATAATATAATTGTATATAACTACTGATTGTATGAGAAATAATTTTTCAAAGGCTTCTGGTAATTTTGAAAATTAGCGTCAACCACACAGACAAACAAACAAGACAAACTCTTCAGCTTTATAATAATATCCTCATCATAGATAAAAATGCACCCAAGAAAAATATAACATGTTTTAGTAATACATTAATCTAAAAATATAAAATGAAAGACAAAGACTAATCCCAGCGGCGTCACTTAAGACATGAACCGGGATATTTAACTAAAAGTAATATAAAACAATATAAGAGCCTTAAGAGTTCGCTACATAAACCTCGCCCCGAGAATAAATGGATTACTTATGTCCGCAGCGCCATCTAGCGGGGGGTGCGCGATACTCTATGAGTTATTGTTATTGCTGGGATTTCCTCGCTTCCGATATGTTTTCACTTACGCCCCTCTTGTACGGAAACTCATAAAAATCTAAACGAAATATTTTATTCAATATACTGTATTTAAAGATACAAATAATTTAAGTTTAAATTATTAATTATATATAAAATACTAGTTTTTATTAACCGTTCCATCTACGAACAATTTTATTTATTATGATTGTAAATTAGAGCAAAAGCCTTCCTCATAAACCTGTCTATCATAATGAAGAAGAATTTGTCAAATCCAGCCCATAGATGCGAAGATTAATCCGTTGTTAAGGCATTCACAAACAAACTCTCTGATTTATAATATGATTTATATATATTATTATTTATATATGTTAACCAAGTGAACGCTTTTAATAATCAATATATCAAACCATCGGCATTAAGGCTTTTCTAGTTAATTATACCGGTTCTATCTGGAACAGAAGGCCTGGCTTATTAGCGGGGGCCGTAAATACGTTAGTAAACGGACGTATATATCATTGGGAACTCACGAACACCCGCGTCTTCTATTGCATCATCGCTCAGTTCATCAGAATAGAGACTCTACCATATAACAAAGAAATAATCACTTAACTTACCGATTGTACAGTGATTTCACTCTTCATATTGACAAAAATATCAAATAATTTATCAGAATAGAGACTCTACTATTTAGCAAAGAAATAATCACTTCACTTATTAACAGTACTTACCGTAAGATTTTATATTTATATTGACTCAAAAATCACATCGTTGATCAGAATATAGAGACGACTCTACCTAACTCAAATAATAAATACTCAACTTATTGATAGCACAGTATGATTTTCTGTTCATATTGAAAAAAAATCTAATAATTGATAAGAAAAGAAACGACTCTACCTTATAACAAAAAAAAATAATTAAATCACTTACTGATAAGTACAGCGACTTTACCGATTAAATTAGATGAAAAAAAAAATTACTTGAGAATGTAAACTGCTTTACCATATAACAAAGAAATAATCAACTAAAATTATTGATAATACAATATAATTTTATGTTAATAATGAACATACCAACAAAAAATCATATGATTGATCAGAGTAGAGATCACTCTACCATATAACAAAAAAAAAATCACACAACTTACTGGCAGTACAGTATAATTGCATGTTCATAATTAAAAAGTAATACATCACACAAACACACACACAAAACACACACACACTTATATACCTCTATATACAGCAAAATTTTTTGTTTATCCAACATAACTCATAGTCACTAATAAAAATAATAATTCAGCAATTAACATTATAGGTATTATAAATAAAGCAGCTGAAGTAATGGCCGAATAATTTACAACATGTTCACATGCGAATTGACTTAATAAATTAACTTGCACTTAATTAAGGCGAAGTTTTTTATAAAACTACTCAGACCACACACTGAGCTGATTGAGAAGTTTTATAATTTAACAGCCATAAAGAAACTAACATAAAGCAACAATAAGATTGTTTTAAGAATCATTTTCATCTTATTCATGACAATATTTAATATAGTAAAGAACCACTATTCATATATTTTTAATAAGTTAATAATATGCAAATTTTAATGGATAATTTTTATTAAATATTAATGCGTATATATTTTCTGCTATAAGTTTATAATGCTTAATAAAACCTTATCAATTATACTTCTTAATCGCAAAATGTGGAGTAAAATGTTCAGGTTTTTTGCTTTTAAACTAAGATCAAGATTTTTTATGTCTATAAACTAAAGTGACTATAAAATAATGTAAATGTTAAAAATATATATTATTTATTCATGTGTATTTTGACTGAAACAATATTTGATTTAAAAACAAAAATCTTACTCATTTCCAGGGCCATCTGGCTTTTGAGCCTTCCAAAAACAATTGGCCCGTCGCCAACCGCCGCTTGCGCACAGACATACATCTTTTCCTTATTAAAGTTATATAAAACATAAACATCTATCATCACAACACTACTTTCACGTTTAAAATCTAAAACTCTACTGACTCTTGCACGCTTTCTCTTTACTGGCAAAAAACTAATTTGAATTTTTATAGAAAATTGGACCATCTCTTTCTAAGAAGCGTTTGAGCAATTTTATTACTATATTGTGTTTAAGTTACATGTTTTTGATGTTAAAACTAGTTCTAATTGAAAAGAATTTATAATTTTGTTTTTCTGTATATGGTAATTTTTGAGACAAATAGCTTTAAGACAATAAATATGAGTACAGTATTTTTTTATAGTTCCCTAGTCTACGTCTTTTCAAAACATATCTAGAACGTTCATTATTTTTTATATATAAAATAAATATTATTTATTGTTATTGGTCTATGTATAAAGTATTGACACAAATTATTAAGCTAATTAAAATATAATAACATATCAAATCAAATCAAAGAATATCGCTAAGGTATTTTAATGAAGAATATCTTAGAAACAATATCTCTATATTGAAAACGAAATAAAACCTCACGTAACCAATCTTATCCAATTTGATGTAAGAAATGAACATATTTCAAAGATAAAAATGAAATAATTTATTGAAAACAACACCACCTAACGGTAATAGCTTGAACTATTTTGAATTAACATGCGTCACACGCGACAAGCTTTTGAAAGCTTTCAAATATATAACAAATTGAGTATAAAGAAAGAAAATCTATTACTGAGGTATAGAATGTAAAATATTAAATTTATATGCATTTTCAAAAATATTAAATTTACATGTTGGAGAAAATTTCGGTATATACAAAACGTCCCCAATCGGGATTATTATTATACGATGTAAAAAATATTAGTGAAAGGATTCAATATACTTATCAACTCAATTTCACAGTTTAAGTGAGGTTGAAAAAACTCAAGTACATTTACTAACAAATAATAAATGATAATCTAAGATTAAAGAGGAATTATTTAGAATATTAAAATAAAAATACTTTACAATACTCAACTTTACGAGCTTTTATTTATAGCGCCATCTGTGATAAATACAGTGAACTACCAAGACTAAAATGATACAGATGTCGTCAACGTTTCTAGACTTTCTTTCAAAAATATAAACTATTATTTATTCATCATTTTTTGAAATACTGATAATTGATAAATTATCAATGAATAATGAATGTTACAGAAAATAAATATTTTTTACCGAAAATTCTATATTTATTTATTAAATACCAAAATTATTATTGATTTTTAAATTACTAAAATCATATTGTCATTAAATAATTCGAAATTAAGTAAAGCATCCATAATATTTCCAAAATATATTTAATATCAAAGCAAAAACAAACTTCCTCCCTGAACAATAAAAAAATATTATAAATATATTTACTAGTTCCTTATACCTGCTTTCTTTGGACCCTCCCTTAGAATGCACGTATTATAACAACAAACACATTTATATCTTTGCATGTGTGTTCGAGAATTTCAGGTGCCATACCCGTTTGTATCGCCGCCATGTTTGTTTATCTTGTGTCTCTTTCTAACATTAGGAAATCGGCATTGGTTGTATGAATTGAAAAATATTACGCTATCTCCTTTGTGTAGAGTAGTGGCATCGATACCAGATTGGGTTCTCTCAATTTGAGAAGGGGGATAAAGAATTTAAAAGCACGTATACCGTGGTCGAAAACTTTTAGTCATGCATTAAAATGAATGCTGGTTATGGCGTCCAATGCATTTGATATTTGATACAACGTATTCAAAAATATAAGGATAAAACATGTTCTTCAATATATATAAAAATTTAGTTAAATATTAAAAATACCTTTCCGGCGTCCGTCAAGATAATAATATCGTCTTTTTTAGTCCATCTTGATCAGAATCTGGAAAAAAAATAACATATAAGTATTTTTAAAAAAAAAATCTTAAATTATATTCAATATAAAAAAAAACCTAAATTGATTCACATAAAAACCCGATTATTATCTAAATTCCTCGTTTAAAAAGCATTTAAACCAATTAAAATATGCCAAGACATAAGTGATAACATCCTTCGTTTTACATATAACAAGGGATGCATAAACCTTGGAGGCAGCTGGCAGCGAACAGGTCCATAAATAAGCTGCACTAACAATTATTTACAACCAGTGCCGAGATAATCTTTACTAAATGCACATTTTACTGAACACTACCTTACCACTTCACTTTATGGCGGGTTAAGCAAATATTAAAGATGCAAATTCTCTTCTCAAATTACAAGGGCTGGGTCTTGTATTTTGTTTGGTATGTTTATGTATAGACTAAGAAAATAATATAATATTACCATCATCTCGTCTTACCGCGAACACGTTTGCTGCAAAGCATTCGAAACGTCAGGTTAAATTAAAAAAATGTAAAATTAAACGCGAGTTATATCCGTAAAAAAGTATTATGAAATGTGTAGTAGTCGTGTAAATCTTAGAAATCATTAGTTATTAATTTATACTAATATTATAAAGCGGAAAAGTATGTGGGTTTAATCACGTTTATTTTCGAAACTACCGGATGGATTTAAAAAATTCTTTCTGATTACAGAAAGGCTATAATATCTATTATGCTACCATTCTTAGTTGTCCTAATACTAAATAAAATTGTTCGTCTGTGGGTGAAACCGCGAGTAAAAGCTAGTTTTAAATAAGTTTGAAGCGTTCTTGCTTTTAAACAAATATTATATTTGCAGTAATAGAGAATAATATTTCATTTTATTCCTGAAAATACTATATCAATAAAAATACTTGGTACTTAGAATGGAATGAATTATCTATAAGTTATAAGGTAAGGGGGCTGGGGTGGGTTTGGTTGGTATATTTAAGGGTAAGTCCAATGTTTGATATGAAATAGGTATGAAAGACATTTTTTAAATATGAAACGCTTTAATAATATTTTAATATTATACTAATTATCAAGCACTAGTCGATAAAGGTACTAACACTAAATGGTAATAAAACTTTAAGTGCCCTAATTGTCATATACAATTTCTAACTTATTTTTTTTTTAAAGTAGTAATTGATAGAACTATCTTTATTTAAATTATATATATTGTATAAAAACATATTAATATTGATTTATTATTTATCCCCATTGTATTCAAATTAAATTTGTGATGGATGGATTTATAACATATATACAGACTAAAACTAATATTAAAAACATATTTATACTAATATTATAAAGATTTGTTTATTTAAATGAGCTAAGTTTTTAAACTACTTGATCGATGAGAATTATGATAGGCAGGTTAATGAGGAAAATTATCTAGCATTATGCTACTACTTTTAGTTATATAAATAGTAAATAAAATTATCACCGCAACTTAAACCGCGTGTAAAAGCTAGTATTAATATAAACTATAATAATAAATAAATTATTTGTTTATATAAATTTTATATTAAAGCTTGCGGTAGGCCTGCGCTGTGGCATGTTATATAGCAACAATGCTAATTTACAACAGCATCAGAGGTCAAACATCCGCCATGATGGATACGTTGTAAACTGAATTTATTACAAGACGCCATTATGGATAATCATTTATTAATGCGTCAGCTGTCAAATAATGCTTAAAAGGTTATAAAAGTTGATTATACTTCCGTGTTTAATTATTACAAAATAAAACAACCACAATAGACCATAACCTACCACAATGACATTATAAGCTGATGTCGTTGTTTATCGAATAAAATTTATAGCAAGCTTATGAGTGCATTTAGTGGGTATTGAACTTAAAATTGCCTGATTACGTGCTTTAATGGGTGAGTGGGATTTTGTTAATATAACCTCTGATAAGGCTTGGTTGCCATTGTGTGTTAGTTTAACTAATATAACGCCTATTTTATGTATAATAATAGAAATTATAATAGTACTCAGTAGTATATTAAAAATAAATGGCTGGTTGAGATTAAGAATTGTTTTAAATAAGAAATAATTTAGTGTTTAAACCTTCGTGATCTATAATTACAATAATATATAATTATCCGGCTGTACTTACTTGAATACTATCCTTACATGATCTTGGTGTAAGGAGAAATCCTGACGTGATATTCACGCCGCGAATCGGTTAATTTGTACAAGCAAAACTACGTCCTAAGTATAACCGAATTTTTTAACGGGAATTATTTAGGAACAACAGATCAAATAATACGAGAATAGATTCTGGATACGATGCAATATTGTAAGGGAATCGATTCAAAGGCGTTGAATCAAGATCGCCCAAACACCGGTTGTTTAGTGATGTTGTAAATCAAATCAACAATTATCGACACTAGTTTACACTCGTGACGCCGCTATGTAAACAATCTGGACGTTAAAACTGCTACCTACGTTTTACGACTATTCAATTTGGGGGAAAATCGATTTTATTCGCTTGATTTATAATCGATTCACGGATAGAATCGCTCGCGAGTTTCTATTCTAATTTTTTAGACGAGGAAGTTGTTGGCGGATACGGATGGTTAGATCAAGATTGTGTAAACAGAGTATGGCAAAGCGGGTTTGTTTAGGTGTTCCTATTTTGGATAGGTGGAACAGAAAATGATTATTGTTTAGCTTTACATACTATTTTAAATATAATATACACTATACTTTAAATAAAATTAGTCATTTAGACACTAATACTTACGGTTTGTACTTTTATGAGCTCATAAAATCAGATATAAACATATTAATATAATATAAACATATTAATATCAGATTAGGTTCAATAAAAATGTACACACCTTCAATTAATCTTCATAGAGATGCAAATATAATATACAAAATAACTTACTAAATTGAAGTTAACACATCACACTCATTATTAATAAGAAATTCACGATGTCGAGTCACTCTTAATTCACAACGAGCGTTCAGTGAAATGTCATCGACCGAACTGACTCCACATTCATCCTCAATTGTATCACATATTTAACAAAACAGTAACAAATTGATATGTTTATCTACAAAGCACAATAAATTCATTCATCTAAAGCCCACCCTTTAGCGAGGGGATACACCCTTCTGATTTAAAAATTACAAAATATTACATAAATAATATAAAAAAGTCCGTCTCTGTGTCCCCTTGTGAGATATAATTTTGGTGAACCCATAGTTCAGACGCAATGGTTTGTAATGCGTAGAAAATTAAATCAGATATATATCAAAACTTGCTTGTTGTTTGAATATTATTTTAGCATGGCTGAAGAAAAATGTATATGTACTATTAAAAATAAAACTTCTGGGTCGTCCGCGAAACTTCACGTTTATTTTACAGATATTTTTGGAATTTAAAAACTTATAACAGGATTTGTTTTGATTGATTTCATTTGATTGTAAAAAGCAAGTCACTTATCTCTGTTTGGCGCCAAAAAAGATTTTTTTTTATTTGTTTCTCTTTTTCGTAATTTGTTTGTCTCTTTATTTTTGTGGACATCTACCGCATGAACTCTTCAAAATGAGACCACAACAGTTTTTTTATGTGCAGCTCTCGTCCTATAATCACTAGGACAAAAATAAGCTTACTTTATTAATATATAAAATGAACAAAAAAAACTATATATATATGTGTTATAACTATATTTATTCTTAACAAATATTTCAAAAAAGTATTTAATTTGATATTTTAAAAATGCCCTATTTTTTAAGTCTAAAAACAACCCGCACAATTTTTCACACAACCCCTTTTATAACCCATAAATAAAGATTATTAAATCGAATACACCCGGAGGAAAATGAGGGTATTCTATGTTTTCATTAAGAATTATATAGCTTGATGGGAAAAGTTTTAATAGTCCCAGCCCATGTAATTGTAACATTCAGTTAATTGGTCACGTGGGATGGGAGAGTGATGGGACTCCCAGGGAGTATTTGTAATTAGTTTGGCGTATAAATGTCATATTTAATTGAAATTGTTTTAAAAACATATATAGCCATAATAGAATATTATTGATATACTCGTGCCGATACGGTCGGTACACTTTGATCGCAACGTCGGAGAAATAAAAGGTATCGTACCTTAAAAAAATATTATTTGTACAAATCATGAAAGTTTATAAACAATATACAGCCATGTTATTCTGATTAAATATTAAATAAATATAGAATAAATAATTTATCGCTACGAGCAGAATTCGAATCCACGACCTCTGGAAAACCGTCCCGTCGCTTCACCAATTGAGCTGTCGCTACTTCCTTCAATGAATTTAGTATTCTCTCAATATATGACCGTTTTTATCGGGACGGCAATTAGTTAGTTTTATATATATTTATATAATAAAATGTTCTGTATAGAAATGACAATAAATTCTATAAATTACTTCTAATTAATTGAACTAAATTTTAATATGTTTACTTAATTAATATTTTATATATATCCTTTATGCAACACTGTATAAAATATCTAGTTCAAGATTTTAATTTTTTAATTTTTGAACCGATAAAAATGTATTTATAAATTTAATAATTTTTTAAATTATAAGTCTTTTAATAAAGAAAAATCAACCACCTTGATGGTTATATTAAAGTTTTATTAATCAATATCAATCCTTTCTTCAATCAATATTAATAATATAAAACCTTTTCACTGGAAATAAAAATCTCACAAGCACATTCAAAATCCATCTTAGACTATTATTACAAGAAAATTTTATAACAAATTTTTATAATTCTTATCCAATAATACTCATACCAGCTACTTAATTAAAAAACAATAATTTTATTATTCGATTAGAACCTAATATACGGTTATGTTAGCCCAATCACCATAAAAGTACAGCTTCAAAATCCAAGGTATGCAGCGGATTAAATTACCATCATCTATATATACGCTGAGTTTTTTCTTACCAGTTAGTGTGGCCACTAATTCTGAATATTTACGACTTACCATTCCTGATATCCCACGCCAATGTCCCTTCATACAGTACGACGAACCTACCAAATACAAATCTTATACTAAATGGCACCGGAATGCAACATTGATTTTATTATTTAGAGCTCATAAAATATACATTTTGTGCTCGCTTATCGTTTTATTACTTACAATTTTAGCAAAATCACATGCAGAATTTTATATGATTCAACAGGATTTTGTCTCTTAATAAAAATAATCTTTAAATATGTTTGTCTGAAGATTCTTTATTTTGTTTTCTACCTACGCGATGTTGAAGTATTATCAATACAACGAATAAAATTTATCGATATACAAACTCGGTTTTAAAGCTTTCTGGTTGGTTAAAAGAATACATTTTCAAGTCTAAGTGCATTGCCTTGTAGCGCATAAAAATAATGAAAATTTTATCCATTTTTTCTCTTGTTTCTTATACAAAGATCTTATTTTATGTAAAACTATACCGGTCATATTATTTTTTGAGAAAAAAAAAAGTTTCTTAATACTTTATCGGTTAAAAACTCTATATGTTAGTAGCGATTAAAAAAATGTTTAATTAATTGTTGTTACACACTTAAAAAAATCTTACATTAATTTATTAATTTATTTATTGAAATCTTTTTTGTAAAAAAAAATGTACAACGGGCGGACTTAATGCTATAGAGCATTCTCTACCAGTCAGTACTCATTAATAGAGATACTACAGAAAACAATTAATAGTAAATAAAATTCAAAACTGAAAATAATTTTCCGGAAGTAGGTTATAATCGCAATAGTTAGAGCCAATGAAACTCGAGCCACAGTACAAATATTTAATCACATTGTAAAGACCCGCGTATCATAAGTTACTTGTTATAAATCTAACTTTTTATGTACCACTAAACTATTTTATTGGATATTAACACGTGTTAAACGGTTAAAGACTGAAACATTTGAAGAAAACTCCGATCATTAACATACGTTTCTAATAAATTATAGAATTAAATATTTGTTTATAAGATTGTTTGATAGGTGTTTGTTTTTTAATTGTAAGGTACTTTAGTTTATTGTAAACTTTATTAGGTATTTCCTATATTTATTTATGATGAACTTGACGTGAATGATTTATAATATAATATGTTCCATACTATCCAGATAAATAAAAGATACACATTTAAAGACATTTTTAAACTAGTACCCTTTATTTATAAGAACAGATTGTACTTTTTTTGAACATACAAATCGATAGGAATGCTATTAGTACTTATTTATTAATATTACAATCCTTAAGATTTTCAGGATTGCATACCTAAAAAAAAAACCAGAGACCCTCTAGGATCACTTTGTAATCCGTCTGTTTGTTAGTTATAGCCTTATAGGTGAAGCCTAGGCGTATTCATTTGCTCATATAAATTGGCTTTACCGGGTTTCAACCAATCAGTGGGAAGTAGCTATTACAGCTAGACTTCATAAAACTGGTGAAACTAAAACAAAAACCCATCCAAATGTTTTCTTGCTTCTGTATCCCAATTTGGTATCACATGGGTGATAAAATTGACATATTTATTTGCAAATGCCTACTGACGGTACCACTAACAATTATTTGTTCCTTCTATCCCATAAAAAAATTCCACACAATACTAATGAATGTATTAAAATTATCAAACACATTCAAAGAATTCATTTCGTCATATCTTATAGAGATAACAGAATAGAATATATACAATAACTAATAAGTAGGTTAATACCTAATTAATTTAAATTTTAATATTACTTAACACAGCATTAAACCATTAATAACCGATATAAATCAATTATTCGTTTCAAACAGTCATCGACTTTTAAATCGTAATAAAATTTACAAACGGCAGTGAATTTATTTATTGCCTTAAAGTTGTAAAACGATATTACATGCAATAATGACGTGTGGTATTGGTATTTATTTTAACTATTTTACCATCATTGACCACTTCATAGTTTATATTAAACTAAATAAATACATTCTACTCAAAAAGGGCTTTTATTCTGTAATAATACGTAACGTACGTTACAAGAAATTTATACAAAATTTTGGAATCGTGTTCTCTATTTCAATGTAAAATTTTATGACATGTTTTTGTGTGTTTTATGAAAACAAAAACTGTATAGACAACTTATCGTGTAGCACAGAATATGATGTTCAATTCCATACCATATTGCGTTTATGAATCACGCTTAAGTGTACGCACGTTGTGACGTCACTCGTTATTTGTAAGGAATCTCGTATATTATAGCAAATAAAGTCCCAGTTCAGATTAGTCATTATTTTTTAACCCATATAACAACTATATACAACTGCAATTATTACATACATATATAATATATACAATATTGTTCAATTTACAACCTTTAAAATAGGACTGATTTATTTATTACTGGTACGAAATGTCAACAATGAAATCCTAAATGGGAAACGTAAAGGATTATTGAAAGGGTGTCCGAGCTTTGTATGTCTGGCCGGTTATGCAAATTTTTACCCTGAAACCGAAAGTGTGGCCCTTACCTTACAATAGCTAACAATTGCGTAATCTTCTCACAAATCGATACGCATTAACTAAATTACAACCCCTTGTAAAATGTTATAAAAACCAGTTATAATGAAACAATACCATTCTAACACATTTGCATAACATAGGTTCATTTTTCTGGTTAAATATTTTGGTATTTTGTGGCAAACGAAAGTAATTTCGTTTTCGAAAGCATTTGTATGTAAATAGTTCGGTATAAGCCTCCTCGCAGAATAGTATTGCGTGTAAAGTAACGAAAAACGTGATCACGAAAAAGTAATGCCCGATCGTGTCATACACATTTTGATAATGCGTTACTTGTGTTGTGATTTATATTCAGGTGTTACCGGATAGTTAAGTTTTTTACGGCCACGATAGTGAGGGCTGAGTGAAGTCTACGATTTGTTTATCGGTTATACCGAGGCGACGACAGGCAATGACGCTGTATCAGCGCCATGTACAGCAGGTTTATTTATGTGTCGCCTTTGTGCCCCATTTATCGCTTTGAATCACCGTTTGTATCACGAAACGCGGTATTTTTTATTAAATCGTATGGTAAGTATGTTAAAATTATTCAACCTTTCTAGATGTTTCTTTTTTTTATTAAGACTGTTCCATGATTACTTATCTAATTGTCCGGCTGTACTCACGTTAATTTTGTTTGCCTTTTTTCATGAGCTTGAAACATGGCCAAAATCACGACAGTTCACGCCGCGATGTTGATAGATAGATAGCTTGTTCGAGGTACAAATTCAGTTCGATTGTAATATTTATTTAAAAAAAAAAATAGTCTGATATTATTTTATTATGCAAAACACTTCTTTGATCCATAAACAATAAATCTAAAATGGCTGCAATCAAATGCATTACAAGATGGCGTCAAAGCCGCAAAATGTCAATCACATTTATCAAAAGGGCTATGATTACTACAAATCAATCCACGTCATACGTCTCACCCGCAGTACCCGCACTGAGTCTAATTGCACTGGATCTCTCAAATACAATAAATCATATAATACAGCTGCGGGCAGTTTTCATTTTATATAACGGCTTTATCGTAAATTATATCTGAAGTTCAGAAATTAATGGCGTGTAATCGAGAAATTGGGTAGTGGATTAAATTACTATTGAAGTGACCCAAGTAAATTATTTTGTTATATATTCGAAGATTTTGTGGTATAAAAGAAATTGCTGAAAAAAATTTTTTTGAGAATTAAAAACGGGTATACTTTTGTTATAAGTTTAAAAGGTTAACTATACGATTATCCGACTGCACTCAATTAAATACTATCGCAATTTTTCTGATATTTTATGTACTTCGAGCAAGGTCTATTCGCGGCGTGACCCAGTCAGACAAAATCCAACAGCATTCACGTATCTATAATAGTACTCATAAATCACGAACAATCTACTAAAAAATTATTATACGAAACTATCAAAAAAGGAATATTTTCATAGATTCGTTAAAAAAATATTTAGTTTAATACATATATTCTTAGTATCCTTAATATTCAATTCATAACAGAATCTAATGTAAATTTTTTTAAATACGAATGTAGTGAATAGATAAATAATTAAAAAAGGTCAGGTCAGAATTTGTTTAAAAAAACGTTGACATTTAAATATTAAAGCATAGATAACATTGTAAGATAACAATAATATATTATATATTATTCATGAAGTTATATATAATATATATAAATAATAACAATTCTCGTGTCACAACCTTTGTATACAAACTCCTCTAAAACAACTTGACCCATTCTTATGAAACTTTGTGTATATATGTCATAGACCTGAGAATACTACGTATACTATTTTAAACCCCTATGAAATAAGGATGATCCACCCCAAAATGTTTATTTTAATACAAAACTTTTAGATTTTTTTGAATCATTTGACATAAAAATGCATACAATCTTAAATTTTCATAATACCACAAGCCTCTTTATTAAATATATGTGGTTTAATATTTTTTACTCTTACATAAGACAAATATTATATGAATATATATAAATATTCATCCAAGGTTATCCAGTCACAGCTGTTAGTATCTGATAAATTAATATTTATATATTTTATGAATATTACATCATATTATTATGTTTTTATTATATTAAGGAAGGTAAAAGTCCTAATTGATTCTCACTGAGATCGCAATAAATAGTTATTGGTAATAAAATTCCCACAATTGATACAAGTTCCATCTCTTAGTTGTTAAATGGGTTAATTAGTAATTATTATTTGTTTTATTAGGTAACTAGTAATTATGAATTAATGTTAAAAGTACTGAATTAGAAGTAGATTTATAAAAGTATCTAACGTTTCTGAACTATACCCTAAAGCAGCTATTATATTATACAAATTACTATGCACTACGAGAGAGAGAGAGAGAGAGAGAGAGAGAGAGCCAGGGTACTAAACTAGGGTAAAGTTAGTGCGCTAATTGTCATATATATTTTTTAACGTACAGTGAGTAATTCGTATTGATATTCGACAGATTGTCTTAAAATGATATTGTACACTAATTTGTGTTGTATTACCGAAGCTAAAATTATTAATTCTGTATTCAAAGTATCGTTGTACATTAATACTTAGGAAATATTAAACAAAATGTGAAACTAGTCGGGCCAATTCATAATTCATATAGGCAGGACCGAATTGGAGCGAAGATGTGGTGAGTGTCGCCGAAATCCAATGGATGAGCGCGACCCAGAACCGTCTCTGTGGCGCTCAATGGAAGAAACCTATGTCCAGCAGTAGTCGATTCCCGGATAAATGATGAGTACAACCGCATAATTATATATAAAGATTTTATTTCAAAAACAACATTTTACTTATATGTTACATATATATAATATAATACCTTTTAAAACATTTTCTAAATTTTCGCTCTTTATTGCACCGCTTTTAAAATCTCTGCACTTCCCCAAGGTTGACTGTTATGCCATTTAGCATTAACTCCACCCGTTGTAACATTTTTTTTTTTTGGAACAATTAAGAACAAATAAATGAACATTATCAAATAAAAAAAATATGTTATTTTTTTAATTTTATAAAAGTATAACATATCTATATATTTCTTTAGGCATTTTTAAATATGAATATTGATTTAAGACTCATCGTTACTATTATATATTAGCCGACTGTACTTACCGTCAATAAATTCGAAATTTGTAGTCTTACATATAATAAGCCGACTGTACTCACCCTTAAGGAGTTCAAAATTTGTTGGCCAAATTCCGATAGTATGTACGTGAGTACAGCCGTGTAATCTATAATATGTATTAAATTAGATCACGTTAAAATAAAGTTTTATTACCAATCAATTTTACTTAATAATATAAATCATTGTCATATATCTTTCGTAGACTGGAATCAAGTCCTCGTACGTTCGTAGACCGTAAATAAGTCTGGCATTTTAAGAACCTTGCCTAGTATTTTACGTGCATTGGCAAATACTTACAATGCGACAATAAACCTCTTAAATTCCCAAACGTCCTAAATGAAGGTTAGAAGTTATAGTAAATTAAACTTTATTACATTATTACATGGTCTGATTTCCATCGATCTATTAATTCCACATGAGCTTGCAGTTCCAGCTAGCAATGGCGACTCACGATTCGAAAACAGATTTATGATCGACCACGATAACGGGCTTGCGATAAAAATTTTGCAGACCGAATAACGTAACAACGATATAGAAATACTGAAAAGCCGTGATACACGATTCAGGAGCACGTTCACGAATTCGCGTCGTGAACATCGTGCAATTAAAAGTATCTCTTTTGTCACGATAAAAAAATAACAGAAAAAATTATATTATAACACAAATTATATTTAAAATATTCTCTTTATTAAGTATAAGTTATAATTCAGTATTATATAGAATGTTTTCAGGATATACTTTCAGTCTATAAAGTGACTGAAAATCTGTAAATATACTAGGTACTATTAAATTCTTTGTATCAGAAAAAAATAGAAAAGAATTAGTCATCATTTTAAAGTTATACAAAAAAAAAAATTCTTATGCTGCCTCGAACAAAAACAGGAGAGCTTAAACAGAGTACCACACACGTAGTTCATATCTCAAGTATGTTATTAGCTTTTGAAGGAGTAATTACTATTAAAAAAAACTACTGAACACTATTTTATACTCACTTTCAAATTAAAAATCTTGGAACAAGCACAAATATGTCTAACTCATTTCAGATTATATATTATTATAAAACCAAATATTTTCACCAAATCATAAGAAATCCATATGAATTAAATCGATCGCACAACTAACAACCGGCGGCCATTTTTGTACGCGCCTGCGCGCTGTGAGAAGCGCGAAATTACAGGCCGCCAGCGCACCACCGCTGGTATAAAAATAAAATAAACTTAAAACAACGTCATATTGTGCACGTGTGAGTGAGCCGGTATTTATTTATAGGCTAGCTATGTAACTACCAACTCCAGAACAGTAGGTACTGCTGTGGTTTTGCGAAACATCTTAATTCTATCGAACTATATTGTTTATGGTTATCGAGATTTTGTTTTTGGATATACAAATAATATAAATATAATCTTATTTATTATTTAAATATTATTTATAATACTATTCTATTCTTTATTTATAGTTACAAATTTCTCGAATTTTTTGTAATATTTTTTTTCGCAAAAAGTTTTCAGTTAAGAAAAGTAGTGGCGATTTAGTTAAATTTAGGTATAATATCTCGTTTAAAATTATTTTCTAAAGAATTTAACTCGCGTTAAAATGTATCCAAAATTATACGCGAGTTTAATCCGTAAAAATAGTTCTATTTCAAATGTGTACTCATGAAAATCGAAGAAAATACTATATCTCGTTTAAGCTTTTTAAATTATATTAAAGCTAGAAGCAGACTTATCCCTGTAAGATATTGCAAGCGATATCCAAGCGCGGGCGGCGGTCAACGACCCTCCGCCCCACGCCTTGAAATTTTCAGGGCTGCCATTTTAAATTTAAATTATTTATATCCTTCCCCAAGTTTTAAATATTAAGGACAATAAAGCTTCTGGTACTTGCTTATATTATGTTAGGTTATTTTATTTAATATTATGTCTTAAAAGTGAAGATATTAGTTAATAGTTATAGATGTTAAATAATTCAAATTATGACATTTATTGAGTTCAATTAGAGTATCTTAGATAATAGTAAAAAATATATTAAATAAAGTTATGGGTATACAAAATTTATATTTCACAGAGTAACGTGCGTTTCAAAATAAAATATATGTAACCTCTCGTTTCTAATAATTACTTTATAAAAACCTTAGACATGCTTGCAAACTTTTTATTTTTTTTAAATAACTTTTCGTACGAATTCTCCTACTTGATTTCAATAAAATACTTACTTTTTTACATGCAATAGTTTTTTGTATATGCGTCTACATAATCGATCTGCCAAAAATATTTTTTCAGGTCGCCTTTTATTAAAACTTTGATTAAGAAAGCAGTTAAAATTTGTAAACAAGATATTTAAATCTAAATATATATTATTAATATAAAAAATACGTTGATATATTTCTTATCACACACTTTTGTAAATCAATTTTATTTCATTAATAGAAAACACTGTTATAATCGAAATATAAATGCCTAAAAAAGCTCAAATGCTACAGCTTATTTAAAAAAATATATTAAAATTCATTTATTTCAATAACTCTGTTAACCCTGAAACCCGTTGCTTTTTAATTTTACTCCGCAGCTGAGGCCAGTGTGAACACACCCTTATCACATACAGTATGTATTTTAGTGATTTCAACCTCATTTAAATGTCTTAATCCTTGTTATTATTGCCATATAAAACCTTGTTTGACATCGCCTTAAAAAGATACCGTTCTGATATTTTAATTACTTCGAATAAAGTGATCAGGGACTTGTAAGAAACAATAAAAATATCATGGAAATTTTAATGAAAAAAAAAAGAAAGTAAAACATAGTGTTTTTTATGTGGCAACATTTTTCTTTCCTTCTTTCTAGCATAAAATATAGGTTAAGTATAAGTATATTTTTAAAACAATTTAAACATATCTATATCGATATTATCTATATCGTAAATCTAAAATAATAGGCAATTATCAATTAAGCAAAAGAAAATGGATGACTCCATAAAAAATAATATCCTGAGATTAAAAAAAAGGACGTTATATTTAATACTGTCAAAAAAACGTCATTTGGTGTTCTATTTTTAAAATAATCTAATAATTTCTATATTTGTATCTTAATAATAAATAAAAAAATTCTTCGCATTCTATTTTTAAAATAATCTAATATCTATATCTATGTATCTTAATAATAAAAAAAAATTATTTTTTATTTTTAAAATAATCTCATTAGACATTTCTACATATATTCATGATTAAAAAAAAATATTTTCGTGTTCTATTTTTAAAATAACGTTATTACCCTTGTCTTATATCTATATTTATGCATATAAATGTTCCCCCAAAAGAAGCGTCATCCCCCGACCCTTGAAAACAATAAATATGTCAGTGGAAGATATTACAAGACGTTAAGACTTGCTCCGTCTTCAAGTAAATTATTACTCTGCAACTTTTCTGATGAGTTTCGTTTTGTACTAAATTACTTTTTACTTTTTATGGTTGTAGGATTAAATGTTGGGACTTAGCTACATATTTTTCTTGATATGTGATGGGAAGTATTTTTGGGAACAGATTAACAGATTTTTTTTTTCAATATATTAATACAAAGATGAGATTTAGGTATGTTTTCTATATATCCAATATTTGAATTATATTTGATCTATTTGATCATACGACGAAATATATTTCTAGTGTCTTAAATAATCGATGTTTTTAATGAAAAATATTATACATTATTTATTATACATTTTGTTAACGAGTAACATTGTAGGTAATATACTGACATCAGGTGAACTTTAAAAACAAGTCACTTATCTATCTGAACATTAAAAAGATAGCACTATATTTCTACCGCAATACTTAAAAATACATTGTAGTCCCTTTTACAAAGAAAACAAAACATTTTCCCTCAAAAATCAGGAAAAAGCCAAAGAAAAACAACGTCTATAAAAGAAATAGCAGAGTTGGCGGGAGAATGCCGCTTGCTCATTCAGCGAGACGCCATTGGCCAGTTTCCTTCCCCCTCACCCCTCCCAAGCCCCCTCGCCCCGACCCACACGGCCGACCGTAACTCACTCTTCACATGTTTTTACGGCCGCCATTTTGTGACGAACCAAACCGGCATGAATGCGTTAGTGTGCGTGTCTTTTTTGTATAGTATCATATCAGGTTGGTAGGATTGCGTGAGAATTTTAGTGTGCGTTACTTTTTTGTACTAACGTATCATGTTGGCAGCATTGATAATATTTCTTGGAACTGAAACACAAGCTCTCTGTGTGCCAGCCTTGACAAAACCGTTGTTTCATCTCGACCGAGTTTAGATTTTTATTTTTGTTTTAACTACTTTGTTTGGAATAATTTTAACTAAAATCAGGCAATTTGCTCATTATTTTAGATTAATATAAGTAATACAACACTTATTTTAAAAAAAATGTAAAAATATTTTTAATATTTTAAGCTTACACAAATGTGTATATACATGGGTACGTATGTACGTGTATATATATGTGTAAGTCTCAATATACTCAAAGATAATTATAGTCTACCCTCATCAAGGCGTCCCATCGTAATGAATTCACAGATGAGGGTCAGATAATAGATGTCTGACGTCTTAATCGCAATCATTAGCTTCTCCATAATGGAAACCTTATTCATCCCATTTGCACATAAATATTATGGAAGATAGAACTTCTCTTTTATATAATTGATAATCAAAACTTATTTATGATATTACTATTATTTACATCATCTAAAATTAGAGCATTTTCAATATTTATAAATTAAGATTTAAATATCTTTCTGTTTATATATAATTTTCTATTGTTTTATATATATATATTTACATTTTGAATTAATGTCAGTGATCATTTGTGTACCTCATTTAAAAAAGCCTAAGGACCTATTTAGATATCACATTATATATTTCATCAACTGTATGATTGTATGTCATTAAAATAAAAAGTTCAGCCCTTTTCCATAGACTATTATAAGTTGATCCTGATTTAGTAAAACAACTTGGGTTAAGAGAGTTCACTATGAAACAATATTTCTATAATTATGTTTAATTAAATCTAGTCCTCGTATCAAAAATATATATTTATATGTTATTATTACAAAATACGTATTACGATGAAATTATATTATTTTATATAATAATCATATCAATGTATATTTTTCAATTTGAACTTTTTTACACCTATGTATAATATATGTTTAATGGAAATAAAACCTACCTACTATTAAGGTACTCATAAAACTTGAAGAACTGTAGAGACAGCAAATTATTGCTACAATCAAATCATGCATAAAGTCGGGTTTTAATTTCAAACCCTTAACAGATACAGGTTCTAGTATCTGACTTAATTAAAAATTTAATAAAATTATCTGTGTTATTTAAGAATAATAACGTTTTTATTTGGAAACTCTTGTAGAGATTATTTTATCCATTGAGCTATCACCAATATCCTTATATTATCGTCCTCCTAATTGAGGTTGGAAATTTTTTTATGTACGATGTGACATGAATAAAATAAAATATATATATGTCATTTAATTATCTGTTGCTAGCGACGTTCACGTAAGATACAGAATGGCGTTATCCCTTCGAAAACATAGCTTAGTTGTAAATTGAAAAAAAAAAGAAAACAGAATTTTCCTTTTCTTTTTTTGTTTTGAGAAAATAAAACTCGTACTCTTTTTATACAATATTACTTAATTTTTAGGGTTAATAACAACACAAACATACAAACAAAAATACATTTTTGTAAATATAAAGAATAAAAGCATTAATTGTTTTCTAAGAGATGTTTTTAGTTTTCAAAATTGTTACTAATTGCATTTATAGAATTTGTAAAGAGACAAAGACGGTACCTAGATTTAACATGATAATGGTAAACACACAATGGCTGTGGCGATAATGTGTTTAAAAGAAACACAAACATTATGTTAATGAGATAAACTATTTTGTTGTTTTGCAATAAAAAAAAATACCTTTGACCATATTTTCAGTATTGTCGCGCTCGTTACAAACTATTATTAGGCATATTTGCCTTAAGCATTCCCGAAAATAGTTTATTACCCATAGTTTTGAGACAATAAATTAAACTGTAAAATCACCTGAAAGATTGATGAGTTCTTGAACGCCTCGAAATAACTGGAGACTGAAAAATGGGACCATATGTGCTCTTACCATGTTCCATTGTACATTATTAACATTCAATTTTGAGCCTTAATACATAGGTGATAAGACAATTATATAATGATAAGTTTTGGTAAATATGGCCCACCTTAGAGGTGACACCTTAACTGTCGATACATTTCACAATTGTCGTAAACTCTACGGAAGGGGAGAGCAATAAAATTATCATTTTATTCCGTTCGACGACTGAAATGACACGGGAATGCTGTAAAACTGATTTATAGGACACATCCCAAGAGGCACATGCTGAATTTTCTAAGAGGGCTTTGTTTCAGGAAAAAATTTAGAGCCAATGCTTGAAACATATTTCATAGTATAAAATTAGAAATATATTTGTAGATTCAAAACCTTATTTCATTTAGAATAAGCCTAGTATAATCAATTACAGAAAGATAAACCAGTCATCATTCTACATACAACAAAAGAGTAACTTTTCTTATTTAATTTGTCTCCAGGTTACCTCCAATTGCAATTTGGACAATTTGATTAAGTTCGTCCCTGTTGGTTTTATTGCCCTATATCTCCTGATTAGGCTGGATGTACGATGTCGTGGTCCACTAATAAACGGGAATGGTAGGCTATAGATACCTTGCTATGGAATATATAGGTGGATTACAAACACAATATTGCTATTAATATTTTCATATACATACAGGTTTACTCCGCGATATTGAGACTGCAAATATTAGTCAGAAAACTATAAAAGATTTTTTATATTTTATATGAGATTATAAAAATATGTTCAGATTTGGTGACATTTAATAGTTTCAATCAAGTGTGTATGGATCTTATTTAAAGAATACATTTCAATCCAATAAAAATATAAACAAAATAATCTATTTTATTAAACCATAACTATTTACATAAATTAAACTATTTTATTGATTCAAATCTAACGAGATGTATCTTTCACCTATATCTCGTTATCACGTGAACACAATTGTTTCAAATGCTTTGACACATCGACTTATATAAATATGTAGAACTCATTATAATCTTATAAAATATTATGATTATTCTTTATCAAGCTGACCTTATAGCTTAATTACAAGCATAATTATTATATTTCAAATTAATGGCCATGAATTCAAATAATAAACCATTTTGTATTGATTTTATTTGAGCGTAAAATTAAAAGAAGATTAAAAAAGATTTAATCATCTCGTTAATTGACAGTAAAATGATTCAGTTAATCAGTAACTCTATTGCCTACAACTTACTATGAATGAATGAGATAGCAATAGTCACGACCTCTGTACTTGCGAAAAACGCATTAAAACAAACAGTGCAGTAAAAATAAATCTAACTGCCTATAAAAACTGCCATAACTATCACTTAAATTCTATTGTGCTCTACCGGCTTTTATCTCTCTGCAACACGTCAACAAAGTCCAGCTTTGCATATGAAACACACAAGAAAATTTAACACACAAATAATATAACACACAAAAAAAATATAACACACAACAGATTTCAAGCCATCGAAAACCTATTAAAACTAACAATTTATAGACCCGACGGTCAAGCACGACTTAGTAATTTTAATAAATTATTCTATATTATTTTTATTTAAGCTGCTGGTTACAGAGTAATGTAAAATATCGTTTTAGATTTATTTTTACATTCCCACGGATGGGCATAATTTATATACCACTGACGGATAAGCCTTCATTTTTAATTATAGAAAGGAAACGATTGAAGTTTGCGATTTATATTTCATCAAATTAATTTTAAAATATGAAGTTTTATTACAAAATTTTCAACAATTATATTCGGTTAAATATAAGTTTTTAAAACCGAGAATCGAACTCAGAACCATTCAAAACCATTAATTCCATTACGCAAGCTACGTCATATATTTAAGATTAAATTTTAATCTTCTTAAAGCATTGGAGGCTGTATTCATTTTATATTGTTTATCTCAGCACGTCGACCTTATATTAAATACAGTTTATTGGACAACTCGCCGTGACACGTTATCGGCTTCAATTAAATATCATTTTTATTAGGAATCTCTGGAAACGCCCCGCAGTCATTTATTTTGAATACATTATAAGCGTTATAAATATTGTATATTATGTTCTTTGGGAGTATTAACTTCACTGGTAAGAGCTTTTATATAATAAATACAACACTAAACGTTTTTAAGTTGATGTTTTGCAACATATATTTATTATATATACTAATATTATAAAGTGATAAAGTTTGTTTAAATATAACCTCCAAAGTTATCAGATGGATTTGAAAATTTCTTTGAAACAACTGAAATGGATTTGAAAAAGTATATTGATAATGATGGACAGTTGAGTAGGAGGGCTGTAGGTATAAGCCTGTTCTTAGATATCCTAATAAATAGTATAGATAATCATTCATCTGTGGGTGGAACTACAGAACAGCTAGTAGTAAATTAAATTATTAGTCTGCGAGTACAACAACGAGTAAAAGCTAGTAATAAATACATACCCACTTTATTGATCCATATCTTAATCGTAATTATTGTAAATCTGAAACAAAATTATAAATTAGTAATCCTATTTTATTTCCCCATATAAATCACTAAGAAGTAACTGTTGATATTGTAATTTATGTATTTGCAACGAAAGCATTGGTAATAAAACCACGGCCTTCACAACAATGAATACTGAAAGCACGGAATCGAACTGAGATCGTTTTTCTTCAATGGTTATTTATATGCAAATTCCTTGCAATAAAAGGAACCCTTCTAACTTATACTTGTAGATCAAGACTCCAATTTAACGTTTATGTTTGCGATTCGGCAATGTATGGAATATCGATGTTACAATGAATCTTTAAATAGCGCTTAGTTTATATATTTTAGCCGGCTAAACCATATTCCAAATGGCTAAACCAATAATTTTAGTCGGCTAAGTTTTTCGTGGTCTTTTCCTCTTTTTAGTAATTATAATTATAACTTTAGTTTGAATTTTTGAATAAATAGCTTTGAGTATCATATATTTTAGCCAGCTAAACCATATTCCAAATGGTTAAACTTATTATTTTAGCCGGTTAAGTTTTTGTGGTCCTTTCATCTGATTAGTACTTATAAATTTAGTTATAAGCAAACATTTATCACGTCATAAGATAAATCTAAAAAGTCATAATGAGAAACAGTTTAAATAATAATCAATCTAATTGTTATTCAATAATTTAATTGAAATGGTTTTAATACTATTTTAATGGTTAGGCTCTATTAGCCTATCTATATGTATTTTGTTATTTTCATTAGCTCTTCTGACTTTTATCTTTTAATAATTTAATTAATCAAATATTTAACACAAGAATTTTTCTTTCAGTTATCAAATAATATTAAATTATAGTTTTTATTTTATACAAAAAAAATAAATGACTTTTAATTGAAAATTCATATAACAATTGTTAATATATACTTTCTATTGATATACTTCATAATAAAATCGAAATACGAGATACTGCAGGAGTAAGTTAGTTTAATAATAAAATTAGTGCTTGCTGGATAGTATCTAGTTTATGGCTAGGAAGGCTATAATAAAATTCTTTAATAACATTCCGACATTATGTTTCCTCATCTTGTATAATATATCTTTATACTAATTCAATATTGGAAAATTTAAGAAAGTTCTAGAATATTCCTTCTGGAATATTCTTTTCAATACCCGATTCTCAGGTCATATATATTCCTCCAAACAAGCTTATAACTAGAACCGGCTCCTATAAACTTCATAACAAACTGCCACATGAAGCCATATCTTGTATATATTATGAGCATTTTCGTTTAGCGGAGGCATCAATTGTAGAGATCAATAAGGTCCTATCTAAATACACACCTCATTCAAAAATAGTCCTTAATTTGATCTAATTTAAGTTTATTTCTATTTGTCAAAAGAAATGAAAAAAGCAAAGGCGTGAACCGCCCTTTGGATGTTTTACTTAACAGTTAATATTAAGGTGTAGATATAAAAACCGGACTTACTCGACTAAATAAACATTTTATGTATTTAAATATCGTTTTTATTCCACAGAGATCATATTGATTAAAAGTAATTTATATAAAATAATCCGACTTAAATTTTATAAAGAAAAAATCCAAAACAATTTATTATATTAGCTGACTCTACCATAGAATTTCATTTACTTACTAATAAACTGAGACTGTTAGACTACGCTTTAAATTTAATAAAAAAAATGGTATCTAAACCCAGCTACGGTATAATATTAGCTGACTCTACCATAGAGTTTACTTACCAATAAACTATTAGACTGTTAGACTAAGCTAAATTAAGTTAGACTAAGTTAGACTATTGAATCCAATTAAAACAATGTTGCTCTGAACATCTAAATTCCATAGGGCTGACTCTCTGATATATTACAGCATAAATTAAGCTCTCCAGCTACGCCCTCTGTTAATACTCACCTATAATCCCCGCGTCCCATCCCCTGTCAGAAGTTCCATTATCTTTTACAAGAAGTTATTACTCTTATTTGATTACTATCCCTTCCTTTTAGATTGACTCTACCTACTCTCTATATCAATTTTGTTAAATTAATATAACTCTGATTACAAACTTATATGAAGCTAAGCTTATATTGCGTTATATTTTAAGCAATTTATTTTACGAGATTGAATATTAATATACCTTAATATAAAATGACATTTATAATAATTTTACAGACATATAAGTACAATAAATTTTAGAAAAACTTTAAATATGTTATTTTGAACAAGTTTTTAAGTGATAAATAAAACATAATAATAGTGCATAAAATACTTAAATGTTTTTTATTAATTGTAAACCAAATATTGTTTGGTATTTCATTTAATATATAGAACTTAGAATAATAAAATAGTATATTGTCAATAATTATTAATATAAGAGTAAATGAGCTAGACTAAGTAAATAGCAGAAGTCTTGATGCCCGGGCGGGGTGGTTCATCGCATCAGGTTAAACAATTCTTTTGTGCACGCCCCGAATTGCCGACATAAAATTCGTAGTCGGTATTACGTCACGTCTTCAATATTTTTCCTCTTTTTATCACAAAAAGTATTCCTATCAGTAAAAAAGGACTGACATCTTTCTTATTTCTTTTTTGCGGACGAATCGTAAAATAAATTATTAAGACAGGCTCAGAAAAATTTAAGATGAAACAAGAAACTTTCGCAATTAATGTTGTAGAAAGATATCAGGCAAAGTTTTTTTTCATCACTTCGTAATGAACGTCCCGATGAGACTCGTAAAATGTCTACAACTTAATAAATAAACTAAGAATTTAAGATTTATCTCGAATCCCATAGAAGGCGTAGTCGAATAGACCAGGGATAGGGTCAGACATAAAAATAAAGATCAAGATATTTCTAATATTTACAGATCCATATATGAAATATTTTGACATTTCTGAGTAGAACCGCACCGCATTGCGGCCATTGCGGCCAAAAGACGCTCTTCGAAGAAATATCCAAACGATAAAGATGTCATTTAGAAGGAAGTTTATTAGATTGTAATATTCAAACATGGTATCTTTTGATCAATTTGGATATTTTACATCCAATAAATATTAAAAAAAAGCAATATATTTTTTTATTAAAATGTGTGATACGTTTTTTGAATTCCATTTCAATTATAATTCCTTAAGACTTACCTACAGTTGAATAGGTTATATTTTTACAAGTCCAGTATATATAGGTATATATACCACTTGTAATGTGTTTCACCCATAGACGTAGATTTTATTTATTAAGTTAACTAAAAGCAGTACCGTAATTCTAGATAGCCTTCCTGACAAACCTATCTAGTATAATCAGAAAGAATTTTCAAATCCATCGTCTAGTTTCGTTCAAACAAACTTATCCGCTTCTAATATTAGTATATAAAGTATTCCTCGCACGTTTGAGCTCAGGTGATGTTAAAGATACAGAACATCGTCTTTTATTGTTATATCCACTCTACGAATTGAATTTGAAACAAACGATCAATACTACTAAACACATATATATATTTACGCAACCCATATACAATATAAGTAACAAAGAAGCATTATTTACAATTTTTGAACATGACTTTTTGTTAATAATAGCAATTGAGACTATAACAAACATATTCTAATTTTTATGTCGTTTTTTTTTTTTAATATCTTATTGAATTTTAAAATCCCTTAACCAATTTTTAGGTATAATTATTTGTAAAATATTTTGGTCCGTGCATTTCATTGATTTTAATTTCGTTTTAGAACCAGGCTCCGTCGGCTTATTTCGCCGCCATTATCTCAGCCGTTTTATCTCCAGTGTAATCTTGTTAAGAGGCCCGCCCCCTCCCCTCCCGCATCCCTCAGACTTCCTTGAAAGCAATAACGCTGAAATCCCCGGTTTTCGGAGCTTAAACTAAGCCAAACAACGATGAAATTCTTGGGAAAATTACTATATTCAGTTTATATTAAAATCAATATCTTTCTAATATAAATATTTTAAAATATGTATAATTATAGTATAAATAAAACTATACAAAACATATTAAAAAATATATATTTATTATATATAAACATTATTAAAATTATATACTCTGTTGTGTGTTTTCTTCTTCAATACATCTGTAATGCCCTGTCAGATTGACTTTCAAACTTTTAGATTTTGTATATCATATTACCGGAAAAAACTATTTTATTGTTTATATAGAATGCCATTTTTGGATAAGATACCTATCTTAGATAGATGTTGTGGATGTGTAACCGATCTTAAGACAGCTGCAGCTATAATTGCAGTATTAGGAATTGTTAGTACATTTACAAATAAATACAATTTATTTGATTTCTGTTATCATAGTTTGATATAATATCTACACTAGCCGTTACTCGCGTTTCCAACTGCGGATGAACGATTTTATTGATTATTAAGATAATTAGAGGCATTAGTGTAATGCTAGATTACCTGTAGTCTTTCTCATGAACTTAAGAATTTATAAATCCATCCAGTAGTATCAAACACACAAACATTAAGCTCTATATTATAATATTAATATATTCTGATTTAGACTATTTAATATTGAAATTTAAAATATTAATAATAATTTTTGATGAAGTAAAAATACCGACGGCATTCGCGTCAAGTCATAATAAGAGTTCCAATCTATATTATTTTAAAAAACAAATCGATTTATAAATTATGCCTGAGTAACATATATAGTACGATATATAAATCGTTCGTCCGCGTGATAAACCGTTGGTAAAAGCTAGTAGTTACAAAAGAAAATAAATATTTTTTTTTACATATAAGTCCAAAATTTTAGGTAACCAGCCCGGTCGTGTCGTGGGCTATCGTACGACACGCGTACGTTGTCAGAGTAACCTGCGGTATATCAACTAACGCAACAAGCCCAGATGTAGTCGATATCAATCTTAATAATGCTGTAAGTTGAACTACTTTTTGATCCAAGATTACTTTATATTATATATAGTTATCCGGCTGTACTCATGTAAATATTATCGGTATGCGACTAGTTTGAACCCATTTAAAGTAATCTCATGAGTTCGGATCATGATAGAATCGATTGCACAATTTGTGATAGTATATGTATGAGTAGAGCCAGATAATTATATATAATATAACTTTATATTAAAAAAAATCTACTAGATATAAATATAGTAAAAATAATTATATGATTTCAGTTAAGTTTTGGTTTTGGAGCGAACGCTGGTCTAGGTCTTTCATGTTTATCAAAAAACACAACAGCTGCTGATGGAACGGATAAAACGAATTTGGTTTTTGTACAAGCTGTAAAATACAGCGGTTGGATAGTACTTCTGGCTGACCTGGCGTTTCTTATCAGCAGTATCAATTTAATTGGTAAAATGTTTAAGGTAATATTTTAATTACAATTTATAATTTAATAAGTGTAAAGTACACTATCCAATTTTATTAGCATTATTTCACCTCAAAAAGTAAATTTTATAATCACAGTTATCATAATATTAGAACCCTAATTGAACTATTAAGTTGTAATGCTTTTTTTTTCAGGGTCAAGACAAACCAGCGACACTTGCATTCCTAGTGTCTGGTCTCGTGACAGTGCTCCTGACATTTATATACGGATTACTGTACGTTGGTGCGTGCTTATATGTGGGGGGCAGCTTTCCTGTTTTAGAGTTCCTCTTCGCATTTATAGACTTAATAAGTTAGTTTGAAAATATTTTTAAAATTTTAATCGTATTGTATAATTTATTTAAAAGTTCACTATATCCTAAATTTTATTAATTACATATCACAGAAATAACCGTTCTCGCTAGTCGTGTGACTCAGGCTTTATTTTCAGCTTGGATGCATTATTTAAGTGTTATGTATTCGTACTACAACCTATCTTCACTCGCCGTCAACAAACAGAAATTACCCAAAGCTGTATTGATGATATTAGGATTGTTGACTATATATGGATTCTTTGCTAATTTTGGTATCCTTAAGAGGTATTAAAATACAATACTATGTCTAATTTTCAGTGTGGAACTACTATTTAATAGTGGTGTTATCCTACAGACGAAGAACAGCGTAAAAGACTGCGGTAGATTGTCTACTTAAGCAAATGTTCGTGGAAAGTCTATGAGAAAAAGACGCTATAAAAAAATCGTTATAGTAAGCATGTAATGAGAAATACTGTTTGTATATTTTAATAAATCTTTATTTTTTCTATGTTAATTTTGTTTTTATAAACCTTTAATTAAACTATGATTGTTATTAATTTTGTAACATATATCAATAAACAAAAACACAACCATAGAGTTGATATTCGTTCAATCATTCATTCATTCATTTTACGCACTTTTAGAATGGCATTGCCAGATATTAAATAACGTATAAAAGATATATCGCAAATACTATTTCAGGACCAAAGATGTTCTAATATTCATTCATTTATTTCATTTATTTTTAGAAAGCTATTTGTAGTTTATTAATAATATATTAAGAATATATAACAAATAAAATATGTTTATTTCAGAACCAAATATTTTCATTCATTCATTCTTTTCACTCATATTTAGAATGACAATCGTAATTGTTTACACGTCAATTCGATTGATCATCAATCATTCAATTGATTATCACATACCTACCTTTCTGTAGATAGATTTAGAAAAAAAATCTAATTGTAGATTAAAAGTAATTTGAAATTAACTTTACTTTTAATTGAGACGATCTGTTACAATGGTTAATATATAAGTACTACTAATAATAAATAAATACGATGGTAAATTGTTACTAAGTCTGATTTATTCATAATATTTTGTTAATTGTAGACATTGGGGAAGTCGTATCAAGCTTAGGTTCTTGTGATATATTTTAGTTAAATAACGCAATAAGATTGTAAATCATATATGCAAAACCAAAGAGGATCTAATTTTCATTCATTCATAAATGACATTTGTAGACATTAAAGGTATAACATAAGTAAAAATTTTAAATTCTGAAACTAATATCCATTCATTCATTCGTTAATTTTACTCATAATTAGAGTGACAGTTGTATATTATTTATAACGTAATACGGAAAGTGTAAATAAAATATATTTATACAGAACACTTATAGAAGGTATTTTTAAATTTAGTCAAATGTTTGAAGCGAAGTAAAATACATTAAAAGCTTTGTCAGCTCAATGGGATTATTAAAATTCCTTCCAAAAGTGAAGAGCTTTTGTTTTTGTACAAGAAGTTTAAAATGTGCTTCATTTATAATTATTTTTATAGGGATGGTGAGAATTTAGAATATAATTTTTGTAATTATTTTTAGTTTCAAATTATTTATAATATAATTTTTATAATTCTTAACAATTTGTCTCAAATTATATATAATATTTTTTAGTTGTTATATTTTAAAGTTTTGAAATATATTGTTTTAGTTCACAGGTATAAATACTGTAGGATGTTTATGCAAACCAGCATGCAAAGAACTCTATGAAGTTTCAAGTCCAGTAAAACTTGCGGTCAATATATTTAGATGGTTATTATTCACCTCTGAGATGTTGCTTCTAGCCAGTACATTTGGATTTTTACTTGGATTATTCTATGTAAGTCGCTCATTCAATAAATTATTTATATATAATTATTTTAGTGTCCACATTGTATGTGTCTTCTCAGAGCGTTAAATACTCTTTTAGTTTAAGAAAGTCTTTACAGAAATTAATTCGATAAGTATACTATGAATATGCTCTTCCTAGCACTTTTATTTGACTTATAATATACAAATAAATAAATATTCAACTCTTAGTGGAATCGCCCTAATATTAGTACTTAATATCAATATTATTTCAGTCGATCCGAATCACTGCTGATATATTAATAGGTGCTGTGATACTTAAGTGTCTGATATCAGTTGTCTACGCCATATTAATGTTAATACAAGAGCAATACACTCATTGTAGGTGGTATTATTCTCAGATATTCCACTTGTTTCTCTTCATGTTAAGTGAGTTGACATAATATAGTATTTTCTTAGATTTTCACATTTGAAATAAAACTATTTTTTACGGATTAAAACTCGCGTATAATTTGGTTACATTTTAATTTTTACCTGTGTCTGTCCTGCTGGTAAACAGACACTTACATCTCATCTACCCGTGAACATGATTGCTGCAAAGCATTCGAAACGTCGGGTTAAAATTAAAATGTAAACAAATTATACGCGAGTTGACATATTTTTATATTTTTAGTGTAGTGTTTTCTTAAGAAACATAGTAGTACTCTTATAATTATATTTTTATTTTATTTTTTTAGTATCTAGAAGTCTTCAAAAGCAGAGATGTAGTCTTAATATAAGTATTTTTTTTTTGCGTCATGAAGTCTTACGATGAAGAGACTCTCTTTTTACGCAGTCTTATTATAAATGTTGGTTTTTTAGTTTCAGTATAAAATTCCGCATCGATTGGTATATTTTTTTAGAAGATAATTTTATTTTATTCCAAACTACTACAACTATATAGAATTTTAAATTTTAATATATGTAATATTTTTATAATTCATTTATTGTCGTGAGTAATTATTACGAAGAGCCTTAATATGTTATTTTTATTATTTTTAGTGTGGGGCTATTTTATAATTGTGATAAATTCTTACGAAGAAAAAATGTAATGGCAAAAACGAATTATACCATTTCTAGCATTTACAAAGAGAAAACTCTATGCTTAATATATCATTTTATTTTGTTTCATAAATAAAGTTTTCACGTCTGTTTTTTTTGTTTTTTTTATCCTTATTAAAAATAAACAATTTCTGTAAAATAATAAGTAATTACTTGCATCTTGTGATGTTAAGTTATGATTATTAAATATTTTTGAATATATCCTGTTCGAAATTTAACCTTCTTAGAAGACTGACCTTTTTTCTTCTTTTGAACATGCTGACATATCATCCATAAACTTGTCAAAATATATCTATATTTTTTAATTCTAATTACATGAATATAAATGTAATACATATTTTTTTCTACAATGTTTGATTTTTTACCAACAGTCCAGAATTGTTGTTTTTGCCTAAATCTCAGAATTGGAGCAATTCTAATAGGCATATGTGGTTTTGTAAGTTATAATAAAATTATTATTTTTTATTATCAATTAAATTTTAACATCAACTAGGATCTACAGTGTTTTAAAAAAATGTTCTACAAATACAAATAATGCCATCTGTTTTGACTATTTCACTAGAAAATAATATTTAATGAATTTGTTGCAATCTATTTTGACTATTTGACTAGAAAATAATATTTAATGAATTTTTTGCAATCTATTCTAATGAATTTTTTGTAATCTATGACTATTTCACTAGAAAAAAATATTTAATATATTTGTTGCATTCTATTTTGACTATTTAACTAGAAAATAATTTTGAATTTATTGAGTGCATAATATTGTGGAAAATATTTATCATTTTCAAAATTTCAGGTATCCCTGGGCAGTCTAGGTTACATCGCGCAGTTCCCAATATGTGGAGAGACAGAAGGAATGTTGCCAGACCTACTAAAATACTTCGGTTATACTTCTCTGGGAATTAATGTACTGATGTTGATCACCAGTTTAATATTTATAATCGGAGCGTGTATGGTAAATATTATTGTAATATATCTATAATGTTCTTCTTAAATTAGTTAAATGAATCAAAATAAAGTCAGTAGATTGTAACATTTTCATTACAAATTGGATAATTATATGTATTTTTCTTCTTTTTTTTTGCAAGCCTGACATGTGTTGTTAGGCGTTCTAAAAAAATTGCTACAAAACATTATCTACAAGCCAACCTTACAAAGTACGAGAGAGAACGATCTCTCTTTAACCCATTTGGTGCATTATTTTTGTGATTTAGGCAATAAAAAAATAAATAAATAATATAATTAACTTTCCAGGACAGATTCGGCATCACTGCACTAATATTTTTGATTAATATTACGTTATTTCTCTTAATTAACTTGGCCTGTTTGCTTTTAATACTTGTGGCGATTATAACTGATGGTAACTGTAGGGAACACTTACCATTTCATTTAGGTGCCATCATTATTCCATGTAAGTTAATCTTTAATTTTATATTACTAGTCTAAGTACTTGAATATACTAGGGCCTCCACTGCGCACGACAAGGGGAGCTGAGCGAAGCATTGTTGCGGAATAAGTTTTACATACTTGTAAAGAGTGGCTATAGTCTTAAGTCTAATAAGAACTCGCGCGTGCGACTTCAAAGCGTTCCACATGTTAACTCTATGGGACACACTTTAACCATTTCATAAAGATTACAATCATAAATGTTACTAAAAATCTTCAGGACATTTTTGACATCCCAACATTATTCATCTAGAAAGAGTATTAGTAACGAAACAAACTATTGACCAGTAAATGACCATGAGCATGATATATGTTTCATTACAACAAACATACATGCAATTTCAGATGATTAGAGCCGTTTTTCCAAATATGAGATAGTTATACCATTCCTACGGTTTTACAAACCTGAGAAAAATTTTAAACTACAGTTAAACTATGGAATAATTATTGAAAGAAATTTAATTCACAGTTAAATTTTATCTGAAGATTAAAGTATTTTTCCTTCAGTAAATAATAGTTAAATTTTATATGAATATGAAAATATTTTTTCTAAAACAATTTTTTTTGCAGTGTGGCTTTACTTCATGATTGTTATAAGAAGTTACAAAGACGAAATGGAATAAGAACGGATTAAATTGGGCAAAATCTCGTGCACCTTTGAAGTCATAAAATCTACATTATTTTGAATAAAACTTTATATTTTCTTATAATTTTGTATCAATTTTAGTAAAATACTTAACACTTGTTAGAATTAATCATTATTATTCACAATTTATTCACAAATGTTTTTAATTAATTCACTTCTTTTGTCCCTACTACTTTTATTTAAAATATATAGCTACAGACATATGAATTAAAACAAAAATATATATTTTTTTATTTATTTGACATTCGAACTAACGTTTACCATCCTCTTAGTTTTTTGTTACTTCTAAAAGCATACTTATTTTTAAAATAGATAAAATGTTCTTTTAATCTAAAGAAATAAATTTTAATATTATATATATTTATTGGAATATATATTGTCTGTTTGTAGCTAATTACATTTATATGTCAACTTAACTTTTGGTTAATTTAGTCATATATATTGTGAATGTGTCCCTGATACCGAAGTGTATAGTCACTAGAGAATGTACTTATAAATTTTGGTGGACGTTTAAAATTATAAAGCTCTCCGTTCAAAACACTCCACTATAAAAAAAACGAGAATTCTTTTTACAATTGTGGAAAAAGTCTAAAAACTTTTGTAGCACCGGTCTAAGGTGCAAATACCTTTGTAGCATCTGCCTTAAGTGCTAAAACCTTCATGGCATATGGCCTGAAATTGGGGCTTTTTTCTGTGGGTTGGCCACTCTGCGGACTAGAGCGATGGTGATAGCCATTTCGAGTAAGGTGAGTGAGGCCTTATAAAATCCGATTATATGTATTCTGAGTTTGAATCATTTATGCAATTAATTTGTGGAATTGCAAATTATATATAATAATACATTTAATAAAAAGTGATTATACTCATTTATTACTCTAGTAAAGTAACAAAAGATGAATTATTATTTACCAACAAAATTATTAGACCAAAAAAAAATTGTTGTGTGTAATTTCAAATTTCTCTCAAGAGATATTAAAATTAATATCTTCAATAACAATATAAAATTGTTGAAAATTATTATTATATTTTTATTTTATTATATTTTTTTGTATATATTTTTAGTATGGTACTACTTCTTTCTAGTTGTCATTAACTTCATGAGACAAATTGAAAAATATTAAAGCTGGTATGAGATGAAGAATATATACTTAAGAGTATGAAAAAAAAGCTCTTACTATTAAAAATATTTAGATCCATTATAAAATATTCTCTTTTTTGTCAATTTCACACTTTTCTCGTAATCGTAAGAAAGTGACAAAGTGACACAAAATGCCTTAATAAAAATAATTACAACTAATTATAAATATTTTTATTAAGGCAGTTTATGTTTATTTTTTTTTAGAATAAAATGACAGATCCTTCTATAATATAAACTTCTATATTATTGACATTTTTGATATACATTTGTTTGTATTTGTATGGTGTCTGAAATTAAAATAGTAAAAAATTTAATATGCCGTTTATTGATAAATTGCCTGTTGTTAATAAATGCTGTTTTTGTATTAATTTAAAGATCGGAAGTATTATAATAGCTATCTGGGGCATTGTAAGTTTTACATCACAATAATATTATAAGATTGTTTATTAGTCTCTGAAACTACTGTTTTATTTAGCATTTTTACGGACGGACGGATTAAGGAAACATTTAATATGTTGTTTTATTTTCAGCTCCATTTATCTATAGATATATTATTGTTTGTAAGATATATATAAATGTATCACATAATAGTAGTCGAAATTGAGTTTTTTTTGCAATTTTACAATCCATCTATTGCGGATTAGGGACCAGTTAATATATGTTGTTTTGTTTCCAGATACATTCATCTATAGATATATCATTGTTCGTTGTACCTAAGATGTGTAAAAACAATGACGGTATATACGCAATGTTAATGAAAATTTCTACTTACTTATGCTCTGTTGCGAGTTTATTATTTTTGATATCCTGTATAATATTTCTCATTGGTATATTCATTGTAAGTGATATTAAATATTTTTTAGATTAATATTTAACATGTTTTATTATTTTTTTGTTATTAATTTTTTGGTTTTAATTGTTCGTTTTTAATTATATACATTTATGCGGCTGTACTCCTATAAATAATATCGGAATTTGCCCAACTAATTTCAAACCCAGTCAAGTTCCTGAATCCATGCGATTTCTGAATGCTTAAGATTTATTAAAAAGACCCTCAAATGGTTTCGAAACTACTCTGGCATATTCCGGTAATCTTTCCATGAGTATAATTAGGAATATATTCTAGTTTTAATATTAATTTATTAAGTTTTTTAGATATGTTTTTCCAGTAATTTTTTTTTTTATTTTTCAGCATAGAAAAGTTACTGCCATGCTTTTTCTGTACTGCAACATACTCAGTATCCTGACATATGTCATATTCTACGTAACAGCTGTCCTTGTCGCCGTATTTGAAAAAGATTGCGATGTGAAAATATTTTTTATTTCAGTACTCATTGATATTATACGTAAGTATACAAAAATTATACTACATGTACAAAATAATATGGAATTTTAATTATAATGTAATGCAAAAGATGTAAGAATGTAACTTTTTTTTTTTATATAATAGAAATTTTATCGATACGAGTAGTATTTGAATCCACGTCCTCTGGGAAACGGCCCCGTCGCTCTACCAAATATATAAAAAAATTAAGAAGCTTACAATCACTTTATATGTCTAAAAACCATTTAAAATGTATTTTTTTTTATTCTATATTGCAAAGTTGAAGCATTAATTAGATGGTGGCAAGCGGTACACGGTAGCTCAATAGACAGAGCGACGGAACGGTTCTCATAAAACGGGAGTTCGAATTATTCGAACAGTACAATAAGTTACAAACTTCTATAATTACACTTTTAATACTTTTTATTTATTTTTTTACTTTTTATTTTTTATACTTATTTTTTTACAAACTTTTAATACTTTTTATTTATTTTTCTAGTTTGGACGCACTTTTTAATAGTCGTAAGAAGCTACAAAGATGTAATGGATTAGAGGAATATTGCGATTTTATAAAATTTAATATTATAATTTTCATTAAATTTATGATTATTAAACTTATTTTATTTCATTTCATTTGTATTCTTTAAACTTAACTCAAGTAGCACACTGAGAATACATTCAGAGTTGTCAAATTTGGTATTCGTTTTATGTTGGAAAATGTTAATTAAGGGGTCCGTAGATTCAAAGAGCCCGCCCTTCATTAAGGTTAGATCCTCGCATCAGCATAAATGTCACTTTTGTGAAGATTTTAATTACCGAATCCACGTCCGACCCACCAGCTCGTAAAAGGGTTACATAATTTGAATGAACCCCTAAATGGAATACCAAAAAGTGATTAGTTTTGTTTTGATAAATTAATATAAATAATACACGAGATATATATTCTTTGTATATTCTGCACGTTCCTCATAAATCTATTCAGGCCTAATTCTAGACATCAAAAGGAAAATACAACTAACAATATACACTAGAGAATGGACCAAATTTTCTAAGAAATATCTTCGTCACGTCTCCGGCCCCAGTGGGGACGTAAAAAGAAAAGTATATAAAGGAAAAGAAAGTATAAAAGTATAAAGAAAGTCACTTCCCTCAGCGCGTTCCTCGCCACGGTTGGTTTTTATTACAGGACGTGCGCGATCTGCGCTTTGTGCTCCCATATTTTTAATAAATCTATGTTTTTATATATTTATAGTAATATATATATACATAAATAATGATTGAATTTAATATAGTTTTATATAAGCATACTATTCAATATAGATAATATCCTCATAACAGATACATATTTTACAAATATCCTAAAAATATCCTATACATTTTAGTCACTACGAAATATTAAATAAGATTTGACAAGATATTTAATAATTTGTAATGAAAAATTTTTAAAACAAGCTCTTGCTTGTTTTAAAAATTTTTCATCCTTATCGAACCTACGATTATATATCCTAAGTCTTAAGATTCCAGCAACAATTGTACATGTATTGTAAAAAGGTTTTCCTAGATATTAAAAGTAATATTATGCAAAGCAAAATGTACGACGGGGAAAAATGTGCTTTCCCTCGGGCGATATTCATAACACATATAAAAGGGGACCTTCATAAAGACAATAATTCTTTTACAACATATCTTTTGTTTGCCCTTGGCTATAACAATAACGAATCTTCTTGGCTTTTATATACAAAAAATACTAAATTTACATAAAATAATACAAGTTTAGAATATATTTTCTTATTTATATATAATACTAGTAAACCTCCCGTTAACGTTCTAGACGGAAAGATAGCTCTTAACAGAATTTTAATTAATTACCTTACAAACAAATTGTGGTAAATTATAAGAAATTCCATTTTAAAGACATATGTTGTAGTATATTAGGGCTTAAACTACAACATAGTAGTTTTCTATAACATCTTACACTAAAACATATGCCAAAACTGCAAGGAATAAAAGTTACAGATATATAAACCTACTTTTTCATGTGCATATATATTAGATGCATATATATAATATTAAGAATGTTCCTAAATCAATTTATTCTGCTAGCTGTGTCCCGTGGTTTCGTCTGGTAATCCTACCACTATATCTGATAGTTTACTTATTTTATTTTTTTTTTGTTTACCTCATGGACTTTACCCTCTTGTTTATGATTACTTATTAAGAATTTCATAATCAAATACTTCTAGTAGATTCAAAGGTTATCGCGTTCAAAAAAATTAACATTTCCGTATTATAATATTATTAAAGATATATAATTGTATGATGTACATCTACTCATAAATACTTGTAGAGTTAAGCAGCTAATATATATTTAATAAGAACTAGTTTTAGTAGGATATTTATTGGATTATGATTATGATTATTATATGTTATATGTTATATATATGTTTGTCTTATGCCCGTTTTTATCAGTGTCTAAAAACAAAACAATCTCATCAAGTAACTCATTTAATTCAGTTGTCCTAGGGAACCCTTTACCATTTAAGTATCCCTTAAACGTCAGTAAAAAGAAAATAAGTGGTAAGTGATACCTATTATAGCTGTAGATAAAGATGTTAAAATTATAATTGTCTTATATAATTTTAACTCACTTCTTTTAGGCTACAATGGTATAGGAAATTGGATAGTGTAATGGATTCATTATATACAAACTCTATTTATACTATATAAGCTATTGTAAGTTTTAAAAAAATGTGATAGTCTTAAAGGTGTCCTTCAGCATTAAGCGTACGTTAATTTTATGGTTTTGTTTAGCGATTGCTTCTACTATCAAGTTTTTTATTTCATACTTTAATTAGGTTTTCTTTATCATTGTTTTAATATGATAAGGTTCTTTTAAAAGCGCCGCCGGCGCCATGCCGACGGGAGGTTACCAGCGAGATTACTATTTAAATATTCTTTAGTACTGTTTAAAATTATTTCAAAAAACATTATACATAATTTTTTAAATAATAGATCAAGAAAAAATTAAAATATAGATATATATATTTAAATAATTTTAAAATTACTTTTTTAAATATAATTTTTACAATGATTTTTTTCATTTTTTTTCAATTATACATATTTCCCTGTTATTTTATTATAAACATTTTATTTCATTTTAAATTTTTTTAATAGTGTAGTATTTTATAAATTAATTTAATTTATACAAATAAACAGCGCCATCTCTTTAATAATAGCGTTAAAAGCATATACAAAGCAATACGCATGCGCGAATTAAAAATGGCTGCCGATCAATACAGGAGCTGGAACTGCCACCCTCTTCTCCCATTTTACGGAACATTGACGCAGCATTTGTTTCGTACTTCGAAAAATCACCCTTATGAAATTTGGAATAAGTTTTAGAACAGCATAGCATTGTACTATAATTATATATTTTACTTCTGCCCATCTAACAAAGGTGGGGGGATAGATAGGCTTTTCTATAGGTTCACATATAGATATTATAGTATGCAAAGTTATTATTTGTAATATAATTTATATAATTGATTATTTCATGGGTTTACTTTCATTAAAAGCTAATTAAACAAAATTTTATGACTATTAAATTATATAGATATATCTATTGTTATAAATTAGACAGCTGAGGCGATTAAAATATTAAAACATTTAGGGGTTTTTATAAGTGGGTCATTAAATATAAGTTCTTTTTATTTACTCATATTAAATGTTCAAATGTCCAGACTATCAACGAACTGTTGAACAAAAACGGTAATGTAAAATACAATTACAATTTGTTTTTTTCTACGTAGTAATAAAATCTATAAAATTAATATAAAGATATTACCGTTTTTGTTTACCAGTCCGTTGATACTCTGGACATTTGAAAATAAATATATTTATTTATTTATTTAGTTTCAAGGTTTGTGCGTTTCTTTCAATGTTCATTTTGTAAATGAAACTGCTAAGACATTTTGAGTAACATTTTGATAATTAGCTAGTCTGAAATATTGAGAAAAAAAATTAATTATTACAAAGAATATTTATTATGTTCTCTTTATGAATTCCTTTAAAGATTTATTTCTAAATTGTTAAATATCCCTGCGTTCCTTCATTTTAAAAATACTTAATTTAAGACATTTGCATGTTTTGTTTTCTTACAGTTGTAATCACTTTAAATTAATAACATATATTTTAAACATTGATAGGCATATGAAAGTTATTGAATCTCTCCCTATTGCCTTAACAAACTTCTGAAGTACTTAAATATTTTAGATTTGAATGTTGATTTTACCAACTTAATAAAAATCTCTAAAAAATTATTGAGAATAATAAAAACAGCTTTAGATTTTTTGGTACCTACTGCAAATACATTAACTTCTTTAATGCAAAATACCTACACCTTTTCGCCCATTTTCATCTTAATCTACCGTACTGTATGTACTGTACTTCGGGTTCAAATTTGGGCCCCTTAATTTGATCTTCCCTTAGACGTTAGAAAATAAATTTGAAACTATATGCATATATATTATCGGTACGTAAAACAGGCAGAAGTCCTTCAAACGGTACTATAGGTTATAAAAACTATCATTTTACTAGTATGTTACCTGCATAGAAGCTATGAAAGTATTTATAAAATTTTACAAATCGGAATGCGTATAAAATAAAGTATGTTATGTGAAAAATATGCAAGGTTACTATAACATCCGGTAGGTAGGTAGTAATAAATATGTTTGTAGGTAGGTAGGTAGTAGGTTCCTAATATTATAGGTAAATAAGCCACGTGGTTTACCTCACCTCCGATTGATTTATTGTATACATTATTGCTATTTTTTGTATCTATCTTAATTTAAAGTCTATCAAAAAGCTTTGATAATAATTTAATATTTACAAAAGTAAAAATAATATCTGTACGTACTAAATTATATTATATAATTTAAAAAGCACTAGGCCACACACACACACACACACATCACACACACATCACATTGTGAAATGCCTGTTAGTTTGTCATATAGATTTTTACTCACTATTTTTGGGTTAAATAATGCTTAAAAAATTAAATAGTGCATTGCCTACTTATTAGAAAATACTTAAAAAATGCAAATGTGTAATCAAAAAGACTAATTAGAAAATAATTTCTATAACATTTTTTCGTATTGAAGAAGTATGTTTTTAAGTGTTAAACATTTTTTATTACCAAATTAGATTTTAATACAAAGCATTTACTAAAATATAATAATTTTTTCAAAGCGCCATCTAGTCATTATTGCGTAAACTTTTTGAAATGGGTTCCAAGTACTGGAGAAAGCTTTCAATTAAAGAAACCAGCGACATCTGTTGACGTCTTATTGAACTAATTTCTTCAAAGAGAAACGAGAACCATTTGCTATCATCGCAAACAGACATGTACGACACGCTAGTTCCTTTTGACCAAGATAGGTGTCAGTATCAATATTTTCAAATTCATATTCAGTTTTCAAATATGAAAAAAATTATAAGGATAATTGATTTAATATTTATAAAATTTTTATAATACACTTAGGATTAATATTTAATATTAAAATGATGTTTGATGTCTTAATTACCATATTAAATGTATATTTTATTAATAACATATATTAATAGTTTGTTTATTTTAATTTATAATTTTGTTATTTTCTAGAAAAAAGAATCGTGCTAGACATTAACATATGAAACACATCATCGGTACTTCACGAAGTAGGCATAGAGTTTTTAAAACCAAGTTGAATACAAAGTGTCACAAAGATGAGGGTAGATAACTTGTCAACTTGGAAGAATTATTAATATTCCCCAATGAAAGCTGTTTACTTAAAAATGGAAGCTTTTGTCTGTCTCCCGATTGGTTGATTTCGGCGCCATTTGCAAAGGGCAGGGCTCGATAAGGCCACGCCTTCACTTCACCGAAACCGACACCAAGACCGCCTACGCTTCTGCCATCTTTGAAATAAGATTTTCAATAATGGAATGATAAAGCTACTGAATTAAAATAAAAGAAAAACTTATAAAGTGTTATTAACTCTTCAACTTAATGTATACTACACTTTTGTTTTAGGCTCTTTCTTTTTTTTACTAAAATGTAGCTCAAAAGTAATATTGTTTTTAATTAATTTTATATAGCTCCTATAAAGCAATATTTTTTATTAGCAGGTCAATAGTATGAAGTAGATATAAATGAGTAATAATAATACAAAATTGTAACTTGGTAGGTTTTAAGAAGGTTATCTACCAAATGTTCAAACTCAAAGAAATGAACAACGAAACTCTATATACATATCCGACGGCATATTGTCAGGAGAATATTACACATCTACAGAACATCATACTGTACCTATCTTATGCTCTCCCAGCTGGCTTTTAGATTAAGCCAAATTTCAAAAATATTGACCATCTGACAGAAGCAAAAAAATGTTCTATGTCTAACCAATTGGAAGGCCTAGGCAGCGAGGCAGTGGACTCATTTTGACGATGAAAATAGAGGCTAGAAGTCCTACAGAAGCCTAGCTAAGTTAGGAAAACCCCCCATTAAGAAAAGGCCTAAAAAGTAAGATTATCCAAGAGAGAAAATGCCGTCGGGACGCTTCTAGCATATTAAAGCGATACATCGTCTCCATGACTACGAGCTTAGTAGTCTATTTATAGGTGCAAATCCCACATAACTTATTTCCCGTTCCAGAAGTCATTAAGGGATTTCCTGACGATAAAATAGTTAGGACATATATAAGTAGGTAGGTACCATCTTACATAAATTACGGAATAAGCAAAATATCTACCTACCTGCCTATGGCTATTTATAAAAATGCCTATATCATTGCACTTTCAATAAGAGAAAAGTAATCATCATGATGAGTTAAGCTCGACTGTTAATTGAAAACTTTTCATCATTCATCAAGGAAATGAAGACAAAGGAACAGTTACTTGCAATTATACTATTCTAGAAACTTTATACTATACACTAGCCCCTTACTAATAAAAATATTTATAATCTAATATTCTCTGTTTTGTCACTTTCACACTAACGATTTATTTTAAAGATGTGAAAGTGACAAAATATAAATATATAATGTTATACCGCGTTAAATATTTTCATAATTAAGTTTAATAATAATAAAAAAATATATAATTTATCTGAAGATGTCATTTTATTACACACACATTAAAAAAAACAACAAAATAGAGTTAGAATACACGTTTTTACACAAAGATATTTCTAGTTAACCTAGTGTTGAATAAATTGTATAATATAATAGCAGCTTAAATCTAGTTTATACTGAGCATAAATAACAACCTATTGTAACTACCTAGGTTATCATTTAATTGTTTAATTGCCTAACAAATCTAGTCAATTCCAAGTGTAACAGACCATTACAACTAGTCATCACATAAAAGTACTAAACAAGACTTAATAATTTGTGATACGTCACACTTTCAGACGTTTTAGTATCCATTTGTAAGCGTTTATGACGTACGTTTTTATTGACTTAAAGTTCATAGCTTTTTGAGTTGATATTATTTATTATAACACGTTACATAACGACTTTTACTATCGTAATTAGTTTTTTTTAATAATATTGATTGTGTATATAACTTCATATTCGTACGTAAGATACATTTTTTATTAAATTTACGATAGTGTTCTTCTTGAAAAAAAAAAACTTTTTAAAACTTTTTTTTTCGCTTTCGGTCCTCTACTATATTTTTTTTTTCAAAATAAATTTCTTTTTTTTTGAAATACCATCAGACTGATGTCTATCAGTGTGCAAAGTACGAGAATTTTCGGATATACCGTTTTTGATTGATGCTTGCCCAAAGGTTGCAGAAAAGTCTCTCATAGAGAGCTTCGCTTAATAAAAGTATAAAAATATCTCAGAAACTATACACCGCCCATGTGGAGAAGGCAAAGTAAGGTTGAGGGGAACTTCTCGCGTTTGAATAACTCACATTCGAACAAGCTTTGGTAATTTTGGAAGTAAAAGTATAACTTGTGTTTCTGCCTATTTCTTCGGTAATGTCAAAAGAGGTATGTTATTAATATTCAAAAATTCAACATATTTTTTTATATTTGTAGCCGAATTCGTTCTATTTCAAACAGTTTGTTTCACTTTTATTTCGTATATTATGTGTAGGATTAGTTGAGCAAATCAGAAACTGTGTGAAAATCAAGTAATACAATATGGAATAAACTCCAAAATTTTAGGAGGCTCTTAGTCCACTCACGAGTTAAACAATGTTTTAAATGCTAGCAATCAATAAAAAAAATAAAAGGTTGTGGTCAAGAAATTTGACATCAAACGGATTACTATATTATTATATAACAAAAAAATGGCAACTGATAAAAGTATTTGATCAATTGGCTATGCAGCACCCAAACAAGTATTATTCCCAAGTTAGAAATGAAGCAGATCTAATCATTGCAGGTCTTTTCTTCAGAAACTTTTAGACCATATCCAAAAGGTCTGTGAAAGACAGAGATCCCTATGTAAAGAAAGAAAAATGCAACAATTTGATAAACAGACTCCAAAAAAAAACACCTTGCAAGAAGGTAAAAACCAAACCACAAGAAAGAAAAAAAAACAAAAATGATTGACAACACAAACAAGAAACTATTTTTTAGTTTAACGTCTAAAACATGGCTTTATCATTTAAAAAAATAAATAAATTGAATTTCAATATAAAATAGTAATTTTATATAAGTTTCATTAAATATTTAAACCATGGCCCAGCTGGATATTCTAACTGTTCAATTTGCCCCCTACTTTTGCACAATCTGACCTATGGGTTATATTGAGCATGTCTGACATTCTCTACTTAAATGTCTCTGGCTACTTAATATAACTTTTTAGAAGAAAATATAATAGAAATTGTTTAGAAAAGATTAACTGACTTATCTATCAATATGCATAATAAAAAATTTGGACTTATTGTTGAAGAGCTATGGCCGATCAAATTAAAAATTATTCAATTAGCCCCGCCCTACCTACAAGTACCCACCAAAAAGTATCTATTAAATTATATTCACTAGGTCAACTAATATCACACTAAAAAGGCCGTTAGTGTCTTAGTTGTAATTTTTTTTACTATATTTTTAGTCAAATACTATCGAACAACGGAAATAAATAAACAAATTGGATAGTATAATCCTTAATAATAAGCTGTCTAATATATATAATTATTATCTGTAATTACTATCGGACTTTAGCCGATTAGTTTCAAACCCATTCGGGGACCTTATTCATGAGCTCTGAACATGGCGGAATCGCGGTGTGAACGAAGTAATTACTTGAGTACAGCCGGATAATTATACATAATAGAATAGATACCTTCTATTAATCTATTAACTTAATTATTAATTAATCTTAATAGCATACGTTGTTAGTTATCATATTTAAAAAAAAATACAATGTCGCTAAACATTAAACAATTAAACTCCATTGATATCACTCATACTGTACTCATGTTAAATTTATCAAAATATGCCCGACAAGCTCAAATTCGTTTAAACCTCGCATTCATGAGTTTAAAGTATGGTTAACTCGCGGCGTGAACGGATATTTATAGGTAATAGAAATTTTGGATCACGAAAGCCTTAAAAACTAAAATAATATGCAAGCTCAGATACTAATCAAGAAAGTTTTAATAAAAAAACTAAAACACAAACTCATATATTTTAAGGTTTCAATATATCCTAAGGTTTTAAAATATATTAAATTATTCAGGCTTATATATCAGGCTTGACAACAGATAATACATATAAAAATATATATAGAATGATCACTTAAACCGAGTAAAAGACACTGTTAGCTTAATTTGCAGAGCGACGGGAGAGAATTCTAGAAGTGCAAAATTTGAATTCTGCCCACGTTGAGGAAATTTTCATTCTATAATTATTTATTTAATTTATCATTCAATTAATAAAATTTAATATTCAAAGTAGATAAAGATCTTTACATCCAATACAATGAAGAAAGATTCATAAGAAACTTTTGGAAGAGAACTGCAGTTTTTGCAAACGTTCATTTTTCATATTATTTTTGTACAAATTTTGCTGAAAGTGCATGTTTTTCCTAAATTTTGATATCATAAGTATATGAGAATCTTTAATTAAAAAAATAATAACGATTTTACATTACTATTAAAGAGTATTAAAGAGTATATAATTAGTATAAAATGTAAAAGTTTGTTATTGTAGACGATATAATCTTTGAAACTAACGGATAGATATGAAAAAATATACGAATATGTATCTAATTATGATAAGCAGATACACGAGGAACGCTATAGGATGCTAATAGTAAATAAAATCGTTCGTCCGCGAGTAGAACCACGACTAACAATTATTATTATATTTAATCATGTATAAAAAAGTACGAACCATCTAAATAGTCCAAAAATTAAAAAAAAACTTCTATCTATTAAATAAATCTAATTAAAATTAAATGTAGACCAAAATACAAGTAAACAAAAGAAAGAACAAATTAATTAGTAAATTCGCAAAACAAATTGTTAAAAAAAATATTGAAAATTGTTTAAAACAAAAATTTATATACTGCAGACTTTATTATTTATAATGTCTATAAAAACAAGTAATATTTATTTATATAAAAGAGCTTCTCTAACAGACGTTTTTATTCTTATATTTACTAGTTTATAGACAGAACTAAGGCCAGTTAATTTCCCGCTTAGTTAACTTTACTGCGTTCGCTGATTGGATATTGATTAGAAACCACCGTTTCACCAGTAAATGGTGGTACGTTTTTTAAATAACATGGTACCACTGCAAATTTACACTTACTACCATTGTAATGGGTTACGTGCGATTTATTACCGAATAATATAAAACATGGCGATAATTCAAATGAAAATATTATTTATTGAGCGAAGCTCTTTATGAGAGACTTTTCTGCATTTTTTGTGGAAGCATCAGTCAAAAATGGTGTATCCGTGAATTTCCAAATTTTTCACACTGTTAGGCATCAGTCTAGTAGTAATTTTAAAAATGTTTTTTTCAAATATTCGATATCATTGAGGAATAATCACGAAAAAACTAAAATCCCATAGACTTCAATGGAAAAACTTCTTCGAAAGAAAATTTAGATTTACAATGACATACGCGTGCCGATTTTTCTTAAATTTACAGCTTTTAGAATTTTTTCTCTTTTTTTTAGATTTTTTTTTATATATTTTTTATCTTGAAAAATAGTTGAGGACAAAATGCGTCGACGTTCTGTAAATGCCACTTCGGTGCTGTCTGCACCTCGCTTCGTTCAATATACTAACACATACCGAGATTTTGCGAGCATAGCGAGTCAAAATTGAGGTCTGGTTCGCGCCCCTAGCTTATTTATTTACTACAGGATATTTCATTAATAGTTCAGTGTACTCTATGAAACTTTCAATCAATAAGAACATACAAACTCTTTGTAATTTGCTATTCATGACTTGTAATGGCTGTCTATTCGTCCACGTCCTTTAAGCCCTTATTACCATGACATAAGGTTCTATTTTAATATAAAAGTTTATGGGTATATAAAACTAGACACCCAAGTAGTGGATTAATCTTGCGCAACTGTGACGTTGTAAAGCAATTTTTAAGCTTCTAACTTTACGATCCGTTATTTATTATATTTGTAAGGTTATTTATACAAATTGATTTCAATTAGTTATACTAATAATGTTTTTATTTGTTTTTAGTAACTATACAATAATTTACAACTGGTAATAGTATTGTAGTCCTAGATTTCTCGAGGTAGTTATTTTTACTCTAGGTCGTTTTAGTTTTTTGAATAACAAAGTTACTATTAAAAATTACTACCTTTAATTATCTTATCTTTGTTATATTATTTTTTTATTGAAACATGTTCTACTTTCCTAAATATCTCAATGATTATTTTTAAATTGCATAATAAACAAAAAACTCATAATTTTATATCAAGATAAGTTTTATTTTAAAATTTAATTTCAATAATTTTAATTTCATAAAAAAAAAAGTGTGCACTCTATAAGAAACACTTTATGTATGACATTTTTATGTATAATTGTGTAAATGAAAAGTTTTCTTCATCGTCTTCTTCTTCTTTTTAATAAACCTTATCCAACTTACAAAGCTCTATTTTTCTTCTCTATTAAAAAAAAATTAAAAACTGTATACAACACTAACAGTGTTTTCAAAATTATATATTAGTACTCTAATTTAATATATTATATAATGTTATAACTGCTTGTTACTTCACATTTGACACTAATAGATTTTGTTGGATACACTAAATACTTGATATCGAAATGGAATATTCTAAAAGACTTAAAGTCTGTATAAGTATAATATTTAAGATATATCAGTATAAGTTATTGTAAGTACACATGTAAGAAGAAAAACATATTTATAACTAGAATCACGAGCAATTTTGATACTTTATTTATTGTATTTAAACTTTCATCTATTATGACTATTATTTATTGTACCTGTATATAAAAAAATCAGGCATTATATACAATTCCTGCATATAATTCATGAAATTTCTTGACTAGAAGATAATCACGCTGCCATTCAGTCATGCTCCGAACTTATGAATTAGGCTCCTGAACCAGCTCGAATCTAGTCAATAGTCAATTTCAGTAGTATTGACGTGAGTAAAATATAACTATATATACTTAATAATGTTATTAAATAGGAATAAAATATCAAATAATATAAATAGTAAAAGTGGTTAGGTATATTATTTCAAATGAGTCTTCTTCTACAGATTTAAGCTTTCATAATAAACATATGTTAAAAACTCAAGCTAACAATTAATATATATTATATGTTTATTGTTCGTTATATATAGTTCTAAACATTTGTTTTATTTCAAAAAAAAATTATTAAGAGTATGGTAATGTAGAGTTCCTATAACTCTACTGTTATGTTATAATTAAATCCTTTAAATATTTTTCTGCATATTTGTACTAATTATGTGTAAATAATGACATAAAAAACATTTATGATATTATATATTTACTATAATAATTATTGCTTACACCTTTGTCACACAGATATAGTAATATCTATGTGTGTGTATGTGTGTGTGTGTGTGTGTGTGCGTGTGTGTGTGTGTGTGTGTGCGATATAATATTGTAGTTTTTGATATTAGTGTGCTTATTTGTATAGCTTCTTACGTAACATCTATACAAAATGGATTCTGTAGAGTCAGTTTAAGATACAAAACTAATAACTCATATTTTAAAGGAATGTGACAAAATTTAATTAAATTTATACAAACTTATATCTTTCCTATAAAAAAATAATAAAGAAAATATAAAAATATATATATCAAAGAATAACAAAGCGAATCAATAGATGATTAAATATAATAGAAAATATATTAAACCTTTTTAGTTCTTCACGTCTCTGTAATTATGACTTGTCTACATACCATATATATATTATATTATAACCATTATGGTAGTAGCCCACTGAAGTATAAATGATGGGTTTTGTGATTTATTTTCATTTCTCACATCCAGTAATTACTTTTATTGCGTCTTTATGAATATGTTCATATATCATCCGATTTCACCGTAATTTAATATTAAACATAATAAAATAAATTAATATCTATTAGAATTGTATTAGAAATCTAAACTTAATGTTAATCTATTAATTATATTATAAAACGCAAAAGTTTATTTGTTTACACGCGCTAATTTACAAAATAAATTTGAAATATTCTTTCGAATTGTGATAGATCATGAAGAAGGCTAAAAGCAACCTCTCATAACGATACTAGTATAATATTAAATAAAATATATTGTTGACGAGTGAAGCCGCTAGCCACAGCTAGTATTCAATATAAACAAGAAAATATAAATATTATTAATATTTATTGTTAATATTAAAAAGTTTATTTAACGGAGTCTAATTGGTATCAGAGCAAACTAAACCGTAACGGTTTAACAAGACTAAAATACGACGAAAAGTGTCAAATTATCAGACAAGCGCGAACATTAACCAAAGGGTTACCGACATTTGTATCACAAACTATTAACTTATCAACTTACCCGCTATCACAACACACCACAAAAACTATGCTATCATCACTTGTACTGGTAAAACAATGTTAAAACAATATTATTATAATATTATATTATTATACCCGGTTGCGACAGACGCGGGTGTACGCGGCGATGGCGTGGTACGCTCTGGCATTGGGCGAGTCTACAAGCGTGCGCCGACACTCACATCCTTGGTATATACTTGATATCTCCCTCATCTCATCTCATCTCAATTTGATACGTGATATTTAGAGTGAAAGATATACATACATACATATATATATTTTTGTAAATGTAATATTTTTTTTATTTTTTCTATAATCTACATTTAGACAATTTATAATAATTTATAAAATAATACTGCATATTTTTTATATAACATATAAATTCTTTATTAAGTTATCATACCAGTTCCAATTCCCACAAACACAAACAAACTAACTTAATTATTATTATATATATTAAACCTCTGAACACCTTAAACCAATTTCATAAAATCGTAAAACTATTCATTATTTGCTGTTTATTTTATAAGTTCATTAAAAACTTCAAATTAGCTACTGATTTCTGTGAGATACGAAACAAAATAAACTTTATACTCGCTGGTATCAGCAATTAAATCGGAACTTTTATTATCAGTGCCCTGTAATTAGTATTCAGACGGTTAGCTGTAAACACCGTTTACATTCTTTGTAGACAAATTTAAATATATATAAATATATATACATATATATATGTAAATGTTTATGGAATACATGTTTATGGAAATTTCGGCATGACTTCAAATATGATATTATCATAAATTTTATTACGTATTAATTTTTTTTATATATATATACAAACATACAGACAGATATTTTAATAATGAATTGTTAATATTCGTAGAAGGTTATGTTATCTTTTTATAAAAAGTACGGTTAAGTAGCGGTTTGCTATTAAAATAACTTAAAGATTAAAACGCAATCAGACGGATTTTTAAGTAATTAAAAAAGATATAATAGATATTATTTGTTCACTTTGTTGTTAAAGTAATCTTAAGGAAATAATTATATTTAATACAATAATTATTTTATGTAGTACTCTATTTTTTATATGAGAACAAAAATAAAAGGTTAACATATTCTATGTAAAAAAAATAAAAATAACAAATGTGACGTCACTTTGCAAAACTCATAAAGATAGTTTTAAAGCTACTTACAAACTCCTTGTTTATGTTTTTTTCTCTCAAATAAAAGATAAAACAATATTAATAAAACATGGATAACTTTTCAGCGGTGAATCAAAAAAAAAATTTTTGTGTAAAGAAAATGAAATAAAAATATAGTTTATAAGGTTCAATAAAAGATGGCAGATAAGTAGGTGTTTATTATTTTTTTATATTGTCTAAGTTCGTAAAATTCACAATGGCCTTTTGTATATTATAACATTGGGTGAGAAATTACAAAAAAATATCCGTAAGAATATACTAAAGTGGTTTCTTTCATCACCCGCCCTTATCTCCATTACTTGGGGATGGAGCAATATGTAATGCTTCTACACTCTTCTATCATACATCGTGACAGAATATTTTTTTTTAGCATATCACTTTTCAACTACTCCATCCAAGACTTCTTCAGACTCCTTCTTCTTTTATGAATAAACACTTTCATACTTAAGACTCTTCTCGTCACATTGGTTTTCTCATCATTATATAACGATAATATCACAAACTTCTCATTAAAATATTATTTATAGAGTTCCATAATATTATATGAATATAATATTAATGTATTGTATATTTAATGAGATACTGTTAAGATTCTGTAAGGACAAATAATTATTAGTTTTATAGTATAAAAATAAAATAAATTAATTTAAAAAAATATAATACTATATATTACTAATATATATAGAAGTAAAGAAAATAGTACCTGTTTGTGACAGGTCTGGGTTTAATTTCGGATCATGATAAAATATTACACATGTGCCAATAGAATCTCTACCACAGAGTTTGTTTTTTTTTAAGAGTAACATTTATATTCACTATAGAAATGAACTCTCAACATCTTTTATATAAATTTGCTACTCTATCTAGAGCATGTTAATGCAGTATCCAAAAGAACCTTATTAAAGTTGAAATAAAATACTCGTTATAATTTTATTACTACATGCAAAATTGGTATCAATTTACTGAAAATTGATAATTAAAAAAATATAAATTAAAGAACCAGAATAAGAACGGTATTGTCATTTTTATTAACGAGGTTTTTGTAAATATAGTTTTTAAACAAAAATATTATAAAGAAATCTCTAGAACTTAAAGTCATGACATACTATTTACTACACTATACTACACTATATCAACTGGATTACTAACATCGTATTGTACAAAGTTATTGCGCTAATTGTTGTAAATAGTTTTGAATATACTATTTTTTGGGGTCCAAATTGTCATATTTAGCAATAATATTATAGGGGTCAAAAAAACCTTAAATTGTATAAGGATAAGTTTTAGTTACGTAATTGTTAATCAAAGCCGTTAGAGTGTATATCTTCAAACAAAGAATTGCTGCTAGCATTCCTAAGTTTGTTGACTCGGATCCCGATACATACAAAGTAACAAAGCGTAGGTATTTACTAAGTACAGATAGAAAAAAATACTTAATAGAAAAATATTATGATTAAAAAAATTTAATAAGTATTATTAATGACACTTTTTTTTGGCAAGATGATATTGTAAGAAAAAATCTTTGTAAATACATGTATCAGCTGATTTAGAAACTACTCCAGTATTAGATATTTTAATAGCCTAATATTTAAATATTATATTTGCTTGTAATGCTGACGCTACCAACCACCAACCTACCTACCTACCTAGGTATATTGGTAGGTATAACAGAAAACAGTATTATTTGCAAAGTGCACCGCTAATTGCAGTCGAGCCGCGCCTTTCAACTAACTTCCATTTCGTAGTACTTACTACTTCTACGTCATCTTAACACAAAAATACTACTATTAGAAATAACTTATCTTTTTAACAGAAAATGATATTTAATTTTTATTTAAACTTTCGTGATGCATGATTACTATTAAATATAATTATTCAGCTGTTAACACACGTTACTGTGAACTGTTCATTCCGCGATTCCACACTGCTCAAAGCTCATGAATAAGGACCCTGGGTTGGAACTAGTCGGTCAAAATCCGATAGTAATTGCGTGAGTACAGCCGGATAGTTATATTTTTTGATGACTAATTAACTGACTTACTGACAGACACTTACATCTCGTCTACCCGTGAACACGATTGCTGCAAAGCATTCGAAACGTCGGGTTAAAATAAAAATGTAACCAAATTATACGCGAATGTTAATCCGTAAAAAAAATAGTTTTATTTCAAATGTGTACTCGTGAAAATCTAAGAAATTATATATTTATTTTTTCTTTAAACTTTTGTGATCCATGATTACTATTATATATAATTATTCAGCTACTTATTTAATGAACGTGAAGTATTCACGCCGCGATTTATGAAAAAATATCCTGAACAGGTAAATCCCGATAATTACGTAGGTATAGCCAGATAATAATATATGTATTACTTGCTGATTAAAATTAAATCTCTTTGTTTCGTATACAAACGTTAAGTAGGTACACGATAGATTACTATCTGGAGTAATTCTGTGTAGAAGTGGATTGTTTTTCTCTGGTCTCCGATTGGATTTATTTCAAGTTTTATGGCGTCTCGCATCCCTATCGTAAAGTTTAATACCGAGCTTGACCAGCTACCGATTTTTGAAGCGTATCTTAAATTATTTAAAATAATATTTTACTTCAAATAAATAATAATTCGGTATATATAAAGTTTTGTATATCTCGTAATATGAACTAATTTTGAACTTAAAGCTACTTGATTCTATATAGTTATAGTATTTGTAGAATAAAAAAAATATCTTCAAAAAAAATATTTCCATATATCAATCGATGCGGAATGTTATACTCAAACTAAAAAACCACTCATTACAAGGCAAAATTTTCCCTAGAAGTTATGAGGGAAAATTACTAATTAAAATATGAACATTTGTATTTCTGATTTTAGATCACAACTGTAACTATTACATCTCACGAAAGCAATAGTTTTAAATATAACTTAATACAAAAACATCCAATTCCTTTAACAAGAATATCATTTGCATAAAATTCGACACGTTCTTTTTATCTGTATCTAAAGGATCAAAAAACAACGCCAACACCAAAAGGGTTGACAAAAAAAATTCGGTAGTCTCATAAAAACATCTTTTGCATGTTTAACGTAAATATTTATACTAACAATAGTGGAAAGGAAGCGTCAAACAATCACAATATGCCCCCAGTTGGTTTTCACTTTCGATTTTTTTTCTCTAATTTTCGGAAACCCTTCATAAACGCTACTGTTTGATGTTCATTTGCATAACAGTACAGAACAATAAAACATTCGTTTATTTGGACGCGAAAAGTGAAAACGGGGTTCAAGGTGTTTTAGTGGTGATTGGTCAGTTTATGTTAGATTGTGTCTTGTACAGCACGTGAGTTGTGTCTAGTTGTGTATAGTTATATTGTGTCTGTAATATTAATAATTTTAAGATGTGTTTTATATAATCCAAATAGCATTGGTTACAGTTTTAACTTAACACGTAAGTATAATATTTGCTCCTACTTTTAATAATCTTAATTTTTATTGGATATCTACTAATCCAATTTTATATGTAACTTAGAATTAAGGCCGTAAATTAAATTATACAAGTACCCAATAACTGTTTCTAAACTAGTATTTTATTAATGAAAACATTTTTATTTATTCTAAAACAGCTGACAATCATTGGCCTCAGTTTATGACACCTCGACAACTCTTCACAAATTAGTCAAACTCGGGATGAATTGCTATGGGTGCAATAAACGATACTCTGTTCATCTTAGTGCAGTCCCTACTATTGTAAAATAGACTTTAAATTTATCAATGTTAAGGTTTCTTTTACTTTAAAAAGCTCAATCTCTGATATTTCTTTCTTAAGAAGATTATGTTTAAAGAAGTCTGCTAATATGCCATGTACACACCATCTGTTTGCACGTTTTGTTACATCATTTTGAGTCAGCTTAACTAACTCGTTCTAATATTGAGTGTGTATGGAACTTAAGGACAGATATTTGATGTCAAATATTTATTTATTGGTCATATTTTTGAGCGGCGTCTTTTTTACACTTCGCAGTTACGCCAAGGTGTTATACTGAATCACAAATAACTTGGCGACACATTAATACCTTTAATCCAAGCAAATCAAACTTACTTGGCTTAAGTATGTCATTTAGACTTGGCAAATTGCAATGCAATTTTTTTATTCATTCGAAGCTTGTCCAATTAAAAATTAAATCTTTTATAGCACCCAACTGGGTCAACTGCTTGAATAATTTGGGCTATAAAGCTTTTTAAACGTCAGCTGGAAGGCAGTTTGGGTGAAATAGATGTGGTTTGGTTTATTGACGCCTCATATAACTCGGTCGAATCCACGCTTCGTTTGTTAGTCCAATTTGAAACACAAGCGAGGGAAGTCAACGTAAAAATAAATTTAAAAATTAATCTAGTAACCATGTTCTGTGAAATCTTGTGCGAAATCAAAGCTAAATCATTGTAAGTACTAATTATATCTAAAAATGTAATATTCTAGTGTCTACCACTAATCGAACCCCACTGTTCCACGAAGGCCCCAACACCCCCACTATAAAAAAAGTCTTCTAAAAGTATATTTCATCCGTTATCTGTCAAAACTATATTTGGTATTCTAAAATTCTAACTGTCAATAAATGTCAATACTGTTATTTAAATCATTATTCCAAAATTTGACCTTGGACTTTGTTAAGTAATAAGTTAATTCTCTTGGAAACACTCAAAATAATTCTTTTGCACTGTAGTTTCTCATACTTTAACGCCTTAACCGAGCATGGCGGTATCACGGCGTGAACAGTTCATGCTCAGAACTCACGAATTAAAACCCCGAATGGGTTTGTCTAGACGGGCTAGTTTCAATAGAAATAACATAAATACAACCAGAAAACTTTATATAATACATAATAGGTCTTATGAAAATTTGAACGATTTTGATATTTTAAAAATCAAATCAAATTGAAACTATTTTTTCTGGATAAGGTTTAACTCTTTAAAAGAGCTTATTATCTATCATTATACTTATAGATTTTATAAGTAATATACCATTTTTTATAAATAGTCTCAAAAAAATGTAAGTAATAATATGTATTAGGTTAAGTTTGTTTTTTGGAATGAAGAATAAATTTACTTCTCCCGATATTTTCAAATATACTTGTTATAGTTCCAAAATTATGTCTCGTACTCATAAAAATCCTTACTATAATAATTTATTAATTCATTGACATTTTATTTTTATAAAACATATTGAATAAAATTAGAAAAGGAATTTTAAACATTATTTCTTCTAGAAACAACAAGCCTAACAAGCCTTATTGAAACTAGGCCACAGTTACAAAGTAAAAAGGTTACAAAGTAAAAGAAAACTCAATTCTTTTGTTTGTACCGACTACATGTAAAAGCAATTTCTCATAGTATTTGTTGGGGTATTCTTGTCTTTTAACAAATTTTTCGTACTAAAGGCATATTTTACCCGAGTTGTCTTCCATAGTTACACGTATTTTTAGACTCACTTGAGATTGAAAAAGTGCGAATTCTCGAAAGTTTGCCTAGATGCAGTATGCCAAAAAAGGCTGTCGTGTAAACCCTGCTATCTACAGTCCCGTCGTCCTAAATAGCAGGCACCTAGATTCGAATGACCTTCACAGTGAATGAGAATATGACTTTCGCCGGAATCGATCTGCTGGAAATCGTTTAATTCATGCTACTTACATCTCTGATGAGCCTGCTAAGAAGTTCGGAGAAGCACTGATGGTTTTTCTCAATATATTTAAGACCTTCGAATGATATAAGCAAGCTTTTCACATTCTAGTATATCCGACTTTTAGAGGGATCTCTCAATACGAGTATTACCTATATTAAATCTAAAACTCAATTGTCTGCCAAAAAAGTGCTTCGAAGGTGCGACGGTACTTTGCACGCCGGAACAGTTGTTTTCCTTGTATAAAGCAAAAGTTCAGTGGTGCATGACATTCTGCTCGTATCTTTGGCAGGGATCAGCTAAATACCAGCTAGAGACACTGGAGTCAATTAAGTATTGAGCTAAGAGGAGTCTAGGTGAAACCACCTCTATTAAAACAACATTCCAGAATTTGAAATGTTATCGATTGTAGGCCAGTGTGGCAGTCTTTTATCGGATTCGTTTCAAAGAGTGTGCAATGGAATTACCTATTTTGCGTAAAGTTTTATTGTTTTGACCTGCATCATATGTAGCTAATATGGTCTTGATCAATAAATATTTGGTTCTATTTTCGCTTTTGTTGATATACAATTTTTTTCATCATATTTTTGTTTGTTTTGTTTGTATGTTTTAATTTTAATATCTCATATTTTTGCAAAATAAATGAAACAACCTGTGAGTTAATCCTAAGACATCTAATAGATATTTTAAAAGCTACGCTTTTTGAACAAAATATCGCCTTTAATGCGTTGACCAGTTCTGTGATTTTGTCAATTTAATGTTGAAAAATACTGAAAATTATTGAGTTATTGGGCAATTTTATTTTATTATAATTCTATTTCGTATGTGCCATTTGCAAGCAATGAATTACATAAATATAATTATTTTTAGGCAAAATATTTTCCCTTTATCTATTAGGTTCTTATCTATTTGATTTCCATCCAACTGTTATTTACACGTGAAGCCAAGTTTCGCATGTGGTGTCAATTTTAACAGAAAAACAAGCAGCACAGAACACACACGACCTACGTTAGAACAAACAGAGGCTGTATTTACATTATGACATGAAAGGTAGCGCTGGATAAATAAAAAACCTCAGCTCATTATTGATATATATATTTTTTATTTTAATTGATGTTTATTTAATTTACTTTTCAATTTGTGTTTTATTTTTATTTAATTGAATTATCTATATGTATTATAAGGCAGAAGACTTTTTTTCTTTAAACGTGCTAATTTTTAGGACGGAGTTGAAACTTCTTTCTGATAATATTATTCTTTCTGATAGATAAAAATTCTTTCTGATTGGTAGGTAAATGTAAACGGCTACTGGCTATAGTAAAAGGTGACGAATATTCGTTTTAATATGAATGTCTCTAATAACTGAATAAACATTTTTGTATTTTTTTTAATATTCTGCCCACGCATATTTGATTTGCTAAAGCTAAAACTTATATTGAGAAGGAGTGCAAAAAATTATTTAATTACGTAATATGTGTTCAAAATACGTTAAATTATATATATTATGAATAAATAACTAACCATTTGTCAAACATATTAGTCTGATGTTAAATAGTCGCAAGAATTAGATTATTGTGTAATTAAAACATTAATCATCTATATGTTTTGAATATAAAGGTTTATTTTTGTCTAAAATCTCATAGACATAAGTATTAAAGATTATGGTTTTATTTCAGCTAAAGTTACATTATGTTCTCTGTTCCCTCTTCTCTGTCTCTGTTCTCTACTCTTTTTTGTCTTTCTGTTCTGATCTCTGCATCTTCAACACAGTAGACATTTCATCGACTGAATAAATATTTCTTCTTTTAAACAAGGTCAGAATATGTTTGTAACAACAAAAAAAGTTTGTATATCAATCCACCTTCTTAAGATAGTAATTATTAAAACTTAAAGTTTTTGTAAATTATGCTTGTTCATTAGATTTTTTTGATTGGTTTGTTATATTTTTTGTTTTATCTACAGATATCAGAAGTTCTCTGTTACCTCTTTTCTGTTCTTCTCTTTTCTCTTCTGTTCTCTGATCTCTATATCTTCAACAGAATAGATATTTCATCGTCTGAATAAATATTTTATTTATTTATTTATGTACCATTAAATTACAACAGAAATATAAAATGAAATGGGACCGTCTAAAAAATATACAAAAGTGTAACCTATCTCTTAAAAAGATCTATACCAGTTATCATTCTACGGAAAAAAAATTATATATATCCGTGAAATTCATTCTGGTATCCTGATTAAAATGTAAAAATAGAAAAAAATCTGTTTATAAAATAATAATAATAATTGTTTTTTTAAATACAATCATGAAAAAAGTAATGTAACATATTATTCAGATGTAACATCTTATTGAAATAAAATATAAGAACTGGTTTAAATTCACTTTTCACTGCTCACGTACTGAGGAGATAGATTCAAGGCCAACATCTACCATACTCTACTTTTATATCATTAAATAATAATAGAGTTAAATACTGGTAAATATAATATAAACAACAAAATTCAAGGTTTATATATGATCAAGTTAGTCCATTTTATAATTAACTATTTTTTTACAGTCAAACTATGTTTGAGAATTCCAATATGACGTAACGATGATTAAAACTTTACTAGATTTTAACAGACAGATGTTGGGAGTTTAAAATAAGAATAATTATTATCTTTCAATTTAATTAAATTGAAGTTAAAATTGTTAATAATATTGCTATTGTTATGTATAATAAGAATTATATATATTGTTATTATAAAAATGCGAAAAATTCTGTGATAGACATTATACTGTACGATTTATTAAGTATTAGGTCGCTAGGGTAAATAAAATTGCATTGTACAAAGGCTGTTAGTGAGCTAATTATCAAATATATTATCAGTTTAATAGACTTGGGGTCAAATAGTTTTATTTTTGATAGTTTTATGGCTTTTGCTTTTTGCTTTTGTAACTAAGCGGTGCAATACAACTCGGGGTGATATTCTGTACTAAAAAATAAAAATTGTAACAAAATAATCAAACATTTGTAATCATATCATGAATAATTCGTGATAAAATAACGCTGCTTCATAAAGATTTAATATGTATAACTTATAGTAAGCCTCGGTTGCTTTGGAGTTGAAACAAAGAAAGCTTTGACATTTTGACCATCACTGTGAAATGCCTAAAAATTTTCTTGATCTTTCATTTTAATATTATAACTATTGACAAAACTTGCCCTAAGGATATTTTATTTGTTTTTACATTCGTTGTTTTAATAATTCGCAAATTGTATTAGTTATTTCAGTAAATATGGTATCAAAATACTTCCTTCAATTTAACGTACACAAGTGATAATCGATATTGATTCAAAGTAGAAAGAAATAAAATAAATAAACCCAAAATAAGAACACAGTCTCATTATATATGCAATAGCATATATAATGAGACTATGTCATAATAATGAACAAACGAGGAATAGTTCTATAAAACATAATTAAAATCTATTAATATATTTATAACATATTATGTATAAATGCCTTGAAAAGTTCATTTGATTTCTATATCATTTTTTGTAGGACCATATTTTATTAAGTACGGTCGGAGGTTTCTTAATCTGTGGATATTTTTAAGTCTATAAATTTGGCTGTCACATCTGTAGGTAGATAACCTCCCCCCGCTCTGGAGTCGTAAAATATTATCCTGGCTGTGACATTTATGACCAGTTTGAAATAGGTACCGTGGAAAACATTCCTGAAATATTATATAGATATAACGCTGATGGATATGTCATGATATACCTAAATCTTGTTTTGAAATTTATTAATATATATATATCTATTTCATTTAAAAATATATAATTTCATTTATCATCGCGTTTGTATTTAGACTCCACTGAAATGGCTTGACCGATTTTTATGAAATAGGACCTCGACTATTTTTCATCGCCCTAAGTAATAAGGATGGTCCACTCCAAAAATTTTTATTTTTGTCTTTTTTCATTAAAACATACATACAGCCCTAAAATTTCACCATTCTAAAAACACCATTTTAACAGTACTTTAATATTTTTTTCACTCTTTTATCAAGTAAAACAAAGTAGAGGTCAACTAGTAGACATATATACTTATTATATAAATTGAAATGAATTGGCACATATCGCCCACATTAAGTGCAACGTACTTTCGAACTTTCAATTAATTAAACATGAAAACGAAATATAAATTTTATTGCTTTTAGGTTCTGTAATTTATAGCTTATCGATATCTTTTAACCGTACCTTGCTATACAAAATAATTTGCATTTTTAACAAGTAGGTAGTATTATAAAAACCTACCATTAAAAACGGTAAATTAAACTTAAATATTATATTATATATATCTCTTCTCACTTAATTATTATAAGAATTTGGTCCACTATTGTCAAACCCATACGGGATCCTTCTTCATGAGCTCTGACTATGCCAAAATAAACTGCTCACGCCGCGATTTCACCATGCTGTGTTAAAATAATCTAGCAAATTCTGGCAACATTTGACACTTTAATTTGACAACTTTATATATTAGATTTATAAAGAATATATAAATATACATTTTCTTTATAAATCTAATATTTATAATCTAATAATTTATAATTGTCAACTTGAGCCTTAGGTACAACATGAGATATAAATAAGTGTTATATCCATACTTCAGTCATATTTTCCACAATACGATAATATATAATAGTAACCATAGATCTCAATCTTAAAAACAAAAATATAACCAATAATAAATGAAATATTTTTAGTTCATTTTTAAATATTCAAATTAATTCTTTAATAAATTAAAAAAAAATACTTTGTTATTATGTGACCAAACCATTATATGCTATTATTATGATAATAGTTTGATAAAGATTAAACAAAGCCTGCTATTGGAGCGCCGGAGCCACGCGGCGGTTCCTCGAAGACTGGTTTTTACTGCTATAAAATTTGTAGCAGTTCTTAATTAGTATTATGGCGTATTAATTACCTTGCCTTTTAGCGTACTTGTATTTTTTTTATATTTAGCAAAATAAAACCTTTTTATATTTATTACTCTACGCAAGCGAATGAGATATAAATAAATAGTAAAAAATTATATAAAATATAATGCATATTTTCAATATATCTCTACATAATAATAGAGTTAATTGTAATGCAGATCAAGAATTAGCTTTTAAAATAATTTGAAAAGTACTTAATTTTTATAATTAATATTTCAAAAATATCTCTATATAACTGTTAATACGGTAGAGTTTGACTAAATATTTATGAGAATGAGGGATAATGTAGAGAAAGAAACAATGTATGCTTTAACATCTCTTTTTTGCTAAATTATAGCTTTTATAAATATAAACCAAAAGTAAAAAAACAAATCTAATAGAGACCTAGAGTCACATATAATTTAAGTTTCATAAATATAATATAACGTAGAGTTCATTCAACAATACACCATAAAACATCACTAATGTTCCGTAATACTCTATATATCTTTATTAACAATTCTCTCGCTATAGATTCTTTTGAAACCATTCACTGAATTTATGTCCAAAGTTACGACATTCTTACAACTTTTCTTTATTCTCTACTATTTTCAGAAAACACTGTATTTCTTTATGCAATTTAATACTCTACATTTTGTTAAGTGACTTCATAAGTAACATTGTTGTAATAAAATAAAAATAATAACTTAAGTGCGAACATAATCCCGAAACTTTCGGTATAAATCAATTTTAAACTTTTGCATCTTTTGAATTTACTGAGTACATATTTTATTATCGGATGTATTAGTAATGTTAAAATATTCATAAGGGGACTACATTGTAACTAAAGATGGTGCTCCTCTGGTTTTATATATACAATACATAGTATATTTAGGTATATTTCTTGAACAAAGCTCTTTAATGTATCAGAAACGAGGGCGGGTTCGAAAGAGATTTATCTTTTTCTATATCGTGTGGGAATAAGACCCATTTGGCTTTAAAAAAACTATTTCAAGTTCATTATTTATAGGGTTACCGTTAAGTTTAAATCAGTGTAATATATTGTAATATCATATTTAAAATAATTATTGTATAGTTTTATTATATATATAGTTAAAGATTTTTAGTTCTAGAGATAAGAACTTTAAACTGTATTTTTATTGAATTGCTAAATTTATTAGATCCGCCACTATGCATGGCGGGTGGAGTTGAGCGAAGCATTGTTGCAGAATGAATTTCGCATACTTGTAAAATTAGCAGAGTATATACCGGCTATAATCGTAAGTCTAATAAGAACTCGCACGTGCGATTTCAAAACGTTCCACATGTTAACACTATGAGATACATTTTGATCATTTAATAAAAAACTACAATCAAAAATGTCACCAAAAAACTGCAGGACCTATAAGTAACTGTCCTGCCAATTCTGCCAATTTTCGACATCTTACCATTATTCGTCTAGGACATAGCATTAGTAACGAAACATACTTTTGACCAGTAAGAGCTTTAATTTGTCTCAGCTCAATAATTATATCAGAAAATAATTTTATTCTGAAATAAAATCTGGGACAGATGAAAAAGTAAGTTCTGTCCCACGACCGTTATCATTCACTCATTGCCGCCATAAACTCATTAAACCACATAACCGACCAATCGCTTTCCAATCATGATATTAAAATTACGTTCTTTATTACCAGCCGTTACGAGCTGCGAAAAAAGGGAGCATAAATAAAGAAGGGGGTATAAATAACACACCTTCCACGGTACCGGGTAGGGGTAGAGGTAGCCATAAATTATACGCTTATGGCCTCCGATCAATAACATTCATTAAGGAAAAATGTATCCTTTTAACATTTTTCATGTTTCGTTTACAGTTTACTTTTTGCAACATAAATTATTACAATGATGATACGATGCTTTTAAACCAATTTTTTAGCATATATTATAAATATATTTAGTTTTTCAGATTTTAAGGTTGGTATCACTGGGGTATCAGTTCTCATGGTAAATTTAAAGTACTATTACATCCTACTCAGGCGATGAGAGTAGGTTACTGGTGTTTTTATGGTGCGTAATCTTAAAAGTTGGAGCGTTTTCTATGCTGCCTACTCCCACATAACCCACTACCACCATTACCATCTTAACCAACGGGTATTCATAATGTAGGTCCAACAAAAACACAAAGAAAAAAATACATTATTATTAATATGAACGTTAAAATAACATTAATAGTTCTAGAACTGGAAAGTAAAAGAAATATATCGCTCTTATGTTAATGGTAACAAGTATTAATATTGTTTAATATTAAAATTTAATACAAAAGGCAGTACGGATCCCTAAAGAGGGTTGCCCGGGCCGATCGATGAAGCTCCTCGACTTTCAAACTACCTTAAATTACTCTGAATAAGACACGATTTATAAATATAAGAGTGAATACAAAATATATATATTATATTTTAGATATATTAACATGACGTCATTATTTTATACATTTTATATATGTTATATAATTATGTAATAAATTTAAATCTTTCAAAATAAGATAGTATATGAGATATATCTTTTAAAAGGTTTAAATTTCAATATCAAAGAATTAAAATGTTAATAAGAGATATTTCTAATAAATTAAATAAATAAATAAATATATATAAACTTGCGAAGGTAAAATGAAAGACAAAGTTCATTACTCTCGTCGTGGAATCCTTTACAAATCCAGCAATTGTACCAATTAACTTGAACGGAAAGTGAAACACAAAGCGACTTGCCGACTGACTGACAATTCTTTTTTTGGTAGATTTACATATTTATTGGGGCACATTTTATGGTATGGAAAAAACTCGGGTCGTTTAATGGACAAAAAGGGTGGCACCATGTATATTTTGTCGTCCTTTTTACGTGCAAAAGGTTTTCACTGACGATACATTTGGCGACGCTTGGTATATTGGGTCGTAAAATGTATGTCTTAAGGAATCAGGACGCATGTGCGGCAAAAATATGAAATCAAAATGTCATAGGGTTTTATGAAGATAAATAAATGAGATTTGTTAATAACTTTTGAATAAACGACAGGGTTATAATACCATAAAATTATAGATAAGATGGAGTTCGAAATTCAAAATTTTTTTTTTTTGTATTTTCTTAGATTTTCACGAGTACACATTTGAAATAAAACTATTTTTACGGATTGAAACTCGCGTATAATTTTATTATTTTTATTTTTTATTTTTATAAATTTTATTTAATAACTAAGTTATTTACAAAAGATAGTTGCACGTTCTAAATAATTTTGAATTCCAATTTCAAATTATTATTTTATCAATAAGCAGGTCATGTACATAATATTATTTACATTCTGAGAAATTCGATTTCCAAATTAAAATTGTTAGATTTTTTTTATAAGGTATATACCACATACAGCCTATACACTTTCAACCGAATGAAATTTAAATATTAATAGTAAGGGTAACAGTATACCCGAGGGTTCGTATGGGTAAGAACCCTATGTAAATTAATACTTACCTTGCTACATAAATTATAGTCTCGGATCGCTTCAATCAGTATAACCGTATCGTTAACAATGTTTTGTTTTAATCTTTATTATGAAAATTATTTACATATAATTTATGATAGCTTAAGAAATATCGGTTTTCTTAGTCGTTATTTATGACATATGACTTACCTTTTATTATCTGCATGGGTGGGCCTTGTACTACTGATTAATTTTATTTTTAATTTGTAATTATAATATTAAAAAACATTATACCTCAGAAATTTTTTGTCTATGGTTTTTGAGAAAGGAGGTCACTTTTTTTTATATTTAAATTTCGAATTCGATTTAATGTATGGCGCTAGTTGTAGCCAAGGAATGCAACCAGTAAATTATCAGTAGAGTTTTGTCTGTGATTTTTAAGAAAGGAGGTAACATTTTTTTATATATTTAGATTTTGAATTCGATTCAATGTATGGCGCTAGATGTAGACAAAGAATGCAACCAGTAAATCATCAGTAGAGTAGTAAACCAGATCTTTAGTGCTTCACATGAGTGCCGTAAGCCGCTATACGGCTATATTGTCCCTCATAAACTTGTAATTTTGTTGTAACTACCACAGCCTATCCACGCAGTTTTATCTAAAATGCTTTTAAAGTGCTAAGATCTTTTCTATCTGACATTACCAGCCCTATGTTATAGGGTTTTTATAATAGATATATAGCTCTGATTTGTAAACTATGTCATAAAAGTGTCTGAGTGATTGTCTACGATTTATTATTGTTATAGCTTATGGTGGATATGACAGTTGTTACAATACTCTTATAAAAAAGAAGAAATTCTCTCTCTCTCTCTCTTACTCTACTCTCATATGGTGAATTTAGTTCCGAAATAATATATGAAAAACTAAAAAAAATGTAAAAGGTTGTTCATTAATCAGCGGATTAGATACACGTTTTATTTACGAGCAAAACCAAAAAGCGGATTTTAATTTCATTAGGGACTTTGAACACCATGTTGACACCCGCTGCGCTCGAGCGAGCAACCGACGTATATCATTCTGTCAGGAATCGACCAATCACAATCGAGCACCGACCACGTTCTTTAAAATGGTGGAGATAATTCCATTGTATATTATATTGTGACAGGTCGTTATTTTAAATTTTTATCTTCGCTTTCGATATTTTTCCCGAGATCGTCGACTCCTTTGGCATTTTTTTAAATGACTCATATATTTTAAATATACTTTGTAATATGAAGTATATATTTACAAGCTTTTAAGATTGTCATTATATATTATATTTCGGTAGAAAGTCAACTACTAAAAACTTCCATAAAACAACAATTTCAAACGGGCCATTTCGTTGGAAAAACAGCATCACAAGTGGGGGTGGGCGTGGGGGAGGGTGCCCAAAGAAGCCTGCTGCTTTATGTCGCGGAATTACGACTTAGACGTTTCAAACAATAACTCTCCCTATAAATACGGACCCGATTTCTTCACGCGTCATAGCCCCGTTTTTACTTTGCCAAATTTACTTTCTTACATACCTATAGATATAGATCTTATCATAAATTCATCGTAATGGATCGTAATAAGATTAAAATTGGACCTATTTATTTTGTATACTACATTTTCATTTCAATATTAATTGAGAGAAAACCAGTTATGCCTAAAATCAATTAAGGTTTTGTCAAATAAAAATCTATTTCCAGGAACTAATTACTTGTAACAGAAAAATATTTATATATATTTTGTATTCAAAAGGAATAATATAAATTTATAAAAAAATTAAGATTTCGACAAAAATATTAAACCTGTTTCTAGAAACAAATTTCTTATAAAATAAAATTAGTTAATATATCTTGAATTAAAAAGGAAAAGAGTATAGAAAAAGTAATCAATGCATTAAATATAAAATATCTGATACACCTCGACCTCCGTTCTAATCTAGAAGCGTAATAAAAGCTCGTAATAAAAGTCGCATTTTCAGTTTGCCCGTAAAAATATGATAACATTCACGTAGCTTCAACATCTAACATACCACAGTGTATTAGCGAAGCTTTTAAGCTTTAGTGCTAAAACTGGCTTAGTTTTTTATCACTTAACTAAAATATAGAGATTTTTTTTCATTAATTTCAAATCTATCCAAGATTGATTATTATTTTACGCTTTTTAATAACATCTGCTAATTATCGGGTATATTATATTTGAATTTGTATGTAAAATAGTGTTTATTTCAGTAATAAATTAAGAAACGTGTTACAGAATACGAAAGTTCACTTACCGAATTAAATACTTGCAAATTCGGCCATTATTTCCTTAGGGTCCTTCAGTCCCCAGTCACAGGCTCCTAGAACCCCTCCATAAAGGTGGATTAATATAGCGAAAGCCCAACTTACTTAATAAATATAAAAGCCTTCCCCGCCCGCGCTCGTAAACCACCCATTGCGCTCCACCAAGATTACTTATACCGCGACCAACCTAATTGGAACCTCTGTTTTCATGACTGGCTCTTCTTTTAGTAGAATTATTCCAAAGTTTGTAGATCAAGTTATACTGGATTGCCATTATCAGCGCTATGTAGATTGCGACGCGGTCGCTCGCGTTGCTTTCTCCCAGATAAGGTTTTATTGTAGCTTGGAAGAAAGGATAATGTCCCTTTTTGACATAAAGAGGGAGCCACGCGTTCCGGTTTCGTTGCCAAGATTGATAAGGTTTAGTTTTATTTGTTTGTTGTTTTATGTATATAAAGATAGACGAACAATAACTCTGTATATGTATTTAATACTTTAAATGAAAATATAAATTGTCTGGTACTAGTCTTTAATACTATTCAAATGAAGATGAAACTTAGTTGTATACAATTCTTATGTGTACAAATAAAAAATCTGATATAGACTAAATTGTGTCAGACAATTTGAACAAAGGGATACCTAAATATATTGCATCACGTACTGAGGCCTACGAATGTAACAAAGTTAGTAATTTATGGCGGTTCGGTTTATTGCTACGGGCTAACTTCGCACATGCCTCGCTCCAACTCGTTTGAGCTAATCCTGTGTGTATGTGTGTGTATATACGTATTCCTTTGGTATGTGTGGGGTTGTTAACTACAGAAATCTAAATTAAAAATTTGGAGACTTACATTCCAAATTTAAAATTTGTTTGTTACATTTACTCTACCGTAGAATGGTCTTTTTAAATTGTTTTTTTCACAGAATTATAAATTTAAAAAATTAAGACCATATTCTAAATTAAAAAATTGTTAAATTTGCTTAACCGTAGATGACATGGCCTTTTTGCAATAGTTTTTCTAAAGAATTCTTAATTTAAAAGTTTGAGACTTGTATTTTAAATTTAAAAATTTAATACCTTTGTTCTGCTGTAGATGACATGACCTTTTTGAATTAGTTTTTCTACAAAATTCTAAATTTGAAAATTCTAGAACTTACATTCTAAATTTAAAAATGATATTTTTGTTTTTCTTCTTTTTTGTAGCTTATTCGAATTAAAAGTAATATTTAAAAGCACTTGCTTCAATTAATAATACATTATACGCTCATTTCAAGCAACTTAGTAGTAGTAGGGAAATCACCATAAAAATAACACTTAATTTTAGCTCGCAATTACGACGCCGTTAAAGGGCGGCTGCTTCTCTACAGACCTATTACATTACTACACTATCTACTTACATACTTGAAAACTTTAAAGTTCGGTCTGTCTGTATATGATTTTTTGTTTATATTTTTTCATTTTTATACTTTAAAGTTTGTTTTAAAAGAATATTTAAATATGGAAAATTTAAAGTTCTCTCTGTCTCTTAAATTTTTTTTAATAGATATTTTTCTTGTATACTTTAATGAATGAATACTGAACATTGAGGTAAACGTGAAAACAGATATTTTTAAATTGTTTTGACAGAAATTGATGAATACAGTTATTACTTATAAGCATATAAGAAAAATAGGCGACCGAAGAAGATAAGGATGGAGACATAAATATGGCAAAAAAGAAAGTTTTCATTGATTTTTTTTTTTAATTTGATAAAAAACGCAGAAGAAATTACCACATAATTGGGATAAAAATAAGATATATTAAGATATTATTTATAGAAAAAACTTAAGATTATTTATTTATAAATATATATTTTTTATTAATATATAGACATATCAAGAAACTTTAATTATGCTTGGTATATCTGTGTTATAGCTCTTGTACTTAGCTGGCGGGATCGTAAAACATCCGTCAGAATACAAAAAGTAAAAAATACTTTTAAAGTGAAGATAGATACTTGGTGCCTTAAGTGCTTTGATTTTTCGTTTGTGGAAATTTTATTTAAAACTTGGAATTTATAAAAAGTAAACAAATTTGAAAAAAATAATTTTTTTGGTATTAATTAAATCTATGCTAAAATAAATTAGCTACTACTCTTAGTTATCTTATAGCAAAAAGCTATTATTTTATAAATTTAAAACTAAGTACAATAAAACAGATATAAAATGAAATAAACACTATATTAAAGTGTAATTTATTAACATTATTATTTATGATAAATATCTAGAATATAATTATTTTAAACAATTCTTTACCAAAAAATATAGAGGAACTTAACCTTCTTAAGTTTATTCAAACTTTTTGCGTAAAAAACGAGCAGACGGTACAGATAGCAAGTGGTGCCATCACTCCTGGACACCTGCATTTATGTTGCAAATGGGATACCACCCTTGAGAATTTGAGAAGCATGCCAGAGACTTGAGCGCTGAGAGAAAGAGAGGGAGTAAACATCTGGCTCTTTCACTCATCTTATGATATGTCGCTATACTAGATATATTACATAGATCTCCCTTAACTTTACAAAACCCAGCCCATCCACGAGCTGTAATCAGATATTCTTCATATACTCACACCAATTAACATAAATAACTATATATATTAAATAAGTCACCCGTATCATTAAGGATGTTCATTAAAAACTCCCCAACAAAGATACACGCTATCAAGCACACGTGACTTTCAAATAAATTAATCAGTTTTTATTAGAGTAATTAATAATAGGCATTTAGGTAATGGTGGTGGATCATATCCTAATCATGTGATATAACCTTTACCATCGTTAACCACCTGGAGTTCAAATTTGTGGTACGAGTTCCAGCAGCAAAGTCTGAGTACACAGACAAGACTGTATAGACCTCTCTGCTGTAGTCATATAAAGAGACCCAACCCCAAACAAACGGTATAGATTTGAACAAAGAAAAATATATATTACACTTATTTCTTAACTAAATATATACAAATAATCTAAACAAATTTATAAAATAAATTATAATAAAGACAGTTCATTATTATTAAAAACGCATTAACAAAATGTAGTCATAAGTTTGCAGTCACCGTCGGTACCTGTAACAAAGAAAACAGTTTAATTATTAAATTACTAGTTTTAATCCGGGACTTTTAATACGTTTTTTAATATTAAACAGTTATTTATTTCAACTTATATATTTATACTCAATGTACTATATTTTATTATTATTTATTTATTATTATTTATTTATATTAATAATTGTTATATTTCATTCAATTTCCATAAAACCATAATAAATTAAAGCTTCCTCAAATATCACACTATTTACAGATGACCACAGTATAAAAATCTGTTTAGTAATTCTAGAGTTTATCATGTTACAAACAGACACACGCGTCGGTTAATATAATATTTTAGTATTTTACTGCAAAAAAATATTGAATTATTGTGAGGGTAGAGCAATAAATTCCGGTATATATGACGTCATACTCTAATGCGATCGAATGACGAAAAGTAACGGTCTTGATAACGAGACCAATAAACACTTGAGTGCTTGGGGTGCTACGATTTGATAAGAAATGTATGTGGTACTGCCATCGACAGAAGTGGTAAATAAAAAATATATATTTTGTATATAAAGATATATATATCCAGACCGTATTCGGCCGCGGTGACTAATCTCTAACTAGTGAGAATTTCTGGCGTGTGCTCTCACGTGACTGACATAACCGACTTTTGCAGAGAAGGTGCGCCCACATTCACTGCATGTCAGTACTAAAGATATATATGAATCTAAAATATTTTATAAACTATTAATTCTATATTTAATTTTTTTTTTGTCACTTTGAATCGATACCATATCACTTGTGTTCGTCAAATGGAAGTGGCAGAAGGACATATTTTGACACCATATTTATCAGAATAAGCCCTTCTGTTGAAATATTTAACTTAAAGTTAAGGCTTCGAAGGTTCCAAACTCAGCGAGGTCTTTCTTATTCACAAACGTCTAAATTAATTAATTAATTAATAAACAATTTATGAACAACTAGAACCATCGGAATGAATCTAACGCGAACTCCCAATGTTTCTAGTAAAATAAAATTCCTTAATAAGTAAACATAACATGTAATAAGTTAAAAATTTTGATTATATTGAATGGTTGAAATAATTAAATAATTGACAGCCTTTAATACAAGATTTAAAAAGAAATTAATATATAAAAATTACAAAATAATATTAAAAGAAATCATACATACATAAGAATTAATATCGAAAATTTGAATTTTTGTAAATAATATTAATGTAATATATTAAATCCACTTCTGTTCCTGACTGTACACACATAATTACAGAAATATTATAACAAATATGCACAGATAATAATCAAAAAACGTTTGTCGGAATTCTTCTTAGAACATTATTAGTTTAAATACAATGAAAGAATTTTATTTTATTTGGTTCCGCGTCTTTGTTTTTATAAAAATTATTATTGTTCAAGTATAATTTCAAATAGTGTTTCATTACTTTAATAAATATATTTAGAGAAATATATGATGTTTTGAAAAATATAACTTTGTTAACTTAAACAAGAATAATTATAGAAGAAATATTTTTAAAAATAAAAGTAATAAAACTTGGCAATACAAAAAGAAAGTGTAAATTATAAAATATAAAAAATATATATAAAAAAAGAAACTTACAATTTTACTACTGTTATATGCAGTTCCACACACGTTTGAACAATTTTATTTACTATTATGATTACTATAATGGCCTATAGTCTTTCTCAAGAACCTGCCTATCATCAGAAACAATTTTCTCAAATTATTCCTGTAGTTTCAAAGATTAGCTTTTTAAACAAACAAACTTTTTCAGTTTATATTATTAACATTCATGACTGAATAATAATATTATTATCTATTATTCTACTTTTCTAATCTAATATTAAATATTTTCAGGGAATTGCTGTAAATATAAAACAAAAGAAACACCAACTGAGAAAACAAAATTTAACCCAAGAACAATGGATGAAGCAACCCTCATTTTACATACACCGATCTGCGCCCCAAGATTTTATCTCACTCGCTCTTAGGATAGTTATATTTCCCTCTCAGTTGTTTCTAACATGGCGGATGCTGTAACAGAGGGGTGGGACACAACGCTTCAAGGGTGGAATCGAGTGAAATGAGACGATTTTTAGGGTTGATCAATATTCCTATTAAACTTTGTTTGATTTAAGCCAATACTTAGTAGACTAATAAAATAAATTCATAATAAAAATCGTAATAAATTAAATCGCTCTATTTACAAGACATAAAACGAATGACCCTGTATTGTAATGTTTAATTGAACTAAGTAAATATACCTTTAAATAACAATGTATTATTGCTATGTTATATTTTAAATTTAAATTGACACGAGGATTAAACCATCAAAGATGATTTTGAGATCCAAGTCCAGTCCAGTTGGCTATGACTTTTTTATTTATAAATATTTTAAAGCTTACCATTTTCAAATACATATATAAAACATATAAAAAAATCTATGTATATTATCGTTAATTTCAACTTTAATTGTATTAATAAATTTCATTATATAATTTACCAGGCACTAGAACAATTAGGGTACTAATATCATTGTTTAAAGACTGTTAGTGCACTGTCACATATAGAAATTAAATAACTATGTTTTGGGATCAAATAGTGCTAAATACATTAGGTAGTGTAATTATAGGGCCTAAGTCGCTATGTCATATAAGATTCCATACAAATTACGAGTGACGTCACAATATGCTCCAAACTGAAATTCGTTTCATAAATACATCATGGTGTTTGAAATTTTGTATTTAATTTTAATTGAAATATCGTATTCTGTATGTCATGTAAGTTGTCGATAAATAATATTTGATTGCATATAACATACGATAACGTGTTTTAAAGTTTCAAACATAGGAAATACGATTTTACGAACTTTTCGTATAATTTTTGGTAACATACGTTCCGTGTCGGTCTCTTCATAGAAAAACAAACCAGGTTAAATATTGGCATATCTTTTATACCCTATAAATTAATCCAAACCGTTATCACATAATAAAATAATATGATTGTTATCACTTTTCATATTTGTAAAAACATTTACCCACTATTGGTCCTTTTGTACTAGAAATGAGCTTTAGTTTTTTGTGCTTCTATTAACTATTTTATGATTAAGATCTTTATGTACCTATTACTTAAATATAAGCTGTGGTATTTCATATTTCTTTTTTATTATGAATATAAAGTTTGATTTGTGTATGATTAGACACTTTATGAAATAATTTTGTACGTATATACAAATTTAAAAAATAATGTCTTATTAAAAATTAAGGCGGTTTCAAAAAACTGAAAAAGTTTATAATCTGTGATTTTTAAAATTCCAATTTTCATCCAGTGAGTACATCATCTAACTAGCACTAAGTGGCAGTTTTAGATAGTTGGTTAAGCCTTTTAAAATACTTATTTTTATCTATTGGCACCAAAATATCGCTTTGAGTGTTAATTTATTCCTATTGCTTAGTACAATTTTTTTTATATAATAAATTTTCATAAATTCTAATTTGGTCTCGCATTTCAGTCATGACAATAGTTTAGACTATTAAAATTGTAAAATTAAAATAAGTTCAAAAAGATATTCACATTTTGCAATTTCCGCCCTCCTCTCTGTAAACCTACTCTATGGAACCAGGGCTTCATTTCATAAGACAGACAAAGGACATATTGATTTCAATAGTCTTCAGGCACTCCAACAGCACTACATATTTGAAATAAAAAACAATACCTGTACTGTGATCTTTAATATAACATTGTAAATATATATGTTTTTTAAATAATCTTGACAAGAATCAATTAAAAATAAATAATACCAAAAATAAATTCTAATATTTCTGAAATTATTACTATGTTATTTTACAATAAATGACCTCTCCTTTAGTTATAAACTCCTAGTACTTATTCTTTGTAACATCAAGTTACAAAATTGTATAAATCTAATTAATTAATTATATATTTTTATTTATTAAAAAACTTTATTGCACTCCTACAAATTAGGCTACAAAGGTATTAATCAATAGTAGAAGAAATAAAATAGTTTTCTATTTCAATATACGTACACTTTATTAATAAATATAAAATATATTTCTCATTACTAAAAAGGAGGTGACATCAAGCCGTCGGTCATTGATGTTGGCAACATTTCGCGGGCCCTAAGTCGTTGGGATAAGGCCTTATTCCATCTGACACACGAGATTCCTTGCAAATTACGACGTCACAACGGACTTTAAAATTGAACGAGATTTATAAACGCATATTGTTGCGGAATTGAAAATTGTATTCTGCATGTCACACGATAAGTTTTCTATAAACAGATTTGGATTGCACATAATACATGACAAAGTGTTGTAAAATTTGACATAATTCGGGTCGAATTTTTCACGAATTTTTTCTTAACGCGATACGTTACGTATCCGTCTGGTCATAGAGAATAAAGGGTTCATGGATCTGTCAGTAATAAAATACTCAGACAACTAGGAAGTGTGTATAATCTAAAAGCTTCCCAATCTTGAAACTCGAGCTTAAATTTTATTGCTCAAACCTGACCGCCCGCATTCCCCCCATTTCACGTTGATTAGCGAGCACTAGTGGATTTAATGTTTACTTTCATTAGTAATTATGTTCCCGCAGTTATTGCCTTAGTAATGGCCGACTGGTAATGGATCTGTACTACAGAATGCTTGTAGGTAACACTGCTCTGTATTTTGGAACGAAGCGAGCGGTGCGGGCGAAGCTCTCTATTAGAGACTTTTCTGCATTCTTTGTGCAAGCATCAATCAACAATGGTATATCTGAAAATTGCCAAATTTTGCACACAGATAGGCATCAGTCTGATTGTGGTTTAAAAAAAAACAAATATTTGATATCGTTGAGGAATAATTGCGGAAAAACTAAAATCCCATAAACTTCAATGCGAATAATTAGCTTTTTTATATAAATGCAACTTCAGTGCTGTTCGCACCTCACTTCGCTCAATATGTTATCACATACTGAGATTTTACGAGTGCAGCGAGTCGAAATGGATGTCTGGTTCGCGCTTCTAGTTTATTTATGATCTAAACATTGGCTAGTACATACCTACATACATAAAAATTATTAGTTTGAGCTGTCTATAATATATTTAGTAGTTTTTGATTATTATATTATTGTATTAAGTAGGTAGTTAATTAGGTCATTGTTATATTATATAAAGTAGTTATTTTTTCAGTCAGTAAGGTTTTACAACGATTTTTATTAATAGAAAAATGGGTTTTTATTATTAACTCTCTATCAAATCAGCCCTGGGGTCACGTATCCCAGCAACAGCTGAGTGGTTTACCGTTTTAGATGTCACAGTTTTATTTATTTTTAATATTTGTTAATTCTTTAGCCTTGTTTTCTTTTTTTTTTTTTTTGGTTTACATTTATAGTTTTATTTCTTTATGTGATGTCTAAATAGAGGTTTTTGAATTTAATTTGAATTTGAATTAATAATACCTTAAATTTATTTAAATATATATTCAGGTTGGTAAGTATCTGCAAACTCGATTTGAGAGCATTTTCTAGGGTATACAATGACAATGAGTTGGTAGACTAGCTGAGAACCAATCTATCTTCCTTAGATATCTATATAAATGAATATTTACAAGTGATACCATCCTTAGGATGTCTGACACACCGAGTGAACGAAAGGGTGTTGTAAATCCGACTTTCTCACATACCTCAAAAAATTGGACTTCATAGCCAGTTTTTGCCAACATTTTGTGAGCCTTGGTGGTAATCCGGTTGAGCCAATTAAATGAATTGCAGCAGTGGTCTTACCATCATTAGCATTCCCTGAATTCCAGCTGGTGCGGGGCCCGTCGGATTGCAAGGAGAGAAGTGTAAAACAGCGTCTGGGATCTGCGATTTTCATTAATAATATATTACTTAGCAATAAAAACTGATGATATTTATTACAAGTAATAAATGTATTTATTTCTTAATTTAAAAAAAATAAGACATCTCATAAATAAATGTCTATGCTTTGTATGTGTTCCTTCCATGCCAGAAACAAATTAAAGTTATTTTTTATAACTTATCCATTCATTCATAGTCCTCCCTCCTTCCAGTATGTAATGTAATAATATATAGGTCATTCCTAGGCATACTTGTAAGATTGAGTTGTGAAATACAAGATATGAATAATAACTAATCTCTATAGTTTATTATTGATAACTTTTAATTAAGCTATAATTTAGCCATTATACTAATTTACTAAACTCTCCAAACAATAGTACTTACAAACGATATATGACAATTAGCGCATAAACAGCTTTTTACAATGCCATATTAGTTCACTAGTTAAACTAACGCAGTAAATTGTAAAATGTAATGGCTGCTTTAGACAACTTAACTTTTTAAAACAGCGCCATCTACACAATTTCATTAGAACTATTAGCTTATAGAAACAACGACATCTATTAACTTTCACGGTCACTTCTTTAACAACTTGTAAGTTAGATTAAACTCAGGGCTTTAGTGATTGTATTTAATTCAAGTTTATTTAAAAATGGAAAGGTGGCACTAGGTGGATTTACACCACTAGATGGCTTTATAAAACAATTTTATTGTTTTCTTCTATATATGGATCTACTTATACAGTAAGTTAGGACAATGTAACGAACTTTTTCTAATTACCAAATCAAATTTTTTTGAGTTATGTTGACAGCGGTTTAGTTTTTTAAATGAAAAAAATGTGCGTAGTCCCTTGTCAGCTTTCTTACCTCATATTTCAGGGTGAAAAAGCTGTTATTACGGCAAATATCATACGAGTCTATAGTTTTTACATTTTTTCATAGAATAGTAATTATGATAGTATAATGATTGAATTAATAATATTAGGGGGGAGCAATATTAACAGCTATAATTACCAGGAGATAAGTTCTAACAGGATTTTTTCTTTAAAACTATACATGGTACAAATATAGCGATCGTATAACACTGAGCGTTTTACCTAGGGCCGATCCGGACCTACCGTGGCGTGAGTGGAACGAACGCTTAAGGTTACAGGCTAAGGTTCCATAGAGGGCACCACAGTAGTAAAGAAGTTCAAAAATATGTATTATTTGCCTAATGAGGAAATTCAAAGTTTAGCTTTAGTCAGATATCACTTCCCCCTAAGGCCGGCACTCTGTGTGCAGAAAAATTATTTTGGGTATGAATGACCAGTTTTCAAATAGTATTTTTTTTGCGCTAAAATTTTTTTTTTTTATTCTAGAAATAGAAGTTATCTTAATAACGCTAACGGTAAACATAAATATTTTCGATCACAATGTAACTAATAACGGCAAAAAATCTCTAATATAGTCTGCGCTTGAGAGGTTAGAGATAAAGTAATAAAATTTATATGGCACAAATATCACTTATGGTTTTACAAAACAATATATCTAAATTTAATATTTCAGACCAAAATTTTTTATTAAAATTGAAATAAATTTTATAAGATCGACTTTTAAGTCGAAACTGGTATATACTTTAGAAGTTTTTATAAAAACAAATTTACAATATATTATAATGACAATAAAATAATGGCGTCTCTGTCTCTGACAGAAATAAGACGCATGGCACTCAAGTGCAGACTCAACCATAAATTTATTTTTGCTTTATATTAGATTATACACATGTAACGGATGTCTTTCATATAGTGTAATTAAGAATATATCAATCTTACTTTTTTTTTTGGTACTTTTAAACAGTTTAAGAACATCGTAACAAAAAATTACGCATTGTAAAATATCCTAAAAAATCTACAAATTGGGTGCAGCAAAGATTAGAGCTAAAAAGATGCAGCTTCCATCTCTTTCGGACTTCTTTAATGAGTTAACTTCAATGACTGTTTCGTAACCAATTCATAATACATAGAGTTTACCTAAAGGTCAGCTTGCAGTCGTAGCAAATGTTAATCCAGCATGTGTATCTTAGCAATTTCACTTCCGCAATTTGAAGCATTACCACCATCTCTTATAACAATATTATAATAATCTTACTTTCCCTTTTCGTCCTGTAATACGAAGGTAGGGTAAGTACGAGGGAACGAAGGGAAGTTATATGGTAGATAATGTGAAATCTATAAAAAAAGATAGTTATTACTTTACTTTCTTTTATTGTGATCTATTTTACAAAAAGAACAACAAAGTAGTAACACACTACTTTGTTGTTCTTTTTGTAAAAACGTAAAGGTCTCTAAAAATATTGTAATATGAACTAAACTATGATAGTATAGTACTTATATGTTGTAAGTTGTCTAATAAGAATTGTCTAAAAAAACTATAGGATGAATTTTAAAAAAATCTCTTATCTACGATAGGCATGTTCATAGAGAAGGTATTTGGCTATCTAGCATTATAGCTCTTACTGATCTTAATCTATACTTATAATAAATCTGTAGAGAGGTCAATTCTGTACATGAAATATATTTACAAAATAACTATCGGGGGGTGATTAGTGATCGATACTAATGCCAAAAATGCAATCAGTAAAATTTTTGTCTGTCTGTCTGTCTGTCTGTCTGTCTGTCTGTCTGTATGTTATTTATAGAAAAAAAAACTACTCGACGGATTTTAACGAAACTTGGTACAATTATTCTACATACTCCTGAGCAGGTAATAGTATACTTTTCATCACGCTACCATTAATAGGAGCAGAGCAGTGAAAGGAAATGTTGGGAAAACGGGAGAAGTTACTTGGTTTCTTTAGCTTCCGTCGCGTGTGCAGCCTTAATGGTTAAAGCTACATAGAAATCATGTATAACGGAAATATTCCACATAAAATTATATAAAAAATATCCCAAGACAGCATATGTCTATCTTTTATAGTTGACTCACAATAACACGTGTAACTCCCGATAGCTTAGCAGTTCGGAGATTTGTTATTATTATATTTGTTTACTCTTACGTTTATAATATTCTCACTCAACGCCAATTAAAAAAAATAACATCAGTTATTCTTTGAATTCCTGGGCAGGTTATAGTATACTTTTCATCACACTACAATGAATAGGAGCAGAGCAGTGTAAGGAAATGTTGGGAAAACGGGAGAAATTACTTGATTTTTTAAGCTTCCGTCGCGTGTGCAGCCTCAATGGTTAAAGCTACATAAAAATCATGTATAACGGAAATATTCAATAATATTCCACATATATATATATATATATATATTATATTACGTCAAAACTATGAGGGAGGACATCTGCTAATTTTTTTTCGAAAAACGACGGAAACGCGGACGAAGTCGCGGGCAAAAGCTAGTAGTAAATAAAATAGTTCAGGTCAAATCGCGAGTAACAGCCGGTATTAACTGATTTTAATTTCAGAGGATTTAAAATTACAATAATTCATGGCCTAACTGGTTATTTTTATTATTCCAATTTTTATGTATTAAAAAACCTGACATAAATAGAAAGGGTTGATATTTCAAATAATTGATTTATTTTAAATAATTTGAACAATAAAAAAAGAAAAGAAACATTCTCGACTTATAAACTTAGGACGGTGTTTCCATGACAACCAGAAAGTGGTAGAGAAACGGTCTGCATTTGAAAAAAATGACTTACAAAACTCATTTACAAAAATAAAATTTGCTGCCTGCAAATCTGATTTTACAGCCGGCCCTTGGTTACTTATGCCTATTGTGTACCAAAGAGTAGTATTTACAGTAGGTACTGCTATACAATACAGTTGTATGGGTAACTATATACATAAGTATACAACTAAACGATAATTCATTGTTATATTTATTATACCGTAAATATTCTTACATAAAACCAGTGATTATTACACTCTTTGTTAATAAATGCATTCAATGATTATATTTGAATGGATGTTACAAACGGCGTAAACAAGGAGACAGGGAGGGATTTAAAACCAAAGCTTCTTAAGAATATTTTTTTTAAATAATTTAGTTTTAAAAGATATTGGAAAAATTTAACTGTGAAGATTTAATTAGATATAATCCGAGCAAAATAAAGTACAAACATATAAAAAAGTTGAAAAATATTCATAAAAATATAGTGATAATGTTTATATTACTATATACTTAGTTATAGTATTTGGGGAATAAATAAATTTTTATCTTCGAAAAAATATTTCTATAAATCAATGGATGCGGAATTTTATACTGCATCTAAAAAAACAACAGTCATGACGAGCCCAAAAATGTTTCCTAGAAGTTATGAAAGAAAATCGTAATAAATATTATTCTATAACTATATATGAAGTTCGACGCTGTTTTTAATGTAGATACTAAAATCATGACCAACGAAAGATTTAGGGCTCAAGGTGTTTTGCATTTATTGGGCCATAAAGACCATAAAAGGGTTAGGGACCACAGTTGGGCAAACAATACGAATTAGGTCAGTAACATTTTAGACACGGTGTAGTGTGATATTGTGAATGATGTGATATTTCAGCGAAGTTTTTCGGATTTTAAAATATTTATATTCTGAAGGTAAGTAGTTTTGTTTTATCAATTCGTTAGATAAGTATACCAATATGATTCAGATACCACTTATAATTAACTACAATGAGAACTACCTACATAATTATCTTTTAAAATTTCTATAAGTGGATATTTTAAACGTGGAAGTTATGGTAGTACATTTTTGATGATCTATATAGATTTTGGCTCTAACTGAAGGTAATAAAAGACTTCGTTTAATCGTAAATATAAGTATATAAAAACTTACCTGTTCGGTAGTACTTCGTTGATCTGTATGCTGTGTGCAAACATAATTACCCACTATGTAGTTATGTGGATATACAAATAACAAAATACTATATGGAAGGTCATTACTGATTCTCTTTTTATTTTTTTAGTGACATTTACAAACTAAAAATGCTACTGAGCTAATTAAATAGTAGCTTAAAAGTGAGAGTAATTTTTATTACAAGAAAACAGCAACCTCGTAACGCAATGACATAAGACTTGTGATAGGTTGCAGAGTTTAAAAGAATTTAAATTTCAACCTATCACAAAACACTTTCCAAATATTTCTACCAATCACAATCCCCTCTCTATCAAACTGTCACTAATACAGATTTGTGTGATGGCGGCCATTTTGGGTTCCCATTCAAATGCACATGCGCACACCCTCTTTTCAAAAGAAAGCTACGGACTGGCGAATCAGATGAATTCTTTTCTTCCGCCATTATTATAAAGGCGGTCGTAGAAGCAACTTTTAGATCGATAAAGAAATGAGACCGTTTCTCTACCGGTTTCTGGTTGTCATGGAAACACCTTCCATACTTTATAAAGCCGAGTATATTTTATTTTCGTTTACAAAGTTATTCAAATAATTATGAAAGAAATATCAACCACAGTATCCTCCTTTATTAAAATTATTCTTACGTTACTATAAATAAATATGTAGGTTCAATAAAATAGTATTCATAGGTCAATTCTGTAGACACATTGAGTAGCTTCTAAAATAAAAATTTATTTATATACAATATATTCCAACAAAATTCGAATGTTCAAAGAATAGTTATACCTAAAATGTTTGTCGGTTTGTTTGTTTGCGAAAAAGAAAATACTTTCCTTACTGGACTTTTTGTTTATGTTGTACATTTATGGTACAGCGAAATAAACAAAAAGATAATTCTTTTTATTGTAGAAACTTATAAAATTTTCCCGTTAGAGCCAAAAACTTATTGGTATAATAAATAACTACAATCCAAACAACAAAACAATTAGACCAATTTTTATAAAATTTGGTGGCTTATTACCTATATCTTTAAATAGAATATTTTCATTCGGAACAAAATACAATATCTCTGAACAGCTAAGAATTTGTAGGAAAAACCATTTATGATTTTTTTTGATAATCGGGACACCTCACCGCCATTTCTTGCCACGACATTTATATACCTTACAATATTTTTTTACTCAAATTTCAGCGATGCTCTATCATTTTTGTTACAATTTCTTTGATCATATTTTAAACACAGAAAGGTATCAGAAAGTGAATTCTATTTCATATATTATATTTGGTTTTATCGATTTGAGTATTTGTTGTTTGTAAAACTGTCACGTTTTACAGAAAACGATAGACAGCTTTTACCGCAAATAAAGTACCGTTTTTTTTTTCCGTTAGAAAAACAGGTACCCCGTCGGCCCAGGGGGTTGACGGCCGGGAGGTGATGTGGGGCTACCAGCAGCATAGAGGATGCTGCCATTTTTAAGGCTACACACTAAAAAACCAACGGTTGCCCTCTGCAACGTAATGGGACATCACGAGATCGCGTGACCACACACCGTGACGCCCCGGCGAGAAAAAAAAAGCCAACATCACGAGGTGTTCCCAGGCGGTCACCCATCCAAGTACTGACCTCGCCCGACGTTGCTTAACTTCGGTGATCGGACGAGAACCGGTGTATTCAACGTGGTATGGACGTTGGCACCGTAAATAAAGTACTGTGCCCAAGGGTTATGAAAATGAAATTTGAATTTTAAGTACTCTCCAATATAATACGATTTTTAATAATACTCTTAAGACTTAGCGTATGTAAAACCAAAAGTAAAAGCTAGATGATACGAGGTGTAAATGTGAAATTTTGTATGATTGTAGGTAGATTTGTCTGTCAAAAAATACAAGGTATTTATAATAAAAGGATATCAGAACTCATAAATATTTTAAAAATATATAAAATTTCTTATTGAAATAAATTTAATAAATATATATATTTTTTTTAAAGCTCACCACGAGCTCGAGAAGTTATTTGCCACAGACCTAACAACTTGCAAGATCGGACTATATTTTTTAAATTGTTTATTATAAAACAGTTATATAATTAAGTACATCCCTTTTAGGTGAAACTTTTAGTAGGGATGCATACATGATTCAATTTTAACATATAATAACTTTTTTTAAATAAAGTACTTAGTATTATTATTAATCAAAGTAATAAAGATATAAAACAAAATAAAAAAAAAACACAATAATGAATGTAGGGTATTCTATTTATTATTTATTACTTATTTATTTATTTATTCATTTATGTACCTCAATTTTACAGAGACATTTTAATTTTAAAATATGTACATAGGATAGCTTATCCCTACAGAGAGATATGTTCCAACTACCCTTAAGTTTGAGAAAGTTTTTCAAAAGGCAATTAGATGGTACACTGTACAATATAAACTTAGATTAATTGATAATATTAACATTTATAAAACAGTTAATTAAGTATATCAAATTACTATTGATATATACACAGACATATACATACACATGCAATTCTACACTTTAATATTGCCACAAGTCTAATGCATTGCATTGCTTATATATAAATACAAATTAGTAATACTTCCACATGTAAGATATTCGGGTCAATTATCCGAAAAAGACACAAGAACACTAAGAGATATTTTTAATAGAAATGTGATAGACTATAGCGTCATGAACCTGCCATCAATTCCATTTAATAATTTCGAAGATAAGCACGTTTAAACAAACAAACTTTTCCGCTTTATAATATTAGTAGATATCATCAGATTATACACTTATACATGATGTTATGAAAATAACTATAAAACTATGTTGGCAGAAGTCTCCTCACTAAGGTATTTTATGTTTATAAAACAAAAGTAACTTTCATAGCCGATTCCAATTAATCGATAATTTAGAAACCTATGACAGGTTTTGTTTTGATTTCATTGTAAACTTCATCTACATTTGGCATACAAATGTTTTTCCACGTTTTTCCTTTTTTATTTTTCTGCACATCTACGGCTAGCTGTTAAAATGAGACCATAATCGATTTTTTATGTGCAACTATGATCCCATAATCACTGGTCAAAAATTATATAAGATTTTGTCAGTAATAGATTAAGAGCGAACATAAGAATCTAGTTCGAATCTAGCACTGCAGTGCAAAGTAATGCAAAAGTAAAAAGATTGTTAAAAATAATTTTACATTTGGGTGAGAGCCATATATTTTTTTACAGATTTTCCGAAAAACAATCTTTTTTCGGTCTGCTCTTATAGAGTCCTAGCTCTTTATTTTTAAGAGTGTCACACTTGTCTAAAACTTTCGGTTGCAGTTATAATATTTGTTAATTATTATTCTCTAATTCATACATATACTTGTTAATTTTACTGATTTACTGTCCTGTCCTTAAATAAAATAGGTGTCCTTTTAAAGATTAGTTGATAACATTAGTTTTTGTACATTTTCCTGCAAGTAAAGAATAAACAAAATCATTCCACCATAAAAATTTACTATCCGACATAGGAAAATCCAGTTCCAGGAAAAAAATGTTTGCTGGACGAAGTAATACCTATGTTTTGTTTAAAATATATTTAGAAATACTACGTACTTATTGCATATAATTGTCCAGTTATACTCACGAAACAAACTATCTGACTTTGACCGACTAGATTCGGTCTCATTCACGCGAACGGTTTGTTATTCCGCCATATTCCGAGCTCATTCGAGTCCTGGATGGGTTCGAAACTTGCAGAACAAATGCCCTCATATTAACGCGAGTACATCCATCATTATAATATTTTTGTATATTATAATATTTTTATTAACAGGTTAACATTTTTATTAACAGGTTAAGATTCTATCACCGCAGAGCACGTCACCACCTGCATTTCCATCCATAGCACCTGGATGCGTGGCAATCTTCTACTGAGCGGTTTTCAAGGACCTTTCCTCCACGAAACACTAAGATGTCCACATCTTAAAGAAGTTCATTACAATGAACTTCCTTCGGCGGTGTTTCCAGATAGATACGACATGGGTACCTTCAGAAAAGGCGTATACTCTTACCTCCAAGACCAGCAACGCTCTTGTGTATCTTCAGATGTTACCAGAGTTCGTGGGCGGCAATGATCTCATTTAACCTGTGACCCGCACGCTCGTTTGCCCTCCTTTTTCATTAAAAAAAAATTAATGTTATTATTCGTTTTGTACCTATTATATTACTCACAGTTAGTACATGGAGCAGAAACAGTTTTATAGCACATAAGTAATTGATGTAGGTAGCGGAGAGGACACGTCCGCCATAAAAATAAAAAAGCTATACGAAGCATGATAAAAAGTTTTCAGATATAAAACTCTTTTATGTATTTTCCTGAACCAATTTTCAAGATAGCGAATTTATTTGTAACATAAATCTATGCAATAAAAATATATAACTTATTATGTAGGTATGTTGTATACATTTGTAAACAATACAAAGAAATCATTTGGTTTCTTGTAGTTTATTCTAAAGTTTGATTGTATTTAAAATAAAGTAATGGCAGTCACGTGGCTAAACTCTAAATTTTAATGTTAGTGAAGATTTGAGCATAACCTAAGTACATAATGTTTGCTAAGATTTACACGAGTACTCTTTTAGCCATTGCAATGCATGAATGTATTCAATTCAAGTCAATTCTATTATTTTATTAAAATGTGGGTCTCATCGAATCTGAAAGTGGGAAATTGTCTGTTGGTTCGATTGGTGGGTCGATTTCAAAAGCAAAAAAATATTAAGAATTGTTCGTTAGTAGAATCTAAAACATGTATATGTAAATAATTAAAACTAGCATAAAATATGACGCAGACTAAAATTGACTAAATATAATATAGTTTTATTTTTAAAAATAACATCCTTGCATTTGTTTCACATAAGACATATATTTGACATTGACATTGATAATTAACAAAATTAACAGCTTTTACATTTTACAATTTACTAATAATACGAGTACTAAAATCGCATTGTAAAAAGAGTATCAGTCATGAGTACAAGTTTTAAACGCACTTTTTTGGGGTCAAATAATACTTAGTAAAGTGGATAGTGTAATAGCTGCATTAAACTTTAAATGCATTTGAGATGTATTATTAACGCAGATAGATAATAGTTATATACATACTAGCTGTTTCTCTCGGATCCACCCGAGGACGGTCGATGTAATTTTCTATAAAAATAAATATGAGATTTATTCGATTTAATCATATTATAATAATTTTGAAATTTTGGACCAAATTACTTAGTGTAAACGTTAAGTTAAGTTAATGTACATTAAATACTTAAAACTACTTAATTTTAATAAGATATTAATAAACACTTTTTAATGTATATTTTAAAAAGTATCAAAGTATTTATGCCTCACTGTTATACACTCACTTAAAACAATATCCGCTGTCATGTCATTTTATAAAACTATTAAAAAGATATAATCTGAAGGTATATTATATTCTGTAACGTCAATGGTTTAGACAGCATATGCTAAGGTAATTCTCGGAGATATTATGACTAAATCACACAAAATTAAGTATAAGTACTCTATATAGTTTTATCAAAATCTGTTCACTATTTTTCTCAGTAGGTTATTTGTTTCGTGAAATCTTTACACTTTAAATTATAATTAGTAGTATGCAAGTTCAAGATCATAGCAATATTCGGAATATCAATAGAAAGAAATTAATTTATCCAATACTGAAATAATATCAGTAAATATTTCCAAATACAATTAAATTACATAAAATCTATGTGAAACGAACCAATGTTTACTTCCCATTACAACCCCTGGACATATGTAATTTATTTCTACATAAAATAAGAACCCTATTTCTATTGACAAAATATAAGATTTGTGATCTGATTAGTTCTGGTTTACGCGATCGTAAATCTGACTAATTTGTGATTTAAGATGTCGTTAATATATTGTTCATGCTTGTTGTGACGTAAAGCATTTTTTGTTATATAATTCGTAATATAATAACTATACTATACTAGCTTTAATAATATACTAGCTTTGTATCCCGATTGTAACGCATCGGAATTCTAGAAAGTGGTGAATTTGTAGTGGATTCGGCCAAAAATTTTATTAGGTAATCTAGAAGATCTAAAACGCCCCCTTCTGGTTACTGGGGGACGATAACATGAATGTATTTCAAGTCCTCTCCTTCAGTTTTATCAGATACGTTCCTAATTTTTTTTTTATACACTCACTACAGACCCACTTCTAGTTACCTGGATGAGGTTCAAAATGTTATCATTCATCTTCTCTCTTCAAGAGCTTTCGATTGACGTATTGCACGTGTCACACTTCGTTTCGTGTACAAATTTGTTTTTTAAATAAACAAAATCTATGGTGTTATTAAACAAAGGGTACCATATTTCTTACAATTTATTAGGTCGATATAATGACTAGGACACGAAAATATTTGTTCGTTATCCCACAATATAGGTAGGTTTTTATATCTGAATCGTCAATAAAAAATAATAAAACAAAAAAAAAATCAAAATTCAAACACATTTCTCACAAGCAAATTATAAACAATAGGAATAAAGAAAGGATAATACATAATACATACTTGTAGTTACCTACGTGTACTTTCTAGAAACATGAAATTCTAGTAATGATAGTATAGTAGTATAGTATATAATAGTTAAAGATGTTAAATAGTCTATATACCATACAATTTACTAAACACTAAATTATCAAGGGCATGAATACCGCTTGTGGTGTTTGCGCTAATAATTCTTATAGTCTTTGACTCACTAATTTTTGGAGTAAAACAGAAGTTAAAAATTGTTATTGTTATGGCTGCATTACAACAATATCTATAGGTATAGGTACTTACTGAGCTGTGTGTGTGGACAATGTTCATACAAAAAAGATTTCGACATGAGACCAAATAGTTGTTTAAAAATGCTAGAAGTTAAATAAATGAAAACGAAAGAATTCTAGAAGTCTATTTTTGTGTTCGTCTAAAATGTCGTAAACATATATAAATATTTAAAAAAAGTACAAAAAATATATATATTTTTTAAATAAAAAGATGTGATAAGAACAAACCAAAACCTTCATGACAATTTAAATATTGTAGTTCAGTGTAAGTTTTTTCTTCTTTAAAAAAAATATACTGAGAATATACGAGACTACCTACTATCTATTTAAATGAATTTAACGTAATATTATAAACACGTTAATAAGATATAAGTATTAATCTTATATTTCTGCAATACCTAACTATTATTTTATCAAACTGAAACAAAAGATAATAACTAAAAAGTCGGGTATTAAGGACATTTTATATATGTACATTTATAAAAAAAAATCCTTATATATCTAAACATAAAAACGTGGGACTGCCATTTCTACCCATGTCTGAAATTGGTGGGGTAATAAAAATGGCGGTACGCTATTCGTTGGGCAATAATAAAAGTTGGAAGGTCCCAACGACCCTCGTTTTATCCCCACACAAACACTTTAATAGTTTTTCATTACTCAAGTAGACGGCTATAAAACAGAGAATAAAGATCGGAAAGAAAATTGCATTTCGTGCATAATACCACAATGGTCCTTGGAGATATAAATTTTACATCAAAGAATATTAGATTTGGGTGTTCTTATAGGCTTGGGTATTTTTTTTTTTTTTTGTTATTCTAGCCAGATGTATTTTATACGTTTGACAATTTATATATTGTTTATTGTAGACACAAATCATACAAAATGTAGTATAAAAAATGTTTACAAAAAATATGGTACAAATTTGGCGGCCTTCTTGCTAAGAAATCTCTTCGAGTTAGGTTAGGCAGATACAGGATACGTTGTGTCCCATTGAGACCACACGGCCCTTCTTGACGGACTGGATAGCGAGGCGACATGGCACCCTCACATACCGCCTGACACAAGTTCTCACCGAGCACGGCTGCTTTGGTGGGTATCTGTGCCGAATCGCCGGACGAGAGTTAACGCCTCACTCTCATCATTGCGCGGAGTGTCTGGACGACACGGCCCAGCATACTCTTGCCGAATGTTCGGCCTGGGATCACGAGCGCGATCAACTAGCGCAGAAGTGGGAAACGACCTCTCGTTGCCTGCCGTCGGGCGTCGGCGAACGGTCTTTGCTGTGAGGAGGCGCTGTACTGTGTGAACCAGTGCGGCGCCACAGCCCAAGGAGCTAAACTGGACGCGCGACGTCAGCGCGCCCGTGTGGAGGCTTGTGGAGGCCAAGCCGCATGCCGGGGACAGCGGATGTCGCATGAAGCGTTCCCGCACCCTCCGGTGCTGTAAGCGGCACAGACAGTTCACCGCAGAGTTTTAGTGGGTGCGAGCCCCACATAACTACGTCAGTGCCCACGCGGTGGTGTGGTATGCATACAGGCATTTCTCTGCGAAAAATAAAAAAAAAAAGGATACGTTGTGTGGTTTGTGTGAATGTATTAACAGAAAGAAACTATAGATATATATACATATATAAACACATAATCTTATAAACACATATACATATATCAATACAATTAACACGTGAGTTTAAAAATAAATTGTTTAAACACTGTCACCAACTGACATATAATTTTAAAAAATGTCCTACTGTCATTGTGTTTGACAATATTCAAATTTAAAAAAACTTAAACCAAAAACAATTGCTTATAGCTACAGCATGCTCGATATTTTTTTTTAAAGAAAAAAATATGAATTGTTTTCTTATTAGTTCCAATAAATTTAATTTTCCATATTTATTGTACACAGAACCAGAAACATTTAAAGATACGGATCAGAGTCTCTAAGAATTACATCAAGCCAAATTTATATAATATATAGTACCTAAGTGTTAAATTAACCAACAAATTCATTGTTATTTTTTACTTTAGCTATGTAAGTTCATTAGTTTTATGTAGAAAATTTATAAATTTTTAAATAATTTTAGGAATAAATAAGCATCTTAAGTAAAAAATATATACCATCCATTTATCATCAAATTAATGGATGCTCTACTCCTTTCTTTTCTTATTTTCTATGCATTAGTGAAAATTTCAATCACATGTTTTAAACTGGAATCTCTGCTATTCTAAAGATATTGTCATTTTTAATAAGGTTAATTGAAACCCATTTACTTGCTAAATTAAAAAATATATATCATTCACTATTAATTCTGTAAAAAAAATTATAAACATTAATATTTTATTCATTAAATAAATTTAGTGAATCCAAAATGTTCTCTAGTTGTTCAAATTCAATTTTAATATTTAATTTCAAATATTAGCGTTGATGCCAAATTAGTCAGTTGAATTAAAATCAAGCCTGAAACTTAAATATATTTAATGTTTTCAAAAAATAATTATTTCCTATTAAGAATTCTTTAAAAAACGGTGCAATTTTTTTTTTTCATTTGAATCAACCAATGAAATTAGCTACTGTGGGTTAATTCATTCAATGAGTCATTAAAATTAGCGGTGGAAATATAGTATTTATCGTAAGTACTATTTAATGATAAGCAGTAGAAATAATTGATTAAATTCGTCATTGCAATCGCCAACGTCCATACCACGTTGAATACACCGGTTCTCGTCCGATCACCGAAGTTAAGCAACGTTGGGCGAGGTCAGTACTTGGATGGGTGACCGCCTGGGAACACCTCGTGATGTTGGCTTTTTAATCCTTTTGATTTTATTTTACTAAAATTATATCAAAGCTTATAATAAGTCGAAAAATTACATTAATATTTGACAGAAATGATACTTTAATTTTTATTCAGACTTAAATAGAACTGCAGGGTTTGTGTAGCGATTAGAGACGCCACGAATATTCGGCTACTATTTGGTTTTCGGCCTATTCGGCTACTTATTTTAATATTCGGAATTCGGCCAAATAGCATGCAGTATTCGGTCGAACACCGAAGACCAAATTGTAGTAAAAAAAAACAAATATAATTAAAAAAAGATATTATTTCAATCGCTAATGGTTAATTTTCCTACATAAAATAATACTTTAATAATATTAAAGGTAGATTATGTTAATTTTTCAGTATTTAGTGATAGCAAACAAAAAATTCAACAATTGACGCGTCATGGGCACTGAGACCAGTCGTAACCTGTAGCACGCAAAATGCACGTCATTCGCCAAACATTTGACCACCGAATATTCGACGCTTCTGCCTCGTGTGTAGCCGAATATTCGGTATAAGGCTAAATCACTATTTGTGGCATTTCTAATAGAGAGAGATTAGGAGTTCCCTCTTGACAATAATTTCGATAACAAAAGTGTTTTTGTTTATATATTTTCTTTTTTTGTACCCTTTGATATGTAATGCATTTTCATATTCATTAACAAATAGACTAAATATATAAATAATGTCAAACATCAATGTAATTTTTCGACTTATTGCGAGCATTAATATAAATTGAGTAAAAATTAAAAAGAAAAGTAACAAAAAGCCAACATCACGAGGTGTTCCCAGGCGGTCACCCATCCAAGTACTGACCTCGCCCGACGTTGCTTAACTTCGGTGATCGGACGAGAACCGGTGTATTCAACGTGGTATGGACCTTGGCGATTGTAACTGCGAATTTAATCAATTATTTCTACTGCTTATAATTATAAAAATTATGAAGCAAAAAAAATTAAATATATAATTAAATACTAATAAACTTAAAATAAACATGAAGTCGAAACGAACGAATTGAAATTTGAAATCAGTTTGATTTTATATTTACATTCAGTAAATCTGAACGGAAACAAAAAATCTACAATACAATAAAATACAATACAAAATGCAATCTTGTAACTCGAAACATACAAATACGAGATATATTCGTCATTCGAATCACTAAAAAAACTGCACCGAGCTATCTGGATTTAAATTTTCTCTGAAATTCTTTGCTTAGATACCCTGTTGTTTTTTTTGTAAATATTTCAAAATGTATAGTTTTTTGGGTCTGTTGTGTAGGTGCATTTTTCAAGATACCACAAGATTAATTACTGGCGTCGACAAATAGTTTCCAGTAATTAGATACCTATTTCTGGGTAAAACTTACATTTGACTTTTGATTAAGACTACTTATTATTATAAACATTAACATTTTTTTTAAATATATATAATATTCGATTAAAGGACTGCTTTTTCACGGCTAACTTTAACTTTTAGAGACCCCTGATATCACATCTTATCGCATTATAGTTAAAAAGTTATTGTACCAAAACAAATTATTAAAAATAAGATACATATAATAGCATTAAACTTATTTTTAATATAGAAAAGATTGATTTCATGAAATAAGTGAAAATTTATTTTAAATTATCTAGATTTCTTCATTTATAGTCCAAACCAGGCTTTGTATTTTCCCGTGATTATTAGAGAATTTGAGAGGGTTAGAAGTCTCAAATCCGGCCCGGGAAATAAGTTATAACCTTAGTTAATTAATTTGATCAAAATCCGTTCAATAGTTGTTTATGCAATAACAAAACAAAACATATCAAAAGTCAGAATGACAAGACAATAAAAACTATATATAATATTCTATTAAGCTATCTGACCAATAGGAATTACTAAAAAAAGACAATGTACAGATTTTGCTGCGTTACATTCTGTACCGTATTTATTTAATTTTTCTTTCTCTATAACTGCTTTATTGATTTATTACACTGCTAGGAACATAGGTTATAAGATATATATGTAATATAAGAAAAATCTTATTGCGTAATGTTGCTTAATTGACAAACATATCCTAACTCAAAAATAATATAATATAATTACTGTTACAATAACGAAATGATTTCAAATAAATCTGTTTTTTTTTCTGTAAAATACAGTTATCATGTTTTCTAAATACTAAATCTTGTTCATTATGAAAGCACAATTTTTTTTGTTTGTATATACTTTTCTATTAGACTACACATTTAAATCTTTCAGAAAAAATGTAATTGAATATGTATAGAAACTTCTGATCAAAATTTATTATAGTATTATGCATATTTTTGGCGCTATGTATTAATATAGCTTGCTTTCAAATGTCCGTCATTGCTTTAATATATAATATACTTCTATGTCTACAAATAACACTATAAGTTAGTCGCTCTTCTAATTAATATTTAAATCGTCAGTAAAACTATTTTATTCAAATATCAGAGACAAATAGATTGTGTTGAAGTCTATAATCTATATCCCATACTGAATTCTTATTGGCTCTATTTGCTTCCTTGTTTTGCTTTACCAATATGGCGCTGCTAGTGTTATGAGATGACAACATCGTAGTTAGTGTCCTATTTGTCATTATAAATGATATAGTCAACATTTATTATTGTCTACCTCATAAATTCAAAGAATATGTCTAAATGTAATGTGCGTAATACATTGTGAAGTCAAACGTGTCTTAATTGGAGACAGTTATCATCAAAACCTATTCGAATGCGTCCGTGAAGAAAGTAAGCTCCTATAAAAATGGCGGGTGTGTTATCTACATCGGTTGTGTTTTCATACCTATTGGAGAAAGTGTAATCATTGCTATTGTGTAAATTAAAGTTTAAATATAAAATTTATGTGAAATGTGCCTATAAGGACGACATGTGGTATTTGGTTTTTTGACATTTCGAGAAGTGATTGATTTTATAAGACGGCGCAGGTGTCATCGTATTTAATGAAATTATCAGCATGTCGCGCTGGGGCAGAGGCCGAAGTGGCAGCGTGGCTGTGCCGCTGGATAGTGCGTTATTTAGGGAAAACAGTAACTGCCCCACAGCAGCCAGATCGGCGGGAACAGTTGGCAAGTGGGGAATTACAAGCTTCACCTCGATTAGAAGCGCACCTTACGGTAAATATCAATATGCAATACATATCTTGTTTGGCCTTGAAGCACGTAAATAGTTACATACTACTTTCATCTTTAATTTCAAAAATGTAATTTGGTTAAATGTAGATTCATTTCTATAACACTGTTTATTTTTATTTTTCAGCATATCAAAACAGTGCCCATAAAAAGACAATACATGATCAAAATAGTCCACTTACAGTTCCAGCTGTAGAGACTGAGCAACCACCACCAAAACCTAAGAAGTTTTTTAAATCTCGCAATGCTGAGTTGTTTCCTCCTGTGCCTCAGATGACCTATGCCCCACCAGTTAGTGGTGCACATCTGTCCCCTGAACACTCAAATACAAAAGAAAAAAAGACCACTAAAAGAGGTAGATATAACCGAGACTCATCTTCTCCTGAATTACCTAGACGCAATTCCGAAAAAGGAAAGGCAAGGAAAGGCTTAGCTGCAAAAGCAGCCAAGAAAGATGATTCAGGTGATAGTTCACAACCTCCTAATAAAAGATATCTTGTTCGTAACCGTAATAGAGTGATTAATTATGCAGAGGATGGAAGTAATAGCCCTATACCTGAGCTGACACGATATGAATCACTGTCTAATAAAGTGCCATCACCCAAAGCTAGCCCTTTGGTAAAATGTCCATCTCCGGTTAAAGTAGAAGTTGCAAGTCCATCAACAAGTAAAGATTCAAATGAAGAAAAAAAGCCACCTCCTATAGTACTCAGAATATCTAAAGGAACATCAAGAATAGTAAGTACTGATTCTAATGAAGGGTTAACTTCACCTAGTTCAGATAGACACTCCTCATTGGATACCCACTTAGATATATCTACTGGCTCTGATAGTAAGAAAAGTCCTACAGTGGAGCCTATATCATCACCTAAGTCTGAAGGGCTAAAAATAACAATAAAATGTTCAGGTATGAATCAAGATGCTAAAAAAGAAAAGAAAAAAGATAAAAAAGAACACAAATCACATAAACGACATCACAAAAACAATGATGATGAACCTCTGAAAAATGTGACATCTCCTCTCCCAGGTTCTGATGCTTATGATTTGTATAAAACTTTAGCATCACCCACAAGTGAGTCTGATAAAGAATCTGTTAATAACAAACAAATGGATTACATAGAGTCACAGTTGGCACAGCTTGACTCCACTAGCTCGGTATTAAAATCTCCTGACTCTGAAAAGCATTACAAAGAGTCTCAACCTGAACCTAAGCCACCTGAGAGCTCAGCTGGGAGATCTAGAAGAAATAGGCCCAATATAAATTATAGTGAGAATGATGATGATGTTTTTTCTTCAGCAGCAAAACAATCCAGCAAACATGTGACCAGAACAGTTAGTGACTTGAAAAAGGAAGCTAAAAAAGGAAGACGAAAGCAAGATCCTGTTGTAGATACTCTTACTGCTGCTGCAACTGTTACATCACCAAACAATCGACAAGGAATTGAAAAAGAACTGGAATCTCATACAGAAAAAGGTGACCTAATTGATATACTAGCTGGAAGTAATGATAATGGTAAGACTGAAGGGGTGGCCCCCAAAGCTAAGTTTAATAAGAAGCAAAAAAATAAACAGAAACATTCAAGTCCTGAAGCTGTTGTTGATACTCAGGAAATAGTACCTAGTCAAGAAGAACAAAATCCTGTTGCTGTAGAGAATCCTGTTCTGGAAGAACCTGTTCAAGATGAACCTGTTCAGGAGGAACCTCTAGTAGATTCTGTTCCTGTAATTGAGGCAACTGAATCACAAATACAAACCCAATCCACCGATTCTGCATACAACAGTTGTCCTCAGGAATTGTCTGAAGAAGAATCACAGAAAAGTCAACAAGATGAAGTTTTTAAATCTCCCCACGTCTTAGACTCTGAAGAACAAGTAACTGAAGATAAACCAAGTGTAAAATTGGTAATTACAAAGAAAAAAGGTTCCATATTCAAGAGCAAGTCTTTAGTAAATGATAATCCTTCTTCATTACCAGCTAGGAAGAGGCGTCATCTTTACAAACATGAATGGGCTAATGAGGTAAGTTCTTGTTTCTTGTGATTACATTGTATAACAATCAGGTCATATTTGGGTAACTTTTTATTACATTATTATTACATATTCATATAATTATAGATTTAAGGCAATAATTTATTTGATTTAAATTGGCATACATTGCACTTATGAAACATCAGACTCAACTTTAAGGTTCCAAAGGATTAGACCCAGGAAGAGAAACCAAAAACAAAATGCATGAACCCTATTTTTACTTATTTAAATTTTTTTATAGTATTGACTATTGAGTTACCGTCATTAAAATTTTACGAACAAGATAGTATATAAGTAAACCAAATGTACCAAAGGAGGGCAAGAATAACTAATCACAGTACTAATTCTATGATGTTTTCTCATATTTAAAAAGCGGTAATTATTTATATACCTTGGTAGTGCTTTTTTTTACGGAAGAAGAGGGCAAACGAGCGTGCGGGTCACAGATGGAATGTGATCACCGTCGCCCATGAACTGTTGCAACATCCGAAGACTCGCAAAAGTGTTGCCGGCCTTAGAAGTAGGAATATACGCCTGTTTTAAAGGTACCCATATCGTATCGATCTGGAAAGACCGCCGAAGGAAGTTCATTCCACATCTTGGTGGTACGTGGAAGAAAGGTCTTTGAAAACCGCACAATGGACAGACGGTGATACGTACATTTCGGTGATGAAATTCGGCGGCAGGCATCACATCGAATAGCTCTTCGGAACATTACCCGTTGTAAATGCGATAGAAGACAAGGAAGCCACGCAACGCCAAAGAGTCCAGCCGTTCACAGAACACTGGGTCCTCGACAATCTTTACGGACCAGAAATGAGAACAGTACTCCATATGTGGCCAGACCTGCGCCTTATAGAGCGCAAGGCGTTGGCCAGGATTGCAATACTGCCTCGCTCTGTTGATCACACACAATCTCATTGAAGCCGACACGGCCTTGCTCTCTAAATGACCATGAAACTGACAGTCGCTCGAAATGTCCCAGTATTTTGATACTCGGCGAGGCGTTGAGGGGTATGCTCTCGAAGAGCGCGATACGACAAGTGGGATTTTTTAGTGGTAAATACGCAAACTTGTCTTTTGGGGATTAAAATGAACGAGGTTCAGTTCACCCCATTCTGAGATCATCTGCAGGAAGGTCTCTATAGAAGACACAAGTCTTCTTCGGCACTCATCGACGTTTTCCCGAGAGAGACTTGCACGGCCGGTATATATTGCATCCCCAGCGCTGTCATCCGCATAAAAATGTACGTTGGAAATATCCAACAAGTCATTGATAGGCAGGAGGAACAGGGTTGGGAATAGCACGCAGCGTTGGGGTATAGTAGCGTTCACGGACTTGGGGTTCGAGTCCGAAAAATTGTCAAGAACGACCTATACGCTCCGCCCATTGAGGGAGCTGGTGATCCACTTGCATAAACTCTCAGGAAACCCATAGGAAGGAAGTTTCTAAAGAAGCCGCTTGTGCTATACATGATCGAAGGCTTTCGCTATATCCAGACTAACTGCCAGACTCTTTCCCTTGCTTTCAATAACCGCAACCCAACGATGTGTAAGATACAACAGAAGATCACCATGGCGGAAGACATATTTCCGGTCATTGCTCAACTGGCGATCCTCGAGGTATACTAGGAGCTGTTGGTTTATGATGTTCTCTATTATTTTTGAGAGAAGAGAGGTGATAGCGATAAATCTGTAGTTAGCTGGGTCCGAGCTATCACCTCTTTTAGGGATCGGATGGACAAGGGCTCACTTCCATGAAACCGGGACTACGCCTTTGAGATAGGAGTATCGAAATAGACGCGGTAGGACCGGAGTCAACTCGGAGCACATGTTCGTAGCACCATTAGAGAAATGCCATCCGACCCACTCGACTTATGAACATTCAAGGAAAGTAGAGACCGTCAAATGGTTTTTTGTCGGAAAATTATAGCCGGCATTGAGCTCTGATACCGCTGGGTGGTCGGCGGTGTTTTTCCTTGGTCCTCCATGGTCGAGTTTGAGGCAAAAAGAGTGCTCAAAAGATCGGCTTTCTCTTTTCCCGTATGGGCCAGAGAATCGTTTCCCGTATGTAATGGCGGTAGGGACGGCTGGCAAAAATTACTTTGAGTGACTTTAGAAAGCGCGCAGTACTTGCGCGTGCCTGGTGGATACTTTGCCATCTGATCCCCAAGTTTGACGACATGCTTGAACTTAGCTCTAGCGATCTGCCGTTTGAAGAATCTGGAGGCACGATTGTTTTTCCTCTTCAGAACTCTAGTTCGGATCCTCGGTGACTAGCCCAAGCTTGGTACGCTTGCCATTTGCCGGCTGTTGCAGCCCTGACAGACGCATCAAACCAAGACCGCGATCTTCCACCAAATGGTATCACAGAGCTTGGTACAAATACTTCCAGGCCCTGTAGTATCACATCAGTTACAGCCGCAGTGCAGTCACTTTGGTCATCGGAAGGAAAAAATTGGCCCTATGGGTAGGAGCAAAAAAAAGACCGCATTCCATTCCAATCCGCTGATTTGTAGTGCTGGTCTTGTGCGAGCCGGACGTTGAATGGACACTACACTCCATATCAGGCAATAATCGGAGGACCCTAGGGGAGCGCCGACAGTGACCTGGTACGTTCCGGGATGTGTAGTCAGCAGAAGATCCAACAAAGAGGGCACGTGGCTCTCCAGATCTGGTAGACGAGTGTGCGTCTGAACCAACTGAGACAGACCATTTGCCAGAGCAAAGTTAAACACAGATCTCCCTGCGAAATCAGTGGAACGTGACCCTAGCCAATCGGCATTATGCGCGTTGAAGTCTCCGAGGACTAAGACCTCAGCGGAGGAAATCTGAAAGCAGGTCGTCCATCTTCGTCTGGACATGGCCCAAGAGTTGCTCCGATTCTGCATTACCACTATGGGACCTGTAGAGGCACGCGTAGACTGACATGATCGTCACTGTCCACGCGCAGCCAGAATAGAGACAGGTCCCGACCTTCAAAAATCTGTAGGCAAAGCTAAAAGATATCCTCCCTTACGAACACCGATATCCCGGCGTGTGGTATAAAATGATGTTCAAGTTTATACCCGGGGTAAGAGAGGTACGCTGTGTTGCCAGGTTGAGATATCTGCGGCTCGGTCAAAAACAACAAGGCAAGGTGCATCGTCTCAAGGTGGTAATGGACGTCAATTAGGTTGGAGTTAAGTCCCCGGATGTTGTTGAAGCTGCAGTCACATGACTGCAGCTAAACTCTACCTCCTAAAAACAGTGCTAACAGTACGGTAATGTAACATAAAAAGTAAATAGTAAGTAAGAGTGAAGTGATCATATTAAATTTTATTAACATCCTCATTATTAAATTACAATGTTTTAATTTTTTTTGTTTTAATACCAGAAATTTATTCATTATTCATAAAAAGTTATAGATCTTCAACATAAGTCTCAATGACAGTTATCCTGTTCTATAAAGAGACACTCAGGTAGAAGCTTAAAATATCATTTATTATGAAAATTAATAAAGTTTCCATAATATAAAAAAAAGAATCAGATTGTTAAAATTAGATTAAGATTTTTCCGAAATTATATAGCTCGTCTGATTTTTTAAGTAAACCTTTATTCGACATTTCGTCATTAGATGGTGTGGACAATGGTAGCCTTACAAACTTATATTTTATAGGTCGTTTGTAATTTTTTTTAATATACATAATATTAACTCACTGGATTCTTAAATATTTCGTTCTGGATTTTAAAAAGATTACTCTAGGTTATGAGTTTGCTAATCGTTCGCAATTTGCGGTCAACAATTTTCAAACCACCTTGATCAACCCCAACTAGTGAGGAAGAGTCAAATATGGTTTAATTAAAAAAATTCTAAGGGGCCTAAATAATTGCAGTTTTTCTTACCACCGTGATCTAAATATAAGACTTCCTTGGTCATTACCATTTAGCGACGAAATGTCGAACTAAGGTTTATCTTAAACAGTCACAGAGGACGTATGTAATTTTAGTAATCTTAGCACCGTGATCTAAATACATATAAAGCTGTCTTGGTCTTGGTCTGCATAATACAAGGTCAAAATATAAAAATACTGAATCTTACAATTATCTTAATTCTCTTATTATTCTATATCCATCTTCCTTCCTATTACGCTGATGATGTTTTACGTTAACCACATTTAAATGACATTGCATTTTTTTTTCTCATACCTTTAAACATTTCGTTCTATTAAGCATTTGAAAAATTGAAAGTAAAACAAAATATAGGCTTTTACCATTTTTAAAGTTAAAATACAATTAAAAGTTACCCAGCATTGCCTTTTTTGATTATTTTTTTTACGATTATTTATTAATTTTCATTTCTCGCGCATTATATATATATATATCTCTTTGTATAATCATACTTACACTTTCAGAAAGGGAATGAGACTCCAAGAGCTGAACAATCTGAAACAGCAGAAGCTATTAATCCAGCTACTGATGGTTCTGTAGAGCTATCTAGAATTGCTGCTATGGACGACCCAACATCTGATGACACTCTCAAACCTTATACAAGTCTTAGAGGAGCCAAAGAGGTTTATAACTTTTGTAAATACTATATATTATATTATATTATATTATATTATATTATATTATATTATATTATATTATATTATATTATATTATATTATATTATATTATATTATATTATATTATATTATATTATATTATATTATATTATATTATATTATATTATATTATATTATATTATATTATATTATATTATATTATATTATATTATATTATATTATATTATATTATATTATATTATATTATATTATATTATATTATATTATATTATATTATATTATATTATATTATATTATATTATATTATATTATATTATATTATATTATATTATATTATATTATATTATATTATATTATATTATATTATATTATATTATATTATATTATATTATATGCTACATATATAATTTAATTGTTATATCAACCTATCAATGAATCATACAATTAATAGTTATTATTATAAGACAAGTAATATTAAACTTATTAGAAATTATTTTGTAGTACGATACTGTGCGAAACGTTAAGAAGACACGATGTGCACGTCAAATGCAAGAAATTGGGGAAAATCAAGAATTCAATGACGATATTGAATATTTCCTTGACACGTTGCAAGTAAGTTGTAAATTTTTAAGTGTTTATGTGATGTACCCTAAATTGACAAATCTTACTATAATTTTTTCTATACTATAGTTCTATAAGAATTAGTTCATATGTATTATCTACACACAAAAATATACATATATATTTTTTAGTAAACATATTATTACAATTTTTCAAAAATTTAAATAAATTTTCAAAGTTCATAATTTGAACTTTAAATACTTTCATAAAAATGATAAAAAATGAAAAATGCAAATTTGCGCAAAAAAAATCTTAAATGCTTTATGTTACGCAATGACAATTTCAGGCCAACAATCCAATGTCTACGCGCTGCCTGTCCGCCATCACGTTGGCCAGCAAGTGCACGGCGCCCGCATTCCGCATGCACCTGCGCGCGCACGGCACTGTGCAGAAGTTCTTCAGCGCACTACACGACGCCACCAATGACCAGGTATCGTATATACATTTTTCATAAATACATAGTTGGCCAAGCTTGGCTATTTTTAGCCTGGTTATACAAATTATATTGGCCACGGTTTTCCCATTATTGGCATCGTTGGCCCTTGTTGGCCAATATTTATATATTGATTTTAGTCAGTTATACATAAATAAGTCTATTTGAGATGAATCGTTGAATGATCACTTCTATGATAATTCTGGTTGATTGCATTGAAATTAAAACTTGTTTATTAAAATAAATAAGCATTTTTCATTTATTTTGTTGTTAGTATGTATAATAAAATTTAACATAATGTTTAAATATCAAATATATATATATTTTTTTAAATATATAATTGATACTTAAAAGACGTATTGTTCCTGGTCTTTTTAATTTGAATTATGTGTCAGGTTTTCATTTTTGATTTGAGTCTTTGGACGATGAAGGCATCTTTTTTTATATATGTATATATCTAAATTATTTTATTTTATATATCATTTGTCTATTATATTTAAAATGTAATATGTAATTGTATATAATTATAATTGTATTTAAGTAATTTGTCTTAAGATTATTAAATGTGAATAAAAATCTTTTTGTTTTCAGAGCCTAGGTCTCTGCACTGCAACAGTGATGTTTGTGCTATCTCAGGATAGGTTAAATATGGATCTAGATCGGGAGTCACTTGAGCTAATGTTGAATCTACTTGAGTCTGATGTATCACACAAGTGAGTTATTTATAAATTCATATGAAGAGGTTTAGTTTATAACTATTATAGTTATTTTTTTTATTGTTTTTGTACTATGTTTCCAAATTGAAAAATGTTTTTGTATGTTATAAAAATAGTTTTTAACTTTTTTTTTATTTTCTTATAAAACTTATGATCTTGTGTAACAGAAATGCCCTTGACGATTGTGGCCTCACATCGGCCCAACTAGCCAAGACGCAGGAGAGAGTTAGAGAGCTGTGTGCAGAAATAAAGAGCAAGGGCAAGGCCAAGCATTTGGATTTAGAAAATATTACCGTAAGCAGATATAGTTTTTATCTAGTATAATGTATTTCATAATTATTCAATCTCAATTTTGATGCAGAATTGAAAAGTGTTTGCAAAATATTTGATTGGTGTAATACAAATATCTAAGCATTCAAGATACTGACTAGCCTAAGGTGTTATATATGGAAACGTCTCGACTATTTCAAAATTTGTTATGAAAAAAAAGTTTTATGTAAAGTCGAAACTGTCAGCTGTAGATCATAAAATGTAGATGTAATTATTTATTTAATATTAAACCCCTCAGGTGGGTCACCTAGCGATGGAGACGCTGCTGTCGCTGACGTCCAAGCGCGCGGGCGAGTGGTTCAAGGAGGAGCTGCGCAACCTGGGCGGCGTCGACCACATCGTGCGCACCATACAGGACTGCGCGGACAGGCTGAGCGCGCCCGCCGCCTGCTGGAGCGACCAGGAGACCGACCAGCTCAGGAAGGCGGACCGCTGCATGCGCGTGCTGGAGAATGTGAGACACGGCTTGCTCTTTGGGTATCTGCCGGCTGATAAGGGATTAGAGATGCACACTGACGTATATTATGCATTGACGCCATCTTATCTTACGAATTTTAAAATTAAATAATTATTTAACTCGATAATCCCTAACATTACTGGTTTTTACTTTGGTTTATAAGTTTTATTTCCCTAACTCCCTCGCTATACTTCAGCAGTCACTCATTAGTAAATTTAAAATATTAATCTGTAGAAAACTATCTTTTATGTTTTTTCTATTTCTAACAACTTTAAGTAAAAACAAAATACTAATATATAATTACGATACAATGTGTCCGTGCTCCCAAGCTTTTAATACATCATATCATCATCATGTATGGGGAATTAATATCCTATCATTAATTTTAAATATTGATGAGCCATACGTAACAAAAATCGGTTTTAAGAAATACAACTTCTTCTCCCAGGTGACGCAACAGAATGAAGCTAATCAGCAGTATCTAGTCAGCGGATCATTAGGCGCGGCGAGCACGCTGTCGGCGCTGCTGAGGCGCTGCGCGGTGGACGCCCGCGCGCATCCAGCGCTGCAAGCACCTCTGCTGGACGCAGCGCTGCCCGCCATCAAAGTGCTGGTCAACTTGTCACACTCCTTCGGAATAACTTGTAAGTACTGTAGATTGTATACACACATACACACACACACACACACACACACACACACACACACACACACACACACACACACACACACACACACACAAATACTTAAGCTTACAATTAGTTAATTTAATAAAGGACACTCATAAACACGTTTTGGCATCCGAATTAAACTTAACTTTTGTAATTAACTCAACTTTTACTCACTAGTTCTAAGATTTGTACGAACTCGAAATCAAATATATGGAGTTTGCTGTGTATCGATTCTACTAAACTTAATAAGGCTTGGATTATAGTGTAGCGTAATATCAAACTCATTCACACTGTTGCAATAGCTTTAAAAACTATCATAGAGATATTATAATGTATTTTGTATGCCTATTTTAAGATAATTGTATACTATACCAATGTGTGTATGGCTGTCATTAATTTAAGATTATATATCTTTAAATATTTCTTATTATTGTATATATCTTATATTCTGTTTCTTACAGCATCAGCTCTGGGAGCTCAAGTAGTCGGAGAACAGCCATCATTGATGGAAATATGTCTTATAATGCTTAACAATCAAGGCAACTTCATACCCGATGATAAGAACTTCGACTTTAGTGTCTGTGTATGTATTAATTAACCAAACATTCTCAATCATTTTGTTAGTTTTTATTCTACTATCTATATTAATATTATAAAAAATTGTTTGTTTCTTGAAATTATTGGATGGATTAGAAAAAAAATCTGATTATGATAAACAGGTTATTAAGGAAGGGTATATATTAAAAAAGTCCGCGATTAGAATCGCGAGTAATTGTATAGATTAAAAAAGAAATATATTTGAAAATTAAACATTCTTTTTAAAATATGTATATTTTGTAAAATTTAATATGCTTTTAGAACAATGTTATTTTTTTATAGATACTAATGCTGCTGATAAACTTGGTACAAAACAACGATTTGAACACTCAAAGGTTGCTTAACGTTCGTATCCGCGTGGATAACGAACACGATATCATATCAAGAAGTGTGTCTGCCCTGGATCTTATTGTCGACTTGTTTTATAAGCGAGTTGAACTTGCCAGGTTAGTTCAGGAATTAAATTATACTAATTTTATTAAAAATTAAGAGAAAGTTATTCAAACTAAGCATATTAAATATATATATATATATATATATATATATATATATATATATATATATATATATATATATTAATAGCTTAAGTCCATTTTTGTCCTAATGATTATGGGACGTTTGCTGCACATAAAAATCGGTTATGGTCTTATGGGAAGAGCTCCAACCGTAGTAGATGTGTAGAAAAATAACAACAAAAAATAAAATAAATAAAAAGAAAAAGAAGAGGTTTCAGCATTTTGCTGGCAAATGTAGACAATTGACTAGCAGCTAACAATGAAATGAAATCAAAACAAAACCTGTCATAGGTTTCGAAATCTCTTATACATCTGTTGAATAAACACGAAGTTTTGCAAACAAATGATTATTGTATAATTAATTTAATTATGTTATTTTGATTCACAAATGCAGGCTCTTTATACGTTTTTTGTTTAGGAACGCGGAAAAGAATACAGATGCATTGTTAGATGGTGAAAAGGATGAAAAGTCAGATAGCGATAAAAAGAAGCAATCACAAGATGATATTGAAGAAACAGTAGCCAAATGTAAGTAAATATATTGTATCTAACAGAATTGGAAATGATTATTACATTTATAGTCTGAACTACAAGTTGGAGTATTTTTTTTTTTTTTTTTGTATTTAAAGGTTGTCTATAATACATCACAATTAGCTTCATTATATTACTGGCTATATGTGCAAATATATTTTTATCACTATATGGCTAGTTATATAGGATTGAATAAAATAAAATGACAATTACTATAATAATATGTACTTTATGATTCTTTTTTTTATTTTTATGAATATATAAACTAAATAAACAAATATTAAAACTTCTTCATAGTAAATTTTTCGAAATAATTGAATTTGTCGAAACCGAAACTAAGGCCTACTACGCAATCTAAATTCACTCTACTCTTCTCCGCTGCAGTGTTAGCTCGCGCCGGCACGCACATGGAGCACACGATGGTGGGCGCGTACCTCGCGCTGTTGCTGGGCAACATGGCCGTGGCTGCGCCCGCCCACGCGGCGGCCGTGCGAGCCCACGTGCCCACCTACGAGCACATGCTGCCCACGCTCAGGAAATACTTCGACTTCCTCACGCTCACCGCCAGTGTAAGTACACTGTTATGATATTGCCGCTACTGTGGGGGCTACTGTGGTTCAATGAGGTTGATTTTATATATGATACAGCTTTAGAGAACCCATATGTGAAAAATATTTCAAAAACATTAAAATTTTGTTTTTTATTTATATTCAACTATGCCAATTTCAGGCTGAAGCGGCAATCGTGGCTCACGTGAAATCCACACAACGGATAATACAGTTCATGGAAACAAGCGACAAGGAGAACTCGTCGGAGCCCGCCTCGTACCGTTCGTACGCGCGCTACCAGAGCTCGCCCTCCGATGTGCCGCAGGACATGTCGCTCAGCAACCTCAACTACTCGTTGGCCTGCAGCACCAGCTCGGCCAGCTCCGACAGGAGGAATAGCTCGCTGGAGATCGATGGATACCATTGAACATTGTAGATTTAAAAGAAAATTATTGTCCTTTTAAGGTATATGTTTTTCTTCATGCAATTCTGAGCACTGTTTATCATGTTTTATGAATATTTCTTATCAGTGTAAAGTTATATCAAAATTGTATATTAAATTGATTTCAGATGTAGATATAAGCTATAAGCCGATCGCTATAATATATTGTGCAAGTGGCAATTTTAACATTTCTTGACCAACAAAATGAGTGTATGTAAAAAAATTATATAAATTTCTTTTATTCTTTAATGACAAGTTAGATCCTTGTAGTATCTAGAAGCCGGCGATTCTATTTCTAATGACGTAATAAAAATTGTAAATAAATAAAAATCGGTGTGAAGAGTATCTTAGTAATATGCCATTTGTAAAATATGAATTATCAGTAGTCTCAGTACCTCACCTTCTGTAACGATATTTCTTCCTTCTATACAATTAATGTAAAGATGTCTGTTGTATAGTTAGGGACGATGGGTTTGTGAAATCTTAATTAAATTGAGATTTAAGTTTAAGCCTGAACTGGAAATAAAAAAGTGCAAAAATAGTCAAATAAGTGTATATTGATGTTTTATGTGAATATTATCTGCACTTTTTGTATAGGTTTTTGAGAGGGTTAAAAATTGTTCTGATAAGGCACAATTCTATTGTATATAAATTAGCTAGTATTAATGGTTTGGTTTATTATAGGTTAGAGAAGGTTATTTGTATGCGAATTGAGATTCTAATGTTCGTTGGTTTGTCTGTTGAGAGATCAAATTGTTCATGATAAATGTACAAACACTGTTAGTTGCAAAAAGAAATGGTTTATGCTTAATATGTTGTTAGGACAAAATGTTGGTCTTTTAAACAATAGAAAAATGTTAATTCTCCAATTATTTAAGGATTTCAATAGCAGTTGACTTTGTATTTAGTCTTTCGTGATTTGTGATTACTATTATATATTTATTATCCGGCTGTACTCACATCAGTATCGGAATTTGCTCGACTTTTCCAGTTCACGCCGCGATTCCGCCATGTTCCGAGCTTATGAATGAGAATCTCGAATTCCGATAGTCTTTACGTGACCATAAACTATACGGATAATAATATATAATAATAGTTGAAATTTCTTTTAAGTTAGTTTTAATGTAGATAAATTGGAACAAATTAACTGATCACATGAGAATATCCATAGCTTTATTGTTGTAATGAATTTTAATTCTAGATACAGTCAAGTAGAAAGGTTAGTGTCAGTTTGAAATTAGATTGAATGATCCATGTTTTCTTTCACATTTGTGATGTATTAGCGAAGACTTTACTTTTTATTCATTAGGGACCTTTTACAAAACATTTCTCAAATTGTACTGTTCAAGTTCAATTGTCAATTGGAGAATGTTTTACTTTCAACTCGGGTTAACTAAAAAGACATTGTAAAAGGACTTTAATATTATAAATTATCTTAGAGTAATGTCTGTGTGATCAGCCAATAGTACTAACACGTTGATTGTTCACCAATATATTAAAAAAATTATATATATATATATATGTATGTATTATAATGTTAAATAATTTAATTAACTTAAATATGTTCGAACGAATGATTGAAATAGACTTTTAAAACATGGAATACAGAGATTTGTTTGTACTTAAAGAAACTTCTTGTATTAGGTCTTGTGATCCATGATTTCTATTATATATAATTATTCTGGAAATTTTTGATTCAATTAACACAAGTAAAACCGGATAATTATATATAATGTAGAGATATTTGGAATTTTACTAGATACTAATTTATTATATATTTTCTTGTAATTACTGCAACAAAAACATACACATGTGCCCTCTATAATCTCTAAACTATAATAGTTAAAAAAAGTTTTGTTTCAATATTACAATAATATTACTTTTGAGACCTTCGAGTTCTTAAGAGCAATCAACTTAGTAAAACCTCATAAATTGCAGAAATTTAAGTAAAATAATACTGTTACATAGATATACGAAAACCAAAAGTAAGACTGTTGTAATATTACTTCAAGATTGTAAGGCTTCAAAAAGGCCAATATCAAATTTTTCCTATAATTTTGTTGTCATATACAAATTATTTGTATAGTTAACATACTGTTTGGAGCAGTCGACGTGTTTGCACATAATTTTAAAGCTCAACTTCTATACTTTATAATGCACGAGGGTTTTTAATATTTTTGTATTTAAACTTTCGTGATCCATGATTACTAATATATATAATTATTAGCTGTACTCACGTGATTACTATCGGAATTTGCCCGACTAGTTACGAAACTTCGCCCATTCCGGGTTCTGAGTATAACGGAATCACGGCGTGAACTCAGTTAGATAGTATTTATTTGAGTACAGCCAGGTTATATATAATATATATGAATATTGTTTAGTTTATTGTTTTCATATTAAGTATTCAGTACAGTAGCTAAAACTATAGTTTTGTGACAGCTTTACTTAATTTTTAAGAATATATTTAGAGTTAGATCATGACCTTTTTATATATGTAAAATTTTCTCGACTGGGTTTTCTTGTACAGTATAATTGATTAATTTACGTAATTTATTTAACTAGGGCGTACGAAAATTTGCAAATTTTCGTTATTTTCACTTCATATGTTGTTTTTTAAAGAGTTTGATAACTGAGAAATTATTGTAAATGTATTGTGTATGTTAAAGTATTACATGTAATATAAAGAAGGATTTAATTATTGTATCTCTTATCTGTCTTGCCCCGTGACTGATTAATAATAAAATTAAATCTATTATAATAAATATATTTTGTGAAAACATTAGTATTGTGGCAACACCTAATGTCTCTTCTCTAGAACAATCTATCAAATAAATATTTAAAAGGCGTCATGTTAGATTATTTTTCTCATTACGTCATTATCATTTCATTAAATATTTTCTAAGATTTATTAAAGATCATATATTTGTATTACCAGATACAATATAACCTTAGGTAATAATATTTGAAATCTAAATTTATATATATATATAAATTAGTGCCACAAAAATGATATCTAAATATTTAAAAATATTGATCATGATTTACACAAAAAGTCTAATAAAACTTAAATTCGATCAACTGCATTGATTCTAGCAATAGCTGGAGCTCGAACTCCACCCCAATCACCGCTTTCTGTGACTCTTTTATTCACAGACAAAAGTTGTTCAAAGTTTGCCTTCGCAAGCTTGTGTTTGTTCTGAACCTTTTGAACCAACTCCTCATCATAAACTGACTCCGGATTCTCTAATTTCAAATGCGCTTTCATTTCTTGTACGGTCACCAGAAAACAGTTCCAAGGTGACCAGTCCTCATTTACATGCCACCGACAGAGTCTCAGTTCAGGCATGTCTGTACATTCACTTATTGCTGAATGGGAATGCCAGAGTTTTTCCACTATAAAAAAGACATCCTTCTCTTGAAGAACAAATGCTAAAGATCCCCAACATTTTCGTTTTCTCTCATCTCGTTGAACGGCTCTTAAAATAAATTTGTACGGCGTCATATCTATCCACAAACGTTCGGAAACATCCTTCCACGAACACGAGGTGCAAACTAGGAAACCAGTCATTTTTGCATTTAAAGGAAAATCGGTATTAATTTTAACTTGATGACACATTTCGCAGAAGTGTAATCTGCTATTTTCCATTTTTCTATAATCTCTGATTTCCTTACACTTAGTGACGCCAGAGTTTAATTCAGAAGTTTTTATTAATTGGAATACAGCAGCTGCTACCCGTCGCCTTAAATATTCGAGCTGTTGATCGCCACATCTTCTGACAAGTAAATCGCACTCTCTATCCAATAGAGTTATAATTTCTTCAGCTAGAGGGTGACGAAATTCTTGTAAAGCAAATTTCATATTTACGAGAAGTTCTATACGCTCTTTCACTTCCACGTCATCTCTTATGAAAGAACTATACAACTCTTTTAGTTTCCTTGCTTTTTGTATTTCAACAGTTTCCATGGTGATTAGTTTTCCATCCCGTCCATACCAAGCAACAGGTTTGGAGATTTCCTCAAGAAATTTTTTCTCTCTAATTTTACGGCTATCTTCTTTTACTTTTACTCTGTATGATTCAATACATCGCAGTAGCTCAACTTCTTTATCTAATAAAAGTGTGAATTCTGCAATCTTAGGACCCTTGGAATGCAGCTGTGATATTCTGGCTATTTCAGCATGTTTCCAACGGTCAACCTTAAAAGAAAAAAACATTATTTTAATAATTATTACAAGTTTATATTTTATAATTAAAAATGGGTTATTGCGTAAATTATATTTATAGTTTCTTAATAAAACATCAGGTTTTCCTTTGATTCTTGACCAATTGCAAAATCAAGTGAAAATACCTTTAAGTTGTTTTAATCTTACCATTGCGTAAAGTTGGTCAAAATCTTCTCTAGTTTTTGGAAATGTTTTCGTTATGAGATCTTTTCTCAATCTTCTTTCCATTTCTTCACGCTCTAGTCTTCTTTCTTCTTCCATTCTAGCGATTCTCTCCCTGGAAATAAGTTTTAAATATAAAACTACACTATGAACAAGTTCTCTCAATGATATCTAAGTAGCTGGTACTCGCTGTTCCACCCGCGGATGAATATTGACCATTAGGATAATTAAAAGCAGTATCGTTATACTAAATAAACTATTGCCTTCCTGTCATAGACCAGCTTATCATAGTCAGCAACTCTTCCAAATTCATCAGGTACTTTTGAAAATCCGCTCGTGTAAACAAACACACCTTTCCGTTTTATAATATTAGTATAGATATGCATTTAACAAACTTACATACACTCTTTAAGCCACCTTTGAACCTTTTGTCTGAATTGATGATGTCTAAACGCTCGTTGTATGATCGCAGCGTAATGATTGTGGTTTAATCTTGCTATCATTTCTTCAAAAGTCTCGTATGGTTTAGGTACAATAATTCTATCTGCGACATTAGGTATATATGCATGTACTGTATTCATTTGCGTGGCTCGGCTGTAATTGGTATCCTGAAAAGTATGGAACGGTAATAAGTTAGCTAGTTTTCTATTGCACCTACATACTTTATATATTGCATTCACATACATGGAATAATTTCAAAATAAATCATAACTAGATTAACTTAATAAAATTTTACTTTTTATTAGTTAAGTACCTTAGATATCTGTATCCTAATTCGTTTAGAAACAACGAAAAAGATAAATTATGAAGTAATAAGTTTAGAACTATGTTTTGAAATATATTAAAAACATGGGTGTCTTCACATTACGTTGCTGCACTGTGGGTTGGTAGACTGCATATAAAAGTAGTTTAAGAGAAACCGGGATTCATCTATTGAACGCAAGTATTTCCCGCTATATAGGTACACTTATAGTATTAATAAAAGTTGCCATTTTATAGACATGATACACCCTAGGTTTGAAGCGCTCGCTGCCAGACTACTTCAATGTTTTTCATTTATTGTAATAGTCAATCGACTTTAAAAATAGATAAGCCTGCATTTTTATGTGGATTCTCAGGTCTGTGGCAATTAATATACTGCATCTATGGTAGATTTAACAATGAAAATTTGTTTTGTAAAAATACTTTTCAATAATAATTGCAATTTAATAACAATGTATTGATCGCGTATGTGAAATTATATGTGCGGCTTCTATGTCTACTTAAGACTATGTTGCCTTATATTCTTTATTATTATATCTGCAAACCGATACGGTCGTCCAAGTTACTTTAAAAAATACAATAATTATTGTTTAATTTGAAAATAACAAATAAAATAATACATAAGGCAAAAAATATGTGTTGTACAATTATAATATATTTAATGGCTGATTGGTCTTGTGGTCTGTGATTGATGGCTCAAGGGCGTGGGTTCGATTTCCACACGGGACAGTTCATGTCTGAACCACAGATTGCTGCTGTTTAGCTATTATTTGAGTTGGTTATTTCTATGTTGAAAGTTGAAACGTCCCGCAACCCGAATTTTTTTTTAATGCAGAGGTTGTTTTTATAAAAATTGTACTCAAGAGAGTATAAGTTATAGACGAATATTTCTATTATTTCGAAATAAAACATTCAACTCATTCTAATAAAGACATAAATGTAAAAAAATATACATACTGATATAACGACTACAATATATAATATTGTTACTATGTTAAAAAAATAATACACACAGAAATAGTAAGACTCAATTCGAAAATTTATGAATCATTATTGTCATACTTTCTTTATATAAGGAATATAAAGATATACTAATAGTTATAATCAATATAACTACACTATTAAACTTACATATATTTTCTCTCGCATTTCAGCGGTTTGGGTGTTTCTACAACTTTTTTTCTCTGGCGGCAATTTTTCAGGCTTTTGCGGTGTTTGTGTGTAGGCGTGATGATAAACTGTACCTGAATAATAATTATTATTTATTATATATATATATCTTTAACATTAGAGAATAATAACTACATATTTGTAAATGCTTTATGGGTATGTTAAGTCTAAGATCAAGTTGTTCTATTGTTGAGGCGTAGTGCATTTTATTAAATGAAGCCGGGTATGATAATAAAAGTTTTACAATTTAAAAGATAACTCGCCCTTCTGTTGCAGGATTGCATTAGACCTAGTAATAAAAACTTTCAAGTAAGACATTTGTGGCCATGCAAATAGTTTTATTCTATCTATTGAACATGCCTGATGTAATGGAAAAAGTAGGCTTCATTTTAATACTAGCATTTTTCCTTATACCTTACGTTTTTCAGAATTACGTTATAATGGTTTTAATACTTAAATTAAACTCCAGTTCTACTATTGAATATGGAGCTGAATATGCATCACATACCTGTATGTACATTTCTATAACCGCCTAGAAATGGCTTATGCATTGGTTCTGCAAATATTTCTACATTTATATGCTTCAGAGTGCTTCCAAACGGCACCGTTACGGTCAACACATCGTTTATAGGCATTTCTTTATATAGCTTTTCCAGGTTTAGAGTATCGTTATTTTTTGTTAACAGTTCTACTTCGACGATACCATATCTATCATAATCCAGGTCTAGAAGTGCCATACGATCTCTTAATGGACGGTTTTGTCTTAATATCACTATGTTATCAGGATCCGTTTGAAATACCCCCGCTAAGTTTTTCTTTACTTCGTGAACTTTCATTATGGAATGATAGGAACGTGTAAAAACGTTATTCTGATTCCGCACCCTAAATTTAATAGCGATAAATGGCATCGTCTTCTTCTTTGGCATCATAGTTTGTAAAATTTCGTGAACATAAGACTCCTTAGGAATCGAAGACAAGGAAAAATCCTCAGAATCTTTCGTAAAAACATCAATCAAAAGATTACCTAGAGCATCTGTTTTCAGTTCCGAGAGAAGACTCGTCTCTTTCAATACATTTCTATTTTTAGTGAATAAAAGATTATTATTTGAAACGGATAATAGTTTGGCTAATTTTCGTTTAACTAATTTAATTGGGGTATTCGATGGGAAGACTTTGTTGAACACTTCGTTAGGATGAAGAGGTGATTTGAAATTTATTAGAATATGGCTGACTGGGCACTTATATTGTTCGAGTTCTCTAGCACAGGGTGCTGTTTGTAAACGAGATTTGGCTTCATCTTCAACGGGAGAGGTCATACGCTTGTAGGGTGGGGCCGTCAGCAGTTTCTCTCGCCCTAATTCACATTGGCACGCCACAGCTCCCTTCACACATTCTGGATCTGGCGCTATACCGATTGTCCTTCTCATATCCATTGTTCTAGAAGCTATGATGAATAGGTATTCAATTCAAAACAAAAAGATTAAAACAAAACTACATACACACTACAAAAAACATTGATTAAAATCATGGCGGACTAATATTTTATTGCTATGATACCGTTGCTAGGTTCTATTTACTTACGTACCAATAAGTTATCTAAATACAGCACAAGGAAACAATGATAAATCGTACCTATTGTAGAATTATGGATGAATATTGTAAAATTAAAATGGGTAACTTTGATACAGTAGATAGGCAAGTTTTATAACAATAAAAATTATTGGTCTTAAATTCGATTCTTTTTTAGACATATTTTTAAACATCTGTTTTATATCATTGGGAATAAAAAAATCATTACAGAATAAGTAATATATGTTTAAAAGTGAATAAAAAATATATTCCTTGTTCCTTTGATTACCATTTGCTATTTGTAAGTAATTATCTAGCTTCTGATCATAAAGGAAATAAACTAACTACGCTTCAGGGCTTAGTATGAAATTATAATAGACAGTAAAAAAGCGGAGCGCTTTAAGAAAAGAATTAACCGCTTAGCTTTAAAAACTGTTAACTCCTTTGAATAATAAAAAAAAACAAAACAATATGCTATTTGTTGAGGTGCTTTAAAATAATTTGTAGATTGCTTTTAATATGATATATAATCTTCTAGCACATAATATATATATATAATTTTTGTCTACTATGCGTAGCTGTCATCGAGGTTGAAATTTAACATATATGTATAGTTATAATTATGTAATCTTAAATTTTAATTTTAATCCTGCAGTTATGCCTTATGAAAATAAAATAAAAATAATAATAATTTAAATAAGACATGTTTTGCAAATTTATTAACTGTTTAAATATATAATTTGATGAAATTTATAGATTTTAAAAACCCAAGTAGTTGATAGTTAATAAAAATTGAGAAAACAATAAAATTACAGAGCAATAAACGAACGAATGCGCCGAGCATAGCTAGCTCATATTAAATTCCAACGAAAACATAAAAATGATTTTCGATCGTAAAACTATAATTTACAGACGTAAAATGTGCTGACATGTACGTAACGTTCAACGATAACTAGCAATCAATTTGCTGAACTAATGTAAAGTCTAGTTAAATTTGCTTGATTAAGAATGCAAATACGTAATAGGAATTGTTCAATCTGGCATAGTTACTGCCTGAACGCGGCAGGTACATGAGAGAACATACACCTTACTAATTGATTCACTTGATCATTAAGGCATGTCTTATCCGCTTATATATTACACTTATAGAACATATCACTAATATAATTTTAATCTGACTCAGGTATTTATATCAAAATTAAATTCTATTCATTAAAATCTAGTACTAAAATTACAATAATATAGGCACTTTATGATATTAAAATTTTAAAGTATACACTGAGCGTGCGAGGGAAAGTCAACAAATTTTGAAATAGCATCAAAGTTGAGCAATAATAGACATCTAAAGCAGAGTTCATAATATTTCATTTAAGCTGAGAGGACGTGCGTTCTGTAAACACGTGTTTTAATCAAGCCTGTTGCTTCACTTCCGTTTGCTGCGGCCACTGCTCGCTTAGCAAAGAAAAACTTTGCATGTGTTTTATTACGACGGATGCGGATTTGCCGCAAGGCTTAATTTCGAATCCGACATGGTCCGTTTTAATTGTTTTGTCCCCGGTCATTGAAAAAAACGAATATATATTTGTCATTTTTTAAAAAACATTTTTTAGATTTTATCTATTTCAATATAGATTTATTCATATCAGTTGTTATTGATGCAATAAATATTATTTGGTATAAAGTCGGTTATTATTTAAGGGGTTTGAATTCATTGCATTATAGCACACAGAAATTATTATCAAACGAATCGCACGTACAGCTCAACGGGCCGTGAGGTTCTATATTAATAGTTTTTGTTTCGGAACTCACTTGTTTCATCATAGAAACGTGGCCCGAACTTTGGTTCAGAGTTTTACTTTGTTTAAGCGTAGCCATTTTCATGACAGATTTTGAGCTTCCTTTATAAAATATTTTGTCTAAATTCATGAGATACACTTATGCGGAAATTGCGACGAGGAAACAAAAAACAAACCTTCTATAAAATGTATTATAATGAGAAACAGAACAACAAAAGATTGTTTAGAATATTTATCAGATATTTTGTCAAAGAACCTAACCTATTTAGATTATGCATATTGTTATTGACATTCAGCTATCATTGAACTGAGAAATACGGAATCTCATCTATTTCTATTTAAGATGAAGACAGAGATAACTTTTGACTTATACGTTATTAAGTTCACAATTAAGTTTGCCGGTCATTAATACTATGCGACACATTAAAACAGTTATGTAAAATTATATAACCATTTATAAGCCCCTCGGTTTTACCTGCTTATACTACTTACTACTATTGCCTTCATTGTGAACCTTCATTTCATAATCAGAAATAATTTTTCATAGTCATTATGTATTTTCCAAGAATAGCGCTTTTAAAAAAGAAACTTTTCCGCTTTATAATGTAGTATATAAAATTCTCGTATCATCGTGTGTCCAAACTTCTCCAAAACAGCTCTACTGGCTCTTATGAAATGTTTTTATATGTGTTTAGTAGGTTTGAAAATAGGCGGTTAACTATTTTTCATTTTATTGTATTTTTCATACCTCAAGTGATAAGAATTTCCTACCCCAATTTTTTTATTGTTTTTTAAATTTATTTTTATGATTTATCATTAAAAATTACACACCCCTAACGCCTATTTCTTAATAGCGATATAAGTAGTTTAATATTTATTTACAATTTTATAATGCACGTTTTCTGAGTCATCTAGTATTAGTAAAGATTTTTAGTATGACAGATTGCAAATAATATTACAATAATATTACCATCTCACACTGCCTTGACATAAAGTGAAACTGATGTATTTATTCAGAAGCCTTAATGAATGTTGATTGGACTCGGTAGCGCGCATTAGTCTTGGGGAGGAAAATTAATAGCCTATGTTCATACATATAGTTTTGAATATGTATAATTGATTTAAAGATTTTTAAAAGGTTAATACATTACATAAAGACATTATCGTACAAGAATATGTTAAAATAAATATAAAGAGAAGGTCTTTCTTCTAGTATTAAAATAAATGAAATCAATCATATGAAATACCCTTAATTTGCAATTTAAAAGTAAAATTGTTGAAAAAATAGCATACTTCTCTGTTTCTTAATACTAAACATGAAAGATTTACATACTTTTCTTAATTTAATTTTAATTTAAATATTATTATATTTTAGACTTTAAAAATTTCAAATGTGATTATATAATATATCATCAAATATTATAATAATTTTCAGTGTATTTAATAGCAACAATATTAACTATTTTTAATATTAACTTCAAGTTTAATGGTAAAAAAAATCTTAGTATTTATATTTACTGAATTTCAGAAATTCAATACCATTTATGGCTTACATTCACCCCGTTGCCGAGTTAAGTTGAAAAAGCCTGCCGTAACATAATGAAAAGGGGTAAAAACTAATTTCGTAATATTTGAATTACAAACAAAAAAAGATTTGTCCAACCCTGAATGAGTATGAAAAGGGTAGATATGTTTGTAAGCTTAAATTCAATGAAAAATTTTGTTTATGTAAAGAAAATGGATTATTAATTAAAATTGAAATTTAAGTCCTTTATAAATGAAGTTGTAATTTTAACTTAAAATATCAATTTAACTTAATATATTTTAAATCTGGAGGCAAATTAAAAATTACAATTAAAAGTATTTGGTACCTCTCTGTAATATTGTTATCAGTTGAGAACATATTTCTGAAAACAAATATTGCGAATAAAAAAAACTAATTAAAAAAATAATAATTCCCTATTTTTCTTTTCAATTTCTTTTGAAACATATAATTTATCTTTATCATATGATACCTTTTGTTGGATTTAATTTACGCTTACCAACTAGACCATTTTAACATTTTTATTAATTAAACGATTTTTTAACTAAAAAAAATTAAGAGAAATAATGCATTAATTTAGGAGCTACTTTTGAAAAACTAGGAAAACAACCAATTTCCTAATAAACAAAATACAATTTAAAATACAATCGCAAATAAAATCTTCAAATCTAAACAGAAAAATTCTTCAGCTCTAGAGCACGCCCCACTGTCGCTCGGGGGTGAAGTTATTAAAAAAGTACTGTTTTTTTTTGTCTCTGTCTAACTCTTGATATATTTATTTATATATTAACATATACTGTATATGAACCGTCATAATTCTTTCCAAACTACTATAATATTAAATCTTTATTCATAAACTTAGTGTTACTATTTTTTATTAAAAAACATTTCTATTATCACCGCCGCAATAAATATCAATTTGTCGCATTCTTTTTATATTAGCTCCAATAAAGTTAAAAGCTTCAATCGGACCATCATTAGCAGGTATTTAGCCTTTTCCTGATTGCGGTTTTCACTCAATTTGCCGAGTGCATTTTCATCTGCGAGCACTCGAACCAAATATGCTTTATTAACTATTTATAAAATTAATTCCAATCGCAAAAACAGCATAACCGTACGTATCAAAGCAGTACTTGCTATCTTTATTTAATTATCGGATCAGCGGGGTTTTGTGCGATCGATTTCCAATCCATAACATCCAAACGAATTTGTGAAACTATTTCGTATAACGACTAAATTTACGTCAACAGAACTTTATTTGAAAATAATACTTCAGAAAAAATAACAAACTGTACTATATATATATATATAATCTTTATGTTGTTTTGGTAATGTTTTAGATAAATAGTAATAATATTTGATAATATTTAAACTTAAAATATTACTGAGAGATATTTTCAACTAGTATAAGTCTTAAAAGTCCTCTTCAACTTGTCCTAAACGGATTTTTTTCATAATTCCAAACATGATAAAATAGTTTTTAGATATACTTATGTCGCTAGTCTGCTTAAATACTAATACTGAACTGCACTTGTATGTACATCTACAAAACGATGGTGCACCTAGCTTATCATTTATTCCTACTTTTTAATATGATATTAAGCCCCTTCACTGACTATTAGCATTTCATAGAAATAATTCTCTTTGATTTTAATATCATTTGCAAAATCATTATAGACACAGATTTAGGGTTTAATCTATGAGGGGAAGAGGACCCCCTTTTAAATATTACACATTTTGAATATTAAAGAACTTTAAAACTAAAATTGAACTCTAACTCTATATTATTAATTAAAAGCTGCTATGAGAATTGTAACAAATAAAATGCCTCTTCAGTCTGAGAGGGAGGGAATTTCACCCCACCCCTATTATCCGCTCCTGTAATTTAATAGCACCCTTGTTTTTCAAAACATCAACTTTAATAAACTTCAGAGTAATATCCCGAGTTCATCACATATGAATATTATGACAGAACTAGCCAGTTTTATTGCGTTACCGACGACGTGGCCAAGGATTGGGAGCTTGAAATTTCGCATAGAAATATAATAATCGCACACCTTCCAAGATTCTACGACGTCTCTTAATATATCTTTATGGTACTTCTAAAATTTACGCTGTTAATACGTTTTATGATTGAAACGTTGGATAAAATTTTTATAATATATTCAATAACCAAAGAAAACAATAGTTAATAATTTCATTTCAATCAAAAAATTCCATTGTTAAATTTAAAGCATATGTACGACACAAGAAAGTAATTTTCAAACCAAAAAAGAAAATTTAAAAAACGTCACAATGCAACGCTGTGCTTCAAATTAACTGCCAATTGCATCGAACACACTATTATAACTTGGGCCATTGTTTTACTGTTTTTAGAACTCGTATACAAGTTGGATTAGCTGTGTTATGAACACAAATTTAACATCAGCATCTACGTACTTGTTTATTGTATGAATGTATTTGTATTCTTTATCGTTGAATAACAAGAATACATTATAAATAAAACAAAATATTTTTGTATTCGTAATGAAACATTCCATATCTTTTTGAATGAATATAGTTCTAATTGCGAAACATATTTGTATTCCTTATAGGTTAATAATAACAAGAATACGTTATAAGTAAAACAAAATTTAATCGTATCGTTAATTAAACGTTCATAACCCTTTGAATTAGTGCTAGATTAGAAGATTATAATATATATCACTATTAGTCTAATATGTAGTTTAAGTTAGTTTATTTGTTATAAATATAAAAAGATAAATAACTATTTGAATAAATATGTTTATATTACAATAATATATATATATATATATATCTAACGGAACGAAACATCGATTGTGGACAGAGGTGGAGACGCACAAACATACAAACATATTAGTATAGGTCGGTAAATCCTCACCAAACGGACCGCGGGTCGTGCGTGACAGGGCCGCTGTTCCTGGGATCTCTCTCCTACGCAGATTGCATAACCATTTATGGTTTATACAAGCTTCAGAGTTCCAAGGACTCAGTATTTTGTCACAATTAAAAAATATTAAACATGTCTCATAATAATTTTTGAAGTCACTCTATTTACCAAAAAATATGTTTTTTGGTGCCGTACAGAAATCATCACTGTTCAATAAAATAACTGTTTCGAGTGGGAATCGAACCTACGATCTTTGGCTTAGCAAGGCTACTCACCACTAACCACTAGACCAAGTAGCCGTCAAACAGGTTAAAAAATTAAGCTGAAAGAAAGAAAGAAAAGAAGAAGGAATAGTAAAGAAACAACTGTTAAGATAAGATAAAATAAGATTTATTTTATTTAAAATAACTGTCTCATCTGGAAATCGAAACGACGATTTTTGGCTTAGCAGCGTTATCAACCACTAACCACTAGACCGATTAATCGTCAAACCGGTTAAAAAACTATGAACTGAAAGAAAGAAAAAAAAGAAAAGTAAAGAAAAAATTGTTAAGAGTTGAGTGATTTAGTTTTGGAATATAGTTAATATAACATACATAAAAATGCACGTGTTTACGGACTCTGCAGTCCAATATCCAGCAGACTGATTGCTTCTTTACTGTTACACGATAAAACTTTTATTGGATGCTCATAAAATGTACTTAGATGACTTGCGAGACCCAGTAGCCAATATAATTTAAACTACCCTGTAACTAACCGTTATATACTAACGTTTAAATATTTTTTGGCGATATTTTCTTAACAATTATAAAAAATTATAATTTTTTAACTAAACATGTCTTTTTAGAAGAATTTTATAGGTCTTCCTTCGTATATACGTAGTTCTTTCGTTCATTATGATCATATTTATTCACTGATAAATAATCGTTCGTAGTTTTTTGTTCTTTAAGCTCGTACTCTTTTAATGATAAATTTAACCAATGATTTTATCAGTAATTGTTCAAAGACAGTAACATTACTTTAACAATAATAAAATATTAAAAATAATATTTAAAAAATCCAGAAGAAAGGATATGGTTTCATCGTATTCAACCAAAAAAAAAGCGCGCTCGGATGCGCAAAACCGTCGAACTGTTCAAATCGTTTAGTAAACGCCGAATAGGTATACAGGTGAGGTACAACGATTTTAATCGGATGGAAACGGAACAAAGTGAAAATGTACACCTCAATTATTCCAGCAGTTGCGTGTGGACAAATATCTATGTGTCAACATGACCGATTCTAATAAACTCATTAAGATGGTGCATATACTTTTATTTATTAAAAAAAATATATATTTTTTTTTCTAGATAATTAGACATTGTTAACGTAGGGGAAATTAGCTGGACGTTTTAAAGATGATTTTACTAAAGATAATAATTAGTTTTAGATAAGTTCAATTTCATTATTAATTAATTAAAATTTATTGTTATTTTTATCAGATGTGAGATTTCACTTATAAATTAAAACTATGTAATGTTTCGCCTTGCAGTCAAGTGCAACAACAAGTATATAGTTTTTATATGTTGTTTTTTTTTAGTATGATTTTATATGTATGGTGTGCAATAAAGAATAGAAATGAAAATAAAAAATGATAAAATATTAAAAATAATAATAATGACATATAGTCAATTAATATTCGTGTAATTTTTTTACAAAATATCAATTTAATTTTGACTTTTATTATAATAGACAAAAATCATCGACATATATCGAAAATAATTTTTTACCCTTCTCTAAAACCGTCCCGTACCAAATTGCATCGTTAACGTGGTTTACCCATGACAGATACATCATAAAGAGAATAAAACTATATCGCATACGAAAAATAAATACCAAATACATGCTTAAGCAAAAATAAATAGTCATAAAAACTTCATTATAAAAGAAAAGTTAAAAATTTGACCTACATAAGTTAATGAAAGAAGCTAATTAAACAGTTCCGTCCCTGTTAATATCAGACGCTATTATTGAGTAAGTCTCATAAAAAGAACTCAATAAAACATAAAGCTTTGGTCCGTGGCTCTTGGTCTCTTGTCGAGTGTCTCCAATAAAATACAAATACGACGATTGAAATGCAGGACGAAACCGCCTGTTTACTTGCTCTGGTGCCGCGATGGAGCCAGCGATAGCCAAGATTGCTTTTTTCAGTCTCCAATCACTTGTAAAATGTTGATGGAAACATTGTTTTATTATTTAGTATTTTTGAATAATTATTGAAATAGAATGTTACAGTTCATTGTTTTTTCATCCACAAGTCGATTCACTCATTAAAATTAGACACGGGGTGAGTTTCATTTAATTAGTTTTAAAATTCTATTAAATAGTTGATGCGATTCGAACATGCATAACGAGGTAGTAATGAGAATATAAAATATTCCTCGCAAAGTGATTGTTGAAACTAGACGTATTAGTGATGGATCAGAATCATTGTAAGATTATTTTATTATTGTATTTTTCATTAATAATTTACGTACATGTATATACTTATATATAATATATATTATCCGTCTGTAAGTATGTAAATACTATTAGAATTTGTTTGACTAGTTTTGAATCCATTCGGGGTCCTTATCCATATGTTCTGAGCATAGCGGAATCGTGGCATGAACTTTAGATCAAACAGTATTTATGTAATTACAGTCGGATAATTATATGTAATAGTATTAATGGATAACAAAAGTTTAAAAACATGTATGTATATACATACATTATTTACATACATATATTTTTTATTTACAGATTACATTATATTCTTTTTATTTAAAGTAATAACAGGAAAAGACATAATATGGCCTAAGGATATTAATAAAATTATAAATTATAATTTCGAAGATGATGATTTAAAGACGGTTTCTTATCCTCCAAATTCTCTAAATGTTGGATCAAAATCTTCTCTTTTTTGGGGCTATCCCAATTTGAATAATGAATATTTAAATAATGAATGGGAGTTAAAACAGCCTTTAGGAAGCAATATGATTGGAGATTTCAACAATCAAAAAACAAATACTTACAAATATAGTGAATTGGTTGAAAGTCCGAAATATAATAATTTAAATGACTTAACAATATCAAATATAAAAGGAAAAGATAAAGAAATTGTTGATAAAAATATAATTCCTTTGAAAGATATTAATTCAGAGATAAAAGCAAACTATCACTTAATGAATTCTAATAAAATTAAAGATAATATTGCTAACTATAAAAATACTAAAGATTTCCGGAGTGGTGCAAATGTAACCAGTTTTTCTAACAACTATAATCATATTAGTAATGAACCTAAATCAACTGACAAAATGGCAGATAACTTTGTGAAATTCATGGAAAATGAAGACGAACATCATTCAAGAGATGGAACTTTAACGCAATTGGTGCATGAACATATTACAGATAAATTACCCATTACAAGTACAATAATCCAACCAAAAACGTTAATAAATATTCCATCAAAAAAACCCAGTTTCCATCATGTTCATCAAAGTTATTTATTAATTCCCAAACTCAGAGGAAATTTACTTCCAAATTATTACAACAAACAAAAACTCATCCGTCATTATATTTAAACAAACGTATAAAAATGTTATATATATAATAAATATTATAGTAATCATTATTTTCTCTCACGGTACATTCATTAGGTAACATTTAAACTGGGACGATATTTTAAGTGGATGGTTGCGGCAGCTAGTTAGCAAGTTGGGAATCAGAAACAAAGAAGCTTTCCGCAATTCAGTCTAACTAACAGCCAGCAAATACGATCAAACCGAAGTCCAAACTCAGTTCAAAGATCTAGTTAGCTGTTGGGATGACTCCACTTTTCATTGCCTGTTTGCTTACCAATATTTGGCTAGAACGCTTGTCAATCAATTGATTTAGACCCATCTGTATTGTATAACGGTGCGTTAGTACGATGTTCACAGGTCATATTTACCTTTAATTTATAAAAAGATATATAGATCATTCTGTTATGTATATATATAGACGATTTTATATCACAATTATAAAAAAAAATCTTTATTTAAATCATTGCCAGAGAAAATGAATTGTTAGTTTCAGTTTAGATGTTAAAGTTGAGTTTTTACTTTTTAGATGCCATCCTTAGATTTATCGTTTGTATGTTGAAAGTGTTACTTTTTATTTATTTATTTAGAGAAAACAATGTATATATCATAACAGATTAAATTTTAAACAAATGTTGGTTTAATATATTATTAGTATTATATTGGGTGATATTTTAAAATTGATTTCCCTATTATTATTTTCAACTGCATTTTAAAATATAATTTAGTGTTAATAATTTTTTTTTTTGCACTAATATTTATTAAAAACTTTATTAACGAAAAAAGTAGATTTTTATTTAAGCCTTCGTCTTTCTTTGTTTAGATTCATAAATCTTATATTGTTTTGTTTTAGACTTCACACACATTGCTTACAAATTAGAAATATATTTTATATGAAATAATCAACAGATGTACTTGAGTTACGGATGGATACATCTTGTTTGTTTCTCTTCTTTTGTAACAGGATTTATAAAAAAGAAGTATTATATGAAGTGCAGAAACAATTTTTTGAAGAAATTGCAACCACAATCTCAAAAAAAGGAAACAATATAAAATATAAATGTTTAGTTTTATAGTAAGGCGGTTTTATTGCGATCTCGTCCAGACGTCAGAATTGAGGTAAAATATAATAGTTATACGAATTTCAAATAAAAATGAATTAAAAACAGCGTTTCTGATTCTAATATTAAAAGTTACTTTTTCAAACTCGAAACTTTCATACTCATATTCGTAGGTATTTATCCTGAAAACACTATAATAAGAGAACTTAGAACTTCGCACTCCGTGTGAGTAATCCTTACGCGTATTATCACGTGTTAATCTCTGAAAAGGCTTTCAATAGCTCTTTCCATATAGAAAAGTTTGGTGAAAATGTTTGAAACTCTTCATCGGAACGCGTCGGGCCAAGTTGGTATAATGTGTTTCTCTTTGTATCAGAAAGTGCTAAATACCTACCTAACCTATATACGTTGAAATGCTAGAATATGTCTATTTTCTCTATTTATATATTTTCAGATTACTGGATCTACTTTGTCTTATTTTTTAACCTCTAAGTGAAGCTTTTATCATTCAAAGTAATAGAAAATACTATTAATATAATTAGGTTTATGATATACCAGTTGTTCTTTGTATTTATTATTTTATATTAAAAATTTTCATCAATAGCTTTATAATATATAAATATAATAAATATATCTCACTATTCGGTTATATCTAAAAATAACTAGTTTAAGGTAGTTTTCTCTTGAAATTCGTATTTATTAAAATAAAAAAATATATTTTTTAGTCGCTCGCAAAACTTTAAATGTATGTATTCAACAGAGATTTAAAAAATTTCGAAATCTATGAGAAGTTTTGTGTTGATTTCATTTTATTGTAAATCGGAGTTCACTTATTTACACTTGTTACCAAACTTAAGAAATATTTATTTTTCCCTTTTTTGTTTTTATTTCTTCTCTTTGTTTTTGCAAATCTATGACTGGAAATTTTTAAAAGGAGACTATAACTGATTTACATGTGTGGCTATCATCCTACAATCGCTGAGAGTAGTCAGCGTTCGTTAATAATATATAAGACTAGTTTGTGAAAAATATATGACATCTATGCACTCTATATTTAAAACGCATAAGCCTTGAGCTTAGACCGTCGGGTATGAATAATAACTGAGTCGCTAATCCTGGCGGGAAACAAAGTAAATATTGCCTCATGTAGCTTTAAGATACTCATTCAAATCCAATTTATTTTCCATTTCCTCACTTCATGAAACTTAAATATGCTTGCAGGTAAACCACTTTGAGAACATTCCTTTGATCCTCGTTATATCTTTATACAAAATTGTATCAATGTATGATACATAAATTTCAAACACTTTATGTAGAAAACTATACCCCGTAATTGTTTTCCGAAGAGAAATTTTAAAAGGCTATTTAAAACGTTCATGTCTCAAGTCGTAATATTTTCTTTATTTAGATACTAAAAAAGATTATTTAATACAAAAATACTGTCCAAGAAGAACTTTTAATTGAGTTTTATTAATCGTGTTAAAACCTTAGAATATAAATTCTGATCTAGTGATTCTGATATCTCACTGATAAAGTAAATTGTTTTCGTTATCTCTTGTTATATATCTAGCGCTATTTAATTAGTAGACGAAAGAGCGAGTGTGTTACAGAGACGCCTAATTTGAAAGCAAACCGAATAGGAACCATGATTCCTTTCTCCTCCGAAACTAAGACTGGAAGCGTATTATGAAGAAAGCTCTTTATAGGTTTCACAAAGAACTGATTTAACCTGAATATTTTCTATATGTACCAAAAGATTATGTTATAAGACTTAATTTATCTAAAAAAGAATCTTTTATATTAAAAAGAATTTGTAAATTGAAAAATTTATAAATATGGCTACAAAAAATATTACGAGATTAAACTTCATGTTAGAGATTGGTTCCTATTGGCTATAAATTGCGCAAAACACTTAAGATAAAATGAAAAATTTTTCATTCAAGGCAAGTAAGATACTACTCTAAAGTTAACGGATTGTGCATGAGACAGGAATTAACTTATAAAAGGAGTTCGACACACCCGTCATATACAGTTTCGTTGCGCGGAATCACAAAGAGCGAAATATTAACAGAAGCTAGTTACTTATTTCAAAAGCTATAGCAAAGTTTTCTACAATTTCGTATGTCGACAATTTCTCGAACAACTTTATCATTTCTGAGAATCACTTGGAACGTGTCGGTACTTTTTTTGTCTGTTTTCAGTTTGAATAATTTATGTTCGTTCACAATATACTAATTTGAAATGAAATTTCATATTGTTAGGTATTAATTTACAAATTCTAGTGCAACCGTAATTAAATGAAGTATAATTAACAATTGCATACTTACTAGTTTATAATGATATCATTAACAGTCATCGAAACTCTTGTATAAGGACAAAAGATTTCATTTTTTCATTGTGTCATTAACTACCTAATGAGGCAATGAGTTGATTGCTATTTGAGCTACTGATTCCAACTTGATAATGATATGAACATGGATGTCAATGCATTGTGTCGTAAAGTAAGGATAAAATAGAATTCATTAAAAACATGTTATTTTCATTTATTGAAAATTCATACAAAAATTATATCATACAAATAAAATCCATACATGTTATGTTGTATGTTATGTTAAATAATATTAAATTATTACATATTTTAGTTTATTTAGTTATGGACACTACTTTTTAAAGATGTCTTAATTAAAACAAAAATGATTCAATTAGACTATTAAGAGCCAGAAATGGAAATACGTCATTTGACTGAAACTTATTATATATTATATGAACTGGATTTATGAAACCCATTGTCAGTCCGTTTTCATCAGCTCTGATCACGTCAGAATCGCAGCGTGAACGAAGTACGTCTGAATAATTATATATAATAATAATCATCGATCACGAAAATTTAAATACAAAAATGTTATATATCAAACACAATCAATTATTATCAGTAATTAGAATCGTCAAGTTTAGTATTGGGAATCAGACAACTATGAAATTGTTTATAATTTATTTGATATAATATACATTATTATATTATAAATAATCATATGTAATTTGAACTTCTTCATTATTTTCAAGACAATAACTTTTCTAATTCATCATCTTCAATAAGAGTTATTATATTTCTGGAAGTGTCTGTTTTATTATATTTTTAGTACTTGCCAGTGAAACATAAAAACATGTTATGTGTGTTAAAAATATTTATAAAATAAAACTAAAAATAGGAGAGGTTAAGAGATCCTCATATTCGAGATATAACTCATACGAGGCAAGATCCTCTTCTTGTTTTACAACACTTTAAAACAAGGTACTTACAGTTTGCGGTAAAGAATACACACGGGTTTATGTTCGCCGTTTCTAGAAGTTCTCACAAAAATAATTAAAAGTTTTTACGTTTCACACGGAAGGTTCCGTTACTACCTGATTACGAGCACTAAACTAGATATACAGACATTAAAATTAAACAATGAGTTTAAGACTAAATAAGATTTAAGAATCATTAAACTCAAAAGATTTTATATTTATAGCACGAATTTTTAATGTTAACGTATAAATAATATATATAGAAAATTTCCAATAACTGATGGTTTTTCATTTAAAGAGTAATTTACTTTGCGCAGACTGAATTTTTTAGTGGACGGTGATGGCTTTTCGGAGTTATTAGCTATGACAAAATAGCATAAATGTTTTACCTCAGGCTTTTAGCTGTTTCAAACGATAAAGGTCTTTAAAATCTGTATTTAGATGAGATTATCAACATTTTTATTTCAGCTGAATTTGGTGTTCATATCAATTATTTAATATAAGTTTGAGTATCTTTGTATCTATGGTCGAAATTTCAATGAATTGCTTTACTTAGTTACCTATAACGAGGTTATTTAAGTAAGTCCGATTCACACAAATTACATAGATACATGCTAATTTGTTTGTTCTGTAGACACAAAGGCACTCCAGCCATCGCTCCACTGCGGTTCTTAATAGACTAAACATAAGTTTTAATTGAATTAAACAAGCTTCATTCAGTTCCTGTTTTTATATATTTAAAACTATGAATTATGAATTAATCTCACTCAAATGTAAAGCATTTCTTGTAAATATTTTAATTCAACATAAACGAAAGTTAAGAACTTTCAATCAAAAGATTTATTTTACAACAGCGTACTTGGTGTATAGAAATTCCGTAGCGAGTTCGTAGCTGCTGCCTACGACTGCCTACGACTGCCTACGACCCTAGCTACGTGCTTGGATGCACTTAAAAGGTATAAGAGCAGTTAACGCATGAGTGATTACTTGTAAACTCATGTAAATAAAATTATTTTCTAAAATATTTTTACCTTAATAATTACTAAATGACTACACAATTTATCACCAAGTCTAGAAGTCTCCGATTATAGGTCATCGACCTTCCATACTTGTAGTAAAGGGCGTTATCCAATTTGTACGGACTATTGAACATTTAATAAATCGTAGACAGAGAAAAATAAAAACTTTGTAAGTATGGATAAAGCCTAACAGCTTTTAGTATATTTAATAAGCCCTGTTTATAACAAACAAACTTTTTTGTAAAGAACTTAATGAAGATTTGAACACAGATATAAAAATCAATTATGCACATACTAATAAATAAGGTAATACTAATAATATCTATGTATTTCTAATAATAATCCAAGGAAATCGATATTTAAAATATGCTAAAGTAATTAAAATAAAATTAGAACTAAGTGTGTTTTCTACACATTCTATATGTGTAGTGTATATAATATATATATAGTACAAATTAAAAAAAATTATAGCTGGTATTCGTTTGTATTATACAATTATTCGGCTGTCCTCACGTATATACAAACCGTGTTCACGTTGCGATTCCGCCATGCTGTGATCTCATGAACAAGAATGGGTTTAAAACTTGCTGGTAAAATTCCGATGGTATTGACATGAGTACATACAGATATTATAGATAATAATAATTATGGATCAGGAAAGCTTTAATTCAAAAAAATATTTATAGTTAGAATTATTTGATAAATATCTTAGTTAAGACAAATATTAATAAAAATATTATCAAAGCTTTTTTAAATGCAGTGTCTCTTAATTTATAAATAATATAATTAAATTGATATAAATATAACCATACAAAGTGTGTCAAGGAATTTGCGGAGGACGAACCGGTAAGATTAATTTATTAACTGTCGATGAAGTTTAATTTATTAAATTTATATAATTTTCATTGTGCATATAATTTAATATTTAATGATTAATCTTTTAAACAACATTTTGCAATTTGATTGTTTAAGTTTTTTATTTAAGTTTAATATTTGATAATATGTTCGTAAAATTTTTGTTTCATTTGCAGCAGTCTAAAGTGGAAAATAATGAAAATTATCACAGTTTTAATTTCAAATGAATATTCAATGAAGATTTTTCAATATACAGAGAAACTCAAACCCAAGACTTATTTACGTCTCGTACTCGTATTGGTGAAAATTTTTCAATATTTATTTTAGTAAGCTCAATGTAATTAACCTATAGATAATTTTAATATGTTTTTTATTAAAAGAAATTTATTTTTTTTGGGTCCAAAGAAGAAAACAATGTATATATTTCAAATTATATTAATAATAGTAATATAAACTATTATACCATTATGTCACTTAAAATATTGAATTATCTCGTATTGAGATAACTTATACTATATTTAAATCTTTATTTTTAATAAGGGTTAATAAAAGGAATAGCTATTAGTATATTAAACATATTGAAAAGATAGATGTAGAAAGAATTACAAGAAATAATGAATTTGACTAAGATATTAAATATTTAACTATAGACTCAGTTGACTGTAATCATTAACCGCCATGGATCGGTCTCTCTGTAGGTCGAAGGGGGAGGCCTATATTCAGCAGCGGACACCCTTGGAGTGAAATGATGATGACGATGATGATAAAAAACTGCGGCGATGATTTGTATTCTATCATTCCAAAGACATATATTTAACTGTAAAGAAACAAAAGAATTTTTACATTTATAGACTAATCCATATGAATTATTATATAAAAAAGTTTATTGAAAATTATATATACGAAATATATAAATATATTATAAGTATAAATACTAATATATGAGCTAAATATATAAATATTTTGGAAATAATCAGCTGAAATCTCTCCGTTCAAAGCATTGGTATCTGCAGCTGAAAGCTGTGTCTACATTCGTACGTGAAACCAAACAGTAAAACAATGTTATTGTACACCACGATATAACTAAAATAAATTTATTATTATTTTGTCACAAATATTATACTTTCCTAAAAACATTTCCTTCTTACTATACTTTTTATATATATTATAAAAAGAGTATTTTCAAATGCCACTCAATTATTAATTGGATTATATTGAGTAAAGATGTAAGTAAAATAATTTAAAATCTTTACATTTAGAGAATCTTCGCTGACAAATACATTCGAATATCTACAAATTATTGTGAGGGTATTAAGTTTCAGAGATAAAGTTTAATATAGTATTTATATATTACGCTTATATTCTAAAATAATATATCTATTATATAAATAACTTTATATAAAGAAACAATTTTGAACTTTTAAAAATTTTGAAGCTTGGCTATTAAAAGAAACATACATGTTTACTTCAGGTTTTGACAAAATAAACCAACGATAAAAGTAAAACGATGAAAGTGATACCGATCTCATAGAATCATTTGAATGCCGTTTGACATCTCATATATTGATGTATGTATGATTTCAGACGGTCTTCGTTAACTGAAGAGCTGAACTCACTAACATGATATTGATTATAATTATGAGTGTCGCATTGTAACTTGTTTGTTTACATCTCATAAAACATCGAATTTTTTGTCGATAAAACAAAAAGAACAGTCTATTAGGTTAAATCTTATACACAAACTTTTATTAGCTTATATGAGCTGAGCGTTTGAGTCAACAAAGAATATTTCATATGTCGCCGATTTGTCACTCATCCGTACTTATACTGATTTATATAAAACTGTCGTCAGAATACCTTGAAACCAATTCTATGAGTTGCACGTGTTTTGACTTAGGTTTCAACTCGCAACCCACATACGTATAACTCACTACACATTATGACTGAACTTTATCAATAAAATCCGAAACCACCTAAATATGGAAAGATCCAATTGAACTGTAAAAACCAAGAAAAATCTAATAATTCAATGTATTTACACAAAAATGCATTTATTCAATGATTCAGAGTAAGTTGTTTAAAACTGATTTAAAAATATAGTTTATAAAGAGCTTACATATTTTTAATCGATATAAGTGTCGGTTAATAAATTGAGAAATATAAAGCTTTGTTGGTTGAAAAATATGCTGTATAGAAAACCACGGCCACCAGCGCACTCAACTGGTGGCCGTAATTGGCAGGGAGTGGTACAGGTGCCGGGTTACAATGGCCTCCTTCTGCGAGCAAGTAATCGCCGCGAAGGAGGCCGCGGAGCGGGACAGGGACTCAGCCTCGTCCACTGACCCACTCCGTAAGCGGAGACTGGGTAGAAGGAGGCGGGAATACGCCCGACGCTTCCTTCCTTCCTTCCTTCCTTCCAAAGGCCTACGACGGGAGGGTGCTCTACGTTGCTCGGGGCACCTTAATTCGGGGGGATGCGCCGGGACGTCACGGTGTTTGCTAACGCGATCTCGTGATGTCCCATTACGGCGAAGAGGGCAACCGTTGGTTTTTTAGTGGGTAGCCTTAAAAATGGCAGCATCCTCTATTCTGCCGGGTAGTCCCACATCAACCCTGACCGACAACCCCCTTGGGCCAACGGGGTATCCGTAACGGGTTATTCCAACGGAAAAAAAAAATGTTGATGTTAAAAATAGTAACCCTATTTTAAAAATTACTTTTATGTTATAAAAAATATTTAATAAAAATTATTAAAGTATACAACAAATATTATTATTACTATAAACAACTTGATTAAACGATCAAATATTTGACATTTGATTCTTAATTTAAAACTTCAAGGCACGATAATTTTTGGATGCAGATAATGTACTACAGCAAAAATATAAATATACAGTAACTAACGTGTTTAATTAATTAATCGGAACAATTCACAAAATAATATGTGTATACAATTAGCAAATAACAACTAGTACATATAATATGTAACATTAGTATTAATTGTATTATTTAATAAGCATAGATAATGAATTGCATTTAGTCTAAATAATTGGTTTAGTACAAACACAATTGATTCAAATTAACTATTTACGTACTTCATTAACTTACACACATTAATTTTAGATATACAAGAATAAAGTGCATTTTTTAATAAATTATACATCATAAAAATATATTTTAAATGTATATGTGAAAACATATTCCGTAACAAGAAGGGCTAGAAGTTGAGACTCACTTCGCAGCCATTAAAACATTGCTTCTATAAGAAAGTCAACACACGACTGAGCATGTAAGACTGGACACTTCTAAAAGTTTATAACACACCTTGAACTTAAGAATATAGTGCTTTATTATTAAAGAAATTTTATCACTGATCGAGTTTAAATAATTATTTTAAAATATTTGTTACACCTTAAGCTTATATTAAATATTTTGAACAAGAAAGAAGAATTATTCAAATTCATTCAGTATTTACAAAGATTGGCGCGTTAAAACAAATAAACTGTTCCGGTTTATAATATCATTATATATAAAAAATCTATAAAATTTACTTTAAATCAATTTATTCTTCCAGAGACGCTAATGTAAAACAGTATCTTGACGTCTAATTGCAACATATGTTTAAGCAAACGCTCGTATTTCATTAAAACGTGTCCAATTAGAAGTGTGTTTACATACAGTCGCTTACAGCTCGCGCGTGCGACGACTTCGAGACTTTTGAACTTTTAATTACGTCCGAACTAGTATACGGTATCGCCGCATAGTTTCGTATCAGGAAATAAAAGAGTTAGATATGTGAATGTAATATATAATTGAATATAGAGTTAAATATAGAGGTTGAAATAGTTTTTAAAATTGTATTCCAGTATAGTTTGAAAATACTAATGATTGTAAGAGGAATAATTTTTATAGTTTTCATAATTTATTAATACATACATACATAACGGGGGTATAAGACGGTTATCACATCAAAGCCTACATTTAAACCTTCGCAAATTTGTATCGCCACGCATTTCTTGTGATTGCGTCTTGTCTGCACGGAGCGCTGTCTCAATAGACTGTTTGTCATTAGTTGGTTTATACTATTACTTTAACGGTGTATTGTTTTATATACAACCTAAGATCGATTTTTATAATTAATGCCTGTGTTTTATATCTGATACGTGAGATTTATTCCGGTATAGGTCAAACGTAAAATAAGTTTTTATTAATAATTCATCGATTTTGTAATATTATAAATATTAAAGGCCACTTCAGACGTTCAATCATTAATAACACGGCGATGTAACACTTATTGCTGTAATAAAGTAAAATGTTTATTTTATTTAATACTCTCTACATGAAGTACGATCAAAATATTGCAATGTTAAAATGAAAATATATATAGTTTGAACAAAGTATTTTATCACGAAATTGGTATCACATTTGAAGAGACTATTACGGGGCCTGTCAACCACATTAAATAAAATTCTGTGTAAAAATGAAGTGGGCTTAATTAAGGTTTCCAACCAAAGCACAAGCGAAAAATAATAAATTTTTAAACTACATATAATATATTTCAGCTAAAGGTAATAATTATAACGAATAACGAAATTTAGTATTTTAAAACATTTAAAGTATACATTTATAAATATAAATAAATGTTTTAAACTCGGTCGCCAACAATATGTTATACAATAAATACATTTAAGAGGTAGCTTCAACAGAGATTATTTATAATAAAAATCTGTCTTGTAATATTTTTATGTACAAAAAAAAAATTCAGATTTGTTCTTGTAGTGAAGTATGAACTGTTGAAATGTCATTCAAAGTGGAGACCAATTATTGGCTCTACACTAGTGCGCGAAGAAAACTATGAGAAATTTTTAATTTTTAATTTTTCTCTTAGATTAAATAAATATTGGAATCGAAAAATTAAGTTCTTAGAAGTCGTGACTTTTTTCCTTTAACATTCATTTTCTTGTATTATTGAGTTTCCTTCAGCAATAGCAATATTTTATCGTTATTTTAATGTCAGTTTTCTTTGTTATAGTTATAAATATATCATAGTTCCAAATATTCTGAAAATCACATTCTTAATAGATATAAACTAAGCAAGCAGACGCGCCATTCTAATCAGTTTCAATTAGTGTTTACAGCTAGTGCTGTACCCATTAACATATTAGAAATTATTGTTATGAGCTTCACAGATTACTGAAAGCTACAAATACAATAGAAAGATAATTCAATTCAAATTTACAAATATCTTATTTATAATTTGTAACATATTTTCTTTCTAAATTGCTTCATCTTTTGTATACCTTTCTATTAATTAATAAACCCAATAACAGAAAAAATATTGGAACTAATTCCTGCCGCTGATTGCCATCGCTTACATACCCGCCACCATCTACAATATCTTAACCTGTCTTTTCTGATCTCAGAATCTTCTTCAAATCATCAAGTATGAAATGAATCACCGACGGGTACAGGTATTAAAATATGCGCCTACTTTTACTTGAAAGTCGGTAATGCTTTTATAATATTAAATATATTCAAAGCAACCTTGGATCTTAATATATTCTTTTATCTCTAGTTAATTATTGTAAACACTGGCTAAGGTAAATAAGGATAATAAGGAATTTTAATCATATTTAGCCTTAGGATGGAGGACTTCTGTGTACAAATAGAACTACTACTTTACTACTTTTTACGGATTAAACTAGCGTATAATTTGGTTACATTTTAATTTTAACCCGACGTTTTGTAGTCGAGATGTAAGTGTCTGTCCAATTTCGTCTACCAACGAACACGATTGCTGTAAAGCATTCAAAACGTAACAAAATTATACGCGAGTTTAATCCGTAAAAAATAGTTTTATTTCAAATGTGTACTCGTCACCGTCGTCGTCGTCGAAAATCTAAGAAAATACTAATTATTTACTGTCTACTATATGCATGTGTACCTAATATAAATAATAGATAATTAACTATATATTACTTTATATATATAGATATATAAATTATTGTAGTTTATGTAATAATTACTGCACCGATTAGTAAGTCAATTGGTTATAGTGTTTAATATAAAACGAAATCATGAAAATATTTCCAATCTAACAGGACATAATAGTGTTGCAAATATTAAAAAGAGCGAAGAAAAAGAAAAAGTTCTACATAGCCACAAAAAATACTTAATGAAAATAAACCTTCAAATTCGATCAGAATTAATGAAAATACTTCTAATAGGGGCTGAAGTTCTAGGCCTTCATGTTACGAAATATGTTAACAGTTATGTACTTGAAACAAAAATTTATTATGTATTAATAAAATAAATTACAGTTTATTGTATTACACAATGTACTTTATTCATATAAATCTAAAATTTGGGGCCATATTTATAAATGTTTTTTTATTTGCCTTTCACTGGTCAATCAGTGTTAATGAAGTACGTAAATAGTTAATTTGAATCAATTGTGTTTGTACTAACACAATTATTTAGTCTAAATGCAATTCATTATCTATGCTTATTAAGCAATACAATTAATACTAATATATTATATTACGATTTGTTATTTGCTAAATATATTAATATATGGTTTTTTTAAGTGACCTGATTAATTAATTAGAAAATATTAGTTATTATACATTTATATTTGTGTATAGCTCAAGTACGTTATCTGCTTCCAATAAATAGCGTGCCTTGAATGTTTAACAATAGCTTTAAATTTAGATCCAATACCGATATAAATATCTACCGATATATTCTATATTCGATTTCTTAGTATCAAGTAATTCATAATAATAGTGATATTTATAAAAAAGTTTTGAAAATCTAAATTAAATAAATTGTTTGCAAAACATCAAAATAATAATTTTAAAAATATGCAGTAAATATACTTTTTCTAAAGTATTGCAAAATATTAATCATGACAGCATAAACTAACATATATTTTTCCACCCCATAATAGTCCCTCTAGGAAAGTAACTAGAGTCACTGTCGATGGCTGGAACAAGATTTTCATTTTCCAATTAGCCTTGCGAGAAGCGACAGAGCAACTCTTGGGACTGTGCTTAAATTGTTTTCTATACAGCATATTTTTCAACCAATAAATCTTTTCGGAAACAGATTTATGTTTCGCGATTGATTAACCGACACGTATATTAATTAAAAATATGTAAGCTTTAAAAAACAATGTTTTTTTTTCATTTTTAAACAACTTGCGCTGAATAATTAGATAAATGCATTTTTGTGTAAATACACTGAATTATTTGAATTGTCTACGTTTTTACAGTTTAATCGAATCTTTCCATATTTAGGTGGTTTCAAATTTTATTGATAAAGTTCAGTTATAATATGTAGTGAGTTATACGTATGTGGGTTGCGAGTTAAAACCTAAGTCAAAACACGTGCTACGTATAATGTCATGGATTTAAAGGTGTTTTGTTTCTATGGACAGTATTATGTAGATCAGTGTAAGAACAGCTAATAGTCTAATCGGTAACATATTTTCAATATTTTTTGTTGACTCAAACGCTCAGCTCATATAAGCTAATAAAAGTTTGTGTATAAGATTTAACCTAATAGAAAGTTCTTTTTGTTTTATCGACAAAAAATTCGATGTTTTATGAGATGTAAACAAACAGGTTACAATGCGACACTCATAATTATATTCAATGTCATGTTAGTGAGTTCAGCTCTTCAGCTAACGAAGACACGCAACCCATCCCTGATCATACATACATCAATGTATGAGGTGACAAACAACGTCCAAATGATTCTATTAGACCGTTTTAGTTTTATCTTTGGTTTATTTTTACAAAGATTAAAGAAAACACTTATGGTATGTTTATTTTAATAGCTAACCAACAAAACCTTTTGAATGTCCAATATAGTTGATTATCCTTATTTTACTACATACAGCCTTATCTATAATTATATTTTAAAAAAATATCAGAAATGTACGTAAGAAGTATTTACATACCTATATTTACAATATAAATATAACGTATTATATAATGTATATACAATAAAATTGTCTTGCTCTTGGCTGTCGCGTACCAATATATTCAAAGCTTTCATTCGGAGCTACCAAAGCTATTAATGCTGAGTTAATTATTTCAGCTGTTTATGTAATGTTTTGATCATAAATTAATATTTTCATTGTTAAAAAACTCGTCCTTATACTTTAATCGTTCTTTGTTTATTATAAAGCTGTTTTTATAAAGATCTTAATTGAAAACAGCAACATAGTAAGTTATATTAATAATCATGTTATTAAAATGTAAGCCCTCTTTGATACATAAATATGACACTATTAATTTTAACTGACCAAATAAGAAAATGTAACAAATGTTCAATATATTAAGTATATTTTCTGTTAAAGAATATTTTGGAATGATTGAATAGAAATCATCACCACAGTTCGTTATAAAAATATTTAGAAATAATAGACAGTCGTTATGGTTACAGCGTACTTACATTGATATATCGAGTAGATATTATTAATGATTTACACCAACTCATTGAAAGCACTGCACTCAGAATACGATATACAAACCGATTAGAATTAAATTATATAAATGTATTGCGCTTAAATATTAAGTAAAATAATATATGTTAAATAAGACTGTTTTTTTCGTCTTCCAACCTAAAGATTAAGGTATCCATCGATAAAACCGATATACGCCTTCCTTGAAGGTACCCATATCGTATCTATCTGGAAACGCCGACGAAGGAAGTTCATTCCACTTCTTAGTGGTACGTGGAAACCGCACAGTAGAAGATCTAAAACAAGCCAAAAGAAATTAAAAAATAATAAATAAAACTCCTGTACCAATTTATTCACTTCGAAACCTTATTCAAAACATTAAGCCATGTTTTATTTTTTTGTTAAAAAAATAATTAATTTTAAATTAATTCATTTTTCAAGAGACGCTAATATAAAACAGTATATTGATGTCTCATTGCAAAATATGCTTAAGCAAACGCTCGTATTTCATTAAAACGTATCCAATTAGAAGTGTGTTTACATACAGTCGCTTACAGCTCGCGCGTGCGACGACTTCGAGACTTCTGAACTTTTAATTACGTCCGAACTAGTATGATATACAGTAATATATAGGTACTGTAGGTCTCGTATCTGAAAACAAAATAATTACATACTTGAATGTCATAATATAGAGTCAGTTTCTTTGATTTGTAGGTAATGTTCGTTTCAAAGTTATAATTTTTTTTTATTTATGTTAATAAAGTTTTGAAAATAGTTAATATTTTTATAGTTTTGTTAATATAATGCCTGTAGCAAAATAAGTTTTATAATTTAATGTAAATTTGGTTAACACGATAAATAATTTTTTATAAGGAACATATTAATTTTGTAATATGATAAATATAAAAGGCCACTTCAGACGTTCACTCATTAATAACCAGGCGATAAAACACTTGATAGTGTAATAAAGTAAAATGTTATGAAATGAAATACGATCAAAATATTGCACTGTTTAAATGAAAATGTATATTAAAATTTAGTTGGAATAAAATACTTTGATCACGAAATTGGTATCACATTTGAAGAGACTATTACGGGGCCTGTCAACCACATCAAATAAAATCTGTGTAAACATTAAGTGGTCTTAATTAAGGTTTCCAATCAAAGCACAGGCGTAAAATAATAGTTTTTTTTTAAACTACATATAACACATTTCAGTTAAAGAGAATAAATAATACATACAATAACGAAGTGTATTGCTATAAAATATTTAAAAGTATATATTATAAATATAAAGAAACATTTTAAACTTAGGCCCTACATAAAATTCATTTAAGGGGTAGATTAAATAGAGATTACTTATTATAAAAATCTGTTTTGTTCTTGTAGTGAAGTATGAACTGTTGAAATGTCATTCAAAGTGGAGACCAATTATTGGCTTTACACTATTGCGCGAAGAAAACTATGAGAAATTTTTACTTTTTCATTTTTCTTAAATTAGCTAGATTAAATAAATATTGGAATCGAAAAATTAAGTCGTGACTTTTTTGTCAGTTATTTTAATGTCAGTTTTCTTTATTGTAAATATATCATAGTACCAAATGTTCTAAAAATCACAGTCTTAATAGATATAAACTAAGCAAGCAGACGCGCCATTCTAATCAGTTTCAATTAGTGTTTACAGCTAGTGCTGTACCCATTAACATATAAGAAATTATTAATATGAGCTTCACAGATTACTGAAAGCTACAAATACAATAGAAATATAATTCAATTCAAATTTACAAATATCTTATTTATAATATAAAATATTTACTAAATTTATTGATTACATATTCTGTCTTATAGTTGAAAAGAAATTATTAATATAAAAACTAAATTGTGAGAATAATAATATTAAAATTTAAATAATAGAAGAAATAATGGAACTAATTCCTGCTACTGATTTCCATCATTTTATTATCCGCCACTGCCTACTATATTATTTTTACCTGTCTTTTCTGATTTTAGAATCTTCTTCAAATCATCAAGTACGGAATGAATCAGCGACGGGTACAGGTGTTAAAATACGCGTCTACTTTTACTTCAAAGTCGGTAAATCTTTTATAATTATAAATAAATTCAAAGCAACCTTGTGATCTTTTTATTCTTGATTTTTTTCTTTCTAATTAATCTCTTATAAACAGTGTCGAAGGAAAATATAGAGATTATAATAATTTTGAGCCTTGGAATGAAGAACTTCTCGATACAAAGAGAACAACAGATCAAAATTAAATACTTATTTACAGCCTATTAAATGCTTGTGTACCTAATACAAATAAGAGATAATAGAAAAGAAATAATCTTTAATTATATATTACTCCATATATATATAAAAAAAATATAGTTGACAGCAATTACTGCTACGACTGGTAAATCGACTGGTTTTACTTTTTAATGTAAGGGGTAACTATGAAGACATTTCCAACAGGAAATAATAAAAAAATAATAGAAAAAGACTAAAAAAGCTAAGTCGTCAATAGCTCTAATAGCATTCTCAATTAGCGCTCAGTTAGAATTTCGTAACAGCAAAAGAAAAAGTGCAACCTAGCCACAAAAAATACTTAACATATATTCAAGTCTACATATATTTGAAATGGAATCTTTAAATTTTATACGGAATAATGAAATAACTTTAAAATAAAGCACTAAATATTTAAGCTCAAGGTGTGTTATAAACTTATAGAAGTGGTCAGTCTTACACGCTCAGTCGTGTGACGACTTTCTTATAGAAGTAATAATCTTATAGAAGAAATATATTTTCACATACATATTTTACATTCGAGGCAAATTTTACAATTGTTTTTTATTTACCTTTCAATAGTTAATCACTAATTATTGAAGTGCGTAAATAGTTAATGTGTTTGTACTAACACAAATATTTAGTCCAAATGCAATTATTATCTATGCTTATTAAATAAATGTATTAATAAATGGTTTTATGAAGTGTCCCGATTTATACATTAGAAAATATTAGTTATTGTATATTTATTGTTTTATATAACTCAAGTACATCTAATAATTAGCGTGCCTTGTATGTTCAACAATACATTATACAATAGATTCAATATGATTGCTTAGTATTAAAAGAAATATTTCAGTAAGGAAACAGTAACAGTATTTCAGTAATTAAATATTATATTTATTGTCATAACATAAAATTGAATGTAAAAACGTGTAACACATACACTTTATCTAAAATATTGTGAAATATTATTCATGAACTTACAAACTATCGCATATTTTTCCACCGCATAATAGTCCCTTGAGGAAAGTAACTAGAGTCGCTGTCGATGGCTGAAACAAGATTTTCATTTTTCAATTAGCCTTGCGAGAAGCGACAGAGCAACTCTTGGGACTGTGCTTAAACTGTTATATAACATATTTTTCAACCAATAAACCTTTTTGAAAACAGATTTATATTTTTCAATTGAGTAACCGCCACTCATATTGATTAAAAATATGTAAGCTCTTTAGAAACTATATTTTTAAATCAGTTTTAAAGAACTTGCTTTGAATCATTGAATAATTGCATTTTTGTGTAAATACATTGAGTTATTTTAATAACCATCATATTGAACCTTGAAGCAGTCCAAACTCTAATATTATCATTATTTGTAAAATATAATATTTAAGAACGTAAAAAAAACTTAAAAATCTAATTTTACTTCTGAAAACTACATCATTATATGACCTTCACAATAATTTGCATATTTTGGAAGCGTTGTCGTTTCCCTAATCGTAAAGATTTCTTCTAAATCTACCTATAAAAATACTTAGATTTTAAAATATCTTATTAACAATATATTTTAGTGGTGCTTACATTGTCTTGTAATTTGTTGTCACGTACGAATGTAGTCACAGTTTTCATCCGTAGATATCAGAGCTATTAATGCCTAATTGACTATGGCAGCTGTTTATTTGATATTTTAGTATTAATTATATATTTCACTATTAAAAATCTGTACTTAAACCACGAATATTATCAGTTTACTTTTAGACCCGTTTTTATGACCTAAGTTGAAAGGGTTCCTATTAAGGTTACTTATAAAAGTTATGATGATATATATAATGATCAAAATAACGAATAAATATATATTAAAAAAGTAAGAAAGTGAGTATCCTACATACTATAAATTTTAAATTCTCAGTAAATAAAAAATGTAACAAATATACAATATACTTAATATATTTTCTGTTAAAGAATGCTTTGAATGATAAAATACAAATCATCACCGCCGTTCGTTATACAGATGTTTATAATAATAGACAGACATAATAGACAGTTATTACAGATACAGCGTGCAGTATTTACATTGAAACATCGAGTTGATCGTATTATTAATTTACACCAACACATTGAAAGAACTGCTCTCAGAATACGATTTACAAACTGATTAGAATTTTATTTTTTAATTGTATTTAGTTTTAATGCTTTTATTAAAAATAAGTAGATTTAGATATATTATATAATATAAGTTAGCTAATTTTTTCTTTCAATAATTAATAATTCCAGTAGATTGATTTCACGTGACACCCATATATGATTATTAAAATATAATGAAAACTACAAAAAGTATTCATTTAAGTAATAAAGTATTTTAAAAATGCTACTAAATTAAATTTAAAAAATAATTAACACTTTGAGACAAAATGATAGGAACTGTCTTTATATTAAACTCTACATTCAAATATGTAACTGTTTTATTTCCAGATAAGAGACCTTACGGCGTTACTGTATACTAGTTTGGACGTAATTAAAAGTTCAAAAGTCTCGAAGTCGTCGCACGACGAGCTGTAAGCGACTGTATGTAAACACACTTCTAATTGGACACGTTTTAATGAAATACGAGCGTTTGCTTAAGCATATGTTGTAATTAGACGTCAAGATACTGTTTACCATAATTTTTTACTGTTAGCCTGTCTTAAAGAATAAATAAATATAAAGTAATACGGTTTATAAATTTTATATCTGTAATTATATTATAAAGAAATCTTTGTTTGCTTAAACGTGACTAAGGGAAAGCAAAAACTAAGGGTAATGGGTAAAGTCTAACTTCACATTCGTATGGAGTTCTAACTCCAAAAAACATATTATAGACACCTTTATTTGTTAATTTTGCACAAATTAAAATACTCGCCAACTGAGACGGCTTAGAGGGTGACTGGAGTAGCTGGGGCAAAATCTAAGCGTGATGGTAAATTCTGACTTCTGGTTCATATTTAGCACTGCAAAAAACATATTATAAACACTTTTATTTCTAAATTTTGCACTAATTAAAATATTCGCTTGGAGGGTGGCTGGGGTAAAATCTAAAGGTGATGGGAATATTCTGACTTCCGATTCGTATGTAGCACTTCAAAAAACATATTATAAACAATTTTATTTTCAATTTTTGAACAAATTAAAATATTCGCCCTCTAAGGTGGCTTAGAGGGTTGCTGGGGTAGCTGGGGCAAAATCCGGGGTGATGGGTAAAAAGCCGGGGTGATGGGTAAGTTCTGACTTCAGGTACATTTTTGGGACATCAAAAATTTTACCTGTAAGTAGGTCAGGTTACAAATACAGATTTTTTTTTTGTGCCAGTGTTTTATTTAATGATTTGGTAATAAATAAAAAAATTCGCAGTAAATAATATCGTCCTTATACTTCAATTTTCCTTTATTTTCAGGCTGCTTTTATGAAGATCTTAATTCAAAACACGTTTAAGTAATCATCTGCAATAATCAACTCTGCATTTATACGTTGATATTTGCAAATCAAAACTGTGACTACATTGGTACTTGATAGGAAATAGTAAGACAATGTTAATGTATATAACACTAAAATATATAATATTCATATTTTATATATAAATATTGTAATTTTAAAAAAATCAACAAGATTAGCGAAAGCGCAAACAAGTAGCTTCGAATGTCTGTAAATTATTGTGAAGATTATATAATGACGTCATTTCAGATTAAAAGTATAATTTCCATATTAATGCTTATATTTTAAATAATATATCGATAATATTAATATATATCTATAATAAAAATTATAATTCTATTCGTTTACAACTTGTAAACAAATTTTTGAAAGATCTAATTTAACAGTAAAAACAGAAAAATCTGATTTGTTGTTACTACCAAATATATTTTTATTGAGCGAAGCGAGCGGAGCGCTCTACTGGTGAGAATTTGCTTTGTTTTGAGAAAGTTGGCATTAAAACGGCTTCGGTTTCAAATTTTGCACACATCCCATACTGATATGTGTGGTGGTTTGTAAAAAAAAATTCAAAAAATTCATTATGGTTGAGGAATAATGTCCAAAAAACATCACTCCCATAGACTTCAATGTAAAAAAATTAGCGCAAGCGTAAGGTCTACAATTACGACATCCCACTCCAAGACGAAGCCTTCGGCTTGGCTCGCTTCGCTCAACATGCAAACGGCACCTTAGATTTCGCGATCGCAGCGAGTCGAAATTGAGGGTCTGGTGGCGTTCCTAGTTTAAATAATTCAATGTATTTTCACAAAAATATATTTATTCAATGATTTAGCGCAAGTTGTTTAAAAAATATTTTAAAACATTGTTTAAAAAGAGCTTACATATTTTTAATCAATATAAGTGACGGTTAATCAATTGAGAAATATAAATCTGTTTCCGAAGAGGTTTATTGTATAGAAAACAGTTTAAGCACCAAGAGTTGCTGTGTTGCTTCTTGCAAGGCTAATTGGAAAATGAAAATTTCAGCCATCGACAGCGACTCTGGTTACTTTCCTCGAGGGACTAATATGCGGTGGAAAAATTTATGTTAGTTTGTGCTGTCATGATTAGTATTTTGCAATATTTTAGATAAAGTATATTTTTTAGAAATTTTTATATTCCAGTTTATGCTATGATACTAAATTTATTATATCATTATGCTTTACTTTAAGTTTTCTCTAACACTACTATTACTATAAACAACTTGATTAAGCAATCGTATATTTGATTGAATATATCTAGACGGTAGAGAAGTGTACCAACATTGAATCTATATATAAAGGCTTTGTTAAACATTCAAGGCACGCTAGTTATTTGATGCATATAATGTACTAGAGCAATACACAAATATAAATATAAAATAACTAACATTTCCTAATTAATTAATCGGGACACTTCACAAAACAATATATTTATAGATTTAGTAAATAACAATAGTACATATAATATAATAACATAAAATTAGTATTAATTGTATTGCTTAATAAGCATAGATAATGAATTGCATTTAGTCTAAATAATTGTGTTAGTACAAACACAATTGATTCAAATTAACTGTTTACGTACTTCTAATGAAGTTAATTAATATTAACACAAATTAACTAGTATAAAGTAAATAAAAAAATATATAAATTTGGCTACGAATGTATAAATAATAAATACGAATATATTATTTTCTACTATAGAATATAATATTATATACTCTTTTTTTATATTTCTTTCATTAGCAAGATGATCATCTTATAAGCAAAGAATCAAAAATCAAATGAAAATATTTTTAATTTTAAGTGAATGTAGAATGAACACTAATTTGACTGTCACTCGTCCTAGTGAATATTTGTAAACATTTATTTTAATAAGTACAATAAAAAAATCCTGAAGACAATTTAAATAAATTTTTTAATTAAACTTTAACTTTTATACACGGAAACTAAATCTTTAGGTTGGAAGACAAAAAAATAAGAATATGTAGAATAAAATAATACAAAAAATACTCAATAATCTCGTGTTTAGATATCTTATTGACAATATTTGCAGCATAAACAAATTATAATTGTCTTTAAAATAATTAATGCTAAAATGAAAATGTTACCTGACTGTAAGTATACATTATTAAAAGAAATGACTATTCTATTCCTATTTTAAGATTATTATAAAAGTGTTGAATAAAATAATCAGAAGTATAATTTTAAAATACAATTGTAATTAGTCTGTAAATAGTATTCTGAGAGCAGTGATTTCAAAACTAAAACGTCAAGTGGTATTGGTCTCATAGAATCATTTGAATGTCGTTTGATATCTGATACATTGATGTATGTATGATCAGGAAAGGTTGCGTGTCTTCGTAAACTGAGGAGCTGAACAATAAAACAATTAATTCTCTTTGTTGGCAACTTCTAAACAAACTTTTATTAGCATTTATAAACTGTGCGTTTGCGTCAACAAAAAATATTTAAAAAATGTTACCGATTAGACAATTAACTGTCCTTACACTGATCTATATAATACTGTCCACAGAAATAAAACACTTTAAACCCTATGCTATTATGCGTTGCACGTGTTCTGACTCAGGTTTCAACTCTCAACCCACACACGTATAACTACTATGACTAAACATTATGATTGAACGTTGTCAATAATATTCGAAACCACCAAAATATGGAACGATCCGATTGTACTGTAAAAACGGGAGAAAAATAAATTCGTTTGTTGCAAAAATATATTTTTATTTAAATAATTCAATGTATTTACAGAAAAATGCATTTATTCCTCGCTTCCTGGAAAGTTGTTTAAAACTGTTTTAAAAATATAGTTTCTAAAGAGCTTACATATTTTTAATCAATATAAGTGTCGGTTAATCAATGGAAAAATATAAATCTCTTTCCTTAGAGATTTATTGGTTGAAAAATATGCTGTATAGAAAACAGTTTAAACCCAGTCCCAAGAGTTGCTCTGACGCTTCTCGCAAGGCTAATTGTAAAATGAAAATCTTGTTCCAGCCATCGACAGCGACTCTAGTTACTTTCCTCGAGGGACTAATATGCGGTGGAAAAATATATGTTAGTTTGTGCGGTCATGATTAATATTTTGCAATATTTTAGATAAAATATATTTGTTAGAAGTTTTTACATTCAAGTTTATGCTATGACAATAAATATATTATTTTATTAAAATTTAATTAAATGTTTCTGTATAAAAATATTACTATGAATAACTTAATACCAAGCAATCGAAAATTTGATGGAATATACCAAGACTGTATTGAACCTATATTTAAACCGATTGTTAAACATTCAAGTCACGCTAGTTATTTGATGCAGATAATGTACTTGAGGAATACACAAATATAAACACAAATATAAGTATAATAACTAATATTTTCTAATTAATTAATCAGGTCACTTAACAAAACCATATATTAATAAATTTAGCAAATAACAATAAGTGCTTATAATATATAACATTAGTATAAATTGTATTGCTTAATAAGCATAGATAATGAATTGCATTTAGTCTAAATAATTGTGTTAGTACTAACACAACTGATTCAAATTAACTATTTACGTACTTCAATAATTAACACATTTTTAATTTAATTAACTAGTAAATGGTAAATATAAATATAAATTATAATTGTGGCTACGAATTTATAAATAATAAATACAAATATATTGTTTTTACCATAGAATACAATACATTGTATAATACAAAAAAATTTAACATATTGTTGTTGTACATGATAAAAAATATTATTAAAATGCATAAGAGAAACATATACCGTAATATAAGGCCTAGAATTTGAGCCTAACTTCGCAGCCATTAAAACATTACTTCTATAAGAAAGTCAACACACGACTGAGCATGTAAGACTGGGCCCTTCTAAAAGTTTATAACACACCTGGAGCTTAAAAATTTAGTGCTTTATTTTAAAGCATTTTATGTTTTGATCGGATATAAAGATTTATTTTCAAATATGTGTTAAGTATTTTTTGTGGCTATGTTACAGTTTTTCTTTTGCTTTTACGAGATTCTAACAGAGCGCTAATCGAAAAATGAAAATGCTATTCCAGCTATTGACAGCTTAGCTTTTTTTATTCCTTGCAACGCTCTTATTTCCTGTTGAATTGAAATGTTTTCATGGTAACGTTTTATATTAAACACTAAAACCAATTGACTTACAAATCGGAGCAGTAATTACTATATCAACTAAAATAATTTAAAGTTATATATACATACTTAAAGAATGTTTCTTTTTTATTATTTATTAATTTTATTAGGTACATATGCCTTTAGTCAACAGTAAATAAGTATTTAATTTTGATCTGTTGTTTTGTTTGTATACAGAAGTCCTCCAAACCAAGGATCATTATGATTAAAATCCCTTTATTTATCTTCGGCTGTGTTTACAAGAGATTAACAAGAGATAAAAAAAAATTAAATTATAAGGTTGCTTTAAATAGATTTATTATTATAAAAGCATTACGTACCTTGAAGTAAAAGTAGGCGCATTTTTTGACACCTGCACCCCTTGCTTATTTATTCAGTTCCTGACGATTTGAAGAAGATTCTTAGGTCAGAAAAGACAAGTAAAGTTAATATTGTAAATGGTGGCGGGTAATAAAATTATGGCAATCAGCGGCAGGAATTAGTTCCAATATTTTTTCTATTATTGGGTTAACTAATTAATAAAAAGATATACAAAGATGCAAGCAAAATAGATAGAAAATATTTTAAACATTGTAAAGAAAATATTTTAAAATTTGAATTGAATGATATTTCTATTGTATTTATAGCTTTCAGTAATCTGTGAAGCTCATAACAATAATTTCTAATATGTTAATGGGTACAGCACTAGCTGTAAACACTAATTGAAACTGATTAGAATGGCGCGTCTGCTTGCTTAGTTTATATCTATTAAGACTTTGATTTTTGGAATATTTGAAACTATGATATATATATGATAAAGAAAAATGACATTAAAATAACGATATAATATTGCTTTTACTGATGGAAACTCATTTATACAAGAAAAAAAAATTAAAGGAAACAAGTCACCACTTCTAAGAACTTAATTTTTCGATTCCATTATTTATTTAAACTTAGAGAAAAAATTAAAATATAAAACTTTCTCAGAGTTTTCTTCGCGCCCTAGCATCGAGCTAATGATTGGCCTCCAATTTAAATGATATTCCAACATTTCATATTTCCCTACAAGAACACCTTCACAAGTCTAGAAAATTCGTATGCATATAAAATATTACAAGACAGATTTTTATAAATAATAATCTGTAATCAATCAACCCCTTAATGTGTTTATTTTATCTTATACGACATTGTTATTGCCTTAATTATTTATTAGTTATTATTGATTATATTAATAATAACATATATTTCTTTATCGTATATATCTTTAACTGAAATGTGATATATGTAGTTTAAAACTATTATTTTACGCTTGTGCTGTGGTTGGAAACCTTAATTGAGACCACTTCATTTTTACACAGAATTTTATTTGATGTGGTTGACAGGCCCCGTAAATGTCTCTTCAAATGTGATACCAAATTCCTGATCAAAGTATTTTACTTCAACTATATTTTCACATATATTGTTCATTTTAACTCTGCAATACTTTGATCGTACTTCATGTTGAGAATATTAAATTAAATTAACATTTTTCTTTACTACACTGTGAAGTGTAATATCACCGTGTTATCAATAATTGAACATCTGAAGCGGCTTTTAAAATTTATAATATTACAAAATCAATGAGTTATGTATAAAAACTTATTTAACGTTTGGCCTATATATATGTCGAAATAAGGAAACAAAACATAGGGATTTTATAAAAGTTGATCATTGATTTGATACAATACCTGTATAAACCAACTTATGTTAGTGATGGAAGTAGGAGACAGCGCTCCGTACACCAAGACGCAATCATAAGAATTGCATGCAGATACAAATGAGCGAAGGTTCAGGCTTTGTTAAGATAACCGTCTTCTACCCCCGTTGTCTACATATTAAAAAAATATGAAAATTATCTGAAATATTTTTTTAATATAGTTTTTATTTTAAAAACTATACTTATATAAAACTACATCACTATAAAAACCCTGAGACGTATATTACTTCGTAAAAATTAAACTGATTATACATTAAATGCTATAAGACATTCAATTATGTAACTGTTTTATTTCCAGATACGACACCTTGAGGCGTTACTGTATACTAGTTCGGACGTAATTAAAAGTTCAAAAGTCTCGAAGTCGTCGCACGAGCGAGCTGTAAGCGACTGTATGTAAACACACTTCTAATTGGACACGTTTTAATGAAATACGAGCGTTTGCTTAAACATATGTTGTAATTAGACGTCAAGATACTGTTTTACATTTGTGTCTAAATTGATAGTGAATAAATTGATTTAAAGTTTATAATACGTTATATAAATTTTATAACGATACTAATAATCAGAAAAATTTGTTTATTTAAACGCACTAATCTTTGCACGTACTGAGTCAATTTGAACAATTATTTCTGATTTTGATTTTAGGTAGGCTTATGATAGGCTATGGTTATGGTAGGCTACAGTAGATACGCAAGTACAACCGCGGGGCTCAGCTAGTTTTTATACAAAACTAATATTAAAAGCAATAAAATCATGACAGCAAACGTTTGTTTTTAATAATACTAAAATATGAACCGCTTTTAATCGGCTTACTTGTTGCGTGGTGTTGCGGAGAGTAATGCGAAAGAGTATCTTAATTTTTAGACTAATTCATATAAATAAAACAGTAATTAACCTTAATAATAGGAAAATTTATTGAAAATTATTTATTTATGAAATGTATATTCTATCAACCCAACTAAGACAGCAAATCCTCTTGATAAATTTAGGACATTTATCTTATTCTAGGGTTGCTTTTCGGGTTCTAATTAATGGACTCGTACGAATAAGTCTAACATTATATACATAAACTGAAGGATATAGGAAAAAATAATAAGTAAATAAAATAAATAATAATTATTAATATTTTAGTTTCAACATTCTTGTGTATATATATTGTATATTAATTTTTCTACAATATTCATTATTACTATTCTTATTATATAAGTACAATAAAAAGAAGTACGATCAAATAATATTATATATTAATAAATTATTGTATACATACATAATCAATGCGATAATATATTAAATAAATATTGAAATTATTTCAAGTTTTGCCCTTATTCACGTCTGGTGGAAGTATGTCAGTGTTCTAGGCCGAGTATTGCGTCTACCTTCGTTAACTTAAGTGCTAGGACGCACCGGTTGAAACTGATTCAGATAATGAGAAAGACGCGCTTGTGATAAATTAATGCTTTACTAAAATACATTTCTTTTTAATCCTTGTTATTTTTTTTCCATTTAATAAATCTGATTAATGAAAATGTATTTTTAATTATAAATAATTATCCAGTTATAATAAAAACTTGAGCCACGTAATATATGACAGAATCGTCGTGAAGTAATTGTTCACGGCGCGATCCCTTCATGCTCCGAGATCATATAAAACGGTCCCGAATGGGTTCGAAATTAATTGGGCAAACTCCTATAATTTTTAAGTTAGTAGGTATTTATATGTAATAGTAATCATGAATAACATTAAAATACAAAAAATATATTTTATATGTAATATTGTATTGGTTCTTACTTTACCAGTAGTGAAAACTTGAACCCTGAGCCCTTTATATAGTAGCGGGAAGTGGGAGAGCCAATAATTGGCCTCTCAGGGGAGCGTGCCAACGGAGCATCAAATATTACAGCTCGGCGCGAGGTAGGCCGCTTAAGAGATTATCTGCGGGCTTCTGTAGAACCCAATATAAGGTTGTTTATTAGAATAATTATTATAAGAAAACATTATTTTTTTTTTTACTTTTGAATTTAAATTTATGTTAAAAGTGCCTAATATACTGCTGAATCCAATATTAGGTTGTATATTAGAAAAATTATAAGAATTTTTTTTTTTAAAATATTAGGAAAAAATAATTATAAAACTTTTAAATTTAGGTTGAAGATGACTAATTTACTGCCCAAGTGATTTGTCTGTTTTGACAGATAGGGTAACCTGAAATAACTGCAGGTTCCATTGCATATTCATTTGAGTTCGTTGACCTCTGGAAATATCAACTACTAAAGGTGTAATATAAAATAAAAGTTTTAAAAGTTTGTACATTGTGCGTTCCGACGCAAAATGAACCTTGTAATATAGTCTTTATCACTTAACTTTAATATAGTTTCTTTTTATAAACTAAAACATTTTACAACGTTACTGCAGAAATAAGTTTGTTGTAACAAAAGAATTTCGTACTTTGTTATTCATAAAAAGTTCCAACAAATAGTGGAGCAGATAACAAATATATGAGGATTCACATCATATATCTAAAACGCAATTCTATAATCGTTATTTAAGCTTTATACCTTTTAATTATTTATTTATTTTATATTGAATATGTTATTTATTTATTTTATATAACTTTTAATAATATTTATTATATTTATGTTCAGAGAACACAATTTTAAATTCTGAATATATATTTCGATGTCGCACCATGTTTATGTTATGATTCTAATATGAATATTTCATCAAAAACGTACGCGTACGTGTAAATGAATATTTACGTCAAAGAGAATCACTTTCGACATTTTGGAGAGTTTCAATCCGAGTTAACCTAATACTCACATCAGTTTATCGACAGGTCGGTAAATTCTGTATAGAAATTGGCCCGAAGCGATTCACGTGGCCGTAGGCAGATTCACTTACGACAAACACTCGTTAGATATGACCCCATTGCCAATTAGCATACATCGGGGGAATTGTGATTCGATGAAATTGCTCTCTCTTAGTCAACATTTTAATATATATTGGTATCTATATTAACTATGATGTTACTTTAATGATGATTTAAGATATATTTTTTAAAAATTTTGTAGTGAAAAATTTTGAGAATGATTCTGAATTGAATTTCGATAAAACGATTTGGGTTTTATCAAAATTCGTACGTTATGATAATAATAATGTACGTAATATACAACAAGAACATTACCTTTGCTACTATTAATGAAAGCAAATATGTCCGAAACGACTTAGACCTATATAAATAATATAAAATTACAAACGACCAACTAATAATGTCTAATTAATTGGAGGGGGCTTTTTTTAGAACGGAAGGCGGAACTGTATGGAAGGTATTGATGACTGTTAATGATACCGCAAGGACAAGGTCTCCTACGTCACATGTTTTGGCGCTCTCAGAACATCAAATAAAGAATAACCCTGCAAAAGACCGCCCAAACTTAAGCGTTATGGTCCTCCACCAGTATACAGCTCTGCACCTACATCCCACTCTCGGCATGTCTGCATCGCATATCCTTGAAAGAGCCTAATAGCTCCACATTCGTGTCGTCGTTGAGCAAATTGGGACAGTCTGACTCTTGTACAGTAGGTTATCCTTATGCGCCACAATTTAGTAGATGAACGAAACGTCAACCACGAAACGAAGCACAGATCCTGCCTCACGCAGGTTGGTTCTGTCCCTCAACTAAAAAAGGTCAGATCGGTGTCTGAAAGAGAAGTATGTGCCAATGACTACGTTCTCCTACCACTGTGTCATTGCCAAACCCTGACCAGTCTCCAAAGTAAAGACAGACGGACTAGATACATAAAAACGGCCGCAGATTCAATAATGTCCCCATAGAACACTTTCTAAAGTTCCACTTCAGTCGTGTGTGAATTGCACACAAATCTTTTATTTGGAACTACTTTACATCCCAAAAAATAGCGTATTATTATTGTCCTAGCTTTGCATGAACTAGATAAAAAACTATTTTGGGCTTAGCCAAAACTGTTCGTTTATGTAATATCTTCCTAATATATGGAAGTGCCTTTGATACAAAAGTAATATCCAAACAGACAGAATAATCATGTATGACCGCAGACTGAACGATCTTATCATTTGTAAACATGTAGACACTATTATTTTCGGACATTGATCCCGTAATTACGCACACATTGATCGTAATAAAAGCCTTTACCTAATAAAATTTTACTTAACCATTATTATTTCAAACCTAATTATAAAATATTTTTTAAAGTCGCATACTATCAAGTAGGCTATATTTCAAAGAAATGTTTTATGTTCAGAACTTAACTTAGACAAATATAAAAATACATATGTATATATTTTTATAGGGATAAAACTAAAAATAGGGTTAATGTATCTCATAGTAAAGAAATAATTTATTATATTTTATTATTATCGAAGCGAAACCATAAGCAATCGCCTAGTCTTATTCAGATACATAATGAAAAATCGAATTGTTTTACTAGAGACTAATAAATGCAAAAAAAAAAAACACAAAAAATGGTACGAAGGTCTTCACCAATCTCTTTAATTTAATGTAAATACTTAAAATCTGCTCTCAAACGGTTAGCAGATTTACTTTTTGGGTCTTTCAGACTAAATATAAATTTAATATCTATTCTAGTCACGAATGCTTTCATAATCTGCATTATTGTTACTGCAAAGCTTGTCCTCAATATGAAACAAATAATAAAACAAACAAATATTAATTATATAAACACAATTTACAATGGCGACAAATTCTAGTGTAATTGATTGTATTGCTTAATCAACTAGGATGATATAATAATTATATCCGCATTAATTGCTAAATTAACCCAGAGATTAATATATTCCCTAATATGAACGCATTACTATACACTGATTATTGACATATTTTTAGTATATATTTTGTTATTTGATATCGCAATTTGTCACTGAGTTTTGATATATTTTTAATTTGATATCGCAATTTTTAGATCGCAAGAATTTGTTATTCAATACCTTAGTAATTATATAAAATGCTATAAATTATTTGAAATATAAGTGTAAAAAAAAATGCTTTTAAATTTTAAGACGCGTGAATGTTGAAATGTTTATTTTCATACATTTAAATTATCTACAAAAGTGAATACAAAAAATAACAATCAGAATCAGGGGTGGATACAGTGTATATTAATTTATTTTTGCACAATCAGCGTAAAACAATTTACAGGGGAGTGTAGAGTAATCATCGAAATAGGATTGTCACTTTCCAATTATTGGCATGTCGGTTCCAACTCTCCGATGATAGGCTTTTCAGGAACCTTTTGGGGAAGATCGAAAATCTGTTGAATCAAATAGATGCATTTGATAGATCTTAATGTATAATATTTATAATTATTATATACATACAATTTTAAAGGGAAGTCCTCCGGCTGTGTCTGTCTGTATGTATGAACGCGATTAAGTAAAAAGATAGTGAATGAATTTTTTTTCGGTTTTCATCAATAATTTGTGATGCCCCAAGAAGTTTATTCCTGCATAATTATTATTTTTATTTAAATTAAGTGAACTATTAACAATTACTGTTGAAGGTATTTTGGGAAGATTTTTTACAACTTGTATAAAATTAGGAATATCTTAAAAAAAATAAGTCACTTTTTAATATTTAACAAAAATTACCACGGTTACCAAAATTCATCGGGTGAAGCTGCGGGCAGAAGCTTAACAAGAATAATAAATAAGGTAGGTAGGTTAAAAATATTCATCTAATATGATTTAATTACGAAAAATTTTATTAAAATTCTTTATATAGATTATTAATTTGGATCACGATTTCAAGCTGTCTATATCTCTTTTATATTAAATTTCGAATTAATTAGATATCTAATATTTAATTCGTATGTCTATTGATTTGATTTACACATCAGTTCGAACGTCAGCACGTGCGCAGCTCTCGAGTGAAGTGCAGCTTTAAGCATAAATATGACCTATTTTAAATTAATTCGTTATTAAGCGCTTTGGTCCTCTAAAAGCTTTTTATTTCCATGTTAAATTAAAATATGTTTCACATTGTAAAGAACCGTAATAAAATGCGATACTATTTACGGATGAAAAAAGATTGAATGCCTGCTATGAAAAATTCTGTTTTCGTTACCATTTATAATAAGTAACTGCTCTAAATGTTTATTAAAAATATTCTATATGTATTTTATAAGTTTCTTTTTTTTATTATGAAATTAGTGTGAATTTGATATCATTTATTTTATGGTCAAACTTGATAATATTAAAAATATTAAAACAATATAACGTATTTCTATGGTAATTCTAATGAACTCTCGATGATTAGAGTAGTTGGTCTTTGGGCCTTAAAAGATTGGATTAAAGTCTCATATAGTTTTTCCTTTAAATTATTACTTTTTTTAACCATATTTTCTATCGTTTATTTAGTTCGTAGTTAATTAATATAACCAAATATATGCAATATGTACCGAATAAGGTACTTTTAATGATAACATTTTTGAAGTATCGTAATTAAAAAGTTTATCAAAATTTTCGAACTTTTGTAGTTTTCTGGTAAATCCAGTGACATCAGTCATATGATACGTCAGTCAACATTCTTATTTGCAGGTTTAATACAAATTCATAATAGTTCACGTTCGGTAAGGTAAAGTAAAGGTAATGTTACAGGTAAGCTTACCTGTAAGCTAAATGAGAATGCGAATTATCAAACTATATGATTATTTTATGTTGTTCGATTAATTTATATAAATGTACTAGTTTGTTTCAATAAAACTATTTTTCGGATATAACTCGCGTTTATTATTACATTTTTATATTTAACCCGACGTTTCAGATGCTTTGCAGCAAACGTGTTCGCGGTAAGACGAAATGATGGTGTCTGACACCAGTTATATCCGAAAAATAGTTTTATTGAAATGTGTAGGACTCGTGTAAATCTTAGAAAACATTATATACTAGTTTGTGCTTGCAGTTTCGTACGCGTAGAAAATAATAAGTGTAAATATTAAAAACGAAGTTATTTTTTCTTAAAATATTTTTAATTTACTTTTATATTTCAGGAAAATTTATTGCAAGCTCTTCAACAATAATCGTTATATTTTAGTAAATTTTCATCAAACAGTAATAAGTTCAAAATCTAAACATAATATCTATTTGTGATAACCGTAGAAAAAATTGTTTAGTAGTAGTTCAATTAATCGCTTTCACACAGACAGACACAACGACTTCATTTATTATATGTTTAGATACTTAAGGCACATTTTAATTATCCGGCTTAATTCCAACGAGTGTGACCGATGCATAAATAATGATTTTATTTTCTGTATTTTATAAACCATTTATACTTCGTTTATTTTATATAAACTTTATAATAAATGTAATTAGTTGTCCTAGTATAGATAATTGATATATACATATTTGTTATTATATCATAATTTATCAATATAACATAAATTATTAAAATATCCACCTAAGCTACTTAGGTCTGAAAAAATAAAATAAAGTTCGTAATAACATCATTGAGCGAAACGAGCGGAGCGTTCTACTGGAGAATTTTCACAATTTTGTCCGAGGTTGACACTAAAACGGCGCAATCAATCGGCTTGAAATTTTATAATTATATGAAACAATAATAAGCGTAACATAGAATTTTTTTTTTTCTAAAATTCCATGTCCTTGAGGAGTGATAGACAAAATAAAAATCCCATAGACTTCAATGGAAAAAAATTCTTGAAAGAAAATTTTGCTTTAAAAAATATGATTTTCATATTATAGTGTCAGTGACTGGTAATATCTCAACATTTTTAATACATATCGTATATATCAAAATGTAATATGATAAAGTAATCACAACTGACAAAAAAAAATATTAAATACCTTTCAGAAATTGTTCTCAGATCTAAGTATTTTCTAGAATCTATGCAGTTATTACTATGGAATCATTTCATTAAAATAAATTTTATGTCTTAGAACTACTTACAAACAACTCCTAACACCCTTATCTTTATATTGGTTTCATTGTGTAAACCTGAGTTAGATCTCAAAGGTATAATTTCTAAAAACGCCCAAGTCCCTAAAGTACCAGGAATGTAGGAATACTAAAGAAATGTAAGAAAATTGTTATTAATAAATTCTAGTAAGGATCTTCGATGTAAGCTAAACTTATTTTAGATATTTATATAATAAATGACCATTAGAGGTAGGGCCCTGAAAAAAAAAATTAATAGGGAATTTTAACAATACTACTCTATTACAAAACAATAAAAAAAATTATCCTGTCCCCTAAAGTTCATTGACAAACAATCGTATATATAATTAATAAATAAGGAATGGAATATATATATAAATATAATAGTAATAGAGATAAATAAAAAAATAGTAAGACTGTATATATTAATAAAAAATACTTATTAAGACTGTTGTCTTAAGAAAAGATAAGAAAAAATAAGAGTTACGTTTCTATTGTAAAGAAGGTAGAACTGACAATGACCTTGAAAGCAACTACATCTTATAATGAGCGTAGAAATATTTATTTAACTAGAAAGAAAAGAAAGTAAAAATGATTTTGTTATATTTACCACGTTTAAATATGTCAAGTTTAACACTTTAAAATAACAATAATAAAAGAGGCAAAAGTATATGCAAAAACTACAAAACAAAATATTTTTAGTAAATATTATTTACACTTTCGCTTATACAATAATATTATTTTAAAATAAATTGAAATCCCATTAAAACTTTTTTTTATTGTCAGAAGGTTTTATCTACAGGGTCAGCCTTATACTTTATAACTGAAATTAAAACTAACCAAATATATTAACAATATATGAAGTAAGAATAAAACAATTATAGAATAAATACATAAAAAAACAAATTATACAATAAATACCATAAAAATAATTATACAAAAAATTAACAAATAAGTAATAAAATTATTGAAACCGTGCCATCACTAATAGCATCAAAATAATATAATACAGTAAAATTTAGAATTAATATTTGATCTAATTTAACGGTCATGTTAACAAATAAATTTTGGCTGTTGATTTCATTTGTAGTTCTGATAGGCAATTTAGAATCATACTATCTTTAAGCAGCTTTGACTGGACCTAAACTAATGAATAGTGGACCAGCTACAGGGTGGCAACGAGGGGTTATAAACTTGTGTTATTAATATTTAACATTATATTAATATTAAAACTAAGTTTTCAATTAAGTTTTTAGTTCTCTAATACAGTTTTATAACTCTATAATTTAAACTCAAAAATAATAATTTAATTTTCTTGTACATCTTTTTGGAATTACAAAATTAAAAGACAATAAATGAATTATTTATATATTTTGAGAATTATATTTTGTGCAAAATTTTGATCTTCGAAAGTTGTGAAAAAATTTTCAGTTTGTCAACACGTCTTTAAAAATCTAATTGAAATTCACATTCTTAACAAATATTTAAAAAAAACAATTGTAGTTAACATATAATAATAATGAATAATGAAAAAAAAATTATAATTTATTATTGTTATAATAACAATTAAATTCAAAGAAACGGGATAAAAAATACTATTAGAAAAAAATAAATCTTTGTAAGAACTCTTTGTTATGTGATTATTTTCATAACCCGTAATACAAAGTGCTGTCTCTACAGCAAACTGCAATAGAACCTTTAGTTGTTATTAAAACAAACCCCGCAGTGGCTCTTAATCCATTATTGTGAATGCGATTCAAATCAATAACTTCAAATCTATCAAATCTATGGTGACGTGATCTGGTCAGTTATAAAGCAATTAAAGCTTAGAAGCGCAGACATGCTGAAAATTGGCGAGCTTAATTCCGACCAATAATCGGTATTATAATTTGTTAGCAACACTTTTTAAATTTTGATACAGTGGTGTTGAACCATTTTTATATATAGTTATTAATATGAATTAATAATTGTAATTCATTCTATTAATAAATCTTTCTAGTTAAAAGAAAAAGTTATATATGAAGGTAGAAGGAAGGAACTAAACCTGTATATTAACCGTCGCTCAATTGTATCTGCACGCATTTTCGAAAAACTCCGTTTTTCCTTCCGATCTGTCTGTCTGTATGTGTGTCTGTGTGTGTGTCGAATTTTATTTTTCGAATTTTGAAAAACTAAAGATATATTTGAAATCAGCATCTAAATGTAAGATTCACTTTTCAAAATTATGTTGATTGTCCAACGGGAAGGTGGTCAGATCGGCCGCCGAAGTTACAGAAAAATAGAAAAAAAATTTCGAATTTTTAAATTTTTTAAAATCCTATCATAAACTACATAAAAAAAATAAAAATTATTATTAAAATAAATTGTTTATTTTAAAAATGTGATTTTGTTTGTTAATTAATATGCGAGTTATAATTTGCCGATTAGGAGTTTTTCATAGCGGCAAGCTCGATTGCCGCGTGTCAGATGTGTTATGATTGCGTCCTGCTGCATGCACCGCTGTCTCAGAGGACAGTCTCCTTCCTCCATCACTGCCTTTAGTTGGTTTACACAGTTATTTTAACAGCATATTAAATTATATTATATATATGATCGATATATACAAAATCCATATATTTAACCTCTGATTCAGGCTTTTATTCTCACAGATATAATTTTATTATTATTAATTGATTTTTCATTTCATTTTATTTTTTTAACTTATATCGAACATAATACTCATAATATATCATGATGAAAACTAAACATGCGTTCGAAAATAGTCAGGTAAATTCCGATCGAAATGACGTAAGTACAGCCGGATAATTATATAATAGAAATTAATATCCGAGTTTAAAGACAAAAACTAATAATAATTGTTGGACTTGTACAAATCTTTACTTACGTTATATTAAAAATGGTCAAATTTTCATTCTCCATGCGTGTCGCTGTAGGACTGAAAAGAGAAAACTTTAGTTGGATATTGGAAAATGAATAAAAATCCCACATAAAATGTAAAACATTGATGAACGCGATTGTAGCACGTTCCGTTTTAACAAAACTTTCATAGAAACAGCAAGTCCATTTAAAGATTTTAAAAACTTTTACAAAGGCTCTAACTATGTTATAGATGTTACAATTAGTACATACACAAGTTATTAAACAATTAAACTATTATGCTGTAATATTTTTATTTTATATTTACTCTGGAATCCTTATATTTTGATGAATCAGGAATTCAGAATTATATAGAAGATATTCAGACCAGAAAATGTAAGCAAAAAGTTTTGTGCAGTTCGATAATTATCATAAAATAAAATGTGAATGCTGAAGTTTCGAGGTTACTCCCATCTGTGAAACTTAAATACAAACAACAATTCCTAAGACCAGAGGAAATCGGAAATAAGAATCCACGAATTTGTGTATCGACTCTGTTTTATTCAAGACCCAAAGTAAGGGAAGAAAAATTAATATCACAATATGAAAATTGTTTTATTATATATAATTAGTCATCTGTACTCACGTTATTACTATCTGCATTTAGCCCACTAGTTTCGTTTTCGAGAAGCGTTTCGTGAAGTTCACGCTTCGATTCCACTATATTTAGAAGTTATGAATAAGGACCCCGAATGGGTTCGAAACTAGTCGGGCAAATTTCGACAGTAATTAGGTGAGTGCAGCTAATAATTATATGTACTAATAATAATGGATCACGAAAGTTTACATAAAAAAAATTGATTTCTTTTTGAAGAAATAATTGCGGGACGGATTCTAAAAAAATACGTTAATATCAATTAACGTTTTTTAACCAACCCTGAATCGTAGATTCTAATTATATGTTGATATACGACATCCTTGAAATAAAAAAAAAAAAATTACCCACTATTTGTAATTAGTATTACTACAGCTTCCACTAGCACATCGCACGCGTGGATTTCGAGTTTTTTGTAGCATTATCGAAGATCTAAAATTGTGAAGTAGCTATATTCCTTTAATGTATTGATTTACACGAAATATGCGAATAAAATTACCATTAAAAAAAATTTGATACCTTCTTAATAATAATTGTTATATTTCAATCAATTAAAACCACAAATTATAAAACTCAGGATTCACCCTATCTTTTGGTAATAAAGCTACAAAAATCTGTTTCAAAGCACGTACATACAAAAATCAGAATCGGCTGAATTCACTTTATAATATGTAAAGATAGAGTTTATTAAAAGTTAACGGAAAAACAATTTCATTTTAACTTGAAGAATATGTCCTACAAATTCGAAAAAACAAAACTATTACATATAGTAATTTAAATATTTAACTAAGCTTCGACCCCGTGAGATAAAAGAAGAGAATATTTAAATTAAAAACGTTATTATTTATTATTAAAAAGATACTAAATGTAAAATTCAAATAATTTGTCTTAATAGTTATTGTTCTGTTTCAAATTATCAAAGCAATATTTATTTTTAATTAAGAATTTTTATTTTGTTGAAAGCCAGCGATACAATATCTACTATAAAGGTATATTTATTATACTTTTATATCAATGGCTGTATGTATACCTTTGCTTAATAAATATAAATAAACAATTCATTTAAATCATAATTACATATAAACGTATGATAGATAACGCTTCAGAAGTTTTGTTTTATAAGAGTAAATTGTGAAAATGTAGGGTTGCATTTTTAATATTGGATCATAAAAAAAATATTTAAAAATGTCAAAACAAACAAAAAATAAATTGAGGTCAATCATCCTTATCACTCAGGATTATGAAAAATGGTTAACGTCCTATTCTCAGAAACAATTTTTATAAGAGTCGGTCAACCCGTTTCGAATTTCGATAGAAACTCTGTGACACGAAATTTTATAAATTAGATATATATTTAATGTACCGTAAATTTGAGTGAGAAACCAATGAGATGAGGTATTTAAATGTAAAATCAAGCATACTGAGAAGTATACTTTTTACAGTTTGCTTTACGTTTTGTTCTACGCCCGCGCATACTAAAAGCCAGTCAAGTGTAAGTTGAGTTCACAGGTCGGAAAATTGAAAACTGAAAATGAAAATTTGGAAGTGGAAACGATTCTTTGTTTAATGGTAGATAATATAACGCTTACAATCTATGTCAATCAGCACGGGATGGGATAGAACGTCCGTTTTTTTTAATATATATTTTAATTTACCAAATTATATGTTATATCTAAATATTTCGCTATTTCAACTTTTTTGATCAATGATTACTATTATATATATGTACTCACGTTAATACTCTCGGAATTTTTCCGTGAACTGCATTTCACGTGGTGAACTATAACCCCGAATGGTTTTGATACTAGTAAAGCAATATTCCGATAGTATTTACGAGATAACAGATAATAATTATATATAATAGTATATTTATATAATTTATCCATATTCTCCATGACCTAGATAATAGTAACCAAAATAATACACAAATAATAAAAACCTATGTTGCTACCGAGAGTTAAATAACATACATTGCGCCAGACTGGCGTCCTAATAATATAATCTACGAAAATTAATTTGATACGTTTGGATATCATTTGAAAATAATTTAATCTGAATCTCGTTGCCTTAATGGTAAGATAATCAACTTCAGAGGGGGCTTTGTCTTAAATCTCTGCGATCAGATACTTGGTATAACAAAGTTGCCAAATCCTTAGGCTATAAATTCCTCTTCCTGACACGCAGAGGAAGAAAACAACCAGCGCTCACAACCATTGTGCGTGGAACAATCCATTATGGCTTTTTATAATAAAATGGATAAAACAATACTAGTGAAATATGTTCTATAAGTCTAGATCCTTTTGTTTTCTTCCGCATCGCCAATCCATACTAATTATATGAAAATATATAGAAAATATTTTGCTATTTCATAATAAGGCCAACTTATCGAGCCACTGCACTTTGTATAAGTAAGTTTATTCCCTTGGATATCGATGGTTTACGCGCCGTCGATTCTCTTTATGGAAAAGAAATATGTCGTAAGTATGAGGGTCGCTGAGTATGAAATATATTCATATTTGATTTACCTCGGATAATTTCCTTAATAAGAAGCGCTTAAAGGTTAAAATAAATGGTTTCTTTGAAATTTATCTTCCTTTGAAGCTTGATTATACTTACAGCTGGGTTAATTGGATAGTGTTTTGTTATCTTTACTTTTTTTATTATCAGTAATTGCAATTAATATTTTAACTAAAAATTATTATATTATTAAATTAATTTTAATTTATTTGTTTGTAAATGTATATTATATTTCTGATGCTTTTCTACTTTTCTTCTTTTGTTTATACTTTAATTTGATAACATAGAAATTGTATTAGTAACCAGACTTAATCTCGGCTTATATCTTAATTCTATCTAGTTCAATACACAGAGTGGACAAATTTACATATGCAAAAGACCAGATTGCAAACTCCTCTAGTTAAGAAAACCACATTTTACTTCTGAAGCGCTGCTTCTAATACAAAAGTAAAAAGTACAAACAAAGAAGCAGAAGTTGAGTAGTAAAGTTACATCCGATTTGTATCCGCACTCACGTATTATAACACAATATATTGCACAAACTTTCTTACCTTACCTTGGCGACGAGATTCTTTCATAAAATCGTATTTAACTATTCAATTTCCGTAACTTTTATTCTAAGCTTCTTTTGTTTCTTTTAAATTTTCGTATAAACTTCAGTAATTTATATCATAAGGAAATTTATTAAATGGTTTGTCAAAGAAAGATAATATATTGATATTAAAAAATCTAAATGGTAGTTAAATCTCATATTATTTATTATTTCCAACTCAAACAAGTATAATAATCCTAATATTAAAAAAAAAACATGTGTACAGTGAACTTGATTGAAACTTAAAATTAATCTCATATTTTGAAGTTTTAAATTGTAACGTCCATGTGTAACTGAGCATATAACTAGGCAATAAATATATTGTTTGCAACCTGAACTCAAGAACGCTTAGTGACTTATGAGTAATATTTTTATTTTGATGAAAAATTACAGTGAAAACCGGGAATAAAGACACGTGGAGAACGTTGCGACGGGCGGTCGCCGGGACAACGGGCGGAGGCGGCGCCACTTTTACAAACAATACTTGTCGAACCACTTCACCTTCAATTTATTATAAATTGTGTCTTACTACACTGAACATCAAAGTCTTAAGATATAATTAAATGTTAATACATGCTTTCCTGAAAATCAATATTGTGATTAGAATATGTCAAGTGACTTTATTCGATAATATATTTTTTTAAGATATAATTAATATATCTTCTTCACCTTATAAGTGTTGTAAGTTCAAGAACAGTTGGGCGGGAAAGTTAGGCACAAGCGAATGGGCGGGAGCTGCAGTCTCGCTTGCACAGAGTGCACCACCCCTTGGCGAGTGCATTGCAATTGCAGTCCGCGTTGTCGAGTCGTGACAACAGCTCGCCCGCTGCAACGCTCCGTTTCGCTACGCGAGTTACGCGGCCTGTAACGAGTTACCAGGATAACAGGAATAGTGAAGAGGTAAGCCGCCCTTACACTTCTATTTTCCGCACGATTCGCACTTCAGACATTTTCTTATAGCTGTCCCCTTCACTCCGCGTTGCAGTTAACGCGGTTTTCCCTTTTATCGTCGGAATGTAGGAAAGCGGGTTTTGGTGTCCCAACTCTCTCTTTCAATATGTAATCTCTTCAAAATAATTGTATCGAGTATTTGTATAAGATAATTGTCTTTTATTATTTTATGAAGAGGGAAAAACTGCAAAAAGTATTTTAATAACTTATATTGTAAAAAATAAAAACATAAATGAAAATAATAAAGATTGTGCAGCATTAATTTACAAAATGTTTAATTAATTTTATATTATTTAAGTAAATTAATAATTAATAAAGGAAAGATAATAAATTAATTATTGAATAGAATAATCGAACTTAAATAATAATAAATGATTTAATAAATAAAATATTAAAAAAATATATATCAGTAAGTTTTATAAGTAAAATCTATATTTAAACTAAATATAACTTTAAGCTTAAATAGCTAATGTTAAATCATAAAATTATTTTTATATCGTCATCATATCTAAAGTTAAATCTTAATTTATTTAAACTGAAACGTGTAACACAAACAAACTGATAACAATGACAAATCGTTAGATATCTCCGTCGAGTCAATGCCAAATAGTACCAGGCGGCCATGAGCCTAGAGGAGGTCTTGTTACAGAAACGGGCGAGGGCCGGCGGCACCCCGTGTAGCCCGCACCTACGCACTCAACCTCTACGCGCTACGACTCGGGCAGGGCTTTAAAAAATCATTTTTTCTCGTTACCGTCGATAGCTAAAATTGAACGTCATTCCGGCTGTGGTTAACACTTAATTCGAACAGGCATAATGTTATTACTCTGCAATTTAATTCATTATATCTCTGATGCGATTGTTCTGATCGCTCAGGTGATAATGACGGAGCTTTTAATGAAATTGATATGTATTGCTGCTTGGAATAATGAAATTTTAAACCTTCATATTTCTCTCAACAAAGAAAAAATATTGTCAACTCTTCTATTTTTATTTTTCAGAATTTGCTTTATTTTTTAATAATTAGTTTATATATTTCTCATATATTTTATTTTTACGTTAAAAAAAAAAGATATATACAGCACGATTATTATTTTTTCAAATAAATTTAATATATTTGTCATAATAAGCCAACGAAAGAGAAATAAACTATCAAAATGATATTATTATTCCATCTGTTTGTGCAATTTGGCTCGATCTCAGACAAATTCAGTTGTACTTTAAGAAAACTTAAAGAACTTAAAACTTACATGTTTCATTAATAATAAGATTACTAGTATTTTATATATAATTCTAAATGCAAATAAATAATTACATCCAATATTCCAGCAACCATTTTATTACGAGGTTGCTCGACTTATTTATTTTTCAATTGCTTCATCCCGTGATTAGGGCGGCAGATGATTAAAAATGTATTTTAATTGTCTATTGAACGAGTCAATAATACGCAGACACAATATCATTCTCTAAGCAATAATTAGTTTCAATTTTGTTAAATTTGTGTAAAAAAAAGTTATGTAAACAAATAACTATTATCTATTCGTTTTAAATAGATTTAAAAAGAATCCATGATGTTTATTTCCGATTCTTTACTATGGAACCATCTAACGGCGGTTCAAAAGCAATCTTTGCCAATGTAAAATAAAAAAAATATTTTGACTTATACTTTGATTTGGTTGACGTTATACTCGTGATCGGGTGCTGCTTCCGATGACTTGCAGATCCTTGCAGACCGAGATTGCAATATTAATTGACTAAAATCATTATTCCTTCATATCGATATGATTGGGATGGTTCTAGTTCGGAAATTATTTGTTTAGACGTCTGTGAAACACTGATCACAAAAAGTACCCAGCTGAATTTGTTGTATGGTTTTTTTCAGACCAGTTTGAATTTGAAAAAATGCTTTAACTTGTAAGTTGTGAACTGTCCTTAAAGGGCTTATTTCGTTAAGTATGGTATAAAAATAGACCCTCTTAATACAAGTAGACAAATGTTTACTGATATTAATTCAAAGTGGCAAAGATAAAAATAAACAAAAGATTCCTTTACTTTTTAAATAACAAAAATTCTCAATATGAAAATATATTTTAATAACAACAATATATTTTAAATTATAATGTTTAGGTATTAATAAACATAATTGGATTCATAAAAACTTTATTGTAGCAACAGTATCACTTTGTAAAGCGTCCCCAGTGACAGTTGCTTACAACATCATTAAAAATGTGGTTCAAAATATTTCAATTATTACAAAATATTGTATTTTAAAGAATATACATTACTTTTACGGTTTTTGTTCGTGAATCTACTTTTTTGAATCGTACAATTAAAGTTTGATTAATAAGCGCAATCAATGCCTTTTGGAAATAAAAAAAAAATAGACTGATTTTGACTGCTTTGGCTTCTGTGGATTGATGTGGGTTCGATTCCCTATACTGGACAATTGTTTGTGTGATCTACAAATTGCTATTTTGAGATTGGGTGTTATTTGTTATGTATATATGTGCGGAACCCTTCATGACACGGAGATTATTTCTCAAGTGCGGAAGTTATTTTTTAATATAGACTAAAATTATTAATTTATTCGAGAAGGTACATTATTTTATTGAATAAATAATAATTTATGTAAACAACGAGAAATAGAATACACTTTTTCCGGAAATTATCAAATTATTCATTTTTTTTCATCATACAAACTAATGCGTTAATGATTATTATTTGCAAAGTGAAAAGTTAGTTTGCGAACGCCATTGGCAAAATAAGTTTTGCTTATTTTTGGTCGGGGCCCGACAAAACGGGAGTCCTATTAGCGGAGTTCTTTTATTCGTTCCTTAACTCTTTTACTTTATTTAGGAAAAATTCTAAAAGTACTACGGGAATGAGGAATTTCAATACATTACAGTTTTTATTGTTCAATACATCTCGGTGTTTGGAATATTTTTGGGAATATAAATACTTAATAGGTTAAAGTTTATGTAACTTCTAAATGCGTTATTTTATATCAGATAGACTTTAACGATTGGAATAAAACAGAAATAGGGCAGGGATATTTTTATTTATACCGTTCCTTGAATTGTGAGAGTAAATCACGAAGAATCTTTTCTCCTGGCCCAAGAGATTTGTTGTTTAGAAGATACTAATTAAGAATTATAGATTGAAAATTAAAAAAAAAATGCAACATTTAACTAACTTTTACTATTCTAAAAGGACATACACAGCCAATTAAAATCTTCAGGTACTTTAAAGCTATTTCAAAATTTTGGGGTGTAACCATTTGTCCTTAATAATAATAATAATAATAATAAACATTTATTTCGGAACTTATTTAAACAAATTTAAGATATTATACATAAATTATGATAAAAGAGTGTATGCTTTGTTACTTGCAATATTTTAAATAACAATATCAAAAAATACCGAGGGTATTCGACCATGCTCTGAGCTCATGAAAAAGGGCCTCACATGGGTTCGCAACTAGCCGTACAAACTTGGATAGAACACAGCCGAATAATTGTATATAATAGTAATCATCTCGAAAACTTTAGCATTTTTAAGAAATAATATCGATAACAATTCGATATACAAAAAGTTTATTTTAGAAGCCATTACAATATAAAATTGAATTTTTAAAATGTAGTGAGTCACTCTTTCTCTCAGTCAAATAGAAAGTGTAATATATTACATAAACATAACATATAGTTGTCGCCCTAAATTGTAAGGGAAGTGCACCAATTACATATTTTGTTAGTCTGCATTTGAGACCACTTTGTGAACTGTGTAAAGAGTTTAAGCGAACTTAGTTCTAAAGCGCTGAATCATCGCTTTTATTCTGACAAGATACTGTTTCTATATGAAGCACATTTATTATTAAATCTTTTTGTGGATTACCTGTACTATATTATAAATTAAAAATTTGTTTGTTTGTTTACCCGCTTATCTTCGAAACTGTTACATACATTTGAATAATTCTTTCTGATTATGATAGGCAGGTTCATGCAAAAGGGTTTATTATAGGCTTTAGTAGGAATATAACAAGTTGAATCCGCGTATACAGCTAATTCTAAATAAAGATATAATCTTGTGCTATCTTTTACAGAATAAATAAAGAAAGGTACACTGATTAAAAGACAAATGTAAATGAGAGTCCTTTAACCTTTTATGCCTCTACAGCAAATTAAAAATAATGGTTTTCAAAGGAACAAGAGTCCGCAGCGTAAATAATATCTCTATTCTTATAATAGCCGGACATTTACTGAGGAATTATGAGGTGCTGAAATATAAAAGCTCTGTCCATACCAGCTGTGTTCCGAATATTGTTAAGTACTTAGAAGTTGGTCTACAATGGAGGGAAATACTCTTAGGTGGAAATATTGTCTGTAATCGGCTTTATTTGCGTTTCACCTCCCGTTTTATCAAAGTGACGCGATTTTACTGTTTGCGACTTGCAACTCACACTACAACAAGTTTATACAACTCTAACATATGAAAATACTTCATTGTTTTAAAAATATATATGAAATAAATAATGCTTAAGTCAGAATTTCATTTAAACATGACATATGAACGTACAAATCGGACATGGTAACAGAGGCTTGTTTCCGCATAATTACATTAACCATTAACATTCGATTAAACTGAAATTTATTATTGCAAATATGGTTTTCATTATGAAACGGTTGTACAGTACCCGAGGCAAAGCGTAGTACCAGGGCAACATAACTCAATGAGAGTTGGCGACCCTGAACTTACACGCGCTAGATATATGCACTTCGTTACATATATTGAATCTATGGCTACGTTTACACGGTCCAGCTTTGTGAGAGTATATTAAGGTTTGTAGTGGTTAAAAGTCAGCTTTGAAGCTTTATGAAATTTGTTGGTGAATTTCATTGGGGTTCTTGTATTTTAATATAACCAAGTTTAGAATAAAACTAATAAAAACAACTTTACAAATGAGTCTATTTGGTGAAAGGGTTGCTTCGTTTCAATAGGTTCTAGTAATGACATAAAAATATATAGTGCTCGTTACATCGATAAATACATTTGAAGTGTTCGTTATACAGAATGTAAACGAGTCGACACATCTCTCGTCTACTTCACTTTTTATATATTGCAACGAACGAGATTTGTAATTAAAATTAATGTATACTTTTTTACGTGCGCAATATTTAGTTAAGAATATTTTTAAATTACAACATTAAACTAAAACTATGGAGAAATATTATTATTTAAAAATGATAATATTTTTAATTAAAACACGGAAATATTAATCTATAAAATATTTTTAAAACTTCAATGCAAGTAAAATATTGTTAAAAAAAGTTAGATATTGTAAACAAAGTAATTACTTTTCTGGATTTTACTCTTTCAATAATATTACTTTAAAATACCTATATTATAAAGAAATATTTATATATTATTTAAATTTAAAGTAAAATATTGATTCATTTATTTATTTTTCTCGATTTTACTGTCAATAATCATGCTTATGAAAGAATATATGTAAAGTAACTCGCTCAACTGCTGACGCACCGTATGGAGAGCGAACTATTGAATACAATATACATATGTGATAAACAAATAAAGAAACATATAACAAAATATTGTAGTTATTTTAAAACAAGTAAATATAATACTCATCCTTATTTATATAGATATAAACTATTTGAATACCTTAACAAATTTAATATATTTATATGAAGAAAGTTATTTCTATATTATACATTATAAAGTTATTCTGTATAAAGTTATTTCAGAATTATATTTAGAAACAATATAGGCGGGAAGTTAGCAGCTTATGAAGTTAAAGTTAAGCGTAGACAGATGAAAAGTTTACTAACCTTTTCTCTTATTAGATAATTTGAGTATATCTTTAGAATGTTCAATATAAAATTAAACTATACATGCTTTATATCTATGAGTATAGTATTCTGTACTAAAAAGTAATGTGTTATCTATAATGACGGAAATTCAAACCTCTGGTTAAACTATTAAAATCATTATAGCTTAAAAGCTTTGTTTTAATAAAAAAATAATGTTACTATTTGAGATTTAACTTTGATTACAAAAATATTGTTCTATAGATATTGTGGTACGAAATTTGACAGTAATATTATTGTAATATTACTTTAAGACATGGTAGTAATGTAACATACATTTTCACTCTAACAGTATAACAAACTGTATTTTATTTGACGCAAACAATTTTATTACAAATCGTATTCAAGTTACATACAGTTATTGATTGATGTTTCCGATGCAGCTATGAAATTTGCACATAATTGTTCATCGAAATATACACACACACACACACACACACACATACACACATACATACATTTGATGAATAGAAGCACGCATCGAAACATTGATTTTATCTCCACTTTGAATAATAGTGGAATCATTTCAAAACAATTCCTTTTATTGTGGTACTTAATGATCATTAAGAGTTCTGAGTTCGATTTTACAACTTACATCCAAACAATTGTGTCCAATTCCAGCCAGGTTGATAACAATTCTCTGGGCTCAATAAATTCAGACCAGCTAAATGTCCTATACATGGAAATTGGCCAACAGAAATGACTTTAAAACTTGGTATGGTTCTGACCGTTAATAAATAATAAAAATATTATAATACGCATTCAAATTATCATTTATATTTATCAAATATGTTATGTAAATATAAACTTTTTATTTTTTATATACGGTATAAAATTCCGCATCGATTCACATACAACATGCATGCATCTAAAAATCAGAAACAAATTTTCATATTTTAATTTGTAGTTTTTACCTCATTACTTCTAGGGAAAATTTGGGTTCGTCATTTGTGTTGGTTTTTTAGATTCAGTATTCCGCATAGATTGATATATAGAAATATTATTTTGAAGATGAACATTTTTTATTTCCCAATTACTATAAGTATATATAAAATATCATAGAAATATTTGTAAGATTTTTTAATTACACTACGTTCTGATAAAAATATGTGATTCCTATGTCAAAGGAAAATCTTATTATTATCTACCTATTTACAAGAAAGCTACTTGATTTCTAAGACCTCTGAAATATAAAGGTTGTAAAAAAAATAAATAACTTATTGATTATTTCTATAACTTTCCCCAGTATTTTTACCTTTTTATAAACTATTAATTAACTGAACGAGTAACAAGTTGCCAAATTAATACTTTTGCCAAAGCACTGAGTAGCTTTCAAGCTACTCAGTGCTTTGGCAAAAGTATTCAGAAATAACTATTCCTTCCAAGGCAGACTAAACTTGCAATGGGTATGAGGTTTCCAAGTAAACAAGTAAAAATAAGCCTAATACTGTCACCTTCTTCCAAATATTATGAAAATTGTTACACAGTTTCGATCAATATGTAAATGTTTCTAATTTAATACAATAAAAATACTATACATACTGTTCATTTCTATATAATATTAAATAATAATTTAATGTTTATCTTTGTTGAATGATTTTTTTCAAACATTGTGGTAAAAGCAGCAATGTACAAAAATATACGCCACTAGTAAAAAATTTTTGGGTGCGTAGTCCATTATATTTTGTTCGAACCATATCGAAGCATACCTAGGTCTTATTGCATTTCTAGTTAGATATGAACATTTTCTTTATATTTAAGACTAGTCGTTACTTGTCGCAGACCAACCACTTTTCACTTTATGATATTGTATACATATTGAAAAGTCTCCTGGAAAATGGTGGCTAATGTCAATAATTCCTATGCAATGCAATGGTCCACAGTTCTAAAATTGTATATCGAAATCTCTTTTGCAGTATACGGGCAAGAAATCAAGTATAACAGATAGTAATTTACTAGGTTCACGCAAGCGGGCTTAGCCTCGCGACGCAGTCGAGCGCATAAATATTGATATTTATTTGTGGATAAAAATTATGATTTGATGTCAATATTTGTTTTGAGAAAATATATAATTAATTTACGTCTCTCACAAAACTGAGGTGAAAGCACGTGAGATGCCTTCTACCTGTGATACCTTCGATCTCGAAAACTACAATTACGATTCGGCTGATTTTGAATCCAAACTGACTTTGCTCATTACGCGTATGTGTGCTCGTAAATTGAAGGAGGAGTAGGGTAACAAAGAGTTGAAAATTTGGGTAGTAAAGAGCTTCGCTACGCTCAGCTCAATTACCATCTTCAATAGTTTGTGAAATTCACAACATACGGAAAATACAGATAAAATTATGATAATAGGAGCCTGATGGTTCATCCAAGGCTAGGAATGATTTTATTTATTGTAAATATAGAATATCATCACTATCATTATATATTTTTAGAATCATTGAAGATTCTTTTTTTTATAAATGTAATCGAGATGGTTTTTAATTTCATTTTTCATTTGAAATGAACAATATCCGCATTAGAGAAATAATATGTATCACGGAGGTTTTACAAAAGTGGAAATAACTGATACAAAGAACACCCAAACTCGAAACAGTAACCTGGATCAAAAAAGAACTCTACCGTGTGGAAATCGAATCCATGTTCTTTAGCTCAATCAGCTGTCAAAAAAGATTAAGAATTTAATATTACTAAACCGTACTTTTACCGACAGGTTTAAAGTAAAAAATTTTGTAACAATAAACTATTTCATGAATTAAAAAGATTAAAAAGAATCTGCGAAATAGCATTATATTGATCTTTATCCACCTGATTTACTCCCAATTTTTGGGGTATAATATGTTAATATAATATCGAGCAATGGATTTGCAAAGGTTTTAGGAGCGCCTGCGTTTTTGACGTCAACGTCAAGACGTCATGCGTTTTGGTATGACTTTCTACACCGTTCGGTATAGTTTTGAAGGTACATTTGTAATATTTCATTTCGCCGGCTCTTCAACCCCCTCGAAAAAATACAGGACTTTTATATTCTAAGGCGAGACCCAACGGCACAAATATTCAACTTTATAACTTAACATATATAGATACTTTAAAAAAAAAATTAATCACTACAAATCTAAAACGTTTTAAACTTTATAAAAAGAAAAGTAAAAAATAGCTGAAACATAAATTATATATTAAGAAAAATCATAAATCACAAGAACACAATCTGGCTAAATTTGGTGAAGTTAAAATAGACATAAATTGCGTAGACTTCACGGTGGGTGCTCAAGACGGAAGTAAGTCGGAGAACAACAGCTTATTGTTTTTTTGGGTGATGAAATAATTTATGGTATCATCTCTAAACAATTTATATTTTAACACTTTAAACATTTATGAAATTTATCAAAAATCTACTTTAGCCATAAATGTTGTTACAATTTAAAATTTTTCACATATTTTTCCTTTTTTTCTGAATATAAATATGCTTCGTACGTTTATTATCTTTAAAACTTTAATTGATTTTACGCCATTTTATATAGCTTTCGTTTTTAATATTGAATTAAAAAATGGAATGAAGTTTTCAAGGAAAATTTTCAGTAATTGTCTTATACATACTAGATATGGAGCTTTCGGTCATTTTACTAACCATTCAAAAGCCTGGAATTAGCTGTACATTCATTTTGCGTGCTATTGACTGATTTTCCAACACTGTCAAGACCATAAAAGTTTGCGGCAGCTGCGTACTGTTAGAACTACAAAGGCTGTTAATGTTATTACTTTAAAGCCAGAATTTGATAAAACACTAAAAAAAAATTCCCCTTGCACTCTGTCCATAATGATAAAACTAGCCCTATTTACGATACAGAGGATATGCTTTTAATCAGTCCCTACGGAGGATCGCTCCAAAGGCTTTTTCATCGAAAAGTACAAAAAAATCCTCATTTTGTCATAAAAAATTACGATTAAATAGCACTATCAAGCAAAATGAAGCTCAAAAAGAAGCTGCTCAGGAAATAAAGCTAAAACTTAGTCGGCATTCCTCGCAGTACTGCTTTTATTGATATTACTTACCAAATACTCACAACTAAAATGTTTGATAGGGCCGTCATAGGTCGGTTTGAGAATCTTTTACTTACCAACATCTCTAAACCTAATAACAAGACACGAACTGAAAAAGCTGGACTCGATGCTGACGTACTGGAATTTATGCTAACGGTTTACCCTTGCCCCATATCTGAAGTCTGAAACTCTTGAACTACAAATAATGGTCAGTTTACTTACTTACTTACTCTAAAGAAATCTTTGGAGGAAGTAAGATAAATTTCCTTTGTAAGCTAAAATCAATAGATTTGTGATCGGACAGTTTGTATCAAACGTTTGTTTTAAAGCCGTATATTATAGAATAGATTTTTTAAATATTTTTTCTATATGTATGTAGTTATATAAAAAGATTTCATTGCCTATAGAATTTGGCCTAATTTTGCGTAGGTAAAGTATCTATGTATAAAGAGGAAGAGCACAAAGCTTTATTATGTATTACAATTGTATTAAATAACAAGCTTGTTACGACTTACAGATTTATTTCTTACGTCTTCTCTCAATGTCAAATTATTTAAATAGTAATAGTAGTTAATAAACACTGTTAATTTCATGTCTAATTTGAAATAGTCTTAAAACACTGTCTATTTTCTTCTTCTCTGTTCTTATAATTTTTAGCTTGTTACTTTAAACACGAAATATGAAATTATTATAATACCAGTTCTATCCAAACCAAATTTAAATTATGTGTAAGAAACGAATTACGATTTCCAATCTAATCCTAATTTAATTACACTTGTAATGTTCCTTATCACTTAAAAACTCATCAAAGTCTGGTTTCCAAAAAAAGCTACCAATACTTTAGTAGTTGTAATTTCTAAATGTTTCTCATTCATTAGCTTATTACAATCTGGTTTCTAAAATAAGAAACCTGTTTAGGCTCTCACAAATGTTTCTATACACATAAAAATACTACATAAAAATATTCTTCTTGAATCACATCCCTTCAAAAAAATAGTTGACATTTCTCACATGAATATGCGGCCTTTAAGCATTTCTGTATAAAATAAAATATCTATATATTTTTATCGATTTTTAAATATTTCTATCTAGCTTGTTTATTTATAATATTTTTATTTTCAAGCACTCATTTCTATTATATATATATGAATACTCAAAATTAGAAATTTTTAATGTCTTAAAAAAATACCAAAATATAATCAATCGTAACATATACATAAATATTAAAATAATATCTTCACTATTCTTAATTTTTTAGGGCAAGGCATAAAAGCAATTATCAATAATATAAAAATTTTTGAAAAACAGTTTGTCAAATTCAATACTATCAATATAAATTCATCAAATTTAATAAAAAAAAGTTAAGTAAAATTAAAAAATAATACGTGAATTATATCCTACGTACAATTAAGGAAGTTAAGTCTAAGAGGAGTAAACTAAGTTAAGTCTAAGCATATAATGTGTTAGGTAAAGTGTGACCAGGGTTTGTTCGCATTTTCACGCATACTTCCCACGGAATATCTAAACTTTCCCATACTTGAGCCGCCTTGGCTATAACTGAGTTATTGATGATAAACTTACCTTAATTGTTCGAATACTATGCCCAATTCTTGGTAATTTTGGCGAGAACCAAAATTTCATATATAATATAGTACATATACTTGATCGAAAATACAAAGATAAAAGAACTATAACGTCATATTTTATAAAGTAATTATGAAAAATGTTGACTGCCTCTTATTATTTACTACATTTCTAATTTTAAATGTTTTTAACTATCGGTTTCATTTTTATCAAGATCCGGTTTTTTTAACAGTCTCAAATCACCTCAGACAGGCGTCTGAGGTAGGCACCATGAACTCTCAACACTATCATAGTTTGAAACTTGTTTCAATATTATAATAATATTACTTTTCAAGACTTGAGTTTTTAGAAGAGCAGGGAACTAGTAACACAAATCAAAGTGGATATCAGAAATTGGTACAGAATTTGTAAGACAATACTGTTTTGTAGATCGATACGAAAATGAACGTAATTGTAATAATACTTTAGGAAATGATGGTAATTTTAATACAACGTAAAATTGTATGTATTTACAAATAAAAATAAAACATACATTTAAAATAATTACTGATACATGAAAGACACTGAGGATTGAATTGAAATTATAATATTAATATTTTCCCAGCACATTTGTAAAACGAATCAAAAGTCGTAAATAATTTAATAAATTTTATTTCAATTTCCCTATTTTTACAGTTTTATTTTTATCGTAACTGGATAGTGAAATGGGTGCAAGAGTACTTATTTAAGTGGTTTTGTTTTGTATGTTTTTATATATATAAGTATATTGTGTGAGTAAGAAATATATTTATGCTATAATGTAAGGAAAAAAGCACGTAAAACAACATTTTCTTGTGTAAATGTAAAAGTTTTAGAATGTGTATGTTTCCTTTGATTACTGAAAAAAAAACCCTTAATAGCTATTTACCATATGAACATTATATAATTCTATTTTATAATATGTTTCTAATAATTTCAGAATAAAACAAATAATATTATTTTTATGTTCTTTAATTAATTAATAGTATTTGTGTACGTTTATATATGTATATATTTTCGATATCTAATTACATTTATGAGTATATTAAACATTTTTTGTTTTTATTTTTTTTTTGCACTCTACTTTCACACGTATTTTTTTTTTGCACTTTTTGCGTTGGCTGGTAGAAAATGTTTTATCGTTAAGCCCACCCTTTGAGCAAAAAAGAATTTAAATGAAAATAAATAAATCAAAAATAGGTAAGAAATAGATTCAATTATAAAACAAAATATAAAAAAAATATTCCTAGAATAATGTTTCGTCTTCAAAATAAATAATTATTTGTTTGAGTTCTAACGAGTTTAACTTAAAGAAGTACCAAGAATTTACTCTTATCAAAACAACAAACGAATTTGTTTTAAAAATCTAATTCCTTGTAGATAATTAGATTTTTAAAACAAATATTGGTAACATAAAATATATATTGGCTAAAGTAATGCAGTAATGTAATTAATTATCAAAAATAATAACTATTTGACTAATAAAAATAGTGACTTTCAAATTATATATGACAAATAGTGAACTAACAGCCTATACAAAATGGCTGCTTTAAACAAAATGGCTGCTATAAAAAAAATGGCTGCTTAAAAATTCAAAAATAGAGTAATGAAATGTAAAAGATAAGAAAGGTCTAATAGAAATTTTAAACGTTTATAATCTTTGACGTGTTCCAATACGGCCCTTTAAAAGTTTATGCAAAGAAGATGGGAACAGAAAAGTGGGGTTTCACTATATCCAAGACTCTTTGTAAGCTCTTTGTGATGTTTCATTGAATCGCCGTCGGAACTATCACCTACATTGTAATATAAAATCGGTTTCTTCAATTTCATTTTCATTGTTAAGGTATCTTTTATTCGATGTTTATATTGAAATTTATATACACTAGATTCTGAACGCGGCTTCGTTCGTGTGATGAGTTGTACAAAGTACCTTATGTCCCATTTCAGAGTATCTATATAAATTTTCAGTATTAAACAGCTCAGCTTAGGCCTGAAACATAGATTTATTATAATTTTTGTTTAATTAAATAAACGGAGATAAACATTAGTTACATTAGTGAAGATTTCATCGAAATTGGTCCTAGGGTTAAGTAGTTATAGAAAATACTTGGGTGAGTAGTGATGGCGGTGGGTATCATACAAACACCCTCGAACACCCTTAATTTGATCTATCCGTGTGCAAAGTTTCAGTTCAATCTGTGCAGTAGTTTAGTCAAACAGCGAACGTACAAAGAAAATTTCATTTCAATATATAGAGATAAGAATAGAAATACAGATATTATCCTATTGTATTTGTGTACGTCAATTTTAGAACGAGTACGTCAACTTTAGAACGAATACGTCAACTTTAGAATTATATACCAGTACTAGCAATTACCTATGAAGTATCGTATCTAGAAAAATAATTATACAGTGATACTTCACTGTATCCATCGAGTGAAATCAACGCTGCGAACTTTCAATTACATCTGGTAAAAATATTCGGATGACATTTATCATATCCATTCGGTTTGAAGGAAAAATATGTTGAATGAATATAGATTTTGCTTCCAAAATTGAGAGCGGGATTGTAAATCAAGTGCTTGCCAACTCTTAGTTGTGGCCGCTATCAAATATATTTTTTGTAAAACACAATTTTTATTTATTTATTTATATCTTTAACATTTTGAATCAATATTAGTCATTACTTGTACACGTCCTTTAGAAGTGTCCGGAAGACCTATTTTGATACCATACTTATCGAAATAAATATTTCTGTACAAACACCCTTCAACTTAAAGTTAAGGATACGAGGTTTCCAGGCGAGCCCTGTTCTAAAAAGAACCACATAACAAATTCAGCCATTGTGATTATTGTTTCACAAACGTACAACATTTTTTATGAATAATTCGCGAAGTACTAGAACCATCTTATAATAAAAGTTAATAAATATTTCATTATTTTTTCTTGAGTTCCTTTTATATAAATTAATATTTTAATCCTATTTAGCAATATTTTTCAAGAATATAATATTAATTTCTTACTTCAAATAAAAATAAATGTAATCCTCGGTGAAAGCTCGCGATTTCAACCTTGATTGGCTCAACGTAAAAGCTTATTGATGATCAAGTTAAGCCGCTTTAAGCAACTTTTAATAAATTATTATATTATGTGTCTATTGTGTTTGTTTTTATTATTTTTGATGATTATAATGCTTTTAATAAAATCCTATTTACTAGATTTTAACGCTAACAGTGCAATTTATTAATAACCTATTGTATTTTTTAATTCAGTTTTGTCGTCTTAGTTATCTGTGCACGTGTCCCCCACCACCACCCCCTCCATTAACACGTCTTAGTAAACATGGTGTTGATTTCACCTTTTGCCACCTAGGTTTTTGCAACGTGCCACCACATTTGAACTTAATTATATTAAATTTAATTTAATAATATCTTTTTGCTGATTCCTCTAAATTATTATATAACTAAATGAAAATTTTGTTATAAATAAAAACTCTAATCAGAAATTTTAAGTTTTAGTTTTTTTTTTTGCTTTTTACTTTTTTCTACTTCTTACTCTTCATACGTGCTCTTTTTATTGTCCGATAATACGTCATTCGAAAAATGTTATGTTAAGTGGTTTAGTAGATTTTTTTCATAATATTTTTTGATTCCTACTTTACTGTTACTTCATACCTGTTCTTTTCATTGTTTTGTAATACTTTGTAAAAGTCTGCTGTAATTTAGAAGTTTTTACTGTTTTCCTTTTTTGCTTCTTACTTAAATGCTACTACTTGCTAATAAAGATAAAGATGTAATGTAAATATTCTAAAGTGTATCAAGTTCAAGTCTCTGTTAGTAACACAAAACCAATCAATACTTGTATCAATCTGTGCGATCAACTGACGTATATGATTTGTCATGTCGTGTCTGTATTCTGGATTTACAAATAATTGCAATTTATATTTACAAATTGTAAATATGAAATTACTTTTTAATAGCTTAAATAATATTTATAACATATAAGTAATTGTTTAACGAACTGAAAATAAAAACTACTTTTATATAAAATTAAAAAAAAAATAAAGTTTGAATTATTTATTAATGAATTATTTTTGGAAATGAGAATCAAAGTTATTATAAAAATCTCTTATTTTTCAAGTTATATCTATGAATATTTCGTATTCTTTAATAATATAAAATTATTTATACAAAGATATAAACACCTAAAGCCGGAGCGTATCATATAACAAATATATCTGAAATCTGTACTAATATTATAAAGCGGAAAAGCTTTTTGTTTAAACGCACTAATCTTTGAAACAGAATGGAATTTATGTCTTTCTGATTATAATAGACAGGTTTAAGATTTCTATAGGCTACCTAGAAGTAGGCTACTGATCTTAGTTATTTTAATAATAAATAAAATCGCCCGCGGGTAAAACCGCGAGTAACAGCTAGTTAATTAATAAAGTTTCAACTGTAATATAAAAATATTATTTCACAAATTTATTTTTTTTATTAATTCAAATTGATAGTAGAGAGTTACACGTGCCGTGAACTGAGCACTGAAGAGCTTTTAATCAATATTTATTTTAACCTCTGTTTCTTTTAAAATATGATACATTTTGGCTTATTTTAATTTAATATTTTTATTGTTACTTATTTTAATATTAAAGGCACTCCTATATCTTAAATATTTACATTTTCTTCCGAATATAAAACGAAACAAAAAAATTTTTACAATACAAATGAATGTAATTTTTTTATTTTTATTGTTTTCCTCGTATTTTTTTGGATTTTCTCTTCATTTATTGCAAAACAAAAATAAGACAAACCGGTCCCATTCTCTCCAATATTTATATAGACAGAACAGCGATATATAGTCGATATTTGATAGTTCCGTTTAACTCGAAATATATATAAATAAAAACGAAATATAAACATATATATATATATATATATATATATATATATATATATATATATATATATATATATATTTAGCTGAAATTTATTTTCGGTATTTTATTTTTATATTTCGTTTTTTGAACAAATAACCTAATAATGTTAAGAAGGTCGGCTTCTTAACATTATGTTAAATCCAGCAATATTTTATTCTCCACAGAGTCAATTGTCTCCTGGGTAAGCCTTATTTTAATTAGGTATCAAGCATTTTAAATAGGGTGCAGGGATGGCAATATCATCCCTATTGATGTAATTCTATCTCTATTGTTTAATCTAGTTATATATTTATATATTTTAAAACGACAATATAAAAAAAACTACAGATTTCATATTCGCTCTTAATAGAATATAACTTTTAATTTTTAACCTTAAAAAAATATTTTATTGCTATATTTTAACTTAAAAAAAAAGTTATACATATTTAAACTTTATCAAACATGTCTACTATATTTTAGCTTAAAAAAATATGTCACTACTGAGTTTTAACTTAAAAAATACACTGCTACATTTTAACTTAAAAAAATACACTACTATAATTTAAGTTAAACAAAATATATTAATAAATATTTAAACAGTTTTTTTCATAAAAAAAAAATATTTTTTCTATTTAGTGTTTCTAGATCGTAAACTATTGTTTTAAGATGACTTATATTGCCAGTGCATTATATAAATGACGATAAGACTTCAGAAAGAGTTATCATTGCACAGGTCTTTTTATATAAAAGTAAAAGCAGCTTGTTAGTGGAGTGTACATAAACACTGGGGCTTGTTAACTGTAAGTTGTTAATTTTGTTCAGCGCGTTGTTTGTCAATTGCAAAATCTACTACAGCTACATGGGTTTGTTTGCTAAATTAAAAATAACTATATTATATTGCACGGGAGTTTTATTTCTATATTCTATCATAGCTTTATTTTGTTTATGTTTGTTCTACGTTATCACTTGCACTTGTGTGCCCTGTAATAACATTGTTTCTCTCTATAATCGACTGGCAGAGATCTCTTATAGAGCTAAGTTTGCCCTTACCAACATTTTGTTTAAACTATGTATTTTTAATTACAATAAAGAATATATTAATTAAAAATCCGGACGTGATGGTGCTTAAAGGTTTCATCTGAACGATATTTTCATCTGCATGTGCCATTTTCAAATCGTAATAAAAGGCATTAGGTTATAAGTATACCAAAAGCTACACTATATGCTATATTTATATATACAAGCTAACTTTTAATTTAAAGTTCAAGGACAGAATCAATGTCGCTCCACGTGTACGGTAACAAATTTGTTCAATACATATTCAATGTTTATACAGCTTGTGAAAACCAGATTAACTCATATCTGTAATGACAATTTGCTGCAATGCTGTTATCAAAATAATTTCTTTATTTTAAAACAAAGCATGAAGATAATTATAATTACTTCTATTAATATATACGTGAGTAATTGTTGTCAATTGTTACTTTCATATTTAATTTTATCTGTGACATAATCAATAATATTATTATTCTATTATTATTATTATTTATTATTTATTTTTATTCATATTTTATTATTATAGTTTATCTTATCCTTTACATGTAATTAATACTAATACTAGAAGTAGTAATACCAAATCTGATTTTATTTTATTAAAAACATTCCATAGAAAGAACCACATTAAAATTATATTTTAGCTGCAAAAATATTTACCCCCTGTAAACAAAAGTAGCAAAAGTAGGAAGGAACCAACAGAAATTATTAAATCTAATTACTCATTAGAGCTTACGTCAACTTACATTGCTAAATAAAAACGCAGCAAGTCGTTAACTGCTCTTTAGAAGTCAAGATGTTCACTTAGATGTTTTTATTTCATTTGGAATGGATAGTTACGAACAATCATACCCTGTAAAGGTTACCCAGGCCAAGAATATTCCTTTCATACTAATAAGCTTTTTTAATTGACCTAAATTCAGTGACACAAATAACCGACCCAGTAAATAATTTTAAATTCATCTAATTTAATAGCGAATGATGTAATGATAAAAAAGTATAGTATCGACCTATTTCATCTTTTCCGGCTAAATGCGTTTTCCAGTCTAGCACGTTTGTAATTGTGTACAGTATGCACAGCAATGCACACAAATACAACGTTGTGTCTGTGTGAGTGCGCCACGTGTAAGCTGACTCGAAGCTCTTGCAACTACTGCTCTCCTAGTGCCCCTCTCTCGGCGCTGTAAGTTTGACTAAACTTTGAAGCATTCATATCAAACAATATGTAAGTTGATTTTTGATTGTCTTTTACGGATAAGCTTTTGATTTATAACCATTATATATTTTAGTACGTTACAAAATGTCTTTTGATATGAATTCCGGATTCTACATAAACTTGAAAACAGCTAATTTCATTTACGGAAAATGAAATGTACCAACATTTGTATGAAATAAGTCTAAATATTTTGTTCCAACAGCAGTATTGATCGAAACCAAATGAGTACATAATTTGGTATTGTAAATATTATGTAACTATACATATGCTGAACGCATATATATATGTTGTGAACGCATAATTACGTAACATCGAAGTTATTCACCTATGAACTTTATGTCACATAATATTCCACCTACTTGTTATAGTGTGTGTACTCTTGAGTCATAGTGTGCGTGAATGTAAGTAAGCTGCAATCAAGCCTCTTCACAAGTGGCCGTGAACCAGCGGTTACAGCGAATAAGCTCATACAAATCTGTATTCAACTCACAAGTATTAGATATTTATTTAGCGCTAAAAATAAATTCATTTATGCGTTTAAACACGAACGCTATTAAAGAACGGAATGATTTATGTAGTGGGACTTTTATAATTTTCACTGAATAAAATGTGGAGTCAACAGTATTACATAACATTCGCTATGTTGAACTTAGCTTAGGTAACATTTTATTATACATTTATTCGACGTTAATTGAGTTAAAAGTGCTACGTATAAATGTTTTAATATGGATAAAATATTCATTAGGAAATGTAATCGTTTTATACGCAATGAACATTTATAATAGTTTTCGATAAATATTTTTCAATTTATATTTAGGTTCTGATGTGAAAAAATATTTGCGTTAATAAAGGAAAAAACAAAAACTGCCCTTAAGTCTGTTCTCATAGTAACAAAATAAGTTGAGATTGGGTACGTTTAAAGTGAATCGGAATTATTCAGAATTCAAACAGGGTGGGAGTCCTTGCGGCAGAAACACTATTGCCTATTGCATTCGTCATTTTTATTTTCATTTTATAGTTCCGTTACACACTGTGAAAATAAAAATTATTTTATTTCTACACTATAATAACAATAAATATCTTAAATTTTTTATATTAAAAAAGTTATATGTATAACAGACCCACACAGACCTAGAGATAGATTATAAAGTTTGTAAGATTCTATTACTATTTTACTTTTATATTATCAAATTTAAGTAAGAAAACGTTAGTCTAAATATTCCTACTTCTGAAGCCCTTTAAATTACGGAGAAGATAAATAACTTTACTCGAGATAAGAGTAGTCAAAACAAAAAGTTAGTATTTATATTGTTATGTCAGTAAGAAGTTTTAAAAATAATATAGGATTACGGCACTATTACAGTGAATTGCTGTTGTAAACTATATTGCATCCGGAAATGTTGGCACGGTTTACACTTTTTACAAAGATACACAATCCGGAATTTTCCTGAAAAAAAAAACTGTTCAATCGCTCTTATATATAGCTTGCTAAATTGTATACTAGATGTAGACCTCAATTTATAGACTAAAATAAAATATTCTCTAAAATACGTCAAGTGGTTTTCGCTTGTAACCAATAGTCAGACAAAAAAGTGTATATATTTGTCGCTGAACCGATAGTACATTTTTATTAAAATAAAAATATATATTTCTACAAACAAAAAATATTTTTTGACACAGTTATCTATAATATTTTTGAGTAACCTTTAAAAATAATATTTATTACAATACAACAAGTTTATTTTAAAAAGATTTACAATTAAATTATTATAAACACAACAATTTATGAACCTTCATAATGATTATGAGCATAAAAACAAAAAGACAATAAAATTAATAAATAAATAATAATACAAGATGGGGGTAGGAGAGGGTTACCATAGCCTGTATATAAATCGAAGTTCATTTGTTTCGGTAGATAATTTCTTCACTTTTACGGAGCGCTGTCTCAGTGAAAGTCTCCACTCGTTATTGCTTTGGTTGGTTTATATTGTTACTATGAGTGTACTGACTTTTACCAAATCTATGATTAATTTATATAATATCCCGGTGTTTTACTGTCATTAAACATATAATAAATAAAATAATAATTAAGATTTTTTAACACACTTTTTATTATATAACTATAAAACAAAAACACATTAAGCAAATATATGGAAATGTATGTAAGATGTAAGTTGAAATTGGAAGCTGACTTGTAGGTACTTTAAAAGCAATCGCTATATTAACATGAGGCTTAAAGTTGACATTTTAATTTAATTCACTTAACAAATAATTAAATTTCGTTTTGCAATATATATATTTTCGAAAAACTCAGTTTTTCCTTCCGATCTGTCTGTCTGTATGTGTGTCTGTGTGTCTGTCGAATTTTATTTTTCGAATTTTGAAAAACTAAAGATATATTTGGAATCAGCATCTAAATGTACGATTCACTTTTCAAAATTATGTTGATTGTCCAACGGGAAGGTGGTCAGATCGGCCGCCGAAGTTACCGAGTTTAAAATTTAAAAATTAATTAATTAATTAATTAATTTAATTATTTTAATTTGTTAATTAATTTGCGAGTTATAATTTGCCGATTAGGAGTTTTTCATAGCGGCAAGCTCGATTGCCGCGTGTCAGATGTTTTAATTTATATAGAAATATATATTACATAAATTAAATAAAGACACTGATAAAAAAATTACATAAGATATTTTTCTAACTCTATTTTATAGAAATTTAGAATGAAAAATTTATTCGACGTCTGAATGAACCGAAGAACCTTCGGTAAACCATTTTGTAACTTAGTCAATTGAGCTAACGTGTCCCAATGAACTTCTATGAGTCAAGCATTCTATATAGTCTTTATCAACCCAGAAGGATGGTACTTCTTTAAAACAATCAAAATATTAATTAAAATTTGTTGTAAAGTTTAATGTGCGAAGTATGTGTTAAACCCTCTACATATTGAAACTAAGCCCAATAGCTCTGTGAGGCACACGGTGAATAAAACATTACCTTTTATATATAAATCAGAAAAGTGCATTCGTTAACAGATAGGGTTGAATTTCCAATTCAGACTTCCCCGTGGAAATGTGCATAAGGAAAACGCAATCTCAAAGAATGTAATAACATATTGTTCACGGATGTCACAGTATTGTAGGCATTCTAGATTGTTTTTATTACCTAGATTTCTTTATTTATACTAAAACATTATACGAAATTATTTTAAAACTATAATATATATACCATATATATATTATAATTTATTTTATGTTACTGATTCCCAAACTAGCAGAGCAAGCCTAAAAAAACACATTTTTTATTAGTTTCTTAGTAAGTATTTTTTTAGTTTATTAGTTTATTAATTAGTATTAATTTACTATTTAGTTAGTATTTTCTTAGAAATCTATTTAATAATGTCGTTGTATAATAAGAAATGTCATCAAAAAACTAAGTTTTAATCTAAAACAGAGTAATATGTAAAGATATCATGTACATATACTAATATTGTAAAGCACAAAAGTTTGTTTATTTACGAAACTACCTGATGGATTAGAAAACTTCATTCTGGTTATGATGTTCAGGTTCATTAGGAGTGTTAAAGGCTATATATTATCTTAATAGTAAATCAAATCATCCATCCGCGAATAACAGCTAGGTTTTGTATATATATTGTGATGTTCATTTTACCACTCGCGGAGAAACAATTTTATTTGCTATTATAATAACGCGTTGTTGCTAGAATCACGAACCTGCTTATCACGAAAAGAATTTTTCATGATGATTCAAGAAGAATAAATAGCTCGAACTTTCGAAGATTACCTTAAAAAAAACCAAAAAATAAACTTTCGGCTATATAATATTTTTACAGATTGTTTTAAAAAAATTAAAAATAACAATAAACAAAACCGACAACATTTTTTCAAATAACTCTCTTTACCAACATACCAAAAGTTTTAGTTTTCTCTCGTATTACATATACAAGTATAATAATATCTTTAACAAATAACTCCACTTTCAAATCCATTCCTAACAAGCGAGGAAACATGCGTAAGTTAGAATCTTTCTTTGTTAAGAGTATTACTATGCATGGTAATATCCTTAGGGTGTATGTTTGTAGAAATGGATAGCGCTGCTTACGTGAGCGCCTAGCGTATTATCTATCCCGGCGGATAGAGAAAAGACAGTTCTAATTACTAGTGTCAATTAGTTAATTTGAATCTCTTCTACTTTCTTCATAATAGATTATACTTTTACACCATATTGTTTGTTGTCAAGCTAAATAGAAAATGAATAATAATATATAAATACATATAAAAAAATGTATCATATATATTTAGTAGGCGGAGGGAACTGAAAAGCAGCTAATAAGCTGAGTTCAATCCTTTTTACTACGTCTTTTGTTAATTTTATTTTAAACTTATCAGTTTTTTGTATTTTTAGTTATATGTGAAGGTATGTTAAGTAATAAAGTTGTTTGTTAATTTTAAGTTGTTAGTTTGTAGTCATATAAATTATTTAGTTAAAGTTATATGGTGAATTATAACGCCTAATCTTTTTTACTGTTTCTCTGTTTGACTAGCAAATAATGCTTTTAGTATTAAATCCGTCTATTGTACCTTATTGGGGCAATAAAAATTTAATACAGAAATAAATAAAATTTGGAGAAAAAAAGCAAAATAAAATCTAAATTAGTATCAAAATCGGTCCATGTTTTAATTGACCTGAATCAGCTGAAGAGAAATAATTCAGTATACGTGTTGCTCTTCATATATGACTTAATTATTTCTTATAACAAACACTTAGTTACCTCAGTCTGAGTAATGTGATACACGATGTAAGGCATGTTTATTAACTATGAAATGCAATCAGAATATGAATGCTATATGGATTTATATTGACAGTTTCAACGTGTGTCTGTGTGTGTGTGACTGTGTGTATACGAATGTGTGCATGTGTTTGTTCTTGTCTATAGAGTTATGTATGTATGAGTTTGAGTATAGCTCAAGTTTTCCCAAAAATATTAACGAAGTGTGACAAAATATTGTATATATGTGAGTATTTTTAGAAAAGTTATCCTAGTTATTTATCCTGGCTATTTTATATCTTTTTGACATTTGACCTTTAAAAGTAAAGTTTTTAAACAGAAACAAACCAACTATCAATATAAAATTATATGCTATAAAAATATATGTTACTTTGCTATCATTAGCATTGTTTTTGTAATTTAAATTCCATCAGCATGTTCTATTTTCTTTCCATTCAATATTACTTTAGTAACTTACATATTTTTTAATCAATACTAAAGTATCAACCTCATAAAGGAAGTATAGTTTAACATTTTTCAAATATTAGATTTTCAAATGTTATTTATTAACATCGTAAGTAAATTTTTGTCCCAGTAATTATGGGACAAGAACTGCATATAAAAAATCGGTTATGATCTCATTTTGAAGAGCCAGCCGTTAATATGCAGAAAATAAAGAAAAAAAAATACAAAATACAAAAGATTCATCAGTTTGCTGCCAAATGTAGGTAAATGGCTTTTTTTTTACAATAAAATAAAATCAAAACAGAACCTTGCTATTGGTCTTGAAATTTGTTAAAATATTTGTTGATTAAACGCGACGTGTCGCGTGAGTTCTACTATAATATTTTTTATCTCTTGAGCACGTTAAATTTATTGTTTCAGATATATGAGGTATATAATCCATACTAACGTTAACATACATTGTCTTTGAAAAAATTAATAACTAGTCTTTAACTATTTTTAATACTGTGAAGACATTAATATTCCATTCATCAGATAAATGGAAACAAAACCTGTGTAACTCTATTTCATAAGACTTACAATATTAATTCTTTAAAGAATTCCATCGTAACATTAAATTAATAATAAAATTACTTGAAAAATAACATTTGCTTCATAAAACTTCAAGGGAACTTGAGGTTTTTATGTTCATAGGATGGCAACAGGGAACTAATGAGAAAAGAGAGAAAGAAAGACAGATCTTGAATTGATATACCTTTATTACATAAATGTTGGAGTAGTTATCAATATCATCTCGCCGGGGCGTCACGGTGTGTGCTAACGCGATCCCGTGACGTCCCATTACGGCGCAGAGGGCAACCGTTGGTTTTTTAGTGGGTAGCCTTAAAAATGGCAGCATCCTCTATGCTGCCGGGTAGTCCCACATCACCCCCCGGCCGTCACCCCCATGGGCCGACGGGGTACACGTAACGGGTTTTTCCAACGAAAAAAAAAAAAAAAAAGAAAAAAAGTTATCAATATCACAATCCACTAATACGATAAAACTAAACACAATCCATTATTATTACAAAAAAGAGTAAAAAAGTCGGATATTTACATAAAACTAAATATTGATTATTAGGTTAAAAAATCAAGCTAATAATTTATTAATAAGAAAAAATATAGTTTGATGCTAGTGGTTTTAATTCCACTAATCGTATGAAGTCCTACTCTTGGTTATGAGCTCAAAGAACTGATGGTAATTTTAAAGGAATTCTTTCCGTGATTTTGAAATAATCTATAACATATTTATAACATTACCATATCAATAATATTCTAAATTATTAACATTAATGTATATTAAGAAAAATATAAACAACTTCAATTTCTCAAACAAATTAAATTCTCCTGTTAAATTTTTTTCATAATAAGTCTCCTGTTAAATTTTATTAATAAAAAAAAGCTTCTATAAAAACTTATTATTTTCAATCTATGATATTATTTATCACCAAATGAAGAACACAAATAAAATGGACTATTTTCAATCATTTTATAAAATTGTGTAATATTATTAAAATATAATAATTTTCATACCATTAATAAAAAATACATAAAAATGGTCAATACGGTCAAATGAACAAGATCCCGAGTCACCAATTAACAACATCATAATGAAAGACAAGAAGTCGTTGGTAAAATCTAGTGAATACACTATGACACTTTTCACGCCAGACGCAAACTTCAGCTGTGAAGAGGGTAGAAGAAAAAATATACATAATTAGTGAATTTATCACTTGGCTTCATTAGACGAGTATATTGTAATATGTTGTTTGAAAAATTCTAATTATAAAACTTTTTATTATATGGAATTAGTACCATAAAACAAATCCTATTTAAATTGTATTGAATACACATCACCAATACATACATATATATACATTTGTATGTATGTGTGCCCTTAAAAACCAAAGCATCTTTCTAATTCTTCTAATTGATTATTATATATAATTATTAGCTGTACTCACATAAATACTATCGGAATTTGCTCGGCTAGTTTTGGACCAATTCGGGTTCCTTTTATGAACTTAGAGCATTGCAGAATCGTTGCGTGAATAATCCATTTATGTACTATGATATATACTCTTTCTGTGGCAATTTTTTGGAACTTCTTTAGCATGCCGTCAATTTCTTCAAGATTTTCGCGTTCTACAGCGGCCGTCTAATATTTTTACTCGTTCTCGCATCTAACTTAAGTCTTATTCCAAATGAAAAACCTACGTAATATACCTTTCTCAAACCTTGTCTACATCTTTCAGTTCACATGTCTTTAATAGTATTATTTCTTACTCAATAACTTTCGAATATAAATACTGTAGAGAACATATCTTTATAGAGCTATTATTTCTAGTGCATTGATCAATATTACATTTGCTAAAAATATTAAGAACTAACCATTCCATTTATTTTATGAATTTTTATTAAGAACTCTTTGAAACCTTTTTAGGTATTTGCGGAATTATTGAGCTTTCTATTTGCACGAGGTCGGTATCAAATAAATAAAATCGTAATGGTTTATTTTTTAAAGAATCGCTCACTAACTCAGTCAGTCAGTCACTCACTCACTCCTCACTCGCTCACTCCTCACTCACTCACTCCCTAACTCACTCACTCACACATGTACGTTGTGGTTGTTTAATATTAATATTACGTAAATGTTTTACTCATTACCTTATTTTTTTAATATTTTAATTATAAACGTACCGTCAAAGCTTTTAATTTATTTATTACAGTCCAAAATATTTTAAAATATTTTTAATAAGTAAATTTTATCTTAAAGTATAGTCTAAGTTTGTAAATATCAAAATAATACAAAACTGTTCAAACAGAATAGAATCTTTGAACAACATGAGTTACAAAGTTATTGTTATGAATCGTTTGTAGCGCCAACCTCTTAAATCACTCAGCGGTTGGATGACTCAAAGTGAACTTTTTGTCTTTCAGCCAGATTAAAAAGAATTCTGTGAATAATGTCTGCTATTTTTTATGTTACAGTGACCAATATGTCCAATTGAATATGGCTTGTGGTGGTTATTTTTGAAAATCGAACACTTTTTACACTAAAGAATATCTCAAATTTTTAATTGAACATTCCCTCGTGTTGATAAATTTTGAAAATCTAACTTTTTAATACTAAAGAAATATCTAGAAACGTCTAATTGGACTAAAACATGAATAACAATTAAAATTATACTTCATGCGATACTTTCTGCAAGTTTATTCATTTCTACGACAAAGTCTGCATTACCCTTTAGAATGTCGTCCCTATGTGTAATTAAAATGTATATAAAACTGTAACCGACCTAATTTATAAAGTTTCTTTTATTTTCCTTTTGACCTATTTCATAAACATATAAGTTTTTCAACCGTGATGTGACGGGAATCATAGTATGTTAGATTATATATATCCTAAACAAATCTAATCATATATTATGATATATTTAATGAATCATAAGTCTCATTAATTTAATTAATTTAATTTAATATGAATATGAATGGTTTAGTTTGAAAAAAGAACATTTTAGTCGTTCAATTCGTTTCATTAAAAAAACATACGAGATCTCAAGATCTGTCAACAGAGACTTCGTCTTTATCAAGTATTACTACATATAACAATAACATCGAAACATACCAACAAAAAATTTAAACAATATATTGATTGCTTTAAGTCATTTCGTAAAATTTACACCAGGAAGAGACTAAAAGAAAATATATTTTATATAAAATATTATTATTTTATTTTATTTACATTTGAAATAAATAAATTTTAAGCAGTTACGATAAAATTTTCTTAAATTTGTTTTTACTTATAATACTTTAATTTCTTTATTATTATTCATATATTTATTTATATCTGTTTTACTTTGAATCCATATCAGTGATCACTTGTGTACTTCAATTTGTAGATTTGAGTTAGGAAGGCCTATTGTGATATCATACTTCTCGAAATAAGCCCTTCTGGATACTCCAACTTAAAAGTTAAAGCTACTTTATAACATATTTAAAATATATTACTTTGATATAACATTAACAGTTATACTAGTAAGTTATTATTATTATTAGAAAAACAACAAATGAGAACCAAATACCATTATTTCAAACATCTTTCAATGTCACTTCTATTCAGTAAAAGCTAGCTTACATAAATACAAAACTATTAAAATGAAAAGGAGTCAGTTAACAAATAATTTCTTAACACTTCTCCAGGGCTAAGGATTTTCCCTGACCTAAATGGTATTAACAGTCAAAGCTTTCTTACTGACCGCAGTTTATAAAGTGTTGACACAGATTTGAAGCTTTTTTAAAATGAGCAAAATTCAATAAAATCAAACACTTATATACAAAATTTATTTTTTGTAAAATGATCCCAACTGGTATTACCACCACGCCACTACATCACCATCACTAAATACACATTTAAATTAAATCGAGAGCTTTAATTTGATTTCATGTGACAGATATTGTTTATATTTTAATAACATTTAATAAAAATACATATTATAAAATTAGGTCCCCCCCAATAAATTCAAAAACTACTAAATAGATTTTGATACGATTTACACAATGATATAATTTGATTCCTGAAGCACGTTTAGGCGTATAGATCATTATGACTCTAAGTAAATTGACTGAAATATATCGATTATTATTAAAATTATTAATCGTTAAAGATTTTGACTAAATAAATAAAACAGTAAGAATATCCTAAGTAGAATTAAATTTTATATATTACCACAATTTACGCAAACAAAACTGCAAGCGGAGTCTAGTATATATGTTCTATATACATTCTATCCTATCATATATATGCCATGTTTAGTTCATGATCCTGTCATTGTCCCAATTATTTGCGGTTGAAACAACACGTCTATTTGTTCTTCAATAACAGTACAATAAATGTATAAGAAATAATAAGAATAAACACTTTTAAATTAGAAATTAAAAAAACGGAACGGAACAATTAAAAAAAAAACATAAACAGAACGACACACTATCCTTCAATATTGGAATTAAAATGGACTAATCATACATGAACACTTTAAATTAAAATAAAAAAAAACTATAATCAAATAAATGAAAAACAATATTTTAAGTAAACAGAAGAATTCAAAATTAATTAAGTAAATGAAATAATAAGAACAAAACAAATTTTAAGTTTAAAGTTAAAAAATTTAAAAAATCACATCTTCTAAATTTAGTTATAAAAATCATACAAAAAGAAAAATCTTTTAATATAAGTTTATAAGTACAACAAGAAAAAACACTCAGATTTAAATAAAAAAAAATAAAAAATAAAAAATAATAGATATTATTTCATCGCAATTATATTCTAATCGGATCTTTGATTTGAGGTAATATAATTATTGTTTTCTGCCGTTGTATAACAAACTGAAAACTGAATTCATGATTGTGCTATTGTTTCAGTGCTGGGGGCATCCGGTCAATTTGCTCCATTGTTACAAAATATATCCTCATTGTAAATTTTATAACACGTGTGTTAATTAAAATTATTGTTTTTGTATATCATATTTTTATATTTTTTTATAAAACTCGTAGTTCTAATATAATTTGGAGGCTTTTTATTTCATGAAAATTATTTTGTTATCATAATTTTAGACTTTTTATTATTATTAACTTTTAACATTAGATAAACATTATTATAGTTTCTACAAAAAATAATGAAAAATTTATTTGCATGGGTAGGTCTCGAATCTGCAATCTTTGGGAAATCCGGGATAGACTGAGCTAGAAGGGATGAGACAATTTTCCAGAAACACCGAGAGATTTAAGTCTTGGACATTTAGACTTTCAAAAAACTCTTATCCCCTATTTCCTTTGTATTATACGTACTAGTTTAGGGATGTTAACTTTAATGGTATTTAAAAAATACTTGTCAAGGATTTTGTTATCTGAAGAAAAATATGGGCCTTGTAATAAAATATTTTTTCATCTATTATGTGTTATGAGTTATGACGCGTTGTTTTTTCCTTTTTATGTAATTTTAAATTCACTTCCATATTCATTCACTCACTCAGTCTATTCACTATTTTTATTATCTGTCTTTTATTCATAATATTTATATTTACGGTTTCGGAAGTAGGCTGATAGTAGATTTTATCATTAATAAAAAACAAACAATTTCACTTTATTTCTTCCATTTCCTCTTGATTTAAGTTTGTATGAGAAGTCTATAATTCTTTAAATTATTATAATAATATATATCAATTAATTTAATTCAAGATTTTAAAATTGTAATATGTATCAGAACAAAGATTCATCTTCAACAGCATTACAGTATAACCCTATCACGTATTGAATTTTATTTACATCGCACTTGGCACGAAGCCTAGCGTTACCACAAACTAAAGCTATGGTTTATGTAACTTTAACTGAAACTGATGCTGATCAAGTATAACGGTACGTGTGTCCTGGGCCGGCCCGGAAACGTGATGGAAATATCAATTTAGTATTACGACAAACCACGGTTTTTAATTACCATATTTATATGCATACTCATATGTTAATATAGAGAAATATAATATTGGTGGAAGGTACTTCACTTTACAAAAAAATTAATTATTTAATTAATGACTGGATGAATGAATGTATGTATGCATATGTATATGTATGTATGTATCCCATCTGGAAGAAATTACTTTAGTGTTAAGATCGCCTATTGCTATGTATTTTTTTTTTACTTGTGGTGTACTGTACATTTCTTAATGTGTAAGCAATAAAACTATTTAAATAAATAAATGGATGTATGTATCATTGTATTAATTAATGAATCAACGAATGAATAAATGAACGAATGAATTAATAACATAACTATTTATTAAATACCATAATCACAACTTGAAAATGAAGATATTTTATGTATTACTTTTTTACTAGCATATAACGAAACAGTAGCGGAATAACGAAATAATATATATATTTTAATTCATTACTTTGATGTTTGTTTATTAAATTTTGAAGTAATTTATGATATGTTATAGTTTAAAAATTGAATACTTGATACCAGTTAAAAGTTTCAAAGACCAAGTTTCTACAAACTTACTAACTGCAATACAAAATATACTCAAGTTAAAAAGACTCTTTAACAGCTAGATATGGAACAGGTACACGAAATAGTATTCTCGTATTAAAACTCTTACAAAAAATATTATATATTAATATCGTAAGGTGGTTCCCAGTGGTTATGGGAATCATCCCATAACCACTGGGAAATGAACCAACTATCAAGTTGCACATAAAAAATTGGTTATGGTCTCATTTTGAAAACCTCCAGCTATAGATATGCTGAAATAAAAGGAACAAAAAAAAGGGTTTTATCATTTTTTCGCCAAATGATAATGAGTGACTTGTTGAAATGAAATCTAAATAAAACCTGTCATAGGTTTTGAAATTCCTAAAATATTTATTGAATAATTGCGAGGTTTTGTTGGTGACTAGTCATTATTATAATAATATAATTTTGAATTTTGGGCGAATATATTAAAACTAAAGGTACTTAGTAAGTAACTTCAATATGGAAACTCGCCAACTTATTCTCAGCCTTAACAGTTAGAACCAGAAAAGAAAAATGATATTCAGATTTCTTATATATACTTAATATGTCTGTATATTAATTTAAATAATATAAGGTGTAACTTATTTCTTAACTATATATTTTGTTAAATAATAAATAACATCAATAACGCATTATTAGAATTTAAAAAAAAAAATATTTTAGTTAATACTTTGTAATATATAAAGTAAACCCTCAAGAAAATACAGATGTTTTTCTTTTTATGAAAAACTATAAAACTAATAAATATTTTCTTCGTTGTCTTTTTTTCTAAAAATTTGTAATTAATTCTCATTTTATATGTAAGAAGTATGTAACACGGGATAAAGACTTTTTATAATAAAATTATTTGATAGAGGGAGAGAGAAAAGAAGAGAGAGAAATAGTATAATATATTCCTTGCCTTGAACTCTGATTCACATAACATTAAAAGATAAGTGAAACCTCCGCCAATTTTAGAAATCTGTGTATATATATTGTAGAGTAACACATGCTATATAAGTAAGTTTCGCTTTACGAAACTTCTTCATAAGTAGCACATAAAGAATTTTTTCAAACAAACCGTTATGAGCCATAGAAAAAATATGACATATCACGCGAATTTTATCTTTTAATCAACTTATAATTTTGTGCCAATATAAACTAAAAATCATTTTTGTTTAAAAAAGTACTAGACGTATAAGGATAACGTTTTATATAAAAAAACTGCCATTAAAAACATATCACATTTGCAGTTATAACAAAAATTATCTTGCATAATCCTAACCCATTTTTTTTGTTTTTAAAACAAAACCTATGTTCTAATCATTAAGATAATATCAGAAATATAAACAAAAAAACAAAGGGCTTAATTAGGGCTTGAGAACTAAGTTCTAGACATTATAATAATGATATCAGTAATATATAATATATATACATATATTTATTACTGATTATTCATTTTGCATAAACCTTACCCAATTTTTTTGTTTTTAAAATAAAGTGGATGAGTTCTAATCATTAAGTACATGAGATCTAATCATTAATATTATATCAGAAATACACAAAAATATATATAACTGGTCATTTAATCAATAACAGAAATATTAAAACACAATAATACGGCATAATAAGGTAAATTCTTGTCATTATAATAAAAACCAAAAATTAAAAAAAAAGACATAGGCGTTTCTAAATTGTAGACTCTGTCATTGTGAAGCTGAAAAGTAAAAGATGGACCTCATAACCAGACTATGACCTGGATTTAATGGTGTCGAGTTCACATGAATAACTAAGAATCTTCAAATGCCTATACGTTTACGAGGCTTCAGAATATTTACATAAGTCTTGTGACGTAAGATTTGTAAGAAAGGTTCTCTTGGCTTGTTTCCATGTAATAACTGTACTGACTAAGCATTATGTATATACTGTGTGCTTTTTTTTTTTTACTTTACTTTACTATTTTTTTTTTATTTATATTTTTATGATATGATTAATTTATAGTATTTATTATTTTACTTTTGTACTTTTTTGTTTTATTTACAATTTTATTTAAATATTAATATTATAAAAACTACAACATATTTTAGAGTAATTGGTACGTTATAGTGTTTATATATTTTTTTAGCTTTTTTAATTTTAAGTAATAATGTTGTTTAAAAATTATTATTTTTAAAACTGTAGCATTCATAAAAATTGATCTAAAATATGGTATTATAGATCAATTTGTATATAATCTTTAGTTTTTATTTCTATAAACAAAGTCGTTTAAAACATATTTTAACTACGGCATATAACATATTCTAAAAATAATTTAAACGTACATTTGTTTATTATTTTGATTGTGAGTTATATAAACTAAAAATATTACTTGACCTTTAAAACTAGTCCATAGACATTAAAAAAACTAAAAACTAGCCCTGACTTGGAATAGCCTAGTCATTTCGAAATATGTAGTATATAAATTAATGAATAACATCTCCATATTTTTTATTATTATTTATTTGGGTCACAAACATAATTACTTAAGTTCAAATTTATTAAGGTTAACTTTTTTAACTCATTACTAAGTAACTAAGCATATAGAAATGTATTTGCAGAATAACAATTTCACCTTTTTCTTTAGACTTTTGAAACTAATATAATTGTAAGTTTTTTTATTACTAACTAATTATCTATTAAATAAAAATTTGAAATTTAATATTATATAAGATTTAGGTGTAAAATTTAATTCAAGATTCTCACAAATATGATAAATAAAAATTTAAAATTTGAATTCCGCAACTTGGCTCTCAACCTAAGTGATGAAATGAACTCCGACTCCTCGCGATTACCGCCTTCGGATTTTCAGAGAAATTTATAACATGCGGTTCCAAAGTAACAGTAAACATAAAAATATATTATATTTTCTACTCGTTTATATAGTATTTTAATAAACGTATACAATAATTATTACAAATAAAAATTCTAAATTAATATATACTTTAGTTAGTTTTTAATATTTTTTTGTGGAATGAACTTCCCTCAGCGGTGTTTCCAGATCAATACATACCTTCAAAAAAGGCGTATGCTCCTACCCCCAAGGCCGGCAACACTTTGGTGAGTCTTCAGATTTTGCAAGAGGTCGTAGGCGGCGATGATCACATTTTATCTGTGACCCGCACGCTCGTTTGCCCTTTTTTTACCAAAAAAAAACTCATATTATAAAGCAGCAAAGTTTGTTTGTATATACGCGAAATTTTTTTTAACTAACTTGGAAACTTTTGAAAGAATTAAATAATTCTTTATCTACTACTACTAATCGTAGTTATCTTAATAGTAAATTAAATCACCTGCAGGTAGAACCACGATTAACAACTGGTTTTATATAAATCTATAAACTTTTAATTTAAATTATTAGTAATATTTGATCTGGTAAGTGCTAAAGTGTATGTCTAATGAATATTCCTCTAGTGCAGCGTATGTATCGTAAAACTAGTCACGTCAAGCTCGTAACAATAAATACTTATCGATCAGTGTCCAAAGTAAGTAACGTTAATACAAAGTTATGTTCATGTATATGAAAGAAAATATGCATAGAGTTATATCTAACCTATTTAAGTTTCAAGATTTTTGATAGACCTTACCCAAGGCGAAAAGAGTTTTTTAATGTGCGAGTCCTGATGGTATAGAAGATACTGCTTATTTTAAGGTTATTTAATCAAGCCCTCAACTCTCAATGGATGGAAGCTGGAGTAAAATCTTCCAGTAGACAGCGCAATAAAAACCATCCAAACTACTCGCCACTTTGCTACGACATCGGCTGCAATCTTGGCAACAAATAAACCGCTCTGAAAGAGATCTACAATCCAGACTTGACCCAGTATACAGCCAGGAGACGAGCGCCATCCTATCGTAACACCGACGACTTCCAAACAAGGCAGATGCGTCAGCTTCACTTCCTGTTGGTCATGAAAACACACGACCCTCAGATACCTCAGATACCAGATAATCAGCAACGTGCCAACAAAAACCTGATCCACAGCTGTTGATGGCAGGCTCCTAAGAATACCGTTTCAACTTACACACCCACTGGATAGTGGGCCGCAACATGGAAGCGCAAGCCTAATGAAAGGCACTTTAAGAGGAATTCCGTTCGCCCAGAAGAGTAGTAATTAATTAACATAACCTGAGTCTAACTACATACTACATTGAAGTTACTGCAATTGAAAATTATTTTTTTTGTTATTTACAATAACATCGTTTTGTTTGTACAATCCTTACTAAGAAAAAGTACCTTTTTATTACTTTTTAATTTAAAAAAGGGCAAATAAAATAACTTTCAATATTCACATATTATTTCCAATAACATCTAGAATGTTAGACTTTACTATTAATCTATCTATTAACTATTAATTGCCTATACTAACGTTACTATTTCCATGCTAATATAACTAAAATTGAGTTAACCAGGTATATTGATATGAGCTCTACAATACAATACCCCTTAGGTTAATGCATTTCGCTGATACCTTGTGTCCTCTGACATGCAAATCTTGATGATAGTATTAAATCTGGTAAAGAGAAGTATATGAGTGAACCAATCTACCCAAATTGATGTAATATAAGGGATGGATACGTGGGGTGTTATCACGTGCCGGTCAACACAAACGAATAATTTTATTGAGACCACCTTTGTCGCGGTTTCGATTGTGCATAACGAAGCAGTTTGGTTAAAAATAAGGGGTGCCTGTAATTTCAGTGTTTTGGCATATACCCCTTCAATCTATACTAATATTATCAAGTGGAACAGTTTGTTTAAGCGGGGTAATTTTTAAAACTGGCGAATGGATTTGAAACATTTTGCTTGATTAGGAGAGACAGGATCATGAGGAAAATTATCTTATAGTGAATAAAAACGTTACTATTGTAGTATCACTACTGTTAGTAACAGTGGACCAAATCTTAGAACATAGTCTTTAAATATAATAGTATTCTCAAAGCTAAACAAAGAATTTGACATTCATTTAGATTACATTTTTATTGTCTATCGTAATTCTATCATACGACCATTACGACGATGTAGATATAGAATATATATGTTATATTTGGTGAAATTAATTTCAATAATGTTCACCTGCGTTTCATTTAAACTATTATTATTGTATTTTCTCTTAGTTTTAAGTAGACGAATCGGACACACGGAAAAACTCTAACGAGTTTATATTTCTGTCTAAAATATTTACCGTATGTTTTTTAATAAATAATAAATAATAATTATAATATGGATTATTGTAAAGGTCACCTGCGTGGCCACTTTAGTTATAAAGCCTATAGTTTCTGACTTTACTTATATTTTAAATTTTGTGTTCACACTGTCATTAAAAGAATGAATGAATGATTGAAGAATACAAGAAGATAATCAATCTTTACATATATTTCAGTCCGTAATTCAAGAAATTCAAATAAAAAATGTAATAAGTTTCAATAGTGTTTATAAGACTTTAATCTTTCAACAAATGATTTAAAATTTTACCTATTTCTTGGAAATATTATATAAACATTAATCATTAACATCAATAAAAATCGGTTTAACGACATAAATTATTCTTTCAATGCATTAATAAAAATTATTCTAGCTTAATGATTCATTAATGAAAGAAGATAAATAAGATTCTGCAGCACCATCTAGAACTAAATAGTAATAAAGTGGCTAGTGAGTACATATTTTGTATTCTCGAATACATATTATTAGCAATTTTCAAAGCCATTGCTTTAACGATAAAGAAATCGGTAGCACAGCGCCATCTTGCTGTGATTTACAATAAATAAATATAAGGGGAAATTCTCAATCATTTGTTTAAACGTAAAACATCATGTTAATCTCCGAAGTGTGAAAATGAACTTTATATATATTATATTCGATATTATTATTCAAATTAAGGATATGTTGTCATATCTAATTGTCGGTGATATGCAAAAAAATATCATACAATAAAAATAAACCTAGAATCCAATACAGCTAACTGATCCAATCGTGAATCTAATCCATTCAGGCACCGACACACACACATACAAACAACGATAGTGCTATCATATACTAAAATTCGATAACGTCATTTATTAGGAATTCAGGGACAAAGACACATCCAGATTATGACATTACATCAATATATGTATAGGTTTTAAAAACTAAATTCTAACTAAAAGGGTTCTAAAAGTTTCATCAATATTTTTCTTTTTTTCATTAGCAATTCATCTCTAAAATGTTATTTTTACTAAAGTAATTTTTCTAAAATGTTTTTTTTTCTTAAAGTATTCTGGCCGCGTCTGTCTGTCTGTGTAAACGCGATAAATCAAAAACTACCGAACCGGTATTAGTACAGCTTTCACCAATATATAGTATGATTCCTGAAGAAGGTTCAGGTGTACAATTCATTATAGTTTTATGGCAATTGACAGAAATATTAGCTATTGTAAAGGAGAACGCTAAAAATTATTACCCAAATAAAAAAATTTAGAGTATTCTCAATAGAAATAACTTGCTTTTTACTAAAAAAAAAATTAAAGACTGCGGGCGGAAGCTAGTTTCAATATTAAATATAAATAAGGAGTCTATCTGTAAGACTATAAAATATTTTATTTTTCTTTTACTAAAATCAACAGAAATATGATTTAATTTACTATTAAAATAGAGTACTGTAGAGTAATGCTAGAGAGCCTATACATTTCTTCATGAATTTGTCTATTATAATCAGAAAATCCAAACCTTTCCGATAGTTTTACAGATAAGCATATTTGTTTCGTTAACAAACTTTTCCGCTTTATTTAGCGAAGCTCTCTATGAGAGACTTTTTGCATCCTTTGTGCAAGCATCAATCAAAAACGGTATATCCAAAAATTTCCAAATTTTGCACACTGATAGACATCTGGTGGTGGTTTTAAAAGAATTTCAAATATTCGATGTGTTTGAGGAATAATCACGGATAAACAATAATTCCATAGACGTCATTGGGAAAAAATTTTCTAGCCCAAATTAAGCTTGAAACAAAAAGAAGATTACTCTGGCCTCCCTTATCAGGAAGTTTATAGTTCTCACCCTCATTTTTCCAAACCTAGTCAAGATGATCTTCCTGATCAAGAAAACACCCTCACTTTCAAAACCTTTTTCTATGTAATATCTTTACGAGTCAAGTGTAATTGTAAACACTTTTTAAAAATAGTTTGGGTTTAAAAATGTAACCAATAATGATATACTTAAATTCGTTGAAAATACAAAACAAAACTATTAACACAAAATATTAATACTAATAAAAAGGAAAAGTTTCTTTGTTTGTTTGTTTAAACGCGCGAATCTTCGAAACTATTAGGTAGATTTGGATAATTCTTTCTGATTATGATAGACAGGTTCATGAGGAAGGTTATAGTAGTATGCGGGTGAATCCACGTGCATAGCTAGTACAAAATATAAACTATAACTATTATTCATATGTGGTCTACAAACAACGAGACTGGAGAGTTCTATATGAAAGTATCAAACGTTTAATTGCTCTTCGTTGTAAAGGAAAAAGTACTGGTATCGATTATAAGCTACATAGATGAATTTTGGCTGCAGCCCAAATTGAACCTTCAAATTGCAATACATGAGATATAATCGATATTGTAATCGATGCTATATAATCGATGATAATGATATTAGGATTTTGTTACAATATTGTTTAAATTTAAAAAATTGAATTGGGAAATTAGGATTTTGACGAATAAATGGGATGTTGACATTTTCGGATGTTTTCAGTCGAATAAAGCAAATCTAATAAATAATAAAATTAAATATTAACAATATGTTAATATTTAAATAATATGTAAATTATTATATGCTTAGATTACAATTTTTTTTTCTTTTTTTCTTATTATTAATTATTTAATACAGCAAATGAAACATTAATTTATAATAAACTAATCATTTTTTTCTTAATACAAGTAACAATTTTACGGATAATGTAATACGTATTAAAATCTCAACTTCAACCTTACCTCATTGAATTAATTTACATTACGAAATTCAATTTATATTCATACTTTTTAACTCAACCAGATTTCATTTCCTTTATGAATTAGATTATATTACATTTTCTCTGGAATACATTATCATTTAAAATTTTTTGTTGCAGATAACTTCGGGATAAAATAAAAAAAAATAAAATAAAAGGTACAGTAAAGACACAAGTTTGTTTTCGTCACAAATTAGTTTAAATTAATTTGAGTATATAAAGTTACATGAAATGTATAGTTCATTGCTACTATGCAGCACTGACTATGTTTAAGCACCCTTACCCCAAAAGGAAGTCTCACTCACACAACCACAGCTGATACATCAACATGAATACATTCTCACATAAAAGTAAATTCGATGTTTCGCTGCTCTTATGGTAGCCTGGTAAGTGATGTAACTCAGATACTGCGTGTATTAATTTCCGAATTTTAAAAGCACTACTTATTTCTTTCTAATGATATTAATATAACATACTATATATATTTCTTTATATATTTTTCTTTTTACCAATTTTAGTCCCTGTGATTATGACGATATCTGTTTATGAAAATAATTATGATCTCATATTAACTAGCTCTAACCATATAGGTGCAGGAAAAAAAAATAATAATTTTGCCGCCAAATGTAGAATGACTTGCAGTTTACAAAAAATGAAATCACAAAACCTGTCACAGATTTCGACCTAAATAAACGCGAAGTTCCGCTTGCGACATAGTTTAACATATTAACATAGTACAATATAATATTAGATGTATATCCTAATTTATAACACTCAAACAAGTACTTCATTCACAGGGTTATTAGCATCCAAATTAAGCTCGCAGTCAACATCACTGGTCGTTCAAGGACATTGAAGAGGAACGAATGAATTTAACTACAAAGGGTGAGTGTATATGTTTTAGTCACAGCGAATTCTTAACATTTACCAATTTTGAACATAATATTGTTATTAAAATATTTTTTGTCTCTTTCTTACTTGTGATTTACGTCAAAGGTGTGAAAGTAACAAAACATACAATTTGTGATACTGACCTGAATTTTGGTCTACTATGAAGGAGAACACGATTTCGTAAATTTAATATTTTATAAAATTAAAATTTTCAAAATTTAAGTAACGTTTAACAAACTATCTGTAATATTTAAAGTAACAGATCAGATATTATTAATTTTTATTATAATGGGCAAAATAATTTCAAGTTCATTGTTACAATGTTCATAATATTTCGAATTATATAAACAAACATATTATTAGTTTTAAACTCACTAACACATTGAAACATTTTGTAACTACACTCACAATTAACTTTTTTTTTATATTTTTTTACAGGACCTTTTGTACAAGTTGTAAATGTCAGTGTCCTTTCGTTTAAAAAAATATTATATTTATTATTCTAATTCAATTTATATATTATATTATATAGTTAACTAAAGAAGTAAGCCATTAATTTGAAACAATCAGCATGTAATGCAATTCTGTCGTTTAAACTTTTTATATAATACTTATATAAAATCTTAACCGACACCAAGTTCGGTTCCGCCAGAATACATTTGACAACAACAATATCTAAAGTATTCTAAAGTATTTATCTTTAGCAATGACATACAACTTACTTGAAATAGATATTTTTATAAAAAATATAGTTTAAAAAAAAGGGTATAAAGGTTAAAAAAAAGGTATATATATTTCTATCAAATGACTTGGTAACAGTCCCTTTAGAATTTTAAAAAATTAGTAAAGAAACACGACAGCCGACGAAAGTTTTGGTTATTGGTTCATATTTAATTACTAATTCGTTAATCTAAAGTATTTTGCTGTTAATTTGTTTGAAAATTTCTTCCCTTGTTTATTACCAGTTCCATGTTTGAATACAGACATCGTAAAATATTATTAGATTATTTAGTTATTTTTATTCTACACAAGCTATTCCCGCGTTTTACCCGCATGTTATCTTATTACAATATAGCTTTCCTCATGAAGATGCCTTTCATAATCATAAATAATTTTTCAAAACATCCCGTAGTTTCGAAGATTAAACAGACAATGATTTCCGACTTATATTATTACTATAGATATATTTTATGCAAAATTTATTTGAATCACAACTTTTCTTGAAATAAGGTAGATTGAAACTTATTAAATCACCAAAGAGTTTTATAATTAAAGTTATAATATTAATTCAATTGTGTACACAGCACTAAAGTGTTAAACACATATTTGAAGTCTGAGCTCGCCTTTAACGTGTAAAGTGTGTTTGTCACAGTGTAGAGCGCAAGGCTCATGCAAGCGAGGAGCTTACAAGGTTTGTGTCGAACGAACGAGCTTGCAGATAGAACTGTGGACAGCATGGATTACTAAGGATTACGACATTTTGTAAACATCCGCGTATTATCTAGTATGATTTGTTAATTTATACTTTACTAAATTAATGTACAATAAATTACTAAATAATTCTGTTACTAAAAATATTTTATTAAAAACAAGTTTGCAAATATTTTATATATATAAGTGATTATGTTTAACAAATTTTTATTTTTTTCATTAACTTTGATTCGCGGTTTCATCAATGGTGAAGGATTTTACTAAATATTAAGGTAACTAACAGCAGTAGCGTAATTCTAGATATCCTATAGCCTTCTTCATGAACCTGTCTATATTAATAAGATTTTCTGAAATCCATTCGATAGATTCGAAAATTAGCGCATTTCAATAAACTAACTTTTCCGTTTTATATAATATTAGTATTAATATTTTATTAACAATAAAGTGAAAAAAAAACATTTATAATATTATCAGATCTTTGATAATTATTAAGTATAAGTACCTACACCACTAATTCGTGTTTGCGTCTGTTTTGAATAGTCGCACTAAAGCCTCAGGATATTTGGACAATGTTCATTCAACTAAAAGGACAACTTGCATAATATCTTCATAGCATTGATATCTTGCAACTGAAAATTAAAATGAAGTCATCCACATAACGAATCTTTGACTATAGAATAAAATTGAGAACGAAAAATTTCAATAACAATATAATTTAAATACATTTATTGGTTTCTGAAATACCAATGAACAAACACAAAGACATATTTAATTTAGTGGTGAAATTTTTTAATACTTTTATTCAATAAACGAAATACCGAACTACCGGAGCATTTACAAGCATTTTTATTATACTCTTTATTACCCGTTTTAATGTTAAAGAAGTACTCTATTCAATGGTGATGTTTATTCGTATCTTACATATCTTTTGAGCGTTTCATATTTTTATTTCTGTATTTTAAGCTAGCTTTGTTCCCTGACCTTACGTGATTGTATACAAAGAATACTTTAAACTGTTTTTTTTTTCGGTGATACGGTGTTTGTTATCATAAAAACAAATGACAGAAAAACTGTCAAACTAAAAGTCAATATATTATAAAACTAAACATATTTTCTGAACTTTGATTTGATTTGATTTGTTTTGAAAAATTACCGACAATTACAAAAAGAACAAAAAATAGCAAACCTATCAAGAGAACAGCTATTTATGATCTTTAGTGGTGGTCTTTGTCTTCATCTTTCATACGTCGATTTCAATTTATATAGACATACCATGCTCTTAGAACATTTGTAAGCAATTACAAATCTCTCTTTTTATCTTTGATGCTATAAATCTCGCCACAATTGTAAATGCTGTTAGACCACATTTAATACTCAGTGTTATAATAAAACTGTAAACTCTCGTTAAACGTGCCCCGTTATTCTGAGCTGTAACTACAGTACAAAACTAAACGAGTATTTAAACTTTTTAGTATCTTTAAAGCTACAAATGATTGTTGACGTATGTAAAATCACTGTTACATTTGAGCGTTAGTTTCATAGTGACAAAAAAGAGTAAATTTAAAAAAAATTAATCGATTTTTTTTATTTCTCTGATACTTTTGAGTATTCATTTCATAGTAAATAAAAAGTGTATAAAAACAATAATTACTAAATTCACATTTTGAATTCACTATTAGATTTGAGTATTCATTTCATAGTAAAAAAAAAGTATATAAAAAAACAACAATTACTAAATTCTTATTTTCAATTCACTGTTAGATTTGAGTATTACTATTGTTTCATAGTGACAAAAAAATCTTTAAAAAAAACAAAAATTACTCATTTCTTATTTTTAAGTCATTGTTTCATTTGAGCTTTAGCTTCATAGTGACAAAAAAATCTTTAAATAGACAACAATTACTAAATTCTTATTTTATATTCACTGTTAGATTTGAGTATATATTTCATAGTGACAAAAAAATACACCGTGTCTATGTAAAAAAACAAATCTACACTTTTTTTATTGTATCAATTATCAAGTCTCGTAATCTGTTACATTTCTAGAAAGTGTTTATAACTCAAATAATCTACTTAATTTAAACCACATTCTGAAGTCGGCTTTTACTTTTTTAAAATAATAAAACTATGATAAATTTTAAAAGATTAATATTTAAAATGTACAATTTTTAAAAATTTGTATTAAAAATATTTTCTTTACATTACATTAATTAAAACTGAAGTTATTAAAATTTTTACTCTAACAGACCTAATTTTGAGTTGAGAACGGCAGATAAAAAAACTTTAGTTCTTACCCCTGGAACGCATCAACAATATGATTTGAAATCTAAGCAATCAATCAAGGGTTAGAAAAATAAAGATATATAATCATTTGAATGTTGAAGTCCACTCCATTCAGTGTTTTCAGTATCAATTTAAATTGAAATACAAAATTTTAGTTTAAATTGGATGTATTTTGTTTTTAAATCTGTATTAAAAATAAAAGAAATTTCTTGTTTGCAATTGATATTTCAATAAATGGAATAGTTTACAGAATTTTTATTATGCTTTGCTAACTGTCCAAGTAATATAAAATAATTGTAATATATTTCTCAAATATATTTTTAAAATTTTAATATTTTTAAAGGTTTCGTTATATCATAAAACAGAATTTTACTTTTCTATCTATTTGGTGAAATTTAAAAATATTTTCATAGTACTTGCCTAATTTATAACAGGAATCCCTGTTATGAAGTAAAAAAATCTTGGCATATTTTAAGTGGTGGTAATTATAATGACATTTTGACTTCATTTTAATTGAAGGCATCTTTATTTTACATCTATTTTTAGTCTCTATGAGATATTTAAAAAAACTGTCGACTTATAAAATATTCAACTTATAAACAAATAAAAAAAAATTGTAAAAATCTATTATTATTGAGTTAAGATAGCTATGCATTTAAAACTAACAATAATTATAAAGTCATTAATTATTTTAAATTGTACTTAAATGGTAAAGTTTTCCTTAGATACATGTTTGACTAAGATTAATCATTTTAGATGAATTTTATCCCAGAGGATGTAATCTCCACTATTACAAACATTAAAATATGTGTAGTATGGTTGCAGAAGCTTAAAAGACTTAATTGCTATAAGTTTGTCTGTGTTTGTGTTGTTGACTGTAAGAATACACATGTAAGGATGTGTGTGATACACATATAAATAACATCAATCAATTTAATACAAATATGGGGTTCTTGTTAATTATTTTTATATTAATATCATCATTTAATAGCTGTTACTCGCGGTTCCACCTACGTGAGAACGACTTTAATTTACTATTAATTCATGAACCTTGCTATTATAATCAGATTTTTTATAATTTATCCGTTAATTTGAAAGAATAACCCTTCTAAACAAACAAACAAACTTTTCAAATTTATAATACTAATACAGATATCAAAGACTGACAGATAAACGACAAAAAATCGTAATTAAGAATTAGAGGTTAAATATTTGAATAAGTAACCTTAATTTACACAGAAAGGTATTTTACTAACTTTGTATGAACAAGAGCATAAACTTTAGTTTATACAAATAATCTCTCGCCGAAATAAAATTAGATCCTAACCGAATGTAAACTAAGTTGTAATAAACCTATCTCGTAACTCAATGATTAGAATTCCATTAAACAATATTTATCTTATTATTTAATCTTGAACAGGCTTCCTGTTTACAAGTTTGTTTTCAAGACATTATATTGGACATCTATTTCCTTCATTGCAATACTGAAAATCTTATAAACTCATTAAATAATCGTTAAAACCTTCAAAACCTGCCTTAAATTTAAGTGATAATGGACAATAGCTGCACAAAAAAATCAATTATGGTCTCATTTTTAAAAGGTCCAGCGATATATGTACAGAAAATAAAAATAACAGAGCAATATTAAAAAATGGAAAAAAATAGGTTTCATCATTTTGGTGCCAAATAAACAGTTACTTGCAGTTTATAATGAAACGCAATCGACACAAAACCTGTTATATATTTCGAAAGTCCTATAATGTTGAATAAACGCGAAGTGTCACGCGAAGCCACAGGTGATAGTAATATTATTATAAAGCGTCTTGTCTATTCACTAGTAGGGGATAATACATTGTCAAGTTAAGGTCTTCAAAGTTTATATTTTTCGAATTAAGATGAAAACATTACACAGCATTGATTTCTAAAAATGTTAAAATTTCCTACTAAAGTATTAAAGTTAGTTTTTTTTTTCATCTGTTAAACCTCTGTTATAAATCCCATGCATATGTCTGAGAATGATAGGACATTAGTAAATACAGGCTAATCTCAATTCTTCCTTATATAATAAGACCCTGAAAAATAGCTAGGAGCGCGAACTAGACCTCAATTTGACTCGATGCGCTCGCAAAGTCTGGGTATGTTTTCAAGATATTCGAGCGCTGTATATACTGAGCTCGATCTGCTAAGTTTTGTTTAGTGCGAGTGAAAACTGACTGCTGCAGTAGAAACATTTCTACTCGGTAGCCAATCCATCCTTTTTTCCATTCTGTCACCCTTTACGCACGCATCACTTTCTTCATCAGAGTTATCCATTTCATGAGGGTACACATCCCGTGGCGGACCCCGGAGATTCGGTCCCGGGGACCCCTGTCAGTTTCTAACCCTCTGGTGGGAATGAAGTTGCTTCCGATCGGCCAGACGGATGAGCGAATCCTTGGGATTAGCTGACAACCTCCACGCTATCGCGTCCAGCGTCAACTTTATGCGAGGCTTGATAACAACCAGGCAGTCTATTCGCATTTCTTTTCGTCTATCCATATAAGTAAACTATATACCGTCGGGGCTTGTCCACTTCCCCGAGGTAGCGGTTCGGAATTACATAAATATTTTAGTACCAAATGATTCTCTCAACGAAGCACGGCCTATACAGTGAAGTTAGTACACACTCTTTGCACTGACGGTTTGTCGTCGGCCTTATATTTTTATTATTACTTCTTTTTCTTATTTGTTTTCGTGTATAGTATATTTTCTTAATTAACTTTTATTATTAAAATAGATTATAATACTAGGATTCGTTTTACAATAGCATATATGTGTAATACATTTTACAAAAACACAGCATATAAAAAAAATTAAACTTTATATATTCATTTGTCAATAAGGGTTTGTTTAAAAATTTTGTTTGTTTAAGTGCGATAATCTTCGAAACTACTGGATGGAATTGAAAAATTATTTTTATGTCTCAGGCATTATCATGGGGAATGCCATAGGCTATTTAGCATTACGCATTACTAGTCTTACTTATTCTTAAAAGACACAAAGTTCTTCATCCACGGGTAGAACCGCGAGTAACACCTAGTTTAAGAATAAAAACTTATTTCTGTTGTGATGAACATCCATTTTGTAACTGTGAACATATGTCCACTGATTTTACTAAAGATATTTTGAAAAAGAAATTGTAAAACCTTTCTCAATATTATTAAAAACTTTTCTCTACGTACCTCAGTTTCTAAGTGGTTACTTAAAGAAATATCCTCCTTATTGCTTAAATTCCAATACAACCTAAAATTGTCGAACAATTTTCTTCGAATGCATAAGCAAAATTCTTAAGGATTTTTCAATAATATCCCATTGTACCTTATATGATATTATAATTCAATTTTAATTTTCGACCGTAGAAAGATGAAATCTTTTTTTAATAGTAGTACTAAAAATTACAAAAAATAAGTTGTAATCCACAAAGATAATATACTTACACAGGTATAATTTAATGTATTTTTTTTATATATTGTTCACCTACTTTTTAAGGATCTGGTGGTAAATACCATCACACTCATTGTTATTTTCCTTTTTCCACATAATAATTTAAGTATTAATAAAACTTCTTCTTTCGCTCCTTTTCGGACTAATACTTTTATTATCATTTATTTACCACTTCGGTAATTTCTATAATTATTGTGGTTGTGGACAGCATATTCCAAACTTGTTACTGATTTTGTGGCTAGTACATATTACTTTATAAAGTTACGTTTTTCAACATATTTGAGATTCATCAAAAACAATTTATTTATTTATTTATTCTCTTAATATGATCAATAGCAAAGGTATTTTTTGTAGTTCTTCTGAATAGAATAAAGCCAATACAAGCTAACTCCTTTTGAGAAAGTATATTCGACGTTGTATACTTATAAAAAGTACATATTAGTATTAATATTACGTATTGCCATTTTTGAATATTAACGACTGAAATAAGGTATAAAGTATGAAGTATGAAGTACAATTACTATGAAGTTTGTACCTCCATTACGTGAAACTCTAGAATATCGCCGAAACTGAGAAGTTTTGATAAAATTTTGTAGCATCTTGTAACTGTCTATGGAAGTAAAATTGTTTCAAACCTCCAGGGACGAGTTACAAATAAAATAAACTAAATTGTTATTTTTTATTTAAAAAATATTATACATGAAGACAAACTATTGATATTTTATTAATAACAATAAATGATGATTATTCAAATACATATTACAACCTTTTCAAATATTCTCAAAATTAAGAGGTGAAAAGCAATTGCTTTAATTGGATCTTTATTTTAAACAAAAATTATACTATAAAATATTTATAAAAAAATTTGAGAAACAAACACTCTTATACTTATATATTACAGTATTATGATAATTATATATCAACGTATGATTTATATATGAAAATACCAAATAAGATATATTGATTTATATAACTTATCACGACTAACAGCAATTTAAAAGTAAATAAATTAAGATGTAGGTTAAGAGAAAAAGGTGTAAGAGCTCTCCAGCTTCCAGCAACCCTAAGATTAATATGATTGTACCAGGCGTACATAACTCAGGTAGAGATGTAACATCTCACACCTTCCAATTAAAAATTAATCTTTTAACTAAAATGTTTATATTTTACTAAACTTTAATGAATGCAAGTAAAACTCTTTCAATTACATTTAAAATATTAAAAGTAATGTGTATGAAATGAAACATTTATACGCTTAATTATGAAAGGTTTTAGAATCTGATAAAGGCGTTTTTTTAACGAAATAAATGTATGCGTAAAAAAATAAAAAAAACATATTTTGACACATGGGTATGCTTGGATAAACTAGACGTGACGAATGACTTGAATTTAAGTTCTTATCCTACTTATAGCTAAAAAATTTGGTGAAAACAGACATTCTCCAAATCTAACGATAGTTATAACGATAATGAATAGGTTTTGTTTAATACTGAATTGTGCCTTATGTTTAACCCTTTTAAAAACAAATATAAATTTTTTGTTTCAATACTTTTCATTCATGACTATTCATTCTATTATTTAAATATAATCCGGGTGTACTCACGTCGTTTCTATTGTAATTTATCCGGCTAGTGTCGAAATCATTCGAGTCCCTACCGACAGACAGTAGCTACATATTTTTAATCATTCTATTTTTTCGTAATTCATTTATCTTTTTTCATAAGAAAATATAGACAAATCACTGCATTTTAACAAAGATATTAATATTTTGTATTATACATATGATATATATGTAAATATTTATAATTTTATTTATTATAATACAAAATACACAAAGACTTAATCAGCTTACATAAACATTGCAATTTTTTTTCCTATATTTATAAAATCCGTTCGAAACCCTATCGTCCAAGAATGGGGTAATACCCGAGGTTTATGTGGAGTCACACAAAAACCCTCGCCCACATCATAATCTGGCAAACGCCCATTACTTTTAAAGCTACTCACTGCTTCCTAGGCCGCCTAGGTTAAAAGCAAAACAATTTCTCGTTTATACTTGAAAAGTGTTTGTCTTTTTACTTTAATATAAATCCCTAACCTCGTTTCTGATCAGACCACAGTCCATCTGAAAGTATCCGAAGATTTTAATATTACTAATCGATTTTTATTTGATAAAATACGTTCATAAAAATATCGATAAATTTGTAAAGAATAGTGATGGGCGTAATTTTAATAGAAGTAACAAACATATATTTTTCTGTTACTCGACTTAATAAAAAGAAGTTTTTTAAGTATCAATGTGTACTTTTTTACAACAAGGTCCCACTAAACTATTAATTATTAAGATATTACAAATTAAAGATAAATATTAAAGAACATTTGTGTTAACGGATATTGTAATGCATCCAATATATTTAAATTATTATGCAATCTGGGGATGAGGCTTTATAACAGCCTTGTTAAATATACTTCATATTCAAATATACTACAATGTATATTTTACGTTCAGTATTATTATATAATAGATATAAAAGTAAATTTTTTTAAACCTTATGATTTTTTGTAAAAAAATTAAAATGAATTCATTTTAATTTATATTTCGAATATAAGTGGATGAAATCACACGGTCGAATTTAATTTTTTTCTGTATCTTATTATCACTTGTCTGTCTTCCTTTTTTATTTTAAATATTATTTATTTTATTTAGATATTTATACAAAAATTAATATTAATTTACTTTTCTATTTTACAGGTTGCTTGCGTCTGATGAAGCATGGCGAATTTAACTATTACATAACCACTACACAATTATACATCTTGAAACTTGAAACATTGACTATACACAAAGGAACCCAAATAAAACATATCATTGGAATTTGAAATATAAAATTATTTGTTACTGCTACAATCTTAACATATCTATGACAAAAAAAAATATGTATACATATATTATTATTACATATACAGGGTTTCCTGTAAATCGAAGTCAATTTTAAAACTGGGTGTAGGGTAGTTCATAATTCTTATAAAAAAAAGATAAAATACATAACATTAGTTTTTTTTTTTTATTTTCCGCGTCCGGTTTGGCGTCGACTTATAACCTGTATATGTTCTAACTTCAATGGCAATCATTGTGTGACATTTCAATCAAATAATAAAAAAGCAGTAAAAACTTCTTCTTTAAGAAGAGTGCTTATAACAATTACACCCCAAGAGGGCTTATTTTAAAGTTCTTTTTGAAACACTATTACTTAATTGATGAAAATTTAATAAATATTGTGTCACTTTAAAAAAACTGTTATATATTAATAATGAAATTTAAATGAAAATTTCGTATTCATATTTCAAATAAGTATATTTACTTTAAAGCTTTGTTAATTATTAATAATATTTTTTTATCTTTCATGTAACTGTAACCGATTTACAATTATATACAATTTACTCAGCACTATATACATTAGGGTACTAATATCATTTTGTGAAAAGGCTGTTAGTACTCTAATTCATATGTAGTGTATAACTCACTGTTTGAGGTCAAGTAGTGCTTAGAAACTTAGACAGTGTAATGCACCATTTTAATTAAAGTATGTAACTAACAACTTTTAGCCAATTGAAGATCTGAAAGGGTTACACAGTTAGATTGCCAACTTCTTGAGAGAAAATAAAAGATTTGTCAAATTGGGTCTAGTTTATTTTGTTTTGGCATTCATTCAATTGTCCCTCGTTTATTGGCGAGGGCAAATTAAACTTTTTACCATATCCTTACTAAGTTAATTTATATAAAGAGAAACGTTATTAACACCTTATTATACAAATAATTTGAAGAACAAAATGTATAACTTAGCAGTAATATCATTTTTAATACTTGATAATGAGAAATTTTAATTATTAGCAACATATAACAAGAACACAATAACAAAACTTATAACTAGAACACAATCAGATATATAACCAGAACACGAAACAAAAATTTAGCTTAGCGAAGTTAATTTGTACATATAGTAGGAAAACGTGAACGAAGATTGGAAGAATGAAGTCCAAAGACGTAATGGGATACATAGTTTTGTGTGTGCTATGCGTTCATTGCCTTTGCGAATTATCAGTAATATATGGTAAGTATTGTTTTTATATTAAAATATATTTTTTTAATCTAAGATAAGCTTGAGACTCAAAATATTCAAAAATATACCGTTATCATCCTTCACCACGTACCCGTGCCATGATCAACGGAAGTCGGTGTTATTTCCCGCATAATTTACATAGAGATAGGCCAGGGTCCCGTGGGCCGCGCACCCGGTGAATTTCTATTGTTTAGATTGGAAAACTAAGTGCACTGGTAGTCGACTTTCCTCTTCACGTCATTATTAGATTGCAGGTGTTGTCAGAATCCGTACTGAATGCAGATTTTGTCAAAACAGCGCATTCAGATTCAGAATCTGTGTCAATTTAGCTTACCAGACGTACTGAAGCGTTGTACCATACAAATAAAGTCCAGCGGAAATTTAGATATTAATTTAAGTCACTTTTCCCATTAAGGGGACAATCGAAATAGCAGCTAAATGTCTATGGGGTTGAGAACAAATCGATTTCCTAATGGCTCTGTGTGGCCACCCGACCCCGTGGAGATTGACTCATTTGCACTGCATTACATTACCGAGTGACACGAACAGCCACTCTCATCACGGCCGTAATGAAGAGATTGCATACATTATTTTATCAATCGCTGATTTATTTCCATTTTTAAATTTACAATTGGAAAATATAATCACATTTTAAGAGCCTACATATTCTATATACAGTTGTTATATAGAACATCTTCAAATCCTTATTGTAATAATGCAACATAGAACACCTACACACATACATCGCATTTCAAAGTGCGGCTTCATTAATCGCTTCACGTGTATACAATCACTTTGAAATCGATCTACCAATCAACAGTCAGCTCTAGTGTCGAGTAAGATATTTCACACGATTCCAGGCGCCGTGAATACATCCCTCTGTGATAAACAAGCTTTACGAACAAACCCTGTGCAATGACATTTTGTTGTTAAAGCACATACCAGGAAAGTGATGAGATATAGACATTGTGTACTGTGTGAGGTGCAACACGTGCTTTTACAAACTATATTAGAAAGATTAGACTGTCGCTGAGACAAGATTTAAATAAAGCTCATAGATTGGAAGCTTCTAAATTTATAATGATTTTTTTTATTTAATTGTAGAGCTAAGTGTGAAACTACAAAATCCATTTATAACATATGCTTCTAAATTAAAAATCAATTTTTTTTATGTTATGGCAAACAATCAAATACTCTCAAAAACAAGTAAATATGTTCTAACATTTCGTAAGTATAATTTTATATAAATATATTGAATTTAAAATTTCTGTTTTAACATCACTTACGTACGTATGTATGACCAGTTTAAAGTACGTAGCTGTACCTATATATACTGTTACATACGAGTAACGTCTAGACTCAATATGAAATGCAACTTGGCAAAGACAAGTCATTGTGGTAGATTATTATAAGGTATCCTAAAAGTTAATATTGTTTCTGTAACAATAGATGTTTATGCTTGTAGGTTTTGTTAAAATCTTGATATGAGATCAAAACCATATTATGTCACGTATTTTTATACTTATACATACTTATTAACGAAACAAAAAACTTGTTCTGGGATCATTGCGTAGTTCAATAACCTCACACTAGAATAGCTGGTGGAGCTTTTATTCTTACATGTTTTATAAAGTTCGAAAACTATTTTATTTTGTAATACCTTGTCGGTATTATATTACGATTATGTAAACAGTATACCTTTGTCTACACATTTATTTTTAAACAGCTTAGAATTTCCACCGATATTTTTTATTTATGTATATTTACATAAATAAATTAAAAATATTAACTGTTATACCTAGCTATAGCAAAGTCATTCCTAAATTGTTTCAATAATCATTTTGTCATTAATTATAATAATACGAAAAGTTAGAAAAATATAACTAAGTTTCGAATTTATCAGTTATAAAAATACTTTATTAAAGTTCAGTATAAAACTGATATGACGCAGAGACGGCTTACTTACCATTTTAATCACATATAGAGTCAATACTATATTTATTTATATACTTACATTGGCAAAATACTAAACCACTAAACACTTGTTTGTTATTCTTTTGTCACTAATTTCCAAAACTAGTATTTAATTGTTTTTTATTATGTATATATTTCACTGATAGACACGTTTATAATTCTATGTCCGTACTTTACTAATTTATTATTATACGGAATTAGATAAGGAGTCCATATGATAATAAAGTTATCGGCATTCAAAGTTAAAGCGTCTTGCAAGTTGCTATATGTCAAAAAAGCGCGGCATTCGACGCTGTTTAGCAGTTTGACGGGTAAACGACAGTCGTACCTATTAATATTAAAAAATAACCAATACCAGACACTAAAACGATTCGAATTCTTTACAATTAGCTTAAGTACCTCATCATAAGTGTTATATAGGTTTTAGGTTAATGTCTCAAATATTAAATTAATTAAATAATTAAACCCATATAGAAAATAATAAATCTGTAAAAATAAATAATATAAATAATAAGATTATTTATCTATTTAAAACATTTTAAGAATCTTAAGAATCTTAGGTATTAAAATATGTTTTAATAATAAATTTGATTTTATAACGAGGTGTACATCTTACTAAAGAATAACATCAGCGTATCAAAAGGTCACTGTCCTATGACGACATAAACAGTTTTGCATGGCCAGCTTACAGCGTCATCTAGTTGAAATTTTGAACACCAAGAGTGCAACTGATAACTAAACATGTCGTTCGGTGTTTCAGATGTCGCTACCGTACTGGAGGATGTGCGAATTTGTGATAACAAAAATGTCAAGGCCAATGCTATAAATCATAATATGGCAATCATTTTTCATATTAATTGTGAACAAGTGTTAAATAATAACCGTAATCAATTATTTTATTCATTATTTGTGAAAATGAACTCGTTTGTTATAATATAATTGGTTTTAGAAATGCATGTAAATCATAACCTCACATACGTATGTTTACGGGAACAAAAACGATGAAAATGTACGAAAAGTGATGAAATTCATTTATATGCCAAAACAAAATTAATACTTTATTAACTAGAATTGGTTTTAATAGTTTCCATATCATTTTTAATAAAGATAACAGTTCAGGAAATGTAAAATATTATTGCAAAATTTAAATTTAGCGCGTCGTTTAGAAACGCATGAAGTTCGCGTTGCGAATACTGGCCGATTATGATGTGAAAGATATTCCGAAGGCCGTGAGGTGCCGTGAGTGAACACGGAAATCGAGATGTGTGTGTGGTCAAAAAGACAGTGCAAGGTAGGGGTCGGGTGGCGTTTGTGATGGCAAAATTTTTGCAAATGGTGAGTTAGGAATTATTGACTTTGTGTACATTACAGTTGTTTTTTTTATTTGTGGTGGTGAATTAATTGAGTGTTAAAGAATATTTTATTGTTGATTGATAATTTTAAGATTCTGAGATACGGTAACTGCAAATGGCGCTACGAATAGTCAAAAGTTGACACAACTACGCGTTTAGAAATCCCGTTCATCCTCAGTTCGCCTATTTACAAGCACGCGGAGTGATTAGTGGTAACAGCAATAATGGTGCATTATCAAATTCTTGAAACCACGCGTTTGAAATTAGCAACTGGCACATCCAGCTTGGCGATTATAACGGTGTCAGCATGTTGCGATTTTTTTGGCCAGCGGTACTACTTTTCTAAACTCGTTTTATAGACTAGAGGTTTTCGCGTCCCGTAGGGTCGGTGGCCCCGTCGACATCTTTCTGGACTTAAATTACATAATGTATGGGTCTAGTTTGGAGCATGCAACAAGTAGATATGTGTCGGCGCTCGGCGGTCTAACTGTCAATGTGGAGTACAGTAAGCTTGCTGGCCGCGGCCCCTATTAATTCGAGCCGCTGATGTCACTTATCTCGGCGCTCTACTATCTAGGCCCTATGGCCGCCAATTTTTTGCACATAATGACTTTAAGTTGAATTTGATAAACAGCGCACGTGTCTAATTACTTATGGCTTGTCTCATTCGCTAGGCATAAAAGGTAGAATATATAGTAACATTTTTGGTTTTATTTATATTAGAAATAGAGAAATTTTGTGTGCATCATTTATTGGTTCATCTGATTATTGTCCATTATATCTAGTGATTATTTTCAGCACGACCACTGACACTAGCACCAACAATGGACCAGCAATTTTGTTTGCGCTGGAACAACCATCCAACCAACCTAACAGATGTGCTTGCAAGCCTATTACAGAGAGAAGCACTCTGCGATGTGACACTTGCATGTGATGGGGAAACAGTCAAGGTAACCATCACTTTTATTACACATTGTAACTTAATGGAACAATATTTTAGTTTAATATTTATTAAATTATAATAAAAACAAATTAACTATTATATTTATTGTAAATTCATCAAGGTAAAGCATTTTAAATACCAAGGTAACAAATTTAAGCAATAGATACTTTTAAATATATTATATATTTACAAAACATTACATATATAATAAATAATATACTTTTAAATATCTAACATATTTACAAAACATTACAAATACAATAAATAATATACTAATCGTTATGGAATTACATATTTTTCTTTTGTTGTCATTTTCATGCAACTGTTTATTATTATGTCATACAATAGTAAACAAACATGAGTTATACTTTTACATACAATTAATCAATGTTTTCTTTGATAGTAATAATATAATGAATCAGATTTAATTTAACTGATTTATTAATGAAAATATCAATTACTTTTATAATAAATAGATGCTTACAATATAGTAATATTTTAAATAATAGATCATTTCTTGTTAAATATTTATATGAATATTTAACACCATTTTTGTCTTCATTATGATCTATTTAACCAAGGTAGTCTGGTAGATTTAAATATCTGCTTATTTCAAGGTTATAACTATAATAATACAGTGTTGCAAAAATCTAAGGTATTTTACATATATGAATAACAAATCATAAAAATCTATTTTTTTTAATGAATGAATAATGTGTATGAATAATAATACTAATAAGTTAAATATAAACCTTTTAATCATATTGAGGCCTTGGTATATTCAAGACTAAACTATTATATTTTTAAAGACTATATTTTGTAATGCAAAATTATTAACTCATTGCAGTTCTTCAATTTTAGTTGTCATACTTGTGTAAAATTAAATCATATCTTGCTTCTTTTTTTGTAACTAGAAATAGTACTATATATTCTAGAGTCCTTATAATCTCAATCAAAAGTAGTGATTAATAACTTGATAACTCTTTCCATAAGTATCAACATATAAATAAATAACTTTCTAAAAAACTTAATATTTGTCTTAAAAACTTTATTTATAAGTATTAATATAGTTAAAATTTTTATTTGCAATAGAATTTCAGTATAAAGTTTTATTTTTAATCCGTAAATAGTAATATACATAATATTACAGTTAACAAGCAACTTGTTCACTTTTAATTGTGATTGATTTAGTACTGATCATTAAGAAAATAAAATCAAACGGTATTTATTATGTTTCTAAACTTTAAGTTTCTATTTTCTAAATTTTTTAAAACTATGAAAGTTTATGCTAATAAAATGCAATTTACTTTTGTGGGTCGACAGTGAATAGTTTAGGTCTGCAGAGGAGCTGCAAATTTTTAACTTTCTAAATTTTATGACACATGTTTTGCAAGTTTTAGGGTTTAGAAAACAATATTAATTTCTTAATCAATTTTAATATCTACATATTATGACAAAAATCATTTAATTGTTCTAAAAATAATTGATTTCTCAACATATGGAAGTAATATCTATTATAATATGTTTAAAAATGTACAATATAATTTTAAAAGAATCTATTCTATGCAATGACTAAATACTAACATATTAAAATAAGAATGGTTTCATGAAAATGGTACTTATTCATATGTTATTATAACCGAAGACCTTCAGACTGAATTTCTTTTGTCTTATTACTTGTTATTCTAGTCTTTATGTTTGTTGTAGGCACACCAGACAATACTTTCGGCTTGTTCCCCATATTTTGAAAGTATATTCCTACAAAATTCACACCCACATCCCATTATATTCCTTAAAGATGTGAGGTTCTCGGAGATGAAGTCTCTATTAGATTTTATGTATAAGGTATGTATTTTTTTTGTGATTATATTTGATAGAAGAAAGGATATTGTAATTATATATAAATATCCAGCTGTACGGTAATTTTATCGGAATTTCCAAGACTAGTCTGAACCTGTCCGAGGCCTTTATACATGAAGTCGAATCAGTTGAGTTCACGCCGCGATTCTGTCATGCTGAGCTCATGAATAAAGGCACCGCATAGACTGGCAACTAGTCGGGCTAATTCCTATAGTATTAACATGAGTACAGCCGGATAACTATATATAATGGTTATCATGGATCACAAGAGGTTAAATACAAAAAAAACAAGAATATTGTATTGTTTATTTTATTTAAGGGTGAGGTGAATGTTGGCCAAAATATGCTACCGATGTTCCTAAAGACTGCTGAAAGTTTACAAGTTAGAGGTTTGACAGAAAATAATACATTAAATACTAAGGTGAGTGCTATATTATATAATATACGTATATATAGTAAATTATTTAATTTAACATCCATTCCGCATAACATTTTTAAAACTTCCGTTAAAACGGTAACATAAATCGATTTTTTTATGTTTATTACAAATAAACAGTTACTGGGCCGTTCTATCTCAAGGGTGGAGATAATGTGTGTTCCAGAGATAAATAATCTCTCTTAGCTATCTCGTTCTTAGACATGTCCTAATTTTGTGTCTTGATCCCAAAATAACTAACGAAATCGTGCTGAAAAAACCTAGCATTCTTGCGTAGGTATGAGAAGATATTGCATACTTGTACTGCAATTTGCTAGAACTAATTTCAGAATCTCAGTCATTATTTTTTTAAAGCTATTTTTATAGATTTGCGTGTTGCTATGAAGGTATTAACTGGTTTTATTAAGCCTCTTAAAAATGAAATTAATATGTCTGATGAATTGTTTCAAACCGTTAAATATAAATAACATCGTTCTGAAAATTTAATTTAAAAGTTCCAAAATTATATATATTTTTTTATAAATAATCCGAGTTAAATATATATTTCTATCGTGAACATTATTACATATAAAAATATAATTAACATAGAAAGCTTTTAAAGATATTTTAGTATAATATATATAAAAGTTGGTTTTTCAATGTGCGCCAGACACGACCTGTCTGCCACTCTGCGTAGAAACACTAGGTACAGTGGCCTTGAAGTTTTGGTGATCAATGACCCTTTATTTATGCGAATTTATTGCTAAATTATAGTGTTCGTACCTAGTTAAAGTCAATCGATCGTACGACGCCTAGATGAATAAATGAGTGCTCATAAATACTATTTAATATATATATTTTTTATGGAACAAAACTATATATATATATTTTTTATGAAATAAAAAACTCGTGTCTAAATAATTTGTTGTTTTCAACAAATAAGTTGTAATAATTATCAAGTATGCGTACTCACGTTAATTAATGAGAGATTCTAATTATAATTTGTTAATTCTTCAAAGAGGTATACGCAGACCTCACGTGTACATATTTACTACAGACTCGCTTAACCGGTTTGTTAGGACAACTGTCACACGATCCTCCGGTACATTTGGATCGCAAAATTTCTCACTTTCTTGTGACAAGACATTAATTAATCAATTTTATCAAGATTCACCTGACACTATGAAATTTGTTCAAACAGTACTTTGTACTTGTTATAGGTTTTACCAAAGTATGTTTCTGAGTGGTCTTGTATAATTCGTTATTTTTATCTTTGAAGTTAATTAAGGCATTATATTTAATTTTACTAGTTTTTACTTAACATCGTTCATATGTTAAAAGAATCGATTTATAAGTACTTAATACATTTTTAATTTCTTTCGAATACCGTTTCTCTGTGCAGTGTAATGAAAAGTGTTTTTGTTCACTGTCGGAAGTGGCGTAAATAAAAAGCGTTAAGGATGAGAGAGTGATGGAGAGAATAATTTTTAATTGGTTCAAAGTATACTTAACTCGATACACTTAAAAACCCAGTCATGCATGAGAATTCGCGTGTAAAGGGTTCGATTTATCCGTTAGTTTATATAAGTTATATAAATTATATTTCTTCTCGCAATCTAATTAAGAATTAACTGAAAATAGTATATAAATAAAATCGGAGTAACAACATAAATAGTCAGCGCGGTTCTAGAAACAGATTAACTCAAAGTAACGGGTTCCAAGATATTTATTACCGCATAACTTAATCATAGCAAACTACCTAACAATGCACCGTTACACGCGAGCTAGGGATATACATATTTAAAGGCAAGATAATATATATTAAACGATTATTTATTAATATAACACTCCTAACTAATCGCACATGGACCGTTAGTCAGAGGAGCGGTCGACGCCGAGTGTGAGCGCTGAGAACCTATCTCGCGGTGAGTTCGCGACGCCGCCCGCCGCGCACGCGCCGGCCGCGCTCACGCCGCTGCCGCAGACGCAGTCGCTGCCGCAGCCGCAGCCTCCCCTCCCCTTGCCGCTGCCGCCGCACGCGCCCCCCGAGAAGAGGCGCCGAAAGAACTCCACCGTCCCCAGGGATGATATCGACCTCTCTTATAGACACTATGAGGTGAAAAAGGTTTTGAAAAGTTTGATATTTATCAGTATAAAATGTTTTAATTTGTTATCTTTTGTATTGTTGATGTTTCGGATTAATAGGATATAAAAATATTAAATATATTTTTGCTATCATGTATAATTATGAATTGAATTTTTTCTTTGTTTAAACAGAAACGCGCTTAAATTTATAACTTTATTGCATTTGAATAAACTTGTCAATGTGTTTATGACTTATTAATTACGACAAAATAATTAAATACTATAAGAAATAAGAATTCATTTAATATTTTTTTTAAACCATTATAACCGAACCTACGCACAGGGGCACGTAAAAGCTAGCAAGGGCTCAACGGGGTCTGGGTCTGAGCCGTCCACGCCGCCGCCCGCGCACGGTCGCGCCGCTCGCTCGCCCGCGCTGCTCGTGAAGCAGGAGCCTGACTACAGCGCACACCACGCCTACGAACAGACACACCTCACGGTTAGTGGCCACACATTATATATATCGCTCTGAGATACGGCAATGTCTGACTCTATTTAGGTCTTAATGAGTGCAAATAGCGCCTTATTCTCACTATACGTCACAACGCACTATGGTGTTTAATAGAAAATACGATGCCCAGAACTGTTTAATTATTTGTAACGTGGTACATTTCATATTCGTCTGGTCCTAAGGAGTAAGGACCCTGCATTGTTTGTTTTCTTTAGAATTTTATTTGTTATGAACACAACGATTATAAAGGACATTCTATTATTACATTACCAAACCAAACCATTACCAAATGTTATCTTAAAAAAAATAAACATTCCATACTAGAAACGATACTTTTATAGTCTTTGTCATTAAATGTGTTACAAATTCAAAAAAACCGCGCTAAACAACTAACCAGTTTCCAAACGAACTGGTTAACATACTATAAATGGTTGTAGTATGAAAAAAATAAAAATAATATGTATTGCATTTACTGCAGAAATTTGTCAACCGAGCTTCCCATTCAGAGATCTTTTATAGAGGACAACTCGAATTTCCGTCTCGAAAGTGTAAATCGCCATTATACAAATAAAACCCATAAATTTCGAATGAACGCTCAATCTTGTATAAAAAATATAACATAAAATATAAATATTTTTTATTTACAACTAATAAGGTCAGAATCATTTTATATTAATATTACAAAGCAGAAAAGTTTGTATAAACGCGATAATCTTCGAAAATAGCGGATGTTTTTGAAAAATTCTTTTTATGATAGATTCATGAGGAAGACTATAGACTATTTAGTGTTATTACTCTCACTTATCCTAATAGTAAATAAAATCATTTATCCGCGGGTGGAACTTCCAGTAATAATAAATATAAATGAACGACCACAAATTCCAGGGAATGGGAGTGAATGATATGGCGTCCATGTTAAATCAGCACTCAATGAACAACGAGTGCACTGACAGCGAGACCATCATGGCGCCTCATCCCGACCAGACCGACGCCATCGACGGTGAGTACGTAGAGGCAATCAGTGGCGTAACTATACTGTGTGAGGTCCCTAGCAAATTCACCGGAGGGGCCCTAGTGGTCTTTTTAGATGGGAGGCCCCTTTTGGCTGGGGGCCTTTAGCAATTTGCCGTTTTGCCACACTATTATTACGCCACTGCAGACGACACAACAATTCTCTATGGAGTTGTTAAATCGTGTTGACTTTATTACTGCCTTACTTAAAATCGAGATCGGTCCGTTAGTATGTTGCCGTAATAATTAGATATTACGGTTGTTTTACGGGTTTTTCATTTAGATATTAATAAATAATCACCGGTAATATTAAAAGGCCTTATCTCGATCGCTTATTTGTTTTCGTTTATATAATTTGCTCTGAAAAGCGCTCGGTAATATACAGGAATATATATATATATTTTACTTTATTCATATTACTTAATATTCCTGTCTATTACAGTAGTAAATCACGACCACGCATGCGCAAACATACACCCTAAGCATGCTGTAATGTGCTTATAATTGAATTTAATTTGCACACTTATCATTAAAAGCTTATTATTTTCTTTCTTTTAATGCTTCTTTTAATCTATTTTATGAAGAAATCGGTGTGAAATGATTTTTATAACGATGATTTGGCGCCCCCGGCGGGACGTAGGTTCGATATACAATATTATTGGTAAATAAATAAAAGGAATATGAAACGAGCATGTATATGGTTAAGGAGGAGTAGGAGTGTGCTAGTGGTATGTAGTTTCAAAAAGTTTGTTTGGAGTTTAGCATGCATTGACTGCCAGCTGTGAATCAGTTAAATATATTGCAGGTGATAATTATGCCGACGAAAATGATATACCTCAAGAAAAATTCGGCCACAATATAACAAATATTGAAAATATAGTTAAATCGTTTAAAATAGCACTAAATCATAGATCATATACCTCAATGGCTTGTCATATATGTGGTAAAAATGTAAGTAATATAAAGAAGCATATGAAATCACATAATCCGGAACAGCACAAATGTCCGCTCTGTCCGATCATTCTAACGCGAGCCGACAATTTAAAAAGACATCTCAGAATGAAACATTGTCAGGTTTTAGGTATTAATAATCTATCTAATATTCAAACCAAATGTTAGCAGATAGAAGTGATTTACCAAAATTTTTCGCATATTTGTTACTTATTAGGTTATTAAACAAAGATCTAAACATTTGTTTCTGTCACTGGAAAGGTCTTACTAACATTTCATATGCAGAATTTTTAATTTAAGTAATTATCCTTTTCCTTTAAAAATAATCTGTGTTCTTTTTTGTATTGAAACTTTCGTAAGTCATGATTACTGTCATATTCACGCCGCGAATCCATCCTCACGAATAAGGACCCCAAAATGGGTTCAAAAGTAATTGAGCAAATTCCAATAATTATATATAATAGTAATATTTTTTTGTTTAATTTCACAATGGATTAGAATATTTATGAAAAATATTAAAAAAACATGAAAAAAAATACAGATTATTTTTAATAGTTAAACTAATATGCGCTTATTCGGTGATTTGGACGGTTACCTACTTTATAAGTGTACTAGTATTAAGGTGTGGTGTGTTATTGTCTGATTTTTTTTTTATTTTATTGAGGGGTTACTATTGTATAATTGTTTTAACTCTGGACATAATATGAAAATATGGCTATTAATTACTTCATCTTCATGTCATTCATCCAATAATTTTAATCTTTTTTATTCAAAATTATAAAACTACAAATAGTCAAAGTTGGAGCCAGAATTCTATCACAGGTATGTATGTAACCTCATATGATATTCTCAAATTTTCTTAACTTTAAATATGCTCCAGAAACCTTTTCATATATAATTTTTAAATATAAAACACAGTACAAAATATATTATTAATAATTACAATAACTTCAACAAATTTTTTCAATTAAAATAAGATCTGAACTTAAAATTTGATTATTTCCTATCCTACCACTACATTATTTAGGTTTTAGTTCATTAGGAAAATGTTTAGTTTAGTATTTATTGAACAAACAGAATTTTGTTACCATTATATGTGTTAGAATCATAAGTGTAAAATGATCGGATATCATTAGATAGGAATCATGTTTTGTATTAAATTTAAACTTTAAAATTAAACTTAACTTTAACATAACTATTGTGCCTTATAAGAAATGACATCCGGTCCATTGTAATGTCCAAAGTTTATGATCTCTTTTGTAAGGAAACATCCAGCCAGGTGTGTTAAGACTGATCTATGGTACTTAGGAATTTCTATTGGTAATAATTTATTTCATAAATTCGTATTAATTAATTTTGTAATTAAGTTGATCGTTACTGTGTGTTCGTTGCAAATATAATCCTTTATTTTTACCTATTTCTTTTCATTTTCATCCTAAACCATGCTTTCTTTATTTATAGCAAATCTGCAATATGTATACCGCCTTGGTGACAGTAACTCTCACATGCAAATAACACAAAGAAATAACAAACACCATTTCTTCAACCATTGATTCATTACTGCATGGATCTCTTATTAAAAACTATCATACTAAAAGTTATTTTGGAGTTTTGTTCAAATATTTAACTAAATTAATCTTTATAAACGCTTTTAATAGTGCTAGGAGGAGCAAATAGTATAGCATTAACAAATTTATTAAAAGCTTTTTCAATAGTGCTAATAATATGTTAATTACCAATACTTAATCAGTTCTATTATATCTACAGTAGAAATTGGAAAATTTATACCATCCTATATATCCCACTATCGAGGGCTTTATAATATTTCTACTCAAACACCGGAACGTTTCTCCAAATTCTACTGTAGCACTGTGACGTCGATATTTTGTAACACAAGATCCGTAAATGGATATACCGAACGTCGACGGTCGACCGGGTAACGATATATCCCAGGGGGGCTTAACAATAAAAATGGCCTAGTCGAGAGACACCTACCTAGCGGTCGGCGGGAGTAGGCCATTTTTAGGCGAGCCGGGAGCCCTCCGTGACGGCTCGCTGGTTGCAGGCTCGAAGGGCTGGCACATGCGGCTGACGTTCGAGCGCGTGGCGGGCGCGCTCAACCTGCACCGCTGCAAGCTGTGCGGCAAGGTGGTGACGCACATCCGCAACCACTATCACGTGCACTTCCCGGGCCGCTTCGAGTGCCCGCTGTGCCGCGCCACCTACACGCGCTCCGACAACCTGCGCACGCACTGCAAGTTCAAGCACCCCGCGTACAACCCCGACACGCGCAAGTTCGAGGGCGGGGGGGGGCCCGCGCTGGGGGGCCTCGCGCCGCACCAGCCGCTCTTCAACCACAACCACCTGGACGCCGCCTTCGACTGATGCGCCGCCACAGGCCCCCGGGGGCCCGCGGGGGGCGCCGCCGGACTCGCGCGCCTAGGATTAAGCTGGAGTGCTATTACTTAAGCGGGCCTCGGTCGAGTTGTTGACGCTCGTCGTGTCGGTTGTGCCTCGACTTGCCCGGTGTGACCCCGTATGACCCCATATGACCCTGTATGACCCTGTATGTTGTTTCCCCGCGGACTCGCCCGCGATTCCGGTGCGGAGTCGTACCTCGAGTCGCGTCGCTAGGTTGACTCGGAGCGTACGTGAGTAGGTAAGCTATTTTATTTTCTATACCGATCGCTATACGGGAACGGGCAAAAGCAATAATATGATGTTAATTTTATTACCATATTATTTTTTATATTGTATCGATAGATTTCTTAAGCTATTTAAATATACACTTGTATTGAGTGGCGGTGCGACCGCGACGTGATGCTGGCTATAAACGATGGCCCTCGAACGGGCCCCCATTGTCTTGTTATATTTATTCGTTAGATAGGAAATTATGAGTTTCCTGTAGCTAATTATATTTATGTTATATTATTATTATCCTATGGTTGGTGCGGAACGACAACGGAACGGATCCATGTGGACTGGCAAGAGATTGTGATCTGTCGTTAGTCAACGACATATAAATATTGACTGAATCTCAGTGTAGATGCATTTGTAACTCTATGAGGCCTTTGCAAGATGGATAATTATTAAAGTTTTGTGATGTATTAATGGATAGCGCCTAAGGAAACATACGAAAAGATTTTTATACTAGACTAGTTGATCTATTTACGGAGATTGTTTTTTTTTTATACTTAGATATATTCTATTGTCTGATTTAATATAATTTTATAACGATATTTATAAACTGTGTAATATGATTTATTAGTGTTGTTGTGTTTTTATTGATTCAGTTTGTTGAGCTGACTAGTAACACTTGCGATGTTAACATGTTATTATTTGGTAGGTTTAGTTGTGGTAAGACGTGATCGGTGCTGGAGGTCGAAGACCTCTTTCAATTATTTTAAGATAGGGAACGTTTCGAGGTTGCGCATTTAGTAATATTGGCATTCTACAATTGGGACTAACCTAGTTTATGTATTTTCAATTTAATATTTAAGATTGTTACATTTTTAGCTAAACTTAGAGTGGTACGGTAACTGACATGTGATAAAATGGTATGGTGCTAGAACCACGAGTGTTACGCGACTTCGACTCCTATTGTAATATTAATGTTTTACGATTAGTTACTACATCTAGCATCCAGAGGTCGCAGCCGTCAGGACAGGTACTAACGTACACTTAGAGATTACAGTATCACTCGAGATTTTATCTTAATTTTATTGAGACCTCTTAAATTTTACTAATGTATCTAGATTAAGTGGCCGATTGTATATCAAATTTTATTCTACCAAAAACATTGTATGTTTGAGGGTAACCGCATCTGTAATAACGTTGATCGTTTCACATATTTTCTAAGTTGTGGCATTAGTGCTATGTAGCTGTGAACATGCAATTCACTTGTGCAATTTTTTAAAAATAGTCATAACTCGTACCTAGATTATACAATTGTCTATTGAATATAGGGGCCCACTTAAAATAAGCACTAAGCTCCTTTGTTCCTTTACCATAACTACCAAAAGTCTCTTCCACAAAGATTTATATATAATTTTAAGAAAAGAATTTTATATCTACCTTTCTAAATAACGTGGGCGCTTATTATTTGATGGCATTTCATACTCAGTGCAATATTGCTAGTTATTTAATAACGTAACCAAACTAAATGATATTTTAAAATAATTAATGTCTTGAAGAGAGTAACTACCAAGTTATATTTACATAAGTGGATCCTAATAACCTAAATCGCTGTGGGTTAGGCAATGTACAGGTAATATTAAGATTAGCTTGTTTACCTCTGCCAATCGTAATTTACTGTTTATTAAGTTATCGCGCAAGTTGCAATCTATTGTTGAAAAGATCATAGCTATCCGAGACGGGTTCCAACCCATAGGACGTAGGGAATCGCTTCATCTGATCTTGATGGAATTTTTGTATTTTACTATCACTCGAGACCAATTTTTAAATATTGTATTTGCTATAGCAAATCGATTAGTAATCATAGATATTATTTTAGATATTTTAGGTTAGGATACTTTGGTAGTGTCTGGCCAGAATATTTTGGAGTATCACATCGTATGGCTCAGAAAATATCTCCCTTTGATCTCTATTCAGCTTTCAGAAAGTATGCAACTTAATGATTAATTTTACTGACTATAATTGAACTTAATGAAAGCGAACTTATGCCATATGGAATTTACACATAAGAATAACGAATTACTAAATTTAGATTTATTAAAATGAGGTCTTGCGGACCTAGTCACTTATTTGGCCAATCTAAATGAATATTCCAATTTATTGTATATTATTAAAATTTTAAATTAATATCACGTGATGTTATAAATCCGTATCAGTGGAGTGCAGGATGAGCTCTATGATTTTCAGGATAGCGATGGTCTAGTAATGTTTTATTTTGTTTCTTCTTTGTAACGTTAGCAAATTTGTTATAGTGTCGTATATCACAATAGTTTAATTAATAGGACGGGGGTGTCAAATCTTAGCCTAACAGCTGTTATCGGTCTTGTTATATTTTTACATAAAATTTTATGAACGATATGTTGTTTATGATTTAATTTCCTGGTTTGATGCCTCCAAAAGTTTAATTTAAATAATTTTGTTTTATGCAAGCAGTTAATGCAATTTTTATTTCACATTGTTTGATGTTATGTAATGCAATTTTAACATGTTGCAAACTCCTGCATTTATCTGTTGTATTTATTACTAATTTTTACATTAAATTGTGGTATGTTACAATCCGTGTAGTTTCAGTCGTGCGTTTTACACGCCCCACCCCATTCGCAGATGTTATTTACCTTACAAATACGATGCACGGCCTCCATACAGCCCGTACACCCGCCGGCTATGTGTCTGTACACAGCAATGCTTCTAGTTGAACATAAACCTCATCAAAGTAACACTCGCGGTGCATGAAAGTATCTCGCGGTCCCGAGCGGCCTCACAGCGCCTCGTGCGGGTGGTTGCAGAGCGCGCGGGGGCCCCCTACTCGTACCACAGCATGTTCGCGCCGGCGGCCGACAGCGCGGCCCTGTGGCGCTGCAAGTCGTGCGGCAAGGAGGTGTCCAACCGCTGGCACCACTACCACTCGCACACGGCCCAGCGCTCGCTGTGCCCGTACTGCCCCGCCACCTACAGCCGCATCGACACGCTGCGCTCGCACCTGCGCCTCAAGCACGCCGCGCTGCTGCTCAAGCACTGAGCGAGCCGCCCCAGCCGGACTATATTGTATTAGATCATTTATAGCACGTTTTTGTGCACTATTTATCGTTCTATGTATGGTAAATGTTGTCAACAGGGTAAAATTATGTGGGTAGGTGTTTTGGATGACTCGTTGGACGTTCGGGGGCTCGGACGGCCCTCGCTCGTCCGTCGCTTCTTCTGTTGATTTTTAGTGGTTACTTACGGGAGTCAGTATTAATTTCTGTGAGTAGGCTAAGTCTCCGAAACTTATTTGTGGGCTTTTCGTTTGGGGAATATTAAATGCTTCCCTTATTAAACTCTTAATTGGAAACTTAATAAATTTTGCATTATAATTCTTAATAATATCATTCCGATTGACTTAAATAATAATAAGCAGATTTAATGGAATTCGTTTATATTAAAAACAGTGCACATCGACTTGTAAATTTACATTAAAAGTAAACATTTGTATGTAAGAATAAATTTAAATTAAGGGTAGCTCGAAGGAAACGTAACGCGAAAGACTGAAATGGCAACAACTTGTGATTGAAGCTGAGTGAGGAAATGGTCTGTATATAATTTGTAATGAATCAGTTACCACATGTATTTTGATCTAAGGAGTGTGTCAAAAACAACACATTGAAAACGAGCCGTTTCACCGATGTCTGTGTTGTTTTGTCCCCAAATTATATTTTTGTATAGATATTATCGGCGATAAAAACATTATAATAAGTGTTTAGGTACTAGATTATAAAGGTCCAATGTTGTTCGACTAGTGTGAAGTTTTTAATGTATATGGGCATGCTGATTACTAAGCTTTATTTAGATAATGTAAATATAAAATTCTGAATCTCTTATTGATATTGCATCCGGATTAGCCAAAATATGTGGTTTGAAACTACGACGATTTTACGAACTTAATGTTAAAATAGTAGCGTTTTGTTATGTTTTGAGTTATTGTTATTCTCTTCATCCGATACAGGCTTATAAAATATTCGTAAATGTTAGTGAAGTAGGAACTATTACTCAATTACATTAATGTTGTAAATATTTTATTAAATGTAAGAAATAAAAGAGAGTTTTATTCATTTAAGTTAACATAACCATACAGAAAATATACATAGACAATAATTTACAAACAAACACATTAAATGGCAAATAAAAAATTAAATATTGCACATTATAGTATCATAGGATCACACAATTTTATCGAACATATAATTAAGTAGGCCCTAAGAGTAATTTTACCAAGTTTTCAAATGATTTTCATATAAAATTAGCACTGGCACTAATCGGAGATTGTTCTATCTTCCTCTTGTTATTATAACTCATATATTAAGTTAAAACTAATATACTAAAATCATACAGACAATCATGATATTTGATAACAATTTCAAGATTATAGATACATTTCATTTCTAAAACAAAGAAATGACAAAAATACTTAAGTAAAGTTTAAATTAAGCCAGCTTTATAATATGAATTAAACATGAAAATTATGGCAAGTTCAATTCTTAACTAAAATCTTATCTTTAGCAGCATCATTAGCAGGTTCTCTGGACTCTATAAAATGTTAAGTTTTCACAACCGTAAAAATTAACTTAAGTGAATACCTATATAAATACTTACACTAACGCATTAATAATTATAATCAACACTCTATCACAGTAGAAGTATCAAAAATTATGAGATTTATAGCATCTTGAACTATTCATCTTGTAACCTCTGGACGTTGCCGCTGTTACCTGGTGTTTCTACGACTACGTCTGCTTCTCTTACAGTATTTATTTGGGAGTCATCCTGTATTCTTGTTTCTTCTGAGGAAACATCTTCCTCTTTAAAGTCATTTGAATCATCACTCTCATCCATTTTTTCGACTTTTTTGTTCTTATTCTTTCGGAACTGTTCCTCCATTTCTTTAAACTTCAATGTCAGATACCTTTAAAGGAATAAATAATACATGTAGTATAGTTTGTCTACTAAAAAAATCTCAAATGTTAAACTAGTACTTACTTATCTACTAAAGGTCCACTGTAATCTTCTGGAAATTTAGGAGAATGTGGCAAAATGTATTTGTACAGGCTTTCATTGAGTACATACAGCTGAGCTGTGGATGAACAGCGTACGTTGAACCACCAGTCACAGGTAAGAGCAGCTTGAGAAAATATTGTACCGTTAGGACAGAGGAATGAAGCTTGTCCGCCATTTAAATCGCAATAATGCCATACCTGTGAAATTATTTACATATCTTAGCAGGTTTACCAAAAAAATATACAGCCCTCATTTTAAATATCGTTACATACTTGACATCTTGTTTCCGGATCAGCAAAAAAACCTTTATAGCGTTGAGTTTTACAGTTAAAACTTGTTTGAGGAATGATAGTCAAAATTGGGTAATCGACTCCAGGTTTACCAGGTGTACCGCCTTCTTCATCGGATGTTATTGGCAGAGGGAACTGCTGCGAGCTACTGCCACCCGAGGGATACTCTATAAAAATATATACGACAAATTAAATCACTTTTCAAGCATTTGAAATTGACAACTTATTAAATAAGTTACCATCCAGGTGTTGCGAAGGTGTATGAATAGGAGCAAGCAAAGGTTCTTCTGGAACATCTTTATCTTGGGGTTTTGCGGTCGTCGCTATAACGGTTTGAGGTGTCGATTGAACATATATTTTGGGAGTTTCAAATGGCTTTTGTGTACTCATGATTCCAGTTTCAACTTCATTTTGTTGTGGTAGCGCTTTTAAAGTATTTAAAACTTGCAATAATGTTCTTATTGAAGCTCCAACATTTTCTCTTGTAATTGGCTTTGGAATCGATTTATTAATTTGCAATGAGTTTAATAGATCTGCTAAAGCCACCGAATTTGAAGAACTATGCTGTTCATTTTGGTGAACTGGTTGTTCATTATCATATTGAGGTATATATTTTTCGACTTCCGGAGCAACGGAGACTGGTGTAAGCAATGGACCCTCTTGTTGTTTGACACTATAGAAGTTTTCATATGGAATTTGATGCACAGTAGAAGTATATACCGGAACTTCAGTAGGCTCAATTGGAGGATTTGCAATAGGTTGAAAACCACTTTCTATTACTGGTTCATTTATAACAGGAACAAATGGTCGTCTTTCATAATAAACTTCCGAAATTGTAGTTGGAGGTTTTCTTTGTTTTACCTCTTGGTTTTGATAAAAAGCTTGTGAATATTGCTGAACAGGCTCTCTTTCTTTTACATAAACATGTTGCTTAGGTACCATCACGGGGTCATATTGTTTTTTGAATGTTACAGCGTTTTCCACAGTTACTGGCGGGGTCTGTTCATAGGGAACTAATTTATATCTTGGAGGTTCTCTTTCATTAGATGAATAGTATTGAACGTTAGGAATATTTTCTTGATTAAAGTTGTAGTACGGCTTTCTGGTTTGTGGGTTGCTAAATGGAACACTCGGAGCTTTAATTGGTTTTGGTACATAACCATCATATACGTTATCCCTATTGTCCAGCTCAGGTCTATAATTTGAGCTTGTTTTCGGGGTTTGCTGATAAAAAACAGGATATACATTTTTATAGTATAATTTATTAGGGTTTGACGAAGCTATATTAAATTGGGTTAATCGATTTCCTTGATATCTTGGAATGTCTTTATGTCTTTGTGTATAAATAACTTTTGGTTGCCGTTCTGTAGGTCTCAGCGTTCCAGCTTCAAGAATTTCAGCCTTCTCGACTTCAACATTATTTGTGTATGATTCGGTCGCTGGCGGTGCTATATCATTAGCATAATAAAAAGTCATATATGGTATTAACCGTCTATACCTTTCATTAATAGCTAAATAAGTTGAGTTTATTTTGAAGCCCTTATTCATTGGCTCCTTACTTTTCAACATTTGTACTATCTCCGGATTCATTGCAGATTTTATGACCATTTTCGTCTCTGGACTATTCCCATTAGGTGATACGGTAATCGTAGTTACGATGGTTGGTGAAACTGAAATCAAAATATATGAATGAATTATAGAATTTAATAGAAATATATCGCTTCTAAACTTAAAAAATACTAGCATTGTGTGCGACTTCGATCGCGTAGCAATTAATATTTCTAAAATAAATGTAGCCTTCGTTACTGTGTATGACAACAGCTATCCTATCAAATTCGATCTAGCCATTCAGAGATTAGACGGAACAAAAATTGTAAAAAAATATGTTTTGGTAGACGCACCAAATACACATACATATACGTTTAGTATTTTATTATATTTAGAAACAGACACTCTAATTGCATTTATTTATATAGATAAAATGGTTACTTTTTAATAGAAAGAAAACCTTTATAAAATAATAAAATATATCACCGAAATATATCATCGAAAATTAATATAATATATCACCTCAATCCTGTGACCTCTGTTATACTTTTTTGTCGCTCTGACAACTGAGCTATCGTGTCGCCATAAGCTTTGATAAACGTTATATTCTATATATCGACGTCAGAAAGTAATCTTGTTGTCAAGCAATGAGATATATAAGCTATTCAAATCTAAAAAAAAAATTGCATCGAATGATCTGGATCTACATTTTGTACGAAACTATTTTGCCTATTAGCTTTTTTTTTAATATTTTAAAATGTATAGTTGTTTGGCTCTGATGTGAAGTCGAATTTTCCGAGATACCACAAGATTTCTTTCGGGCGTTCATATGTATATCTAAACACACAATAGGTCAGAAGTCTTAGGATAAAGTTGCCCATATTGATGACTTATTCCTTTTATTTTTTTTAAATGAAAAAAGTTATTTCACTGAGCTTAAACATTATTATAGACAACTTCAAACAACAAGGCAACGTTCATCTGTATTATTATTTGTTAAAAGTTTTAAGTTAAGGATGCCTGGGAAAGCACGAATATTTATATGACACGATGTATGCAAGAAAATAGTTGTCAAGGTCGACTCAGTAAAGGAATTTTGAGTTGAATGGTGCATATTCAAGATGAAATTCTATAACATTTATTAACACTCAATAGTTTGATGGGTAAAACATTCGTTTTTAACTTGATATCTATTATGTAGTTAATACAAACTTCTTTATAATCATAATACTAACCTTGAAAAAAAGACTGGCATTAAATATCAACATCCTGTATGCCATATCCTAGTTTCATGACGCGGGCGCACTGTACCGTTAGCTAAAGGTACTAAGTGCCTAGAAACCTAGTCATTATCTACTACAACATTTCCATACAGTATCTATGTGGTAACAATGACCTTAAATCGACCTTTTCAATAGACTTAACGACTTAAACCGACCTTTTAAAAATTTTAATCGGAGATAAGTTTACTTTTTTTTAAATATTGATTTGTTTATTGTTCAATTTAGTACAGATTAATAAAATAATAGATAGTGTAAGTATTCAAGGTCTGTGTTTGGCATTAAGTGTCTGGCGTATCCTATTTGGTATACTTGTACTCATGACAAGACTCATGATATGCATGACTGAAATGCATTCTATAATTCTGTCGTGCGAAGTTAAAAATTAATATCTTTTGTATTTTCTTTTTATAGATACTATCACGATTTATGTAGAAGTGTTATTACTGTTATAAACACTAGAGAGGCTGTATAGAAAAATGTAATAGGACTTTCACTTCTTCACCATACTAAGTTATACTCAGTACCTAATTGGAGCCAATCTATTTATATAACTGCAACTACATCTAAAACTAATATAATACATTTATGTTATAAAATGAACTAAATAATAATAAGTTCTACCTGGAAATTAGAGTTTTAGAATTATAAAAAAATAATAATTGTTTTTCAAACGCATATATTTTTAAATATTAATGTTTATATATTTCTTTGTTACTTCATGCAGAAACTATTAAAAAGTATTAATAAGTCAAAGGTAAGCAATCAAACGTGAAGTGCAAAGCATTAAGTTGGTGTTTGACTTTTATTCAGTCACGAGGTTCACGACCAACAGATACATCTATTCTATAATTGATGTAGTCTTGAACTTTGTAAATACTATACTCGGAAGTTTTATATTATATGCAATAATGAATAGAACATATAAAGATTATAGAGCCTAGTCTTTTTGTGGGATCAGAATAATATATCTCAACGGAAATACCAAAATACTGCTATTAAATATTATCAATAACTCAAAATGACTAGACATATTTTCGTACGTTCTTCATCTATTTAGTGGTTTTAGTATTATTTGTATAACTCACTATGATAATTAATGGAAATATATAATTATTGTTACAGAATTCTTAAAAAATATGTCTTTAATAAATACTTAGATAAATAAATAATAATTTGAATATTCAATATCGAAAGTAGAAATAAGTAACTCTTTAATATTATCAAAAGGATTACGGTGACAAAAATCCAGACAAGTGAAGCAGTGGAGGAAAGCTAGTATTTTATATAAATATAGTTTATATTTACCTTTTAAAACAAATAATTTTAAGGTGCCTATTAAGTATAGGTTTATTATTATATATAATTATCTATCTGTACTCATGTCAATACTGTCGGAATTGGCCCTAATAGTTTCGAACCCATTTGAGGTCCTAATTCTTGGCCCAAAGTGGAATCGTGGCGGGAATTGTCATATAGGTAGTATGGATTTATCTGACATATTCTAACAGCATTTCATGTTGCACGGCAGAGTAAGTGCAGTGTAGGTACGTTATAATAGAGACTTGGTCACGGTATTAGAACTCACGCATTTTCCAGTACCTACTTCTACATGTAATTACATACACCTTATTTAACAAAGATTTACAATGACATAATCCAAATATTATTGTGTTTGTTTAGATGTTTTGATTTTAATGAAAATTTACAAAACCATAAAACCTAATTGGGATATAAACTATAGGATCATTTTTTTTTCATAAATATACTTTTATCCAATTCTGACATCATCTATTTCAACATTAACTTCAACCACGCGCTCGAAGTCGTTTGCAACAGCTAGTATTGATATAAAACTTCAAAATATCTCAGTATGTTCAAAAAAAGATATACTACTTATTAAATTAAAAAATTTAGACATATTTGCCTTGTAGGAAACGAAAAGTAAAAATTATGAAAAGTGCAACTCAAAATTTTTCTTACAATATTTTCAGTCTCATAGAAGTTGTATATAGCCCATCTCAGTATGTGTGTTACTCACACATGAACCCATTATATAATATGTAAACTTTTGTGAAGTGTTAGTGTAATTATAACATGTTACAAAAACGACGTTTTGAAATTGTCACATAATGTGTTTCTAATGTTATATAGCAGTTAACACTCTGATGGACTAGGAGTAATGTTATAAACTTAACATCATTACCATTTGAAATATCATGAATATGAGTAATTATCTCTATATTTTTTTATTTTGTATATTGTTTTATTAGATCACAAGCTTTATTCGAGGCTCCACCTAATGACGAAGGAATTTATATACTATTAAGATAACTGAAATTAGTAGTGAATTGCCTATAGCCTTCCTTATGAAGCTGGCTATAATAATCAGAAAGAATTCTTATAATCTGTCCAGTAGTCAACATTAGCGCCTTTAATTTATAAAATTTTTCGCTTTATAATATCAGTCATCATTAATTTCGAGTAGCGAACAAAATGTTTTATGAATGAAAATTAGTATTGTATTTTGATCTAAAGTACAAAACTTTTTTTTGCGAATACAAAATTACAATAACTTTACGGATTTCGTTCTATAACTTATTTTAATCAGATAAATATTACTACATGGATTTACGAAAATAAATAATTAACAATAGACTATCATTAACTATAAGTATTTAGTTATATTACAAAGATGAGTTAATCGAAGTTATCTAGCAATTTAAGTATTTCTGCATAGAAAGTTAGTTATTAAGGTGAAAGCGTCACAGAGCATGGCAGGGCAGCGCCAAAACTTATATAACTGCTGCAGATTAGATGAGATTGTGATCTGAACTAGTCACGACATAGAGCTGTAAATGTTATAGATATCTATTGGCCAGATTGTATTCGCTATGACACACGAGATTTCTTGCGATAATTATTGACGTCACACGCACTCTTAACTTAAATGCGATTCATAAATGCACTATGGTGTGAAATTGATAAATCGTATTCTGTATGTATGGTAAAATTTGACATCGGCATAGAGAATACGATTATACGAATTATTCACCAATTTTATATATAACAATAGTGTTGTTAAAATTTTGTTGATACACTTTTTAAGGTGGCACTAATTGAATGCTCTTCTAAAAACTCATTCAAAAAGGTATACTATTCTAAACTTTTTAAACGGTGGTAGTTATAAGGGTTCATGGTAAACCAACAGATATTTTTACTATATATGAGTAAATTGGTACCTTGAAGAAAAATTGCTAATACTGCCATTATACGCAATTTATTGAACACTATTTCACAGTAACCAATTTTAAGATAAATATACTACTTAATGCACTGACAGACTTTTCACAATGCGATATTAGTATATTTGTTTACTTAAGGCTTTGTTAATTGTATAATTTAAAGAAAACGAATCTTCAAAATAATTTTAACTAAATCATTAACAATTCCAGTCATTATAAATAATAAGTTAATAACTGTATTACAAAAAAAAATTGCCAAATATAAAGTCCATATTAGTACTATGGAATTTTTGTCAAAAGACAATTTTCTATAAATGATTTTAATCAAAATTATAGAGATAATACCTATTACTTTTAGGTATCAATAAAAAGTTACTATATAAAAATATATAATAAATAATTGCAATACTTTTTTTTATTAGCTATTGACACACTACAGACGTGTCGCATTTCCGTGCTTTTTTAATCTATTATGTTTTGTAGATTATATTTTTTATTTGATACAAAAACATGTATAAAATGCAATTATTTCCGGCTTTTATAACAAGCTAATTTTAGAAGCATACTAAAATAAATTTAGTTTTACCTTGGATAGAAGTTTGGTCCAGCTTATACCATATTGCTAAATTAGTATTCATGTTGCTTGCGAAATGTACAACATAGCCTTTCTCCTCAAATTAGGTACGTTTGTAGTGAAATAATCAATACAATTCCAGATTCAAAACAACTTTTGAATACATAATACTATTGTGCAGTAAACTACTACTAAATCTACTGTTGCAGCAAAGAAAATAGAAAACAATATTTCTAATTTAATTTATTTAACCTTTAAAGAATTAAATATTGATCTTAAAACCTAATAGTAAGGGTCCTATCCGTTGAATTTGCCACGGACCTCACACAGTGTACGCCACTTATACTAAACTACGCTTATGATGGACCATGATAAGGTTTCTCTAATTTTTAAGTTACATATTATATCACAAACATCGATATAAGAACTTGAAATATAAATATATTACGTGAACAAACAACGAAGCGGTTCCACCATGCCCCGAGCTCAAGTATAAGAGCCCCGAATGGTATATTAACTAGTCAGGCAAATTCCGATAGTAATCATGTAAGTACAGCTAATAATTATATATAATAGTAATCATAGAGCACCTTAAATATAAGAACTTGAAATAATAAATAAATTAATATCAGTAAAATTTGTTTTATTTTCACAATCTTTATAAAATCCACAAACAACGAATTTCTTGCATTCTTGACAATTGCACCGTAACCATACAAGTAGATCAAGGTGTTCTTTATTCAATTACTGCTTAAACATTTATATATATATATATATATATATTTTATATATATATTATATTATTATATATTTATATTATATATATATGTGTGTATATACATCTTACCCTAAATCTATAACACATATATTCACAAAAAGTTGTTACTACCCACACAAGTTACGAAATCTAACTACCGTCGTATGTCTAATTGCATTACGGGTATCACAATAAATAATTAATAGGTGTATCATCTATTACCTAACAGTTCCCGTGTTCATTGTCACGGTGGTATGTCGAAACTCTATTCTTTTAAAAACTACTCTTATCACATATCTTCATAATAATAGGGCAATTAACCAAGTGATGTATTAGATCCGTTGCAACAGTTATTTGTTTACAATTGAATTAAATGGCTCAGAGAGTGAAATAATTTCGCACAAATATATTTTGCCCTTGATTGTGGTTTCACATATGACGCAATAGCCGTCTTTTTGTTTGATTAACAGCGCTTACAATTCCTTATTATATTACTTTGTTTGCTTTTGTGGAAGTAAATTTCACATATATGAAACTAAGTGACCTTATTTTTTTTTTTTTTTTTTTTTCCGTTGGAAAAACCCGTTACGGGTACCCCGTCGGCCCAGGGGGGTGACGGCCGGGGGGTTATGTGGGACTACCCGACAGCATAGAGGATGCTGCCATTTTTAAGGCTACCCACTAAAAAACCAACGGTTGCCCTCTTTGCCGTAATGGGACGTCACGGGATCGCGTTAGCACACACCGTGACGCCCCGGCGAGACCCCCCGAATGAGGGTGCCCCGAGCAACGTAGAGCACCCTCCCATCGCAGGCCTATGTTAGGTGAGAGGGGTCACCCTCCCCCCTCACCAGGCCTACAACTGGGGAAGGAAGCGGCGGGCGTATTCCCGCCTCCTTCTACCCAGTCTTCCCCGACGGAGCGGGTCAGTGGACGAGGCTGACTCCCTGACCCGCTCCGCGGAAATGAAACTAAGTGACCTACCAGATATCTTAAAACTATCAAAATTTGATAAAAAAAATCAATACAACAAAAATTAACTTTATAAGTCCTACAAGTTTTTACAATACATCAAATAGAAAGTGTATCACAATATTTTATAGCTATAAAAACGGAAAATATTTAAGATTGTTACTTTAAGAGTAGAGGTAAGGCCACAGAAATCATTATAGAATGTATAAAGTTTTGCTCTCAATACTAAAATTCTAAAATTAAATAAGAAATAACGGGTATTAATATAATATAAATGATATAGTATATACAGGACAGTGCAAGATATATGAGCGGTGAGCTGTCTGCAGCTGTTGTAACCAGCAAGTGGGTCAGCGTCTGTCACCGCAGATCTGCCCTATCTGATACAAAGTAATTGAAATATTTTGTAATTAGATAATATAAGATTGTATATTTTGTTTCCACTTTTGAATCGATATCAGCGATCACTTGTATACGTAATTTAGAAGTATTTTTATACCATACTTATCGAAATAAGCTCACCTGTGAAAACATTCTCCAACTTCAAGCTATTATAACAGTTCTAAACGCGCCCTGGTCTGTGAAGAAACACACAACGAACTCAACCGAGTATTCCTTCCTCGTGGCTGTTTCACAATACATATATTAAAACTAATCAGCTTTTAATATTACTATTTACAGCTTTATGCGCATTATTTATAACTTTAAAATATTAATTATAGGGTTCTTAATAGGAAAGGAAGTGACATAATTACATAACATTAAAAATAACCTACTTTAGTAAGAAACTTTCGTTAAAAACCAATACGGAAATTATATATGTGTGATCGACTTTCTCTAGAACTCAGCGCCATTTTATTTATAAATGGCGACAAAATATTTGTATTGATTTGAATAATTCCAATACTAATACGATACCAACTTCTACTAAAGGTTTAGTCTTCTTTTCCTTGTTTCTCAATGGTGGTGGATATGTATCACACCTACAGCACCACTTACCATCAGAATAATCACTTATTTTAACCTACATTCGAAAAAAAATGATAATTACCAAATACCTCAATAAAGTTCTCACGTAATACAACATTAGTCACGAAACAAAAATGTATATAAAATCATTAATTTAATAATATTTACATATAATTTGCAATACCTTATAAAAAGTAGATGACCTCTTAATGCATTTGGCAATATATTTGTAAACAATAATTTCGTTAAAACGTATTTAAATGCTAAATTTCTAAAATAAGTCCTTGGTCTATTAACTCGTAAAAACAAGTCATAATCCTTATTAGTTAAAGTTAGTATAATTCAATTTTGCAATGTTTGCGAGATTTTAGAGAACTTATAACCAATGACAGTTACAAAGATAATATTGTCTTCCATAACGTCTGACATTGTATTGCATACCTCAGTAATGGTGAGAACAGAAACGAAGGTTCTGAATAATGGCTTTATTCAATGATAATTATCACACAGAACTTCGTATAACTAACAAAGGTTTCTTTTATTGATTTCAATACTATTATTTGATTGTGACTCACAGTATACGAGTTTTAATCACATTTGGCGAATTATCTATTAATTAAATATATATTATGATATAGGTATGCCAAAATTATCAGTTAGAGTCCGTCTCAAATTCTCTATTTTTGTAGATTAGGAAATGATCACAATTTTTTTTTCACCTTTTTTGTATTAAATATATGTACAAATTAATACAGACATATCCCACGGTCATTTTTTTGTTTTTCACGATAAAACTCTTACTCATGTTATTCTATGGTATATCAGATTTCTTCGAAAACTCTTTAATAGTCCTCTAAAAATACAGATTTAGCCTAGTTATCACTTTGATATTATATAAATATATTAGTGAGAAGTATACCGTTGCCACTGTTTAAAAATGAAAAGACAAGAGACTAGAACACAAAAAACATGAGTTCAAATAAAAAAATTTTTTCGCTTCAGGGTACTCAATTATTAAAAATTTAAAAAAATTAAAAGAAAAAAAATCACTTAAATTAATAAAAAATTGAATCACAGTCGGGCTCTAATATGGATTTCGATCAGGAAACCGATTCCCGGGAGCATGAGACTAACTTGGAGACAAGAATTATCGCTTAAAGCGGCTCACCATGTCGTTGCATTCGCTTGTGCCCAGGTGGACCTTACAGCTGTAAATGCCTAGTCGTTTTAGAGATGTTACTCTAAAATTAAATAAATAGCAGCTCCCATACCTGCTCTAAAGGTCTGTATAACTAAATCAAAGGACCTTCTCTTTAACAATTCACTCGAAGTACTTCAAACCCTAAGAGTTTCTGTGTTACATCCTTGATCATCACAACTCAGAAGAAGTGTCTTGGTGGTAGCTTCAGGGCAAATACCTTCCTTCTCGCAAGCTGACCTCTTAACAATCTCCGCAATACACAGATTTTCAACATTGGATGGCCAAGCTCTTGTCGGGTGTCTTTACTAGGGCATCATAAGTATGTCATTCTAGTATCACCAATATGGATAGATGTCCTCACCGCTGCTAATAAAAACCTTCTGCTAGGATTACAGCGGATACTAAGACACATTGCCATATAGTACATACTTCAAGACTACTTTTTATGAAAGTACTAAACCACACCAGCTTCTACCAAATAAGCGAAATGCCAATTACAAAATTCAATGTGAAAGCATTTCTTTTATTTACATAGAAAATCATTAAAAGCTGCATTGTCTTCAGAATTAAGATATATCTATTAAGTTTAGGCTAAAGTTTATAAGTTTATATGTTTAAGGTGATCGCTGGTGATACTAATATTCATTCACTGTTATTAAAAAGTTATTATCCATGAGAGGTGTAGGCTATTTTTTATTTCGGTATATATGTCATTCCCATAATTCATGACAATTGTATGGCGTGCACCTCATGGAAAATTTGATCCGAAGCAAAAATAGTAACTATGGATGTAAAATTTCCATCTCATCAGTTTCATTTTGAGGAACACCAGCCGTAGATGCAGAAAAATAAAGAAACCAAAAAAAAAAAAAACAAATAAAATTTAAAGATTACGAAATATAAATAGGAAAACTTGAGTGAGCTTACAATGAAATGAAATTAAAACAAAACTAACTTTCGGTTACAAAATTCCTAAAATATCTGTTGTAAAGCGAAGTTTCGCGACCGGCCCAACTAGTAAAAATTAACATAGAAATAATATAATACAGAGTTAAGAAAGACAGTCCAACAAAATGATTAACTAAAGTAACCTAGTTTGGTTTAAGCATCTAACTTAATTAAACTCGATACCAGTTACAAATGTATCTCGCGTTATGAAATAGATATGAACCGAAGTATGAAGTTGCTGAAACTACTAGAGCAACTGAATTTAAGAGGGAATGTAACTACTAATTTTAATATTCAACCTTAAAGTTTTGAAACCCATATTAGTGGGTATTTATTTAATTTTATTTAAAAAAAACAACACACGTTCTCGAGGAATAGCTTCTAGTTTCGGGGGGTTCTATAAACACAAAAGTAAAGGACATAAATCACACCCAAAATCTAAATCAAGCAATCTGTTGATTACACCAACAACTATCCCGTCTGGGAATCGAACCCACGACCTTTGACTCAGCAAGCAGAGCCGGTACTAGATCAATCGGCCGTCAAATCAATTGATGGGTATGTCAAAAATACAAGACATTACAAAATGATCCACTATTTCTTAAGATAACTTTCATACATTGAAACTGGTCAAACAACAATCGATCGGCTCTTAAATTCGAATCTGGAAGTAATTATATATTAACATAATAATGAAAATGACTTCCTATATGAATAAAAAGAAGAGGAAACAACTTGTCACATCATAGATGAAGCCTTTCTCAATAAAATGTATGTATTAAACTCTCACCCGACACTACCATGTTAGTTGATACTAAATTACTGATCTCTAATGAGAAAACATCAGTGGTGTAATATATGGTAAGTGTGTTGCTTTTATCTTGTATAAGAATTCAATAAAATAATAATTTAACCACTTAATTGCATTAGATGCAATCAATTTAATCAATTTAACCGATCTATTTATAACTGGTTGTTACAAATAACGTCCAATTAATGGTATTGCAGACGTTAACTATAGTTATAGCAATTTTAATCACTTGCTAATGTTTCAACTGGTTAAATTCTGAGCTAAGGTAAGGTAAAATTAAAATAATATGGGTTAGGTTAGAGAATATTTGTTTAAATATATTTGTTGTATGCGATTATTAAAAATATATACATTGTTCCAAATAGTTAGAGCCATTACATTAGGTACGAAGTTAAGTTTGGTAGCCTTAAATTAATAATTTAAAAAAATAGTAAAGTACAAAATGGAATGGAATTGTAAACCATTTAAAAAAATTACCTAAATTAAGGAAATTGTTTTTGAATTTATAAACAATACATTAACCTTGCAAATCAAGGACTTAAATTGCAAATAAAAGCAAGATATATAAAAAAAATCTATATATGTTTAAATTAAACAGTTAATTGGCGCGATAATTGTAGTAATTATTAAATAATTGTGTATTACTTTTTTGTATTAATTTTAATTGATGCGAGATAGATTTTTTTTCAAGTTAGGAAAAGGCAGACGATATCCTAATTGTGGGATACATTTTCACACAGGTCGCAAATACGAATTCTGAAAGTGTTATTGTTTTTTCCTAACTATTTTTATAATAGGTATATTTATGTTATTAGAAATAACTAGAAATAAGTAATAAGAAGATATTCTAGTTTCTAATAACGATGCCATAAATTTACAATTGTTCATATTTTTATCATCAATAATATATCGAAAATGTATAAATGTTTTATGTTAACCACGGATATTAAAAATCTTTTTATTTTTTCACATATCTTCAAGTATTCGATGTTTTAGGTTTTAGTGGGTCCTCTGGTAGTAAATAATTAAAGAATAATAAATATCTATCCCTATTTATGTGTAGAGACTTATCATTTTTCATATCATATTTTATTATATAAATATATGCATAAGAGAATACCTACAAGGTGATAAACCACAAGACAAGATATTTAGTCTGATAAGTAGGTTAGCTTCTAAACGCAAGGCTCCTTTTACTTTATGGAATAATGTTTTATTTATATCACTTTTGATCTAAAGAAAACAAGTTTTGTTTTGACACGGGACGTGATGAAATAACCTAAGATAAATTGAAGAGATAGAACATTTAAATAGTCGTGTATATCCTTAATTAAAGATAATTAATTTATTATTTGTAGATATCCGGCTGTACTCACGTTATATTTATCGGAATTTTTCCCACTAGTTTCGAATATCCGGGGCCATTTCATGAGCTCGGAATATGGCGGATTTGCGTGTGAACAATTCACGGACGGATTTAAAGTTAGTCTTGTAAATACGCATAAATTTTATGTAAGGAAGTTAGTCTTAATACAAAAATAAATAATATACACTGAAATTCTTAAACATATATTTGAAGCAATTTGAAAATAGTTTTGCTGTATTGAAATACCTTAACAAATTGGTTCTTAAAGAATTTTGATTAATGCAATTTTTATAGTAAATATACTTATTCAGGACACTCCAAAAAAGGATTAAAATGTACCTTAAATTAATAAGCATTTGACCTTCATTGTAGTTCAACCGTAATCAGGAAACATACTTTCAAATCTTGGTTTCGTTAAATTTTTTTTTAATAATTAAATTTTATTACATGTCAATTTTGTTTTATTTTTGTTTGTTTTGTTTTGTTTGTGAAACTACACACAACTAGGTTCTAATATATCGAATCTACTCTTTTATATCTCTAGCTCTTTCATGCATCCTTTTCGCAAGTACAATAAATCTGCTTCAAATGTGTGAAATAGTTTGTTACGCACTGAATCGTTTGAATCAATCTATCATAATTTGAATCATATTATTCTGTTTGAATCATTTTAGTCATAAATCATTTATGAATATAAGTAACTAAACTAATATACAGGGAGTTTTAAAGACGAACACTTTAAACAATGATTTAAAATATTATTTAAGTATTTCTTCGTAAGAGCATATTTTTTCTTATGTATAGAATAAAGGTACTGTTATTTTAAATATTTCATAAAATATTTAATAATTGTCAGAAGCAAGTTATTGTTGTTTTATTTAAATTTTTCAAGTAACATACAAAAATTTTTTTTTGTATCAACTTTTGTGTAAACTTTCATGATTCATTATTACTATTATATACTTTTTTTTGTATTTAAAGTTTCTGTTTTGTTGTATACAATTATCCGGCTATACTCACATAAATAGAAATATTTGCCCGACTAACGACGTGAACGTAAATGAGTTCACGCCGCGACTTCGCTATGCTCATGAACAAGGATACCATATGCGTTCGAAACTAGTCGGGGAAATCCCAATAATATTTACGTAAGTACAACCGTGTAATAAATATATATATAATATGAAGAAAAAAATGATAATACATGTATTGTATGTAATAAATAAAATAATGAAGCTTTCTATTATATATTTCTATATTACATTAAGAAACTTCTTACGGTCAAAATAACAAATGCATATGCTAACAATGCTTTCATTAAAATGTCTTTGTGTCAAAACAATGGTATATTAAAAATAATAATTCATTTGTTCGTTGCGTCACGAACTGTTAAGTGAGATGCGGAAGTAATAATTTATAAGCAAAATCGTGGACATTTGAATCGTATCGATATTGAACACGTGGGCGTAATCTCAATGATCGATTTGTACTAATTTGGTTTTAAATAAACATATCTCATCTTGTATTGTATATTATATTATATATATTTAAGGGTTTAACTCTAAAATATTTTACACTCATTTTGTCATTTCACGAGCAAACTCAATCTCATTGACATCGTTTTTGGGTTTCAAAATGATCAACACAGCTTTTTTTTTATTATTTCAGCTTCTATGTATAATTTTTATTATTTTTTAACTTTTATTAATTTCTCTCAATATAAACATACTAGCCGTTATTCGCGGTTCAACACGCGGACAAACGATTTTATTAAAAAGATATTTTTTATTAATTCGAAGCAATAGCGTATAGTCTCTCATAAACCTATCATAATTAAAAATTTTCAAATCTTATCAGTAGTTTCAAAGATAAACGCTTTCAAACAAGCAAAACAAACTCTTCAGCTTTTAATAGTAGTAAAGATTTTTTTAAATTCGGGATTTGATTTTTTGGTTATGTCATAAAGGATACTTCATTTTTTAGGATCTAGGATGTATTCTGAAACTAGATAAATGTATTTTTATATTTATGCACAAATTGATAACTAGATTGGTAATAATAAAAATGTAAAAAAAAAAGTAATTTAAATTAAATTATTATTCAGACTGGTGTATTACACCGTCATTGACATTTACAGTTGAAGTGCACTTCCTGGTTCAACAGTCATGTTAATTGGTTTTCAATTTCACCCACATTAAAGTCTCCGGGGTCACCAGGGTCGGACTCACGGAGAGTGAAAGCGCGCCAAAACACGTGCTTATTTAATATATACAATAATAACATTATTTCTTTCATATTATACCACTTGCCAATTATATGTGTATATAAAGACGATAAAAGACGATTAAATATATATACCAATATTGTAAAGCGGAAAAGTTTGTATATTTAAACACTAATCTTCGAAACTATAAAACAGTGAAAGGGGTATATATGTATAATTCTTTCTGATTATGAGAGACGGGTTATGAGGCAGGCTATGGCTATACCAGGCTAGACTAGGCTAGGCTAAAAAACCAGCTATCCAGCATTGGACTATCCAGCATTACGTTACTAGTGATTATCCTAATATAAAAAGAAAATGTTTGTCCGCGGGTAGAACCGCGGGTTGTAGCTAGTTGAGTACTTGCAAAATCTTAATATTTGATCTACTTACACACTTATTAGTCTCTGTATTGAGAGGCTTCTTCATAACTCTACTCATGCCTCTCTCTACTTGACCTAGATTAAACATTAATTTTAAGATTTATATTACTTTTTAAGTGCATATTAGTTACTTAAAATTAAGATTTATTACTTTAAAATATTACTTAATTATTTTATTATAACGTTAAAATATAATTAAATAAGTTAATTGCATTATTTGTTACAAAGTTTATTACAAATCTTTATCATGTGGTTTAATCAAACAGGTTTACATTGCACTAATAATAGTATAGTTTACATGTTTACTTTAAACATTAGTTTACAAAAAATAAATACATTACTGCAATACTATAAGACGTGAGAACTTATAATAACTGTTTAATACCTGGTGTTTCAAAGAACATCAGTCATCTAATCAAACACCCACACACACACAATTCATACACACTCACTCTCACAATACTTACGTACACTTTCAGAATACTCATACCCTCACAAGACTCATACTCACTCTCACAATAATATCATAGATTATCAAAATTTTATCTTTATTCTGAATTGAACCAAAGCATTGCGTGATTTATTATTAATAGCATAATAGTGTACATAAGCCTACTCAGATTAAACTCACTGATCAACCGATGAGTGAGTTATAAATCCTGTTGAATATCACATAATATCTAACTTATATAACTGAAACTTACGAAATATATAGCGTTCAAACATGATATTTTATATAGAATCGTAATAGTTTCTAATTTTAAATATTAAAATCGGTTCATTGTTAATCCAGGTTTGAATAATTTGTGAAAGGAGAAATATGTAAATTTCTTCCCCCTCTTCTAGGTCAAAATGCAGACTTACTTCTTTGACATATCAGTCACATTTCATACGGTCTTCTTCAGTTGTCATCTTTTCTCACACAGTTCATATACGTCTTCTTTGGTCACTCTTCTCTTACACCCTCCATATGATTTCTTTGGTCACTCTCTTCTCTCACTCGCTTCTCTTCGTCTTCTTCAATCGCTTTCTTCTCTTAAAATATATCTCGCATAAAACATTAAAGTATGTCGTTTTCAAACAAAAATTCTAACCATTCAAATATGTTCCAAATTTGTTTATAAATTTAAACTTAATCCCGTTTATTTTTGTCCTGTTTTATCTCTTTTGAGACATTTATTCGTAAAGATTAATAATTCTTATGTTAGGTATATCATTAATCATTAGATAGAAGAGTACATTAGTCTTATTGTAATTAATTAGTATCTAATTTATTCCATTAGAAGCCAATGGACCGCGTACACTCAACACTATTATTTACATACATTTCGTAACTCATAATCAAGGCAAAGCAAATTACTTACCCATCAAATTAGATAACAAAATTATAACCAACGTAATATCTTTGGTTACTTGGAATGCATGTAATAATGAAGAAAAAATTATTAATATTTTTTTTATATATAGTTTTGTTAATGAAGCAAAGATTTTATTTATTATAGCTCTAAAAGACATTAGGTACGTAAGTAGGTACCTGTACATCTATGAAAAGGTTTTATTTATTAATATGGTTGTCTGGAGTCATCAAAAGGAAATTACCAACAGTATCGGTGTTTTCGAATGTATTTACATTATTTATTTATATCTTTACCATTTTTAATTAACATCAATGACTACTTGTGTACGTACGTCAAATAATTTTATATTATACTTATAGAAATAAGTCCTTCTGTACACACTAGCCAACTTAAAATTAAGTTAAAGTTCTAAAAACGCCCTAGTATGAGAAGAACCAAATAAACTCAGCAAGATATTTTTTAATCTAAATAGTATATATTTATTAAGTACTTTCCTATATAGATAAATAGTCAACCTGATCTTTGAAAAGTTCTCAGAAGCTTGATGGCCTTTTCTTCATTATATAAGAACATAATGTTCTTGTATAAAGTGATAAAAATAAAGGAAAAAAGCGATAGCATCATCTCAACTAGCACAAGGTAACTCTATTACGTGCAGATGTCCAGTTGTTAAAAGCTATTTAGACATTTGAGTGACATACTCGTTATTTATAAATAAATTAATTTATACGGAACCCCTAAAATCTGAAATTTAACCTTCAATACACAGAGGTTTAGTGATCAAGAATTGGCAACTAAGAAACTAGATGTTTGAAGACGAAAAAATCCACTTATCCCATGAATACGATTGTTCCAAAATATTCGATAGATAATAGTAAATATATACGATAATACTATGAATATGAATCACTGTGTGGCGCAGCGCGATTCACGCCGGAATTCCGCCATGCTTCGAACTCAAGAAAAAGGACCCCGAATGGATTCTAAACTAGTCAGGCTAATTCCGAAAGTATTAACGTAATTACAGCGGGATAATTATATATAATAGTAAGTAGTCTAAATAGAATAATATGAGAGTAGAACTATTTCTTTAAAAGTATCATGATTTTTCTAATCTAAACAAACAGTTGTTTCAATAAACTTTTAATACATTACCAAATACTTGAACCAGTTAATAAAACTAAAAATCATATAACTAGGCAATGTTAAGAGAAAATTTAAGAATATTTTAAGTGTCGCTATAATAATAAAAAATAGACTATAGGACGTTTTAATAATTACATTAAAAAAATGGATTTTTATCTTTGTTAGTAATCATAACTAGAATATATTTTTTCCTTCACGACTTAGTTCAGTTAAAAATTACCGCAGACTTTGGCATTGAGATTAAAACCGATACGCCTTTTTATTTCTCTAAGGTCACGATGAAAACACTTGTTCAGAGTTAAAATAATCTAAAAAATATGTTCAACAATTAAGTTTAACTTTTAAAATTTATTAATGATATCAAAAATCGTAAGAAACTTGTTTACTTTAACCAAAGAGTTAAATAGTTTGTCATTAATAAAACCTTAAAAATTAAGATAATTAATTTAGAATAAATACTTAAAAATATATTTTTAAATAATTGTACTAATTTTCAAAAAGTCGAGTGTCTAAGTCGGGTACGTATTCAGAATATTCATCTACTCATTAAAGTACTAGTATTATGTTCCTTTAGCTCGACAATCGGCTATAAACACAGCAAATTTCACCAAAATCCGTCCAGTACTTTTTAACGATAAAAAAAATAAAAATGACAAAAACTGTTTTTTATGTGTGACGTCACGTAGCAATTACTTTTTTTAATATATAGATTTATCATTGTTACTTTTTTATTGTATATATAATATATATTTTATATTTTAGATATTTTATTATAACTGTTTTAGTGATCGTGTATAACCATTACAGAACAAAAAAATGACAATTTACATACTGACAGTAAAAATGTAATGTGTTAAAATATAAAACAAAACCTATTATATTTCATAAAAGCTAAATAAGTATTTCATAAAAAACTTAATTTTTAATTTCAATATTTTGTTATTTTATTTTAATTTTAAATATTTCGATTACTAAGTAATGTTATCTCAGAAATATCAACTCAAAATATGTTTTTTATCTCTAATAAATATATTTATACGAAATTCCCTAGTATAAAAAAAACTTCTAAGTAATTACATATATATATATATATAATAAAAACACTTACCACACAGTATTAGCATCCAGAGCTGCATTGTAACTCCTTGAATCCAACACCCCATACTGATGTTTTAATAGAAATTCACTCAAATGTCTATTTACGTAAATAGTCTCTACACGCAGCACGAACTCGCGTGCGAGCGCCTCGCGTAAGAAATGACTATAAATGACTTGACTTCACTTGACTTAACGCGGATTAACCGAGTACTATCATGGTCACTAGAGATTATGAATGTATGTAACACGCATACTAGCATATTATTGTTATAATTACCATTTATTATTGTTATATTAAAAATATATATTATATTATAAGGATATTTAATTTTGTATAGAAATTTTAAAACCCAGTACTATCATGACCGTCACTACAGGTCAATACAGGTTTTGAATGTGTATAACACGCACACTACCATTGGTTTAATTATTACAATTAAAATATATTCTGATAATATAAATTATCAGAATATTTAATCGTGTATCGAAGAAAAAATTAATTTAATTATTTTTGTAGAGTTTATATATTTGTGTTATATTTATTATAAAAATAATATATTTTTATTTTACTTAATTATGCGCTTGTCTGATATGTACAGGTAAATGACAGTCTTAATTTAAGTTTTTTTTTATATTTTTTGGTCTAAAAAAGTCTAGTCAAATCTCCTTTTACAAACTTAGATATTTGAATAAAGCAAAATTGACTTCATTGTTTAATTACCAACTAGCTTTTCCATTTTCTTGAATAAAATACAATACAACATTCATACATATACCATAATTCCAAATTCCAAAAGTGGAAAACGAGTTTAAATTAGTTCAATGCTTCTTGTTATGACTGAACATAAATACAGATATACAGTATTCTTAAAGTATTATAGCGATCTATAATTTCGAATTTAACAGCTGCTGGCGATATTTATTATTATATTTTGTTTCCTTTTACCTTTCACAAACTCAAAACAGTTATGTTATCTTGTAAAAAGTAAAAACATTTATATAACATTTTATTACAATTCATATTTAAATAATAAATACTACCTTTTTTATCTTTTTACTTAAAATAGAAAAAAATTATCTCAAAAATATTATTAAATTAAATTACAAAACGAACATCCCTAATGAGTAGTGCTTGAAAAAAAAACAAAATAAAAATTATTATTTCCTAAAACAACCTTTTCCTATGAAATTCCTTTTTAATGGATTCCTTTTCCTTAGGGCTATCCCAAGTATTCGTAAATAACCTCGACTCAACTCGACGAGGAGGAACTCTCTTACTCTTGACTTATCCTAAAGACCGCTTAAGACAACAGGAGTCAACCACATTCACGCCGCGACTCCACCATTTTCCGAGTCCATGAATACGGATCTCAAATAAGTTCGAAACTAGTCGGATAAATTCCAAGAATATTTACGTGAGTACAGCCTGATATAATATTAAACTACATATTTTAAATTAAAATTGATTTATTTTTATTCGATCATTGTTGTACGTAAATTTTCAAATTGAAAGCAACAAGTTCACCTTAATATTTTAAGATTTTAAATTCAATATTTTTTAAGTTTGGAAATTTCCCTGAAATGCTACTAGTTACTGTTTTAATCAAAATAGGTTTGATTTTGACTTTAACCTGTATTACTTTATTACTTAATTTTGAAGACATTGTAATTCTTAGGAACCACGGACCCCGGTAGTGAATTCCACAGTTTAGCCGGCACAGGACCTTTGCCCTAAAGGGGTATCTCCTTGTCGAATTAAGTGATGGATTTGAAATAGGAAAATCAAGATGTTTACCTTCATTGCACTCTCGCATCTTCGGTATGTACCTGATAAAAAAACAATTAACTAGCCCCAGTACCATTTCTTAAACTAAGCTTTAAACAAAGAAAAGATTTAGTAAAACACACAATAATAGTGACAACACACACACCTAACTGTGTAACAATATTACAATTAGCTATAAGTAATGTGTTCCCACAATTAATTACTCAGAGAGGACATTAGACGTCATCATGCTATGAATTGTCATTGTGTTGGAATATGACAATAATAAATAATAGTATATTATACAGCCGGTGGTTGTTTGTTCAGTGAAGCGTTTAAGCCTTCAAGGTTTATTCGTTCATAAAACTAGCATTTATGTACGTTCTTATTTTTTGCTTTAATGTTGGTTTTCGTCATTTAATATAAAGTATTTAAAAACATTTATCTGATACTACCCGGTAGCGTAGAGAATGTTGCAATTAAAAATCCAACGATTGCCCTCAACGCCTGAGTGATCACACGGGATCACCCGGCGATAACCCTCCAATGATAGTGCTCCGAGCAGACTTAACACACAGGCCTGTGAGCCCTCTTACATCTGTCATACTGTTCTCCCTCTAATGCACTGCACTGCACTGCAGTTGAGGAAGTGGCGGGCATAGTCCCCCACAACTTGCTCGCAACAACTTCTACCTCGTAAAAGTTGACTCGACCCAAACGCATCAGAGCATCTTCCGAATGACACTCGATCATAACCAACCACCACCGCCAGCTCTTCACAATCACAAACCCACAAGCACACAGTCCTCCAAAGTGTAACGAGCCAAGTTCTCTGGTCTGCCACAATAGTAGCAGTAGGTGGTCGCATCTCTCCTCGCTAGCGTGTGCACGTGCTGACCGAAGTACCGGTGCCAGCGAGAGTACTTTCACAAGATGGAACGTTATGGTCCCATGGCGCCGATTTATCCACCTTTCAAGGTGCCGGAAAACCGCAACAATAGTGAACAAAGCCGACGGACGGAAACACCAGATCCCGTTTTCACCGTTGGACCTGTTTGCTTTGGCCTTTGACGTTGTCAGTCTCGAGGGCGTCTCTTGTGGCGCGAGCTTCCGCCTGGTACCAGTGCAACGATCAGGGACCTCCGCCTGGAATTCCCAAGGGGAAACCCTAATCACTTTTACTGCTATAAACATTCACTCGGGTGTTGCTTGCAAAAGCTGGTTGTGTTGCACCTACTTTTAATAAGTTATCTGCCTCTTATATGGTTTTGTAGCAAGCGCAGTTGCGAACAAGGACTAGTAACAAGTAAAATAAGCCACCCTATCGTGATGGCATTAGACGTCTTTTTTTTCCAAATTATTAACATACACTCATAAAACTTTATGAGCAAAATATGTTTGTACATCAATAAAATATACTTTTAAAGTAGGCGCTAAAGTTTTCAAAATGCGTTCGTTTGTATAATAGTATTTAATTATATGCGACAATTGTACGAGGTCATAAAGTTTTATATAAACGCATATTTTCTTGACTTAACTAGAATAACTTAACTAAAAGGAATTAATAAAAAAATATATATAACGTTTAATAACTAAAAAATCGACAACAGTTAATATACAATGGGCACCATTCAGAATCATAAAGCTATATATTTTTTTCAAAATTATATATAAAATTATTAAATCAGACATTGTTTTTAGGTTTTATTATAATATGTGTGTGCAAGAATAGTAGCTTGGGAAAGGTAATGTCTAAAGATACAAGAAAAACTTCATACTTTTCATCCACATCAATGTTTTTCTAATGGTTTCGTGTCAAAGAAAGTCTGAAACAAAGATATTTTTCCGTCTTACGAAGCCTTGACAATTGTTAAAGGTTCAGGGCAAAAGCGGCCATTTCTAGCCCTGAAAGGGAATCAAGAACTATAACCAAAAAATACGTCCACATATTCCACAGGGCCCGAGGTGAAAGCCTAACTTAGCTGTGAGTGAGTATCGAGGGAACTTCTCTGATTTCGGAAAGCGACACACATAACAAACCGGAATGTTGAGTAAGTGATATAAAATGTAATAAATTAAATGGAGACACTCATAAACAACATATCTCAATCAATAAAACAGGGGCTGAGATCAGTAGAACATAATAAAATAGCGTGCGAAAGTTGCGAAAGTAACATCCGAGAACCAATGTACATCAGTTGGTCACACTATTTGGCCCTTTTAAGCAAACCAGATGGCGTTAGTTTATTACTAAATGCAAAATTTATTTACACAGAGCAATATGAAAGGCTAAGGCTAAATCAGACTAATCGAGTTACCACTATATCTATTCACTGAACTGTTCTATCCCGCTGAATATGAAAAAAACTGTTTCGATGTTAAAAAAAAATAGTTGAAAAATCTTACAGAAGAGTAACTATTACATACTTCGTTTTTTATAATTCTTAACTATTTTTAAAATCAATTTTTGTGTTCCATGATTACTATTAAATGAAATTATCCGGCTGTACTCACGTTCTTACTACCGGAATTTTCCCGACTCGTTCCGAAACCATTAGGGGTCCTTATGAGCATGGCGGAATCCCCTCGGAAACTGTTATACTGTTAATAGTTTTAAAATCATTTTATTCATACAAAGATACTAAATGTATAAAATTTTAATAAAAGCCATGTATCGCTAAACTAGTAGGTACTTTTTATTATTATACGGCTGTACTCATGTTAAGTTTATTAAAATTTGTAAGACTAGTTTCGAACCCATATGGAAGCCTTATTCATGAGAATCATATTTGCTGAGCCATTCCTGCCCAAAGAACGATAACGGTCTACGCCTTAGATTCATCAAGACCTCATTATTTAAAAAAAATGCGTTTCTTTAAAGCGTCTCTTTATAGCCAACAGAATCAACAATACAGCCGCATAATTATATATAATAGTAAACATGAATCACAGAAGTTTTAATACAAAAAAAGTATCTTTATTTACTTGAGTATAAATAACTTGTCCAGGTTGTATTTATTCATGATGCATGTCCAATAAAAGGAGAGGAATTGGTCTATACTCTGTAGTCTATACGAACACTGACCGGGATCTAAATCGCCCTTGACGTTCTCAACATTGTCTCCTTTTTTGGTAAATCGTTTAAGAGACATATATAGACATAAATTCCAAATTATTATAAAATATTTAATTAAAATAAATCATTTAATTTTCGTTATAAAATGTCAAAAATGGAAAAGCCGCCTTCTCTCGACTTAAACATATCAATTAAATTTGACATCATTATGTAAAATATTCATCCATCTAATGTCATGGCCGGTAACAACTTTTGTTTTATCTTCTATCGACTTTATTTTTTAAATCCTCTTTTAAATTAATTTAAGTCCCTCTTTTAAGTAATTTCAAATACCTCTTTTTACAGATATTATTTTATACGATTTTATATCTTGATTTTGCGTAAATAACGTGTCATTTGTCTATAAAAAACCTGAAGGCAAAGATAGATGGAGATAAGCTAAAAAAATTCAAAATCAGAAATTTTGCCGTAAAGTCTAAGTACAGTTAAGTGGCATTACAGTACAGTACATTGAAAACAAAGGGCAATGATGTGAAACAAGCAACTAAATTAATTGTCCATTAAAATCTGAAGAATTGAGAAATTTTCTTAACTTATTTTTAGGAATTAAATTGTCATTTAACAAAGCATTTACAGTGTGATGAGCAAATAAAGAATTTTGAAAGCACGAGATTTCAGAAAGGTCAATGTCATAAAATTACAGTCTTAGAATTTCTTAATTTTTTAGAACTTTTATAAAATATATTTTATATAATTGTCCATTTTTTATATACAGTACATCCACATTATGAAAAAAATAGTTTCTTCATAAAATGACGCTTATACTATACAAATAATTATAACAAACAAAAATATCTAAAGTAAAACTGCAAATTATCTTTATATTTTTTTAACATATATTTACAAGAAAATTTCATCAACAAGTTTCTTATCTATAACCCTGTGTGGTTTTGGTCTGGATTGTTTCTTTCTTCGTCTGTAAAGCCTCGCGTTGAGAGGGTACAGGGCGGGAGAGAGAGAACACCTCACGTTGAACCACCAGTCACAGGAAGCAACCCCCTGTGAGAACACAGTGCCATTGGGGCACAGGAATGACGCCTGTCTGCCATCAATGTCACAGTAATGCCAAGCTGGAAATAAAAATAAATGGTATTTATTATTAAAAAAAATTTCGTTCTGAAATAGTTATTATTTTTTTATTGTGCTGATATTGTTTTTATTCCTATACATTTTATGTTTTTTATTTATACATATGAATATTAAAATTATTTAAACGATAGCATTGTATAAAGGTCCTGTAAAAAAACAGACAACTAGGAGTGCGACCAGACCTCAATTTTGACTCGCTGCGCTCGGAAAATCGTGCTATGTGTTATTATATTGAGCGAAACGAGGTGCAAACAAAACCGAAGTTGCATTTACAAAACGTCGACGCATTGTATCCTTAACAATGTCTTTTTTGTGTTTTTCTGTTGTTTTTCATTGTAAAGCTAAAAAGCTTTTCGCGCGAAAAGTTTTTCGAATTGAAGTCTATAGGATTTTAGTTTTTCTGTGATTATTTCTCAAGGATATCGAATATTTGAATTTTTTTTTAAAGACTGATGTCTATCAGTGTGCAAAATTTTTGATTGCTTGCACCAAAGATGCAGAAAAGTCTCTCATAGAGAGCTACGCTCAATTAAAAGAAATTATTTACATTTAGATTTAAATCGTTTCGCCTTAAAGTAATTATTATTTGTCGTTTTAAGGTCGTTTTTAAACCAAAACCAGGCAGTTTAATTTGAAGAATCCGTTGCAAAATCTCTTCAATCCAAAAGTTGTTTATCTTCGTAAATGGTGACAAATTAGAAAACATGTTTTAATGTCATTTATAAATGTAAATATTTTTTAATTAAATGTAATATTTAAACGTCCAGAGTATGTATATTATTTCTAAATCATAAATAACTTAGTTGTACAATATTTAAGTACACCAGTAAAATTATGAGATATGTATACTTGTCAGAAAAAAAAACAGTTTTTTGAAATAGGTATATACATATTAAAAAAACCACGCTTTTTTTATGTTTAGAAAGAATATTTTTTTAATTTATAATATATTTTTTTTATAAAATATATTTGTTTATGTAAGTAAGATGGAAATTTTTATATGCCGTTTCTAATGTTTCAACAAAATAAACATAAAATTTCACGCCATACGTCTTCCTTATAACCATATTGTAATTTATATGTTACAAAACAAAAAGTTTTGTAACATATTGTAATCATATAAGCATCTTTAGCTGAACAATATATTTATAACAAAGAGAACATGCAATGAAACTATCATTAATATATCACGCTGTATTATTATAATGTATAAATATATATAAATAATATATAAAATACGGTCATTTAGTCTATAAGGATATCACGCGATTCATTTAACATTTGATGATTGATGTATTTCCGCATCATCTCAATTATAAGTTGACCTCTGATCAAAAGGTCATCCCACATCCTAATCTGTGAGAAGCAAGGTCATGCTAATTCGGTGGGCACAGATTCTATTTGAACAATTGGTCACGACTTGCGCCTACGTTTGTCATTTACAAATTGTTTGGAACCTCAGTACAATGCAATTGTAGATTATAATTATGATTAAAATTAAATTCCACGACAGTTGAAACTAGGATTAAAATCTAATTAAAAACGTTTTAATTAATATGTATATATATTAATTACAAAGTTTAGAAAAATACACACAAACACATGCACTACTATATAAATAATTAAAAGTGTCGAATAAAAAAAAATAAATAACACACACACAATCTACAACAGCACACACACATGCAATACTAAATAAATAATTAAAAGTGTTGAACAAAAAAACTTAAAAATATAATTTGCATACACACACAGTACAATAGCACACACATACCCACTCTACCATACATACATATATAACTTATACAATACTATTAATATCTTACTAGAGACAAATTTAATAGATCACAATAAAGTCAAGGATTGTTAGGTTTGTTACATCTGACCCACTTACATTGTGACTCCAACATCGTTAGCAATTGTTAATATTAGAGACTTTGTAATGAGCATTTCATAGTTTTAAGTTATTACATTATATATACTACATCTATAATAATATAATATATATGGAAGGTTTTTATTTTTGTATGTTTGTAAAGAATAAACATAACTACGAGATCGATTTTAAAAAATTTATTCATCGTTAAAATGTTTTATTGTTCATGAGTAAAATAGGGTATATCTATTTGTAGGGTTCAATCGTAAGAAAAAGCTTTAACATTTTTTGTTCTATTAAATATATATATATTTAATAAATATTAAATAAAGCTTACCTAAATGTTAATAGTATTTGTTTACAAAAATAAAAAAAAATAAAAAAGTACTCTCGGACTAAAAGTTACGCAATTACTTTTTTTGATAAAATCTAATACTTTCTTCTTACTTTCAAGAGTTTTTACATATTTTTAGATTTCCACAATATACTTTATTAAATATTTAGGGATTTTCTTTTTTGTATAATTTTAATTATTAATATTATTTGTATTGTTTATGTTATATATAACAATTAAATTTATGTTTTAATTTATTACAATAGTATACATAAGTGTAGAATATTATGCCTTTAAATGTTTAATGAATTTAAAGTAAGGTTTTTAATCATTTTGTTTATTCCGTAAGATAAAAGTATTTACTGCTTATTTCAAAGTATGTATAAATTATGTATGTATGTATTTTTGTTTACCTTGACAGCGTGTTTCCATGTCCGCGAAGAAGCCAGGGTATGCCTGTTCATCGCAGTAGAAGTTGGTGTACGGTACAGCGCCCAGCACTGGGTAGTCAGTACCTGGCTTACCTGAAATATACAACAAAAAACTTTAAAATAATATATTTCATTATGATATAATGATATTGAAATAATCTTTGATCTTTAAGATGATAATAACTAATCGTAATACAGTATTTTTATATATTTTAAGATAAAATTTATTTCAAAAGAAGGCATTTATTATATATAATATATTATTAAGATTTTAATATATTTTATTATCACATACGTAAATACTATCGAAATTGTGGAAAATCTGCGTAAAATGAATACAGTTCACAACGCGATTCCGCTAAGCTCTTGCATATTCTGTTCATTCATTCTTGAATATCCCTATTGGTTTGGAACTAGTATGGCTTATTCCGATAGTATTAAATGAGTAGAGACGGTTAATTATATATAATAGTAATTATGGATTACGAAAATTTAAACCCAAAGTTATCATATATTTATCATACAACATGTAAAATAAGAACATATATTTTTACTAACTCTATAGATCACCGTTGAACTCTTTTGTATAGCACTACTGAGTACAACATGACGTAATGCTACTTCATAACTCATAAACGTTAAACGATTTCTTTTAAATATATATGTATAAAGTTATATATCTATTGTTGTTAATAATAAACAATATTGAATATATGAGAAAACATATTAATATATTTTGTTGATGTTATAAACCTACATATTTTTTTTAATTTAAAATAACGTGAGAAAATATAGTTATATATTTTCATAAATCTAATGTCACTTTTTAATATATTTTTTAATTTTATTCATAGAAATAATATTCGCAATATTTGTGTATATTAATGTCTTCTAAGATATTTGAGTATTCAACATTTGAATAAAATTATTTTTACGGATTTAACTCGTTTTCCCGTGAACAGCTGCAAAGCATTCGAAACGTAAAAATAGTTTAAAAAATAATAATAAACGCAAGTTAAATCCATTATAATAGTTTTATTTAAGTTTGTACATATTATTACAATTTCACAGAGGTCACGATTGAATCAAAACTACAACTATTATCGTATAGGAAGCGTATTTCACGTGACGGACACGACCTGTATTCAGGAAAGTTCACTACTTTCACCAGTCCAAGATGTACTATTGGTTCCCTAAACTAATTGTTTTGTTTTAAATAAACCAGTAATAGAGAATTATTCATGCTATCTTATTTCATTTAATTCATGCTGCGTAACTGTTTTCAAGTTCAAATTTAACATATATCATAGTAAACATTATAAATAGTATATAAATTTTAATGATAATATACTAGGACCAATATACAAGCGGGTGAGCTGAGCGAAACGAAAAATATATTAAAAAAAATTGTAACTTGATATAATGTCTGCAATTAACAAAAAATGATATATCGGTCATAGTAAGAATTTGCGCGTGTAAAAGAACGTTTCAATTAAGAATAAAGTTAATTGCAAATTACTCTTAATCTACAATTATATACTTTTTCAAAATCTATCTATAGAAAGGCATGTGATAAACAACTGCTCCAAATTAGGTTAGTATAGCTTGATCAGTGTAGAAGAAGATAGCTGACAAAATTTGATCGAGTTGACCGGTAAAGAGCTTCGCTTAGCTCAGCTCAATAATAAATACTTAAATAAATAATCTCTACGGTTTCACAAATATCGAACACAAATAACACTCGACTCGATACAGCAATCTGCTGATCATATAAAATCTCTCGTGTGGGAATCGAACCCACGACTTTTGGCTCAGCATACAGTACTAACTACTAAACCAATCTGCTTTACTTATTGCATATTAATCATCACATTATATTTTTATACTTTTGAAAATATTTTACAATTATTTATTAACATAAATTTTAAATAATAATATATATTGGTAATGTGTTAATTATAACTTGCAACATATTTAATTATTAATATTAATTCGATATACTTTCGAGATTCAAGAGTTGCAAACTGTTACACGGAGCTTGGATTGAATCTATAATATAACCTTTGATCTATCCTAACTACCACAGACATTTTGCATGGATATTTCATCTATATTTAAATATTTTATCTATATTTCAATAATCTTCAGTCAATAGTCAATCGCTTAATTATGTATATATTTAAATCCAAGAGTGACTAGCTTTGTTAAGGATTTTGAAATGGAAATTTATGTGTCTGTATTTCAACCTTTGTTATCCATGGTTAATTTTGAAGCTGCGATTCCGCCATGCTCAGAGCTCTTGAAGCTTGAAGTTGATAGGGAATCTGCTATAGTATTTACATGAGTACAGCTAATATATATAATAGTAAAATATACAGGTATAATAAAATTTTTATTTGTTATAATTTTTCGTGTATATTTAATAAAATAGGTTTTTAATTAACCTTAATGTTAACAATAAACTGTTTTTTAATTTTAATTATAATTACTTTTATTATTTTTATTATCAAATTATTGATATATTAGAATAATTCTAGAAATATCATATTTCTTTAGTAAATATGTTTTTTTACTGTATTTTTTTGCACATCTTCGTATAGAGCTCTTCAAAATGACATCATAATCGATGTTTATTCAAAAACGGGACGATAGCTGTGCAGCTATCACTTATCATTGGAACAAAAATCCGCTTACGTTATTAATATATCAGAATATAAGGTTATGTAATTAGTTCAAAAATATATTAAGGACAAACTAGTGAGCGAAGCTGTCTATGTCTAGAGACTTTTCTGCATCTTTTGTGCAAGCTTCAATCAAAAACGGTAAATCCGAAAATTTCCAAATTTTCCACACCGATTGACATCAGTCTGGTGGTGGTTTTAAGAAAAATATAAAAACAAGTATTAACGTGTCTCAGCTTGAAAAATAGTTGATAGAACGCTTCGACATTTTGTAAATGCAACTTTGGTGCTATTTGCACCTCGCTTCGCTGAATGTTTTAACACATACCGAGACTGCGAGCGCAGCGAGTCAAAATTGAAGTCTGGTGTCCGCTCCTAGTTATTAAATTAATGCTGCATTTATAAAAGTAGAGAGCTAACGAAAAGAAAATACTCCTATTTTATTATTTTTACCACATGTCATTAAACTAAACATTACTTACGAAGGTAATTAATTTTATTTGAAATATTAAACCAATAAAACCACAGCGTGGTGTTATTTTCGTAATACTATAAATGTTACCTCTCGCCTTGCAATGTGTGATCGTTTGAAGTACATATTAATATTTCATAAATTCACGTTTACCAAACATCCTTTAAACTTCCTTTATGATATTTTAAGAATAGCTTTTACTCGCGGTTCTACCCGCGAACGAATATATTTATTATTAGGATAACTAAGGGTAGTAGTGTAATGCCTATCCTATAGGTTTCTTCATGAATCTGTATAATATAATAAAAAATATATTTTTAAAGTTTAACATAACTTAATGTGACCTAAGTTTCAAGAGTAGCGAATTTAACCAAACAAACTTTTTGCTATAATATTAGTATATTTAAGTATTTCTTGAACTATTTACAACTTTATTATGATAAAAAAAACTGTTCAAATCTGGTATATTAAAATTATATAATTCCAGCAAAAAATACATATAAAACAAATCGTAATAATAAAAATGGCCGACTATAAGGTGAGCGAGGTCTGACAAAACAAGGTCAGATGATCACGTTTATGTAATAATTTGAGATGAGGCTCCAAACGATGCCATGTTGATTTATAGTTCTTAATAACATTGACATTGTGGTGTCATGTGTTTCCTTTTATTACTATTTTGTTTTAATTTAAAACTACCTTCAGGGTTCTTATTCGTTATAACCAGAAACGTAACATACCGTGTTATGAAAAATTAATGGAATCGTAATCTATATACCAATGTCGAATTTTAAAACATTTTGTCGTGTGTTATGTGCAATTAAAACTGTTCATAGATAACTTACCGTTTGACAGAATACAATTTTTCAATTTAACAAATGTGCGTTAAGAATCTTTAAGTTTAGAGTGCGTTATGACGTCACTCGTTATTTCCAAGGAATCTCGTGTATCATAGAGGATTAGACTTTAGGTAGAGAATCTCGCTAAAGAATCGCAATGTCAAGTTATACAATTATTTATTTATTTATTTTTTATATTTTGTTTAACCCTTTTATATATTTATAAAATTGAATTCATTTAAATGTTATGTAAATTAATTTATTATATTTTATTAATTTAAATAAATAATCTTGACGCTGCGACGTCAAAACTTTGAATGGGCATGATATCTTCCCAAGAGTGGGTAAGAACAATTTAAGGGAAAACTTAAAACTGGATAAAATCACCATTTTGAAAGATGGCGGAAAGACTACTAACATGCATTCCGAAAGAGGATTGATGGACTACTAATTTCCTTGAAATATGTTAAATAAATATGTTGCGCTAGCCCTGAGTAATTACTGAGATCAAGTGATGAAAAATTAGATAATAGATAAAACATTACGACAGAATTACATACATTAAAAACCAATCAAATTATGAAACATTCACTTGCAATAACAATTAAATATTATTGTAAATACACTTTTGAATTTCAAGTGTACTCTTGAGCTAATAATGTTTTTTCCAATTGTTATTCGTTTAAAATTACACTTGTCTAAAGAATTTGATGTAAGAAAATGCCATATAAAAACGGCAGCATATTTGTATTAGCTTTAAAGTGCCTAGTCAATAACCTTGCCTTGTACCCATATGCTATTGCAAAACCTTTAACATATTAGGCATTATAATATTACGCAAATAATATTAAATTGAACATAGATTAATTTGACTATTACATTTGTGAGGCTCCGGCAAAATGCACAGGATGGGGCCCTTCCAACCTTCCGTCCTTCAAACAATAATGTATTTTAATTTAAACATATGTAAAGTAGTTACAATAAAACATTAAAATAGTTGATTCTTCTTTAATTTAGGCCTGAGGCCCTTTCAGGCTGGGGGCCTGTAGCATTTTGTGCTCATGCCGACCTATTTTAGGACTCTATGTAGATTTAAACCCTTGACTACAATACAGACTTTTGATATATTAACAAAATAAAATATCTAAAAAGTGAAAAATATAGGCATTGAATATATCAATATATTGCTAAAATTGTTATAACAGGTAGGAAACATCCTCAATGTTAAAAACCAGCTTGACTTGTTTCGAAAGACCTTTATAAATGGTAAATATTTAAAAACTTCGCATAATACTTAAATATTTGTGCTTTTATATGGATATATTGATAAAAATATCTAATAATTAAAGCTGAAAAGCTCAATTTAGTTATAACAAAAAGTGTCCATTTAGATTGTCAAAGTAACATTACATCCGCTAGATGGCATTGCTATTATTTTATAAAAATCAACGTTAATTCTTTATTTGCACTAGATGACGTTACTTGTATTTCATAAAAAATTACGTTTACGCTTTCTTTCCGCCAGATGGCGTTGTTCTTAATTCATAGAAATCAACTCCTACGCTAAAGCGATCGAGTAGGTTACAAACGCGCAACAAGCATCTGATGCAAGCATATACGTGTCGTTCATATATTCCACAAACCCATACTGTCTATTGTCACGGCAGGTCAAGGTCATGTAATAATTTAGCTGAGATTTTTGAATTAACAATTACTTATTTGCATTCTTGGGTACCATATAAATATGTTTACACTCACTAGTATAGTTTATAAGGCTCCTACTAACAAACTCGTCTTTGGTATATATTTTTTTAGTATTAAATAAGATATGAAAATCTATAAACAAACAAACAGCCAAATATTTAAATATATATGTGTACATAAATATTGTTATTCAGTGTTTCTATTTGCAAAATACATCTTTTTTATCATGTTTTTAATTGTGTCATCTTTAGTTTTATAGAAAGTAAAATAAATTGCATATTATATAAGTAAGATAAATATTTAGATAAATATTGCACGCTACATTTGTAGTAACCGGCTTACAAGTCATCTAATTGGGTTACTCATTGGTTATACATTACGGGTCTCTCTCCTTTTCTATTATATTTATTTTAAAATTATTTTTTAATACTAATATAACACTGTATTTTCATAAAATTAAGTATATAAAGCATATTTTTAGAGAATATTCAAACCTACTCTACATAACTGAGTAGTTGAAATTTTTTTTCTAGTTACTGTTTTCGAACTTTGATGCTATAGTTAAATCAAATATATAATACAAACATATTTTATAACTTTATTCACTTAGGGTTTTTTTCTCAAAAAAGTTTCCAAAAAATTTACTAGACCTGCCAAGTTCGCACACTAGCCAAACCCTCTACTATGTTACGCACATTACGGCGCATGAACAATAATTGTCATAGTAATGTTTTCTAAGATTTAAACGATTACCACACATTTCAATAAAACTATTTTACGGATATAACTCGCTGTCTGTCGTCCACCATCATCTCGTCTACCCCGAACACGTTTTCTGCAAATCATTTGAAAGGTCCGCTTAAATTAACGTAAAAATAAACGCGAGTTATATCCGTAAAATAGTTTTATTGAATTGTCATAGTAATTTGTTGTATCGTTTACAAAAATTGGTTACATTGGTAGTGACGGTCATTGACATTTTTTCCAGCGTTATTTGGCACAAGGTATAGTGCTCATAGTCAGCCGTTGGGAAACTTGAGGAGACTGGATATGTTCTGAACACTAGTAGCTGTATCCACATTTAAAAGAGAGGTAGAATATAAAGAGTTTTTCTGAAAAAATTGTTAGAATATTTGAGGCAATATTTAATATATATGGAGTCCAGAGGGGAAAGGTGGGATATGTGATTTGATTGAGATAACATTTACATGGTTTATAATATTTTTTATAGAACGAAGATTACTTACTCTACTAATGTTAGCTCGTTATCGTGGTGTCACTCGCGTACAAATAATTTTATTTACTAATACTATGTCTAAGAATAATTCTAGATAGCCTTCCTAATGAACCTTCCTATCAATACGAAATAATTTTACAAATCCATTACTTTCAAAGATTAGTGATGAACAAACAAACTTATCCGCTTTATAATATTACTATATAAATATTATAACCTTTGACAACATTTACACCCACACGTATATTTTTTAACAGAATATTCAACAATTACCTTTTGTTTCGATTAGCTAATATTTCATCAAGTATGTATATCTATGTTATAATGTATCTAACACTATTATTGTCTTCAAATCATATACTAGCATATAGTATGTTTATATAGCTATTGTTTTACTGTTACGTGAGCAAAGGAAATAATTGAGTGTCACGATAGTAAGAGGACCACCTACAGGTTTAATAATCATAAATCATTAATAATATGCAATAACTCAGTACAATCGAGACAAGTCATTAATTTAAACTGAGTTAATTATTTTTTTTGTTATGTTTCTGCAATTGATATTTGTAACATACAAACATCTACTACTCTGTTACTCTTTCACGCAAAATAACTAATCGGATTTTGGTGGAACTTTACAGTTATATAGCTTATGTAAAAGAAAACATAAGCTATAATTTATAGAAATTAATGTATAAGTTGGCGAAGACCCAAGCAGAAGTTATTTCAAAATATAAAATATATAAAAATGTGGTATTTTAGTGATTAATCAATCAATATCTTAACACATTAGATGTTTATTTTAGTTATGTATGTTACAAAAGAAATATTTAAATGTTACAAGCTTATTACTCATATGCTGATTTTTTGGCTAAAACACAAAGCTTCTTGTAACCGAATGAAGCAATGCGACGTGATGGTAGATAGATAACAAAATGAGAATGACTTGTCATGATACAAGAACTATTTATCTTATTATTTAGTTTTTAGAATATTTTTCTAATGTGTTTTCGGTTAAAGTCATAGTGGTATACGGTTAAAGTTGAGCCCTACATAATCCTCGCTATCCCCCAAGAACTGTATTTTTCTAACCCCAAAAAAAATTTCGAGTTTTTTGTTTGTGACAAAAATAAGCAAAAACTTACTAGGTCCGCCACTATGCATCGCATGGCAAGTGTTGTTTCTCAACGAGTATCACATACATACTTGTAAAATTAGCAGAGTAAATAGTGGCTATAATCGTAAGCCTAATAAGAACTGACCGTGCGATTTCAAAACGTTCCACATGTTAACTCTATGGGACACACTTTGACCATTTAAACAAAAACTATAAACACAAATATCACCAAAAAACTTCAGAATAACTCTGCCAATTTTCGACGTCCTATCATTATTCGTCTAGGAGGAGTAGCATTAGTAACACACTTTTGACAGAGCTTCGCTTTGCTCGGCTTAATTAATCAATTTAAAATGTTGCGAAAAACTCCATAAAATTCTATGATATAACTTTTTATCATATAAATCCGTTTCCAATTAATAAAAGTAACATAGTATATAGTTCCAAGTTGCTCAGCTGGAACTTGACAGACCTAATTCAGGATCGGATAACTGATTATTATATCACACATGAATACCTTGCAACCTCAAACTCATTGAATGTCAGAGTCAATCTGTCAATCTATTTAGCTACACTTCTAGAACAGGGCGTTTATTTAAAGATTTAGTGCTTGTGTGTTTGTCCATAAAGGCTGACCAATCAAATATCATTGGTAATATATTATTGACATATTTTTTTACTAGCTGTTACTCGCGACTTCACTCGAAAAACGATTTTATTTACAATTAGGATAACTAGTATATAGTGTTCCTCATGAAACTGTCTATTATAATCAGATAGAGTTTTTCAAATCTATTCCATAGTTTCGAAGATTATGTCGTTTAAACAAACAAACTTTTCCGATTTATAATATAATATAAATTTCTCAGTTAAGTATTAACATCATAACATAATTTTAAATTTTAAATTAAAAAAAATAATCCATTACTGTAACATAACACCTGAAATAAAAAATAAAAATCGAATATTGAAAAATTTTTTAAACGAACAAGCTTGTCAAAAAAAAATTTAAATTGTGTTCGTGAAAGAGCGAATTATAAATTTGAAAACTTTATAAAAATGGCGAATTGGTACCATATTAATTTTTTTATTGTGTTTAGAGTATATATTTTTGATAATAATAAATAATAATTAATAACATTACTTGATACAGGATATTTAAATGTGTATTGAAGCAAAACAAATTACAAGGTATATTACACCTTTTAACCGATAGAGCGTTCAAACTATATTGGTTCATTAGAAAATATATGTATTTATCATAATGTAAATGTACAATTTTGTACTATTTCATATTTTGTATATATGTATGCGTGTGAGTGTATGTGTGTGTGTGTATGTGTCCGTGTGTGTGTGTCTAAAGTCGGTTAATTCATACGGTATTTATGAGTTTACAAATAATATTATAATTAATTATAATTCAGTCAATATTTTTCGCAAAAATGAATATATTTCACAAATTAAAATAAAATGCGCCATATTTCTTTTTTTCTATCATATTATTTTATATGATAGATATAAAAGAACTTTTATTATCTTTAAATGAAGAAACTGTTATATTTTGAACAAGCCATTGCCAGCGAATTCACCTGCCCTAAATTTCGATTTGAAAAAAATCCATCTTTATTATGCAAATTCATTTTTAATTTAATATAATTATAGCCCCAATTTTAATATTGTTCATCAAAAAATATATATTTTATAGCGATATTTGTTTTTGCATTTTTCGCATATACTTTGGGTCTATAAATATTTTATTATAATATATTAATTATTTTAAATTGAAATTAAAATTTTTCTAAATACGTGTGGATAATTAAAGAAATAATATTATATTTAAGGCTAATTACAGCTTCCTTAGACAACACATTTTTTTCATTTATCAATTAAATAATTAATCTGTTTCTAATCACATATCACATTGCTTAGCTTACATCACATACTATCACATATCACATTGTAACATGTCACGTTGTAATATATAATTCTATCACATATATAACTCGCGAACTCGTCCCGAATATATTGTACATGTTGCCAATAAACTACTGGTTAGATATTTCTTAATCACATTCTACTGCCGCACGCAAATACCTTTAACTAGTCACAGAACCATGAACATACAAACATTTAAACATATATGTTTTATTGAACTTGAAATACTTTTGTAACACTGAAATATATACTAATTAAGTGCAACTCAATAATTAATTATAATCATTAATAATATGTAATATTGCAATCTATTGCTACCAAAGTTACATATTGATTGATTGACATTTCGATGTTTTATTATACAGCTATAATTTAGCCGTCATCATAAGTCAATAGATTATTTTGTCTGTTTTAAAAATGTTGCTTTTTTTTTAATTTCTAATACACAGCAATAAATGCTCCTTAATATAAATTACTTTTTTTATTGAAATAACTGTATACACAGCAATAAATACTCCTTAATCTATTTATAATGCTATTTTTAAAAATGATGTCTCGTTTTAAATTATATTTATAAAATTAAAATACGTTAAATGTATGGGGGAGATGGTTCCTGTAAATAAGACACTAGCTGAGCCAGCCAAACTGTTGTATTGCTAGGAGTATTCTCCTATTTCTATTTTATTATTCCATTTATGAAATTGGTCTTTTATTTTTAAATTGCTAATGCGTGCACAGCAATAAATACTCCTTGATCTATTTTTAATATTATAAATTGTGTAACCACATACAATGGTGTGCCCAAAACACAATTACCTTCATAATGGACGATTGTTAACACAATTAAGAACTAAGCCTCGAGTCTCGACAACAAGGCTGTATGGTGCACGCTACACATATAGGCGTGGTTACAATTTATTTAATATAAACATAATAATTTTAATGTTATTCTTGCAAAATTGCTTTAATCTTTGTCTAGTAATTGAGGTCAATGGTTTATATTGATTGATATTATTTCATATTATCTCTATATGTTTAATTATATTTAAATTAGATGCACTTGTAAGTAGTAGGCCTTGACTTGAACGAAACAAGAGACGTAACACAACCTTTAACCATGACTTGTCTCTTATTACTAAATTCTTAAGATTAATAAAATTAAAAAATGTTTATCTATGATAACTAATATATATAAAAATATCTGGTTGTACTCAATTTTATATGAATGTGGAATGTTCACGCCGCGATTCCACACATAAATATGGGCTTCGAAGGGGTTCGAAACATTTTTTCTTTATCTGACTTGGCTATACTTTAGATGGGAAAATTGTAATAATATTTACGTGAGTACACCCGGATAGTTATATATATATATTTAGTATACTTACTTGACTTAAAGTATGGAAAACATTAACATAATTTTAAACTAAAAAAAAAATCAATTATTACTGTAACAAAATACAAAAACTTAAAAACGAAATCTTTTTAAATAAAACAATCCTGTCAAAATAAAATTAAATTGTGTTCATGAGAGAGAATTATAGAATTAAAAACTATAAAAATGGCGAATGGTCACCATTTTTGATTGTGTTTCCGATAAAAATTATTGTTAATAATAAATTACAATAATTAATAACTGTACTGTATTTCTTCACTTCACACCTTTGAGAAACAGTGACTTATGTCATGAGAAGTTCATTAAATGGCTGAGGTTCTTTACGGTGTTAAGGTCAAAACAAATCCTGTTTAATATTTTTTATTAAAACGAAATTAATTACAAGATTCAGCTGTTTTAAAAGAAAAATAAAATTGTCTATGATTTGGTCCTTAAAAAAAAATTCAACATGCAAAACTCGAACCTGCGCTATCTTTAAATATAATAATTTTAATGTATTTAATTTCGCTTGTGACATCTTTTCAATATAATCCTAACTGCCGAGTTAAATACTTTACAAATATTTTCAAGAAACCTAATAAAAGCACCTCTATTCTGATATAAACGATAGATTCACCGAAATTAATAGCTTCATTGGTAGAAGTAGAGAACGGTCTCCCAGAGGTCACAGGCTTAAATCCTGTTGCTATCGAAAATTTAATCTATATAGAATAATAAGATCAAGACAAAAAAAAAGCGATAACTTAATATGTAGGTAACGAGACGGTGTCCTAAAGTTAGCATTTTCGAGTTTTGTCTTGGTTGAGTATTTCATAATAATATTATTATAATAAAAATTAAAATCATAAATTCTAACACTAAAACAGTGGAATGGTTGAATCAGAACAAATTAATTAAATATTAAGTTAATACTTCTATTATCTATACTAATATTATAAAGAGAAATTTGTTTTATTTATACACGCTAATCTTCCTAAGTACGGTTAGATTGGAAAAATTCCATCTATCAGAGATAGGTTCATGAGGAACGGTATATGCTATCTAATATTATGCTACTGCTCATAGTTATCCTAATAATAAATAAAATGGTATCCGCGAGTAGTACCGCACGTAACAACTTGTATAAATAAAACAACTTACATTCAATTAGCAGATGTCTTTTGTAGTTTTTTCATTTCATCAAATACAATGACCAAACATATTTATTAAATCAACGTATCCATACAATCTCCTCAAGTATTGATACAATACTTTTAAGGCTATAATATCTATACAAATAAATTAAATTTGAGTGTCTGTTTGTAATATTAAAATAACCACATAATCCATATATATGTGAACGTGGTAGATAGACCAAAATACAATATTTTACTACTTTTGTCTGTCGGTTTCTTCCGGGTACTCTCTGGAACGATTTTGATGGTAGGTGAGTAATGTAATAAGGAGTAATTTAGGCTACTTTAATTTAAGAATTATTAAATTACTCGCAGACGAAGTCGCGAACACAACTAGTTATAAATAAACATGGTTGCTTCTCGATCAATGACGCAATAACATTTACTAACGGATGTAAGATGAGCTTCTCATGTTTTATAGTTAGATATGGCTGTAATGATCTATAAATAATACTTATATATACATATATAAATATTATAATACTTATATATACTTATATAAACATTAGTTATATATCCGGATTTAGGGCTGGATTCCATCAAGTGCTGATATAATATTCATGTCACAGAACTGAGAACTCTTACATTTGAAACCTCCTAGATATATCCTACATATTTTAGAGCTCTGAGATATACACTACTTATTTTAGGGCTCTGAGATATACACTAAAGATTTTACTTCTTTGAGATATACAATGCAGATTTAAAGTTTCAAAATATACTGAAAAAATATATTTCGGGACTCCCAGAAATTATAAATTTTATGACTTCTAGATATGTTCTACATATTGTAAGTCTTCGAGATATACAGTAATCTGTACTGGTCTTTGAAACCTTCAATGATATAATATTGTTTTTACATTACTTCAACACAAAAATCGACTTTTTTTAATCAAGTTTTCTGAGCAAGCTTTTTAAATAACAATAATAAAATGATGTATTTCAAATATTTCATTTAAAACAAATCTAATGTATGAGTATATTTATGTTATATTTATGACTTAAGAAGTCGCAATTGTTTAAGTAAAATAACGATGATACATAAGGTTTATACTTCGTAGCAGTTAAAAGGGACCAGTTGGTCCCTTTTATATAATAAAAAATCAAACTCAGTGGCGTAACGTCAGAGTGGCATGACGGCAAAATGCCACTGGCCCCCAGCGGAAAGGGGCCTCGGTATATATTAAGAGTACTAAACTAATTCATTTAGAGGCTTAAAATAAAAATTAATACATCCTTAGTTGAGCTTATTTAGATTAGAGAAAAAAGGGCCTTCGGTGAATTTGACAAGGGCCTCACATAATATACTTTTGTCACTGTTTCATCATTAAAGGATTACAGATCATTTAACTTTATACATTTTTAAGTTCAGATAAGTGTGAAGTCACTTAATGATAAAAAAAATGTTTATTTACCTATTAACTAATATTAGTATTATATAAAACTAACTATAGATTCATTTCAGTAAATTAATAAAACAATATACGATATTTTATCAACAAATGTGTTAGAATCGTTGCTTGCTTGATCAGAAACATAAAAATACTAGATGGATTAATCTAGTTGACCTTTAACAGATATCATAAAATAATTAATAAATGTCCTCTGAATAAAACATGTTTTTATATTAAATAAATAATAATAGTCTATGACTAACGATAATCTCCACAAAAAAAAATTATTTCCAGGCAATCAAAAGTATTACCATTTTAAATCTATTTTAAATTAAAATAAATTTATTAATACAAATTTAAAAAATTGTAATAAGATTTATTAGGTTCATTATTCTGTTCAGCTTTGTTTTTATTTCTGGATGATATACGACTAATAAAACCAATGGCTGCTGGTCAACCTTGTTACTACATACTCAAACTTGAATCGTCTTTTTTTAATACTCAGAACTACAAGTTTTTCAAGCTTAAGGTTACTCTTGAATACCCTAAAGCATCGAAAAACTCAGTTTTTCCTTCCGATCTGTCTGTCTGTATGTGTGTCTGTGTGTCTGTGTGTGTGTCGAATTTTATTTTTCGAATTTTGAAAAACTAAAGATATATTTGGAATCAGCATCTAAATGTAAGATTCACTTTTCAAAATTATGTTGATTGTCCAACGGGAAGGTGGTCAGATCGGCCGCCGAAGTTACCGAAAAATGGAAAAAAATTTCGAATTTTTAAATTTTTTAAAATTAATTAATTTAATAATAATTATTTTTTTTTTTTTTGTTTGTTAATTAATTTGCGAGTTATAATTTGCCGATTAGGAGTTTTTCATAGCGGCAAGCTCGATTGCCGCGTGTCAGATGTTTTACTTTGTGGCACGGACATCAAAAAAGGTTCGCCATCTCTGCCCCAGAGTATATGTTTAAATTATACTAGCTGTTTCTTGTGGTTCTACTCGCGGACGAACAATTTTACTTATTATTAAAATAACTTAGAGTAGCAGTTTATAGATAAACTACAACCTTCCTTAAGGACCTGTCTATAATAAAAAAAAATCAAATTCATTAGAAGGTTTTGAAGATTAGTGCGTTTAAAATTTGTTTTCTGCTTTACAAAATTAGTATACCAATACATATATAATAAATTCGCTAGCAGAGTTTAATTTTAAATATAATTGCTTATAAAATGTATATTAAATTAATAATAAATATTTTTACCAGGTATCGCCATGCCTAGTTCCAGGTATTCCTTCACAGAAGGATTGATGAAAGAGACAGGCGCGGGAGCAGTGTTGCTTTCCGGCTCAGGTGCATCCAGGGCCTGCGCGGGTTCTCGTACTGCTCCGCTGTCAGCTCGCAGACGTTTCACTCGGCTGCCATCTTGTATTCCTCCTACATATGATAAAAATATAAATTTAGAAATAAAACTATTTTTAACGGATTAAACTCATATACAATTACTGATTACATATTAATTTAATTTAATTCGACATTTCGAATGCTTTTGCGTCACTAGTGTTCACGAGAAAACTAGATTACCTACATCTAGCGTAAACACGTGAAAATCAAAAAAATAAAATATATATACAATGTTAATGACCTGCTGCTATTAATTGAACAAAGTTTAGAGATGGTTATAATTTTTCCACATTCAATCAATTTTTGATAGAAATTTTCAAATATAGGTTTTATTTTATACGAAGACGTATTGCGACGCGAGAGGTTCATCCCTATTATTTATTTTTGTTTAACACTTGTATATCTCTTGATAATTTTTGAGACTCACATGTCTACACGGTACTAAAATTGTATGAAAATAATATCAGTATGTTCCAGATGTTAAATTTCATCCATGGTAAATTTCATCCATAACATTTTTTTTTCAGGAAAAATGTGAAATCGGAAGTTTAGTGCGTCTATTGAGATAGCACAAAGCAATTTCAATTTACCTCCTCTACGTAAAGGCTCTCTAAAAGACTGCTCAGACCCTTAAGTCCTAATCAACTTATTACACACCAAAACGCGCTATTCATATTGACCACCTTATGGTGCTTATTCTCCTGGTCTTCAGCCATCCCAAAGCGGTAATACTGCAAATACACATGCGAATTGGATGCCTCGATAATTCCTTATCATTATATTATACTCAGTGAGATCATTACTAAAGGTGAAAGCCAAAAAGCCGACAGTTTTATTGTACAAAATATTCACAACCAATAACTCAATAAAGGCAAAACCATAAATATATTTATAACCTCCTTTCTCTATTCTTATTGTTCTATTCCAATAATTAATATGTGAATATGCTTTGGAGAAACAAATAAAAAGCAGAGAGAATATATCAGCGAAACTCGTAAATACTGTAAAAAAGAGCTATTTATTGTTTGATTTCTAAATATTGGTACCAATAACTCACTTTGTTATATATCAAATAAAGAACACATTAGCCAATATTATTTTATGCTTTTCGTAATTTGACTTATTATTTAATAATAAAAAATACACCATATTATTATTATTTCAAAATAACTTACCGATTACTGTCAGTAACGATATAAACACCGCGGGCAAGACACGAAAATGATTCCTTCCGATCATCTTAAAAGTGTATTTACAAAACTATAAAAACACTATAACATACTGAACACTATGTTACTTCAGAATTTATTAACGCAACAGGTAGCAAGTAATGAGTCATTGAAGATTTTCATATACAAATAACGACTTGTTCTTTGCCAAAGTTACGTAAGACTTAACTGGCGTGCTGTTTCGGGAACAGTCAAACGCGCAATGCACAGAGTAGCGCAATGTTCGACGCGCACTCACGAGACGCTTACATAAACTAACCCAAAGTTGTAATACTATTTATCTGACCTCTAACTTCATAGATGAGCGCTTATTCAATAGCATTTGTTTTGTATTTATTAACTTTAAAATGGTATTTCAAAGCGTTTAATGTCTTAGATTTAAGTATACACACAATTTCAATCCTAATGTAAAGACAAATTAGATTTTTTGGCAGAGGGTTTCAAAAAAATAAATCATCTAAATATCTTCAAATTGGAAGTTTAAAAACAAAGGTCCAACAAGGGTCTCCACGTCGTAAGGTTTCAAATTCAATTCAATTGAAATTTCCATACAATTGTTATGTATTTCTTTCTTCCATTTTCAAAGCACATTGAATTTTATAAAATCGAAAATTATATGCTTGCTTTCTAATATGCCAGTTATATGCTAAGTATATATAGTTGCTAATATTTTAAAAAATTACACGTTTTCACAGAAGTTATCATCTTCAATTTTACCATTTCAAAAGATAAATTTACAAAAACCTTTCTTTATCTTTGTTTTTATTATAAGTGAGTCTTGTACAACATTTAAGGATTTCTAAACTACTTCAATTTTTAACCTTTGTATATACGTAATGTTTATGCTTTAAGAAAGATAGGTAGAAAACTACTTAAAAAGTATAAAAAGGAACTTTCTCACAGGAACCTTCCATATTTTTCCAACTTAAAATGTTTTTTCTATGAACCAGACTGTATATTTCAAAATTAATATCTACCCACAAAATTTCACGTAACTACTTTTATATTTCTCCTATTAGAAACACAAAAGTTTATGATACCTATAAATGGATGGTTTGATATTCGTTACTTCACACAAAAACAATTAAAAATTTTAATAAGACTTCACAGAATTATACTTTATAAGAATAAACAAATAGACTATAATTAATATAGATATCGTGAAATGTAACGATGAATATAAAATACATATAAAAATCCTGCTCTCTCAGAGCTTTATAAACTGTTAGAATTGTAGTAAAATAATTATTTGATCAACTTATTCTCCTAAAGAATTAGAAATACTGACAGGTCTATCTAGAAAGTTGTTAATGTTTACTTTTCAGTTGTAGGTAAAGCGCGCTCAAAGTGACTGGTAGTTTATATGTAAGGATTCACACAAAACACAATACTTGTGCCTTTCGGTCTACCGATGTGTTGGCTAACATGGGAGTTTATACTTTTCCATCAGAGGTAGATATCTGTCAAAACTAATCATTTGAACTCGACAAGGGTTGCAATAAAAATATAAAAATATACGATATATTCACAATAATTTTATATATTCTTCATTTCTTCATTAATTTAATTATATTTACCTGTATCACATAATCTATTAAAAATATAAGAAACAACTATTACAAAATACGTAATATAAGTTCCAGTTAATAAAATATATTTTTGTCATCTTTTAATTTTTCGCAATTCGCAATTCGCAAAAATTCGCAATAGCAGGCATTTATTTCAAAAGTATTTTTAGGTGTGCGCTATCCCGAAATACAACTTTTATAAATTATTAGGGTGTTGCTTTCAAACATGATTTGTGAACTTTTTTTGATTACAACTACTAGTCTATTAAATTGTAACAGCCACAGGCAACAGCTGTTAAACATATTTTTCAAAAAGCATAAACCATAGAGTGAAGTAAAACTTCACTTCAACTCTGCTCTCTACACTGTAAATAATCTGTATTCTTTTCAGAGTTGGGAGTACATTTGCTAATTTAGTATTTTATAAGCTGTGTAGGTCGGTGTTTATATTTTGTTTTTATAGTGCAAATAAGTTATTAGACGAAAGAAAAAGTTGGATTTCAAGTTTGTACCTATTTAACTTAGGTTCTTAAAAAAATTATTTTATTTTATGTTTTTAACGTGTATTTTATATATCCAATTTTAAAAAATCCTACCGGCTATTTACAGACTTTGTTTACTTTCAGGGACTTTGGCCAGTTACTTTTTAAGCCTAAAAGTTAAAAGTCTAAAAATGATATTGTAATATAGACATATTAATTCTAAATAAGCTAAGCTGCCAAGAGATAAAAATGGATGCAAAAATAAAGAAATGCTGTCCGAAATGTTGTCAATATTACCGTCTTAAATGTAAGTTAAATAATATTTTAATAATTATAATTATTTTCACTAAAGAAATTAATAAGTTGTGAGGTGATTATACTAGCTAACAGATCTGTTCTTTGATGGACACTATATAAGCTTAATTTATATTTTTATATGTAAACTTTCATGGTTCATGATTACTATTAAATATAATTATCTTGAGCTCTGAACATGGCGGAATCACTAGATGTTCTACTATGCGAACTAGAGTTCATGCCGCGATCCCGCCACGCTCAGAGCTTATGAATAAGGACCCCGAATGGGTTCGAAACTAGTTAGGCAACTTTCGATAGTAATAACGTGAGTACAGCCGGATAATTATTGATTTTTTTTTTTTCTTTAAATGTGAAAATTACTTAGAGGTTTACACACTTCTCTAATTTTTCAGTATCAGGATCTAAACATGAAGATGGCAATATACCACTATTCCTTTCATGCGGTCACACAATGTGCGAAAATTGTATCAGGACCATTACCAAGTGTGAAGAGTTTATTGAATGCCCTATTTGTGGTCAGGACATTCACTTTAGTGCGTCTGATCAGGCTGTAATGGGTCTTGACAAGTTTTCTTTATATGAACTGTTCCCAGTCCATATTAACATGCTGGGAGAGCTTATGTTGCAACATATTGGGGTATAGTTTAGTTTTAAAATAAATATCTAGTTTGTGCTTATGTTACTAATGCTTATTAACTAAATCGTAATTATAAATTTTATTATTGAAAATCTAAATAATTATTTTAATAAGATATGAATAAAGGGAATAAACTTATTAGAGATCTATTTACATAAAATGTTAAGTACATTTATAATTTTCATCTTGCAGCCAAAAAATGAAAAAGACAGCTGTGATGATGATTACTTTTTAAATATTACAGAACTTATTAAGAGTACCGAATCATCAGAAGGTTTGTAGATCATTTACAAGTAGTTAGCACCCTTGTATTGGATTGTCTCAATGTGTGCATATGATTCAAAGTTGGAAGTAATATGAAACATGGATTTTCATATTTAGATTATTTTCATATATGTCCAATTGGTATAATTGTTAATAGTTCTGTGTGCTGAGCTGAAGATTGTGCGTTTGATTCCTGTTTTGAACACTTGTTTGTGTGATCTATTGACTGTTACAAGTCAAGATGTGATAGATAACAGACACATATGTGTGATTTTTTTGTTTGTAAAACTTTTCAGAGATTATTTCTTCAATGTGTTAGTTGTTGTTTTTGTAAATTGATATAAAATTCTTAATAATATTCTAATATTTTTTATGTTTTTATAGGCAAATGTGTAGAGTGCCATGAATCAACTTCAAAAATGTGCAAACAGTGTGGTATCATTGTCTGCAAAAATTGCTTCAATAAAAGCCACAAAAACTTCATCATTTTCAAAAATCATGCACTGCAAAATATTGGTATGTTTCATAACTAATACTAATATTTTGTTATATATTTTTACATATTTTGTGATTTTAATTTTTGAAATTTGTAGAATTACAATCAGAAAACACTTTATGTATTACTCATAAAAGTAAATCGTTGGATTATTACTGTACTAATTGTGCTAAAGCCATATGTATGGACTGTTTTATGGTTGGTGGTGAAAAATCTTGCAAAAACCATAATGTTACTTCCATACAAGAAGTTGTAAGTATAATATTGTTATATTATAATATGTATATCTCTTGTTTTATCAGTTGCATTTTAATATTATTTTCAAAGAAAAAGGATTTATAAAACATTGATTCTAATATTATAAAGCAAAATGTTTATTTCCTAAACCAAAAGCATTTCTTCATATTTGAAATTACAAGATGGATTTGAAATTTTTTTATTAACTATGATAGGCAGGTTCTTGAAGAAGGCCATAAGGTTATCTAGCATTACACTATTGCTTTTACTTATTCTTATTATAAATGTAATTGTGTCCGTGGTTGGAACAGCAAGTAGCAGCTAGACATAAAAAGCACTAAAAATCAAAGTCATTTCTATTAATTGTGTTCATTCTGGTTGTTTTTCTTTATTTGTGCTTTAACATGAGAAAAGCTACAAGCTATAATTTTTTATTTTCAGAATGAAGGAATGTTAGCTGAGCTTGTTGAAATTACACCCAAAGTGGATGAAACATTTAGAAGACTTACCAAAACAGCAGTTGTATGAATCATTTTATAAATATTTTATAGAACCTTAATTTGTTATATATAATATTATCCTAATTATACTTCCTTAACTTGTTATATATATATTATCCTAATATTACAGGATATTGGACATACACTAATGAGACTTAGTAATGAAAATAGCTCATCAACCTTAACAAGAGTACTCAATGAAGTAGAACAACACTATTCCAAACTGAATGCAGCTATACAAAATCAAAAGAAAGAAATCATAGACAGTATTATGAACTTGAAGTCTACTGAGATAGAATCTCTAAATGAAGCCAAATATAGTATTGCTGAATCAATACAGAAAGCGAAACACACTTTGAATAATATAAATTCCATAGATCCCAATAAACTGAGAGAGGTAATACTATTATAATAAAATAAATTGTAATATTACTTATATAATAGCCAAAAGCTTTACCAGATACATAGATACTAAATTGCTATAAACACTAAAATACTGTAAAAATAGATAGCCAATCATTTGATAATTATAATAAGTTCTAGAAGATTCTATAACTACTATTCAAGATCCAAATTACAGTCACCATCCAGCTCAATCAAAACTGCTACACAATAAAAGTTTCATATATAACAATAAACACAAACTACACTATCCCTAGAATATCTAGAAGAGAAAGGAATAGAAAACATCAGACGTTGAATTGGCTATATACAATTTTTTTCTGTGGCTTATGGAACGGAGAATGTATTCATAATTTAAATAATATTTTTTTATATATTGCAGATAAATATGTCTGCTGTTTTAAAAGATGCTAAAGAAGTAGTTAACATACCTTGGTACTTAAATCAAGATCGATCCGGTACTCGTTTGAAGTAAGTTCAATTATTTAAGGGTTTTTAATTATATTTATATATAAGTTTTTAAGCTCTTGCTGTCAGCTGTATACGGGAACTTCACACTTGCTTTTCGAAGTCATTTGATTTCCGGTACTCATGACATACCCGACATATATATTTCTATTAAAATTAGCTCCATTACGGCCATTATTGCTTTTATACAGCTAATTTAAAATTTATGTAAAGTCCCCGTTCTTTACCCCTGATGTCAGGGCCTTATTCCGACTATATTATTATTATTATATTGAAAGAATATTATAATTATATTTTCTGTGATAATTATCAGGCTGAAGATAAACGAAGATATTTTTTCAATCATCAACAACTATATTCAGTTAGAGGGTAAAGAAAACACTACATACTCTCTGTGTACTACACAAGTACTGAATGACAGACATGAAGACATACCAGCAGCTCCAAGCGCAGTGGTACATCCTCCTGAGATTGTTAAGGGTGCGTACATTGTGTATTTAGTTTTATAGATATATGGTTCCTTTAATTTAAAAAGCTAAGAAAAATATGTTACGATTATATCTGTTAAATAAAACATTAATTAACCTGTTTACTTTCAAATTAATAGTGCTTCAATGGTCAAGCACTAAAAAAAAAAAAGTTTTTTAAATCCTTTTTAGTGCCATACATATTTTACCAATATATCCTAAAAATAACAATAAAAAAGTGCATTTTTTATATATAAGTAACATGAATCAGACAATATTCATAAATCAACATTCTCTTCAGAACTTTTTATACTATGATAATAAAAACAAAGAAATTGAATTCATATTTGTCAACAAGAAAATAACAGAAACAGTTAACTGTGTAAAGAAGCGCTATCGCGACGCTGGCATTTTACATATCAGCACGACGGCGCTCCTTGGCACTAAAAGGGTTAAATTTAAGCCTTCGTGATCCATGATTATTATTACATTCAGTTTATTACATACAGTCGGGCAAATTCCGTCAGTATTTACATAAGTACAGCTAACTAATTATGTATAAATGTTTTATTATTTAAAAATAATTGATACGTAAAAGTTGTACATAACAATATTGTACGTAATTCCAGACGTGCGTCAGTTAAATAAAACAAAAACAGAAAAACTCAAGGAAAACATTAAACCAACATCTTTTATCAAGAAAGTACCACAGTACAGAAGCAAGACGGGTTCCTTATCCTCACTTAATTCCACCGCAAGTGACTCCTCTAATAAAAGTTATCAATCTTGTAAGATTTTTTTTTATTCTTGTTTTTTTTTTACTGATTATTTCTACTTACTATACTTTTGCTTCTAGATAATCAACAGTCGATAGTCACACCTTTTCCTGAAAGTCAACATCCCAAGCAAATTCTGGAAGGTAAGTTATTTAACAATTTTATTTACTATAAGAATAACTAAGAGCAGTAGCTTAATGCTAGATAGCCTATAATACTTAGATACCTTCATTATAAAACTGCCTATCATAAACAAAAATATTTTTTTAAATCCGTTCGAAGTTACGAAGATTAGACGATTTAAGCAAACGTCTATAATATTAGTAAAGATATATAAATTATGTATATTTTCTAGGTTCTCAAGAAGTAATCTATATATCACATATTGTGGATCCACATAATTTCTATGTGCAGCGAGCTTGTCACCAGTCTAATGTAAAGGAACTCTTGAGGGAGTTTCGAAATGCAGTCTCTATGCCCAAGCCATCGGTCAACCATGTTGCTGAAGGTTTTTTTTACTACTACTTTATTTTTATTTATTATATTACATACAATTGAATTTATAATAATTTAGTACCATTACAAGTAGACCGATCTCCGAGGTTCAGCCTAAGTAGGAGGTTTTTAGAGATGGGTACTAATATTTATGAGGTCGAAATTGATCATTAGTTTGAAATAAGTACAAATTCATAATTTTGTTTTGACTTTTTCGCTGTTTTATTTTATTTTACTGTAATTTAAACTTAAGAATGCTTTTTACATTGGAGATTTTATGTTTTGTGTTTCAGAATATGCATTTTCTTTATACTGATCTCTTTTATAAACATATACAGTCAAATCATTTTAGTTTAATGTTTTATAAATGTTTGATTTTTGTCTAAGAATTTGATTACGGTAGAGTAAACGTATCGATATTGTTATATTACAACAATATTTTTATTCATCTCTAAAAACAACTAATTACCAAATTGCAATGACATTAGGTTTCTGGAATTATATTAATTATGATTAAACTCCGATGACGCGGTTAAATATTAATTATTGTAATATTAAAAAAATCAAATTGAAATATTTTTTATTAATATTGTCTTTTACTATTAATATTGTTTTAGGTACATTATATTAAAGTATAGTTTTTATTAATATTATCTTTTACTATTAATATGTTTTTAGGTAAAGTATACCTGGTATTAAACAAAGCAGACAATTTGTGGCAGCGATGTCGTGTGATGACCATCGACAGACGAAACCTCAACAAGCCGCTGTACAGAGTCTTCTGTGTAGACTTTGGCAGCACTGAGCTTGTTACTATTGATAAGTGAGTGTTATTGCACCTAAAAAAACAGAACAGATTATACCATTTGATTAGACTTATCGCCAAGAGTAATATCTTATATGTAATGTTTAATAATTAAAAGGACAATTAATAATAATAAGTTTTAACATATTATTTTGGCATTATATAATGGACAATTACTGATAAGCTAAATATTTTCAAGAACAATGAAACAATCAACATTCACCTCATTCACTCCGTAATAGAAAGATTTAATCTTAAAGGAACGTTTTAAGTAGATGGTTAATCTATAATAGGTCCACCCAAGCGGGGTTGGCCTCGCGACGGCTGCGTCGCGAGGCCAACCCTGCTGACATGCGAAATAAAAACGTTCTATATGTTTACTATATGGGACACATTTTATCTATTATCTCGGAAACTACAATTACGATTCGACTGATTTTCAATCCAGACCGGGTTTTACTCATCATACGCATGTGTGCAAAATTTCGTGCGTGCAGCTCCTAAATTGAAGGAGAAGTAGGGTAACAAAGAGTTGAAAATTTGGGTAGTAAAGAGCTTCGCTTCACTCAGCTCAATAATGAATTTACACAAACATACAGTATACACAAATACATAATAAATAAAGCTAACAATTGCCCTATAAATAACGCTCTCACATTAATATATACATCAGCCACACCATTAAAACTAAATTACAATAGCAAACGCACAGAAGAAATAATTAGAGATGATCAGAAAATAACAATTGGAAACAAACGTTACTACATGGAAAACACGTTAATCAACTATTACAAGAATACATTGACAATGAAGCATCAAATGCATAGTTATCCCGGGAAAATCTATACAAAGAAACAGAAGGTTTTATGTTCGCTATTTAACACTAATATATTAGTATATTATTAAGGATCGCACAATAAAATCAGAGGTAGATAATGCTTTACAAACCAAGAGACTATTGAACATATCACAGGTGGTTGTCCACTTTAGCCAATAAACAGTACATAGAAAGATATAATAATGAAGTTAAACAAATACATGCTATATTGACAGTCAAATATAAATTATTTGTTAAAACAGAACCAAATTACATACAAACATAAACCCAAAAATGTACTTAATAAAGAACAACCCAAACTACTGGAACCGTGATATAACAATCGATAAAGCTACAACAAACATTAGATCGGATATCACATTAACACTAAAACACGAAAAAATTACTTAGATATTGCTATACCAAATTGTGATAACATAAATATATACAGAAAAGATACTAAATTACATCTCACTTGCTGACGAAATACGACTAATGTGCATCAATAGACAGTTAAAATGATACCCATCATACTTTTATCTACAGGAATTGTTCCAAAATCACTACTCATAATAATAAAAGAACTTTATTTACTTAACATACCTACACATATGAATAAAAATGCAAAAAAAAAACTGATAAATTGGAAATTAATTGAACAAAAGGCATGTAGTAAGAAAAAGTGAACTCAGCTTTATAGCTGATTTTCAGTTCCCCCTGCCAACTACAAGTGCTGCCTACTAGTGTTTACAAAAGAAAAGTTCAGTAAATTAAAATATACTACAATGGATCATGCTAATAAAACATTTAAAAAAAATAAAATAAAATGATACTTACAAAGTTAAAATACAATAAAAAAAAGCAAAACAAATAAATCAAACATGAATACATTTATCTTTCACATTTCCCATATCACTAAAAGAACTGGGACTACACAAAAACTATTAGGAGATGCCTCTCATCAACAACACTAACTCCTTTATGAATACACGATGAACCGAGTTACTTGGCGTATCCTGTAGTCGGTTCTCACCACCAGTATTGTGAGATTGTAATATATAACAATAATAATAACTAGGAGCGCGAAACCAGACATCAATTTTGATTCGCTGCGCTCGCAAAATCTCGGTATGTGATAGCATATCGAGCGAAGCGAGGTGCAAACAGCACCGAAGTGGCATTTATAAAACGTCGACGCATTTTGTCCTCAACTATTTTTCAAGATAAAAAAAAGTCTAAAAAAAAGAAAAAATTCTAAAAGCTGTAAATTAAAATTGTAAAGCAAAATTTTCGTTCGAAAAATTTTTTTCATCGAAATCTATGGGATTTTTATTTTTTATCTATCATTGCTCAAGGACATGGAATTTTAAATTTTTTTTTATTTTTTTGTATTACGTGTATTATTGTGTTATATAAGCCCTGAAAATTTCAAGCCGATATGTCGCGCCGTTTTTGTGCCAACCTCGGACAAAATTGTGAAAAGTCTCCAGTAGAGCGCTGCGCTCGCTTCGCTCAATAAATTTATTGTATAAGTCTTGATTAGCATTTTGACTCCCATTGATTGATTGATATTTTTTATAGCACTAAAAATATTTTTCATTCTCAAAAACTTCTTTGCAAAGTGGAAAAAGTTACACAAAATGAATCACATAGTTTTCTAGTGATCATTATATAATTTATAATTGTTTTTGAGAATTTAGTTTTTATTCTAGTTAAGCCCCTAAAATATGTATTATTACTCAGATTACGATTACTACCACCCGCTCGTATACAATCGCCACCACCGTTTGCCATCAACTGCTGCCTCGCTAACTGTGAACCAATCAACGGTGCCTGGACCAGCGATGACTCCATCCTTATACAGAATATTATTGACAAGTAAGTGTAAATATATATATATATAAATTTAATAATACATATACTCATACAGACAAACTGTCTGCTTGTTTGTAAACATGGTGTTGTAAAAAAATCTCATAGAAAAGAACTGACTTTTATCATAAATTCGTGCTTATGGGAATTCAGAATAAATATATTGTACCCAACTCAAATGTTAAGTGCCGAGAGAATACTATTAAGAATAGATAAAAATACCAGTTAAAAGAAGTTGACCGATTGACTTATACAATATTTATCCAAACAAAATTTCATAAAATATGTTTTCAGTTTGGGTCTTTTAATTAACTTCTACAGATTTGGCGTCATAATTATTTTTATTGATATAGATCATAACTCCGCCTTATAACCCTTAGCAAGCAGGCGGTACTACACGTGCGTCGCGTGCGCTCGAGCACGGCGGGTGCAGTGACGCTGGAGTGTGACGTCAGCACGGTGGAGCACGGACTGAGCGTGGCGCACGCGCTCGCCTTCCACGGCAGGGCGCGGGTGTCTAACACTATCAAGGTATGAGTGTGACTACTAGAACTAGTCAGTGATCCAGACTACTGAAATAAATGCTGTTGGCGCAGTTCCCACGCAAGAAAAAAGGTATATTTTATGTCCTTTATTGTAAAAAAAGTAAATATAAGCTTATATATTTACTAAACATATATGTATTACTAAACGGTAAGTGTGCTTTATTTGATATTATGATAAGAGTTTAATGCTAGAAAACCTTTCTCATGGACCTAATGGTCTATCATAATAAAAAAAATTTTTTCAATCCCTCCAACATTTTCGAAAATTAGCACATTTAAACATACAAACTTTTTTGCTTATAATATGATAGATCCACGAGTAACAGCTAGTATAATATAAAGTATAATGTTATGACGAGTCAGCGCTTGTATTAAGTTACCGGTTTAAATTACATTGTTTGGATTCAGACAATGTTATCTCACTTTTGCTATAATTCACTTCTACTTATTCTTTTACAGTATCCAAACATGATTGGAATTGTGGAGAAACAGAAATTATTTATCAATAATAATGATTTCAAGTTAAATGCTGTTGAAGAAGTGTATATTACGCATATTGTGAGCCCAGATCATTTCTATGTTAGGAAGGTAAGTTTTATATATGTATAGTTTAAATATAATTGACCGGGTTATCTTTTTAATCTCATTTATAAATTAATATAAGTATTTTTAATAAATTTTGTTACAGGAACACCTTCAAAGTGTATATGAAAAGTTATGTGAAGATCTCGACCAAGAGTACAGCTCAAATTCTAATGACCTCATATATTTACCAGAGAAAGGTGAGACATTCCCATAAATTTAAGTGATTAGTAGGTTCTACCATCTTAGGTAAGGTAGTGGGTGCGATGCCCACAGGGTATAGCCGTTTGTCTGTCCGGTTGTTCCTTGTGTGATTTATTTTAATTTTTGTAAAACCTTCTGCATTGCGGATGTTGTTGTTTTTTAATTATAATTTTCTCCATTATAGATTAATACCGTTTCTGAAAGTTATGTATCCGAATTTATTAATTAACAGAATCTTCTTAAACGACATCTTAATTTTTTAATGCATGCCCTTTCACCTTAAAAGTGACCTAGTTGTTAACCCGTGGTGTCTGCAGACATGTCGTGTGTGGCGCAGTGTGGTGTGTGGATGCGCGCGGTGCTGCGCGCAGTGTGCGGGCGCGGGCGCGTGCGCGCGCTGCTCGTGGACACGGGCGAGACGAGGCTGCTGCACTGGAGCGCGCTGAGACCACTGAGCAAGAGACACGCCACGCTGAGGGCACTCGTCAGTACACACACACACACGAACACACAGAACATCACAAACTGATTTATAATAGAGTTTTAAGTAAAATTACACAATTACTGTTGCGGAGGAAGGACAGTCCTGCCGCCTCTGCTTCCGTAAACGAGACAATCTTACTGTTGGATGAAACGGGTAAACTTTTCGAAAGAATCCTCCGCTTGTCTCATCCGGCACCTCGAGAAAGTGGGTCCCGGTCTCTCTGAGTCTCAATTCGTCTTCAGGGCTGGTTCCGAACTGCAGGGATCTTTTGCTGCTAAGCATTTTCAGTTAGATGATCGGCAGCGAATGGTGCTGGGTCACAATGGCCTCCTTCTGCGAGCAGATAATTGCTGCATTAGGGGTCCGCAGAGCGGGACAGGAAACCCGCTCCGTAAGGTTTGCTGCGTTGTTAACTCCTCGGCCATCACCTCCTCGGCCGTCGGGGTATCCGTAATACATTTTTCCAATATAAAAAAAAAGTTTTTTCCGATTTATTATATTAAACAGATGTCGTTCTCAATAACAATGTAGTTTAAGATGAATACAACCACATTACAATCTAAAGCCATCGTGTCGTGGCTTCGTACTTTAAGAGAATATTTTATTATTTTTAATCTTTCTTTAGTATTTACCGAACATATATATACTTTATTTCAGGCGACAGAATGTCATTTGGCAGGAGTAACACCGCTTAACAAAAAATGGAGTCCTGGTTCTGTAGCTCTATTACAGAAATTCGAAGATAAATTATTGGAGCTCCACGTAGAAGATGACCGTAATAAAAATTCTTTAGGTGTAACTCTCTACGATAAATCTGATGAAGATGACGTTATTTGTGTCAATACACAAATGATTAAATACAAATTCGCTGTAACTTTTGGGTAATAAACAAATTCTGTAAATTTAACCTCGAATAAACTAAAATATTTTAATTATAAAACAGAAAATTTTGCTTGTAGCTAATTTTTAGAATAGATTATAAAAACAATAATAATAAAATATAAAAGATTATGAATTATTTCAGATTATTTATGTTTAACAAAAACACCGAAATGGATGACTTAGTAATTACTAATAAGTCACCACTAGATGAACCCAAGCCAGCTATCAAAAGCAAAGAAGCTGTTACAATATTGAAAAGAGAAGAAGTTGAAACGCAGAAGCTAAAAGAAGAAGATTTAGAAGCAAAAGATAAAGGACCGCTTAGACTTGAAGCGAAAGTTCTAAACTATCAGTCGCCATCACTTCTTTACGTATCTTTGGTACATCAGCAAAAATTATTTAATGAGTTATTTGAAAAAATGCAAAAGTATTACTCTAAAAAGAAACCACAAGGCAAACATGTATGGAACGTTGGTGACAGATGTTGCACTCTGTGTTGCCAATCTCAAACATGGCGGCGGGCGGCCATTTTGGAAGTAAATGAAGGCGATGCAAAAGTCTTTTATTCAGACTTTGCTTGTGTAGAAACAATACCTCTTGCAAATTTAAGAGAACTTACTCAAGAGTTCGCATCTATTGGTGACGCGGCTATCATGTGTCATTTATGTGGTGTGATTCCTGCTGTTGGGGAAGAATGGCCATCCCTTACCAAGGAATACTTGAACGAATTGCTAGATGCATATAAAAGAATTTTTATTACAAAATTTGGTAAATTTAAAGGCAAGAGTATGCCGGTTGAGCTATGGGTCTATCATATTATACAAGGAGGTGCTCTTGAACCTAATACATCTGAATGGAGATGTCTTAACAAAAAAATCATTGAACAAGGTCTGGGTATACCGGATAAGAGGGAAGAGGTAATTATTGATATACATATTTTTTACATCTTAAAAGCTTAATAATTATTAATTTAACAAATATTTAACGTTTATCCTATAACCAATAACAACAACATTGATAAAAAAACATATAACAGGATTTAGTTTCAACTAAAACCTAAATTTAAATTGAATATTAAATAATTCAAAACAAACTAAGAAGTCAAAAATAAATTTAAAAAAAACATAAAATAACTTAATATTAAAAATAATTAAAATTTGTGAAACAAAATTAATATTACGTTGCGTGTAATATGTAATAAATTTTATTAATTTATATTAAAATGATTGTTTTGTTTCCAGTCAACTAGTGAAAGCACTTCCACTGGAGATGATATGTTATCTTTCTTTAATATTACTGGATCAGTACGGGATTGGCTTCAGATTGAACCGATGCCTTTAAAACCACTACAAATTAAATCTGATTCAGACAGTCGCAGCTGTAGCTCAACTCCTGGAGAAACTGACGGTGATAAGGCGGAACAGGATATACAAAATTCTAATACAGTTTTCATATCAGACTGGTTGCCTCCAGAACCTTTACCGACCACTGAGTTTACAGCAATGCCTACGTAAGCTCAATACATACATATTTTGCTCTCGGAATTAACAGAAATTACTTAAATATAACAAATTTAACCTTTACCTAAGCTTTTTATGAAAAACGATAGAAGTATATAATTTATTTGACGTGTAATTAGAAATATATGGATAAGAAATAATTTATCACCAAAAATCTTTACTAAGCTTTGATACGTGCGTCTCGATGTCTCACTTAGATTAGTTACCTGAATAGTAGATGAAAAGGTGTATTCTTTTAAACCGATCCTTACTGATTATTTGAGTCACATTAATTACTTAACCTGTAAGGATTACACATTTACCTGCACTTTGCTTCTTAGTTTAGACTAAATTTCCAAAAGATACAGATGAAGAACAAATTCTAAAAAGACTCAAGTTATCTATACATAGTTGTCTACGCCACGTAATCAGATATGCAAGACTCTAAGCATCATCAGGTATTTTCCTCTCTCAATTTCCCATCTCCTTCCCGTTGTTAAATCACTGGGTGTAAGCTCTTAACAACAATATACAGACTGCCTTACACCAAAATCTTCACTTCTCCTCCCCATGTTTCAAAATTGATAACTTCCAAGCTTCTACTTCTTAAACAGCCGGAATCTCCCTCCCCCATCGAATGTGTGATATTATAATTTTCATAATATTCTCATATTTTCATCATATCCTGTACTTGGCTGGGACTTTGATCACATTTTAACTTTCTCCTTTTTTGGGCTTCCTCTGCCCAAAAAAAGGGAATCCTATCAATTTGATCCTATCCCAATTTTGATATATTTATCTAATGTTTGACGATACTAACTCTGTACTAACAACTCACCTCTTAAAATTTTCAATAATCTAGTAAATCCTTAAAACGACCCTCAATAACTGTAGATATCAAAATACCATGGAAAAAAAACAACCATTAAATATTGTTACATTTCATTCATTAGTAACACAAAGACAAATCTCGATAATTTACTTCAGGTTTGAAAATTCCATATACACCAAACCACTAACTTATAAGTTTATTTAATTTTACATCTTTTTTTATAGATACACTGACAATGATGGAGTGGTCTACCTTCATAATATCGCACAACAAGACACGTTAGACCTCATCAGAAAAGCTCTTGATGTGCGTTTTAAGAACCCGGACCCTAAAGCCAAGTTTTACAAGTGGTCAGTCGGAGAACCATGCATTGCACTGTATTTCCTCGACAATTGTTTCTATAGAGGAAAAATTTTAGCAGTCAATAACGATGAATCAAATTGCCTCGTACATTACATAGATTATGGTAATGACGAAATATGCGCATTCCAGAATCTTCGAAAAAGTATTGCTCTCTATCAGATACCTACCCAAGCACACAAATGTATTCTTGATAGAATACAACCAATTGGAAAGAAATGGGACAGAACAACTCTAGATTATATACATAAATCCATTGTTGAAAAGCAATGCTTTGTTAAAGTCACCGGAGAAATGATTGGTGATATGATTCCCATTGAACTGAAATATGACAAGTTGTGGATAAATGACCACCTCGTAGAATTTGAAATGGCTCGTTATTCTGATGGTTCAGAGGCTGTCATCAGAAAATATGCTCCAAATAACGATATAAACAAAAAACTGGAACGAACTATAGATACAGATTCAGGACCTGATTATATAGTTGAAGATGATCCAACAGACACTTCTATATCTCAAGATTCAGTACCAGTTAGTTCACTGGAAGGTAAAGATTGGAATGATCTAACAGATGAGGAACATAATATTGACGGGAAATTTACTACATATAAACCTTACAACAAAACTGAATTTCTGTGTACTATAACAGTACTGAATGAACTAAACAAGCTGGAACTTAATATAGTTCACAATGATGAAATGACAAAAATGTATGAAGATATGTATGAAGAACTTCAAATAGACAGTAGTGATATGGTAGATCTTAACGGCATATTTGAAAATAAAGCTTGTGTTGCGCTATTCCCTGAAGATGGTAAATGGTATCGAGCTTCTATATTAGAATACAGTAAAACCTCCAACCGTATAAAAGTAAAATATATAGACTATGGAAATATAAAAGTTTTATCTTTGTTTAATGTTAAGGAAATAACAGATAAATATATTAAATTGGAACCTGCAAATGTTACTGCTACTTTGTATGGTGTGACCCTTAATCCTGATATTGATAAAGTCACACTGAGTGAACGTTATGAACAAATATTCCTAGATAAAGAACCTTTTGAAGCTAAAGTGATTAAAAGTAAAGGTTCTATACCTAGTGTGGAACTGAGACAGAACGGAAAATTGATTTACGAAGATCTTATATTAGAAAACCTATTTTTAAGAAGTAATTAATATAACAAATTATCAAATAAAACCTGATTATCTTTAGTTTAACTTATTGTTTTCAAAGTTGTTTTCGTTTTTCTTTATTCTCTTAAAAATAAAAATAATTATCTATAATAACTTTGTTCGTTTCTTTCATTTGCGAATTTCAATGCGAATTAACATCAAAAGTATATAAAATATAGATGCATACAATAATAAAATTTTGTTTCAATATTGCAATAGTTTTACCTTTTGAGGCCTTTGAGTTTAAAAAAAAAATGTAATAAGTTAGTTGAGTAAAGCAATATTGTTTTATATATATCGTGCTACAAATAAGGAAAATAATGTTTATGTAATATTATTTTAAGAGATGGTATGAAAGCCCCTGATATTTATTATAATCATATATATGTAAACTTAAAATCACAACTTCGATATAGTCAAACCAAATTGTTTATTTTACCAATAAACCGGACGGTAATTTTAAAAATAAAACGATCATTTAACCTGAGACATGGCAACCAAGCAGATAATTTATTTAAATTTGTGCTCGTTTGCAATATATAGCTGTAAAAAATACACATGAACATTTTGGCGCGTGAAAATTATTATTGTTATTCGTTCGTCACTGATTTTGTAAAGTAATTGTTTTATAATGTTCAGTAATGTGTTCAAGTGAAGACAAACTGTGATTAATTTAGTTTAACGCCATATTAAATTCAAGAGGCCGCAAGAACTCTAGTAGAAAACTTGTCAGCAGCTATAACAATGTACTATTAGTGCTAAATATTAATGTAATCGAGAAATTAATTAGTTTATAAATTTCTATTTAAAATAAATAAATCTTATTGTATAGCTACGAAGTTCATTATTTTTATCTTCGTTTAATTGCTCATTACCACGTACCCAGTTTACGTATATTTGTGAGCGTCTATAGTACTTCGATTATAAAAAAATAATTCAATTCGAACTTGTCATTATTATTTAATTTTTTTCATAAAATTATAGTATCATATGGTGTTTTGATATTTATTAAAAACTGTTTCTTGATAGGAATATTTCAAATCTATATATTACAGTTTACGTGAAGTGATGTTGTTCATGAAAATTTTTGGGTATTTGTTTAGGACATATGGCGACTAAACGTAGAGGAGCCCCGGTACCTGCTGCTATTTTCATTGGCAATATGAATGCAGTACAACCATATTCTGCAACACAACAAATATATTAACACATTGCTTTATGAATATATCGGAGAAAAAAAAAATATATTTTCATTTAGCTTACCAGGAATAGGTTCATCCAACTTAACATTTTCAAGAAGATACAAACCAGCTTTGGTTAAAATTTTATGTGCTGCACTATCGATACTAGAGCCAGGATCGATTGAAGCTGTATCAACACCAACGCCGAGGACATTTTTGTACGATGATGTAATCCATTCCGCTACATCCCCACTTAAACCTAAAACATTCAAACCACCTCATTAGGTACTTACTCGTTGGTACAGGAAATTAGTAGTTTAGATAATGTAGACACAATGGAGTACCTATTAGATAGATTAATACGATTTAGCACAGCACTATATTTACCTAATAAAAGAGGTGAATTTATAAAGTGTAATTTTCTTCTGACCTTTATTTTTTTAAGGGAAAAAGTGGAAAAGGCGTAGATGACTCATAAAATTACTGTATTGTGTGCACATTGGCTAATGTGTTGCCATGCTTGAATAGTGGAGAGGGATTGAAGTAGACAGCTTTAGAATTCCGTCTCTTACTTACTATTAAAAAGTAGCTACAAGACCTATTCGAAAATCAACCCATGCCAGCTGCAGACAACTGAAGCTAGACTCCAACACCTTTACTCAGAGTGTCATTAGACCTACCTGGGAAGTTCAACGTTTTGCTAGGCCCAGATCCTAAATATTTGTGTTTGTCATTAGCAAACTTGCCCCATCCAAATTTAAATATAATAACACAGGGCTTTCCGAAATTATCATTTAACATGAAATCTAAATGATGTTTTTGGAGTACGAAATTAGGATCATCATTCACCTTTGAGCTGACATCTGCTATTATCACTAAAACAAAAACAAAACAAAACAGCAACCATAAAACAAAGAATATATTTGGTAAATTATTAACAATTAGTTATCTCACATCTAATGTAATTAACAAGACCTTTTTTCTTTTTGACGAATATATAATCTCTTTCTAACTTAAGTAGAATTGTAGAGTAAATTTTATCAGCTTTGTCGAAAGATCACGACCTTTTCTCTATTTACAAAGATAACATGGAAAATAATATTTAACAAATTCAAGCTGACTTGTTGTTATCGTCAATTAGAAGTTTATACCTACCTAATATTATTTACTAATTACTTACAAGGAACAATTAGTTTCTCTATCGGAATATCTCCTACACGTTTGCCTTTTGCTTGAAAGTGATAAGGAGCGTCGATATGGGTTCCCCCGTGTTCTCCTGCCTCAAAATCGTTAGAAGCATACCTAAAACAAATATCTCAATAAAATGTTAGATATTGTTTAACAGTAAAACGAATATATATATTCTTAAATTAATGATTAAAAAACGTATGAAAATATAAATGTATCATAACAAAATTGTATTAGTATTATAACACAGATTCCCTACTCACCATGAATGATCTTCTTGAAATGATTCAATTTTCTTTGTAAAAGCAAAATCTTTTCCATCAGGCCAATAAATCGTATTTTTATCAAATTGATAAGTTAAATCAATGAAATCAAAAGCACCATTAAATAAAATATCATTCGAACTCGTATTAGCGGTAACAAAGACTGCAAAGTAACAAAGAAGGCAAGTGAACGCGACTGCAGAGTAAGACATTTTGACTAACACTAACATTAGAAGTATTACAGTGTGTGATTAGATAAATCTTATTCTAAACTAAAATAAATTATAGGTACCCTGAAACTAACAAGGACGTAGGATATTAATAAGCCAGTACTCCGTAGAGCTGGCAATAATTATAGAAAATATATTAATTGAATGATAGTTTCAATTTAAGTTATGACAAAAGAAAAAGTTAGATTAGGTTCCCAAATTACAAAATATAATGAATGAAAAAGAAAGACTGTTTAGATGTAAGTTCCGTATTTAAGTGTATAATACATTTTATCAACATTAAAGATGAATCAACTTCATTTACTTTTGCCAGATTCTTACGAAAACATATGTAAAACATATGTACCAGAGAGTAGAGGATCGTTACACGCAGACCTAGGCCCCACTTTTCCAAATGCTTAAGGCCCTGTTTTATTATTATTTTTTTAATATAAAATTTTAATATTATTGTCTGTGATGGTATATTTAACTCTCGCGCGAGAATCCGTCTTTCTGATTAACATGTTAAAATATTAAATCTACTTTCAAGCCCTTTTATTTAATACATTTATTGAGTGGGTTTTACCAAAACATGTACTCTAACATTTTGTTATGGAGGCCATTTTAGTGTAATAATTCTTCATATTGCATTGTATTCTACAAATCAAGGCTGAGAAGTAAACCCCTATCAAGATGAAATTTCCGAAGAGTGGGAAGACGTAGCGTCGGCCAAAGGGATGATATCTCCGAAAACTGGAGCTCCGGCCGTTATCCAGGTCCCGAAGACCACCTACACCAGACCTGTCACCAACTCATTCATCCCCCGCAGGAACAAATCTTTAAACCTTATCGATACTACCTTGAATAATATAAACAAAATAAAAATACATGCTTTCTGCCAAAGGAGTAACAGATAAAGTCGGATAAGGAAATTCTCCATTCTAACAGTGTATATACCGTATACTTTAGGTTTACAATATCGTGGACACACCAAAAAATGTATTACCGTTACAAACTCCAGGTGTTTATAAAATAAATTGTAGCTGCGTTACTTCCTACATAGGCCAAACGAAATTTTTTATTGATAAAAGGATCACAGAAGCTGCTGTAAAGAACCAAAAGACTAGCAACTCGGCAATCGCTGAACATGCATTAGAAACAGGCACCAATCATTAGATAGAATTTCACTACACCCAAGTCTTCTCTACAGAACGACGCTTTTATTCAAGACTTGTACATGAAGCGATCAAGAAATATAAAACTTTCAATCGAGATGGTGGATTTAAGTTGTCAGTTTCATGGAAACCAGTGAACAGCATACCTCACTTTTTTACAATCGGTTATACACCAGAATAGGAACGTGTCGATTAGTTTCTAACTAATCGACCAGTCCCTATTTTTGGTGTTTAACCTACGGCAAGTCCCTATTCTGGTGTTTTACCTTTAACCACTCACAGTGTCTCTACGCTATAGAGTAGGGACACTGTGAGTGTTTATGTGACGGAAAAGCACATGGCGAAAAGACTATTTAAATAGTAACAAACACGTGCAGTAGATGAAGAAATTTCGACCTCACGGACTCGACAACGGTGAGCATGCACCGCTAAAACAGCCAGAGCAAACTGGTAGAAACGTCAGAAAATTAAGAGTTATGTAATACGTGTTTCGTGACGCGTTAATTCCCTATAATAAAATAATAATAATAAAAAACAATAAAGTTGTTTTCGTTTTTTTAAAATACTTGTTATATTCCCATATACTATGTGATCATTTACTAGATATTTCTTATGTACTTATTGTATATAAAATTGTTAAATTAGCATTTACTATATCCTCACGAACCGTGGAAGCGTTGTTTAAGCACAGGTGCATTGTATCATGTTAAAATCTCAGAATGTAAATCTGAAACCCTTGTTTGTTACACTTTCTGTATTCTTTTAATTATAAATTCATTTTATTCATTCTTGTCTCCAACTTTGAGCAAGGATCACGTAGTTTGTAAATTAAATATAAGTATTAAATTTTAAGTTAATAAATTTGTATTTTTTAGGATCCTCCGGTTGTGACCGACGTAATTGGCGTAGTCGGTAGGATAGCCGAAATTTAGTTAATTAAATTAATTAAATAGAGTCAGTGAATCAATTAAGGACGTCGGCTATCTCGAATCTACACCGTGTTGCAACAGGAGGAGTTTCCGAACATCGAAACACCAAAAGGTACAAATTTTTATAAGTACTTTAGAATCTTTCTGAAGTTGCTTCCATTTATTCCTTAAGTGATCCTTATAAATATCCAAGATTTTCCATTCACGGCAATCTAGGACCCGTAGGTTAGATATATATAAGAGAATTAATATTTTAGATTTTAATAGAAATTTAAATAATAGTAGTGTAAATTCAAGCATTTTAAATTTTTGTACTCATTAAGGCGTTTCCTTGACTATTGTAACTGATCAAGGAACAGAATTTATAAACGTTTTATTTTCTGAATTTACCCGACTTCACAAGATTTCAACACACGCCCCTAAAGAAAATGGCATTGTAGAACGATTTCATTCGACAATACTTGCACATTTGAGGATTTTAAAACTAGAAAAGAAAATTGAACCTATAATTAATTAAATTAAAAAAAATATGCAGTCTTAGCTTACAATAGTACAATACATAGTTTTACAAACTGTAGGCCTATATACTAAATTACTGGATACTTTGACCCTCGTGACCCCATAAATTTTAACTTGACTAAGCATTTGTTACTCAATACATACAAGACCATAGAGAGAATACGAGAGTATACGATCTAATTAACGAGGCTTCATTACAACACCGAACAATATTAACTGAAAATCGCAATAAAAATCTTAAAAAAGAATACACCCTTAACAAACAAGTTTTTATTAGAAACCCAAGTAGGCAAAAATTAGCTTCACGTTACACACAGGACACCGTCCTTGCTGACCTTCCTATATATATTTATACTAAAAAGAGACGCGGTCTGGTAGCTAAATCACGACTTAAAAGACACCCTAAAAACCCGTATTGTTAGAGAATACTTCTAATGTCACTACTCCAACTGACGCGAGGACAAGAAGTAATGATTAATTCGTTAGAATCAGGTCCCGGCCTACTCCCTTTTAAACCAGGTGATACAAAAATTATATCTCACTATCATTCATTTTTAAATTATATAGACCTTGATGTTATTAACAACCAAAACCTAGTAGTTAAACCTCAAATACATATGATTAGGCGACAGTAAGGTGAGATTCATAAAGATATTGCATATCTTTATGAATCTCACCTTACTTCTAAAGTAAATAATTTAATTACCTTTTTGAAAAGTTTTGATCATAATCGTAGTAAAAGAGGACTCGTTGATGGCCTTAGTTCTGTTATTAAAAGTATATTATAATGATTACGTTAAATATGACAATTCAATTCTATCACTTAAAAGTAAGGAACTAAAATTGCAATCGCAACTAAACGAATATTAGTCTGACGAAAGAATGGTCGTTATGTAACTCTAAAACTGTAGACAGTATAGTTAACAATCAGAATAATATTACTAGAGTACTGAACTCTATTATTAAAATTAACATTAAGGAACTTTATGCCCATGTGGCCCATTATCTATTGAGTTTATGTGATAATATAGATTAGAGGAACTAAGAAAACTACATAGTTCTCTAGGTTTTATACGTGCATTGAGCACGCCTCATTCTGCTATTAGTATTGTAGAACTTGATAAAATATTAAGAAAGCTAAGGATTTCATATTCAAAGAATGAAATCCTAAGTTTAGAACTTAGATATTATTATGATATAATTAAATTAGGTTATTTTTATATCGGTAATCAAATAGTTATAGTTTTAAAAATACAGATCGCCGTACCGCTATCCTATGATCTTTACCGATTATCAATTTGAAAATTTAAATATCTTGTGGTCAAGATTTGTACAAGACACTTCACGGCAGCTTTCTACTGAAAATCCCGCTAAAATGCTATGTAAAGACACCTGCAATCACAGTTGTAAATTCAAACGACTATATAAAAGGATACGCTATAAGGATAATAGATTTACCTAATATTGGAAATCAAGTGCAAACAAATAAATCTCCTATAATACTGAACTCAATAAATCTTCAAAAGCTTCATTTAATAAATTGAAAAATGTCTACAAACCCCAGTTCTTTTAACTCAACTAGAAGATCATAGCGTATTATATGATACGACGATTCTTGTATATTTAATGCTTTTTGGAGCAAGCATACTTTGCATTTATCTGGCGTACAGAAGATTCCGTTTGCAACACATTAAAAGAAGTAACTAGAATGAAAATAAGAATATTTAAGATAAAAAAAAAAAAGTTCATCCCCACGAAATAAGGGTGGATCTCAGAAACATCGCAGCAACTCTCTCAAGGAATAGTTGCTGATCTGCGGAGGGAGGTGTTATATTCCCATATACTATGTAATCATTTATTAGATATTTAATTATAAATTCATTTTATTCATTCTTGTCTCCAACTTTGAGCAAGGATCACGTAGTTTGTAAATTAAATATAAGTATTAAATTTTAAGTTAATAAATTTGTCTTTTTTTGGATCCTCCGGTTGTGACCGACGTAATTTTTTTCTAAATAAAAATAATTATTTTTAAATAACTTTGTTCGTTTCATTCATTTTAAATGCGAATTAACATCAAATGTATATAAAATACATAGAATAATAATTTTTTTTTTCAATATTACAATAGTTTTACTTTGTGAGAATTTGTGTTTGTAAAAAAAAAATAATTAATGAGTTGAGTGTAGCAATACTATTTCATAGATGTCGTGAAAATAATATTGTTGTAATATTACTTTAAGAGTTGGTATTAAAGACCCTGATATTTATTATAATCATATATATAATCTTAAAATCACAACTTCGATATAGTCAAACTAAATTGTTTTTTTTACCAATAAACCGGAACGTGAAATAAACCGGACGGTAATTTTTAAAATAGGACGATCTTTTACCCTGAGACATGGCTACCAAGCAGATAATTTATTTAAATCTGAACTCGTTTGCAAAATATAGCTGTTAATTGTTCGGTCTTGTGAAGTTTATTAAAAAAAAACACAAATGAATACTTTGGCGCGTAAAAAATTATTATTGTTCGTCGGTCATCACTGATTTTGTAAAGTAATTGTTTTATAATGTTCAGTAACGTGTTCAAGTGAAGACAAACAGTGTGATTAAATTAGTTCAACGCCACATGAAATTCAAGAGGCCGCAAGAACTCAATAGAAAAGTTATCGGCAGCCACAATAATGTACTGTTAGTACTAAATACTAATAATGAAGAAATTAATTTGTTTATAAATTTCTATTTAAAATAAATAAACCTTATTGCATAGCTACGAAGTTCATTATTTTTATCTTGGTTTAATTGCTCATTATTCGTGCCAATGCCACTTACCCATTTTATGTATATTTGTGAGCTTCTATAGTAATTTAATTATAAATCATTCATTATAGTATCATATTTTGCTTTGATACTTATTAAAAACTGGTTCTTGATAGTAACATTTCAAATTTATATATTTCAGTTTACGTGAATAGTTTTACTAGTATTATTCAATGACAAAAATTTATATATATGATATACCTTTTGTTGTGAAATGCCGCGCGGGCTATTGTAAAACTCTTCAAGCGTCTTTTATCTTTACGTAAGATCACGTATCTTACGAGAGTTGAGATCTGACCGAATTACTTTTAAGATTAAATTTTCCTATAATGTATCTTAAATTAGCGTATAAAAGATTATGCAATATGTTAAAAAATAATGTTCATTGATATTATTCAGATTTTAATAGATATAAAAGATTTATAATTGCATCAATACAATTTTTTTAATACTTTGTATCAAAAATAAAGAGCTACAAATGCATACATACTTTTTCCGGTATACATAATATTTTATAATATAATAATAAAGTATTTGTGAGGGATGTTGTTAATGAAAATTTTTGGGTATTTGTTTAGGACAAATTGCGACTAAACGTAGAGGAGCCCCGGTACCTGCTGCTATTTTCATTGGCAATATTAACGCCGTACAACCATATTCTGCAACACAACAAAAAAATAATACATTAATTTATGCATATTTCGGAGAAAAAAAAATTATATTTTCATTTCGCTTACCAGGAATAGGTTCATTCAATTTAACATTTTCAAGAAGATAAAGACCAGCTTTTGTTAAGATTTTATGTGCTGCCTTATCGATACTGGAGCCAGTATCGATTGAAGCTGTATCAACACCAACGCCGAGGACATTTTTGTACGATGATGTAATCCATTCCGCTACATCCCCACTTAAACCTAAAACATTCAAACCACCCCATTAGGTAGTTACTCATTGGTACAGGAAATTAGTAGTTTAGATAATGCAGACACAACGGAGTACCTATTAGATAGATTAATACTATTTAGCACAGCACTATATTTACCTAATAAAAGAGGTGAATTTATAAAGTGTAATTTTCTTCTGACCTTTATTTTTTTAAGGGAAAAAGTGGAAAAGGCGTAGATGACTCATAAAATTACTGTATTGTGTGCACATTGGCTAATGTGTTGCCATGCTTGAATAGTGGAGAGGGATTGAAGTAGACAGCTTTAGAATTCCGTGCCTCACTCACTATTAAAAAGTAGCTACAAGACCTATTCGAAAATCAACCCATGCCAGCTGCAGACAACTGAAGCTAGACTCCAACACCTTTACTAAGAGTGTCATTAGACCTACCTGGGAAGTTCAACGTTTTGCTAGGCCCAGATCCTAAATATTTGTGTTTGTCATTAGCAAACTTGCTCCATCCAAATTTAAATATAATAACACAGGGCTTTCCGAAATTATCATTTAACATGAAATCTAAATGATGTTTTTGAAGTACGAAATTAGGATCATCATTCACTTTTGAGCTGACATCTGCTATTATCACTAAAACAAAACAAACAATATTTTTCGTAAATTATTAACACTTAGTGACCTCACATCTTAATGTAATTAACGAGGCCTTTTTTCAATACTCTTTGACGAATATATAATCTCTTTCTAACTTAAGTAGAATTGTAGAGTAAATTTTATCAGCTTTGTCGAAAGAGTACAACCCTTTCTGTATTTACAAAGATAACATGAAAAATAATATTTAACAAACTCAAACAACTGACTTGCTGTTATCGTCAATTAGAAGTTTATACCTACCTAATATTATTTACTAATTACTTACAAGGAACAATTAGTTTCTCTATCGGAATATCTCCTACACGTTTGCCTTTTGCTTGAAAGTGATAAGGAGCGTCAATATGGGTTCCCCCATGTTCTGCTGCCTCAAAATCATTAGCAGCATACCTAAAACAAATTTCTCAATAAAGTATTAAATACTGTTTAACAGTAAAACGAATATATATTATTAAATTAATGATTAAAAAACGTACGCCAATATAAACGCATCATAACATGAAATTGTATTAGAATTATAACATCGAATCCCTACTTACCATGAATGAAATTCTTCTTGAAATGATTCAATTTTCTTTGTGAAAGCGAAATCTTTTCCATCGGGCCAATAGATCGTATTTTTATCAAATGGATAAGTTAAATCAATGAAATCAAAAGCACCATTAAATAAAATATCATTCAAAGTCGTATTAGCGGTAACAAAGACTGTAAAGTAACATAGAAGGCAAGTGAACGCGACTACAGAGTAAGACATTTTGACTAAAACTACCATTAGAACTATTGCAGTGTGTGATCAGATATATCTTATCATGAACAAATTAGGTCTCAGCGACCACAACGAAATTTATCGACCATTGCGCAATGCTCTGTAACATTGGGTCCTGAGCTCTGGTGCAGTGGTTGATATTCGTCTGTAGGATCCTTGGCCATATCTTCATCGATGACAGTGATAATCTCTGCGGGCCTCGAAAATTCAGAGATCCTCTACCCAATTTTCCAGAGATTCTGATCTCTACCAGCTTTGGCTTTTTCTTATTATTTGGCGCTGACAATCCTTAGCCCCCATGGGATGCTTCACCGATCTGCCACCCACTGCGCACGATCTGCAATGTGGGAATCAAGCCCTACCCTAACCATTTGTTACCCATTTTATGCGGGATGTAGATAAAATAGATAATCCTCAATTATATTGCGGCGGCAATTATTATATGTATTTAATTATATCGTCATCAGACCTAAAGTTTAATTCCAAATTTCAGCAAAATCGGTTGAGTTTAAGAACTTCTTTTTAAGATCTGTCACCCTCTAAATATCGAAAAGACACACCCATAAATGTTTTTGTAATAACTCAAAGGTTAAGACATTTTTATTATTTTTAAACTTCATGTCCAATTTAGTTTTAATCTTTACCTTAAATTTGTAGGGCGATCCCTTCTTGTTATCATGTTTTAGTTCTAAGCAGCCAATTTTTATTACGACTAAATTATGATATATTCATTAAATAGTTTAGATTATCTTAATGTCGGTTATAATTCGCTTGTCATTCGAGTTTATAGTTTATAAACCTTTAAAAACATTGTAAGTACCTTAATTGCATCGGGGATATGGAAGGACTAGACTATATACTAGTCACCGCTGTATATCTACTAGTCACCGCTGGTTATTAGTAGATATAAAATAAAAAAAATAAAAATGTTTATTATTTCGGATAACAAAAGATCCATAATGGTTATTAAAAAAAATTAAATAAAAACTTAATACTAAGAAAAATAATTTGTTATTTTTACCGTTAGTAAATAAAGTATAAATAAAGTGATTTATAATATGATATATTATAACACGGATACATTTTTCATTTAAATTTATATGTAGAAAAGATTCAAATATTTTACTGTATATTTATTATCCTGGTCCGTCATTGCGTTGGAATAAAAAAAATATACCACATGTGACAGTTGACATAAGCATTAATAATCAAGAATCTAATTCAAAATATTTTTGCTGAACATAAATAATATTTAAGAGCTCATGTTCATCTGTTCTTAAAAAAATCCACTTCATTTATCTCTATATTTTATTTTATTCAATGAAAAGGACTAGAAATGATGCAGTTAAAGCAGCCGTTACTTCCTACTTAGAGCGAAGAAATTATCCCGTGAGTATCGTTTTGCCAAAGAAAACAATAATATTATAGAAACTATTTCCTTTTTTAAACTTATAGTGTGAACAGAAAAACTTTAATGTTTCACAGGACGTTGATTTTTTTAATCACAATAATTCTGCAAGTCGTAGTGCCGAAGAAATGGCAGTTGCAACAATTGTACAATGTGAAGCTAGCCGGGCCAATTCCATAATGTTTTCTCTTATAAATAACGACCCTGGCAATTATGATGTTCAGTACACAAAGTAAGTTTGAATAATACTAGATATTTTATTAACATGAATGCAATAATATAATAAAATTTGTTCTAAAAGATCCATATAAAACAATAAATTTTTTTGTGATATTTTAGACTTGTTAATTTCATAAAAGAGATTAATATTGAAAAAGTAAAAAATGAGCTACTTGGCCTTCTTACTCCATTACTATGCCACTTGTATCTGGAAATGCTGAGAGGGGGTCATGGGGGAGCTGCTCAAATGTTTCTTAAAAGGCATTCAGCAACATTACCACAAAAGGAGTTATCATACCATCAACCAATTGATGGCAATCTCCCTTCAGCTCTTTATCGGCCTAATAGTCTAGAACAGTTGTTCAATTCTCTACAAAATGGGACTATAGACAATGAAACCCCCGAGAAGGATTATATGAACCAGCTGTTAGATGATATTGGCACAATTTACACATTACAAGAAGTAGAATCTCGACCATCTATAGCTGCTTTCAGGTAATCTTTGGCATAACAAGTAATTAAATAATTTATCCACACAAAATTTAATACTTTTATTATTTTTTAGGTCTTGTAAATATGATATATATTTATCTCAAGATTCTTTAAACCTGTTAAAGGCATTTTTGGCTAAGCATGGACATGTACTGCTCATTCAAGTTTTGCAAACATGGTTCCATATTGATATTAACAATGATAGCAAGAAAAATGCTGTAAGTGTTTTTTTGTATTTGATCATATGTTAATATTTCATATAATTTGTTATATATTAAATATTCAATATATACATGTATATTGCAGGAAAATGATGAAGATGATCAAAATGATGATGAAAATCATGTTAATTCTGCAAATTGTGATGAAAAGATGAATTCTAAAAATGGTAACTGTTACTTTATTAAAATAATCGTAAATTATACAAATAAAAAGAAAATAATAATATATTTCTACCTACAGATATTTTTGCAAAGTGCAATGGTCATACAGAGTATCAATCTGTTGATAAAGAGTTAAGAGATCTTCAAGATGCAATTAAAGGTGTGAGAGAAACAATGGCACCTCTGAAACTGTATAAGATTGCTACTCCAGACAACCAGTCAGTTTAATTATATATTTATTTATTATATATAATTTGTCCAATTGTGTTCACATAAGTAAAGTGTAGTCATCTGTAGCGATTGTCACAGTCAGTACAAATATAAAGAACTCCAACTGTGTTTGAAACTAGCCCTTCAAATTCTGATTTTATCTATGTGAGTACAGGGGGATTGGACAGGTGGACTTTTATATGATAGAAATTATGAGTCGCAAACACTCAATTACAATATTTCTTTTTTTTTTTTTTACAAAGTTAAGAGTAAAAGTAGTAATGTTTTACTGAATAGTAGTAGTAATGAATTACTGAAGTGATAATATGGGAAGTGATAATAATATATTTATTCTATAAGTTATACTTTTTATTTTCTGATAATGAGTTTAATATTCATATTTTTTTTAGCCTGGTGTGTGCTAAGACAGATCAATACTGTAATGTGTTATGTGGAGGATTTGAAAACTCAGAAATAAGATTATGGGATCTTGGACAAAATAATGTAAAAAGGAAAATTAATAGAAACATATCCGAGATAGAAATGGCTTGTTGCATTCCAGCTGAACCAGAGACCTCTTTAGACAATACATTGTGAGATATTTTTATTAGTATATTTACATAGTTTATAATTTTCAATCTTAAATATAAATGATAAATTAATAATTAAGTAATTTTTTCATCTGTGATTTTAGTCAAATAGGAACAGGGGTTCCACTCCGAGGGCATTCTGGTCCAGTACAAGCTGTTAGTATTCTCTCTCAAGAACAACTAGTGTTGTCGGCTTCCCATGATAATACAATGAGAGCATGGAGACTATCTGACTATTCTTGTGCTTCTGTATATCGGTATTTGGTTTTTTTTTTTCTATTATTTTAACATAACTAAAAAAAAGTTTTTAAGTTTATAAGTAACAAAACCCTAATAAAGTAATAAATACAATTTGATGAAAATTTTGAAGTAGGAATTAAATTATTTTCTTTTTCAGAGGTCACAATTATCCAATATGGTGCATGGATGTATCTAAAAATGGTTTATTTATTGTAACTGGATCCCATGACAGAACTGCAAAGTTGTGGTCACTAGATCGGACATTTCCTGTCAGAATATTTGTGGGCCACATGTCCGATGTAACTGTAAGTATATAACTATTTAATCAATCATTCTTGTAATGTGGTTAGTTAATTAAATAATTAAATTATAATTAAATATTATTTTTAATGTAGTTTAATTTACTGTATCAATAATTCTATAATTTCTAGTGTGTAAAGTTCCACCCGAACGAAGCGTACCTGGCGACAGGTGGGGCTGACCGCACGGTGCGTATGTGGAGTGTGTGCGACGCGCGGCTCGTGCGCGTGCTGTGCGGACACCGGGCGCCGCCAAGAGCTCTCGCCTTTTCGCCCACCGGCAAGCATCTGGCTAGCGCAGGTTGATAGCACATACTTTTACATACACAGACACACATGCACAAACAAAAAACACACACACATATCTCAATTAATATTTAGATAACTATGCTATTAGCATAATGATATAGCCTACATCATTCCCCTTGATCAGAAAGAATTTTTCATTGCTTTTGGGTACTTTCAAAAAAATATGCTTTGAAACCAACCAACTTTTCTATTATAAAATAATACAATAGATATAGTTCTATATTTGCAAAAAGTTGTTTTTGATATTCAAACATTTTTATATAAATATCCAGATACTACTTGTGTTTCATTCATATAATCATAACTATATATTCTAGGTGATGATAAAAAAATTAAAGTATGGGATTTAGCAGCTTGCAATTGTATACACGAGTACAGAGGACATCACAGTAAAGTAACAGCATTAGATTGGTCAGCTGTTGGAAAAGCAAGCTTGACAAACAGAATTATGTCAGACCCAAATGATACAAATGTGGATAACTCAATACTTTGTTCAGCGGGCATGGATGGCATAGTCAAAGTTTATTATGACAGCTACTCAAAAAATAAGTTAGTATCTAATGTACAAAAAACTATAAAAAGAACTTTTATTTTATATTAAAACATCTTTTTATATTATTTACAGACAAATATCAAGTCAAGATATCACAAACTCAACCTACAACACAAAATGCTCATATCTAGTAGATGTACAAGTACATCCAGATTGGATGGTAGCTATTGGTGCTAAAAGATAATTATAAGTTTTGAACAATGATCACTGTTTACTTTATTCCCCATTACTGCCATTTTATTCACTATCATTTAAATATCATAGTAAGTGAAAATAAGAAAACTCAGCATACTTAAAATTGTTTACCAAGTTAAATTTTAAAGTTTTAAGACAGGTTTAAGTCTTGTCTGTGTTACTGAATAAGTATGATGTAAATGAGTTAGTAATAACTTTGTACATTAAAATGTTTTATTCCTTTAACATATTCACATTTTAATGAAAGTAATTTTATTTCTTCTGTATAAAAAATAAAACAATGATTAAATGATACGTTAAATGATTAAAAATTTCTATCTAACTAAACTTTTTTGAAAAAGTTTGTAAGAGTTGCTTGTTTGCCTTTCTGGGGAGGGGATATTTTCTTTTTTGACTTAGGACTATTTTTCTTTACAGGTGATTCTAACTCCTTCTTTTCGATTTTGACTTTGGTAGTTAAATTTACCTCTTCTTCATTTTCCGAACAGCTCTCATATACTTCCTCCTTTTTAGTTAAAATATATCCATCTTCATCAGTGTAGGTTTTATCAACAATCTTTCTTTTTTTTTTAGGGTTAACTATACCTGAAGTAATTTTGACATAACTAGCTGATGGTGTTGGTGGTATTTCATCATCAGATTGGTTCAATGAATCTACATTACTATTAAGTTTGTCTACAAAAGGATCATTCTCCATATCACTATCACTGTCTGAAACATGCAAGACTCGTTTACGTGATTTGTCAACTTTTGAAGTTTTCTTAATTTTATTAAGAAGTTCATTCTTTGTATTAGGTTTTGTTTCTTTTTTAATCTCCTTTCTCTTTTCTGTTATTTCTGGCTTGATATCAACTTCCATATGGTCTTCATCTTTGGTTGTCTCAATAGAATCAACTTTTTCTTTTATTGTTTCTTTAGAAGCATTTTCTATTTTAATTTCTTTAACTTCCATAGACACTTTTTTATTATTTGCAACATTTGGTTTGTTAAAGAAGCCTGCAATTCCTTTTTGGGTTTTATGACCATTTGCTTTATTGATAGCTGGTTTTGTGGAAATATAATCTTTTTTAGGAGTAGGGGGTTCACTTTTTATATTGTTTATTTTAGTTTCACTTTCTTTAATACCATTCTTGATCACTTCATTATTTTTCAATTCTTTTGATTCATTACTAGTTACCTGTTTACTTTTTTTGGCTGGTGTAACCAATGGTTTACTTTCAATGACTACTTGCTCTTGACTACAAGTTTTTAAATTTCCAATTTCATCTGTTGTCCTCTTTACACATTCAGAACTTTTAATAAGACCGGGACATAAGTTTAAATCGTCAAACTTAGTTAACATTATATGCGAAGCATAGTCTACACTCGAGGACCCTTTACAGACACTGTAAATATGATAATAAAACACTATCTTAAATGTTTTTTTTATATTGTCTAGATCTTCTTCTGTGCATACTATTGTTTGTGCTTTATTGTCTCCTAAGAATCCCGACACTATATAATTTACATTCAGTTTCGTTTTTGGATGCTTTTTTCGAATATCTTGAACAACACTTTGAAGCAACTTTTTGCTATTATTTATATGTATGCACAACTCCTTACTTATCGTAATGCACGTAACCAATTTATCTTCATCTAGTATGATTTCTTTTACTGTATTTGTGTATGTCTCAATTACTTCATCTTTAGCCATAATTAGTTTTTATAACGTACAAACATGTATATTGTTTAGTAAATTTTACCGCACTTTTTAGGTCTAGCGTGAAAAAGTATGACATTTGTTGTCAATTATATAGTACTCTGTGTTGTCAATTGTCATTTGTGTTTTGCAACACATTTGCCAAAAGAAAGGCAGAAGTTCAGATCTTGGGCTTTTCTTACTATTCTGCATTTATAGATATAAAATGTTTTGTCCGTATTCACACTTTTTAAATATAATATTATTTGTTTTTAACGGATATTATTAATTAAGAATTTCTAGCTGTTATTAAATACTATAATTACACATAGTTATACTTTTTTTCTACAAAAATGTAGCACACTATAATTGTGCTGTATCAAAAAGTATAGTATTCTATAAGAGAATAAATTCTTGTCCTCGAATTTGATAACTACTGACATAATTTAAGATCTATCGTGACATACATACATACTATAAAAAGTTCTTAACTTATGGTTTGTAAGTAGCAACATTGACAAATGTAAAATGATTTATGATAATGACATCATTTTGATTTCCTTCTGAAATTATTTGTTTGGCTTTTTATGTTTATTAATTCTTATTATAAATTAAGCTTCTATGGTCCATTCTAATTACAATTCTGATAAATCAGGAAAAGAGTTATATCTTGAAGTTGTGCTCATAAAAATACTCTATAATAATTCAGGTGAGTACTCTGTTTTCTGGCAATTCTATTTTTGTTTCCATTGCATCATTTGTGAATCGGTTTGGTGACTGATTTTGTTATAAATCTTAATTTTATTATTTTTGTTCTTGACAGAAAAACGAAAGCAGTTTTTTTCTAGTGTTATATTTACTTTATTTGGAAAATGCCAGGGTAAGCAGTTATCTGGGAGTGGTCCAATACACAATCGGTGCCACTAATTTCTTACATCCCACATGCAAATGTTGAATTGAATTAACAACACATTACCCATATATGAAAAGGCATTCATCATTAATATATATACATATATTAAATCATTATCATTGTAACCCACTTAGCTTACTCTTAATATTTCTCATTATGTTCTTTTTAATATCACTGATACTAAAACTACATGCTTTTAGTGAATTATAATTAAGATTTAAGTGTAAATTAAATTAAAATTATATCTTTAACTGGATTATTATCTTTTTTGTTAAAATAAGTATATATTAAAATGTAATGCCTGAGTCATTATTTTGTAGTAGCAATATAAATTAGTATTTTCCTTATTTGAACTGGACCTTCGCAAATACTGATATAAAATCAAATATTTAAAATTTTGTAATAGTTAATTTGTAATTGAGCTATTGATTTCAGCATAGCAACAATGTCACTGGACAATATGTTCTGCACTCGTTGCGGAGATGGCTTTGAGGCAAACGAAAAGATTGTTAATTCAAATGGAGAGCTCTGGCATACTGGCTGCTTTGTGTAAGTAGTAAATAGATTTCATTTCAAAACCTTTAAAATATTGAAATATCTTAAAATATCTTCTTTTTTTTAACATAAAAATAAACATTCTATCATTTTAAATTTGACTGACAGAGAGTGCTTTTCTTTTAACCAAAATTTTTATTTTATTTTTTTCATGTGTCATAAAGTATTAAAATAGGTAAATAATCTATAAATGTATAAGAAATTTGTCTTATTACTGTTCTGTGTATCCAACAGATGTGCACAATGCTTCCGCGTTTTCCCTGATGGAGTATTCTTTGAGTTTGAAGGTCGTAAATATTGTGAACGTGATTTTCAAGTTCTGTTTGCACCTTGCTGTGGCAAATGTCGTGAGTATTTCTTATGTGATTTCAATCCTACTAATAGAACAAATAATTACTAATATTTTTCCATAACTTCATGATTTAAATTTAATGTTATATATTTATTAAAGAGTATAAAAAATATTGAAGTACTTATATTGCTGTTAAAAAGAAATGTTAGTGGTAAAATGGTGAACATTTTGGGTTAAATGTATTTTTTATGTAAAATCATAAAAAAAAATTGGGTACTATTTTTTTAAAATCTCAAATTTATAGTAAAACTATTACAACTGGGTTATATATAACATTTATCTCTTATCTATCTTATATCATTCTAGGTGAGTTCATAATTGGTCGCGTGATAAAGGCGATGAATTCCAATTGGCACCCGGGCTGTTTCCGCTGCGAGGAGTGCAGTGTGGAGCTCGCGGACGCAGGGTTCATCAAGCACGCGGGAAGGGCGCTCTGCCACGCCTGCAATGCCAAGATCAAAGCTGATGGCATGCAGAATTACATATGCCATAAATGCCAGTAAGTAGCTGATATATTTTACAGAACAAAATTAAATAAAATTTAATTCTTAATCTACAATAATAAATTACAGCAAAAAAGTTTGTTTTCCGTTTAATAATTTTTTCTAATTATGATAGACAGTACTAGGTACTTCTATAGTCTTCATTATCTTAATAGGAAATAGATTCATATGTCTTTGGGTAGAAGCGACAGTAAAAGCTAATGAGTTTTTTTTTTTTTTATCGTCACTTTTTATTTTGTGACTTTAATTTTTTATAACAAAACAAAAATTTAAGATTTTTTTTCTCTTTTTTTTATTCTTTTATTATTTTTTTATTATTTATTATTTTTTTTATTATTAATTAATTTATTTTTTTTTTAGTTCAGTCTTTGCGTAGCTCCATGTCTTTTGTTTGTTGCTTTGACAATTTTAATGGCGTATTCTAAAAATTTTCCTCTTATTCTTTGATCTTCCATAAAAGTGTGATAATTCTCCTTAGCGACCCTTCGTTCACAAATCAACTCTACATCATTTCTCTGTCTACTATAAATTCACAATTGTCTAAGAGGTGCACCACATTTTCATTCGCGTCACATTGGCATTGGCAGTGGGGGGAGTTCTTCAGCTTAAACTTATGTAGGTATTCAGCAAAGCCGCCGTGCCCAGTGAACAATTGAGTGTGAATGTTGTCGATTTTTATGTTCCTTAAAGTCTTATACGCTATCTTAATGTCAGGCAAGAAGAGCTTAGTGGTCTTAGCCTGTATAGATGAAGTGTATCTTTCCTGCCACAGTTCTAAAGTTTTACTTCTCATTTCGTGTCTAACGTATGAGATTGGGATTTTGTCATACACTGCCACTGTCTTCTTTTTGAGCGCTGCTCTCTTGGCGAGCTCGTCCGCTCTCTCATTCCCTTCAAATCCGTAGTGAGCTCTTATCCAGTAAAAACTGATTATTATACCTTGACAGCATACCTCTTGCCCGAGATCACAAAGTTCAGTTGCTAAAGGGTGTGTGCTATTTGGGTCCTCAAGTATTTGTAGCCCCGATCTGGAGTCCGAAATGATATTCGCTGGCTTTTTCGGTTTGTGCTTTAATGTTAGTTTAAGAGCTTTCGCGATTCGCCAGTGGGATATAAAAATAAATGGATTCAATATTTTTTTCTTCTCTTCTTCAATGGGCAGACTAAAGTTATTAAAGTAGATTAATCTAGGGGTCTTCAAATCTAGACCAAATAGGTACTTACTATGTAAGCAAACCACACCTTAGATTACAGTCTTGCCTAACATCAGACCTGTCCCCAGTGGTGTGATCGACGGTGAGCCTTTGCGCTACCGCGGCGAGGTGTACCACGGGTACCACTTCTCGTGCGCCACCTGCGGCCTGGAGCTCGACCACACAGCCAGGGAGGTCAGGAACAGACCGGGGTACGCCGCTAACGACGTGGTAGGTACCACATCACTCTGTACATTAAACGACCACTAATTTTTGTGTTAATATGTGGTACTTTTATATATAACTGAGGGATGTATATAGATTAATTGTACTCAAGTAATTATAATGAAGTAACAAAAAATATTGCTTTAATATAATTACAGATGTATGTCAGTATTTAAAATAATAAAACTTTATTCAAAAGTTATTGTCTCATATTAAAATATTACACATCCTAGAAAAAAGATCACAAAAAAGCATTGTTGATTACGCCTAGGCAATATTACTTATTAACATAATATACCAATTTTACAGAATAATCTGTTCTGCCTTCGTTGCCATGACAAAATGGGTATACCCATCTGTGGAGCGTGTCGCCGTCCTATTGAAGAAAGAATTGTCACCGCTTTGGGAAAACATTGGCATGTAGAGGTAGGAAGAAGTAAACCAATTCTCACAATATTGTTTGTTGTTTTGTAAACATATAATATTAGTTTTATTGACAACTCTTACTTTTGCAATAAGATGTATTAGGATAAAAATATTTTAGGACTTATGTCATTATGATTGACTCAATGTCAAAATAATATTATTACTTACTTACTCAAAATAATATTATTACTTACTTACTTTAATACTAAAAATACAAATTCATATAATATTCCAGCACTTTGTATGCGCGAAATGTGAAAAGCCATTCCATGGACACAGGCATTATGAGAAGAAGGGGTTGGCGTATTGTGAACAACATTACCACCAGCTGTTTGGTAACCTGTGCTATGTATGCAACCAGGTTATCGCAGGGGATGGTGTGTATTATATCATAAATAAATTTGAACTAGCTTTCGTCTGCGTGGTTTGTGGATGAAAACGTACACAATGATGTACACAACGCGAGCTTTTTTATTTTGAAATCACAATCACCTGTGTAAATACCAGAGTGATTAAATGCGAACTAAAATCACTAGACAATTAAAATTATTGCTAGCAGCGCCATCTCTAGACGGCTTGCCCCACACAAAGATAAACCATACATTTTATATAAATTTGCAACCTCTATTTCGCCCTTATAGAGATTTTAAAAAAATTCCATTTGATTAATTATTTATTTTTTACCAACCACAAAATTATATATAAATTTCTTATGTCCAACTTTATAAATGACAAAGTTTCATACAAGCTTGTAACCCCTATCATGCCTCTATGAATGGAATTCCTTTATTAGAGGATGTCTCCTATTTACAACAAGGCTTATATACTACATAACGCTTATATACTTAACACTTATATACCACACAAGGCTTACCTACTACACTAGCTTTAGCCCGCGTTGTGTGATAAAAAGTATACAACACGAACTTTAGATTGATTATTATTTTTTACTATCCACAAATTGAAATCCAAAATTTTGTTTCCAACATTAACAAGGACGAAGTTTCATACCAATTTGCATCCCCTATTTGACCCCTTTATGATAAGGAACTAGATAGATACATGTTGCACATTCGAATTAAATTGCACATAATAAAAAAAACAAAAAGAGAACAGACAAATTTTAGTTGAAAGGATTTAAAAATTACGGGATAGTTATTGCCTTCTTAAAAAAATAATATTAATTTCAAATTGCTTTTAAAAAAATTAAAGTGACTTTTCTTACATGACTACTTTTGTACAGTTTTCACGGCGTTGAACAAGGCGTGGTGTGTGCATCACTTTGCGTGCGCTGTGTGTGACACGGCCCTTAGCACGCGTAGCAAGTTCTACGAATACGACGAGCGCCCCGCGTGCCGCCGGTGCTACGAGCGGCTACCGGCCGAGCTACGGCGTAGACTGCGACGTGCGCATCATTATACTATGCGCCGGTGAAGAATATCGAAAATTGGGATACATATATTGGGAAACAAATCCGCTTTCCACCTTTTACCCTCAAAAGACCTGATCTTATTCCCAATATATTTTCATAAAAATATCCTCCGCTCTATGCGTATGATCGTCACGGTGAAAGATGCTCTTTAACCCCATGTAAGGGACAAATATGTAATGAATGTAAGCCGAAAATATATAATTTTATTTACATGTAACATTATTTAAGTGGATAAAGATGCAGCAATAAATCTCACATTCTAATAAATACTATTTATTAAGCCTTTAACTGCCAGCCATATTAATTATTATTTTTTTAGATATTAATATGATTTCAATAAATAATCTTAGAAAACATTATTAATATGATTTTGTTTAAATAATAATAGAAATTAATGGACAAATGTTCAAACAGCATGTTATTTGTATAATGTTTTAATGTGCTTATTTGTTACATTTTCTATATATTTCATTCATATTTAAATTGTGTTGTAACATAAATTAAAAAGATAGTTTATAGTTAACAAAAGAATGTAATATTTTGAAACAGTGCCTTATATAACTACATTAAATATATTAATATAATATAATGGTTGATGCTAACACTATATTTAGCTAAACATTATTACGATATATAATCTAAATTTAAAAAAAAAACATGTTTAATATGTCAAATCAATTTAATATACATATTTAAAGAGGACTAATATAGGTTTATAAATGTCTACTTAAAAGTAATATTTTGTTGTAATCTCTGGTGCTTAAAATATAATATTACATTAACTATGTATGGTTTTATTTTCAATATCAATTAACTATATGTATTATTATGCATTGAATGTATCGCGGTATCCATAAATGCAAAGAAAAAAGATATGGTTGGTATGATTGTTTAAATATGTTTAACAATTATAAAAACCAGTTAGTGAAAAGCATATATTTTTAATTTCGTATTCTCAAAAAAACAGTTCTAAATCCATATACATATTAATATAGAAACGAAGCAGAATCTGAACATATATTATTTGAAAAACGATTTAACGGTACCTTCTTAGTTGAAAGGATTTAAAACGGAAGTACAAAAAGTAAGTTCGCATTCACCTTAAAATTACTAGATAGACTATTAATATTTTGTATTTTGTAAGTTTATAATTAGAAATAGCTAAAATATATGAATTTGTATACTTTTTATGGATGATAGATCACCGTTGTTTATACCTTGTGCGCTGTAGGATGGTGCGGGTGACACTCAGTAACGTTCCGTTTCTCCTTTACAGTGGCCGCAATTTACAAATTATATTTTAGTATTTTTCGTTATACCACATTCGTAATATATAATAACTGTAGTAAATTAAATTAATCGCAATCAGAATGTTCTAGTCTACAAATAAAATCTAATAGAAAGAAAAATTAAGCAAAGTGTTATGCGTATAACATAACGTTTAGTGAGAGGATGTACTGCTAGGACGGATAGTCGATGTTTTTTTTATAATAAAAAAGTATATTGTGCGTAAATAGTTCAATTTTTTTGTTAAGGAATTTATAATTATATTAATGAAACAACAGAATATATATAGGGTATTAATTCTTAAAAGGTTGCTAAGAAAAAATACATTGTATTCACCTAAACTCAAATCCGAGTCGGTGCTAGCAATCGTTCTGATAGCATCACACGGGTAAACAAAATGCCCGCTGCGCTGATGCGCCATGGAGCAAAACTGCCACACGTCACCCGCACCATGCTACAGCGCACAAGGTTAAGGGGAGGAGAACGTGGCAGCAGAAGAATTAACTGTCATTTGTTATAAATATACTGTTTTTAATCTTTAAATAAAATGCTGATAATACATATAATTTTTAATTTTATCTCGATATTTGATTGTGTAAATATAAATATATTTTTTTATAGAATGGTTCAAAGAACCATAGGCTTTACTAATATAATTAAAAATCATTAAAGGAGTGCCATAGACAAATTTTATTTTGTAATTATAAAAACTCGTAAGGTATACAATGTAGAATAGAGAAATATAGAAAAATATCACCATCTCTTAAGTGTCCTGTTATCACAAATTGATAGGAAATATTGAAACACAGAACGTAAATAAAACAACTTTATTTTCAAGGAAATTAAATTACAATTTGCAATAACACTATTTAAATATATTGATACATTATGTTAACGAGTTATCACTTTAAATTTCGTGAACATAACTAATTACTGTGGCTGAGGAACTGCGAGGAGAACCACAGAGCGGGATGTGCTAAATTTGTTGATACTAATGCAATTCCTCGCTAAAAATTAAATTAGTTATCCTTCTTCATTCGAGTGCTGGTCATACGGTAAATAATGGAATCTCTGCCGGGGTCCATATCCATAATTGTATAGACAATAGCGACTAAGGAGAATGTGAAGATAATTCCAAACCAAAGAATGATGTTGAAGATAGCAGCATAATCTGCTGTGTAGTTGTCATTGGCCTGTGAAAGAGTTTGCAATAAATTAGTATATGAAACAGGCAATTATCATATTTATTCTATGCAACTACTGCTAAGTACTAGCTTGACTTTATGTTTGATATATTACTAAACATCTACACTAAAATGCTAACAAACAACTAAATACTAACTACACTACAATCAATTACAAATTCATATTTAACTAACTGCTCGTAGTAGACTTTCAGCCTTTTCTTCATCCTTGAATTAAAAATAATGTATTATGAAATCATTCATTGGATAAAATATGTAAATGAAGTGTCATTAAGTGTTTATATACCTGGTCATCAGCTCTCATTTCAGGCGCGGCTCGAACTCTTCTTGTGTGCTCTACATCTGTAGTCACAGCAGTCACCAGTACGGAACCATCATATGCTTTCTGGAATGCCTTACTTAGCTCTTGGAGAGCTTCATCTAGAATATTTATATTACATTATTAACATGCCATTTATTTTGGCAAAAGTAAATTAAAATAAAAAGTTTACATATTAATTTGTACACATACTTAAACGAGTCTTAGCTTCTTTAGTTTGCAATGAATTAGGTCCATGATAGTCTGAGAGTGCATGAAGTGAACGGAATCTAAAGTTGTAGAAGTCAATTATATTATCAGCAGACACAACACCGGCTTTAATCTGTGGGTTAAATAGACATAATTAATGTTATTAACGCTTCAACATATGCACTATAAAAAATGGGAAAAATAAAGCTTAATTTGGGAAACAGTTAATTCTACAATAAGTCATTTTAAAGTCAAGATTAAGGACAAGACTATTCAAGTATGACATAAGTATATATTTGTGTCCCCTTGCCTACAAAGGAATTCTTAAGCCCTCAAATATTAAATTCTTTATATAATTAAAAACAACAGAATCAGAAAAACAGAGTAATAAATATAAAAATTTACCTTATTGGTGATTTCTTTCAATACTTCAAGTTCATATAAGAATTGATAATCTTCATCAACATTATCAGGTTCCAAGTGCAGGCTTTTCTTAAGCATTTTGGAAGAAACAATTTCTCCAAATACTTTCTGTGCGGCAGAAAGCTATAAAATATGTACATATAATACCATATAACTTAAAGTCAAGAGTATTTGAGAAATAATTCTAAATTATACTTACATCATCAGGGTTGGATAGTTTGATGTTGACAAGTTTATTGCCACCATTGATGAAACGTTGTTTGATCCTGTATTTGACAGCATCATATGCATCTGGCTCATACTCATCCACAACAAGATTGTACTTCGTACTCTTAAGACCACCCTTAAATTTTTTTCACATTATTGATATGTATACGTTAAGTTGACAATGAACTTATTATTATTATCAACTTACAGCATCACCAAGTGAAGAAATACCATCAATGTAGACTTGAACTATAGCCTCAGGTGTGCTGAAAGGGTCTGTTATTGACAATCCATCCCATTCGGTATTCTGGAATGTCGCAAGATTGATTAACACTTCATTTTTACATAAAAATCAATAAAGTTTTAACATCATGTGACATAAGAATAAATGTTGTTTTTATCTCAAACTTATTTAATAATGCGTACCTCTTCCACGGACAGGCCAAGAGATGCTGAAAATATTTCTTTTAGAAGACTTTCCAACGTTTTGCTAGATCCTGTGAACTTCAAGGATTGTGGGCTATGTAATACGCTGAATTGACCAGCAGCATTGGAACCTAGAATAATAGATCATAAAAATATCCATGTAGAAAATCATAAGCAAATTGAACAAAACAAGCCTTATTACTTACCTAAAACAGATATTGCAAGGGTAATCCAAAATAGAGGCATTGTTACACCCATTTTGCCCAAAAACTGGTGGCTTACTGTCATATGATTAAGTATTACCAATCGTAAATAGAAACTCGAGAGTACCAACTTAAAATTGATCTAAATTATGTCTATGGTATTATTATCTAATATAATATAAACTTGTCGTGTCACACTTTTTGTAAATAATATCCCCCGAAACTTAAGCGGCTTGACTTGATTTTTATGAAATTTTGTGTGTATATTCAATAGGCCTGACAGTAGGGTGTATACTACTTGTCATATTACTTATAATAAGATGAACCCACTTTTTTCGGACAATATTTTATAAATTTATTTGTGTATGGTTTAGCATTACATACATTTTTATAACATTTATCACCGATCCCTTTTGTTGTAATTTTATTTACTCTGTTTTATACCTCTACCAGAGGTATAAAATAAATAAAAGAAGTACCTCTATATTTCACATAGATGTGTGCCAATTGAATTCAAACGGATTCAATTTCCACTTAGATTGGCATTCACAATCGGCATATCTGATTATATAAACCTCAAATATATGTATGGAAAACCATCCAGTTTGTTTGTATTACCTAAAAATTTATTAACTAAAATTATCGTACATTGCATTGTATTATGGGACTGATAATTAAAAAAAACAGTTTTAATAAAAAAAATATTAGTTGAAATAATTTAAATGCAAAACAACGTATCCCGGATAAACTAGTATTATTACCATTACCATACACATAATTTAAAAATCATTATCAAAACCACTTTTAAGTGGGTTTGGTTCTCGATATTGGAATTTAAAAAAAGAGTATTTTTTACACAAAAATTTGAATTTTATTTGTGTTTTTTTTCAATTTTATAAGCTTAATTTACGTATAAAGATGGAAATTGAATGTTATGAAAATTACACATTGCATAAATATCAATATCTTTATGACCTAAGACCATAAAATCACAATAACATGAGATTTCTAAAAGACCCTTGAATCTGTAGCCGTTAAATATATTATAAACAAACATGCCATCTAATGTTCAAAATTGACATTATTGTCTAAAAGTCAAAATTCAAACTTAAAATTTTCATTATTGTAGTAGTATAGTGTTCCGATTATTGATTCTTTAATTTGTTTTTCCTTTTACTACACTAAAATAATCTATAATTAAATATTTATGTTATTTATTAATAATATTATTAGGTTATATTGTGCTTAGCCTCTGAAATATTTTATTAAAGAACAAGAAAAAAAGATAGGACCTAAAATAGTACTGTTCCTATGTTGTAATTATCATCTATTAAATGAATAGCAAAACTAAACCTGAAAGGAATGTGTTGAACAAGTTGTATTATTGTAAACAGTTGTCAATTAAGCTTGCACAAATGTCTCACAGAACACCTGGATTTCAGCTTACTGATTTGTTTCCCAGAGAAATTGACATCGAAGTTTGTTTAAAAACTTTGAGAATATTCCAAAAAATGGAAGGTGATGTTAATTGTGTTGTTTGGGATGCATCATTAGTTTTAGCTAAATATCTTGAGACCATGTGTCAATCCAAACCAGAATTTCTGAGCGGCTTAAGGGTATTGGAATTAGGTTCAGGTCTAGGTGTGGTTGGCCTTACAGCAGCAACTCTTGGGTCAGCATTTATTACATCATATTTATCTTTTTTTAATGTTATTAATTATTATATACATTTTCTTATTTTAGAGCTCAAGTAACACTAACAGATTTACCTGAAGCCCTACCATTACTTCGTTTGAATATATCAGAAAACAAATCTAAAATTGTGAGCATGGGAGGATATGCTATAGCCGAGTCATTAGTATGGGGTGATAAAAATTCTGAAATTCATAAACAAGAGTTTGATATGATTGTTTTAGCTGATTGTGTTTACTATGAAGATGTAATTAATAATATTAATCCAATAATTAATAGCTTTTACATTAGAGTGCTATTTTTTATTAACATAAAACTAAAACTTAGCTGCATTTTATGACTTTTGCTAAAAAACTAGCAAAAGCTTCAAGTACAAAGCTTATTCTATGAAATAAGACAAAGGCTGCTATTTGATCTGTTTCTTTTTACAGGCATTAGTTCCTCTAATAGAAACCCTACAATGTTTAAATAACTCATTAAAAAAGAAGCCAACAATATACTTAACTCAAGAATTAAGAGACACAGAAATGCAGAAAAAGTTGTGGAACAACTTTTATGAGAAACTTAATGAGTTCTTCTATGTTGAAAAAATACCGGAGGAGCAGCAACATGTTAACTACAGAAGTCCAGATATAGTGTTATTAAAAATAATAAAAAAATGATATTTATACAGTTATGATTTAATATAAGACTTTTTAAAGATAATAATTATACAAGAAACAATTTTAATGTTATTAAAATATTCATAGACATTTTCCATTATATAAAACTATGCTTATAATGTTGAACTATTATTGTTAATAGATGTAGATACTGTTAACAAAATATATTTTCAGCACAAAGTTTTAAATGTTAATATAATAGTCTAAAATGTCATGTTTACAAATAATAGTGTAACATTTTAAATATTATTGATTAATTATAAAAATCTGTTCATAAATTATATGTATGTACAAGTTTATATTTAACATTTAATTGTTCCTAAAGATAGTAAAGAATTAATTATTTATTTTTTCAATTTCTCTGACTAATATATTTAAAAAAAGTGGTTAATGATAGCTCTTAAGAAAAATTGTTTATTGTTGAAAAAAATATGCCTAGAATAGTCAATATAGATATTCAGTAACATATATTATTAGATATATTAAAATTGCTTATAAAATTGTAAAAACTTGAAGAAATCCTATCTAAATATATTTTGTTTTTAAATAAATTGTAACATATGCAATGGAGTATTTTTGCAAAACAGTATTTCCTGATGGTGTTCCTAAAAAAATTTTTTAACAAATGTATTACATGTTAATAGATTTATTGTATTCCTTTCACTTTCTATCTTCTGTGTACACACAAAGTTAAGACGATGTTGCTTTTTTTTAGAAAAAAATTACAAACATGGTCGTTGTGAGCACGTCAAATAAGGTAACAAAATATGATACTTTTATAAATTTGTCTATTATATATTTATTTTGTTAGTTAGTGATATTCTAAATTCCTCTGTTTAAATCTACAAACCGTGCATTTTTGAGAAAAGAATCTTAGTTTTTTTTTATCTGCTGGTCATATTCAATATTTAGAAAGGCAACATATGCACAACCATAATGTCTTTTTTTGTTTTCGTGTCACTGTCATAAGATAATTTTTTTGAATTTGACTTTTACAATTATAACAAAAAATTTTGTTTAAATTTTAATTTAAACTTCAAGAAAAATATTTTTTTTTAAAAATTCAAGACAATTATCATGTCTACGAACTTATCTGTTGTGCCAAGTAATACAGTATCTTCCGTTGGTAATGCCTGGATTGTTTGCCGGTCTAAATCGTACGCTGGCCGTGTTTATTATTTTAATACTTCTACTGGAGAGACAGTTTGGAATTTAAGCGAACCTGAAGTAATGTTCACAGTATTCTTTAGTATTGAATATATCTTTTATAATAATTTACGTACCCTTTTTCGTTTACAGATACAAAAAGCTAAAGCAATGACTAATATTTTAAAACGGCAATCAGGTTTTCATCCCGATAACTGTCCGGAACCTGTGCATTCTCCTGAGGATGATCTTATTGTAGGGCCGTCATGTACTGATGCCAACAATAAATATCATAAAATATTACCAGCTAAAATTTACAACAAACAAGTGATAAATAATCAGTTCACTAAACCATTATCAAGCCAGTTACCCAATGTGTCTAATGCTATTCAACTAAACATCCCTATTACACCAAATTTTAATGGGTTATGGAATTTAGCACCACAGCCCATTTTTGTTGCACCAACTCCAGTACACCAAGTTCAGTATTTCCCGAACTATGAAAACAACCCAGTGCCAGTAACTACCACAACAGTATCACTGTCAAATCGTTTTAAGAAAGTTACTAATAATGGGTCACAAAATAATATGAAATTTAGAGGTAATAAGAGAAATTTTAAACCTAAGTTTAATAATAGTGGCCCAAGAAAAAAAATTTACAATCAGCAACTTCAAAATAAGAGAAAGAATTTTGACTTGAGACTTGTAATTACTTCAAGGAGATCAAGTTTTAACAGTTTTAATGATTTTATTCCACCTTCAAACCAATCAGGTATGACTTGAATATTATATTTACTTAATTTTTAGTTAAACTGGTAATTAGTAATTACTTTTAAATACATCTATTTAATTGTTAGTTTAATTGAGTAAAATATACCCCAAGAGGGTACCGGGTTATCTGTGTTAATAAGGGAGAGTATCTGCTACAGTTGTCCTTAGATTTTGAAGGTCGCGATCTGTCTCTACTCTGGCTGCGCGTCGACATGGACGATTGTGTCAGAGTCTACGCGTGCCTCCACAGGTCCCATAGTGGTAAATCAGTAACGGAGTAAATCTTTAGCCAAATCCAGGCGAAGATTGATGACCTGCTTTCACAAAATCCTCAACCTGCGTACCCCAAATCTGCGTGCTATCCCCAACCCTGTTGTTCCTGCACAATATGTTGAATATTTCCAACTTACATTGTTATGTGAATGACAGCATTAGGGATGTGGTATATTCTGACCGTTCCTCAGAAAAACGGTGATGAGTGCCAAAAGAAACTTGTGTCTTCTATAGATAGGGATGGCCTCAGAATGGGGTGAACTGAATCTTGTTCAAATTTAATCCCCAAAAAACAGAGTTTGCACTTTACCTCTAAGAAAACCTCATTTGTCACATTGCCGCTCTTCGTGAGCACATCTTCAAAACATCACACATCGATCAATCATTCAATCATCAAACATCTTGGCGGGGCTAAGTATCAGTATACTGGGACTCGGCATTTCAAGCGACCGTCAGTTTCGTGGCCATATGGAGATCAAGGCCAATTTAGTCTCGATGAAATTGGGTGTGTTCAATAGAGCGAGACATTATTTCAACCGTGGCCAAAGATTTGCGCTGTATGAAGCGCAGGTCCGGTCACATATGGGGTATTGGTTTTTCATCTCCGGTCCTGATCTTCCCAATATCAGCTTCTAAATTTTGACCGCGTACAACGCAAAGCCGTTCGGATTGTTGGGGACCCAGTGCTTTGTGAATGGCTGGACTCTTTAGCATTGTCTAGAGACGTGGCTTCTTTGTGCGTCTTCTATCGCATTTACAAAAAGGTGTATACTTCTATCTCCAAGGCCGGCAACGCTTTTGTAAGTCTTCGGATGTTGCAAGAGCTCGTGGGCAGTGGTGATCATATTTCAGCTGTAATCCACACCCTCGTTTGTCTTCCTCTTTTATAAAAAAAAAAACTAATTAAAATGGATATAAACAGAATAACACGTTGGCTGCTGCTCGTTAAATCGCTTATATCCGTGACTGCGGCTATAACACACATATTAAATATAGCCACAGTCTTGATATACTAAAATTTTCGTATCTATTGTAATTGAGCCACAGTCTTCTTTTATAAAAAATTACAGATGCTTTGTAGGACCGCAATTTTTAAAACTGAATGTAAAAAATCTATGTATTTTAAGCTTTAGTTAATCTAACATGGAAAATATAATTTTAGTAAGAAAGAATTTTTAAAAACTACTAAAAAGCCAATTTATTATTTGAAAACTTCATTTTAAAGATTTAATATCTTTTAAGACTATTTTTTTTTATCATTCCAGGCTCAAACACTTTTGATGGCATCAGAAATGCCAACATAAACCACAAAAATATATTGAATGAAAACTCTTATGACATGTTAAATGATGATGACATGTGGTTGGAAGTAAGTTACAAAATGAAGAATGATAACACTTTTTTTTTTCAATCTGCATTAATTGGTTGTATCAAATGAATTATATTACAATTATTAATTTATATTATAGCTCTTACATACCTACAGCCAATTGCATTATTTTTTTTGGGATTAGGTAACAAATTTTTAAATAAACAATATAATAATAACGCCAATAATTCTTTATTTTACTTTTTTCATTTTCAACTATCAAAGTATTTACCTTGAACTTAATCATGTTCGCTTTATCTTCTCTGTAATTAATGCTTATGCAGACATTTTTTAAATTATATTATATTCCAAAAATAAATGTTTTCTAGCAATAAAAATTTTATTTTTATGTATCTTTTTACAGGAAAACTTACAATCACAAGGAATGACAGACAAATTAGATGCAACACCATTAAAAAGCTACTTTAATATAGAGAATTCATATCCTTTACACATTATAGCTGATGCAGATGCACTCTTGAACAATGTTAATTTTTTGAACATTTTGCTCAATTCAGGTAAAATATTGAATATAAGCATTCTTAACCCCTTGCCTTACGATTAAATCTCGAAGAATAGTACGCGTGCAGACAATAAAATTAAGCGCAATTCTATGAGTGGAATTATCATAAAATAAAATTTAAGTATTTTGGTTTTTATTTAATCTATTTACATTTAAGTAAAAACTATTTCATTTGTAATACAAGAGGTTTATTAAGTAATCATAATATGAAATAAAAATTGAAAAAAAAAGACTAAGTAATAATGAAATTAAGATGAAACACAGAAAAAAACCTAATAAAATATTTAAATTAATTAATTAAATAACAAAATATTGCTTCTCTTTTATGGAAATTAACTGCAACTGATAATCCTGAAGTGTGTGATACTTTTCGAAGCAATCTGGTAAATGTAAAGCAATTATAATACCAATTATCGAGAAATAATCTGTATCCTTTTCCCAGAAATGGCTTTTTCATTTCCATTACTATATTTTCGGAAGCAGACTAAAAAGTCTCCTGATTCTGATTCGCATATTTTATAATATTTTACTCCAAATTGATCTCTTTTAGGACTGAACTGGAATAAACTCAAACGTCCCTTGTATTTCATAAGAGATTCATCAATAGTTATATCACATTTTGGTGTATAAAGTTGTCGGAATCTATCATTCAAGTTACCACTGTTCGTACCATTCTTATTCTTTTCAACTACGAACAATTGCGCTATAGCTAAAGGACTGATGTGAACTCGTAAGATATTTCATTTAAAAAAACTAACGGTTTATTAAAAAAAAACCTTAAAACCGTTATGTATATTGAGGTCAATTTAGCTAGAATATAAAAAAGACCATGTACAACAATAATAATATTTATATTTTTACAAGTTTAAACAAATTCATATGATTTTAAACATTAAAATATACTTCGGGCGACGCCCGTCAAATTCGAATTTAGTACAGAAAATCTTGACGGGCGAGGCCCGTCATTTCCACTCAAGTTAACAACAATTTTAGTTACATTTGTTAAGATAAAACTTTAAAATAAGTTTTTGTGATAAAATTTAATGAAAATTTTTAAGATAAAAATTTAAGAAAAATTGTTAAAGTAAAATATTAAGATTATTTAAGATAAAACTTTAAGAAAATTTGTAAAGATAGCGTAATTAGAAAATTTGTAAGATAAAATTTGAAAAAAAAATGTTAAGACAAAATAATAAGGAAATTTATTAAGATAAGAATTTAAAAAAAAATAAGATAAAATTAAAAAACTTGTTAAGATATCATTTTAAATAAATTTGTTTAATTTTTATTTCAGATAAGCAATGTCGATTAATAGTACCTCAGATTGTTATGGACATTATACAAAAGGCTACTAATTCCAGACTCAGGACGCCTGCCCATAGGGCGGCATATTTTATTTCACAACAAATTGATGCAAATTTAGCTACTATTGGTTTGTATGCTAGAAGATATATGACTAGCCCATTTTTAATGTATTCTCTTTATTATATTAATAATTCACAAAAAATCGGTGTGCCTATCGGCATAGACGTCTTTCAAATTTTCCCATAGATTCTGCTCCTCATCCAGATAGGTTCCGTTAGTCATTTTTCCATTGACTTTTAAATATATCTATATTTTATATTTATATATATCTATTTATTTTTATTCAGTTATTGTTCCTCCTTGTGTCTTTTGGCAAAGGCTTCGTTTGGCAAAGCCTGTGATATGATTTCCTCTCTTCCCTTCTGTTTGGCTACTCCCAGTCTTATTATTGCCCTCTGGGTTTCCACATCGTACTGACCTTGGTCTATTTTTTTATTAAATAATTTTTATAAATTAAAATATAGTTAATAAAAATATATATTATGTTATTATAATAAATATTATGTAAGTTTTTCGATGTAAATTCGTAGTTCAACACAATGAAGATAATGAAGGAAGCACCGACGAGAAACATTGTATTATAACTTGTTGCTCAAATTTAATGAAGAAAAATTTTCATGTGGTATGTATTTTATACTTGTAATTGTTCACTCAAAAAAGTTTGAGATTATTCAACAAATATTTTAGAAATTTCGAAAATTATCTCAGGTATTTCGTTGATTTAATTTCATTGTAAACTGTATTTGGCGGCAAAAATATGAAACCTTTTTTTTTAAAATGTTTTTTATTCTCCACAAAGTTTGGCGTTCTTCAAAATAAAATTGAGCTGATTTTCACGTACAACTCTTGTCCTATAGTCACTGGGACAAAAATTGGCATACGCTATTAATAAATAAGGTATATATTTATTATTTATATTAATTTTCCAAATTCTTTTTAGGTTATTTTAACGGATTCAATAGAATTAAATGTATTAAAGGAAACAGGTCAAATGCCAATACTAACTATAAGTGAAATAAAAAAATTGTTAAGTAGTTCTCAATCAAATAAAATTGATAATATAGAATCGCCTAAAAAAATGAAAAATTGTAATATACAAATTACTATACCAAATACAAATAAAATTTCAAATTTAAATTCCCATATGGATGAAGAAGTTGAGGTACAGACTGAATTAAATATGTCTGAAAATATAACAAATACTAGCGGACCTTCTCCAAATCCAGATCCTGATTTAAATACTAATTGCGCTTTGAAAATGTTAAATCCTCTGCATACAAATGTACCAATGACGAAGAAGGAAAGAAATACTAGGTATAGTTGGAAACCAAAAAGTATAGACTCTCTGGATAGTTCAATGAAATCTACGAAATCGTGTCACTCGAAAGAGTTGAATTTTGGATCCTCATCGGAATCTGTCGACCAAATCAATGGAAATGAAGACACCAGTCATATTAAAAATATTGAAGAAATGTCAGATAATGAAACTAGAAGGGTCCAAGTTCGAAAAGGGGAAACTAAAAAAATAGTAGAAGGAAAATCAGATAAAGAAACTAGAAATGTCCTATCGAAAGAAAAATCTAAAGAAACGATGGAATATGACAATGTTATGTTTGAAGTTATGAACCAAGCTATGGAAGATTATTTAAAGATGAAGTCAGATGAATGGGTTTCGAGATTCGTACAAATAATGGAGGAAGTTTTGGCGCTAATATTACAACAAGAACCGGAATTTGTTCTAGAAGCTTTGCCTCCACCTTGGACAGTGTATGAAGCTACGGAATGCATTAAGAGGAAATTTAAATCTGATAGTGATATAGTTGACGCAGCTAACAAACTACTTAACATTTTATTTGAACTCGGTGGTTTAAGAGGTTAGTATTATTAAATAATAATAATGATTTGATTCGCTTTATAGATTAAAAACAATCTTATTCTTTCGGATAGCCATATTTTTTATAAGATATTTGTCTGTATTTCAATTATATTCCAGAACCAGTACTTTTTTTTAAATATCCCTTATAAAGTTTTTATATTTAGAATCCGAGACGAAATTCGGCATTCGATGGATAGCATTGCAGAGAGTGCAACCAGTGTCTGGAACTTCCCACCCAGAAGTAGGTTTAAGGGGCCCTTTTAAAATGCGCAAACACACTCATCTTCACTGCCGGTTCACTTCAAACCTACCAATGCCGGTTTTAAAGCACTTTTTAGAAATAAACTGATTATAGTTCTAGAGAGGCTAAGGTCTTTAAGTAGGTTATAGAGAGATTTCGCTGTGATACCTTCAGCTCCATTTGTACGGCCGCCTTGCAAATTAACTATATTTATATTCGTGATCAATTCGTTGGTTTTCCCAGTATAGGAACATGTCTGGTCTGGATAACGAAACACCAATATCCTCAGGGATTTTTTATTGTTTCTCATACGTATTCATCATGAGAGTCCAATCAGGAGCCGTTTCGAAGATAGAGTGAGGCTTTTTTTTCGGTTTCTTAAACTAGTCTTCTTTCACCATCTTTTTCGTGGTTGTTGTACCCTTTTGTGCGAATATGTGCCTTTTTGTAAATAAAGCTAGTGAAAAATGAAAGGCACATAAGGTCACCCACACGTTTTGAAATTCTAGGTTCATCGGAACTTGATATTTATTGTTTTCGTTTTGCCGAATGCTCTGTCAGTTGTGACTCAAGCTCTAATGGATTTATATCTTTTGAGAGATGTTACTAAATCATCATGAGGTTTCAGATGATATGTCTCTTGGTAACTCTAAGGTGTTTATAGAGATCCGAAGGATTCTTTAATTCCAAAGTTGTGTCAGTCTCTAAATAAAGTTGAAGAGTTTTCTGAACGTGCTAATCCAAGCCACAACTACAATGTCTTTATGACACTTGATTATAACTATCAAAAAAGGGTTTATTGAGATCATTAACTAGAAAAGGTTAGATTTAACGTGAAGTTAGATAATTGTCAAATATCCAAGCTTTTTTGATATATTGGTTGGATTGATGGTATATCTTCTTTACCTCAATAAAAAAGGTATCGGCTATTATATTTAGTGATGGAGTGTTAATTTTTTTTTGTGTAGGAATGGGCTGCTTCTGTATTTATAGTAACACTTTGACTGCGTATTAGAAGTCTCCAGATTGTAAGAGAGTATTGAAGTAGTTAAAGCGTAACTAATAAACAAACATTTATAAGATTTATTTCGTTTAAATATCTAACCATATTTTTATTTTAAGGTAAAATTAAAAATGATCTGAGTCCTGAGAAATATATGGAGATGTACAGCTTTGGGGTTTACTTAATAGATGCCTTACAGGTGTGTATTTTTTAATTTAGTTTAATTTTTATGATTAATTTATTTTGAATTAATTCAAACATAATACTTTTCTACAATATAGGAATCGGGACGTTTTGTTTGGGACTTCCCAAATTTCGCATATTACAATGTCAATTATGTCAGCATATGATATCTTCAGTTATCCCATAGTATTAATATCGTAGGTCTATCGTGGGACTATCTATCAGTATGCAAAATTAGAAAATTTTCGGACATACCGTTTTTGATTGATACTTGCACAAAAGGATGCAGAAAAGTCTCTCATAGACTTCAACCTTTTAATATCTAAAGACCATAATTGCCAGATAAAAAAAATAATTTACTACTTTTACGAGTTACTGACGCTTTAATTTTTTAACTTAATTTTTGTTAATTTAATTTTTAATTTGTTTTATGTTGTTACTAAAAAGGGTCTATTAAGCAATAGTGAAGATCTCCAAACTGCTGCAGAATCATTATCAAAGTTACTCAGCGACATTCAAAACCCACACTTAGATCCTGCTAATCAAGACAGCTTTGCTGATCCTCACCACGACAGGGAAGTACATCTCCAAGATTATAAGAATCAAAATGAAATAAATACAGAAAATATTGATAAGGGTGAGTTTATTATTCATTTGTTTGACATTTTTGTATTTGATCAATTATTATTTTAAAGTTATTTCTTTCTTTTATTTTTATATATAAAATACTATATTTTGATAACAATTCTAAGTTTAATGGAAATACACATGTCGCTATTATATTTATATTATATTTTTTTTCTATTTTCTCTATACCAAGTTTTCGTGGTGTTAAACGAGGTGGCGATATACCTGATGGTGAGTGGTAACATAGACTGTAGTCGTTTTCAAACTCTTCTTATATTGCTGTCTGTGGTTAGCGCACACTACCAAATTTTTCAGTTTCTTCTTGTGTTACCAATGTCTATAGTCTGTGGTTAACACTTACTACCAGATTACTCAAACTCTTCTTATATTACAAACGTCTACCACACACCACCAGTTGTAGCGCCACCTGGTTTGAACCCACGAAAAATTGGTATAGAAGTTTTTTTTGTTTTACAATTACTTTCTTTGCCAAAAAATTACATATATATATTTAAATATCTTTATTGTCTTCTTTTATAATAATATATTTGTTTGTGTGTTTTATTATTTTGTTCCTCCGAAACTATATATTGTATATCTGCTACCTGTACCTTTAATAAGAATGTATTATTTTTACCTATTTTGTATCTATATAATTAAGCTTTAAATATTAAGCGCCAGACTAGCTAAGATATATAAATTTATATTTAAAAAATATATATAAAATTCTCAGAATCAGAAAAACCTGAAGAATCTAATAATACTGGGGAACCTAAAATTGAAAATACACCAAATACTGATAGAAGTGACGAAAACAGTACTCCAGATACACCTAGGTTATACAACCTTCGATCAAATAGAAAAAGAATTATGCAGGTATTTATTTAGTTCATATTATTTAGCTGAGCGAAGCGAAACTCTTTACCGATCTCGTTTCACCGATCAAACTATACTGACTGAATTTGTACCAGTTGATTTTCATGCCTACCTTTCTCTAGATAGATTTTTAAAAAAAGACTCATTGTTGATTATGAGTAATTTGCAATTTACTTTACTAAAATCTTACTATGGCTGTCATATGTATATTTTTTTTTAATTGAACATTGATGAAATCGTATTAAGCTAAAATTTTCGTGATATATTTTTTATTTCGCCCTAGTATTTTTCTGTTTCAGTTTCGTAAGTTATTGTTCTATTTCAGGACAAAGAAGATGTTATATTTATTCGGCATTTAGATATAGAGTCATCTTTCTTTTCGTGCTTGGAGTTAAGAAAAAATACTAACAAGGGTATTTTCAGTAAAATATTATCAAAGGATACACAGAGAAAAAATGAAGAGAGCATAGACAATAATGAGAAAATATCACCTGAAATAAATACTAAAGATAATAAAGAAACTACATTTATAAGGAATGTCACAAAATGTATAGAATTTGAGGAGAAATTAAAAAAAAAATCCGAAGTTCCATATGATTCTTGGACTCAAAGATACGAAGATTATGAAGATCATGAAGAAGAACTTGATTATGGATCAATTGAAGAAGGTTATTATATGGATGGTGAATATACCTTCAATGATGAAATGTATGAAAGTGATGAAAATCCTGATGAAATTTTAAAGCAAACTGATGATTTTGAAACACAAGAAGACTTGCCCATTGATAATAACGTTGATTTTAAATTTATTTTTCCGAAAATGCAAAGTATTATCAAGGGTACATATTCTGTTGTTCAGGAATTTTGGTGCGTTAAATATAATATAAATTTATATATATATATATATATATATATATATATATATAATATTTTTTATCATACTTTACTAATTACAGCAAAAACTCGTATGAAAAATTATGTTCAACCGAGATTTCTCTGGATAAAAGTGATGTTATATTGGCTGAAAAATCCTATTTATTTATTGAAAATCTTTGTACCACATTTAAAAGGTAAGTTTTGTATTTTTAATTGATTTGTGACTCCCTCAGTATAGAAATAATGTTTCACAAGGGGTTTACGTGTCATTTGGGTCTGTTGTGTACAAAATAAACATAATACAAATAACAAACAAACTTGAACCAGCAAGCTGTTGCTAACACAAATAAGTTTTCCGTGTGGGATTTCAACCCACGATCTTCGAATCAGCATTCAGGGCCAGCAGCCATTAACAACTAGAATAATCAAATGCCATTGTTGTTTGTTGAGCGAAGCGAATGGAGCGCTCTATGTGAGACTTTTCTGATTGAATATCCGGGGTGGCGTCTAAGCGACTCATCCGATCATTACGAAATGTTGCACACATGATAAGCATGTCCACACGGTAGATTTAAATAAAATATATGGCGTTGAGGAATAATTATTGTATAAAAAATCCCCATAGACCGCAATTTTAAAAATATTTTGCTCGAAAATTTATAGTCACAATGAAAAGCGCTTAAAAGAAAAAAATATATATTGAAAATAAATATTTCTCGATGACCGCTTCTACATTAGTGTTAGAGAGCGCTTTAATAAATGATTTCTTCTTCCACTGCTCGCTTCGCTCAATATGTAAGCGGCTCCCGAGAATACGCGAGCACAGCGAGTCGAAATTGAGAGATCTGGTTGCGCCCCTAGTTATTGATTGTAATTGTTTCTTCTTTTGTTCAATCTTTTAATTTTTAGTATTTTATTTGCTCCATAACAAATAGGAACTATATCTTAATTTCTTTTTCATGAAAAAAACATTTATTGAAGTTTTCTGTATAGGATATTAGAACGTGAGACAAGTGACTCTGGATATAGATTACAAGAAGTGTTTAAAAATAAAGAGTTTGAAGGAGTCGTTATTGCAGAGGAGTATCTTGAGGGTTACAGGTTTGTTATAGTTTACTATTATTTACTTTAATAAAGTTTTTTTTTTTTTATATGGTAACATTTTTTTAAATTTTTTAAATAACTTATGTTCAGCCTGATATAACATATTATCTATGTAGATTATTTACTTTAGTATTAAAGTAATAACTATCAATTTAATTAATATTTTGTATTCATTTTCAGAAGTTTTATCAACAATTGTCTAGTACAAGGAAACATTTTAAAGGAATCTGTGAGACTTATTATCGATGCCAGCAAGGAGGTGGCATAACAAAAATAATTTTATTACCAATGAAATAAATAAGCAAGCTTCTTTTAAATATGTGATATTAATATTTTAATAACCTTATTTAGTGATAGGATCCATAGCTTGTTTAAATACGTTTTATATTTATAACAAAAATAAAAAGTTAAAGTTTTGTAATGATATTTTATTATAAATCTTTCATACGTCCATTCAATGAATTATATATGTGTAATAAATATAATTAAAGTTATTTACAAATATAGAAGGTTTAATTAGTATTAAAAATTATTATCTAAAACCTCGTCCGTCCATCATTGCCTGAGCGCAGTACCTCGGGAACTGAATGACTGTCAGTAGAAAGTCTGTTACGCCCTGGAAAGAAAGGTGTAGAAATATAAGTAATGGAAGGATTTTACAATTAATACTGCACGGAATTTTTTAATTGATTGGATTTCAAATGTTCAAATGTAAATAAAGCCATTGTCCATTTAAATGTATACTAATATTATAAATTTGAAGAGTTTGTTCGAAACTATCAGATATATTTGAAAATTTCTCTTTATGAGAAATGCTATCTAGCATTAGGCTACTGCTTCTAATTATTATAATATATAAAACCCTACGTCCGCGGGTGGAACCGCGAGTAACTGCTAGTGAAATATGTTGGGGAACAGAAATGCAGAAATTACCCGCATACCGGATTCGTCAACATATTTATGTTGACGAATCCGGTACTGATGGATATCTTATTGACTTGATATTTTGGATTGGTTAATACATACTATGATAATAATGTACTTACTGATAAAGGCTCTATGCAAACTGTGAAGGGAAGAATTATGATGTACAAGCCCGCTGAGATTCCCGCGATCCATAAAGCGACGACCAGTAATATGATAAGCCATATCACCGAATAGATTATGTTACCCATTTTCTGAAATGAAATTTTAAATGAATATCTTATATCTTAGTAAAGATTTTATATCGCAAGTTAATCTTATCTTTTATCAAATTTGTAACAACTTTATATTTATTGGAATATTTAGTTGAGTTTTTTATATAGAAACCTGTTGCTAAGAATTTAGGTTATCAAGAAACTATTTTTTAGTGTATTGATTATTATTCGTAAAATATCTGAACGAGGAACCTCGATTGTTGTATAAAAACTGAATACATTGTAGTAGGTATACTGTAATAATATGATTTTATATTTCTACGTAATGCCCTAATTAATTCAGTATTTATTAACTCGTTAACCAATAATATAGATAAGAAAAGGTCATCGACCTTAATGGTCTTTATGGTCGAAGATTTGTAACCCGGATTTCTTTCTTTGCGAAATCCAACTTGGTATGGCGAGAATCACACCACGCGATAAAAGAAAGCAGTGCCTCTCAGTAACTCATTCGCCAATAAGTTTTCTGATATTGAAAATTTTAAGATAAATGTAACTTATTCGCTGTGACATTAGGTGAATTAAGGTACTTGTAGTCAATTGTTTAGGTAAATTAATAACATTTTAATTTACTGCTGAATTTCAATCGACTTCAAATTCGACTTCTGGTAAACCATTTTGCAAACCAACTCAGACTGGGACAATAAACTGTAACCACATTTAATTTTATCATAATATCTACATCCATACATATCCATTAGTTCTTACATAATGCTTGTCGATTAAACCAGATTAGACAAAAAATATCTTTAAATAATTTGCGACCTAGATTTTATCAAAATCAGTCTATTACAAGTTGTTATTTGTACGTTCATAGAGTTGTTACTGGTGGCTAATAGGTATAATTTATAGTCTAGAGAATTCATTACTATTTTGGTTTAAACATTTGCAATGAAAATAAATGTTTGTCGCTTGTAAGTAGCAGTGCAACTACTGGTGTATGTTAACTATAGTTATTACGAATATATTTCATCGTATTATTTTATTTAATTCGTGTTACTTAATGCTTGCTTTCTTCGTAAGGTTTTATTTCCAGCCATACCAAAACATATGTACTTGCTAAGGTTATAATAGTAATATTGTTTTAAGTATCTTCCTAACTAATACTTGTACCTTATAAATAAACGAGGTCAAAATGATGCGTCAGTCCCTTCGGAATTGATTGTGTCACCGATGCCTTTGGAAGCAATGTTTATTTTAAATATTAGATATTTTATAGTTATAAGAAATGTTCGTTTGTAAATTATATTAAACAATTGTATGTTATTATGTGTAGTAATAGAAGTTATTTTTTATTTGTTTTTTTTTTAGCATCACATTATATTTAAGAAATGTCCGATATTTGTACCCTGAACATTATTTACCGACTTATCATAATTTTGTTTAGACTAATGTCTAAACCGTATCGTTTCTGGGCAATAATTTATAAAAAACCCCCACTCTAGAATTCTAAAACACACCGTGACTACAGATTCTTCAAATGGAAAACCAGTAGAGCAGAAATCAAGTATGTTGTAAAAACTGGGGAACAGCTTGAAAGCTATCCCTCCGGGAAACAAATATTTTAAGTACTTTCGAAAGCTATCATAAGCAACTTGTGCCAGACGTTTGTGCGGTCATTGAATAGGATTGATTGCTCTGGGCGGAGCCTGTTCGGATCACATTTCGGAAAATGTGCTCCGAACTTGATTGGGTCCATTTCATGGTTTGCATCAATTTCGGTACTCCTGTTTACAAGTTCTAGACATATGGAAATTCGCCCTTGACCACCCGATCTCTAAAAAAGGCACAAGCTGAGACCCAGCAAACTACAGGTCTATTGCCTTTACCTCCCTGCTATCCAATATAATGGAGAGTATTATCTATAAATTGCGAGTTCTTAGGCTATCTTTAGGACCGCCTGTTACTCAATGACTTTCAATATGGCTTTCGCCATTATTGAATGAAATACCGAGTGTATGTACTCCGTTTTTTATAATTATTTATATTTATTATTTATATTAGTTATATTTTCTGTATGTAGTATGTGCTTCATTTTCTATGTATTTAGGGATATATTAGTATGTGTTTATAGTATAAATGCTAAATAGCTTACGGTTTTTCTAAAGTAATTTATTTATTGTTTATTTATTACATTTCTATTGTTTTTCTTCAGCTTGACTTGTAGAGAATGCAGCATTAAGTCCGCATATTGTGCCTTTGTATCTTTTTCTTATCAATTAGAAACAATAAATAAGTAAAAACTTACTTATTTCTATATTACCTTCCTAGATTATTATGTCATATAAATAAGTGCTATACAAAAAACTCAATTTCAGAATTTACAACACCCGAAGTGAATCATTTCTGGAGATAAAGAATAAATTTACAACTTCTAATTGTCAAGCACGGTACAACAAGTGGCATTGATAATTGAATGAAAAGTATATGGGTTTGATATATGATAACGCTATACTATCCGTTACCTTAGTAACCTTAGAAAATTATATTGTAATATAACGATCGCCTGCCACTTGACTTAAGGATAGGTTACTTGTTATTGAGACCAGTACTTTAGAACTGTTATGGTTCAATAATTATTTGTGTCTTTGTCAAAAAAAAACTTCGTTTAATTTAAACTTTCCTATGTCAGTGTGTACTTTTATAAATAGAATACCGCTTAAACCGCTTTACCGCTTTCTCAATCATTATGTAAATTACAATATATTAAATATTTATACTATGATGTGTTGCGCAAATCATAGTATAAATATTTGTAATAAACCTTATGAAGTGGCCCCTCCGCTAAAAAAACTAATTATTTATAAAAAAAAGGAAGACCTAACTCCCGAACCCATTAATGCTAGACTGATCTAGATTATTGTAGCTAAAACGAGAATTTTAGAGTTTTTCTTTGTGACGTTACGAAAGAATAATTCCAGTTTTTCTATTGTAAGAGGGTAAAACAATTGCGAAAATTTAAAATAAATAGTTATAACAATAACTGATGATATACATTCTGGTTAGAAATTAGGCAAAGTTAAAATAGAAGATTAAAGAATGAAGAAGAAGGTGCCTCTTTGAATTAGACCTTTCTAATTACTATGTTTTTTTTTTACATTAATAGGAACTACTACTAACTACCGCTATTAGGTACTACTAATTACTATTAGTACTATTAGTACATATCTTTTTATTTTTTTACTTTTTATTTAGTCCTTAGTATTGTACATTTGTTTTCTCTATATTAATATTGTATCCCCCAAGCCGACTGGTCCTCGTGGGGGAAAATGACCACAACCCTCCAACAAGAAGTGATAACCAAAACTATAACAAAAATGATAAACAACAAAAATCTAAAATATATATAGCGGCTCTTAATGTACTTACCCTCAAAAACGAAGAAAATCTTACAGAACTAATCCAGGCGTTAAAAAACATCAAATGGGATATCGTGGGCTTGAGTGAAGTGAGGCACTAACCCAGAAAATAACAAGCAAGCTCACAACATGCCAATATGCTATGGAAAGAAGCATGTTGAGTGTTAAAAAATCAGACAAACTGAGAAACTACTTCATTAGGAATAAAACAAAAACTATAGATATAATGTTGAAAATAAAACGGCTCAAGTGGAGATGGGCAGGACATATGATAAGAGGCCATGATAAATGGAGTAAGAAAATAACAGGATGGTATCCTAGAGAAGGTAAGAGGAAAAGAGGCAGACCACAGAAAAGGTGGGATGATGACATCAGGGAAGTAGCAGGAGTGACGTGGAACAGAGTCGCACAGGAAAGAAAAGAATGGAAAAGGTTGGAGGAGGCCTTTGCCGATTGGCAAACAAATCTACAAAAAGTGAATAAACGACAAATATTAGAGTAAATAAGTGTATTTTGTAATGAAATTGTAGATCTGAATAAAAGGCTATTATTATTATTATTATTATTATTATATTAATATTGTAATGTTGTCAATGTGGAGTGCTGTTCTTGAATAAATGTTATTTCTTTCTTCTTTCTTCAAACTAATATTGAATCTATATAGATAGAAATCAATATGTAAGAATACTCGTTCTTCTTACAATAAAATAAAGCTAAATTAACAGTAAAGAGCTAAAAAATATTCTTAGCCAATTTAAATTGACATCAAATATTTTAAATAAACCTGTGAATAATATACTTTTTTATTCTCTAATCTATACACTTGAAATAAATACGCGCTTATCTCTAAACAGCGCATAGTTCTTATAATCGTATGTGTAATGATATGAATAATAATACTCAAATGCCTTACGTTTGCAGTTTCAATATCTATGCCTTACCATTCATAAATATATTGACCTTGAAATAAGTTGTAGATTCTAACTTATGTTTATTATTTTAACTTCTTCGTATGAATAACTGAAAATATAATAAATATTTGTCTAACTGGCTATTATTCGCGGTTTCGCCGACAGAGTAACGTGTTTATTTAGGATAACTATGAACAGTAATTTTACATAGCCTAACTCATGAATCAGCCAATCATAATTAAAAATATTTTTTCAATTCCAATAAAGTTTTCCGCTCATAATATTAGTTAGTATACATTTAACAAAACGTATACTAAAGCGTTTTGCTTGTGAAAGTCACGCATTCTATTTTAGGTCCATGGTATGTTGATAACGTTACATATATGGCTCTACAAGTTTTAAATTCAAACCGGTATTGCGTCCTCAAACGTAGGTGCTATTACGTACTATTTATGCTATATACTACTATATATTAACTTTATGGAACGGAAAATTTGTTTGTTTAACCTACCTGATGGATTTCAAAAATTCTTTCTGATAATGATAGATAGGTTCACGAGAAAGGCTATCATTACGCTACTACATTAGTTATCTTAAGAGTAAATAAAATTCTTACTCCGTACATTTTTATATTTTAATGTATACATTACGTTATTTCACAGTTCTTAACATTTCAAAGGTCTTAAAATTTTTTAATAGTTGTAGTACTGAAAAATACCTTAGTGATTTTGGATATTTTGTGTTGCCAGTAATTTTAAAATTTATATTAATATTTTCAAATTTACATTCATCTTTTATCTTACGAGAATAGTTAACCTATTACCTAATACCTAAACTAATCTTGTACAAAACATTGTGACCTAATTACATATAACACCGATGACATCAACTTGAACATATCTAAATCTGAACTAATATTACGTAAATTCTGAAGAAAACCATTTTTATTTCTTTAATAATATTTTTATCAACTAATATCGTGAAGTACATCGTAATATTTATGACCAACCATTTTTATATAATAATTATCATAACAAAAGAGACAGAAAATCTTGAGAGAGAAATAAAATCTCACCTAGTTTAAAAAGTTTTATCACAACACAAAACACAACCGAGCACCTCACGATGTAGGTTTATGAGACTGTTTACAACTGCCGTAGTATTCGTAACATGAAGCTACTTCATATCAAACAAATAGCGGTAAAAATTACGTCGATCGGTATTTAAAGTAATAAACTGATAGTATATATATATACCTATATGATTATAATTAATAGAAAACCTAATAATTATGCCGAATATTAGTAAAATATCAAAGATATGAAGTATCAACAAGTTCTTAGTATTGTATAATTATCAGAATTTCACGCCTATCTGTAATATAGGTTGAGCGGATAAATTAATTTTCAAGGTTATCAAAAAAGGGCGGGTGTTTTTACCGGTTACTTTAAACATTACAAATAACATGATAATATTATAATATACACGTAATATTCAAATATTTTGTGCGAACTAAGTAAACGTATTATAATTACCCTAACATAAGAGTAAATATATAAGAAATATTAGTTTAGTGAAAACATATAATTGTGATACTATAGTATGAAAATATATTTTTTACTTATTAATACGTCATGATTTTGAACTAGTACCAATATTAGATTCAAATCCAAAGTACATAGATTCATATTATTAAATTTTTATTTGAATTATTAATTTCAATTAACTTATTATTTCTTAAATTTGAAGGTTTTTGTTAATAATGTAACGAGATAAGCGATGTATTTAAAAAATCTTTTTTGTAGATAAAAAAATCGTTTACAATTACATGTTATTTGTATGTTTTCGTATGGAAAATTTTATTTGATCTTTTAAAATTAATGCTTCGTTTAAGTTTATTTAAAACTTGGAAAGAGCTTGGAATATATTATTAAGATTTTCAATAACAAAAAAAATGCCATCAATATTTATAGAACATTTGAAAATCTGAATATTACAAAAGAAAGTAAAGAGGTATATGCAAAATTAGGTATTAAATTATTAATAGGTACTTGCACTAACTGTTTTTTTTTTTGGTTTATTTTTATTTGAGTTGACTTAAATACTAGACGTAACCAGAAAGTGTGATATACAAATGAGGTTTTATTTATTTTAATGAGATGGTAGAATAAAGCAGTGCAGTGGAAAATTCTTTAAAATTTTATATGAATTATATACTTAAGAACGCATCTAGAATCTAAAGTAATAAAAGTACAGTTAGGATCGGATCGAATTTTTGTTGGTCGTTTGTAGTTTTGACAAAACCTGTATGCTTTTAAAGAATTAGTGGTTGAAATCAAACGAAATTTCTAAATAAGTTGACAAGCTTTTAAGACAAAATCAAATCACAATTGGTTTACGTTACGTTACGAAGACGTTTACTCGTCTTCCGGACGTGGATAGCCATATGCCTTCCTTGTTGGATTTTCTGCTGGCCTCACATTCCAAAAACTACGAGGTAACTGTCAACGCTCACCCAGGATCGTTTGAAGATTTCTTGTACGGAGTGTTGTGCATATAAAATGCCCACATTGCATTACACCTTCTACACTGCAAAATTGGGATGGAATGCTATCCTTTTTGCATCCTACCAATCGAAAAAGAAACAAACCTGCCTCGGTTTGTTTCTTTTTCGAAAGTCTGTGTAACTGCGCCACCGCTGTTGCCGAAGTAATACTATAGGTAATGGATTTTACCAAACTATGCAGTGAAAATTGGCGGCAAATCGAGGACCTGGTTCAAGGCGAGTGTTAGAGCAGAAGCTGGTTTTAAACGACAAGTGTATCGTTCCTGAACCGAGCCGCGAAGTACTAACAAAAGGAGCCCTTTCACCATAGCTTCTACTTTCTAAAATGTTTTCTTGGAAAACATTATTTTGACGGTTCATTGAGTTGACTATTTGCAATGTCAATCTCGACGGAAACGAAAACAGGCAGTTTGCATTGCTGCACTCACAAAAAGGGAGGGAATTCCACAAGTCCTCTTTAATCATCGGAGGTTCCGTCACACGACGACTATTAACCCCATTTTTTGACTCGCTTAGCAAGGCACTGGAACACCTGGTTTGCGTGGGTATTTACATTCGATTACAATGTCTGTGTCCTCAAGCCAAGACTATACAGGTTATTACTAAATTAATGTATGTTACCACCTACAACTACATCACCACTTACGATTACGGTGAATGTAGTAATTGATTATCTTATTCTAAATAAAAAAAATATTTTTTATTGAATTAACCGTAGGATTTATAATAGGAAATTTAAAATTAATGCAATATTTTTTAATTTCTACGTTTACGTACGTTTAGTACGTTCTCATATCTCTGTATCTCATTTTTTTAAGGATTTATAAATAAATCTTTGCTTGATAGGAATTATAGAACGTATGTATATTATAAAGGACTTTATTCTTAATTATATCTTTCCTATAGTATTTTACAAAGTATAGTATACATTTTGGATATTGTTATTTCTACGATTTTCTTTTATATCTGTTATTGTTGAATAATTGGTATTGTTAGGTTTAAAAGACTTGAAATCAGGGCCGTTTTTAATTATTTTTGACATTTGTATTTGACAATCACAATAATGACAAGCAAATTTTTGTAGATAAAAGTATCAACAAAATTTGTACATAACAAGTATTGAATACAAATTATCATCCTCCTTAAAAAAAAATAAGCTTCTAAAATATTGCTATAATTATGGCAGATTACTTCCAAGAAATGGGATTTCGAGAGTTAGAAGAGGGTGAACAACCAAATCATTTACTGCATATGGCCAGATTTTTAATTGACTATGGAATGTATGAAGAAACTCTGTCAGGAGAATGGCCAAGGTATACTACCTTTGCATTACACCTTTTTTTTACATTTAATAGTTTTCATTATTATTGACTAAATGTGATATTGTACTATCTTCATTGACATATCTCCCTCTAATATAAATAATTTTCTTATAGATTGCCTCCCCCAGCTTCTAAAGAAGCGGTTGAAAATTTAAAAGAAATCATAATAGATGCTGATAATAAAGAATGTCCTATATGTTTGAAGAAATTTCAAATAAATGAGAAAGTTAAGGAAATGCCCTGTCACCATTTCTTTCATGATAAATGTATCTTAACTTGGCTAAATCAGGTGAGTACGTCATCATATATATTATATATGATATACGGGTATTATTATATATGAAACAATACTTCTAAATTATAAACTTATTGAGTGCCTCTAATATCTAGTTGTCACGGCTTTTGATAAATTAAATGAATGACTTTAGTATTCTATTGGATGAACACAGTAGATTTTATTGTTACATATTATTCACTATAACATATGTTTAAATTTTTTGTGTTATTCAAAGACAAATGATTAAACTTTGTACATCATTTGTCTTTAGATTATGTATATATATTTCTTATAGGTTAATAATAGGAATATATATATTTTTCTTTATTTAAATATATTTTAAACTAATTTCCAGACTAACTCTTGCCCATTCTGCCGCTATGAACTGCCCACAGATGATGAAGGCTACGAAGCCTTCAAGCTTGAGAAAAAAAGAGCCGAACAGAGAAAAGAAGATATGGCAGTGCTACATAATTCTATGTTTAGTTAAATTATTTAGACCTTTTTACTCATTCCATTTTAAATGTATTTTAGACAGGTATGGATACAGGGGGGGTGGTGGATCATAAATGATGTTTTAGTTAAAATTGCATGGAGGAAAACATTATTTAAAAAACATATTTTATGTTTTACTAAAATATACTTTAATGACTTATGTTATATTTAAAATATATTTTATATATTATAATTCTATTTACATAGGTATTAGAAATTAGGATTTGACATAGTATGGTTTTATTTTATTATGGAGTAAATTTTATTAATTCTAATAAATTATTTTTGAAGGTAATTAAATCATAAAACAACAACATTCCTATAAACCTAATCCGGTATCCATACCTGATTTTAGTGGACCCCTCCAAATAACTTTACAGTTATTTACTATATCCAAATAGGGTACTTCTACTAGAGTTTGTAGTGTCATAAATCATAATAGTGTATGAGAACTTTTTTGGTGAATGTACATTTTTAGTTTATAGTTGTCGGTGTCTGTAATCTTAAAATATATTTAAATCTTAAAATAATGATAGACATATATCAATTAAATTATTATATTTATTGTAGCACAAATATTTGTGTGGAATTCTTTATCATACATTATGCATGAATAAATAAAATACTTAATAGTCAATTTTGTTTAATTTTTTAAAATATAAAAACATATTTAAACAAGTGATCATAAGTTTAACATCAATATATTTGTTTCGATGGCTAACTATAATCATTTACTCCAACAGCTTTTTAGCAGCAGCAGCTTTTTAGGTGTCGGTCCTTTTTTTGTGTTAATTCTTTAGTTTTAGTTCTTAGACTCTTTTGTTATTTAGTATTTTTTTAGTGGTCTTAATTACAATGACGTCACTTGCAGAATGAGTAAGTAAAACGTATTTATAAAATTTTTTACGTTCTAAAAATATAAACCATTATTACATATTTAAACTACTTTAAGTGCATAGTTATTAAAAAACCAAATACAATATTATTTGCCTATCATGACCTTAAAGCTCACAATAATCGTAGGTACATTGGTTTTACTTTTTTTTTTTAATATTATGGATAATTAAAAATAAAGTGGAACCGTCAAAACCAACTTGACTTTTAATCGTTTGTGTCAAATTTCGAATAAGTCATGGTAAAAATTTGAAAAAAAAAACTTTAATTAAAAATTATTTGTTATGAAAAATATATAAAATTTATAAAAAATGGCTTATCAAAATCGGTATGTATTTGAAAATAATGATATATATGCATTTTTTACTAAAGTATTAATGAAATTTGACTTAAGATAAATAAGAAAATATAAAAATATAACAAGGTCCTCTTAAACTAAGTGAATGATATTATTTATTTGAAATTGGCATTTTACTCTTAAGTATAGTATTCTATTTATGTATTTTGAGAAAAATATGTTTTTTTAATACAGTGTTTGCAAGTGTCCCCCCAAATTGCAACAAGTTTGTAAACATGCGAAAGTTACTGATTGTAAAGATGTCGCAGAAATTATTGAGTCACTTACTCAAGCTGATAGTAAGTTATTATTAAATATAAATTGTATATTTATGAAAGAAACATTTAAGCATGTATATTACAGGTTTAATATAACTCTAAAATATATATTAAGATTTTTCGATTAATCCAGGTGGTAAGAAATTTCATACAATAAAACCTCCCAGTTTTAAAATGAAGCCCTTCCAGCCACGTCATTACAAGGACACCTGTGTTCCCATGGCGCCGTCTATGCATACTAGGTATGATTTGTCTCATAATTTAAATGTTTGTGATGTCTTATTAAAGTTTTTTTCAGTTGATTTGATTTGATAATGCCTATTGCTTTTTAATTTATTTTGATAGGACATCAAAATAAATTAAAAAGCAATAGGTTAAACCTAAACCTAAAGTTCGGTTTCGGCAAGATTCGGTCAAAAAATGGCTGACATTTTAAGCCGCTGAAACTCGAGTGTTCATAGTCAAATTCGTCACTAACTCGCGCATATCCGTTTTTTTAGTTTACTGCGAAGAGCTTCATTAAAATATTTTTTATTTTGTTTATATAATAATGACATATAAAATACAAAAATTAAAGTACGTAATACTTTAATGATAGTCTTTTTATTTTATATAACACTATCTTAAATTACATTGTAACGAATAAAAATATTAAACTCTACAAAAGAGCTAGATGTTTATTTATGACTTGTGCTATGAACTATTATACCTTTAATTTTTTTTCTCTTTTCAGACTAAGATATATTGGTCATTGTTCTTGGGAACCACATACTGCAAGAGATGAAGTGTATGTATGCTTAAGGTTGCTCAGTTCATTCACGTCAGCCACAACACAGCTAATCAAAGGTCTGGTATAATACTATTACTTCAGATCATTTTCCCGAATGACTTTCGGATCAGGGTCCGAAGAAGACGCTGGGGGTATTTTGAAAAAGAAGAGGAAAAGAGACAAATATAAAAAGAGAGTTCGTTACTTCGATCTATTGCCTGGTGATGTGATGCTGCCTTCTCCCGCGCCTATAATTAAACATACGGACTCTGATAAATCGATTTTTAATGTAATTAAATACTATTTATAATTAATAGAATTTTCCGTAACAATTAACTCGTAAATCCCTTACTTAGAAAATGGAAGAATTATAGCTGTGGCTCGTGAGGTCATTGTTTCATCACATGTGGTGGTACTCATAAAATTATCTCTTTCTCACTCGCACTCTTATATCTCTCCTTTGATTTTTTTAAACTAATTAAACTTCTGGTAGGCTTTTTGATGATATAAAAAAGAAGTCTGGACTTAGGTGCTCTACAACTTTATAATTTTATTCGCTGGAATAGGTACCAAGTCCAAAAACCAGTGGAGAAGTAATCCAGGCACAAAAAGCGGCAGCAAAACCAGGAGACTATAAACCACCGCTACCTCCAAAAACTGGCTTTGAGTGAGTATTATTTGTGACTTAGTGAATTAGTTTTAATTTAATCCGCAGTTTCTCTTTTCTCGATTTTATTTACTAAATATTCAAATTCAAATTCAAAAAATTTATGTAGACATCACACAAATATACATAAAGAAATAAAACTATAAATATAATCCAAAAATAAATGAAAACAAGACTAAAGAATTAACAAATAACAAAAGCAAATAGAACTGCGTAATCTAAAACGGGAAACCACTTAGTTGTTACTGGGATACGTGACCCTAGCGCTGATTTTCAGTGGCCGCCGCGTCGCGACGTGAACGAACGTTGGTGACTGCTTAATTTCATATACTTTAATATCTAAACATATACATTATCCAATACTGAATCAAATAATTAGATATATACTGTAAAAAAATATAGATAAATATAATCTATGTTACTCTGGGATCATGTAGAACAAAATAGTGAATTTTTGAAATCGTTTGAAGGTAGTTTTAGAGTTTATTTGTTATAAAAATTCAAAACTACAAGAAATTTTTTTTTAATTATTTGAAAATGGCAACATTTTGAATTACCTTTACTCACTTATAACTGTAACAAATGTTTCCGAGTCCAGTGACGAATTAGATTACCTATTAGTTTGTATGTAATTATATATATGCATATTATTTATCTGTATGTATATATTATGTATTTTTATAGTTATATAAGTATGTCTATTTTTCCTAATTCTGAAATTTAAGTACCTACCGTAACGTATACGTTATCAAGAGTTGGTGGAAAATGCCAAAAGGCATTAGATTCTTTGTACCCTAGTTTATAGGATTACAATACAGTTTTAAATAAAATAAAAATTAGATAGAGAAAAGATAAACAAATAAATTTAATGTCGAGTTGGTTTTATTTCGATATTAATTGAATGTTTGTTTGTATGTCAGTTTATTCAAGCCTCACAGTGGCATCATTGTCAATAAGGATAAATCATTCGCACCGGATGTAGTCCACATGCCTGGGCCTAGGAAAATAAAGAGGTAAGAAAGTAGTTGTGAATGAAAATTTATATATATTTTAATTTTAATATTTTAAGAAAACTGTGTAATTCGATTTCTCTTTTACAACACTTTTTACAACAAGTAATATTTAGCTATACTTTTACAACAGTTATATTTAGCAATATTTAAATGTAACTGTTCTTATACTATATATATACTTGTAAATGTTTTTCCAAAGATTAATTTTCTGTGAAACACTTATAAACCGTACTTTGCTATTTTCTAGCGATAAGAAGAAGAAGAAGCCGTGTCATAAAGGCGGGTGAGATATTATTACAGTACTTAATGCTGACGTATAGATTTATTTCTGTATTTACACATACGGAAATTATTTTTCAGGGTGTGTACTAGCAAATCGTGCCCGAGGAAAAAATGTCGGTTAGTAACAAAATAAACTTTAGTTACATTGTGTTTAGATATAATAAAAGTAGGATTTGTCTGATATTTTTTACGATTTTACGATATAATAATAAAATACATCATTTCAAAAGTGAATGAATATATAAAATGTAAAAATGGTAGAAAAAAATAAAAATATTTTTTTTTAAATGTTTGTTTTATAATTGAAATTATAGATAGGAACACTTAATTTATAATTTAACAATTATTAAATTTAAGTTTGTTTGTTTATTAATATAAAATATATTTTATATACGCACCGTTCTTTCAGAAAACGTGCAGCATTAAGAAGAAAACAATTAGCAAAAAAATCTAAAAGGTTGTATATAACATTTTATATACATAATTAGTTTGTTTAAATGAAATAGCTTGCTATAATGCAAAAGTTATGTCTATAAGTAAAAAAGACTTTTTTTTTTCATCTTTGACTCATTTGAATTGACAGTCACAAGATGATTATTTTTCCATAATCTACTATGTTTTTAAACCGGGTTTAGACAGTATATGTATCTTCCAAATACATGATACCACCAACGAACTATGGCTAAATATGTATTCATTGATTTACTGTATACTATATTCTTACTTTAAGTTTAGTTATATTATAAGACATTCCAGCGCCCACTCCCTCTCGTACCGTGGTGCTCGTGACGGCAAGCCGCGCGCTCGTGGCATCAAACACTTTCAGGGCGACGATGACGTGTGCGGACTGGATGAGATACCCAGACCTGAACATGTGAGTCTTTGTACTAAAACGTATCCTAAAGAAACAACCAAAACCAATATGTCCCCTTTATAAGATACGCTGCATAGGGGAAATTTAAACCCACCACCAACTCCCTTTCCTAGTTTCCTTTAATATTTTCTATAAAACAAATTGCAGCTTTATTTACAAATGTCTATGAGAAACGGGACCACCAGCTCATTTTCCAATAAAAGTACTCATAAACAACCAAACAAAGATATTTTGCGAAACAAACTAATTAGTTTCTTGGAATGAGAAATTGATAGTTTTAAACCGTTTAAAAACGTCTTAGCAATTGCGTTCCTTTTGTGATTAAGAAATTTTAAATTCCAGGTACAAATACCGGCGAATCTGAAAAGAGGTACTCTTCAAACCCACTCCCTCACAGTACTGCCGTGCACCAAGGAACGTAAAACAGAAATCCATTATGGTATTTTGACCGGATCCTTTAACATGTATGATTCAAAATTCGGTGAGTTTTCAATCTTTGATCTTTTCTTTTTTTTTAATTTTTTGCTCTTTTTTTTCTTTTTATTTCATGCTGGTGGGTTATTTGAGTTTTTTTTCATAGGTGGTAGATCCAAAGGCAGACAAGCTCTCACTATGAGTGTGATGGCGTACTGTTTAGCTTTTCATTACCATCCAAAACAGTGGACTATGAAATTAGTAGATAACTTGATAGAGGCTGGTGATCAATGGTAGGTTGGATTTATAAAAAAATAATTCTTTTGATTAATCCTAATATTTTTTGGTTGTATATGGTGTGGAAATTGCAATATTATGATTTTATAGGTACATTCAATGTTTGGACAAGGTTCATGATCACTCTGCAGTACAAGGTATGTGTGAAGTATTGCCGTTCGGTAAAAAGCAGACATTGTTATTAAATGGGAAGAAAATGCAAGTACTTCTCGGTGAACCAGACATCGTTGGATACACAATGTCCTTGGACCCCACTGTTTACAATTTGTGCAGAGGTCTTAAGGCTTTCTTTAAGAATAATCGAGCTGGTATACTACTGACTAGGTATTGGACTTTCTTTTTAAATATACTTCAAGTATATTTTTGATTACTGATTATAATTTGTTTTATTGATTCAAGGGTATTAAAACTCGTCATATGGAGGGATAGGATATGTTATTATATATTTGATCCAGCGGGTAGAGATGCAAGAGCATATTCAAATTTTGCAAATGGCTGCTCTGCACTTATGAATGTTAAGGATTTAGAATCAGTAGCCGAAGTGTTGTTAGCAAGAAGTGTATTAGAAGATCAAAAATTCGTTCTAGCACCCGTTAAAGTATTAAAAATGGTGGACGAAAAGTGCGATGAAGATTTTGAATCTGACAAGGAGTTGACACAAGCGGAAAAGGCTATGATGGGATACAGAATTCTAAATGAAAATTGTGCTATCGTTAATGCTAATATGCATTTAGGGGATAGATGTTTTGAAGATGCAAAGTTTAGACAGGCTTTACCAATTGCGATAGTTGCAATGACATATTCGAAAATATCACCTCCTAATACATGGTTTTCTAAAACACTAGACAAAATTTTGCGCTTAGGCAACAAATTATACATGGACTGTTTACATCCAAAGGTTATGATTGATATGACGATCGACAATATACCAAACGAAATAACAATTGGTCCTTACGCTTGCGAGATAATAATTTATAGAGAAAGGATTAAAGGTCAATTATTTACAACAAAAGAATGCTTATTGAATATACGAACGGGTTTGGACGAATTCTTTAGCCATGAATATAATAGCGGGATTCTTGATTTTAATAATTATGCGTTAGCGATATGGAGACAAAAGGAAATGTATTATTTATTCGACCCTTACCCGCGTGCTCATGATGGCTCAAGATCTACAAATGTGGGTAAAGCTTGTTGTCAAATGCTTTTAAATCCTGAATCAATGGCGTCAGTTTTTACCAAAAATTGGGATTATTTACCGGCCACTACGCAATTTTATATACATGCTTTTAAAGTGCTTAAGTTAAAGAAAAAGGAACCCAAGGTATTGAAATTTAAAATATTCATCCAATCTCAGAAGGACGCTAAAGAGGCTATAACTTGACATTTCCCGTTTTATTTAACTTTTCATTTCAGACTCAAATAATATGTACGCTTAGCGACGAACAGTTGCCAGGTGCTAAGAAAATAAAGCGTAAAATTTTGTCAATGAGTAAAGCACATGGCGATGGCAAAGAACTGTTTCACGACGTTTTACCCATGGAAGACTTGGATGAAACGCCTCCAGGAGTATCTTATCACTTCTAACTTTTTATTATTTCTAAACATGGCATGGCAAAAAAAAATGATATTAAAACCCAAAAGAAAAAATCTGCACCACCTCGACATTAACAGACATTTTTATATACTTTATAGGAAATTTAAAACTCTTCTATTCATAAGTCAACAAATTTTTTCATCCATAGCCTCAAGTCGACGAAGAACAAATGGGTGATATAATATCATTAGTGGACAGCATTCAGGAAGACTATTTGCCACCGATACCTTTGAGATACAAGAATTTACCTCCCGAACCGGCGGAGGACAGAGTGGGTAAGAGGAAACGGTAGATCTGGAGTTTTAGGGTCCCAGTATCATATAATTCGTATGATTCGTAGTATTTATAATCTGCTATTATATTTTTTTCAGCCCTCTTTGATATCGTGGAACATTCAGCGTTGAAATCGAAAGTATAAAGAAAATATTTTTGCTTTGTATCCCAGTGAACCTGGACTCCCCCACTGTGTCAGTGACGCAGGTGGTCCCCCCCTGGCCGCGGCCGCGCGACAAGTCGCACGAGCTGCCAGACCCTGACCCTGACCCAGAGCCCACGCCGCCGCCCACGCCACCACCACTGCCTGTAACATACACAACAACACACTACAATACACACCACATCACAGTGCAATATAATAATAATTATTATTATAATCTTTATTCAATACTAACATTCATACAAATACTCTTATTACATTTATAACCATATAATTAATTAATATACACCACAACACACTACAATACACACCATAAGACACACACCACCAGACACATCAACACACACTACATTACACAATTTGTACATTTTAATAGCCCGAATCGTCACCTAAGAAACCTCTGAAAAGTCTATTAAGATTTACGGCTGCTTCGTAGTCACCTAATTAACCTCTGAACAAAATAATTAATTGGTACCTTTCTGCCCCTTCAATCCTTGAGCCCGATATAAATATCTACTTTTATCAGCTCATTATTACATCCTGCATTGTTCGAACATTGCATTTAACAACAATTTTAAAACATTCGTTTGTTTTTTTTATTAATTAATAGTTAATCAGTATTTGCTTATTCTTTATAGCCACCGGAGGGCGGTGAAGAAGAGGTAATTTTTTTGTCTTTATTCCATTACCATAACAAATTTTTAATAGTTTATACATTTAAACAACGCTAAAACACTGACACGATAAACTTTTTAAAAGGAGGAAGAAGCGGGCGAAGAAGAGGAAGACGAAGAGAGAGCAAAGAAGAAAAAGGAAGAGGAGGAGAGGAAGAAGGCAGAGGAGGAGGAGGCGCGAAGGAAGGCGGAGGAGTTGCCGCCGCCCCTGCCGCCTCCGCCGTCGCCGCAACCCGAGCCAGAACTCGAGGTGATTAAGACGGGAGGCAGTCGTTATCGTTATCGCTGGAATAATTATGAGCAGCCAATGAAGCTAATCTATTACGATTTACGGCTAACAGGCAGAGTTTGAAACAGTGTCTAATGAGAATAGAAGTATTAAAAATCTTTGTCTTTGGGTTGACCTGCTATAAAAAGCTATGTAAGACAAGTATCTATACTTGTAACTGCCGTGTGCGGCAATGTTTACTTTCTTTCTATGTTATATTGAATATTCTTAAAAAAAATTTACATAAATTTACATAAATTAATATAAAGTTTGTTTTAAATGTTGTTTCAGTTGGCACAACCAATACAAATAGTAGAGGACGAAATTCCACCTACGGAACCAGTAAATGTTGAGAGACATATTCTATTAACGGAAGACGCAAGGTATCGATACAAATTAAGACAACTTCGCAAAAAAATGACTCCACCTCTAATGGAAGGGGATACGGAACTGACGGCTGAGGAAGAACTCGAAAAACCGAGCAATTTTAAAAATTTACCAGATAATAGTCAAATTATTCGAGGAACTTCAGCCATTACTGATGTACACGTTATAGATATATTGCCATTTAGTGCAATAATGGCAATTGTAACTTCTTACAAGTACACTGTTAATTCGTGGACAGTAGGAATTGTTAATTTCGTAGTGGATACTGCGAAAAAGCTATATCAAAATAAGCAAGAGAAGTTTCAACTAGCACCCGTTCACATTATACCTAAAATTGCTATCGGCCATCAGGTGACATTTTCATTTCCAAAACATTTTCTGAAATAACTTTATACTATTTTAGTTAGTTTTTTTTTCTCCTAATCACAAAATCTTAATCAGATTGTTGTTCGAGGAATACCTTTATTCAATTTTGATTTTTTGTGGCTATTCCAATCCAGTTGGTCGTAGGTTCAATACCCACGAAATATATTTCTTTGATTGATCCCCAAATGGTTTTTGCTAATCTATGTGTTAATTCTATTGTTTGGGAACAGATATTGTTTCGTAATTCAGAAGATCTATTTCATTTGATTTAAATCTGTTGACAGGCATATCACGCTAACATAGATGTGGTCGGTGAAGGACCAACATGGCAACTTGAAGACTATTTGGCCCGTAAATTCTTACCCAGATTCGACAGGGGCATGATAACCACAGCTACATACAGCTGTGCGATATTTAGAAGAAACAACCTGTACTATTTATATGATGCAAGCGCCTGCAACGCAATGGGATTGCGAGAGAATAATAATAAAGGAAAAGCTTGTTTTCTACGCTTCCGTTCATTACACGATCTTGTAGCTAGGTTTGTTTCTCTATTCCTAACTATCTAACTGATGGCCGGCAACGCTTTCGTGCATCCCCTAATAATTCAAGAGCCTGAGGGCAACTGTGAAGACTTTCCATCATATGACCCATAAGCTCGTTTGACTACCTTTTAATAAATTCCACCTTTTAATTAGTCAGTCAATAATATTAAATTGGGAATTTAAATTATATGGTTTGTTCTTTTCAGAGTTTGCTATAATAAAGACGGAAAAACGGAAGACCAACAATTCATTTTGAGCAGAATTATTGTAAGAAGATTGTTGACTGAGCCGCGAATGAAATTACCAGATGATTATGATTTTGCTGAAAGAATGCCAAAATCTAAGAAATCCAAGGTGACTATTGCTGACTCACAAAAAACGGCGGAAAAGAAAAAAACTTCTGTGGACTCGTCCGAGCCAAAAATTGAAAGTGTCGTCGGATATCAGAATTTCAATGGAATATACAGAATTGAAGGAACGACAGGATTAAAAGATAAAAAAACAAGTTCAGATGTAAAATCTTGTCATTTTGTATGTTTAATTGCCATGTTAATGGCGACAATGCACCCCATCAGAACATGGGACCAGGTTATGGTTGATACTTGTATCGAAAAAGGATTAGAAATAAATGAGAAAGCAACGAATTTAAGCGTTTGCGAAAAGAGAGTAATTAAAAATGTAATATTAGACGGCAAATTTGTAAATGTTAATATAAAAAAAATCATAGTAGTAAATGAAAACAATGAGAAACGTTTAGAGCAGTATTTAAAAGCTGTTCTAAAGAGACTTAGATACGTAATCATACGTTTTCCTTCATGTAGCATGGTAATTTGCCAAACTGATGGGTATTTTCATTTATTTGACCCTTACCCACCTCCCATTGAAACACCTGATACGAACATTAGGCAGAAAGTGAAAAAAAATACAGAACCCATACAACAACAGCAGATAGGGTCTGTAGCGGGATGGACTTTGTATCGTTCGATGGATGCATTAAAACAAAGAATTAAAAAAGTTGTAACAGCACCCGATTCACCAGAATTTTACACTTTTGAATTAACTTCTATTAAAACAGCTCCTCGACATTCTGCATTAAACTATAGACTTAGTCCACTTTTCAGACCTGATGAAAATCCCAATATTCCGTACTTGAGACGAAGGAGAATTCGACCAATAGTAGACGAGAAAATGTACTGGTTAAACATTGAGGTAATACCGTGGTCCCGAATGAACTGTGTAAATGATTTAGGATTGGATAGAAAAACTCCTAAAACTTTGTGGAAAGATTGGGATATTGAGTTCCCCGGAGATCTATTCTCACTTTGGGGATCTCTTCATCCCTTAGACCCTAGATTTGAGCAAGTAAACCGCGGTAAACAATACTTAGCCACAAGTGTCGTTGCACTTGTTATGACCAAAGCTTGTAGTCTCAGTGCATGGACCAGTAGTTTCCTAGATGGTATTGTTGAGGTCGGTGACAAGTATCATACGAAATGTCAAGCTAAAATTGGTGGTAGCCAGAATCATGAAGTTGCTCTTGAGGATTTAGAAACGAAATTCGATGAAATGTATCCCTATTCGTTTACAGTTAAATTTGATAAGATTATTTTTGGATTTGTTTACAACATTTACCCAGATAGGTTTAATTTAAGCAAGGCCTTAGTATATTTTTTTGAAAAGAACAATCTTGGAATATTAACAAGTCCTGCAAAAAATTTGGCGTTTGGAAAAATTGGCGCATCCTATTTTATGTTTGATTGTCAAAGTTTTGGATCTCCAGTTTTCAGTCCAGGCCAAGGCGCATCTTATATATTGAAGTGTGAAAGTTTGAATAGGCTTATTTATTGTATTGCCGTCACATTAAATATTAGACGACACGGACAACAATTTCATTTAATCAGTGTTACTGTTACACTTACTGAAAAAACAAAATAAATGAATGCTATTATAATTTTTATTTATTTTACCAGATATGGTATAAATATAGTTAGTTTAAGTTTGAACAACGCACTCATGTACCAAATGCCTCTAATTTGACATCATACACAAGTCATATATGGCCTATGGGTGCATAATGTTTGTCAATGTGACATATGCTGAAAAATATACGCCACTTGTTATATCCCGGCTATCTTTAAAACAATGTTGTTTTTATTTTTGTCACCCAGTTCCATTACTCATTCTTTCGAAAAAAAAAACATAAAACGGCTAATATACATTTATGCTTTTGAATATTATATTACGATAGTTCAATTACTTCCAAATAAATATCCAATTTAAAATCAGATCAAAACAGTTGCAGTTCTAGACAGTTCCATACAAAACATACCAGAATAGATTACCATAGTTATTTTTTATTTACTAGGATATGTCCCTACATGACTCAGCAGAGTTGCAAAATGTTGCAGGTATAATAGGCTTTTTCTCTTTGCACTAACCAAGTTAAGAAGTGAGGTATTATGAATACTTAAAAAAATAATTATTGTTTTTTTTTTCAAATCTACCTCAACGAATACAGTTTAAATCTGACAATTATGATTTCAACAACTTATTAAAAAATTGGTTTCATTTAAATAGTTATTTCAATAACAAAAATATAAAAAACTTTAATGTTACTATAGCAACAGATTTTTTTTAATGTTTGATAAACCAGATAAAATGTAAGAAAATCATTGCAAAACTAGCTTAAATTAATATCATAACCTTTATACAGAAGAGATATTCTTTATTTAATATAATTGAAGAATTGCATATTCTGTTTCCTGAAACAGGACCATAACTAGTATCATAGAAATTATTGTTAGTTATTAGTGTATATTATTACTATTATCATTGCAATTGCAGTTAACATATCAATTATTTAAAATTCGACTTTAGATATTTAAATATTTAGATTATGGTAATAATAATGTTTTACATTATGTTCTTATTAATATCTCCGACCAAAGATTTTGTTTTTGATGAATTGTTTGTATTAAATTTATAGCTTTTATAATTTGAAGAAAAAAACAATATTAATCTTTTAAAATGATTTTATTATAACTGTAAAAATCTTAATATACATATTGTATCGTATTTTAAAAGCAAGCATTAGTCCACTAATGGCTTCATTCAAGGTCAGGTAAATTTTCATCATCCGAGTCGCTTTCCATGTCGTCAAATGAGGGCTTTTCGGCTTTATCGCCAGCACCGCCACCCATTGATCGGAGCATTTCCTCGATGTCATAGCCATTGCCACCACCATCTTCTTCTTCATCATCTTCATCTTTCCATTTATTAAAATCTATCTTAAGATAATGAGGTTTCTTTTTATCTTTGGTTAGGGAAGGCCAGTAGGATGTATCTTTTTTTTCTTTTCTAAGAATCATATCTATACAACGGCCTTTAATCACAAAGCCGCTATTTTCCGGAAGAATAGCATCATATAATTGTATGGTTACCTCGTGGGCTTTGTTGTCTGGAATATTCACGCCTTTAAAATAAACGGAGTCTCTTTCTATTTTAATTGTGGGATCCTTCGATTCCACGATAAATGTGAGAAGTACGTCTTCCTTGCGTTGTGCCCATAGCACGGGGGGAGGTACTGGTGCTTCGCCCGACATTATTAGAAAAACTTGAGGGATAGCACAAGATCTGCTTACCACGTTAAAGAATCGAACGAGCAGTTAAAAATGAACACTGAACAATAACTTATTTAACAAATCACAATTTAAATTGCAATGACTGAAATTCTATGCACCATTCGCCGACTCGCCGATTCATTTATGGAAAACGGTGTTACCATTGTTAATTCATGCTACTCCTATTAGTACTCAATAGTAGTATTGATTAGTGGTAAGAGTATTATAAAATATGATTTTTATATTATGATTATTTTTTCTTTATAAAATTTTTTATACCTGGCTTATTACAGCTAAACTTTAAATAAAAATAAGAAAACGTTATTGTTTTGAGGTTATGTTTTGCAAAGATATATTTTAAACTCTTGTAAGTATAAAACGTTCAAACAGATTTTTTTTACTTTAACTTTTTTATAGATTTAAAAAGCTAAAACAGTTGTTTTTCTAAAAACTACAGGTTTTTTAAAATATTATTTCATAACCTTAGAGAATTCAGTTTTATTATATGGCAACATTAAGCATATTTAAAAATTACGCCGAAAATAATGTTTGCATGTTTGGTTTGTAGTTCCATATTTGAAAAAGTCCTAGAAACGTAATAATAAGGTTTTTAGAACTAAATATTTTATGTCGCTTTAAGCTGTCGTGATCAAAAATTTTTTAAACAATTCGCTGTAATCCAACTAACAGAATTTATGACATTTGTATAATTTTAAGCCCATTTTCATTCCTTAATTATATTTTTCAGTATCCTACATACGATCATTACATACATATATATGAGGTTATTGTTGTGCTATACAACTAGTACATTACAAATATAAAGTTTATGTTTTATACGAAATGTATGTATGGTTTTAAGGTTCCGCAGCGGAGGCGGCAGGTTATTCCAACACTTCGTTGCTGCGTAGCGAAAGCTACTACGAAAGGCCGCTGATGCAGAGGTACGCCCTTGTAAAGTATTTTTTTTTTCTTTGGTCCAACATAATTATTATGTAGATATATCGGGATTTTACTTTTTATACCGTCGAAAAGTAGAGTCGCAAGATTTAAATCTTTACGGTGTGTCCTAATAATGCGTGCTTTATTAAGATATGGTGTTGCATGTGCGCGGGGTGCTACATGACATGTACTGTAATTTGTAATTGTTTTGACGATGAGGTACTTACAAGCCTTTTGACCCTTTTTTGTGAATAATGTTTTTTCTTTTATGTATGGTGTTTTTTAATTTAATAGAGAATAGAATGTATAGTAAAGATTATAGTTAGAAGAGTGTAGGTGTTGACGAAAAATAATACGCCAGAGTTTATAAGGTTTTATTCTTATATAGATATACAATAGTTCTCTATTACTAAATATTACATAAGTGGAACGGCAGAAAAATTATTCTTATATTATGGTTAAAACAAGATATTTTCAATATACTAAAACTTCTAAAAGTCAATAATGCATTAAAGTTTTGCACATTCTTGAGAATTTGAAATATAATTCATTTGTTTTTATTTAGTTATATTGTAGTTTTGAAATTTCTATCTCTACTATAACATTTATGGACAGCATTTATAGTATGTGAAAGTACCTACTAATTATCGAAAGTAGGTATTCTACTTAAAAACTATTCGATTTGACTAATTATAGAGAATTAATAACATTATAGTTAATAAAAGTGTGTGTTATTTTATTACTTGACATCACACAGGCCAGGATTAAACTTGTTTTTTTTGCACCAGAGTTTTAATACTATTCACTATTGCCAACAGATATACAGAACAGAAACAAGTAAAAATAATACACATAAACAATCATCACAGTTATTTTAAATAAAAAACTTAACAAATATACAACCTAAATGTCACTTATAAATATAATAAAAAACATATAGTACTTGTAGTACAAAACATAAAACTGGGTAAATGTATCAGTGTATTTTATTAAATTTAAGTAAATTTTGTAAAATTTTAATTAAGCAGTGAGCTATGGTCCTAAAACTATTACTAAATAAAAGAGGAATTTTATAAATGCATTAAGATATTAAAATTTCTATTGTGAAATGCATTAAATGACTAAATGATTTATCTTTTGGCTTGGAGAAGGTATTATATTCAAATAATCCTATAAATTATATAACTTCTGGTTGAATGATGACAGTTTCTTCAACACATTTGTCATTTGGCTGCCAGCAACTTTGAGAACATGTGAATATAAGAACAGATAGAAAATGTAAATGTGGAAGGGATATAGTATTGGGTGCTATGGACAATGTGTCAGCAAAGCCCGGTACTAATTGAAGTTCACAAATAAGTTGTGATCCGCAACGTGAACAAATAGTTGGCTGGCATGGATACTCTTGGGCACTGTCCTTTGGTGGTAATGGTGCCCCTAGAAGTGGCGCCTCCTCTCGAGAATATCTACAAAAAAAAAAATGTTTAGTGAAAATTTACTTCAACTAGGACCGCGAATCAGACCTCAATTTTGACTCGCTACGCTCACAAAATCTGGGTATGTGTTATCATATTGAGCGAGGCGAGCTGCAAACAGCACCGAAGTTGCATTTACAAAACTTCGACGCATTTTGTCTTCAACTATTTTTCAACATGAGACACATTATTACAAGTTTTATATTTTTGTTTTTGAAAAATTTTTGTTTTAAAACCACCACCAAACTGATGTCTGTGTGAAAAATGTGAAAAATTTCGGATATACCGTTTTTGATTGATGCTTGCACAAAGGATGCAGAAAAGTCTCTCATAGCGAGCTTCACTCAATTATACTATTATTAAATGCTGTTAAATATATTAAATTATATGTTTACCTCAAAATTTGTCCAGGGTTAGCCTTAAGACGTGTCAGGAAGGCGTGAAACAGTTTGTCTCCATGAAGAGGTGTTGCTTCTTCATATGCTTCGTCATCACACCCTCCTGCTTTATCACCAACAGCTGCATCTAGGTCTACAGAGATACAAACTGTTATTTAGATTATATTCGTCATAAATTATTAAGCTTTATAATATCAAAAGAGCAAATACTTTTACAGAAGAGATCATGAAAATAAGATGGATTACTATTCATTTTACAAATTTATAATAAAATTAATATATTTTTTTTATAATAAAATTAATATATTAATTACAATTTCAGTATAAAAATATTTTATATTTAAAAAAAATACAGAAGTTTATTTTTGAAGTACACAGCATTTCATTCATGGAGTGGTTTAAAAATGTTATTGTATTTATATCTTTTGAAACTTGTTTTTTTTTAAATAAAATAATATATATTTATTAAAGGAAAATATACTTTTTATGGTTCTAGTTGTTCACAAATTGTTCTAAATATTGATGTCTGTGAAACAGTAATCACAAACAAAAATACCCGGTTGAGTTTTGTGTGTTTTTTCTCAGACCAGGACCAGTGGGGGTGTTTATAGAAATGGGATCATTTTCAATATCAATGGTATCAAAATAGGCCCTCCTGGCACTTTCTTTTGATGTACACAGGTGATCACTGATATTTATTCCAAGGGAATTGTTAGTGAATAAATATAAAAAAAACAAGATTACGTGAAGAAACTTAAAAAAGTAAGACAACCATTATCTCTTTGGTATTTGTTTAGCAGTTCAGTAACTTGATTATCATCATTAGATGCTTTATTCCATTCCTCTTCAACATAAATATATTTAGGAACAAACTGAATTGGTCCTTGTAAAAGTTGGCTCCGAATATCTGGGGGAAGTTCTTCAGTCTGAAAATTATATTTTTTACAAGTTTGAACATATTTTTTATAAGGTATAGTAAATGTATTATTTATTATTATTTATAATACATATTGTAACAATGATATATACTTGATTAAATAATTGCTGCATGTTGTTCATAGGTGTTGTGGGTGTATCTACTATGACCAGACCACACTCATCCCCACCTTCCAGCTCAGCTGCTGCAACAGGAACACCTATAGCTCCTACTGCACCTGGAATCACATATTGTTTTTATTACTTATTATTTTTTTATGATTTAGTTATAGTTATACCTAAGAAACATGTAATTAATAATTTTAACAAGGTTAACAAACCTTGAACTGGAGAAAGATTTGCATTATGTGCATCCACTTGCAGGTTACCAAGAGCTTGCTCTACTGCTTCTAGGTCATAGGAATTACTTTCATCTTCTTCATCTGAATTTCTTTGGAAATTTAACCAAAAAAAATATATATTATTGATTTAAAATTTAAGTTCTTTTTATAAAATATCACTTATACATTAGACATATACCAAAAGAGGTGTAAAACAAATAAAAATTTAGAAAAAAAAAGTTACTCTTACTTTCTTTAGAAAGTTACCTTTGCATATTAATTGGGCTATTATCTATGTTCATGACATTTCCATTTGTAGCATCACCATTGTCATTTTCATCCCAATCATCAGAGCCTTTACACCAGCTCAGGTTAGTTTCCGCACAAGGCATCAACACAACAGCACTTGTGTCACTCGGTTCATCTTTAATTTGACTTCGAATACAGGTCCAACTGCAACATTTATTGTCATATTTAGTGAACAAATATTTATTTATTATTTTTAGAAGCTTTAATACTCACAAAAATTTCAGTTCAAAAATAGAAAGTAACTAATAAAAAAAAGCTGTGCACAATCTACACATGGCAGAAGTGAAATTTTATTTTCATATTTTTGCCAAGTTCAATTTTTTTGTTTATATTATAGGTTGTTTGAGATTTTATGTATTGAATGTTAGACTATTTCTGAAGAAATGTTGTGTTTGACTTTCTTATTAGTGCTATAGACAATGGGTTTATTTCTTTATCATTCTCTTTTGTCTCAAGTTTTAAACCACAACCAGTCTCAAGAAGCTTTCCTTTAAAGATATGTGTGCTTATTCATTATATCAGCAATGTTTATGTTGACTTAAAATAAGGGGCCATACATTTCTGAATTAATAATATTTTATAATTTTCATGCTAAAAATGTAATATATTTGTAAAGTATTATTCCATATTAAATACACTAAATATGGAATAATACTTTACAAACTACTATATGACATTAAACTTTCAATCTCATGCCATACATATCTTGTTTTTAAAACAGTAAGTCATCTAGAAATTATTAAAAGTAAATAATTATAATATTGAAATAAGAAATTACATAATTACTATTAATTTAAGTGTTATTTCTGAAAATACTGAAGATCAAGACTTATATATTAAATATGTTTTTTGAAAACAGGAAATTACTTATAAAGCATTTCAAATAACATACCTTTCAGACCGGTTCCAGCAGTGGGAATTAATACAGGCAAAAACATACAAAGTTCTATGATAGACAGAGCCTTCTATGGGAGCATAGCACTGCACTACAAGTAGCCTATATAAACTGCATAGTGGACATTTAATGTGAAACTGTATGTTATCAAGTGGAGGCCAATTCTAAAATATATTGAAAAATCATTAAATATTTCAAATAATGTCTATAACCTAAAAAAATTTATATATCAATATATTAACCAATATGGCTTAGGTTAAATAAGTTTGTTTTGTTTATGTTTTGGTAATTAATATTTCATAAATATTATATTATTAATAACAATTAAAAAATATATACTAACATGTATAGGAAGGTATAAAATTACGTTATTCGGACAAATATAAAATAATATGTTTTCTTACTGGTGATCCCCCAATTTTATTGATCGTGTAGTTCAGTTGATTGCCACTTTTGTCGCTAATTATATCTTCTTCATACCCTAAATATATTTTTCCTTGATATTTCGCCATTTCCTTTCTTTAAGTACATATATTATAACATTGAAACAGTAATGATTTCGATTATTTAAATATTTTTACTTTCCTATATTGACACTTAACACTGAACATCTTGACAATTGACATTAGCAATTTTGCGTTCATACTTTTATCCTTGGCTTCAGACGGTTTGTGCATTTAGCAAAGATAAGAAAAATTTCAGATGTGTACGGAAAAAATAAGAATTAGAAATAAAATTTAACAAAGTAGTTTAGGAACGGTATAATTGAAAAAAACAATTTTCCATAAATAGCGAAGTCATAATTTCTTCAATCGCAACAACATTGGGATAACAAACATTACCGTATAATCAAAAGAAACACAGGAACTAATTAATACCTAGAAGCATCTATAATAATACAAAAAATATGTTTATCACTTTTTGAGTAATTTTTTCTCCATTCCTCGTTAAACCTGCTATTTCTGTGTCATGTAATAAAATGACAAATAATTAGTTGTTGGAGTTAAATGTACACATTGGTTCTTTTAATACGTAGAGAGTAAAAAACACACATAGAAAGAAAAAAATCAAAAGTAATGCTCTTGCTTTAAGTTTTTCGGGAAGGAATTTTCAAAAATAGACTGCTATACTACTCTCTACTCTATTTAGACACTGGTATATTCCTTGCCTTGGACAGGGCGATATTTTTAAAACTCGCAGGTAAAGTGCTGCAAGCGTTCTAAACTGTGAATTTTGATTTCTGTATTAATTGAAAAAATCACTTGCATGTCAAAAAATATAGTGAAAAAATTTCAAACATTTACTTCTCCTAATGCTGTGTCTGTTTGTTTAATTTTTCTGTTAGTACTTTACGCTACTTGATTCATTTTTAATAAATCACATAAAATGACCGAAAATGACGAAAAAACTCTAATGTTAGAATCTAAATCACGTTTAGATTCTAGTATATTATATCTTAGTATAGATCAAGAAATAAAAACAACGCGAAGACTTGGGTAACATAAAGCTTTTATTTGTCAGTTTTATGTCTGAATCCAACATCTGAGAATTAAAAAAATAATAACATTTAAATAGAAACGACTATAAACGCTCGCCATTTTTCTATAGACGCATCTAAACGTAGATACCTAATTTTAATTAATAACACTTTTTTTGGAGTTGAAGGACAATATAATAAAGTAAATTTACATAATTTTTAAACACGCCTTTGAGCAGCTGAATTAATTATGAAATAACGAGGTTGTAAATTATTTTCATTTGTCAGCTCTGATATATATAAATAAGATAATTAATTTTAATCGTAGGTTGTAATAAGCTTCTTGTATCAATTTCATTCTGTATAATACAATTAGCATCTATGTAATAAATAATGTAATTCAAACAAAATCGAATTAATGCATATACATATACATATACATATACATATACATATACATATACATATACATATACATATACATATACATATACATATACATATACATATACATATACATATACATATACATATACATATACATATACATATACATATACATATACATATACATATACATATACATATACATATACATATACATATACATATACATATACATATACATATACATATACATATACATATACATATACATATACATATAATGTTTATATTGACTTTTTTATTATAATATATTTAGATTAGTTTCAAAATTTTGGATTTACAATAAAACGTATTGGTAATTTTCTTTGGAACGCATTTTGTCAATTTCTTGTATAAGGAGCGGTATTATTATTATTGCTCAAGGATTTGCACATTCATTTCAGACGCGTGGGAGACCTCGAGCTTACCAGCTCCATAAAACTATAAGTTCAGATATCGCTTGGACATTAACGAGATTGTTGCTAGTATTAAATTATCAAATAAATATTTATTTAAGAAAATGCGAGCCCTTTGGAAGTATTCTATTGGCTTAATCGTAGTAGGTTTTCAATTTGAAATGAAGATTTAAGAATTATATTTGTGCAAACGTTCAACTTATTTCTCTTTATTCGGTATGCAGGTTTTAAGTAATGCGGTGCAAATAGATGCAGTGACAGTGAATCCATTATGTCCCACAAATAAAATTGCTCCCCATAGTAGATCAAGGCGGTTTAAAAATCAACCCAGGACATTTCACGCTTATTATGATTTACTAAGACCTGATAGTTCTTATGATGTGCCCAGCAGTTTACAGGAACAGCCCCAGGAAGACGATCCTGCTGATTGTGGACAAATAGATGACTACGATGAAAATGACGTTAGTTCAGGTGTGGTTATTTTTTTTATTAAAGTTTTAATATAGATAAATATATTTTGTTGAATTACATTAAATTCGTTAAGTTGTTAATAATTCTTTTTTATCGGCTATTAAGAAAGAAAGAAAATGTTTTCTGTATGTCGTTTCCGGTTACTGTGATTTAATATATTACAAACGTTGAATTTTTTAAAATCATTTTATTTTTTAATTTATTAAAGTTCTTAAGAACAAAGTTCAATAAAAATGATAGATTATTGGAATCAGTTAGTTGACCCGTAATTGAAATACAAACGTAGAATTTTTTAAATCGCTATTGCCAATGACTTCATCTGCTTCCCCTCCATAAATAAAATAACAAGAACTCTAATATAAAATATAAGACACATAAAAGTCACTAAATTAACACTCTTATACAAAATTTGAAAATGGTATTCTTTATAAATACGCAATTTATAAGTTGCTTTATTTTTTTTCAATATATTTATGAACATGGTTCTTCTAATTGTTTTATGTATGAATGTTTGTTGGTGAATGTCATTCGACTCGTATGCTTAGCTAATAAGCTGCTACTTGACTTCATGACTTTGCTAAACTTATAATAATAAAACGAGTAATAAATAAAACAAGTACCTATTGTTATAAAAAATATAGTAATTAGAATTTAGAATATATTTATATTTCTATTTTTCGTCTATACTCGCGATTATTTTAAATACGAGAACCAATTGAGATATGGATATCACTGCGTTATAGAGAATCAAGGGCAATATAAATATTATTTTATAACTCTATTAACGAGTTGAAATTGAGCAATAAGCAAAGGTCTATTGGTATAATGCACAAAGAACACTACAAGGTAAAACATTTATATGGAAATGAAAGTACAACGAAATGAAAATGCTGCGACAAGTGCAGTTGTATAGTTTGTTTAGTAATTTGTATTTCTAATCTACAGTAAGTAAATTAGTTTAATTATTCGAATAAAATTATCAATATTTTTGTTTATATAGTTACTTCACAATCATCAAGAAGACAGGGTCACAATAACAATAATAAATATGGTAATCCGCAGCCGTTTTTCAATAATTATTATGGGATCTTAACAAGACCTACTACATATCCCAAGAGACCGACACGGCCCCCTTCAGGAGGTTATTTTGGAAATAATGCTTACAACCCCCCAAAACCTTTAAAACCTACAGGTAAATATTTAGAATGTCAAATACTTATATTACATTAACTTACAAATTAATTCCGGAAACAACAGCGGAACTTTCAAGGTGGAGTTGAAAGGCAAATATGCATTATTAATATTAAACGCTAATTATAAAATAAACAAAGAAAGCAATGATTTACTTTTAAATTTTTAGCTCACTTAAAACCAGTACGTGAGGATGGACATGAACCGCATATGACGTATCGGCCTGGATTAGTCGGTGCGCCCAGTGGTCATATTATAGGTCTGCCCCAGGTCAAACCTACCAGACACTATCCCGAAAGCACGACACATAAAAAACACGTAAACCAAAGACATGATACCACCACTCAAACCAATAAACAGGTTCAAAGAAAACCCAATAGACCTCCAGGATTAATAGGTTCTTTTATAGATTTATTGTTTTAATAAAGTTATTTATCCACATATATTATCTTTATTCAAGGACACCCGCGAAACTTCGTTTTTATTTAAAAGAAATTTTAGGAGTTTCGAAACCTATGACAGGTTTTGTTTTTATTTCGTTTCATTGTAAACTGCTAGTCACTTATTTACATTGCGAAAATTATGAAATCATTTTAATTTTTTCCTTTTATTTGCACTTTTTATTTTTCTGCACATATAAGGGCAGGAGTTCTTCAAAATGAGACCAAAACTGATTTTTTATGTGTACCGATTGTACCGATTGTTATGGTCCCATAATCGATGATAAAAAACTGGGCTTAAGCTATTTATATAAAAGTTCCCATGAAGTTGGAGGTATGTAGGTATTTACAAGACAGTCGTGCTTTACCTAAGTGTAGCCTTGGGGTCAATATCTATTGAAATGTCGCGCTTAAAGTTGCTTTGTTCTAAGCATTCGTGTGAAAAAGTACAAAGGAAGGAATTTAAATTGTCCGGACATTAATGTATCAGATGACTTGGTACGTATGTTCATCCTGTAATAAACACGTAATGTTTAATATTGAGGATATATTCCTGTTTTTGTTCGTTTATCTAATTCAGTCATTTAATTAAGGAGTACGATGATATCACCGTGTGGTTAGACTGAATGTTTTAAACGTTTTGCAGTAGCTCCAATGTACGCATGTGAGTTTAGTTTAACGATATGAACCGTGAACATATTATACAATGATTATTTATATAATATTGTTTATGTTTCTCTTGAACTCTTTTTATTGTGACGGTAAGTGCAAACCTACTTGAAGTTTAAGGAAATATACATGTTCTCATTATAATAATTTAATTATAATAATTATCATTATAATAATTTAATATAGTTTATATTATTAAAATATTGTTAATATTTGTAGAACGAAATCCATATTTAGAGGCACTAAATCAAAAGCCCTGGAAAAGCATCCAGAAGTATGTTGAAGTACGTCCAGGAGCTTTCCTTTTTTACTGGTTCTACTACGCGGATGGGTATACAAATGGCGCTAAAGAAAAACCATTAATAATATGGATTCAAGGTGGACCAGGGTTAGCAGCCACTGGGATTGCTAATTTTGCGGAGATTGGACCACTAACTATGGATATGCAACCTAGAAATCATACTTGGGTAGGTGAGTTTGTTAAATCTAGACAATTTATACACCTATGCATTTTTATATGGTACATGTAATGATATTTTTAGTAAACACTTTGATATTTTAGTGTAAATTATACCCTAATCCGCATTATATTTTTTTAAGGTGAGAGGCAGAAATTTATTACTAATAGATCATCCAGTTGGAACTGGATTTAGTTATGCTCTAAAGAAATCACTGTATGTTCAAACGGATAAGGCTGCCGGTAAGATTTTAAACAAATCCATCTATCGCTCATATTAATATTATAATATTATAAAGAGGAGAAGATTGTTTGCCTAAACGCGCTCCTTTTCTAAGCGACCGGATACATTTGAAAAAATATTTCTAATTATGATAGGCATATTCATGAGGCTATGCATTACGCTAGTAGTTTACTTAGTTTCTCTTTGTTTTTCTATCAGTTAATAGTAGTGCAGTAGTAGAACAGCGAGTAACTACTAATGGTGGAGGTATAGTATACTATAATCCTAATAAGTGACTTTTCCTGTGTAAAGAGAATAATAAGTATAGGTAAATTTTATAAAGTTTAGTATATTTATAGCATATTTTTTGTTAAATGAAAAAAAAATACCTGGCGTCTTATTGTTAGACATATTTTAAACATTAAAATAATACACACGAACACATTCATTTGCATAATTATGATGTATTGTTCGCAAGTATCTTATTTGGCTACATAAATGATACTTCAAGGTAGAATTATTCTATTGTAAAATCAAATTATAATAATATGAAAGTAAGAGTTGATGTGGGAATATGTTATTGTTTATATTCTTTTATAGGATTTTAACCTTTTGCGATATTTTTACAAAAAGATTTGATTTCAATCTAGTATCTGCCTACTAAATTAGTGCTTTTAACGCAAATACATCGTCGATGTATTCGAGAGTATTTTGAAGTTTGAGTTTGAAACGTCCTCGATATTTTGGGTGCAACCAAAAGTAAACATTATTAAAAATATGTCACAATTCGAATAGCGGTTTATACCTTTTAAAGACTGTGTCAGCTATCCATATTTTTTATAACATTGTGTAATAACCAACTCTTTTTCCAGCCAGAGATCTTATAAGAGTAATAAAAGAATTTTTTAAACGTCACAAAGAATTTCGCAAGACACCCACTTATCTAATTGGACAAAGTTATGGAGGTAAATTATCTCCGAGATTGGGATATTATTTATATACGGTTGGTATACTTTTGCAGATTTAGTGCTTTATTTATGTAGACATTACACTATCCAACTTACTAGGGACTATTTGACCTTAGAAAATAGCAAATTAAAACCTATATGCATACTAACAGCCTAACAGCATAACCTATCCATTTTTTGTCAATGAAAAATCCGTTTACCCTAATCTGTAACCCAGATAATTCGGATCCGGATAATCCGGTAATCCAGATACTCTGTCAGCCAAAAGGCTAGCACTGAGTTATGTGAGACTAATCAGCAGCATAGAAGACGCTACTATTTTAAATATACCTGTTAAAAAGCTTTATCGTCTTAGTGGAACGCTACGTGGTCGCTTTCATAGTATTGTCCGGGTATCTTAATTGACGGCCTATTCATCCTATTGGTCTAGTCATTAGAGATTGTGTTCTCTGCCTGCTGAGACAAATGTGGGTTCGATTTCGACACGGGACACTTATTTGTGTGATCCACATATTGCTTGAGCCTGGGTGTTTTATTTAATCCGTTTATTCTATATTTGTGAAACTTCCCTTGACACAGATTATTTATTTTTTACGGAAGCTGTTACAAAATACATAGTGCTTAGTATATTGTGTAATGTATAAGATGTATCATATTTTATCTCCTTAATTTGAAATACTTTGTATTTATTGCTATAGTTAAAAATATTTTCAGGCTATAAAGAATAAACGACTTAAGATGAATTTTAAGGGCATCGGTATTGGAAGCGGTTGGGTTGACCCCAAACAAAGCTCTTTGGTGCAGCCGGAATTTTTATACAATATGGTAAAATCGTGACTTTTAATATTTATATATGTATATACAACTTCAGCTTGTTATTCAAAGTATTTTTCTATTACTATTATGTTTACTTTTAAGGGTGTGATTGACTTATCCACATTTAAAAAGGTAAAAAAGATTACAAGACAAATGAGTGACTTGATTGAGATGAAGGAATATGTTACAGCTGCAAGACTATCATCTATAGTATTTAATATGTTAAATGTAGAAGCAACCATGGATATTAACTTTAATAATATCAACCAAGAGAGTCCCTATCCAGCTTTATATGAATTGGCAAATAAAATCAACAAATATGTTAAACCAACGTTAAAGGAAGTAGATCAGAATTTGGATTATAACTTCATATCGGAAGATGTTTTTCAATGTTTGAACGAAAGTTTCCTGGTGCCATCTAATAAATACTGTAAGTTTTATTTAATTTACTTTTTGCAGTTCTTTTTGTATGTTTAAAATATATTTTTTAGTTTCATAAAAGATTTTTGTCTATAACAAGTAATGCTTACAGTAAACACACTGTCTGAACCCTTAATTTCAAAGGCATTACTTAACTATTTGTTTTCATAACAAAAATGTCTTGCTTTTCACAGCGTTCTTTATAATGCTATTAGTTTTTGTATAATTTTAAAAAATTATTTACCTCAGACAATAATGTTAACTGCTCATTAATAGACTCATTTGGTCACGTAATAAGAAATTTGGCTTAGAACAGTGCATCCCTGCTCATCCTTTTCGGGGAAAATTCAATTCAATTAGGAGATTATTAATTGTAATTTATATACTGTGTCGGGGAAATAATTTTAGTTTTTTTCCTTGAATTGTCTAAATAAAACATGACGAAACTTTTTCTTCTATAAATAATAATCAGTATTTTTTTAACTTTTCAGTAGAATCTCTTTTAAATTATACGAATCTTGAGATAGCAGTTTATAATGGGAATTTGGATATTGTGACACCTCTTGCTGGTAAGTGTTTTGAGGATAAGTGAAAAATACTGTAGGACCATGAACGTCACTCATACATGTTATAGACATTTAGTTTCCTAACTAAGCATGCCATTTAAGATAAAAGAAAGCAGTCTTGAAAAACACGATCAAAGTCAGCATGATTTTAAGATTGAAGGTCACCATTCCTTCCTTGTACATTTGTTATAAAAGATTTATTTAGCTCTCAAACTAGAAATACAGATTTTTTTATCTGTTTTAAGCGTACCAGACCACATTTTACACAATATAATGCTACCTTTGTATATCTTTTCTATTGTAAGTTAATAGTACAAAAATAATAATATCTATCTGGTATAATATTGTAAATTGTAGGCGCAACAAATTGGGTACACGCACTAAAGTGGCCCGGTGCAAATGAATTATTGAATGCAAAGAGAATCAAAATAAGAGGTAATAAAAATGGTTTTTACAAGGCTGCCAAACAACTCAGTCTTTGGTCAGTATTCGGTGCTGGACACTGGGTAAGTAAAATATAATTGAAAACATTCAATTCAATATTGAATTACTATCTAGTTATATTTACTTAGGTACCAGAAGATAATCCTCTGGCAATGGAAGAAATCTTGGAATATTTGATGAATGCCGAAAACAGGCAGATTGCGAAAATGAATTCCTGGTCCTAATTAAGAATTAAGTGTATCTTCTTCTTTCTTTTTTATTTATTATTCTTCTATCCTTATCCCACTGCAGTTGAAACAAGTTTTTTGCTCCACTCACTCCTGTCAAATGTCATTCATCTCTCACTTTTTCTTCATTTACGCATATCTAAGTACATTCATCTTCGAAAGTAATTTGCCTACTTTTTAGTATTTAAATTAAACATAATCATTGATTATTTTAAAATAAAACAAAACAAATCAATTACAAGGGTATAATTTCATTTCACAATTAATATAATATACAAAAGGTTATATACAGGAAATAATTGTAAAAATTATTCACAAACATTATTTCTGAAGCACCTTAAGCATTAAATCTGTATATTATTTATAGCCAATTAACTTATGATATAAAAAATACATTACAGTTTAGGTAATAATTAATTTGCTTCGAGAACATGAATAAATAATAAAAGAAAATATGACTCGAAATAGTAAAATTAATCTTGACAGACAGACAACAGAGTTTAAGGGTTCCGTTTTTTTCCTATTGACATACGGAACCCTAAAAAAGAACAACTTTTTTATAAAAAACAGCAAATTTCAAGAATAAAAATAGTATACTGTTAGTATATCTGTAACATAAGCAAGTTGTTATAACTATAATAAAAAAATCAAATATTCGGTATTATACCTGTATTATTTCAATTGTTCTTTAAAAATGTCTATATTTTTATTCTGTGGTAATTATTGAGATTTTATTAATTAGATAATTCATTTCTATTACCTCAATCTTTGAATATAATATAAGTCTCAACATTAAACATAATCTTTAACATTTTCATAGACAACAGTTAATTAGTCAACCAATTGGTCAGTCGGTCAGGCAGTCAGTCAGTCAATCAGTGTTCAGTAAATACTACGTGAGTCTGACTTCAGTGAAGCAACTGTCGCACACTCGGACAGGCTTAGTGTTTCCTGCAAGGGCTACTGTTTTTTCACTGCACGCTCCACAGAATATATGACCACATCTCCTACAGTGATGCTGTAAAAATAAAATTACGACAATAAAAATAACTAAATTTATCTTATATTACTATCTAAATTTGCCCGATTTGTTTCAAACCCATACCGGGCATGGCGGGCTAGTGCCGATGAGAAACTAGTTAGGGTAATGCCTTAAGTAATTTTGAGTACAGACGGATTATAATATATAATAGTAATCACGATCACGAAAGTTTACATGCAAAGACAAACATCAGACTATTATAAAGTGGAAAAGTTTGTTTGTTTACATGCTCCAATCTTCGAAAGTACAGGGTTGCTTTAAAAAATAAATTCTGATTATGATAGATAGGTTCATGATATCTATATTTTATAAAAAAATAAATAAGTCATTCTTACTTTTCTTCTAGCAATTGTAAATTCCTTAGCACAAGCTGCACAAGCTGCAACATCCTTATCGCTTGTCCAATTCGGAGTGTCATCAGTACTTCTAGCTTCTTTTTCAAGCAATTCCGCCAATTGTAATTTATTTTCACTTAACGTAGCACCAACTTCTTCCAGAGTTTTTTGAGCTTCACTGTATTGAACCTTCAGTTGATGCTGTTCTTCCTGAAGAGCTATGTATTTCTAGAAAATACGATTAATAAGATAATTGTTAGACGTTGCAGAACTGTAAGATTACTTTGTCATTACCTGTCCTATAGATTTTAAAGATTCTATTTCTTGAGTAAGAACCGATATTTTGTCCCGATCGCGTACCATTGATTCCTGAAAATAATCAAAATGGTGTTTTACACCATAAAATAATTTGTTAAACGTATATATTTTTTCAATAAAAATATATACTTTTTAAACCTCTAATAAAATTTGTAAATTATATCAAAATAATTTATTATTTTATATTTCATTGAAAGATATTATATTCAAAAATGTTTTAAGTTTTGTTCTCATGTACATAGTAAGTATATATATAGTAGTATAATGTTAATTACTAATTCTTAACGTCTTGTCTTGCAAATTAAAGAATTTGTTTTAAACTTTATTTTACCAAATTCTTTTGCTTTTTAATACTTTAACAAAATTATAAGGACCATATTTGTCAATGAAAAACCATGTTAACTTTTCTAATTCCTGGATGCCGTGATGGAGTGATGGGGGCACACTTATAACACCATTACAATACAATGCTGTTTACTTTGGTTTTATTTTCGTTTCTTTTAATATTTAAACGTTCGTGATCTATGATAACTATTATATGTTTAGAATTATCTAAATATACTATGAAGTGAGTTTTTGCTGAGATTCCGCTGTGGTCATGAATAAGGGCACCGAAAAGATTATAAAAGTTAGACAAATTACGATAATATTTCGTTAATTAGTAGAGCCAGAGAATTCAATATAATTACGATTGCTATTCTTCCAGACACACTGAGAGTTCTCTGATGAACGACAAAATACAATACTATTGTGGATTAAATATTAATGTTTATATTTTGTGTATTTATAGTATTTTTTTTTGAGTGATATTAATGGCTTCTTATATCTTTTTCTAAGGCTATTGTTCAACTATGAATTATTTTAACTTTGTGTCTATGGAACACTAATATTGTTTCACCTTAATTTCTGCTCTTATTTCTTTAATTCATTTTTTCTGTTACTAATGGCTTATCTCTAAAAACTCAAAAGTCTCGGAATTAAAATTATTGTAAAATTAAAAACAAACAATGAAGTCTATTTTTTTAAGTTCATGAAACTTGAAGCTTAAACTCAGACCTATTCTGACTACAAATGTAACAATTTTGACGTTAACATTTGAGAAGTAATATTAATCTCTACAACAACTGTTTAATAAATTATGAACCAACATTACCTGTAAAGAAACCCTCCATTCCCTCTCAATTCTCAGATCTCCTTCAGCCCCCACGGCTCGTATCTCCGCAGTGGTCGCTTTTTGACCCAACGACCGCGCGGTCTCTTCTAGACTCTTGCGAGATGTTTTATCTTCCTGTAACCTATTACTTAGTTGTTTATTTAGTTTTTAAATTTAAACTTGATTTAATTGATAAATAAATATATTTTATTGTCAGTCCTTCTAGTATCTATATATATTTCATATATATTTTAAATATAATATACATAAAATGCAATAGAAGAAATTTTCATCAATTTGAAAACATTGCACATATATTATAAAAATAAAACTAAATTTTGCTTTTTATTTTTAACTAATAATACGTTTTATTCAAAAGTAGAATATATTCTTTATCTGGCCATAAATACTGTTACAATAAAAAAAAACTTTTGAATTTGGAATCAGTCATTCTTGAATATCGATTGTGTTTTCTTATTTTCGCGCTAATCCTTTTAAACATTTTTGGGATTTTAAAATGGACTGGGGTAATAAACAGAACCGAACTGCTGAGATAGCATTACAGAGAGTAGGTATGGAAATAAATGTACTTTTTGAAACTCTCCATCGGTATGGTATATGACGAATATTTGTGTACCGCGCTATTGTTGGCTGCTATGAAACTCTTCTGATTGTGATAAAAAAAGATCTGGCCGTCCACGTAATGATCCGAAAAAGGTGATCAAATCAGTGAAAGAAAAAATTTGAATAAATCATGTCCAATCATGATTTTATCTCGGGAAATTAATATAGAAACCAGAACTATGTCACCGTTGTGTGAGAGATGACTTACAATTTTAAAAAAACTGGACATGTATACACTTTGCGTAGAAGTATGTCGCGTATTTTGAAAATTGACTTGCAGTGTTTAAGACTTACTTGACCTTATTTAACTGATATTTTAAAAACGAATAAAGTGGTAAAATCCAAACAACTTCTTCAGCAAAAAGGGAGTCACCGAAAAATGTTATTTACTGATTAGAATTTTTTACGTTTCAAAAAGCGGAATGACCGAGTTTACGGTCTTAGCTCTGTAAAGCTTCCCAATTAGACAGCAGAGTATCACACGGACTTTATCTGCCTTCAGTGATTGTGTGTTAGTTAGTATTGGCCGAGTGTTATTGTGAAAAAAGTGTCAAAACATAGGTAAAAGTGTATCAAGATTATATATATTATACGTGTCAGGTTATCGTATCGTTTAACTCAAGTGTGGTGGGAATCAAACGTTCCAGACTTCATCAGAGCTGATGAATGGCTGTCGTCTAGTCCAGATCTCAATGATCTGGATTATGAGTTAAGGTCAGTTTTAGAAATTATGGCATGCTCTAAACGTTAGATAATTTGGAGTCAATTAAACTAATCATAAGAAAAACAGTAAAGAGTTTTCGGTTTAAGAAAGTACATCTTATTGATTAATAAGTTAAAAGTATTAAGTATTAAGTTAATAAGTTAAAAGAATTAAAAGCAATAGAGATAATTTTAAATTTGAGATGAATTTATTATTTTATTAATTTCTTAGCTAACACACACAATAGTAAATGTATGCAATCAAAAAATAAAAAAAACCTTGTAACAATATTTACGACAAGACTCGGTATATACAAAGATACAGTAAAAATCTTTTTTTTTTGTACTGGCAATACCTTTTTAAGTGTTTTATTATAAAGTAAAAAAGTAACTTAAAAGTGTTTTTGGTTTTAGGAAGCATTACTATGATATTAGTAGATTAATGTGAAGAATAATGTTGCTAGTTCAAATATTATTTTCATATGATAATGGCAAACCTACACAATTAACATAAAATTAAAAATAATAATTTTATGGTTGGTATAAATAAAATTCGTTTTGTGACTGAATATAATTTATTACAAAGAATGCTTTACATCACTAGAGCTTTAGAATTACAAAATAAACCGTCTTATTTGAATACATACAAAGAATGCCAATAAAATCTAATTATAATTGTTTTATATCATTACATAATGAGATCTATTATATATTATAAAATAAACAAGTTAAAAAGTTAAATATAATCTATAATACTTGAGTATCACTGAAAAAATATACAGAATTTTATTAAAAATTGATCTGAATACAATTCTATTATTAGATAATGCTAATATTAATCGCTCTAGCACAAAAGCTATACACAAAATACATTTGTGACTTAAATAAAACCTAACAAAACTTAACAGATTTTAAACCACAGCTAGAAGCTAAAGCAACAATAGCGCCTTTTGTGGTTTTTTTTTATTAAAATATATTAATATCAAAATATTTCATTGTGGGGGTTTGCCAATATCGAAGGAAGATCGTTAGCAAGCGGTGCATCGCTCACACCTAAGTGCGTTTAATTGATATGTCAAGCAATACAATTTTTTTTCGTAATAGGGTATTTGACTGTCAATTTTTTTTTAATATATTTTACAGGCATGGAGTATTGTAATAAAACATTTTTTTACGAATTTAACTCGCGTATAATTTTAGTTACATTTGGTATGTGAGACAGACTCTTACATCTCGTCTATCCGTGAACACGAAACGCCGGGTTAAAATTAAAATGTGAACAAAATTATACGTGAGTTAAATCCGTAAATAATAGCTTTATTTCAAATGTGTACTCGTGAAAATGTAAGAAAATAATATGGAGTCCTGTATTTTGATCCTTATATTGATTTCTTTTTTTTTTCTTGCGTCATAATGCCACCTTATAATAATTTGTAAGAACATTTTCTATTTATTTATTTTTATTAAAAAATTATTTTGTTTTATATGAAGATAAAGTCAATTACCCCATTAAATATACGATCTAGGCACTGATTGTCGAGAGCGAGGCGTATCTTAATAAAATATAACCTACTTCTCATCGAGTTGGTGTATCGTGCTGCCCATTGACTCAGTCTTTGCTTCCAATTTGGCTATTAGCTCTGTTTTATGTTTCAAGGAACTTTCACATTCCTAAAACAAAGCCAGATTTAGACCTTTACATTCTGGTCATGTTAGTACAAGCATTAATCTAAGTTAGTTACTGAGGCTATATGGTTGAAATTGAGTCTGAAGTACCATTGTAACTTGGTCTATTGAGATATAAGTAAAAAACTAAATTTTTCTAGGAGGAAAGACTATAATTTCAACTTTCTACTGATTAACAGTTTTATCAACACTATGCTTTCTAAACGGTGGTATTTCTTGTAAATTAATTTTTTTGTTAGGAGGCCCGTCGTCCTTGGATTTTGTACCCTTTTGGCTACTATGTGCTTTGAGCAGATCTATTTTATCGTTAGTGGGAGATTTAAGAGCTTTGACTAAATCATGATCCGGTCCTAGGAAGTGGTTATATTTTTCGAGGTTGTGAAGAATTTTGCCAATTTGCTCAGCTTTCCCCTGAAGCCTGGACACCATTTCGCCTTTCTGCGTCAGTTCCATCTCGCATTCCTTCCGTACATAATGCGGCATTACGAATACAACATGTTAGTTAATCAAGCTCATTAGTGCAAGCAAGACTCAGTTTTAGAACCGGTTTTTCTATGGGTCTAAAACTAAATCTACATATTAATTGCAATTTTATTTTGCTAATGATATCTAACTACAAATGGAAGGTGTCCAAAACGGCAGGAATGGAAAGCATCAAAACAAACCGCACAAACAATAAAATAGGTTTAAACAAAAGATTTGTGTGAAGTCAAGAAACGCAGTCATCATTATGATGAATACAGTATGGGCGGATAGTCACCCACGTAAAATTAAGACCTTCAAGGGGCAATGACTTTATAAAATGGAGATTATCTAATAATTATTGTATTTAAACTTTCGTCATATACAACTATCTGTCCGTACTCACGTAATTACGATCGATGTTTGTCCGACTAGTTTTGAACTCATGCAGTTCTTTTATTTATGAGCTCGGAACATGGTGTAATCGCGGCGTGACAAATGAATTAAAAAACTCAATTTGAAATTAGTTGAGTAAATTCTGACAGTATTTACGCGAGTACAGCCGGATATATATAAAAAATAATTCAAAATATTGTGACAATTGTCTTGAATTAGTAAAATAAAATTAATAGAAACGCTATTGCAATTAAGTAAAAAAAGAAAATGTATGTCAAGGTTCTATTATTTTTTGTTTGGTAATAGTAGGTCAGATATTAAACATTATATTGCCGAAAGATCTATTCAAAGTCTTCGTATACGAAAGGACTTTTTAAGATACAGGTCTAAGGTAAATATTTAAATGCGTAAAAGGTTATAGAAAATTCAAGGTCACTCTAAAAATGCATTAAGAATATATAAATGGCTCACCTGCAGTTTTTTGTACATTTCCAAGTTTATCAACTTAATATCATCCAGCTGCCGTCTCAAAGAAATAATTGTATCTTGTTTATCATGTATGTCCTTTTCAAGTAGTTTCATAGCTACTTCCATTTCAGCCTTTAGTGATATCTATAAAATATAGTATATTTTTTATAGGATAGTACATTTTTTAGTCTATATAAAGTGTATTTTTATAGGATGGTACGTAGTAAAAGTATCGTACATTTTACGAAACAGCTTTAACATTTTCAAATTCACAAGAGATGAAAAATTAAGATCATAAACACTTAATATACTGAGAAAGAAAAACATTAAATTCAATAGGTAGGAAAATAGACATATTTATTCAAAGATAAAGCTACATTCCAATACTTGTGCAAAATATTTGACAAAAAGTAATTAAAAATAGACATTTTTGCTCATAGATAAATCTTATACTTTGAAAACTAGGAACATGGAAATTATTGACAATAGTATAAGCTAGATTTCAAAACGAATAAATTTTTGACGTTAAATGACTAAGCAAAAGTAAAAAATATATAAAATAAATAACTACCTGCAAATCTAACTCTTTTTGCAGCTCCACATTCTTCTTTCTTTCTTCTTCCAAGCTCTTACTCAATTCAGATTCTTTTTCACTTTTATATCTGTCTGAGGTATTACTTTTGATGCTTCTTTTTTCCTAAAAGACGAAAAGAAAAACATAACCACTTTTTTAAAATTGATTATTATATATTAATTGAATTAGGGTAATTATAAGTGATTAAGATTACATATTATTTGATATATGATTATTAATGATTTTGTTATATTCATTATAAATAGTTCGAGGAAAATGATTATTGAATACATTAGCGATGATGTCATGATAACAAGATACAATATTGTTTATTTGTAAACACTAGGCTTTATAATTATTATAATATTGATATGATAGAATAAACATTACCATGAAAGATTTTAAACTTCTAAAACTTAATTATATTTATAACTTATATTTTTATTTCTTATATATATATATCTCGTATAATATTTGTATTACTTATATGTACAACTAGAGTTATATAAAAAAAAATACTATATATAAAAAAAAATACAAAAATTATAAAAAAACATTTTTACACATCAGTAGCAGTTAAATTCAATGAGCAGATATGTTACATTTTTATATCAATAAAGAAGTTAATAAAAATGCCGTATAGGTGAAGAAAAAACTTGCTACGATAATAATAGCTCAGCGACAATAGGACATTGCACGATGCTTGATAGTCACTATGTAACACGCACTTATGTACATTTAGAAAATATATACTTATAAAACAATTAAAAATGAAGAAAAAAATACACATATATAACACAATATGAAATTACTAAATTAAATGTAACAATAAATAGACCTTACCTCCTCTTCAGCTTGAATTTCCATCACTTTCATCCTGCTATCTTTAGTGATGTCCTGACCTAAACAAAATAATACACTTGAAAAACAGACAAAAATAAAGTCGTAATTACACTTATAAAATAACTCACAAACCCTCCAACTTATTTTGCTTTTGGACGTCGAGTTTCCCATGTGTATAACTGTTTATTTCAATGTAAATAAATTTAAATTTAACAATCAACGTGCGAACACACCGGCATTTTAATGCTAACTGCGATATATTTCACAAAGGTGTTGATGGTTGAGTCACTAGTCTTATCTAATACTATTGTAATTAACTGTCCTTACTTTTGGATCTTATCTATTATTTGCTAATAAAAAATGTCCTACTTAAAAGAAATTAAAAAAAAAAAAATTATTATAGACTAGCTTTCGCCTGAAGCGTCACTCTCTTTGATGGCGGTAACCGTGATTCTTATTTTAATATAAAGATATATTATATGTATATGTTTGATTTTTTATGTATGAAGTTAAGTTATATGTATGGTTTTTTTAATGTACAAAAAACTATGTTAAATTATACACCTAAACATTTCTCAGAATTCACATTATATATTGGTGAAAACCGCACGAAATCCGTTTTGCAGTTTTTGTGTCTATCACGTATATATATATACAGACAGACGCCGGCGGATTTTGTAATATGTATAGATTAAGCGCAGGCGCTATAATCACAGTATTTTAATTGATCTCAGGATATCAACTGATCTGTTGTTATAAAAATACTACCTTTTACTTTTACTTGAGTTTATAAGATTTTTTTATATTTTTTTTACGAGTATGAAATGGATCGAAATAATAAAAAGTATAACAGGACTAACAATTTTCGATAGCTACTGACTTCGAGCTGGCAAGTATAAGCATTTGCTAAATTATATTAAAGCTAATGAAGATTGAAATAATAATTACCCTTTCTTATATATCTTTTCTCTTTTGATAAATATAGTTTTAATTGGCGGAAAATCGACTAAGACAATCTTAGAACATACTATTAATCCTAACAAGTTAATAATATTTAATAAGTTACAAATGAAGGAGAAATCAACAATGTAAGTAATACTAATAAACACACAAAACGCACATATAGGATTGAACGGCCCAAGGGCGACATTTTCTAATCATACAGAAACATTACTCACAAATCTAAAGGATATTACAATTTAATATCTAGTACTTACCTAAAGCATGTTTCAGTTGATTGTTCTCTTCAACTAAAGATATCATAGTATTCTTCGAGATTGCCAGGTCTTCCTTCATCAATGCGTTGGTCGTGGTCAAACTTTCGACTTTCGATTGTAAATTAGTAACTGTAGCACTGTAAAATCATTGTTTTTAATCATCATAGATAATTTTCTGTATGTAATTTTTTATCAGATACGAATTACGAACATAAAATTATTTTTCCTTCATACACTTAATATTGTTAGTATAATACAATTTTGTATTTACTTGTAATATTCGTTGTCTCTAAACTTACGTGATGCACGAGTACTATTATATATAATTATTGTGCTTTACTCGTGTAATTACTGTGGGCAATGTGGAAAAGCCGGGTTTTCGCAGTTCTCCAAGCTTATGAATAAGGAACCCGAATGGGTTCGAAACTAGACTCGAAATATCGGCAAATATTGGATAATATTTACTTGATAAAAGTAGCATATTTAATATTAAAAATTTGAGTTGCATTTTAAATAAATGCTGTACTAATGAGATGATAATTTTATCATCCCTATATTATGGATCTTCTTTGAAGCATAATCTAATTGGATATCTAGCAGTTGAAGTTGAAGTTATAAACAAATATTGCAGTTAGTTTGAATGCAGATTAGTCTAAGTCTAGTAACTAGAGGCCCTGCCTGTTGAGCCACAGATCGTGGGTTCCATTCCCACACGGGACAGTTTTTTGAGTGATTAAGAGTCTGGGTGTTATTTGTCTCTGTAATTTCTATTTGTAAACTTATAACACAGATTATTTTTCTTATGCTGGTGTTGTTTTATTTCAATGCATAGGTAAGTATGATATTACGAGATCAATACAAATCGTCTAGCTAATGACAGACCCAGACACATGAAATAACAAGATTAAATCCATTGTGAAATAATACTTACTTAAGATGTCTGTTCAGTTCTTCGATATAATTCTTTTGATCCAGCATTGTATTTATGTGGCGTTGTTTGGGTTCATTATTTCCATTTCCATGGGCGGCTAAATCATTGGAAGAATTGCTACCACGAAGATACAGAGAGAAATCTATAACACCCTGCTGACTGTCCAAATCTTCTTCCTAAAAATGTCTTTGGTTTGAAATCGATTCATTGACAAATTAGAGAAACGTTCATAAACTTACTTTGACACATAAATTGCAATCAACAACATTAAGGCCAACGAGTAATCCTGTAATGATAACGGCTTCTTCGTTCAACATCAAGGCGTGTGGTTCAAAGTATTCTTCCAGAGTTTCTTCGCGATGTTCGAGTAAAATTCTCAAATAATCCGCAAGACGTTTTTGCATGAGAGCTAGACGTAGCCAGGCTCTGGCTCGTCCCATCGCTGTCCTAACAGAAAAAATTATATTGTTAGAATCCTGACTATGTTAGATAAAAGTTATCTGTATATAAAAAATACATATATATTTAAAAATATAAAAATCATATGTTATTAAAGTCGCAGGTTTTATATAAATCTTAATATGAATGTTAATTCGGAGATCGAGATGAAAAAGCTATTAAATTTAGCAATTAATTCCGCCTTTCCTTATACTATATTACTCAATTAAATAAAAATAACTTTTGTTTGTATTATTTAAGTACTGGTAGAAATAAAAACTTCTGAACAAAAGTTGTGGTTACGTAACAAGTAAGGAATATCTGTCTATATATAAGCAATATCTAACGAGTTTTATTATAATATAAAAATTTATTTTACGTGTTTGAACTCAGTCAACGAAACAATGACATCAGCCTATACAATATCACTTACTTGACAGTTGGTAAATCTCTGATGCTAGCTGTTATGTCTGCTGCTTCAGGAGAATACTTTTCGACCATTTGAAGAATATCCCACAATTCTTTTTTGGGACCAAGTAAGCCCTAAAAAGTGAATTTAATATGACATGTGTGTATCTGTTTTGGTCTAAAATTAATGTAAAAAGAATGTTGGGCTAAGTATCATTCCAATCATAGTAGATTTATCTACCTTTTTAGGTTTAAGTCCATGTCGCATGACATGCTCGAGAACAATGAAGAAGTGATGTAACGGCAAATGGTCACTGTCGAGCATCCGGCCATAACGAAGCGATTGTTCAATGAGTTCTTTCACAATCAGCTTTGAGATATTAACCAAATTGCTGCGTTCTATTACGACAGGATCGCGAGCTACAAAATTGCGAATTTAAGTACAATGAAAATTAACTTACATTCGTTATCATTTCAACCGGTTTAAGAAAACCATTTAATTTTAGTATTACACAAACGAAAAGCAACTTAAATAGAGAAAAAAACACGAATTCTAAAGATGGATGACCGCAGATATTAACAGAATTAATAATCACTTAAATATTACCCATCAGAGAGTGCATTGGATCGTCTGGAGAAGTAATAGCACCGTTATCAGATTGACGAGTATAGGAATCCTGCATTTCTAAATCGTGAAGTTCCTTTAAACACAGCCACTCTCCATCGACTGACACGCGAAAATTACACAAATAAATGGTATCCTGCGCGCCGGCCATTTCTGCATCGGGATTTTCGTCAACTTGTATCCCAGATGTAATACTTAGATCAGGCAAGGGATCCACCCCACGCACCGCGGTTAAAGAACGCATAATAAATTAGCAAAAAAACTATAAAGCGAAACAACAAATACACGAGAGAGAATCTTGATTATTTTTTCATATGCATTTCGAATATGTTTGAAGTAAATTAAAGATATATTCCGCCTAATATCACTTCTTACTATTCTATAAAATGATCACAGCACAAAACTATTTAATATTTTGGTCATGTGAGAGCACCTCGAAGGACAATGTCACTCAAATGGGTTTTCCCGTAACTTCAGAGTGCATATTGATTTTCGTGGAAGCATGTGCTAGGGGAGAAAATCAATACTTTCATAGAGTGCTGCCACCTCTAGCGGCAACGAAACAACTTTATGCGAAGATTCTGGTGAATATTTAGAGCTACAAACACTGTTAAGATTATTATTAATGTTCTGATGTTTAGTGTCTTCTTTTATTTTAAATTAAACTTAAAAGCAATTTATAAACGGGCACAATATTTAATGACATATCATACTTAAAAATGCAAATTCGAAGTTTAGGTTGATTAGAACTTTAAGCCTGATTTGTATAAATCTCAAATTACGATCAATCAGTTGGGAAAACTAATAAATATAACAAATATTTCGTTGCAAGTTTGAATTAAAAATTTAGACGCGCAAAATCTTTTTGTTTTCATATAAACCGTGTATCGGACAAAGTTTTTATAAAGAATTTGATGATATATTATTATTAATAAATAGTAGCGTAGATGTATTCTTTTCGAACCACAGCCTGCTTAGGTCCTTACATCGTCGTCTATAAAATACAAGAAAGTAATAGAAAATTATTAAAACTGTAGGTATTAATGGGCCGAAAAGTCGAAATTTTTTTTATATTTTTATCATTATGTCATGTTTTTGTATATATTATCATAAAATACATATTAGTATGTAGTATGTAGAATGGGTCTTTTCAATTAAAGACCAAAATTAAATACATCAACAACTTTGATCTTTTAAATCTGAATATATATGTATGTAAGTTTTTTCTTTATAAAATAAATAGATAAAGAAAGAAAGGGAGATTATAGAAGACTTAAAAAACCACTATAAAAATGAGTATTACAGCTATAAAAAAAGAATCAGCTGTCTCAAATAACTATACTGTATGAGGACCGTAGCAATTTCACTACTACTACTATACTGTATGAGGCTCTTGGATTAAAGGTTAAGACTTATGCTAATGGTCTTTTCAGACAGGGTGTCCCCTTCGGTCGGGGTCCTGTGGCATTTTGCGTTTATACCACCACCCTATTGTAACACGATTAATGATAATGAAGACAAATTAAGTAGATTAACAATAACTTATTTGTTAAGCTATTATGATTACCAGTAGTAGTCATCCTTATTCAGTGAAATATGTTAATTAATTTTGAAGATTCTTCATTGACTTAGTCAATTGAAATAATCATATTGTTACATTTGGTTCAAAATTAATTTTTCTTCGTTAATTAATAATAATTTCAAAAAATACTCCTATGGCTAAGATAAACATTGTATCTAATTAAATAAAATATAGACTAAAAGAAATGTGGTCCGGAGGTTATTAATATTGGATTAATAATATTTTCCTGCTAATAAAATTAATGATTTTAAATTGATCATTCATTCATTAAAGATTCAGTAATAAATTAAATTGCTGGATTACCAAGGTCACAAGTACTATACAATATAGATCGTAATCTATACATAAATAAATGTATTAAGTATTCTTAAATTAAATGTATTTCTTTATATAAAAACTATTTTGACAACAATTTTTTTTTATTAACTATTAAATTTTTAATAAACTTTTCATTGTCTAATTGTAGTAACACATTAATACTATATGGAAATTAAGAAATTAAATGATCAGACATTATTTATCGTGTGTTAACAATTAACCAACGGATTGCTAAACTAATTGATATTAACAAACATTTATACTTTTATTAATAATTATTATAATAAAATAAAAATTAAATAATGAATATAATAAAATAATAAGTATTATGAAGAGCTATCATAATATTATTAAATAAAGTTTCTCTGTATTTATAGAGATCAATATTTATACATAAGGGCAGAAAAACAGGAGTTGTTAATGTATTTTGCTATAATTATTAACCCTGCAATTAAAGACCCATAATTATGTATTAATAATTGTGTATGTATTTTTTAAGAATATCGATAAAACTTCTTTAACATCATAATAAATTAATCTGAATTGTATATACAAAGTATAAAGTTTGTTATTATGTTGTAGGTTGCCTATAATTTAAAAAGAAAAAGAGGCCAAAGTAGTATCTAACAATTTATATAACATACTTACACATTGTTTTGTAATAGTAGGACTTCTCCGGCTTGGATAATAACAATTCCGGCCATTTATCCTCTCTGCTAGAAGATATTGAAGGGGATCTATCAACAATTTGTGATCTCACTGAGGTAGTAGATGTGGCTGGGGACAGTTCACCTTGTTTATCATGAGGGGACGCCATCACTATTATCTATTATAAACTTTTATTCTTTGAAACATATTTTTCAAACAACTTTTTCCACTTGACGTGTCACATATCATCATTTATCAATTTGTATGTTGTCTGTTGTCATTGAGACAATATCTAATCAGTAATGTCATTTTAAAGACTGACAGTTTATAGTGGCAGCTATAGTAGGAATGCATTTGTCACAGATAAAAGATAGATTTTTGAATGGATGGAAAAATATTACGATTGTTGTAAAGTTATATATCTTTAAAAAAGAAGAAAATACATTCTTTTAAAAATAATTTGTGTCTAAAAAATATATTGTTTCTTTAACATACGAGAGGAGTTTAAAACAGCTCGTGGAATGGATTGAGGTTAGTTGCGCTCGTTTAATGTCATACTAATTACGGAATCATCATAAGTATATAAATTTCAGCCCTATTGCGTCATTTGTATTCGAATACTTGCCGGCTAAATAAGTCCATCCGGAGGAAAACTGCAAAAGCAAGCAAGGAAAAACCGAAAAGGCCTTGTTCACGTCCAGATTACGTGCAAAAAAAATCTCTTTGATACTGTCATTGCCACCACATTGCCAAAAAAACTGGACAAATGTAGAACTCCGTAAATAAAAGCAAAGAAAGTAGTCCTTTCTATTCGATGGTTCATACCAGTTCTGATAACTGGTATCAGTTATCATGGAGGTGTAGCGAGGGCTGGCAGAATTTCATCTCGAACTCCTTTCCACTATGTATTTTGTAGTGTTTTTCAATTGTTTAATTAAAAAAATAGAAATATATTGCAAAATAGATTATTAGAATGTTGTATTCTTATTTAAATTCAAATTTGTAAGCTAATGATTTATATCAAAATACAAACCTTTTAAAAAGCATTGGCATATACGAACAATATATGTGTTACATTATATTTGTCAATTGTCAATAAAAAATACTATTGTTGACAATAAAAAATACTTATTTTACTATAATGAATTTGGAGTATAAACCACAATTAGCGCCTTTAAAAGTATTTTTCGTCAATCCACTTGCACCAGCTTCTCAATTATGTATAGTGAAAATCATGTCTGGTCTAGTGTTTGGAAATGATCAACCTATTGATCTGAGTCTAGTAGTTTACTCTAATGAGATTAAATCTGCAGAGGCTTTAAGGCTGGAAATAGAATCATGTGCTTTTTCATGCAGTGGATCTATAAAAGTATCTTCTGATTTGCCGTGGTAAATATATTTTTTTAAGATATTCAAAGTAAAGTGAGCAATTATTGTTACAATTATTGGTATATTAGTTATGGACTTTCTAGTCTGAAATAAAAAAAAAAAAATTTCTAAAACCTCAACCCTTCAAACCTCAAAAATATATTTTTTTCAACAAACTGGACAATAATAAATCTAAAAATCTCAGCATTTTCTCTAATTTTATATGACATTCTATATGTTATTGTTATTAGTAACTGTTAACTGTCTGAGACCAATGGACGCAATGGATCGGTACAAGACCAATAATACCACTAGACTAATATGATTACACTCATTAAATACAGGGAAATTGTGTCTACCTTATCTATATTCCAACTCGGCAAAATAGCAAATTTTTGTCTTAGATAGGTTAATGAAAGAATTCCTTCTTGGATACACTAAACTTTGTGAAAATTACTTAATTCAATTTTCACGTAGTGATAATTCTGAAAGTAATTTTTTTTTTCGTAGTGTTTCAGATGGTGGTGTATTTTGTTTTATAACAAATTTTAAAAATCCTAATTCATTTGAATTTGATAACGAGTCAACTGATGACGAGTTTGATGCTTTGTACCTTACAATAAAATTAGCTAATAATTTGAGATGGGTGGATAATAAAGGATCTGTGATAATAGAACCAGTTAAAAGAGCACATTTTGAGGAAAAGGAAAACAAAAAACAAGTTTCTAAAGATGAAGCTAAGCCCATTTTCATAACGGATGGTTTGGTTGCAACAGATATTATCAAAACATTATCTCCAAAATTACCTGGTGATATATTTTTTTACCCAGCGCCTATAACAGCAATAGCTAAGTCACTATTAAGCGATTATCTAAATGTAAAAAAATGCTTTAATTTGTTTGTGTCAAATATTAAAATTTAGTAACTCAGAAATCCTCTTCTATATTTTCATTAAGGTACCTTGCAAAGACATTAATGAGATTTTTGTTTGGGCTGCAAATGATGAAGCACTTCACGTTGAAGTGGAACAGCCTTTGATTATTCACGACAGTGTGGAATTGAAATCGCAATGCGATTGGAATATGGTTGGAGACGATTTATTAAAATCTTTTAAATATGATTCAACTCAATTTAGTGCTTCATGGATGAGAAAAGAATTTATAGAGAAAGTATGTGATCCTTTTGATTATTATTGTTTTATAAGTATATTTAATGTACATTTTCCTTACAAATAATAAATACATTTTTATTTATTTATTAAAACTGTAAAGACATAATTCTACATTACTTTTTATTTATCGGCTTCTCTTCGATAAATGAGTGCACAGTAATTAAGTGAGCGCGTTATACAGATGTCATTTTACTGCATTTTTTAAATTAAAAATAAACAATATATATTTTTTTAATTATAATAAATAAATTTAAAAAGGTAAAGGCATCTGCGTTGAAGAATCCTTACGGATGTATTTATAAAGCTGCGGAATTTACCAAAACTTTGAGAGATATTTGGAAAGCGCGTTCTCATGGCGATGGTACAAAAGTTTTCAGAAACATTGGATGCATTAGTGATGGTTCTCTTGGAACTATCAAAGGTTAAACTGTCGTTATTATATAGATAGAATAGGTTTATTTGTAATTAATTTTAATTTATTCCTTACGATTGGTTTTAAGTCAAAAACTGTGTAATATTCCTCTACAGGATACCCATATACATTGCCATTAGTATTTAAGAGCAAAGGCCATTGGACCGTCAACAACATCTTCGAAGATAATACTCATCTCAAACAGGAGATTAAAAAAATGAACAAGACAGTACAACTCTTTCATGAAAAGGTGTACTTCTAATTTATTTACAAATATTTTTTGATTTTGGTGAATACCAAATACATATTATTGTAATCCATATTTCAATGGAGGCAATAATTTGAAAAATTTAGGAATTTTTAACAACAAATTTCATCAACAAAGCTATAAAGCATAAATATATGTATGTTTTAATTAGTCTTCTTTATAACGCATCACATAAAAACCAGTGAACCATTTGAAATTTGGTTTTTACTGTTGGATGGCTTTACATTAAACACAAAGTTTGATCGATTATTTATTGGTTGATTATATACACTTTATATGAAATTAAATTAAGTTAATAAATATATATATATATATATATATATATATATATATATATATATATATATATATTTTAAATTTACTAAGAAAATAAAGGAACGTACATAAAAACATTTTTTTTTGCAGCTGATTCCATATTGCAAGAAATTTTTGCAAGAAAATATACTTGATCGATCTTGTGCTGAAGATGACAGTGGAACAACCGTCTTTTAATTATAGGACCTTTAGTTGCATGCTTATTATTCATTTACTTTAAAAAATAAATATAGATTTGTTTAGTTAAAAAAGAATATCGCAAATATTCCCTTATTTCCCTTTGATTATTCTTTAAATAAAATAAAATTGACCTTAATTTTTTTTAATAGATTCTCCTTTTCTGTTTGTTGGCAGTGTCCGATTTCAGATTAATTTATTGGTCAGTCAATTTGCGATCAGTAAAGAAAAAAAATCCAAAAAAGTTACTGCTTTTATTTATTTATATTAACCGGTCGATTAATATTCGATGAGTACGGTCTCAGCTCCCTGACCACAACGTTTGTTTAACGTAAAACCATAAATAAGATGTCAAATAGAAGATAAAAGAGTACATATTAGTTCTTTACTTGAATATTCTTACTTTATTTAAATATTATTTCTTTACTTTGGGAATAAGAAATATTTATGCTTATTCTTTGGTTGGAAAATTCAAATCAAAGTCGCCTTACTAATAAGGAATAACTTGGATTAGTTGTCAAACTTTTATAAGTAGACTGGTCTGCTGCAAAGGGGACTTGGGCAACTTTCTTTTTTATAACTTACTTAATTACTATTGAATAAAATAAATGTTGAATCGTCTTCATATAACGCATTAAACTATATATAATTAATTGAAGTGTGACGATTTTTTAAAGTAATCAATTACTATATATAAATATAATAAAACTGTGAATAACCTGTTTCTGTACATTGAATATATTTTAAAACTTTGGAGTGTGGTAAATAACCAAATCACCAATTTTTGAACATTTAGTGTCGGTATGTATGTTTGTGTACGCATCACACAAAATCTACGCGACGAATTATGATGAAATTTGGTATGGTGATAGCTGAATGTCCTATTTAAAATAACTTTTACTGCAGGAAAATGTGTAATTTTTACGGAAAAATATTATATAAAACAGTTTGATATTTCTCGAACATGATATAAAAAGTACCACACAAAAAATACACACATGTATACGTGCTATTAGTTAGTTTTAAAGTCCAAAACTAGATGGCGCCATAAAGTTTTAATGTCATTTACACTATACTAGGATTTTTTTTCAAATTAGTTTTAATTTTTGATCTAAACTTATCAATTGTCACATTTAAGGTTTTACTGGTGAGTTTATTATAAAAAATGTTTACAACCGTTTGACCCTGAAAGAGTTGCCTATTTATGGAAATTAGTCGCGGGCATAGCCAGTCCATTTTTATTTTGAGGGTTAATTTGATATAAACACATCATACATACGTATGTATGATGTGTATATCTCAAATTAATCTAAACAATAACAACTAGTTTAACAGTTTTATAATATGAACACATACGAATTAAAAATATAGACATTCAAAAATAACAGTATGGTGAAAAAAAAATATTCGCAAAAACACTGCACAATTTCTCACAAAATCATATCTGCACATTGATGAACTTTTTGTAAAATTTATTATTTTCAAGTCATTTTAGCGAAATGATAAAATGGGTGCGTCGGTTTGAGGTCATTATTAATCATTATAGAAATTTGTTCCAAGTGCGTCGCTGATGAAGTCATCCATCTGAAAACAACGATAGAGCCCTAAAACAGTGTCGGACATGAGATATATCAGATAGATTGGTGAGCTCGTCGACATTCTAAACGATTCCATTGGTTTCATCATGTGTTCGTTAGATATGCTCTTTGTTGCACAATAACAAAGTATATTAGTACTCAAAATATTTATTTTAAGCTATAGATATGTTTTGAAGCATAATTAAATTATGTGTTTAATTAAGTTTTGAAAATGTGAATAAACAAATTTTTTTATTTCTAAACTTCATTCTATTCTTTTTAATTATTTTAAAAGGTGCTATTTAAGAAATGTAAGATATTTTTTGATAAATGATATACATAGCGTGGTAGCATTTTGCTACGAATGCGTTGTGGCTTCGAAATTATAGCGTATCGAGCTAAGCGATCGATATAATCGGTACAGTTAACAAACAGTTGTAGCCTGAACTGATGAACCCACAATAGACTCGATTCAGTTGTTAGTCTGCTTTATTATTTATAGGCAATGTTAGTCAACGTCAATGCCCCGCCCGTACTAGTACATCGTAGTTATAGAATAAAAGAATATTAGTACTTGGCAATTCGATCGGAACGTTAGGTAAATAAAGGGTATCGTACGTGTAAATATCGCGTATGTGTAAATATCGCGAAAATCATTAATAGTTATAAAAAATTTAGACGTAAATAATTTTTCAAATCACCATATCTTTATAATTTAGAGTCGTACTAATAAAGATTTTCAACTAAGTATACCTACGAGTAGGTTATAAACATTACTAGTAATTACAAAGCAGTGAACCCTAAAATGAATTTATTTTTTGTAATAAATAAACATAATAACTAATGACCAAACAGCTAATTGAAACTATTATGCTGTATAATGATATATAATGATGAAAAGTTATACGAGATTATCAAATGAAGACATGATTTAAATTGAGATAGATTTATTAAAAATATGTTCATAAATATATTAACTCATTACATTTAAATTATGCTGCAAATACATCAAACCCAATATCAAATATTATCGCAAACTTCGAATACAATACATTGAATAATCTATTGTTAGCTCATTAAATCGTTTGTAGCTTCCCTCGTAGCTGTATAATTGTCAAGTTTATTGCTGCTGGGGTTATTGTTATAGATGTCTCTTAATTTTACTTTGGTTATAATTTTTTTTATTTCAAGATTATATTTAACTAAGCATACAGTCATTTTTTTAAAAGGGAGTACGGTGAACATATTTTTTTTTAAATATTGATGAAGTAAGTACTCACTGATTATTCAATATTATGTATTCCCGTTGTAAAAAAAATTCAAAAAATTAATTTAATTATTTGACAATATTGCAAAAGGACAACAAAGTATTTATAGTTGCTAAATGCGAAAAGAACTATTAAAGAATTAAGACTAATGTACCTATTTATATAACTAGTCATATAAATAATTTAATTATAAAAATACAAAAAGCTAAGCACTGTCATAAAATGAACACTGAACATTCAATACCGTTATCTAAAACTATTTTGTACGATTATAACAAATAATTTGACTATCTAGACTTTTCTTTAATAATAAAAATCCACAAATGAAACAACGGTTTACTTTAGGTGTAATATATAAGTAATAACTTTATTATTTCAGAGATTATGTTTCCATTTCTCTGAAAGTTGAATGGCACTTCAATTTAAGATTCTACTATATAAGCCGTCGGCTAATGGGAAATACTATACTTAATTAATATTATAATCTCACGAATTACTAAAGTTTTGTATTGTATTGTTAAGGTATATTGTAGAATAAAAAAATGTTAATTAAGGAATAGTTAATTTTTTTTTCTGTACCAATTTCTTTGAGTAACTTTTTTATTCTTTATTATAAATAAAAAAAATATGCGTTTAAAAAATAAATAAAATATGTATTAAAATAAGCACATTAAGCTCTTTCATATGATTCCTTACAATTCAATTCAATTTTAAATTTACTTGTATGTATTATTTACTTAAATTCCAAATGTATAGTTTCTGATTTTTCTTAAACTTGTACTATAAAACGATGTTACTTGGCAACTTTCATAGTTCTAAGTGAATAGAAAATAACCTTGCAATTTTGATTTCTTTAGAGTGTAGAATTATGTATTTTTTTGCTTCATAAAACGACCATACATATTAAAGATTCATTTATACTTCAAACGACTGTAGACCTGGTTGTATACTTTTACTTAAAACTCGATATAGCTATACGTTCCCAAAATAAGTGATTCGTCTTGACATATAGAAGAATAACAAAGTGATAATAAAAGATTACCTTTTTTAAATCTTTTAAGGTTTGATACTCTGTACCAAATTACCCTGTATCAAAATTAATTTCGTAAACTAAGCTTTAAATATTGTATTAATATTTAATATATATGTGGTTTTGAATAAAGAATTCTGTGCATTCATATTTTACTAGTTTAGAAAAACAACTTTCAATTCTACCCTGGAAGAATTGAGCACTCGAAAACGTGATGAAAGCTGTGTTTTGTTGCTGTTAGGGTGTCAATATATATCTGACACATGTCCGACACCGTTCTAAGGTATATCGTTTTCTTTTAAACTGATGTACACATTTGGAAAAGAATCTATAATGTTTATTGAACAATAATTTGTTGAAGTTGTTAAATTAATAAATAATCAAAGAAATTCTAACCTTACTTTAATAAGTTTAAGATTGTCAAGACTTTTTCTCTGTTAGGATCATCGCAGTAAGGTATGACATATAATAAATAGTAAAGTCATTCTAATTCAATAAATGACTTGTGAAATATTTTATTTTAATTTAATAAACCAACATTAGGTGAGTATATACAGTCTTATCTATCGCAATTACCACGTAATATTTTTATTCAATTCTCAGACTTATAATAGTAAATTTAATATTTACAAAATATTTATTAATATATAATGAATAAATTGAATTGTTATTGGATGTGCTTCATAACCAACATAGTTTCAGGAATCAATGATAACTTCTCAACATAAGAATTACTATTAATTTATCTAAACGTCAAAATTGAGTAATACTGGCCCATTTATTTAGTTACTAATTAATTAACTTTAAGGATTATTGTCAAAAGTGATTCGTTTTATTAATTTAATTATAAAAAATTAATTGTAATATAGAAGTTAAATTTCATGCTATTTTGAAATATGTTAACTAATAAAATTTTATATGTTAGATTTTTAATATACCAAACAAGTTTAAACTCTAATAATCTTAAATTTCGGCACTATTAAAGGAAATAAAAACAGCATGGATGCGATATAGAAATTAATAAAATACGTAACTAAATACGAAACGTACGTAGTCTCATCCCTATGTGTGAGTTCAGCTCCTTGTTTCGAGTTCATGTGATAGGAATTTATATTAATTTCCATTGTCAGTGAGAGCTAGTTGGTTGCAGTCAATGTCGCTAGCGCAAACTGTGGTTAGCGCTGTCCTGACCGTTTTAGACATTGAAATAGACATATAAAATTATACGATAATTTTACCTCAAACACTAAACCTTCATTTCGTACTTTAAATAAAACATTGACATAGATGTCGACAAATCTTATTGTTCAGTTTTAATAACAAAAATCGCATATCAAAAGTTTCAGAACCAAAGTAAACATTTACAAGTCTGTATGTTATTTGTATCTCTTATTTATGTTTGTGACACTGATATTATTACTTGAAGACGGGAGTTTAAAAAGATGTTGTTACGCGCCCTAATAAATAGTTTCAAGTACTTTCAACATTTTCAATGTGATGTTATGCTTTTTATTCTGCATACTTTATGGACAAACATAAAATTAAAATATGTAAAATTGTAAATTACAACGATTTAATATAATAATATATAAGAAACAAGTTATATCAACAAAAAATTAAGATAAGACGCGATATAAGCTTCCAATTATATTTTAATTTATAATACATTTTAGTTACAATGACAACTTGAAAAAAGTAATTAATGATTTATAAGAAATTAACCCTTTGTAATTGATAACAAAGATATACAATTTAATATTTTATTAAACTTACAGATTCAGTACAAATAAATTTCACTTTAAATAATTATTATTAGCCGTAATGTAATTTTTTTTGCGGTTTATCACCATCGAGTTCATGACCAATGAAAACTAAGTCTCTGAATTGAGGTATTCAACATATTATTAATATATTTATTAATTACATTTAAAGGAAAATATTGAATTGTAGATTACATTGACCTGAAATAAGATAAGCTTCACTATGAGAAATTCTAATATTGTAATTATATTTTTAATTTATAATTATATTTCTTTATACACATATATTTATGTCACGGATAACATACAGAAAAGAAATTCGAGAAAGCCTGATTGACTTGGTAGATTTAGAGATGATTATGTATAAACAACCTACATTTTGTAAAAAAGTATAATTCTATTTTTTGTAAATCTGTACCGCCTAAACTCTCAGTACTATAATTCTCAAATAAATTTTTAAAATCTCTTATCGCTTCTCTTGTTTTTATAGTTCTTTAACTGCTCATTAATATAATTCTTATATTCTTTTTAACTACTATAAACCATTTTATTTACCACTTGGTATTGAATAAAAAAATATTAATGAAAACCTATAACAAACCTATGCGTTAGATAAAATAGCTTTATAAGTACCTATGTGTGCGTTTAAGTGAGCGTAAAGTGGTGTTCGCAGTCAAGTATTGTTTATGAACAGAATTATGAAGCCCTGTGTGCCACTATGAGGTGTCATAGTATTGTTTGTGAATACGGGTGTTAAACAACCAATCACAGGGCGGATTAAAATACTGTGGATTTAACAAAACTTAAGCTATCGCTTGAGTATTGTTTTTGAATTAAAATCCCAGTCATAAGGAACCCATTGAGAATTTCCTTAATTTGCATGGTACTGCTACCTCACTTGGTCATTGTTGTGAATACGGGTGTAAAATTACGACTATATTTTCTCATAAATCTCACAATTTGAACATTGAAATAAAAACGCACGAAGCATACTTTCCAACTACTCTCATATTTTAAGGAATTTTAATAACGTGTCGCTTATTTATCTTTCCAAATCATAGCTGTAATTATATTTTTCTTCGTCACATGCTAAGGTTGAGTGTAATAGGTAAATGCCAAATTGCTAAGGTTGAGTGTAATAGGTGTGAAATCATAGCATATCTGAAGGAATCGGATGAAGGAAGCGATCCGCCATCCTCATTTCTCGCTCGGCTTCGAATACGGTCGGGAGCGAGAGGTATGTCCCGATCACCGCAATGAGTGTAGCACGCGGCTCCACGCAATGTGGACACACTTTTAGTTTGTACCGTTCTCATCCAGTGTCTTTGGCATAGCCGTACCCGTGGCTCTTCACCCTGGGCCTACGACGAACCACCTTAAATAGATAAAAGTTATCAGCTTGCGACTGACCCAACCCTAAAGATAGCCACAATCGACAGAGATTTATTCCAGCGCTAGACGCCATAAGCCTCTCTAACCAAATGGCTTCGAACTCGACTCTCCACCTTCTCCTGACGTAAAATGTTTCCCTTAAAGCGGGCATACTACCTCCAACAAATCATCCCACAGTAGGGTTCACTTATCTTAAAAAAATTTAAGAGCATTCAAAAGAAGCATTTGACAGACACATCTCGTCTATCCGTGAACACGATTGCTGCAAAGCACTCGAAACGTCGGGTTTAAATTAAAATGTAACCAAATTATACGCGAGTTTTAATCCGTAAAAATAGTTTTATTTCATTCAAAAGAAATCCACAACTTTCAAAAACCAACTTACCTTAAATCAATGCTTATATACATGTCAATAAATTGCTTAATAAAATGTTATGAAACACAAACGATATTTCCCACAGGCGATGTTATCTTGATGGAGGTTGCGATTTGCAATTCGACAAGATCTATCGAAATAAAACGGTCCATAAATCTAAGACACAAAACAATAGTCTCTGAAGCTTGAGAGTCTTAAGAAAAATGTATCTAAATATTTTAAATTTGTGACACCAAACTATTGTAGATTTAGTGACATTATAAAGTAATTAAGTTGTTGTTGAAAAGTTATCGAAGTCCTCTTTGCAGCAGACCAGTCTACTTATAAAAGTTCGACAACTAATCCAAGTTGTTCCTTACGGTTTAATAAGACGACTTTGATGTGTAAAATTTAAAAGCTAAATGGACTTTTATATATTTATTTTTTGCTACTGTGTAAACATAAATAATATAATTCAAGTAAGTTAAAATTAAAGAACTAATATGTACTTTCATGTCTTCTATTTGACATCTTATTTACGGTTTTAGGTTAAACAAACGATGTGGTCAGAGAGCCGAGACCGTAGTCGTCGAATATTAATCGGTTGGTACATAAGCTTTTATTTGTTTTTTCTTTATCTCGTTTGAACATTATCTGACCAATAACTCAAGCTGACACTGGTTTTAAAACAAATAGAATTGGTTCTTCGATTAAAATTTTAAGATATATTTGTACTAGTAAATAATTTTGACACATAAATATATTTGTAATATATATATAAATGAATCATAAGCATGCAACTAAACGTCCTATTTACAAACAAGTTGTTCGACTGTTGTCTTCAGTACAAGATTGAAACATTATATGTTCTTGCAGTAACTTCTTGCAGTTTGAAATTAGCTGCAAAAAAATAAAAATAGTAGTAGTAGTATCAGTTTGTATTATAAAAAAAATCACTTATCAACTTAGTTCAATATCATGTAAATATATTTAATTAATCAATAACACTTATATATAACCGACCATAAAGTGCTTAAAATGATTTATAGCTATCGAACCATAAATACCGAATTTCAAACAGTTCACTGATTACAACCATAAATAAAAAAATATGATTAATATGAAACTAAAGAAGACATTTCTGTTTCAATTTAAGAGCAAATAACGGTATTTTCTTAATAAAAATTATAAAAATTAAAATATTTTTTAAATATAAATCAAATATGAACATTCAAATATATTTCAAATAAATTGTAGCCAGAATTTAACCTTTACTAGTTCCAATCATCACTAGTGCGTCCCATATTTCTAAAATCTCTTTTAAAGTTTTGGTAACTTCTGTGGCCCTATAAATACATATGTAGGGATTCTTCAACGCAGATGATAACCTTTTATAGTCATTTATGACAATTTTTATCTTTAATTAAAAACAAAAAAATGCAGTAAAGTAAAATGGTATCTTTATAACTAGCTGACTCAATTGCAGTGAACTTATTTATTGAAAAGAAGCCGCTTAATGCCAAGTAGAATTACTTAGAAATTAATAACTAATTGGATCGTCCAGATTCTAAATTATATATATTTACTGAACATTTCGATTACAAATTAAATTATCTTATATATGTAATTATACAAAATAATTTGTATATATAATAAAATACATGATTAAAAATAAAATAAATTATACAGAAATAATAATTAAAAAGTTATAAAAAAATATTAATCAAAAGTGTTACATAGTCTCTCTATAAATTCTTTCTTCTTCCATGAAGCACTAAATTGAGTGGAAACTAAATTAAATGATTTAAAAAAGTCTTCTCTAATCATATTCCAATCGCACTGTGATATCGATTCTATTCTACTCAATCAAAAGTCATCAATAATCAAAGGCCGTTCCACTTCAATGTGGAATGCTTCATCATTTTCAGCCCAAACAAGAATCTCATTAATGGCTTTGCAAGGTACCTTAATAGAAATGTAGAAGATAATTGTAGTATCGAACGAACGTTTTTAAAGTATGTTTATTTTTAGGTAATCCTTTAATATTTACTTATCGATTGCTGTTATAGGCACGGCGTAAAAATATATATTAGTGATAGTCGATTTCAAACTATTGGCTAATTTAAATATAAAAACATATTAAATTGAATAATATTATACCTTTAATACATTAATCAGGAAGGACTACCTTCTGGCCGTTTATAATTCAGCGAAGCTCATAGCTATGAGAGACTTCTCTGCATCATTGTGCAAGCGTCAATCAAAAACGGTATATCCAAAAACTTTCAAATTTTGCATCCTGATAGACCTGATGTCTGTCCGGAGGTGGTATTAAAAAAAAATAAAAAAAAATAATTGTAATATTGTGTCTCATCTTGAAAAATAGGTGAGGACAGAATGCGTCTACGTTTTGTAAATGCAATTTCGGTGCTATTACAAAACAGCCGACAATATATATATTGATCGACAATATATATATGAGACCAAAATCTCTGAACTGAACTGAACTGAGGCAATGAGAGGATTACTTATAAATTTATAACATATACCTAAAATAAAATGTTATTTAATTAGTGGGTCATTATCAGCTGGTTTAAAGAAGAACCCAGATTGTTCGAGGAACTTTTAATTGTAGTCATAAAAATCAAATTAAGAATAGTATTAAAAGTGTCTAGTACTTTATGTGTAATATTTCAAACAAAATACCATCACCGTAATTGATTATTATTAAGGGTGGGTTATTTTAAAAATACATTACCTTACAGATTTTTACTCTTTTTAATAAATTAATCGTTTTTGGTAAAAAATAATTGAATATAAACTGTAACCGACTTAAAATGAAGGTAGATGTAAAATAACAGCTGGTGAGTAACAATCTTGACAATTATACAACTACGAGGTAGCTACAAACGAATTGATGAGCTCACAATAGATTGTGCAATAAATTGTTCACTGACGTTATATTGCATTCGAAGTTTGTGATATTGAGTTTGATGTAATTTGAAACATAATTTAAATGAAATCAGTATTTCAGGTATATGAACACATTCTTTTACATTCTTTTAAAAGTCAATCTTAATTTAAATAAACTGTATTCATTTTCATTTAAATTTTTTTAACATTTCCATTATTTTCTGTAACTTAAATTTTGATTAATAAATTCTTTCTATAATTCAGTTGCTGAGAAATTTCAGTTGTGACTCATGTACAATGGTTCAATAAGTATGACAAATAACATACATTAATTGTTACGAAAAATATATCCATTTGACGGTTCAATATTTTGTTTACTAATTGAGCGAAGCTCTCTATGAAAGTTTTCTGCAATATTTGTACAAACATCAATCAAAAACAGTATATCCGAAAATTTTCAAATTTTTTGCACACTGATACACATCAGTCTGGAGGTGGTTTTAAAACAAACACTTTCGGGAACAAAATTACAATAAATGTAATAATGTCTCAACTTGAAAAATAATTGAAGACAGAATGTGTCGACCTTTTGTAAATGCAATTCGGTGCTGTTTGCACCTCGCTTCGCTCAATATGCTAACACATACCGAGATTCTGTCAGCGTAGCGAGTCAAAATTGAGGTCTGGTTCGCGCTCCTAGTAGCCATATTTATAACCTACTTGCATTTCTAGACCTCCTCATATATCGATAGTAGTATGATTATATATTACGAAAATATGGTAATTAGAATACTCATTCTATGTGTATCTTAGGTCATAAACTTAGGTCTTTTTTTTAAAAATAATTATAGACATTCCAAATTATAGGCATAGGTATAATAGGCATAGGTATAATTATAGGCATATGCACAAGCCAAGTACAGAGATTGTTTCATTCATTAGGTACGACAGACTTTACGGGTTCATTGATGTTGACGATAATGGCTATGAATAATGAGGTAGACTGACTATTGAATCTAGTATATTTTAAGTTCATCAGTTCAGGCTACTTCTGGTGGATATAATTGGTATAGAAAGAGTACTATACCAATTATATTCACTTTTTGGTTTAAAACGTCACACTTTTGAATCCACTACGCATTCATAGCATAATGCTACGTTGCTGCATAATTGATAAAGTAGTACCCAAAATTTATATTTGCATGACTTGAACTTGCATTTTTATATTTTTACTATTGTATTGTTATTTTAAAGCCTTACAATTTGTTGTATCATGGATTTATAAAACGTTAGGTCATAGTAAAGATAAATTAGTTAATATCTAATATAATAAGACGTGTGTATAGCCGCAGGTAAAAGATCTTATATATCAAATCGAGCCAACTTAATGGTCTGAACTTTTCCGTAACTTTTCAGATTTATGTTCTATCGATTTGATGAAATATAAACAGATATCATGATTTTTACACAGCTGTAAATAAATTTTGTTATATAAATGTAAATTTTTAAAATGATTTTAAAATTTTATGACTTTAATTGAGATATATTCGCAATGGCCATAAAAAGTATTCACCTTTTCAAAAAAAAGAAAAAAACTCTCTATTCGAATATAATATTATAAATCTTTTTTTCTAATTGTTAATATTAGAATTACCTGTAGTTGCCAATGAAGCCTTAAATAAAAGATAGAGTTAATGATAATAAAATATTATTCTGTAAAATTAGCTAATTACTATCATATCCGCTTTGAAATTTTCTATTCAAACGATAAGGGATATAAATTGTTAGATTGCCTTTTTAAATTATTTTATTATTTATAGTTAATAACGTTAAAGTTAATAGGTACAGTTAATAAAGTTAAAGAGAGAGAATAAAAAGAAGAGAAAAGAGAGTAAAGAGAATAACCATTCCTGTGTTTAAACCAAATGAAAAAATAACACAGTGTCGCCCCTTTAGATAGCTTATAAACAAACAAATAATAAACAACTCTGTACGAGAATAAAAAATATCATAATCGTTTTTATACAAATGGTTAATTTCTAAAAAAACACGCATTATTAATCTCTTCCATAAACTTGTACGAAATTGATTTGTTTTTAATTAGCGGTTGAAATTTTGTTTTTTTTTTTCATAACAATTCCTTAAGAGATCAATAAATATGTAAGACATTAATATAAATTATTTTAAAGTGTATTAAAATATTTGTTTATTTATTTATCAGAGTTTATTTATTTATCAGAATTTTTAGTTTTTGTGTGAAAATAAAATGTAATGAAAAGTAAAATGAAATTAAAAAAGGACAACACGAGCTGTTACAATGAAAACTGTAAAAGTTTTTCTTTTCACGGGATGGGTAGTTGAAAACAAACAGTGACTTCTTAGAATTAAAAATGTAATTATTACCACTGATTGGGATAATAATTATTATGTTTATTCTTAAAGAAGAGTTCGTTTCAAAATAATTTATTATATACGAAATATATGTACCGATTACTTTTTTGATGGCTCTCGTAAATATGTAGCAGTGTTGTAGCAAGTGCATATTAGAGGGTCCACATACATTTAGTCACATGCTAATCACTATCAAATGCATCCAAAAATAAACTTTATTTCGTGGAATGTGGTTTTAACCACTATGTGCTTTTAATCCTTCATTTAAGTTGAAACTTTGAAATTAGTGTATATTAGTCTAGGATATATAGTTGGATAACATACAATATAAATGTGTATCTAAATTAACATATAGTGTAATAAATACAATTATAATTTTATCTAAGTAAGGTTATAATTTTTTTTAAACATTGTGGTATGAATTATATTTTTTTTTATTATCCGTTGTTTATACAATTACTCACGTATATACTATCAGAAATTGCCCGACTAGTTTGGAACCTATCTAGACTCCTTGCATATGATCTCTCAGCATGGCAAAATTGCGGAAACTGTTCTATCAAATCCCGAAAATATTTACCTGAGTACAGCTGGATAAATACATATTAAAGTTATCTAAAATCAGGAATGATTAACTACAAAATATATAAATATACTAATAATAATAATAATATATTTTATTGTACACCCGGATTATACAAAAATATAAACATTAAAAACAGAAATAACAATTTGGTACAAATTTGGCGGCCTTACAGCTAAAGAGCAGTTTCTTCCAGACAACCAATTGGAAGGAGGAAAAATATTTGACAGAAACATTATAAGGGTGTACTTAAACAGTTACATAGAAAGAAAAACATTACACATAGAGAGAAATCAAGTTAATCTACTGGTCAATTATAATGTACTTATGTTTGATGATACAGTTTAGTACGTGAAAAATTTTATTTCTTATCAAACTTTAGAAGTAATATTGGTTTCGTAAAATTGTAATAAGTTTATAAAACACTAGAAGTTTACATTAAAGAATATTTAAGACCATGAAAGTTTTTTATAACCATCATTACTTTTCCATAGTAGTTTAAATTTAAAATATCTTAAGTATAAAGTTTCAGTTATAAAGTTAATAGTTTACTTCAATATCTATTTTATAAAAGAGAAATATATGTTATTATGACATCTACAAAAAATACGAAAAATAATATTTTTTGCCCTCTTTTTATAATTTTCTTAAATGGCGAAAATATTATTTAAGTACCGCCCGAGAGCTAGAGAGACTCCCGGAGGACCGCCCCGGCTGTTTGACTTTGTTTTCTATTCTAGTTGTTATAACTTTTCTGAAAAGGATTCCTGATAAAAAGGTCTTTAACAAAGTAAACATTTAAAGCAAATCAAACAATTTAAGTCACATTAGACATTAGTGATTTTAATCAAAGAAAAAAAAAATATATATTCTACAAATAATTATGGGTTAACTTCAATTTTAAACGAATAGTTCTATACTTTTTTGTTTATCAATCAATTTGCTCTTAATTTATACTATAACGTCAAATTGAAAAATTAAGAGTTGTAGTATCAAATAGGAAATGTTGTTTAAACTCTATACAGCCATGATTAGTAGAGCACTATTTTATTCCTTTTGTCAGGTCGTTGTAGTTTCGGTTATCACCTTATTTGTCATGCAACAACCATTTCGCTCAGTGTACTTAACGGTGTTAGTTACTTATAGTTGTATTAACATTTTGCTCCACTACTTTGAAGTTTAATACACATATAGTGTATAATTTGCAATTAATTATTTTACAATATTTTTATAAATATTTTTATTTTATTTTTATCTATATTCAAAATATTTATTTGTTCGTAAAATTACTTCGAATTAAATATAAATTTAACAATAAAGATAAATAAATATAAAAAAAAATAATTATATTCAAAGATTCATGACTCGATTTTAAAACTTCTAATAAAGATAAGATATCTCAAAGATATCTTTAACAAATTTTCTCTGTATTAACTCATATATGAAAAATAAAAATAAAATAAATAAATGAAAAGGGTACATTTTAAAAGGCTCAATATTTGAAATTACAAATACTTTCTATTTAATGAATATAACTATTACTTATTTATATTTGTAAGTAATTCACGTGTTACAAAAAATAAATATACATATAGTTATACATAAGTTTTTATATAAATTTTGCATTACATATGTACAAGCATTAAAGTTTTATCGTTTTTCAGAGAATCTTCCCAACTATTGAATTACTGGGACTATGAATAGCTTTTCCCCTTGGCTTTGTGTCTAGACGTTGTATCTGTATATATTGTATGTTTTCAAAAATCTTCTTTATTTCTTTTTACAAAATATACATAATTAAAGAAACTTTATTACAAGTATATTTAACTTAAATTTAAAAAAGTTCAAATGAAATATATTAATGTAAAAATCTAAATAAAAGAGTTATAATGAAATTTTCAATTAATGATGTGGTAATTGAAACGACGCTAAGTAATCCGATAAAAAAATATCTCAAGCAATTTATCAAAATGAACTGGACAGCCACAATAATGTGAGACATATTAATTATATCAAAATATCGTAATATCACTGTGTTCTTGCAAAATTTAATGTAACTTGTTTATGAAACTTCCCCCTGGAACACATTGAGGCTATGGACAGAGCAAAACAAACAAAAGATACAAAACAAAAGATAACAAAAGATAAGATTATATATAAGTAGTGATAAATATCTCAGTATTTGAATAAAAATGGAAAACTATAATTAATTATAGTATAATTGCCTATTCTGTGCTACGTGATTGCGAAAATATTTTGTACGTTTTGCTTCAGTGATATCGAGAATTAAACATTATAATAGACACAGGATTGGTGGAGTTAGATACATTAGCAATAAAGTAAATTGGGCTCGACCCACCCGGTTCAATGTGTCGGATTGAATGAAATGTTATACGTTACATCTTAGCAAATTACGGTCTCTGCTTATTTTTACCACCTAAGTTGGGGTCTAAAACAGAAACAGGCATAGTATCATTTGTTAAGTGTTATTAAACGATATATATCTTATTTGTTTTGTTATAAAGCATTCTTTTTTCATTAATTTGCCTCCGATTAGTTAATTAACATGTCTATAGCAAAATGATAAGTTTTAATAAGAATAATAAAGATATATTTCTTTAGTTTATAATATAAAATATTTTTAAATAATATTTGCATATTATCTATGAAACTTTAGCCTTTTTAAAGTTATTTCATTTTTAAATATATATAAAATCAAAGATTAAAAGAATATAATCCATCATTGCAAATTAAATTGTTTTTATCTGAACGAATTAATTTTATTTTGACATTTTTGAGAGGACCTTTGTCACACTCATGGGTAGCTTTTAGAGATCTGTTTTTAGAGATAAGCTTATAAAATGTATTTTTTTCCTAATGTAATTTTTGTAACATCTGGTAAAAAAATAAATATTAATATATATTTTTTTAAATACAAAAACCAAATTCTTAAATCTGTCGGTGAGTAAATATCATTAACAGGAAATATACTAAAAGTTGTATTACTGCTTCAATCGAATATTTAATCAATATTTAGAATTTGAAAACACGAATTTTTACGTACCTTTCTTTTTCACTATATATTTTCAAAAAGTATTGCATACCCAAAAATACAACAAGAAGAGTTGCGGAGAGCAGTGACCCTTCCCTACCGTTTAATATTTTATACATTTTATTAGAGAGAAAATAAGTCAAAACTTGTGAATTAAACAAGTCAAAAGTTTCCGACAACACTTTCAGAATGAAAAGCAAAAAGTCATCGTCTGACATTCCAGGGTATAGATGTCAAAATCAATAGGGAAACTGAATGCTTCACTATTAACTCGTACAATGCCTAAGTTATTCAGCAACTTTCATTAACGCAATGTTTGATTATTAAAATATCTTTAGCAAATTCATAAATATTTCCATACAAATAGTATAGTTTGGAATATCTTACTTATACATGCAATTACTTAAATGCAATTCAACATACAAGTTAGGTATTTTAGTGATAAATAAAATTATACGCATACAAAATTTAATAAATTAATCCTTTATAATTTGCATCTCCGTTGTCATAGTATATTTGAATTAAGGTTGGAAAACGAGAGGATGGCCTCGGAGTAATCGCTAAATGTAGAGAGAAGATGCGGTGTAGCAATTCGTCTCGTTAGTCTGGGCCAAGCTAATCGAACACTCCACAGCACCCGTTTGGCACATGTTAATTTAAGCTGATGTATGTCAATGGTTTAGCACTGCGATATATTGAAAAAATCTAATTATATAGGTACTTTCTTATGTAAAGATATTTTAGTGATCAAATATTAAAATTAGTATAATGTCAATTACTTAATTCGTTTAGAGTTAATGTTAATCTATCTGAGGTCTTTTAATGAATATCTTAAAAAAAAAATTGCTTTGAATTCTGAGTTATTACTAATTGGTAATATTAATACAACGTATAATGTGCTTTTGCGATGTTTTAATCTAATTATAATATCTCCAAGCAAGAGGACGTGCTTTTTTTGATTAATTGCCAGAGATACAGGTTAACAGGTTTCTTCTGCACTATTTGCCATTATTACATAGCAATGTCATTGGAAAATATGTATGTAAAAGATTATTATATTTCTACCTTCTACCATACATTAATATGCACTAATGTTGTTATGAAATTTCCATTATTTTTTTTTTAAATATACTGTAAATTAAAACCTACATAAAATGTATTCTTTTAAAATAATTTTTTAACTTCTAGATCATGCTTTAACATATGTAAACACTGAAACTGGAATCTAGCTGTAATGTATATTATTATTATTATATATAAGTATTTTGATTATTTGAGTGCACAGGCTTGTTTTCATTGCTCGTAAAGTTCAAAGACGTTATTTATTATTGTATTTACACTTTAAAGTGTCAGATAATAGTGAAAGCCATACTAACTTTTTCAACTTGTTTGTATAATTGAGCAATATTATAATTTTTTCTATCTTAAAAATATAGAAACCAACGTATTTATAATCAATATTGATAGTTTAACCGTAGATTGTTCATACGTAATGTAAAAAGCATATGCAAATCTGAATAATGGTATAAAAGTATTTATAAAATGAATAAGTGAACTTCTAGTGCAAATGTGTATAGTTATAGAATTTGTTAAACTTAAAATTCAAAGATATATTTGTAAAATCTGTTATTTTCTTTAAACGTTGCTAAGTAGTATCAAAGATGAAAAATTAAACTACGATTATGATCCATGAACAAACAAAGTTTTCGTGATGCTTTTTTTACTCTAAGAAAATAAATTTCTACATTATTGAGGATACAAAAGTTTTAAAAAATATACTTAGCCCAGACTAGTTAATGTTTATGTTGTTATTTTAAATTTAAGATTTAGGTGTACTACAGAATACAAATATGTAAAATATTTTTGTTAGTTTGGTTATAATTTAGTAATAAAATGCTAATAGTTAATTGTAATTAGAAATTATGATACAGATAAGAGATATTTGAGATGAGAAATCTGCGATGAGATGATAATTATAATTCGTATTTTTCAAAAAAATTTACATATCAATTTAAAAAAAAAATAAAAAATATTAGTACCTCCATTGCTAAAATTAATTCTGCCGAAATCTGGTGGACTACTATTCAGAAAGTCAGAAATCTTGTAATGAAAATCGAATGATACTATTATAGATTTTTGTTTTTATTATCATACTTCAGTTTAATATAAGCATAAAGATACAACAATAAAATTTTATTGGCCTATAACATTTTTTATTGAACATCCATAAAGCATTAAGTTTAAATAATACAAATCTAGACAAAGTGGATAAATTTAAATTGTCTCGTTTAACTTTCAGCGACGTGATATGTGAGGTCTATTTATCTCTCCGTAAACCGACAAATGTGTTATTGCTCTTTACGATTATTTATATTTGCTCTTTAAATATATACTATTAATTATCTTATTTGTAATTAAAACATTAATTACATATGAAACAAAACTATTTTTTACGGATAAAAATCTCGTATAATTTGGTTACATTTTAATTTTAACCCGACGTTTCGAATGCTTTGCAGCAATCGTGTTTACGGCTAGACGAGATGTGTCTGTCACTTAAATCTCGTCTACCGTAAAAAATAGTTTTATTTCTACCGTAAAAAATAGTTTAATCCTTAAAGAATAGTTTTATTTCAAATGTATACTCGTGAAAATCTAAGAAATTAATTACATATATTCGAATTAAAAAACCAACAGTTTAATGAAATGTTAAAACGATTTTTTTATGTATTAATGCAGTAAGTACATTAGAAAAACAGTTGCTTAAAATAAATTAGAATATTTGTATGTTTTACGAGTCGATTTATATTAAACGTTATTCGTCACAGCAAGTTACTATTAATATTATAGTGTAAGGAAGGTATTAAAGTGTTCATTTATTTGTTTAATAATATACCCGCGACACATATTCTGCATTTGAAGTTTAGTTTAGTTTAATAGGACGGCTTTTGTAAATCCAAACTGTTTATTGTAAAGCAAAATATATTTAATTAAATGATCTAATAACTAAAAAAAAAAGTTTCTTTTTTTAGTTCTAGGTTTAGATTTCTTTCTCTTTTTAGGTTTCTGTGGGATATTACGATATTGTAATTAGAGGGATCTAAAACCATATCTTACTTGAATTTTTAAATATTTTTTGTTTCCAAACTCAGGCAACAGCTATACAACTTAAATAAATAATAAATCATGCAAGTATATGCAAAATGCAATTACTTTTATTTTTTAAGCAAGCACATCATACGGAATTAAAAAAAAAATTTAAAAAAAAGAAATTAAAAGAATTATAAAAAAGAAATTTTACCAAAATTGGAATGCTTTAAAAGCTCTCGTGTTCTCTTTAAAAATTGAAATCCATCAATGTGACGAGGTCAAATCTTTTTTTAATCTACGAGTTGAACGAAAATAGGTTTATTGTAATCGGATAAAATATTTATTTATATTTTTTTAATTGTACTATAATTATTTTCTCAAAAATTAAATTTTTAATAATAAGTTGATGCTGTATGTATAAAAATTATTTACATATTCATAAGGCTCACTTGTAAATGATAAAATTATATTCGTCGGTGAAAACGTATCTTACTTTTTTTACATAGCTAATTATCTAAATTTAAGTATATAATTACATATTAATTCTTAATTAAAACTACTACTACAAGATGTAGTAGTAGTTTTTTCTCTTTTCTCTTTTTTCTGTCCTGCATAATTGAAATAGTAATTTTTGGTTTTTGAGATTTATTTTATTGTATGCTCTTCTATTTATAAATAAATAAATGCAGGGTAAATTGCAATCCATATTAATAGTAAATTGTCCTGTTTCTGTTTTTATATAATGAAAGTGATATTTGAACTAATGACCTAAAATTATAGATAAAAATTACGGTTTTCATCGTCGTTTTTAAACATAAGTTGATTTAATTACAGACCGACCGACAGATTTAGTTTTCAAAAGTATTGTAAAGTATGTAACTTATATGTTTGAATAACATAAACTTTTGATACCATGTGAAATGCATTTGTTAAATGTCCCATAGAAATCTTTATTTTTCACATCTTCCGTCTACGTTCAAATTTTATATATAAAAGAAATTTTTACATTTGACTCATACAAAAAGTTAAATCCTCCAAAAAGCACCCAAAAGTTTTATGTTGGCAAAAAATATATTTTATATTATATAAAATAGTTTCAATTGTCGTGTGTATTAATACCTGAAACTGGGAAAGCGATTATTTTGGACATATGAACAGCAATTAATGAAATGAAGCTGGAAATATTTGAAATTTAAAAGGAATCATTACTGTTTCGGGATATCTAATTTATTGATGATGATTGATGTCGTTTTCATATCAAAATAATATTGATAATTATGATTTCGTTTAAAATATGCAAACATATTATTTTAATAATTTATAATTTTCAAAAATTTAGAGATTTAATAATAAAAACTTATAGAACTCACATTGTTAACGAGGAAATATATTTTCTTTGATTTTCTAATGTTAGATGAAGAAAAAGTGAACCCTGATGTAAAAAGTTTATACGCAATATTATAGAAAAGTTTTCTTTATTTTGGGGTTAGTCTTCCTGATTATTGAGGCGAAGATCATGAGATATGTTTTCACATAGAATAATCATCAATATTTAAAATATATAGACATATATTGCACTTATGAAACGTGTAGCTTTAATTGCAACGTGTAGTTTTAATTACATCTGAATGTCTGTATAAAAGAATTTTAGGCATTCACTTACATACTGCATTAAATAAAGTATTTTTGTTTGTATAACTTTACCAATAGTATTAAAAAAGTATTCTTTAAAGAAACGAAAGAAAGAAAATAAATATAATGTATAATATTTTATATTCTACTTTTATTCGAAGCTTTGATTATATTGGAAAAACTGTCACAGGATGGCGATGACCTGGAATGTTAAATTACTGCAAATGAAGTTCGTATAATAAAATACTATTTTGGCATCCATCTGCATTCGTAGACACTTAGGTATAATGATAGATTGCGTGCGTCTGTTTGTCATTAACATTTTAGCAACATGTTTCAAGTATGTCGCTGATGATAACATCGCTCTGAAAACAATGTTAGCCATAACATAAAACAGTGGCCAACATGCATCAGATAAGTCAGATACATTTGTTTACGTTTCAACATTTAATCCATTTCACTATTTTCATGTATTCGTGAATTATAATCTTAGATGTTTCAATTAAAATCTTCCAGCATAGGACATTTGAAGTTTTATTCGAACTTTAGTTTAATTTTGAAATATAATCAAAATAAGTGATAATGGCGCGAGACTTATCACATTAAGAAAAATATTACATTATTTTATTTAATTTTTCTTTAAATTTATTATTTTTTTCATAAAAATCAATTTCATCATTTGATTATTATTACTATTTATATTTTACATGTTCTTAAGAAAACCGAAAAATCTAAAAATATGTTTCATTATTAGAAGTTAAAAATTTGAAAATGATATTATGAAATATAGTTTCTAAGTATAATTATGTTTAAAATATATCAATTCAGTTATGTCTTATAAATACTTTACAAAAACTTTAAATATTACTTACTTTTGTATATAATGTTGCAACGTAGCACTTTGTTGCGAATAAGTCGCGGCTTGCAAATTATGGCGTATCTAGTGAAGAGATAATCGGAATAGTTAACAAGCGGGCTGTATCCTGAACTGATGAACCGACAATAGCCTTGATTCTGACATATTGCTCTCCGAGTTCATCGTTAGTCAGCGTCATTATTTATAGGCAATTTTCGTCAACGTCAATGATCCGTTCAAGCATGAGGTTATTGAATTAAAACAATATTGTGTTCAACACTGTAAGTGATATTAGTTATATATTGTGTAGAAAATTGTTATGAAATCTGAGAGTTTTGTCTTTGGACTAACAGTAGCAGCACGTAACTTGAGGTTTTTATTTTAAATTCTTTTTTTTTTAATATAAACCAACAAGTACCATACCATACCATGTACCATATTATAATCCTGATTAAATGCGTCAACTTTTAATGTGACTGGCCATGAAGCTGTACTACATTTTTTTGAGCAGGCCCTGTCAAAGTCAGCAAATCTTGAAAAATTTTAATTTTTTTGTGCGACAGAAAGTCATATTTCTAGGAAACTTGGAGCAATTGTGTTATTATCTTTGGTTGTGATAGCAGATATGTGTTTGAGGGTTATGATTACAAAATTTAAATGAAAAAAAATTCTAAACGTTAACCACAGTACTCAAAAATGATCATAATTCACAAAATTTTTAAATGCTCATAATTTTCAAAATAGATGGGATGGAAGTTTTGGCTTGACGTCGATTTTTGGACACCCTGTATATAAGCGTGTTATCGTCCTTAGTAAACACTAGACTCATTGAATTATAAAGAATCGACTAATAAGAATTACTGTGCGTAAGCCTAGATAAAGAATAAAGTTATTATTTTTGTTTCTGTTAATATAATTTTTATTTTATTGTATTTATTATATCAGCGAGTATTAAATTTCTTTATCAATATATAATAATATACTTTGAGACTTATGCAGTACACTTAAAAACTAATACGTCTTTCAAACTAATATTTAAAACAAAAGCTTATTGATTGAAAGCTAACAAAGCCTCCGTTCCGTCAGATTTAACAACTTGTAAACGTGATTGAACTATTAATAGTGATTAGTGCATATCTATTAAACTACGTTTTAACCTCAATACCATATACTTTGTTAATTTAATACGAATATACCTTTGTTATTTTATTTTGACAATCTGTGGATTTAAGGCTTATTGTGTACGAAAATAAATCTTTAAAGTTTTATAAGAGAGCACGTGATGGATAACGCTGCGCTGCTAACTTCTATAAACTTGTTTGTTACTTTGTTTGTCTATAAAATAACCAATTTTTAGTATTAGAAACATGCTGTTTTTTAATTATGTTGTTAATTTACTTTTTTTTATTATCATTTAAATAAGTAGCTAAACATAAAACCAGAAAGAGTTATATAAAAGAAATCAGTGAGATGAGATAAAGATATATATATATATATATATATATATATATAAATATATAAAATAGAGATAGAGATTTTCGAATCAATTATCAAGGAACTAGAATAAGATATATATTAAAAAGAACAATCTAATATCCCGCTTACTATTTACTTGCATTCATGATATCGTCACCGTGTAAATTATACGTGTGTTCGTATTCTTTCATTTCTTTAAAAAATTTCTCAGACTAGCAGAGTAAAAAAAATTAGGAATAAATATATATCGGACCCATCGCATCAGGTTCAATGTGTCAGAAAAAATCAAAATTTGGTTGACGTATACGTCATACCAAATTATGTTCGACATTACATTATTTTTCCTTAAAACTTATTCTTTTATAGATACGAGAATACTTGTTGCTTTGATGTACAATTAAATAATTAGTAGACGTACATGTCTCAAAAAATTAAGAATATTATATTCTTTGAGCTTATTCTTTTGAGAATTACATTAAATTTTATAAAATTAAAATACTAGATATGATGGTAACGGTCAGAAATTATGACTTTTATATGTACGTATCAACCTTAGTGCTGGATTATTATTTCTTAGAGCTTATACGGAAATTTAAATCTTAGCGAGCATTATGAAAGCCACGATGAAGTTGTAAACAAAAGTTTAATCTTACTTGAGTCGAGTGGCGAAGTTACCTTCATCCTGCAAATGTTCTTTATTGCTATAAGTTATTTAATAGCAGATATAAGTTAATAAGTTATAGACAAATAGTTAGATAAAATGTTATGTTATTGAGTCAACTATTTTATTAGTTATGTTTCTTACAATATGTTTGTGGTTATTGTTTTATTTATTTGTAAGATCTAACAATACATTGATTGTTTAAATTAGTTATTTTGAAAATAAAATAGTCCCGTTTTTTTTCAATTTTTTCAAAATTTATGATTACACGATTATATTTTTTAATTTTGAAAACGTAGTTTTAATGTTCGGTTGGCTGAGTTACGGGTTACTAAAGGTGACTTAAGTGGCTACACATTACTGAAGCTTACCTCATCTAAAATAGTAATAGTTCTCGGATTTATTTAGTTTTCTCTTGCCGCAATTTATCGAGAGCCTCCCTATAAAGATGTCAGCCATAGATCTGAGCCAATTTGAGAGATTGGGGAAAAAAGAGTCAATAGCTTTTTGATCTTTTAAAGAAACTATTAAAGACCTTTTGTAATCATATTGGTCTTATGATAACCAAATCGGATTTTAACAAGTATTACAGACTTCATATTTTAAAAGTTTTATACATACTATAAAGCTTTTTGTTTTTATCCAGTTGAGGAAGCTAACAGAAGTTTCTAAATAAAATTATATACATTTAATATAAAGTTTGATTTTTTAGAGCAAATGTGTATGAAAAATATAAAAATATCTTAACTGTTATTAGTTTCCGATAGCCCTCGTAATCGGTATAATTACAAATTTTGGTGTACGGAAACAAACTTTAAGCGATTTATCAATTTAGTAATCTTTGCTTCAACTCCAATTTTGGTTAGGGTAATCAAATAAAAGGAACTAAAGGAAGGGTCTAGAGTTCATTGATAAAATAGATATGCAAGCCTTGGGTTACGAATTTCCACAAACAAAAGTATTTGGGCTTCCTAATTTACAGTCTGTGGTTGGAAATCAAATTGACTGAAGAGGTTAGACAAACGATTAGGTCATAGAGGTAAGATAGCAGTCGGTCGAAAATTAATTGGTGTAAAATATTATTTGTTTTCCATTGTTGCGTCCGATACTCTGCAGAATCTGTAAGGAGATAGATACTTATATTATTGAAAACATCAACAATAAATATAATATAACAAGGTACAAATAGATAGAGAAAATAATTTTATTTTACATTTCATTTAATTCTATAGTATTTAAAGTAACAAAGTTTCAAAGAAATTTCAAATCACTGATTCATTATAAAATTTTACTTCAAAGTAATTTATAATAATATATTAATATCGAAACTCATACTTAAGACGCTCGATTATAAACAGCTGAGATCCATAAGAGAGAATTTCTTATTTTAAGCTTTAAAGAAATAACGAAGGATTTTATAAGTTCATTGTAGGTATCTGTGAATTTGTGTATTCGTAAATTTTCGTGTCTGTTTTTAAAAAGAGAACAACGAACAACCTTTAAACATATTCTGTATTTATCAATGTAAATGATAAATATTTTATATATTAATATTAGATTATAATATTAGATATATATCTAATATTCTATATTTACCGAACGCAATAAAATAACATCGGATATTATATCAAATAAATATCTAGGAATACTGCTGCTCTGAGGTGATTAAATATTTTTTGACACTTGATATATTACATTATTTTGACAGAATAGTTTTTTTACTTTAAATTGATAAATGAAAAAATGTCGGTGCTTTTTTGTGACTCGTTTTCTTAAATTGGCTTCAGATTCATTCCTGTTCACAACTTCATTGAATGATTTACGAAGAACTTTAGGTAAGCCATTACGGCTTCAGTAATGTCTAGCGACTGGCTTTCCCATAATGCAATCGACAACCAAGTGAATTAGGCACTAGACTGTGCTTTACGTTTCCAACGACCCCATGAATTTCCAAACCTTTAGCAATGTACCAGTTTTCCATTCATATTTATTTAGACTAGTTCGTTTAAAACAACAAATTTATTAACATTTATTTTGTTTTGTTTATTTATTACAAAAGAGAAATACAATACATTACAAGGAAAAGGGATAACCTGATGGTAATTTCAGTAAAATATTTCAAAAATAAATCAACATCTTGGTGGTATGGAAATATACAGAGTAAGTGGCAAATCCAGTGAAAGTTTTAAAAAGTTTAACATTGCTTTGTTTTTCTTCAGAGCTTTAGCTTTAAGCTTTAATTTTTCAATAAAAATAATGAACATATACCGTATTAGTTATATTGTGTATAAATAATTACTACGAGTATATTAAGGGTATAATTTATGTCCAATGGTTTATTTCGTCATTGTTTGAAATGAAATGAATATTTATATTTTTTTGTATTTTACTAGGTACAATGCAAAAAAATAATAAAATTAAAAAATAAGTATCATGCAATATTATTCAAGTAATATTTCAATTGATCTGATTCGATACAAGTTTCAAATGCTATATGTGATATTGATAATTCAAAGATTAACAAGGTATTGTTGGCTCCTGAGTTCAAGTTCCAGTACATAATAATTGTTGTAAAAATATAAGTTTACCACAAGTTATTATTTTATTCAGTGCTACCAATACATAATATATACAATGAATATATTTATGTTTATTTATTTTTATAATATTTTCAGTACTAAATAATTCACTAAAGTCAATTAAAATAGATAGTTTTCACGTTGTTTATTAGTCTTAAATAACATGTTATTTCATCTTGATGGTTAAAATTGATAAATTACTATCAACAATATGTTTGTATTGTGACCTTCAATAAAAACCATCCATCATCACATAACATTCTGAAAAAATATATTTTAAAAAATGACAAAAAATATTGAATCAATAAAATATGCAGATGGTTTTATGGTGTATCTAAAACTGTCTATAAAAATATTGCAAACATGCAGATTAAAATATGTAGATGGTTTTTGTATGTCTAAAAATTCTATAAAAATATTTCAAACTTAATTTATTTTTATAATTTATTTTACAATAATTGAAAAAATAAACCTTACTTTTCTACGTCAAAAATTTCTTTAAAATTTTATTGTTATATAACATTTGATACCTTTAAAGATATATGATGGTATATTATCCTTGACTACGTGAATGAGTTCGAGGGTCGCTAGTTACTTCTGTTCTCGATCTATCAAATTAGTACAGGGGACCATACGACGAGGTAATTGCGGGGGCAAGCTTGAATGGAATGGGAAGGTTCGGTGTAGTAATGCGTCGTCAGTCTGGATCCAGCTTATCGCACACTGCACACTGAGCTGGCACATGTTAACAGAAACTGATTTACGACTTTGGTTATGGATTATTTATGATAGACCTAGCGTTATTGTTTATTTTCGAATGACATTAGAAAATTTACATATTTTTAAATGCTTGTACCGGCATAATTCATCCTTTCAGAATATACAGAAAATTTTTTACTCTTTTTGAGACAACAAATTAAACCTCACATACATACACTAATAAATGTATAAATAACTAAATGTGACTACTTTTTTCATTAGATGAGAAAACTAAATAACTTTATAAGTAAACAAGGTAGAATAAATATATGTAAAAGGAAATTGATATTTGAATTTAAGAAATGTTATTTAATTATTCCGGAGAAGAGCTTCGTAATTATCGGCTTGTTCTTGAAACAAAATTCATTATATATCTACTTATTATGTTGGAACATAGTTTAATACAAATGTGACATTTTGACCTAATTAGTATACCGCCGGGAGATAAGCAAGGAAAGATAAATTTTGATATATTACTAGAGACACAATTAGCTTAACTTGTTAGAATTACAATTGTATGTCGTCTCTCAGTAATCATGTCAATACATAAATTTAGTTTCAGTTTTAAATATTTATATAATATTATTAATTATACACTTTTTAGAAATTACTATGTAATGTAACCTTTGTATAAATCAATTGTTACAATACAGTAAAATTATCATTTACATTCACAAAAAAAAAAAAAAGAAAAAAAAGTATATTTAGTTCGAAGGAACTTGATATTAACTAGTCAACTTTTATGATATCACAAGTGACAACATAATAATATTCATAATAGGCTTACCTAAAAGTAGAGATACTTTAAATAATTTATAGTTTAAATAATCTTTAGCGACCTTTACCTATAACGAAGTTAGGTATAGGTATATCTGTAGTCATTCTTCCCGATTTCTTTTACGGCAACCCCCTACGGTTTATTAGCTCTGAGGTTGTGCCCATACGAGACTCACACAGCCTATCTTCGACGTGAATATTCGACCACTGATTATTAAATTATTCAATATTGTTTTGAGAAGAAAAAGCACATTTTTTTGTTAGCTATTCACAAAATAGAAATACACCAGTTACATCGAGTCCATCAAGACCTGTTTTTCCTGTCGAAATTTATCAAACGTTTTAAGTCATAGAAAATTTTGTTCTATATTGCATCATTATATCTAAACTGGAGTTTAAAAATTAAAAATTAACGGGTAAATTGTGAATAATTATATTTATAATATATTTTATTTATGTTCTTTTGTAGGCTTTAATTTTTACAAGAAAACTTTTAGATTTGATATAAAATTAAATACTTTACAGTAAAACATTCTCAATTATTGAAAAAATGATATAAGAAGTAAAAAAATAATAGTAGAGTTGTATTTTCCAGTTACACTATCGGGTGTTTATTATATCCTAAATCTTAGATAGAAATTAAAATTTTTAAGCATTATGAAAGCCACGATGAAATTGTAAACAAAATTTTAGTCTCACTTGAGTAGTTACTTTCATCTAGCAAATATTCTTTATTGTTATTAGTTTATTTAATAGCAGAGAGAATAAGTTGTTGATGAATATTATTGTAATTACATATATTTTTTAAAAAGTAGAGTAATCTATATTTAAAGGTTTCTTTTTAAAAAAGAATATAGATGAATTTTGAATTTGGCGCATTGTAACTGAACCATATTCTGCAGAGCATATAGATTCATTCATTGGCTTTTTTTTTTGGTGAAACTCTGACTAAACTCAGTTATTTTTAGAGCGGTCTACATGCCAATGACCCGCAGCCCGCTTCACGAAAAAAAATGCACAAATAAACATCATGGGTCGAGTATTCAAAACTTATACGGAAATCCGAACACTATTAACTTGAAAAACTATCGAAAACAAACCTGCTCCGTAAAACGTACATGTAGTTTTGTAGGTATATGAAATTGTTTTTATACGTACAAACTATTGTCAGTATATTATTTGTCTGGACAAAAAATATTTTTTATTTATACTTGTGATAAATGTTCTTGCTTATAGATATTAGGTCGGCACTGAGTTCTTTAATCAGATATAAAGTACTTTGAACAACTTGAAATGACTTAAACCTACGACAATTAGGAGGACGACAGAGGTTTTTGGGTGTGAGGTGAGGTCGTGTTTTCGAATACATTATTTTTTAATTTTATAAATGTTTAAAATTTTGTTAAAGCTAACATGAATAGGTTTATTGATAATCTCAAACATATTCAGATAGATTCATAATTGGATTCAAATTTATAATCTTAACAATAATGTAAAAAAAATATGCATATAAAAATAAAATATTTATAATTAAAAAAATATCTTAATGAAAAAACAAGTTACGTAATATAAAGACTAAGATACATTGGTAGTTCACCAATGAATGTTGACCTCCACCTTTGGACTCCACTGACTGCTTAACATCAGGCACAGTGGAGTCATTATGATAGGCTATATATAAATAAAAAAATAACAAAAAAAAAATCAAGAAAAATTATAAAGTAATTAAATTGGTATAATTAGTTGGCATACACGGACCAGTCTACAACTCTTGCACAACTGGTTCAAGTATTCCATTAAGGGCTAAAAATTATGATATGAATAGACAAAATGAAAACACATTTTAAAAGACTTTAGCAAGAAATTATCTTTTTAACGAATAATTAAAATCTTTTTATATAAGTATAATTAAAATTGTGTCTATGTTTCACTTATATCTGTAGGAAATATAATATTTTTTTTACGGTATGTGATCCATACCTATCAATCAATATCAATTTACAAAAACAATAACTATCCAAATGCGCTCTTAATATGTATTATTAGTTAATATAGTTTAATAATATAGTTTGCTATATATTTAAATATATGGCAAACTATATTATTCATATGTGTTATATAAGTCTGCTTTGTAAATACTTGGCGTCAATCTCCTTTTTGGTTTAAAATATAAATGAACCCTTAGCTTAACTTCGAATTTTGTATCTTTAATAGTTATTTTATGCATGGATTTATAATTATTATTCTCATTATAATTGTGTTTTTGTTTGGCTATAAAGAAATATTATTATTATTAGCTAATTGGTGAAACAGATAAGGAAGTTTCCTTCTAGGTTTCTCAACAAACAAAGCATTTGAACTTCCCAATTTACACACCCTGTGGTCGGAAATCAAATTGACAGAAGGGGTTAAGCAAACGATTTGGTCATAGAGGCGAGACGGCAGTCGGTCGAGAATTAATCGGTTTGTAAATATTATTTTATTCGTGTATGGGTACACGAACAATGGGTTGTTGCGTTTGCAAATCATTTAACCTTTTTGATTGATCGATAAAATTGATATCCTGGAGAGTCTGTGAACAAATACATATATATTATTTTATTATTAGAATCTTTAAGATTTATTAGAAAAGTGCAGTTAATTTGTAAATTGTAAAAAATTGTGATGCAAGAGTGAAATCCGATAATAATTGACATTATCAAGTGATTATGAAATGTCAATTATAACTTAAAATAAGAAATAGGTCAGTTGAAATAGTGATGACTTATATTTAAATTATGTATTAAAAATAAAATTGAATTTAAAATCATACAAATATACTGTAACTGAGTTGTAACTGATGTAACGGAGTTCAAGAGATTATTTCACTATGTACCTATATCATATTGTGATTAACCCACACCATAACAAGAATGACTTAAAAAGTTTAAATCGGCTTTTTGCTATAATAAATTTAAAGTAATTTATAATAAATAAAGACAGACTGACACATTATAAAGGAGTATCAACAATGGAACCGGCACTGCTTATAAACTTGCTGACGCCGGATTAACAATAGCTGAGTTCTATAAGCAAGAATCTGAGCAAGTTGGCCTGTTAAGCTTTTGTGTTGAGTAAACGCTGTAATACCGTGCTAGTTCCGTGCTAGTACCGTACCGTTTTAACCTTGTCAGATAGTAATATTTATCAGTTTGAAAAGCGTTAAATAGTAATTAAATTAAAAATAAAAAAAAAACTTCATCAAAAAATACAAAAACAAAAAATACGTTGTTCCAGAAAATTAGTTTGTGTAAAAATCAATATCAGAAAAAGAATTTAGATTTGTATATCAGAACCACCACTTTTAGGGCAGCTTTGTGTCTACTTCATGAGGATGTACATATATAAGTTTTATTGTTGATAGAATTGGTGGACCTCTAACTAACATTTGAATAAAATATTTTAAGGATTTAACTCGCGTTATTATTACAGTTTTCATTATAAACATCGGTTTATTCAAAACATCGGTTTTGAATGCTTTGCAGCAAACGTGTTCGCGGTAAGGCGAGATGATGGTATCTGTCAGTCATTTTTTTTGAAAACAGTTTTATTGATAGAAATATGTTTAAGGAGTGTAATTAATATAATAAGTAATATATTAAATACTAAAACATAAGAATGACATACTTAATTAATAGAGTTATCAGTTATTTGTATCAGAATATTAAAAATACAACAAATATATTCTAAAGTTACAATATTGTATCCAATTTTAGGACAATAGTATGTCTGTACCAATTCTAAAAGTAAGACATGGATAAACTGTTTTCACTTGTGTATGTGTAGTGTATTGTGAAATAATTCATAAGAGTAAAGACATACCATTAAACTAGTTTGTTGTGTATTTTTGTCCATATTACATAATCATTTTTCCTACATATATAACAATACAGAACTTCAGGTGTTTTCTATTTTCATAATCTTACATACTAGCGATTATTCATTTGTGTGATTATTCATGTGTATTTAAATTACATAAATACAAAAAAATAGATAGATTTTTTTAAAATAATTGTTATCTACTCACACGTTGAGTGGTTAAGCAATTGCTTAACTGACATCTGTTTTCAATATCTTTCAGTAAAGACATCAGTTCCGCGAGTAATTATTTGATTGTTTTAAATTGCATCGTTAACAACCGGTTAATGTTAACAACCTGTTAATGAATCCGTTATTTACAAAACGAAAACATAACAAGGAGTAAATAATTATCCTGTGGAATTTATATATTTCTACTTTATATTTATATAACGAATTTAAAACAAAATATCTGAACAAAATATCTGACCAGACTGACAAGATCAAAGCTACGGTTATAGTTAAAAATAAATATATATAAGTCGGCACCGTTGATGTATTTCCGAACTAACACCATGTGGATCAAAATCTGGTGGGAAATAAGGCAAATGCTATTGGTTGTTGTTATTAGTTTGTAAGTGTGATAATGTGTTAGTCTATTAGTGTGCTAGTGTGTTAGTTTGTTAGTCTATTAGTCTATTAGTTTGCTAAGGTATTAGTGTCTTAGCCTGTTAGTGTAATAGTGTGTTATTCTATTAGTAGTATTCTATTAGTTTGTTCTATTATCTGCGATTATAGAGACGTATCGCTTGCCTAATTAGATGAAAGAGATAGAAAGATTGCTCAAAAATTAGCACCTCTTTTCCAGCATAGTTGGTCCTCTGCAACGGGAACAGCCAGTCCTGATGACAAGTTAGGTTCACTCGTATTAGGACAATCGATTTTTGTTACTGACTGATAACAATATTACAAGTTTTAATATTCAAGAAGACTAAGAAATTGGTCGCCGATTAACGAATTCCTTTGTTGAATCGTTGCTAATTACCTTCTAGATCGTCTGGATGAAGTTAGAGCGGTCGAGCATACGTGCTCCTCGCACAGATAAACTACCCATAAGTTGTTGACAAAAAGTTACTTTATACACATGCGAAAACATTTTTTTTAAGTATTTAAAGTGTGTCGTGTTCCTTGATACCAAAAACTTGTTTATGTTATGGATTGTTGTTGAACTTGATAGTGTTAGTGATAGTGTTTTTACTTTAAAATAATATATATTTGCAAGTACCGTCACAATAACTTTCTAAGGAAAATATTAAAAATTACATATATTTTTTTAAATCAGTACGTATAGATGGACGCCAGAACTAAACAGATTGCTTAGTTAATTTATGACAAAATAGCATTGACTGACAATTACACACATGCACATCCATGAGTATTACTTAAAATATAGACAAACAAAAAAAAAAATAATAAGAAAAAAATATTTAAATCATTATTGTTTTGATTTTGTAGGTATATCCTCTTTCGCAAGCCATTATTACGTCAACGATATGAAATTTTAAATTAAAACTACTTTTAAAGTAAATAAAAAAATTTGCTTGGCTGATTTCACTGAAAAATAATCAGCATTAGTTTGGAGAATTCACGTCAGTACCAACACACAATCAATTGCATAATCAGGTTGCGAGAAAATGGACCCCCAAAAAACGCTTACATACATACATACACAATTATCCATGCGTACATATTTTTAAAAAATATTTAGAGTTACGCGGGTGACTTCAAAACATCGATATTACAAAAGACTCACTTTAGAAAATCGAGGTGATTACAATAACTTTCGTAATCAGAAAGTTATAACATTCAGAACGGAGGAACTTCTATTATAGTTACGAGTATTATAGTATAAGTACCACTAGAAAACTTTTTTGACCATATTAATTTTAATTTAACTAAAAGCAATTCAGTTATTGTGCCCTGTTTACTCAAAGTTCCAGATTCATTCTTGTTGACAACTTTATCGAACGATTTCCGATAAGCCACGGGAAGAGAAAAATAAATCGGAGAAGAAGTTTAGGTAAAGTAATGGCTTTAGTAATGTCTAGCGACTCGCGTCTCCATAATGCAATCGGAAACCAAGCGAACTGGCCAGTGCATTGTGCTAAAACGTACGTGTGCGAACCATCCCAAAAACCATCAAAACCAAGAATTATCAAAACCTTTAACAAAACAGTTTTTATTTTCTACTTACGGTTAAAAAATTGTTTGATAACTCAATTTCATAAAAAAATATAACCTTTGCATTGTAAAATTTTACTTTCCTGATTTTAAGGGATAATGTAAATTATTATTTCTAATTAATTAAGCTTACAACATTATTCAGATTAACCAGTTACAAAAATATTACAATGACAGTTATTGTAAATGGTAACCTCTTTTGGCATACAATACTAATATTATACATTGAGAAATACAATAGATTTTAACAAAAAGGAAATAATCTGGGAATAATATCAATGTTAGTGAAGTATGTTAATTATAATGCATGTTGCATAAGCTTGATAGAGGTTTATACAGGATTAATGTAACTTGTTTTGAAGTTTAATGTTCCTTTTTTATTTTGCTCTGTTACACTTATTACAGAATAAGTGTGACACCCTGTTGGTAATATTTTATATTTATATTTCTTTTGTTACGTATAGTTGCTTCTTGCCTCATAAAATGGTTTATAATGTAAAAACAATTTTTTATTGCATTCAAAATAACAGAAAGGTTTAAAGAAATTAAATAGATATAAAAGCAAAATAAAAATGGATATCCTTTTAAGTTAAAAATGAACAATAGCTTAAAGAACTTTTATTACTTAATGAGTTTTTCTCTATCAGCCATTCTAAAACAATACCTTTGTGTAATGTTTTCTAAGATTTACACGAGTACTACACATTTCAATAAAACTATTTTACGGATGTAACTCGCGTTTATTATTACATTTTTAAATTTAAACCGACGTTTCGAATGCTTTGCAGCAAACGTGTTCTCGGTAAGACGAGATGATGGTGTCTGTCAGTTAGTCAGTTTATTGGTCACCTACCTCCAACGGTGCCTGAGTTTACGGCCATAGAGTTCAGGATGCACACAAAACGCACTAACTGTGTCTATGGGCTTGGCAGTCTGTTTGGGACATGGGATTTAATATTTTTCATGATAGGATCCCAGGTGTTCGATAGATTCCAACCATCTTCTCTATTAAAATTAGGATGTTTTTTTAATTTCAATAGCCTCGCGAATCATTCTTGGTATATATCTGTGTTCACGAGCGAGGATCTTTGGTTTATCAAAGCGGAGAAAGTGGTTGGGCTTGTCTGTTGTGTGTTCACACACTGCCGAGTTCGACATACGCCTATTTTTTAAATCTGAGATGTGTTCCTTGATTCTAGTACCGACGCTCCTCTTTGTTTGAACAATGTATGACAAGCCACAATCACAATCAAGTTTGTATACACCGGCACATTGCAAAGGAATATTACTCTTAATTGGTCTCAAGAATTGGCTCACTTTTTTATGTGGTTTGTATATTGTCCTTATTGAAACTTTCTTCAATATATTGCCTATTCTGTCAGTAACCCCCTTCACATATGGTAGAAGTGCTAGTTGTCGCTCAACTGTGGGTGGCTTCGTATGGTTCCTGCGACGCTGGCGAGGCACGGGGAGCTTGTTGTTGATAAGAGCATGCTTGACATGCTGCAGCTGGTCCTCTAGATGTTCAGCGTCGCAGAGGTTCTCTCTGAAACAAAGACTTTCCAACGGTAGCTAACTGACAAGAGTGGTGGTGGGATTGACCATTAAAATACCTATCGTTTTGGGTGCATCCCGAACTCTATGCCCGTAAACTCAAGAACCGTTGGAGGTAGGTGACAAATAAACTGACTGACAGACACCATCATCTCGTCTTACCGCGAACACGTTTGCTGCAAAGCATTCGAAACGTCGGGTTAAATTTAAAAATGTAATAATAAACGCGAGTTATATCCGTAAAATAGTTTTATTGAAATCTTTGAGTAAGCTTTTATTAAGTCTATTATTCAGAATTAATTGATTTATAACATAACAGAATTGTTTGTAAAACTATAGCATTTAATACAATACAACTTTTTGAAATATTTATGCTAAGTTCATCTATAGGTGAATTATTATGATTATTTAGTATTTTTTGGATGTAATGTATTTATGTTATATATATGTATATTTTCAGTTTGTTGACTGCCTATATACATAAACACATACATTATGAAGACATAATTTTATCGAAAGAATCCAAAGATAAAAGGTTTTATATTAGAAATATTTTTGTTAATAAGAGAATTTATACATTGCTCAATATTAATTAAGTATAGCATGAAAATAAATGATATTTAATTCTAATGTACCTACACGTAAAGTGAAAAATTGGTAATAAAACCAGGGTCGAAAGTCACAACTTCTTAAATTTATATGTTTTGGTTGGTTTGTTTACTAAGCAAAGACCCCTTATCCAAATATAATGTTATAAATACCCACTTATAAGAGTATTTATATTTCGCTAAGTCCGTTTATATTTTGTATAAAATAATGTGTACAATATGTAATTTCTATAAAAAAAAGGATTATTTATTTTTTAAATTTCACGATACATATCTTTAATATACTCTGCCTGCACCAAGACATATACAACAGATAAAATATTTTCACGGGAATGGATTGAAATTGAGATGTAATTTAAAGGAAAGAATTTAAATTACTCTATTCATTTATTGTTGAAAAATAACTATAACTTATTTTTCGTGTGAATTGTTCATGTGTTTACGAATGTGTTTATGTAATGTAATATGAATTTATTTGTTTTTATCTTATAGCTTTTGTGTTAAATTGATTGTTGATTTTTATATTAATTAAAAATGTTTTTGGTTTTTCACTTTAACGTTTTTCAAAATCGCTTTAATTACATACTAAATGTTGCAATACTCGGTATTATATTATCGATTTTTGTTCTTGTATTGTTCTTGGCGCCGCAAATGGATATTTTGTATATGCTTTACCATAATAATACTCGCTAAATCATTATCTTGGAGAAGGTAACTTAATATATTTAATTTATGAAGCTTAACTTAAAGTAACATGTTGGTGACCAGACTGGCAACAAGTTCGTAAATAACGTCTCAATTTATCACTTTCATTAGATTTATTACTTATGTCATTGAGAATGAAACTATTACCAATGGCCTAAAGCGATTGCTGTTAACATGTGTTAGCTGAGTGTGCTGCGTCCGATAAGCTAGATTCAGACTGTTAAAATGAGTTACTACACCGACATGTCCCGTATCACTCAGGTTTGACACGACTTCCATGGTAGTATTTGTGAAAGAATCTAATTAATATTTTAGTTTACAAGGAAAAAAATATATAAAATAGATAACAGCGTTTTTTTGTCTAAACCATTGTTGTTCAAAATAAAGCCATAATTGTGATATTATACATTCAAGTGAACTATATTTACTACTGTATTTTTTCAAAATTAACTTTTAAAAAATACATTTATTCACAAAACGATAGATTATATAATATGGAATTTAATTTTGAAACTAAAAAAAACGGTACTTTTTAATCTGAGTTGAAAATTATGCTTTTTTACTAAGTGTTATTAAAAAAAAATGTTATGAGCCATTTCTTTTATTCAGGTTTTCTTTAAATCACATAAAAACTAATTTGCACTAATTTTTTTTTTCACAACCTCAAAAATATATCAAATAACAACTACTTCATACTGAATAATTCTATTTCGCTTTACTTCGGTAAAAAATAAAAAGAGCATTCAAAAGGATAAATTCAAAGTTGTAATGGAAATACGAATGCTTGTAAAGCACATAATTGGAGAAAGGTTTATCTTTTTTAGAATTCCACATTTTGTAATGTGCTGTCGTTGCTTTGAATTATAAATTGAAATTGCGTATTTACATGTTATATATATTCCAATTTATAATTTTGTTTACATATTGATTATTCTTCGGATTTGTTTGTTATCTTTTTACTGCTTAATTGAGCGAAGCTCTCTTTGAGAGACTTTTCTGCATCCTTTGTGTAAGCATCAATCAAAAACGGTATATTCGAAAATTTTCATATTTTGCACACTAATAGACATCAATTTGATGGTGGTTTTAAAAAAAAAGCCTGAAAGAACAACAAAAATTTAATAATGTGTCTTGAAAATTAGTTGAGGATAGAATGCGTCGACGTTTTGTAAATACGACTTCGGTGCTGTTTGCACCTCGTTTCGCTCAATAATTATTAATTTTTGTACCGCGGTGAGTCAAAATTGAGGTCTGCTTCGCGCTTCCAGAATTTTTTAAAAATAAAATATTTATATGTCTAAGTGGCTAAATGTCAATGCCTTGCCCTTGCGAGAAGCAAAGTATTTGACATGAGCCCGCGTAGCGGCGCCTCTCGCTTACAAACGTAGCTTCGGACCCGACTCGATTGATGGGCGCGAAGGCCGCTATTACATTACTTTGATGTAGACGGGCGCGTGAAGCGTTTATAGGGTTATTCGTATTTGCCTTGTCGCTTTGACTTTAAAGTTGTTATTATTAATTTTTCTTTGATTTGTTATTTAGCCTGAATAAAATACAGTTTATACCATTTCTTTGCATTTATATCTTACATACGCAATGGCTGAAGCGTAGGCGCGAAGTTTCCACATTTTTATGAATATCATATAGTAATATCTGAGCAAGATTATTTCGGATTTATGCACCGCTATTAAAGGCTTAGATGTAGCCGCCTTTGTACTAATCGAAAAATATCTCAAGGTTATAAAGAGATAATGAAAATGTTCTAACAGAGAATGAGCTTCTTATACGATATATGGAATTTCTAAACAAATACTTCTATCTTCGAATTGAGAACCCATTTATGTTTTAGTATTAGAAAAACATTAAGCTTTACTTATTCTTATATTTGATATGATATTTTTGTAAACAAAAACTTATTTTAAGAGTTAATTTTTTTTATTCTTAATGTTTATAATTGTTTTAATTTATTATTCTGAAATTGGGCCTGGAACAGTTTTCTATAAAATCTGCATTGTGTGACAGATAAACAAACTTAAGAAATTAGTAATGTACAAATAAAGCGAGAGGAAGAAACTGTGAGGACCAAAATTTATTATACTACCAAGAAATTAGGTAATTCATTTAAATTACAATTTTATTAGATAAACTACTAAAATGCAATCAAGCTAAGGGGTTTTGTTCTCCATTCCCTTTTTCTTGTTACCTTTCTTTAGCAACTTTAAATTTCCCATCAATAAATTTATTAAAACATTTATAAGGCCTTTTACATTTCATTCTGTATATTTTTAATCACCGAAGATAAACACATTTCTAATCATCTTATATTTATTTTACCGGCATAAAATAACAAAGTTAGTATTTGGGTGTATTTAATATATTCTATATTCATTACATTTTATACAAAACTACTAAAAGAGAAATAACATAAAATCTAGAGTAATTTTATTATCTCCTACTATATTGAATAAGTTGTCCAAAAATCTATGCTAATATTTACTTAACGATATATGACGGTTTTATACTAACTAAAACTTAAATTATAAAACTATCATAGATACATTATTTACAAAAATATTATTACACTTTCGCGATTTTTACACATAATAGAAATGTATCGGGACGACGTAAATAAAAGGTATCGTACCTGAAACAAATATTCAAGCGATTAAGTCCCGATATATTCTATTAATTACATAACTAGATGTATATTAGATTAGATAGTATATTCTATGTATATAATTAATTAAAAATCAGTCCTTGGATTATTAGTTATTTATTGTTACGAATAATAATATAATATGAACTCCCCACTCCACTCCGTTGCCCGGATCTACAAATATAATCTATACGTTTCTATATAATTGACCTTTTTAGACTAAAGAACTTTAGAACAGACGTCATGTGACTTTAATTGTTTGATTTTCTTTGATTGCCAACATTGTTGAAGACCTTTTTATCAAGAATTCCTTTCAGAAAAGTTTCAAGAACTGGAACAAAAACAAAGGAAAATAGTCGGGGCGGTCCTCGGGGAGTCGTTCTTAGCTTTAGGACGGTATTTAAATCAAATGTTCGCCATTTAAGGAAATTATAAAAACGGGAGGTTAACCCACATTTTTTTATCATTTTATTTTTTTCGTAGGTATATGTTGTATTTCTGTAACATTAAATAGCACTTTTATTGAACTATTTATATCCTTCTTATTACTTAGCATGTTTTTTAAGTGAAGAAATCTTTTGTTTTATTTTAAAATTAAAAAATAATTTTATAATTAAAAAATATTTTTAAAATTAATTTTAGCTTAATAAGAGCTATTATTATATTGAACATTCAATGTAACTCACATAAAAATATAGCAAGACTTTTAGAACTCTTAAAATTTGAATATTGACCTTTCTCTATCAGACATCGGTAATTATTGCATATATTGACACATCTAACACAATAAAGACATTTACCTAGTGGGACGAAGATCTGATTTAAGATTATGTAAATGACAATTTTGATAATTGTTGTGAAATGAAAACACCAAACAAAGCAAATATTCATATGCTAGTGTACGATATTGTAACCTATGTGCATTAACAATAAGATATAAAATTAAATAAGGATTTCTCATTTTCTTATTCTTTGGCTGCCTTCTATTTCTTTCATCCATTCTTTCTATTCATCCATTGACATTTGCATCTAATTGCTCTAAATGAATAAAATTCTCCGCTTTTTTTAAATTATATAAGGTTTTTATAATTTTTTTTAAATTTACAACCTTAAAAATGTATATGACGGCGCGTTGAGTGTAATTTAGTTTTAATGATAAGTTACTCAATTATTATATTAAAATTTATTATTAATCATAATTCGATTGTTTTATATTTTTTTAGTTTTATTTGTTTCTGTAATGGATTGTTATAAAAAACTTATTAAAATATGATTGCGTAGTTCCGAATAGGGCAGTAGGTGTCGTCACTATCACTGTGTTGATAGCTGCTGCGAGAGGTGCACATGCGCGAACCTTTTGGCTCATGATCTAGTTTAATCGTAATTATTGTGTGTGAAATTGTGTAAAACTGTTGCATAATTGAACAATAACTTTTAGTTCGCATTACCTTCCTTATTCATCTATATATATTTTTTCTCACCATATTTCCAATTGTTTCTTCATCTAGTTTTGTTCCTATCTATTTATTATCTTTCATTATTAACCAAACAAAATAAACCTTCCACCTGTATCCATACATTTAATATGTTAAACAGGTCCCCATTTTTTCTTTATATTTCAAAATTTTCTCCTGCATTCTTCATATTTAGCTTAGCATCTAATTTTCCAATCGGTATCTTTGTATTCTAATGTATTTTTCTAATTCTTATTCTATTATATTCTAACCTGTTCTACCCTGTTCTACCCTGTTATACCCCGTTCTACCCTGTTCTACCCTGTTCTACTCTGTTCTATCTATCCTGACGACCCTCCTACTTCTCCGTGGACGCCCGGAATACCCATTAAAACCCCTGCGAAGTCCGTCTCCTACTGTGCCTGTGGTGGCTTGGGGTGGGAACGCTTTTTCAGTCTGCCACCCCAGGCATGACGCCCCTGGCCCGGGTCTCTGTCCTGTGCCAGTACACTGCAGTACCCTGTTCCTGGTCCTGGTCGTGGTACTAGTCCTGGTCCTGGTCCTGATCCTGGTCCTAGTCCTGGTCTGTACCGTTCCGTTCCGATCCGATCCGATCCGATCCGTTCCGTTCCGTTCCGTTCCGTTCCGTTCCGTTCCGTTCCGTTCCGTTCCGTTCTGTTCTGCTCTGCTGTTGCTAACTATTTATTATACAAAATGTATACTTTATTTTAAAAACAATATGTCCCTGTCTATGACACCCTCCCTTATCGCAAAATATTTCATTTTCTATATAACTCATATATAACTTGACATCTCATTGATACTATCTTTTATAGATTCGTCTCACGTAGTCATCATTTCTAACTTTCAACTCCATTTAACTCGAACTTTAAAGCAACTAAATTTGACGTGAACTATTTTTATATGAAGATCGCTTATAATAATGACTTTAACAACGACGCTTGCAACAACACCACCTAATTATTGGAGTATTCCTATTAAAAAAAAAAACAATGCTTAAAGATTAAATTATATATTACTGATGAACTGATATCAGGTAAATACATATAATTGTAGCGATTCTTGCTATAATAACGACATTAAGTATTAACAATAAATTAAATAGAATCTTATATAAAAAAGAATAGATAAATAGATTACGAAATACATATTTTTCTTAAAACACTATATTATATTGTATAATTTTTAATGTCTTAAATTATTAGTATAATCTTTTATGAAAAAAAAAATGCATTACCGTTTTATACAGTGAATTATCGTTTTATATCATAGAGAAATTAAAGATGTAAAAATGATTGACTCCAGTTTTATAAAATTATTTAGTTACTGATTGCAATTAAAACTAAGCATTCGTGTGAAAAATATTAGTTTCTATTATTTAATTTCCTTCTTTAAAAAGGGTTTTTTTGTAGTATTTAATACTCTATTTTAAAATATGTCTAACACAAATTGAAAGCAATATAAAAATAAAAATAAACGCTAGTAAATATAAAAATGTAATAATAAACGCGAGTTATATCCGAAAAATAGTTATATTGAAATATTTTAAATAATATTTCATGTGCTAAGTTAATATGTTTTACAAACTGAGCTATCGTGCAGTGAATTCGGTGGTCTCACAAACGACACGCACTGGACCATAAATGTGGATGCGTGAATTTTGTCGCCTCCAACTGGGTCATTGCACAGAAACTGATAATGAATGTCCAACGCTTATAGTAACCGAGACCTAAAAATAAAATATACATTATTATTATTAAAAAATAATTTAAATAGAAGAAGAAGAAGAATAAAATTATTTGAATTAAAGACATACAATATACTTGGAAATATAAATTATATGTTAACCAATAATATTATCAACGGATACAGGTAAAATACTTTTACAACTTTTTTATTTCGTATGTATTGTATGTATTGATATAGCAGATCAATATTATTTTTTATGTGATGTGTGGGTGTCTTCAAGAGAAGAGTGAATAGGTTGCTAAGTCAATGCGTCTTACGACCTAAAACTACGTTTCCACTTTCCATAAGGTGAAATGCAGTCAAGCATTAACTTAGACTGTATAAAAAAAAAAAAAAAATTAATAGTCTCTTTCTCTTGGAAGTATAATGAGAATCATATTATTATTATTGTTATTGCTGGAAATTAAAGTTCAAATAAAGCTTTGACAGATATCTTTGAATATAAGATAAAGAATTAAATCTTCTGTATATTAATGCAGCTGGAATAGTAAAGTATATACGAACAAAAAAATTGCTGACGCTTCATTAATAACACGTAAATTTCGTAAACGTTATATGTTTGGGTGTCGTTATTAATTTTGAGAAGGTAGTAAAATCATGGTCGGTTTAGTGTTCACAAATCAAGAAATATATAAGAACACGGCCAAGAGTTGCCCTGCGAGTTACGAGTTGCGTTCCTGAGGTAAATTGTCTGTCTAGAACTGTCTGACTGTCAGGAACGCATGCTAAAATCAAGTTGAAATTAGTAACGAATATCTACGAATAGGTTCAGTTTCATGAAGTTATAATAGCCTTTATCCGATAATGGAAATACGATGTTATAACATTTACATTTACAGTTATAGAATTGAATATTATATATACAATTTTAATAAGAATTATTTTTATTTTATTTATTATTTTACATCCCTAAAATAACTTGACGTAACAAATTAAAATAACCAGAAATGGGTGTGAGCCCTCTCAAATTAACTTCCTGCTTAAGAAAAATGTAATATTGTTATCATTATGTTTTATTTTTTCTTATAAAAACCCATTCCATAAGTATTTCAATTAAAGCTATTGAAACCACTTATTGCAGTAATTGCATATTGCATAATTATCAATTTAACAGAAATCTTAAACTTTTTATTTATTTCATTTTCTAAAAGAAAAGAAAAACGATATATTTATATTTTTACCAATTGTGATCACTTTTTGCTCTGATTAACTTGTGTCGACTAACACTCCGTCCTTCCCAGTCGCACAACTAGTGTTTTAGATGTAGTGAATACGTGGTTTTCTTTTTTTTTTTTGATAATATTAAAAACGGCATTGTCGAATTTACTAAACAACTAATCAGCTCTATTTATATATCGGATTGGAATAAAAATTAAATCAATTGCCTAATCAGGTCACGAGAAAATAAAGCCGAAAAATTTCCTTTTTTAATCAGGCAGTTAATAATCATACTTTTACATATTTTAGATATCTATATTTTAAAAAATTAAGACAACATAAGATAAAATATAGATCGATCAAAGTTTACGCATTTTGAAATATTACTTTAGAGCTTTCATGTTATTGAAAATGAAGTCCTAATCATTTAAACTTTAAAATGTTTATATTTATGTTACGTATTTATTTTTTAATATTACATTACATAATTCAAATATCATTGTTCAATAAATATTTATAGGATTAAATAATTATGTTTTTAATATATTAATGAAAAACACTTTTAATTGCGTTATACTAATCTGTAAAAACAAAGAAAGAATCCCTCATCGCCGTTTAAGCGTATTGAGCATTATCTTAGCGGGATAAAGGTATACAGAGAATGGACGAACGAGGATTAAACTTGTTTTTAAGGATATTGTAGCTTAAATATTGTTTTCTCAGACTTAAAGCCTTGTCTGTTTTACTTCCTCAACTTACAATATGACACCGTGGTAGTAATACGAAATTTTAAGTATTTTTATATTATAGGCGAAATAGTATTTTTGATTTTTATTATATATTAATATTATCAGTAAGCTGGGGTATGCGTAATTTTGTCAGCTAAATTTGTGATTTGGAAATCGATTAAAAGATTAAAAGTGTGTTGCAAAATATACCTTCAGAGTCTATGCACTAAGCAGTGAAAAAATAACTTCCTTGCTTCCTTTAAAGTAGATATAATTTTAATTTACGCATATCAAACTGACATACACATTAGAATTTCTCTGTTAGACATCAGGCTGCACGAACATCATAAACATTTTTAAAAACTCTCATTTCCGTAATTCCACTATATATGAATGGTCTTTCGCAATTCATGTGACTAAATGGTGAAATGCACTCACTTCCTTTTTATATACGATGATTTAAATCTTTTGAACTTTCCGTTCTTATTCCGTTAAAGAATAATTAATTGTGATATTTCTGTTTTATTCGTATAAAATTTTTATAACAAATATTTTTTTAATATGATGAACTTTCGAGAGTAAATGAATTTGAAGGTACTTTCCATGTCTAAGGACAGAAATAATCTATTTGAAGAATTACATTTTAATTAAAGTGAGGGAAAATTAAAAACTTTATCCCAACACGACCTGTTTTATTGACTTCATGCTAGTATAATAATGAGCAGATTAATATATGTTCACAAATGGTAGGTATTAAAATTTGGGTAGGTAAAACTCCCGTATATGATTAATTAAGCAAGGGGTTAATTAAGCATTGAGGATCTCATGTATGTAAGTGACAGTGAGTGATATATATTTAGTACGTTTACACACAAAGAAATAAACAAAATACTACACAATCACAAAAAGAAACAAAATTGAAATCCCTTAAACATAACCGTATCAAAGGAAATGTTTTCCCAAAACATCCTAGATTAATTTTAATAAGATTTTCTTAGTTTAAATAAATTAGAGACAGTATGGTTTGCGGACCTGTATGTTATGCTTGTGGACGGAGCTGCTGGCGATGACTGCTTGTCTTGCTCGACTAAATAAATTGATTTTATTTTTTATAATATTTGACCAAAATCATTATTATATTCTAGCTTTCATATTCCATTGTTTCCGCGAGTTCTAATTGTTTTGTGGTTCTAAATATTAACTTTTGTGAAACAATGGGAACAAAGAAGACGTTTACTCCTACCTCCAAGGCCAGCAACGCTCTTGTGAGTCTTCGGAGGTTGCAAGAGTTCATGGGCGGCGTTGATCACATTTGATCAGTTTGTTAAATGGTACTTCTCAGACCAAAAAACATTTATTCGCCTTAGTGCTACATATTATACTTATATAATTACATATCCTACATATTTATTTTGAATAACTTTTGATAGGGATTTTAAATAGTTTCGGTTACATCTATTTTAAAAAGTTTTCTTTGACTTTGAAATGTTTTTTGAAAATAGTATGTTTTGGAAACTGTATATGAGAAAGAAACTTTTTAATTGTTCTGTTTGCAATATATATTTTTTTAATGAATTAATATTGTGGTGTAAAAAAATGCATTTTGTGATAATTTCTAAATAGTGGTTAATGCATTACAGTCACCAATGTATTATTGAGATTGGGAAAATCTATATTTAAATAAACAACCTTATTAAAAATGTCTGCTATAGTAAAAAGTGCATTACGTTTATAAACGAAGAGCTTTGAGACAACAATATTAATTTTGTTGAACACGGTTTGTCAAACTTGAATAATAAAATAATATCAGGTTTTACAGAAATCTTAATTTCACGTATGTTGAATTATTTATTTATTTAATAATTATATATTTATTTAATTGATTTCAATTATCAATTAAATAAATATATATTAATTATATATTTATTTAATTGATAATTGATACCTTTTTAAAGGATTAAATATAAAATTTATTTTAGATTGATGATCTCTAAATAAAAGCATCTTGTTCAATGTGAAAATAGTAATTAAGCTTTGAATGAAAACATTTTAGTAAAGTAACGTTTCAATCTAGGGATGAACTCTTTGTTTTTGTTAAAATTTGTAAATAAAGGATTCATTAAAATGTTTTTAACTATGCATTTCAAAACAAATCAAGAGGTTACTCACACAAATAACTTCTTTATTAAAAGATATTCAGTACAGACGTCAATTAAGTAATTGTTTGAAAACTCTACTGAATTAGTCATCAAAAGTAATGATCGAATCTTTACAAACGTGGACGTAGGACATTCAATATTATTAGTAGACCTTTTTAGAAAAAAGGTGTGTTCTTTATAATTATATAATAAAATTAATACATATAAATAAAAATCAATGGACGCTTGTATTTAAAATACTAAAGATATCATTTTAACTATTATTATGTTTTATTATATTGTGTTTGTGATGTGTAGGTTCTATTATTTAAGGTGCTTTATATTCAATTAGTGATTTTTTCCTTATATCTCTATAGATATAAATAAAATAAAAATTAAATCAAATCAAAAAACTTTTTGTCAGACGTTACATACACAGAATTACTATGTATTACTAATACTATGTATAAAAAAGTAATACTATGTATTACTCTAAGTTGCTATGAAATATTTTGCGTTCTTACTTTGAAATATTATTAATATAAATTATTGTCAGATGAAGAGAGTTGTGTCAGAGTGTCTGCGTTTCGAATAAACCCAAAACTTCTGATCTTCTCTGTCTATTTCATGAAGAAAAGGATAAAGACATGAATTGTAGGATAGTATATATTAATAGAAGCTTAGTACAATTAAAAATATAGTTGAAATTGAAAAAAAATATTTTATAAAATTTATCAATTTTTTCTATAATAAGATTTTTTTTACCTGGCCTCAACTATATGATAATATAGGTTTTAATATTTACTTTATTTTTTTCCTGGAAAGCTTTTTTGTATAATGAGATTTCATAGTTGTTTCCCTCGATTTGGATTGAGAGCCAATAGCGATTATGCTGACATACAACTGACATAGCATCTTATTCTGACATAAATTTTATTTTTTAAATTCTATTTTTTTTTTCATACTGTCAGATATTATTAGCAGATACGGTCACGAAACGCTACCCACACATCGACACTAACTTATTCAGAAAAGAAATACAAAATTATTTCACATAAAGTTTTAAATATAAAATGAAATCAAACATAATTAACCAATATTTGTAATTATTAGCTTTCTAACATCACTTCAGATCCTGTACCTAGTTTTCATAACTACTTAATATCATGTAAGATTACTTATATTTCCTATATACTAAACTAAGTAAGAACCATCTTGAGCGACACGACGTTTGAATAAAAGTAAGCGATTTATCCATGTCGAAGCTATAATGCTACAGATAGACTAATATCCGTTATATCCCTCGCTTTTGAGTCAGGGGTTAAACATTGCACGGTACTACGATGAATTAAATAGCGTTTACTCATCACGAAGGCTTAACAGATCAACTTGCTCAGATTCTTGCTTATAGAACCTAGCTATTGTTAATCCAGCGTCCGCGAGTTAATGAGCTGTATTGTTGATACTACGCAGTATAATCCTTTATTTTAGCTGTCGGTCATTGGTTATTATAAGTTTGAGTATAAAATCCAGTTTTACGCAATACCAATTTTTTTTTACAATATTAATATTTTTTTTCCTAATAATATATTTAATTGTAATAAGCTGCAATACCTATATGACCACATTATTTTCTTTACCTCTTCTATCAATTTGATCTCCGATTATAGGGTGTGTAAATTAGAAAGGCTAAAAACTTTGTTTTTAGATAAGTCTAATCCAAATTTTGCTTCTTTCTATCGTATATATTTATTATAGTATGTATAGAAATGGCTGTCAACGCAATGGAAATACAGAGTCTGTTTGTATTTCCATTGCGTTGACAGCCATTTTAAATTGAGTCCAATTAAATTGTCTTATCCAAATAACTTGTCTTTAAATTGAGTCCAATTTAAAGACAATTGAATTTTTTTTTAAACTCTGATGATATCGTCAACTAAGATTTATTATATAAAACTTATCTGCACAAGTTATATATTTTAATAGGTATACATTATACATTAAGTTAAGTTCGGTAATTTTGATATTGATCTATTATTATTACAACATATCTACAAAAGAAAATAACTAATAGTTGTAAAAAAAATAAGATTTGACTATAAAATAATCCACAGTATTACACAAATGGAAGTAAAAAAATACTAATTTAGAATTCTAAACTCAACATTAAAACATGTCCTTTAAATTCAAATAATGTAATCAATACATATTTTGCTAACATAGGACAAACTAATGTTTTTAATGTTGCGGAAGCTTATAGCTGATGAAAATACTTAAAATGAACTTGTAGTAATAAACAGTCCTCGCCCTTTGTTCTTTTAGACACTGACTACAGCGAAGTTTCAAACATTATAAGGAGATTAAAGACTAAAAGTTCATGAAACTGGCTCATAAATATGTTGTTTCGATTCTAACTCATTTAGCAACGTATATAATAGCAGTGAAATATTTCCTCCAATTTCAAAGTAAACAATAGTTGCTCTAGTGCACCGACAAAAGTGCTTACATGTGACAAAAGAAACTGTTGTTGCATGTGAATTACAAAAGCAACATTAATGAAATACTGAGGTGTTGCAGTTGAATAACTTCTAAAATGACCTGCATATATTGAACTCGTAATGATTACAACTAGAAAAACTATAAGGCCTCCAAAACATAAAGTAGTTAGTTCTAATTCAGTTATTCTACTTCATAGTTTGCGTTTTTTATAAGAGTTGTAAACACTCAACGGATATGAGCTTTTTATGCAGCTTTTTCCATAGCGAGCTGAGAGTCAAAGGTATGTAGACCGCTCCACGAGCATCGAGTTTTGAGTTCATTGAGTGAAAAGAATCCTACAGTGAATCACTTTATATATTTGTTTACTTCTACATTCACATTCGGTCAATACATATTGTCAAGCAATAGTTTGATTCATTGGTTATTATGGACGTTATTAAGAAATTCAGATTTACTTACAACTGATACAAGTTTTTAAAATATAATTTCTTATTCTACTTTTCAATAAATATTTAAATGAGAATAAAAGTATTTGTTATTTATAAACATGGGTACATTTATTTTCATTTCATCTCTTTAATGCATTATCACATATATCACATTTTTTGGATTGAGTAAAAGTAAAACGATAGTCTCTGATAAAAATAGATAATGTCTTAAATTGATATGTAAAGTTGCAGTTAAAATCTATTTCGATTTTCGAAAACAGATTTTTAAACCTGTAAAAGCCTTTTTTAAAAATTAAAGATAAAAATATATTAACTTTTTGCGCCTCACTTTCTTAAATTGACTCTAGATCCATTGCTGACATTTTTATTAGAGGCTTTAGATAAATTACGGCTAGAGAAAACTAAATAAATCCGAGAAGTATTTTACAGAGATAATGGTTTCAGTAATGTCTAGCCACTTGCGACGCCATTAGCAATCGTTAACTAAACGAACTGAACGGAATTGTTTTATTTACAATTAATTTGATATAATCGATTGCCAATAATACTCTCAAATCTTACTGTCATTTACACAACAAACTTATTGAAAGAAACATAAATGTTAAAATAATGTACGTGAAGAAAAAAATGTATACTCTTTTTATGAAATTTTACAGAAAGAATTTTAAAAGAGAAGAAATACAGAATGCAATGTTTTTAATAATGTATGAAAATACTTTAATTTAATAAGAAAATCATTACACACATCAATATGTAATTGAGAGTCATTGTCATTTGCACTGTCATTGTTTTAATGTTCATGTCAAATTCTCGCAAAGATTGTCACGTAACGCTAAATTTAAAAAACAATATAAATATAAAGATGTACATGTACATAGGATAATTATTGAGATTTTCTTTTGTCCAGATATAATTAACATTCAAATTTAAAACTGCGGTCGAAGAACAACTAGTCGATCCTTAGTATAAATAAGTGGCGCAATTTAAGCTTCAAAAAATCACGTCACTCGACCATTCAAAACTAGTCAACAACAAGCGAAGAATACCTCGTAGGCTATTAAATAAACTTATGCTATAATAATAAAGAATATTTTTCAAAGATAACTTCACCGATCTACTCCAGTATGATTAAACTTTTGTTTATAACTTTATCGTGTTTTTTAAATTACCTAGTCGCAAAATTTAAATTTCCGTCTAAGCTCAAAGAAATAATATGACACAGTAAAATCTTTACTGTTATCATCACAAGAATATCATAATTTTTTGGAGATTTATGCTTTGTATTCTACAAAGCATAAATCTCCAGAAAATAAGTCAAAGGTGAAGGATATAAGGGAAATAAAAGAATAAAATATATAAAAATTATTCACAATTTACCCTGTGCCTTTTTCTGTTTTGGACACGAGTTTAGATCTAATAATTTAATATTGAACGTAATTTGATATAACGTTTGATATAATTCGAGACATAGAAGCTGGCTCGATGGATTCAATAAACATTTATTCTTAATTCGTTAATAATTATGAATTTATTAATTGCATGTTTTGTATTAGCACAACATATTAAATAATTAAATAATAAAATAATAGCTTGTATTTGTAATAGTAATACAAATGTGACATACATGAAACTGAACTCAAAAGCCAGTAATAGCTAGTTGGTCATTGAGTTATTAATATGCAATATTGTATTTGAAACTTAACCTAGATTGACTATAGCCATAGCATGAAGTAGATTGAAACATCATTTGAATAATATTGTTACAGTAACAATACAAGTAACAGTGACACAATATTATAATGCTAAAAAACAAATGTTATTAAAACAATGAATGAAATGAAATGAAAAAAATTTTTTTTTTTAATATTATAAAAAAAGTATTATGTCTGACAAAGATTATTCCAGATACATGTTAAATAATTAAAAAGTTAACCCGTTTCTATTGAAGCGTGATTTCAAATAAATTTTATATTTTATTGTTATTGTTATATTTATTATTTTATTGCATATGGTTCATGATCCACATTTACAAGGACTTTAAGAGATATCTCTTTATTTTAATTTGCTTTTTCTTACTTTGTACCCAGAATACAATAGAAAATGACTTCTTCATTTCTTTTAAAATAATTTATAAGGGAATAAGCCGTTGCATTTAAAAAATCTGTTTAAGTATAAATTATTATTACATATTATTAAATTTAATAAGTTGTTAAAATTAAAGCTTAGATGAAGCATAATCGTATTATATAGCAATAAATCAACAATAAATTTTGGAAGTTTCACTAGAGCAGCCAAGTCTTCTATAAATTTCCATAAAGCCTATTGCATTATAATTGAAATATTTTACTGAATTGGCCATGAGGTTATCCCTCATTGACTATTTAATTAATTAGATATTATTATGAAGTGAACAGCATACGACAGTTACGCTTTATAAGCCCATTTGCTCAGTTTCATTCTTACCAAACTCAGTTCTTCTTAATCAAGTGTCGGTAAGATTATGAGTAATGTTGGTTTCGTCATTGATTCTATTCGTTTTACTTCTTTATAATTCATAACTTCGGGTCTTTGTTGATGCTAGATAAGTTTGATCGAAAAGTTTTATATATTACAAGTCAATTTTATATTCTTAGACATTGTTGTTATAGTAAAGCTTCATCTTCAATATGTTCCAGTAATTTCCTACTTTTTTTAAAATTTAAATTAAATGTTCTCTATAAATTTTACCTAAAGTACTTCTAATTTGTACCTATGCTTTACAAAATGCATAGAATATTTCAATAAAACTGGTATAAAATAAATACTACAGAATCAAATAAAATGCATAAAAAATATTTCTACATAGATTCGTATCTGTTTACTGTTAATTTTTCTATAATAGAATATATTTTCTATATATAATAATTTTCTTTCTATATTTAATATTTCTATATTTAATAGTTTTTATATTTACATAGGTATCAATTTATTTGCAGACTATCCAGAGTATCAGTAGCAACAATAAAAAGCAAATGAAATCATATTACCAACTGATTAATTCTCGGCCTAATACCAGACGGCAGATTATGTGTTTATAGAGGCGAGATCGTTTCTATAGCCACATCGTTTGCTTAACCTCGACTGTCAATTTGATTCTCGACCACAGGGTGTGTAAATTAGAACGGCCAAATGCTTTGTTTGTGGACAAACTTAGCCTAAAGCTTTCATATCTGTTTTATCAATTAACTAACCAAGGAAGGTTCTACATTTATTTTGAAAACCAAAATAGGATTCGGCTCAAAAGATTCACACAGCAGACTTCAGTAGGAGACAATTGAAAAAAAAAGTGCTTATTTGAAATAATATCTGAAAATATTTTTATAATATACTCAAGTATCATTTATTATATTAGCCTTAAACTTTCAAGTCATTTTGGTTTGTATACAACATAATTTTATTTATCTTTGGTAACTTCGAATATGAGCCAATATCATAAATAACAGATTATGTTATCATGATATCTCGAAGTTACGGCTTTGTTTTAGTATCTAACCAACTAAAGTAATTTCAAGTAAGTTTCTTATATACCTAAATATATAATTATACCGACAACAAGTCTAATGTGAGCTACTGACAGGAATTTGAAAATTATATTTTAATATATTTTTAAACATATATGGAATAACAATGTTAAACTGTTGATTTTAGTCTTTATATTACATGTATTTTTATTAGTAAGTTGTCGAATTGATAACAATGATAAATTAATTAAGAAGATACACGCTATGTAAACCTCCAGGGGATTGAAGGTCTTACACTTTATAAAACCGGGTGTGTCATTCCAGAGACGTTTTTTATCTGTCACAGCTTTTTTCGATATATGATCTTTTTGGCGTTCTCTATGCTTTTTTCAAGGTTTTGAGATACATTTGTAATAATTTTTTTAAACAGAACATGTAATTGAAATAATTTATACTTTTATTGTTAAGGAACTTTGAGTTATGAGTCACCTGACGATTTAATAATTGATAAACTGTTGTGCTTATTCAATTTGTTAAGAATATAAATTGAAATCCATCTATGGATTTAACTGAATATCTTTGTTATATTAAGCTAAATTTGATTATGTCGTAAATAATTATTGTAATATAAAATATTTTTATTTCTAAACCTTTTTTTTTAAATTTTGTCTGGTGATAAGCGAAATATATTTTTAGAAATATAATTCCTATTCTACTATTCAAAAATATGTGTAATTTAATAAAAGTAATTGTTATTTATATATTCGTTACATTTTTTTAAATTCATATTAATTTTGTAGTATATTTGTTAATGCATTAATTAAATGTCTTAAAATCAATGTTTGTTATTTAAAAGGTAAACGACTTCTATTATTGTTACTTTTAATAACAAAAAAATCGTAATTTATATCTATGCAAGTTTGTCTGTTCTATATATGATATAAAAATGAAGTTTTTAGTATATTTTAATACGAGTATTTTCAGTCTGTGAATTTTTTTTCAAAATCTATTTCGCTTTTTCATAAAACATTTGAAATGCTATAGAAGAATTTCAAAGGTAAAAGATCAAAAAAGTATTGACTTTTATGCTTAGTTCACTAAAGTTGGCTCTATATCCATTGCCGACAACTTTATCGAAAGGCTTTCCATAAACTGCGGCTAGAGGAAACTAAATAAATGCGATGTTCTAAGATAAGGTAATGGTTTCATTAACGTCTAGCCACTTGCGACGCCATTAGCAATCGTAAAATAATTATTTATTAGCCAATTTAATTTATAAATACTATATATTGACCTTGAAATTAAAAACTCGTAAATTTCAGAATATTTTATTTGAAGTCATTAAATTTAATGATATTCATTTTATTATTATGAAAGTGAGCAGATATGCCAATAAATGTGTGATTTAAATAACCATATTTGAAAGCACCTTCAAACTACCTTCAGTATTGTTAATGTTACTGTCTTAATTCGGCGTATATACATTATTGTTATATTTCATCCACACTTTAAATTATTGAATGTTATATAATTACCTCCTATAACACATAAGTAAAAGTTACGAATTAAATAGTGACTTTGAAAAAAACAAACAACCACACCGATAAACTCTAGATACATCAAATATATTTTAAACCTAGCTGTAATTGCTTTTAAAAAATGTTTATGGTGCAAATTGGCTTTGTTATTATTTTTAATAGTGTATGTAGATTCCTACAAAATACTGTATTAATCTCAATGAAAAACAGTTCTGTTAAGAATTACCTATTTAAAGAATGTTGAAAAAAAATAACCATATCAATTTGAAGTCATCTTAGAAATAGTAATAAATAATAATAGTTGTAAGCAATCACAAAAAATAATTCCTCTTTCCTTTAAACCTGATTTGAATTATAATAACAATAAAATAAAAAACAACGAATATATTTATGTTTTGTTATAACCGGAGATCAACTTGCAGATTAAACAATGACCGATGGCTATGCATATAACAACAAGGTAACAAATAAAATCTTTTGTATAGTGCACAATGCCACTGAAATATCAAGGTAAGTGCGCGCTGTTTGTAAACTTGCTGACGTCCGATTAATAACAACTCGGTCTTGTTTGCAAGAACTTGGGCAAGACTGTTAAGTCTTTGTGTTAAGTACACTTCATCTGCTTTATTATAATACCTTGCTATTTTGTAACACTATTTTAACATTACAAAATATTTTCATAATAACTTAGATGCTTAAGTTACAATTAAAAATTAATACCGATTGATAAGAACATGAAGAAACTCAGGATACCTTCCAAGTATGTATTTAGGCACAAAGAATTATCATAAAAATTTCTTCATAAAACAATTTTACTTTGTTAATCGCAAAAGATTGCAATAGTTTACAATTTTGCAGTTCTCAAATTTTGAAGTCGATTTTATTTTTCTTTAATTGTCTTATAAAGTTTTCTAATGTATGTTATTTTTAAACTTTGACAGATTGGTAAGAAAATATTTTGAGACATGATGAAATGTATAGTTATTTTAAATTAATAAATTTAATACTATAATCCAATTTTCAAAATTAATATTATGCAGGACTTGATGGTTTTCACAAAATATCTTAGAAAAAAAAGCAAAAACAATCAACAGTCACGAAGACAAAAAACTTCCCTCTTAATTATTAATAAACTGTAATTTTTTTAACACAATATTTAAGAATATGCATAAAGGTAAAGATTAAAAAACTAATTAAGTTTGTAATGATTTCTCTCTTATTAGCTTCAGAACTTTTACTATTGTCAACATTATCAACCGGGTTCCTATAAACTGTCAAACAAAAAAACCAGATTAATTGAAGAACTTTTGTAATGTTTAGTGACTGGCGTCCCTAAAATGCGATCGAAATCCTATTGAAACTTGAATTTGCTACACAGGTCTAAAATGTGGTGAACAATAGCAATATTTTACCAACCGTCTAATATATAAAGTAGTTTTCCATTAGGTTTACAAATTAAAATTAGTATTAGCAAAAATAACACAATATTTGAGATGTAAAAAATATTTTATAGCCTTCCATGTATACTAATTCTCCATCAAAGCAACGCCTCAGCGAGATGAAGTTATACAGAGTAAGCGGCAAGTCAGATTAAATTTGTTTTTAAGTTTATCGTGGCTTTAATATTGTTCGCTCTGACTTTGACTTAAAGCTCCCTTAGAGCGTCATTTGTTGCAGTTTCAGTATGACATTCTTCTTCGTCTTATAGCAAATACTTTTTTAAAAATCACTAGATAGGTTAAAATAATTTATTCTCTATTGCGTTATATTCCTATTACTTTAAAAATTATATCTACTACTACATATATAATACATCTATAATTTACAATTTTGTAATTTTAAAAAAGGAAAAAAGAAGTCAGATTATGTGTGTGCGGAGTCGCTAGCAGGTGGAAACTTACTAGTAAACCTGAAATCAAACTCCTGAAAATAGTAAGACAATTCATTTCAGTACATTTTTATAACGTAATTACAAATGTATTGTTTGCAGATTTTGCATGTGCACATGCAAAGAAAAGGTTCTTACAAACCAAAATAGAAAATCTATTACGTTTGTCGTCGTCGTCGTTGTGTCGTTTACGGTATTGTTGTTAACAAAGAGATGCTAATCATTGTCACAAACTTATATGCAAAATGGAGTTAGGCAATTATGTCAATAAAAATAAAGAAAAACACACATTCAGACTGGAATTTTCAAACTTTAATAAAACATTATAGAATTTACAAGTGAATGGACAACATAGCAGAACGGCTTTACTGCAAAGAAGTCATTACCGGCATTTGTTTGTACGAAGCATACCCCGCTACGACCTCGTAGCGCGTAATCGTCAGATATCATCGAGAGTCCTCTACTCAGGCTATATGTAAACGAACGCTTAACACACACTTACTGACGTTTGTTTTATGCGTCACAAACAGTAGGCTGTTGAAAGGTTTCCGGGGCGTCACGGTGTGTGCTAACGCGACCCCGTGGCGTCCCACTACGGCGAAGAGGGCAACCGTTGGTTTTTTAGTGGGTAGCCTTAAAAATGGCAGCATCCTCTATGCTGCCGGGTAGTCCCACATAACCCCTCGGCCGTTACCCCGCTGGGCCGACGGGTTACCCGTAACGGGTTTTTCCAACGGAAAAAAAGAAGAAAAAAAAAAGGCTGTTGAAAGGTTTGAAAATACATGGAAGACTAGAGGTTTGAAAAAATGGTGAACGGACTCAAAATGTCGGTATTAATAATTAAAACTGAAGAGGATATTAAAAAGGAATCTAAATCTGAATTGTTTGAAAGAAGATAAAGAGAGTTATGCTTCCACAATGGCGGGTTATCCCTGTCCATACTTCACGCACGACCGACTGCAACTATAAGATAGGATTTCATCTCCAGCGGAATATTATTAATCCAATATGTTTATTATATATTTTTATACATAGGAAGTTTTTAATATTATTATAAATAGGAAGGGAGGTTTTAGTAATTAATTATGAACACTTAAATGTCAACGAAATAAAAAGTAATAAATCATTTAACACACGCTTACATAATAAATATAATACAATTAAAAATAATACCGGAAAAAATATTAAAATAATAGCACCGTATGTATTATAGCAATCTTTATTAGCCGACACTTTATAGTGCAACGAATGGTCCGGTGTAGCGCCATCAGGGTTTACGAGCAATGAAAACGGAGCTTGAATTGAGGTAACAAGAGGATTACTTATACACTTATAAATTACAGCTAAAACAAATTGTTGTATACTTTGTGGTTCATTACCCGAGCTTAATGGAGGTAAGCCTTAGATAGTTTTATTAAATATAAATTTATAAATAATATTGCTGTGTTAAGTGGACAATTATTCATAAATATAATGATATTATTAAATGAAATAATTCATAAAATAGTATAAAATACTTTTAAAAATCTTTTTTATGATTATATAAACAATATATGTACATTATAATACCTGATTTGATTTTTTTTTAATTTTACGCTGTACTGCATGTAAATAAAATACATGTAAATATTCATCGTAAATTAAAATATAATAAAGTTTTAATAAAGCTAATAACAAAAACATTTTGTTTGAAGGAATGAATATCTTAAATATAGGAAAAAAGTAAATATGATAATTTATATGTAATAAGTATAGAAAATATAAATAAACTCTGTCATTATAATTAATAAAACTATATGACTCTCATCACTCATTGTGTCACACTTCTATTTGTTCTTGTCCAGTAAGTAAGGAATAAAATAAAAGTAGATAAACTATTAATAGTTTATTTAACTAGAGGTAGGGTCGTGGGTTCGTTCATCGGCTGGTAATGCGTGGGAATCCAAGTAAATCACAACTGGCCTTAGAGCGGGTCGTAGTTGTCGCACGGCGGAGACAGTCTCGTACACAGGAACAACACACATTAAATCACAGGAACAGCGAACGAAAGACGGACTGGTAGACAAACCAACATTTGCCATGTCGCAGTTAGGCCTGAGCTTAAAAACCAGGAAGTGGGGTTTGAAATATAACAAAATTAACAACGTTTTAAATCAGCGGCGTTAGAAATTAGCAGGGTTAGAATTAGCGTTGTTAATTAGAAGAAGGTGACTGATCACAATCGCTTTCCAAAATTGCTTCGACTCTGCGACCGGCCGGGTAAAAGACCGAGGTGCGTGGCGGCGGTGCGCCCCGCGGAGGACCCTCCTCAACTAGATCGGCTAGCAACCGGTTTATCATCTCGCGCGCATTCCGCGCAACACTCAATAAATAATATATTGAAATTGAATAGTTAGCCGTAACGGCTGTAGAACCGTTACAATTGTTTGCATTTTAAAATAAGATACTTAAAATACAAATTTATTAATAATTATTAAACTATTTTGACTTATTTTTATCCGGACCACAATTATCTAAATATTAATATAATGTCAACACAATCTGTATTCGTCAAATGCTGAAATTAAATTGAGATTGTCATTTTGCAGACACTTTCTTTGATATCTTCCGTTCTCATACTTACAAAGTGAATTAATTCAAAACCTATAAACTTTACTGGAACATTAAGACATTCATAGTCAACATAGATTCGTTCTCAAACATTGCTTTTGAAAATTTAATCTAAGTTGTTTAAATCAGATATTATTGAAATTTAGTAAAGATAGAACTTTTATAATGAGAAATTGTTTTTGTCAAGTTATAAAGCTACAGAGTAGCTACAAACTCAAATAATGAGCTAACAATAGATTATATGTTAATAACTGAGACTATATTACAATCAAAGTCCATGACATAATTTAATATTGAGTATGTTGAAGTATTTTTTTTATTGGGAAAAAACAGCATCATATTCAAGTAAATTTTACAAATAATATAGAACAGATGTACCAGTAAAATTTCTACATAAAAATGACATGGAAAGTTATACATAAGCAAAAAATTAACTAAAGTTATACAAAAACTAATAAAAAAAACAAAATAGGGAAAAACAACAACAATACCTTAAGTACACTTAAGTAGTGACACACACTTTTTAAAACTATTATTAAATAAGTCAATACGGTGGTACTTTTCATTGTAATTTTTACAAGATCGTATTACGTAATTATTTCTCAAGTAAGTTGTTTCGCATAAGGGAATATGAAATGCAATATGAGATCGCGAACTTAATCGGGTATACTTAAATAAAATCTTACTTAGCAAGTAATTGGAATCAATAAGATTATGCAAAATTTTAAAAAGGATAATTTTGTCTTTAATACCAACTATAAAATAAAAAACAAGTAAAATATTTATAAAGAAGTACCTACATTTTTAAATTCTCTAGTCATTATTTAAATTATTTATATATTTTAGATCATTAATTGCATAACCAGTTGCTGATATCAATATGTTTATATTTATACATAAATAGTTCACAATTAATACGTCAATTATTGTAAAAAATACTCATTACAATTCTATTTTAATTTGAGTTATCATTACACAAAAAGTAATGTATAAATCATACTACTAAGTAGTATTTACTACATACTATTAAGTAGTTATTATTTATATATAATAAGTAATACTCTAACTACATATATCTTTGAGTATTATTAGTAATAAGATGGCATATAGGGAAGGTATTGTAATATAAATCAATATCATAAATCAACATTTTTATAACAAAAAATCGATTCATAAGCAGTACCACGTGGTACTAAACACCATAGCTCAAGTTTCGTAAACAATATTGTGTCATTCAATAAGCACGACATACATGAACTGAGCATTGACGTTGGCGAAAATTGCCTATGTTGTTGACTATCGACTGACGCGGAGCGCAATACATCAGAATCAAGTCTATTGTGGGTTCATCAGTTCAGGCTGCAGCCGCTTGTTAACTACACTAATTATATCGACCCATCTCTAGCCTCGATACACTATAAATTTGAAGCCGCAATGTATTCGTAGTAATGTCCCAAATTGTAACCTAGTTGATAATATAACAATTTATATATATTTGTAATTTACGTTACAAGTACTATTTTTCAACCTAATTTGATTGTGCTTTGACGATAAACTATTTCTACCTATTATAATGACATATTGGATGACTTATATTTGTAAAGAAGAGCACAAATCATTACTACATTAAAATGATAGATTGTTTAAGACTTTGGGCACAAGTAAAACTGAATTATTTGACGCATGTCTAACAATGGTTTTATGTCTTTGTCGTTATTTTAAAGTATACCGACTTATTGAACCGATTTAATTTGATTACGTAATCAAATCACAGCTCCTAATGTTTTTTTGTAATTGTATTAAAAAATTGTAACATAACAAACACCAAATAACTTACTGTTATTTTTTTTTTTATGTTATTGGATGTTATGTTAAATTAAAATTATTCAATTTTATTAAATGGATATCAATAACAAACTCATGAGGCCAATTATACGGAATATATTTTATAATGTATATTTATGCGCATGAAATTTATTTTTGTATTTGTACATTTGTGGTTCTTATTACAGTATTAATGTTTTTATTATTTGATGCAAAAACAGTGAAATAACAATATGTAAATTATTTATTAATGGAATTTGGAATGTATGACTTATTTCAGTTTGCTGCAAAAAGTACGCAAAAGAAACTTAGTTCAAAAAGATATATAACTTACTTATTAATAAATATAGTAAATTAAAAATCTAATTATTGATTTAAATCTATTAACTTTGAAAAAAATAAGAAAGCCTATTTGTTTAGGCTAAAAATTAAACAACCACCAAGTTACGCTTAAGTTTGAATGCGTTTAAAAACGAGATGGAATTCATCCGATTTAATAACATTAAATAATACTATCAAAAAATTAAAAAAAAGGTCTGGAATAATTTCATTGATTATTTTTAAAAGAGTATACCCTACTTTCGCAAGAACTTATTTATTTAACCCATTAAGTTTATCCACAAGTGAAGACACGATTAAAAACCTGAAGAGAAAAAAGCTTTGATAATAAATATTTCTTGGATTATCCACTTAAGAAATTTTATTTCCATAAGATAGAAATATTAAAGATTATGTTGGTATTCTTTCTAGTAATGTAAAAAAGGGCGAGTAGATATAATACAAACAGATATTAATATAACTATAACAATATTTCATCAAGTTGTAGAGGAATTATTAGAAAGTCTTTACGTTTCGGTTTATTTTAAGAATTTATCAAAATCCAATAGAATCTCAAAGCTTATAAATTTATTATGTACAATTTTATTAAGTAATCTCTTTATTTATTACAAAGAAAATATATTTCAAATTATTCCTTAAGAAATAAAAATTCCAGACGCTTCAAAGTAGGTATTTATTTTATTTTGTTTTCCAACTAAATAATGAAAAGAGAATGTAGAAACAAATATTACTTAATCTGACCCTAGTAAATCTACTTAATTTCAACTACATTAAAGAGAGAAATGGTATTGTTCAAAAGCACTCAATTCCTAGTAGAATTCCCTATTTTAATGTTATTTCACTGCTAATACTAAACGATGTACTTAAGTTGGATATGTATAATATTTCCTAAAATTTTATAATAAATAGTTTTATGAAGTTTTGTTACTTGAGACATTTCCAATATATTTAATGGAATTATTATTTTTTTGAATCCTGAAAAAAATAACCAACAGGGATATAAATAATTATCTTTCGGTATTAACACTTTCGTGATCCAAAGTTACTTTATCCGACTGTACTAATGTTAATGTTAACAGAATTTGCTGCAAGCAGTTCACACCGCGATTCCGTCATGCTCCGAACTCATGAATAAGGGCGTCAGACGGGTTTGAAACTGGGCCAAATTTCGATGAAATTAATGTGAATACAGCCATTATTTGATATGTTATTTAAAAATACAGAGTATTATTACATACAGAATATTATTTTATATGTTATTTAAAAAGATACTTGAGAGCGTTTCTTTCAGATTAAAGTAATAATAATACCAATACCAAATCTCGAGCATCCAAATCGAGCCATTTCTCCCGTGTTAAATAAATATAATAGGTCTGTCCGTAGACTATTAAGTTCTAGATTTGGCTTTCTTAATGAAAGATTTTTTTAACAACCTACCCTCCTACAAATCTTTAGGTGCTGTTTTTTTCATAATAAGGACAGAAAAAGCGTAGTATTGGTATTAAGTTTATTGATAAAACATTAATTTGTTTCATAAGGACTTTTCAGAAAGTTAAGTGTCACAAATCTGAGAAGAACTGCAACAAACATTCAAGTAGCTTGTTTTTTATTACTCTTAAAATAAGTAGTTATGTATATTATTGTCCTTAACATATTATAAGATATTAAGACATTATTGCAGTTCTTCTTTATAATACACTCGATAAATCATTTTAAAATTAGTATAGATGTAGGCAAATATAACTTATGTTCCTCAGGGTAATGTGTTATTGCAATAGTTGACGTCAGTTCTGTTTTTTAGATTAGTAACAAACAGACAAATATTTCCTTTTTATAATATAGGTGTATACTCTACATAGTGTGTATACAGTGTGGTTTATGTCTATAAATATTTTAAGCAAATGAACGAACTAATGAACTAAGTTCAAAATATAATTCAACTTATGATTTATGAAATAGAAATATTACGTAATAATAGAAAGAAAGCAGGGGTTTTAGATCACTGATTACAAAAGGACTACCTTCAAAATCTTAATAATAAGATTTTTAAGTCTTAATCATATACATTACTAAATAAAATACTATGAAAGCCAAACGATATTTCATTTGCGACATTTATGTTCTAGTGATAGCTTTTATCCTTTAATGGACACTTTCGAGCAAATCACTGAAAATAAAACAAGAAACGTCGATAAATTTATGCTAGCTAGGGCAGATAACGAATCTCTCTTTACTGAGACACAACTGGGCTTTATAACCACAGAAGCTCGCTTGTGCTAATGTAACACCAAGATCTTAAATCCCTAAAGGGTGAAAATGGGATGTAACGGTATCTTTTTATTCTTATAAAGATCTTTTTGAGACAAAATGCAATATCAATAGTTTAATAATTTTTTTCCAATATTCGACGAAGTATTTGGCTTGTAATAAGTACAGGGAAAGAAAATACTTTTATGAGATAAATATACATATTTAACTAGTGACACTAGATAATATATTTTTTATGTTATATACAATAATACTGTATTACATAACGCGGGTAATTTTTCTTCAACAGAAAACATGACTAAACTGGTGTCAGTCCAATTCATTATCACTAATATTTGAATATATTTAGATAAAAATCTAACATAATAATAAGTCTCAAATAACTTCTTGATTGATTGTGTAGTGATTTAACAATATACGATGTTGTTCTTTATAATACAAATATAGAACATCAAATAAGTTTTTTAACTATATAACAAATATTTTTGAAGTTATTAGCATCTTTCTACATTATTTTAAATTTTTGCATTTTTAAAGTGCACTATAAAATAAAATATTATTCTATATAATTATATGAGCATAGTTAGTCGTCAAGTGTTATTTTTCAAATTAATTTAATCTTGTAACAGTAGTAGCAGAAGTATAATGACTAAGTATGTATTGTGCACGCAGCACAATGGGTTCATATTGTACCTCGAATAGAGAACTCGCTTGTTTTCGTTTTGTCTTGCGTTGGTAAGCTTAAGAGCAGCTTACTCTGGCTGTTTTTTCCACATGAAGGATTTATTGTAAAGTACTTTCAACACAAAATATTAATACAAAACAAAATGTTAGTCCAATCAAACAGACATCGATATAGGAACTTTTCGGTTCAATTTCATATAAGTCTGTTCTCCTCGGGCGGCATATCTGCGCCACATTAAAAGGAGTCTTGTAATATAAAAAACAAACATGTTTCGAATGTTATCAATCCTGAAACTAAATAATTAAATTAAATTCTGATATTTTTCTTTTTTCTATTTCACTTTTAGTATAAGAAAAAAGATTTAAATTAGTTCATTTTTATCCTAAAGAAACTGCACAAGTTTATTCTAACATCTCTAGTCTCTACCTTTGTTACTATAAAGACCTTTCATATGAACGGATTACGGGGATACTACGTAACAATCTATTAAAGATAAGTTAATAAAATTTGCAACTTATTAAATATACATTAAAATTATTAAAATATAACTATTATCATAAAGGTTGTACATCTGGCATAATTTATTATAAAAAAATTTAGAAATTTTGTTTTTACCACAACCTGTTATTGGATAAAAATGTAGATTTTCAAATAAGTTATGATTTGCGGCAAATAATTAAAAAAATGTGATTTAACTATAGATTTTAAATTGCAAAATAATAATTAAATGTAATATTTAATATCCATGAATTGTACAATATCAGATCTCTATTTAATATAATTAAACCGACTTGTATGTTTGCAATATTTGAAATTACTAAAAATCAATATATCAAAATAACTGTAACTACTACAATTAATTATAAACAAATCTTGGATATTATTCTTATATTTTTTTGAATTTCAAAGTGTATTTTTCTTTTTACTTTATACTTAAAGAAAATGTAAAGAAAATAATTTATGAAATAATTTTTATTGGTACATTCATGCAAAATTTTATAATGTAAGAGAATTATAATTTTGCAATATACATCTTATCGACTAACAGAGATTCAACGAGATAATGAAAATATATAACCAAACTAAAACAGTTAAATAACCTAAATATAACCATTATATCATGATTTGCGAATTATTTATGTGATTATAACTAACTTTTGTTTTAAACTCAACGATTCATTACAATCGTTTGTAGTCAATATTCAGTTTGTTTAACACAGATACCATTCAGGAGAGTTTATTGTATGTTTTCATACGTATCTTGGTTTTTTTAATTATTTACTTTTGAAGTTATTGTCAACTGATTGCTATGATTTTCTATTTGGTTAGTATTTTTTTCTACTATTTTAATATTAATCTAATTATATATTTGTTACAAACAATCAATTGGCGAATTTTATAATTCACATCTTATATTTAGTATGATTCTAAGATTAAATAGAACTTTACTTCAATGAAGTTTATATAAAGATATTAAATGTTTATTTTTGTATTTAAATTTTCGTGATACATGATTATTATTGCATATTATTAGTCGTATCTACTCTTTACATTTAAGCTGAGTTTCCCCCATGCTGCGAGCTCATGAATATCTGGTTTCACATGAATTAAAAGCATAAAATCTTTGCAAAACAATATTAGATCTATAATAATTCTAAGCTAGTATAATCTGATAAGACACGTAGTCTCTACACCTTTATCTTGCAAAATGTTGCGAGTGTAATCTACCAACCCAAAAGGGTTATATGATGTTATTCAGTTTTGATAACAATAAATAAATTGAAATAATCGTCATATTAATTTAGATTAAGTCTTATTATTAATAATTATAGTTATAAGCTATAAATATAGCTAAATTAAATAAATATCAAGGCTTCACGAATAAAAATTACTGTAAAGTTTTTGATTTATTGTCTTGCTTACAAAATTTACAATACAATATGATTGTATCGTAAACAAACGTACAAATCAAATGGCTATCAAATCCTGATTTAACGGTCAGTATGGTTTTTATAAACGAATTATTTAAAAACAAAAAACAAATAGATAATAATTATAGTATTCGTATTCGGTCGTAGTCATACTATATTTATCGGAATTGGCTCGACTAGTTTTGAACCCGTCTGGAGATCTTGTTCATAAGCGGTGGCATAGCGGGATCGCGGCGTGAACTGTTCATGACCGACCGGTTATGGACGGGTTCCAAACTAGTCGGGCAAATTCCGATAATTTTGACTTATATACAGCCGGATATCTATAGATAATAGCATTTCGAGGTAATTTGACATATATACATATTATAAAATGAAGTCTCTCATCCTGTCTGTGTGAACGCGATAAACTATAGAATAGGTGTATGAATTTTAAATTATTATTACCAATATATAGTGCAATTCCCAAGACAGGTTTGGGTACATAGCTTTATGTAATAAAACAAAAAAATAAATAAATGAATAGTACACTAAATTGTCAATATCTTAAGTAGAAATAGCTCACTTTTTATTTTTAACAAAAGGCATCACGGTTTTCGAGGACTTTGCGGAAAAAGCTGTGAGCGGAAGCTAATATTTTGAAATGTGTTTCTTACCAGTACCAGTTCAATTTGTTTGGAGTTTATTCTCAATATTAGCTCGATCTATCGACCAAACATAATCTTAAAGCAACAAATAAATGTGTATTTAAACCGGTCTATATTTTGGACTTTAATTGTCTATTGATAACTAATTATATTTCTTGTATTACTTAAAAAAAAACCACATAAAACAAAGATTTAATTTTGTTAGTTTTATTGATGTTTTCTCTAAGTTTAAAAAATATAAATATTTAATGTCAAGTAATTTTGGTTTTGACACGTGCTGGATAACCAGCAGTATCCCATTTGCATAAGCAAATGGGATACTTTGGGCTTGAAATAAATAATTCTAAAAAACAAAATGATATAGCTTGTAATCGTGCTACGCGATTTTTGATTTCACCAGTTTTTTTTCGCATCATACATGTTAAATAATATCATTCTAAGTTATTATAAACTCCTTTTTGTTGTTTTATTTAAATTTGTAACAAAAATATTATATTATTATTCTCATAACACCTTTCTATTAAACAGATAGCGTGTTTTCAGCACAAAGGTTTGCTAAGTCAAGGTTTGCGGAAGTTGTTGCAATAACTGAGCGGGTATTAATCGTATGTTAGCAAGTTCATGAGCAGCGAGCCATTTATCTTTGCTATTTCAGTTGCATAGTGGCTACTACATAGAAAATTTAAATTATTATTTTAAGTTGGTAGCGATGTGCGGTCTACTGCATGTCACTCAGGCCTATTACGACATCTAACATTGTGTAACTAATATAAATTTGTGAGAATGTTTGTATGATTGTTACTCTGTCAAATTACTGAACCTATTTTGAAACCTTACAGTAATATAGCTTATACATGAGAATAATATATGGCTTACAATTTTAATCCGATTCTGTGTAATTTGGCCATAATATAATATGTATCGTGAAAACCGGATAAAAAAAATCTTTATAAAAATTTAGTAACCGATAAAATTACATGGAGATAATTTATTTCATATTTCTTTTCCACTTTGAATAAATATTAGTGAAATTATAAATAATCAATAGATAGTATGAATTAAATGTCAGATGCAGGAATAATCATATTTAAGTTATCGTAGTTAAGGAATTAATTTAAATGAAAGGATGAACGACCTAATACTAATTGTTTTGAATGAATATCACATTCGCCATTAAAGACATTCAATTATAATTAATAAAAATAATTATTATTTATTCTGAATATTTCTCGATCAACCATTAAAGTGAAAATATTATTAAAATATAGCGCTTCCCTGTAAATAAATTTACATACAAAATATCAATTCAAAATATTGATTCATTAATTTTACTTGTGAAGAAGCTGATTATTCCTTCAAATAACAACCTCAAGTTGATATTTTATATGATAATTTTTATTTTTTTTGAAAAACATTTGAAAGCGTATTTACGGATGGATTAATATTCGATGGCACGTCTTGGCGCTCTGACCACTTCGTTTGCTTATACATTAATAGCGCACTATATAACTCCAATGACTTAAAAACTAAATCGAATCAGGGTCATTAACCTTACTTATAGTCTTTTTAGGATACTAATATTAGTACTTTAATAGACTTAGTGCTCAGTAAATTTGAGTACAAAGTGGCTGCTATAACCTCTTCTGTCAATTTGATTTCGGACCTCAGACTGTGTAATTTTCATTAGGAAGGCCAGAGGTTTTGTTTGTTGATACGCCTTATAGCACAGTATTAACTAAGGTTGATGATTAAACCACTATGTTTCGGTTCAGTAAAGGATATTTGCAGCATCTAAGAAACTGTATCAATGATAATGTTTTATAATATTTACACGAGTGCTACATATTTCTATAAAACGATTTTAAGACGAGGTGTCGGACACCATCACCTCGTCTTACCGTAAACACGTTTGCTGCAGAGCACTCGAAACGTCGGGTTTAAAATTACAAAATGTAAAATTAACGCGAGTTATATCCATAAAACAGTTTCATTGAAATGAATCAATGATACTTTTTGAAATTTTTATATCAAATATTTTGATTGTAATATTATGTAAAAGATTAATTATAAAGGTACAGTGTTATAATAATATTATTGTATACAGTTAGTCTATTCTAAACTCCGCTAAACAAATACTTGAATAAACTCAAATTTCTTATATAACTAATCATACATTTGCTTCGGTCAAAAGTACAGAGCATGACTGTGATTTGAAGTTGAATCTTAGCTGCAGAATATATAAAGGGAATCTGATCTAAATGTATAATATCATTTTAGTGATATACGGACGGATTTCACAGGTGATAGTGTTGAAGATCTAATATTTTTTATAACATACATTATTACATATTTTAATAAGCTAAAACCGTCACATATTTCATATGATTTCAAATTTCATTTAAGTATTGAGACTAAGTTCACGTGAATATGATTTATGTGTACATTCTAATGAATTTATTAGAAATGAAAAAAAAAATGCTTCTTTCATTTCGTTTGTAGAAGTAGAATTTAAATCAAAGTCGTTTTATTAGACTCTAAGAAACAAATTGGATTAGTTGTAGAACTTATAAGTGGGCTGGTCTGTATTAGCAAAGAGGACTTCGATAACTTTTCTTTTTATAACGTAATTAGTTTATAATTTTATGTCACAAGTTAAATATGTAGTTATATCTCATAAAGGTATTTTCGTTTTGTTCCTATTACAAACTAAGTATTAAAAGTACATAGAGTATATATCGAATATCACGAAAATTGCTGAGAAAATAGTTTTAATTTATTAATTGCATTATGCTTGTAAGGATATTTGTAAGGATCTTTATGAAAGTATAAAGACAACCCGTTACATCCGAATCTAATCCTTGAAGGATTAAAGATCTTAGTGTTACATTAGCTCCAGAGAACTTCTGTGGTTTTAAAGTCCAGTCGTGTCTCAGTTCAGAGACATTCGTTATCTGAACCAGCAAGCGGGAATTTATTGACTTTTCTTCTGTTTTATTTTCAGTGATGTGCTCGAATGAATAAATGTCACCACTGGAACATTAATGAGGCCGATGAAATATCGTTTAGAGTTTCATATTATTTTATTTTGTAATATTTATGATTAAAATATAAAAAGACTAAGTAAGTAAATTTTAACAGCAGTTCTTTAAAATCCCTTGCTGTCAGTGATTCTCTGCTTTCTTTCTATTATTACGAGATATCACATTAATACTAAAATATAACTATAATGTAAATCATACGAGTAAGTTGAATTATATTTCATGATCAGTGCCTTTACTCATTCATTGTGTTGAAATATTAATATTATGTATATTATAAATCAGAAATGTTTGTTTTTTTTAAAACTATTAAAGTCAAAAATTATTGGATTGAATTTAAAATTCTTCCAACATTAGAATGCTAATTAAATATAGGTTATATCTTTAAGAATGTAAAAATTTAAGAAGTCAATTAATTGTTAAGGTATTTATTTGAAATGTATCAAATAACAAGACTTAACAAAACTTTTTGTTATAAAAAAATAATAGTAACATTAAAAAATACAAAATTCCATTACTATAAATATCCAAGTAAAGTATATTATTTAGTATTAGCAGTAAAATAACATTAAAATAGAGAATTCTACTAGGAATTGAGTGCTTTTGAACAACGCCATTTCTCTCTTTGATGTAGTTGAATTTAAATAGATTTATTAGGTTCAGATTATAAGTAATATTTGTTTTTGAATGCTCTTGTAATTATTAAGAAGACACAAAATTAAAAAAAATAAACTGTTAACGTATATTATATTCTAATAAAAAATTGTTTCATTTAAATGAATTGAATATATCTGTATGTTTTAGTTGTAGATATTTTCATGAATAAACAAAGATAGTTCATATTGAAATAGGAACGGTATAGTTAAATTACATGGGGTAAAATAATGAATTAAAAATACAAAAAAAAAATTAAAGGATGAACTATCAAAGGAAAAAAAAATGTTGACCGAAAATAAAATTATTAAAAGCAAAGCCAAAAAAAGTTACATTATCTTTTAAATTTATGTGTATATAAACTTGCAAATTATGCACAACGTTTATAAATAAAATATATCCTATTAAAGCTTATTATTAAATAAATAAAAAACAAATTGAACTTTTTTTGATTTTTGATTAAATAAAAAACAAATGAAATCGTTAAAAGAAATAAAATTTTGTTGGGTTATAAATTTACCGGTACGAAGGTAAGCTTCGCAATCTGCATTAGTCGAGACGCACTTCTTTCCGGCGATTAAATGAAATTTCATGGCCGATTGCCCTCGGCAGCTCAATGCAAAGGTCTTGGATATTTAAACTAAATGCTTTTAATCCGGAAAATTATCCTACTTAGACTAGAACAACATTTGCTAAGTCTATTATATGTGGGGAACATAAAACACAGAATAGTTTGAACGCTTTGGAATTTGTTCGTTAAAAAAAGTAATAATTATATCATCGAATGGTATATTTAACATCACTTATCTGAATAAATAACAATAAGGTAAACAAATAGTAGTAAACCAATGAAATAAAAAAAAATATTGGTCTTACTTTTTTTAAGAATTACTCCAAGTGGCACACACGAAGAAAAAAGTATCAAGTATGAAAATGGAAAGTAATATCTAGCAGCAACAAAACAATGACTTAAAAGATACGCTTATGAATATAAAACCAAGAAGAATTCTTTGAAGAGTTTCCATTACTTTTATAATCTACTTCTAAAATTAAATTATAATGTTTACTCCCCTACTTTTGTTGTTCTTAATTTAAAGTGCTTTTTAATAAATTTAAAATCCCGTCGCAATGAAAAATGAGCTAAGGTAACTCGCTTCGAAGTATTTATCATTCGATATATAACCATAAATCGTAGGTTCTTTTTTCCGAACGGATTTTTTTTTTAACATTCATTTAAAAATCTTAACAAGCTTTATATACATAGTACAAGAAAATTTAAATGTTGCTTGATTTAGTTTACATCTAAAATATTTTTTATGTTGCCAACTTGCATTAAAACTAAGTAATAGTAAATCTATGCTACCGCTATATATCTTTTTATTCTGATCAAGACAAAAAATATTTTTTATTACATTAATTATAATATAGATAATTTATATTACATAACAATTAAAAAATTTTTTTTTAAACATTAAAGGTAAGGTAACTAAAATAAAAAACAAAATAAAAAGATTTAAATCACTTCAACCAGAAATCTGCACGCTACACGCTAGATGGCGTTAAAAATAAAATTATACATTTATTTGTGTAAATCGTTTAAGCGGCACTAGATAGGGCTGAGAAAGGCAGCTTATACTGATCAAGGTGCGTAGCACGTTGAAATTATATAGGTCATTTGTAATTTTTCGTGTTGAATGTATCACTCGTTTCGAAGAAGCTTAGTGTTTGACTTTGTTATTAGGAATTTTTTTAGGAATTTCTTAAGGATAATACAACGGATCTTTTTGTTTTACACCCGAAGACAATGCTTGACTACATTTCACGTGATGGTAATTGGTAAATTAGTCGTAGATGGTAAGTCGCACTAGCTTTTTAATAAACTGTTCACTCTAACCTTGAAGACACATTATATTAAGATGGGAACGCCAACGTAGACATGCTATTCTACTTCTTCGCTGTACGAAGTTAAAAAGAAGTTCTACGTAAAAATAATCTAAATATTAATAAAACCTTGCAAAACTTTGAAAGGAATTTTAGCGCCTATAGCATTTGTTAATTAAAATATTTATAAATAGTTAATAAATATTGAAATTAAATTCTGCTAATAATGGTTATTGTTATTATAACAATCGCAGAATTGGCAATAAAAGAAAAACGCCGAGAGAGATGTCAAATATGTCAATACTTTACTCAGATATTTTGAATATTCAGTCTCTGTATACATTTCGAGGGTCACACTTCATAGTTGTGGTGTAAAAAGTGTAAAAAATTGTAATGTTGTCGCTGAATTTATTTACACGCAACATTTATTATTAAGGCTCTCTTAACATTTTTACATGAAACTGATAAAATATCTTAGAAATGTCAGGGTACGCTAGATCGTTAGCAATACAATATCTTATAACGATGAATATAAATATCCTGGTAATATAAAACAAGAAATATTTGATATATTTGATAAATATTAAAAACCGACAACACTCAGGACAAGAATGAACATAGATTTTCTAAGTATCATTTGTAAAGCTCTCTTTTAACATTTCTTATATGAAACTGAAATAATATCTTAAAACTGTTAGAGTAGGCTAACCCGTTCACAATACAACAATCTCAGTACGATGAATATATACAGAGTACGCGAAAAGTCGGACCAAACTTGTTCTAAAGTTTATTCTAGCTTTAATATTGTTTGCAAAGACTCAGCAATCCGTCTATGCTTTACTTCTGTAAGTTCAAAAATAATCTTAAAACACGTATAGCATAACGCTTTTGCCTCTGGAACACCAAAATCTATTCTAAAAAATATAATACTTAAAAAACAAAATTCACATTTAGAGTTACAATAAAAACAAAGAACAATATATATGACCATGATCCATCAAGCTTAAGAATAAACTGTACCTGTTTCTGCTTTCGACCCCAGTTTAGGTGAAGCACATTAGCAATGACCTTAATTTGTTAAGACTGTCGTATTACATTTGATTTAATCCCACACCTTGAACCTGAAGGGTCAGACCTGGTCTATTTTAATTGCTAAAGCATTTCACTCCATCACCTTTGTAAAGAGTAAAGAGGTTTTGTGTATCTTTAGGGGACTCCAACATGAGAAAATATATTAGAAGCGCGACCAGACCTCAATTTTGACTCGCAACTCTCGGCATGTTGATCATGTTGCATATTGAGCGAATCGAGATAAAAACAGCACCGAAGTTGCATTTAAAAAACGTCGACGCATTCTGTCCCCAACAATTTTTTTTCAAGCTACATTTTCTCGCGAAACATTTACCCATTGAAGTCTATCTGATTTTAGTTTTTCCGTGAAAAAAAAATTTGGAAATTTTCGGATATCCTGTTTTAGATTGATGCACAAGAAATACAGAAAAGTCTCTCATAGAGAACTTCGTCCAATAAAGTAGCTGCCAAAAATATAAATTTTTTTTTTTAAAGTTAGTAAATGTATTATATAAATATTTAGGCAACGTTGTGAATTAATATAATATCACTCTCTCTTTTAATATATTAGTTTCCCAATGTTTGTTTTTGATTATTCAATCAATTGTTTTTTAATTCAAAGGACGTTAAAAAGAATTAAAGAAACATTAATTCCATTTAACACAAATATTTATGCTTTTGTCGCACTTTATCTATATCTAGCTAGAACAATGTAATAGTTATAACTAAAGATAAAAACGCTATTTAGAATTTCAAGCATTTCATTGATGCTATAAATGAATTGTTAACAGGTGTTGGTAATTACATAATTTTTATACTAAAAAAATATATTTACTAGACGCAATTGTTAAAATAAATAAAATATTTTATACTATCTGAATAACAATAAAGTAAATTTTGCGTTAAGTATAATAATCCCTATTACCGACACTTTATACTACAATGAATTTCCGGTGTAACGTCAGCTTTACGAGCAATAAAAACGGAGCCTCTGAACTGAGGTGATCAGAGGATTACTTATACATTTATAGATTACAGTTAAAGTAGAATACCTAATACCTATTCCTACCCGGTATATTCGTTTCTATTTGTTTAATTTTTTTGTTAATAAATTATTATCTATATTATATTGCATTTTTTTTAATAAACTTATGTATAAATTTAACAATTTCTTAAACATAAAACGTTGTAATGATCAATTTTAATTTTAAGCTATAATGTATTTTATACTTATATATTTATACAATAGACTCAGAACTAAAACGGAATTCAATGGCAATTATTATTAAAGATAATGTCTAAATGCATCTCTAGCAATTCCTCAAAGGTTAGCTTTACAGAATATTCCCACGGGGTTATATTATATAGGACAAAATATCGCAATATCACCGTCTTCAACTACCTTGTATTGTAATATCACGTGTACCGAATCTTACTTCAAGAACACTACTATATCTAAGATGCTCAAAACACTGAAATTACATTTTCAGTGAAATTATATTTAAAGTATATTGTATTTGGTGCTCAAACCATTTTTGTTGCAATAAAATATAAATTAAATTTATTTATAGTTAATATTGTCATATATCGTTCTATGGTGAACTATATGTTTACTTCAAATAATAAAATTTTACTTACGTTTGTTAATTATGTGCACTATTTTAGCTTGTGTCTATTTGTTTTGCACTGGTCATTTTGGACAACGACGTACCAGTTTAATAATGTTTCCTATAATGCTACTATACCACTTTGACAGACAATGTCAATATAGAAATTGTAAATAATTACGTCGCTTTGAAATACAATAATTTATGTATATTTTTTCTAAATAAAATTAAATAAAAAAATAAAAGAGGAGGTTTTAGATTTTTAAACATGTGTTTATAGTTATAATATGTTCCGCTGAAAAGATCTTTGTCCGAGAGTGTGTATTAAAATTCGGAGATAATTTGTGACGTGGGAATACATAGTGACACCTTATTTATAGCCAACCTTTTTCTTTAGAATATATTTATAAATAGTAAGAATAAATAATATACATTTTTGTATAATATATGTTTTAGTAACCATATTATTTTAAAACAAGAATTATTGAGAGCTTACAAAATCATAAAAGACATTGACCCTAACATATTCACATAGTTTTTAATACTGTAAATTAGCTAAATTAGAGAAATCATGTGAATTGAAATAAATGAAAAACCTGTTTTCTTAAATATTTCTATTAACAAATTAATGAAGTTAAAATGTAAACTATTTTTTTAATGTATTTCTAGGTAACTTTAAAACTTTTAACTAAATATTTGTTAGACAATTCGAATAAATATAATTAACAATTTATCAAGGAAGGAAGTAAATAGTGTAATGCATTTAAAGAGCAAATATAAATAGTCGCAAAGGTTTACATAGAAACAATATCACGTCACCGTGAAAGTTAAACGAGACGATGTAAATTTATCCACTTTGTCTAGATTTAAACTTGTATTATTTAAACTTTATGTTAGTTGAATGAGAAATGTTTATGTATGACTATTAAACTTATAGACAACTGGATTATGACAACAATTTTTTTTATTAGACTTTTTTTTATTAACTACAACAATGATAAATCTGAAATAAAACTATTTTAGAAAGTCATTTCTGACAGACACTTACATCTCGTCTACCCGTGAACACGATTGCTGCAAAGTAAATCGAAACGTCGGGTTAAAATCATAATTAACCAAATTATTCGCGAGTTTCAATCTGTAAAAATAGTTTTATTTTAAATGTGTACTCGTGAAAATCGAAGAAAATACAATGATAAATCTTACGTTTGAAAATTGTAGTTATATGTTTTTTTGTAGTGTTGTCTATTTTGGTTTTTACTTCCAGCGAAGACAAGTTAAATTTACGATGATGATTTCACTACGGAATTAATGAAAATAGTAAGGTCCTCTTCGAATATTCTTTAAAAAGTGTAGTTACAATTGCACCAAGTTTAATACAGTTGCAAGATATGTAATACGATATAATAAACATCATTTCATCACTCAGGTCGTATGGTATTATTGTAGATAAATAAATTTGCAAGTGTAGCGTTACAAGTATACTACAATTAATATCGTTTACGAATTAGCTCATGCGAACCTTGAAATATGTAAGATTAAATGATATAGATTTCTGTTAATGTTACGATATTTAATTATACTTAATTATAGTTGAACATAAAGATTATCATCGAACTTCTTATTTCTTAACAATTTTTTTTATTGTATTGGTTTAAGTACAATTTTCTAATATTTTTTATATCTTAAAGTTTTAAATCATTATTATATGCTTTATGCAAAATTGAATCTTATTGAATTGATCACTCCTTTTATAACTTCGTTCACAGCTGTCGAAAGGCGAATGTATCCAGAAATATTAAGTTGACAAACTTTGAAACTTAATTCTCAATGGTACTGTTTTCTGGTTATCTGGATTCTTAAATATTTACTTAAGGATAATGTTACGTAGCGTTTAGAAAAGTAAAGTCATCAGCTAGTAAAGGTATTTTTGCACAAAAAATCTTAAACCATTCATTTGACGTTAAACCTTCCAGCGAAATGCGAAGATTAAGGGCTTACTGGCACAAAGAATGTTCATAATCATTGCCTGAGCATAAAAAATTATTCAATAAAATGACAAAAATATTTCTTAGACATCTAGTTATTGTAAGTCGATACAAAAGAAATAATCTAAGATTGATGATATTATATGTCATATATATATTTTTTATACTAAAAGCAAATTATGTGTAGCTAAAAATAAAGCGAATAACTTAACGAGAATGACGATTTATCAAGTTTAAGTATAAACTGTACCTGGTTCTGTTTTCGTATCCATTTTATTAGGATCACATTAGCAATGACCTTAATTTCCTAAGACTTACGTATAACGTTTGATTTAATTCCACACATTGAACCTGATGGGTCATTGAAGCCAGGTATATTTTAATTGCTAAAACGTTTAACTCCACCAGTCTTGTAGTTGATTTGGATATCATTAAAATTTTAAAACGTTTACTTCCACAAGTATTTGATAGATTTGAAGATTGTTAATACTTTTTTTTTTAATTTTACATTTTTCATTAAACACAGAATATTCGATTATACAACCGATTAAGATCAATCAGAAGTAACTTTTCAAACGTAATTACAACGATGGTTTCAGTTTTTATCCCCGTACAGATGATTTATGATGGATTCATTCAGAAAACTAATTTAGGGAGAGGTTTTCTGTATCGTGAGGGAACTCCCACATGATGAAAAATGTAAAGCATTATATATATAGATTTAATATTCATCTAACTTTAAAACCTAGTAAAAATATTATAAAAAATATTATAAATAAAAAATAAATAATAGTTAGTTCTGAATTATTAAAATGTTATTCCCTCTTTTTGTATTTTAATTAAAACAAAGGAATCTTTGCTCTTGTCACATTTTATCGAATTTTGTAAATTCCTTGCATTAAAAAACATAGTCTTATAGCTAGAACAATAGAATAATTAAACATCAAGATAAGAACGTTATTTAGTATTTCGGTCTATTTAGTGAATAATAATAATTATTTCATAATAAATGAACAGTTTGGTAATTAAATATTTTTTACACTTTAACAATAACAAAACTTACTGCATGCAATTGATAAAATATTATCTGAATCACAATAAAGTATAATAATCCCTATTACCGACACTTTATAGTACAATGAATTTTCGGTGTAACGCCAGCTTTACGAGCAATAAAAACGGAGCCTCTGAACTGAGGTGATCAGAGGATTACTTTTACATTTATAGATAACAGCTAGAGCAAAATACCTACTGCTACCTAGCGTTGCTGAACTGAGACCAGTTTTGCTTGTTTAATTTTTCGTAAATAAATTATTGTTTATATTATATTGTGTACTTTTGTTTGTTATCCTATAAATGTCAATATTAGGCCGGGAACAACTTTTATTGTATTTAATTTTGATATTTCGAGCAATCATAGGACAAAACTTTTTTCCGACCTATTATGAATTTTGAAATTTACGAGCAATTTGTTTTTGACGCTATAATGTTAATTTGATAAAATTTTAAATTTTTGCGTTGAATTATTCTATAAAACAATAAGCATTGAAATTGGTTATGTAATATATTGAGATGATATCTGAGTAATCTCACAGGATTGTAGTATTTAGGACAAAATATCGCAATAATACGGTTTTCAACTACTTTGTATTGTAATATCACGTGCACCGAATTTTACTTCAAGAACACTACTAAATCTAGGATGCTGAGTACAGTGAAATTAGACTTTTAGATTAGATCTTTCTATGGCGAAATGTACGTTGTCCCAAAAGATATAATTTTTGTTATCGTTATCTGAATTTTAAAGCTTAGTAATCTGTCCGTTCATATTATTATACTATGTATACATTTTTATTACACTAAATATATATTTTTATTTATTCCCAAAAAACCCAACCTGATCTTAGCTAACTCTCTTCTATAGTCGATAAATTTCTGCCATGTTATAAAAAGAACACGGTTGAATCAAGTCAGTGCTGAAAGTGATTACCTGTAGGTAGTTTTAAAAGTAATCGTCTAACTAAATATCTCGAAGAAACATCGATGTTCTAAAAAATAAATACTAGGATTTATTTGTATCGCGTTTTATTACTTTCCTATTAATTTTACACCATATTTAATTTGATTTAAACAGCAAACTAATTTACATAAGTAATTATTATTAAATCGATAAAATTTGTTATAGACACTAAATTAAGTATTAAAATATATCATTTAATAGGTTATAAAATAATAAGGTAGATACAGAATAAATTCTAATATGATCAAAATGGTAGTTTATTTCATTATAATTACATTTCAATCTAGTACAATATTCAAACGCCGAGAAACACAAACGATATTTCCCTTGAGCGGCATTTATGTTTGGAAATAAAAAGGGGAAAAAGTCAATAAACCAAAGCAAGCTGGGGCAGATTTCAAATGTCACTGGAGCGATACAACCCGGCTGGAAATTCACAGGCGCTTGCTGTAAACCCCTTAAGGGTTAAGATGGGAAGTAAGTACCAGCTGCTCTTTTTGTGTTTTTAAAGATAAATATTCAATTAATACAAGAACATTCACTAAAGTAAACGCATAATAAATTTTTTTTATTTAGGAAATTGAGACCTATTATAATGACTTCTTGATTATGCAGTACTAATTCTTGATTTTACAGATGCCTTCTATTCTGAGTTACGAGACTATCAGTTAAATAAACTTGGGCGCCTTGAAAACCTTTGCATAAATTTCATATTTGGCATTCACGAATATGACCGCATTTTTCACTTTCGTAGGAATCCCAAGTGGATCTCGATTCGTTCGCTTTCATCCGTATATACATATGTCATATGCTTACCCTTCTTTACTTTCTGCTGTTTAATCTTTCTAGTGCTTCCTACTTGAAAGATAGATTTGAGTTTTTGAGTAATTCTAATGATTGATTAATCTTTTCATACTAAACAAAATCTTATCATTGTTCCTCCCCATTCATCTTCTTTTTGTCCAAGTTTTATACTGTACATCGTCTTTGGAATGTCGTCTCAGAATATAAAACTAGCAAAGTCATGTTAGTCATTCAAACGCTGACTAAAACCACACTTTACAAAATTATAGTATTTTCATCGTTTGTATATTTATTCGTTTATGTATGTAGAAATATCTACGTATCTATATATATATTTATGTTTTAAGTAGGTGTATATGTAATATGTACTTTTTTTTGTATCTGTTGTTATTTTTTTTCGCCGGGGCACAATAAATAATATTATTGTTATATCTTAAAATTATTAAAATACTTTAATCCCGCATCTACTGCAATACTGAAGACAGCGGGGTATTGACAACTGCTAACCGGATTATAGGTAATCTTATCACATAGTAGAACTTGTGATGTGAGTGATGCTTAAAATATAATCAAACGCGAACTTAGTGTATCAAAAAAAATAAAAATTTATTTAATTAAACTTAAGTTAATAAATAAACGAATAATTTAGTATTTTCCCACTTTTTGCAAAATTCGCTACATATTCATTCATGGTGACAATTTTATTGAATGGTTTCCCATAAGCAGCGGAGAGAATTAAATGAAGAGGAGTACTTTAGATGAGATAATGGCTTTAGTAATGTCCAACAATTGACGTATCCATAATGCAATCGAAAACTAAGTGAAATACGCCAAAGTTTTTCAAAACCTCTAATAAATAAAGTAGTTTTCCATTAGAATTTACTGAAACCCGGAGGTCATTTGAAATCCCAACATAATAAGGTTAACTTAGTGTAATGTTGTTTATTTTTTTAGGTATGACTATTTTTTAAGAAATTTTTAAATGAAACGGTTCAAATGGTTATTTAGTTTAAAGCAATTGTGAATAGTAATTTCTATTTTTTTTGAAATACCAAATTTTAAATTAAAATTAATGGAATTGGGTTGTTCTAATACAACCATCAACCAAAAAACAACTTTAAGGTGAATAGAAAGGTACTAATCTTAGCGTTATAAAGCTATTCTTAGGACGCGGTTATTCTGATAAGACCTTCTTATGATTATGTTTGTTTATTTTTGTTTCGAGGGACTTTAATTCATCTGAGTTTTAATTTCTTAATTTATAAAAAGGGCATGACAACATGACAGTAATATCTTATACTAATATGTAACTCATTTGCTTCCAATGGCTATGACTTTCAATGGCTTCCAATAACCTTATAAATTATTTTAAATGAAGTAAATATTATATATGTTTGAAATAAAATATGAGACATATGGAAAACAAAAAAAATCAAATATAAGAGTGGGTCTTGAAATATCTGATCTGTGTTTAATTGGATCTAAATTTTTATAAGAAAAATATAAAAAAAACAAAGATTAAATCATAGACTAATTAGTTTTGCAAAACATTTTTTTTTGATATTTTATTACTACCTACATTCCCGAATTCTGAAACGATATGCTTGAAATAATACACTAGCGTTTATTTGAGCAATTTTGTCCTGCATAGAAATACAACAATTTTTTATTAGTGATTCTAGTAAGAGTTTTCAATTAGCTGAAGTAATATTATATTTTATTTCTAAATCATGTATACATGATATGTGTTCATCCAAAAAAATTATAGCTGAGAAGTGTAGGATATATTGAGATATGTATAATGTATAATATAATGTGTTGATTATTGTGACAATGTATATCGTAGTAATTATTCTAACGCAAGATAATAAATAAGCTTTGCAGCGTTATTCCCTAATGATATACTAACTAGGTCAAAGTATTGCAACATCACCGTTTTCAACTACGTTGTAACGTAATATCATTTGTAATAAATATGTTTTTTTTTTTTTTTTTTTTCCGTTGGAAAAACCCGTTACGGGTACCCCGTCGGCCCAGAGGGTGACGGCCGGGGGGTTATGTGGGACTACCCGGCAGCATAGAGGATGCTGCCATTTTTAAGGCTACCCACTAAAAAACCAACGGTTGCCCTCTTCGCCGTAATGGGACGTCACGGGATCGCGTTAGCACACACCGTGACGCCCCGGCGAGACCCCCCGAATGAGGGTGCCCCGAGCAACGTAGAGCACCCTCCAATCGTAGGCCTATGTTAGGTAAGAGGGGTCACCCTCCCCCCTCACCAGGCCTACAACTGGGGAAGGAAGCGGCGGGCGTATTCCCGCCTCCTTCTACCCAGTCTCCCCCTACGGAGCGGGTCAGCGGACGAGGCTGACTCCCTGTCCCGCTCCGAGGCCTCCTTTGCGGCGATGACTTGCTCGCAGAAGGAGGCCATTGCGACCCAGCACCTCTCCCTGCTGACCATCGCGCTGATGACGCGCGGCAGCGAGAGGTCCCTGCCAATCACGCCCACCAGCTCAGTACGCTGGTGGTCCCAAGCGGCGCACTCCGCCAGGGTGTGACGAGCCGAGTCGACGGACTCGTCACAGTGATGGCAGGAGGGGGTCGTCTCCCTTCGTGCTATCCTGTGCAGGTACTCACCGAAGCAACCATGCCCGGTCAGCACCTGCACAAGACGAAACGTAAGCGTTCCGTGCCGCCGATTGATCCAGTGGTCGAAGTGAGGGCGGACCGCCCCCACTGTGATCATACCGGCGGCAGGGGACTCCAAGTCCCTGTTCCACCGTCGCATCAGGGCTCGGTGAGCTAGAGCCCTGATTCGCGCCACCTCGGGCCTTACCCCCGTGGCCAAGGCTTCTGCCCGGTGCCAGTACACGGCTGCGAGCACCTCCGCCTGTAGCTCCCAGGGCGGATCGCTCGCCAGGAGTGTAGCCGCCGTGAAGGACACCGTACTGTACCCCCTGATCATCCTCACCGCTAGGACCCTTTGCGTTCTTCGCAACAGGGCCCTTGAGTCAGCGGTGAGGAACCCCGACCATATGGGAGCACCGTATAGGGCCATGCTCCTCACGATGCCGGCATATAGGCGCCGGCATGGAGCCTGCGGCCCACCGACGTTGGGCAGAAGCCTTCCCAAGGCAGCTGCGGTGGAAACCAACTTCGGGGCGAGAAGGGAGAAGTGCGCCCCGAAGTTCCATCTTCCGTCCAGGGTAAGGCCCAGATACTTCATCTGGGCCTTCACCACCACCTCCGAACCCTGGACGGAGATGGACGCCCGACGAGGGGGACCTCGCCGAGGGCCGTGGAATAGGATGGCCTCCGTTTTAGTGACGGAGACCTCCAAACCCATTGTAATAAATATGTTGTGAACATACCAATACCAACAAATTATTAATCTCGGAATACGTCAAATCGCGTCTATATAATGGTTTTTGATAGTAATTTTTATCTTACTGTTCAAGGACAAAAAGATTGACATTTATTAATAGATCCTTGTTTTCATATATAATTCTTGTTTGTTTTTTTTTTGTATAGAATGACAATGAATGACAAAATTGTTTTTGAGAGCTTTTAATATAGATATACATTCTGGTGCTAGAATTTGACGAATAAAGGCAAAGGTAATATGGTCACTTCACAATGTTGTTGCTTGTTGAAGTGCAGTATCTGTCTGTTGACTAAAATAATTTCTGGCCCTCAATTTACGAGGAATTTCGCTATCCACAATCAGGGATATTTGGTTGTGGATAGAGTGGGAGTAACGTTCTCAAAGTTCATGTTTAATAATTACATATTCTATACAGAAATACATAGTTTCCGTAAACAAATATAATCTTAATATACAAATATAATCGTAATAATAATCTTTATTGTACACACGAATCAAATACAAATGGAATTAAAAATGTTAACAAAAATAAAATGGTACAAATTTGGCGGTACAAACATTTTTAATAATAAATTATTCTCTACATAACACTTGAAAGTAAATAATTTCTCGTGTATCGTAAATAACCTAATAACAATTTCGTTAATAACGTTTGTTAACATAGTAACGATTTGTAAAAATTTGATTATTTATTATATAAAAAAGCTAAAGGCAATCTATTTAACATAAGCGGTGATTGTAATGAGTTATTTAAAGAAAAAATCCAAAATAACCAAATAATAACCTGATCAAACAGTATTTCACTTGTTTAGAATTTATTGTTTCAATTTATTATTACTTTAATTATTGTATAATGTCAAAATTATTTGTTTAAATTATCAAATATATGTAAATAAATACCTATACATATTTCTTAATATAGACACATAAATGCAAATTATGTATTAATCATATGCCTATTAATAACTTTTAAATCGTTTTTACTTTACACAAACTAAGAGATATACTATAAAATTTGCAATTTATAAATAATTAAAGAGGTATTCATGAAGTTTCGTGGCAGCACTTCTCCATGAACTTAATTTTGGATATCGTACATTGTGTGCAGTGACTTTATAAATACAATGTATGGTAATTTGAAATAAAAATAAAAACTAAACTGCAAAGGTTGAACATTTGATAGAATTTCGCAAGATGTCTTATAGATGTTACAACTCAAAACTCCAATTTATGTTTTTTCATAATATTAGTAAACATAGTTATTAATTATTTTTTATTTAATTTATATTATGATTGTAAACGATTCATAAATAAACATATTCGTTTTTAAATTAATAACTTTTAAAAAGTTCACCTGTTGCAAACAAAATTGATAAAAACAAAGTTTTTATATCTTCACAAATATATGTTTTTATTCCAATAGATGGTATTTAAACTAAAACAGTGTTTTAAGCCTCTGTGACGACTGTGAGAGTTGAACATTTAATAACTGTCTGCTCTATGACCCAGTTGGAGGCGACAAAATTCGCGCGTTCACATTTATGGTCCAGTGCGTGTTCTTTATGAGACCACCGAATTCACAGTATGATAACTCAGTATGTACTGTATTTAGTTGATAAACATAATATATTATAAAATTCTTTTCGTTGTTTTCTTAGTTTTGTTTTTGATGAAAACATGTATTCTACACTATCTTAAATAAGAAAGAATTTGAGCCGATTTTTTTTTTTTGCAAATATATTATATTATTATATATATTTATCAAATTAAACGTTTGTCTATAACACTGAAGATATAATACATATATACCAGAAAATACGCACAAATTGAACCTCTTTATTTATTAGTATACATAATAAAAAAATATGTTATAGTTTTACTATTTAATACAGAAGCAAAGTAACAAACATGTTTCATCGACGTCCAAGTTTTAGGAAAACTTTTATATATTACGTGCTCTGCTCTATAACAGTACAGACTTATTGAGTTTAGAGATATGTTTAATTAATTAGGCATGTGTTTAATACATAATTCGCATTTATGTATCTATATTAACAATGTATATGCATTTATTTATATGTGTAATATTAGTATTTAGAAATAACTGTAATTGAATTTTAATTTAAATTAAGCTTATGTCCAATTTTATTTTTTTTGTATGTTTTTATTTTTTTTTATTTTTACTTCTCTATGGGTTGACTGGTAAAGAATGCTCTATAGCAGGGATGAGCAACCCGCGGCCCGCGGGCCGCATGCGGCCCTCGAGGCACATTAAAATTTAATTTATTTTAGTATTTTTTTTTAAATACCGAAAAATAAAATTTTAAGGATAACGAAAGTGTAAGTGTGTGAAATAAGTTATAAAATTCTTAAATACGAACATTTATCACGTTTAAAACATGATTTGAACCTTGTATATGCACTTTATTTTCTATATGGCTCTCTGTTTTTGAAACTGCGGCCCTCCGAGCAAAAAAGGTTGCTCACCCCTGCTCTATAGCAATAAGTCCGCCTGTTGTACTTTTTTATTGGTACCATAAAGATTTTAAATAAATAAATAAGTAAAATAATTCACATTATAGGGTAAACATTCTTTGTAATTACTTTTATAATTTGTTAATGAAATCACCTGAGGTTATCATAGGATTGTACGTTTAAACACTATAGTTAAAGAAAACGAACGTTCAAATTGGGGTGTTCTACTCAAGCAATTATAACAAGGCCGAGATAATTCGATGCGATTATTTTTAAAAACTACAAATTATTATAAGGTTGAGTTATAAATGTGTAAATCGTGAGCTGTTCTGTTTATTTTATGGTTATATTTTATTTTACATGTAAGTATAACTTCATTACGTTAAGACAAAAAAGATTTTCAATAACTTTTAATAAACAAATGCCTTTTAAATTCTTTATCCTCATAAATTTATTTACATACATTATTTATTAAAGAAACGAGTTTCTTATACATTATAAATTATTTACCTAGTAACAAACATATATAGCGAAGCTAATACATTTCCAATATTATACATACGACTATGTTTGTTGGTAAATATCATTGCAATTGAAACTTGGTTAGGTAATCCGATGAAACTGTATCTCTAGGAACTAATCAAAATTATCTCGGCTGAGTTATCTGTCAGAGGTACATTAAGACGATCAAAACATAGCAATAACCTCGTAGATGCTTGATATCTAATGAAATATACTGTTAATTAAGTTATTTTACTATAATATACTATAAAGATTTGAATAGAAATAATAAACTAAGCCTATTTTTAATCAAGTGTGTTTAACACCTGTGTATATGGTATTAAGGTGTAATCAAATAAAATTATCTTAATAGGATAGATAGAAAAACAAATTTCAAATATTCTGAAATTATTTCCTTTCATTCTAGAAATCATTGAACAAAAAATAAAGATTGTATTTTACAAATGATAAGAAAAGATATATTGGATATATTTTCTAAAATATTTACACTTCCTATAGTTACGTTAAAAAAGTAACTATTGAACGTAAATAAAAATAATTTTATCTTTCTTGAATTACCATAAATTGGTGTGATATTTTATGTTAAACTTGAGTATGAGTGCATCAGACAAGTTTGACAGAGACAACGCTATCGCTTCTCTCTTTAACTCCCAATGAACTATAATTTGCGTATATTATTACAAATTATATTATATTACAAACAGCCGTCAGCACGCATTTTACTTGGTCGCGTCTCGGTGCATGGATCACCGTCTCGTATGGTATCACATCTTTTTTTACATCTGGAAGCTTTTACTGCTATACAATTTCTTCCAGGGAATGCAGGAATCCTTACGTATCTAAATATATAATCGTATTAACATAAATATTAAATTACTAGTGCATTAACAAAGAAAAAATGGGATCAGAATCAAATTATGAAACACAATATTCGTATATATTTTGGCGCATTTGACGGCTCACATTTATATTGAATGTATTTGAGGACACCTGTTTATAATACATATTTTATTTCGCATATGTAAATTCGTTGGTCTGAAAGAAAAAACAAGTGAAGAAATTGTTCAAGGACTACGAAAGTCTTAATGTCACAAACGCATGCGATCATCTGCGATTTTCCAGCATTCTGAAACATTCATTAACATTCAGTATCAACCCTAACTTGCTTGGACTTATTGAATTTTTTTTTTGTTTAACTTCCAGAGATTTGGTTAAAAAAATGAATAAAGTTAGTACAAGAACATTAACGTCGCCCATGGGAAATATCGTTTCTATTTCAGTGTTTTATTTCGTAATGTGCACAATTAAAACGTAGAAAGAAATGGGCAATTTTCAAAATAAATGACCGTTACTTATTTGAAAAACCTTTTTTCTCATATACTTAATCGCCTGAAATGAGTAGTAGAGCGATAGATAAATGAATAAAATAACAGAATTCAATTTTTATAGAATAGTCATAAATAAATGAAAGTTTATTTATGAGTATTCTATAATAATTAAAATATACTTCTGAATGCAATAAATTAATTTCAAGGAATTTAAACAAAGTATTTTTTAATAGTTAGTAATTGAACACAATTATGAATTAAAAAGAAAATACAAAATATATAAATTATCAAGACTAAACAAAATTAAAATTCTGAATGTACTTAAATAAAAAAAAAAACAATATTTTTTTTAAGAAAATACAATATACTTTTAAGAATATACATTACATTTGGTTAAATCTTAAAATCCGTCATTAGATAATCTTGTTAAATCTTCTAATACGTTATTAGTCTTCCTTTTTTCTAACTTACAATTTTAAAGTATCCAATCTAATGCAGAAAATTCAGCCACATTTTCAAAAAAGTTTGAATACGAGGCCGTAATCATTACTGATAATAAGGACAAAGGCGCAATCATTCAAATAAATCAGTTGCACTATGTGCTAGACAAATGAAATTACTCACAAAAGCATTTTTACAAATGGCAAGTTATTCACTATATATTCGTAATCGTATTTGGTACTTTTCATTTGCGATTTTTTTCAATTGTAGTTTATATAAATTCTTATCAGAATAAAAATGGCACTGATTTTGAAGTTTTTAATTACATGTTCTGTGTTATTACATTAACACTAAAATATACATTTTTAGGTAGATAAAGATAAAAAAACTAAACAACGAAAGTAAGGAACTCATTGTTAGAACGCAACGGCCTGCAATGCTCAAATTTCTTTTTAATTACATTGTAAAAATGACTCATTTAGTTCAGACTCCGCTGCGTTTCAGATTTCCGCTGCAAGTTGAACTTTCAAAATAAACTTACTCAGGTATAGTATTTCGTATTTGTTATAACATGAAAGAAGCATAATTAAAAACAAAGTTATTTATGTCTTACAGAATGGAAAAACTATATTTAAATTAATTTTTAATATTTATTTATTTATATAAATTACAGAACCTAATAATACAAATAAAAACTATAATAAATACATTAAAAAAAAAACATTATCTCCAAAATCTTTGTAATAATGTTAGGATTTTTTAAACATTACTTATAATAAATAAAATAAAATAATTTATGTACAGTAAATTGAAAATTTATTTTACAGTGAAATAAAATTAATATCATTTAGGTTTGCATAATGCAATTAATGTAACTTTCCGAAACAAAGATAAAAGAATTTATAAAAAAAAAGAGAAAATTCGACCAATAATTGTATGCTTTCCAAACATTCATGTTCTCTATAAAAATTTAAATCAATATAATGATGCCATATCTCACTTTAACCTAGTAAATGGAAGTGATTTAAGTTAATAGGATTTTTATACCGAATTCATCAATAATCGGTTTATGCTATATGAGAAAATTTAAACATTTATTTATGTTATATTTATGTTTATTTATTTATTTATTTATTTATTTATTTCTTTATGCATAAAAATACAATGGCGGACTTAATGCCGCAGGCACTCTCTACCAGTCAACCAAAGGTAATGCAGAGACGAAAAGAAGTAGGTGCATCTTAAAGAAAAAAGAAGAAGAAAAAAAAAACAAATTTATATAATATAACTACAAAAGTAAATGATATAATGGTTATAAGAAATAATAATAATAATAATAATAATAATAATGATAATAATAATAATAATAATAATGAAAATAATAATAATAATAATAATACTATACAATTATAATATACAATTATAATAAATAGACAATAAATAGTTACATATAAAATAAATATACATATACATATATTTGAATAAATATAATATACACATATACATACACTATATATATTGACTGTCAATGAGACGAATCCACTATCTCTTTAAACAATAGTTCTCTAACTTTCAGTCTGAACACATAACGACTGCTCGACTTTCTGATATCTAAAGGGAGCGCATTCCATAATAATGTGGACTGAACGAAAAAAGAGGAACCAAGAAATCCAGAAGAATGGGGCGGACATGAAAGTAAGAGGTTGTTAGTTGATCGAAGGTTTAATTAATTAATTTACAACTTTATTATATTATTATTATTGTTTTTTACCATATTGATTTGTATTAAGAATAAAGAGCATTCCATTTCTTTTTCATTATTGCTCTTTAATTAGATATGTTTTTAATTAAAGACAATACACTTCTTAAAACTATTCATCCCAAAACCATGCATTGTTAAGTTCTATTCTTGTAATAAATAATTTCTATTCTTGTAATAAATATCTATTGTTAAAGGTTCTTTAAAGAAAAGTAGTTTTAAATAAGAAAGTAAAATGTGACTAAGAACAGTTTTTGTCAGATATAAATGAAAAATGGACTTACTTCGTAAAGTGGTAAAAAGTGTCAAAATTTTTAAATAAGCTTAAAACATACTATTTTCAAATATTAATTATATTTTAATATTACTTGGAACCTAAAGAAAACATTTACTTCTTGTACAATGTCCTGTAATTTGACTATGAAACTCTATTTGTCTTGGCTAATAAAATTTAATTAGAGCAATAAAGAGAAAAAAAAACTAGAATTTTATTACAAACTTGAAGATGAAGGTTTCATGTCAAATGACACAAAAAATAAACCAAATACATTGCAGCAATGTTCATTGGAAGACAACATATAAGTGTCTGTCACTAAATCAGACGTAATTAAAATACGACTAAAATATAACATTGAAAAATAATAATAAATAAAACAAGCATAAAAAAGGCTTGAAAAAAAAAACTTTAAAATGTATGTTCTGGAAATAAAAAAATATGACTATTATTATAAATAATAAATATGTTCAATAATATATTGTGTTATATATTTCGCACGTTCACATATTGAATTATAACTCAGTGAATTCAGTGGTCTCACAAATAACATGCACATGAACATTTATGTGAACGTTCGAATTTTGTTGCCTACAACTGGGTTGTTGAGCACGAGCTGTTAATATATATAATCAAAATACATATCATATATCGGAATGTCAAATAACATCAACTTATGAAAATTGTTATCTAGAAAAGAACTATTACATAAAGGACTAATTTTTCTTAATACAATTATATTTAAAATATTATTTTTATTGTCTCTAAAACAAATATTGTAAAAAAAATAATACTGTATTAATTTCCTAGTTAATTAAATTGTAATCTCCTCTATCTTAGGAATCAGTTTTTTTTTGATATTTTTAAGTTTGAAGGTCGTAATTGTTTTTTTTTTATTTAAAAAACCAACAATCAAATTTAAAAATAAATTTTTAAAGTTATGAAATATGCTGCAATGATTGGTTTAAAGAGTGAAATAAGTTGTCATGGAGTGGATCTAATAAAAATAATGCTGAAAATATAACACTTTTGTTAAGCGGGAAAAAATACCTCTCACCTATTGTCGTTTGTTTGTTCTGTTCTTAATTTTATAACTATAATATTAGGTCGTACGAATTGAGCTTATGAGCTGGGCAGAGCTGAACTATATGTGCTTGCATTATTAAAGTTACAAGTGGAATAGTTTGTGTGTGAATTTTTTTTAACAAACAATTTTTTGTTTAATTTTATATTAATATAAAAGGAGTAAGTATAAAAAAGAAAGAATTTCGGTAATAGTTGTAGTTTGAGGTAGATTAAAATTATTGTAACAAATAGTTATGACCCATAAGAAAAAAAAATGCATATTTTATAATTATAATATATCGAAACGACAGGTGCAATCGTGTTTTTTAAAACAGTGACGTCAGTGAGACTGACGTCACTAACCCCATTACTAGATTGACTCGTCGCAAATGATAAAACACCTTTTTTAAAACAAATTTATTATTACAACTCCTTTAAAAATACAAGAAAAGCAGGCAATTATAATGAATAATAAGACGTACTCACAATATTTTCAGGTTACAACTTCCTTGTGCCAAGGCCCAATAATTCTGGCTCTCTAACGACCGTTTCTTAAAACGAAACGTCGTGACAGAGTCAATACAATTTCAATTATTATTTTAATTATTATTAAAAGTTAGAATACTTTAGATAACAGTAATTAAAATTCTATTTAAACCTCAAACTTAACTTTCATTATTATTTCACATTCCATTATTATTGTAAATTATAATTATTATTAACAATTAAAAGCAGGTATAAAGTGAACTTCCGGTATCATAAAAGTAACAGTTTAACAGTCGATTAAAATGTAATTCGTTTTACTCGACTGATAGACTTTATAAATTATTACATGAATTAATAAAGAGTTATATGATTGATTTTAAAAATCTTTATAATAAAAAGTAATTTGATATTTAACGCAGCAGACCAATTCACATCCGTTTTACATAAAAATCTTTACAATTTATAATCAAAACTAATACAACTTATTTAAATTAAATCTAAAGAATATAAAATTACATTTTAAAACAATTCCTTAATTAATAATAATGATTTTGCGCCGACAAATGTAATTTTAAAAGGATTTGTAAAAAAGTAAGTGCTATAAGTTCTATAGTGAGTATTATATTGGTGAGTTTTCAAATTAGCTTTTTCTTTGTTTATTTTCACAATTTTCACAAGTGAAATATTATTGAAATTCAGTATTTGTTTTGAAAACTGAGGAAGTTTACTTTTTTTGCTTTATCTACAAATTTTATAATAGTTCATTTATCAATTTAAAAGAAAATAAAAAATATTTCAATATAGTCAAGGTATAGGATAAAAATGGAATTTGTTAAAGATTTGGCATTTGGAATTATTCGTCTTCGAAGTCAAACGATTTTTGTCTCTGCTATATACACCACCGTATTATTGTTTAAACATTTCATATTCCGGACTGATTATAAAAAAATGTGTTTTGATTTGCGTAATTTGAATAGAGAAGTTTTTACGGTGGTGACAAGAAAAAAGTAAAATGAACTAAACTGACAGGAACTGTGGCGTAAAAAAATAAATAAATCCAGAGCTTTTGAGAAGGTAACAATTTTAATAATGAAAACAGTATAATGCAATCAAAAACCAATTGAAATGTTTACTGTCAAAATCAAGTTTAATAAGTATGAACTAAAATATATTTTATATATTATATATATATATATATATATATATATATATATATATATATATATAATATTAAATAATAGTAATAATAATATCTGCATGTTTCAGGTTTTGTGTTTTTTTTTAATTTATAGTATTTTAATGTAATGTACAAATGTCTATTGCAATTAATCAAAATTAACTGAGCTGAATTATCCCTCGGTGATATACAATTAGTTCAAAACATCTCAACAGCACCGTCTGGGAGCATGTAACGTAATATCACCTGGTACTGAAGTTTCCCCCGGGAACACCCTTATGTTGAATAAGATTTCTCTGAAACATCGTTATTGCCTTGAAATAAAAAAAGTAACAAATTACTTTTATTAGTAATTTAAAACGAATATATAAAAACGAAAATTATATTTGATTTTTTTTTTAATCTTTGAAAGAAAATTCTATAAATTAAATAATGTCACAAACTGTGTTCATAGTGAATTCATTGTTTCAATGCCTAATCTTTTCGTATTTAATTCGTTTACAAAGTGAAATTAACTGATGAACGTTTTAATTTTTACCTAAATATTAAAATTACTATATTTATTAAATCGTATATTTATACGAGAGAAATAGAATAATTTTAAATAATCACTAAAATACTTTAGTTCAATCAATTGTTAAATTTTGATATTATATGCAAATGATTCAAAATTCATTGATAAGCTACAACGTATGTAAAATTATTAAATATTTCCATAACAATAACACAGTTTGTGTTATTTGATAGTTATACAGCTACAAACTGATAGTGTGAACTAATAATAGATTGTGATTTACGGACAGATGCTATTTTACATTCGAAATTAGTGACATTATAATTTGTATTATATTTCAAGTAATAAAAAATAAACTTGTAATTAAAAATCTTTATATAATAAAAGTTCAGTCTGTCAAGTTAATGATTTGGTTTAACAAACAATTACTTAGATATAAGATTGTAAAGTTAATTTAACGAAACTATTATGTAAAGCAAATGTTTTTGCTAATGTCTTCAGGACATCGTTAGTGCAATCCATGTGTACCACACATGTGTCGAAAGCATAATGTCAAGTTAAAGTTTATGAATGTCTGTGCGTAAATGTTATATGTATTTTAAAAAAATGTGATACTCTGTTGTCCAATAATGACATTGGAAATCAGGGCGGGATCTTGAAGAAGATTAAATAAGATTATTTTTTCATATTTATATTTTATTCATTTTACTTTCTTACTTGTTTATATAAGTAATGTTGTCGGTTTGTGTAAAATGTCGCATTGAATTGAATAAAGTCTATTATAATTATAATTGTTTTTGTATAAAATTAAAAAAAGTTTTTCATCGGCTCGTAAATTAAAGTTATCATATTGAATGTATTTATTGATCATTTAACTATTTGTTGGTTATAGAATTGATAAAATAACAGGCTTTTATTTTTATTTTGAATTATTGGCTTTTTCTTATAGACTGTACTGATATTCATTTTGTCTTTAGTATTCGTTAGGCCTAATGATAACTGTTGTGCATCCGTTCATTCATCATTAACATTAATAATTATTATAGTAGCTCCGTTTGAGTACATCAGCTTTAAACAACGATTAAGCCTTGATCAGAATCGGATATACATCAGATAAATTAAGTCATTTGAGCTACACTTCATTTTCGCACAGGCTTTTGATAAATACAACGATTTTATTCTTATTGCCGGCACTTCCCCGATAGTTGTAAAGTTTAATGGAACAATATTTCGTAAGGAACTTGATTCTTTACTATAAATTAGTAGGTAATATTGGTTTTGTAACTTGATTTAATGTTTTAACGCAGCAATATATCAGTATTTGTCTTGTTTGGACAATTTGAGTCAATGTAGGGTACTGACATCTTGCGAAATGTAATATAATGTACTGAAATTCAATATTATTTTTGAAATAGAAACTAATAATTGTTCAGCTTAAGTAGTCCACCGCTGAGTCTAGCTGGAACAAACTTTACCTGTATTGTTAGTGAGTATAAATTACAATATAAAGTTTAATTCGTATTATTTAGATTTATATGTTACATTAAGATGTCTTTAAAAACTTACTGAAAACAAATATTTAATTCTTGTTTGGTAATTAATTTAAAAAAAACAGGATTTGGTTTTCTATAAAATGTTTACCTCTTAGCTAATTAAATAAACTAAAATTTTGATGTTTATTATTTGTAATATCCTAAAGAATTTTTATTTACGAGAGGTGCTATCAGCAGAAAAATTAAGAATAATATTAATAGCTAAGAGTTACCGTTACGTAGCGTTAACTGTAGCTAAAAACACACTGTTTATTATATATAACAACGTATATAGTATTATCACGATCCAGAAGAGGTTTTGCTCATATAATGTTAAAATTTTTAACACTACTAAAGCATTATCTATAGATAGATAAGCGTATAGCTCTTTTATCTTGTAATTATATGTAGTTTAAAGATAAAAAGCTATACGCTTTTTGTGCCATGTTCTTTCAAAATATATTTAGATCTATTGCTGTTGACAATTTTATCGAGAGGTTTGAGATAAACTGCGGCTTGAGAAAACTAAATAAATCGGAGAAGGACTTTAGATAAGGTAATGGATTTAGTAATGTCTAGCGACTTGCGACGCCATTAGCAATCGTTAACTAAGCGATCCTTATACTTCAACGTTTTGAAATTCTAAAGATATATTGAGTTATTCATTCAGTTATAATATTATAAATTAAAATAATCAATCATGCAACTGATTCATGTATAATTATAAAATACTTCCAGACACTTATGATTCAATTAGTTTTCATTGATAATGTAGATATACAATTAAAATAATAAATTTTACCGCGATCAAATAAAGATTATTATTATTTTTGAATACAAATATTTTATCAAAATACTTTACTACAGAAGGAGAATATTAGATTTCTTTATTAATTAATGTAATATAATAGGAATTAGGGATCTTTGATGGTTGAAGGTACTCTTGCCACACCTACCACAACTTTGGTTATTAACTTTATCATATTGTGGCTTTAATATGCTAACTTAATATTGATGTTAAAAAATATTGTTGACGTCAAAAATATTTTAAATGATAAATATATTTCTTGAAATCTGTTCATTCATTTACAATTTTTTTATTTCAACAGCTTCTGTTTTCCACACGATTTTAAATGATCCACTTAAGAGAAATTTATCCACTTTATGTAGCATTTGTTTTATATAAACTCTTTTTTCGATGTTTTATGTGATATTTTTTATCATTTATAAAAATATTTGTGATTCCCGACTATTACTTGCATAACATATATAAAAATTAATTTGGGAAAAATATTTAAAGTACTAATAAATATATTATGTTTTTTAGTACCCAGTTGGTCATCTTTTATGATTATTTTTTTACTTGTTAGTATAAGTGCCAGATATATTGTTTTGGAAATTAAATGTTATCTTATTTCAGTTATATGTTTCGAAAGCAAGTCATATCATATTAACTAATAAGAGATTCTTGCTGATTCTTTGGAATTTAAATGTCTTACTTCGGATGACAAACATTGTTCAATATTGCGAATATAATATGTATAACCACGACCATTAGTAATGTTAATCGCATAGAAGGAATTAAGTTACCTCATTTAAATGTCTGAATACGATCCATTTGGCAATGGAGTGAGAGCCGGAATATTTGGTTACATGTCTTAGTTTAACACCAAATATAAATTTGCGGATGTCACGAAATGTTAATACAAATTAGGTGCTATGAAATGAGGCAGACGCGAGTGCGAATGCGAGCAGCCTTAATTACTTTTATAGGAAAATTAATTTATTTGTTGCATAGAAGCCTGATCCGTTGCCTGCTTCCACAATAGAATAGCGCGCATATTATTTTTGTTTAGTCCTAGCACATATTTATAAATTTTTATTTAACAATATGTATTAATTCAAAAATAAAATTTTGTTTGCTTACAAATATTTCTAAAAAAAGAGAGTAAGATATAGCGGAATCGGAAATTCAGATAAATTTCTCTACATAACCTGAAATACTGCACGTGGCATAAAGGCATTACCTACTCAAATAATTTTATCATAAAGGGACTAATAAAGTAATGATTGAACTTCACATCAAGAACGCCGTTTATTATAAGTATCATAATTCTTAATTAGATGAAACGATTTTATTTAACGTCAAACAAAGGCGGGATACTATTTACCAAAGAAATATAAATCATATTAAATTAACGATTTTTTATTCGATACATTAGCATAATATTTATAACAGCTTTAAAACCTTTTTTGACGTTATATTTTGTTTCCAGTAAATTATTATTTCACTATTTTATTGAGCTAATTACTATCATCATGCTTTAATAAATATAAGTAAGAAAAATATATAAAATTTAATATACTTACAAATGCAAAACAAATGTAAGTTACTATCTGTTGATATGAAAACACTAATAATATATACATATAACCATATTTTCATTAAAAATACACAATGATATATATTTGTTATGATAAAACTATTTTTTACGGATTAAAACACGCGTATAATTTTGTTTCATTTTCATTTTAAACCGACGTTTCGAGTGTTTTTGCAGCAATCATGTTCACGGGTAGACGAGATGTGTCTGTCAGTAAGTCAGTAAACAAATAATACGCGAAATTTAATCCGTAAAAAATTGTTTTATTTCCAATGTGTACTCGTGAAAATCTAAGAAAATACTATTTGTTATGATGTTTATGTGTTTGAAACAGACAAAGCGTCGTGTTTTAAGCTCATGTGATAGAATATATTAATTACCAGTATCAATGCGAACTTGTTGTTTACAATCAATGCGGTTAGCGCAAACGACTGACAACAGGCTATCCTGTCCGTTCTAGATACTAAAATTAGGGAGCGAATAATTTCAACTAAACTTGCTTTTGCACTTTTATTATATGTGTTTTGTCGTTAAATAAATAAACTTCAAGACATAACTTTTTAATTATAAAAATAGCAAAAATGTAATGATAAAAAGGTAGTGAGTATTAATAATCCTAATTTATCTTTCAATGAACGCCATAATCGGAAATCACTTGAGTTCGTTTAAACAAAACTTTAATATAATATAGTTATGTTTATATTAATATTGTTAAGTTTATTAAACAAGTAAATCTATAATATTGTTTAAATAATGAATTTATATTACAGAAAAATAATATGAACATTAAGGGACAGTGGAAAAAAAAATCAAGCACATTATAATAATCATAATAGTTGCATTTTATTATTAGATTATAATCAAAAGTTGACTTAAAATCAAATCTTAATTTATTTACTATATTGATTTGAGTAATCTTATAAACTTGTTTAATATTTAACATGGCTTTTTTTCGAGCTTGATTCTTTGAGTATGTCTTGATATTTTTTTATATGTTTAAGATAACATGTTAATAAACCGACTTTGCATAAATATTCCTCTTAAAGATAATTTTTTACTCTCTGCTATTGGACACTATATTAAAAAGGGTGCTGTAATAAAGAACCCTTCTCTGTAGAATACTCAAAGTTAAGTTTCTTACTTAGAAAATGCAACCTATGGAGCTGTAGTAACAGCTGACTTGGGGTAGAAAGAGGTGCTTGACTAACAGATGGCTTCCGTATATTGAAATGTAATAAATATTTTTTTTTGGTTTAGTGAATATTCGATAGAGGTAAAAAGTAAATTGTATCATAATTCCAAAACAAAAAAAAATTACACAGTGCGTTTGTGTATATTATAATAAAGTTTGTAACTATTTAAAGTAAATAAAACAAGGCCAAGGTAAGTAATCTATTAAAACCGTATCTCCAACAATTAATCAAAATTAGCTGGGCCGACTTATCCCTCGGAGATATATTAATTAGGTCAAAACATCACAGCGGCACATTGTAACGTAATATCACCAGTTAATGAAATCTCCCGGGGGTGCATACTGAGGCCTTCAAGCTACAGTCAAATCTAGTTTCTGTAAATCTGCAGCAAATTACTAAAGTTTTAATTTCAGATATTATTTCATCTTGCTGTTCAACAGTTGTGTGATTATTGTAATAATTTAATTCTTATCACTCAATATTGTATTGTATAAAATTAACAAGTTCTAAGCTAATGGATGCGATCCCTAACACATTAACTTCGTGATTAAGCAAATTCTTTTGTTATATATTATTTTATGTTATGTTATTTATTTATTTTGTTTTTTTATTTAATTTTTTTATAATTTTTTAATTTTTTTTTAAAGAGTAAAATCCATCCATCAGTTTATTATTAAATAATATGATATTAAATATGGAGAAAAAGAAACAAAATACTGATATTTATTTATTTTAGCACGCGTAGATTGCTACCAACAAGAACAACCACTCCAATCATGCTTATACGTACACAAAGACACACATGTGTTTAGAGTGTCTAGTATTACTCAGGACACTTTTTTTTTTTTTTTTTTTTTTTTTTTTTTTCCGTTGGAAAAACCCGTTACGGGTACCCCGTCGGCCCATGGGGGTGACGGCCGGGGGGTGATGTGGGACTACCCGGCAGCATAGAGGATGCTGCCATTTTTAAGGCTACCCACTAAAAAACCAACGGTTGCCCTCTGCGCCGTAATGGGACGTCACGGGATCGCGTTAGCACACACCGTGACGCCCCGGCGAGACCCCCCGAATGAGGGTGCCCCGAGCAACGTAGAGCACCCTCCCATCGCAGGCCTATGTTAGGTAAGAGGGGTCACCCTCCCCCCTCACTCAGGACACTGCAAGGGCAAAGATGTTACAAAAAATCGATTTCGAATGTCAGGGTGATTATAATAATTTTCTTAATAGCAATGTTAATATAAGGATTTCACTTTATTCCTTATCAATAAAATGTCAGCATAATATGGATTCTTTGAAAGATTAAGGATTTGAGGATTAAGGATTAAGATGAGATTGGATTTAACTCCAAGTTTTGTAAACAAAAGTAAATAACTATGAATCTTTTGTGTTCCTTTTCAATTTCCTATAGCAATTAAAACGACAAAATAACATTTATTCTAAGCTAAATAAGTAATTTTATATTAATATTATTTACTTAAATTAAAACACTTATACAAGCGCTTTTAATTTAAACCAATAACATCTAATTAATATAGTTCTGTACATAGTTTATTACATGGAAGACCATGTAACAAACTATGTGTCATAAACATTTCCCAAGCCGATGTTAGTGTGACGTGTTCGATTAACTTATCCCAAAGTAATGCCACAAAGTTTTATACCAACCGCATCTTCTATTAAACGGGACGGCTCAGCCATCTCGTCTCAATTCGAAACCTGGATAGTAATTGATCCTTTTGCGGATGAAAGTTCATTTGAAGTAGAAGTCTTTTTTCATGAAATTTGGTATTTCGGTAATAGATTCTTTCTAATATATCATTTTCGCACTAGGGTTTTTGCGTTAATGTCGACATTAAGACAGAGGAATTCGATGAAATTTTTTCGATTAACTTAATCGATATTTAACAAAGCAAAAAATAAAAGAATTCTGAAGACAGCGAGAGATCTCCAAACAAAACAGTCACCAGTACCTTTATGGTCATAGGTCATAAATAAAATTGCGTATATAATATAAGGCGAAATTATCCTGTATGAAAATAACTCACTTTTAAATATTATCCGAAATTATTACAAAAGGATTATATAATAATTGTTAGCGATTTATTTGAAAAAAAAAAATATGTAACAAGTTTTATCGATTCTCATTTCTACAAAACACTTTTCTCCTATACATTAACTTTCGTGGTTATGATCATAGGGTTTTTTTTCGCTTCTCTAGATATAATAAGAAAGTGAATTATAAAGCCTCTTCTTATTCCCAGAGTGTTGAAGTAAATCTAGTCCATAAAGCTAGATGTTAATCTTAATTTAAATATGGGTACCATTTTAAAAAAAAATATGATTTTAACCTTTCCATTTGCTTTACCCGCGAAATATAACAGAATTATTACGTCGGACGGCCGTCTATAAAATATTATTTTTATACCCCGGAAACAGCATAATTTGTCGGTGTTAAATTTCTATATCCTATGGCATTTTCCTCTTCCCTTAGAACATATAATGTACTTAATTTCATGATGGTCGTTTGAGTAATCAAGGCGTAACAAATAACATATGACATTACTTTGAATAACTTCCTCAGTTTAAACGAATGAACGTTAACAATGGAAATAGATTTTTTTTACAATATTTAAATATCCTATAATTGTTAAAAAAGTACAATAATATAAAGAAGTACGTAAACGAAAGAAGTGCGCTACAGAACTGTAGCTTCGATAAATCTTCTTTTTTATTTCATATTTGCACAATAAATATTAGTCTTCTAATTTCTATAGAATAATTTATGCTAGATTTTTTTTTAAATTAGTAACATTGTAAAAGATAATATTTATATTTTAATAATGTTTATATGGGACACAAGGCACAACCGCGTTAATGTGGTACATCTGTTACAAAAATAGACCGTAAAATATATCACCATAATGCTTTGCGGCCTTTTTTTTAAATTGAAGCAATAATTGCGATCCATTAAAGCGGTTATTTAATTGATTTTTTTAATGATGAATAAATTACATACGATTTATATAAATTTGTGGATTGTAAAAATTGAAATTTTAAGATTGATGTAAAATGATCATCTAAATTTAAATATGTTAGACTATTTCAATGCCGGAACCACTCAGAACAACCGGCTAACCACAGTTTGCTTACACTGACTGCAAATCGTACTGACTTACCGACTGGCTTGCACTGACCCAGGAAGTTAATATAAATTCCTATCACACGAACCGAATTCACATGAGCCAATTCTATGTTTCAATTCAATACACATATCTAGTTGTATAAATATTTTATTCGAAGTTATTTTCATCGATTTGCTGTTATTATTAATTTATAAAACGAATGTTTTATAAGAAATAATAATACTTTATTATATTCAGCTTGTTAAAATCAATACAAAAATAAATGAACTTCCATATTTATAATTTTGCATCTTGAGTACTTTTACAAAAATTTCAAACTGTTGGTTTCTATTAAAAAAATTTAGTAATTTAAAAGCAGTGATATATTTTTCTCTTATAAAAAGATCTCTGTGGATAAATGTTATACTAGTGAGCTATCACTGAAAGAATATTAATAAATTTACAAAACGTTAAGTAAAGCCATGTTTAATATAATAGTTGGTTTCGAAGCTACTTACTAATTATTGTGAATATTCTTAAAGCATGTAGTTAATTCATAATTTTATTATGATCGACTTTGTCCTGTAAAGTTCAATAATATGTTGTAATTTATATCTGTATTATAAAATTGTATCGTAATCGTAAGATAAGTAATGGACATGATTCTTCGGTGTATGAAATATCAATTCTAAAATCGGTTTATTCGTAAGGGCTACAATTGATATTATAAGAAGATCCAACCCCTACATTTTTGTTATCCACGGATGAAATATCAATAACAAGCAAAAGGAAGATGTGGGCAGTCAATAGGTATACAATTGATTTGTTTCAGCTGTAACAGTGTTTATTTATACTGTTGCTGGTTTGTAAACCCATATACAAAAATGTTGATAATAAAAAAATTACAAAATGATGATGTTTTGCTTCAAAATTATTATTTTAATTTAAGTATCGGAAATCATTTTATAGTTCTATTTCATTTATTGGATGGATAAAGTAACGGATAAAAACTCGTATATAATTTACTTATTTTAAGATACGTTTACCTCTTTCTTACAGAAACTTGTTAGCATGACAATAAATAGGAATAAAATAATTATTTAAAATGAATGTTAAGTAGAAAGTGCTCAGTTCAGACCGTCGAAACAGGGTTATGTATTAAGCTTGAGTTTTTTTTCGTTTTTTATCTGCAATTTTTTTTGTTTTTTTTTTAATTTTACAAATGTTTGTAAATATTTAAGTTGGGTGATTAATTAGTTTTTAACATTTTCTTTCAAAAATAAGAATAAAAAGTTATGCTTTACACACAAGAGATAAACCTGAGATAGGTCAAAAGTTCATGATATTGTTTTATATACTGAGATGTCAAAAAAGATTCAAATTATGTAATAACTTTTAAATGCCACTAGGCATTAAGTTCGCCTTTTGTTATAAAACAATAAAGGGTAAATAAATAAATAAACAAATTTATATATAAATTTTGTCTAGTAATCGTTAATGTAGGTTCAGAGTGTTTTCGATATGAGAAGTGAGTTGTTCTTAAAGCCAATAAGTACACAACTTCAAAATAACGAATTGCTTCTATCTTCAAAGAGAAACAGTTATTTTACCGGTTTTGTGAGCTTCAACAACACCTTCATTGGATCTATATACGTCATTTTAGAAGTCGAGCAAAAAATTTTCAGATTTAAATTAAAAATAATTTTACGCTTTATTCTGATAAGACAATCTGTAAAGTTTCCTGAAGCTAAGATATTGCGTTGGTAACGTTTTAGTTTTTCAAAATTAGTATAGCCCCCCAATGCTCCCCTATAATATGATCATAATTTTATACTCTATTTTAGTTTTACATTCTGATACTCGTTTAAAGAAGAAAAAATAAAGGTTTATAAAAAAGGTATTTTTAAAATTTGGTAATGCTTGTTATTAAATGTCCGCTCATTGCTTATCTATTCCCAATGTTATTAAATAAAAATACAAAGATGAAATATTTTAATTAAATAATTTAAGCAACAATTGTGGCCACTGTAACACGTGATTTTGATGAGTATATTCACAGATACTTACATCTAATCTTTATCTTGAAATATCTTAGTATCTTTAGTAACAGTGGTTTATTTCTAGAATGGCTGTTTTGTGGCAATAATAATGAATCGATATTGCGGTAAAGTATAAGATGCTGAAGATAAAATGGATTCTTAGTGGCTAATAAAATTTATACCTTAATAAATTATATGTATATTCCAAAAGAATGAAGAATATTTAACATTCATAGGACAGTGTATAATTGTGGTCATTTATTGATCCTATATGACCAGGTGAATGACATCTGTGACCGTTATATGAATCAGTCTATCTTGTACTATTAATTTAGCACCCGACATTGCATACAAAATTATATGGTTTAGCACTACAGATACTGAATACTGTGGAAATATTTAGTGTTGCAATTCATCTCGGCAGTCTAAGTATAGCTTATCGCAAATTCCACACTGGGCTGAACATGTTTTTTGAAACAGATTTACGTTATTGGTCATTTAAGAATCAATAGATTTTTTTTTAATTAAGAATGAATGTATTATAAATAAAAATAATAAAACATTTAAGTACAGCTAATTTTATATATACAAACAAACATTAAACTCATATTCACGATTTTAGGATTATATGCAAAATTATAAAAAAAATAGTCTTTGCTTTTATAAGTTGTGACTTGTTTTTTTTTCTCCATTAAAAAAAACTTTGTCATGAAGTGGTATCTCACTTTACTAAGTCCTTGCGTAATTAGAATATCTTTATACATTTTTTTTATTATCGAAAATGAGACTCGATGACCCAAATTAAAGCTGTACATATAAATAATCAAAATAAAAAACACAGAGAAGCATTATCATATAGAAAATAAATAATTAAATAAAAAACGCTCACGTTTAATACATAAGCTTGTCTAAACTAAGAAGTTCCAATCTATTACAAATCATTTTTTCCATATTTATATTCAAACAACGAATCAGCTGTAAGAGGGAGATGAGAATATCTTTATGAAGTTATAAAAATATATACATTTTTATCAATGCAATAGTAAGATAAAATTGATATTTACTTTAAAATATTTCCTATACTTTTATTTTAACACAATAATTTCTAAGCAAATTTAAAATCCAAATAAAGAATTTTAGAAAAATACATTTAGACTAGGCTTTATCATTAACAATGATGGTTATCATAGATAATTTCGTATAAAACAAATCGATTAAATGGAATACCTGTTTACTGTTTACTTTTTATATATCAAACCAAACCAAACCAAACCAAGACAAGACGAGACGAGACGAGACGAGACGAGACGAGACGAGACGAGACGAGACGAGACGAGACGAGACGAGACGAGACGAGACGAGACGAAACGAGACGAGACGAGACGAGACGAGACGGGACGAGACGAGACGAGACGAGACGAGACGAGACGAGACGAGACAAGACAAGATACTTAACAACCATCAATATTTTGATGTTACCGTTATTATTATTTTTTTCATAAACTAAAACATCACTCATAATTAAATTTAAAAAAATATTTTTTTTAAGAATTTCAATGTCGTTATAGATGTCAGAGACGCACAAGTTGAATTCTCTTATAATATAATTTCAAACCTTAGCAAATTAATCACCATTAGAAATGCTTCGTAGAATACCTAATTTATTATCCGAAGGCCCGTGGCTATTACTTACTTTGTTTTACGATGACGATATGATTAAAAATACAAACAAAAAAGTCATAAATTAAAATTTCAAATTATAATTTATTAAATAAACTTAGAACAATACAACTTTCAATACAAACAATAACGTGTTAATTGAACAAAAGCAATTATATTCATTATATTAAAGTTGCCGTAGCAGATAAAACATAATGTGTTTTACTTTACGTTTTGTAAATTTTTATTAATTAATTCATATTTTATTGATTGATAATATTATTAATGAAATAACAGTTAAATATGATAAACAAAAGTTAAATATGATATTGCGAATTAATAACCGGACTTTTTAATGGAAACCAATTGTTAATTTTTTTTTGTAAATGTGCTCAGAAAGCAAAATTTAAAATTTGAAGTTTTATTTATTGTTGCATTGCTTTTAACACGTTGCATAATGAATAGTGTATAATATTACTATTCCCCATATAATATTCTATATAAGTTAATAACAATAGCAATCATCTCACAGTACCTTCAAACGCAAACTATATTAAACTAGATGTGTTTATTAAATTGAAGCATAGAATAGGCTCATGTGTATTGTGTTCGTGATAGGAATTTGTATTAATTTCCTGGGTCAGTGCGAGTTAGGGTGCAGTACGACTTGCAGGCAGTGTGAACAAACTGTGGTTAGCAGGCTGTCCAGATTGGTCGAGCCATTGAAATAGTCTAACATATATAAACTTAGATGATAATTTTACCTCAATCTTAGAATTTCGAATCACATTACAAATATATGCATCGAGACATAAAAAAAATATGCATCGAGACATCAAAAAGTTAATTTTGATAAAACCAAAAGTTTTATAATTTTGGTATGTACTTATAATATTGTATGAATTAAATGTAATTTATAAAAATTAAGTGTATAGTGACTTTAAAGGTTCGTAATTATTGTTTTAAATTAAACAAAGCCGTTAAATCAACTGAGTATACCTATTGAGAACCGATTAATCAACCGTTAAATCAACTGAGTATACCTACAGACAACTATGGTCAGAATTTTTACGATTTATTTTTTGGACCATATTTACCACATTAATGCGGTCTGGTTTCATATAAATATATATATCAAAAATATAATATTTTAAAAAAAATCTTACTAATTTATATAATCTGCATAAAGTAAACATGAAGTAACGAACAAGATTTATCGATGCTAAAGTTCTGCAGCGGAGTTTTGCATTTTGCATAATAAAGATTTACGCTTTTTATAACAGGATATTTAAATATAATAGTTGTAATAAATTAAAATTTCAACGTGTATATGTTTGAGTTATGCAATCAGTTAGTATAATGCAAAAGTTCATATCTTCTAAGTGTCACGAAATGCGAGATAGGAAATATATATATAAATATATATTTATATATATATTGCTGTTCCCGGCGAATACACAAATTTATTTCACGTAATAATACTGTTACATTTCGCTAATAGTTATATGAAAAATGGTCCACACAAATTACGATTGACAAGAGTAGCGCCATCTAGTTATATAAACGAGATTTATATTAGCAAAACACTCTCTGAATTAGAAGACTCCTTAATATAGACCGTCTTATTGTATATAAAGTAAAATATAGCATAATTTGGACATTATTAATTTCTCGAGACCAATTAAAACTATATTCAAACGATTTAGAACTTTTATTCTGATATATTTGATGTTGATATATATGAGCTGATGCTCATGATGTAAATTTTTGGTAGTTGTTTACTGTACTCATTTGCATTTGGATTGTATAAAACATGTTTTTTAATTTATTTGATCAATAACTAGTTGTAGCTCCTGACAATATATTTTATACTGTATTAATATAGTAATATTCTTAAATTTTAATAGTTTATTTTTGTGACAGTTTCAAGGCGTATTGTTTGCTGAATTTACTCATTTATCCATAGTGAGAATATTATTTTCCTATTAGAATTGAAATACTAATATTATAATAGTTAAAATACATTAGTTTTTATATATATTTACATTTCATATAACTTTATAGGAACTTAAAAAATCCTGTAACCCAATATTAGGCAAATATATTCAATAATTAATTTTTAAACTGTACTATGTTTGTATATTTTTATTATTTTTTAATTAAGATCTTAAATAAAATTATATAAATTTACACACATATATGGTAAAGCAAGAAGCACATACTTCGTAAAATTACTTATATATGTATGTTATTAATAGTTCATGGTTCAAAAGTCATTCGAAGCGAAACTAATAGAGCGATGTTGTGTCGAATATAATATTATATATAGACGATATTATTTAGTTATTTAACCATCTATTTGGATCTAAGTATCTTTATTATATTATTATATTGATATATCATCTTTATCTATAAATAAAGACAAAGATATTTTAATAGATAAAGATATTTTCAAATTTGGTCCATTTGGTCGACATTTGGTCGACAGCGAATCTAATATTATTAATACAGGCACTGTAAAATCGATTGACTATGACTGGTCATAGAATGTTCCTAACAGGTACTCTGCATGTTTCAAAGCTTCACAACTGAATCCTAATTGTGTTAGCCGTAGATTGAATTGGAAGCTTCAAGTAATCTGCAGCTTAAGAATGACGACTCATCCGTCTTAATTGTATTCGTAAATACATACTTTTTATAAATTTCAGAGCTCATAGCTGAGTGATTTTATATAAAATTTTCAAATTAAAATAAAGAATGTATAATAAAGACTTCTGCAAATAAAGTTTTTATATTAAAACCAGAAAAAGGAAAGTAATAAATGTTATATTTTGTGTTTTTGTTTGGTTGACAATTAATATTAAAAAAAAATAATAATAAAATATCTACTGTATTACAAAAATGTTAGAAATAAACGAAACAAAGAACACTTAGACTTAAAACAGCTCTCCAAGGATTACACAAACAGATGTCACATATGGAATCGTAACCACTACCCACTTCTCTTCTTCGGCAGGGCCACGAACAACTAGACCAAGCAGGAGTATTAAAGATTTAAAATACTCTCATTGAAATGAATATGTGTTTCAATTAAAATATAACAACTTTGTAGCGTTATTAGTGTATTGCATTCAAAGCATTTTACTTAAATTGTCAATAAATATAATCAGGATGATCTCAAAAAACAAAACAGTTCTTACGTTTCATGTATTTATTCACAGCTATCGGACAGTGTTTCCACTTGATCTGTATTTCGCGACTATTGCAAGATAGCTAACTCGATCTAACCTCTACATTGATTTTTATAAGATTTTACAAGCAACTTAAATATTACAAATAGAATTTGAATAATTAAATTAATTGTATAATATTTAATAATGTAGATTACATGCATATTTCTCGCTTATTATTATTTTTTATATTATTCTATGAGAATCGGAAGGCTCCGCAATTCATTATATTCTAATTATGAAGTGTAGCTAGCTGTATACGCCGAATCGGAAGTTGATAACAATATATATATTATTGGCTTATGTTTTCTGCTATAAATGGAATCTATTATGACATTAAAAAAATAAACATAACTGTACGTATTTATTTGCACCTGATTTTCAATAATAATTGTATCTGAATTTCGATGTGGTGGTTTAACACTAGTTCCTATAGTTACCCATATATCCATATAGCTATTATAAAACTGAATTAATAAGGTGACATAGATTGTTTTTGTTTCTAATGCTATATTGCAATCAAATCTTTTGACATGTTTGAAATACATATATGATGTTTTTTAAGATTTACACGAAAATTAGGGTTTAAATTAAAAAATGTAAAAATGAACGCGATTTATATCCGTAAAATATTTTTATTGAAATATGTTATATTTAATTTTCAGTTATGTTTTCTTTTCTGACATGGTATCTGGTCTAAATAGCTAAAAACCGATTTAATAGCATTTGCAGATAGCTAGTGTTTTTAAAATAAGTATTTGTAAATCTTCCAGTCGAAATAAGAATTACTTCTTAGTAGTAGTAGCATTTGTTTTTTGTATTCTACTACGACTATTAAAAACTAATATAAAATAATATAGGCATTCTCGCGGTGTAGAATCTATGCAACCCGAACAGTAGAGTAAGTAAGCGCTGCTCATAAACTTGCTGACGCCCGATTTATAACAACAGTGCACTATATGCCGAAAATTAAGCAACTTTGCTTGTTAGAATTTTGTGCTGAGTATATACACTATAATTGTTCTTTATACATTGCAATACTTAACAATATTATATATAAAATAATATAATATATATATTTTTTTCCTTTGAGATAAAATATAATTATATTAGGTGGAACGACTCTTTTTCTATCTTTTTACAATAGTAAAAGAAATAGTGATGTGCATATTTTGCTCCCATTTGATTTATACATACAGTTAATATTTTAATTTATAGAGCTACCATTACCTTCATATCTCTTTTGAAACAATTACCTCATTTTATGTATATGCTGGTAATAGCAAAGATAAATAAATTATTTTGTTTTATTTGATTTTAAATATTAATCTTATTATCTAATATTTTTATAAAATTGAAATATATACTTTAAAATCAAGTTTTGGTAACTTTAACACATTCAATGTTGCGCGTTACCAAGATCCATTTGACTAATTTTCTAATCTAAATCTAATTGCAAACCTAAAAAAGTATTTTTAATCCTTAATCGGACAAAATACAGTTTATTTAATTATACATTTCACATGCTATTCTTGCGAAGTATGTAATACGTTTTAAAAAAAAATCTATTAAATATATTGTTTTTAGTAACTATTTTGTAAATTAAATGAAATGCTTAAAGAGTATAAATGCACATTTCGAAAGAAAATTAAGGTTTTTTCTAAAATCACCAGGATAAAAATGAGCGAAAAGTAAGCAATCCTGTTAAATAAACAAAAAAAAAATTGCAAATCTTTTCAGTACAAGACTTCTATATAAATTTGTTAAACTATTTTTTTTACCAATTATTTCATGAATCGAATGCTATTTAATTTCATTCCTATCAGATAGAGACATTGCAGAGATGACCGACTTTGACTGAACATAGCATGTTCTTAATGGATCCTCTTCGCGTTTCAAAGCTTCACAATTGACTAGCAATTGTTTGGCAGCAATTGAAGTAAATTGGGAGCTTCAAGCAACCTACAATTTGATGACCACTTATCTACCTTAGCTATCTTCCTATTAATTTTGGAGTTTACAGTTACACGATTACATGAAACAAGATTTCAGGCATTGTCAATAGGCTATTACTAAAAATAAAAACAATTTATCAATAAAGTATATAAAAATTAATAATTAAATATATTTCTCTGAACAATAAAATTGCCTATATTTAAAAATAAAGATATAATATATATATAATATAATATTGAAAAGTGATTCGCAAGTTTTGTTTTTTTGTCTTGAAATGCTATATATGATATTTTTTATTTTAATTATATGAGGAAATATGAGTTTTACGTAGCTAATGGGCTTCAGGTTTCGAAAATTTAATGCAATAATAATCTTTTATTCTTATCCAGTAGAAAAGACAATATTGAAATGATAAAATCGGCAATACACAAGGACGTTCCAATAAAGGTGTTGTTAAAGGCCACAAAACCGATAAAACAACTGTTTCACTTTGAAGTTGGAAGTAATTCGTTCCTTCTTTTTACGATAATATTGCCCTTAATACGCGGATTCCCCTTTTCACTTCTCGCATGCGAATACAAGCAAAATTCATGGTGACGATACACGACGGAATGTACGTACATATTAACAGACCTTTTTTTACGGTCTGTTTATATAATTTAAAATAGTTCAGTTCAGTTCAGTTTATAAATGTAACATTAAAAAACTGCAAGCTCAAAATGACTCATTTAATAAAAAACTGAACACATTGTTTTGTTTTTTTTTTTATATTTAATAATCATTTTTAATAATACGCATGTTTTGCCTTAAAGTTAAAGCTTAACATATAATAGAAATTTAAAAAATATTGAGTAAAAGAAAAAAAAAATATATAGAAAAAAATATTCATCGAGTATAAACCAACCATATATGAACAAGTATGAACTTCCTTCCTTCTTTATTTACACTTCTCGGCTGACATATATCCTGCCGTATATTTTAAACAGTTATTTTTATTTGTTTTTTTCATCTAGAAAGCAGCTGTTAGATCCAGGCTATTTTTAGTTATAACTTGAGAGTATTTGAATTTAAAAATTTATATTTTTTTTTATGAATGCCTTATATAATGAAATACTGTACGAACTTCTTCTTATATGAAGAAAGTGAAGATGAAAAATATAATTGTTTTATTAAATCAAAAACAACCTCAATTAGACTGTAACTTCAAATGCAAACATAAACAAAACTAGAAATGTTTGTCGGATTGAAACATACAATAGGCTCATCTGTATCGTGTTGATAGGAATTTATATTAATTTCCTGTGTCAGTACGAGCCAGTTGGTTACAGACAATGTGGCCAGCGCAAACTGGGAGTAGCCGGGTGTCCTGACCATTCCGGACATTGAAATAGACTAACATGTTGAAGGTTACACGCAAATTTTACTCCGTAGATATCAACATATATACAGTTCTTGTTGAATAGAATTTGCCATGTATATTAATTTAGCTTACTATTTACACAAACAAAATAACAACTTGAAAGGCTGTTTATGAATCGTTCAATTAAATTACCTTAAAAGTGTTTCGTACGCAATACATTACTTTTGGTATAGAGTTGACATAACATCAATTAGAAGACTTAAGCTATTTTAATTTATGTATGATATTACTATTGTTACTATTTATATTGAATATTGAAATAATGGCTTCCCAAATTAATTTTGGTTAATTAATACCTAATTTATATTTATTATATGTATATAACTTCTGGACGATTTTATTACATTTTTTATGATATTTAAAATTTGTTTACAAGATTTTTCTTTATTTGAAGGTAAAGTTTATCATGATTTAGCAGACAACAAAGAACATCGGATGTTATGTGAGGCTGGTATTATATTATAACAACATAGACTAAGTATTTACACCATTTATAAGTCAAGAACAGTTGGACTAATTTTTATAACTTTTGTTTCTTAAAATTTGTCATCGTATAAGATAAGGATGAATTTCTTAGACTATACCAAGAAATATATTACTTTGTAACGATAGAAGAACACGGACTTCATATTACAGAACAAACACGCAGCTATATGATTATCCTACTAACGCCGGATTGTTGCCAATTTGTAACAACAAAATTGACAGCTGGCGGGATTTTATACTTTTAAGTACTTAATTTTGTTCTGTTATAAATATCAAAATAAAGTAACTTTTATAATCGCCAAGTTCATCTATCATTAGTTATGTTATGAATACCACAATAATATATTCTAATTATATGAATACTAATTTACCTAGAGTATAAGTGTGACAACGTAAAAAAATAATGTATTATTTAAAAAATCTTAAAAATATATCCAAATATACTATACTTTTAAAGGCATTGTTAAACTTTAAACTTTAATATAAAAACCAGCGTTAATATCTTAAAATAATGGAGTCAAAACCTCAACAAATATTACTAGTAAAATAAATAAACCAAAAAATAAATTTTATGGTACAGGTCTGTCTGGTCACTTGTTCTAGTCATTTATTTGTTTAGTATTTTCTTAGATTTTTACGAGTACACATAATAACTATTTTTCAAATCAAATAAAACTATTTTTTATGGATTAAAACTCGCGTATAACTTGGTTATATTTTTATTTTAACCCGACGTTTCGAATGCTTTGCAGCAATCGTGTTCACGGGTAGACGAGATGTAAGTGTCTGTCAGTAAGTCGGGTTTAAACATATTTATTTCTCATGAAGAACATACTGTTCACTTATACAGAGATTAAGCATATAGTATTAAGTCCGTTAATTAAACCAACTAAGAAGATGGCAGTGATAGTATGGTTCTTCTTCGTGCTTCTTAATCACAAAAGAAAGAGAGCTACACACTGCCTCTCTTTGCCAATGGAAGCTGTTGTCGACCATTGTTGGTCATTGAAGTTTTCCGTAGAAACACCAAGATTTAACTGCTTTAATTGCAATGTGAAATTAACAATACTTTTTCCATAATTTTTGATCAACATTCGAAAATACTATGGTTGTTTCCGAATGACTTAATTTAGGGCCGACATTAATGAAGAATTTAGATGCGCTCCATATTAAAAATGTAATGCTATTCACAATCGGTGGAAGTAAAACCCTATAAAACTAGCCTAAAGTAAAGAAACAAATCTAAAATAATAGGAGTATTAGGATAGTTCTAAATTTATTATTTTTATAATATTATGACCCAGCTCTATTCTTCTTATTATTATTTGAAGTTAATTATTATATTACAGTTATTGTCTAAAATATATTGTTTTACCTATTATTAATTTACAATGCTCTTATAACTTAAAACTTGTAAGATTGAACAGAAGTATATATATTTTCCATATAGTTCATTTCTGATTTTGTGTATTGAATGTCTCGTTCTGATGGAACTAGGCAATGTGCTTATTTGTTTTTCGTTTGCACACATTTCACATTCACAATTCAAATAACAACTATTCTGAAGAAGTTTGTTTTTAAAAAGATAAGAAATATAATAAAGTCAGGAAATAAAAATAAACATTTTGTATGTTTAAACATTTTTTTATTTGTAACATCTGGGTTTAGTCCGTTTTTCTGTTTAAATACTTTCTTAAATAAGATTAATCATCAATTTAATAACTAATTCTTTATCTTCTTTGCAACATATGTTTAATCTCGATTAAAGGTGAAAATGGTAAAGAAGCGATATATTTTTTAAATGTCTAATATATTTGTAAAACAGCGTCGATATGAAACAGAGACGATTGAAAGGGACTGAAAATCTGTTGGTAACAGATTTTAAAATAATTTATTTCAACCCAATTTCAATATGCAAAAATATACGGTTGTGAACACCAAGAAGGTTAGCTGTATAAATTATAACGAAATATCTTTTGAAGATTGTATGTAATGTATGTCAAAATCGTATCGGCGCGCTTAACTTTCATTCGTTTGAACTAAGCGCAATTGGGTTGGAAGGAGAATATCCGATGATGTGATGCAATTAGCGCCGAAGGAAATGCAGCTAATATTTGTTGATTGATTATTCTACCAGCAACATAAATAAATATGTAATCTGTATCATGTGCATAAATAAGTGCAAGATACAACGCTTGGCAAGATCTTTTTATTGCTTTAATGAATTATTATGAAAAAAATGTTAGAAATTGATGAATATTGCTTTCGGCGAAACATCAAGTGATCAATACGGCATGTGGACGATTTAAACTTAGCAATTCAGAAAGGTAAATTTTAAGTTTCATTAATTTACTGTCAGGCGGAACAAAGATCACTGTGTAAGCTAGTATAATATAAAATATACTCAAAACAACAAACAGAACAAACTTTAACATTACATTATGTTTTCGACAGATGAATGGCACACATTGGTTGCATTAACGGTGTCCCCAAGACATTACGAAAGCCATTGCCTTATCTAATGTTCTCCTTAAATTTATTTAATCTTCCACGCCCTCATATCTTAGACAACGTTCAAAAAAGGATGTCAAGAAGAAATAACATCATTCAGTCGAGGATCAAGTCGTATTTATTTTATCGATTCAACAAGCAATGTGAGTTTTCATATCAGATAACAAATAGTTATGGCGCATGTTTGATTTAAAAAGGAGTGCATTCTAGGAAGCCTGTAAGTTATTAAAGGAAAATTTTTTAATAAATTTATAAACTATAGAACTTATTTTAATATAATTTGATTTATTAAAATATAAAATACATTCCAAATCGTAATGGATAAAAGTGATAGGTTGAACATACTATTACTATATAAAATTATATAGACATGTTTATTAGACATATTAATAGGTAATTAAGTAATATCTTTTGTAAAGGTAATTATGAGCTGTTATTTTACGATTATTAGTTCATAAAGAAACGAACAATCCAATAATAAATTAAAATTGATCTAATGACAAGCAAAAATGACAAAGACAATAATTAATGAAAATTAAAAACCTAATTCAATGAGTCCGGTGTGCTCACAGTGAAAAAATGGATGAAAGAACATTTAAAGAGGAAATAAAATTTCGTTAAGCTATAAATTAACCGGCCCCTAAGGTAAGCTTCGCAATCTGCATTAGTAGAGACGCACTTCTTTCGAGCGATAAAATGAAATTTCATGGCTGGTTGCCTAAAAAAACTCAATGGACAAAGGTCTGGAATATTTAAATTGAATGCCTTTAACTACCTTTGTTAAGGCTATGATTGGATTTAAATTGAAAATTTATACTACTTTTAACTTTGAAAATTTCACGAACGTTAATTAATATGGTTCTATGTTATTTTTAATGGTACATGTTCAAACAGTTATTTTAATAATAGCAATATCGGTAACATTATAGAATGTATTAATCTAGATAATTAGCACTTATTAATTATAATATTCTTTAAAATCTCGAATTGTGAATTGGGATTGTGAAATCTAAACTAAATAAATAAGTGTTAACAAATAATAGTAAAAGATACCACTTCATCAAATTGTGGCTGATTACTTGAAATGGTTCATACCAAGGTCGAGAGCCTCGAACACATTTGTAGAATTGCTCTCAGTATTCAATAGGATACATTTTGGTAAGTGTGCTTTGGAATTACACAATTTAATTTCTCCATCCCCCTTCTATCACGGTGAGTATCTTTATATCGTGGACATGCCCTCTGTTCAAACGAAATGCAAAGGACTGGAATAGCTTGCCTGCGTCGGTGTTCCCACCAAATATAATATATCTTCAAGCCTAGATTGGCTAGGCTACACTGTAGTTAATGTGATTTACTATCTACGATTACACACCAATTACCATCACGTAGAATGTCGTCGAATATCGAATTATATTAAAAATTGCATAGTTTAAAATGTCTTTTATATTATTATATTCTATTAGTCACTTTAAACTGTGGTAGATTACTGGTGGTAGTTTAGTAAATTATTAATTCTTAATATATAACTCATGTTTATTATTTTTATATGTAACATTATTACTATTCATTATAAATATCATGAGTTTGTCTTTAAATGCGTCGATTCTTGAGGAAACCTTCAAATCAAACAACTAACAGTTTTATGAAAAAAAAGTTTGAAAATTATTACATTCAATATTTTTTTAAATATAATATATAAATAAAAGTACAGTATGAAATATACTATGAGTATTTTTCTAAATCTAATATATATGCACATGAAAAAGTAGGTTTATAGCTTTATATATCTGTAACTTTTATTCCTTGCAGTTTTGGCATATGTTGTAGTTTAAGATGTCATAGAAAACTCCTATATTGTAGTTTAAGCCCTAATATACTACAACATATGTCTTTAAAATGGAATTTCTTATAAGGACCGTTAAGAATTAACGGGGGGTTTACTAGTAAAGTAATAAGCAAATAATATTTTGTACATCCTTGCTCTGTAATTTTCTCTTTTATTTTAATAAAGTACTTATCACAAAATTTAAGCAACAACACGTACAATACTTTCATTTATTAATATTTTAACATATTAAAACATTATTCAATATTCATGTATATTGTTTAAATACATATTTTTATTTATTTATTTTATTATTTTTAAGAGGGATCAGTAAACAGCATTCAGAATGACCAGCTTCACTCACCGGTTATAAGCTTGAATTACTTAGATCGCAAATATTGTTGATCTTCGAACTTGTTTATTATTCTTTTTTTTATGCATTTGTTAAAACAGACATTAGCAGTAGTTCTTTTAAAAATTAGAACGGAAAAGTCTAGCGGATCAGATGATAAAAGAGTTAAGCGTCCTATACCTTTTTTTTTGCTTCTTTTATTTATTTCTGATATGATTAGATCACTTTCATTTACAATTAACGGTAAAAAGCTATTAATTTGTTGGTTTTACAATGAATTGCTTCTAATATGAGGTATTATTTATTCTTTCTATATCTTATCTTTTTAGCTTATGCAAGGTTTTCTAAAAACTGTAATATAACTGGGTCTTGTTTTTTAATAAGATTTAATTTAATTTCATTAGATTAGCAGCGCCGTTCTTTATGAATTTTTAGAGTTAATAGGTTAAATTCGCCTACATGTATATTTGTATCAGTGTTGCTTGTACTTGGTGGTGTTGAAATATCGATATATTTTTAATCGTCTATTATTTAAGATTAATAATGGTTGCTAATGATTTGAAACAATTGGTTAAATATTTGGTAAAGAATTATACTGATGTCCATTTCATTTGGTCATCCTGTTTTACTTTAACTTCTGTTTGATTTTGTGTTTAATACGTTTGTGAAGGTTTTAAAATACTCAATATGAAAACATACCATAAAGCAATTCTAGTATAAAATATGAAAACGTAATTCGAAGGTTATAAAGAGTTTTATAATTGCGTTGGTGTGATACAAATATTTAAACAGAAGTTAATAAGCAAGATTAAAAAAGGAGATGCTTTGTTGAGACTTTGGTATCATTCAAATCCCCGATTAAAAATGAAAATCTTTGTACTGTTATCTAGTGGCAAAGTTAAAATGATTTTTGGACTTATTTCTATTTTAAATATGCTTTTAATAACATGACGCGCAAGATTTGGCTATGTAAGATTTTTATTATTGTATTCCATACAGCTATTGGGTTAAAATTAGAATTAGATAATAATGTTAAAATTTTAAAATTTTTAAGTGCTTTATTATTTTATGTTTAACAGCACACTAATCAATTAACGCAAGAGTCAATTTGTATTAAGTTATTTATATTTTAGTTCAGTTACAAAATGTGTTATTTTTTATGTATATATTAAAATAGCACAATCGGTCAAAAAAGTTAAATTAATTTCAATTACACATTTATAAGTCAATTCATTATATGGTTGGTTGTGCGTAAAATAATACAACACTTGTGATACAAATAGCCAGATGTTAAGCCGTAGTTGGAGTTTCTATCCGTGACGATCCAGTTGGAAGTGATAATGCTCTCGTGTCCACATTTATAGTTTGTTGCATTCTGTTTGTCCAATCACTGAACTCACTCGACTCAACGTCCATTCTGATAAAACTTTGATATAAATATGATATAAATTTTGTCCATAATTCTTTTTTAAATTTTAAATTTGCTTTCGAAATACAATACTATATTAGTTACAATAATATATTAGTGGCTATAAGATTACGATAAAATTTTTATAATGTTGAAAATATTAGCAGTATTATTTTTATCTTTTTTATTTGGTATAATAGGCGAACTTATGTTATAATAAAATGTTATATACATTTTATATTACTAGAAACATCACTATCAATTGTGTATTTATTTGTTAAAAGTCCAATGCATGTGGACGCTCCGAAAGTGTGAATTGTAATTGACAGTGTGATCTGTGAGTATTTTATCTAGCTTTATATAACAGTGTTTGATTTTTCTCTTTGTTTATGAATTCTTTATTATCCGAAGGAAATAAAAAAATATATAATATTAACTATATATACAATAATATTAACAATTTATACAGACTATACCTATGTAATAAGTAATGTACATGGAAATAGAAAAATTTACAAAGATTCTAGATTTTTATTGAAATATTTATCGACGGATAATTTAAATTTCTACCGGACAGCATCTTATATGTTCAGATAAATTGTTCCAAATTCTTAAAATGGATTGCGATGGAATGTGTGAGAAGCCCAAAATGGTGTAAAGGAATGGAGAGATTACAAGAGGAGCGAAGATGCAAGTCATGTGTAATCTCAGAGTTAAGCTTTAATTTTCGGATAGATCTAAGAGAACGAAAGGTGATCTATTTCAAATATAAAATATACAATTAAAATATATTTACATCGCAAAGTTTTATTGCTTGACTTACATAAAAAGAAGCCAATGCAGCGATAACCTCCTTTTTAAGTCGGTTAAAAACATTTATTTTAGTTAAAAATTAATAGTTAGAATTAATTTAATCATAAAAGACTACAAGAGAAGAACATTATTTTTAAAGTTTATCTTCTCGTTTTTATATAAAAATATTTGTTACGGCTTTTTAAACAAATCTTTTCTACTAATAAAATTTAAGGCAACGTTGTAGTAAATTATTTAATTCACGTATGTTTTTATAAACTTAATAACTTTAAATATCTTAAACAGTAAAAAAATTATATTATATCAAAAACTAAAATTTGCATTGTTCTAAGCATAGTTTATGTAAAAATATCAAAACAAATGTTTATATTAATATGATTTATGAATTTAAAATTATCATTAATTTTATTGATTTAAAATAATGTAAGTTAATTACAATTGTAAAAATATGAAGACTTTAGCTGAAAGGTTTATTTAATAGATTACGTTGAACTCAATAATTTTGATATGGATATGTATACAACTCTGTCCGATTTGTATGACGCATGTCCGAAAATTGGCGCTACTGCTGATTAGCTCATCAGTGGTTTACTTAGAGTGAGATTCATATCCTACTGTTTATTTACAATTTAAAGCAATTGCCCAAAACTAATCTTTATGCTTATTGCTTTCTACGGACGAAAGATTTTTTTTTTACTTTTGTTTGAAAATTTTTAAGTGGCTTATGTATATATTGCCACTTAAATTGTCCATTCAAAATTGTCAAAATTGACCATTTCTAATGTAGACTAACAGACTAGAAGACAAAAAATTCTAAAAACTGTTGTTTTGGGTTCCTTCCAACGACAGAAAGAGATCACTTGCAAATATGTCAAAGAAACATTTATTTTTATGGGATATTCACTGATACAAACTTATACAAACGCACAAAAAAAAATATAATGTAATTAAAAACAAAGTATAAGTATTGACTTTTACAACAATTTAATTAATAAAATCTTTACGATTTACCACAATTTAATAACTTTTGTAATAAATCTATCAAATAATACAAGAGTTAATATACCTAATATTTAAATTCTTTAGTTTTGTATATATTACCTGTCTGTTATGCATAAAAGATAAAAAATAATTTATTTTTAATTAGATAGTTTTAGTTTCTTATTTATATTCCAATCACTTTTTCCAAGTTAAATGCAGTCATTGATGGCTCTACTTGATAATAATAATCGATAAACTCTTTAAAAGCCAATTTATAAAACCAAAGAGTTTTGGTCTAGCGAGAACTGTAGGTAACTGAGAGTTTTTAGTCCAAATTCCTGTAATTTTAAGACCGTTTTATGAGGGACGTGTCGAAAATGCTTTCATAATTTACATAACCAAATGTAAAATACTGAGAAAATACCTTTGGTTTTATTATTTTGGTATTATTATGAAGTATAAAATTCAAAGAGTTTAAAGATAAAAGAAAGAATCATAAACAAGAAGGCTAAAACAAGAAGGTTCTAATGACATTGATTTGAATCTGATATTATACTATTTTTCGATACCAACAATCCTCATCAAATCAATTATTTTTGTAATGCTTAGAAATTAAATATTTCACGATGCAGTTTAATGAGCTGTTACTGAATAAATTATGTTAAGAGCTACTTTATCTAATTATTAAATAACAAATTAAGATGGGTATTGTATTGATCGTTAATGCACTACTTCACTTTCATCATCCACGAGCGCTCCTATATAACAAAGATTTCGTTACGATACGATTAAGATACTAATAAGGGCCTCAACACTAGTTAAATATATTTTTTTGTATAAATGGTAACGATATAGTACAATTTTCTTGACCTATAGTTGTATAAAATATTTGAGTTGCCATTTTCAAGCGGCAGCCATTTTGGATAAAAATAATAACTATATACAAATATATAACATTATCACCTGATAATGATAAAGATGAATTTTAAATGTCAGCTCAATTACTTGAGGTTAATTTGTTCAAAACTATCTCCAGCATTTGTACTTCACTAAAAATCAAACAAACAAGTGAAGTTAAACAAAAATGTTCATTAGGTAGCTGTTACAGAATGGTAAGGAAATGTAGACTTGATTTTGGAAATAGAGACAATATTCTTTTATCATGAACGGATGTCCATGATTTATTTCGGGAATATTAGTTCGGATACTTGGTTAGGCTATTAACCAATGTCCATGTCCAGCAATGAAGTTCATAGATTGGCATATGTTTGTTAAAATAGTCTTTTTTTGCTTATTTCGTATTTCGAATACACAGGTGCAATCTATTGCATATACGTCCTTGTATGAGATAATCCAACAGCTTAGGAAATCTTTGTTATTATGTAGAAGCGCTTGGGAAAGATAAAGTTGTGGCACAAACTAATATAATATAGATAATATATAAGATAATACATTACTAAAACATATGATTTTCTCATCAGATTTCAGTGAATTTTTTTGTGTAGGTAGGTAAATGTATATAAAAGCCAAATAAAAGTATGAAATATGTCGAGCTGCAAAGAACTTTAAAATATATTATAATCGATCGATCTTGAGCTTAAGATAACAATAAAAAACCTAATTCTAATTTTTGTTTTTTTTTTTTATTTATAGCTGGCAAGTAATTTTTTCTTTCAATTAACGAAAATTAATGAAAAGGAAAGGCTTACCACAAAAATACTTATTATAATAAATAACTAATATATCTACATTTTATTCATATATTGAATGTATTATTATTATTATATCTATATTTTATATGTAAAACATAATTGTAATCCTCAGTTTTTCAATAGTAGAACTAAATTCGCCTATTTGTAGACAATAAAAATTGTCAGCTTTATTAATTGATCATACTTTGTAAGACGTTAACTATAAACAAATAAAAGTTCTTATATTCAGTGAATATTTGTATATTTGACTATATGGAGTCTCAGCTTTCTGATTACATAATTTTACTAAATCTGTTGTACTATGTTGATTTTAGGCTCATTACCCAATGCAGTAAGTAGATGTTAACAGATCTGTTTTATCTATGAGTTAGTCAAAATAATATCTTTAGTTTGGTTTTACAGCGCTTTAAGATGCACACATAATGTCAAAGTACAGAATTTGATAGCGTTTGAAAATTTGGATATAAGTACCCACTTGGGTGCTTGGTATCTCTTGATATTCAGTATGACGCTTAAAAGTTGATCCTGTCATTGGTCAGTAAATGTGCTGTCGAACTTAACAACAATTTGGGAAAAGGCAACAGTCGGGGTTCACGTAAGCTATGAAAAAAGAAGGCATATAAACTAATAGCATTTTAAAAACTAATGAGTAAAAAAACTCGAAAAACTGTCTTTATCTATGAGCGGAATAGATATCGATATATAATAATTATGTTATTACGAGACAGGTGACAGAATAATATAACAAAGATAAATACATATATAGAACATAAATACTAAAATGTATACAATTGTACAGTTACATATATTTACTTAAAATATATTATATAAGTCAATACAAAGACTAAAAATTCATATACCCAGATTAACAAACTCTCTGTCTCCCGATAGAGAGCTATATCTCACCTTTACTCAGAGATTTAAAAAAAACTGCTCGGGACCAGACCCTTGAAAGGTAACCGAAACTAAACCGTAATAACAAGCCAATTACCCGTGACGGTTGCAAAATACTCGGCTATATAAGGTGCAGCAGGAACCATCTACGACCAACTCCGACCCCCCACATACGAAAGCGTTCCAAGCATCTGGACCAAATTGCCTAGTCCTTCTCTTCCTCACACCAGTCCCACTTGCAGTCACGGTATACCCATCGGTGTTCGACGCTTAAGTTTAAACCTAGTTTAGCTTAATGCACTAATTTAACCTCACCCTATTCAGTTTGTACTTTAAATTGAACATTAACAGGCAAAAAATAGATATCAATACATCAACTTTACAGTTTTATCAACGCAAAATGACAAATTTTACAATCCTCTGTAGGATTACAATTTAATGAAGAATTTATCTATCATTTACACAAACAAATTGAAAACGTAGTGAATATAAACGATTTTAATGAATTGTTCCATTGAAACAATGTCCGTTAATCACTTGAGTGTTTCGCAAACCGTGATACAATGTATTACTTTTAGCATTGTCAAGCGAATTTATCGTTTTAGTTTTTAAAACGTTTTTTTTAATTCGCTTTTTTCAATTTTGTAAATTTTGAAACGTTTTGAAAATATTTATTCTTATGGGTTTATCTTAAAAAATTTCGGCTTTCGTCTTAGAACTTTGTCTTGTAATATTTTTCTGCCAGTCTATGACCTAAGTTGATTGTTCAACTGCTAAAAAAGTGATTTTTATTTTTCTTTATGTAATAATTTTATATAAACAGCATTAAAAGCTAAGTAAAACAATAATTTACATTTTCCTTTCAAATATTATATTTTGATGTAAATTTTTTGATATATCTCAAAAATTTTTAAACAATGAACTAAAATTTTAATGAAAAATGTTTTGAACGTCATACAAAGCTAATGGTTTTTTAATGAGTTTTGATAGAAATTAATCAGCTCTAAGTTACGCGAATACACATCGATTGGTACCAAAACGATATCAATTCCATAATCAGGTCGCCACTAAATGGAGCCAAAAAAACGCTTATATACTTATCGATACATACACATAGAAATACATACATAAATACATTTTTTTTAAATTGTTTAGAATTATTTGTATAGAATTATAATTATAATTAATTTAATTGTTATAATTATTAAAAAAAAAACTAATCTGGAAATCGGGATTTTTCATGTTATAATGATATGACTAATTAATTATTATATCATAGTGATTAAAACACGGCAAGGAAACCTGATAAATCTAAAACTCTAGCAATTAATCAAAATTAGCTCAACAGACTTATCCTACGGTGATATATTAATTATATCACAACGCAGCAACAGCACCGTCTTCAGACACGTTGTAACTTAATATAACAAGCTAATGACTTCCCCGAGGAAACATTTATAGATAATGTACCTGTGATCGAGACTGAAAAGTCAAAATTATGTAAACCTGAACAATATTTTCTCATATCTTTGTTAAACGAATGAAAAGCATAATGTAAGGAAAAATCTCTGATTCATATTTATAAGTAGTATAGCCTATTCGTTTTTTAAATTCAAGTCGGTATATTAGTCGTTCTGGTATGTTATGTTCGTTTACATAAATATATATAATAAAATATTAATGAGGAAGAAATTGTACATTAAGTATTTTTTAAAAGACTATTAATGCGCTTTTGATACATGACATCGAACTGAAAATAACAATTGTAAAATTTATTATCGAACGGTTTTTTTTAGATGGAGTTAGACGAAATTCGTTTATAAATTATTGCTCTTGTTAACATATAGGATTCATTTTGCTTCCGGTAATTTTCTCATTTTAACCCAATAAAACTGTTTAAGACCATTGCTACAAAATATCAAAACTTGTTACAACACATAAAAGCATTTTAATTCATAACATATGGTATTTTTCAACTCTATAAAATTCACAAGTTTTTTTTAGAAAACTTAAAAGTTGGCTTGGAGTATAATTAAATGGCAAGACTTGGTTTTTTGTCGATGTATGATAGCTATTGCATCAACCCGTATTTCTACTAGAGCTCATTGCTCGACGACATGTTTATCCAAACGTTAGAGATGGGACGCATATGGCGCCAGGACGTTGTCCCTTGTGTTTTATTTTAACGGTGTCCGGTGAGGACATTTTCATACAACGGGTATAAAAGTTAATTATTGGCTCGATGTCAGGGAAGGCTCCTTATAATAAGCGGGCCCACTGTGTCAAGATAGTCCCATCGGAGAGGTGACGACCCGAACGACATTGACTTATAAGTAATTTTTTATATAAATAACTAATTCAACTCGACATAGAAAGAAACGGCATGAAATTTCCCTAGTGGCTAATTTTCAGAAAATCAGCGGTAGCAGTGGAAGCCAAAACATATGTTAATAACAAAAACAAAATTGAATAATAATGATTAAGAATGTTCCTCTTTCTGCGGAATTGTTTGTAAAGCTTGGGATTAGGATAAATACATTGAACAATATACTAGATTTGAATCAAGTTTAATTTTGTTTCTTGTATATTATAACATATTTGTCACAAAATTCACCTTTTTTTGTTTTTATACTTTCACTGAACTTTTTAATTAACATTATTGTGTATAATGTTGAACATATCTTGATCCTGATACGACATTTATTTCGACCGGGATAATTTTTAAATCAGTAAAAGTTTTCTTAAAATTAAAAATAAATTTTTAAATAATTTATTACTATCAGACATGAAAAGTAGTGAAGTAAGATAAATAAAAATGGACTCTTGTGTTACTGAGAAATGACATTTTAATATGATTCCAACCGAATATAGAAATTGTATTAGTGACTATCTACGACAGAACACAGATCGTTCCTAACAGCTCTTCATGTTTCAAAGATAATGCTGAACTTCACATTTAAATAGCATCAAGAGTGTTAGACAGTGCTTAGGTCGTACAACTCGAGTAATCTACAATTAAACGACGAACATTTATCATAGTTGAAAAAACAATAAAACCAAAAAAAAAAAATATATAAAAAAATGGAATGTATATATTTAACATTTAATAATAGAAATAAAATTATTTTTTTACGGATTTAACTTGCGTATAATTTTGATTACATTTTAGAGTTTGGGAACATCCGGAACTCTATGCCTGCAAACTAGGGAACCGTTGGAGGTAGAGGACTAATGAACACACTTACTGACAGACACATCTCGTCTACCCGTGAACACGTTTGGTGCTAACCATTCGAAAGGTAGGGTAAAATGAAAATAGAACCAATATTATACGCGATAAATCCGTAAAAAATAGTCTTTAAATGTGCACTCGTGAAAATTTAAGAAAATAATGTGTTTAGATAATTATTTTTCTTTCTTGATTATAAATTTCCATAAAATTTTCAACATATATGTTATCTTACATTGGACATCGGGTTAAGTTATATTTTTTCGTTATGTATGTCCTAAGTAACTAAATAAAACTATTTCAATAATGGAAATGCCAATACATATAATAATTCTAATGATGATCATACTGTGAAAAGTCGAATTACTAATCAATATTATGAACGACCTTTTTAAATTCAGCTCAAGTTTTCACACTTTTAATGTTATAAATACTTTGTTTTTATTTTCCCTTAGTTTCCATTAATGTATGTGTTAGTAACATTTTCGTGATTTTTGTCTTTTATGAAGTAAAAAGAGTAGGCCATAATACTCAGTAAGGCAACAATTTTATTTCTTACTTGTTTTCAGCAGCTGCCTTATATGTGGTTATTATATCTGCTTACAATTTATATATGGTCTTAATAAGAAGTTTACCGTCTAAATGGACGTGGATTTAAGTGGATGTCAAAAGATAAGATAAGATTCAAACAAAAACAGATTCATAAAGGTAATAATTCTTTGTTTCCGACGTAGTCTTAAATTTCAGTGTAAAAAAATTAAAAATAAATTCTAACATATAAAGGTGCGCAACATGAATAAAGATATACCAAAAGAGTTTAAAATAAATTTAGTTAATTTTTGGGCATAAGAACTTAGTTTGTATAAAAATATGGATATACATAATTATAATTGACATTAAAGTCTTACTACATAAGATAAGAATATACAGCTATATATCCAGACTAATGTATTTCTACATCTCTACTGAAAAACGGGTAATGTTGAACAAAGGTTTAAGAAAAAAGTGTTTTCTTCAAAACTTTCTCCTTTTCTTTGTAGTGTGAATCCTAATTATATTGTTATAGTTTTAAATATGTCGTGATAAGCTTAAGTTAGTATAGTTTAAGCTTTAAATATGTAATGATAAAAATAAATAACATGTAAGTAAAATTTCGTTATGGACTTATACGTGAATATTGGTTAAAATCTTATTTTAACAAGACGTTTCAAAAGCTTTGCACCAATCGACCAGACATCTCGACTTTCCGTTAAAGCGATTTCTGAAAAGACTTGGCAAAAGCAGAAAATTCGAATTACAATAGGAAAGCAAATCTATATTGTTTTTTATATGGGATGATTTTATATAAGAGATTTTATATAAAAGTAGTTGGTGATTATTATAAGAAGTCATCGTTATTATATAAATGCGTATTGTTTTGATACATTTAAAAAACACATAAATTAGAAAATATGAAACGCAATTTACAATAAACGCAGTTAGAAAATAGAATTAGCAAGCGTGTAAACACTATCGTTTGCAAACATGCTGATTATCTTATAATTAGTTGAGAGAAATTACTCGCTTATTAAAGGTGTTCACTTTGATTAGGAGTCATATTTTTTACATATAAACACTAAACAAAGTTTTGCATATTATATAATAATGGTGACAAAGAAAACCCTGACTGCTGATAAAATGTTTTGCATTTTAGACTTTTATACTATTAAACTAATAAAATGTTTAATCCGACACAATTCAATAAAAGTATTACTTTTCAATAATAGGATAACTTTATACCTAACATTGTAAGTTACACAATAACAGTCCCTTGACTAAGAACTATCGAACACCGCAAACATGAAACAGTTAGTATGAATTAATCAAATAAAGCTTAGGACCATTTTGGGCATGTGTTAAATCATATATTGTATATTATTATTCTTACATAGTTTATACCATGTTTTTAAATAGCAGCAAAGTATAATTTTATGAAACAGCACTTCTTTTATGCTTCAGTTTTAACTTCCCCATTCACAGTTGAAAAACCTAAATGGCGTAACATCGGATTTTGGTTACATTGTAATTTTAACCCAACTTTTCGAATGCGTTTCAGCAGTCGTGTTCACGGGTAGATGAAATGTAGGTGCAAGGATAATTTAAAATAATACTAAATGTATACTTGATAACTGGTTGAGATCCATATTTTTTTTAATAACTTTAATCATTTGAATTAGATATTTCTATTTTTAAAAATGTATTTTATGGTAGAATTGAAATTATAATAATAACCATTTGTAAATTATGTAAGCTTTTGAGAAGTTTCTAATCCGTTTCTTAAAGAGTAACTCATGCACTTTAATCCTAACCATTTATTATTATAACTGTTGCTTTTTTACATGTATATACATAACTATTATATTAATAGCATCATTGAAATTTTAAATGAACTTTGCAAATTTTAATCGAGTATTAAAGAAAAATTAAAGTAATCGTTCGAGGTTCACAAAAATATTTTAGTATTTCAATATGTCTTAGTATTGTGAAGTTTATGAATTGCATGATATCGATTTTATTATGCAATGCTAGTCGCCTGACGTACTGAAACCATTGCCTTATTCAAAATTCTTCTCCAATTTATTTACTTTTCAATTGTACTTTTTAATTTATCAAAAACTACTGTTTAAAGCAGTTAACAGAAACGAATCTGGAGCCATAAAATGAAGCATAAAAAAGTAAATATATTTGAAGTCATAAATTAAAGTAGTGGTATTTTATTGAATTACCTTTTTCCTGAAAATTCAGTAAGCTGTGTGGCAAAATACAGTCCCTTTAGAAATAAGTTATTTTATTTTACAATAATGGCTACTTAGTAAGTTAAATTAGTTTATTCCGTAACGCCCAGTATGCAAAACAAATAAATAAATGTCTAATATATACTTGAGTCACAGGTCACAGTTTTTAAAAATCAATTATAAAAGGCTAAATCAAGTAATTTAATGCTATGGTTCAGGCTAAAACTGATTATACTATTGCTATCTTTATCAATAGGTATTCATCAGCGCGTTCCCGGGAGAAGATTCATTACATTTGAATTACATTGCTCTTTAGTGGGTGATGTTGTAGCCATTAATTCTAAAGAATATAACGTTGTCAATATCAAAATTATTTTTTATTATTATTATTATTTACTCTATATATCTAATACAATTTTATTTTTTTTAGTATGTATTCTTTTTGCAACACATATTTATGACAATTAAATTAATGTACATATAATTATCAATGTATAAAAAAAGTGATTTAACGAAATTAACACAAACTAAGATCAAAATTTTTTAATACTAATTTTAAAATCTTATTACATGTAAAGGATTATAATAAAGGATGGAGTAGAAATTATTATCTTTTGTAGTTTTTTGAGCTAATAACTAGTTACCTACGCTATTCGTTTGACTTTGTTGATACTCTTGTTTAAGCAACTGGTCTTAGCGGTTTGATACAGACGTATCAAACCGCTTTCTTTGCAATCATTACTTGAAGCGTAGTGGTAGCGTTTTAAGTCGAGGTTGCAATCCTTCTTCAATTATGACGAAGAGTCTGATGTCCGATCCTTGCGTTGTGCTCGTTGACATCCTGTTTTTTGCAATGCAATGCAAAGTTTGGAACATTATTTAGAAATAAAATACATATAACTTTCAATAAAGACGGTCATATATAGAATGATAAATTACAACATGCAATACGGTAGCTCTATTAATAGAGCGATGGGACGGTTTCCCAGAGTCGGGGGATTCAAATCCAGCTTGTATCGACACATTTTTTATTCTATATTTTTTCCAAAAAAAAAATTAAACAATTAACAAAACCATTTTAAAAAAATTGTGACAATGGTTCCAGTTGTTGAAAAATGGCTTCCTTAATTTTGAAATTTTGTGAAACAATGATCATAATACCCGGCTGGATTTGTTGTTTAATTCTTCAAACTTCAAACCAGGGCGTGTTTTGAACCTTCGTATCTTTAAGTGCCATTACAAAAGAGATGTTTACAATAAGTATGGTATTATAATAAACAATTCTGATATTTCCTTTTGATGTACATAAATGATCACCGATATTGATTCAAAGTGAAAAGATAATCAAAGGTAATTTTGTATTTGATTACGTAAAGTTGAGTTTAATCATTTTTTAAATGTGTCCCTATGCGAATTATCTGGTATCATCTGATCAAATACAAGTGTTTCATATTGATTGTATTGTACATACAGAGGATTATATATTGAAATAAAATTTAATGTGATGAAATTACAATTTACATATATTGTTTTTCTGTTAATAGTCGCTGGTCGTTTTTATATAACAATAAATATAATACAGATAGTCGGATTGACTTACCTTTCCTAACTTACTTGTAGTTAGATTTTATTATTACTTACAAAACCTACGTCTTTTTAATGATAAGTAGAATTATGATGTTTGATTTTAGCTAAAGTAAAGTTTTCAAGTTATAAAAGAATTATTTATAAGTAAAAAGGTGGTTTAGTTTTTATTGAGCAATAGTTACTTAACTAACCCCACAGCATGAAATGCAAATAATACATACACGTTGACAGTCTTTTTTTCATTTTAAGTTAGGATGCGGACTTATATGTAAATAACTTCTAGAGGATTGTACTCTAGTTAACAGTTAAACGATGCTCAAATGCTGTTAAATAAGCAAAAAGTGTAAATGTCTTGGCCACGAAATTAGGAATGGAAAAGATGATTTTGACAATATTCTTGAAAATATTTTCGACTGACAGTTTTGATCTATCAATGGGTGAGACAGGGTGGAGACAAGAATTTATCTCGTGCAAGCACACGGATATTATTACAGGTATTTTCCCAAGAAATCCGTTCTACAACTCGTCAAAGAAAGATAGTCATAACTATGCAAAGAAATAGAAAATCTCTTCCTAAAAAAGGTAGTGTGAGAAGAACAAAACAAAAAAGGAACTAAAAAAAACACAATCAAAGAAAAAAATTGATATGAAAAAAATTAACTGTTTTTATGTTCAATCTTTAATAGATTTAAGACATTTTGTAATTTAAAAATATAAATAAATAAACGTTGAATAAGATAGTAATTTTATGTTATGTTATGTTTAGTAAATATTTAAGGCATGATTTTAAAACGGTGTTCAGATTACCGATTGGGTATATTAAGCATGTTTGACGTTAACCACCTAAACAGATGAAATTCTTTAAAGTGACTTATTGCAAAAATATAACAAGAAATATATTTAAAAAGAAATATAATATAGTATAATAAGCAATTTGGACTAATTGTTAAAGAACTGCCTTTAAGAGAAAAATATTCACCTAGCCCTGCCCTACTTTATAATATTAAGGCCTTGAAGACGTACCTCTTTATTCGAATACAAATTGTAAATACGGTAAACCAAGGTAAAACTCTTTTAAAACTATTCACCAAATAGGTGATTGACTCATATAAACAGGATTTTTTTAATCGCTATGAAAATACAAAATGTATATAAGTTTAACAAGGCACGCCAAATAATAGCACGTCTAATGGGACGTAGGAGTAATATTCGCTAATATTTTGTTGAAAACTTTATATATACTATTGATTATTTGACTTGCCTACAATTCAATTCCTAAAATAAAAATAGTAATATTACTTCACTTAACTTTTTACAATATGATGTAGCGCAATAAAATAGATAGTATAAGAATAAATGGTATGAAATTGGTTTATTGAGCTGAGCGAAGCGAAGCTCTTTACTACTCAAATTTTCAATTCTTTGTTACCCTACTCCTCCTTCAATTTACGAGCTACACGCACAAAATTTTGCACACATGTGCATAGTGAGCAAAACCGGGTCTGGATTTCAAATCAGCCGAATCGTAATTGTAGTTTTCGAGATAATTGATAAAATGTGTCCCATATAGTTAACATATACACCGTTTTCGTTTCGCGCGCGCTGCGTCGCGAGGCTAACCCCGCTTGCGTGGACCTAGTACAATATTAATATTTGAATTTAAATGAAAATTTATATTCAATTGTTAAAATTTATGTTAAAAATGTTTCCGTGCTAATCTTAAATAATAACATTAAAAAAATTTTCAAATAAAGTTTTTAATCATTTGGTTTTTGTATGGTAAGCATTAAAATTATTATAAATTTGAGATAAATTCTTATATTTCTATTTTATACTTCTTGATATTTATTTCGGGTATTTTAAACAACGCATATGAAATATTAATCAATTAAAACATACACGAAAAAGGGCAAATGGAATATTTTAAAATTACTAAAATAAAATATATGTATAAAATATTATTTTACAGGCTGTCGGATATTTTATAATTTTGAACAACAACACGGGAAGAATATCTTATGACGTACCTACGTTTAAGTAGGCTTATTCGATCGCAGAGCAGCATCTTAGTCGGATAAAGGTATATAGAGAATGCGGTAAGTCGGATTAAACTTGTTTTTAACTTTATCGTAGTTTTAATATTGTTCACAGGGACTTATCGCTTCGTGTAAGCTTTACTTTCTTAAGTTATAGAATGATTATGGTACCATTATAATGTAAATTATATATGTTTTTATTATCATTTTATTTTTTATTTTAATTAAAGTACCAGAAATTTTAATTATATATAAAACTCTGTTTCATCAGGCAAAACGTAAAGATCAATTAAAGAGATAAGTTAAACCTTTGTACCCTATTTTACTTGTATATGTTTCTATTTGAAATAACACTATTTTTACGGATTAAAACTCGCGTATAATTTGGTTACATTTTTATTTTAACCCGATGTTTCGAGTGCTTTTATCTTAACATCAAGTTAAGAATTTGGTTAAATATGAACCATTCTCATTTATATTGTGTGTTTAAATTTAAATTCAATTGGTATTTTCGTAAATATTCCATGGTCTATAAACAATGGCTTTTCAATTTAACGCTATCTTAATATCTATTCAATTCGTAAAAGACGTTGGCGACGATTTTAAACCTAAAATCAGTTTTAAAATGCATTTTCTACTAAAAAGGACCTCTACAATCGAGAAGTAAGCATCAGAAATGTAACCTAACCTTCTATAGATCCTTATTCTTCTACTCATCGACTCGCGATGTACTTCTGCACCATTTTCAAAAGTAATGCTAATAAATTAGCATATATCTTCAGTTTACGATCATCAATTTTAAACAAATCTGAGTAATATTCTAAAGTTGAATAGTTCTCTATCCGTGAGAACACTTGAAGGCAACTTTATTTTTGTAATAAAGGAGGGTAAACGAGCATTTGGGTCACAGGCGAAATATGATCACCACTGCCCACAAACTCTTGCAACAACCAAAGACTCACAAAAGCGTTACAGTCCTTGGAGGTAGGAGTATACTCCTTTTTTGAAGGTACCCATCTCGTATCGATCTGGAAACACCACCGAAGGAAGTTCATGCCACTTGTTTTTTCAACTTTTTTCTTTCTGATAATATCATTTATTCAAAATTTTATATATTTTTTTTTATATTTATTGGCGATAACTCAAAATGTAACTTCGTTGATCGTTGAAACAATTTTTATACATCAACCTTTTTTTACAGAAAATGCAATAAAGTTCGTGTAAGACTTCCCTGATCCCATTCTACGTGCCCCTAATATGCAAAATGTTTCACAAACTTACCTTCTCAAGTACCTTGAAAAAACTTGTTAAAATTTCCCTCGCCTTTAAATATAGCGTAATGACTTTATACATATCATATAACTTTTTATATATGTTTAATGTATTTATTATATATAGCATTATATTTAAGACATAAGCTTAAGTCAGTATAGTATTAATTTTAATTTCATATGTATTATATTTTAATGTGTTTTGTTATTCGGTACCGTAGTACCCTTCGTTTATTTTTCTGTATACTGTATAAGTTAACTGGTAGACACTGCTTTAGCATCGAATATGCCAATTGAAAATTTTATTGTACTATAAATGTACAAAAAATCATATAAATGTTGTTTATATATTATATTAATAAGATAAATACTAAATCGAATGTTCAAAGAAGAAAGGTTTTGAATAAATAAAGCTATTACGTTTTCACAAAGTTCCAATTTATTTCCGAATTTTATTCATATATCCAGAGAAAGGCCGCTTCAGAGGATCTTGACACGGACCGCCTATTTGAAGCTTTGCCGGTTATTCCTTTTTAAAGTTTTCATATTTTCTACAAACTGAACACCATTCAGTGTTATGCTTTTGAAACATTATTACATTACATTACTCATGATAAACAATGTAGAGCAAATTTGGATGATTTACAGAAAACATTACTTGCTTTGGCCAAATTATTATAACTAACTGTTGACGATATATTACAATCCTATTGTACTTTACAAAATTTAAAACTTAAATTTATATATGATATTCAGTTTATAATATTATTTAGTTTAACAGGACAAATTGATATTGTATTGACAATTTTTTATCTGTTTAGGATGTGCTTGCAATAAGAATTATATATATCCACAATATTCAATCAACCCTACACGTAATTAAGTACAAAATGAAAAACCATGTTGTAAATACATTACTGAGAACACTAATTATAAGAAAACTCAAGAAAGGCTAATTATATAATTAAATTCTGCAGTACTTCCGATAGAAAGGACTCGAAAGGTCAAGATATCAGGTTCAAAATGCAAATACAAATACGAGAAGCAAATAAGTAGACTGCGCTGCTGTTATAATATTTAGAAGTATGCCATCAAAATAATAAATAATAAAATAGTATGTTTTTCAATTATATGAAACTTCACGGAGTTATAATTTTCCTTGTTTAAGTATTTATTTATAAGCTTATAACAATAATAGTCTGAAAAGATATAATATTTATGATAATATACTCATAGACACAAAAATGTGTGAATTTAAATATTATAAAATAATAAAAATAAATTATAAAAGTATCCAAGGATTTTTTTGCTGGTTTTTCTTCATGTACTCTTTGGAGCCGTGCAATTAGAGTCTGACGTTTTATAAGTGCCTATTTGAAATAAAAATCTTTAACTTTGAATAAATCTTCATGTAAAATCTTAGAAGAATATTTTTTTTTTTTCATTATTATCTTTGAATAATATTTAATTTTAGTAAGAATCGTAAAATAAAATACACTGAAAATTAAATTAATTGTAAATGAATTTCGAACATAATCTTGAGTATACAGAGAAAATCCTTTAAGTCTCTAACTCTTTGTCGGTATCGGTATGGTATCGGTCCTGGCCGTTCTTTAAAAATACTTAGGCATCGCAGATATTTTTTCCTTGTTTTGTGTAAGTTGTTAAAACTCTCTTAAAAGGAATCGCTTAAGTCTTGACATAAATATATTTATCTATGTTAGATTGAAACCATTTATGTTTCTCCTTAAGTCACGTGTCTGACATCTGTTCTGAATTTCTTAAAGCCGTCGATATTAATGATCAAAACGCTAATTACATGATTGAAACGTGTTCAAAGTTACATTACGGGCTACGGGACCTCTTTTGGCTTTAAAACTAATAGTTTTGAATCCCAATTGGCATTAATGATAAGTATTTTTTTAGCTTTTCACGAGTACACATTTGAAATAAATCTATTTTTTATGGATTAAAACTACTATTAGTGTGTGACAGACACATCTCGTTTACCCGTGAACACGATTGCTGCAACTCATTTGAAATATCGGGTTAAAATTAAAATGTAAACAAATTATACGCGAGTTTTAATCCGTAAAAAATAGTTTTATTTGATTAATGATAAGGTATGATGGCAAAGTAAACGATAAAGAGTAGTTAATTATTGTATTGCCATAGTAATAATATTAGTCTAATTTGTGATGCTAACGATTTGTATTATTAGATTTTAAAAAGAAATATGGACAAGGCAACGAAATAATATATCGAATCTGTTTTAAAGGATACCCATTATCCTATGACTATAATTCCCGAGAAAAAGAAAATACCGATTTTTATTTTTGTTACATAAAATTAAACATTTCTTAATAAAAATTTTGCTTACTTTATTAATATTCATGGTGAGACATTTCGAAATAGACAGAATATTTTACTTTTGTATTTTATTATTATTATTTCTCAGCTTGAAAAAATAGAAATCCGCTTCGATTTTATACCGTGAAAATAGAGTAATCTACTTAAACTATACTATATTAAACAACATTGTGAAAATATACGAGTATGTTCATTAAATATTCCTTATTGTCCTTTATCTTAAAAATATTTTTTTAATTAGTTTGTTTATATTTCATAAAAGTGACAATATTTAAATGAAATTTTGTTGTGCGAAAGTTTTGCCACGTTTTGATGATGGAGTTGTTTTTATAATTGCTGTTTGTCCGAACTTATTTTGAATACCGATTAAATCGTTAATTAATATAGCTTTCTCATATTTTGTGATGTCAATAAGTCAAAAATAAAAAGATATATATTAATAATTATTCAAAGCAGTGGTATATGAAAGGCCGTTGGGGATGTGGCCTATACGAGGTTGCAAGCGGTAGAGCTGAACATTTATTAACAGTTTGTGCACAATTCAGATTCCAGTTGCAAGCGATAATATTCACGCTTTCATATTTATGGTCCGTTGCGTGTAGTTTGTCCAGCCACTGAAGTCACTGCATGTTGATACAGTATGTGTACTTTCATAGAGGATATGAAAGTCAAATGTAGCTCTTACAACATACACATTATGTTAATAGTTAAATAAAAAACCTAAGTACATGATTAAAATATATAAATGTATTTTTTTTATACTTATCAATCGGTTTCAATTAATTGTTTTGAAAGAATTAACTCATATATTTATATATTTATTTAGTAAATTAGCAAGGAGATTATACATTATTTACAAAAAACGAATTGGATATATTATGAGATTTGTTTGTATACTTTAGTGTATCATTAACATATATATTACACTGGTTTTTAAATAAGCGAAATAAATCGTTAATATTATCGGGATTTAAATTTGTGACCTCTTGGACATTGTCGATATCTTAGATTTTGCACATTCCAGTTTATAGACAATTTTTTTTTTTACTACATGTAGCAAGTAACCTTATCGTATCTCAGGAATTTTAACGTAGTAATACATTTTTGATATACAGATATAATTCATGAAAATAAAAAGTGGAGATGCAGTACTGTGTATATCACAAACACAAAGTCGTGAACACAAACTATAGTTTATGTCCACAATGGTCAATTTGGAAGTGTTAATGCTTACAATTATTAATATAATTTATATTCTATATGTTGTAATTTTATATAATTAATTGAAATAATAACGGAAATATTTATCTTGATTTATATTTACGCGGTGTTAAATGTCATTATATTAGAGTTTTTGTGCATATTCGAGTTATTTCAATACTTTTTCGTAGAGTAATTCATGAGATAGTGTTGTTTTAACAAAATGACGTAGGTAAGATTTATTACAATTTATTGTTTTTTTTTAGAAAATTATTGAACGTTTCTATTGGTCAAAGTTTTTGTCCTTTTTATAAATCACAACACTCTTAATTTTTTTACCAGCAAAATACAACCTTCTAGAAAAGTAAACATATTACCGTAAAATTCAGACAGTAAAGCACTTTTTTTTCCACACTAACGCCATCTAGTAAAACACTACATTACTGCATTTCCGTAAACCGTATTTTGTGTATTTTGTAATTTAATATACGTAAATTGATCGTTTTATTGTTTTTTTGATATTTTTGTTCGTTTTGAATGTAAAATTTATAATAAATTGGGTTCTAGCATAAGAATGGTTAAAAACATCTACTTTATTTAAAGCTTTCTTTTTTATAGTCCTTTACACCTCACATTTACATTTTGAAGACCCAATCTCGACCAAAAAAAACAATTTGGGCAGCAGTTAATTTAAACTAACTGCGCTCTTTGTAACTCCTTTGGGTTAGCTGGTTGAATCGTTTTACCTACGACTAATTTGAATATCTATTAAGCGTTAAGACAATTAGCCTTTTGCCGAAATAATTGATAATTTAACGTAAAATATCTAACACCATTGAAAAATTATTTGGATATAGTTTGACCATTATCTATATTTAATAAAACAAAACATTTTTCATTGAAAGACTGTTATTATGAGATGTGTATAAATTTCTTTGAAAAAACGAAATTAAGACATAAAATATTCAAAACACCAACGACTTTTAAGAGCACAAATATTAAGTTTTGAAATTGTGTAAAATACAGTAATGCAATTTTTATTAAATTTTAAATCAATACATAACAATTTAAAAAAAATCAACACGAGAAAGATTCGCGAACCCGCAATAATTGGTAAACCGTCCCGTCAATTACTAATTAAACTAATATTCGGCTACCCACTTAGTGGAATTTAACATTCTATATTCATATGACGGTTATACATAATTCTTACGTTAATTTTCAATAATTCAAATTCAAAAATTGGTTAGTATTTTCGTAAGACGTCTCGTAGATGTCACATCCATCTGGATATAGACGGTTAGGTATAGCTAAGTATATCGATGTGGAGTAACGATACGGTAGGCAAGCAGCGTAACAAATTCCATGCCATTATTGAAATAAAAATAGTTATAATTTTACTATTTACTAGGTTTTTAATATTTTCTGATTTCATTATTTAACATGATCGGCGATTAACATGATAAATGATATAACTTTTTGATGAAATGGAGAGATCGTTTTTTTTGTTGTTGACTACCTGTATTCTGTGCCAATTTCACACAATTTTTTTTTCTTGAAAAAAAAAAAGCCACTCTGATAATGTTAAGTTGACCAAATAACCAAATGTGCTTAAAACATTGTTAAGATTTCTAAAATCATCTTCGCCTTATTGCCTTTTATGTCGATTGAATATTTCCAACATCTTTAACAGGTAAAAGTTTTGAGTATTTTGGTAGTGTTTTTTTTTTAAATAAAATATTTAGATGTCAATGCAATATACCTGAGTACTAAAATAGAGATCATACTATTTTATTTAAGTAAAACATGGTCAAATATAAATATCTATTATAATAAATACCTGAGATAACCATACAGCTTGTTAATTGTTCATTGTTATCTTCCTATATAACCATTTATTGATTACGATGGATGTAGTTTTTTTGATATAATGTCAGCTTTTCATGTCCTGACTACTAAAGTGAGTTCATATTGTGCATTAGTCTTTAAGTATTAAGTATTAAAAGTTTCCATTATCGAATTTGTACTTAATTTTTACTCTTATCTTGGCTATTGAAACCGAAACTGAAGGTTATTGTTTTTTACTGTTGCCTATCAAAGTTACATTAGTTTAGTTTAATCTGATCTGATGTAGTCTTTAATTTCATTTAAAAGCTATTATTCGAAGAAACATTCTTACTGGGAAATAGTTATTCACACAAACACAGATAGTGATATAACTTTAAGTAACAATGGGAATTCTTGCTGCTGCTGTACTTATGCTGTATATAGATCATAAGTTAATCGTCGTTTAAGATATCCTATTTTTACCAAATGCCAAAACTCGACGTCAAGCCGAAACCGGGTGATAGGATACATACCAACCACACATGGTATATCCAAAAATTTCCAAATTTTGCATACTGATAGACATCAGTCTGGTGGAGGAGAAGAAATAATCACGGAAAAACTAAAATCCCATAGACTTCAATGAAAAATATTTTTTCGCGTAAATTAAGTTTTACAATGAATAAAAAAAAAATTGAGGACATTCAGTCAACGTTTGCTGAAAACTATTTCGATGCTGTTTGCCCCTCGCTTCGCTTAATATGATATTTCGAGCGTAGCGAGTCAAAATGGAGGTCTGGTTAAATATAAAAGAAAGAGAATATCGAATAAAAGCAATCTAACTAAATCAACTAAATTTTTGATTAGTTGGTCTTAATTAATTAATTAATTTATTTGGGAAAGCGGCGGTAGGTGCGAAAAAAGTGTACAAGTTTTTTAAGTTCTCCAAGTTAATTTTTTAATTTAAATATATTACAAAGATCAAATTTCAAGTTATAATGAACTAAAACATATCAGTACCTGCCAGCAGTAGTTACAACTATATACACCCCCAAAACCTGGTAACTATTGTCCACACTCACTTCACTTCACTTCTCTCTTACTCCAGTGACTTCAATTTTAATTAATATCTCTGATAAAAGCCATGGATTCAATAAAAGATTCAATTCAAGAATTGGCACAGCACTTTAATAATAGAATGGCTGAATTTCAACAGAACTTAAGTTCTACTATCCCGGCAACAAGCCCAACATCACATCTTGCAGCTCAATTTAGCTCCTTCAGAACTTTTATTATGTCAGCACTAGAAGGACTTCAACTTCAAGTTCAGCTGCTTTCTAAACAGCAAGACAGTTTTGAGATGAGGAGCCGGAGGAAAATGCTGCTGGTGCATGGTGTCCCAGAGAATAAGAAGGAAGATCTCTCGACAACTGCAATAAACATTTTGTCCAAACACCTTCAACTGCCTGATCTTAGCGTCGAAAATATTAGCCGGTGCCATCGATTGGGTCAAATTTCCCAAGGGAAGCCAAGAGCCTTACTCATTAAATTTAGAGATCTTACTGTAAAGAATCGCATTTGGTACTCAAAGTCTAATTTAAAAAGCTCTGGTGTTACATTGTCAGAATTTTTGACAAGGACAAGACATGACACGTTTGTAGAGGCCAGGCAGCGTTTTGGAATCTCTAGATGCTGGACTAGCAATGGATCTGTAATTGTCATTGGACCGGAGGGTAAGCGTCACAGAATTATATCACTTGATGAGCTTAACAATATTTCTGATGCGCCTGAATCTCGGGGGCCACCAGCTGCAGCTTCCTGTGCTGGCAATTCAGCTGAGTTAAAATCAAGACAAACTCAGGTAACCCGCACAAAAAGAACACTAAAAAAGTAGATTTCATTCTTCTTCAGCCACTTGATCTTTTTTATTACATTTTGGTTATTTTTTTTATCAAATTCCATTTTTGGATTGTTTTTTGTTATTGAAATAAGTATTATAATCTTTACTCCGAATATTTACATTATAGTATTCGTTTTTTACTATTAATATTGTCATGTGTCAAATGTCACTGAAATGTCACTGAAATGTCATGTGTCAAATGTCACTGAAATGAAATTATTATTAGCTGTCAACTCAAATTTTTTAAAGAACTTGACATGACATGTATAGACAATGTGTACTTTGAACTAGTTGTATTTTTTTTTTTTTGTTTGTTGTTTATTTTAATTTTATTTTTACTTTATGCGACTACTATCTTTAGTTGTAAACTTTTATTTAAAACTGTGTTAATTTATTTAGAGTTTTCTTTGTTGTAATGATATTTATATCTTTTGTGAATTGTTATTTTTGTATATATATTCTTCTATTTATTAAGCCAGTACTGCTGCTGGCAGGGAGCATAATATAATTAACTTTATTGATTAGGATTTTATTTTATTTTATTTTATTTTTTATTTTTTTTTATTAAATTATTTATATATTGTATTTATATTTGTGTACGTCTATTATAAACGTTATTTGATTATAAACTATGATTAATAATTGTATAAATCTTAATAGTGTTGGTTCAGATGATGAAAGCTCCTATACAACGCCTTCATCTGAGGATAGCTTCCATAGTACTTCCATGCCTTTAAATACGGTTCTAGACACCACTTTTTCTAATTCTAATAAATCTTTTAATGTAATACATATTAATGCTCAGAGCATACCCGCTCATTATACTGATTTTTTGGCTTCGTTTAACATAAAAAACATTCATGCAGTTCTTGTGTCTGAGACTTTCTTAAAGCCTTGTTTGCCCTCAATTACTTATTCACTGCCGGGGTTCCATTTGATACGTAATGATAGAACTGGAAAGGGCGGGGGTGGAGTAGCTATTTACCTACGCAGTCATATTCCTTTCTCCATTCTCGACAAATCACTTTCGCAGTACTCACAATCTTCAGAACACCTCTTCATTCAAGTCCTTTTTGGTGCTACTAAACTTTTACTTGGAGTTTTCTATAGTCCTTCTCTTACCATTAATTACTTTTCAACTTTTGAAGCGCTCTTAGAGAAATATGTCCCATGCGTTGATCACATTATAATAATGGGGGATTTTAACACTTGTTTATTAAAAAATGACTCTCGCGCTGATAGTTTAAGATCTATCATAAATAGTGTTAATCTCAACATCCTACCCTCTACCCCTACACATTTCTTTCCTCACTGTTTACCTTCTTTGTTGGACCTCAGTATTGTATCTTCTACTGATCGAGTTTTAACGCATGGACAATTGAGCGCAGAGGCCTTTTCATATCATGATCTCATTTATTTATCTTTTAGAATCCGACCTCCTAAAATTAAACCGACGGTAGTGATGCGAAGAAGCTTCAAAAATTTCAAAAATGATGACTTTATGTGTGATCTCTATAAAATTAACTGGGATGACGTTATTAATGCTCCAAATGTCCATGAGAAAATTAATATATTTAATTCATTGTTGACTGAACTCTTTGATATTCATGCACCTTTACGACCAATAAAAATTAAGCACTGTCCGGCTCCCTGGCTTACAGAGGAAATAAAAGCATTGATGGCAAAACGTAACTTTGCCAAATCAAAGTATAAGAGGCATCCCACAGATTTAAACCTTGAGAGATACAAGAAAATGCGTAACCGTTGCAACAAAACCTGTAGAGACGCTCAACGAGCATACATACATGCATCGATTATTAATAATAGTCCAACTGAAGTTTGGAAGTTTCTAGATACTTTGGGTATAGGTCAACGGCAATCTAGTCACTTAGGATCCAACATAGATGTTAACCTACTGAATTCATATTTTACGACAACCAAGCTCCTTAATGATAATATTAGACGTAACACTATTGATTCTCTTTCCTCTCTTCCTACACATTCTGGCGATCATTTTAAATTCAGCGCTATCAACGCTGTTGACCTAAAAAAACACATTCTCTCAATTAAATCTAATGCAATCGGCAGCGATGGCATCAGTAGAAAAATGATTTTGTTGACTCTTGACACTGTTCTTCCCATTCTTTGTCACATTTTTAACTATTCTCTTTCCTCTAACACTTTTCCTAATGCTTGGTTGTTTGCTTATGTAATTCCCTTTCCAAAAGTCTGTAATCCTACATCCGTGTCTCATTATCGCCCAATATCTATTCTCCCTTTCTTATCTAAAGTTCTAGAGCGTATTACCCACAACCAACTTACTTCATATATTTCTAAACACCACATACTGTCCCCCTTCCAATCAGGTTTTCGATGCGGTCACAGCACTGCGACGGCTCTCACTAAAGTGTGTGATGACATTAGGTTAGGAATCGACAATCAAAAAATTACTATAATGGTTCTCTTAGACTTTAGTAACGCCTTTAATATGGTCGATATTGATATCCTTTTAGAAATTTTGAAATTTGTTAAAATTGGTCCTGATGGTGTGGAATGGTTTAAATCTTATCTACACAATCGTGTGCAACGCACGCGGTTTAATGATAAATTGTCTTCCTGTCACAGTCTCAGGACCGGTGTTCCACAAGGAGGTGTTCTCTCTCCCTTACTCTTCGCTATCTTTATAAATTCTGTTGTTAAATTCCTTACTGTACCCTTCCATCTTTATGCTGACGACTTACAGATTTATGCTACTACAACTGCTACGGACATCAGCAAAACAATAGAACATCTCAATTCAAACCTAGAAAGTATTAACGACTGGTGTAAGTCTTACGGTTTGTCTGTTAATACTTGTAAATCTCAGTACTCAATCTTTGGCAAACATCAACAGCTATCTAAATTAAATTATTCTCTTCTACCTTCTATTCTTTTTGATGGCAATATTCTGCAGTACAGCAGTTCTGTAAGGAATTTAGGTGTCACCTTAGATAACAATCTTACTTGGTCTTCCCACATTTCTCAATTAAGTCGTAAAGTATTTAGTACAATCGGTAGGTTAAAAAGGTGGAAGAATCTCTTGCCAACTAAAACTAAGATTACTTTAGCACAGACACTCCTCCTACCAGTAATTGATTATGCAGATACGTGCTACACTGATGTATCACAGATATTGTTGAACAAGCTTGAACGCCTGCAAAATGTGTGCATAAGATTTATATTTGGCTTGAAGAAATTTGATCACATCACTAAATTTCGTCTACAATTAAAATGGCTTACAATTCAACATCGTCGCAACTTTCACACCCTAACTCTTCTTTATAAAATTCTTTATCACCCTAGTACTCCTTCTTATCTTAAAGAACACTTTTCCTATCTTGGCGCTGGTTCTTCTCTTACAATTAATCTTCGCTCCCATAATGATAATCTGTTGGAAATTCCTTTGTGCCATACTCAGTGCTTCAGTGATTCTTTTACTGTTAAGTCAGTAAAGCTATGGAATGCTCTTCCGTTAGATATTAGACGCTCTCAGTCACTGTATAAATTTAAGAGACATCTTAAGAACCACTTCCTATCCTTGTAATATTCATATATATATTTATTAAGTTATTTATATTTCGTATTTATGTATTGTTATATATTTATGTTATATATTTATGTAGGTTTATGTTATATATTTATGTATATTTATGTTATATATTTATATATATTTATGTTATGTATGTTTATTGTTTAGTTTGTATGTAAATCAAATCACATGTAGTATATGTAAAAACTAGTATGTAATTATTTCATGCACCAACTATTTGTTTAAAAATGTCCTTTTAATAATAGGTTGCCTGGAAGAGATCACTATAAGTGATAAGGCCGCCTTTTGCACCAAAAGTTTTATATTTTTATTTTTTATTTTTTTTTTCCTTTTTTTTGTTTTATCATCTTTTTTTTTGTTTTTCAAATGTACTTTTGTGTGTAATTAAGTATATAAATAAATAAATAAATAAATAAATAAATAATTTGCTGGATAGCCATTTTATTGTTACCACATGTGACGACGATCGCTCAGTCGTACTTCCTCTAACAAAGTTGGTAATTTTTTTGTAAAAAATTTAGATAATTAAGGCCGTTTAAGATTTCAGGCAGCTTAAAAGGCCCAATAATTTTGCCGTTTAAAATTCCATTTTGCCATTTTGGAATCCTGATTAAATTTTTTTTTTTTTTTTTTTTTTTTCCGGTTGGAAAAACCCGTTACGGGTACCCCGTCGGCAAAGGGGGGTGACGGCCGGGGGGTTATTTGGGACTACCCGGCAGCATAGATGCTGCCATTTTTATGGCTACCCACTAAAAAACCAACGGTTGCCCTCTTTGCCGTAATGGGACGTCACGGGATCGCGTTAGCACACACCGTGACGCCCCGGCGAGACCCCCCGAATGAGGGTGCCCCGAGCAACGTAGAGCACTCTCCCATCGCAGGCCTATGTTAGGTAAGAGGGGTCACCCTCCCCCCTCACCAGGCCTACAACTGAGGAAGGAAGCGGCGAGCGTATTCCCGCTTCCTTCTACCCAGTCTTCCCCGACGGAGCGGGTCAGCGGACGAGGCTGACTCCCTGACCCGCTCCGCGGCCTCCTTTGCGGCTATGACTTGCTCGCAGAAGGAGGCCATTGCGACCCAGCACCTCTCGCTGCTGACCATCGCGCTGATAACGCGCGGCAGCGAGAGGTCCCTGCCAATCACGCCCACCAGCTCAGTGCGCTGGTGGTCCCAGGCGGCGCAATCCGCCAAGGTGTGACGAGCCGAGTCGACGGACTCGTCGCAGTGATGGCAGGAGGGGTTCGCCTCCCTTCGTGCTATCCTGTGCAGGTACCCACCGAAGCAACCATGCCCGGTCAGCACCTGCACAAGACGGAACGTAAGCGTTCCGTGCCGCCGATTGATCCAGTGGTCGAAGTGAGGGCGGACCGCCCCCACTGTGATCATACCGGCGGCAGGGGACTCTAAGTCCCTGTTCCACCGTCGCATCAGGGCTCGGTGAGCTAGAGCCCTGATTCGCGCCACCTCGGGCCTTACCCCCGTGGCCAAGGCTTCTGCCCGGTGCCAGTACACGGCTGCGAGCACCTCCGCCTGTAGCTCCCAGGGCGGATCGCTCGCCAGGAGTGTAGCCGCCGTGAAGGACACCGTACGGTACCCCCTGATCATCCTCACCGCTAGGACCCTTTGCGTTCTTCGCAACAGGGTCCTTGAGTGAGCGGTGAGGGACTCCGACCATATGGGAGCACCGTATAGGGCCATGCTCCTCACGATGCCGGCATATAGGCGCCGGCATGGAGCCTGCGGCCCACCGACGTTAGGCAGAAGCCTTCCCAAGGCAGCTGCGGTGGAAACCAACTTCGGGGCGAGAAGGGAGAAGTGCGCCCCGAAGTTCCACCTTCCGTCCAGGGTGAGGCCCAGATACTTCATCTGGGCCTTCACCACCACCTCCGAACCCTGGACGGGGATGGACGCCCGACGAGGGGGACCTCGCCGAGGGCCGTGGAACAGGATGGCCTCCGTTTTAGTGACGGAGACCTCCAAACCCAGCAGCCCTATGCGGTCTGCAACAAGCGTTGCACCGACGGTAGCAAAACGGGCCGCTTCCGCAAAGCTCCCTCCCCGTGCTGTGACGAGGGTGTCATCGGCGTAACAAAACACCCTCATCCGGGGAAGGAGAGGACAGCGGAGCAGCCAGTCATAGCCCAGGTTCCACAGGATCGGTCCCAAAACGGACCCCTTTTTTTTTTTTTTTTTTTTTTTTTTTCCGTTGGAAAAACCCGTTACGGGTACCCCGTCGGCCCATGGGGGTGACGGCCGGGGGGTGATGTGGGACTACCCGGCAGCATAGAGGATGCTGCCATTTTTAAGGCTACCCACTAAAAAACCAACGGTTGCCCTCTGCGCCGTAATGGGACGTCACGGGATCGCGTTAGCACACACCGTGACGCCCCGGCGAGACCCCCCAAATGAGGGTGCCCCGAGCAACGTAGAGCACCCTCTCATCGTAGGCCTATGTTAGGTAAGGGGGGTCACCCTCCCCCCTCACCAGGCCTACAACTGGGGAAGGAAGCGACGGGCGTATTCCCGCCTCCTTCTACCCAGTCTCCCCCTACGGAGCGGGTCAGCGGACGAGGCAAACTCCCTGTCCCGCTCCGAGGCCTCCTTTGCGGCGATGACTTGCTCGCAGAAAGAGGCCATTGCGACCCAGCACCTCTCGCTGCTGACCATCGCGCTGATAACGCGCGGCAGCGAGAGGTCCCTGCCAATCACGCCCACCAGTTCAGTGCGCTGGTGGTCCCAGGCGGCGCACTCCGCCAAGGTGTGACGAGCCGAGTCGACGGACTCGTCACAGTGGTGGCAGGAGGGGGTCGCCTCCCTTCGTGCTATCCTGTGCAGGTACTCACCGAAGCAACCATGCCCGGTCAGCACCTGCACAAGACGGAACGTAAGCGTTCCGTGCCGCCGATTGATCCAGTGGTCGAAGTGAGGGCGGACCGCCCCCACTGTGATCATACCGGCGGCAGGGGACTCCAAGTCCCTATTCCACCGTCGCATCAGGGCTCGGTGAGCTAGAGCCCTGATTCGCGCCGCCTCGGGCCTTACCCCCGTGGCCAAGGCTTCTGCCCGGTGCCAGTACACGGCTGCGAGCACCTCCGCCTGTAGCTCCCAGGGCGGATCGCTCGCCAGGAGTGTAGCCGCCGTGAAGGACACCGTACGGTACCCCCTGATCATCCTCACCGCTAGGACCCTTTGCGTTCTTCGCAACAGGGTCCTTGAGTCAGCGGTGAGGGACCCCGACCATATGGGAGCACCGTATAGGGCCATGCTCCGCACGATGCCGGCATATAGACGCCGGCATGGAGCCTGCGGCCCACCGATGTTGGGCAGAAGCCTTCCCAAGGCAGCTGCGGTGGAAACCAACTTCGGGGCGAGAAGGGAGAAGTGCGCCCCGAAGTTCCACCTTCCGTCCAGGGTGAGGCCCAGATACTTCATCTGGGCCTTCACCACCACCTCCGAACCCTGGACGGAGATGGACGCCCGACGAGGGGGACCTCGCCGAGGGCCGTGGAACAGGATGGCCTCCGTTTTAGTGACGGAGACCTCCAAACCCAGCAGCCCTATGCGGTCCGCAACGAGCGTTGCACCGACGGTAGCAAGACGGGCCGCTTCCGCAAAGCTCCCTCCCCGTGCTGTGACGAGGGTGTCATCAGCGTAACAAAACACCCTCATCCGGGGAAGGAGAGGACAGCGGAGCAGCCAGTCATAGCCCAGGTTCCACAGGACCGGTCCCAAAACGGACCCCTGTGGAACCCCTCGGCTCACGGCACGTCGGTACATCCGCCGGTCGCCGCGCTCCCACAGGACCTCTCTGTCCTACAGGTAGGCCCCCAACAGTCTCCGGAGACAGGGAGGCACTCCATGGAACCGGAGCGCCTCGACCAATGTCTCGAACGGAAGACTGTTGAAGGCGTTAGCGACGTCCAGCGAAACCGCCAAGACGACGTCCCCCTCGCGAACAGCCTCCTGGGTCACATCTCTCAGAGCTCTCAGGGCATCTATCGTAGAACGACCCGCCCTGAAGCCGAACTGAGCAATTTTTAATGTCACTAGCCAAGGAGCTGTAGTAATTTTTTTTAAGCAGGCCTTCTTTTAAATTCATGGTTCGACAGAAAGTCATAATTCTAGGAATCTTTGAGCAATTGTGATTGCAGATATCTTTTAGGGTTATGATTACAAAGTTTAAATGAAAAAAAAATTAAATATTAACCACAGTACTCAAGAATGGTTACAGTATGATCATAATTCTGCGTTTTTTAAAATGATAACAATTTTCAAAATACATGGGATGGAATTTTTTCTAACTTTTGTCATGACTGAAACTGTCTATCTTATCACCCGGCTTGCTGTCAAGTTTTGGGACACCCTGTTGTTTTTGGACACTATAGTTTTTGCAGCTCAAAAAAGCACCATAAATACCAAATATGATTAATTAGACATTTTAGTACTCCAAACCAATACTCGCCAAATATTTTAAGAAGTTTCATTTATATTTTAGAAAATAGTATGCGACAATGTATTTAGAATACCGCCATCTAGTTAAATACAATATAACTATTCATACTTATTCAAGCATTTGGTTTTAGTTATTGTTTCAGTTGCATTTATGTATTGAATCGTTCTAATTCTTTTATAATCTGTACCTATTTATAAAATTATATTTTTTAATTTTCTTAAAGTTTCAGATTTTTTAGTATTAAGCCTATATTCAGAATATTGATTCTGTATCTTAAATCGGTGTGTCAAGGCACAATAGCTGTGAAGGGAAGGTGTAAGTTTGTAGATCTTACAATTGAGTCGTCAAATGAATTAATTTAATTATTAATTATTACATTTTTAAATATGCTTTCATCTCGGCTTTGTCATTACAACAATGTATTTGAAATTCTGGTTATCACAATCAAGAGTAAATTGTAAAATTAAGTACAATTTAGTTAGAAATTATGTTAATAGATTTTAAAATTATAGAGTTATTTATTTAAAATATATTCAACTTAACATTTGAATGCAGTAAGATTTTAGTGATATCAATTATATTATGGTAAATTATAGAGTTCTATTTTTATATTATAGATGCATTCAAATCACTGAGAAAATTTTTTTTTTTATTAATTTAAAAACATATTATTATATATCATTCGGTCATTCACCACTGTTATTTACTTTATTATGTGTGTATGTGTGTGTGTGTATCTTTAGGTGTGACCATTTTGATTTATTTTAATACGGTTATATGTAAAAGAAATTATTTTATTAGTATAATTTAAATCAACTTGGCTAGTCGGGGTTCTTGTTATATCAATATTTCTAAAGTATAATCTAATAACATTTTAAGCTATGAACCATATGTAATCCATCAATTTAGAAACAACGTAAAAATCATTATATCATCAAAACTGTAAAACTGAATTTAGAAACTGTCTCTAAAAGTTTTACCATAATAAGAGAGGTGACAGTATTATTCACGTTACCCTAAGTTGACTACAAAAACATATTCCTTACTTTACTTTTTGTGGCGCAATCTACGAAATTGGCTCCAGATCCATTCCTGTTGACAACTTTATCGAGCGGTTTTCGATAAATTACTGCAAGAGAAAACTAAATAAATCCGAGAAGGACTTTAGATAAGGTAATGGCTCCAGTAATGTCTGGCGACTGGAGTCGCATAATGCAATCACATACCAAGCGATCCGTGAACTATACATTTCTAAGATGTATTGAAATACTAAAAGGTTTTTAAAATCCGTGGCAAATATAAAAGCGATAGCTATTCATTAATATATAATATAACTGTTTTTAAAATTTTAATTTTATAAAAATATCAACTCCTCTTTGACAATTTGATTTGTTTTATACAAGATAATGAAAAACTTTATTGAAATATATTCAGAAGATAACTTTTAAGTAAGTAACGTTTTGACCAAAAATAATAATAAGAACTGCTTTTAGACACAAAAAAAATAACTAAAGAGCAACTTTTAAATAGTTTACACAGCTTATAATGATAGTAATATCATAAAATTCATAAAGTTACATAAAATAATCGTAAAATTTAATTTTGCTCGAGCAAATGATATAAAATTTTCAATTTAGTAAGATATTTGTTACATTAATAAAATTGTAGATTGGTGTAAATGTGGCGTATAAAATAGTTCGAACCGTAATCCCACCAGTTGAGATAGATTGGTGCCCCGACAGATCTTCATTAATTTCATTACATTTTAAAGTAAAAATAAAATATAAATAAATAAATAAAACTATACGGTATATATTAAATTATATACAGTACAAAACAATCCAATAAGTAAAGAAAACACAACATGTTGAATTTTTTTTTCCTTTTATTAAAAAAAAATAAGGTGCGCTTAAAATCACTATAATTTATTAATGTTATCGTACATGTAATTCACTGTAAAGCTTTATTAATGTGTAGTATAAAAAAGGTAATCCCTAATCTCACCTTCTTTTTACTGTTTGCAAATTATTATAGTAATCCTCACGTAAATGAATTAATCATTATCACCCGACATTTTATGGTGCAATAGATGTTCCGGCGTAGCACCATCCAACTTTACGATCAGTAAAAACGGAGAATCTAAACTGAGGCAATCAAGGGATTTCGTCTCATAGTCTTATACATTACTGCTAAACCAAGACGTTGTAACATGTAACATGTACCATGTAACATTTATTATACGATTCGAATAACCGCAAGAACAGAATATCTTTAATCAATATTGGTTTTTATTTTTTTATATAGAGAGAAATAAAATTGTCAAGGTAATCTTACATTTCTTTAGTACGATTTTTTCTTAGAGTATTTTATTTTCAGTACATTAGAAAAACGTTTACAGTAAATATCTAATTAACTTACGACCAAATTCGCATTTTTACAGCTTCCATTTGAATGTAGTAGGTACTGCATGACATGCCAAAAGTTGAAATAATATACATTTAAACCACCTAGAATATAATAAAATAATAATATAATAAAATTGTTAATATAATAAAATTGTTAATCACGCACATTTTAAAAGCTTTCAAAGTTTTATATTTTTTTTATTTGTATAATAATTTATTTATTATCTAAAATATTTGGGAAAGTTTATCTGCCAAAGCTCATTGTAAGCTTCAACGTACTAGAAATTTCTCCAATGTTATCAGGAATGAAGTGTAAATTATAATCTGAGTTGCATTTTTGAAACTTTTGAGAACTGCTAAGCCTAGCATTTTATTTTCTACTATTTAACCAATATATATGAAATTGTAGGCTCCAAAATTCATATATTTATTTTTATTATTAATTTTGATAACTTTTTTTAAGATTGTTGATGTAATATAAATGTGTGAGTTAATAACCACTAATAAGTGCTATTAACAATTTCTTTATGTCATTTAAATAGAAATCTAAAATGCAAAATCATTTAATAAGTATAAAATAATATCATAATTTTTTGTATAGAAATAGATCAATTTATATCAGATTTATTTCTTTCAAACTTTATGAAAGAGTAAAAGATAATGGAATATGTTATAAATTTATTGTAACGGTCTAATGATCTTGGCTTCTTGTGCACTTGTTGGTTTGACAATTGTGCTGCTATTAGGTATAATTCCTACACTAGTAATAATTTCTAATTGTGTAAAAATCTGGTTAATGTTTATATATGTATATTATATTTAAGTTTTTAATAATTGTTTAGAACCTGTGAATAAAAATTTGAATTCAGGTACAGACTGCATGTTATCTTATCTTACATATTTTGTTTTGTATTAAAATGTTTTTATCACTATTTTACGTAATATCCATATTACATTATAAGTTCTTTATAGTAGTATAGTATATACATTATAAGTTCTTTATAGTATTCAACAGAAATGGATAAACTGAAAATCATTTGCCACTGCTATAGTACACGTCTATATAATATACGACAGGTATTAACTTTGTAAGGTATATACATATATCATCGAATTTTCGTGATAATAATTTGGACGGACGCCAGTTCAATGTGTTTTCTGTAGAATATTCTGTTATTAATCCCACTTTGGTCAACATTATTCATTATAAAAAAAAATATGGTAAAATGTGTGGAGATCTTTTTGAAAATATATTAGCATTATGATAGATAAAAAAGCAATTATATATCGTAGCCGTTAATTAATTTGTTCAGACAACATTGTTTTCTTAATGCTATTTATTGATACAAACACCAATTAATTAGAAATATTTTACAGAATGGGTTCTCGCATAAAGAATTATCATTTGTTCATAGTCATAGTAATACCGGATCCTTTCAGAATATTTAGGGTTCTTGTTTCGTTAATTATACCATAGAAATGATTAAGTATGTATATTCATTATTTTATTTATTCTTGAATTAACTAAGAATAGTTTATTCTTTTACACGATTACCTATTATTAAAGCTCGCGATTTGTGTAAGGGTTGATAAGAAGAAGAATACGCTTCATCCCTTCATACATTCGGGAGGATAACAATTCTATTGAACATCTATAGTACTAACCAGATCGATTATTGTTGTATGTCGATAAAGCTACAATTCATCTTCATAGAAATATTAGTAAAATAAAATGATATAAACATATAATTAAATGTTATAAAATAAACACCATTTAAAATTCAATTACATTCAGAAAAGAAAAAATCAAAGCACATATTTAGATAAATTAACAGATTATAATTTTATTTGTAAAGAAGAATTTATTAACGTTTCTGTACATTTTAGCTAAATATCAAACCTATTAGCTACATGACATCAAAAATATATTTCTATCAATTAAAACAACCACCAAATGCATTATATAATTATACATACAACAAATTCCATAATACAAATGTCAATTTCACATTCCATAATGTCAATTCTTAGATTGCTTTTTCATAAAATAGTTCTCAATAGCATTACAAATTAGTTATTTGAATAGTTAGGTATGCGCAAACCATAGCAAGCTAAGCTAATATTATGTTAATTGAGAAGTCAATAAAGTACTCTTTATCATTGACTTTGCCATTATACCTCCAAGTTAAAGCCAATTGATATTCAAAACTATTAGTTTCAAAGCCAAAAGTAGCCCAGTAGCCTGAACCTATTTGCATAACTTTCAAAACCATCCATGTGATTAAAGTTCTGATCATTACTACAGACTACAAAGAAATTGTGGCCACAGTTAAATGACTTCAATTATTTCCATACATACATTTCTAAAAAGTTGAAAACGAATCCTTTTTAATTTTTTTTTTTTTAAAGAGAAGGTATTATAGGGTATTTCGCTCTTTTCTTATTTATATTATAGTCCCAAAAAAAAGCAACGATAAGGGTTTAAATTTTGACCAATATATATACTGTGGAGTATTTAAATATATTTGGTAGTTTTTTCTCTTTATTTTAGAGTATTTTAATTAAATTGAGATCGTGCCAGATTCACAGTAACCTAATGAACATGTTATTTTAATTATATTATCTATTATAATAGTAACACTGTAACAAAATATTATATAATGTTTTCTAAGATTTACACGAATACTATACCTTTCACAAAAACTATTTGACGGACTAACTAAACTAACTCGCGTTTATTTTTACATTTTTTAATTTAAACCCGACGTTTCGAGTGCTTTGTAGCAAACGTGTTCGTAGTAAGACGAGATGATGGTGTCTGTCGACAGGACATCATCTCGTAATATTATAACATAAAATTTTAGTGCTATTATTACATTAAAAACTGTTATTGCAGTTAAAGTCATCGGTGCTAAAAAAACAACCTGAAAGATATGCATATTTGTAAACCTTAATTTATAACACCTTATCATCTTAGCTCGCACAATTTAGATTCGCGTACAGTCTATCAGATATTTAGACATTGTAAAATTATAAAATAGCATAGTCCTGTGTCAATGTCACAACAGTCATTTACTTACGAAAAATAACATTGTTAGACCAACATATGTAATATATCTTAAACCAAAATATGTTATGTATGTTCCCTAGTAAAATCATAGTTTGAAGTCGTTTTCATTTATTAAAGATATCATGTTTAATACTCCAGTCGTTTTGTAAAAATGATCATCAAAAAACGGGTTTCTATTTTGGGCTTACATTCAAATAAAAGAGTCATTGTCATCCATCTTATCCCATCCTGTTAAATATAATTATAATATTAATCATATCTACTCTACTTGACCACTGTTTTACACTAGTGTTGAGGTGTTCCTTTTGGTTACTAATGATTGATATAGTGAGAGATTTTAGAGCAACTAAAAACTTCTTAATGAATTCAATAATAAAGCAAACTGATGTTAGTTACAAGGTACAAGCAAGAAAAAATCCGTGGCCCACAAGTTTACCAGTCAGGTTCTAAAAAACAAACAAATTTTCCGACTTTAAAAACTTTCACAAGTAAAATCTTCTAGGGTGTTTTTATAATTTTATTACGTAAAACACATTATACTATTATCAGTACATAATCGGAAATACCAAACGATCTGGTAAAGAAATATATGAGAGATATTAACGTTGTAAAATATATACATATATCATCGATAGTAATTTGGACGAAGGCCAGGTCGATGTGTTTTCTATAGAGTATTGTGTGACTCTTCTCATCTTTGGTCAAGTTTGTTTATCCTGAAAAATATACTTTAATAAGGTTATTTTCCTAGACTTAAAAATGTGTTTATACAAAACATATGAATTTGATAAATAGATAATGGTACAAGCAGGCGGTCGGTGTAATAATCCTCTGAAGCGACTCTTCTCCGGATGTATGAATAAAACTCGGAAATAAATTGGAACTTTGTGAAAAACGTAATAGCTTTTTTATTCACAATTTTTTTGCTTTGAACATTCGATTAAGATTATCTTATTAATGTAATAAATAAATAAATAATAAAAGTGAAAATCAATGACTGACTTATCTTCTATTTTTTTTGGTCATTAACTATTGTTGTGTGTAATCAATGTGAGAATCTAAGTTTTTGCTTCAATTATGGGTACATAGAACTTGTGAATAAATGTGTGTGAAAATTCTTCTAAAAAGAGTTATTGTTAATAACTTTGTTCAGATACCAGTAACTTGGTTTTATAATTAATTTCTATTCACAAACACAGAGACCATTTATCTAGAAATATTGGAAGAAATATTTATAATATTTAACTATTTAGTTCATTAAGTTTTGTAGACTATTTATATTCCATTTATAACAACCGGCCACGTATACAATTACACACATTTACATTACATACATTACATTTACATACTACACACATAACCACTCACTCACACAAAAACAACACTTTTTACACTCATTATATTAATCACATACGATGTAATCTACCTCAATTCATCTGTTCAAAGAAATTAAGTTAGAAAGAAGTCAATTTTTTGAGGACAGTAATGAACGAAGTAATTACATTACATGAATAATCATGACTTATACTCATCGGATTATTATTTAACTAATTGTTTTCCATGATTCCCAATTATGTGATACTGACATGACTCTCAAGCTGTTTAGATCATGTCATTAAATCTCGTTTTCTCTGTGTTTTTAATTTATTTCATATTTCTCCCCTCCTATTTCTCAGAATATCCATTGCAACTATAAATACTATAATTATGCATTGCAATAATAAATGCTATTACAAACTATCACAGACGACTATAAAAGCTAAATGTTTTTTTTTCTATTAAGTTTTTGAATTCTAAAAGGTGAGATAGTCAACTTCATTTTTAGTAATAAAAAATGCATAAAGTTGACCATATTGCAGAACCTTTTAAAGTCTAATAAATTGGTAGATAAGTTGTTTTTGCAAATATGGAAAGCGATTTCATATCCCATATCAATAGCTGTAACAAGAGCTAGAGTTACAGTTTCTGGTCAAATTTCAGGATTTCTTTTCAAAAATTATATATTTCAAAAATTAATACAATACATTATCTGAGCATCTTCATGGTTTTTGACTTCACTACGACTATTGTTTAAAATTAAAAACTAAAAAAAAACGATATGTGGCTTTATAGACTTTAGTAAATAATATTATATTATTTCTGTTGCTACTTTACTCAGCAAACTGACACACATTAAAACACAAATATTTTAGAAGATTTTTTTTCATGTCGTCGATAAATAGAAAATTAAAGATTATGTATGCAAAAAGTAAGATATTACTTTTGGCGTCCTATTAGGCAATATATCTGTTACTACTCACTTACATTTTTTTAAACAAATTATATTCCGTGGTGGAAATTATAAAATATTGAAAAATAAAAAACACTTATACCAAAGTGCTTCTAATATCTGGTAAAATTCAAGTTCAATTCAATTACAAATTTCAAGAAATATTTTTTATCGCTGTCGTTTGCTCCTCGTTCTTTTATTTGTAACAAATATTTCGAAGCTTCATCTATACATCAATTTCCCAAACTAATCACACCTGCAATATTAAACAACTAGGTGTGTGGCTAAACTATTTCTTAGAAGTCTAAAGTTGGATTCACCGTTTCAAGAGTTAGAAAATGTATATTAATTTTTAAGTGTTTGAGTAACGCAATTAATATGCCAGAAAGCACTCGATAACAGACGAACAACTGTTTATTCTATCAACAATAACTTGAAAACATTATCAAATATATTAAAATTCTAAGGATGAATTCATTTGGTTATGTGTATTTTTTTATATATTTATGGAATACAACACTAAATATATAAATAAATAACTACACGATTATACAATATTATATGAAAGACAGACGTAAAAAAGTCATTAAAGTAAATCTCATATGAAGTCTTTTAATCCTTTTAATCTGACACATTATAGTACGTACAATCGTTGGTCCTGGGAAGCGCCATCGAGCTTTACGAGCAATGAAAATGGAGCCTCCGAAGTGAGGCAATGAAAAGATTACATACTATACACTCATACATATTCACAGATAAACAAAATGAAGGGTGTGTAGTTTGCAGGATGCCCAGTTTAAATAACTTGCCATAAATCCTGTATTGTTAAATTATATAATTAAAATATAATTAATTTTACCTAGCAATGATTCGAGTGATAATAAGGATTACCTATCGTCATCACTTCCAAGCATTATAATAGGTCAGGGAAAATTATCTTCTACTATAGATATTTTTAATTTATCAAGCCAATATAATACCAAAACGAAAGTTTTAATTAGCTCACCTTAGTTTTAGATATTAGAGAAATAATATATATAATACTTTTTTGTCATATTGTTCATAATCTATGTTTGACAAATAGAATAAAAATATTTATTTCTAGACTATAAAACTTATACTGTGTCAATCTAACGAATTAAATAATATTTTTATTCGCAATAAAAGTGTTATATTCTTTTCAATTTTTTTGATTTTGAAAGAAGGGCACCTTTATTTCATAGCCAATTACCCTCCTAGACAAATGATAAATTGAGTGAGAAATATGTAAGTGTATTAAGTAATTGTTATGTACTTACGTTTGTATATATATATGTTTACTTTTGTAAGTTCGCAATGTTACTGCGATATTTGTAATGCTAATTTAAATGAAAAACTGTTTAAAAACTCGAACTCATAGTTAATGCTGTTATATGCTTCGTTTTTATTTTGCACGTATTTTATTTTCTCCTATAGAGTGCAACTGAATTATTTATCAATTTCTGAGTGCAGAAATTAGTAAATAACTCAGAAACATTCTGTGCACCTTATAGCATTTTATTTTCATTTGACATAATCTTTTGTTACCGAAATATCTTTATACGAAATTCCAACTTTCATTTTATATTTATTTGTAAAACCGATGTATTGTTCAGCTGATAAGCGATGTTTTGTAATTTGGTCAAGTTTTATATGTTTGTTAATATAATAATATAGTAAATTATAATATTAACAAATGTATATGGAATAGATTAATTAAATATAACAAGGTTCAGATAACTACAAGCTTTCATAATGGAAAGTACATATAGATAGAAATATAATTGATACAAGGGGTTAAATTATATGGTAAGATTTGAGACCGTACTTATACTAATTATACTAATACTAATCGGTCCTACTAATACTAATCGGTCGGTTAATGAGCGACTATTTTCATTGTCCTTTACCGCGTTAATAATTTGTCCTTCCACTACATAAAATTAATATTATGAATAAAAAGCTGCAAAAACTTAATTTTAGGTGTAATAACCTTTAAACTGAATAAAATACATCCAGATATATTAAAAAGCTGTTCTTAGAAATAAAGTTTTATCTTTAAAGAAAAAAAATCGTGAATGTTTTGTGCACCGATTAGATTCATAACAGGCAAACAAGGTAAAAATGTTTGAACGAATTCAGAAAAAATATAAACTCACCTTGACTCTAAAAATTTGAGCAGTCCAGATTATTTAGAATGTGATCTTAAAAACTCTCTTAAAAGCGGTTTCAAAAATGAAAAATGTTCATACGCTACTATGTCTTTGTATTTTCTAAATTTTTTTCTTTTTTTCTTTATTAATTAGTTTATTCATTCGTTCGTATATTAATTTACATGATAAGCTAAAATTGCACTACATTTTATATAAATCCTATTTTGTAGTTGTGTTGTATTGCAATTGTAACAAAAATTCAGTTTATGTGCAAAAATGAGACAATGTTCCGAAGTTAAAAATATCCTATAGCTTAAATAAGCGCCCTCTAGTAGTTTTCTCGTGATATCTGTATAGACACCGATTTCAAATAGTTAGTTAATTTTACTGGTTTATTTTGGACACTTCTTTATGTTATTGCAATGGCTTGTCTTATTTGTTTCCAGTAAGGAAATTGGGATAACTACAGTAAAGTATAAAAAAGAGTCATTCGAGAAGAGTATATAAGAGTAGGTAACCATCCTTATAATTAGGTTATAAATGTATTGAGGCTGCATTATAAAAGATTTGTTCAAATTTTTATATATTTTTTTTTTACCAAAAAACTCAAATGGAGGATTTATTTTTAGTATGACAATATTGCCATCACAACAGTTGAAAATAGTTTTTGGTACACACAGTACATTATACTAACTAAAACACAAAAAATATTATATAAGTAGATCAATATGACTATTCAAATAAAAAAAAAACTTTATAATTTATAATATCGCCTAAATAAACATTAACACCAATTGAAGACTTTAGTTATCGGTTTTCTAAAGTTTATTCTTACGTTTAAATAGCAATTTTAACAAAGCTTTACAAAATATATTATAACCTATGACTACAAATTGCACTTTGTTTTTAAGTATAGCTGAATCCTAGAGGGGTTAACTTAATAGACAGCTTACGCTGATCTTAGGAGTATGTAATAGTAATGTATGCTTCCACTTATAGCCTGAAGATAAATCCATTTTCTTTTTATAACTGTGACACTATTTTCCTGAGTGCTGCGTCATAAATTTACATTTATTTATGTAATGTAACATAAAACATATTCTTTACAAAATACATTACTTGTAATTAACAATAAAGTTGTTGATTGTATTTTTGTCAAAAACTCCGTAAGGACAAGAAAATTTAAGGTTCTCGTGAATCATTTCATATTTTCATTAAATTTGTTAAGTCCAATATCCTTATGTATTTTAAATAATTAATTAAGCATTTTGATTATAATTATGCTATGACTTTGTTCAGTCTCTGAAAAATGTAATAATTACTTTCCAATATTTACTTGCCAAAGAACTTTATATAAATATATCAAAAATATACGTATAGACTAAATTAATGATAAAACAAAGAATTAGGAACAATAAAAATATGATTATTATTTTCGAAGCTAATAAATAACATCATATAAACAAAATCAAAGTATACTTTCAAATAGCCTTATTAAACCTTAATTAAAATACGTGATAATTATGTAAAGTTGTTGTGTATGAGCGCAAGTTTTGCACTTCAAAACGTAGATATGTTAGAATCTTAATGAGTTTAGAAATACTGTATTAGAGTGTAAGTCATTATATTAATAGACAGATCCATTTCTTCTACTTCTAATAACAAGTACTTAATTGGACAATTTGCATTTATTTTCTGAATATTATTTGATTGTACATTTATTAATATTGTAAGTGAAATGACTAATTTGTGATTTTTAGTTATTACCTATTTCGCAATTTAAATTTTATTGTAACGAATGTAACAAAATTCTTATATTACTATGAAGAAATTATTTAATTCGATTCTATTTATATTTCAATAGTGTACATTACGAAAATACTATGAAACAGGAACGATATTTCCCTTGGGTGACGTTAATGTTCCGGTGGTAGCGTTGATCCATTCGACCGAATCTCTGGAAATAATGGAAGAAAAAAGTAAATAAATCCAAGCAAACCGTAGTAGATAAAGAATGTCTCTGGAGTAACACAATCAGCCTGTTCATTCGTAAAAGATCTTGCCTTAAAGAATTAATTCATTTATATAAAAAGAGTGACTTCACGCTGATGAGAAAAGCATAAACTGATGGTGTGTAAATAATGTCTTGTATACGGGTAAATGTTTGAATAAATATATAAATAATGCCTCTCTAACATATAAAAAGCTTTTCGTCGCGTCAGATTTTGTTGTCGGGAAATTGTAATTTGCGCCATCTAACGGAACGAGCGGTAACTACGTAAATGTTTACCTTGATCGGAAATTCAAAATTTATTTTTCTAGTTTACAACTTTGTTTGCCAGATTTAAAATGAGGACCGGCAAGAAGGCGAAGCTCTTTAGTAATTTATAAATATCTTTATAGTTAAATTATGATAACTTTTGATACAAAATGTTTTGTTATCCTACTCAGCCAATAAAAGTGCCAATTATATAAAATACAAAAAAAGGAAATATATGCATTTTGTATTTTACTTTTTAAAACACTCCGGCTATGAAAAGTAATGTTTAATGTTTTTTTTATGATCAACCCTCTTTTAATTCGTTTCCTTAGTTGTCAGAGCATTTCATTAAATTTTTATCTCGGTATACACTTCACTCAATATTCAATTTAAAGATTCCTTAATGCCGAAATTAATTGTAAGCAATTGTTTTATTTTCAACTTGTATTTTAGTGTATGCAACGGCTCACACATCCAGATAACTAGTTCGTTATAGGAGCATTGAGTGTAACTACCTGCTTTAACTGACACAGGAAATTAATATTATGCCTATCCCGTGTAAAGTACACGGTCTTAACACGATATTGATTAGTGTGTTGTGTGATTTGATGTGAAATTTATACCTATTCTATATTTATATTTGTTACCGTTAAGTAAGTACTATTTGTTTTTTTTTAATAAATATACACCGTTCCTTTTAAATTTTCACGTTTCCAATTTTTTTAACCTTGTTTATATTCTATACAAATAAATAAAATAAAATAAGATTATATGGTTCAATAAATTGCCAAAATAATTGTTCTTAAATTTTAATTAATAAACCTCTATAATATGTATTTAAATTAAATTGTTAGTTTTAAAATAAGCAAAGAATTGACAAAATATAAGACTGAAAAATCGAAGAGAAAAGTAAGTTTTTAAAAATATTTTTTATATACCTTTCGAACATTTCATTAAAAAATAATAAAAAAACACAATTTCATAATTATATTTCTTTCGTAATTTTAAGTTTTTAAATATTTACAATAAACAAACACTACATATATTATTTCTTTCAACTAACAAAAGATATAATTTCATCTTAACATTTAAACTAATATCCTGAAGGTAATAAGCACCACTCCCAATTACCTTCGCTTCACTCCTTCCCACTACTCTTTCCTTGCTTCACTCCACATGATAATAAATTAATTATTAGTTTAAATTAACAGCTCTATTATTATGGACTTAATTATAAAATGATTTTATCAAAAACAATTTGACAACAATAATTATTGTTAAATTTATATTTAAATAACGTGAATAGTAACATTTAAAACCGTAATTTATATCATTACTTTTAATTGAACAATGAAGTATTAAGATATTGTTTTCTAGTTTTTGGCTTACTGGAATTTTGTTTTGCTTTAAAATTTCCAATCCTATGCACAAAAAGGTCAAATTCTTTCAGGCTATATAGTAAGTACACCATGAACTTTATTATAAAGATTTTTTTAACTAAGAATCGGTAGGAACATTCTACAAAGAAATTTTCATAGGTATTTCGTCGTTATAAATTTAAGCAACTACTAATAAAACAAATGGTTATTTTATTTTCTGGTCGTATTTATGATGAGTTTCTTCAATAGTTTTAAGTCTAAAAATCTTCTGGCGACAACCCAAAATATATACGATATTTTGTATGTTATATTGTTTATACATTTGATAAGACGAAATTACTGCACCGTGAACAAAATACTAAGCGGATAGGAATGTCTTTGGAATTCTTTCGGTGCACATCGACTTAAAACTCTGAAGACGCTTTTGAATAAAACGTGTCAGTCTGAACATTTAACTTCAACAAATTTGAGTCTTGGAAAATAACTAACAACATTTTAATTAAAACATTTTTAAAAATAAAAGAATTATATTAATATATATAAAAAAGTTTATATTTATATTAATAGAATTATTAATGTTTCAATTTACACTTTTGTGATCCATAATGATAATTACGTAAAAACTATACGAATTTATCCGATTAGTTTCGTAATCGTCTTCGAGTTCTTCTGGACTCGAAACAGCAATCTGTCTTTCACACAAAAAATTGTCACGTTTGGATCGAACCCACAACCTTTGGTGTGGTTGGAACGTAAGCGTGTATGCGTATTTTAAACTTGTATGCGATCCCGTAAACTTACGTCTGTGTCTACATAAAAAAAAATAAAAGCCGTCGCATACTTTAATAAAAAATTAACTAAAAGCTTAACGGCCAATTCCAAAAAACCGTAAGTTTTAGATTTGAAATGAGCAAACCTTATGTTAATTCTCAGGAATATTGGACATTATTTTATAATATGTAATATGATATAAGCTGTCTGGGTAACACGGCTATTAAGATGTTTAGGCTCATGACTTATATGACGGTTTTTATACTGAACTATAATAATATATTGTGTATAACTCGTTTAAACAAACAATATTGTAATATAAATAATTTCGTAATAGTTACGTATGCCCGTCACGATGGTGCATCTGAGCAAGCGATGATGTAATATATTCATTTTATTGCATCAGTATCCCAGAGTTACACAATGGTAATTGGACACTTAGTTTCATAACTTGTATTCCTTATAACTAATGTAACTAATATTATAAATGCAAAAGTGTTTTTGTTTGGATGTTGGAGACTTCTTCACACTAAAACGGTTTTACTGATTGGAACTTTAAACTTCACAAAAGAATAGAACATTAGAAAAGAATTTTCGAAAAAAGATATAACATACATCCTTTTTCAAAAATCAACCGCTAAGAAAAAAAAGTTTAAGAGAAATAAAGGGATAACTTTGTATGAAAAACGGTTTTTAACGCATTTCCGTCCACGTGGGTAAAACCACGGGGAAAACCTAATTTCCCTTTTGTAACAGCCACTCTGATCGGTTTATCCTGATGGGAATTATTGTTTACGAATACATAGAAATTAGTTTTCTTCTCGGAAAAGATAAATTTTGTTTTTATGCAGCTTTCGTTGTACCAAACTGTAGTTTAAATGGCAAAAATAATATTTTTATAAGCATCAAAAATCTACTATAATTGTTTTAGGTCTATTCTGGAAAAATATTTTCTTTTGTTTTTGTTGAGATACTCAATTTTTCATTATTAAATTTAACTTTTCCATAGTAGGACTTACGAATTCTATTTGCATGGATTGATTTTAAATCTCATTAAAGCTCAACTTTTGAGATAACCCTTGAGACAGGATCGGATCATCCCTTTTAGAAAACGGTTTTCATTTTTCTTCAAATTTTTCAGATGAAAATTGTTGTTTTATATTTTTGGTTTTCAACTTTGTATTAATCACTTAGAGACTGAACACTAAGACACAGATTTGTAATTTTTTGAGATTTTTAGAACCCTATTCGCATTATTCCTTCAGTATTTATTGTATAAAAACATCTTAAAACCAATTTTCGCATCTACACACATAGCATTTGCGTTTGTAGCTATTGTAATTTTTTTTTTAATACCAAAAAATGATTATTATAAGTAGCTAAAGTGTAACTGAGCGATGGTAGCTTTTAGAAAATTTTTAAAAATTTCTTTACTCGCATATCAAAAACCTAAACTATATTATATGACCACAGGTGAAAGTTCTTTTTAATTATAATTGTCACATCTGCACACTAATTCTAATATCGAAAAAATATTTTAATTAAAAAATTTTTTTTTTTTCGGATTGACTTTGTACTCCTCATTCTTTTAATCTAAGTTATAAATATAAAACATAAATATAAATGTCTATTTTTGTAGTTAAACTTTTCTAAACTATAAATACTTTTAAGTTGGCGAACCATCCTTAAGAAATAGGTACGGAAGGTCAATATATGATCTTGATATGATTTTAGTATTATTGATGAAACTTTGGTCTAGACAACACAAATTTTTAAGTAATACCCAAAAAAAAAAAAAAGAACTTCTTCACATAATATTAATTTAATATAGATTAGCTGTGTAAGCGGCTTTGGCCAGATAGTAAAAAACTCCGGAACTGCGAGTACATCTGGGAAAGTCCAATCAAAACGGAGTTAAGATTATTATGCCAACGATAACTATTGCAATTTTTCATACACTGGTATAAACACATATTTTTTATTACTCATGTGATTTATGGTAAATATGACTATTTGCTAATACTTTTTATAAATTTAGACCAAGCCCTCATTTTGAGAATGTCTTCCTTTACTTCTAAATTAAGTTGAATAATACCAAAACATAAGTTATTTCATAGTCACAAATTATTTCATTTACAGAATTGCAACTATCTTATTGTTTATTTGGTCAGTGCTAAAGTTACCGTACTGTAATATTATGGTATATGTAGATTTTCAGTATTTTGTAAGTATTTATTAGCATATCATGTTTACTCGAATAACTATAGATAGTTGTCTATCCCATAAAGTGCAATTTTATATAAAAAAATATATGAACAACACATAAATTTATTTTAATTTATCCTGAGATGTATTATTAATAATAACCGTGTAACGATGACTAAGGATTCAGTATTCCATGGTGTATGCTAATCAAAACAGTGTTCCGCGAGGCTACTGTTCACCAGTTATGTAGTGCGAAAATCATGTTAACAGTCATAATTAAATTCATACCATTAAAATCCAGTCATATTTCTGATTTATTTTCTTTTAGGTAAGATTTAATAATTCACAGGATAAAGTGAGATAAAGAGGTTTACTTGTAATAATTAAATAATTTTACTAATCATCTTCAGGATACATCAATTTAATATTTTTTTATAAGATTTTATCTGTTACAGAAAATTTATTATTGGTAACAGTTGTTAATCTTAATTCTTTATTATACTTTAGTGTTTTCAATTTTATTTCAAAACTGTAAAAGACCGACGATAAGAACAGATTTTTCGTGGTGATAATTTAAAAAAAAATTATTTGATTACTCTTCAAAGTTTAATTTGTTTTAATTAATGAAACAAATTGAAAGCAAATTTACAGCAACATGTCGTATATTTATGTCAATATAGAAAAAAGCTAAATTATTACATTAATTACATAAATATAAAAACGGAAAGAGTGTAGCGAGTTCAATGATTGGAGAAACGACACGCACCGGACCATAAATGTGAACACGAGAACATTATCGCTTCCAACTGGATTCTCGCGAACACAAACTAACGTCCCATACAACACTACAGCTCACCGAACTCACTCTATAGCTTAATAGATGTTGAAAACTATTGTTCTCCAGCAAAATTCGAAAGTATTTTAGTGTTATAGTTGTTGCTACACTAAGATAATTAGCGAACTTGGAAAATTTTCCAAGTTCCAAACACAAATATTAATTTGGGCTATATCTACAGAAAACTCCAAATTATTTCAATGTGTATTCGTGAATGTGTAAGAAAAATACTATAAAACTTGAAATCTTAATATCTGACTCGTATACGCAAAGAAGCTGAATATTCAAGCATCGGCGACTTGTATAATATTCTTAAAATAAATCTGAAATGAAAACTAGACTGCTAATTTTGTTTGTTAATCTAAATAGATTTTTACAGGATTTTCGCAGTAAAAAGTAAAGATCCTAGGAAAAAATATATGTATCTAAGTACAGCGTGATAAAACAGCAAGAAAAATATATATAAATAGAGAAAAAACTATCAAAGATAAATATTCAAGTTCTATCTCAATAAAAAACCTGATTAAATATCTTTTGTAACATTGTAAATAAAAGGTAGCCGTCCTTCAATAGCTATTCAATAGTGCATTATTTGGATCCTTCTACTTCTTGTGTCTAGTCTTCAATGTTTTATAATCATAAAAGGACAGCTACATTATATGTTTTGCGAGGCTTAACTGTAAATAAACGTGTCCACTAAACGGGATTACAATATTCTTTAGCACAGAGGTACATTATACAAGTAAATCTTGCTATTACTGATATTTCTGTACCGTCCAGCCGCAAACACAAATATGCATTCAGAATTTTCGTTATACATCTTTAATCTCTCAAAATCACACCTTTTTTATTAAGTTGGAAATTTAAGGCAAATAAGTACTGAATGTAAGTGATGAATATATTTTCGGATAACAAGATTAGACAAGAGACTTATTATAGGAGAGGAATGGAAAAGGATAGCAAAGTAAAGTCTCATATCGCAGCTTTGATTGTTGAGGCTTAAAGTGATAATATAAAGTCAAGCATTTTGTTTAGGCATCAAAGGCTCAGATAAACTCACAACACGAATTGCGTTGTAAGTGCCTACATCAATCACTCTGAAACGATACGAAAATATTCTTCTAAATACATTATAGAAAGTCGAGGCACGCCTTGAAATGTGGTTCTTAAATATGTTTCAAGTTAGCTATGTTTTCTTTTTAACAATGATTTTAAGAATTGTGACCCGATTTTTAGCAAATATTAGGTTTCGTTATTTTATCTTAGTAGATATCTCAGTAAATTAGTTATTATATTTGCATTTTGTGTGGTATAATAACATATCGTGTGAGAATTCACTTGATAAGTAAAAAAAATCCACTAAATCACAATATATTAAAAATGTAATAGTTTATCATATTTTTAATTCTTGATAGCATTACATTGGTGGCTATTTTATAACAGAATATGGAAATCTTTAGGAAGGTGAGGGATTTGCTTTTATAAATTTACTTTCACTTCTTCATCCAAGTAATCCATTATTTAGAAGTATGCTATACAATTGGCTGATTTGTAATAATGCGGTTTCACGAACCCTTTACAAAGATAGAGACCCAAAAATCTCTCTTCCACGAGTCGATAGCAAGGACATCTATATCCAACACTGTACACTCCAGACCCTTAAAAGAGGCTAGAATTTAATATACCGCACCTCTTAAAGTATGATTTTTTATGGTAAAAAACCATAAAAAATCATATAAAAATTTACAACATTCAATATTTAACAATAACTATAATTATAACTTATTAATTAATATTTTTATCATTTAATCTATTTTATCAAACAGTAACAATATTTTTATTTTATTTTCTAAGATTAAAGTGTTTTTGAAATTTTTTAAAATGATATGTTTTAATAAGAAGCTTTTAAGTTCCATTTGACACTAGAAGAATGCCAGATAATATCTGCTAAGTATTTGTTCGAAGTGCAGTAATTATGTCGCTTAAATTGTATATACTGTAACAGCAGACAAGTATAATAAAATACATACTTTGGACTGCCGCCAAAAGATTTCAGATATGAATCTATAAATTTGGCATTAAAACTGTGTTATTTTCTAATAGGTTGCTGATCATTATCTCTGCAGTGGTACTGTGTTAAGTACTTCATATTTTATAAAAGCATCATTGTAGTGATAGTAGAGATTTTGTGGGAAAATTCTGTTTAAAGCAATGACCAACAGTTCTGCCCTGTCTGATAAAATATTGGTGTGATATATATTTGTATTTATATTTATCCGAGTCACGTCGTTAGAGAAACCATTCTGAGTATTTTTGTATATTTCATTCGTCTTAATCTACTTTCTATAAATTATAATGTTTCTATGATATTAATTACATGTTAGCATAGGTACTTAAAATCCAAAGACTTATACATAGTATGAACTTATCTTTAAAAAGAGATTTTTTCTCGATATTAAGGAGTGTTGTTGTAATAACATACACACACAAAATCATGATAATTGATATAATTTAATCAGATAGTAATATTACAGTCTTTGTTCAAAAACGGTTCTGAAATAGCGTGTTTAGTTTAGAATAAAATTATTATGAGTACTTATTATACCAGTAATTGTCCGTCAGTTTTATCAGTAAATAATAAATCCAGTACAAAGATTTATATAAATCAAATAACATACGCAATCACAGTTTGCTTATCATAAAAAAAAAACATGATAATCAACTTTTTATTTAGAATATGTAGTAATAGAATTACGGTCAAATAACACTTCTTTAAAACTAAACTAAAATTAGGAAGTTTAAATAAAACTCCGATTGTCCAGCAGAATTTAAAGTGTCAATAATATAGGCACGACCTCTGTGAATGTAAGCCCCAAACATGTCCAGTTAAGCTACAAACATAGTCGTACATATCAACGGCGTTCCAACATGTACGTACATGAAATAGAGTAAGTAAACCAAGTTTCAGCTTACAACAATATTTCGCAAAACTTATACTAGCTGTTACCAGCGACTTTATCTAACTATTCCGTTCAAATATACGCCACCATCTGCCATGAAATAAACTGTATGCCTATTCAAATCTTTTATTTATTGCTAGACCATTTTTTATGTTTCTTTTTGAAAATTACAGAATATCTGAAATTTCATATTCATGAAAATTCTATAAACTAACCTTAAATATTATTTTTATTAATAGCTGCACTGTTACCGTCTTAGATATCCTCTAAAAATCAGGCGGCCGCTGATAATCAGCGTTAGACCTCAAAAACGTTAAGCGTTCTGCGGTCTAAGCATAGGCTGAGTGACCTACCCTTTTGTGTCCGTACACTGTTGTGCAATTTTATTTTATTTTGTTTATATATATATATATATATATATATATATATATATATATAAATATATATAAATATGTATATATATATATATATATATATATATATATATATATATATATATATTATCGTTTATGTAAATTGGCCGTGTCAAGCATGAATAAAGTGAATTTAAATTTGAATGAGTCATACCATATTTCAAATAAATAAGGAAGTAAAAAAATCATACAGATAATTTGTATGTAACAGCACTGAAGTGATGTTATGAACGTAGTTTTACTTTAAAAAAAATGCTTTTCGGTTAGAAGATTACTATAACAAAATATATTTATTATTCTAACTGAGAAATGTTCACAAAAGTTTCCAAATTATATTTGTGCAATGTGTATACAGTACATTGAAATAAGATGACAGATACAAGGCCCTGCTTTAGGCGAAACAGAGAAGACGATTTGATAAATATCTAGAAACTTTGTGCGCTTCGGTGCTCTTAGAAGTGTAAGGATGCAATTTGTGCTCGCTTTTATCGCCTCAAGCTATATGCATATTCTTATTCTTCTATTATAATAGTATTCTCTTGTGTACTGCTACTTTAAATTATCTCGTTTAAATGTACTAAATAAATACTTAAAAATGTTTAAATTACTGAAGAATAAAGAAGTAGTGCATTTTACAATTGATTATATAGTATGTAAAGATGCGTCTCACCTTTTAAGCTATTAGTGACGGAATTTGACCATAATTTATTCATTTGGTTATTGAGTTGTGAAAATAGGACAACTTTTAGACCTTCACAAAACCGTTCTCTTCTTACTATACCCACAAACCCTTTTGAGTACTCCGAAGTTAATTGGATCTTTTGAAAAATTCTTCTTGAAATATTTTTCATCTATCACTTTACCGGTAATCTGAGCTGTTTCGTGAGCAACCATGCCTTTGATGTTTAAATTTAAAAAGTTTCATTGTCAAATATTTAAAAAAAGATTTTCAATAACAGTACACCTAAATTAGTCGCTAGTGAAAACATTGGGTCACGAAATAACTGAGTTTAAGAATAAACACTTAACATTTTTCAGTTCTGTAATAATAATTAATAATTATTATTCCCGCTTTTAAATATCATGGCTATTAACAACGTCCTCTTAATTTTTTGCGTTACTTAAAGAGAAAAATTGTGTAAAAAGTAAATTATTACGACAGTGATCATTAAACTTGTGACTGTTGGTTTAAAAAAATAAAAGCATGGTTTAGAATACACTTAGAGTATAAAATTTATAATATAATATTTTATTACATTACATAGGTTGCCACTTACCAAGAAACATAAAAAAGTAAAATGTTATAGAAGAAATTATAACGATATAGCATTAACTACTATATATATATATATATTTATTCTATGTAACATTATTGACTAAAAGTGATAAAAGAATGTACTTACATTTAGATTACTATCACATTTTGAACGCTTGTGTTGAAAAAAAAATATATAGTGTTGTAACGCATCATTACGGATTTGTTCATCCCTTACGGATATATAATCTAAATCCACCCGGTAAGGTTATCTGATTTCACCGCATCACTTTCCCAAATAAAGAACACATAGGTGATGTGAGGCAAATCTGAGACTCACCTCTCACGGGCAGGGCTCCGACTTCCTATAATCCATTTAGGCGAACAACCTAAACTCGTGTCAGAGTGATTGATGTAGGCGCCTGCACGACGATTCATGCGGTGACTTTATCAGAGGTTAAATAAAATGCTTTACCAATTATAATCACATAAAATTACAAATTATATTTGTAGTATAAAACTGTAGAAATTTAACAATAAATTCTTTACCTTAATTAAATTAACCATTTCTATTAAACTAATGATCGTAAATTTACATTTATTTATATTGGAAGAGCAAACAAGACGTTTATTGGCTCAATTCAAATGTTTCACTGTGGTCAAATTAACGAACCATTAAGAAACGTCGTGAATGTCAACGACAGGAGATTTACAGTCGGTTGACACTGGAATACGATGAATTATATTATTTTATTCAATCTCTAAAACAGATATTACACATTTTCTTAGGATTTCAACTTATTAATTTATATAACCAATAATAATATATGAAAAATATTTTATCTTTTATCTTTAATTTTATTTATATATATATGACTTTACATTTGTGCTACCTCATTAAATTTAAATGAAAGCAAAATCTAAAAAGAAGAAAAGAATTGCGCACGATGTGACTAAATCTCCTCCAATATAAGTGTTATTTACTTTTATATTTCGTCCTCCGAGGCTTACTGATTTTATACCCAGCTTTATGGCGCATCCGGTACAGGCCATAAAAATAGACTTCCAAGTGATTGCTATCGGCCGAATCCGTCAAAATAAATAGCCATTAAAATGTAATATTTATCGTGTAAGAATTTATATCAGTTATTTCTTTCTTATTCTGAAAATTTTAATATAATTTGCAAGGTTTCTAATTGTAGAAGCAAAAATATATTTATTTAATGTTTCAATTAATATTATATATAATTATGCAGCTGTACTCACGTAATTACTATTGACATTTGTCAGCCTAGCATAGATGCTACTCAATAGAGATTAAGGATCCGAAATAGGTTGTAACCTCTAACCATGACCGAATCACGGTGTGAACTGCGTACTACCGGTCTTTGGGCGCGCGGCGATGGTGGTGCGGGCGGGGTAGTGTTGTCTTCGGAGGTCTCGTGCAGGTCTTCGTTACTCGCCGACGTCATGTATGGGGTACACACTGAACTTACAAATAGTATTTGAAGTTATTAATAATTAATTAATTAATTAATTAAATAATAAATTTTATATGCAATAATAAATCTATAAATTTAAATACATTTTAAATGCAATGACAAATGTGCAAATTAATTAATATTAATTGCGCCACATACAATTACTGATTGTAATCAAACGTTACGTTAAATCTTAAAAAAACGATACGTAACAAATAATTCCCGGTGTGACGAGTCAAACATAAGACTACCGAGACTCAATTGGTTGATATTTGAGTACAAACCAAATGGAAAATTTTAATTGGCATCACATTTCTTTGATCCTGAGTCTATAGTCTGTTTATATTACAATGTGGAATAAGACAGGATGCTCGAAGTTAATTCTTATTGTTGTATTTTTAATCGGTTTTTCTGGTTATTATTTTCAAATTTATTTAATTTGTAATGTCTATCAGCTTTTTTCACCGTCTTATTAAATTCATTTAAAAATATGATTACATTAGGAAGGTTTTTTTTTTAAATTATTTGTTACGATACTTTAAAATTGTCACACAAAATATTATAGTGTTTTGTTGTAAATATTAGCAGAAGTAATTACAAGCTCTTTTTTCTATTGATAGACATATGTATAGAGATTACATACATGTTTCTCATGATACGTGATGATACTTTCCTCTTAAATATATTATTTTTCTTTATATTATGCCTAATTATACATCGACTTCTATTTAGTCTTTTGAGTTAAAATAATTGACAGACAATGTAATCGAATTTCTATACTATATACGTACATACTGAAAAATGTGAATGATAGTAAACAAGTGTTCTATAAATTACATAAGCGACAATTGTCAATTGTTTCAATTTGTCAATAAACATTCTTAGCCATGTTAAAGTTATTAAAATTGAAAATAAATATAAAACGAACAATTCATCAACAGCTTGTGTAAGTTCTTTGCACGCCATCTATTCCTTAAAGTTAGAAACATTGTTAAGGAATTTCGAAAAATGCTTTTTAGATGTCGTTTTCGTCCTGACAAAGACATTGATATACAGTATGCTAAATTCATCAAAAGGGTAGCGTAGCGGCAGCTGAATTGGCAGCGTTAGTATGGTGTCCCAGAGGTCGCAGGTCCTGCTCGTGTTGTTGTGGTTGGTTCTTTATTCTATTTTTATACAATAAGCTTAACAAATGTGTAAATTTTAATCTTTTCAATGTTAATTTATATTTAAAAATTTATATTTTAAATTTTGAATTTTTTCAATGTTAATTTATATTTTAAAAATTGAAATCAGGATTTTCTAAATCTATGTCTAATTAAAACTTGCGATTTACTTTAGTGCGCTTCTTCATCACAACTCATTTCAAATCACATTTCAAAGTTATAGAAGCTTCGACTAATGAGTATTAATTACCCACAATACTCTCTAGACTGTGTTTCTAAGGATTTACAGTATTTTTAATAGAAAATTTTCTTTCTTTAAAATTGATGAAGTATTTTAGTTTTATTAAATTTTATATTTTCTATTTCCTTATTTTACCTCTTTTTAAAGAAAAATCAACAACCTTCTTATTCTTACTTCTTTTTTTATTGGTATTTAATTTCGAATTATAAATTTTATATTAGCACCCTTTTGATTTGATTTCTGTATTAATGTAGTAGCTAAAAATCTTAGTAAATAAAAAAATACTTTTCTTAACTACGTACTAAATAAAAAGGTTGGAAAAGTATTTTTTTCTGAATATTAATAAATATTCAGTCGAAAATATATAATACTGTTAACTGCAAAATATTTAGTGCAAATTTTTATACATATTTAGAAATAGACATTGCTTTGCCTACAAAAGCTTCATTGACATTTACATGTTTGGGCCATCTATTACCTCTATACCTATTACCTACCTATTATCTATTGCCTATTATATGCTCTAATTAAAATAATTACTATGTAATCAAGAAAATATTGTTAGATATATTCTATAGTAAATTATTTTATTAACCGTTTTTAAAAATAGGGTTTTTTATAATTACATTTAACTGTTTCAAAATATATATTAAAGAAGCAATTACACGTTCCTAAATATATTCTACAGAGAATACAATATACTAACAGCTAGTGAAAAACCACAAGGAATTGTATTTCAATATATTAAAATCAAAATAATAAATAAAAGTTAATGTTTTTCGTTAATATTTTATTATTTAATGAAAAATGTGTTAAAAATATAAAACCAAATGGATGCAACACTACACATTACTATCATTATGAATAATTACAATTCCCAGTTTCAACAATTTATTGTGAAAAATTTAATTTTATGTATAAAAAAATATACTTATATTAACTTACAAGATTTTTCTATTCATATATATATATGAAAGTAATGAAGAAACGCACAATTGTATTTAATTTTCAAACCCAATATACCTAAAACTATTTTATAGATGACATTCATTAAATTCTTTAAAATAACCAAGTGGCCTTTTCTAGTTTATGATCCTAATAAAATCCTTTTCTTAAAGTTAGAAGCAAGCTTCATAAAGACATTGAAGTTGTGGATTGTGTTAGAGCATTCATCGGACTTTTCAACTTTATTTAGAGACCGAAACATTTTTGTATAAAACTAAAGAAACTGTATAGAGCTCTATAAACAGCTAAGAGCTACCAAAATAAAACATATCATCGGAAAATCTCATAACGATATAGTAACATATTTCCCAAAATATTAAAATGCTACAGCTCGAATCAATACATCGATTATATAAGTAGTATATAATAGGTAATCAAGTAAATTAGGGTTAGGATCTAGTAGGTAACTACAGGACATACATAGACTTAACAAAATCTTTTCAGACAGATGGAAACGATAAATATGGGGTCCACGCGAAAAACCTAGAAATGCAAAACGATTAGATAACCATGGGTGCCTTATGGTTTCCACTACCTTTGAGGTGGTTCTCCATACTTCACGATTGTTCTCTAGCGTTATAAAATCATTATAGTTTTATAGCCATGTGTTAGGATTTGTTAATATAAATAATGTTTAAAATTAAAATTAAAAAATCTAAACTTGAAATTTAAGCCATGATCAAGTTATTTTCGCTAATTGTTACTGAGTGCTTCGAATAAATGGCAAAAATAAAAGAATTATATTTTAAGTTAATATATTACAACAGTTTTTATTTTTTTGTGTATAAATACACAATTTTATAATATTATTTTATAAATCATGTTGTTTCATGTTTTAAAAGCATTTCACTGTTCGAAGCGAGCAAGGAAGTTTCAGCGAGGAAATAGAATCCACATAAAAACATGAATGTGGCGAAAACCGACTTCAATACTAATTCTTGTTTTGGATCTAAAAGTAGAGAAAATTTTAGTTTTCATTAATTATATTAAAATTTAACGAACTTAAAACATGTTTTCAATAGATTTTTTTTTAATTTCTTTGGGCTTCATATGATTAAAACCACATTTATAAAACAAATTTTCTATATAAGTATTTATTTAATTATTATTGTTAATTAACAATTTAAAAAATGTTAAAAAATATTTTTAAAAATATTAAAAGATTAAAATTGAAAATAATCTCCATGAATAAGATCTGCTCTCGTTAGCGATAATATTAACGATAACTTACCTCTAATATTGTATTGAATACTTGATTCCAAGAATAAGCTTCATATCTTATATTTGTTTGAATTTATTTTTAAATAACGGGCAAAAAGCCATTTTTGAAAATAAAAAACAATATTCATTTAATTTAAATAAAAACTATTTTTTAACTAATCCTAGATGAACCACATTAATTTCCTGGTTAAGAAAAATGTTTATTTTTACTTTGAATAATAAATAAATAAATATTTATTTAACTTAAATAATTTAAACAACTTATTACAGATATAACATATTTCATAACTATATAAATTTACTAATAAAAGAATACTTTTTTTTTGTCTTTTCGGTAAATGTATGAACAAAAATAAAACTACAAAATATTTATTTCCATAAATAGTTACCATAACGAAACTAATTGCATAACTTGGTCCCAAAAAAATTAAGTAAAATAACTGTCTTAATTTAAACTAAATAAATATACAACAGAGTTAAAATAATAAAAACTACTCATATGTACTCAATTAATTATATTGGAATTAGACCAACTAGTTTAGAACCCTTTCTAGGTCTTTATTTCTAAGCTTGAGTAAAAGTTCAGAGAGTATACAATTCATAACAATTGAAGATCTGCATGCGAACTCCGGAGGCGACAGTACAATCTCGTCACAATACCACCACGACATGCCTAGAGAGCTTCTACACGCTCGGAACGCCGCCATTGCTCCGAGTTAATTATACAGTATTCTCAATGAGTAATATAACTTATGTACACAATTTGATGTACAATATGTATTCTTACTGATATATATTAAAACAAATGCGGGTAGTCGATTAAAAATACTGATGACGTCAGACGCCGCTGACGTCTCTTTGTTCATGTATCTTATTTTGATCGATAATAACAACAAAATATGAGTTTACATACTTTTTTTTTGGTAAATCTACAATATTCGACGCAAGAGGTACGATCCTGGAGTTTTAGCGAGTATAGCTTCGGCTTCAGTAAACACTAGACAATCTCTGTTCTTAATTTACAATTTCGTCTTGTTATACTCGCTGTATAGCCTCCCCGACATAATAATAACATGAAGTTATCTACGCAAATGCAGTACTGAATATTGAATTATTTTTTTAGATTACAACTGTAATTATCCTATGATTATAGCATTAATCATTGTATAAATATTTTTAACTTATAATTTAATTGGTAAAAATAATAATAATCTTAGAACAAATCTAAAATGACTTCGTTACAAATTACAATCATAATATAAAAAATAAATATAAATACTTTTTTTTTTTAATTAGCTAAGTAGTAAACATAAAAAATTATAAATAGAACAATAATCATAGAAATAATTAAATTTATAAATTAATTATTGACTGATATTTGGCTTTACGCTGATATGTATAATATAATTGCGAAATTAATGTTTACAATTTTTATATTACAAGAATATATAATCTCATCTATTATATAATTATGTCTACTAGATAATATGATTTGAGTAAATTTAATATTACATTATCAAATAAATTAAGGATATTTACTTGATACTATGCCTATAATAATCCCTTTATATATTGCTGTTATTATAATATATTCACTGTGCCTAGATTGCCAAAATTATTCGTCCCTTGTATTACAAAGCGGTATTAATGAATACTGTATTTCAATTGCGTGACAATTTAGATAGTTATATTTGAAGTTTAGAACAATTCAAGTATTAGATCACTATGTATAAGATATACGAAAATCTTTCTCTTATCAGTAAAAGACTTAGGTTTGAATACATGTTGTTAAAGTCATGTAACAATAATGTTACTGATGTAAAATGTCTGTGATAAAAGACATGTAACACGTTTTGTATGAAATGAGAAGCTGTTATATTGGAAAATTCTTCACAATAGAAACTAATATGAGGACACATTGTTGAAGCGGAACTAATTAGTGGTTTTGTTATTAGACTTGCATGGCTTAGTTACGAGTGAAGTTATGAACATAAAATAAGTAAATAGCGACTTTAAGGCGCCATAACAATGAAAATGTCACTTTATGAAATGGGCTCGCTGTTGATTAATGGATTAAGAGTGGTTCGTTGCCCTTCTTACTTTTGGTTGTTCATACTGAAATCCCAACTCCCACCGAAACAATATCGTAAATAATAATATTTGATAGAGTGTTGGCAGACTATATAGTTTGTAAGCTATGTGATAAGGTTATAAAATACATTTCGGATATAGACAGCTTAATTCTTAAAAGTAAAAAAGACTTTTTATTAATTATTTATTAAAAACATACATTATATATTTTAGACACAAAACATAAACTCGTTAGGGTTCTTCTGTGTCACCGATTCGTCGATCTTAAACTAAAAAAGAATATAGTAATAATAGTAATGTAAATTTTATGCAGGTGTAGAATATTTAAATTAATTTTACAAAATAAAAGAAATTAATGAAATCAACATACGCCTTGCTCATACTTCATTGGACTACCAACTAAAGATTATTATATATATTTGTATAATGTGTACATAAAATTGTTAATAAGTATATTAGATATATTATACTCATTTGAAATTTTAATTTAAACAGACAATGTAATATTTATAAACCTTAGCACAACTCGAACGAAACAAGATTGTTATTTGAAATTGACTATTGACAATTTCAAATATTATGCTTATTTAATATTTAGAGTAAGCTATGGCTAACTTGGAGGTAGAAAGTAACACATATACATATACATCAATCTGTATTATAAATAAAAGAATATAAATACTATAACATAAGGTTGGTTGTCTAACACTGCTTATGTATGTAATAGTGTAGTAATAGTAACTTTATTATTTATTTATTTATCCTTTATTGTTAAATTAACAAAAGGCGAACTGAATGCCTAGTAGCATTCTCTACCAGTCTACCTTTGTGAAAGTGAAAAATTGTGGTATGCGTTTATAAAAATAAGAAAAAAAAATACAATACGGAAAACAATACCAATTAAATTAAAATATAATTTGTAATATAATAAATACTTTATAATAATAATTAATATATAAATCAATATAACATAATATAATACGTTATATACAATACATACACATACATAAGTACATATATTTAAGATGAATTTAAAAAGTGTTCCTTAACGAGTTTTTTGAAGCTATTTTTGGAAGGTGCTCTTCTTATATTTTCAGTAAATTATTCTTACATAACATTGTATATCAAAACTATCTATTAGATTAATAGATTATTATATTAGGATTGTATAATTTGTTTGGATTCTAATTTAATAAAAATAATAAAAAAACTTAAAATATAATGGTTTTTTTTTTTGTTAAACTTATGCCAAAAATCTACTATCAGGTGATTTACCACCTATCTGTAGGGGCAATAAAACTTAACGATATATACATGCTATAAGACTTGCTATAAAGTGTGTATATTCCACTCGATTTATTTTAGGAAGGCAGTTCTCATTAATTATTTAATCGAAGCAGTCTGAGGTAGAACGGAAACAATATGTCGAGTTATATGTTTAACAATTCGATAGACATTTCTGAAATGACAATTCTGACTTATTTACAATTTAAGGCGGCCACATATTTGTATAAGCAAAGAAGTTATAGGACTTGTGAAGTAAGTTATTTCTGAAGATATTAAATTTTGTCGAAAATATTATCAATAATACTTAATATTGATATTTATATCCTTTGTAAATATTTCTAACCCAACTTTTGCCAATTTAGTATAAAAATAGCAAAAAACTTAACCAAAATTATATAAAGTATTAAAATAGCTTAACAATGGTATTATTTTATTAGTTTAATATATCAATTTATTTTTTTCACTACCTTTCAGTTCTTAAATGCTATAAATCAATTGTGTTCAGTTATGTATTAAATAATTTAAAACCTTTCAATCCATTTTTATGAGATAAATGTCAACAGCAAACCATCAAATGAAAAGCAAATATATCGACAGTTTCGATTTATAAAAATATTCCAATCATACGCAGTACGAAATTAAAAACGTTCAGTAAATATTTTCTGGGGTTGCTTTGAATGAAATTGTATTCCAATATGGCAGGCGGGGCATTGAGAGTAATGTTTAAATAGGCTGCTAATCCCACCAATATTGAAATATCTGCGACAATATTCAGGCGGGATGCGGTGATCCGGTTTTATTAAAACACCGTTTTACATGCGAAACGCTTGAAAAAACTGAGGTACATCACTATTACGTGGATGTTCATCTCAACGTATTACGGTACAACAATAGGTATTACATTTCCAGCCTCTTAAATTAGAACTGAGAATGTTTTGTTGCTTTTTATTCACAATGATATCTCTAGTCGCTTCATCTTATGTATAATTATTTCTTAAGTATATATTATAAATTCACTATTTAAAAACTATATTTTTTATATTTTAATTGAGAATAATTATCAGCAAACCTGAAAAATGTGAATTTCAAACCTCAGCGTTATTATAATTAAATTCTCGTTTCGAAAGGTGAGTTTTAATAATTGTAATTGTGATTAATTGTGTACAAAAACGACTTATTATTAAATTATTTTAGAAGCGAGTATATAAACTGAACAATCACATCTCATCACACAAACATTACATTGTCTAATTTTTAAAATAAATATATTAATCAAATAGATATAAAATAATATTTATTATTTTATGACGACTATCAATTCAAAACCTTTCGAACAAGTCTGAATAAGGTTTTGAATGCTAATCTAATAAATTGTTTATTTGGTTGTATATTTATCCGGAAATACAGATTTTAATGAAAGCTATTATGCCTCAAGTACTTATATTACATATGGTTTATATATTAGTGTCCTAATACACCCGGGAGAGGTAAAATTTCATGGCAAAAGTTACAATGCCACGTTATATTTCTATTTGGCGTTTCTACTAAACTAAGTAAATTAACGTGATCAATATTATAAATCACAGATTCAGATTTAGATTTTGGTACAAGAATTCTTTAATGAGGTAGAAAATATAACAACATCTAAAATTAGTGTGACCTAAATTAATAATACTACTACTTTATCACGTTAAAAATTATCTATTTTATTAAATCATTGAAAAATACTGATTTTCTCGTGTATGTGATAAATTTTATTTAATACAATGTTCGAGATACATATTTCTAATTTTGTTTTGTTTTTTTTTATAGATAAGCAAAAAACATTAAAATACAGTGGATACAGCAATTAATAAAGTCAATAATAATATTTTCTAAGATTTACACGAGCACTACACATTTCAATGAAACTATTTTACGAATATAACTCGCGTTTATTTTTACATTTTAACCCGACGTTTCGAATGCTTTGTAGCAAACGTGTTCTCGGTAAGACGAGATGATGGTGTCTGTCAGTCAGTCAGTTTATTTATCACCTACCTCCTACGGTTCCTGAGTTTACGGGCATCCTGAACTCTATGTGCGTAAACGTTTGCTGCAAAGCATTCGAAATGTCGGGTTAAAATGTAAAAATAAATGCGTGTTATATTGAAAAGTTAATCATTATAATAATAATTGTACATCATATCATTTATAATAATGTTCCATAAACCCTTCATATTAAGTATAGTAAAATTATCGTTAGATCACCTGGCCCGGGTATATAAGTAATAAGTGCCAAGATTTAAGAGGCTACTAAATGTTACTTAGGTGAATACATAATTTTTCCAGAAAGACAGGAATGATTCCTTTTATGTTTCCACGTAACAAGTATTAATGGTTCTGGACGAGCCACCTTCCAGGGATTCTGTCATTTGCGAGCAATTAGAACGCCCTCTTCTCGTAAATTATCTAAGAATATGATAAATACAATTTTCATTATGTCCTGACTTAATTTTTCGACTTCTTCATCAAAGAAAGTTAAGTAATTTGATAAAAACATGACTAAGCTCTTTTAATGCTTATTAAAACCTATTTCATATATTTTTTTATTATATAGTAAGAGTATCCTAGAATTTATCTTTCTAGGTAATAACGTGATTCTTGTTAAGATTAAGTAAATAAATCTGGAAAACTCGGATTTCCAGAGAATTTTATTAGATGCACGTTTCTGCTTACCAATCCATTTCAGAGAAACCTAAGCTGGAAATGGTAAATGAAAAATAAAACTTGCAGCTTACGCCAAGTTCAGCAGTAAGCCTCGCGAGGCCTGAGCACTCACTCATCTGCCTTGTTAAGGGCGATAACGTTGACCTACAAGTATATTTACTTGTGTTTTGTGCCTGATTTAACTGCTCCTTACATAAATCTCTATATCTTTAAATTATTTTTAAAAATAAACTTATTCAAAGTTCTAGATCAATACAATATCAGAGCCTTATAAAATAGCATATTTAATACTCACATTACATAATTAAAAGATTTAGAATATATATATTTTTGTTAGGTAAAAACAATAATGAAACAGAGGGATACGTCAGCTGCATGAATTCGCTCAACCCTTCAGAGAAACATGAAGGGGTGCAGGATTAGGTGCAAGGAGCCCGCCCACTCAAATAATGAACGAGATATTCACAATATATTCTTATAACGTAGTGTAACTAAATGAAATAACTTGATATATTTTCAAATAAAATTATTATAGACATAGACGATGCTTCTATCGTCTTAGTTTATTATAAAAAAAATAAGAATGCTTTTAAAGTGTTCAGTCAGTTATAAAATATATTTTTTATTTAATTATTGATAAAAACATTTTTTTTTATATAATTATATTTTTTTTTTATTTTGCGTATTATAAACAGAATATGTATAATAATTCCTTTTTTTCCGCGAGCGTCCTCGCACAGTTGTAAGGATATAATTTTTGTTTTTTAAACAAAACTTAATATTTCTCGGTTTGAGAGAATTTTATATTAATCGATTTATAAATACTATGATGTTCCAGACAAGTCCATCCTAATGACAACTACCTAGGGTTTTCAAAAAACTCAAAGTTTTTAATAGCAAGAAAGTACTCATTAAATTATTACACATATCTGGTTACTTAAGAAAAAAGTGTAGCGATGTTTTCAATCTACCAACGCCATCTAGTAATCTACTACGTAACTACGTTTGCTTAGCATTTTATTTTCGGCGAGCTTTCACGGACAAGTCGTAATTGCACGAATGTGTCGCTCACAGTTTCCTTTGTGTTTTCAAATACGTAAATGTACCGTAATGGATTTGATTTTTGAAATTTTCTACCTTCAAAAGTTAATTTGTATTACGTAGGTACTCGTATATTATTATATGTCTAATAGATTATATATCTTAAGAAATCATTATTAGAAAATCAGGTTTCATCCGGTTTAATTGTTTTTGTAATGCGCAATACAGATAATATTAAAATAAAATTCAAGTATTTATAGACCCCGTTTTAATATTATTTTATAAAAAAATATTAATTTAAAATAACATTATTTTTTATAATTATAGCTGGTATTACAGCAGTTTAATAGTATTATAATGTCCTATATGTATTGTTTTAAAATTAAATGTAAGTTTTTGTTATTTAGGTGTTATAGTTCTTTATAATATAATATATAATATAATATTCCAAGTTGCTATTTTTATCGATTATTGTTATTTAACAAAATGTATTTAAATGATTAAACCAATTATGAATATATACACTGATACAAGAACCCTATCCTTTATTCATTAGATTGTGCTGCTTGCAAATTAAGTTGGCACTATCCCAGAAATTGATATTTTCAATCGCAACTTACTACAATAGACAGAACAATATGTATGGTAGTTTCATTTTGTCAACCAATTTTACCACTTTGTAAATGGACATATCTTAAAATCTATTTTCATTCATTTTAAAATGCACCGCAAAGAGGAAGTGATTATTTTAATGGTGGGAAGTCGTAAAAATGATGGTGTTGCTTTCGTCATTAATGTGATGGACATACAATTATTTTCCTGATAAAATTCCGTTACAAATGTAGGTAAAGCACCAGAGTGAAATCGAAAAACAAATTTTACTTAGTGAATTGTGAGCTTTTATTATGAAAGGAAAGATTATAAATGATTTCAACGTATATTTTTATGAATTAAATTAAGGTTTTTACCAAATGTCTTTACAAATTTTTAAGTGTAATATTAATTAAAAAATATATAGATACTAAATTACTATAGTTTATTATAAATTCAGTTGATTTTACTCTATACCTTAATCATTTAAGAATTGCTTATTTATACTTATATTTTAAAGCGGTAAAGATTTTGTGAGTTTCTACATTTAGGGTAATCTTCGGTACTATGGATCAAATTTTAAAAATTCTGATAGAATGATACTTTATCCCTGATTGCTATCGATTGCTTATATTTTTGGTAAATATATATTTGCAATAATTATTCACAATAAATATTATTGAAGTTCACGACAATTCTTTTATATGGCGTGCATTGCTTAAACGGTTATAAATAAAGGAATAATATACCGTATATATAACTTTAATATCGCAGCCAAAAAAAACTGTTTTTATGTTAGAAGTAAAATAAACTTTATAAGATTAAGTTTGGATACCGCTTTGACATCTATTTTATACATGCTTTAATATTTGAATGAAGTTTTATTTTTACGTTGTGTTAATTGATGAAGTGGATCAGAAAATAATGCAAAAAAATCTAAAAGCCGATTAAATTATTGGCTCTGACTCGCCGAACGAATAAGTATACTAGGTTGGGTGAGGAGGTGCGAACACAACATCAACTATATATGTATACACATACTCTTACCTAGCTTAGCCTAGACACCTGTAACAAACGTCTATTGAGGAGGAGCAGTAACAATACATCAAACGTACTAAGTATATGGTATCAATGATGTACGGAAACAGATAAACATACTATGCTAGAATCATAAATCTTCCTTTCGATTTCGTTGTAGATGGGTAAAAGTAATTTTATAAGATATAATTTTTGTTTTACAAACGTTTATTTCACATTGAAATAATTTTAACTCAGTAATATTACGCCCACTTTTCTCTCTTAAACATCCTATTATTTATTTGTATCGTGAAGAAACACCAAATTCGAAATCAAAGAGCCTTTTTTACAAGAGTGTATATAATCTTGAAAAAGCATTTAAAAGCTTTTTAACGTACGGGACATTGGAGAATGAGTTTCACGAAGTTATTATTATATTTTATTCTCCCCCGCAACGCCTTATTATTTTTATACTTTTCTTTACAGAAGGTTATCGGCTATAAAAAACGAAATGTTTTCTGCTTGATTGAACCCTCGCGAGGCGCGTATTTTATTTCCTTATAACTTAGCAATATATTGTGACACATTCTTAAAAGGGAGTTTTTATTAAAAATATTCTTGTAATAAAAGACAATACGCGAATTGAATATTATATGATGTTTTTGTAACGGTTTTCTTATTAGGTTCTATTAAATACTAAGTGGCAATCGGAGTAGTTTATCTCGATGTCTTGATGAGTAGAGGCAATAAATTGATGGCTCATTTTCTAATAAAGCGTACGGTATTGGCATATGGAGCAGCTCACGGCTTGAAACTTCGTTGCATTTAACATGAAATCGATAGTCTCTTAGAGGTAGGATCTAGTAATAATGAATATGTCTATTGTAAGAGATTTATTCAGTTTTATATTGTCATCTAATTATAAAATTATAAATGGGTTGAGGTTTAGATCATCAATATTGCTAAAACGTAATGAAGATAATGTATTTCTAGTCTCTGTGAGTATACATTTTGTATTCATATAAAAAACAACTAATTGGATAAGTTAATATGTTATTGAATCAATAGTAAAATAACTAAAATCAACGACTCAAGGTGAGACCTTTAAGGCGTTATAGTCTTTTAAATTAAAAATCTCATTTAAGGTAAATCTAAGATAGAAGGTAGATTACAGTAGCTCTGCTCCGAGATCTAATTAACCTATTATTATCACCAACATCTAGGTGATAATAATCTTTTCTGCAAGGCAACGATGCGTCGCGAAAAGTATACAAGAATATATTTATTTACATTTGAGTTTCTTTACTGACGTTATTTAAAAATTATAATGAAATATACTAAATAACGTGTTTTTCTTTTTAATCAAACGAACCTACTTTTTCTATTTTTAGGTACTTTAATATTTTATGATGTGAAAGACGTAGGTATCTAAATAAAACAAACAAAATATGATTGCGATAGTTTTATTATAAAATAATATACGTCATGTAAATTCATTATTAATATAATGAAAATCTTAATCTTGCAACTTTTAGAATACGTCTTTTTCACTTAGCCAAATAAGCTATTAACTTTAGCATTCTTTATATATTCGTATTTCCCGGACGAGGAATGGGTTCAAGAAATAAAAGATCACCAGGATTTAAAGAATATTATTATTTTTTTAATTGACTCCAACAGGTTACAAAATTTGCATTTAGTGGGTAATTCAAAGAAGTTCTGGATGCGGTTTTAAAATCCTGTTTATTTCAAATCTTGAAAAATTTACTAATTACAGGGTCTCAAATTGATATCTGATAAGAGTGGTATTGTTATTTTATTTTTATTTATTTATTAATAGTTTAGTTAGAAAAGTTTTTGAGAAGTGCTACAAGCGTCGTTTTCTTTTAAGGCGACTGTCATCGTATGCAATTATGAATAGATGTTCACGACGAGTCCTTTATATTTAGAAACTGACATACGTATTTGCGCATGTATATTTGAGCTTGTCAGTTCCCGCCGACTTGATATAAGTGCAATAGGACATTGTGTAGACATTGAGACATCTCCCTTCATTTTATGCAACATCCACAGTGATCAATGAATTTAACAATGGAGTTTTGTAAGCTGATATTTTATGTTTTTAATTGCATTGCATCTGAGAGCAAAACGAGATAGAACAAATAAAATTTGTAAATTTTATTTTTTAAAATAAGGTCGTAAACTCTTTTGCATTATTTTGCAAAATGTCTACGATTCTTTATTTTGTGTGTTATCTTGAAAAAACTACAAAACTATGATAACTCATATTATACCATTTTTTTTCTCTGCATGATCTTTGGTGTTTATTTATAATAAATATTACAAAAGATTATAATAAAACAGGCAACTTTTCGAATTTTACAAATCAAATATTTACATTAAATATTTCTATAAAAACTAAGTATATAATGAATAAAGTAATAACGTAATCAAGGCTTTATTTTATAACCTTTGGGAATTCACCGCCGTCGTCTGCTATTTGATCTATCTCACTGACATTTTATTTCATTTTATATTTATTTAAATATTAGAGCTATAATAACGCGGCTAGCATGTTTCTAAATAATTAAAAACTCTGAGGTATCGAAATAAAATAAATATGGTCTTGATTATTCGTAACTGTTTGTCTTATAAATAAAATGATATATCTTTCGTAGTAGTGTACACTCTGCTTGTTTTTTAACCTTTTGAAACTTCTACAAATGGTATAATGATTTTATCATACATTATATAAGGATATGAATATGCATTGAACCCACGGCCTTCGGTTGAACAGTCAGGTTTAGTGCGTAATGAGTTAGTACTTGACTAACAGGATAATAAAATCTGATATTTTTAATAAGGGTTAAAAATACTTAGTTTACTACTTCTTATCCAGTTACATTAGTATTGATTTCTAATATTGCAAACGAGGTCTTATTATTGTATTTTTTTAGGGATATTAATAAGGAAGGCATAATTTTTATATAAAATTTATTTGATAACTTTACAGAAACAACTAACGATTACTATGATAAAGTAGTTTACGAGGAATTCGATTTCCAGATATGTTTATCTATTTATAAGAAATCTATTAAAAAATAAATCAGATTTCTAAAACTCCACTAAATTATATTAACATCAGTATAACAGTATAACAATATAACTATAAAAAATAAAATGAAAGTAATTTATTACTTTTGTAAACATCCGTTAAATTATTTATTTTCGGTGATACAATTGAATTAAAAGCTTAATAATTAAATTAAATTCATAATTTTAAATAAATTATTTAACCTACTTATTTAACATGCTGAAATATCGCTACAAACAATCTAATTTGGACATTATCAACATTTAATACAATGTAAGACATAATGTACAATAATACCATTATTCAGACTAGAATTTGTGATGCAAAGCACACCATATTGTCTTTATTGCGGCATAGAATGAGTTATTTACATATGATAACTTCATATATATCTGTTAAATTAATGATATATATTGCATATAATTATATATAATTATCCGGCTGTACTCACATTATTACTATCGGAAGTGAGTTCATGAACAAGGACCACGAATGGGTTCGAAATTAGTCGGGCAAATTTCAATAGTTATTATGTGAGTATAGATGGATAATTATATGTAATAGTAATCATTGATCATGAAAGTTTTCGTATGAAATATATAATTCTAGAAAATTTCTACAATATCAATGTTATCATTTAAAATCAATTAAATGTGTTTAGAAAATATTTTAGGCGATTTAGGAGGCCGTTTTGTTTTGGATTTTGCTCTCTTTATTAAACAACAACATATATTTATAAAACAGTTTTAAATCAAATTGCAAATAGCATATGTTTTTACAATTTCCAGGTACAATTCACATTAAAGGTCTTACCTTTTATATGAAATAAAATACAAAACCACAGAGCCATTATTACAGTGCAGCGTAAAGTTAGTTTAAAGTAATTGAGTAAAACATAATGTATATAGTATTGTATACGCATAGGATTCTCTCTTGTTTTTGAGAAATAAAATAAAATAATTACTTTCAGCGTTTAATAATGTATATTTGTATTGTAGGATTAGGGACTGTTCTGTTGAATTGTTAAGGATTTTTGAAGTTTCTATTTAAATAATTTAAGGTGATCGAGTTATAATAATTTTTATATGTTAAGGGAATAATACTTAATGAAATTAATAAGTAAGCAAAATATATTTATTTTAAATTATCTGGTATAGCATACAGATGAAGTATGATATAGGATCTGATATGGCACGAATACCGTAAACTCTATCAGTCTTTTATAAAAATACGATTTGAACAATATTATCTATAATAATTTCTAACATATCTAAATAATTGAATAGACTAGAACATCACAATTTAAAATTTCTTTGGTTTCATTACCACTATATTCGAGTACAATTTGCGTGGTGAAAACTGTTTCAAGTTATAATCGTTCCTGTCTACGAAATTCCATTTGACTTGTGTCCCAAAGTTATACACCGCATATAGGTGTGAGTTAGCTTTTACTTTACAAAGCGAAAACTGGGATCAGAAAAGTTTTTTCGATGTTTTGAAATTAAATGGAATAGTAATTTATTTCATAAATAAGTACACATTATGTACACCAGATATTTTTGAAGTTATTTACACTTTAGAAGTCTGTTGGCACAATACTTATTGATGTATTAGTAGTCAGCTAAGCATTAGAATTAGTATAACACTGTAGATGAAACCACGTACTGATGCCGAACTTGAAGACTGCGTTGATTCATAATCTGTTGATAAATAATTAGTTATGATAGTTTATAAATATCAAAATATTAGACAATTTTGAGTGTTATAAATTCGATCATGATATTTGTTAAAAAATGCTTCCCAATTTAATAGTATACTACTCTCTAACAAGTGTTCTCGTTAAAACGAAAAATTATGAACAGAAAATATTTATTGGCAAACCATGTTTTACTTTCAGCTTCACTCTCGTTTTAAAATAATAACTTTCATCTCTTACTAGGTAATCATTACAAAATGTATTTCTTCATTTTAGCGCATAAATATTCAAGTTTGTACTTTATGAAAAATTAAAAATTTTCCAGACGCATAAATTTGAAGTATGTAAGTAACGATACACATATACATACCGACATCTTTCCATTCCTCAACTTCATAATCTCCAATGACTCTATTTTCTGCTGAACTCTCTCGCCATCGATTCTTGTGTTTACCTTAAAATGTTAAAACTGAAGTAATAAAACAATATTACCCTATAAAAATTATAAAGAACAAAGGCCCTTAAGTCTAAATACAATATATAGAATCATAAAGAATGTAGAGAAAACCCAAATCTGTAACAATAAAAATGTACAATGAGAGTCAAAGAGCAAATAACATCGTTTTTCCCACAATAATATTACTAACGACCCAATTGTAAGGAAGCATTGGGCCGGGTGGCAAAACCAATAAATACAAAATCTACCGACGACCTTTCTCGAGAGTCGTGCCGCAGCCGACGATGAATGTATAAAAGGCACGTGGGCCTAACAACTTTTGACTGCTATTGCTCTTCTAATCGTGGTTTACGCGGCTATATTGAATTTTCAAATTTTCCAATAAGCAGTTGTAGGTACAGGAGGGGAAATCAAGATGAAAACATGAAAAATTAATTCTAAAATTGCGGAACCCAAGAGGGTTTCATTCGAGTTTCTAAACGTATTTGCTCTTTGTTTGAATATTTTTAAAGAATTCCTATTTAATATTTCTTGCTTATTTGATTTAAAATATAAACTATTTATATAAGACTGCAGTCACATACCTTTTTTTCTGTGCGGAAATGTAGGTACGTAATTAGCTGTCGTGCTTGTTGTGGATGGCGCCGGGATTTCTAAGACAAACCAATTTATAACATAAGAAAATAATTGAAAATATATATATTTATATATTTTGCACTTTTTAATTCATTTTCCTTATATATATGTATTTCATATATAGAACTAATTATACTTATCTAAAAAACTATGATAATTTCATATTTATCTACATCTATGTTACAACAATCTGTTTACCATCAAGTCGTATGAGCCCATCTGTTTCACCCAGAGAGTTTTTGGCCACACAGCGGTAAGACGAGAAATCCCTTGACGACACTTTGCGTATCGTGAGTTTCATTTTACGACTATAACCATCATCGTTCAAACCCGTTATGTATTTATTTCCTAAAAGTAACGCATGTATAGTATTAGGTTAGTTTTCGGTCCGTATAAAACATATGTAAGCATATTCCGATAATAAAAATAAAAAAATAAAAGCGAATCATATAATATACAAAAACCTGAAATAATCATATCTCCTCGATCCGTTGTCCAGTAGTTAATGGAGGAAGGGTACGCCTCCGTATGACACTCCAGAGTTACATCCTGCCCTACATATGCAGCCTCGAGCTGATTGGGAATCGATAGCATCGGTGGGACTGCAAACATCATATTTCATTTCATATTTTTAAAATGAAATTGCAACTTATTGGGTTAAGTAGCTGTTGTTTTAAAAACCAATTGTTAGCTTATTATTGTTGTAATTTTTATAGTTATACTTTATAAGCTATTAACAAACGTTTTAAGCAATATTTGTGTGTATTTTATTTAAAGATTATTATGCTTTGTTATTTTAAGGAAGATATTATTTTAGATTTAATCAATATTATAACGAACGAATTGCTTTAGACCGCTCAAGATTCACCATTACAATGAAATTTAGGCAGAATTCATAAGGAGATTTCATTGGTTAATCGAGTGAAAATTACGTGAACATTTTATGTATCTTATAAGAAATGCTATGAATGTGCTGAGATAGGGAATGAGAATTAGGGGTCGGAAATCGTCTCATTGACTTCACAGGCAGGACGAAGGTGTCGGGTTACGAAAACAGATTGCCATTATCGCATCCGTGCCGTATTCACGTCAGCATTATGCTCTAATTGGCCGTAATTATAGCATTAAGAAAGGCTTCATAAGGTAAAGCTGCACCGTAAATATTAGTTAGTGATGCCTACCCTAAGAAAAATATAATTTTGTAAGCAGACTTCCTTCGAAAGGAAACGAAATAATATAGCGCACGTATTTTGTAGGAATTTAAGGCCAAGTTAACAGGGCGAGAGAAATGTTCAAATGTGTGAAAATGATGAGTGTGAAAAAAATTAAACTGACAAGTCAAACATCAAGTTCTAGCCAATAAAATAGACAATTTCATAAATATTTATATTTTTATCTCTTTTTTACATCTTTTATTTGTAAAATGTAATGGCATAACACAAACCATACTTACATTGTACCATTAAAACAACTCGTTTACTAATTGAAGGTGGTACACCATTAGATGCAATGCATAAATATGCCCCCATATGCAACCGAGACACTTTTGATATAGTTAGGTTTTCTCCATCCACAACATTGACTGAAAATATATTGAAAACTATTAATATAGAAAAACTTTAAACATAATAAAAGACCTACAGATACACGTCAATCATATCATATATTTGAATTAACAGTTTTACGAACTTAATAAATCCTAATTAAAATTAATTCTATTTTTTTTAAATATGTACTATCGGCCTTAGCTCGTATTCAAATTGCAGTAAAAAAAATATATTAAAAGAACTCGATTTTAAAAAAAACATCATTGTATAAAATAATAGTTTTGACGTTTCACGTTTAAATAAAAAGAGACGGAGAAATAATATAAAATCATCTTTGAACTTCGTGAAACTATTTTAATAAAACACCTTACAATTATATTAAAACTCCTAATACTCTATTGCTTAATCATCGCATTCTCTAATAAGCCACGTTTCTGAAATTTCACTTCTGCCATATGTGGATATACACCTTGCTTAGTGATAAGACATTAATGAATTATATCTATAACCCACAGAATCCTTATATTAAAATGATAGTAAAGCATCAATCTCCATTTAAGATCGACCCGAACACACAAAAGCTAGTTTCAGAACATTATTAAACAAATGTTATTTTTGAGATCATCATCAAACGATTTGAAAAAATAATAAAATATACACATATATACGTATATTACACAGTTTATACAAATATGATCGTTGTCGTCCAAATATGAATATCAGATTACAACGATATTTGTATGTGCTATCTAAATTTAAAATTGAAATATATTTTCGATGCGAATTACGTAAGCGAAGTTCCATTTGCATTTCTAGATTCAATCCTGTAAATATGCCGGCTATGCGAAGATTGTACAATTTGGTTGTATTGTACGAAACAATTGGTTCAAGTTGTCATTTCAACGGAAGGTCGTTCGATGTCCCGAACCATTGGTCCCAGACATTTACTTTAACTCGCAAGAACATTTAAAGCTCGATTCTTCCTGGAATTCGAATTATTCGAAAGAATCTCTAAAGGTATTTTACTCATCCCATTGGAAATTCATGGTTGGACTCTATCTTTTCAAGTGGTCCGCTTCTTTATTAGATTTCCAGTTTGTATTTTATGGGCCTTTTCCTCTTTTCCGATGCTTCCTTGTTTTTTAATAAATGTGTCGTTGTAACGACAGGATGTAATCTTTTTTTTTTTAAACTTTTCCTTAAACATGATTAGTCAATTGACCTATTCTATGTTAGATAATTTATTCCGTAGCAAATATACTGCAGTGTTAAGTATGATTGTCAATGTGTTATTGAATAATTATTTAAAAAGTTACAGTCATTACAATATACACAAGTTTGCATTTTAATTAGTTGGTTCTAGTAAATGGACACTAAATACAAAAAATGCATATAATACACAACATAATTTTTAAATGAACAACAACCACAATATCCTTAAATGGGGAGACTTAGTAGAAAATGTTCATTACTATATTATTTGTACAAACATCACAAGATTTTGTAAATTCGCAAGTTGAATTATATTTTTATTGACGATTTGTATACTATAAATATCGGATCTATTAGTTGGAGACCTTGATTGATTTTAGTGAAGAATATCGGATTTTTATAGTAGTCAAAGTGTAAATAAGTAAATAAAGTCTCTATCGGTTAAAGGTGAAGAAATCTCTTGAATCTATTGAAATCAAGTTAGGAGCTTAACATAATTGTGGCTAAACTTATTTTTCTTCACCAAACGGAATCGGAGAAATATCGTACAAATAATTTCAATAGTTTAGGTGGGGGAACTCGACGAGATCCGTCACTACAAAAGCAAGTATTGTTTTCAGTACATCATGCGTTTATAGGAAATCAAAAAATATATAATGTTGGACACAAAATTATAATTTGAAGTCATTTCATTACATATCTCCCTACCCACTTTATAACAAGTCAGAGTAAGTATGATAGATATATTTTTTATTTCTATTGCATAAAATTAATCAATTTTGTAATGCCTATTTATTTTAATACTACTTCTCTATTATAATATCTACGAATTTTCCAATTATATATGATGAATAAGAAACCTAGAATGGGAAAGACCAAAGGATTTATAACTTTTTCTTACCCATTTCTCCATTGCAGTTAAATTCCTGGCCATCTTCTCGTCTCCACATTACGTATGGCTCAGGATAGCCAAATGCTCTGCAAACCATAGTAACATTCGTACCTTCCCGAACGACCATATCCGTTGAAGTCATGTTGTCGATGATCATTGGTGGAACTTAAATTATTAATAAATAACAATAAACAAAAACCATATTTAATTTCAGGTTAAAATTATCGTAGACTCTCAATATACTCACCAACGACTTGTAAATATCCTTTTCTAGATCGCATGGGATCTGTGTTGACTTGGCACATGTACCATCCGCGGTCTATCTCTTGCACATTCTTGATATGCAGGTACCATGATCGATGGTCGTTGTAAGATAGGCTTATGCGCGGGTTTTGCGTGATAATATTATGGTGGATGCTTAGTATTGTTTGTGTATCTACACGAACCCATGCCACCTGCGTTATAAATTATAATATTATAATAGCATTTAAAAATGAAATACGTGTTTAGTAATTTATTCCTATGTCAAATATGATGGCAAGATAATAGATTGTGAATCTTAAATAATTTATAATTAATACTGTCTAATAATTCCAAATAAGGTCACATATGACATTTATTTTGTCTTTGAATTTCACGTACGCGTTTAATTAAATCGGATTATAGTTAAAACTAATTAGTGCTTTAATAAGATTACAGTTGGTAAAGGTTCATTAAAGCAGGTTAATCGATGACTTCAATCCGATAGTCGATATGCATTCTGACTAATGGGTTGTATCAATAACAACACAATTGTTGATACCCACGAACTAATTGTAAGATTTTTAACTTTTTTAAAAATATTAATGCAAGTTAGATACGTATATAAATTGGTGGAAAATGATACACAGTTAGTTTTATTTAACAAAGGTAAATTACTGATAAAATATTTAATGAGTGGCATGAGAATGTAGATCATAAAAAAAATATCTTCATCTGACTATCGCTCCTATTTTGGAACTCAACTTAATTTGGAATCCATTGATAAGATTGCTTATATGAATAAGAGATACGCAAAATAACTTCTACAACAAAGTATTCAACGGTTGTCTAAATTGTTGTGTTATAAAAGTCCACAAAGTCATTTTATATTCTGCACTATTATTCTAAATTCAGAGCACACAATGAAGTAATTCAATAATCTCTTTGTTCCTGGTCACAATGCAACAGTGCTCGACCGTGGACTTGTTTACTCGTCAAAGAATATTAAATCGTCTTCTAAAACTCAGTTTTAGTTCTACTCTCATCCTACTTAAATCCGAGCACACTACAAATGCCACTCCAATTTTGCTAACTAGCCATCCTGCATGATTAATAACTGGCGAATCGTGCATTCTAGGCAATGTGATATTAAGTTGGCTTGTTAAAACTTTACTTCGTGCGCCGCTTGAAGTTGCATAAAATTCTTACATCACTATCCATTTATGGTCGCGTTCTCCCATGAGTTTAGTAATCAATACACTTTATGTTTTATAGGCAATACGATTTTTAAGGACAATTCTTTGTATTTTCTAAGATTTTGACGAGTACACCACATTTGAAATAAAACTATTTTTTACGGATTACACTCGCTATATGCGAGTGTAATCCGTAATTTTGGTTACATTTTAATTTTAGCCGGAAGTTTCGAATACTTTGCAGCAATTGCATTCATTGGTAGATTAGTTGTAAGTAAAACTTCTATCATTATAAGCGAGTTTAATCCGTATTAAATAGTTTTATTACAATTCTTTCTAGTTAAATTTAAATATTAATAAGCTCTAAGTTATTTCCCTGCAAGAAGCTCGATATTACTTGATTATTATTTATGATTATCCAAATATGCAAACAATGTAATAATGCATTTTTTTTTCTTAATATGATTTTATAAAATAAAAATATAATACATTAAATTATTGTATTTATAACTTATTTCAAATACCTTATATCCTCGTAGATCTTCGACGACGCATGCTAGAAGCGCATCTCGGCCGACGGTCACTGTGACATTTGGAACCGGTTCTACGAAACGGGGAAACAAAGATTCTGCAAAAAAAAAAAAAAATAAACAGTCCTATTCCACATGGGATTTAGTATAATTTCATAAAAAATAATAAATTGAACATTCTTTACGATTTCTATTTATCGCTTGAGATTTGATATTTTATGAAATCATTTCTTATTAATATATATATGTATATATTTCGGTTTTAAGTTTATATTTATTATTGTTTTCAAAGATTTTTGATCAAAGTTGCAAATCTCTATGCTTACTAGTTTAAGCCGTGCTTTGTATATTTTAAAAATATTTAACTATCTACTATTTACATTTTTATGGGGAGTTTGTAAAATAATTAAAATTTTATAAACCAACTACAATAACAACAACTATAACAATAAAAAATATTTTATAAACCATTAAAAGTAGAAAATGTATTTTATCTTATGGGATGTAACAAAAAGCTTATCTAGTCTTTCTTAATGCATTTTATGTAGAAATAATGATTTTTCACTATACTAAACTATCTCGTTAATTGTAAAGAATAACATAATAATATATTACATTATACAACACTACTAGAAGACCAGCTTAGTGATATCAATAATAATTATTAAAGTATGTATACTTAAATTTAAATGAAAATCTTATGATTTTAAAATTTTCTTAAAATACTTTTAAACCTACAGACTTATATCACTTAAGACTCCCAACCGCATCCACTCGCTAAGTGCATTATATTACGTGAGTAATTTATTAATTTAACTCAAAATAGCATTCTAGGTTCTATCTGGTTTCTAGAGCACTGCCAAGTTCTGTATGCCGTGTGCCCCTTACAACGAGTGGTTCCGCTTTTTTAAGTTTACGTTTCCCATTGTAGACTACAATGGCTTTTACAAATACTTATTTATTTATTCAGTTCTTTTCTTTGAAGTAACATGAACCTTGCTAATATGAAAATGTATAGTATTTATTTTGTGAAAAAGGAATCAAAAATACCATATGTTTTGTGAATAGACCATTTTTTATTTTAGAAATAACTAGAACTAAATAAAAATAGTTTTTTTTGTTTTTTTTTTTATATATGCCTAAACTATTAATACAAATAATAAATTTATCTAAATAAAAATAATATACTTAAGAGCGTCTATAAAAATACCTGTTGTAAATAAAATATACTGAATATAAGACTTTGGAAACAAATTTTTCCGTATTTTTTCATAAGGTAATAAGCACCATATTACATATTTATTCAACCTTAACAAAAGCTTTAATTTCTTTTTTATACAAAACAACGTATACTTTATATGCAATTGAATGGAATATGGGTCATATTATGCAAGGTTTCGAATACAATTGCAAATGAGTGCAATGAAGGTTCATACAGGACGCCTATCGACCTAGTTCGATTTCAATTAATAGCAACTGAAAGAAATCGTGGACAATGTATGACAATATTTTATGTCAAAAATAAAAATATTAGAAAACTTTATATGAAATACCTGCAATAACTAGGCAAATAAAAGAAATAGTTTCCAGACACGCAAAGTTGGATTCCTTAACGTTTTTAGTTTACGAATTTTCTTTCACGTATAAATGATATTGTAAATAACGTTAAAAAATGTGCAAGGATATTTTACATTTAATATAAAATGCACTTTTGACTTTTGATATTTAGAGCTGTAGCAAAAATTATCTTTGTAATTTTGTCGACGCTTTTGTTTGACCTACTTTCACCTTTTTTTGCAATCTTACTTTTAAGATTGAATTTTTATAGTCTAGCTTAGGTTCATTTTTTCAAGCTAGATAAAAAATTAAAAAGTACCTAAAAACATGACAGTAAAATTATAAAAAATAAAAAAAAATGTTTGGCTTTTTTTTCTTTTCCAATAATTATTATCTCATAATTTAAATATAATACACATGTCAATTATGAGTGATGTTAACAATCTATTTACACTAAACAACTCAAGACATGGAAAAATATCCGCGGATGATTGATGAGTTATCGCGAATAGAACAAATCCATCCAAGCCCCATCAATCTTGGGACTGTACTCTGTAACGTCTCGCTCTAATGAAAGAAGAGCTTTAGTACAAACAATGTTATTTCTATGTCCTGAACATGACTGATGGTATCATATTTCATTAAAATTTAGTTTCTCATTTCGAGTTTCTGGTTTTAATAATTTATATTGTTACAAACTTGTTATATGTTTTTAATGCTATTTTGGTCAGATAAAAACATACAAAAAAAAAACAGAAACAAAACAAATATTAATGTTTTTTATTTATTGCTTTCATAACGGAAGTAAATGAAGTACAGAAATACACACAAATAACCAATAACTGTAATTTTTACCACCATGTCAGTTTAAATAAAATCTTTTTGATATTTCACGTATTTGTATTGAATCTGTAAAAAGACTATTGTCAGGAAAATGACATATTTATTTTAATTTTTTGAATAAAATATTTTAATTAATAGTTTTCAAAAGCTTTAATTATTTTAAGTAGCTTTGCTCTTATGTTATTAATTTTATAGAAAATTTACTTATAAACTTTTTAAAGAATACTAAGAAGTACTTAACAAATAACATCGAAAGAGCCACGTTAAATAAATTAATTAATACGAGGTCCATGTAGAGAGTCTATAAAAAGTACCTATACATACTTATTTTCGCCGACCAAGTACATTACGTGTTGTTACAAGTATCTGGATTAAACGACTGGACACCAGAGTCAAAATAATATTATAAGTATAAATAAATTTTTGCGAAAGAAGTTTTTATTTAAAATTATTGTACATATAACGAAAATATAAAAATAATATTGTATCTAGAGGAATATGAAGAATAAAATATTTTAAGTTCTCATTTATGTCATAGAAAATATTTTAAAAATTAAAGATACACTCAACAATGTTTCGTTTTTTTTACACGTCCTTTATTGCAGGGCTGTCAAAATATAAATAGGTTTTCTTATCGACCATCATAATAAGCGAAGATAAAAATAACTTTTAACTTTATTTCTTAATTTTTATGTTCAAAAGAGTTGCCTTCATTTTTGTGGGATATTTTATATAATTATTTTTGAGAGGAAAAATAAATAATTGAATTAAGTTGTTTCCTTTAAATTATATTTGATACAATCGAGAGCTAAGTACGAAAATAAAGTTTAAGTCTATATGTTTGTAAATATTAATGGGAAAATAGTGAATGTGATTGCAATCGTCACCCATTGGGATCTGACACATGTTGACATACGATGGACAAGACAGGATGGAGCGGATATACTAGGATCTGGCTATTTGAATTTTAGTGCCAAACGCATCTATAACAACCGCATGGCTTAAATTACAAATTGAAATTTAAAACTAGAGATAGGTTTAGAGTTTCAACCTCATTTACAGAAAAAAATATCCCATTTTTCATAAGAATTTATATAGGATATTATGTCTGTAATAGTGAGTATTTAATAATAAGTTGATTTAATAATTATCTTTTTTATTTAAGTTATAATATACTTATATATATTAAGATATCCACATTAGTAATGGCATCGTTTCTAGACAGGTAATTCTATAGAACACTTCTCATGCATGCAACATGGTTATCTTCTAATGCCTGCACATAAAAATTAGGACAAAATATGATGAACCATATAATATAAAAATAACAATATACAAAAATGAACATTAAATTTGTTTTCAGTTACGTTCGTTCAACAGCATTGCGTGAAATAAATCTTCACATTTTGTCCGATTGTCATGTCATTCAACGTTTTGTGAAAAAAATAAATATTAATAATTGGTTTTAATTTTAGATATTCATTTTCATTTGTTGCAGTTGAATAACAATTCATTATCCTTATAAAGAATTTTGTAGCTAAAAGTGTTCGATGCAATGTAAAAGTATGCAAAAGATATATAAATGTAAAGTTTAACTTTACAATTGTAATTACGCTAGTTTTAGCTAATAATTAACTGTTAATTGGATTTTTATTTATGTGTCTTTCAGAGATAAAAGAATTTGGAACCTATATTCGTATATAACATAACAACTTAGTATAAGAATGACTAATATTTTAGTTGGAAGTATCATAGTTGAGCTTTCAAAAACCTTAACTATTCAATAGCGTGCATAAATTGGTGCAATATGTATTCAAGCTTACAAGTCTTTCAGGCATGTTTTGACTTGTTCTGTATTTGACGCGTATACGATAACTAACACGTACGAAAGATGATCAAGTTGAAATCCAAACATGTTCCTGATATTTTACTATAATACTTCATTTGCGTTTTGAAATTTGTTGTAACTTGAATAATAATACATTCGTCTATTATTTTATAATAAAATATTATTTTTAAGTGAATACATAGGCAAATAAGGCAATTTAAATTCAAGTGTTTGATTGATTACTTACATTTCTGAAATTTATGAATAGTAAAAGATTAAGTACAAGAAAACCATTGTAATACTTTTCTAAGTAATTTTAAAACTTACTTTAGAACACTTAAATAAGAATTAGAAAAAGGCCAACTGTTGGATCTTTTTGGCTTTATCATCTATAAAAGACGTTAATGTTACATAAAAGTCCATTAATATGTTTTTACTGAAAAAAGAAGAAAAGAAGTCGTTGAAGCCTTACACAATTGGAGAGCAACTTATTTTACCAGCCATTGCCTTCAACAATATATTGCATAAGCCCGCACATGTTATTATAAAGCGAATTCCTTTTACCAATAACACTGTTCAGAAAGAAATATCGAGATCGCAACATGGAAAACATTTTATGCAATTTCTTATAGACCCACAGGTTCTCTCTTGTGTTGACGAGTCTAGATTACCTAACAATGACTCTTTGTGGTTAAAACATATTCATTATGTTAAAGATAAAAACATGTCTCAAGGAAGAATCGATTTTGCAGACCTTGTCTAGTGTTTTTTTAACAATAAAAATATTATTTTTAAATAACACTTTTTATGCCTAAATCTTTATTCGTGAGAAAATAAAATCAATTGTAAGAACATATATTGAAAACTTTACTGATATTTTAAGACTATAAGTATTTATTCGCATTTATGTATCTATATTAACAAATATATATATTTATTATATAGTATTTAGAAATAACTTTAATTTAGTTTTAGATTTAAATTTAGGATATCTACACATTTTTCATTTTATTTATTTTACCTCCTAATTGTTATGTTTTTCTTTTTTTTTACATCTCTATGGGTTGACTGGTTGAGAATGCTCTATATAATTAAGCCCGCCTGTCGTACTTTTGTTTTATGTTACAATAAAGACTTAAATAAATATAAACAAAATTATGTTAATAATATCGGCGTTTTCAGGTAATCTCCTCTTATGACAAAAAATTGTAAATTATCAGAAATTATTGATTTATATTATTTTATTACTTGTATATATGTCACTTGGATTTTACTAAAAGTTTTGGTTACAAACATTTTAAAGAAACAAAGAAACCGTTTGAATCTTAAATTAATGTCGCCGATATTAATATTTCCCAAACTTTTTATATGAGGTTTAAACTTCATAGAGAAAGTTTGGGAAAATAGTCATCAAGTTTATACTGATGTTGAAAATTTCATTTTTAATTTTCAATTTTAATGCATTTTGCAAGATATTTACGTATTTAAAAAAAAATTGTTTTATTTCATATGTATGAAAATCTAATAAAATACTATGTATACGTGTAGTTGCTTACTCAACTAACTACTAAACTTTATTACTTTTATAAACTTGTAAGTATTTTGTATTAATAATGCAAAAGCTAGAAGTAAAAATATAGAACTTACCAATAAATTTTGGAATGATCTTGCCCCAAATATTTTGGGAATATCTGCTTTATAGTATTCTTTATATACAGTATTTTGTTTTAAGTTTGTAATATATTTAACTTCGTAATTAAAATAATTGGTATTTGTTGTATAACCAGCACCCATCCTTGTTATTCAACAATCCAATTTACTATATATTTGAATGATCTAAATAAAACAAATATTTGTAATTAATACCAAATTTAAGTATTGTGTTCAATTCAACAATGATTAAAACCGTACATCCACTTATCTGTATATTTAATTATATAAATTTAGATATCAATTATTTTTAATATTTTTATAATCGTATTTCAATTCTTTAATATATGAATTCAGACAAATCTTTTAAAAAGTTAAATATTTTCCTAAGAGCATGGAGTTACATTTATAAAAATTACCATCCTACTGCATCGTTCGAAATATCTACGATAAAAAATGCAACTTCTATATCTATTTTTATTAATTTTCACTTAATTTTAAATTAAACAAAATCTTTTAATTTTAATAACAATTTAATGTTCATAATTAAAACCAAAATAAATAATTGTTAATTCAGACCTTTCCTTGATATAAGATTTCCAGTACGGACAATTTAACAGCCAATTTAAAATTTGACATCAATCAGTAATATCCGTAAAAAGTTTTAATTAGAAACCGTAGATAAAATTACAAATGGGCTATTTTGAAAATTTATTATTATTTTTAAATAATATAACGTCAAAATTCTATATTTATCAATCAAATATCCTGTCTTCACCCGTAATACTCTCATTTAAAATTAATTTGGGTGAAAGTATTGGCAGCTATGTGGGATAAAAGCTTTTCCCCGTGATTACACACACGTATTTATTTAAAATTCTCCATTACGCAAAGTGATTGTGATTTAAATATATATAAAGATGTTGTTTTATGTACTGTTAAAATATTTGAATATTTATATAATTCTATCTGTATGCAGTTATTCATAAAGATTGTGTTAAAAAAACTAATTTATTCTTTATTAAATATTGGTTTTAGAGTTACTAAATTATAAAATAGTGAAGGAGTGGGCTTTATATTATATATATCTTGTGTATAGTCAGAAAGTACTTTTATTTTCCGTTTTAATAAACGCTTACTTTAAACGTACTCTGTCATTTAAAGTCAATTAAAATATTAATTATGCAACTGCTCTGATCACATTCTACGGAAAGGAACCAATTTCTGAATCTAAAATTTGGGGATAAAAGAGATGTTAATGTCTACAAATTGAATAGATGGCTTGTCGTTCTTCGTAGTCGTATTTAACTAATTGGTAGACTACTGTAGGTTGTGGCAAAAGTCTACGCCGTCCGCCCAAGTAAATTAGATTATACGAAGCGTGTGGTGTTGCTCGGGACATTCGTATTCGCTTAGCTTACCTCTTTTACCTTAAATTACCTTTGGCACTAATTGAAAAACGTGCCAAAAACCCATTAATCTATTAATTTTGTCTACGGTATTTCTATATTTATTATCCTGAAACGAATTAACTTCTGTAATATTAGTGTAAATAATATGTTATAATGTGTTATTGTTACATGTCTATTTTCTATTTATCATTAATATCACATATATGATTGTTAGATTTTCGATAAAAAAAACTAACTGCAAATAATTCGAAATGCCATCAAGCACATGTTTATGTTTCAAAATTGAATTATCTATTTTCTATTTCAGAATAGTGTTCTAAAAATAAAACCTATTCGGGTAAATTCGAGCTGGCGAGTCTCATGCGGCACAACAGCGGCTTCAACGTGGGCACATTCATGACTATCGATTTTATGCAAAACGCAACAAGATTCACTTGAATTGTCTATATGTATTATTCGAAACACCTATCTACAGAACAATTACATGGGAACGCTATCGTCGTTGTAAATGGTCACGAATTCTGTCGGGCCGTTGATATGGAACGCCTATGCGATGAAATTGGTAGAGCTCAAGTCGTGTATAAACATGAAACATAATTAGCGGTGCGGCTTTCAAAGTGCTGGGTGGGAATGGTTTTGCAGTTACATAATTCACAATGTCAAATTGTAGTAGAAGTAGTTTCTTTCTCCGCTATTTTATAAACTGAAATAATTATATAAAAATATTGTTTATAAAATAATTAGGAATGGTAAATATAGAAAAAACGATTTTGTTATGGATAAACTTTATTCATTCTCAACGAATAGTCATTAAACAAATGAAAATGATATTGTAATTCAGTAGAATTAATAAATTCTATATTTAACAGAAAGGCGAATTTTAGAAACATTTTAAATATTTTTAATATGCCGTTTCTGTAGGAAAAGTTAATAATAATAATGTTAAATAATATTATTTACAAATTGTACCAACTTGGTTAATGTTTGTATGAATTATTTAGAAATTTAAAATTTATTGTTATTAAAACAGGATCATTAGTTTTACTTCTATTACAAAGACCAAATAACCAGCTAGGTCAAGCATAGCCGTATTTAGGCAAGCAAATAAATATTATAAGCTGTTGCCTGCGATAACTTTCTATACAATAGAAGGCCGTTCCCCAATCGAAACTTTAATTTCGCAATTGTACTAAATCACAATCCTAAGGTAAAACAAAATTAGCCGCCATTTTTTTCCTATAAATTAGTTTCAATACATTTAGTATTGTAAGAATCATTATATTTTAAAATATAAATTATATTCAAGAATTTAAAAAATGTAACTCATCTCGAGATTATTTCATAGAAAGTAAAACATTTTTACATAAGTATAACCTTGAATAAAATCGTCGAACATCGACCAAGACGAATGTTTAAATTAGGGTGTAAGTTTGAATTTCATATGTTTCATATGCTGTCATGCTGTCAAAACATTTTTTTGAGATGCAGATCTATAAAAAAGTGAAAAGCTGGCCACCTAATAACACTCACTCCTTTTCATCTTTTGCTTCTATGTGATATGACGGTGCGTCTCTTTACAAAAAAATGTATGAATATGATTTGCAAACATTTTCATGCGAATTCCTTTTATTAGGTCGGCAATATCATGCAATTATCACGTTCGTAAGCGAGTGTTCTGTAGTTATGTACATGATCATGCTTTGGTGGAAATTGTAAACATTAACACGTAGATAATTAGTGTTTACATTGTGTACTGTTTGTTTCAAGCAATGTACATAATATTATGTATCAACCGCCACTAAGATTGCGTGCTTAATTAGCTTCCTTTAATTAGAATTTATATATAAATGTGATCCAAGTATGTTACGACTTGTCTGTACTCTTATCCAGATTTCGTATTAAAGATAACTTTAAATCATTATTTTATTATTTTTATTAAGTTTTAAAGATATTGGCAAAATTAATAATTAATAATTTGCCGTATAAAAACAAAGTACCTGTCAACAAAAAAAAAGGCATTTTAAACAAACTTTTGTAACGATTGATTTATAAAATCCTTGTAATTATTTCTACATAAATGATTGAAACATCAAATTCCTCATTATATCAGATGATAGGTTTTTTGTATTTACATTTAATTGAACTTCAAACTGATCTGTATCCATTAATTATAATTAACGAAGGGTAAAATTAGTATTAAATAAATAATTATTAGTAGTTTCTGTTCGAAATTCTTTATAAACATGTTTGGCTATGTTAAGCTTATTAATATGAACTCGAACTGGCGATCGATAGGAACCCCTCCTGTCCCAGAGGTCACAAGTTTGAGCCTTGCCCGTATTGATTATTTAAATAATATCACTAAGTAACTCATTTAAAGAAGTTATACTTTCAAATTATATTATAACAAAAAAAATAATAAACTGATAAATCACACGAAATATAAATGAGAAAATACAACGAAAGACCCAAGTCTGAGCTTATAAAAATATTTGCATGACAGCTTGGCGTTATATTACAGTTATAAATCACAGACTTCGCGACAGAGGCGCGTGGCGCAACGAAGTATGGTTCTGTGGTTCCACCTTGTAGGCGACACCAATCAGATGCATAAATATTACGCTACACCTATGCCTACACACGCCACGATTGGAATCTACCAATGTCAACCGTTAGATAACATGCCTCGACTTATCGTTCAACCAGCGCATTTACGTAATTTATTTACGACAAATATCTTAAGCGTTGCGATAAAATTGCTTTTGCATAATTTGCATATGACTTGGCACTTGAAGCGTTTAAAGGAGAGCTTTTAAGGCACTTACAAGAATTATTTTAAGCCTCTTTGAGCAGTTAAATTAAACGCGGTTTTGAAAATAATATACAATAATTTTATTTACGTAAGCTGAAAAAAATATTGTTTTAATGTAGAATAATAATTTTATTTATAATACAACACATCCACTACTAAAAAGATCAAATAAAGTGCATGTGGTATTAGTTGTTTTAACAAAGCAAAAAAAAATGACATCGAGGTCAGCACTCGCATTGTAAACGAGTAGTAAAAGTTTAAAGCATTGTACATTGTCAATGTTAGTACCTGACTATAGTTTTCGAATTGTATCATCAAATTGCAAAGCTCACATGCTTTGCTAGAGCTTGAAATAGAGATACATATGTATTGTGAGATTCACTTATAGCTTGCTACAATACAACACATGGTTGCATTGTCGTTCAACCGTTAATAAAATACGATTGTGGGGCGGAAACCGAACATCGAAAAATCGTTGAGCGTCGCGTGAAATGCTACCGGTGCCGGCATCGGCATAGACGTTAAGAAATATAGCCAAACGTTGCGCACATACAAAATATATGGTACAATAGAACTGCTCGTGTCGAGTCGTGCCGGTCTCTGCCTTTTTATTCATACCTACTGCTTATTGTTATAATCTCCAGGCAATTCTTATGAAGTTCTTTTTGGAAGCTTTTAATTCTGCAGTGCACCATTGTGAACAATTCAGTCTTATATGAAATTTTGAAAATCTTATTTTACTATAGCCTTACATATTTAAAAAAGACTTTCCAAATATGATACTTTCCACATTTTTCGTTGCAAAATTAAAATAAACTTTGATTTACAATAATATTATTACATTACTTGGTTAAAGATATTGAGGTTATTATTTAAATATTATAACACAAATTTGACGAAAATGTTAATTAAATTTTAACTTAACCTACAGCTGGTCATTTAATATAGTCTTTATAAAATTAAATATTTATTTAAACTAGAACTACTAAATTACTTTCATTCCGAAAGATATTTTATAAATCTGCATATCGTGACTTCAGTGTGCCGAAGAAGTTGACTTACGAAGCAACTGTTAACTTTAAGGGAAGAAACTTGTTTTGAAATATTCTCAAAGACCGAGCAATGCAAATAAGGAAGCTTTATGTGCATTGCGATTTCTTTTAAAATATCGAACTTTCCTTAGAACTTATAAAAATTAGTTGGAAACTTTTGTAAATTTTTGCAGCTTGGCAACATTATGTCAACTAAACAACGTGCATAATATTTTCATATTAAACTATACTTTTACAACAACTTTTTATAATAAATCTTTATGTATATACACGTATATATTTAATTCCATCATGTTTTCATTTTCATTTTAATTTAATTAATTGATGATTTATTTGTATCACAAACAGTTTATTTTTTTGGTTTTATAATGATAATTGTTTGGTAATATATTAAAAGCTAAAAAAAATACAAAAAATGTATTTCGTATTCTAAAATAAGATATTTAACGCTAATCTTCTAAAACTGGTACATAAACTTAGATTTGTCTTAACTCCATGAGTGCTACTCGTAAGTTTTACCAAGAATTTACATATATAAGTTATAATTTATTATGTGCTCAAACTTTAAAGAAACGCTGATAGTATGCGTATCTTACGATTTCTTTTGTTTTTGTTACATTCTGCTAAAAACAACACCCCTTTTAAGAGAAAATGCCTTGAAAATACCGTAATATTTTTGTTCCTTATAACGATATTTTGATTCAAAAATATTGAACATCATGTAAAATTTTACATTAGATTCCGGAGGATCAGATAAATAATAGCCAATAATTCGATAATTATTCCTGTAATGGCTTATTATCCACTAATTAACTTCCAATATCCAATTGGTAAATTGAATTTTAAAACGTATTACCACGTGAACCTATTATTTACAGGCTTTTATTAGTCTAACTGCTTAATGTAACTATTACGCGTGTATTTCGTGTTAACAGTGTTTATGTTAAGCATAGGAATTGCTATAAAAATAGTTGTTAATTATTTCTTTGCTTGTTAAATAATCTTAGCTTGTTGTATTAATTTAATAGAATTATTAATCATCTTAATCTAATCTTAATAGCTTTAAATTTAATTATCTCACCATTAATACCATCGGGATTTGCAAGACTAGTTTCGGACCCTTTCAGTTCTCATTCAACATCAGAGCATGCTAGAATCACAGTATGCATTGCTTAGTTCATAGAGTCATGAATCACGAAAGTTAAAAGATACATAAATAGTATACCTTGAATGATGTTATAGTATTAAACTCATATATTGAGCTATTGTTTCTATTTACAGAATAAAGCTACTTACTACATCTAAAAAATTATACAATGGTAATTTAAATTATTATGATATCCATGATTTGATAACTTAAAAGTACTTGAAAACTTGGTACTTTCTGTTTATAAACAACCAGCCTATGTCATTCAAAAATAACGTCAAGAATGTTAAAAAATGTTTGAACGTTGATAAAACTAAAGAAAAAAATAGTATTTCTTGATTTTTTGTAATGCCAATCACGCTATTCTTATAAAAGACTAAAAAAGGATGTATCAAGAATAAAATAATTAAACTTTCTAAGTAAAATCTGTAAAACATTTATTAATCTTTGGTGCTATTTGTTTTGTTTATTGAAGCTTCAAACAAAGGAGATAAAGTAAAACTAAAAAAATAAATTAAATATTCTAAATCTAAACTACAATGATTAAATAATTGAGGGTACTAGCAATAACTAAATTTTGATCGCACGAATAGCTACCTAAAAAAAGTCGACAAATAGTCTGTTGTTCACTAAATCAATGGCAGCGGAATTTGAAATCAAAAGTAATCTGCGTACGAGGCAATGCGGAGATTGATGTCAAGGAAAATACGCGAGAAAATTCAAAAGGAAAGCAAGTTGGAGCCGGCATGGAAAATTGGCTTCATTAGATAGAGGACGCATAACGGCGCACTACACACGGGCGTTTTGTATAATACATTTTATGCCTGATTTTTTTTTACATTTAATAATAGTTTAAGGTGGCGTTCATTATTGTATTTTGAATATACGCATAGGTATAAAAATATATGTACCTACCTTTTCTTACAACTATATCACAACGTAAAGAGGTGAACAGATCTTTGGCTCACAAACCTTTTCAGCGGAGAACAAAATCACAAATATATGACCCTAGATGAATTTCTTGCGGCAGATGAAAAAACCCTTTTTAAAAGTAGTAAGTAAGTAATATATACAAAACAGAAAGACTTAAACTTAACACTAAAAGTGCCCTAATATTTTTTGTGGTTTTAAAATATGTTTTTTATTTTAATTTACATATTGGCGCGAGAAAATGTGAAAGAGGAAAAAGTAGTTTATTGTTTTTATTATAATTTCTTATATTCAGCTTCGAATAAAAAATTGTAAAAAATGGTATATTAATTTAACTGTATACCACAGACCTGAGAACACTTTTCAAAAAAACCTAGACGCATTGTCTTCACAATATTTATAGTATGTTGGAGACGTTGACATGACGATCGTAAAAGATTTTGGCAGTATGACGTCACAAATAAAAAACCTTAGCAAGATATGATCATTAGAGTCTTCATATGGCCTATTAAATGTATAAACCTCGTTTCGCTTGAGTAAAAACTACTTTAAATGGTAGTATTGAATAGCGATGACACCCTATTGTCCTACGGTAACTAAAAGGTGATATGCCAAGCTTGTTTAGATAAGAAAATAAATAATATAATAGCCCAAGCATTTTGAAAATTTGATATATTCCAAATACAAAACTCACGAGTATATTTAATAAAGGGACAAATATAAACACTGCCATTTACAACACTGGTACATTTTTTTTTTCAGTTACAATCAGTTGAAATAATAATGTTATAAAATTTATTATGAAATTTAACAAATCTAAGACATTTGCTATTGTTGAAATGATAAAATTAATAATTTACTAGGTATATTCGGATTGATAAACTACTAAAATCTTTTGTCTTTCATTGTGGAAATATCCATGAGCTCCATCATAGTTTTGTTGGCTAGACAATGGAATGCAAAGTAAGGCAACTTGTTGTCACTCTTGACATGGCATCCAGTTCAACAGTTCTTAGATCCCGGATCTAGAGTTAATGATACATACAATAGCTACTAACACTATCTTTAGGTCACACAGTGAGGTTACAGAATTGAAACTTTATATTGTTTAACAGTGCCAGGTGTTCCCAAATAGACTCCTACCTTCTTCTGTATTTAAATTAAGATATTTTTTTAATGCAATATCTTCACGAATCATTTTCGTTACATTAACATGGTTTCCGAGCGAGGCCTTGAGGTTTATCACTCCTATGATAGTTTCCACACTATTGACTCCCATATACGCCTATTCTTAAGATCTGGTATGAGTTCCCTAACTTTTGTATTTATACTGCTCTTTGTTTGTCCAAAGTATAACAAACACCAATTAGTTGTTTTTGAGTAAAACAATTTAAATTATATCTTGAGATTTATTTTTTATATATCTTAAAGCTTTTATTGCAAATTGTGTATAACCTTTATTTTATATCACAATTTTACTCATAAGTACTGTACAATCAGTTTCAAAGAGCAGCATTATTTCGCATATCGGTAAATAATTTACTTAATATCGAAGCGTAGTCCTTAATGTTATCACAGATCGATACTGCGTTAAATTATATATCCATAATAATCCGTGAATACGTGCACATAAATATTGCGAATAAAAATGATTTTACGAAATTTAACTTGTATATAATATTCACACATTCATTTTTAAGTTTCATTTATTTTGTTTGGTTTCATCTTGGAATATCTGTGCAAGATTTTGGTAGAATATTGTGATACTCTAAAAATACATAATTTAGGGATTAAATTCATTACCGTGCTCTACGAGACCGCGAGTTTGCTGAAGATAGCTTCGGTTTAACGATAATTGGAGATATGAATAAGTAAAGATCATTAAATATTTGTACAAAAAAGGAATCTCAGATGTTTATCTTGCGACTAAAGATATTGAGTATCATTATTCTATTTTTAAGACTATAATGTAAAAAAACTCATTTTATAAAACCAAAAGACCTCTCTGTCTCGCCCGTACACACACTCGCTTTTTCTCTCTCTCTTTACTTTTTATAATGACTTAAACAAATTTAAATTAAGGAATTATAAGAGTAAACCTTATAAACATTCTAATATATCAAAGATATTTGACAAAAATTTGTGCTCCGAATATGAATAGAGCAATACTGACTATTTAATCTTTAATATTTTAGTGTGCAAATATCAAAATTAACAAACTGGAAAACTGACTATTTCATACAATTCCATATAGCATTTGTTTTTTGTATATAAAAAAATACACAAACTGCGAAGAGTAACGTATTTAAAAAAAAGTTTTTTTATTATAATAAACGCTTCATACTAAATACTTTATTTTTTACTAAATAAATTCTGTCAAATTTGAATACTTAAATTAAATTATTCAAGAATCTTATTAAATGTTTGCGATACCTACCCAGCAAATCAAATTGACAAATTGTATGTCACGAATGTTTGAAGGATAGCTACGAATTCCGAGAACAACTTTTGTTTATTAAAGACGACGAACGCTTTTTATTGCCATTCTATATAAGTAGCCTCATCTTTTCATAACAACAGAAATATGCTAATATAATATGTATCCTTATATACTACAATAATGCCGTCAGTAAAAAAGAATACAGTAAAATATAGCACAATAGAAACGGCGGTATAACTGTTTCAAAATGACTCGAAACGTACGGATATCCTGGTTTCGGATCTCAATAACACCGGTTCTGCCATTTCTCCACGTTTGGTCGTCTTTAATTCATAAACCCCATAGAATAGGTTTATTCTATGGGGTTTATGAATTAAAGATTGGTTAATAGTAATCAAGAAACACGCTCCCCATTTCTTTTCTGCCTCGCTTTTTTTAACGGAAAGGGTCAGGATATTAGGAACCTCTCACTCAAAATACCTTAAGGATTTTGTGACTAAAGAATTATTTTAAACATATTAAAGGAGACAAGATAATTATATAGGTATTTACTATTAACTTAAAAGAAACCAGAAAGTATGCGATAGAAGTTGTTAATAATTTTAAGTTCTAGAAAGACAGACCATTCGAAAAGATACAAAATATTGATCCCCAACTTTATAGAAGAGCCTATCGAATAGAACAAAATTTCAAAGGTTGATTCGCAAAAGATCTGTCTGTGGATCTATTGATTGAAGGGAGATAAAAAAGATTTATTTTATTCTAGATATGTACAGAGATAGCAAGAATTTCTTTAGATCAAACTAAATACTGTTCCCAAAATAATCTACCTAATAATCTTAAAACGAAAATTAAAACATTCAAATTGAGATTTCTTTAACTTTAAACGACGGAAGAACAATACGTGATGATGGTTTCATATCTGAAATCTCGAAAATCAGTCTATAACTTTGCATTTCAAATCCATCTTTGACAGGATATAATGCCCTAGAAAAACATAATGAAAGTAAAACATAAGATAGCTTAAAGTCACTAAAATGGCGATAGAAAATCGTGTTAAGAGAATCTGTATTCAATGGAATCAGAAGTTTATAAAACTGAAACAAGTGATGGATTATTGTTTGAGAAATTGCTAAGAAAGCTATACATTTCCGGCAAGCAACACTTTATTTATTACTATTAGAGTATCAGAGATAAGACGTGAGAAGATAACCTTGTGTCAATGTTTTAAAAAAATGCAAAATCGTGATAATTGCATATTATTTCAATAGACTTTTACTCTTAGCACAGATAACAACAACGTCATTATTTGGTTCAATTTTAGAAATTGCAACCCACATTTGTGAAAAATATCTTGTGTTTAGAGCATATTTTAAATATTTACGTTCTAGAATATTATGAATTCTATATACCTCAATACGTGCCTCCAGTAAAATTATATTATCGTGATAGGTTCCTGACAAAGGAACTGACAAGTTGGGAGATTATCGAGTTAAGGACGAGAGCTAGGTGTATAGGCGTGTATATGGGTAAATCTTGTGAGTAATAACTAATTATACACTTATAATATTAAAATATTGCAGTTTGTAATAAATTTTATACTAATTTAGATTTACTTTATCCAAGTAAAAATTAAAACTGATAACGTTGCTTTCATGAATTTTATATAAAGCCGTATTATTAATGTTTCAAATAGCAAACGTATCAAAGAGTAGTCTATTAAATGGAATGCAATGTATTAAATGAGAAATGCATAATCATTTCTTATTACCAAAAACGCGATTTTTTGTGTTTGGCTTTTTTTAAATATTTTGTCTAAATGTATTCCTCATATTACCTTTATTAATTTTTTAGTATCTTGTATATGTAGGTTTATTCTTATTAAGTATGTTATTTTATACGCCTTTTAAAACAATCTAATCAGTCAAAATAATCAAATCAGTCATAATAGCATGTAAACTTGTAGATCCGAATAAACATGCTCTAACTTTGTTACTATTTATATTTCTTGTACTTAGACCGAATAAAGTTTTACTAATACTTAGTTCATTTAATATTTACTGTAATGGTAACAAAAGTTATTTTAATAATATTATTAACACGGTCCTTAATGTCGTAAAGAATATTTATATGAAAAGGAAAGTCAAGATTGTCTTAGTATCGAAGAGATGTTTAATGATATGTTATGAGAAAAGTATACGAGAAAGTTTTGCTATCGCGGCCGCATAGCTGGTGTTAGCGAGGCTTGTTTATGTGGCAATTGGCATCGCAATGAACCAGCATTCTAGCGGGAGCAAGTTCTAAAGGCGTGCCCGAGTTGAGTAACAAATTGAAGCGTAGAGTCAGCAACTCGCAAATAATCATACACAAGGTACCAAGCTAGGTAAGTTTAGAGCTGAGCACTGAAAGTTCACGCAACTTCTGTCTATTACTAATTTGCTTTAGAACTGCGATCAGAACAGAACCGAAACAGAACAGCGTTTGTAAGTGTCATCCTTTTAATATAAAAAATTAATATATATTTTGGGAAATTTAAAAATAGTTTATATAATTTCATAGATGACTCAAAATAAATATTGTAATCTAAAACAATATCACAAAGAAACCTTCATGTATTAAAATAAATCCTATAGAACACATTCCTGTTGAATAGAGCTTAATAGGTTACCTGATATTAGTAAACATACTCTCAGACTTTTTCTCTAATAAGCACAAATCGATCAAAAACCTGGTTAGTATATTTGTTGTTAAAGTTGTCAAAAAAATGAATATTAAAATGAAAAACATTTTATTGTTGCTTTTTGAGCCTTATAAATGTACAATAAAATTTTTAAACGATATTTCCGCGCAATTAATGATCATACTCTATATATAAATTTCTCAGAAATACTGTAAATAAGCAACACAATTAAAAATTTCATTATTTATTCAAAATCATTCATTGTTATAGATTTCTCGTTTTGTTTATTTTCTGGACACATAAAAGAAATTGAACAAAGAGCAATGAATGTGGAAGATAAAGGTCGAATTTAGAGCAACACTGGTACAGATTCAACAAAATCCAATAATACCCTTTTGAATATTCTACGGCTCATCCAGCAAAAAGCTAATCCGCTGAATAATGGCGTTATAGATATCAACGTCGAAGCAGGCATGGTGAAAAATATGCCAGTTGTTCAACTGTGCGATTTGGTGTATGGAATTAATAAAGCTTTTAGATAATAAATTTGCTTTTGTTGGTGATATAATCGTTTCCATAACAATTAGCTGTTATTAATATGCCAATGATAAAACATCCTCGTATTGATTTTAAGCAGTAGTCTTTGTTTGTTGTTTTTGAAAGTAATAATATATATGTTAAGGTATATTATTGTTGCATATTATCGACATTTTAAGATAAGAAAATGTCTTTATAAAAGAAAATAGATCTGAACTCATACCATATCGCAGAAAATAATACGGAGTTTTAAAACTGCAATATTTATCTGTCCTTATTTATTTTTAATGTAAAGAGGGTAAATAATATTTTAAAGCTGGCAAGCGGTAGCAATTTATATTGAAATCATTGCCTGTAATGTTAAAGAAATTGCTTTCCTATGATTATTTACTCATATAGCTCTGATTTTTAATAATAAATATTTCATATTTACAAATGAAAGTTTTAAATAAAATATGTATATAAATAGATCCAAATAGATTTCTCTTTTACTTTTGTGCTAAAGAAAGTTTTCCAAAATATTTCGTTGGCTGCATAAATCTCCAGTATTGCAAGGATTTTAAAGGATTTTTAATGATGGATCAAGTCTTTTCTCCTTTACAGTCCCTGACCTAGTCTTCTTCATAAATTGTTATTTTCCATAAAGCATGCAAAGCATTTTCATGTATATATGTAAAAGTCCACACCACTTACCAGCGTGTGTACCATCTCCTCGTTTACCACCTATCCCATAAAATAACAATAATAATTAATCATTAATATATAATTAACGCCATCACAATAAACTGCAGTGTTTAAAAAGCTCATTATATTCGGAGCTTTATTACATTTCTTCTTGCTTTCCAACGCCAAATAGGATTCGCGCGTTCTTGCCAATTAATTGCGTTGGCGATGCGATGCTTCTCTATTAATTTTGCTACAATATAAAGATAATTATAGTTTATGCTTCTTATAATGCTTTTGTTTTCAAACATATAAACAAGGCCTGTGAATACGCATGACTAAATTTATATAGTTTTATACAATAACATACTCTAAAATCTATTATATTATTAAAAGAATTTTTTTGTTTTCTGGAAAACCGATTTCTATAACATGTTATTTTTCTTTATAATACATATCATTTTTTGTTTTCTTCATATATATTTAATAACGTAATTAAATGTTGATTGACAGTTTTTAAAGCATTTTTAGTCCCTATTATTTATAAAATTTAATATTTGATATTTATGAATTCAGAATTTCCTGAAGTGTGATTTGCGGCGAACCTGCAGAAGACCGTGCCGACATTTAACTTGTCCAAATTACAAAAATTTGATATTATGTGCGACAATATATTTGGAGTATGATGGTAGTGGAACAAATTTCAATCGGACATGGTTCCAAAACAAATGAATCACATTATTCAAAACAGAAATACACAAGCCTAAATTCGAAATAAATTTGAATTTATAATTCGAAATCAAACGACATATTTGATATCAAAGTGACCAGATACCAAAATACTAATTTCATATGCAAAAATAAAATAATAATAATAATAATGACCTGTTTCCTTCAATAATTTATAGAGTATTTTATAAATATATGTTTTACTAAGCATTCTAAGAAAATACGTTTCAATACCTTTCTTGTTTACGTTTCAAGATATAATTTGTATTCGTTAAACACTGGACTTATTCCTAATGGTCATTCTTATTCTTATAAATTATTAGTGATTAAAGTATTTATTCCATTTCCGTATTAATTAGAGATTTATAAATTAAATTTTTAAAATTAAATAAAAATATTTTTAATCAATTATGAATTCTATTTAAATTATATAATTACCAATAATGAAATAAAATACATATTTATTAAGTAAACAACTTAAAAAATAAAAATTACAAATGGTTTATCTAATTAATATAATGACGTGATCTTCTTTTATATAAAATACATATACTTAAATAGATATACTATAAATATATGTACTTACTCTATCTATAGCATAAAAACATTGGTAGTAATTGTGACGATTTTATTTAAAAATTCTAACAAACATACAAACTATACGTATATTACTATTTTTAAAGTAGTAACAATAAATTAAAAAGAATATAAGTCCTTTCCATTTCGGAAATTAGTAATAATATAATGATAATGATGACAGAAATGTAGTTTTTGTAAAAATGAAAATGTATAGTTTTTATGCATGTATATCTATTCATCCATTCATTCCACTAATGTTTAATGTGATGTAAACAAAGTGTGTTAAAGATTTTGTATATTAGTTACGTCTTATTTAAAATAGATTTTTTATTAATTAACAGTGTCAAGACTTAAAAATATAAAAAACAGAATAACTGAAACACTGAAACTCTAATTTTTTAGAGGAAAAAATAAACCTTTCTGGTTTATATTTCTTGTTTCCATCTTAAGACAGTTTGAAGAAAATAAAATTTTTACTGTCTTTGACAAACTTAGTCTAGGAAAAGAAAACAGTATTGAGAGTTTATGAATTATAATAATAAAACAACATTTACAATGTTACTTTCTTGTTACTTACCGTCGGAGGATATTACCGGAACGACAATTACTAGAAGTTTTAATAAAACAGAACACGTAGCATATTTTAAGCAGTTCATATTGATGTAAATATTTAACCGATCAGCATGATAGTTAAGCAAACTTTGCAGCTAATGGAGGTATGTCAACAAAAGTGTTATCATGAGTTTGCCGGTGCGGCGATGAAGTTCGTTCATTGATTCGCCAGCTCGGTTCTATTAAATATTCATTGAGTGGTTGTGGGTCGAGCGGGAGAGCGACGATCGCAAACGGTGCGATCGTAGTAGCGCTCGTGACACGTGATGGTGTCGGAGCGCGTAGCTGCGGCCTCGGGGCGCTCTGACTGCGTACTGCCCGCGCTGCCTACTACCTCGCCGCTTTGTCTACGAATCTTCTACGCTCCCGGCGCTTGCGTAGCCCCGCCTCGCTTTCGAATGAAAGGACGGAACATTGCCAGTATTTGTAACAGTTTGCGTCAAATTGATATAAATGGAGACGGTTTTAATAAAGTGTAATTGACTTTTGCCAACTTTGCGTCGCATTAATTTCGGCCACGCTAAGACGCCCCGGGCAGGTGCGGCGTTAAATACCATCAGAGTAACTTCGCTTTTTCCTATGAATAATCTCAATTTTAAATGAATGTTAATTATGACGAGATTATAAGTTTAGTAAGATACCAAAAAGATTGATACTAAGTAACAAACATAAATTTCGCCTTGTTAGAAACTTTATACATAATTAAATATGAATGGAATTTCATTTCTTTGTCATTATTTATTTTTCCTTATTTTTGACAAAATGTTTTAGTACTGAATTCCTAATTACGTCGGCCCCAGTGAAGATAGACATGGAACTACATTTAGCCCCTTATTGAATAACCTTCCCTTCATTATCTTTAATATTTTATCATAAATAAAGTGAAAGAGGATTCTCCAATTTGATCCTTATAAAGAAAGACAAATGCGAAACGATTTAGAGGAGTATACTGAATTTGGGAATGTTATTTTAGTTGAATTTGACACTGCTCTATTTCTTGTGATGCTGTTTTTTAAATCTCAGTTAGTTGCCGGTAAATATAATCTCATAAAGTACGCTGTAGGCATCCAAAGTACCGCAATAACGAGACCGGTTATATACAAGGAGCACTATATTCATTTTCTTTATAAACTATAATAAACTATAATAAACAGGCAGAAGATGTTGTTTAAATTAATTATATCTATTAAATCTTATATAGAATTAACTTATTTAATATTTTATCAAAAATTTAAGTCACTTTTCGTAGTTTCACATAAGTACACATAGATGTATGACCGGAACATGAACAAGAGATCTAGCTATTTAGTGCATACAGATCCCACAGTCAATGCGTATGCTTTCAAAACTTTAGGGACTATCGTGTAAGCGGTATGATTGAATATAACAACTGCATGAGATAATATAATTTTGTTGTAATTAAGATATGGAACAAAAATGTATTTTGTAATACAAGTTGATATATATACAAAGTTTTGTTAAACCTATTCTAAAAATTACATCTAAAAATGTTTGTATCATGAAGTCAAATAAAATAATAATACAATTGCGAGTCATAAAAGGGGTTAACCATAATTCCATAAAGTTGCAGAAGCAAATACTTTGAGGGATTACTAGACGGCAAATCGTATCTTGTACAAAAGTCTCGTGATTTGGATATATCCTGTAACATTATTGTATATCACCAAATAAATAGGGCTGAGCGATAAGCATGGACAGAAAGCGGGTCGGTTATATAGGGGACCGGTCGCATCTAAGCCTCTAGAACCCTTTTTTCCGTCTTCGCAAATCGTCGGAGATTAAGCCAGAAAAGCTCACACCTTCTCGCCAATATTTTTTGTGGTTAACCCGCGCAAAGCGGTATAATACAAAATTGGAGTGTTCAATAGACTTGTAGAAATAATACTTATTACTTTTTTTTGTTTCATTAATATTACATATGGAGTAATGTTCTTATGTATAATGTATATTAGAACACGCTCGTATAATAGTATTATTGACTATACAATAATTAAGTCGTAAGCTATTCCAAACTTTAATGTTAGGAAAATTTATTAAGATAAAAAATCTTCCTACACACGGCAAAAAGAACGTTAAAGTTTGTTCGTTTCAAATTCAATATATTATGGCGAGCGTGCTCTCGTTCAGCCGACACCGAAACTCATTCGAGCGTTGCTCACAGAAAATTTATTGTTTTTCTAAGAAAATTTTATTCGAACAATGCTACATTCCCGCTGAGTCTTTGGGAAAGACTTTAAAAAGCTTAATGACATTGGCGGTGACTTAGTGTGTGATATTATACAAAGGTTTCTGATTAAAGGAGTTCTCTGTAGGTATTACTTCAACTAAGTGCCCCTTAGCAAGAAAATAAATTAACCATTCCTATCAAATTTATTTTAAAAGTTTATTTATCAAATTTACGATTACTGGATAACAAGTACAGACTGAAACTTCGTGTACCAACCTCAATCTACGTGTCGATATCAACAAAGAACACAAAGGATAAACGTTCAATAAATAGAGAATCTACTGACCAAAAAGGTCCATACGCCATCGGCACAGTTTTAAGATAAAGTCTTTTATCGGACACATAATAACGTTCGTGAAAAATCGTTAAGTCGTGCTCACGTCGCTGGGACACGTGCGCGCAGGGCACTCCTGAGACTGATCCCTCCATGTGCTTAGATTAAATTTGTTCCTATAAAAATGTTTTCTCAAGTCGATAACGTCGAAAATGTGCAGATGTCGCAAGTCAGTGTATGAAGTCCGCGAGGGTACCAGACGTGCCGCGCCTACAGACGCACGATTTCTATCACACATTTTGATTGTTGAATAGCAGACTCAATAATCCTAGACTTTTCCTCGTTCACTAATCAAATAAAAATATTTTAAAGATCTAGTCAAATAAAATTTTCCACCTGTTCAGAATAACGATTAGATTAATTAATGTTTTTGAAAGAGTAAAATCATTTATCCATTTCAATAGACATTAAGTACGGAATGATAAAGCAAAAACTGGACTTTAGATTTATCGCATTAAAAGAATTAGGAAAAGTGCTCTGACAAAAAACTTTTTTTGTGATCGCGAGGAGAAACTTGTACATTTAGGTATAAAAAAATGCGAATCACTCCCTGAAAGCGAATCAATATTCAAACATAGAAAGTTTTAAGGAAACTTTGCATTAAAGAAATTTGTTTTGGCTGTTTTGGTATTGAACTTCTGCTTTAAATTTTAAAATAACATGGCTTTATATTTTTTATGTTTTTAAAAATCATCTTGATTCAAATCTATCTATTATGTTTTATTCATTATTCAAGATCAAAAAATCAATATTCGATTCTTTGGTATTCTACAATCTTCTTGGTTTTGTCGTGCTAATGTCCGCATTCAGCCACAGCTAAAATTTTATTCGAAGTATAGTTTATAACAGTAACGTGATCTTGCAAAGCCTTATTCCAAGTATTGCCTGTTGAACCAGCATTTATAGTAGATTATTTGTCGTCAAAATAACGAGGTACTCACTTACTGTTCTCGTTACATTGAATTTATCGAATTCTTTTCCGTAAAAAAATATATATTCTAAACTAGACGATACTAATATCGTTAAGATAAAAATGTCACAACTACGTTTTGAAGCAGATCATAATGACCAATTAACCCTTAATACTAATTCTGAAATTAGATTTCAAAAACCTATTAGCGTTATAATTCTAAACTTTAACTATAAATGGAAATCTGTAAGGTCCTTTTATAATCAGTGATATTATTGATTTTATGGATTTCAGTTCTTTTATTATTACGAAATTTAATGCTTCCGAATTTACCAAAAAAAGTAACAAACTATGCATATTTGGAGATGTTAATATCGAATTTGTTATTAATTAATAAATTTATAGTTATTATAACAGTGCACAACATTAAAGTTGGTTCATTGTAAGTGCTAACAATTATATTAGAATACATTTTCAAAGCATTGTTTGATTTAGCAAGTAGGCGCGGAGCAGCACAAAGCCTTCGTTAGATAATGCTGCAGTTTGAACGATCAATCTTTGGGCTATTACGATGTTTTAGCGCCCTGATGTATTGTTTCAACTTCAATAAAGTTTAGATGAATTTTCGTGTTCTCCAAAGTCTTTACTTAATTGAGGCAACGAATATTGATGAATAATTTGACGGCTAAGTAATGTTATTTTGACTATTTTGGATATTTTTAATTTAAAACTCCATTGCTTAGTTTATTAAGTAAATTGTTAATACAATAAAATAATTTAATATACTATTAAATATGGTCAAAAGTTATAAATATGACTTATTTACGATTTATATTATAACAAAATAGTATGACTTGTAAAAATATTATTTCATCATTCTTTTATAGATAAAGAACACGTATAATATTTATATTCTGCTTATATTCTTTTCTTATTATTTATAACACAAAATTAAATGTATGCATCAACAAAGAGAAATAGCTACGATTGTAATACCATTTTTTTTGGGCAGAATTCTTCTCAAATTTCTTATATGAGAAAATGTAATATGGGTTTTATTGGAGCGTTTTTCTTTTGATATAAAACGGAATTGTTGTTGTATGAAAATGTATTCTCACAATAAGGTAGCCGACGATAATAGCTTTCACGTAATTTAAATACAATAAAACGAAGGACCCCAAAGTAAACGCCAAGAGTCTACGAGTCATCGTTTGTGTCCCATTGAAAGAAAAAACTTTATAAAAGCCACACCTATTGTTATCGAGATAAATACTAAGAATTTTCTTTATATTGCCCCTTATATAAATGTTATAGGGTTTTAGAATTATCTGTATATATATAAGTGACATTTTCTTTGTTTGAGCGCTATGCTATGAAACTTTGCATACGCATAGATCAAATATTCTGTTCGTGGGTGTTTAAATAATACCCACTAGCGACCTCGCACTTACCCACTTATTTTCTATAACTGTTGGTGAAACAGTCACCTATTTCAATGGAATCTTCACGATATGTAACTTCTATCGATTTGTTCTTTTATTTATCTGTGTATGTAAAAAAAGTACTCGTACAATAAATGTATGTTTTACAAATAAGGTGGGCCGTTTCATGATGAAATTTGATATAGATAGTCTGAAGCCTATTACAGATCTCTATGGTACTTTTTATCAACACACCAAGCGGGTGATACCCCGGGCGGAATCTATTTGTTTTATATTTTAAAATTCTATTATTTTGATAAAACAATTAATAAAAAAAAAAATGGTAATAGACAGATTTGTTGTATTTTTTTTTTCTAAATAGAATCTTTAAAGATGCAATAATATACTTGAACTTAATTTTTTTTTATTTATAATGTCTAAGCCCTAATTTGTTAGTTAGTTAGTTAGTTAGAAATCTACAGCTGATTGATGAATGATTTAGAGAATTCTTGGATCACAAAAATTTAAATATAAAAATCTTAATTCTCTTCATATCACATATTTAAATATAAGCAAAGTTTCATGAAAAGAATACTAATCATAACAGCATATCTAATACTACTTAACATAAATGTAACATTCAAAGGAACTTGCTCTCTCATTTTTTAGATTTTTTTTCATATGCAGGTCCTCTTATACGTTAGTATATTGGCATAGGTAGATCAGAACTGGCAGTGTTATGGCCAAAAAAAGACAAAACTGAGTGAACGTAGTATTCTGCAACGTTTCCTGGCTCGTGAATCGTTCCCTTTGCTCTGTGGTCGCCCCTGACAGATGCATGAATCGGGGCCGAATGTACGATGGACTTTTCAATAGTGGTTTGTTTTGAAAGAAACCATTTATTCACCAAACCATACAGGTTTTGTAAAATAAAATATGTAATCTGAAGCTTTTCGGAAATTTTATATATACATATATATTTAGATTTAGATAGGCAGATCTTAATATTAAATTTAAATGGTGAAGGAAGTTATTTTTGGTTATTAATTTATTCACGATTACAAATATTTTCATCATTTCATAAATACAGCAAAAATATCATAATTGTTATTTTATGTTTATTACCAGGTATTTGAAACGGAACTTCTTACACCAAACCGCAAAAAAAATAATGTTTGATTATATTAATAAAAATAAGAGAATAAATACATATTAATAATAAAAAATATTATTTAATTCGGAGTTTAGAACTGTTAATAATTTTATAATATTACCTACATTGAATTCTTAATATTTTGTAATTACAACTACTACTTCTAATAGTTTTGTAACTCTTTTCTTTTGAATTACTTTTTCAAACGACGATAAGTATGTATGTGTTATATTTTTAAATGGAGAACGTGTTATATTTTTATTTCATATTGTTAGTTTCAACGAAAATGAATTAAAAAATTACATTAAAATGTAGGACTATGTAAAACAATATTTATGGTCAAATTATTTATTTTACTATCAATTAATACTTAATTATTGAATGCACTTAAAAATAATAATAATAAATTCAGCACTAACAAAAACATCCGATGGAAGAAGACACGATAAATACAATTAATATAACCTTAACGGTTTATATATAAACATTAGAGGGTTTCCAGTTTTTACATTGTGCTTAGATATAATAAGGCCACGTTACATGTTAAGGACATCCCGAATGCTTTTCCAGCATGTTTTAAAAATTCTTAAAGGGTTTGTTCATTGAAATACAATAGAAACCTGCATGTCTTAGATTTTTTATAGTATGTAAAGTTTTTATTACTCATAGTAATAAATATATTTTTCTGTTTTCAGTTCGAGTTCTAAAGAGCGTTTAATAAAAAGAAGGATAGAGAATAACACACCTTGATAATCATGTCACGAAGTTATTTTCTTTTAGGGTTGTAGATTGAAAATATCTTATTTTATTAAATATACTCTTTAATGACTCACTCACAAAGACAACAATAAAAAGTATAACCTTTATTATTATAGTTTATTATATTTATTTATTAGTATATTATTAGAAATCATTAGTATGTTTATTTCAGTATATTTTATGTAATAGCAATAGCATAATTATATTTATTAGATTCCCGTATATAATGGGAATAGCAAAATGACGTGCACCATTTTGTGAACGGTACAATGCACGCGAATTGAAATACCGCGTTTGCTTTGAAAATGTCGAGATAAAGACATCAATCACTTACCTGAGAACATTCAATTCCCTAGTGAATACCACAGGAAAGAAAATATTTTTTTGTAATAAATTCTATAATGGACATTGTTTTTATATTTAGTATATCAAGATTTATACTGAAAACAGATCGATAGTATGAGCATAACGTACCCACTTGTGTGTCAAAGTTAGTTACATGAAGGCATAAATGTCCAAATTATTTACGAAGGATTTTTTGGTAAGCAGTGTTCTTGTTCAATTTATTTCACACGTCATTAATATTGAGATTGATTTCGACGCAGTCCCTAACGATACATGAAATATTCTCACTCATTAAATCACGTGGCACGAGAGTGGAGTGCTCACGAGGGCTCTTATGCAATCACGACCCAATAAATATATGATGCTCAACATTTAATAATTAAAACAACGTTCAGTTTCAATAAATGTAACTTAATGCACGTAGACATACGGTGACAGAATACTGAAAGATGTTAAAGATTTAGATTTTTTTTTCTTTTTTAAACTTTGTTATTGCAATTATTTATTATTCTAATGTGTATAAATTAAAATCATCTAAGGGTTATTGATCTATTAGATTTACCCATTTTTACTGAACTTCAACTGGATTCTCAGACATGAAATTTACAATTCAATAGAAACTGCACAAGGCTTTGCATGCCAATACGTCCATTTGAGGCACACACGATCGACTTCCCAATTGAAAGATGAATGAAATCATTCAAATACGATATTCAATTCAATTTAAAGATTTACTTGTGCAATGAAGGTTTTCGGGTATCTAAATTTACAGTATTGAAGCAAAATTCTTCAATTGTTATATTTTTACGTTTACGCTTCTATGAGTGTGAAATGTATATGAAATATAATAATTAACTAAAAAATCCTAGAATAGACTACATATGAACATTATTCAATTGAAATGTCTCTTCCGTCCTTCGAATCGAAGTGAAGCAAAAGCTGGCTCCGCAAAAGTTGGCGAGCCTGGCGAATCACAGCACTGCCAATTTCCATTAGCCATCATCCAAAACGAAAAAGTACATAGACGATCACTTTTTCATTCAATTAAAATTGGCCTCAAACCAAATCGGTTTCGCATTTTGTAAAATAAGCATGACTACATTTTAGGATATTTAATTGTGTGGAATCCATAAAACTCGCAGGTGGGTTTTAGAAGCAAACGCTGCGTTATAACATACTGATCGATTATTATCAAAATTGTTGCTGAGAACATTGCAAACCCATAAGCTTTCAATATCGCGAAGTTAACTGGGGTTTTGTTCTCAGTAGTTCCTCGATCTGAATATCAAAAATGTGAAAGCAGTCGTCAGTAACCGGGACACGTATATCGGGACCCTATCACTTCACTCTTTACTTACTTGCTGGGCGCCATCTGTACATTCAACCTAATTCAGTAGCAAATTTGATTGTGTAAGAATACAGTCTCAGTTATTTTGTATCAACAAAAAAGATTTAATAAAATTACGATATTTTATTAAAATTTATAAATATTTTTTTTACCCAATACAGACTGAATTGAGTATATATAATTTCACTATCTACTTGCTTTTGACCCCGACTTTACACACATAGATAATAAAAGGAAAGATATTATAGAATAAGGCTATTACAAAACTAAAGTAATAAAGACAAAGACCTATGACTGAAAGAGCATAAATAAAAATAAAATGAAAAAAATATGTAATGGCTTTAAAAAATTATTCCAGTCACAGTTTTCTTATATTAGAGATTTGAAACAAGACAAAATTATCATTATTATAAAAGTTAGATGTGGTTCTCAAGAAGATGGGCACGTTGGAGGGCGTTTTAATGGCCTCTTGAAACGATCTCATAGAGTCCTTCACGTCACTTCGTTGCTCTGATTGCACAGCCTATTATTTGTGCTATGAATAATTTCACTTTTTACTTCTAAAGACTACTTTCACATTAAACTTCTAATGTCAGACCTAAAAGAAAGATTGTCTAGTTACATGAATGCGGCTAATAGGGCGTCTTTTGCAAACTAATGCCACTTAATAGAATCACCATTTTGGAACTCAGTGCCTAATGCGTTAACCATGTTAAAATATGCTGTAAGTTCAATTTTAGTATTTTAACACACAAAATACGGTTGTTGTTCGTAATTTTAATTATGTTATTCAAATAATATTTAAAACAAAGAACTACATTATAATCATCATTGTTCAAATTGCTTTTCGACAGGACAGTCATTGTAACTTAGTGCAGAATGATAATATAATTATCGTTAATGGAATAAACAGAAACGTATAAAATACAAATAATTAGAGTACCAAATGATAAAAGCAATTTGAAATGTTTGTTGCTATTGCGATTACCACGCTATGTAAAGTTTGTTCATGAATACCATTACACTAACCTAATTATCAAACTTGTGGACAATTAATTTGGATTAAATGGGCGCTATAATATTAGGTTATATCTATCTGTTGTCTAGCTCAGTAATTATGGCAGGCTCGCGTTAACCGCTTTGCTCATAAACAATATCGAAGCCCATCGAACGCTGGTTCTATATTAATTTAGTTCACATTAATAGTGCAAGTGCTATCTAAAATACATCATTTTATTATAATTTTGCATATTGTTTACAAAGAGCTTATTGTTATTATGTCGCAGAATAAGCTTTTATGTAAACATTTACAAAAATATATCAGGGTCTAGTTGCACACAAATTTTTTAAAAAATTTACAGTTTTATAAATGTCGTGATCCCTGTTACGAGCCTGAATTTGAAGGTTTCCTAACAATATTATATGTGCGCTTTAAAATGGTTTCCCGTTTAATAAATACACAAGGTTAATTGGAATTATGTTTTCGGATTCTGGTTTCAAAATTAATTCTAAATCTAATTATCTAGGGAACTATGAGATGCCAAACGCGTACGGCTTGTCTTACGTATAATCTGTAATATATAAATATTATATTAATCTGTAAAATATTATGAGTTCGAATTTTCGAATTATCGAAAAAATTCGGTTTTTATTGGAGAACAATAATAAGATTGCAATTCGGTAATGAAATATGATCCGGAGTTTATACTGCATACAAAACTCAGCTCGTTTATCATAAAAGTTTTTCAAAATGAATGATAATATTAAGTTCGTTTGTTACCTGCTAACTTATTCTGGCATATAATTTAAAACAACTGCAACAACGAAACTCTGAAATCAAATGGTAACAATCAAAATGTAAATTTTTAATGAACCAATATTGCTGAAAGTCAATACTATTGTTTTTTCAAAGAAATTAAGAACACTGCTTTAAAATGTCATCAATCAAGAATTCATGTACAAGATAAGTGATTGACTGCAAGACCCTAGGGGCTAATAAAAATTCATACATTGAAAAACCACGTTGCATGGCATTTTAAATTATATTTAATGTATTTAATACGTCAAAATTGTACTATTTTTTTATAAAGCGACCACATTTCGTAATTACGTTCACATCAATCATCCTTATTCACGATTATTTTATCATAACATTTTACAGAAACAATCCGTTCCGTTTACCATTATATTTTCAGTAATAACATTCGATTCAATTTTAACTTTTACAAAATAGGTCGAAAATATGTTGATAAATGAATCTGAACTAATATTTCGCGTAATTAGAACATAGCTACATTTCAATCGGGCAGCCCCACTATGTATACAAAAGTAGCGATTTGATGTAAATTGCCCAGTCAATGGGCACACCAATGGGTGCTCGTATCTCAATGGCCCATAAACAACACGACCGTGAATACAAATAGCATATTATTGGGTTGTTCTATAGACAGGCTTCGCAATATTATCACTATTATCAGTATAGACATGAGTGATTATTGCTATCAGCTTACATGCGACGTTTGTATGCCTTGGCGTTGGCTCTAGTCGCCGTGCCGTAAAGTTTATCACTCGTCGTGGTAACAAATGTTTGCAATTATGTACTCGGCCACAGTGTTATCTAAGTAGACTGTTAACTGTATAACTTAACTACCAACTACGCGAAATCGGTAGTGTCATCGTAATTAATGAGTTCCATTTCTTATGGTAAGAAATTTATTTTCTTTAGAATAGTTAGCGAACATCAGCATTCCTGGAGTTTCCGAGTTTTTAATTTTATAGTTAAAATAACGAATTTAAATTAACTAAATTGTATGTTTCTATGTTAAATAACAGAATCAAATAACTTAGTCATCTATAATTCACTTCAAGACAGACGAAATAAATATTCAGAAAGCTCGCATTTTGAGCCACGTAAGAGATGGCATTTCATAATATTATACAGATGGGTACTGCTTTAGACACTTAATATTATTATAATCTAGTGGTACGGAAAGCAGGCACAGGTCGCACATCATATTACGTTGGCGAGAGAAAACAGATGGCTGGATTTCATTACAATATCTCAACGAGGCGGAAGGCGAATCGCAGCCGGTACTTGTAATGTTTCTAGATTATACAAGAGGTATCGCTTTTTTGATTTGATAATGTGTATGCTGCATATAATTCTTTTCCAGATACAAACTTGTAAATATTAGTTTTCTTTTTACTATAGTTCTATTAAAATAAATTGATTTTTTTTAAAAACGCTAATTATGTTTTTGAATAAACGTATTAAATTTTAAGTCTTCAAGTATAATTTTGACAAAGAGCTTAATAAAAGATAATTTTATAAATTGCTTTAATCAAACGCAGTCCACTTAAATTAATTTAATATCGATTTGATAGATTACGTAATTATCATTTGCCAATGAATAATTAATGATATGACACATCATACTTAAAAAGACTAAAAGACTAACATATTTCTAAAATAGTTTAATTAATTTAAAAAATAGCATCAATAAAATAATTTACATTGATTTTAAAGCTCACGTTTCATAATAAGCAGTCATTTATGTGCAATTTTACCTTTCAAAAACAAATGAAGCTTGTCCGTCTTTATTATCAAGTTAAAATTATAGTCATTAACTAACGAGAAAATGAGCAGAGCCGCCCAATTTCGCCCCGTTTTATAGATAGGGTTTTGAGTTACCTTAAAATTTGTGTAAATTGAAACTTTAAACTTCATTGTTCTTTGTAGTAGTAACCATGTTTTTTTTTCTTAAATATAGTTTATTTAATAAATTTACCGTTTTGTTACAAAAATTGAATAATGAACATCTCCTGTAGGCATGGATCACTATAAAAGCCAATATCGTAGAATCAATTGCGTAATATATCTCCGACGGTATAACATCATTCGAGTAATCTATCTCTCAGCCTCTGTTTTACGTATTTTATTTTAATAATACATACTCAATAATGAATTTACTCCACAAAGCTGTTTAAATTGAAACTATTAACACTTTATATGAAGAGTTAGCAGTTTTTGTCAACCTCAAATTTGTTCATTAGCATTTACAGTGTCATGAGCATAAAGCGACCCTAGCCTCTGGCGTATTGCGACTTTATATATGTAAACGACGAATTATCATTTACACTCATAAAGTGCTGCCATTTAGAAACATACATTATCCTACCCTATACTTTAAATTGCTGTTAAATATTATATTGGATATACATTTACACTTAATAATATATTACATATTGTATGTTACATTTTTCTTTGCTTATCTATTTTATTAACAATAATATATAGAAATTGTTTTGCAATAAGCATAAAAACTTACTATTATAGCGCTGTATAGATCTTATATTATATAATATTTATATTTTATATGAATATTTTAATAATATTAAAAATAGAAACGTTAGTCATAAAAAGCTATATTGTGAATCTGCGTCTTTAAAAATGAATCGGTGTGACATAAAACGGCCATTTTGAAACTTTCCTAATATGTGCCCAACCTCTGTCATCTCATGAAATAATGGAGGTAATATTTGAAAAGTTTGCAGAGGTAACCCTGTTCTAACGCCTACCGCAAAGAATTTGCTTCCACAATAAAATCTGAAGTTTCTAAATCATTGCTCACAGCTTACAGTAAATTATATTTTGCTGTTGCATTTACAATTTCATACTTTACACATTTTGTGTTACGTTAAACCAATTCTATAACATATCATTGCTTTATAAACAGTTATGATAATGATATTGTCATTATAAGGGATTTGATACCCAATTTGCAGATTAATTATCTAAATATTACACAATTTAACTTGGTAGGTTATAAAGATGGTAGATTGTCATAGGAATAAGAGCGTAATAAAGTTGGATTCAGGCAGTGGTGTTAATAAGTGCGATCATTTTTTATCAAGCTTCCGAGTGAGGTTTCACAAAGCCAAAACAATAAATCACTAAGGCAGCTTGTGGCTTATTATTTCGGGCCACACAGCACCGCTCCTTTCTACTAACTAACCGACACAGCAATATTTTTCTTGCAGGTTATTATTAATTAACTGCTTACGATATGGTGCTCGTTTCGAATTCTAAATTGAAATAGAAAACTGATATTGAAAAAGTTAAATAACTTTAATTAACTAGCAAAACTAACCTTACTTTGTTCGAATTAAATTTCGCTCTTAGTATCATCTTTGAACATTCCGAAATACTGACTCATGGATATAACTTGAAACAACTTGAATTTCGTGTTAAGATACAGGTAAAGACATTTAAAAAGATTATAAAAGAATAGAAATTTTAGTGCAATATTACAATTATTTTACATGTTAATTATTAATAATTAACATTTAAAATAAAGTAATCAGCATTCAAATTTACTATACATATATCTAACTCCATATATCCATGTTCTAGAATTGAAACAACATAATTTATTTTATTAAATTGGGTCATTAAAACATTTATACGAACGATTATATTTATCTAGCATCATTTATAATACCGATTCTTTGTATATAAATCGGAACAAAACCAATATATTTTCCGACACTTGAGCTCCCAGGTAATTGTGGCAGAAAGTTTTGGAACGTGCGCGCAATATTGATGAGAAGCACCGCACCGAAGCATCTTGTGGTCCGTGGGCGACTTACTACTTGTTCCTTGCTTTAATAGAATTATTTGTAATTCTAATGGAGACACACGATAAGTGTGTTTATTTCTTTTATTTAACGAGTACGCTTATCTTTTGGCGACAGATAATATAATTGTCAATATATAATTATTAATATTAATAATAATAGCAAGTGTTTTTTGAAGATTTCTTTTTTGGTTCGATATATTTTCCAATAAACTTAGTATTATTAAAAAGCATATATTTGTGTTTTATCTCTAGATTCATAACTTGTCATTAATTATTAATTATGTTCATTTTTATAATAATTTATAAGTGATTCTTATATGCTAATGTTATAAAGAAGAAAGGTTTGTGTTTGTAACATATAACTTTAAAAGATTCAGTACATATTTAAAAAATTTATACATAGTAAACAAAATCGTTTGTTGGGGTGGAAGCGGTATTCATACATTAGTTGCCAAGAATTTCGTAAATATATTCAATATATGAATATATTGAATATAGATAATAAATTATACATATAGTATAATATATTATAATTCTACATGTGGTCACCTGAATCCGCAAGATTTGAACATAAATTTAGCACGGGCCTGCACGAAAGGTCGAAGTAATTTATATTATTCCGAATACAATTCCATTTTCCTATCACAAATTACTGCTAAGGTTTCGCATAACTTGCGAAAATTGCGCGTCTGTGAATTTTGTTTACGGTCATTTTGTTTCAAAGTCGATATCTAGAAAACGTGAGGGTAGTAAAAAACAGATAAAATTATATCCAAAATGTATGACATTGTGAACATGTAGTTTATAATTTCCTGAATTAATAAATTTATTAGATAACCATTCTCTTATATTATGTAAATTAGTAAAGTTTAAAATGAATAAAATATTTAATAAATATATATATATATATACATTGATATCAGTGAAATAATATTATTTTATATTTATAAAAAAATTCCGGAAATTCCGTTTTTCTTGCTAAAAAAAAGGATGTCTTTATACTGAGAATAAAAAGCTTGCTTTCAAGTTTACGACATCCCTTTCCCTTATCTTAATATGGCGATAGGTGCCGAATGAGCGATGTTTAGGCGAAGACGGATTACGACGGATTCGTAAACAAAATCTTAGAAACACGATTAACGCAATTAAAACTTTTGCAAGATAAGCCTTTGGTCTATATGTAGGTAATTTCTTTAAAAATATATATACATTAAAAATTACAAAGTTAAAAAAATAATCTAATATTAAATCGCATTCAAGTAGCAATAAAAATCATATTAATAGGTATTTTTATGGGATGGTAAACAAGCAGATAATCCGCACATGATGATAAGAGCTCCCATTACTTATGGATATGGTAAATTAAAAATGCGTAGCCACCGCTATGGAGTCTGAGGGATACATGGTGGATCTAAAAGCGGCTTCTACTCTCGCCATTTGAAATGCGACTATATTATCTTATTCGCGATTATTTTCTGTTGGAAGGAGCTACTATTTTAGTCTAACCAGCCGGCTACAGCTACATGTACTGCACACATAAAATAACAAAATACCATAAAATTCTGAAGGTTATGAAAAAAATATGATAGTATTATTTAACAGAGGCTTGTTTGCGAAAATCCTATAAAAGAAAACAATAAATATCCACTTTCACAATGAAGGAAATAAAACATTCGAATAAGCTTGGAAATTGAAAGGCGATAAGATACATGTTATATGTACGCACTTCCAAACGGTATAATTTTACTTAAACAGAAGTTGTTTTCCGTAAAGGGCATTTGGATGAAAATCACCCTCGGGCGCTACAAATCACGCGAAAACCTGTTGTAGGTAATTTCGGAAGACCCGTGATCTCGAACGCTCTTGATACCTGATAGGTAAGCTTACAAATTGCGTTCGATCTTAACCGGCAATATTTCATCCGTTTATTTATTGCAATGTCTTTATTGATATATAACTTGATCTGAGTTTTTAAGCAGGATATGCTTTAAATGTTTTATATTTTTTAGTCATACAACGAAATCACCGAAATATTTCAATTACTTTTTCGTTAAACATGATAAAAACACAAATAATTGTAATATTTTCAACAAATAAAATGTACTTACACATCAAACGTTGTGACTTAGGCTTAACCGTTTTATCTTGGGATTAGTATATATCCTAGCCAATTTACGTGACTTCGTGTTACATGACGAGCCCTTGTTTGTAGGATCAGGTGCGAACTTTTTGCACTGCGGTAAAAAGTATTTTGATTACAACTGCGGTTCTTTTTATTTTATTAAATAGTATTATTTTTACCTAAAATATGTTATATTTGAATATTTCGATTTATATTTACCAAAGACATATAATCTCTAATTAAAAATCGTTTTAACGTTTTCTGTAAAATGTATACTTCATTATATATGACGGTCTATTGTATGAATGCTGTTAACTGCCATTTGCAGGGCAGCAATGTATCGCGGTCTACATATCAGATAAGCTCCACCCTTTTATAACTTGACTTTATTTTTCGTCGCTATTCTGGCATTTCTATTATAATTTTAGATACTTAATATAAAAAATGTTTATTTAACATAATAAGAGTTTGCATACCTTTCACAATTACTTCTTGCTCGCTGACTTTGCTTATTAAGACTAACAACAGCTACTCCCTTTTAAAAAGCGGACTGTAAAAATTGCAACTCACGATGACTTGGCTTTTTAGTTTTTTGTACAAATTGCAATTAGTGAGGAGTTTGCGAATCCTCGGCGCGGTGTCAGAGATTGATGACAATGGAAATTTTATACATCGTTAGTCAGGACCACGTTAGGTGAGTACGCTCTTTTTTCAGTAATCCTAGCTGTTCAAGTACACCTTGTCTTATCACGGAAGAATATATACTTGCTGACCTTGATGATGATGATAAATGATATCGTATTTTAAATGCAAAATATTCATTATAAAAAACCGCCTGCTATTTTTTAGCCATCAGCATTATATTGATCGGCAATTAATCGACAGCTAATAGGCTATAAATTCTGTCACCGCAACAATATATAACGAAAAGCGAAAACGATTATTCATTTTTGAGGACCGTTTGGTACCAAACAATAATACCGGAAAACCTATTCGATTGGCTACTACAATGATTTTTTATTTTCCGGATGGGTATTATTGAGCTGCACTGTAGGTATACCCGAACTCATTCGTTTGTGTTTATCAGCAGGGAAACCGATAACCCTCATTCCGCTTGGTCTGACGCAATGCAGAGATTAAAGGCTTTCACTCTTAGTGCCGTATCGTTGGATATGATGTCCGTTAGATCCAATATAAGTCCAAACTGACGTACATTTGACACTCTCTTGTTTAACTCGTATATTTTCGGCTCCGAATGAATATCGGATTGTCTGTTTATACGATTATCTCTTCATTAGTTGAGTAACTAACTTCATAGATTTTGATAAAACTAGTCGTTTTGACAACATGTCATCTATGTAACATGAAAGTATTAAAAAATAAAGCTATTACTACTAGCTAATGGATTTTGACAAAATATTATTTGATTGATGAATGGTTGATTAGTCATTGTATAAATCAAATGACGGATAACAATTAGTTGTTCTAAACAAAATTAAAACAACTTGTTTTTGGAAGTACAGTTGTTATAACAATTTTTTTTTTCTATACACACAACATCTTGTGGTTCGGAAAAAACTTTGTTTGTAGACTGGTTTACATACTGTTACAGGCAGTTAATCCGGTGATCTGGCCAAGTCCTGAACCGACATCGCCACGCTCCTTTATGTCACGCGGCGTTAAGTCGCCTTGTCACATACATATTGTTGTGATAAAAATGTAAATACGTATATTAATATTATTTTAATTAGTGCTGTCAATGAAATATTGATCCATACATTTATAAATACATATAATAATATTACAGTTTATTACTTAATATTCCTTAATAAACTGTATTTTTTTTATTATTAGTGTTCAGTTAATTGTTGAAAAGGATTTCTGATGAACTTTTCTTTTAATTAAAGTAAACACGAGAATCGTACGTGTAAATACTTACGTACGGCGATAGCCGAAGGCTAAAACTTCTTTCTTACCTTTCTGTTGGCCTACAAAATCCTATTAATTTCATAACATTTACGGGATAGAGTAAATTATAGTAATTTTTACAAAATTATAGGTAAGCTTTATTTTATTTACTTGATAAATTAATTATAATAATAAGAAACATAAATAGAAAGTGATAGGCTACAATAAGCAATTTCTTGCTAGTATTTTTCATGGATATAAGGCAAACAATATCGTATATTGATGATGATCAGACAAATAAATGGTATAACATGTTCACTTTATCATCCTACTACCAACATTTGTAATTTATTGCGTTGATACTGTCAGTGTTCCAGAATACGCATAATAAGTTAAATCTCCTATCGATGCCAGACCACAACATGATTAAGCACCCACTAAAACATTTTACTTTAGATAAAATATTAAAAAATTTTGAACAAGGCGTCTCTAATGAAGTAAGCTAAGAACAAATTAAAGAAGATATTTTTTTTAATTTACAATGAAGAGGTAGACGAAGTGTTGTAGTCGTTTCAATGAGCACTCGGACAATCTTTAATTTAGTTAATTGCTAGTCACTTTGAAGAGGTTCAAGTTGTTCTTGAGAGATCACGAATGTCTTTATCCAATTTATTTAACGATCAAGGCGCTCTCATTAGAGATCGTACTGGACGAGCCTTGGGCGTCTCGACCGGTGAATGTTGGCTGTCTTCGCTTCGCTGGCATCTTCTTTGTTAGTGCTAAAGTCGAGTACCTGTCCGAAATACCTATCATAGTTTGGTATTTAACTAATCAATGAAAGGCTTTTACTATCTCGTTTCTCAAATTATCGTTGCTCTATTGAGTTTATCTTATTAAGACCAAATTGTCATAAAACAAAATAAATCGAAATTTCATGTTATTGCGGACACAGGCAAATATTACAAACAATATTTCCTTTTAATGTTTTTTCTTTGTATTCGAATGCCATGAATTATTGAGAAATATTACAAGAATAAACTTATATCTCAACAAACGCCTTTTACCGACACGTGCTTCTGACAATATGATATAGACAATACTTTACGAAAGGATTGTGCTTCATTCACACGTTCGATGTTACTATCTAGTTTGATCTTTAAAGCTATTTTTCCTTTAACATAACAGATATGATAAGATATGAGATAGTCAGTGGCCAAAGAATAGGGATTTCGTCAGAAGTAAACGAGGCATAAGTGACAATGCGTTGGAAAAGGGTAAGCTACATCGTCCTCACGTTCCTGAAATATGATTTCGATAAGTTGTAAGCTATTGGACAGGGTTCTCCTTTTTCTAAAATGGTTTACTTAACATTATTTTGGATCTAAAATCGTATTTTGATTCTCTTTGTGTATGATTTATTCTTATAAGATTAACTTTTTTGTTTACAAAATATATCTTCATAGCTCGTCAAAGTATAAATACACTCTTTTTACTCTATATTATTAATTGTAAATGTAAGACTGCAGTGTTATTAAAGAAAGTTAATATACGTTTATCATTAATTTCATACAATCCCAAGTAATAATGAAAATGGTATGGTATCCAATGAGTTCCCGAAAGAACATGTGGAATGCCTTATTAATCACTTTATATGATGCCGAGAAAAATAATATCGTCACATGTTTCCGACACTGCGAGATTAACACGTCTATCCGCTGTTTGCTTGGCCTTCTGTACTGTTCCGTAACGTTAGAAAATATTTGTTCCGTATATGTGTGGAATAACAATATGAATGAAAATATTATTTTACTACTAATGAATCTGGATATATAATATTAATTTTTTTTTAAATATGAAACTAAACTGTTAAAAACTTAAAACAAAAATCGGATACAATTACAATAATTTAATAATACAATAAAGTAAAACTATTTTTATTAGTATACAAATATAATGTTTGTGAGCTCAGTAATTATCATCACTAAAAGACACGGGAGGTGTGCGTTCTTTAAAATACATTTACTAATGTAAATGTCACCTCCTCATCAGCGGTTTTTCAACTACTTAGAAAAAGTACATTAATTATATTGATAAAGCAATAATAAAAATGCACATATAAATGTACTCGTATTTTAAAATCTTAACGTACATTTCTTTAATATTTAAAACAACTAAATAAAATAAATGTTTAAATATAATAATTAAACTATTAGAATAGAAATAAATCGCTTAAGTTCCTCATTGTCAAGGGATACTCATGAATTTAAACTTTCAACGCTTTTACGATACGCACTATCGAGTAATTATCTTGATACTCATTAAAACTCAATATATAGGATTATGAATTAATCATAAAAGACTAATTAATGAAAATGAAATAAGAATTAATTTTAACATAACGAAAAGTTAAATTTATTTTAAACGTCTGTTTTGATAAAAGAAATGCAAATACCGCAGGCCACGAATAATTGAATATTTATAGCCAAGATACAAAATCCAATAAGTTGGGAAAAGTTACTGAGTGACGTTAACATTGTAAAGCCACCGATGTGTGCTTACTTAAAAGTAGTAAAATATAACACAACTTCTTGCATATTTATGAGCTCCAAAGAGTTGAGTGACGGAAGTTGAAATAGCCACTGCATTGTTGTAATAAACTAAGTTAAAACCAGCTGCAATAAAATTTATTTTGTAAAATAATTAAAATTTCATTAATTAATTAAAATTTGTTTACTTTGACTTCAGGAAACAGTGTTCTATATTTTCAATGGTAGCAAAGAATATTTTTCCTTTTAAATACTATATGTGTTTAATAAAACACATATTATTATTAACAATAATTATATTTTTTCTTTTAACAATAATTATGTTTTTAATGCAACACTATTGAAGCATTAAATTACATAAGAATAATTTGAAATTATTAAGCATAAAGTTTACACTTTTCAGAAAAGAAAATTAAATTTCATAAGAATTAACATCTGTAATGCTACATGAGACCATATCAACTTGCAAATAACAATCGAATGAACTTCCGAATCCTTGCAGTCAGTTTACTGTTTTCATACGATACGACCACTCGCTGATATTTTCCATATTCAATAAGCTTTTGTTAAAAAACTTTTATAAATAGAATCATATATAAAAGAGTTTAAAATGTAATCATTTTTGAACCTTTGTTTAGACTACATCACTATAGTCTTAACAATTCATCTTATTAAGTTCTAGCTTTTAATTATACTTTGAGATAATGTCAACACAAAGACTCAGCTAGACTAAACGAATAAACAGATTATTTTCAAGAAAATCTATACATGGACAGCGAGTAAACTTATCTGTCTGAATTTGTAATAAAAATTTGCATAATACGAGAAAAGACCACCCCGCAAGAAAACACAAACGATGAAAATTTTATTTTCATACTCACATTTGCGCAATTTGTATACAGAATGTAAATTAGAAAGCTCCTTATTTCAGCCAACGGCGTCAGGTTATTTGGCTTAGTGTCTCGCTAGCGCTTGACGAATAAAAATATACTTAGAATAAAGCTTCTCAGTCACATTCGTTACTTTTCAAATTGTGCCAGCCAAATGAAATGTTGCGTTAATACGTCTCATTGTTATTAACGTGCTTTCTTTCGTATCCATTTCCTTAATGTTATTGCGGACTGTTCATGTGGAAGTGACGTGGAATTAATTCAATTTTGCAAGGACTATGACGAAATATATATTTGAACCTGTTATATTAATATTCATGATGCGATTTCATAACTTTGTGATTAGATTAAAAAAATACGCTGATGTTTTTATTAAATCAGTATGGCTTTAAATTCAATTTAACTGGGTTATCTTTAAAAACTTATTTTATCTCAAAAGTGAATCACATAAATAAGATAAATTGAGCGGTTTGGTTTGTAATGTGGGCATCCGTGGGGAGGAGCTGAATATGTTTGAATAATAAAGCGATCAGGAAACCGACTTTCGTTGTTTTAAATTTGTGCATAAAAACCAAATAACCACTTGGCGTTTAATTAAAGTTTGAAAAACATCAAAAACATAGAACATATTTTGGTTTACTACGACACTCGATTTGTAGTATAAAAATAGTATATAGACGGCAACATTGTATTGAATGTACAAAATGGAATCCGCGTTCCCAGTGGGGTGAAAAGAAAAAAATGTTTTGTAGTGAACACGTCCCCGTTGCGCTGTCCACTGAAAGATTTACAACGTTCCATTACAGTTGTTCACTACACTCCGTACTACCCACACGTTTTAGATCAAACTGATATTATGTACAATAGATGTTTTGACAGTATTATTCTTAATACGTTTCTTAAGTAGCTTCTTTAAAACAAATATTTTCATTCTCCTTTCGTAATTAGGAGTTTTGAAGTTGATTCGAGGAGTTGAGGCAAAAGTTTAATATAACTGTTTTATCTGACGCGTTATATTGTAAGATTCTGAATAAACCTTAAATTTATTAAGGAAAATCAATACTCAACGTCATTTGAACGTCATTTGAAACTCTTATTGTACTATTTCAATTAAATTTATTACTGCTATGATATTGTAAACAACCGATATTCTTCGAAAAAGGCTATAAAAGACATGGAAATTTATTTATCAAAATAGAAACCATGCCAAACTTTATATTTTTAAAGTCACTTTGTACTATAACGGTTATTGTAATACAATTAATGATGAAAAATACTTATATCTTGAGATCTTGTTCGTTTGATGTTGATTGACTTCCTGTTATCTAATTTTTACAGACCTTTATTTTGTAGCAAATGCTTTTATATAATCTTTCTGACTAACGTTTTTATTATCAAAGAATCCAAGTCGAAATATTTATTTTTATATTGGGTAATTAGTTAAAGAAATACACTTGAAAAATCGAAATATTTTTTTGTGAATGAAGTATTTAATTATTAATAAATATTTCATTTGCTTGAAATTATATAATAAGTTTATATCAGATTTTTTTCCCTTCTCCGGAACTTGAACTTCAAAAAACTGGAAATATGGTTGATGGTAACGAATATTCGTTATTTTGTTTATCCGTTATTTTTACATTTTGAGACTAGTTTTAATTTAAGATTACAAAAACTGAATTACAAGTTGCAGCTCTGGATCTTATATTGGTTTTAGGTTGATAGCACTGTAACAATCCTGTCACCTTCAGTTTAAACAATTATATTGCTTTCGTTTTAAATTGTCTGGCTGTAAACGTTTTAAATTGCTTAGAAGTGTTAGTTTTCCGTTCGCTTAATTACCAAGTTAAATTCACTTAAATTTAAAATGAGGTATTTATAGAATTTTGTTGTTTTGTTTTATATTTTAAAAACATAAAGTCTGAAAGCTTATTCAGAAAAATAAAATTATTTTTTACGGATAAAAACTCGCGTATAATTTGGTTACATTTTAATTTTAACCCGAAGTTTCGAATGCTTTACAGCAATCGTGTACGGGTAGACGAGATGTAAGTGTGTGTCATGTATAATGTAAATGTAACCAAATTATACGCGAGTTTTAATCCGTAAAAAATAGTTTTATTTCAAATGTGTAAGTGTAAAATCTAAGAAAATACTTATTCAAAAAGTAAATAATTGATTCAAAAAGATACTTATAGTTTTGTACTTTTAATAAAAACATGTGTTTTTTATTTAATTAAATATGATAATACAAAAGCAATACCTATTAAAGTCATAATTGATTTAGTCGAATTGATTGTATTGCTTACAAAGAATATTAAATGTCAATACAGTTTTGTTTAATATTAGTTTTTTTTCTTTTATTCTACTTGGTTATGGTGAAATGGTCTTTTGTATATTGACTTATATATTGTTATTTATATAATGTATTCGAAGATGTTTTAACCGTTATTATTTTAATTAGACCAGTTTTGGAAAGTGCTTTCTCGAAATGAGAAATTTTATAAAAGATGAAGACCAAATTCAGGAGAAATCGAATGTAGGGATGCCCCGCATGAAATGAAAACTGAATTGTGCCGTTTCCAAAATGCTTGAAGCTATGGAAAATATTCTTGGAACACATTTTATTGGCAAACGAATGAAAAACTTTTAAAATCTAGTTATTGCAATTGAATTGAATTGTAATTTGATTGTGTTGATAAGTGATGTAGTTTAATTGAAATTATAATTGACTGTGGTTGTGGGATAGATTGTTTTGAGTGTAGTCTTTGTAAATTTAAATTTAAATTTTATTAAATTTAAATATTTTGTAGACTATTATAATTACATTCTATCTATTCTCTTTGTTGTTAATATATGACGTTTGTTACTTTCAAGCCATAGTACCAAAATCATAAACGTTCATATATTTTTTTTTTATAAAATAATATGAAAACTTTAAAATAAATAATATATATTTAATATATATTTCAATATTTTAGAAATTGAATAGTTACTTGATAATAATAATAATTTTGTAAAATATATCTGAATTGTTGTGAACTTAGTAAAAAGTTTTTTGTGTTTCTCTTTTAAATGTTACCACTTTTACATAATAAATTAATAAATAATCATCAAACCATTAAAACTTACATAAAAAAGTAATTTTTTATAATAATTAAATAATTTATAAATTAAATAATAATATTAATAAATACAAATACATATAAATAAATCACTCTTTGCATAAAAAACAAATCAAATAAAGATTTATTAGACTCCTTTACATCTAAAATAAGGTGGTGTGTAACCAAAACTATTTATGTTTTCATACAACTTAAATTAAACTTGACGAATGTAAGGCCAACTTAACTGTATGATGGACAGCTTCCAAGGAATATACTGCACGAAAATAAACCCAGGTAACTTTGATTCGGTCGAGAAATGTTGAGAAATAATTTACTGGACGGAAGTCTTAACTTCAAAAATACCGTCGGATAAATATACCGACTTGTAGTTTTGACTCTCCTTATAAGATTTAATGTTTAGAGCTGTTTAGTTCCGTAATAATTACTTAAAAATGTTTCTTGAAACTAAAAAATTTTTATTTTATTTATACAATCAACTAATTCACTATACTGTAAGTCAAACATACTAAGACAATCCGTCGCAGTCAGTTAATAAAATTACAAGACTGATTAAAATTAAAATTATCTATAAAAGAAAGAGTCTTATGGATTTTTTAACATAAGTATGGAAATAAGTATCTAGGGAATGATTTTCAAAATACTAATAATAATCTAGTAAATTAAAAAATCTAGTAAATTAAAAATAAAAGTTTTGATATAAATTTGTGGTTTTACTCGATAAGGAGTCATTTAATACGTGAATGGCTTAACGAATAGAAGATAGAGTTTGTTTGTAAACTAGTCATTACGCTACAAAGACGCATTTAATATTCATGAGTAAAAAATACTTTTATCTGTAGGTTCAAAAATTATAAATAATTAAATAATAGATAATAAAAAATTTAATATTTTACATTTAGATTAAATAATATTTCGTAAGAGTAATAAATTATATTATTCATTAAATACAATTGAATAAAATTCATGAAATTTTTAAACAGTTTTGTGTTATCCAACCTGATAAAGATGTTTAGGAATAGAAATGCTGTTTTAGCCGAGTTTGTAGTTTTTCTTTCATCCAAGCTGATTGTGTAGGCCACTCACGATGCCAACTCGTTTGTGAAGGTAACAACGTTGAGTGGAAAAGAGTTAAAAGCGCCCCTCGCGGCTTCAAGAGCCTCGGGTTTCGGTTACGCATCATTAAGCTTATTACATTTGTTGAAATTCCTTTTGTGTTTTATTGGTAAGGTGAATTTTTATTTTTGTTTGTATTTGATAAACGTGTTGCGTGCATAATGGTTTATAAGATATTATAGATTTTTTTTTTGTTCAGATAAGAAAAGAAGGTTTTAACGACTGTCAGATGTCAGATATCTAAAAAGAATGTCAGATATCGAAAAAGATGTCATATCTTAAAAGATTTAGGTTTAAGTTTAATAAAATGAAACAAAATCAAAAGCTTTATTCCGCTGCATGTAGGATCATAAAATATGAGTTTGCAAAGTGTAGTCGTGCGAATCTCAAAGATTACAATATTTTGGTGCCTTTTTTTAGTTAAGATTCTATAATAGTATTCTACCTTCTTTTTCGGATAAAGCTAAAATATATATAAATTTATTGTTTTGTGCTGGAGGTTAGGATACATAAATAAAGTAGTTATTCTTATTATATGTTTGATGCCTCAATAATCACTACTAGAATTTTCATTCCTATTATTGTAAAACATCTTCCAATATAAATACTCAAACTGTTTATTTAATTATTGTACTAATAAGTATTTATATAAACTATATAATATCAAGATGTAAATAGATATATGAAGCTTACCGATCCTGTAATCTTATACATACGCCTATTAAAACATTTTATTTATCTCTAATATTCAAATTGAATATGAAAGTATGTTGGGTTAAGTAGTCTCCAATATAATGTAAAATAGCCAAGTGGACTCCAAAATGTCAACTTATTCATTCAGCGTTTGTCGGCGGAAGGTAAACACAAATGGAAATGGTCGCAACTAAATCGCATCGCAGGTACAGAGGTAAACAATTGAAGCTTATGGAAATCAGGGTCCGTATTTTACCGGATTAAATATACTAGCAATTAGTGCCACCCCGACTGCCCTGGGACTAGTTATTTATCGCGAGGCCGGAGACTTAATTAAAACATCTTACTTTGAGACACCCAGAACTATATTCGTTTCTGTGGATTTCTTTAGAGTTAATTAAATAACTTCGAATTCTAGTCTTGGAATTAATATACAAAAATATATAATTTTAAATTTTATGAATAGAATTAGTGATAATCATTTAATATTTATACTAGTGCTGTATTTGTATGATCTTGAATTGGAAAGTATAAAATAAAGTTTTAATACAAACATCTGAATTTGCTTTAAAATTACATTCAATTTCGATGTAATTGTTGAAGCGGAATTAAGAGGTGAAAGGAGAAGAAATTTTCTTTTATCACTGTAAGGGGAGGCCGGATCATCCCCGGTTTGAATGTGCAGCTGAACTACGGAACTCCCGCGGAATGCAGATTTGAATTAAAACTCAATTTCTAAAGACTGCTCGGAGGATTAGAACAAGTTTGGATAGCTCATCTCGCAAATTAATTAACTAATTTTTCGCTTGGCGTCACAGATATGCTCAGCGGAATATTAAATTTTATTCAAATAATAATGACATTAAAAATTACATTTCATACAGAATATAGATGCCTGTTAAATTTTACAAAAACATTAATTAAACCAAGCATAAATTGGATTTATTAATATATATTTTAAATATTGTCACAATCTAAACATGGACCTCGGATAATATTTTGCATAATCCCCGCGGGGTTTTCAAGGCGTAAACAATGATGTCGTTATTCGAATAAAATAGGGTATGGTTAAACGTAAGCGAACGTGGGAAAATTCAGCGCACAGCCTATAAACAATTAAACAGTCTGCTTAACTACATAGCCGTATGTTGGCACGGTATGTGAGTATTCAGTAATTGTAGCGGCAATATAACAGACGTACGTGACCGTAATATGGTCAAAATAAAGAGTCTATCTCCGCTTATCTTATTGAAATTGATATTCGTATCATTAAGGTTTATATGTTTGTAAAAAAACTCAAAATCTACTTGATCCATTTAAAAAAATCTACATAAGAAGGCTACGTTATCCCCGAGTAACATAGGCAATATTTATCTTTATATAGTTGAATGAAAATTATCTGCCAATAACGTTGTTATTTATATTTTCATTTTTTTTTTTGTATTATGAGCCGCGAATTCTGAGTCACTTATTAAATCCATGATTTTTTGATATCCTGGACTGGACTTTCATGTCCCTTTCATGTTTTGAATATATTTGCATTTCCCCGTATATATAAGGTTAATATACATATATTGGTAGGTATAGTTTATTTTGAAGATATGACAAAATAAATATTTCTAAGAGTAAAAATTATATGAAATGGGACCTTTTTTTCTCAACAGAAACTTACAAAACCGACCTGGCATTCAGCCAAAGCTAAATTAGATAATGGAGTTTGCGTGCAAAAATATAGGAAACCGAAAACAAAGACAAATGGGGTCGACTCTGAATTAATGGTGAAATAAAATAACAGATGAGATTTCGGTTGCCCTTAACCGCCAGGACCTCATGTCGTCATGTTTTGACGTGCGGTTACACTCATGCCGATATTAATACTCCGAACTGAAGATTTAAATCCCAGATTAACAACACGTAAGTGAATTCATGTTTAAGTGTAATTACTTTTAGTATAAATAATCATAAACATAACAATAGTCAACTTTTCCAACAAATTGTAATAACATGATAAAAGATAAACCAGAAGATATTTAATTTATATTAAAGCAAAAATAATCAAAAGGATGAAGACAGGAGCTGTATTAATTAAAATATGAAAATAGCTTTACAAGAATTGCCTCACCTTATTGTACAACGTCTGGGTGTAAATGAAACGAAATAACCTTCTATTACGTTGCTGGCTTACGAACTTCTAATGGATCTCCTTATAATAAATTCATATATAGCAGAAATCAACTGGACTAAATTATAATCCCGTGATCTTGGCAATGATTTATTATATAGCTTTTCTCGGCCGTCTGAATGAACCACATGAAAAATGATCCTGGTTATTGCTAGCAACAACTCTGCAGTTGACGCTTTGTTTAAGCACAAATGACTCACACTATGAAGTTATTTGGACTTATGTTTTTACTGTGATAGAACTGTCACTGATGACAAATCGTTTTGATCTCGGCTCAGTTCCGAACAAGCGTCGGATTGTAATTAACTATGTTTGCTGATAAAACTATTTGTTTTTGATGACTCTTTTATTTAAAAATAGTACAATTTGTCTCTTTACAATTCAAAGTTTCACAGTTTATATTCTGCTTATGTGTGCAACACTGGTGAGATTACAAGCAATTGTGGAATTATTACAACATAAATTAACTTTTGTGGTATTACTCCATTATGGTATTAATATTATAAACTTGAATCATGTATTATGCGCTATTTCTGTAAGTAAATATTGATAAAAATCTAGTTTAATTAAAATGTTCTTTAAAACGAATTTATTTTTCCGACGGAAGAATTCACGTACTTTTTAATTTGACTAAAATTTCGGTAGAGCTGTCCTGTCGCGGTTACGACACAAACTGAAAATTCCGCGGTAACTAGGTAAATGAACTGCGACAAATTTATTACAAGGATAAAGTATGAAAGTATTGAATATTAAATTATAAGGTTTGTTGTTGTGTTATCACTGGTTTTTGTAATGTAGTGTGTAAATATATGTATATTGGAAAGAATAATTTTGTTGGTTTCAATAACACATAGTTTTATACCAAAAAAAGAATATTTTTTAATTATATAATGATAATTTACATTATTTTATAAATATACACTTTTTTTACATTTTACAATTTTGATGTATAAAAAGATAATAAACGAATAAATTATTAGGTAACATTTTTATTTTTATTCCATTATTTATAACACTATTGAAATCAGAAATAATTATTCAACTGAAACAATATAAAAACGAAATAAAAAATAGTGAAGACTGTAGTTAATAGACTTTATACAAAATTATGATACATTATTACTATCAGTTTATATTCTAACTTAGGATAGTGCTCTCAAATTGTAAATTTTAATATAACGTTGCTTGCATACGTAGTTTAATCTCTTAATATCAAGTAAACTTTGAGGATATAACGCAAATCATTTTCAGTATAAGGGTTGCATTTAATCCCTTTAAAATATATATTTCTTGTGGTGTTCGAAGGTTATATAAATTATAAAAGCCTACTAACCTGCGGCTAAAAACATCGGTTTTCTTTGAAACACAATGTATAAATGATGAAAAATTAAAAACATGTCTATAATATTTTATCTTATTTTAAAAAAATCGCTGAGCCATAATTAAATTTGAAATAAAACTTTTTAACAATTCACATTTTTTATATCCAGTCAGGTTGTTCGTAATTGCGTCTGAAATATCAATTTACAAAAAGAAAAGGCATTACGAAAATCTTCGTGATATATCTTTAATATGATTATTCTTTTTACATTTATAAAAATGTGGGTATGACTTTAAAATCTGATTATCAAATGATAGATGAAGTACCCCAATGTTTAATACTGAAATATAAATAAGTTTTAAGAAAAATAAACATTTATAAAATAAATTACCATTAAAAAATAAGATACTTAGAAAGCTGGAAGATGCAGTTTATTCAATGTGGACAATCTCGTATTGCCACTTTAAACACGGTCCGCCAGGAGTGATAAGGGTTTTCTTTTTCTCTTCGCAAACGGAAATTAAGTGTCACCAAACGGAAAATAGGGTGAAAGTCCAATTAATTATTAGATACTTTATACATTTAATTTAGAGTTCTTTTCTATATTAATGCTTAAAGTGTCGGACTAATTAAGAATCCATCACTTCGCACATTAATTATTTTAGTGCGAATTTTTTGTCTCTGAACTCTTGATTAATTATTAATAAATGTTTAATCAAGATTCGTCTTATGTTGCGATATAGATAAAGATAAATTATTTAATATTTTTAATATAAATATTATAAAGGCAAGTATTCTTAGCAATTACACGATCACTTTGTTGCCGAAAAAAGTTTTCCTGAACTTTATATCTAAACAAAACTTTCCTTTAAAAATTGGCAAAAGTTCTAATGAAGTGACTTACATTGTTCCGTTTCATGCCGTCAGCTGCGGCGATCCCATCGCTTCCCTGATGTTAGCTAAAAAAGTAACAATCGTTTATTGATATGATCATATCAGTCTGTCATGGAATGTGTTTCAAAATGAATGCGATAAAGTTTTAGTTGCTCTATTAGATTGTCAAGATAAAATATGATAAATTAATACTTTGTTTCACGTTTCTTGTTTATTGTTAAAATCTTGGCATCTATGAAGTTTTTTTGACTATAATGTCAACTGATTACTATGTTAATTTTTGTAATCCATATAATCATCCGGCAGTACTCACGTTTTTATCATCGAAATTTTGCCGACTAATTTCAGCAGCTAGTTAGCAGACTAGCAGTTCTCGCCGTGATTCCGCTCTCCTCAGAGCTCATGAATAAGGACCCCAAATGGGTTCTAAAGTAGTCGGGCAAATTACTATAATAATAACGTGAGTACAGCCCGATAATTATTTTTAATAACCTATTACTAGTTTTAAAAATCAATAAATTAACATATCACACATACAGCAAAAAAATTTTAATTTAGTAATAGTATTACTAAGTTTTAAAATTACAATCTTGGAAATGTACAAAGTTTTCACAAACGGAATAATGTCCACTTATTACTAGATTTAAATAAAGCAATTATAAACAAGTTGTCGCAAAAACTAAAAAAAAATAAAACTAAAAAATCCCCGGACATAAAACAGCGCAATCCCGTGTATTCTGACCAAGATGTCTGGTTAAACGTGCAAGTTAACAAACAAACGATGTTAGCGTTGCCGTAATCGTCGTCGAGGGAGTCACACACTATACGATCGTAACGACTTAATTTGCATTTGGATTTTTCTTTCAGTTCCGTCGTGACATTTTTGTGTTTGAATAGCATGTTATTTTAAAAATTTTAAGAATTTGTAACACACATTGTGTATTGTGCTTTTTTAATCATAAAAATTTTTAAGTTTTTTTGTTTGTTTGTTTATAATAATATTAGTATATATATTACTACTCATATATTATTCATTTATTTCATTTTATAAAGATTTTTCATATATTTTTCCTTCAATATAATCATTGTATTGAATGGAAATTATTATCATAAGAGCGCTAAGCAGAACAAACAATATTCATTGGATGTCTTCAAGGCTTCAGCCTCTTAGTAACATAATATGCTTTACGATCATTGACAATAATTCCACTTTACATAAGGTGGAAAAAAAAACATTGTTCTAATATTACTCAAAAATATTTATGTGCCTATTAATACTGAAATAAATCGTCTCTATACAAACAATGTAAAAAAAAACTTATGGTCGTTGTAGTTACATATACTATTTCTATAAATTTAGAAATTTAAAAATACATATAATCTTGGTTACTTTTGCCTTTATAACGTAGCATTTGAATCCGATTAACTAGTAATTGGGAAATTTTGAAATATTAAAATTAAAATATTACTTTATAATGAACAAGTATTTTCCTTGTAAGAGCTCTTTAACTTTTATTTTACAACAAGAGCTCAATTTCATTCATAATTATATTCGTAAATCCTAAAATCTACAATAATTTTCTGGCTTTAATATAAATTAAACTAATGAAATGTTACAACTGAACAGAACTTTGTGGGTTTTATTTTTGTGTTACTCAGTTATAATTTTAAAAATTTATTTTAATAGTTGTTACTGTATAGTTTTTTGATATTTTACTAATATAAAAAATAAAAAAATCACATATATAAAACAAATATAATTATCAATAATAATTTAACATAACACACAACAGTTGAATGTTCTTATTCAGAAGGTGTTGATATCTTTCATGAACTAACATTTATTTTGTAAATAAATGTATCCTTAAAAATATATATAGTTTTCATTAAGTAGAAGTACTTTTAACACTGAGAGCTTATTAGAATTTTACAGCACAGATTGTTTTAAATGAAGGCAATGAGACCACCGCAGCACCGTACTGCAGTTGCTCCACTTTATTGGAGTAAAGGAAACATTTATTACATGTTAAGAGGCTCTTTATGTCTATACGCTTGCCAAGGATGTAATAAGGTATAACGTTCACGTGAGGAACACTTTTATAATAAATTTTAACGCTTCATTTGCTTGCCATATTATTAGTATAAAGGAAACGAACGATAATGACTCAACTATAATGATTATATATTATTTTGGCTAAGTTCAATTATATCTTTATTTACTTATTAGTATAAGTAAAATTGATAATGTTATTTCAGAAATCATCTTAAAAGCTTTTTTAAACAACGGCAATAGTATGTTCTTTCAATATGAAAAATACCCAAGTATTTTTCACTATCGTTTAAAGTAGAAACATGACGTAACGCATTAGATTAAATAGAAAGTAATTACGAATTGTTGTGTAATTAATACGACTTAAATTTTTACGCTAGTACCCCCAATGTTTCTGGAATAAAATATCACTCTCAAATGTTCCAACATACTCTTCTGCTTTCTAGTGAAAGTCTCACTAAAATCAGGTCATTCTAAAGATTACGACCGACAAACAGACAAATAAGTATAAGCAATCATTAAAACATAGTTATTTCGAAATTACAAATACTTCATAAAAATAGATAGATACATAAATTACAAAATATTTTATTTTTATATTTAAAATTCGGTCTACTAAATGTAAGCATAAATATATATTGGATTTTGCCCATAAAAAATTATGCCACCCTTTAGGAAGTAATGCTTAGAAAACAGCAATATCGATGAATTTTATTTTGCATGACTTTAATACTTTGGGGGATTTTGTCCCCTTCAGGATTCTCTTCAGTTTTCCCTACTATTATTGGATTTTCAAATCGGAGTCGCATAATTTATTTTACGTAGCTAGTAGCAGCTTTTTTTATTTATATTTTTATACCAATATAGAAAAAGTTGATTGCAAAATGCACTTTAAAAAAATATAAATCGTATATAATACAAGCCACACATACATAGAAGGGTTAAATATATTATATTGTATTGTTATTATTTTATAGCGAATATTAAAATAACATTGGATAGTTTTACATTTAATTACTCAAACTTTGTAAACGTAGCTCAAATATCACATTAGAAGAGGTAAAGTGGAACCGATATATTTATCACGCTGAGCCAAGTCAGGTGTTGCAGCTGGATATTTTAGGTGTAATAGGAAAATCGGCGGTAACCCCCTGTGGTTCAGTCTCGCGCCTCGGGCAGGGCGGTTTCCGACAAGCTATAAATAGGGTGGCAGCCGCCCACTCCTATTAATCACGGCCACCACCTGAGCGTCCCACCTGCGCTATACCAAGGAAATGCAAGCAAAAACATTACACCACATTAGTAACGTCACAAAACTAATCTTTTCGTTTTTTATTTCGTGTTCTAAAAGTCACGTAAACGCATGCTAAGCTGGGATTTGGCAATCGAGGTTGTTTGTAATTTTATTTAAAATGTTTAGAATAAAAAGAAATCTTAAAAGGACAATTTGTTTAGCCACAGTATTTCTTTAACCTTTCGCATACCAAAAGCTATGACCTTAGAATAATAGAAAGTCATGCATACGCGCAAATGTATTATTAAAAATAAATGCAAATTCTGTTTTCCATATTATTCTTGGGCATATATACTAAAGTTAGGCTTCGACTTTATATATGTATGGACAAATTACCAAATAAAAAATAGAATTTTTAATCTCTCGTTACAAACCTTTGTGTCATGTTGAAACCTACATAACTTATTTACCAAATTCCATGGATTCATGAATACGTGATAAAAATAAAATATATAAAGAAGATTTTTAATTTGTGTATGTAAACTTTTGTGATCCATTTTTACTATTAAATATAATTATCTGGCCGTGCTTACATTATTACTATCGGCCAATCGTGAACATTCACGACGCGATTCTGCATTGCTGAGAGCTCATGAACTAGGTCCACGCAAGCGGGGTTAGCCTCGCAACGCATCAATATCTAGAGTTAAAAATTGATATTTATTTATGGATAAAAATTATGATTTGATGTTAATACTTGTTTTGAGCAAATTGAAAAGTATAGATAGAAATGGGAGACTAAGCAAAAAAAATATATAAAAAAAATCGGTCAATAAAAAATCGAGCGGAGTTGTATACTGGTTGACGTCTCACACACGGCTGAGGTGAAAGCATGTGAGACGCCTCTGAAGTAGTGTAGTAGGAATGGTCGCGGGCGCAAAACAAAAACGTTCTATATGTTAACTATATGGGACACATTTTATCAATTGTCTCGAAAACTACAATTACGATTCGGCTGATTTTCAATTCAGTTTTGCTCAATATGCGCATGTGTGCAAAATTTCGTGCTTGTAGCTCGTAAATTGAAGGAGGACTATGGTAACAAAGAGTTGAAAATTTGGATAGTAAAGAGCTTCGCTTTGCTCAATTAAAAATATCCTACATTACATTGGCAGGCAGATATACCTGTAAGTATTTTACTATAATAAATATAAAATATAATGTGTAAGAGATAAAAGGAATAATTCACACTTATAAAACGGAAAGTTTTTCTGTTTTTCATTATATTTCCTTATATAAAATATTATTTTAAGTCTCAATCGAGCAACGTATTGACATAATTTGCTCCAAGATAGTTAGATGACCGAACTCTGCAGCTTTTATTAACTTGGGGAAGTTTAATACCAGAAAATATCTTATATAGGTGCACGACATGATGATCACGCTCCCGGGCAAGGTAGGAGAAACTTTTCTAAATACTCTACAAAATTTTATGTACGTGGATGATTAAAAAAGTTATTAAAATATAATATCCTTAAATATATTTTTTTAATTAAATATCACAATTATTATTTCAATTAATTTAAAATAAAATAAAACTAACCAGAACCAAAACAAGTCACACAAGTAACTTTAGTAACTTTGTACTTAAAATCGAAGTCCATTCGAACTTTCTGTCTCAATCCAATTTGTTATATATATGTATATCTTTATAGAAATTGTTATCTCTTGAGACCAATTAATCAAGTGGACCACCTGCTCAAGGGATGAATAAATACAAGGAATGTTAGGATTATTGGTTATATAATCAATTCATAAGAAAATACTGGGTTAGAGATTAAATAAATATTTTTATATATATTTCTTATATATATAAAAATGTGTCTTAAATTTTGTTAAAACTGTATTTGATTCTTGTCATCTAATATGTTTTAATGTTATAAACATTTTAACAGTTATATTGTATGAGGATAATAATGCTTAAAATCTTCCAACCCGTTAAATTAAGCCCCCAAAACCTTTTTATTAATAGAGTTCTAAACCTCTTGCACTGCGTCAATGACATCTTTCATTTAGAAGGACTGTGATAAATGATAATATATAAAATAAAAAATAATATACAAAAAAGTTAGAAAATCTTCAGCAAATATTTTTATTTTTAGAGACATAAATATCAAACCATTTAATACTACCAATGTACGTTATTAAACAGATGATAATAGAAAAACGTAAAACCGAAAATTATAATCTAAAATAATACCTCAAATAGGTAAAACTTAAAGTGGAAGCAGGTTATAGCAGCATGTCCATCTGCATTTCTGCAGCAAGAGCGTAGACGCTCGTAAATAATCCTTTGGACCTGAAAAACGTTTCAGTGAATCCAATAAAATACGTATCCGCAGAGACTACGCCGCAGTGAGCTCGTTACCACGCCTAGACGATTTATTGAGATTTGAAGGCTGAAATAGTGTAGGTATTCCATTTTTAAAATCTCTTATGAAATACTAGTTCTGTATTTCAAAGTTGCTATAGAAAATTACTCAAGACTTAAATGTAGCCTTTGTTCCATGTTAACGTTTTCATACCAGTTTCAAATTATTTTAAAGTTATTTTTACGTTTATTCTTGTTGTTCTCATTATATATAAATACAAACATAAAGAATATAGGGAGTAGAAACTCTTATTACTTGTTTTTTTTTATCATTTCGTTTATTAAAAAATGTTAATCAACTACTAAGAACATATCATTACGCTGAGCGAGGTCAAATAAAAAAAATATACGAAATCATATATTTCAACATTACCATTAAATGTGCCATATTATTTGATCGGTCACAAATACTCAGAATAGTATTTAATTACATGCTTATTAGTATGATTCAAAAGTTTTTTCATTTTGTTACATAGAAGGCACTTTGGAATATAAATTCCAATACCGTCAAAAGTGTCAGAACGTGCCGTAAAATAATTTAAACTTTTCTTAACTATATGATATATTAAGAAAAAATTGATGTGATAATTGAACCACTAAATAACTTTATTTAACATAGAAATGCAAAAGCTTTGTTTTCATATTTTAAATTATAAATAAAGTTATTTAGATCATTTACATTTAGATCGATCCGTGCGTTTGTGATGCATTAATTATACGTACAAAGGAAATAGCGAAATAATCTTGTTAATCTTCTTTGTGAATATGAAATATTTTCATCGCCCAAGGCTCGTTCATATGACATGGGATACAATGTAGTAAAGATAAGGTGTTCCTTTCCGCGCCAGTGACTCTATTGTCAGTCTCTTACGCAGCCCGCCAGGAGCCAATGACATGATCGTCACAAAGCCCGTATTAAGGACAGATATGTTTATAATTACTTTACTTATCCTAACTTCGCTACATGTTAGAAAGTATTTTACATCAAGAATTATATGAACTTATTTAAACCTACCGCCTGATATCGGATACAATACGTTTATGGTAAAAATGATTTAAGAATTTGATATTTCCGTGCAAGCGATAAAATGATAAGCGGAATAAATTTTAGACAGTTTAGTTCTCCTTTAGTGAAAATGGCTTCCTTTAGATAGAGAAAACGTATAATGGAATGCAATAACTCTTGACCGGGTGTGCGAAGAAATAACAGTGTGTCATATTTCACAACCCTCCAACATTTTTATAAAAGAGGACCATCTGCTTTTGACCCCTCATTCTTTTTGTTTCACAAATTATTACATACGTATTGATTAATTAAAAAAACGGAAAAATTATTTATTAGATATTTATAAATATGTATTTGTCAAACTACTTATGTTTGACTTTAAAAACATTCTGTTTATTGCACTATTTATTTATTGATTTTAAGTTTAACGTATTTCCAGTAACAAAACGAACATAATAAACTAGACAGAATTGCAAACATCACCGGTAATAACACTTGAATTTTAAGATTACCAGACGAAAAGAATTTATGTTGTCCAAAAAAAGTTAATAGAGGGGTGAGTGTTCGTTTCGTCCATAAAAACTTTGGGGAGTGAACGTGTAAGGAATAAACGTCACAAGTCTGGGGTGACTGCGGTCATTTCGCTAAACGAAGATCAGAATCGCAAGCTGTTAGCATAGAGATTGCGATCGAATGAAAGCCCTCCGAAGTATTCCATCGCTGAATCGAGTGCTTCGGAATATTGCGGTGCCGAAACAACCTAGTCCTGACTCCACTAATATCCTTTCACGCATTTTCCCTCTGATTTTCTTTTGGATACAAATGAGACAATTCACCCAATATAGTCATAATCCACTTGATTAGAACTCTAGTACTGATGAAATGATCAACTATCTTAGTTCTTATATTAATAATGTACTGATAAGATTAAAAACCGTTACATATCGTTTAAGATGATAATTTTTTTCTTAAGATTATTTTAAGTCTTTGATGAAATTAATAAAAATTGATCTTGTAAACACATTTTATTAAATATTTGACGAAGAAATACTTACTGCTAAAATTTTCAAAAACCCATCAATTGTTTGTATTGAGAAAACTTTCTTTGTCATTTGATCGATGGCCCTTGTCCATTAGGGCCGTTTAGAAGTTGTTCTTTCATTTATAATATATTTTAACAATAAATACAAAGTTTTGATAAGAAACTTTGTGCTTAATGCAAAATAAATGACGATTAATCACTTAAAATTTTCTTCTATACAAATAATTTTCTAAAGAAATAACCTCTTTCGTAGAAGGATTTTCAAAAGAGTTTATCTAAAATAAATAAACGAACCATTTGTATTTAATAATAATTTTATTGAATTTATATTAATAAACGGAAAATTCTAATTGTGAATGTAAGATAAGCGACATTGTCCAAGTACAGGTTCCTGAAGGTGCTAACATATATCCTGACGTCTGAACGGTCAAGTAATTGTGGCTGGAACTTATCTCGGAGAATGAACGTGAGGAGAATACTAAACAGACGGTGGTTCTTGTGCAAATTATGAATGTTCCCAATGTTTACCTTTCCTGTACAATTTGTTTTTAGAATTTATGCATACCGCAACGAATTTAACCGTACTAAAATATAACAGCTTTTTGACGTTATTTGTTAATACCAACAAAAGTATTAATTTTAATTTCACATTTTCAGACGTGAATTTAAATATGACACATAATATATAATTATAATTATAAGTTTATTTTATGTATGCGTATGTACATTCAAGCGAAATACACAAGCGGCACCTTTATATACTTTTTTGTGTTTTATATAAAGAAATACCATGACGAAAATGAAATAGAGAATATTTTTTCGAAAATAGGTTTATATAAAACATATTTTTCTTGTCAAAACCTCATATGCCTCAGTTCTGAGAAAAGCCAGTGACAAAAACTCCGGCTTGGCCTTTTTAAAATAAAAAAAAACTTAAACACTATTACAATTTATTAAACTTCTATAATATCTTTTCAGCAAAGGCTTTAAACTCAGGGTGCAACATATCTAAATGATAAATATAAAGAAAACAATTCAATTAAATAGAAATTAATTACATCACTCGTTCCTAAATAGGATTGAGTTAGTGCCAAGATATATTTTTTTAGTTTTCTTAACAACTCGCCACGAGTCTGTTAAGTATCAAAGGTTGCTAGAATCTCACAGACGCAGACTTTGTTCAAGTTATTTACTTTAGAGCAAGCTCATTAGCTAAATGACCGTGTCTTATTGAATCAAAAGAGGACCTAACTTTGTTGTTTGCTTAAATTGAAAGATAGCTTTTTTAAATTAACACAATATTGGTGTTAATAAAATAAATTTTAAAATATAACATATTAATTTTATTATTTATTTATTTCTTACTTTTTTTTTCTTTTTAAATCAATAGTGATCACTTGTGTATGTGTGTAATGGAAGTAACAGAATGAGCTATTTTGACACCATTCTATCGAAATAATCTCTTCTGTTGTAGCACCTCTAACGAAAGTTAAAACTACAAGGGTTCCAAAAGTGTCCTGGTCTGAAAAGAAACACACAAAAAACTCAACCAGGTCTTTTTTTTTATTATAATCACTGTCTGTCAAAAACGTCAAACTATTTAATAAACAATTTGTGAGCAACTAGAACCATCGCAATCAATCCGACATGATGTCCTAATGTAAGTCCTAATAAAATAAATACAAGACAACTAGTCACCGCATGCAGCACCCATTCACGAGTATAAAGGGTCAGCCATTAAATTTTAATGAAACGTACGATTAATAAAACATTACAACAAAAATTCCAATAAAAATTATGAAATCAAATCCACGTTTAGTGGTTTTATACAATCAATCTACAGCTTCATAATATTTTATGTTTCTGTTCTGCTTCGACGAATAACATACAATAAATTAAAAAATATAGTGTGCGCATAAATAGATTTTATGCAATGTAACTTATTTATAACAGATTAATTGAATCCGGAATGCAAATCCATGACGCACGCTATCTGAAACAAAATAGGGATATTGCATCGCCTTTTTTAAATTGTAGCCATTTTTAAACTTAATTTAAATAATACGATTGGTGATGAAGGCGGAATAATAAATTTAAATTTTATTTAAATATATAAGTATTTTTTCAATTTAAAAACGATCTATGTTGATCTAAATTTTATTTTACTCGTTCAAAGGCCACAAAGCTTTCACAGGAACAAACGATTTCTCTTGATGTTAACTGTTGTATTATTTTTCTACGATTAACGTTTTATTAAAACTTCTATGCAAAGTATTGCTTTTATTTTTATATGCAATAATTCTTAAACAGCTTTTCATATTTTATTCGTACTGATATTTTATTTCCTCCATCTTTTTCTTTATGATGATATATATTTTAAATTTTTACTCTGCTATTGTAAACTCTACAAACACAGATTCTCATTACTATTCGAAATACAAATATTCTTTTGTGTATGTTACTGTCAAGATATATGTCCAAATAAAGATAAAGTACATACAATTGTACAAGCATTAGGTTTTCGGTGTTTGGAGACATCGCAGACACAAAACCGATATATGGTTATTCCCTGACAGCTGAGCTCTTAGGTGATTGTGGCGGAAACTTTTATCGGTTGTCGAACGTGCGCGAAATAGCGATTCCCATGCGCCCACCTGATACATACGTACACATATAAATACTGAATAAGCCAGCACAAGCGAAGTCTACCCCACAATTAGACTCAATTAGTTCCTTTGTGTTCCTCAGCAAAATTTGTAATTGTTGTTTTCGCTTTATAATGATCAATTAAATAAATGGTGCGGTTTCAATGTGCTCTACAAAGTAAAAGATTGATTCTAATTATTATAAAGCAAAATAAAATAATACAATAAGAAACGTCTGTTTTATCAAAATAACCCCCTTATTTATTATATATATATTGGTTTTGTTTAAAATATAAAAGAATACATACAATATTTGAATTGCTATTTTTATATATTTATTTATAGAGATAACAATTCAAATTACATTTTGTTAAACTTGAAAGGCCGGAATGTAATGAAAAGTACAGGACATAAAATGGATACCCACATCACTCGCAGAGTTTCACTTTGCATTTATTTCTATCATATAAATGCGAGACAACGCTTCGTTCTACCACCAGCAGTCACACCGTTTGCTTTTGTCACTCAATAAAAATATTTCATTCATATTTTTATTATCAAGTAAAAATATATTTCTATAATTATTTAAGCTTCAACAATATTGTTTCTCAATTTTTTCTTCTTATATTAGTTTATATAATTATTTGGACATATCTTAAGAATAATAAATAAGATTCTTAAGAAATGAGATTTTTATTAACACTGTACTATTAAAACGTATACTTCGAAGATATTAAAATAAATACCGATTAAAGAAAAAAATACTTATTTTTTGTTTGTCAAAAATTTCCTATAATTTTATTTTAGGTTTCAGATCAGAACGGTGTGATAGGAAATCACAGACCTTCTCTGGGAAACTCGAGTGAGACGTAGGTATGTTCGTTGTAGATCGCAGTGAGCTCATGATATCTGTAATGGCCACTCGAGCTATCTGCTCAACCGTTATTCTCAACAAATCTTCCATATTGCGGCCAACTGGAGTTCAATCAATACAATGCACTGAAAGGTTAGTTTATTCCTTTGTATGTGTTTACCATAGGATTTTCTTTTCTTTGCTTTATATCGATAAAACTGTCAAGAGAATCAACTTCTGCCTATAGCAAATATATAAGTTATTTAATATAAAACTTCATATAAAAATCTTGTATATGTTTATTTTTCATATTCAGTTTATTTTTAACAAAGCGACCATTAATACTTTTAAATTAAAATATAGCAATAAGGTTAAATTCAACACAATGACAGATAATCAAAATAGCAAAATTAATATTAATATAATCACCGACATTTTAATTATGATAAAATGTATAAACACGTACATACTAATATATTAAAGTGTTATATAATACTTGTATAGGAAGTATTATTCAGTTTAACAAAAAAATAAAGTATAATACTTAAATGTCCTAACTACATAGATGTATACTAATTCGAACTGAAAACGAGCGCTAGTCCTGTTATATAACAATAGTGAGTGGTTTACCATTTAAGATGTCACAGCTCTGTTTTTTTATATTCTTAATTGTATAGTTGTTGTTCTTTAATCATTTTTTTTTTGTGTTGTCTAAGTCATTTTTTTTTTTTTAAAGGCAATAAATTTCTATTTACTTCATTTTATTATGAATTGCTGTTTTTAAAGGTTTATATCGAAGGTCTGTTTACGACGGTGTCGGGATTAAGTGATGCCGTTAAAGCAGTGACAGAGGCCGGGCTGCAAGGGGAGGCGGTGAGGTGAATAATTGCTGCAATCACTGCCAAGCCAACTAAGCAATGATCGGAGAAATCCCACCTACACCGGCATTACGTCTTATTTATTTTATTGCTACCGTAATTTATACCATACCAATGAATTCGGAATACAGTTCACGATATTTGTAAAATAAATATAGAACACAATTACACAAAGCGATTAAAATGTACACGTTTAACATGATACATTTAAATTACATTTAATCAGATAAAATTAATCAAAACAGAACATTTCCGAGTAAATAAAAGTCATTCGTTTTAAAACCGATGTGATTTAAAATTATGCATGTATTGAATTCAGTTATTTCGTTACTACCGCGGTCACTCGTATAAAAGTATAAAATAAATAAAACATTTAAACTCAAATTGTTTTAAACGTTTCATACTTCAGTTTTTATTTCATTTTGAATAATGATGGAATCATAAATTTGATTTTATAAAGTTTGTGGGTCTATAGAAGTATACTTTCTAATTCAAAGCATAACTAGCGTATAATATTAAACGAACTAAACTTGAGATTTTTAAAGTTTTCTTTTGTCGCGTTCTGAAGTGGGCGTACTTACAAAAGCTTGAAGAAGAAACTTTTGCCTGTCTGCGTTCCACTAGTTAATCGAAGTATATTTTATAATAACTACAAAATATTCGATAGAATATGGCTGACGTAAAAATATTTTTACGTAAAAACTTTTTAATGGACAGTAAAACTTTTTAAATATCGCCAAAAATCGAGCAATGAGGAAACTATTGTTTTTTTTAATAAAGCTGTTTTATTAAATTTATCCGCTTGTTATTTATAAATTCAGGGAATGTTTTATAGCCATTTCTTTTCTTTCATAAAATAATAACATTTTTAATTAAATTTGCTTTTTAATTAAGGGTTAATGTATTTAACTTAACATACGCCACCGATAAAACTAGCCCATTAGTGGTCAGATGTGTATAATTAATGATCTATCTTTGTAATATTCTATAATATTTTATTGGTTTTCGTATAATTTTCAATATGTATTGCATTTCTGTTTTTTTTTCTTTTTTAAAATATACTTTCTAATTTAAAAATCTTTAACCGATAACATATATATATTAAAGTACATATATTTTTCTCATTACGTAGATCGCACCGTCTTCAATTCAAATGTATCTTCCCTCGAAACGCCCTTACAACATTTACTCACACTTTATTGAGAATGTTTAGTATATCTTCTACGCACAATTCCTGTGACTCCAATACTAAAAAAAAAGGTAAAATGAATATCCAATAGTGTCAAAGCCCTGTTTATATAAAGTAATAAAATTTGAGAGAAATACAAAATCCTCGAGACGGGAAACTACACTACAGTTTAATTACTGGAAATGTAATTAGATTTCCAAGTTTACAAAGACGACGATACTCAGCTAGTAGATTTACGTCGGCTGACCCGTCTCCCAAAGGAATAGGATAAATGCGACTCTAGGTAGAGATACTAATTATCCCATAGGTAGCCTCGCTCTCTACTTGCGTTTGTACTAAATCTTGCAAGAGCGTTGCGGTTGCAAATCCCGATAAATGCATTTAGTTTTGCCATTTATAATAGTTTTAGAAACGTATCATTTTATCTTTATGTGCTCAAAATTTATTCCATTTTTGGCTATCAGCATAATATTATAAATGTGTTCATTAAGTTCGTGAAAATATAAAATAAAGCCAAAATTAACGTATAAAAGATACGTGGAAAGTATGATTAAATTACGTTTGAAAAATAACGTACCAGTTAGATAACTGTATGGCGGATCCAATCCGATAGAAAATGTTCACAGACAAAGCTTAGTTTAACGAGGCTTTCGGAGGCGACAGAGTTGAATAATTGCGGAAACCCAATGACGAGTGGTGTACGTTATTTTTAAAAATTGTGTGGGAATTCTTCTGTTATATAACAAAATTGTTTCATTACTATTCCTTTTGCTGATTTTTTATCGCTTATACAATATTAAAGCGAAATGAAAATATAAATACGTTATAATAGTTTTTTATGACCCAGCTTTAGTCGGTTCTTTTATCTTAATATAATAAATACTTAGTTAGGTACTTCAGAACTTGCGAGAAAAGGAAAGTATTGCTAAGATGTTAAGAGATTTCAATTCCGTTGCGAAAGTTACAATGACTTCAATCAAGATGAAGTATAACTCAGTAAAACGAGAGACGTTTAGAATGTGCAGAAATATTTTATTGTAATTGTATTTAGATATATATACAGTTATTGTATTTTTTAATATAATACTAGTGATATTCTGATTATTATAATATACGTGTGATGGTACATGGTATGTGGGGGGAAGCAACATATTAATATTATTTTTTATATTGTTATTCATATTTATTGCGGCAGGCGGTTCAACAACATACATTTAGAATGCTATAATATTATTACAAAGATAAACTCGTAGTAAATATCAAAAAGTGAGAAATAAATTTTAAGTCCTTATTTCCTTTATCAAATTGGTTTGTAAAATCACTTTTGTTTATAAACATTATTATTCTTCAGGTAAAGTATATGTTAGTTACGAATATGTCAAAGTTGTTAGATTTAGAAGTAAACCGATTATAAGTTAAATTATCAAAAGTTAAACTATCAAAAAAGTTAAATTATCTATTAAAATGAATAGTGAATGAGTATTTAAAATTCTATAACAAGTAATTTAAGTGTTCTAGGTTCAAGAGTTTTAATAAGACTTAATTTGGTGAGACAAGATGGTCACTAAAAATGTAATTGTACATTTTACTTTTTTAATTTATTTTAATCTTTTTAACGACAAAAATATTTTCAGATTTATTAAATGTTGTTTTTGTAGCTCATGTGTTCTGATAACTTCATAACGTAATGTATGTTAGGCAGCGTCGAAAAGAAATAAACACATGTACTTTCATAATCAGTTTAATTTACTTTACTAGCATGTAGCACTTCTTGTTCGGTCCAATACCATAACTTCGCTGTCCAGTAACTTTCTAAACTGGTATTTGTATACCCTTCTTTACACCGCTTCTCATAATCAACAAAATTACTCAAATCAACAACTTTAAATATTAATTACAGATTATTTATAAATAAGGAATTCCCATTTTCCCATGCAACTTATTAAAATGACAGTTTAGGTTGTTAGACTTTATTGGGTCTCTTTATGTTGGTTAAATTCACAATTCTCTTTACGTAAAAAATACCTTAGTTAAATTAAATACTTTAAGCATAAAATGTATATTAAATGTACTTAAAAATAAAAAATCCTGAATACTGCTAGGGCAATACATAAATAATGAATAATTTATACAAGTAGCTCTCATTTTTAAAGATATAATTCGCTAAATTATATAAGTCAAAACAATTACCGATGTACTGAAATGATTACAAAATTATATTGTTCAATAAAGTAACACATAACAAACGTAGATATCGTATAGTGCTTTTATCGAAATCGAAAGGTACTAGCTAAGTTGTAGGGTAAATTAATTAATTATAAAAATTCCGTTATACATTTAGTATTTTTCATAAGTTTGAATCTACTACGTGCATAATAGAAATTTATAATATAATAAGAAAGAACATTTGGAGAATTGTTTTCATATTTAATATATTGTGCACTGCTCCGTTTTAAAAAAGCTAAAGAACAGTGATAAGCCTATACGAAAACGTATTTTTTTGTGTTTATTGTTTTTAAATATATACATAAAAACAGTTTAAAATAGTCGAGTTAAAACGGTTACACTTCTCGCATGAAACATACACACGCGGCTTATGCAAATTGCTTCTTTGTATTTTACAGGATTAAATATAGTGGAAATTAGTTCCATGTCAGATATCTGACCGGTCAGTCTACTTTATTTTATGCACGCCAGTTTATCGCATTATAATGTACTTATCTGTCTAGTTTAATTTATGAAATAAAATAAAAAGGACCGAAGTAAACAAATAAGCTTAACTCATGCAGCATAAAGTGCTTTAAGCAATACTTAATTTGCGCTTGATTACAATAGGTACTTACTACTTTTTTGTAATTTTGCAAATGTAAGAATTTCAATTTTAAAAGAAAAACTATTTTATTTGTTTAAGATATTTAAGAAATCTTTATATAAATGTGTATTTTAAAATTGTACCTATACTTTATTAAAAACGATGTATTTTAAAAAAGATGTTACTTGAAACATAAATAAAAGGTTTAATTGTCATAAATCAAAAATTTTTTTGTTTTATGTGTTCCGTAACTTGAAAAATAAAAGACTTCGTAATTTATTTAATTTTTATTCTCGTTAATTAAAGATTTAAATGTATATTTTAGAAGTAGGTTAAAATTTTTGCTTTTTAAGTTAAATTATACACATTTTTGTTGTTTTTCCTAAGCTTCGTTTATGTATGTTTTTAATTATGTTTATAAGGTATTTTATTTTAGTGTGGTACAAGATATATACCATCCATTATCATCAATATCATCATCATCATGTTGTCTGGCATCAACTGGCTACCCAAAAAGAGGTAATTAAAATAAGAAAAAAAAAAGAACTTTGATAAAAATTTATGCAAATATTTTTATATTAATAGATGCCTCATTTTCAAAAAATCTGACGTCCATAACACGTATCTAAAAGTTAATAGGGGAATACGCAGTCTCCACTCATATTATTTATTCACAGATAATGCCATTATCTGTGAATAAATAATCCGGTTCCACTTCAATTAAATAAGAAAAAATTAATAAATGTATATATAACCATACATAAGCATGTCGTAAGCTATAAAAATAATTAAGATATAAAAGAAATAAAATTATGTCGATTATATTTTAAGAAAGTAATTTTAAAATTGCAATTTAAGCAAAAGCACAATCAAACTCTTTGAAACTTAAAAATTCATATTGTATAATAACTTAAAAATTCATATTGTGTAATAACTTAAAAATTCATATTGTATAATAACTTAAAAATTCATATTGTATAATAACTTAAAAATTCATATTGTATAATAACAAATAAGGAATAATATTTTTGTTAAACAAATGCTTTTAAAATTTAATTGTGTCAGGTTTTGTTTGTACCATATTACAATAATCTTCTAACAATAACTAAGAAAAAAAAATAAAAAATAGTTCTACTTAATTCGATTAATGTTTTTTGGAGTCAATTACTATTTAAAAGTAGAACGATACAAAATTTTTGTTCATTTTTTCGTTAACACAATATAATCATCTATCCTTTTTAGTATTTATTATGGCGGGGTAACTATTCATATAGGTAGGTAGGCATATATCCTCAAAAAAGGCTTCTACCAAAAGCTAAATTTTGAAAAATATATAATTCATAAACCAATAACAACTAATAATAATAATAATTTAACATAAATGGTTAAACTAGTTACACTTACATAAATTATATATTTAATATTTTAAGAATAATGAGACTATTGCAAAATATAACTTTTATTATCAACTGCCCAATCAGACAACAGCTCAGTGATAAAGTTTTTCTGCTTAAATAGGGTTTTAAAAATGCGTCTTAACTTCGTAAGGCGTTTTGAATGCTTATTTACATTCAAGAAGCATCTAGCAAGAAGTGTATGGTAGCCGTTCGGTAATATTAGTACTCAGGTTCTGCGCTTCAGACGGAGAGCTCCCTTGGCAGTGATTAGACGATGCTAATACCATTTACTTTCCAACTTTCCTGACTTACGGACCGTTACACGAACGTTTGCTATTTATTTTACAGTACTTTGAAATCATCTTAAATTGTAGATTAAACCGACTTTTACTTTACTCTTCAACTGTTTAAAATGTATTTATTTAAATGAAATTTACATGTTAAGTATCGTTCTAAGTTTAAATACAATATTGTTAAATATAGTGTTGTTTAGTTCGTTTTTGGAAACATGTCATCAATATAGCTAATCTAAATTAAAATGCCAGACATGGTACTAAGCATGCATTGCGGTTGACCGATACTACAAACTTCTACTAAACGTAGCTAAGACTATAATAGCATATAGTTTTGTTTTTAGTATTTAAATTTACAATGCACGATAACTTGCGAAAAAATTAATATAAAAATATATTCAAATAATTTAAGAAAAATTATAATTGATCTAAAACCAGTGTAATCGTATATAAGTAAATATATATTTATTATTAATTTTAAATTTTATAAGTCAATGAAAGCAAGCGCTGTTAAAAACATTTTAAACAAAAAATATGCTTTTATAAATAACATAATATAAATGAATTTCCGTTACCCAGTCGTTCATACAGTACACTTTGCTCCAGTGCCTTAAAATATGCGAACTCAACATTTGAATACAGGTACTGTTGTAATATGGGAAAGTTTCACGTCGCAGTCCAATGCAACACATAAGTCTCTGCCCTGATATATTAATTTGAGTTCATATTGAAGTATATATGCTGTCATAGGGTGCAATTGAGCTTATCCTTTTGTGATATATTTATATATTTTTTTCTTTATTCAGACAATTCATTAAAATTTAAAATAATAACAGATACTTATTACGCAATATCTTTTAGTATGAAAACAATATGCCTTCAAAATATAAACATGTAACTAATTAATGAATCTAAATATACATATTTTTCACGAAAATTTCTTACTAAAAGTAACGAAACAAACTAACATTAAAACTGTTAACTAAAAATGTCTTCGAGCTATTTCGAGTTATTTGAATCGTACAAATATTCACAAACGCTCAGGGATTACTAAAGCACAGAAAACTGTTTTAACAAGTACATTAAGTGCACATATATATGATTAAATTAATGATAAAGGTTTATAAAGAACATTAAATTATAAACGCAGTATACAGTCTATATCCTCGAAAACAATATGAATTGTTGTTTGTTTAAAACACTGGTTATTATAAAAATACAATTTTAAAAACATTTCACAACATAAGAAAATAATATTTGTGGATTTTTTATAACTACAGTTTAACATTTTTTAAGAACAATATAATATATCCTATTTTTAAAATTGAAATTAAATTCAATCAATTTTGTTGCTTCGCTTGTTATTTTCAAGGAGGTTTGTAAACAAGAATATTTTGGGATTTTTTTTTTCTCAAAAGTCAGAAACAAAGTTTTAAATAGTGAAATCAGTTTTAAATATCAAGAAATTTCCAATTTAAAAAAGAGTTCTGAGTTCTTTATAAAAATTACATATTTAAGTAAAAGAGGTTTTAGGGAAACATTGTTCCTACTAAGTACTACTACTTTGTTTACATTGCTTCTACTAAAATTGTAATACATCTAATGTTATCTTTGTAGAAAGCTATGTATTAGCTGAGGGATATAATATTGCTCTGCCTTTACATGACAATGAAGCTGGGTATTATTACATACGTGGTTATTACAATCGAAAAATATATTAAAATAATTTTGTAAAACTATAATTTTCAATATTATTAAAAATAATTGTAAAATTATATTATTTATATACTAATTCTCAAACACTATAAATTATTCTGTTAGTAAAAGGTAGAGTAAACAACAACTTTTATTGTACAAAAAATATTTAAAAACATAAGTCGGCTTCATGCCGAATGGATTTTGTTGTAAATGATTCCAAATATTTTAAAATATTTTCTCTGTCAAAGTTTGATCAACTTATTATGTACGTAAGAAGGATTTAATTGGACTTGGACTAATAGAACTTTTCATTTCCCACATAAAGTAAGCTGATAGATAATGTCTACATTTCAAACAAAGAAAGTAAGTAAGAAGGGTAGCAATGAAATCAAAATCAAAGAAATAATGCAGAACAGATTGTTAAGATAGATAACTGTACTAAAAAAAAAAAAAAAAAACAATAGAGAATAGAAAAATTAAGTACAATTTAATTCAGTTTTAAAAACAATCGGCAGCATTTTTAAAAACAACTTACTAAATTATAATATTTAAATTTATTTCTAAACATGTACAGCATATTAAGCCTACTAAATATTCAATAAATATAAAATAAAAAATATTTAAGCAGGATATGAACTCTAGCAATTGCTCTAATATTGCTGACCGCTTCGATCAATTTAGAACTAAATACAATTCTAAATATAACCGGACGGAACGTCCATTTTATTTTTACATATCGATTTGTTTTGTTATTAAATTAATTATTAATTAATATATTAATTTATCAAAGTATTTCAATATACATATCAAATCAATCAAACAAGTAAAATATAAGATACTTAGATATCTGTAAGTACTATAAAAAGGAACTAGTCAAATCATTTATAAAAGCATATTACAAAGTTCAGATACAACAAACGCTTTACCTATTAAAAAAGTCTTCTACTATTCAGGACACTTAAAGTGGGATAAAAAATAAAATAATTAACTAAATTTTAAATATAAATTATGAGTTTTTTTAGAAAACCTATAACATTACTTTCAAAAAGATATAAATTTAAACAGTTTAAAAAATACTTCTGTAAAAAAGTGTATTGCATCCAATTTTGATCCGATGTTTAGATGTCTTTCGTTTTGTTTGCGGTTCCTGTTTCCATTCAGCTTCAGTAACATACAAGCTCACTCTGTGATTCGAATACGAAAGTATTTACTGAAAAATTACTTCAGAAAAATCTAGTTGCTAAAAAAGGTTTAGTTTACAAAACATTATTCCAAAAAAAATATTTTTTTCATTACCATATCTGTCAGTTTCATTACTAATTAATCTTATAAGCTTTAATTATTTAGTAATTTTAAAATATTTATTAGAAATTCAGAATCATCCTATGATGAGCAAAATTTTGAATAGAGACTGGGATATTCTTAAATGATGTCTTAATATTCAACTTAACTACAGCCAAGGGAGCCATATTACATTAAACGAAAAGAAAATATTATAGTACCTCTTAAGTATTTACGTATTTTTATTGCGCGTAATTCAATTAAATCGTTAAGAATTTGTCTTAAAAAGATTTTATTTACGATTCTCTTTTAGCAGTTAGCTTACTTGGTTATGAAATCTAGAATGTGATTAATAAAATTATATTTATTAAATGAGAACCTGAAAATTAAATATTTGATAAGACTAAATACATAGTTATAGACACTAATACATAATTCCAAGTATGTAATTTTTATACGCACATTACCTTATAAATGAGTAATTAGATTTACAAGTTATTATTTTTACCTGATAAGCACTGATAGTAGTCGATAAAATCAACTCCATATTTAAGTAACGAAAAATAAACAAATAAAATGAGTTCCGTTAAACAATCAGTAATTAATATTATATTGTTCAGTCGTCAACAAATCACCACACCATAAGATTTTTTGTTGATTAGGTAAATTTGCAACTATTAAATTTAGATATATATTTACCACAGTTGACATTTAATATGACTAAAAAAACTCATTAATTTCACTCTAATGTTGTTGTTATTGCGCCTGTCCTCTCGTAACGTCATAAGCCTTCTTAACGCACACATACTCACCGTATAGTACTACTCTGTCTTTCATTAATCTGAAAGATAAATCATTATTTTTCAAAACTTTGAATCAATACGTTCATATTTCAAATAACATATAATAAAAAAACACCATAACAAATAAATGGGTAATCAAAGAAAAAAATTACAGTTTGCATAAAATTTTGACAACGAACAATTAAAATTTTATATTGTCGAGTTAAAACGGATACACTCCTCGCATGAAACGTACACACGCGGCTTATGCAAAATTGTTTCTTTATATTTTACAGGATTAAATATAATGGAAATTAGTTCCATGTCAGATATCTGACATGTCATTTTACTCTATTTTAGGCACGCCATTTTTTTAGCATTATAATGTACCTATCTGTCTAGTTTTATTTATCTTGTAAAATAAAAAGTAAACAAATATGTTTAACTCAAGCAGCATAAAGCGCTTTACAGCAAACTTTATATGAACTTCTTTACAATAGCTATATCGTTCTACATATACAATAGTGTTAAATATAATTTTGTTTTTTTAGTTATTTTCTAAAACAAACCATCAATATAGCTAATCTAAATTAAAACGGCCAACGTAAAACTAAGCGTACACTGCGGCCGACCGCTGCTACAAACTTCTTCCTCAAAACGTATCTACAAGTAAACTACTATGGGTTTGCTTTGGTATTTACATTTACAATGCAAGATAACTTGTTAAAAAAACAGATATTATTTATAGATATATTCCTTTTATATTATTAATATAATATTGTATGAGGAAATAATGGCATACGCTAGTATATTGCGAAATACAATTTGCCTCATTCCATTGTAACCGACTTATTAAAATTTCATATGGAGAAAGGTTACTTATAATATATCCTTAAATATAAAGATCATATGCTACAAGCGTATTACTTTTATATAAAGAAAAAATGTATTTAATGCTTAATAAAAATATACATATTTTTCAAGAACGTTTCTTACTAATAGTAATGCAGCAAACTACGAGTAGTATTAAAAGTTTTAACTAAAACTTTCTTTAAGTTATTTGAATCGTATGAATATTCACAAAGACTCGAGAATTACTGAAGCACATAAAACCGTTTTAACAAGCACATTAAGTGCACTTATATATTATTAAATTAATGATAAACATTTAGGAAAAGACATGATTTTACTCATGCAGTATACAGTCTAGGTCTTAGTAACGAGAGTATATAAATAAAAATCAATTGTTTAAAAAATGAAAATCTATCACTTTATCATAGCTTTACCGATTTGACATTTTCTTTTCTCTTAATAATGAAATTTTTCTTTTTTTATGTATTCATAAACATATTATAAGTATTTTTCACTGTCTGCATTCCTCCTTCTGAATAATTTATAAAACTTTGCAACTCCACGGCTGTTCTGACAGAAAAATATTACAATAAATCTAATGTTATCTTTGTAAAGAGCAATGTATTAGCTGAGGGAATATGGCATTGCTGTGCCTTTACAAGTTAATGAAAAAAAAAACACATATATAACATATTACTATATATGTGGATTGCTCTACTATAATTATATTAAACAACTTATTAAATAATAAAAAAATGAACTGAAAAATATATCGATACCAGCATGATATAGACGTTCCCTCCCGTTATAGATAGTATTATTCAGAGTTACAATTATTAAAGTGATATAGTAGCTCACTTGGTAGAGTGATGTAACGGTTTCCTAGATATCTAGGGTTCGTATACTGTCTATCAATATCAATTTCTATTTATATATTGTTTTAAATACTGAATATCATCTTATATATTCATAAACTATATTTTAAAAAATATGACATTTTTATTTAATTGTTATTGCAGATTCCTTTCTTTCATAAAGCTATTTTACAAAAAAAAATATATATATATATATATATAAGTAAAAGGAGAAATATATAATGAATTAATTAATAATTAGGTAAAGTTAATGAAATAGTTAACAGTATCTACAGATTTTATAAAACAGTGATATAGAGCTGAGGAAGATAATGTCTTACCCGCATTAACCCAATGTGGCGCATTAACGGCTAGAAACCTGAATCGGCATTTATTGGATGGTCTAAGTTATTTATAGGTTTTTTTTTTGTTTACACGAGTAATAATTTACAAAAGTGAAAATTTTTGCTTGAAAGCTTATATAAAGAGTAAGCTTTCAAGTAAAAATTACACATAAATAAATACTTTGGAACAACAAATAAGTAAATTAATTTTATAACATTTTATATAATATATATGCCAATAATAATATATGCCAAGCAAATTGGCATATAGCGTATAAGTATTAATATAACTTTTATAATTTTACTAAGAATATTACAAATCTTGAAACTTATAATCACTAATATTTGTTTAAAAACAAACTTCTTTCATATTTACGGCTGATTTATTCTTTTCACACTCACAAAAAGAAATTGTGCAAATGAACTAGACATAAAAATACACATACATTTTTGTAATAATTTAACCGATCATGTAACTGAAGTTATATTGCACGTACTAAAACATTAAAATATCTAAGTCTATTGTTGGACGAAAATTTACGACTAAATGAATTAGCAAAAAGAACTTCAACACTCATTTATATATTTAAAACTGCGAGTCGTTAATTACCCCAATTTATTGAAAACTATTTGCTTTGCCTTGGCAGAGTCTTTTTTATCCTACTCTATAACGTCATGGGGTTGAGCTGGAAATACTCATCTCATTATTTTGAAAAGATTACAATACATTTCTTATTTTTTATATTCTACAAGTGATATGCATTTGAACTATGATTTATTATCAGTCAAAAACTATTTTTCGGAAATATCATAATAGCAAAAATAAAACTACGGAAAGCTAATATTCGTCCTACTATTCAATTTAAAACAAAAATCATACAAAAATTCCAATGCTATCTCGATTCTATGCTGTACAATAAAATAAACAATATTGAATGACCAATCTTTAAAGGAATATAGAATGAAAAATTTATCGATACGAGCAGGATTCCAATCCGCGACCTCTAAGAAACCGGCCCGTCGCTTTACCAATTGAACTACCATATCGTTGGCCGCTCCAATGAATTTCGCATTCCATATTACATTACCGTCTGTATTGGGACGGTGGTGACATATATAAGGGGTTCTTATGAAAATCCTAACCAATGTTTCTAACTTTGTACTGGTCTGCAAATATTTAATTGTATAAATATTTCGCATCTCTTTATAAACTGTTTACATTTTAATTTAACGACCTAGGAGCGTGAATATAGCATTATGGCTTCTTTTATTTAATTGCCCGCTTTACCTACACTTTGCATTCATAATATATTCTTAATCCCATATAAATTACTGATTGTAAAGTAGATTTAACATTGCAAATAAAACTTATTTTTCACAATATTGGTACTAACATATTTTTACTACATGATAATGGTGTAACATTTTAATAATATTGGTATAAAAGTAATTGGGGACTAAATTTATATCCTAAATTTAAGTTCTTATGAAAAAAAAATGCATTGCAGCCAAGTTCCTTTCAATTCTTGGATTGAATGTATTTCAGTTTGTTATACGGTTCTCGGTTTCGGACTTAAAGGTAATGTAATCAAAAAGAAAATTAGAATTAATAATTTCTTAATCTTATAAGCTCTAATTATCTAGTAATTTTTGAATATTTATTTGCAATTCAGAAACTGCCTGTAATTAAAGAAGTTTTCTTAGAAAATATAGGAGTAGGATATTTCTACATGATGTCTGAATAATCCACTTCAGCTAAGGGAGCCTTATTAAAATAAGCGAAAAGATAATATTATAGTACCTATTAAATAACTACATATTTTTACTGCTAGTGAATCAATTAAATCATTAAGGATTTTTCGCAAAATGATTTTATTCACGTTGCTCTTTTAGCAGAAAGTTTTGCTTTGTTGTGTAAGATTGTGTAAGTCTAGAATATGTTTAACAAAACAATGCCATTAAACAAAAAAACAACATTTTTACGGACTTACCCCTTTACCCCGATGTCTTAAAACTTTTCAAGCGAAAACGTTATTAGAATCATCTTAAAATTTTACCTTGACACTGTTTGCCAAGACTAAATATAAATATAAATATAAATATAATGTATGTATACATAAATATAATGTATGGGTAATACAATTATGTATTAGTGTCTATAACTATGTATTGCCCAAAAAAATACATACCCATACATTACCTTACAAACTGTTATCAGTCCAAACTTGCAAAACAAATTACAGTTATATTGTAGCAACCAATTATATTGTAGTAGTGAATTACGTTGTTCGCAGCTGAAGGACTCAAAAGAAACCGAATTTAATATAAAAGTGAATTTATTTTAACTCACAAATTTACTTATAATAATTAAACTAAATGCGACTGCATGTGTTGAAGTGGTAAAACAGAGTGAATGAATTATTACAATTTATAAAATAATGTTAAATCTAAACTTAAGCAATAAGACACACAGAGTTTCTGGAAACGATGAATGGATGTGGTTCGATGTTGCGCAAGGGTTGCCGGAACGGGCCGTAGTAGGTGGTCTCGGCGAACGCGGTGTCGCAATATTGTAATGTAGGGTTGTCACGTACGTAACAAGTGTATAAACACTATTCACAAAATAATAATAAAACAAAATCCACGCTGCATTTAGGAAAACTAAACAAAAAAAACAAGATCTATATTCAGTAATCAATTTTATTTATCGTTTATTTATAAATTTCAACTATTTTGCTCAAATATAAAAATTGATTTAATTTGAAGAAAAAATGTTCATTATTTTTTTTTCTTTAATATATAGATTTTAAGAATATTGTGTAAGTTCAGAGAAGATACTAAGATATTTAAAACTTAATTATGTTGAGTACTATTGATCAAGTTATATATCCCTTACATAAGGAAGTTCGTAATAGACTTTATTTATAAAGCTAGTTAATAGAGTTGTCTTCAGAAAATACGGTTTATTTTGTTTTGTTTTGAAATACTTTATAAAAATTATGTATAAAATTTATGAAATCTTTTGAGTATACTTAATAGATCATTTAAACAGGTTATTATTTTTACATTTCATTATACATTTAGATTTAGTAAGTTTAATATACCATATAATATTATAAAAATAATAAATTTTTTTGTATTTTTAAAATCAAATAAACAAATTCCAATAATCACACATAAATAGTCAGTATCTAACAATATATATATTTATATAATTCTTTTATACCCTTAACAGGATAATAAAACTGTTGAACCGCAAAATACTTCCGCGAGTACTCCAAGTTAAATATATCAAGATTGTATTAGAATTCGAGAACTCTTGGCATTTTTCGTACTTAATCCAAACAACACACAGTTAGTGTCTGTGACGACCGTGAACGAATGAAGACGCATTTTTCAAACTAACTCCTCTCTACTTCTGCTCACCAATAAAACATTCATGAATTCTACTCTGAGTAAGAAAAATAGTTAAACATAATGGCAACAATGATATTTGGAGTTGATTCAATGATTAAATAAATTATTTATATACTTTATGCATGTCATATCGAGATATCTCTTATTTATTTTAAAATATAGTATACAATTTTAAATATATTTTTTTTTTATACAAAAAATTACTTTAAATTTGTTTTTTTATCTGTATTGGAATTTAAATATTTTTATGAATAAGAAATGTAATGTTCATAGTGCAGCTGAGCAATAATGGGAATAAATCTGTATTTTCAAACAAGTATCTAAGGAATGGAAATTTAAGGAAAGACATTATATTTCATTCGATTCGAATTTAAGTCAAAAATACATACTGAAATGTCTATTTAATACTAATAGTTCGCAGGAATTCCTCTGCTGTATTAATCTGGGTTGATATTGAAGTACATCAGTCATTAAGGTAAAATTTAACATATTCAGCTAATATTTTCCTTTTATTTTTAAGTTTGGTAAATTGCATCCGTGTTAAGTCAAGACTTTTTTCTTGTTTAAAAAAAAATATGTCGGTTTGATTTTGACAATAAATATTCTATAAAAATTTTTACCATACAAAAAAATCTTAGTCACAAAGTGCGTGGTCAATAAATGACATTTATAAAAAATATTTTTGTTGGTAATCAACATACGTTAATATAAGTATTGTGTTGGCTTCTTTTTTAGATTTTTATCCAAAAGCAATTTTTGGACTTAGTTTTTAATAAAATTCCCGTTTAGATATTAAGTTTTTATATGTAAAATAATGTGTTTAATTAAAATTAAGTAAGCAGATTAAAACAAACGAATTAGTTAATTTGAATATAATAAGTAACATGCTAATTTAAGTTTCTTGAACATAAACCGAGGTGTTTTCGTAATTACATATTTAAATAACAGTGATTTGTAGTTTTAAATATATAAACATATTTTAGGAGTTTAAAATTCACTGTCTGCATTGCTCCTGCTAAATAATTTATAAAACTTTGCAACTCTCCGACTGCTTTGACAGAAAAATATTACAATAAATCTAATGTTATCTTTGTAAAGAGTAATGTATTAGCTGAGGGAATATGGCATTGTTGTGCCTTTTAGAAGTCAATGAAGCTGAGTATTATTATATACGTAGATTTTTCTACAATCATTATTTTATTTTATATATTTTTTTTATTTTATTTATTTAATGGCTTACTAAATAAATTTATATAGCATCACACAAAAAAATATCTTTAACTATTAATTCATTTCTCTATATAAATTTAATTTACAAGTATGCACATAATTAAAAAGTGTTACTAAAAAAATACTAAGATAAACAAAATTACAAAAATTTCAAAAATTTTAACTACAAAAAGTTACAAATTAAAACTCATATATTGGAATATACATATTTTTTAAACGCACCAAGACTATCAGAAAAAATGTCTATATTATTATTAAATACTGTAATAAATAATACATTTTTGTTTTTTAAAATAAGTAAACTTTTAGATATTAGAATTTAATAAGTTCACTGCCAAATATCTACCAATTGTTGTTGAAACTAAATTAATCCATAGTTGGTTTTTAAAAATAAAAAAAAACCGAACTTACCAATCTGCGTTGGTTTTTGATAAATGTAAATAGGTACAAGACACATAGAATTTGGGTTTGGTAAAATACCTTGGCCGAATATTAAGGAATTTAGGATCTTTTAAGTGATTGGATAAATATTTTGCGAATAGTGGCTATTTCTAATTATCTATATTTAGACATCTGAATACATTCACAAATTTAAAATAGATTATACAATACTACAATATTTTAAATAAATAAATAATACTATAATATTGATATTTCAATACTAAACAAGGTAGTCACGATTAAAATTTCAACACAAAATGTTTACAGCGGCTCTCGTCGCCGCTCATACAGATAAATTGAGAACGAAATAGTCACAGTAAGCAGATACACATCTCACATGAAACAAACACTCGAGGTTTATGCAAATTGGGCTCCTTTGTATTTTGCCGAATTAAAATATAGTAGGAATTAGTTCAGTGTCAGAAATCCGACTAGTGGTCCACTTGATTATTTATTGCTCACTACTTTATTTGAAATGTAGTCATTAATCTATCTGCTTACTTTGTTTTAGTAAAATGTATTTTAATGAACTAAGTCCAATGTTAAAATCTTACATATCTTGTAGATATGTAAACTTTAACAAAGAAAATAAGTGCGAATATTTAGCGTTTCGGAACGAAACTGATACCTGTCTTTTATTTTTCTATATAATCAAACTTCTAAAACAAACCATGTTAAACGGACGAATTGAAGTAATCAAATATTAATACATAAATATTATAATTTACATTTAATTTACAAAAGATTATTAATAATTTATAACATACAATCTTGACAAAAATATTAAAACAATTAAACAATGAAAATATAAAATAACTTCAACACAAAATCTTGTAAAATAGTTACTAAAACAGATTACACACAAAGTTCCAAGACAACGAACACTTAACCTTGGTTTTTTTAGCGTTAAAGTTATTTAAAGACTCAATAAAATTTTACAACCACCGATATTGACTTGCGCTAATCGTATAATTAATAATTCTCGCCTCACTAGAGACTTATGGTAATTTTCTCTAAGAGTATGGATATCGCTTTTTTAATCCCATTTTTAAAATACTCCGCCAACAGTTTTCAACTTTTATAAAATACGGTTCTAATAACATTTCATTTTATTCACCTATTAGTAGGTTCCTCATTTTTATAATATATTTAATTATGTAATCTATAAAGTATTCACATTTTAATGGTGGTTTCTTTTTTTTAATTGCCCATGTCCTTAATTTATTACGTTTTCTACACCATATACATTGCTTATATAATAAACTAGATTTAATGTTTAATATTTTTATAAAATGGTTATCTAATACATTTTTATTAAAGGATCGTAATCGTAACATATTCTGATAACGATGAAATAAAAAGTAATTGGGTACAAAATTTTTAATGTAAGTAAGGATTTTTAAGACCTAAATAACACATAAAATGGCATAGAAATTTAAATTGATTATAAAATACTTCTGCAAAAAAAGTGGATGGCAGACAGCCGATTGGATGTTTGGATGTCTTTTGTTTTGTTTGCAGTACTTCTTTTCATTCAGCTTCAGTAACAAACAAGCTTACTCTGTGATTCGAATACGAAAAATTACTTTAGAAAATTTAGTTGCTAAAAGAAAATCTATAGTTTACATTATTCTAAAAAAAAGCAGTCATTATTTCATTCATTTTTCTGTCATAAGCTGACATAATGATTAATAGTTATTTTAATAAGGATTTTAGTTTAAGTAGTTCTTCTTCATAGAAACTCTAATTATCTAGTCATTTTTTATTATGTATTTGCAATTCAGACACATCTTATAAATAACGAAATTCTCTTAAAATAGAAGGCAAGAATTTTCTTAATGATGTCTTAATATTAAACTTAACTACAGCCAAGGGCATCTTATAACATTTAACGAAAATATATTATTATGGAACCTAGTAGTTATGTGTTTTTATAAAAGTAATTCAATAAAATCGTTGAGGACTCTCTTCTAGCAGTAAGTTTTGTTTTGTTGCTTAGAATATTTTTAATAAAATTAAGTAGTTTCACTTGCGATCATGGAACCATAAAACAAAAATTTTTTATGAACTTGAATCTTTACCCCCTATCCCTTAAAGATCTCGTAAAAGTTGCCAAGTAAAAATGTTAATAGAAACACCTAATAGTTTTCCCCTCAAGCCATATGAAAAGACTAAATACACAATTAAAGTAACTTATAGATATTATTGTTTTTTAGGCTTATTATAAACTAGGTATATTTTTACGGATTTCTTACAACGAATTCTTAAATCAAAGTAATTTTAAGATTATGACCTCACCTACTTGCCTCAAACAAATACAAAAAAATGTTATATTTACTCAAAGAATACTTGAAATAATCGTAGTTGAAAATTATTATCATTCTTTAACTTACTATCGCACATAATATCGGATGTGTATTTTGGGTATTTTATATTTATGTGTCAAAAAAAAAAAATGCTTTCAATTACAACAATGTACTTAACTGGAGTAAAGTAATTTTTTTTGTAAAACTATTTTTTTTTTATATAGTTTATTACATACGTATCAAGCCAGAAAGTTTTACTATTTTAAAATAAAATATTTCGATTTGATTTTGACAAAAAATATTTTAAATGAATTTGGACCAGTCATAAAATCAGGTTATTGATAGCAAAGGACCAAGTTTTCTGTATATTTTTTTCTAGTTAACATTTATAATGTATTTTTATTTATTTGTAAAAGTATTATACTATTTGTTGTAGATACTTTTTTCCAACAACAATTTTAAAATACTTTTTAATGAATATTCTGTTTAGACGTTAAAATTTATAACATAATACTATCTAACGTGTTTTACCTGAAATTAAGTGAAAGAAATAGAATAAACGAAATAGTAAATTTTTACTTAATCAGGAAAATGCAAATTCCAGATACTGGAACGTAAACCGAACTCTTTATGTAATTATAATTTAAAGTAAAAGAAATTTGTCGTTTTATATGTATTTATATACCTAGTGTAAAAACATTGAATTCACTATATGCATTGCTCGTACTAAATAATTACTTGGACTTTGCAGTATTGCAATAAATATAGTGTTATCTTTGGAAAGAACAATGTATTAGCAGAGGGAATAAGACAGTGCTGTACCTTTTACAAGGAAATGAAGCTGAGTTTTATTATGTAAGAGAATTTCTCTGCGGTAATAATATTAGTCAAGTGGTAATGGTGCAAACCCCATCGCATTAACTTTCTAGTTAAAAAAATGGTATAGCGTCGACTAGTACAACAACCACTACAATAAAGGAATTAGTTTTTTTAGAAATCGCAAAAAAGCAGTTTCAAGTTTTTAATATAAGAATAAACAATCGCTAGACCGTGTTCACTGGAAAAATTAATCGGCTCTTAGATACGTGAAAACGCTTCGTTTTTTATCACAATCTCCCCAGTATGTTTTTTAGAAATAACGCATATGCGGTATTCAGTTTTTTTTATTAACTAAAAATCCGCTTGGTCAATTTCGCTATAAACTTAATCAGCGTTTAGTTATGCGCACGTATTTTTTAGAAATTAAAAAACGCTTATTTGATTTTGCTGGAAAACTTTGATGTCAAAACAAAGTCAATAGCATAATCAAGTGGCGAAAAAATGGAACCGAAGAAAACGCTTAAATATATAAACTGATACATACATGTTATAAAAGTGACTCAAATTACTGGGATAGCTTGAAACGTAAAGATGTTTGAAAGAATCTGATTTTGAAAATCGGGTTGATTAAAACAACTGCTTTTAATGAGAAAGTTAATAATATAAAATGAAATAATCCGATGTATCTTTCTTGTTTATTTTCCTCATGGAACTTCTACACAATAAAGGGAATTTATAAGTAAAGCCATCAAGTATAGAAACAAAAACTATTTCGTCAACTTTTTTACCAGAGTTCAATTCCATACACACCACGAAAGACGTCGCGGGTACAGCGAGGACTTAATATAATATTTAGGAGTATCCACAGATTCTATAAAACAGTAATATTGTATGCTTATACTTGTTATGAATGAATTTAATTAAATTCAATAAATTTGAATAACAAGTAAGTAAATTAATTATAAATTTTGAAGTTACATAAAAATATGCTTCAAATAAATAAATAGCACTACAATATTTTATGACACATTGAATTTTCAGTACGGGTCGTAATCACCATTAAAATTTCAACATACAATATGTACAGCCGCTTTCGTCGCCTCGCTCATACAGATAAATTGAGAACAAAATAGTCACAGTAAGCGGATACACATCTCACATGAAACAAACATTCGAGGTTTATGCAAATTGGGCTCCTTTGTATTTTGCAGAATTAAAATATAGTGGGAATTAGTTCCGTGTCTGTAATCTGACTAGCAGTACCTGATTTTATTGTTTCATACGTTATTTGAAATGCAATCATTAATCTGTCTGCTTATATTGTTTCGGGAAAGTGGGAAAGTGAAAGTACATACTTACCTGATATGATAAGTAAAATTTTACGAAGAAAATATGTTGAAATATTTAGAGTTATTGGAACGAAACTGACATCTGTTTTTAATTATCTTCTGTGTAATAAAACTTGTAGTTCGAACTGCTTTAAACGAATAAATTAAAACAAACGAAATAATAAAATAATAATAGATATATAAATATTATAATTTTACAAAGATTATTCATAAGTTGAAATTTAAAATCCGCGACCAAATTCTACATAGGATATAAACATCAAAACAATAAAACAATCCAAATATACGAGTATATTTAAAAAAACTTTAAAATGAAACTCGTCAAAACATTTATTAAAGGTCGTTACACATAAAGTTCGAAGACAACGCTTTGAAAGCTTTACCTTTGTTTTTTATGACGTTAAAATTATTTAAAAGCTCAATAAAATTTTACAACCAACGATATTGAGTTGCGCTAATCGTGTAATGAATAATTCTCGCCTCACTAGAGACTTATGATAATTTCATCAGAGGTATGGATATCGTTTTTATTACCAAAAAAGCTGGTCAACAATTTCCAACTTTTATAAAATGTGTTTTTTATAACTCCTCATTTTATGTACCAATTAGTAAATTCCTCAGTTTTATTTTATAAAACTATTTTGTTAAAAATATTTGAATGCTCTAATTATAGAATAATGTGTTGGTGTAAATACTTGGCGTCTCTTTATAAACTGTTTACATTTTAATCTTTACGCTATGGCTTCTTTTATTTAATTGCCTGTGTCATCAACATTTTTTAATCATATTATAATCTCAAACTATAACATTTTAAATCTTACATATTTTTGTTATCATAAAACATAAAACATTTTTTCCAAAAAAGATATAACAATATATTATAAAATTGGTTACCAAAATTTTAAATGTGCTTCGATGTCTTTCGTTTTATTTTGCGGTTCTTGTTTCCATTCAGCTTCAAACAAGCTCACTCTAATGTTAGAACATGAATGTATTTACTTGAAAAATTACATTTCAATATCTAGTTGCTAATAGAAAATGTATAAATTACTTAATTGTATTCTAAAATGAGCAATTATTTTTTTCATTCAGCATATCTATCAGGAAATCAGATTTATAGATAATTTAACAAAGATTTAAGTTCTAAAGAAGCTATTATAACTCTTTAGTAGTTATGTGATTTTACTTCGGATAATTCAATTAAATCGTTAAGGATTTTTGTGCTAAATGATTTTATTAATTCGCCATTTTATTAATTCCCAATTAAAAACATTACCAGGATCACCTAAAAATTGTACTTCGGCCCCATTTATCTATATATATAATTGAAGTCACTTAGAAATATTACCAAGTAATTATTTTTTTAACTTACAAATGAGCAAATAGTTTTGCAAGTTAATAGTTTCAGCCGATAAGCAATACTATAACAAGCAATAAAACAAACTTCACTCTGCAGTTATGAAAATTAAACAAACAAAATGAGATTTCCTAAACATTTAGTAATCAATATTATGTTGCTCGATTTTCAACAAACGAAAGCAATTTTGCATAACATAAAACATAAATTTTCAGTTAGCAATTTATGAATACTAAAACGTTTATTTAAACGGTTTTATAAATATTTTAACCCTAATTAACCCCTTTACAGAAAGATTTTGCATCAGTCTTGCTTAAAAGACACCCACTTCTTTAAAGGTTTCTCAGTGGAAAATTTCAAAACCATATTTCGTAGTGTTACAAAAAAATAGACTTCTTAAAACAAATTCTTTTTTACTCAAAAGAATAATTAAACCAATCATTAAATCATGTTATAAATCTGAGCTTGAAATTCCTCCTATGTTAACCCCCAAACATCACATAAATAATTAGGACCCACGCATAGAAAACAAGAAGTTATACAGAAACGGCAGTCTTATTTCGTCGACCTAATGATGTTGAACGATGCGACAGCCTCTGCATATTCAAGATAGCCCCGTCATTTAAAAAATGGTCCCTCTTTCAACCCCCATCACATAAAGAACCCCTTCGTTATTCAAAACGACTTCTAGTTTTTTGGGAACTTTCTTTCTTTAATAAATAGGGTTATCGTTAAAGACTATCTAATATTACTATATTTGTCTATAAAAAATATTTTCACCGACTCTTTTTATCTACTCTTTAAAACAATAGTAACTTGGCTATTCATCGCTTTTTCAATCCAAACCTTTTAAAAAATTTAAAAATACCCAGGATGATAGACAATTTTATAAATTTGTGGTTTAAAAAACGTACTTCAATGTTTCATTATATTAGAATCTAATATACATAGAGCAATAAACTGTTTACTACTACGTTGTAATGTTATTTTACGTCATTCACTTTTTTATTGATCGAATAATTTTAAGGAAAAAAGAATTGTTTCAAGTTTAAAATAACTATTATGACATAAGTATATTTATTTGGATCGTTTCCAATTTCTAAAATGCGGCCTGTTTATGAGCATAGTAAAGCATATAATGGAAGTGATGTTTGGCAAACTATTGTACATTATATTAATTACTTTATATATATAATAAAATATTTTTCTCATTATACTGCAATCAAGGTTCTCTTTTATCTTTTGATGGACAGTATTGTTAATTTAATAATTTATTTATAATAAACATTGTGCAACAGCAACATTTTTTCATTTCAATGTTTAAAAGGAGTGATGTTAAAGTTTATATGCTTTAACAGGGCTTTAAGAATGAGTCTGAACTTGATAAGACATTTTGAATGCTTATTTACATTCAAGAAGCATCTAGCAAGTAGTGTATGGTAGCCGTTCGGTAATATTAGTACTCAGGTTCAGCGCTTCAGACGGAGAGCTCCCTTGGCAGTGATTAGACGATGCTAATACCATTTACTTTCCAACTTTCCTGAGTTACGGACCGTTACACGAACATTTGCTATTTATTTTACAGTACTTTGAAATCATCTTAAATAGTAGATTAAACCGGCTTTTACTTTACTCTTCAACTTGGTTAAAATGTATTTATTTAAATAAAATTTATATGTTAATTTTCGTTCCACCTTTAATTATGTTTGTTTAGTTAGTTTTCGAAAACAAACCATCAATATAGCTAATCTAAATTAAACCCGCCAAAGTAATACTAAGCTAAGCGTACACTGCGGCTGACCGCTGGTACAACTTCTTCTATAAAACGTATCTGCAAGTAAACTATAATATGAATTTACTTTCAGTATTCACATTTACAAATCAAGATAACTTATAGAAAATATATTTCTTAAATAAAGAAAAGTGGTAAAATGAACTAAAGGCAAATTAAAAATATTTCTTATTTAATAATATTAAATTTCATGACATAATAATAGCATAAACCTAGATAGCATAGCAGATAAATATTTCTTTATACATGAAAAGATGTAATATTATAATTAAATAAATTTTAGCTACTCAGTCAGTTTTACAGTTGACCTTGCACCGAATGCCTTACAATGTGCGAAATAAACACTTTAATAAAGGTTCCCATATAATGAGGGAAAGTTTCTTGTCGCTATCTACCGCAACGTATAAGCTCGTAGGCCCTTCCCGCTGTTGTATTAATATGAAGTACAAAGCCAGTCATTAGGGTAGAATTTAGCTTAATTGTAAAATTATATTATTCTATGTTTATAATCAAATATTTAATAAAAATACCTAAATCCTGTTTTTTTATTTCGATATAGGTAAGCGATTGGCAACAGCTTGACTGATGTTAAGCATATCTAGTCTAAGACGTAGCACGCTTACCGAGAAGGTTACCTATTTATTCTACATTATACGACTTTTTTTGTGCATGTATATGCAGTTAGCCCTGCTGGCTTTAACAACGTCATCGGAAAGTTTTGAATCCCTTTGACTACATTACTTTGTTTCCCACTGGTTACGAAGCCAGTTTTGGTCCCTATTCGTCCATATGGTTATTGTGAGATTTCTGAAATACCTTTTTGCGGGACTTTTTAAAAGCTCTTTTCTTATCGTGAACTATGGTTTTACGCTGTCGATGCTTTTGCATTTTAGCGCGTCCACATTCATTGATGTTTTTCAATGGACCTTTTCAGTTTCAGCCAAGTCAGAAAATGGAATATAACACTCCATTTCCATCCGTAGCATATCGGTAATGAAAGCTGCGCAAGTACTGGGATCACCAAAAGAGAAACAAACAGTTTTTCTTTGGAAAGATACGAAGAAAGATAGCATCTTATCTCAATCTACTGAGTTTTAACACATTCACCGTTTACTTTTAAGGCTGGTGTCAGACGGGGAATAAACGAATGCAGATGTAACCAAGCAGTTATCGGAGCCACCCAAAGGCGTTGAGATCGTCACCCAGTACCTGCCTGGATCAGCCATCATTAGGACAGCGTTTCATGAGAAATGAGCTCACAACTGGGTTCCCTACTGACATCAATCCGCCAGCGATGTACCTTGCCTCGGATCCCGCTATCGGTCGCAACTAGTTTCTCGATGCTTATAGTTCAATGCACTTTCTATGCTATGTACTTTGTAACGCTATTACTGTGACCCGACGCCCAGTAACGGTGTCACCAAAATTCGCGCTGTAACGAGACTAGGCCGCTTGGTGGCGGGGTTTAGTTTAGTGGGTTGTCATCAGCCACGGCCGAAGGCTACCACCGGTTGAGTGTCGCGTGATAAGTGTTTGTTATTGTTAGGGCAAGGTTTTTTTGCAAGAATTTTATAGAAACTTCAGCAATCTCGGAAATTAAGTTTAAAATAATTGAAATAGTATTTTAACTAAAACTAAAAAAGTGGAATAAAAATAGAAAAACGATAGTTTCAAATTATTGAATGTAAATGTTATTTGGGGGAAAGATTTGTTGTTTAATGTGTTTTTATTACATAATATATTATGTTATACCTGAAATACCTGGTCAGCTGATTGATAGTAATTTTAAACACATTAAAAATATATATATATATATATATATATATATATATATATATATATATATATATATATATATATATATATATATATATATATATATAAATATATATATACTTAAATGGTGAAAAAGAAAAATGGAATGTTTACCTACTCGATCCCGGCTTTGAAAATTCGCCTTAACTTTAGAAGGCATTTTGAATACTTATTTAAATTGAAGGAAGCATCTAATAAGAATTGTATGGTAGCCGTTCGGTAAAATACGTACTCAGGCTCACCGTTTCAGATGGAGAGCTCCCTTGGCAGTGATGAGACGATGCTAATATCATTTATATACAATTCTTAGAAATCATCTTAAATTAAACCGAATTTGACTTTGAAAAAGACTGACTATTTGAAATGTATTTATTTAAATAAAATTTACATGTTAAGTTTGTTCTACGTTTTATAACAAAAGTATAAAATATAATTTGATACGTTTTCAGCGTTTTCGGAAACAAGAAATTAATATAGCTCATCTGAGTTAAAACGACCAATGTGAAGCTAAGCGTGCACTGCGGCTGACCGCTACTACAAACTTCTTCCGCAAAACGTATCTATCTACAAGAAAGCTAGATATGGGTTTGCTTTTAGTATTCACATGTACAATTCAAAATAACTTTTAAAAAAAATATATATATTTATAGTTAGAGGTGTTGTTATTTACGGCAGAATGACGAAAACCAATGCCAATAAGACTATAAAAAGCCTGTGCACCACGCTATTAGCTCTGTTGCTTCGTAGCGGTCGTGCTTATACTTTGTTAAAGATATTTCAATACTTTTATTTTTATAATACCCACTTTTTGTTTATATTTTTATAATTATGACTAATATTATGATTTTGTTAATATTTATTTTATTTTTATTAAAATATTGAATAACTTATAACTATATATAACATAAATAAATTACAATGACTTAGTCCTTTGTGTAGTCCACCTTGCATAGAACTCGTTACAATGTGCGAAGAAAACACTTAAATACAGGTACCAATGTAATGTGGGACAGCTTCTCGTTGCGGTCCACCGCAACGCATAATTTTGTAGGTTCTTCTTCTATATAGCAGTCATTAAGATTTAGCTTATTCGGATCTAATATATATTATATTTTTCTTTATTTAATATTTAATATATATAATATATATTATATTTAATATATATTATATTTTTCTTTATTCAATAATAAGATAATCAAATAAAACTTATACTTAATATATCATTTATAAGAACAACTACATATTACACAGTTTAATATGAAAATAATATGCTTCCAAAAAAAACATGTACCCCATGCATGCCTTTAATATAAATATTTTTGTAAAGAAAGATAACAAATTAGCATTAAAACTTTTAACTAAAACTTTCTTCGAGTTATTTGAATAGTTTGAATATTCACAAACGGTCAGGGATTTGACACACAAAACTTTTAAACGAGTACATTAAGAGCACCTATACATGTATTTATGATTAAAATAGGGATAAAATATAATTAAAGATTAAAGTGAAAATTTAATTTATGAGTGCAAAATATATAGGACCTCGAAAATAGTGGCAGATGTTAATTTTTTTTTCATTAATTATTTCTTATTATTAATACAAATACTTTAAAAATATATTACTAAACCTATAACTATTTTCCTTTGTTATTAACGTTCGTGTCCAGCAATAACTTTTACTTTTTGACTTTTTTAACTGCAAACATTCGTAATGAACTTGGACCAGACATAAACTCAGACAATGACAGAAAGCCGTGGTTACTGATAAAAGACCACAATCGTTTCTTTATTTTTATCTAATTGATACGGTCATAAAAATAGAATATAATATAATAATATAATAATATAATAATATAATAATATAATAATATAATAATATAATAATATAATAATATAATAATATAATAATATGCTTTTTAATGTACACCAAATCATATGTTTATAAACATTTTATGAAAAAAATTTATTCAGTGTCTACTTTGCTTCTAGTAAATAATTTATAAAACTTTGCAACTTTTCTGACAGAAAAATATTGCAATAAAACTAATGTTGTCCTTGGAGAGTACAATGTACTAGCTAAGGGAATATGGAATAGCTTTGCTAAGACAATGAAGCTCGGTGTTGTGAATTGAATTCTTTTACGATAATTATTTAAAATAAATTTATAAATTTCAAATAAATATAAAATAAAAAAATATTGATATATATAAGCAGGGTATACACATTCCCTACGGTTATAGATAATTCCTTTAGATTTAGATTCATTGAAGCCGGCACGGTATAGTAGTTCAATCGGTAGAGAGACATGAGGGTTTATCAGAAGTCTGGGTTTCATATGTGCTCATGTCAATAAATTATTCATTTTATATTTTTTTGTAATTTAGCAAACTTATTATCTTAATACATGATAATATATGGTTTCAAATATTATAATTTAATAAGTTGTCTGTTCAATTTCTACAGATTGTTGAAACTGAATTAATCTATACTTAACTTTTCATTCCCTTTTGTATATATTCCTTAGTTCTGCCGCTACAGCTATTAATGTTTGTGATAACATTAAATATAGATAATACCCATATACACCGAAAGGCTTACTTTAGATGTGGTAAAATATCCTGGATCGAATATTAAAAATTTTATATCAGTGATTGTTTTAGTGATTGCATATATATTTTACTGTTCTTATCACGCATACTTAGATATATTAATGTATACAAAAATTATTTTAAAGAACAAAACGTGTGCATTTCGGGATAAGTGATAATTTAAATTAATAAAATAAGTTTAACTAATTAATATTGAAAATTGTTTAATTTGAGAAAAGCTTGGGTTATTATTCAAATTTTATTTATATTAATATGATATTATTATAATTAGGATAATGTATGGAAAAGTTATTTATAAATATTATTGTTTATCGACCTACACCTGCACCATCACGCGTTACGTAACGATTTACCCTACTATGAGAAACTATCACTTCAAAAAACTTTAGAGTAAATTCAAATTGATATCATTTTTTTTTCATTCATAAGACCATTTCATTATATATATAAATAAAAACACACACAACCAATTAAATATTCAGTATTAGTTAAAGAAATAGTTAAGAGTATCTATAATTTTTTATAAAACAGTGATATAACTGAGGAAGATAATGTCTTACCCGCATTAACCCAATATGGCGGATTAACGTCCAGAAACCTAAGGCGACATTTGTTATATGGTCTAAGTTATTTATAGGCATTTTTTTCTAAATTTTTATATGATATCTATTTTTTATGAATAATTAAAATTAAAAAAACTTAATTTAATAAAAAGAATAGAAATGGATTCCTTTTCTTAAAGTACGTAAAATATATTTCTAAAATAAATAATACTGTAGTTTTTTATGACATATTGAATTTTTATCGAAGTGAAGTAATCACCATTAAATTTCAACACAAAATTTTTACAGCCGCTCTCGTGGCTTTGCTCATATAAATAAATTAAGAACAAAATATTCACAGTAATCGGTTATACTTCTGACAAGAAACAAACACTCGAGGTTTATGCAAATTCAAATTCATATAACTTTATTCATGCCAGATACTGCTTGATAACAAAATCTATATCAGACAATATTTGAAGAAGAGACTAAACAAAATATAAACAAAAAAAAAATTGCACAATAGCGTACCGTCACAAAAAGATAAATCACTCAGCCTATATTGAGAACGCAGAAAGCTTAACTAACGTCTCTGAGGTCCAACGCTGATTTTCAGCGACCGCCTACCTTTTAGTGAGTGGGTGCGTAGCAACAGTGCAGCTATGAATAAAAATTGAGCTCCTTTGTATTTTTCAGAATTAAAATATAGCGGGAATTGGTTCCGTGTCAGAAATCTGACTAGCGGTATTCTTGATTTTATTGCTCAATACTTTATTTGAAATGTAACCAATATCTATCTGCTTACTTTGTTTCGGAAAATCTATTAATTTAATGAACAAGTCCACCATAAAAATTTTATCTACTAAGCTAATAAGTTAATTTTTACGAGTAAAAAATGTTAAAATAGTTAGAGTATTTTTCAAACTTTCTATAATCTATTTTAGGACAGGAAATTGGCATATTTTTATTCATTTTTTGTACTATAAAAAATCTGATTCACAAATTTACATATAGTGTTTAAGTATTAATATATGAATATTATATTTTTTAAAAGATTAGTAATATATTTTACATTTACTTCACAAAAGTCTAGTAGTCAATATAAACATCTATACTAGTAAAAAATTAAAATATAAGACAGTAATATATTTGTAAGCACTTCAAAAGTTAAACCCGTCAAGACATTTAATAAAGCACATTATAAACAAAATTTCAAAACAACAAACGCTTTAGCTTTGTTTTTTATGACGTTAAAATTATTTAAAATCGTATTAAGACGGTACAACCAAAGATATTGACTTGCACTAATTATCTAATGAATAATCCTCGCCTTACTTACTTACCTACACTTACCTTACTTACTTTAGACTTATGAAAATTTCGTCTGAGAGTATGAATGTCGAATATATTTTTTAATACCACATTAAAAATAACTCAGTCGAAAATTTCCAATTTTTATAAATTACGATTTTTATAACAAAAAATTTTATTCATTTCTTAGCAGGTTCCTCAAATTTATAATATAATTAATCATTTAACTACTCATCTTTTTATAAACTGTTCATAATTTAATGATATCTTCTTTTATTTAATTGACATTGTTACTAGTATTTTGTATTCATATAAAGTTCTCAATCCCATACTAACAATAAAGTAGATTTCATATTGTAAATCATATGTAGTAACATTCTGATAAGGATGTAAAACAAGTAGTTGGAAACTAAATATTTACTGTGAATAAGAATTTCTTAGGACAAAAACAATACATATACCAGCATACAAATTTCAACTCTTTTAAAAATACTTCTGTAAAAAAGTGTATTGCAGCCAAGTTCGATCCGATGTTTAGATGTCTTTCGTTTTGTTTGCGGTTCCTGTTTCCATTCAGCTTCAGTAACATACAAGCTCACTCTGTGATTCGAATACGAATGTGTTTACATGAAAAATTACTTCAGAAAATCTTGTTTCTAAGAAAAATGTATAGTTTAATTTACTATAAGAAAAAAAGAATTCATTATTTCATTAGCGAGTCTGTAAGAGATCGACATAGTGGTATATAAATAATTTAATAACGATTTAAATTTCAATAGTTCTTAGCTTATCAAATCTAATTATACAATTATTTTTAAATATTTATTGGCAATTCAGAACCATCCTATAAATAAAGAACGGAAGGGCACGGTGTTCTTAAATGATGTCTTAATATAAAGCTTAATTACAGCCAAGGGAGCCTTATTACATTAAACAAAAAGAAAATATCAGCGTACCTCTCAAGTTATTACGTGTTTTTACTGTTGGTAATTTAATTTAATCGTTAAAGGTTTTTTCAAACCGATGTTAGAGACGAGGTAAGCTTTGCTTGGTTACTTAATCTAAAAAAAATGTTTTATAAAATTAAGTTAATTCACTTCTAGACATTAGACTATTTTTTATATTCAATAGCTTCGCGGATCATTTTTGGTTGTAAGTATATTGTTGAGTTTCCTAGTCAGATTGTTGTGGGATATCAAATCTAAAATAATGGTTGGGCTTCTCTATGGTGTGTTCACAAACTGCTGACTTCAATGTAAGCCTATTCTAAATATCTTAGATGTGTTTCTTAACTCTTCTACCGAAGTTCGTGTTTTGTTTGACTCATGTATGACAAAAAACAATCACAGGCAAGTTTAGATACCCCGGCACATTGTCACGAAGTATTAGTTTTTAATAATTTTCAATAATTGGCTTACTTTTTTAAAAGGTTTGAAAATAGTTTTTATAGAATCCAAAAGATATTGCCAATTTTGTCAGTAATTCCCTTCACAAATGGTAGCAGGACTGGCTGCTGTTTAACTGTGAGAGGCTTGATGTGGTTTCTGCGTTGCGTTGTTGACTAAAGCATGCTTGACATGCTGAGTTCGCCCTCTAGGCGTTCGGTATCAGAGATGTGTTGGAGTCTCTAAAAGAACGATTTGCCAACTGTAGCTTATTGGCTATTGTGGTGGTGAGATTTACTAAAAATATATCTACATGCGTGGGTTTTCTATAAATTGGGTGTCCCAGTGTGTTGTCAAAAATGAAGAGACCGTAACCTTGTACCGGTATATGTGAGATATCATCTAAGTAGGATGTAAAGCATTGCGAGGGGATACTGCGCCCGACGCCTATATGCCGGCATCGTGAGGAGCATGGCCCTATACGGTGCTCCCATATGGTCGCGGTCCCTCACCGCTGACTCAAGGACCCTGTTGCGAAGAACGCAAAGGGTCCTAGCGGTGAGGATGATCAGGGGGTACCGTACGGTGTCCTTCACGGCGGCTACACTCCTGGCGAGCGATCCGCCCTGGGAGCTACAGGCGGAGGTGCTCGCAGCCGTGTACTGGCACCGGACAGAAGCCTTGGCCACGGGGGTAAGGCCCGAGGCGGCGCGAATCAGGGCTCTAGCTCACCGAGCCCTGATGCGACGGTGGAATAGGGACTTGGAGTCCCCTGCCGCCGGTATGATCACAGTGGGGGCGGTCCGCCCTCACTTCGACCACAGGATCAATCGGCGGCACGGAACGCTTACGTTCCGTCTTGTGCAGGTGCTGACCGGGCATGGTTGCTTCGGTGAGTACCTGCACAAGATAGCACGAAGGGAGGCGACCCCCTCCTGCCACCACTGTGACGAGTCCGTCGACTCGGCTCGTCACACCTTGGCGGAGTGCGCCGCCTGGGACCACCAGCGCACTGAACTGGTGGGCGTGAGTGGCAGGGACCTCTCGCTGCCGCGCGTTATCAGCGCGATGGTCAGCAGCGAGAGGTGCTGGGTCGCAATGGCCTCCTTCTGCGAGCAAGTCATCGCCGCAAAGGAGGCCTCGGAGCGGGACAGGGAGTTTGCCTCGTCCGCTGACCCGCTCCGTAGGGGGAGACTGGGTAGAAGGAGGCGGGAATACGCCCGTCGCTTCCTTCCCCAGTTGTAGGCCTGGTGAGGGGGGAGGGTGACCCCCCTTACCTACCATAGGCCTACGATGAGAGGGTGCTCTACGTTGCTCGGGGCACCCTCACTTGGGGGGTCTCGCCGGGGCGTCACGGTGTGTGCTAACGCGATCCCGTGACGTCCCTTTAATGCGCAGAGGGCAACCGAAAAAAAATAAAATAAAAAATAAAAAATAAAAAATACTGCGCCCGACAAGTACTTACAGTAGCATGCACAAGTTACAATAACTTCCTTAATCGTAGGCTATTACCGCTTCTATATTAATTTGTATTCATATTGAGGTACATCATTAAGATACAATTAAGCTCATTCTGTTCTTATATATAAATTATAATTTTCTTTATTTAAAATCTAGTTATTTAGATATTTAAATAAAATATATATGAAACAGTTGCTTATAACATTTTTTTTTTTTAATATGAACATAATTTGGTCTCTACGTGAACACATATACCTCATTTTTGACTGTAAATATGTCTATATTTTTCAAGACCGTATTTTACAAAAAGTAATGCATCAAACTAGCATTAAAACTTTTAACTAAAACTTTCTTAAAGTTATTTGAATCGTATGAATATTCACAAACGCTTTTTAACAAGCACATTAAGTGCTACTATATATGTGATTAAATAAATGGTAAAGATTGAGATGCATATGAATGTATGAACGCAATATGCAGTCCAGATGTTTAAAAACAATATTAAAAGTTAAGTTTGTTCATAAATTATTTGTTATTGTTAAAATAGTAATTTGCAATTGTTACAACATGAGTGAGTGGTTATGTTTTTTTATTCAAAATCTTCTTTTCCTAAATCACAAATCAAATTTAAAATAAAATATTTCAGTTTGATTTTTACTACAAATACTTTGAACATGGAACTGACAAAAAAAATCTAAAAGTGACAGAATGCCGTGGTCACTGTTAGCAAAGGACAAAAGTTTTCTCTTTCGTTTCTTATAATTAATATTTACAGCGTCCTTTGTTAAATAAAAATGTTCATGAAAGTATCATATTCTCTTCATTATAGACTTTTATCCATCAATTTTAATCTATTTTAAGTAATTTTTCGGCTTAGATATTAAGATTTATGAAATAATACTTTCTTATATGTTTTATATAAAACTAAGTGAGAAGATAAAACAAACTAAATAGCAAATTCTTATATAATCACGAAAATGCAAATTCTGATTCTTGAACGTAAGCCAAACTCTTTACGTAATTACATATTTAAGTAAATGAAATTTTTGGGAAAGATTTGTAGTTTTATATGTATTTTACATAATATGGGAATTTATAATTTACTGTCTGCATTGCATCTACTAAATAATTTATAAAACTTTGCAACTCTCCGACTGGTGTGACAGAAAAATTTTGCAAAATATCAAACGTTATTTTTAAAGACAACCATGTATCAGCTGAAGGAATAAGACAGTTTTGTGCCTTTTACAAGGCAATTAAATTATATGTGGATTCCTCCACGATTATTATATTAAATATGTATTAAGTTCAGAACTAAATAAAGAATGATAACAAATTTCGGTACGAATAAAGAATGGATTTTTCGTCCCGTTGTAAGCAGTTGTATATAATGCTACGAGTAAATTGATCGAAGCGATCAGCGATAGAGTAACACAATTGGTAGAGCGATGCATACGGAAGGGTTTCCCTGTTCGAGAGTTCTAGGATTCGTAAAAAAATTAAACCATATTATTTTCTTTATTTAGATTTCTTTTTTTGAGTATCTAATTAACAAAAGTAATCTTCCATACCAATGGGCCTCAGTTTCTATTACCGTTTTTGATAATATTAAACATATTTTCTAGATAGTAATTCTTTTGTTCATAGCTTGGATTGTAAATTTAAGATTTCATATCCGTGATCTTTTAAGTGATTACTCAAATATTTAATATAGTGGCTATTTCTAATCATCTATATTTATACATCTTTTAAGATTATGTATAAATATATAAATAAAATTATGTTTCAACAACAGTTGACATCATAAAATAGTTTCATTCATAACCAAATTTTCAAAAAAGAAAAAATAAAGGTAAAAAGATACATTAATCAAATATTTAGTGATGGTTGATAAAAAGTTTAGGAGAATCTACAGATTTTCTAAAACAATGATATAGAGCTAAGGAAGATAATTTTTTGCCCACATTAACCAAATGTGGTGGATAAACGGCCAGAAACCCAAGACCGCATTTATTGGAATTTGGTTATTATTTTTTTCAACTTTTCTTGAATAACTGTAAATAAAGTAAATTTTCTTGCTTAACAAGAAAGTTAATTAATTATTAATTTCAAAGGTAAATAAAAGTCTATTTCAAAAAATAAATAGTACTAAAACATTTTATAAAATTTGGATTTTTCAATACGAAGTTATCACCGTTAAAATTTTGACAAATGTTTACAACCGCTCTCGTCGCCTCGCTCATACACATAAATTGAGAACGAAATAGTCATACTAAGCGGATACACTTCTCATATAAAACAAGCACTCGAGGTTTATGCAAATTGAGCTCCTCTTTATTTTGCAGTATTAAAATATAGTGGAAATTAGTTCCGCGTCTGAGATCCGACTAGCAGTCCACTGATTTTATTGCTAACTACTTCATTTGAAATGTAGCCATTATCTGCTTATTTTGTTTCGGAAAAGTGGGTATTTTATTGAACTGCTTCGAAAATTTTAAAGCCCACTTACGTACCTGATATATGAATAAGTAAACTTTGAAGAAGAATATATCTTGAAATAGTTAAAGTATTTTATATTTGTCAAAAATATAATTTTTCGTATCGAAATTGGCATCTCGTTTATATTATGTTCTATGCAATCAAAACTGTCATTCACAATGTGTTAAAGGAATAGTTTCTCATATAATGTTAAAGTATTAATAAATAAATATTATAACTTTACAAAGAAGATTAACAATTTTGAAACATGATCACGAAAAAAGACTATCACAAATAAAACAAGCAAACCATCAGAACATAAGATCGTTATATATTTGTAAATACTTCAAAAGTGTAACTTATCAATCCATTTATTAAAGTACACAAAGTTTCAAGACAACCTACTCTTACCCTTTATTTTTTTGACGTTAAAATTATTAAAGGACTCAATAAAATTTTACAACCAAATTGACTTGCTCTAATCATATAATGAATAATCCTCGCCTCACTAGAGACTTATGATCATTTCATCTGGATACTGCTTTTTACACATTAAAACTATCTTGACTTACTTTGAAATATTGACATTCTAATTCTTCATTTTCTGCACCCATTAGCAGGTTCCTCAAGAAATATAAGTTTTATAACATATTTTATTAAAACTCATATATAAAAAAAATATTAATGCTTTATTATAGATTTTATAATTTAATGAGTCTTGACTTAAAAGTCTTTACATTTTAATCTAAGGACCAAGTTAGCGTGAATTATGAAAATTATAAATTGATGGTGAAATGAAAATCTATGGATAAACAAATGTTTTACGTCAAAAAGGATTTATTCAGATGAATACAGCACATACAAAAGAATACCAAGTTCAATTCGATGTTTGGATGTCTTTCGTTTTGTTTGCGGTTCTTGTTTCCATTCTGCTTCAGTAACAAACAAGCTCACTCTGTGATTCGAATACGAATGTAGTTACTGTAAAATTACTTCAGAAAACCTAATTGTTCAAAGAAAATGTATAGATAACTTTAATCTCAAAAAAGGGAATAATTATTTCATTAGCGAGTCTGTAAGAGGTCGACATAGTGGTATATAAATAATTTAATAACGATTTAAATTTCAATTGTTCTTGTTCTTTTAAAATCTAATTATACAGTTATTTTTAAATATTTATTGGCAATTTAGAACCATCCTATAAATAAAGAATGGGCGAGCAGGGTATTCTTAAATGATGTCTTAATATTTAACTTAACTACAACCAAGGGAGCCATATTACATTAAACGAAACGAACATTTTATAGTATCTTCTAAGTTGTTCCTGGTTTTTACTGCAGATAATTCAATTAAATCGTTAAGAATTTCTCTCAAAACGATTTTGTTCACGACTCTCTTCTAGCAGTAAGCTCTGATTGGTGATGTATCCCAGAATACATTTAATAAGATTTAGTAGTCACTTACGGTCATTGAACCATAAAACAAAACATTTTTCACGGACTAAGTTTTTAAATTTTCCCCTCAATACCTATATCTCAAAAGTTTGAAATGAAAACATTAATAGAACCACCTAAAAACTCTTTTCAAAGATAAAAATATATGTACACTAGCACATATTATTTTTTTCAGACGCACATAATTGTCAAGTGAACTATTAGTTTTGAAAGTTAACATTTTGGCCTGATAATCAATACTGTAATTGGCAATAAAACAATATCTACCTTGCAATAACTAAAACTAAACCAACAAACAGAGATCAACTACTACAACTAAACATTCAGCAATCAATATAATATTGTCCGCTATTCAACAAAGCAATACGTTTTTGCTCATTATAAAATCGTGAAAATTTTGTCAAATAAATAAATTATTACCACAACGTTTGTTATCGATTACTTATATTTTATTTTATGCGGGTCTCTTGTAACGACTTCCTATGCCATTTTTTTTTCCGTTGGAAAAACCCGTTACGGGTACCCCGTCGGCCCAGAGGGGTGACGGCCGGGGGGTTATGTGGGACTACCCGGCAGCATAGAGGATGCTGCCATTTTTAAGGCTACCCACTAAAAAACCAACGGTTGCCCTCTTCGCCGTGATGGGACGTCACGGGATCGCGTTAGCACACACCGTGACGCCCCGGCGAAACGACTTCCTAAGCCATAGTAATTTTAACATTTTTACCAAAATAAGTTAAAAATAAGGTAATCATCCTCTAATATAACGTTGACATTTTCAACTAGAAAAAAAGCAACATTATAATATAATTTTACTTAAATGTTGTTTTTATCATCTCCAAAATTTATAACCTTACGTAACGTACACATTACTTTTATATGAATAGAAGTACACTAAATTGTAGTGTTATTAATTAATTTCATAAATAAACTTTTATTTTCATAAGTTAGAATCACTACGTATATTTTTGAAATAAAATCACATAAAATATAATAATAGAGTACAATAACAAATAAATAGTTCAAAACAATATAATAATAAAGTAACATTTTTTTTACTCTTTGAATTCCGTTACAAATATTTCGATATTTGATTTGATATTTGTTATATTGAAAATTGCAAATATTTTGTTTCAAAAAATTGCTTCGGTTTAGCAATATTTTGTATTTTTTATCTGTGTTTCTTCTCGAAGCTCAAGAATTGTAAAACATGATTGAGGAGTTTTCAAATCAACTTATAATTCTGTGTATTAATACTTAAAAACAATTAAAAAATGATATAGTTTCATGATTCAAAAAAAATTGCAATCTGTTTGCATGAAACTATAAATAAATAATATTTTATATAGTCGAATTAAAACGAATACACTTCTCGCATGAAACATACACATGAGGCTTATGCAAATTGCTTCTTTGTATTTTACAGGATTAAATATAGTGGAAATTAGTTCCATGTCAGATATCTGACCGGTAAGTCCACTCTGTTGTATGCACGCTATTTTATCGCATTATAACAGTGTAATAAATATAAAGCTATAGACCTATATGTCTAGTTTAATTTATGAAATATAACAAAACGGACAAAAGTAAACAAATTCCTTATAACTCACGCAGCGTTAAGTTCTTTAGACAAAACTTAATTTAGGAGTGATTGTAATAGGTACGTACGTTTTTTTTTTCTGTTGCTTTGCAACTCTAAGAATGTTATTATAAAAATAAAGTTTTTTCTTTCAGTCTGAAGTTTTTAAGACATTATTTAAATTTTCATTTATTTTTGCAGAAAGTATGTATTTTATACGGTTTAGCAAATTAAAGAAGGTAATTGACAACAGATAAAATTCTTATACAACAGTTCACAACATAAGATACTTGTTTGTAAGATGAACAATTTTTAGTCATTTTTTTAATCAATTTTTGATTTTTTTTCTTATGTATTCCGTAATATAAGAAATTAAAGATATCTTTATAAGTTTTTTTTTTTTGTAAATTAAACAATTCAATATCTTACGTTAGATTTAAAGTTAAATTATAGATAATTTGGGTGTTTTTTTCTTCGCAAATTTCGAAAATTAAGTTTTAATAATTAAACTAGTATGAGCTAAAACTAAGTAAGAGGAATAAAATCAGACACCCAACATTTTAAGATCATTGTACGTAATTCTTTATTTAATTTGAGAGTTAAGTAAAAAATATTTGAGGGATATTATTATTGTTTGATGTGTTTTTATTAACATATTAAAAGGATTTAGAATTCTCTGTCTGTATTACTCCTATTAAAGAATTTATATAACTTTGCAACTCTACGACTGTTTTGGTAGACAAATATTTAAAAAAATCTAATGTTATTTTTGGAGAGAACAGTGTTTTAGTTGTTTGTAACACAGCTAAAACATTGTTATTATTACCTATGTTGATTCCTGTACAATCATTTTATTAAATTATTTAATATTTTTAAGATAAATAAAATGAGAATAGAAATATATTGATAAGAGCAGGATACAGACATCCCGTCCCGTTATAGACAGTTTTATTTGTGTTAAATTCATCGAAGCGAGCAGCGATATAGTAGTTTAATTGATAGAATGTGTACTTCCCCTAGATCAAGGGTTCGTATCCAAACAAAATAAACATATTTTCCTCTGTTTTTTGAGTTTCATATTTATAAACTACAAAATAATCTAACTTACCAATCTGTTTTTGATAATATTGAATAAGTACGAGATACTAAGTCTTTTGTAAAGCAGCTGGGATCGAGTATAAAGGAATTTGTATGAATGATCTTTTCAGTAACTGAGTACTCCTGAGTACTTCTGATTCTCTATATTTAGATATCTTATATATTCATAAATTGTAGATGAAAATAGATTTTAGGTGAAATTTAAATGGATGTTAATTAAATGTTTTTTTTCACGGAGCTATTTCGGAGGTAAGTAAAAATATGTAACAGTAATGAATAATGCTACAATATTTTATGATATTGAATTTTTAATACACAATCATTCTTAAAATTTCAACATACAATATGTACAGCCGCTCTCGTCGCCTCGCTCATACAGATAAATTGAGAACGAAATAGTCACAGTAAGCGGATACACATCTCACATGAAACAAACACTCGAGGTTTATGCAAATTGGGCTCTTTTGTATTTTTCAGAATTAAAACATAGTGAGAATTAGTTACGTGTTCAAAGTCCAACTAGCGATTCACTTGATTTTATTGCTTTATGATATATTGTTACTTGAAATGTAGCGTTATCTATCTGCTTACTTTGTTTCGTAAAGTAGTTATTTCAATGAACTAAATCTTACTTATTATTAAAATCTTACTTATATACCTGATAAGATAAGTAAACTTTGACGAAGGAACGTTAAAATATTTATAATTTTGGAACGAAACACATCTGTTTTTATTTTTTTCTGTATAATTAAACTTGTAGTTTAAACTCTGTTAAAATAAATCAATATTTGCCTCAAGTATTAAAATATAAATATTATAATTGTCCAAAAATTATCAATAACTTTAATTCAATCTCGACTTAATTTTAATTAGGATATAAATATTAAAACAATTAAGTATTTAAAATATAATCAGTTATATATCTGCAAAAAATTCAAAACGAAACTCCTAAAAAAACTTTATTAAAGCGTGTTACACACTAAGTTGCAAGACAACGAACGCTTTTCCTTTGTTTTTTTTTTTATCGCGTTAGAAGTTTTTTAAAGACTCAATAAAATTTTACAACCAACGATATTGACTTGCGCTAATCGTGTAATGAATAATTCTCGCCTCACTAGAGACTTATGGTAATTTCTTCTGGGAGCATGGATAACGCTTTTTTATACCATATTAAAAATAACTCGGCCGACAATTTCCAACTATTATAAAATATGCTTTTTTTATCTTGTTATTGAGATTAACAATCATTATAGTAATGGATCTTTACACCATCCAATAAAATCCAAACCAATAAATAAAAAATTGTAATATATTTAGACAACCTAATTAAGATTTATAGTAAACCTGAAAATAAAATAATTACGGAAGACCTAAATATAGATATAATAATATATTAATAGAACTAAATGTAGATACATTAATAGTAATATAACTAGTGGTTAATTACTATTAATCATAATCATAATCAGCGGTTTAATATCTATTAAACCACAAAACAATGATTGCAATTATACTGATTATTTAAATCTAATAGTAATTTTTGGTTTGTTGCTAGGCTATTTATTTTCTATCAGTGTTCAAAATAGTATTAATTATTCTATAATAAAATCAAACTTTTCAAATCAATCGAACAAGACCGTGGTCTATAGTTTTAGAAACTTTTCTTATACAAGTGATCAGATCTCTCTTATCAGAATAATACCAGTTTGGATCTATTCTTAGAAATTAGTAATTATCAACAGGTGTTCAAAACATTTATCATTTACCTCATCTATAAATCAGGAAGCAGAAACTATGTTAATAATTATCTTCCTATATTATTTAAAACCGCTTTATTTGAAATGATAGATAAGATTATGAGAAATAGACTTGTATGTTATTTGCATAAAAAAAAATATATCCAAAAATCAGTTTGCTTTTAGAGTTAGCGGGTGAACTGAAAAAGCTGTACTAAGGGCTTTCGATTCCGTATATTTACAAATTCTACTCAAAAACGTCCCAATTTTGGTATAAGAAATAAAGCTTATGCCATAGCATATGTAAGAACTATTTGAAAAAAAGAATTTAAGAGGTTACTATAAATTTTCGTACTATCAACGACCCTACGACTACTCAAAAAGTACCACAGGTTAGTATTCTAAGTCCAAAGCTATTTTTAATTTGCAAAAACTAAAAACTATCAATTTGTAACTTTTTCTGAGGACACTGTACTTATATTCTATGGAGAAACCTTTAAGATTCTGAATCACACGTGAAAACAGGGCCAAAAACTATAACTTATTAGTTAAAAACAATTTATTATTATTATTATTATTATTATTATTATTATAACCCCTTATTTTAGGCACCTGATAGAAGATTCCTCACTGTTATAGTATATATAATGATGTAAATAATTCACATCTGTTTATTCATTTACGGTTTATATTTTATTCTAACGAGCAAGGTAGCGTGAATAAAGCATTACGGATTCTTTTATTTAATTGCCCGTGTTACTAACACTTTGCATTCAGATTATATTCTTAATCCCATATACATTACTTATAGTAAAGTAGACTTAACGTTGCCAATCCAATTTATTTTCTAGAAATAGGTTTCAAAAACGTTTTTTTATAATGGTATCACAATAAAATAATAGTGGAATAAAAAGTAATTGGAAACTAAATTTCAAATGTAGTATGATTACTTAAGATTTCTTAAGACTAAAAAAAACAGACAGCTGTATAACATACTATTCTAATTTTTATCCTAAATGTGTGCAAAAAAGTGGGTCGCACCCAAATTCGGTTTGATGTTTGGATGTCTTTCTTTTTGTTTGTCATTCTTGTTATCATTCAGCTTACAGGAAGACAATTTAATACGGACTTAAGTTTCAATTCTTCTTAATCTTATAAACTTTAATTATCCAGTCTAACCTAGAATATGTTTAATAAAATTAGGTTATCTCACTTGTGGTCATTGAACCAAAAACCAAAACATTTTAACGAACTTCCCCCTTCAATTCCGATGTCTCAAAAGTTTAGAAAAGTTTATAAACATTAAAAAAACCATCTAAAAATTGTACCTTGAAACCACTTGTCAAGGCTATAGTAAAAGTTTTATATATTTAATTTTTTACGCACTATAACCAAGAAATTAGAAAAAATTTCATAAATGTTTATAAAAAACTAGATTTGTTAATATATTTTTTTATGAATATTGTATAAACTCAGAGAAGAACAGTTTCAAGATATCCAAAAAAGTAACAAAACCTCACGGCGACGATCTGTCTGGTTCCGTAAAGACACTTTATTAGTAATAAAATACGACACAGAAAGAACTACTTAATTATGTTGAGTACTATTGATCAAGTTCTATATCACTTACATAAGTATGTTAATGGCTAATAGTCTTTCTTTATAAAACTAGTTAATACACTTGTAAGACGGTTTATTTTGTTTGCTCTGAAATTCTATAAACACCTGGTAATTAATTCATGAAATCTAAGGAATATTTCTTCAATTGCTATGAATTTCATCGCATTTAATGCTGTTATAGTTAACTGTTATTTTAAAAATTAGATATTTATATAGATATAGTAAGTTGAATTAACTATATAATATCATTAAAATAATCTAATTTTCTGTAATTTTTAAATCAAATGAGCAAACTCACATCAACAAATAGTCTGTGTAAGAAAATATATATTTATACAATTCTTTTATACCCTTAACAGGATGATAAAACTGTTGAACTGCAAAATACTTTCGCGAGTACTCCAAGTCAAATATATCAAGATTGTATTAGAATTGGAGAACTCTTGGAATTTTTCGTACTAAATCCAAACAACACACAGTTAGTGTCCGTGACGAGCGTGAACGAATGAGGACGCATTTTTCAAACTAACTCCTCTTTGCTGCTGCTCACCAATAAAACATTCATGAATTCTACTCTAAGTAAGAAAAATAGTTAAACATAATGGCAATAATGATATTTAGAATTCATTTTGTGAAATTATGAGATAAATAATTTATACTTTATAAATTTAATTTAATTTTAATTGTATAATTTTTGTGAAATCCATTCTTGAAAATTTTTATATTTCTGTTTTGGTAAACAAATATTTGCGAAGAATGTAGTGACCTGTGAAGTTGAAAAATGGTAGCGATAAAGCTGTATTTTCAAACAAAAATGAAGGAAACTAATTTGTCCAGAATAAAAACATAATATGCTCTTCGAATTGGAAATAAAATGTCTATCAAAATATATATTTATTTCAATATTTAGTATAGGACGATACAAAATATTGATCCTTTATAACATCGCACATTTTTATTTGTTTATATTATCTGATTACAATAATTATATTGTAAGCATTAATAACGATTAATTAAAAAAAAACTCAAAACAAAATACTTCATGTAAGCGATTTTAGCGCAAACATGTTTAGACGTCAGATTTATATTTTCTGATCCATCTGCCGTGCCTTTCGCATAATATTGCAGACGGACTTGAAAAATAATAAAGGCAAAGAGATAAGGTTTTCCTATGCTTCAAAAGAAACGTTGAAATTGACTTGCTACTATTTTATTTTTCATTTCCTGCATTGCAAGAATATTATGTAACGTTGTGGTGTACAATGATGCATTGCGATAAAATAATAAGTGTCTCATAACGCAATGGAGACTTAAGTTTAATTTAGTTTGTATAAAACAGGTTTAAATTTAAATTTAATTATTAAACCTCAACGCCTGTACAAATATTTTAAATTACAACGTTGATTCTAAACTTTTAATACGAAAAGCAAAATTAAATTGGCTTACCATAGTTCAAAGTACATGTAAACTACGTCAAGGAAAAAGTTCCACTCAGAAAAACATTATTAAACATACATTTTAGTTGAAACAATTAAATGAAAAATAGCTAGTTTGTTTAAAAGCTCCGCGTCTGATATATTACAAATACGATTTCCTAGTAATATTAACATTAATAACAATGAATCCAAGTTATATTATTATTCTTTCATTATATTTATATTACAAATAAAACGAACAATTTATACAATAAATACAAAAAATAAATCTACCGTTCTCTATACTTCAAACGAAATAATAAAGAATTCATAATACGTTATCTTCTATAATATGTATTGCTTGGTACTTTAATACTTTTATTATTTTCATTCTCATATTCTTGCGAGGTAATACCGCTATCATTCCACGACAATATTGGGCCAGAGATTAAAACATCCATAACATGCTGAAGTAAAATGAAATAATAAAAATAGGTTTTAGCGTAGTAAGTTTCTTCGGGCAGTGAAGCGGCACAGGGAACCAATTTCTGAGCCGATGCGAACCATTTTGTTGGAAATAGCTTTACTTCAATCTGCATTTTCTTGCTGATTTACCAACTTTCATACAGAACAAGAACTTTCTTGAGAGACATTCTGCGCAGACAGAACTTTAGACGAGTCGACACATTAAATTATTATTAAACTTATCTTACAAGATTGGGATTTCAAAATGACTGTATGCTAACTTTACAAAGTCAACATTTCAAGCAAGAAAACAATGTGAGCATTGCGGCTGGCTTATGATCCAACCATTAAAAACTAATTAGGATTTCTTTAGAAATTATGAATGTTTTTACATTCGATGCTTCATTAACTTTTCTTTCATAAAAAGTCAAAGAACTTTAATTATCAAAATTATTAACAAACTCCTAAAACAATTCATTTAATATATAATTTGAATCACTTGCAATATTTAAATTGAACGAGATTTCTTAAATAAGATTTTTCTTCAGACTCTTCGCAGATCAACCAATGGTCTGAACGTGACTTGAATCGCTCAATTAAAAAATCTGGGTACCTTGTAAATTAGGTTGGAGCGTAAATTATTCTTGTTTGATATTCAACAAGTATGTACAAAAAAAATTATACTGTAATACAGCAGAACTTATTATTTTTGCTAGTATAATAAATAATTTGTTTTTAACTAAATAATTTAACTAAAAGTCTTAGAAATAATAAATAAACTAAGAATTATGATTGCATTGCATTAAAATTTCTTTAAGTATAATAAGTTCATTTAGTAATAACTAAGTAGATACAAAATTCTTACCTAATAACTTAACAGGTAATAAAAAAGGTAGTGCGGTAGTAAAAAGGAATAGTGGTAGTGAATATCATTCTTCTTGCGCAAACAATGAAATACTTCAAACTGAAATTACCTCTTTAAGATATATAAGTTTGACTCATATATAAACCACAACTTTATAAATAAAAACCTTGAAACAGAATTCAGTGAGGTTTCTAGTTTTAAAGTTAAAAGGCGTCCTAAAGCGGAACTTGGATTTAACTCTAACCTCCGTCGATCCGATATGGCGCATTTATTCGAGATGTTTTGAAATTATTATAGTAACGCTATAAATAATGAAAGAAGTTATTAAAAGTTCTTGTTCATATATTATAAATACTATATAGTTTATATAATCAAATTAGGTTTTTATTTCATACATATTATGTTGAGATATATTCCCTTGTAATAGATTTATTTAACTTTATAAATATAATAATTTAACTGCACGTAATTTCTGTCACATCACATATGCTGTTATTTATATATATTTTTTATTTTTAAGTAATAATTAATTATAGTCAAGAAGCAATTTCTCTGCCTGTTAAATAAAAAAAAGCCACATTTTGTAACAATATTATTGAAATGTATTTCTAATGACAATATATATATATATATATATATATATATATATATATATATATATATATATATATATGATTATATAGTGTATAAAATTATAAATACTAGATTTAATCTCATCATTCGCTAGGTCTTAGGGTTTCAATACTATTAGGGTTTGAACACACGCGTTTGGTATTACTTCACGTCTTGTTACGTAATGAACCTATTTCCCTTTATTTCGTGCCAATGTTAGCGAAAATCCGATTAGTGGCAATTTGCTATCATTTAATGCTTCTGATTGAAAATGGTTACGAAAACTCGGTTTTCCTTGTTTCAGACAAATCCTTCAGTGTTTAGATAAGGTATATACCGTTATGGACTTTTATTTTAATTGATATGTTCTTAGTTTGAATATCATGTTTCAGTTTTGGTATGTTTAATACTAAATGATTTGAGTATATAGTCTAAAGGCAACACCGTGATGAGCCTGCACATTTTAGAAATTCTATGATGTTACGTAATATCCATAGCAGCACAGCGTTGTGTTTCGGTAATTGGAAAGGAGGCTTGTGCCAACCAATTTGTTATATACAACATGATACTATACCGACTAATTATATCTAAATGTTTCATAAGATTATCTTTATTATAAATAAATATTTTAAATTTAAATAAATGACGGGATATGATTTTATTAATAAGGTTTATTTCTTTGTTTCAACCGAAATGTACGCATGTGCGTTTGTAAGTTTTTATATCCGTTCTTATCTCCAAAACTAATTACACAACTTTGATAATTTTACTTTATTTTTGCTCAATAGATTTTTATGTAATTATATATATTTTTTTGCATTCTGCACTACAAGATATCATCAAGCTAATTAACACCGCTCTCTCTTTACTTGGGGTTTGACGAATTATTGTAGCAATAACTTAATTTGTTCCAATTTTCAAGGTTCTGAAAACAATGATGGAGATGAAATAAATATTTTCTGCATTTGAAATTTTATAACACCAAAATATGTGTATAACATCTGTTTTTTAAGTTTTCTTGAGAAATTAAATTAGAAATAGATTATTGAATTAATTATTAAGAGGCCTTCATTGAAATGTTTTGTTTATTTTAAAATTTCAAGACGACCTTTTTTTTATCTTATCCTTTTTTTTTTGTTGAACCAGGTTAAAAAGACAGCGATGAAGCATTCTTAAAAAGTTCATCAATATTCTGTATTCTGAAAAACATTGAAAACATCCTCTGTTCAATAATATTATCAAATATTTATGCTTAGGTAATCAAAAATAATAATTTATAGACAGATTTTCATAATAAAGATCACCTCATCAACGCTGTAACAAAGCAATATCAGTGTTTAAACGAGTTTCTTACGAAAAGACGTATGATGTATATAAACTCAACTTTTTCTTTATGTAATTTTTATTGTCTTAACATTATTGCAATAATGTAGTTACCTACTATATTATTGTAGAACATAAGCAATTTTTATAATAACGAGATATTTTTCAAGTGGCCTTTCGATAAGGACTCTGAAAAAAACTACTTTTTAAAATTTTTATACTTATCCTATATTTGCAATTAATTCATAAAAAAAGAAAAAGAAGAAGAAAACTCAACAAGCTATCAATAAATTTACTTATATTTATATATAAATAAGTTAGAAAACCCTTAAAGCCTTTCGTTTTCTATGGCATATTCTGGTTCAAATATCAAAAAATGTTCTTGCATGGTGTTTATTTGAAGATCACTAATAACCGCATGCAACATCTGAATATTTAAAACGTCAAAAATAATCTATTAAGACACTAATAAGTGTATATTTTACTATTTATGTTATACAAATGCCATTATTTCCATTAAAGTTGAGATAACGATAACTCAAAAGCATAATTTAAGATTATATTAATTATTATATTAATAACGTCAATTATTATAATAATATTATCATAATAATGAGTGTTAACCTATGGCTTTGGTTATTTCCTCGGTGCAAATGTGGATTATCCATAATATTTTTCTCTTTAGATATTTAATTTCAATTTCCAGGTCAAAATAACGATTGAATGTTTAAAATTATATTCAAATAGTATTCAAATTCAAAATGGCCGTTCGAAGACATGTCTGATAACATTGTTAAGACTGAACCAGCAATTACTTTAAGCGCATCCATTGCTCTACTACTACGTTAAAGCGACGATCGTAACAAATGTCGTTATCCTACATTTCGGGGTCAATAATCTGCAAAGGCGGCAGCGACGCGACAACGAGGCGGCGTCCCGTCGGCTGCCTTCAAACCATTACTAGATCAAAGCTCGCACAACTCACAAAAGCAAAAAAAAATGATATTGTCTCTTAAGGTATTCTTTATATTTTGGTCTCAAAGAAATTTATTTTGGACCTAATGATTCTTTCAAAGTAGATTCCGGAGAATAATTGTTTAAACAGATTCAAACGAATCGAAATTCAAGCACCTCTTGTGTTATAACAATAGAACCTTACGTAAAAGTATAACTACGGTAACAAAATATTCTGAGAACACTCTGTGCAAGATGATAACCTTGATGTTTTCTTACTTCCGATAAGAGCTCTTGAGTATACTGTAAGGCACAGTTACATTCTAGAAAAGCATTATTACGATCTAACATCTAACTGTTGTGTTCAAAAGTCGTACAGAGCACAACACATCTCGTAAATACAAAAATAATACTGCTAATACTGAAAATTCGACCACAGACACTCATACTACGACCGTTATTTATGCTGATTCATTCACTTAATAGAATTCAATTTCTGTTCTTCTATATTTTCGCATTCTCATTCTTATATAATTTCGCATGAGACAATCGTTCCGAGTAATTTTATGTAGGGTACATAAAATTAATACTAGTTTGTTTTTATAAGTAATTTTATGTATTTTGATCTGCTAGTCTCGAAAAATCAGTAATTATAATTATATTCCAAAACATAATATTACTTTGTCCCGACAAATAAAGATTAAAAACAAAGAAATTGCTTGTATATTTTATGAACATCTTAAGTTTTTGTAAGTCCTTATTAGAAATATAAAAATCAAAATTTTGACAGATTTTATATAAATGTTAATATTTATGTAGGGTAGATAAATTTAATGTAAAGTTGACATTCATAAAAATTACAATATTGTATATAAAATATAAATACAAAAAAGATATTAAACTTGTTATTGAATATTACAGATAAGTTAGCACCAAAACTTAATCATTTATCATCTTAATAATAAGGATTGAAATGAAACCTGAAGAAAATATGAAAAATCTACTGAGGTCTTGAAGTGTTGATAAAAAAGGGCTTAGGGTTTAAGAAATAGCATGTTGTATATTTTTTGATAAATATCTTTTTTACTACCAGTCACCGGCCCTCGGGTGACCGAACCTATCCATGCATTAATATTATAATATCGGCGGAGATACACTTTATACATAATTTCGAAATTATTTTTATTATTCAGATTTAACATGCATATTTGACAGAGAACTGTCTAGCTCGGATTGCTTGTTGGTTATCCGTCTTTTGTCTTATTTTATTATGCCATTATACGGAGGCCATAAAGGCTAGCGAGACGGTTTGTCTGCTTGTTCCCGGTTTTCTCGCCCTTGTTTATCTGGCTGGGGGTTGTAAGCGGTGCGACTGGCGCCCCGCGGCAGTGCTTCCGCAGCCCGCCTAGCGATGGCACGCGCGCTTTTCTACCAACCCAATACCACACGCGTTCGAGAACAACATAGGTGAACTTCGTCATATTTTATTATAACCGAATTTTCATATGAATTCGCAATGACTCTTTTTATAAATTTTTATTGTGTGATTTGGATAACGTTATTGACAGCATGCTGCAGTACGACAGGTGAGTCGAGAATGCAATTAGCATTTTTATTGAGTTTACTAGTAACTTGTGAATATTGTATTGATTGGAAATATATTTCGTTTTTTATTTTGCGTTTGTTCTAAATTTTATGTATTTTTATAATCAATGATTTTATATTGTTTTTTTTTTTGTTTTAGAATTATTTAGACACGCTTATCCTGTTATAAATTTATGTAATAAATATTTGATATTATAAAATATTATACCCAATTATTTTAAGCTTTATATGTCAAATATAAAAAAATAGACATGTTATCTTAAAATTTTATTAAATTTAATATTAAAAATTATGGAAATATATACCTTATATACATGTCCTCATTATTATAACAATTAAATAAACAGTAAAGAACTCCTAAAAGTAGCTCGGTATTTTCCCTTAGTCCTCGCTCAAACCAACTCTGTTATTTTAATTTGAGACCGCAAAATTTAATTTGATAAACATTACGAGGGTAAAATAAAGGTGGTCTAAATTATATCTGAGAGATGACGACTCCACTCCAGACGAGAAATTCTTCAGAAGTAAGATTTATTCAGAGGGTCGAGATAAGAAGCACTCGTATTTCTTAAAGATAATTCGGTTTACAAGGGGAAGAATCACAAACAAAACGGACAGGGGTCGATGTATGAGTCATCCGCGGATATCCGCTGGCATTTGAGACAGTTATGGATGTTTTCCATTATTGGAATAAATAAAGCTGACTAATCTTGTAGGGTAAGTGCGAGTGTTAGAAGCACGTCCGATTTAGCTTTGACTGACGTATACTTTACAAAATGTCGAGAATCGTATATCATATTTGTGTATATTACATTATTATTAAAATTATGTTAATAAATGACTTATTATATAATAGACATATCTTATAGAAACATTAAAGGAACCTTTATAAATACTCGGAATGACCCTCGGTCCCTTTATTAACGGAAGTTAATTTAACTGAATTAACATCTATTGAAATTGAAATATTGTTCTATACATAATTAGTTATAATTTAATTTAATATTTTGTTAAATAATATTGAAAAAAGATACTTTTATCTAAAAGCCAGTATGAAGCGTTAAGAGGTTTCTTAAGATAATAAGATAAGTATGTAATGCCTGAAACATAATAGCCTTAAAACTTGTTCTGAAACAAATATATATATATATATATATATACTTAAGTTAACCTCCTTGTAATTATTTATAATTTAATCCATTTCAAGAAACAATAAATTAGAAAAAAAATACTTCTTTTGATGTAAGAAATAATACAATTTACATATAACAACTTTGTTCTATTAAATGTTATTTATTTATCGATAAGATGCGCAAGAATTCTAAACAAACACATGGTAAGAGTATCTGCAGTAAACAATTAATTATTAGATTAAATTATATCCTGACCTCCGCAGCACTGCGTTATTATAGATACTAAAAGTTTACAGGATTGCACGTAGTAGAACAACATTATATTGTCGAACAATCATTAAAACTATATTATGAACACTGGAATATACATGCATAAATTTAAAATATATTATAACATTTACAAAGTAAAAATAAAGGTTTTTGTAATACACTTTATATTTCATCTGTTTTTTATATTTTATAATATAAAACATTATATTGTATATGTTCCACTTAGCTAGAAAATTTATATGCTGACTTCATTCTTTACTTATTAGATAACTTAACGAGGTAAAGAAAACTGCATTACCGTGTACAGAGCGTAATGTTATAATGTTATTTCCATCCCCTACCATTGCTGCAATAAAATAAAAATCAAGCAATTCATATTCTCAAACTTTCACTTTATTAAAACGGAACAAAGCAATGACTGAGATTTTCCAACGACGTCGCAATGAAAAATTTTATATATTAGAATTTTATATATATATTATAATTGATTTTGTTTTTATTTATTTATTTTTTTATTTTAGATAAATATTGTGTAATAGAATTGGAATGTTAAAAATCTTAATATTATTATGGTAATTCTTAACATCGTTCAAATACCTACCTTGACTTGTTAAGAAGTCAGCTCAAGTTTGTATTAGTTGTATTTCGGGGTAAAGATAACTCTTTTTAAGATATAAAAAGCTAAAAAAGAATCAATTATCATGAATATGTTCGTGTTAAAATAAACAAAAAAAGACACAAAGATGGTTATTACTATTATATGTAACTTTTAAAATGAAGAAAGTAAATAGCAAAACATATTTGTATAGAGTATAATATATGAGTGTAGATAGTATGATCTATATATACATATATATAAAGTTTTATTCGTAATTGTCCGCTACACTAAACACAACTTTCCACTATAATTCTAAAACACACAAGCTTAAATTATTGATTAATTGATTCGGATAACGTTAAACTCGTAAGAAACTGACGTGTTCCGGAAACCACAACAGAGTACATTCAAAACTATACTATAAAGCGTTACTAAGGGTCAAGTTCTTCGGGGACTGGCTGCGGTTATTCAGCGGCAATACTTAATCAGCAGCTCATGTTAAAATTTAAATTAGTATTCTAAATAGTTATAATCTTAATAAATTTAAATATGTACTTTTATTATTGGCAAAATATATATATATCTATTGTTATTAATTGTAATCTGTTTGTCAAGATTTTATCTGATTATTAGAGTGAATATTTAATTTACAATATTTTCGTTTAATTTTCTCATCAAGTTTGTTGTTAAAGCTGACAATATTCTAAATCATAAATTAGATATTCTTAAAATTCATTACTTTAATTCATTGCAAAACAATATAATGACAGGTATAAGTCTAACTTACATCATTTTTGAGATATATGGCTTATAATCCTTAGAACCGGGTAAAGTTCACAATAAAAATATGTTTTTAAAGAATATTATGTAACTTGCAAATTTCCCATATTATATGACTACTACATTTCAACTTAGCCAAGAATGTTGCGAATAAGAATATCTTCTTTAAAAATTAGTTGATATTAATTGCAAATAAAAGCTTAAAAGATATAAACAATTAAGTTAAATTGTCGCAATCTCAACATTTTATAACATTTTACAAATACCTACAATATTTAATAATTTCAGATTTGATGCAAATAATGATTCTACATTTAATATTTATGATGAATTTAAATTTTTATTTTAAAAAATACATGTTTTTAATATATATTTTGATTATTTAATAACGAGGATTTGTTTCTACAATGAACATATCACCCTCATTGTCCTAAAAAACATATTACATACGACGTTTATTACTTACATATACAATTTTATATTCTATTTTTGTTTTTTTTTAATTAAGGGAAAATCAGAACACTTAAAACCATATCTTAATACAATTTTTAACAACATTCCACCAAAATATGGTACAAATCTTCTACTTTGTTACATTCAAAGCACATTGATGAAGCTTTTTACTTATAAGGGACATAAAACTGTTAAGTGGTACTTTAATTATAAGAATTAAAAAATTATGTATAGAAAATAAAAATATTGTACAAAACTTTTTTCTTAGTAAGAATATTATTTAGTATATTTCTTGTCAGAAAAATCTCTATTACGTCGACTATTATCGTAGCACTTGAACAGACTAATTCTAAAATCTTTTTCAAATGCTAGCTAAGCTTTCTAGATATTACATAAACATCCAACTAATACTATAAATATACACACCATAGCACAAATACGTCTTTTGTGGTTTCATGAAACGGAAACACAGACAGGAAAAAGGATTATAGGTTTTTTCATTATCATCAATTCTGAGGAGAGTTTCACATAGCATATCTATAAATATATATATATATGGGTGTTATAATTACGTACGTATAATACCACTCCTATTATTAATCTAATTTAATATATTATCATATTGCATAGTACTAAGCAATAGCCTTGAGACATCGTTTCAACCTAATTACGAGGCGTATCGTCTTTAATGATACTCTAAACAATAAGATTATTCCGCTCAGGAAATGTCTATATTATTTCCATATTTTTATTAATATTTAAAAAATCTGACGTAACAAATGGTTTTTGTCTGAGGGTGTATAAAAAGTGACACTGAGACTGGTAATTTAATAAAAATATTATATATTCAACTAAATATCGTAAGTATTATATTATATATTTATAATTGTTTATCAGTAGTTCTTATTAAAACGTAATCTTAAAGATGAGTGCTTTATATCTGAATCAAACTTAGCTAACAACTGTCTCGAATGGCAAGGGTTTCGACTGAAAAGAACCGCATTATAATTGATTTATTCGCTATTGAACTATGTTAAGATGGCAGACACACAGACAAACTCAAATACACATATGTATATTTGTATATTTGTATATTTTTATGTATATATACGTTAAGTATATTGCAATGAGAACTATTTCTACGTTTATTTGAATAATAAAAAATATTAACAAAACTCAAAATTGGGATTAGATAATAAAAAACATTTACATAACTTGAAAAGTACATTTTTTTAGTAATCTTTAGATGTCTCAAAAATAAGATTAAAGCTTACTATTGCTTATAATATCTGCCCCAAGGGTGTTATTGAAGAACAAAAGATTCGAACTCTTTGCGGTGTATCACTTTATAGTTATAATATGTATAAAAAATAATAGCTTTTATTTTTGAGATTACCAAAACAATATTCTGCTTTTTATTATACTTCTATTTTTTAAATGAATAATTAATACATTATAGATGCGTCGTTATCTTTATGATCTGAGATTTATTTGTTAGATTTAAGTTTCTTATTTGTAACACATAAACATGACAAAAAAACGTTTATTATTAGAATCTTAAAAACTATGTGAGTGAGTCCTTACATAGTTAAGTTACATTTATTAAAATTTTTCTTAATTTTTTTATACATTTAATTTTAATGTCAATCTTATTTTTAATTTATTGTATAAATAAATAACATTAAAATAAATATATTTATTATAAAATAATACAAAGAGTACAACAGTACAGTACAGTACCAGCCTTGTTTATTTCATATTGTAATCACTTCCACTAGAACTTGATTACGTTTCGAATATTATTAAAAATGAAATGATTCGACACAAATAGTGAAAATTATATATTTAAGGAAAGGTAATTTTTATTATATATACTTTTATTAATAAAATGTAAATGTATTATACTTGTATAACACATTGTATAATTACTAGTTAATAACACTTTTTCATCGATTAAGTTATAATTATAATGTAATTTAGTATATAAATGATCTATATGTATAAGATCCATCATAAAAAGAACAAGAACGTATTAAAGGAATAAAATTATAGTACGGACAAAAATTTATTAAAGAGGTTGTTATTCTATTCTAAAAATTTATATATATATATATAACATAAGTGAACATTTCTTTGTATGTTCGCTATGCATGACTTACCTACTTCACCGATCAAGCTGGAATTTTGCATACGGATAGATCAAATACCGGTGGGTGTTCGTGGATGTGGTTGAATAATAGCCACAGCCACTTCCGCACTCAGCCACGCATTTTCTATAACAGCTGAACGCTTACACTAATTTGGATGAAATCTAAACTAATGTAACTTCCGTTAATCTGTCCGTTTATTTATGTGTATGTAAATATAATAAATTTATATATTATATTATATGCGTCGTTTAGTAATGAAATTAATTGAAAAAGGGATAGTGGAGTCTGGTATAGGGCCTAGGACATTTTGTTAACCCCCACTATTCGGACGATGCCGCGTACAATATCTAGTAAAGCATATAACATAACTTTGTTACTAAAACAGGTTTAAAAAACAAGAAAACATTACTTATACTAGAAGAACTTATTATTACTATATTAGTTAGCTTTTACCCATTCAATATGAGGGATATTTAAAAAAAAAGATCTAAAATTTTCCTATATAACTAAGGTATACAATTTTAATATAACTTCACTTCAGAAAAAGAAACATCGTAACAAATAAATTGTATGTTTACTTACTTTGCATAAAATAAAACTTTCAGAAATTGGATTTTAGGGTTTCAAAACTTTTTTCATAAATTACTTTACCTTGGAAGTAATTAAAACAATAACAGTGTTACTTTTTCAGTTTCACAATTTAAAATTTAAAAGACTGTTCCGAAACATTTCACAGATATAATATGGCTGGTTATGCTTGCAGTCAACTTAACAAAAATAAAATTATTTTTATTTGCTAGAGCTTTGAGTTACAATATATATTAGGTTATTTATAATACATATATTTTGATTCGTCATATCATAATGTTAAGCAGCTATCAAAATCACTAACGACATTGACACTTAACTAGAGTAGCCTAGTATATATATATATATATATATACAGAGTATATAGAGTATATATATATATATATATATATATAGTATAAATATAGGGGTGGGTGAGAGTAAATCTCAGGCACCCCGCGCTTAAGATCTATTTATGTTTAAAATTGTTTATAAATATGCAAGATAAGCTTGTTATATTTTAAAATAAATATTGAATAACGAATTTATCAATACGAGCAGGATTCAAATCCGCTACCCCTGATATGTTATGGTATTTATCTGATAGATACTGTAACTCAATTTGTAGAGCACGGGACTGTTTCTCAGAAGGGTTGGAATCCTGTTCGTATCGATACCTTTTTAATTTTATATATTTTTTTTAAATTTAAAAATATTTTATTAATATATAATATTTATTATAAAATCAATTACTAATAATAGTATATATCCCTTAAATGAATTTAATATGCGGTCTAGCATAGTTTAGTTTCGTTTATTCCATAGAGACTCTGGGCCTAGTTGCAGTCTTCAAGTTTGAAATATTAATTATTACCAACGAATGACGAACTTTGGTAGGGCTTTTCAATAATATCTGAAGCCCTTCGTCCTAGTAATTCATATATAAATCTTAATATAAGAGTCAAACTTAAAATAACACATTCTAGATATAATTATACAAAATAACTGAATTATTTTTATGTTAACTTGCTATTAATAAATAAATATCAAATTCCTATTTTTTTAAATATAAATAACAATGAGTATCAAAACAACTCATTTTAAAATTACTGAAAAGTTTTTAAAAGTTAATAATAATTTTGAAAACATTATAATAAACTTTATGTTTTGGCTTAGACTTAAATGAGATGTTAGTATTAATTTAAGTCTAATGTAATAATGATTACTTTTACAAGTTACGTCAAAGTAATCATAATTACAGTTGGAACAAAAGATCCTTCAAAATCATTCCAAGTTTCATAAAAAGTTTTCCTTTCTTTGGAATATCTATTATTTTATATCTACAAAAGTTATCTCTAACAATGTCAAGATTGGATTAAACTATATAGAATAAATAATTTGAACTAAAATATATACATTTTATTAAATATATACAAATTTATTAAAAATACAATAATTTATAACTCAAAAACAAAACCTATAAAAGGAATCACTTATAATCTTGACAGAGATTACTAAAGTATATTGTATTATAATTTATTGAATACAAAGTTAATAAAATTTATAACACACACACCAAAAGTTATCTCATAATTTATTGAAAAAAAAAATAAAAAATACACTCATTTATAACACACACACAAAACACGTATCTTATAATTTATTAAATAAAAAATTATAAAAATAATATACATACATAAAAACTATTTTCCTAGCCATAAAGCTATTTTAAAGCACTCAACTGTAAACGCCACCGCATCTAGGGATCATACAGAGTATCAATTATTCAACTCTAGACGATAATGGAACAACCTTGTCGCTTTCGGAGAAGGGGCTGTCATCGGTCCCCGTAATGGTATATACTCAAAAACCATCCTTAGTAACGCAAGAGATGACAGAGTCGATTATAGGTTAATAAAGACCGGTAATTAATTATTGACTGTTAAATTTATGAGAAAAATAATATAATGCTGTTGTCATCAACATTTTTTAATATAGTTTCTTTATTATCAAAGATTATACAAGGTCTATACATGAAATGTTGATAAAAGTCGATTATATAATTATTGACTCTTAAATTTATAATGCTGTTGTCATGAACATTTTTTTTATATAGTTTTTTTAATAAGAATATTAGAAAGTTTAAGCATAATAGGTTGTTGTGTCAAATAAAGTAGAATAGCAAACTAGAAAGAGCAAATCAGCTGGCGTCAATATTTCTATATAGTAGAGAATCACGAACTTCGGCGAACGAGGCCGCTTTGACTACGTTACGGCAAAGTTTATAACAGAATAAAGTAAGTAATATTTGTAATACTTAAATCAAAGTTGGGAAGAAAAGTCAACTTAATTATGTGTTATTGACTGCTTATGAATAATTTGTAATTAAGTAAGTTTGTTTACTTTTAACTTAATGTTGTAAGGGTCTATACATATCTATATATTATGCAGATTACTTTTTCGTTTGTAAGCTTTCCTAATTCTTTATTAATATAATTATAATTTTCCGTCTGTACTCACGTAAACACTATAGATTTCTATCTATACGTACTTAGATATATAACCGCAGTTCACGCCGCGATTCCGCCATACAAAGAGCTTATAAATATGAACCCGAATGGGTTGGAAACTAGTGTGGCAAATTACAATAGTATTTATGTGAGTACATCCGGATTGTTAAATATTTTTTTTTTTGGTTTTTATAATTTTTAATATAATATATTATTTTAAAAAGTAGGTATAAATTAAATTATAAAGGTAAATCTATACGTTATTCCGAAACACTGCCTTAACGTTTTAATATCGCGCTTCCATCAGAACCATAAAGTTAATGGTGGTGATGACAATGTTGTTTACGTCAGATTTCAAACAACCAATTTATATAAAGGGCACCGTGTTATGTTTATATTAAGCAGATAATAAAAATGTATGTCTATTTATATATTTTTAAATTTACATAAATTACACGTCAAAGCTCTCTGAAATTAACGTATACTATTTAGTTCTTATATTAACAATAAACATATTTATATAATAGAATAAATAAATAATACCACAGAATAAAATAAATTGCTGTTGTTTTACCATCACATGCAAATTTTTCAACTAGACTTGGCAATTTGCCTGATTACCAGCTGTAATATGAAATAATACAAAAAACACTTTTATTCTCGGTAGTACACATGACAATTAAACAGTTGAAACTTTTAACGACGTAGCAAAGTTCTACGCGATAGTACTCGAATATCAGTTGATACTGTTAAGTGGTTGTTTTAATATGATAATGATCAATTGAAAGTTATTATACTATTCAGTATTACCAATTATTTCTAAATTTCATTTTTTAACATATATTTAAGCTGTTATTATGGAATTATAGCAAAACTTTTGGATTCCAGTAGACTACTTATTCTACATGTAGTCTATCATTATTTTTCAGTTAATTTAACTTCTTTTATTGAAGTTAAAGTATTTTTTATTCCAAATACTTGTACTTATGTAACGTCCTACTCTGATGATACAGTTGTAAAGTGAATCCATGGAGAAAAAGAAGAGAGAAACTAGAGATTCTCTTTTAACTTATCAAATTACAAACAATCAAGATACAGTCCTACTTGTGATATTTAGGTTCTCATATTATATGTTATATAATTATCTTTCATAATATTTTAGTGTAAATGTTAAGATACATCAAACTTTAACACTGACATTCAGCCATCATCAAACAAATTCATTAGATATTAGTATTTTATTGGATAGATATAAATATCATTCAAGTCTTTATATTTTATTGGTAGATATAAAATTCGTTGTCACATAGTATTTTGTTATATTTTCACGAGTACACATTGGAAATAAACCTATTATTACTGGATATGGCTAACGTATAATTATTGGTGGTGAGATGTAAGCGTTTGTTACTTCATTTTCGTTTCAATAACTAAATAACTATATATTATAATAACCAAATAAATACAATTAAGGTACTATCTTTACTTAATAACAAAATACAATTTAATAAAAAATCTTTTGAAAATAAAAACTATAAACTCCTTAAGAAAAACATAATTTATAAGGAATAATCATTTGTTAAGAATCATTCAGAAGTAGAAATTTCTTTCAAGTCTAAGTATTTTTTTAAATATCTATTAAAATGGATAGATTATAGATAGATTTATGTTTGCAGGTCGGGAACTGCCGAACGGTCAAAATGTAGTGTCTGTAGCTCCAATAGATGTTCCCGACGGTAAGTCATTTTATTTGTATTGTATTAAGAATCAATAAAATAGATAGAGAATCTAAGGCAACGTATTTGTACAAACAAACAACTCGATCTCTATATTTGCTAGCTATTCAACCTAAAGTTTTTGTTAAATTATACTATAAATATACACTTTATTATTCTCAGTTATACCGTATATTGTATTCTCAATAATTATTTCATTGAACACTTACACGCAAGCGTACTCATTAGCAATAATAATAATAGGGTCAAGTTATATAAATTAATAATTCCATTTTAATTATTAAAATACTTTCATATTACATAAATTTAATTTACAAACTTATTTTGCATCTTGGACCTCTTTTGATATATTAAACTGCACAACTTCAAAAAATCTTTCAGACAGTCTCTGAGGTCGTTAAAATAACACGGAAAACTTTTGAATTTATTGTTCCCTGTTTTGTAAATGCAACGTTTTTATAACTTAGTATTAAAAATATCTTATATACATATAATTTATTATTAAAATTATTAGTAAGAGTTTGATATTTGACTTTATATTTACTTGTACAAACATGTCATTTTCTATACTAATATTATAAATCGGAAAAGTTCGTTTGTTTAAACGCACTAATCTTCGAATATACTAACTATATAGAATTATTACTAATTATACTAACTATATAGAATTAATTATTACTAATTATTACTAACTATTACTAATTATACTAACTATACTAACTATATAGAATTATTACTAATTATTATAGTCAGATTTACAAAGAAGAATTAACGCAGACGAGACCGTAAAGTATAGCTTGTACGTTATAAAACCGTAAAACGTAATATAGTATACTGAATCTCTACTAACATACTAATAAACAATTTAATAGGTTAAATGAAGTAATAATATTCCAATAAGATGTTATCATGCATGTTGACCCGGTTAAGCTAGTTAACAAGATAACGATAAGTACTGAAAACGTCAATGCTAAGTCTAATCTAAAATGATGCTGGCTCCATCTTATCTAGCTATAGATGTCATATGTCATTCAAGGTCTTATGTCAATTCTAGTAAACAGATTTATAACTCTTATTGCAGTATTTATAAAAATATTTAAACCTAGTAGAAGTTATTCTTTGTTTTGTCAATTTCTCACTAAAGATTTAAGTCAAAGGTGTGAAAGTGACAAAACAGAGAATACGTTATATGAGAAATAGATACTAATAAGAGGGATTCAGTTTTAACTAATTTATAATTAATGTTATAAAGTGGAAAATTTTTTGTTTAAGCTCTAATTTTCAAAACTACTGGATGGAATTGAAGAATTCTTTCTTATTATAATTGGCAGGTTCATGAGGAAGTCTATAAGTAATCTTCATAGCGTAATTGCTTCTCTTAGATATCTTAATAGTAAATGAATTTTTTTGTCCGCGGTTGGATCCGCGTTTAACAGCTAGTATTACATATAAAAATTCCAGTTTGTTTAATTTATTTTTTTGTTTCAATATCTTCCATTTTCTTATACTTTTATAGTTTTTCTTTAAATATATTGTATTATTATACTTAGCCTAAATTTTAACATTTCAACTTACATAATTCTCGCATTAATTATTCAAAGCCGTTGTCGCTAATCTACTATTTGCTCCGCAAACTTGTGCTACTTACTGCTTTCATTTATATATATATATGTATATATTTTAATACCAATTATTGTATTTTATTTTAGTAAGAGAAAATATTGTTCATACCATTCAAGGCTAGGACGTAACGTTCTTGTCACTAGTATCGATCAAACAAAGGTGTGTAGAAAGTAGGGCGATATTGTCGTAATAAGAAGACTATTTCCAAAGTAATCTGTCGCTGTCACTGATAATATTTATTTATTATTTATCCTTTCCTTGAAATAATTAACACGATGTTATAATAACATGTAATTACTCAATTTTATTACTTTTTCCGTTTTATTACATTGACCCTTTTAAATAGGAATTTATTTTTATTACTTTTATTTAAATATATTTTTTGTTTATTTTGAACATCACCAAACGTATTATGTACTTCTTAAGACTCGACTTACTTAGGATTAAGCTCGCCTTTAAAACAATAATTTTATTAATTTTGTACACTAAAGAATTAAAAATATAAATTAAAAAAAGGATTAAACTTCATACAGGTAAAGTAACTACGAAACTAAATGGACAAAATCCGATAGTTATAACATAACAGCCGGATAATTATTTATAAAGTAACTAAAGTTTAAACGTTGTGATTAATAGCCCCAAGGTTTCCATTTATTAAACATTCCCGATACTTTATTTAAGTAAGGTTTTAGGGTACACTATTTTACGTAGAGTGATACAGCGACAAACCGCTATTTGTCGTGGTGAGCTGGACATAAATCACGCACCCTCGGAGACGCGCTGGCACCATGTTTCTAAACCTGAGAACATGAAAGTAGCGGACGCGACAGTCATACCTGATAGAACAAAGTTTTGAAATATTACAATTTAAAGTTTTACACTAAATATTAGTTTAATGTTAATTTTGAATAAAGACTGTTTCGCCCTCTGGATACTTCTACTTAATGTTTACTTTTTATAAATTATTATATTTTATATATATATATATATATATATATATATATATATTTTAATGTTCATTAATTATGATGATTTTATATTATCCTCTTAGTAATTTTCTTTTAAATATATGTATAGTCGCGTCCTATAGCGTCAACTTTATCAATACAGACTAAGTCAAATATATATAATATACTCGTAGTATCAATTCTCCACGTATCATCTCGTCAACTTATTCCGTAGTAACTTTTATTGTGAGGAAACATGTTTGTGTTCACTTTATCAACGACGCCATAATGAAGATCTTATTTCAGAGTCCATGTATCCAAGATTCGCTGAGCCTATTCCGAACGTCACCGTTACCGTCGGTAGAGATGCTTTATTAGCATGCGTTGTGGATAATTTAAGGGGATTTAAGGTAAGCATTTATTACCCCCCCCCCCCCCTCTTAATACCTAATCAATAAGAAAAGGTAAAAGGTAAAAGGAAAAAGATAGCGATCAGTACACAGACGTTGAGAAATTTATATAATGGATCATAAACATTAAAGAGCTTAAAATATTACCGTAGACTGAGAGTCGAAAAAATATTTAATTTAGGTATTGTATATTGAATTATGTTTAGTACAGATTATCAAATTATTTTGTAGAACAACTATTTAATGTTTTTCTATTATAATTTCGTAATTCTATTTATAAAACTTGATATTTTTTATTAGGTGGCGTGGGTTCGCATGGATACTCAAACAATTCTGAGCATCCATCACAACATAATTACTCAAAACAAACGCATAAGTCTATCATACAATGACCATCGTTCATGGTACCTGCATATTAAAAACGTGCAGGAGGTAGACCGCGGGTGGTATATGTGCCAAGTCAACACAGACCCCATGCGCTCCAGGAAGGGATATCTACAAGTTGTCGGTACGTATACAGATAGAGTTGGAATAGGATTCCTTGTTTACTTGACTCTCAATCTATCTTGCATGCAGCACATTTTCTTAAACAAACAAAGCCAGATCCGCTAATAAAGTTCATGCGTTTCATTTCCTATTACATATGAATTTCTTTTGAACTTTAATTTTCTCTATAAATATTTAAAAATTAATTTTGTAATAAAAATATATAAAGCATTTGAATTCGAAAGAACACGCCTAAAATTTATTGTATTCTACAAAATTAAACTCTCCATTACAAATTTATATTATTTAAAATGTTGTGCAATATTATTAATAATAAACTGCTAAGTTTATAACTCGACTTTAATAAAACAAATTTACAAATACTGTATAAAAATAAAATAAGAAAAAAATAAGAGAATCCAATTCTTTAATAAATATTTTATTTAAGAGCTTTACTTCAATTACAATGAAAAAGAAGTTGTCTTAATCAATATTGTTCAATGTTATTACGTAATCGTTTATTCATCAAAACATTTAAAGTTCGCTCAATCTATAAATCTTGGGCTTTTCATTTCAATTTATAAAGATTCATTTTAAGTTCAAAAGAACAATGAACCTGGCAGGGAGCTAGTCTTCTCTTAACAAACTTGTGTATTTTCTTTGTTATTACAATGGACCTTTCAAAATTATTTTTGGTATATTATTTCATTATATGACTTTATTAAACTAATATTAAAATTATTAAAATTACTTTAAATTTTACTATATCACATATCTAACATAATATATAATACTGAAATCAAGTGTCTTGGTATATATCCCAAAATATATCGGTGTATATTTCGAATACATGCAATATCGTTATCTAAAATAACGAAAACTGAACCCCGCAGGTCATGATATTAATAACATTTATATAACATGCAAATACGCAGCTATATATTATTTAATAGACAACTTTCATATCAACTCTTATTTTTTGTATATTTTTTACTTATAAAATATTCGATATTATTAAAATAAATACATATTCAATCACGCAACACTGTATGTTGAAATGGCTGGTAATATTAACAGGAAAATCCACTCTTTTCCGTTCACTAATTACTTATCGGCATGTGCAGTCCCGCCATCGATCATCGATAATATGACATCCACGGATATGGTAGTACGAGAAGGCACAGATGTGATGTTGGTGTGTCGCGCCTCAGGCTACCCCGAGCCCTATGTCATGTGGAGACGGGAAGATGGACAGGACTTCAATTATAATGGAGAATCAGGTATATATCTTGACTTATATTAAACTTTTCTAGGATTAAGAAATAAGTCATCTATCTTGAAAATTCCATTTATCACTTAGATTTATGATGAGAGAATTCTTAATATTTTATATACTAACTTTCGACTTTCTGTTAACAGTCAGTGTTGTAGACGGAGAAACACTCACAATCTCGAAAATATCTCGACTGCATATGGGTGCGTATTTGTGTATAGCATCCAATGGAGTACCACCATCAATTAGCAAACGCATAATGCTTATGGTTCAATGTGAGTATAATCTGTCCAAATCCATTAGAGACCGTTATTATTATTACTGATAAGCCGCCAATACTGGCGATAGACAGGTTAAAGACCTCGTGTGTACAAATCCTCTTCGATCCACTTAACGCAATTTCATATAAATAACATGAATTAGTTCGGAAACGTTCATTATTATAGTGTTTCTTTAATTAGCGTAATATTCACAGTGTATTATTAAATTTGATATCAAAATAACAATAATAAATTTATTCTAATATCATCTTATTATTTAGTAAATAATAAATTTTAAAGATGGTACAATATATTTTAACAACGATAATATATTTTCATTTTCCTTTCGATATATAATGTATATAAGACACACCAATATTTGATTTAAAAATAAGTTAATATATTTTGATAAAATTAAATATAGTTACTAGCATGTTACGTAATAGTTCCGCCAATGCTGTCAATTCCAAACCAACTGGAAGGTGCATATATTGGTCAAGACGTGACACTGGAGTGTCACACTGAGGCCTATCCCTCCTCAATCAACTATTGGACGACTGACCGTGGCGATATGATTATTTCCGGTGAGATTTATTTGCATGTTAATGGTAAATATAATAAAAATGTAGAGATAGATATATAAAGAATATGTTTAATTAATATTTATTTAATATTTTCTAACAAATGTATGAGGTTTTCAATTTTTACCTAATAATTTTATGAGAATATATTTCTTGAATAATTTTTCATCATCATTATACATAAAAGCACAATTGAATACACCAACTTTATAGATTTATAAGCTATTTATTTACCTTTCAAACAAAAGATCTTGCGTACACATATACTACAATATAGTCTATAGTCTAATATGTATATTTAAATCCAAACTTCTAATCGAAACAATACAACAACTATAACAGAACACATTCATCATGTCAGACTAAATAACATGTGTCTCTGTCAAATATAATACCGCGCGATTCATCACTGATTTATGATCAGATAATGAAAATAGTTAATGTCCAAAAACTTATATGAATCTATGTGACAATTCTAGAATATGTTTAAACAAAGTAGGTTATTAATGATTTTTTGTATTATTGAAATACACTAGCTTTATCCAGCAGCTTTGTCCGCTTTAATTTCGGTAAGGTTTTTGTTAATATTAATGGGTGATTTACTTTGTCTAAGAATATTCTCGTATTAATATAATATTTATTTATTTAGACTATTATTTTTTTATATTTTATATTTACAAACAAAACACATTGAATTAAATAACTAAACCTTCCTCAATAATCACACTATACTTTGATGAAAATTGTACAAAAATCTGTTCAGTAGTCTTTGAGTTTATCGCGATCATACAAAGAGATAGACGTAGTCTGGAGACTTCATATTATAATATTAAATAAAAAAGATTATTTAGCTACTTTTTTACGAAATGCATTAATATATTATATGTCAATTTTATTATACGAAACTATAACTACAAATTGATTTTATTCACAGTCCTTATATTCTAGAAGGCTATCATTTAAACAGTTTCATGTCTATCTACCCGTGATCTGTTTAACACTTTTCACAAAGCGATTGCGATCTGACCTCTTCAACCCATTTACTGAAAGCTACTACCTTACATTAATCAAATCCCTCAGGTGTTAATGATAAGGATCGGCTGTTTGTGATTATAGTTACTCTGTCCTAACAAGGCATGAAATATAAAACTTTAACAGTTTTAATTTAGTATTACACCCTTCACATTCGGTGTTAGATTCCGAGATTAATTTAAAATTATTTCTTATATCTATTTATTAACTAAAATATAAATAAATAAGTTTTACGTAAGTTGTTATCAATTTTATATGTTATTTATTTGATTGTATTTTTTTTACTTGGTCTGAATTTCTTTGTAATTTTTATGATTATTTTTATGATCAATAAATATACTATAATATTTGTACTAATTATTGTAGTTGTAATGACATAATAACAGAAGTCTCATGGGTTACTCGTAATTAAAATTGTCTATATTATATTTAATTTGATATCAGACAAAAATAATCTCGACGCCAAGGGTGGTTGTTATTAAGGCTTTTAATTGTACATCAAATTTTAATGACGCTACAAAATAATTTTAATGTCAAAATGAACTTTTATATCTAAATTTGTTTCGAAATTTTCACGGGGCTAGTTTCGGTTGATGTCCGTCGGTAAACTTTTCAGTTTACAGCGGCGACGCCATCCCGTTTGCAAGGGAAATTAGCTTTTGCAAACTCGGCTTGTTATTTTTTTCCAAATTTTTTGTTGGAAACTCTTACTTCGCTACATAAACTGCGCATATAAAGTGTATGCAGTGTATTTAATGAAATGCGGTCTTTCAAAATATGATATCCCTCAATGCTTGTTTTATAGCAAGTTTTATAATTATGTTGTTTTTATTATACTTTCATTTGAAAGATCAAACTTTCACAATCCATTAAGGCTATAAAGTTTAGGCATTCCCAGCAGCCTCCTATACAAATATTCCAGACGACCGAGCCTCACTCACAACGTCGTTGTGGTTTAAAGTGCGTGAGATATAAATCCGAAGACAGTAAATTTGTATGCATATATCAATGTTTTAAACCACAAACTTCCCCTTAAACCAAACATACCCTCGCTCTTAATACATGATTGCACCCCATTTATATCTTAACAGTACATTTATCTCATAACTGTCAAACAACTACTCGTATATTTTAGGAGATACACAGGTTTTATATTTAAGTAGAAATGGAAATTGTAGGTGGCAAATATGAAGCGTTCCCTGTGGATAGCGGCTACAACAAGTTTATGATGCTGAAAATTCGCAATATCACGAAGGAGGACTTCGGCTTTTACAAATGTATTGCAAAGAACTCTTTGGGCGAGACGGACGGCATCATCAAACTCGATGGTACTTTATGAGATTGCGTTATTTCCTTTAAATTTAAAAATATGCACATCATTTTTATACTCGAATATAAAATTCATATGAATAGTGGATGATAAATATTATTTTCAATCCAGCATAAAAATATTGTTATATTTAGAAATTTTCACTTTTCTTTTTTCGCACATATTTGGGTCAACTAGAAAATAAAATTTAAACGATATTTTTGGAATAAAAAATGTGATATTAACGCTCAGACCAGATATACTGAATCTTACAGATTAAAAAACGGCTCTGAATAAGACCGCTTTCATTTCATAGCATCAACAACATCAGATTTGTTTAGAGGCGGCCATCTGATTATTTTTACCAAGAAGTTCTCATTCTTACCACTACAAAAATTCATTCAATTCATCTTGCAGATGAAGTCGCGAAAAATAACAAGACTACTAAAATTAACGTTTCCTTTTAAACGAACAACTAGCCAAAATAAATTTTATCGGCTGACTAATTAAATTTCTCTCCGGATATACCTAAATGGGCCATGTGAAGTCTATAAAATACTGAACTTGTTTTTTTTATCGAATCCGTGATATGTGAGTTCTGGCATAAAGCCCGATCCTAAAGCATTTTTTGTTTTACTGCAAATATTTGCTTTAAATATTGTAAAAATGGTAGTCCCTCAAGTGTAATATAGTATATTTCTTGAAATGTGGTCAATTATTGATTGACATCTTGGTGTAGAGTTACTGACCGAAATATGTGTTAAGAAAGCAGATATATTTTCTTGAAGTAAGAAAGCTAAAACATATTATCCTATTCAGAAATACCAGCGCCTCCATCTGCATTTACGACGACACAAAAATCCGTTCTGGACAACCAAACAATAAGGAAAAAAGGTTTGATTTGAAATGAAATTTTTAATATGATAAAAAAAAACTTTACTTAATACTAAATTACGCCTTTTTGCAGGACAACTTCAAAATGTGCAGAAGAATGATGCAATCAGCTCAACTTTCAGTGAACAAATAAGAGATTTTGGTATACTGAAATGAATATATATATTTTTTTGTTATTTTCAAAATTTCGTAAATATTGACCGAATAGTAAATAAAGAAATGAGTTCCTCTTAAAAACAAAAGCATCAGTGAATAGAAAAGGGTGATTAATCGATAAAAAACCACAAGTTCGCCGGCCACATCGATTTTGGTTGAAATAACAGCTTTTAAGGTTTCAATAGTAAATTCTGTTCGAGAATTTCAGAGCTAATTCTATTACATTGTATAATTTAGAACGCCTGCTTTTAAATAGAATTTAATATTAATTTAGCGTAAATAATGTTTAATAAATGGATTTCAAGCTAAATATTTAGTAATGCGGCTGTTTTTATAAAGTTTATTAATGCATATATTCCAATTAAAAAATACGAGTGCGTTATTACAAGGACTAATGAGCTACCGGTGTAAATAAAAATGTACACCTTATTAATATTAAAAGTCCTGGAGCTGGAAACTCATAACCTTAATAAATAAAACAAACATCTAATGAAGGTTTCTATTTACAGAATTCTATGAAGAAGAAAATTCTGCTGTCACTCCTGCCGTAGGAAAAACTTTATTTTTAATAGCGTTTCATCATGTGTTAAATATATTAAGACTAATGCTTGCTATATAATTATATTATACATAATTACTAGACGTTGTGTTTATCCGTTTCAACATTGATTCTTTTAAGCTGAAAAGACAATAATGTTTATCACGATTGCAACCTTTTGCGTAAGCGTACATAGTCTATATATTATTTAAATATAGTTTATATTATATATAATTATCCGGTTGTTTTCACGTCAATACTAGCGGAATCTACCCGAATAGTTTTAAACCCGTTTGGAGTACTGATTCACGGGTATGGCAAAATCGCGGCGTGAACTGTTCACGCGATTGTATGTGAGTACAGCCGGATAATTATTTATAATAGTAATCACGAATAACAAAACGGTAAATACAAAAGTAGGTAATACTAGTTCTACTCCGAATGTTGACCTGTAGAAGCTTTGCGTAAACTTCGGAAGAAAAAACAGTAAATATTTTACACAATCTGAACTTATTGCTTTAATAAAGTATGTAAATAACACTTCAGGCTTAATATGTTAATTAATTAATTTTACTAAACAATTGTAAGTTCATTGATTTGTAAATATTTTTATATAGGTTGTTACATGCTTATATTATGACATTACATGCTTATATTATAGAGATTATTTTATTTTATAATCAATTATGAATAAAATAATTTAATTCGAACACATCACTAGATAATTATGAACTTAGTTTACGATTACGTTTTAATTTAGCATTTTTTTTTATATAAACAATAAAATAGATAAAATAAAATAAAATGATTTAGTTTTGCATTTTCTTTAAATATTAATATGTATATTTAAGTTAAAACGCGAAGTCAATAATAATTGCAACGAAATGTCTAGCTTCGATATTTATATAAGATTATTTATAATATTACATTACTTATCGCTTATAATTTTGTACAAAATGACGAAACACTTTTTCAGTCCATTTTTATTTTGTATATATAAAAACTCATATAAATGTATGTTAACAAAAATAACATTAATTGGTAATTTACTTAAGTACTTAATAACTGTTTGTATGAATTGTCAACTAAAAAAAAATTATAGTTTGGTTAAGTTAAAGTCAATTAACAGATTAATATTGAAGAGAAGTCGTCCTTTAAAAGTTGCCGTCAAATTAATATTTTTATTTAATAACAAAATTATGTATAAATGTTAGGAGTATTAGAACTTACGACCTTATAGAAATAGAATGTTTTGTAATTATTCTAAAAATGGAACTGCCAAATACATGTGAGTAAAATAAAGCAACGCTTACATACATCTTGTTTTATTTCTATCATATATTTATTTATTTCTTACTTAAATTAATCTCTTTGTAATATTAGACTATTATTTAATAACACAAACTATAGAACTAATTAATATTGAAATTGACTAATAATATGTTAAAATAAAAGTAATAAGAAAAAAAAAATCATTTTACTTTTATCTGTTCTCGTCTAGTTTGTACCGACGAGAGTTATACAGCGGAAGTAATTTTAGATTTTTACATTTTTTATCAAAATTTTATTCTCTTATCATTTTATTTTTTTATAAATATCTTATACAAATAGACAAATCAAATAAAATTTTTGGTTATAGGTCCATTCTTGAGGTGATTCGAAAGACAGTCACTCCTTCAAATGCTAAGAACCTCTTTCGTATTTCTTATAATAAAAATCCCCCATCAAAGAAAAAATCTACTTGAATTTTACAAATAAAAATACCAGACACAATGAACATTCAGAACTCGAAACACTCTGTGGATGAACAAAAAATGTAGTAATCGAACACACGACCTTAGATTTTGTAAATTATGAGGCTTAAATCAATTGACAAAACACTGTAAATGTTTAGCTTTATAATCACGCTGTGACAAATAATATGAAAGCTTATTTAATTTATTCATTTATTTCATTCTAATTCCATTCTTTACTATTTTTAAGTTGGTTTACTAGGGTTAACTTAAATTTTCATTTTCATTTTTCTCAAATGACTTCTTAATTGAACATGTCAAACTAGCTTCTCTCTTTTTATTATTATTTTCTCTTTAATTAAAATATATGATTTTGTTATTTCAACAGGGAATATCGAATCACTTCAGATGTATATTTGTGTTTGCGAGTAAGATTTACAGTATATCAAAATGTATATTTACGGTAACGGTAAAGCTTGAATATTATATATTTACTAACTACTGACTGACATCAGATATCGACGATATGAAACGACTTCTAACTCTGGTACAGAATTTCAAACTAAGAGAAATTCTCATTCAGAACCACAAATAAAATTCAAACTTATAGACGTCATTTCATTTCAAAAAGGAATAATCAAACTGGATTTTTTTAAAGAAATAAAAAACAGACCATTGTCAAACCGACAGTGCTTGTCTTTCTTAATTTCGATTTCCAAGTCAGAGATAGTAGTTACAATCAGATAGTATTAGATGTAGTCTTCAGAACTTGTAAAATATTTAAAGTAGGAAATTATGTACTTTTTGAAACGAAGATAACAGTGGTAATTGACTATGGTAGTAATTTTATATCAGCAGTTAAAAACATGTACAGTTTTCATTAAATGGTTTGAGAGTTATTTCATCCACTAATTTCTTCAATTATTTTACAAATCACACACATATTAATATCAACTTTTAAAGACACGGTAAAGGTTTTTTTATTTCATTCATCTTTTTTAAACTTCGAACCTTTTTATTTGAATATCAAATATATGCCCATATTTATATAATGTAAATAAGACGTTTATAGTTAAATATGTAAATAAATTCTTCTTATAATCAAATATAATAATGCTATGCGGTGTAATACCATAACTTCTGTTTAGTACAAAGATATTTAACTCATAAACACAAGGTCAATATTATCACGTTGGCATATCACGAATGTCTCGACAACGTTACGATTCTCGGCCTTAAAAGATTACATATCAAATACTCTTAGTGTGTTTTATGTAGACGTTTTTAGCGACGGCTCCTTTATCTCGGAAAAACAAAAGTTTCCCCTGGGATAAGAACGTTCGACCCTGGTCAGTGCCTCAGGGTGAAAGCTAGTATCACGTCCCTGAATCCTATTTATTCTGAACACATGTTTTAATATAAATAAATTCCGTGACGTATAAATATTTTGAAAGCACAACAAAATATATTTGATTCATAACCTGAAAAAGTTTTTATTTTTACCGACTGTAAAATGCTTTGAAAAATAAAAGAATTATTATTTGAATAACTACATAAATAGAAAATTCTCTATTTTTATCCAAGTTTTAAATTCGCTTTACTGACAACATTTTGAACATTTTATTTTTTAAATCTAAACAAACTTATTAAACAGTTTCATCTGCTCTTGACGTCAGCTACTTAAAAATATGTTGCAGAATATTATACGTAATTTGATATTGCAAAAGATATTTTTTTTATATAAAACACAGTGCTAAAAAATAGTTACATGTCAATAGTAGTAAAAGTTATATAACTTGAAAAGTATCAACACTTGAATATTTATTGGTTTTATAAATTTTGTTAGTTAATATTATGGGTATTTTTATTTTAAGCCATTCCACACGAACGATAGTTTTCTGTACGAAAATCTTTTGTTTCGGCTAAAGTATTTTGTTTTTGCGAATAAATCAGTTTTTTTTTGTGTAACACAAGAAAAATGAAACGTTATTTATTTATTTATTTTTATTCTTTGTTATACACAACAATAAATATTCACACATTACAGACTTCCAATTATTTATTGAAAATACAATGGGTGGTCTTATCGCCTAAAGCTTACGGTTCCAGACAACCTTAGAAAATTATATATAGTAGATTAAAGATAAGGCTAAATATATTGAAATTATGAACATACATTAAAATATTTACAGATTAATACGAAAACCTAATACACATGAAATTTTATAAAATATATTTAAGTAGAAAATCCTAAAAGAAAACTTTAAGATAAAAATTTATAATAAATTTACAAAGCACCTTTTATACACAACCGAACACTCACAATCTAAATCCAATCAAAGGAATCCTAATAGATATCGCATTCGTTCAGATATAAAATGCTAAATTCATGAAAATGTAACAGTACCTCAATTGACAAAGCGATGGGACGGTTTCCCGAAGGTCACAGGTTCGATTCAACCTGATTAGTTTTTTATTTTCTATTTATTTAAATCTTTAGTTAAATTAACTTAGATAAACATATTTATAGAGTAATTTATTTAAATTTATTTTTTTAGGAGAACAGACAAAACAATATGAAAGTCATTTAAAAATAAAATCACATAGATCCCAGTGTTGTCTTATTTACAGGCAGCCATACGTGTAAAACATTTGTAATAAAATTAACTATTTTTTCGTTAACAAACGATGGAGTCGCACTACTAGATTGTTTAAATCAATTTATATATACATAATACAAATTATTATTCAAAATTCAAATACGAACATAATTAGTAATTTGATGAATGGAATAATAAATTAGTTTAGTAAATGATCAACAATTTATATTTACGGAGTCAAAGCTTATTCCTTTATTATTAAATCTTAACTTTAATCAATAATTTGTTTTTCGATTGATCAAGGTGGGTAGTCCGCCTACTTGCTGCGCCAAAGGTCGTAGGTTAGATTCCCACACGGGGCAGATATTTGTGTGATTCACAGATTGCTGTCTGAAGTCTTGATAACCATTTATTCCAAGTGTGTTAAAACTCCCGCGATACACTTTATTTCACTTGAGCGGGAGATTTTTTTATAACAAATATAAAAATAAAATTTGCATACTAGTGCACTGATTTTTTAGTGTTCAGTTAATTTGATGCAGTTCGGTGATATAATAAATATATTAAAAGGGACCTAGATAATCTAGTAAAGGTTTCTCTTTTTTCATACATTATTTTTCAACATAGCGTATACAATTAAACATCGCTAAACTAGGAGCGCTAACCAGACCTAAATTTTAACTCACTGCGCTCGCAAAATCTCGGTATATGTTTTCATATTGAGTGAAGCGAGCTGCAAACAGCACCAAGTTACATTTACAAAACGTCGACGCATTCTGTCTGTCAGCTATTTTTCAAGATGAGATCCATTATAACATTTCTTGTTTTGTCTTGTTTTTTTTTTCAAACCACCATCAGACATGTCTATTAGTGTGCACAATTTGGAAATTTTCGGATATACCATTTTTAATTGATGCTTGCACAGAGGAAGCAGAAAAGTCTCTCACAGAGAGCTACGCTCGCTCCGCTCCATTCGCTCAATAAATCATAAGTCTGTATAAACGTTATGTCTGTTCTTTACACACAGACATAATATTCTAATTCTCGTTATGAATAACAGGCGAACAAACACACGGATAATTATCCCGTTGAACAAAGGCCTTTATCCCGCTTAAATTAATGAAAAAATAAAAAAGTCACAAAAACAACTTAAAAAAGGGAAAATAAAATTGGAACTTGTAAAAAAATCATGAAAGCAATTCTAATTTATTATAGTTATACGCTTTCTATATGTATACTTTCATATGGAGAAAAAATATATAATTACTATACTGAATAATCCCATCCAAAGAGATACTTTGGTATACTGCATTGTACTTACTGGAGATTCTAGGTTAGCAAATGACTGCAGCTTATAAGACCGCTAGCTTGATCTCTATAAAGTGGGTATTATATTAAATACTCTTGAGATGTGAATAAGACAGTTTCCAATATGCAAAGTCGATCCGATGTAATAGAATACCCTGATTATAGCAAATTAAAAATAATAACAATTCAACAAACAACCTCGTAATAACTGGAAATATTGACGAAAATTATTTCATGCATACCATTAGATTAGAGTTATTTTAGCTTTTACACAAATTCACAATCTAATATTGCAGGTCTGACATCTCAAGAAGATATCTTTTATCCGAATATAAAATTTGCATTGTCAATTTTTAAATTAAACTTCTTTAACATTTAAATTGACTGGCTCCACCTTGGAGCAATTTAGCTCGTAGCTCTTCTCGAAATGGTCCCTGCGGCCTGTAATAGGTTTCTTAAAAGGAAATCGAGTTAAACAGGCGTGATTGACTTAATTGTAGTAAGGTTTATTTCCCAAGATTCAAGAATACCATTAAAAATAAAAACTTTTTTTCTTTTAATAAAATAATTTTATTATCAACCTTGTCTAAATATATTCATAATTATATTTACCATCTCTGTATGTTACAACAGATATAAAAGAGGATTATATATTAAGAAATAACAAACTATTTTTGTTTATAAAGAGAATTAATAAATCCAGTTTCAACCAAAACTTATTGGCAACCCTAACTCATAATTATGTTTAAGCACCTTTGATGCGGTAAAATCCCTTAAGTTAAAGCCATTTTCTTTGTTAATTCTTTTCTTTATTTATCTTAATTTAGCTATTTAAGTTTCCTCATCAAAGAAACTGCTACTGTTTTTCTAAAATAAAAAATAAATACTATTTATCTTTAATCTGCTCCAAATTAAACTTTTACTTTTACAGAAGTAACACAGTAAATCAGATAGGTATTCCAGGTCAGTTCGTTGATTAGTTTGTAATCCTTGTTTATTTTAAATGTGTGATCGATTAATTGATTGGATATGTTTGTTTCTCGGGGTATAGTAATTTCCAATAGTACTACAAGCTGTAACTGTCATGAGTACAGGAATATATCCGGTCTTGATGACGAAATATCAATAACAATGTGTTTATACTTCTGTGCCCTTGATATTGAAAGACTAACCAATTCACATATGATTACTAATACATTATTTTGACGTCGCGAGTATTGACCTCTATCCAGAAGCTCCAGCAAAATAATAAAGAAATATAGAATAAATTTAATAACAAATACAACTACAAGTTGAATAACCACGTCAGTTTAAAATCTTGAACTGGCCAAAACAATTTTTTTGCGTGTTAAGATTAAGATAAAATATTATGGGAGCAGCCATTTTAACTTCTCCAAAACTGAATACATAAGACTTTAAACTAGTGTATATTATACATAAAAGTTTTACAATTCTATCTGAGAATTCTAACAACTATATTTCACCGATAATGGGAATTTGATTTCTGAACAATGTAAGCAAAACCATTGAATTGTCCATATGTGTTTAATCGCTTATGACGTTTACAGAGTTGAAGTAATAGTTTGAAACAGTTTACAAAATTGTAGAAAGATTAAAATAATTTACAATTTGATAAAAAAAGTGTTAATTGATTAAACATTTTAGTCACTACATTGTACTAATGGAGCGTGGACAACCGGTACAATTCTAATAATATATTCTTCTTGTAACACTGGAATGCCAAAGAGTGTGCTATTAACATACCTGAACTGCATATTAAACAGTGTACCCGATGAGTAAGTTCAAATAGCATAATATCCGTGCTTAAATTACATAGTACGTAATAATTTCCATAATATTATAAGATGAGAACATTTTATCGCTTAGAGTTTATGCATTATATAAATTGCTTTGGATGGCTCCGACAATGTTAACGATATATACTTTCTATATGTAACACTGTAAAAATTATATGTAACATTATTCAAAATGGGATTCATTTTGACAACGCATAATTGTACAATAAAATATTCATAATGTTTGAACATATTTTGCTATATAAAGCTTATTTATAATGTTCAGGAAAGTTACTATTTAAGTATAATAATGTCAAAATGTTTCACTTAACAAAATTTTCATAACAATTTAAATAATTAATAATTTATTTCATTATATTAGGACAATAATTTTATATTTTATTTTATAATAATTTTACAAACCGTACTCATTTGCAATGTGATTATTATTATCAAAGACATTTTATACAATGTTATCCCTCATGACATAAATAAACCTTATACTTATTACTTTTCTTTTGGTTATAACGCAACTAAATCGAATTAAATATTTCGTCTTGATCCTTTGTTTTTGTTTTTAAAATTAGAATACCCTCAAAACGCAAGCCTTTACAAGGTGAGAAATTGATTTAACTTGACTACCGTTTCCCGCCGGGCTTTGTCACCTCTTCTTTTTCTGCCATTTTTGGCACCATTTGCATTATCGTTACGGGTTACGAACTACCGCCGATGAGTTATCAACTCCGTTCGAAGGTTTTCAGTCTCAGTCAGAGAAAGTCATACGTTATCGGCCCTAAAATAAAATCAAAACCATTGTACTAAACAAAAGTTGTTTAATCAAATAATCGAAGTGTTTAATCTTGTTATAGCTTCAGTGCTTATATTTTATTTACCATACATAATCCACGTTTTCATCAAAATTCCTCTTATATCTTAATCATATCATCTTTTCCTATATAAATTTGATAACTTATTGTAGTCTAACTCTGTTCCTATTATGGAAAAAAAATAAAAAAAAATAAAACAAGCTTTTAATTTTTCCCTAGTCACAGAAAGACGATATTCATAAAAATATGAAAGGCAGGAAACAGTAAAAAATAAGTCTAATTTATTATGAGTTTAAATTTAATAAAATAAATTTAAAGAACAATTTCATAGGTAAAATTAGTGGTACAATCTACATAAATTTATTTACAAAAGAAACAGCAAGAACATTTAAAAAACAAAACTTCATAATATGGAAATTACCATTTTATAAAGTTTGGTTTAAAAAAAATAAACAAAAGAGTTCTATACAAAAGCAGAATAAATATTAAAGGAACAACTCACTTTTGGGCAGGAATGAATATCTTCAAATGAAATCATGACAAGAAGCATGTAGAAATTACATAAAGAAAGAAAACTAATTTTCTTAAAAAAAAAAATTATTATTTATGCAATTTACTGATTGTTTTTATAAATCAAACACAAAATAAAAGTGAATTATAAAAACAAAACGAAATATTTATGTCAAATCTTAATTTTTCCCTGACTAATAACTTTTGAAAGGATTATAATTAGACAGATTTAAACACTCATAGGAATGTTAATAATAATATTGTATACCAAAGCTTTTATCTTAAATGTTTCAAATATCATTTCTAATTAATAAGTAATGATAGCCCATAAGAATGTTATAAAATTTAATTGCTTAACGACCGGTGCGGGCTCTGATAGTGTCATTACATAGTTGCGATGTAGAAACTGCTGCCATAATGGTATCAAAACACATTAGAAAAACCATATTGTTCATATTTGTTAGATATTATTGTTTGATTTAACCTACAATTAAGTGATAATAAGGGTTGAGCAAATAAAAGTTATTATTACAATTTTATAATATTATTGCAACTAATAATTGTAATTCAATTTATCACAAAGTTTTACTTTATATTTTAATAATTTCATTTCTATTGGCCTTTAAGTAATTCTTACGAAGTGAAGTTTAAATACAAATATATTAATAAAATTACTTTCTTTATATTCGTGGTAATTCCCGTGAATACCCGATGCTATGTATTTGGATAAACGAATATTCTCCCATATGTCAAAAAAACAAAGTGAATTAGTCACAGATCGTACTAACGATACTTTTTACTCTAGTTGTAATAATGACATCAATAGTAATGTATCTAATAATAAAATTCTCGATATTTTCCAACACAGTTACCTTTTAAAATGAAAATAAAACAAATAATTTTGTATCTTTTTTTTATTTAAAACATTCACATTTGATAAAAAACTACTGGGTACAGAATAAGAATAATTTAAAACTTTTAAACTAAGAAGTTTTAATGAAATAAAATAAGAAAACATTTTATTGAAATAACACAGCAATTGAAACTAATGAACAAATAAAGCCCTACATATTAAAACATTAGAATCATATATTATATATTGATTTGTAATAATAATACCAATAACAATTACCTAAAATACAAGATTGGCTATATCTTATATCACTCGATAATCCAATACAAAATGGCCGCTTCAACCAGCTTGTTACAAGGGCAAATGTGGGTAAATGAATAATATTCGGCATTGTTTTTCATATCGCACGACAACTTATTTTTGTATAATTATATCTAGCATTAAGAAATTGAAATCAGATAGTTTGACAGTGTTATTCTTACACTAAATTTGCTTTGCATGTCCCAGTTAATTTATTATTAAAGTATACTCTAAAGCATTTGAGATATAGTATTACATTCAGTTACGATATTGTTTGATTCAATTGTTATCTTACGCCGCGGGCAAATTCCGATATTTTATATTTTAATTGAAATCCGTGTTTTGTCGTTTTTATCTTTCACTTTTATATAATGTATACAAAGAACTTTAATGTCTTTATCTATCTTTTTTTAATAAAAAACATTGATTTTGGTAATTATTAAAATAAATTTAACCAAAACTTAAAGGTTCAAGATAAACAAGTAATATTGCCTGTAGATGTTAACGGACCTTAATATAATAAAATATAAAAAATAATATAATGGAATAGTTAAATATTATAAAATAAAATAAATAATCGAATACTATAATGAATAAATTAAAACAGCTTATGTTATTATTATTATTATTTTAATAACATTGTTAATTTGTTCATGAAAAATGTCTTATTTCAAGTTCATAAGAGAAAAAGTTCAGAATATGTACAAAGTACCGTAAGCATTGTTAAAATTCACATTAAATTCTAAGTGGTAAACCATTATTCGGACTGATATTGCACCTTTTCCTCGGATCATTTCTCCCAAGTACCGTGAACTCGAACACGAACGAGAACCGCTATTTCCATTAATATGTAACGAAGACCAATCTCGGTGCAGTGGCCTTTATTGTCTCCCTAGAATCGATACCTCACTTAGCTGTTTACAAGATTCCATTTTAAGTTTTGCTCAAGCAAGAAAACATTATAGATTTGATGTTTAAAAACCATTATTCTCCTACATTATTACATAATTTATAATAATGAAGTCTAGACGGGATTCCACTATCTTCTATATTTAAATAATAGGTATTGTTTTATCTTCAACCACATTAAGTGCAGGAAAATTATCTTATTCTGTAACTCTCATTGAGGGATCAATGCAATGCCAGAACGAATGTGCTGTAATAAATAGTTTTTACCCTCAATTTAGTCTCGTCGGATTTAACTGTAATGTTATCTACGTTTCATTACAAGCGTTAGATTTTAAGAGCTCAAATCAATTTAAAATAAGTGCCGATTTTCTGATAAACGTTTTACAATATACAAATAGACACACAGACAATGAAAAAGAAAAGATTCTTTAAACAAAAAACAAAAAGAATTTAGAGTTTGATTTATACTGGTATAGTATAAATTAAACTTATAGTGAAGAAATACTTACAATTTAAGATAAAAATATTGTAGAAGACAGACAAGTTTTGCATTTAATACTAAGAATTGTATGAATTCTATTTGTAGGCCTGTGCAGCAAAAGTTTTATTTTCGTTGATTACTACAAAAATAAGAAGTAGATTCAAATTCATCTTTTAAATTCTCAAAATGTTTCTTATTTCTATGATATGAGAGTTGAAAATTAAATATATTAAAATTTAAATTACTGTTGTTAATGTATATACTGATATATGGGTATATACCAAATATTTAATTTATGTAGGCTCAAAAATCTGGGCTTTCTAAACAAAACTGACTAAATTAAGAGACAATTGGATATGGAACCAAATACGATTGATTTATTAGTGAATTTAATAGTCATTTTAATAGTATTGTTACATATAGGTAATATTGATAAATATACCGTTTGAGTTATAACATATACAAAAATACAACATAATAAACGATGTAAGGGGGGCATACCGAATTTCATCAGAATCGCAGTAATACAATAAAATCTTGTCTATAATCATACGAGTTTTTTCTCAGATTTCTATTAGACGCATTGCGCAAGCTGCAAGCTTGAATGCACACCAAATTTTTTATCGGTTTTTCATAAGAATTTAAACAGGACGGTTTATGAAAATTCATTTTTGAAGCGACCACTAAAGCAGCGATGTATTATTTGAGAATTATATGGAAGTAATTTGATTTTTATTAATATTTTGTACCCTGACTCTAAATTATTAAAATTGATTTAAAATTGATTTTAAATTACAATTTATCTAAACAGCATACTTTATTTTAAAAAGTATTTATCTAAAAAAAAATTTATTCTTAATATCTTATATAATGATAAAATATTTATAAATTAGAGTACGTACGAACATTATAATATAACTGTGAATAAAAGGAGGAAGGGCATAAGTGTTAGGTTAGTCAGTTAACAGCTTTTTCAGAATAGACAAAAGTTATATAGATTCCGGTAAAAGTTAATTATATTTCGAAATTGTTATAAGACAAAGTAGTCATAATATCATTCAGTAACTAAAATTAATTAATTAAATAAAGGTTATGAGAAGTTGTTTCTAGAAGCTATACAATCAATAAATTGTTATACGAAAAGCTGGTCAAATAATGGGAACCCGAGAAGCTTAAACTTATTGTTAGGGAAAACTTCCTATTATGCTACTATTAAGGTAACTATATAAATATACAATATAAAGAATACAGTACTATACAATATAAAGGATAAGGTACTATACAGTATAACTGATTTATAGGGTTTCCAGAACAATAGTCCAGACTCTTTTTTTCCCGAAATTATTTCTTAAAAGTCCGTCATATAAAATAGCGATTCGAAAAAAACACATTTTTTTATTGTGTGTAGGGACACACACACATACGTACATTGTAAGTGCACGTACATAGCTGCGTAAGCGTAAAGTGCCATCTATTCAATTCCCACCTTTTAAGTCCTTGTATAGTCAGTCCAGTTTTATACCATGTACTAATAACACGTATGTAGTAATGTATGTGGGTTGTACCCAAATATTGTGGCATTGAGAAAAGTGTTTGTTGTTTTTGGAGTCTGACTTTCATTTAATAAATAATATAAGTACTGGACTCAAATAGGACTAGGTTCCTAAATTGTGGTATTATATTTAAACGCTTTATTTTTATAACCGAGTTTTTTTTTGTTTTTGCGATATTAATTCGAGTTAAACAATGTAAGTTATTACTTTACTACCTTAATTCGAAAACATTACCAACTCATTATGATATTTTTTTTAATCTGTATCATAGATGTATAATACTAACTTGTACTTACATAAACAACAGATAATAAATCTTAACTCTATGAAGTCATTTTATATGAGAAGTACAATAAAGTAAATTATTGTAGTATTAAATTACGTTTAAAGATATCTTCTTTTATAACAAAGAGTGAAGTTTATTCAGAAATTACGAAGAAGTCGCGTTATAAGGAGGTTTTTATTTAAAAGGAAATGTTGGTTTATATCAAATAAAAACTGTTTAAAATTACTCAGTAATTCATGAAATTAAATATTTCTAATGAACACATTAAATGAATAATACATTGTGAATTAACAAAGTTAATTTATCAAAGTTGAAGCACTTTTTTATAAATGCTTGGTACGCATTCTAATCGTATGTCCCTTAATTACAATTAGGTCTAAAGCTCAATTAGCTGCCAAAATGCTTGGTTTTTTTAAGGGTCCTCGATACTTCAAACCGGAACAGCCGCTTTCTTTATATAAAATACAAGTTCGGTTGTAAATGGACTACTGCTCGCATCTTTTTAATGAGTCCATTAAATACCTGCTAAAGGCGTTGGAATTGATTTGAAGACAAGATAAGTGGATTGTAGGCGAAACTACCTTTTACAAAGCAAAACTCCAAAATATGGAACATCGGTGCAAGGTGGCCAGTCTGTCGGTTTTTTATTAGATATATTTCGGAGAGAATGCAATGGAGTTGCAAATCTTGATTTCATTATTTTCCTTCCATCACCGAACAACAGGAAAGGCTTGAAGACAACGATTCACGGTGGAAGTTCCAAAGTGTAGTACAAAACGTTTTGCTTCTATTTTTATTCTAAAAACAGCAACACCTTGGAATTCTCTACCTGTGACGGTGTTGTCGTAAAATTTCAATCTAGGGGTCTTCGATAACGTAAACTGTTATTTTCTAGGTAAGCATGCTACATCTTAATTTATAGTCTAAAGAGCATTTATAGTCTAAGTGAAACCTAAAGAGCAATAAAATCAACTATTGAAAAATTGCAATATATATCGAGCATGTGGTATGTCAGCACCGCAATTCTTGGTGCTTGGTTCTCTGTAACTTCTGTGAAAATATAAATAGATAAAATACCATCCAATTGTATTAAAAATAATTTCTATGTCTGTCCTATTTGCTTGTATTTTAAATAGCAGTTTTGTAGGAAGTGTAGTACATCGGATTATATTTATTTATTGTTTATAAAATATTTGATATTTTCTTTTCAATAAATATTTGATATAGCACAGATTCTTTAAATATTTATGTACGGAAGGTAAACTCAAAACGTCAATAGACCATTAAAAGAAACGACGATTACTTTTTATAAAGAATTTATTTTATGAAAAGATCGATCTATAAAATAGGCAGGAAAAATAAACTCCAATATCATTATTTAATTCCTGACACTTCACAAATTGAATCGTTTAATCGCACAAACGAGGAGTAAGTGAGAAATCATTGGCAGCCCTAACTCGTAATTATATTGAAGTACCTTTGACGCGTGCCTAACTTCGATAACTCCAAAGATTTGTTTGTTGTTATTTTGATTGTTAAAATAATTTTTAACTTGGTCTTATTTATTAATTAAATTAATTTTAATAGAGATTTCGGTCGCGACTTCCCCTGACTGTTCTGCGTGATTTATAAATAGAAAGTACCCTAAGTATGTCCTATCTCAACCTCCAGACTTTCTATATCAAATTATCAAATAAACGGACAGATTGATAGAAGTTTTCATTGTTTTATTCGTTCAGATTTCATAGAAATCGGCGTAAATGTTCTGCAGTTTTAGAATATGCGTGGGTGAGTACGTGGGTGGTCGTGGGTAGCATTCAAACACACGCACGAACACCCTCCGGTATTGGAAATCCCTGTGCAAAGTTTCAAATCGAAAGATACAGTAGTTTAGTAAGGCATAACAAACAGACAACTTTCATTTTTATATATAGATTATCATAAAACATAAAGAGCATATGTTGTTATATTCCACTAAATATTAACTTATTTGCTTTGAGCATAAATGTTCTGGTATTAATGTTGGTCTTCACTGATTTATTCATAATTCAATGGACGAGGAAAATTGAAATTTTCATTAACCGGTGAACGTTGAAAGGACTAATATATGAAGCGTACGAGGTAGTGCCATTCACCACTAGTAGTAAAACCGGAACACTAGTAAAATTAATCTATAAATTCTCATCCCTATTACTCAATTAACAACAAGTTTGTAGGGTACTATGTTTTCCATTTACATAAATATTTGCAAATAGAAAATTAAATAAAATTCAAAGTTCAATTGAAGCCATTGAACAACGAATGGAAAAAATCTATTTGAAAAAAAACATATTTTTATGGCTAGTATAAGATTTGCGCTATTTACTATGAAAATGCAATCATAACTTTGAAGTAAAAATGTTTAATAATAACGATATGATGAAATGTTTATTATTTTTATCTCAAGAATTTTTCTTTCAAATGATGTGATTATATCCATACTTTATATTTCATATCTTTAAACTATATAATTTAAGCTTTTAATGGAGACGTAACAAATTTAAAAATACGAACTAAATAGGGATAAAATAAAGTAAACAAGAAATAACAATTATATAAAAACAATTTACTAAAGAACGAATTAAGTTAATCTTTATCTCACTTAGTGTCCATTTAATTGGAATAAACAAAAAGCATTTGTATAACATTTAATTAACTAAGTGGTGTCTGAAAGTGGCCGGACGGTCATACAGCTTTAAATTCTGAATAAGTTAATGTAATAAAATACATCCGCTAAGCCGTTGTAATGCCCTGGATTTAACGAAGCTTACTGTCGCTTATGAAGGCAACGAAAGGCCTCTCATACGACTACAGTCACTGTCACAGCTTAAATTTCTGATCAGGAGTTTTGACATTTAGATAAAACAAAAGTACTATATTATAAAAATAAAATATATATTGTAAAGATTTAAAATACACAACCCTTGCTGATTTATGACAAAGAAATAGTTATTATATTTACATTTATATTTGGTTTAAAATTTTTTTTAATACACTTGTCAATACGGTACGGTAAATTCCGACAAACGACTTTCTTAAGAACATTAAATTATTAATGGTGAATTGTAAGCCCTTGTAACAAATGTTATCGCCTAGTGCGAACATTTGAACTGAAGAATTTTCCGACAAATTTCAATATTAATGAGTTATGAGAAGCAAGATGCTGTGTGCATTCACCGTGGGCTCGCCCCGTCGGGTTCACCCCACCCGCTCTCGCGTTGATAGCTAATGAACCGTGAACGATGCAGCTTCTAGAAATATGAGTATAGTTCAACGTAGAATTTTAAGCACAATACTGTATAACAGCTCATATATGCTACACTAACTGGAATCATTCAGCAAATACTTTTAACATCGGTGCCAAATGCCGAAGTTTTAAACTATATATATTATTTTAACACAGACTATTTAATTACGTCTCCCAGATCGTCGACCAGAGTGATCGATTAACACTTAAGGAGTTTAAGTGCAGAGAAAGTTTGTCCGTCTAGTTAGAAGCTCTAAATAAAACTTCGAAGAAAAGTCCTAACCACGAGAAGTCATCCATCAAATAGTTCATCTACTAAAAAGACAACACAATATTGTGCTATACTTTCTTGTTCAAGTCATTGAAACTTGGTAAAATCCGGGTTTAATCTTATTTAACTATTTTGTATAAGTATGATTTTATATAGTTTATGTTATATTTTAATGCATAAAATAAAGACGTAACTAAATTAATATAAAATTATTATACAGTCTAAATTTTGATGGAAATTATTCAGTAAACTGTTTAAATATTCATGGTCTAACAAGATTTAGCTTTATCACACTGCTGACATTTTGTATCATAGTGTTTGTGTGTTTGTTACACTCTGAAACGGCTTACACTTGTGACGTGTAAAATTAAACAATGAATTTTATTTCACGAATTGATTACTTCTAATTGTATGTTGAATATTAAAGTAAACCTGAATAATTTAATATTAAACTATGAAGTGATTCTAAGCAAGTATTTTTTATTTTTCAACTTGTTATTGTTATTCCCTATCCCGAGAACTAAAAGATGTTAATTTTTTCAAATATTGTTCAAGTTAATTGGAAAATTGTCATAAACAAAATATTGTGATTTTATTACTGGTTTTCGGTGTAATTCTATTAAAATATACGAAGAAGTCATGTATAAAATATTCATATTTAAATTAATACTTGACATAAAATTTAAAACCGTCATACGATATGGAAAATCTACTAACAAATATATATTGTTATCTGCTACATTTCTCATTGATACGCCAGTTAGCGCGGGGATAACCAGCTTCTGAAGGCTGACGTTTTGACTCGATGTCCATTGTGTATAGGACGAGGGTCCATGATTTATAACAGGACATCGACAACAAACAAACGGATGCGGTCTGTTTGTCCAACGATACCCATGTTTAACATAGATTACGTGTTATTAATGACGGCCAAATTTGATTTCGAATTACTATTATTGTTGCTGGAACACTTTAATTAATAAGAAATCACTGTTTCATCAAAATAGTATGTACATATAACATTTACTTTAAGGAATCTAATCTTTCTGGTTAACACATTAAACATTCCAACATAATTTCTATTTGTTTAACACAAACAAGATAGTTGTAGTGAGTATATATTTTTGTTAATATTATTTCGTGACAATAATTTTTCAATTTTGTGTTCTTAGATCAAACATCAGCTTTCGTTATTAGTTTTTATAAATAAAAATGTGTGTTTAAATATGAATGTCAATAACTTATTGTATAGCAATTGTAGAATACAAAGTGTTTTCTACTAAATAAATAGTTGAATATCGGACACTACTAAAGGTATTCGATATATGAAAATTTCGTGAAATTGTCCTGTAGCATCCTCCTGGTGTTAATTAATTGGATTACACAGCCTTTCCCATTATACGAGATGGGCTATTTAGTGAATGGATTTTGTACGCGTGACAGCGTAAACTCTGTTTGTTTTCAGTGCAATGAATTTAATGAATGATTTATTGCTTTATGTGGAAATAAAAATAAATGTAATATAATTAACAAAAATATAATAGATGATAATATTATTAGTCTAGTTACTAAATGGAAAAAACTATCCATGGAATCAGTCCCGATCAATCAATAATGAAAAAATCGCTCAATTTGGTCATCAAAATGAATTTTAATATTACTTTCGCGAAGCAGGATTTGTGATCTGGGAATGTATCCCAATTTGGACATTTTCTTTTCCAGGCCTGTCCTATCAAATGCTCTATCATGGACAACACATAAACCGATAATATAAACCGGGTACACAATTACTGGCAACCTCCTTCGGAGAAAGTGAGTATGCATGTGTATGTATGTATTTATTTCATTTATTTACAACAAATTATTAATAGCCTTAAATTAATTGATGGTGAACAATATTTTTTGTTGGTCATTACTAATTTTATAACTTTCTTAATCACCAAAGCCATTTGTTGAAATTTTATTTACACAAGGTTGTGAATACATTCTACACAACGTTGTGAATACATTTTGTTCAATACCGAGTAGTTTATTATTAACACTGATGTTTAATTTATTAAAAATACCTATGTATTATAGAAATTCAATTATTAAATATGTATTCTGAAATCAGCCATAAGGTAAGGCTTATTAAATTAAAATTATAATCAAATGAAGATATATCTTGTCTAACAAAAAAATAAACAAGGTCAGTACTTTTTTGATATAAAAATTATCAATCATATTATATAATTATATTTTTTTTTTCTTGTTTTTTTGATATATATGGTTGACAATTTGTATTATATATGCAAAAATATATGTATTTTACTAAAATTCTCTTCTTAGATTATTTCTAGGAATCTAATACTAATTGATTGACTACATTCATCTACAATTAGGTAACAAGAAACTGGACATCCAGGTCAACTCCCCAATGATTTACTTCTACATTGATAAGAGTTTATCCACAATATAAAAACTTTTTACAATACAGATTGACTTGAGTAAGTTCACTAATCACTTCTAATAACCTCGATATTATAAGATTTTAATACCCATTGAAGGGAAAAATCTTCGCAAGATGCTAATTAGTCTATTTCAATCTTAGAGGGATAAAAAACAAAAAAATAAAACTTTATAATTAAAAATATACTAAACAATCGTATTCTATTATTATTATTAAATTATAAATCAAATAGAATAATATCGTCCTGTAATTAAAATATATAAATAATTAAATTTAATAAGTAAGAATTTGTTGGACGGTTAAAATATATTTACACTGAATTTATCTCTAAATGTCACAGACTGATTATATTTTAATTAAATTTGAATAAACAAACATGAGATCTGTTTGTTGATTGTCAAATCTTCTGTCTGGACAATTATCAAACATTCCAAAAATTTGAACTGTAATATTAAAATAAATTAATGAAATTACCTTTAGAAGTAATACGTAACAATCAATAGCTTTAAAATTTTGTGGTGGAACAACTTTTGATTTAAATAAACTGTACCTCTTAGGTAGATCGTCATAACTTCATAATATTCAACGGAGACCTTCTAAATGAGTCCATTATTTCATTCAGTGAAATGGAGTGGCAGTGAAATAGGGCAAAGGGCGAACAAACGGGCTACTGGAAATGAAGACGCCGTTTGTTCATAACCAGCTCGTTAATTCCATTATTACAACTCAGAAGAGCGAAGCAAACCGGCAACAGATGTGCCACTCGACTCTTGAATCCACTGCCTCGAAAAAGTTCACAAATTTTAATGAAATTTTAATGACTACGTCAAATTTTCTAAGTGACTTCCAGTGATTCATTCTGAAAGTAATCGACAAATAATTTCGTAACCAGATTTCTTAATACTTTGATGTTAATGAATTTGTAAACATGACTTAATATAGAGTTTGTTCTGAAATATAATAAAATTATTTTGACCCATGCATTCCTGACTCAGAACAAAGCTAGAAAGGTAATATAAAATAATTAAACAAACAAAGAAATACACACTGCACTACTAAATTATACTTTAAAATTTTCCTGTACCGCTAAGTTAAAATGCGGTGAGTCTTTCCGTGCAAATCCTGCTATTTCGCATGCTAGACATGCAATGCAGGCAAGTAAACGTACCCAGAATTTGTTATGGGATATATTAATAGTGCCGTCGAAGAGACATAGTGAACTGTCACGTTAAGCCTAAGATTTAGGCTTAAAGCGTTGACCCTTTGGTTTAAACCTACGAAATTACACATTTCATGACTTACTAAACTTAATTTAATAGGCTTATAAAGTAATAAATGTTGAACAAGATACAACTGAACAAGATTTAAAATTAAAATGTAATATTTAACTTGAATTGTTAAAATGATAAATTGTGTAGCCTTAAATCGTTATTAATCATAATTATCTCACTATAATGTAATTTAAACAAAAGATTGTATAAAATGTAGCATCAAGTTATTTATTAAGGCCCTTCAAATGATATCAGCGTGACTTGTATTAATGAAAATAAAAAAGGGCAGGTATTAAAAATGGAAAATAATCTAGACATGACAGAAGTGAGTAATGGTGGGCGGCCGATACCATCTACGCTAATTGTTTATGAAGTCAAGAACTTCTGGCTTATATTTCCTGATGTATATGGAATTAAAAGCTGTTATAGAATACATTTAACTAATTAGAGGCATAAATATTTTTTTTTTTATTGGTCGATAATGATATTCATGTAGGTTAGTAATATGATATAACTAGCTGTTCTCTGCGGATATTACCACTTATAATCATACCGCTACAGCCTATAGCTTTCCTCATGAATTTTCTTTTTATAAAAAAATCAAATCCATCCCGTGATTTTGAAGATTAGCGAGTTGATACAAACAAACTTTTCCGCATTAATACATAATAGTACAGATTAACATGAAGTTTCTTAGTATTGATTATGTATTAATTATCATCAACATAAGAAATTATAAAGTTAAAAAGTTCTCTGTAGAGGACCGTGACGGCTTTCAATACGACATAATTTGACGTACACAAATGATCATTGGTATTGATTGAAAGTGGAAAATATAAATAAATAAATAAATAAAAATATTGGTTGCCTAAAATCGTTTTTTTTTGAGATGTCGTTAATATGAGAAATATCTTTCATATACTATCTTTCACATATAAAATTTTGATCAGCCTTTGCTTACAAAAATCACGTACATTCATACTCACATATGTTTATATACATATACATTTTTAATTTATATAGATTTAGGAATAAAATATTGTCTTACTAAATAAGTTACTTTGGTTATCAAGTTGGTTATCAAATATTAAATTATAATTTCAACGGAATAAAATTATCTAAAAAAAGATGATTATGAAATAACTGTATTTCTACCTACGTTTTAGAAGAGTTAAAGTAAACATTTCTAAAAAACATCTAATAAAGTTTCATATTATCCACTTTATACTCAGAAATAGATATTGATTTTTACCCATCAGCGGTTGAGAGTTTATTTATTATTCAGGTTAAATTATGGTACGTCCAAGAAATAGGGGGTTTGCAGAACACCTTATTTGTGGTTTTAAGTTTTGTGATTATAATGAGTTTGAATAAAAAATAGAAATGTTTTTCATTAATAAATTATATACCTCCTATAATACTAAGTTCTCAGGTCAATGTTTGTTTTATTTTATCTATAATTCTTATTATCTGCAACATATAAATTTGATTAAATATAAACAGTAAGTTATCACAGAAAATCAACTTCAATCGTTGAATTGTAAACAAATTTTCAACTTGGAGTGTTCTATGTCGTTAACTGCAACATAAATCCTTAAGGATGAGGGTTCTTAAGTACAATATCTGGATGAGCCAATTAATTTATATCTTGGGTTCTGCCCTTAATCTGATGGTCACTCACGCCCGAAACTTGTAATTGAATTTTGGTTTAGAATATTCAGCAATTGACTTGCTCTATTGCAATATTACAAAGCCCACTTTCAAAGGATTTCTTTAGGTTGTTGAATAAGTTAAATTATAATTGAGTGACTTGTTATAAAATAAAAAATAGTTATTAAGGGCTTATCGTACTAATGCTTGACAAGTACAAGTAAGATAAATGTTATAATAATCTAGTTCGACTCCTTTATCTCAGATATTTATTTATTTATTTATCTATAACTATCTAAGATTTTGTTTTAAATTATTTTTATAGTAATTATAAGATGATTTCCATACGTATTGATAAGAATGATACCATTCTTTAATTACTTGCTTGTCCCGCAGTCCCACCACAGCCCACATGAATTTCGTAATCTTAAATATTTTTGTTAATATTAAAAATTTAGTTCATTCCACTTAGGATATTCTCAAGTTTTTGTATTATATATTTATTTATGTAGGCAAGAAAATTTGAATAAAATCATAATGAATTTTCCCTTCATAATCACTTTTACCTTCCACAAGATTCACAATATTTAATGGCCAAAACCGTACAAAACTCCATTTGTTAATTTTTGAGTTCATCGCGTTCATAAAGACAACAGTAGCCGATGAGTTTTATATTATAATGTTTAGATAAAACCTCGATATTCTTAATATACGGGAGAATTATTTAACATAATTAGCATAAGGCTGCGAATTTGTACGCATGAACATTGTAGAAAAAAAAAATTAAGTATCCATCTAATATTACAATTCAGAAGCGTAAGAAATTTTTTTTTTTATACTTATTATATATTGATATTTATTTTTCAACTTCTCTATATATTAATAATTATTAAATTTCATAATCTCATTTGAACAAAAATTTCTTTATGTACCTTTATAAACTGAGGTTGCTCTCACTTGATCTTTTTGAAATTAAAAATAAAGAAAAAAACAACTGCACGTATTAACAAAATATGTATAAGAGAACTATTAAAAACTATTTTTTTTTTGCATGTTAACCCAAATCTATGTTAATATGAATTCTGAAAAAGGTTTTGACTTAGACAAACATTCTCTGTCTAGAGAATTTTTGATGTCCAGATTTGAACTGTACATATAAACAAATTACATTTACAAAAAGATAAATAGAAAGAAAATAAAAAAAATATTATTTTTGTTCAAATCAACACCTATAAAGCTTTAAATTTAGATACAAAGTATTTGGAATCTTCGTTAAGTACGAGTTAAGGGCAACCTTTTTTACTTTTTTAAACCCTCTTACAGATTGAATTCGCAAAATCTTTTATCGGTCGGCTCTGGATCAAGTGGATATCTATATATTTTACATTATATATAATTTTACAAAATAACCTCCAATATATTTGAAAGATACGTTGGTTTCAAATATTTTGATGTTATTTATGCAGTATCTATCTTTCCATCTATCTTGCAAGATTGATTTTCGGTCCACGCCAAATTAGACTTCATATAATCCGCAGACTGATCACGTCGATCGTTTATGTGAAATCGATTCGAGCGTTTTATTTGACATTCCGAATTTAATGGTCGACGAGATGACTGGTCGTAGCAATAAACGGAAATAACTATTTTTATATACTGATAAACATTATTGCTCTACCTACAAAACAGATTTTTTTTATAAGAAATATATCGTTGTGCAAGAAACACGATAGGCCCTATTACAGATCCTTAAATAATTCAGTTAATTTAAAACTTTTTTTGAATGGTATACGACGTAGACGCTTTATGGTAATTTATACTTCTCGAAGGAGTTTTATCGTTGATATGTAGTTGCCTAGTATGGTCATTGAAAGAAAAAAAGAAGCAGTAGAAGAAGAAAAAAAATCTATCCTTCAACTTAAAAATTGAGAGGAGAATGCTTAGTCTAAAACTATCACATAAGGTTAGTCTTTAACACAACCAATGAATCGAAAATAATAGATATAAAAAAAGGAACAACACTATATGGAATTAGGCAGGACACATCTGTAGCATGTATAATAACAGATGGACAAAATGGGTACCAAGAGACCGGAAAAGAAACCAAATAAAAGATGGATAAACAACTTCAACTTGAAATATGTAGGAAGCACGGAAATGGGATATATTTAAAGGCTTAGACTTAACTACATAGACGAAATTATAAACATGTTTATATATAAATACATATATACAAGTATATAGTGCATACTTATATATATGCGTATATCGATCTTAATTAGTTGTAAGAAAAAAATATATATTATTTTATTTTAAGTAGTACCACCGGGAGTAGATATCTCTAAAATTTAAAATGTGCAAGGCTCAAAAAAATCGCTCAAACTACGCTCTGGCGCATAAACTTTGGCTCCTTTAGCCGCTTTTGGCAGCGCTCTAACGTGTCAGCTTCCTCCTCTCTCAGGTGAATATTAAAGAATTTCATACTTTCCATGTCCGTCAGGATGTGTAGGAACTGAATAGGAAAGGTTGGTACTACACCAAACAATTCTATTTAAAGTAATTAACGAAATAACTATGAATATACGTTTTGGTTTGGTAGTATTCGATAACCAGTAAAATAATTAATTTAAGTAGCAACCGTGGAACAATTATTAAAATAATACAAACAATATAATCAAACGAGGGAAATTGATTAAACATTAATTTTAACAATTTATTAAAAGTGATATATGAAAGCGCCTGTGGTAAGTTGCTTTGTAATTAATTGAATTTATAAATTTTGTACAATTCACCATAATTATAATAAAAATAAACGTCTAACTTTTGTTACCAATATTATTTATATTTTTGTGGTAGTAAAAATTACAAATCTAAATTAAAAAATCTGTAACAAAAACTAAATACATAACTCAATATCTAAAATTTTATAAGACATAACTGTGCCGCTTACATTTTTATTGCAGAAAGAATCGTTTCTAAAATATCATAATCTTATATAGAAGGCTAGGTTCTTCTTGGAACACTCGTCAATCCTATCTTTCACGCTAACTTGGAGATAGCCGTTCAATCACGAATAAAGCTCTAAACTCATTAGTTCTCGTGCTTTCACACTTTCGTAAAAAGTTTATCTATATCTAAAATACAATCGCTCTTGATTGCCTGATCGAATCTGCACCCGAAGTTTTTTACTTATTAACTTAACCAGTTTTTATGGTTATCGAACACTATTATTTTATGAAGCTAACATTCTTTTATACTTAGTAGTTTTTGAATCAAAAATGACTTTACATTAAATGAAAATACAATACAAGGATATCTAACAAGGACACATTTAAAATTTAAATTGCGTTGTAATTATGTCTCAGAATTAGGAGTGCTCGTGCTGTGTGGTTTGCAGAACAGTAGACGTAAATACGTCTCGGAAGGTGTTCTACTGCAAGTTTAAACCTTAGATTTATAATGTACAAAACTACGTCAGATAGCAGACCATCTAAAAGACAAATTACTGTTTGAACATTGTGAGCATTTGTTGTCATCACACCACAAAATAAACAATATTTAATATTATATATTATTATAAGCTATTTTAGAAGATTGCTCATGTTTAACAAAAAGAGTTTGCATAACATATCAGATGGTATGAGCTGAATTTTCGAAATGCTGAAACAGGTGTTTCCTTGTTCCAATATATAGCAAAATACTGATTTAATCCTGTGTCTTCTAAAACGGCCTTCATGCTAAATTTTCTATGCAAGCTCAAAATATATTATTAATTATGAGACAAATACAGTATATATTCTTATCATCTTAGGTTTTTAATAACACAATCATATTAAAAATAAATCATATCTACATATATATATTTTTTAATTTATTATATTTAAATTGGTGTCGGGATAGACACCAATTAAAAAATATTAAATTAAAAAAAAACATGATAAGTTCTAAGTACATGAAGCAAATCTCTAAAAAAATAGTTTTAACTTTATCTGTTTGTATATTAAAATCCTTGTTAGTTTGTTTATTCGCAAATAATTTAATACGTAACGATTTAGATAAAATTTTGTGACACATTGACAATAAAAATATACGTATAAAAATAAAAAAAATAATTTAGAATTAAAAAAAATTAAGTTACCGATGAATAATGATAAATTAATGATGTTTCTCTCTATAGAATATTCATCATTACAGTAAGAAATATAAAGTAAGTCATTAAATAAATATTGGTATGACTCAAGAGCATATCAGGGCCATTCCTTTAGTTTCTTTATTGCGAAAAGTGTCGTCTACCGTCACTGTAATGGGATTGTTTTCTGAGAAGGTAAGGCAAAGGGCTACTATATTTCAATCCAATAACGTAGATAGTTTTATAAATAATTCAGAAAGTTGTAACATGTAAGTGGCACTCCACCGTAACGGCCACCCCAGAGAGCAAAATCGTGTGCCTTATAGGGTGATATTAATATATAACTTCGTACAGTGTAAATTTAACTAGTTAATCTTAAGTAATGAAGATTTATAAGTAGTAGTAGACGCGGCTGTATATTTAAATGGAATACACAAAACCTAGTTTTTCACCCTTTAAAAACATTTCACAGCGTTTGTACCCAAACTCCTTCAAAACAGCTTGACCGATTCTAATTAAATTGTGTACCCAGTAGGTCTAATAATGGAACGTTAAATAGTTTTTCATACCCTTAAGTGATAAAGAAACATTAAAAAATATACACAACCCTATTATTTCACTATTCTATCACCAACACCTATTTTTAATAGTGACATATTACTTGAATATTTTTTCCTCTTTTATAAGGCAAAACAACTTTGGCCGGATCAGCTAGTAATAACATATAAAATAAATTTCAATTTACATGATAAGGGATTAACACATCTAAATCTTATTTTGTTTACAAAGTTTTATGTGTAACATAAAATCTTTTTACAAAGGTTCGTGTAGCCTTAAAAAGTATTCCCCTCACAGAATTATGCTGAGATTCTATCAATCCAATAAATTATTAACGCGAGGCGACGGTCCCGTGTCACGTGTGCCTATTATGCCTGAATAGAAATCTCTGGCATTGGGAATAGATAAGCTTATTATTAATTCAATACGTTTTTCAAGTGCGTGAATATGATCTCCATTTTAACTGGATACAGAAGAGACACTATGAATTTTAATATTAATTTTATTAGCTAAAACGAAATCATTTCTATAGACTTCTAAAATATAGTTATAATAAAAGTTATAGGGGAATTTTTGGAAAAATAAAATAGTTTCGGACCACTTCATTGATAACAAAACAATGCATCCATCTTAATCACATCATCCAATATATGATTGTGTTAATAATTCAATGCATTTATTAAGGAATTAGTTCCTCGTGTCGATGTTATTCAACTTAGCCAGGATTATCCCATGTGCCGATACGAAATTTAGTGGAAAAGGTTGCGACCCCGCTAGTTTGTATTACCCCGACAGTGATATAGGGTATTAAGTTCCCTCCCCACCTCCCTTTACGAATAAACAAGAGAACCTTTCTCAGCTTCGCCCTTACAGGGTTAATAATTTAAGAGACTAAGTGGGATATAGTCTATTCTCTTTGAGAACTATTTTGTTTTGACCGTCACTATTGTAATGTCAATACACGAAAAACTGGAACGATGTTAAACAGATTCTCGTTTGATAACTCGTCTTTTTTTGAAGCGATGCAAACTGTAATGTAAAAAATACCTTATTATTTTTATACAGACGATAAAAAAATTTGCAAAAAGTACACTGTGAATTTAGTCAAAGAGACGAAAGCTTATTTTAATAGCACAGGAGAACTCGATCAACAATTCATGCATTGGACTCGGAGAGGATATTATATATTAATAATTTAATACACACCGTCTATACTTAGAAAATCGCTGTCTTGACCTATCATAAACCAAGAAAATATTTTTATATTTAGACTTATCTGAAAGGTAAGAAGCTAAGAAAAGACTTCTGGAAATTCATTGTTTCTTTTATAAAAAAATATATAAATATATATTTATATATTTTTTTGATTTAATATTTTTTATATAAAACTATTTATAAAGTTTGCAGATAAAACAGACACTTCATACATTATGTTTAACGAACTGTAAGCCGATTTTGCAAATTCGATAAGTTAGATGAAATCGCGTGGACACATCCCAAACAAGCCGGGTTTGATCCTATTAACGCACGGCTAACGGTAGGGATCTTGTGACAGTGCTCTGGTGATCCTTGTATAGATCCACCAAAGGATTTAACTCGTTTCATTTGTATTCCTCTTTCAGAATTTGAATTGAAACATGACGTGTCTAGTGATTTTAATACTTTTAATTGAGAACGTCAGGTTAATATCGTTTATTGAAATGAACGTTTTGAAATATTGAAAATGATGAAAAATATTAATTTTTTTTTATGATTTTATAAACATAATGAGACTTCTAATTATTAATGATGATGATGATACTATTATTATCTGGTATAAAATAATAGAAGTTTCTGTACGAGCTTGCCACATCGCTGCTTCTTGATAAGAACCTCATAAATTATTTCATATATGATATATTTTTTAATTTTAATAAATTATTATTCTTATTTATTTTTATTCTCATATCGTTTCTATCATATAAGAAAACCAATATTCGTTAATAAAGTTCGGTTGTTTACTCATCTAAAGTGTTATTCGACAAAGGAGAAGCCATTGACTGGAGATTAAACGAGAATAAACAAATCGAGCCAACTTCGATGACTTTTAGGATTAGTTTGGGGAATTCTTGCAATGTAACTTTACAGATGTTCTAATCACGAAAAGTATTTAGAATAAAAAAAATACTAAATTATTTTAAAAAAAATTTTAGATAATATATAGACAAATATTTTACTTACCAGAATAGAGTTTTCATCGATAATTCAATTAAAACCTTAATACTTAATAAGTTTGATTTAAACTTATGAACTCAAACTATAAAATTAATTATTGGAGAATGAAAATACTGACAATCTCAGAACTTCTGTTAATGTTTTTTGTTCCATTTGGCTTTTTACATTCATCTTCAAGTAGGCTACAACTCTCAATCACGAGCAGAAGCAAAGTTTAATTGGTTCAAGACTCTGATAATTAATTATAAGTAAGAAAGAGACCGATATACATTTATAATTTTATTTTTTAGAGATAAGATATTTCATACTTTTTGACAAAAAGGTAATTGTAAAATTAAAGAAGTTTAATGTTTTCTAAGATCAGGAGCCACTAACATCTCGTTTTACGGCAAACACGTTTGCTGTAAAGCATTCGAAACATCGGGTAAAAAAAAAAAAAAAAAAATGTAAAAATAAACGCGAGTTATATCCATAAAATAGTTTTATTGCAATTATATAACTTTGTTTGGCTGCTCAGATTTATATTGTGTATATATATGACTACTAAATATATGAGTACAACAGTCATAAATCAAACATACTTACTCTTACATGAAGATTTGAATTAGTCAGCAAATTTTCATTAATGTTTAGTGCTTTATAAAAAACGTTTTAGTAAATTTCATATATTTTTTGTTTCAATCCAAAAGCTTTTTAAAACATCTTTCACTGAAGAGTTTGGCATTAGCAATTATTTAACGTACCAACCAACCGATCGAGTCTTCAAAAGTTACACAAAGTAACACTCCAACTAAAGACATGCTAATTACAGTGCAATTTAATTAATCTTCCATAATTAATTTTTAAAAATCCAGTTCGCTGTTTCAGGATAGCGCTCGACCACTTTAACAAATCTCAGTGAACGTCTTTCAGCTTCAGAGTTTGCTTAATACTTTAAACTGGTAATGAAGGCATTAAAGCGCGCTGAATGCATAAGAAATGAGCTCCCCCACAACCTCTACATAATTAGCACATTATGTTTGTCATGAAATATTATAATTGAAGAAAACTTTATTCAGATTTGTATTTTTTGTTTTAAACTTTAGTGATCAATGATTACTATTGTATATTCGTCGACTATTCACACGCGAATACTATCGGAATATGAACTACTACCTCTATAGCTGTTGCAAGCAGTTCACGCCGCGATTCCGCCATACTCAGAGCTCATAAGTACCCCAATGGCTTTCGAACTCATTTGGGGTACTTATTATTGAACTCTAATCGGGCAAATGAGATAGTGTCTATTGATATTATTAATGTGTACAGCTGGCGAATAATAAATGACAGATTTTTATTATTTATTGTCACTATGATATTATAATTCTAATCTAATCTTCATTTATCAATATTTTATTTAATTACTCGTATGAGATTGTCTGGAAAAAATTGTTGTACAACATTGCATTGCATTCTACGTACTTATAAATTGTCATGTGGTGTATAAAAGTGTTAAATTAAAAAAAAAAAAACATTTTTAAATTTTAAATTACTGTAGTTATTCTGTCTGCTGTGGGCAAAACTTGGTCAATACTTTTATGCGTGTCCAACGTATATAAGAGTTCAGTACGACCATCACATTTCTGAAGCTATTCAACAACTAAATTAAGTATTGGTAAAACGTGACTGGGATTTATAATGAACGGTAATTTGCTAAGATTTTTGCAGAGCTAGACAAACAGATGTCAGGATAAAAGTCTCTGGAGTTCTCTTAAATTAATAATAGCATGTTTTAAAAAAATATTAAAATTTCGTAACCGACCTTCTTTAATATTGTTATTATTTTGATTTCAATTTATTTGGAAATTTATTCTTTAATATGTTTATTATTTGTAAGAAATATGTTTTGGTATAACATATATGTACTATCAAATAAAATTTTTAATTGAAAAAATAATGCTATTAATTTGACTTCTCTTGTTGACGTCCATCCAATTATTAATTATTGTAAATCAATTGTCATAAAGAAATATCAATATTTTTTTTTATATAAAAAGACAAATACTTTTATTTATTATTAAGATAATTCAAAGTAATAATAGATGACCTATATATAGCCTTACTAATTATGTAAATCAAAACTAGAAAATAGAATTCTAATCCATCCGGTAGTTTCGAAGATTAGAGCGTTTAAACAAACGAACGTTGCCGCATTATAATATTAGTATAGATAACATGTTGTGCCAATTAACAATGTTTATATTTAGGCACATCGTAGAGATAACTGTAACATCATATTATATTTGGCTAATGTGATAAGAAATAATGTATCCGGAAATAGTTTCATTTATATGTAATTAAAGATGCTGCGGTTAATTTGTGTGCGAACTTTAATGATACCTTAAGAGATGGGGTGTCACTTACAAAGGGGAAGGTTTTTCTTGCCCTACCAAAGGCAATTGCGAAGTGTTAATAGCCTGGTATTAAGACCATGCTTATGAGTTTCATTAGTAGTGAAGCCACGAGCGATTCATATAAGAACGTGCCTTTATTAAAAGCGACGTGGTTGTTTTCAAAATTACCTGTTAAACAAGGTGTAGATAGCGTCGTATTAATACTAAAACATTTTTTAAATACTAACTTATATTATATCGGCAGCGAAATTATAATGTTCAGCATTTTTATACACGGTTGCAAATGTATACTATTATTTTAAATTAGATTATATGTTTGAAATTCTTCGGAAATTTAGGTTATTAAACTATTTCTGATAAATAATCTCTTATATATGCACTATACTGGTACTTCATTTTTTTTCAGTTTCTTTCACACTATTAAATTCGTTTTTACGTTACTTAAAATATAAGCTGCTTGATTTCGTCTACTTCGCGTTGAATAGACATTTATTACAAATATAAAATTATTTATAATAGGAATATAATATGTATATAAAAAGTGGACCTGTCTTTTATTCTTACACGGCCAGTGGCAGCGACAACACAATAATATTACTGACTTATGATATGTTTTTGTATTATCTTCGATACAACTCCTTCAATAAAAGAAAAAGAGACATTTTGTTTTAATTATTTGTTTTATATTAATGTGATGTTATACCGAATATTCAAACTTACACTATTTAACTCTTCATAATATTATAATAGTTCAACAGAACTATTGTTAAAATTATATTACTGTCAAATTTCATGAATAGTTCAACATAAGGTGCTTTTGGTGAAAACAATTGAACTTTACAAAATTCTCTCGACTTACATATTTTAACATTTGAAATATTTATTACCAATATGCGAATAGCAGAAGTTCAAAACTCAAGAGATTATATAATAAAATATCCATTAAGACCCATAAAGTGCGAGAACAAAGTATAAGACCGAGTACCTAATGCGCAAAAAGTGACTACGAAGAACTTGGTTTTCGGTGTGCTTTCATGTAATTTATGTATGACGGCTCAAATGCCAATTTATTGCTGAGTAATAGCACCGTTTGGAGATTTGCAAATGGGCTAGCCGAATACGAAGAGAAATGGTTCGAAACGTGTTCCGCTAAATGTATTTATAATTTATTCATCAGCTGATACAAATCCGGATTGTTATTACAAAATTCAAAACCTCAATGTTCTTATTGAATTAATTTCTCAGTATCCAAGTTGAGAAATCGTGGATTTAATTGCATTGGTGCTTCATAATTCTTAATAATAAAACTTGATCGTAAATATTTTAACAAGGAAGTATTAAAAATTGTTTCTTTCTAATCCATGACAGGTACTTTAAAACATTTTACACTTTGCTTATTTTTCTCTTAGTACGAAAATAACCTCATCATTTATTTACTTCAGATAAATTTAACCAACCATTTAAAAAAATAGGACGTTGAAACACTTACAAAGTTGTAAAAATGGAAAATTTAGAATGTTATTTGGAATTTATATTTAGCTCTTGCATTTCAAATTTATGTTCTCCAAACTTAGAAGCCTTCATACGCTTGATAGTCTTCATAAAGTACAGAACAGTCTCTAGAGTGAATTGTATCAAAATACCCATTCGTAATCGTATGAGGTAAAAATACTTAGCATATACTTTACCTTACATAAATAGAATATTTAATGGAAATTGTTTAATAAATTGATATTGAATTATACAAATATAAGGAAAGCAAATTCTAAAGTTGATCAAATCCTCCGAGTCAAATTTAAACACAACGCAAACACGGAAAATATTTTAGAGGAAAAAACATTTAATTTCAAATTATTTGCGGTTTCTGATTACGAACTGTTATATTTATCTTGAAGATACTGACAGTCAAGAAGCAATTTATTCAGTAAAATGAAGTTTCAAATTTTAATAGAACACCGGTACTAGTACACCGGGATTCGTTCTTTTGAACCGACAACCGATTGCGAATTGCTTTTTGACAATTTCGCCGCACCTCCATCGAATGATGTAGATTGGCCAAATTTGTCAAATGTTGCGACTGAAAGTTTAAGGATTCTCAGCTAAAAATAAATTAGACCTTAGTAAATGAATGTTTAAAATAAGCTTTGATCATTAATTTTGATTTACATTCCATTTCCTTTAATGATAATTTTTTGTTTTAAAATATAGTATATTTTTTATATCATTTTTTTTGTAACAGTAGTTTATCAAATAAAAACAAAGAAATATATTTGAACATGACATATATTAAATCAAAACCAAAACAATATAGAGAACTAAAATATTTCCAATTAAATAGTAAAAATTTCAAAATATCAGGATTAAAAAAAAAATAAAATTCTTAACTTATCTTTTTTACCAAATTTTATTTTTTACCAAATATTTGAATAATATTTAGTATTTTCTGAAATGTCCTAATTGGAAGTAGGATTACTTTTATTACAATAATTCTAATTCTGCTGACAGTATTACAAAGGTGGAACAATGAGTCGCTTTTAATCTAACTTTCTTTTCCTTCTTGTTGATGAGGGAAGAATAGCCACACCCACACCAGGAAACACGACAGTCCTTAATTAATTAGTGAGCTTTTCTTTATTTTGACGAATCTCGGTCTGATTACTGTGAAAATTTCTTCCTTTATTATATAAAATATATATTATTAGCCCAAGAATAATAAAGGTATTACAATCAAAAGTACCTGATATGAATACGATCACGCATAGAATATTTTATTTAATAGTGGCTGATCGAGAAATTGCATCGTTCATTTATTAAACTTTTTCGTCTGATTTTGAATAAATTGCGTTTCAGTTAGTTGTAACTAGAATTCGCCCGCGACTCCACCCGCATGGTGTGTAGATAAGAAATACCCAACCATTTTTTTTTTTATTTTGAAATCACGAGGTAATTAAATGCGAGCGACAAACCACTAACGACTTTAAAAATGATTGCAAGCGCCATCTATTGACGACTTGTTCAATACAAATTGTAATTGGCTCTGTAGTTTTCGAGATTCGGTGAAGAGTGAGTGTTTTTCGCTTTTATATGTATAAAAGACGCATACTACATACACAATATAACGTTTAGTTTCGTACATAAGGCTTATTTGCTACATAATGCTTATATACTACATAAGGCCTACATAGTACATAAATATTACATATACTACATAACGCCTATATACTACATTAGGCTTATATGCTACATACAATCCTTATAATACTACACTAGCTTGCTCCTGCAACTTCGTCTGCATGGTGTATAAAGAAATACATGTTGCACTTTTTTTTTTAAACTTTGAAATCATTGCTACTACACAGGGTCATTAAATATGAACAATAAATAACTCCGTTTGTCCTAAAACATAAAAAAAAAATAATTCAATAAAATTTTCTGATAAAAATACAAATTTTTATTTTGGATTCATAAATACACAATTTAAAAATAAAGCAGAAAATTGGCATATTCCTTATATAACCTTATAAGTATAATTATTTTGAAATATAACGAAATTCCTAATATAATAAAGTATAATTCATATTAACAGCAGTAGTTATTACAAAAACAAGCTAAGAGACTGAACAGTAATACGATATTTTATATCTCAAATCGCTTAACCCCTACAGACATTTTATAAAAATCTATGAAGTTGTGTACTTTGAAAGAAGAATATTATTAAGAAAACTGTCCAAACTAATTATTTTAACATAAATTTACTAAATTTACAATTACAATCAAATAGAAGTATATATTTATGATATTTTATATTTTAGTTTTCTTTCTAAATAATATAAATTTAATAAAAAAGTATGACATTGTCAAACTGATGTTTCATAATCTACACCAATTGTCAAACCAACTTGAGACTGAAACAGTTTTACTGTGATTGTAATACATGATAATACTCTATTTGAAACTTGAACGTGTCTCTCTCAAAGTACTATCTGCAACCAGTATGAGGACACACAAGAGCCTGTCATTGACGGATGCGGCTGCATCGAGACCGTTATAGGAACGGACATTCCATCAATAGCCTTGCGCTTTAACGAGCTCAGACGTTTCAGGTAGTTCATTTTATTTGCCAATACTGATTATTTATTTTGACTGGCTATTTGTATTGAAGTCGAAATAACAATTGCAATTTTTATAAACTTAAACTTAACCTATTCATTTAACTCGATTTTCTTTTTTATCACGGTAATTAAGTTTAAATAAGATCGGTATTAAATATTTTAGGTTGTTTCTGTTGCTTCTTTGTCACTTTTTTCTTATTCATATTCATAAACTCTAATTTTATCTTAAGTTTCTGCTAAGTCTCCTTCCTATTGGCACACCTAAAAGAGCTTAACTAATTTAGAAAAAACTTTTTAACAAGGTTAAAAAAAAATTAAAAAAAGGTGACATGATAACAATATTATTTTTCTTTTTTTGTACTGCCGAGAAGTCACGGTAAGTGCGACAACAATCTCTCGGCGTTACCATCACTTCCTTGCTGGCAGTAGTAGCGATAATGGATTTTTAGAACATAAAAATAAAAAATATATACAGAAGCAAATAGTTTTTTAATTTACATAAAAAAACAAGTCATTTATATTAAATGGAGTGAACATTGAACTCTTGGCATGAAAGCTGTGCCAAACGGTCAAATCTTGGCAATGATATGTTGTCTGTTGTCTGGTAACCTACATTTACTCATTTTTATACAGAATTCTGGAGTTCATTTACACATGAATACTACAACAGCTTCCGCAAGGCTTTCGAATGCGATACAGAGTATTGACATATAAGTAAATAATATTGTCTACAAATATGTGAGCCATATTGTTCTTATTAACAATTAAATAATAAGGATTTATTAAGTAATAAATAGTGTAAGATAATCCTACCCAGGAATTAAGTGGTCAAGAGACATATTTTTTAATATATAATACCATTGCCTTTCAATGCAGTCTGCCTAACATTAAGCATTACCTAAGTCTTCGATGAAATACGCTTACTTAAAATGTATTTACTTACACTTGATTCATAAATCCCATAGATTATTTTCTTGATCACAAATCACTGACTTCTGTAGTAAAAGAAAAAGCTTAGCCATCCCCACAGAATAAACTGAAAGTAACCTCTTTGTACGATGCTTTAGCACTTCTATCATCTTTGGCGACTGGTGGTTTAAGTATCGGTGTCTTCATGTCAAGTTTCTGGTTTTATTTTCTGGATAAGTAAATTTTCAAACCTATCATATTCACCGACACGAGCCCAATAATATGCCGGAAGACTGGACACTCTGCGACGATATTCCAAGCTCGGGAACATCATTCAAGAAAAAAATATTAGGGTAGCAGGTGACTACAATACATTAAGACACCCAATATTTCAGATTTCGCTTCTTTAAGTATTATTTATGCATGAAAAGTTAAAATGAAAAAGGTTTTGTGAAATACTAAATAAGTATATTCCTTGTTTAAAGATTGACAAAACACAATGACAGAAAAAATATCAATCTAATTGAACTAATTTTAATTGTAATTTCACTTTTCTATTGTGTAGGTAACATTTTTTAGCCTCTTAAATTGTAAATAAGAGTTTATAACTATATTTACTAGTTTTGTAACTTGCCATATTGTTGAACAAGAACGACAAAACGATAAACTTGGATCTTTAAATTTGAATTTGTCTTTCGGCTGTTAGAAATAATTTTATTTTCAAACTTCAAACATTCAAACATATGTACCTTCTTTGATAAAGATTAAAACATCTTCCTAAAAGAATTTCCTAAAACTAATTACCCTGTTTAGTGCCTTCGCTATTCTTAAAATTAGAATTCTTTTTTCCACATTGGCTATTTAGAATTACATAAGAAATAGAAATTAATAATAAAAAAATATGAAATAATAAAAAAAGTTACCATGATGTTATTTAAAATTAATTTAAATTAATTTAAAAGAAACTCACGAAATAATAATCAAGGAAACTTAAACTATATCCTTATATATGTGTTCAAGAATGTGGCATTACAAAAAAACTTTGTATATAGATACAAAATAATGTACAGAATATAGATTATTTTTAACCACTGGGTAAATACAAATCGTTAAAACCTCAGTCTACTAAATCCTACAAGTCAGATTTAAACGAATTTTTAAAAATTTAAAGTTCCTGAGGACATACATCGGTTCCTCGATAAACATCCCCGGGCGTCAAGTAGTCCACCGCACCTCATTGTTTGTTTTGTACGCGTGATGTATTGCACTGAGGTTAACAGTGCTAAACAAATACTCTAACAAAAATAAGCGTGCAGTGCTTGCTATCAAATATTCTTATTTAGATCGCATACAATATTGTTTTACATAAACAGTACAATTTTCATGAACAGATTTAAAAAATATAAAAATCTTATTTATTATACGATTTTACCGGTTATAAATAATTCTCATTTTAAGATAAATAAATTTCATCATTTTTTAGACGAAATGTTTTTCTTAATATTTATACTAGAGCCGTCATAGCCACTAGACCTGAACGAGACTAAATTTGATGTGGCTCATCCGGTAAAAGGGGATGAATCCCATAACATGTTAAAACTGTTATTATTATAATTCCGTGGCAACAACATTAACTTGGATTCTTTCCAAGAGGGGAACGCAAAAATCGAAGTTAGAAAGATAGTAAAAACAGATTTTATTTTTATTTACCCGTGAAACAAGTCTAAAAAAGTTTTGTAAAGTTAAGTCACGCACCAGCAAAGCCACCATCAAACCAATATCAGGTAAGTAGTTATGAACCTTGTTTGAATTTGAATAATCCCATAACAAAGTTTCACATAAAACGCTTCTTTAAAAATGTCTTTTTAGTTAAATCAAAAGTTAAGGCCTTCGTTTTTATTAACCTAAAAGAAATTCCATTATTTTTACCCAAAACGAGGTGGCTGACCTTTTTTTTTTAATATGTATATATGATATTATTTGTTTTAAGATTGGGAAATAATAGTATTCAAATCTGTGAAAACATTTCCACAATGTATATCTATGTAACATATCTAAAAAAAAGTTACAACTTATCAAAGTTGGTTAAAGCGATAGAATTTATACTTTATTTTAATAATAAGACTAAACCAAGTAAATAAAGCGCGTTTGCTACGTTTTTAACAAATATACCAATAGACTGCATATATTATTGAGTGAATTAGTGCCAAGATCAGTGTTATATTTGGATAATATATTATATTAGAAAAAAATATTACAACTTTTTTATTTATTTCCTCTCCTCTAGAGACAGGTTAAAAGTAACAAATTGTTTCTGGGATCAGTACTATCATTGTTTGCTCTAGCTTTATTTTAAATGTTTACAAATTATTATATATTATACGTTAGTGTCTAAATTATTAAATAAGAGTTTTGTAAACGAATAACTTTACTACTACTATAGATACTGTGTTTAGTACTTAGAAATCAATATCTTAATACAATTTTAATATCCTAACAATATATTAAAACAAAGTCAATAACAAATATTGATAGTACTAATGATCAGTTTGAGTCCTACAAATCATAAGATTTTGTAATTGGCCCTAATTAAAAAATCTTAATACATCGGAAGGCGTATTAAACATTTACGCCCTTTCAATTCCACAGAATCTGTCACACAACAGTCGTAGGAGATGCTTTTTTCGACCATGAAGCAATATTAAACTATTCAACAAATAAACCCGTACAGTCGCCCTTTAAGTAACAAAATATATTATTAAAGTCGTAAAACTGACTGTAACTGTAACTTTTTTGTTAATAAAATAGCCTATTCGGTAGATTCTCGTTTTGTCCGAAGACGAAAACATTTTTAAATTCTATTTTGTTAAAAATGTTTAAAGTGAAACTTTGTTTATCCTAAATGTTACAAGAAAGGCTTTATGTAAAAACGATCTTCCCATTCATTTTTCTCGGTGAGCTAGTCAGTAAATCCCTGCGTTCAGAAGAACCTCTTGGCCTCACTCGGGATATTGCAATTTTCAAATCTGAGGATCTCGTACGCTTGGTGTTGCTTTAAGAAATGACTTCTGAAAGAAATAAAACATTCATTTTTAACTTCCTGATTAAAGGGAAGTTATTGTAATCATTCCGATTTTTAAATTTGTGTTTTGTAATATCTCTACGTTTTGAGGTGTCCTAATCAATTCCAGACACTTTTGAAAACTTGTATATATGTGTGGGTGAGTATGACTGAATGTATGTTGGCGTTTTTTCGGCTTTATTCTCAGCGAACTTATTATACTTGTATTACCAATCGATTCATACTAATGTCAGCAAAAAATTATCGCAATAAAAGTATTTTTTTCGACTACTATTTTTTTGTTTTTTTTTTAGTAAATGTATAAATTGTATAGATGGTATCAAATGTAATGTATTTTAAAATTCATAAGTTGTGAAATATGCTATATCTGCAATTAGTTGTTTTATTGACTTTAGTGCTATTGATTATGGAAAAGAGTTTATACAAAAAGAAATAATGATAAATAATGATAACAATATATCATTTTTTTAAACCAGGAAGTCAATGTAATGGGACTCGCTCCCATAATTACTTATTAAATTAATAATTGATATTGATATACTTAAATAGGTTGTATAAATTAACCTATTTCATATATAAAAGAAATTTTCACTTAACAAAATGAGCATAACGTAAAAAAATATAATTGGCAATTCCTAATTAAAATCAAAGCGAAACCAAACACATTACAATCAGCTCAAAACGATACAGCCACCGATTCAAGCAATGAGCTAGCGACAGTGTATCATCATGTATATTTCACAAAAAGCAACACATCTAAGGGGTTTAATTTTTATGGTAACTTACACAATAGTTTTATATTCTAATAAATATATCCTTTTTCACTATTTATAGGATCTTAAAATGCTTCTTGAAATTATTAATGTTAAATTAAGCTATTTGTTTTATTTTAATTTTTTTCTACATTTTCAGGTGTTTCTTTCGTATGTCAGTGCATTTCCTGAAGGTGATGAAGATAAAACTTGTTAGTATTTTAATTGTAATATCCACATTTATATATTTTGTATTTGTATTAATATAACTTGGTTTTCATTTTGTTTGCAGTAAAAGTGAAAATTGGATTCGATTTAACACAAGGAACAAATGGTGAACCATCACTTCAAATACGAAACTTTGAAGGTATGTTGTCTTTGATTACTATCATTCAGATGATACTGATCTATGCCATGGCATGTTCACAATACAAACGTTCATAATACAAACGTTCCAATATCCCGTCTTTTCTTATAAATTTTTCTAGTGTTAGCTATTATCAACAAGTCAGAAATACAACCCACTTGCATTTTAATGTGTATATCTTTATCTCTTTTTCAGAAAAGTCCAGAAAATTAAATGACGATAGCGAGGATATAAAAAGATCTGTTAGAGCGGATTCTACAAGCGGCAGTGAAGAAATCGAAGATAATAAACAACCTGAAGATATAAAAGGGGCTCGAGAAACCGATATGTCTGATGATGGGGATAGTTCAGGTACATAATATCATGAAAAAATTTTTTACTAAAATATTAAAACAAAGATATATCAAATAAATTATTTTCGCAGGTTCTGAAGGTAATCGTCATCTTAGTACAAAGGGTTTAATTCCTGATGAGTTTGAAACTGAAAGTAAGTGTGCAGCCATTGAAAATTACGTTATTTTAAATTAAATAAAATGTACATTGCAAATTAACTTGTATCATATTCCTGTTATAGATAAACCTAGTATTCATGAAAAATTTAAGGAAGAAGATTCAGAGTAAGTTTTATTAAAAATCTACTCAAAAGTGCTTTTATCAGCATCCTGATACAATTAAAACTACTGAATTCTGGACTTATTTTCTTACTTATATTGAGAAATACTAAAATCACCTCTCAAAAATAGCAACCAAGAGAAATATTAAAATAATAAACGTATTTTTTACAGATGAACTATTTGGGACTTGGTGCAAGGATGTTATTAAATAAAGTTTTAAATAATTTAATGGACTATTATTTAAAAAGGTTCAAAAGGTCTTAAGTCATCTATAATAATTAATTTACTAATCTTGATGGTGATAATTGTATAATTATGCATAACTTAGATATATGGTTCTATGAAATTATTTTCTTACCAGTTCTTCTTTTCATCGGATCCACTTTTTGAAACCACGAAAATCAAAAGTTACTTTACTAGATGATCAACATATTCTTGCTGGTAAATATCTTAATAAATTTCTTTTTAAAATAATAATTATAATAGTTACAATTCTCTTTTTAACTTGATTTAAAAACTTAATATTAATATTTGATACGTATAATCTTAATATTATTTTCATAATTTATAATATGATGTTATTATAAATTATTATTTTATGATAGTTTTATTATTTTAGATAACCTAATGAATATTTTTTATTTTGCTTCAAATAGTCATTTTGACCCTGATATATTTCCTCATATTAAATGTGTTTAAAATGATAGATTCGTTACAAAACCTGAAATACTAAGCCGATAGTTGAATAATTTTTAAGTAAGTTATTTCAGAAAATATCTAGATGGAGGTGCACATAATAAATAAAATAAGAAAAATAAAAATAAAAAATGTGGGTAATATATACCTATGAATTAATTTAGCGCCGATGCGCACCTCAAGTGGCTAAGTCGAACTGACTCAAAACTTATAATTGAATCTCCAATTCGTAATTGAATAGTCACAGTTAAAATCATTCAATTCTGAGGTACGTGGAACTGAAACGTCTTTTCTAACTTAAGTTTAAAACATTAAGAGAATGATAACATCTTCTTTTTATTTATGATCTACGTAATGCAAATTCGACCTTTATTTTTATTTATAATCATTGCGTACTTATAACTTAATATTTTTATGTTTTTATTCTATTACCTTACTATTAGTTTTCACAGTGAGATTGTATACCCAAACTATTTTAATATCTGTATTTACATATTAATAATTATCAAATATTTTTATAATACGTAATTCTTTATAAACATGTCATATAGAGAAACTTATTTTTTTAAACTTATGGTGCTAAGTTTAAAAAAAATTTCATTAACTATGACAAATCTCACATTGCTTTGTAGGTGCGATGGTTAAAAGGGAATAAAATTAAGCTGTTTTTAATTAGATTATACATATTTTTATCATAGACAACTGATCTTAAATGCTAAGTGCATTGAAACATATTCAGCAAGAGTATCTTCAAAATAAGCAGCACGCTCACCTTCAGTATATATGCTTGTCTCCTTATTTATCTAAATTTTAAATGAACCTACTAATTACACTTTCGAAGTACGTTATAGATATAGAGATAGAGAGATAGCTGTTATAGTTCTCGCTCCGCCTCCTATAGCATACAAATCAACTACAAACCTATTCCTGGTCAGTACTTTAATCATTTTGCAATATTTATTTGTTTCAAATCTGTATTCTTTGGGAATGTTTATTTTCCAGGGAACAAAGAGCTCCAAAAGTAATACCAGTATTTGCCGGTCCAGAAGACAAAATACTGATAACCTCAGGAATTTAATATTGTTTCTCATACATGTCCATAAAGAAAGTTTAATCAGAAGTAGCTTACTGAGTGCCTACTGCTAACACTAGTGAAATAAAAAAGTTTTTTTTAGCCTAATATATGTAAATCATGTCCGTAAAAAAAGCGCCGATCAAGATCTCCTAAATTTATTTTCACTTCGAGAGCTGATAGATAGATAGATAAATGTAAGTCTGAAATTGTTAAATATATTAAGCCATATTCAGTATTCAAAGACATTCGAGACAGATTGCAGTTTCTAATCCTGTCCGTAGTAATAAATTTATTATTCTAAATAAATTGAGTATGAATATGTGGTATCACCTTTATGACATCAATATTTACTAATTATTACTTTACACCCATCATCATTTTCTTATTGTAAGTTTTTAGACGCTTTTCACAAGAAAAAAAAATCGGGTCTGGTGAATATATTACTTACTAAAGCAAAGCAACACATCAAACTAGTAAAGGATTACAATTAAATCTTTAGCAATCTTCTATGATAAAATTATTTTATAAAATCTTAAATGAACATAGTTTTTATATTTTCTGTCCACCGAGGTCCACGAATTCAAATGCGAAATATGAGAACAATTTATCATTTCGGGTATATAACTTGCAAAAAATTAGCATATTATTTGCAATGCAATATGGCTGTCCATGAGATTTAGGTACAATCGCCGAAAATATTTTTTTTCAAGGGCTATATACTCACGATAATATAGTATTTTGGAGGTTAAGGACAAACTTGTGCACTAAGTGTTTAAAAATTAAAAAATGTTTGAGGACTCACTATAAAGTCATCATTGAGAATGAGTATAATGCTGGCATTATAGCTCCTGGGAGCTGCTTTCAAAAACATAATGTTCATCTAACAGAAAGAAATTCCGTTGTAATTTAATTTAATTTTTTAAGATGTGGCATTCAAACATACACCAAATTTATAACCAACTTTGAAATACTTACTTTTAATAGCATTTTTGTAATTCTGTCTATAAAAATTATGTCAGAATACATAAGTATGTGAATATGTAGGGATTGTCATATGAAATCACAAGCCGTCTTAAACTAGGATCTGCAGACTATTAAGCAAAGCCTTACCTGCACAAAAATAGATATTGAACTAAAGACTAATAAACTAAAGTAGATCAGGAACTTGTCTACATCCACACTTATCGATGCAAGAATTAGCCTCTTGGAAGGCCCAGCAGACTTCTCGCTTCTTAAAACGGCTGAGCAAATTGGATAACTATCATACTCACGCAAATGTGTCCATTTGAGCCCAAAAGTCGAAAACGAATTCTATTTAAGAGATATACCGTCCTTGTAAAGTAAATAATTACTAAAAAATTTAAAAAAATGACAATCAATGCTGTATCATTTGAATCTTCGTCTGGTAGTAAATTAATTTTTATACAATTGTTCGTTAATGTCAATTGTCATAGAATTGTCAAAGTCAACAGTTTATTTACGAGAATTGAGACAAGAAATATTTCGTTAAAGATTTTGCTATATAGAAATATGATCTTCATTGCAACAAATTTGTTATAATTTTAATTCAAAGGTTAAAAGCATATTGTTGAACGTGTAAACTTTCTTAAAATCGAAAATTGACATGACATCTGTTTGTTTTGATCTAATAACTTTAAAAAAAATTAAATAAATTCAAAATCTTAATAAACATGGAAGGTGGAGAATGGAGAAGGGATATAATAAGTCAATTACAGGCTCGTAATAAACGTGAAACATGCACATTTCAGGACATCATAGCATTTCGTAAGTTAAAAACAATCAGACAAATTAATCTATACATATTGTTGTTTTATAACTGGATTTAAATTGAAATTTATTACTAAAACATTACTCAAAGACTATCTTTACTAATACCTCATACAAACTTATGATAAGCAAAATGTTTGATGACACTGTTTAGTTTAGTTTTATTAAAGATAACAAAATACTTCAATGATAAAATCTATTCTTAAAAAGAATTAGAAAATGTTGTTTAATATTCATTTTTTTTTCCAGAAAGTAGACTCTTTGATAACGTTAGTACATTGAAAAATGAAAATTTGCAGCTAACATTATTGAATGAAAGAATTAGGTTTTCCAATACTGAGAATGTATCATCTAGTGGAGGTTAGTATTTATTAATAATTTCACAATATTATTTAACACTACTACTTTTAAATAAAATGAGACGCTTGATTTTTACAGATTTACAGATTTACTTGTAATTCTAAAATAAGAAAAAAAAGAACCTTCTCTTTACCTTTTGACAAATTTGTTTTGTGGTTTTAATAACTGAATGTATAATTGATATACCATATACTATAATATTTTAAAAACTATTTTCAGGTAATGCCTTCAATGAGAAAATACAAGCTCTTGAACAAAAGATTCTAACTCAACAGGAAGAACTAACATCAATGCACAGAAGGAGAGGGGAAAGCGCACAGCAGATAATAACTCTTAATGCAAGAGTACATGATTTAGAAAAAGATTTACAGGCTAAGGATATTTTGTAAGTATCATCCCAGCAATAATATCTCTTGAAACTAACAAACTTCAAACTAACAAACAAACTTTAATATCAAAATGATTATAATGTAGTTAAAATAATTATATATGGTAGGGAGAGGAGTGTATAGTGAAAAGCATGCACGTATGTACATGCATGCCCCTTGAATCTGGGTTGCGATTACCATGCACTGTTTGCATTCCTTTTCTTGCATAAAGGGCCCAGCACACGCACAGTGAATACATAGAATGTTATTCATCTATTTATTTTTATTTAATTAATTTAAATTTATTCTATAATCATGTTTTAAATTCACAATCTACTTTGAATCCAACAAGACTGTTAGCATATCTTTATATTTTAAAAAGTTCCAAAAAACATTATTTATTTGTTAGAACCAACTGTCCGAGCTAGGTATAAACCGGTGTTTTAGATGATGAATTGGTATGATTATAATTTTATAAACCTGTTTAAAATAATATAATTTCTATTATTCCCAATAAGATTGGTATTTGATAAAATGAGAATTATGTTTTTGTGTGTAATTTGTTTATATTGTGCGAGCATTTCTCAATACATTTCCCCCTTGTAATGCCAGTATCTGTATTTTTTAGGTTATTATTTTTTTATATAGTTCTAATAGTTAGTACTACCTCGATATTAAAGATTATCTCAATATGCAATATCCATTATAATTTTTGTTTTCTTAGAATTTCAGAAAACACAGCACTGATAGCTTCTCTCAGAGCAGAGATACAAATGTATGAAACCAATATGACTGAGCTACAAGGATTAAATCAAATGTTGAGAGATGAACATCAAGCATTACAAATTGCATTTTCCTCAATAGAAGAGAAGTTGAGGAAAGCTCAGGTATGGAAACAAAATCATTAACTGTAATTTTAGTAGTAGAGTATGTTACATGGGTCTTCTCAGAACCCTCATAACTTTAATTTTTATTCGGAGTGTCAGGAGTTTTATTCGGCAATTAAGTACGCTATCAAAATAAGCCATCTCAACAATTCCATTAGACATTCACAAGTGATATTGATTGAAAGTGAAAAAGAAATATATTAATAAATAATGTATAGTAATATAAAGCAATCTTTAAATTTATTCAAATTGCTAATATTTTACATTAGTATCAAGAATTGTATATTTAAACACAATTGTTCTAAATTAAAAGATGATAAAGTTCCAAACATATTTTTTGGTACTATTCATATTTTTATTATATAATAAATGTTAAGTATATATTTTTATTTATTATATCTTATTTTAATTTCAAAAAAATCCAAATATAGACATTTTTAAAAGAACAATAGGTCTCAAACAAATATAATAATAAACCAAAATTTGTATATATACACATATATACATATATATATATATATATATATTTTATGAATATTATAGTTTTTTTTTAATATTTAAGGATGTTTCATTAAAAAAATAGATAATGCATGCAAAAAACATGTAGTTGTAAGGGTTTCTTTTTGCCAGTATTTTTATGTTTATATATATATATATATATATATATATAATAAATGTGTTGTATATATATATATACAATTTTTGATAAAGACAATATCTTAATTTACATTTTTAAGTGTTATAACAGATTCTAACAAAAAATGTTCTATATACTTTAAGAATATATATGTTAATATTACTATGTCATCCCACAACTCGGTAATAAAATAAATTATCATATATTTATAATTATATATGAATTTAGAAGTAAACCCCAAGGTTATAGATAAGAATAGACTAGCGTTGCCAGAATAGAATGAAAAATTTACTCGCGGAACTCGTTTGTTACATTTTTATGTATTATGGGTTTGGACAATAACAGACTAAACAAAATAGTTATTCATATCGTTCTTTTCGTGTCGTTCATAATTCGTTCTGAACCCTTACGAGCATCTCTTAAAGTAATATTATAATAATCTTATTTTGCCATTTCGTACGATACCATCTTTTAAACAATATTGTTTAACTTAAATTTGTTCATCCAGTTTTGGAGATATAACTATAAAGGTTTCAAAGAATAACATAGTTATATTATAGGAAGAAATTCTTTTTAAACTGACAGTTTTGACAGTTTATAATATGCTCACTTTCATTATATACAGTACCATCTAGTTAATGACAAGCGCACTAAAGAAACGCATCACTGGATACAAATTATTCCACTAGATCTTCAAATTTTTATTGCATCGTTTTCCAAGATTTGGCATTACGCCATCTGCGGTTTTGTCCAACGTACTCAGCATGATTCCATTTATAAATTTCTTATTATTAATATTATACAAAACGTCAGCTTTAGAATATTAATGTTAAATTATTATTAGCTTCATTTTTCTTATATGAAAATGTATTATATTCCTATAAAACTAAGAATTATTTATGTGATTAATTAATAAAGTGTAATTGTAAACAATATTAATATGGCTTAAAAGGGTTTATTATAACATATAAAACTGATTGCATAGTGCGTTAATGTGGCCTTGTTTTTCCTGAGAAAATAGATCATCCTGTGTATTTTACGATTCTCATGTGATTATCGTTATACGTTGCGAATATATACATATTGCTTATAATAAAGATCAGTCAATAATTTAGTACGGGAGTGTTTGCGAACTGTTGTATGTTATTCAATAAGTGTATTGGAAAATGCTTAGAAAAATGGTATTTTTTTTTAATATAAACTTTCGTAATCCATGATTTTTATAATATATAAATATCCGGCTGCACTCACGTAAGTACTTATTATCGGAATTTTCCGGCTAGTTTCCGTTCACGCCGCGATTCCGCCATGCTCAGAGCTCATAAAGTCTCCAAATGAGTTCGGAACTAGACTGAATTCCGATGATATTTACGTGAATAAAGGCAGCTAATTATATATAATAAAATAAAATTACTGTATGTATAAATATGCTTCAAGTCATGCTTATTTTATTACAGGATGAGAACCGTTCACTCGTCGAGAGACTGATTAAATATAAAGCCAAAGATGCAGACAAAATGAATGAAGAAAACGAACATTTTCTAAAGTAAGAAAGAATTAATATTTTTTATAATAAGAATGACTATTGATTTTAAAAAGCAAATCTCAGTTGCATGTCTTTTAATCAATTAAAGATGATAGTTTAATTTGATCGTTTAAAATAGTTTTGAGTTTAATGGCTTATAGATACATTAATTGGTTGGACTGGGGTTAAGGTGTTTGTAATAATGTTTAAAGAATGTTATTGAATTTAGATTTGTAATTGAAGCACTGATTTTTTTATTTTCCAAATTTGTTCAATACTTTAAATGTCTGGCTATTTAGTGAATGTTAGTAGCACAGCACTGTAGTCTGCATTACTAGTACAGACCGAGCACTATATATCGTTTTTTCTTACATTGTATTTAAACTTTTGTGATCCATGATTACTATTATATATAATTATCCAGATATACTCATGGAAATAATATCGGAATTTTACTGAGTAGTGTCTAACCCATATGTGATTGTTATTTAAAAGCTCTAAGCAAGCGGAGTCACGGCGTGACCAGTTCACGCCAATTGCTGCGTGAACTGTTCACTCCGCAATTCCATCAGACTATAGTATTGTAGATTTTTTCCGGATAATTATACATAATAGTTTTCTACACTGTTTATATTAAAATTATTTGGTAACTTAGGTGAGTTATAACGGCCGTGTGTGTTAGCTTTCATATGTCCACGTGTTTGCTGCTATTAAATTTGTTCTACAGGTCAAGCAACCCAACTGCGTTTTTCATCAACACGTTCGGTAGAGTTAGTTTCGGGTGAGTCTGACATATTGAGCTCTGGTATGAAGGCATTGTGGCGTTAAGACATTTACTTCTTCATTAAAATGGCCCATATGTCTTAATTGCACTCTGAAACTGACTCATTTCTATTTCTATCATGTCATTGTTTTCATTTTAAGAACCGTTGCTTCAATTTGTACCTGTTTTTTTGATGTTTTGTAATATAATATGGAAATTTATTTGTTAATTTAATTGTATGACCAACCTAAAGCCTTTTGACGCATGTCCATAGGTCGAGAGTAAATATAATTTTTACAATGGGGAATCTATCAATGGAGGTATTTTATAGTTTTTATGAGATATACAGGAATCAATGTAGACAATACATACATATAAATAATATTTTTAATTCTTTTTATTTTTATTAGACTATTATTTTCATTGCTTTGGTAATACGTGCATGATAATTTTATAATTTTTAAAATTATTTTAGGACTGTATGGGCTCTTACGATAATTTTTTTTTTTTATTTTATAAAATATGTATTCGTTAATATGAATAATGTATACGTATTTGTTTAATCTATTTATCAATGGGGATATTTGTTTTACGGTTTCCTATTGGGTACAGCTGACCTAAGACATGTGTCAATCTTGTAGTTTGGGTTGTCTCAGAACTATTTTTAAAGCATAGAAGTAAGATTAACGTACTAGTTATAATCTGACTATCGACGTATTTGATATCGATAAAATATAACTATGCCGGTGACATTTCATTACACATTACGGTCTGTCTATTGGTATCTAGTGTTCAAATATGATTACTAGATATATTATATTAATATATGTTAGAATAACTAATAATTAAAAATCCACCTCTCTTGTAATATACAAGCTAGTCGAATCGTTCTAATCGGCCTAAAACTCTATGTCAGACCATCTGGTAATCGTCCTTCTGGTGACCATAACTGCCTTCTATACTAAAACCTGATGGATCCCTAGTCTATGTATGCGGAGGAGAAAACCAATCTATTTGCTTCTCTCTTTGCTAGGAATTCGCATCTATCTATACACTGGCAACGCTTCTCTAGTACACCGTCCTCATTGCGGTGTTGTAATGCCAAATCCGTAGCATGTCTTATCTGAATGTGAACAAGTTGTCCTACTTGTTGAGGATTAATAAAAAATCTTTATTATAAAGATTATCATTTATCTCTCTGTATCATAGTTTGTCTACTATAGGTTTCAAAAAACACTAGCGCTAGTTACAGAATTATAATCTTACATCAATACTTTAATTATAGTTCTGAAGAAACGCTGTATGACTTAAATTGTCTAAATTATTTTATTATTGTATAACATATGAAATTTTGGAATGTATAAATATATCTGTTGTAAAGTATTGTCTTTATGATTAGGTGGTTTTATAAAAATTTGTTTGAGCATATAATACATATTCATGAAGTGGTACTTGTCAGTTTGCACTTATAACATTAATATTGTGAAAGTTTATATACATTTGTATGCACTTCGAGTTTAAAATAACCAATAGCATTAAGTACCCCATTAAATAACTCATTGAATTTTGGTTTGGTTTGATTTATATACCCTACTTAAGGTTAATTCACAATAATTTGGATTTGTTATTCGCATGGTACTTCCACACTGCATGGCTCTTGCATGCTGTATGCATAACTTGAAGGTACGATCAGGTGAGCTAACACACTAGATGTAAGAACCCAAGATGCCTGAAACAAGAAAATTGCAAGGTTATGGATACAGAAAATAGCATGTAAATAAGCTTCGATGAACGTAAAATATTGTTTTTATTTTTTATTTTGTATTTTTTTTTTTCAGGAAAAAAAATGACAAAGTCCGCAAAGAGTTGGAGGAAGCAGCGAGAGAAGGTTGTAGTCGAGGGAGCGATGGCTCAGGGGGCAGTGTGGATGATAAGATAATGGATTCGATGCCCTATTACGCAACCACCTTACCTTCTAAAGTTATTTCAAATTTTGTAAGTATTTTGTTGTATTTTTTATGTTTAACGCAACATATAAAGGGTTTCCCATTAATAGAAAAAAACTTTACTTGTATTTGTAGTTGTTTCTATAAATTTACGGCTAAAATAAAAAAAATAAAAGAAAAAAGAAGAGAATTAGTTTTTTAAATATATTCATCATTCTTCATTATCAGTTATAGATTTTTATTTTTATTATGCCTATAACTCATATAATAGCCGAGCAGCCTTTTCCGGCTTGACGTCGACTTACGTGACATCCTGTATACAGTACATGATGTTTTAACAGTTGAAAACATTTTACTTATGTAGTTTATTTAGTCAAAATTAATTAACCTTAAAAAAATATTAACTAAACATAACTATAAATATATTACAACAATAATTATATCAACATAATCTACATTTTAATAATAAGTTATTACATAGTTCTTGTATAGTTCGTCTCAAATCAGGACGAGTTTGGAACCCTCGTAACTTAAATTATAAGTTGGACACAATCTTTAAAGACGAACTTATTTTGATACCATCCCATCTTCCGTTTCACGTACACGTGATGAGTGTTATTGACCTAAAGAAAAAAAAATTAAAAACATGTCACAAAAATGACTCATGTTTTAAGTCATGTTATTTATGAAAAAGAAATGTAAAATGGCGTTCCCATAACATATTTTCGGTGCTCGATCTCCGCAACGGCCTTAAACCCAGTGAACCTTACTGTATAAAAAGTACAAGGTGAACTACAGTTAGTTAAAAACCAGTTAGTCTCGGGATGTAGGGTTTTTTTTTCGTTTTTCTTTTGTGCAGCAGTCGTGATAGTCCGGGAGGTCGTTATTCATAAGTCGCTTGAATGAGATCAATCGCAAGGTCTCTGACCGACTATAAATTGGTGATTTTACTATAAGAAGAAATGTATCTGATGAAAGCAAACAATTAAATTAGTAATTTAATTAAAAAGAATATAGGAAATCTATACTTATATTTTAAATTGTTGGTTTAAACGTGCTAATTTTTTGAAACATCGGATAAATTAACTTTTTTTTTTTTTCTTAACCTGTATCGTCCCGTTGCTGGGCAAAGGTTAATTATCTTAATATTAAATAAAATCGTTCGTCCGCGAGTGGAACCGTAGAAATATGCTAGTCTATAAATATTGTTATACACCCATACCTCGCTTTCCGTCGGGGTTACGTTCCAAAAAAACACGACGCAAATTGAAACGACGCAAAGTGAAAATAAATTTTCTATAACAAAACATTTAATGATCGAAGATAGGTTCCGGGCTTACGAAAATACTACCTTTTAAAAATAAAATTTAACAAAGTAAAATTATTCAAACAAAAAAAATATACAAAAACGAATTCAATTAAATAAAATAAACTGCATATTCATTTAATTTATGAACGTTTAATTAAAATTAATCACTGTCTGATGAGTCCATAGTGGCGCTTGTCGTAGGTTGGCTTTCTTTCACAAAAAATTGTTCCAATGGTTTTTTTTTTCAACGTAAGATAAATTTCCTTGTAGCAATTGATATTTTAGAAAAAAAAAATTAAAAAAAAAATTTAAGACTCGAATCCAAAACAACGCAACTTCGAAAATCTAACAACGCACAGTGAAAATCAGTAAAGCGTGCAACTTCGAAAAAAACACACAAAACGAAACGACGCAAGCGAGGTATTGGTGTACTTGAAAACAAGGTAATGGAAAAGCTTTTACTAATTGGTAAACTTACATTCGACAAATATTACAAAAGATATCTATTGTTCTAACCTACATTACAACCACACTAATTTGATATTCTAAAAGATAAACAAACAACATTTGACGGCCAGTGGTTATTGGCCGTGCTGCTGATCCGTAGGACCTGGGTTCGATATCCACATGGGACAGTTGTGTGTTTGTTTCATCGATTATTATTTCGTGTCTGGGTGTTATTTGTGTCTGTTATTTCTATGTTTATGAAACCCCCGCGACACAGATTATTTTTTTTTGTGCGAGAGCTGTTTATTACAAAAAAAACACGATTTGAATATATTGCGTCGTCTTTTTAAAAATGTTATACCAAAATTAAAAATATATATAATATATAAAGATTTTATTGACAATATCCACATAAATGTCTGGTTACGACATGAGGTTTAAAGTTATTGAAATATATTTTTTTCCAAAGCGAGGGTGGCATGACATTAACGATTGGCTGCAACCGCTGGATCTTATTTAATGCTCTTGTAATATAGTAATTTTATATAATTAATTCAATTTATAAGTCATTGAATACATTATTCAGAATAAATGTATTTGACTACTGCCATATAAGTGTTTAGTATCCGCCTTTACATATTATTTTTTGTCAACATTTTTTTATTAATATTGGTTCCGTGCCTTGCTGTTTTATCGTGTTCCTCTTTAACTCTAAAACGATAATTGTTTTAATAGATATTAGTATAGTATGACTATTTACAGAAAGTTTTTTAAGATTTACACGAGTACTACACATTTCAATAAAACTATTAACGGATATAACTCGCGTTTTTTTTTACAATTTTGATTTAAACCCGACGTCACCATCATTTCGTCTTACCGCGACCACGTTTGCTGCAAAGCACTCGAAAGGTCGGTTTTAAATTAAAAATGTAAAAAAAAACGCGAGCTATATCCGTAAAAAAAGTTTTATTGAAATATTTACAGAAATTCTAGATTGTGAGAGGCCTTATTCGGTATGGGTCAGCTGTCCAAAGCTAGTATAAATATTATGCTGTCCCAATAATATTATTTATATATGCTTTTCATCTAGGATGCGCATGATGGCGAGGTCAATGCCGTGAAATGGAGTCCGACTGACCGCTTAGTAGCGACCGGTGGTGCAGATAGGAAAGTTAAATTATGGGATGTCTCTAAAAGTAAGTATTATCTACACGATGTAAATACCGACAGAGGACACTTGTAACTATTTTTCAATGTCCGACAACAACGAATGGTTGTATGTTCAAAACTATTTATTGGATGGCCGTTAAATATATTCGTAAATGGCTGTCGCAAATCTGATTTTTATCGACTTGTATACCAAAACAGGGATTTGAATTTCTTTTTTTATTTTTGTGATATGTTTGTGAAAATAATATATTGATATATAATTTGGACTTTATATATAACACATTTCAGTGGGTTTAATAGAGAGTAAGGGGGCTTTAGTGGGATCCAACGCTGGTGTCATGTCGGTGGACTTTGATTCTACGGGCGAGTACTTAGTGGGCGCCTCTAATGACTTCGCTAGCCGCGTGTGGACAGTAAGAGACCAGCGGTTAAGGGTGAGTTTTATTTTTATATATTATATTGTAATTCAGAAGTTATATAATATATGTTCTGATAACTTTGTTTATCAGAACATATATTATGTAAATAGGTATTTCATATGACAAAAAAAAAATTCATAGAATTCGTTTAATCATTTTGATATTATTGTTAATATAAAAATACGAATAAATTAGGGATTGTACATCCATAAGTTTTACAATTATATTTTATTTTTTAATTTTTTTATTTACAAATATATAATCGTATACTATATATAATTTTAGCTTAAAAAAGTTTTCTAAAATAATTTATTGTAATCAAATATTCTCATTTCTAAACAACTATTTTTTCTTCTTACTTTAAGACCTCAAACCATCAAACATTTTCTGTTAAATGAACTAGATAATAAAATTTATACAAAAACTATATACTAAGCAAAAAATAAAAAGTATTGTTGTAAGGGAGACGAGGTCACGACCAGGATGACTTTTAGCGGATTGTTAGCGCGTCTTCGTGATCTCAACGAAAAGTTTTTAATAATGTCCTACATTGTGCTAAGCGATTTATCTTTTACTTTATTTATTTTTATCTTTCATATTTATTTTATTATCTTTATTGTTCAAAAAAAAAATACAATGACAGACACTATCTCGTTTTACCGCGAACACATTTTCTGGAAAGCATTCGAATCGTCGTGTTTACATTGAAAAATGTAAAAATAAACGCGAGTTATATCCGTAACATAGTTTTATTCAAATGTGTAGTACTCCTGTAAATCTTAAAAAATATTAAATTTACAAAAGGTATACTCAATTAATAAAATTCTCTAACATTGGGATTGTGCTGACTTTAAATGCGATGCAATTAAACGACATTTTAGAAAGAAAGAATTATCTGTCTTAGTTATGTGATTGTGATTTGGAACTTAATGAAACGCAAATCGACGATAAAAAAACAAACATATTGTCTAGAGTACTATTAATAAAGTCTAATACAGAACTTAGTTGGCTGCTTTTAAGCTTGCAGTCATTACCGTTTGGTATTTTTATATAATATTTGATATGAAGTAAAAAAAATTAATTGTATTATTAGGAGTTTTGTTTATACGCGCTAATCTTTAAAACTACGAGATAGATTTGAAAAATTCTTTCTAATTATGATAGGCAAGTTTAAAAGGAAGGCTATAGGCGATAGCCTATGTTACTTTTATGGTAATATTAAATAAAAGCGTTCTATCCATAATGAATCCGCGAGTCAAGCTAATTTTAATATATAATATACGCACTGCAGATTGTCGATAACATGTACTAGGGTTGGGACTTAAACTGTACGGGACACGCAGGTACAGCACTAGAATTCATTTCAAAAGATAAGATATATTCCAATCATTCGAAACAATGAATAAATAAATATTAAACGGCAGTAGAAACCATTCGTCAATGGATAACGAATCAAGCAAATCATTTTAGTATAAGTTTGACGGATAGCCTGTGAGAGAATCATAGAACTCAACTTACCTGTTTTATTCCTGTTTCACAAATAAGGAACTGTCAGTCCCGTGTAAGTTAATGATGACATGGTTCAATGACCGTGATAGATGGAGTCAGCACTAGTTGACTACTTATCTAAATCCACTAATATCTATTGACTTCAAGTCGCATCTATTAGCGACTTTATCATATTTTATGTAGGGTAGTTATAAAACGATATTATTTTAATCTCAAACATTTATTTCAAGTATTAGGCGTTCATTGATGATACAATGAAAGTCTTTTTATTACATTTTTTTTTAGTTATTTGTATACATTTATATAATTTTCAACCCTATAACAATGTATTATATGCCTGAAAACTTATTTTGGTTATTACGTTCTATAAACAAATAATTCTGAATCAAAAGGAAAGCAATTGTAAGGAGTATTGGAAGAATTGATGGGAACCTTTTAAGTTTGTTTTCGCACCGGAATCATACGTAACTGCGACTGCACCCCACAATCCTTATGCAAATTCATACACGAATTGCAATACGAATATCCGTTTCTGGTATCGAGAAATCGCTATTATAATGACCTCAAATCGATTACATGTATCGATTATTAATATACGCGATTTCAATTGATTTATGATCTGCTCGAGTTCTAGTGATTATGTTGGTACATGTAGCTATTATGTTCGCATGTTAATTTTTGTCATTAAGATGCTACCGTCTTGGTTTTCTTGGTTCTTACAATTTTTTCATACATTGTAGGTTCCATGCAACATCAGTTCTCTAAGCAAATACCTCTCATCATCTCAAACATAGTGTGTAATCAAGCAGCGAGCTCAGACGTTAGCAATTTTCTGCATAGAATGCACTGATTTCATCGCGTCAAAAAGTTAATCATAATATATGATTATAAAAATATTTATTAAATATCAAATTCGCATCTTAAGAGCTTTGAAATAACCTTTCTGTGATGAGAACACATTTTTTAAGTGTTAGATGAGTCAATTAGAGTGTTTTTTTTTTCATTGTTTTTAAATATATTTATATAATTTGTCATTGGTGATTTCTATATCAATGTATTATATTAGTGAAAACTTATACTCTTCTCTCACTCAAACTCTCTTCTTTAACTAATAGTAGAACTGTAGTAGCAGCACCTGATTAGGTGACATTTTTAAAGTAAAAATCAAATGATTTTATGATGACCAATATAATATATATTTAAACAAAGGTATCACCAGTTTTGGCCTTCATTCAAGTTTAAATCATTTTTTATTCAAATAGTCAATACTAAGATAAATTTTAAAACAAGTATCCCAGGAGAATCTTGATGGTTCTTTCTCATAGACCCACCTTTTGAAATCTTTTGTGTGCAATCTATGCCTATATGAAATAAAAAAATAGACTTTGACTTTTTCTCTTCACTAAAATTTTGATAGTATTCATCATTAGACAGTATTTAACTATGTACTCTCTATTTTAACTCCACCGTAAATTTAATTAAATTATCAATATATTTACATATTTACAGACTATAACAATAAATTATTTATTTCTCTCTACATACATATTATCTCGTTCATTTTGTATTGATGTTTAATTAGTTTTTGTTTCATTCTTTTTGTTACTCTTAAGTGTTTTGTTTGATATTTAGTGTTAAAGAATTGCATGCTTTAAATAATTTTTTTAATGATTATTATTGTCATCCACTAGCACCTTTTTTTATACTTCATAATCAACTCAACTTTAAATTTTTAGACAATCACATTGACCGTGAGTTACGTCTTTAAATGTGAAATAATTGAGGAGAGTCCATTATACTTTAACGAATTGTATTAATCACCACTGAAAACAAGATTGACAAATAAGGTTGTATGAAAGGGATTGCTACATAGCTATTAGACGATTATTATATACCTTAGAAGTGTCCTTTGACTTCACTTTTATTTACGTGGTGTGCAATAAGGAATATATTATTAATATTATTATATAACACTGTAACCTATCTACAATTATTATTTTAATATAATATCGTAAATAAGTCAATATTTATAAATGTGCTGATTCACAAAAGATTCACTAAATAATAAAGTAATATATGGTTTCTGGTATATTATTAACATGTTTTTATTTTGATGTTTGAATTAAATTTTATGGTTACGGATTTGATTGACGTTCACAAAAACGAAGAGAGACTACTTTTAAACATTTCCAACACATACAAAAAAGCCATCTGAAATATAACATTATGATATTAACAACATACTGTATAAGTATTAAATCTATAGTAAGATTTTATTTGCGGGCCGAGCCAAGTCTTGATACTATCTAATAATTCGTTCAATGGAATCAAAACAAGATATCGAAGCGAGGCGCCCTTAATCAAACGCAAGATCTTTATAAAGCTGCACTGGATAGTTTTGTAGGAAGATATAAACAATGCACTGAATTTTATAGTACATTTAAATAAATTGAATTATATACAGAATGCGCCGCATTTTTATTACCGTAAATATATGACTGCAATTTTTGTTTTGATTTGTAAATCGGACCACACAGATTTTATAAATATTTCATGATATGTAAACGACTTCATCCTTCATGGAAAATGTTGACTTTGATGTTATTCTATAGTAATTTTGAGTGATTGCCTATTCACTGAAGATTGGCTATTTCATGAAGATTCACTGAGCAGACAAGTTTCTTGAAATACGACTATTTTTTACGGATTAAATTCGCGTATAATTTTGGTAATATTTTAATTTTAACACGACGTTTCGAATGCTTTTCAGCAATCGTGTTCGTTTTGAATGTCTGAAAATGTAACCAAAATTATACGCGAGTTAAATCCGTAAAAAAATAATTTTATTTCGAATGTGTACTCGTGAAAATCTAAGAAAATACTAAACAAGTTTCTTCTCTATTTTATACGTAGTACATCTTCCAAAGAAAGAAAGGAGAGGAACGGAAAGAAAAGAAAGAAAGGAAGGAAAGAATTTCGTGTTTATTTGCTCACGGTTTAATAATCTTGATTTGAGTTAGATTCTTAGCGCCGTTGCTAATGGTTGTTGTCAGATCGGCACGTGTCTGTGGTCGCGTGCCGCTGTCGCCTGCACACTACGATCTAATCTCGGGCACGAATACCGACGTGAGGTGTGCCCCATCACACGTGATTGTTTCACGCAAACCAACTAAGATCTCATCTTCTTGATGCGTGCCGTTTTCAGACTGGTTGAGAACTGGTTGAATCGTTTGACCATTTTTGTGCTAGCTTACGCATTCTTTTGAAATATGTGGGAAGATTCTCGTTTTTTACTAGAGCGCTTTTTAATCTTGCGATAACTTATTTTAAATTCCTACAACTATAGTTTTTTACATTTTTTTTTATCGATCCTTTAGTCTATAAGAAATTTTTATTTCGTCCAAGTTTTATTTATGGAACGAGTAAAGGGATCCAACCCTATAAGGTCTGGAATTTACTAAAAATAAAAGGTTTTAAAGTCTTGGATAATTAGAAATCCCTGAATAAATAAATCTTGAATCGTTTACCTTAATGATGCTCGTATAAGGCTTTTTAGGTTTGGTGGATTTAGATGGTTTAAGTATGGTTTTTATCTTTGTCTTTTATTTTTAACACATCTGATTATGTATTCATGTTCTATATTTATCTGGTATTGTATCAATACTTCCATAATAAAAGTATTTTTAAGTTAAGTACTAGTTTTGTACCATCTCTTTGCTTTAATAGATGCTCTCGCTTATAAATTTATATCTTTTACCATAAAAGCGACTACTTTGAAATGTACATAATATGTATGTTATGTTGGACGATACAAATTTACTCTAACTTTAACTTCATTTTGCTTAATACGTCCATCAAAAATAGTTTGAATTATACGAAAGCTTTCCCTCTTGACGCGTGAATATTTTTCAAAATTAATTATATTTTAAAATGTTAATAATACTTATAAGAGTTTAATTAAAATTATTGTCATCTATCCAAGTAGTTTTTAATATTTTTATACAAATTACATAATATTGTTATACTAAAATAGAATAAAAAAACACAAATATTTTTTCATACTTTATTGCAGGTAATTGGCAATTTGGACGGATTAAATTAGTTAATATAAAATAAGATTTACTAATACATACATTAATTGAATAAGGCACTAGCTCATTATAGTTTCAGTAGATATAGCAAATTTTAATCATAAGCATCTATTTTTAAATTAAGAATTTATATATTTTTAATTCGTAATCGAACATAAATTATACAAAAATAATTATTCTAGATTTTAAAATAAATTACGAATCGGGATGGCCGTAAATTTCAGTGGCTTGACTTAGTCGCATGATCTGTTTTTTATTTCAAAGGCACCATAACTCCACATTTCACTTAACACTATTAATTATTCTGGCTTAATCTATGGTTTGCACCATACTACTACAGACGTCAAAGCAGTCCGAGTGTATAGTAGAAAGCGACCCGATAACGGCCGATCCCGATGTGACTCCGGAGATGGGGACAAGCGAGTCACAGTCACAATACAACAGCCGCTCTAAAGTCAGACACAAATGACTTTATTTCTTACATCCATCCGCATTCAATCACGCTCTGTAGGTCGTCCCCTTCTCCGCGTCGCGCTACTTTGCCTGACGTGGCGTTCATAGCGGATGCGACACTTAACAGTAATAAACCCTGTCGGAAGAAAAGCTTGTCGCCTATATCGACGGTTTGCAATTCAAAGCCGACAAGGGCATTAAACTACACTACTATTGCAGACGCAAATTAAATCATCTTAAATCTATTCAAAAGTGCCTCTGGTGCGAGCGAGAGAAACTGGCGTCATATACTTTGCAAAGCGCAGACGGGTTGGGTCCGGGCAAGAGCTCGGCCTTGGCAGCGGCACGTCGTCTCTGCCAGCTGCAGGTCCACGCGGCCAGCACCACTAACTGCACCGCTATGAAAGCAGCCCCAGCTAACAAGGCTCCTGCCGCATTAACGCACGTAGCGTCTGTTTCTCTGATAAACACATTGTCTTCGGTGACGTTTTTAGCCTTCTGCTTGTCAAAACCGAATTTGTCAGTGATCTGGATAGTTTGGACAAGGAGCATGTCATCGGTGGGTGTAGCCGGGGTGGAACGTCTCTTCCTGCGTCCGTATGAGGAAACTGAGCGAAGGTCATTGGGACCTCCGTCGCACTGGACGGGCTCACAGGTGGGCATACAAGGTGTTACTAAGGCACGGAATTGCACCACCTCTGATGACGGGAATTTGAAGGCGTCAAAGTGTGAGAGCAGTGTCTGAAATTACAAAATATTTTAATTTCAGCTGAAACGTAACGGTGTGTAATACATAAAGTAAGACACAGACATAAAACTATTTTTACTAATTAAAATATTTTCGATTGATGCATTCATTTCAAAATTACCTTTCCAATTGCTGTAGATTTGTACAAAGGTCCCATAATGAAATGATCAGTTGGGCAACCATAGCTGTCGATGAGGGTAATTTCGCTGGAGTCAACACCATCCATAGCCACAAGTTCTCGTACAAAAATTTCGAATGGAGAGTTTTGGTCCATAATCTCGAAACGAAGTGCCTGAAGAAACAAATTTAACAGGGTTAAATTTGAAAAAAGCTGAGTATGTATCATCAATATATATATATGAGTTGTTTTTACCAATGGGTCTCCAACTTCAGCAGACACAATAGTGTCGTCTCCACTCCTGTCGGTAATTCTCATGGCTACGTTGGGTGAGTCGACAATGACCTCTTCTGTGAGTCCAGTCTGGATCTCACCTTGAATTCCAAGATCGACCTCGTTAGCTACTGTTTTGTTAGTCAAGTCATATTGACAGGTTACCGCTAATCCAAGGTCAGATGACGTAACGATGGTATCGTGGTGTTGAATGACAACATCATTAAGATATCTAGAAAAAATTACAATTGTTAATACTGAGTAACAATTAATAATAAACCAGTTTATAATGAAAATACAAATCGTTTTACCTTCCCAGTCCATTTTGCTTGACATTGCAATCGATGTTATTATATTCCATATGAAGTTCAAATTCAAGACTTTGTTTAACATCTACAACACAAGAATTGGGGCTTCCCTTTGCGTATATTTTGCCATCAAACAATTTTGATGTCTGGATACGAGCCACCATATCGCCAGCACGACAATCGATAGATACATTGTAGCAAGATGACAATTCATATGTGGCTGCTTCAGGTACTTCTAAGTAGGGATCCTAAAAATAAATTAATATGTAATAAAAATAGTTTATTTGTTAATGAATCAAAAAATATATATTTTTATACCTGAATATCAGCAAGTGTGGCTTTAGAATGATGAGAAAGACGGCACACGTGATCGCCTGTATCCCCATGATCATAAGAATGGCAGCGGAAAGGTGAGTTGAGACATAATTCTCGGCATTCCTCGATCGTTTGAACATCCTGGTATACTGAGTCAACCGTCTTAAGAATGCGCCCGTTCATCTTTTTAAATTCGCACAGTTTTGTTGGCTCCTCCACACAGTTGTTCTCCAGATAGTCAACATCTGAAATGTATTTTTATTAGTATTTCATAAGGAATATATATATATATGTATTAATTAGTTAAATTCATTACCTTCATTGGGCTGAAAAGAGTTGGTACCAGCCAAAGTAATACGATCCATGTTCGACAGAACGCATTCACCTGTTCTGTTGTTATAGTTCGCCGATCTGTAACAATGAGTGCATTTTTAATAGTGCTTCATTATTTTAAGCGTGTGAAGTTTCTCAAGATTAACGGTAATTACAATACTACGTTTTTAGATCGCGCCTTATTATTCTAGTTTATTGTGTATCTATTGTTTTATTAAAGTGATTATAAATATTCATTACAACAGATTATTATATACCAATTTATGACTACAATGTCTTGTCGGTCTTGTGTAAGTTGTATAGGAAAAATGAAAGCAAATGTACGCAGAGGTTTTATTGCGGCAATGTCTGTAACATTGCTGTGTTCGTTTGACCCTAAGTCCTTTATTGCTTTATAGTGACCACCCGGACAAGGACAATATTATCTTTGTTCATCTTGTTCAATATTTTCTCTTGATTTATAATCGATCCTGATCATGATGACCCCTGCACCTATGAGAATAATGCTACATGTATTTATATGTAATTTTAGATTACTTATGCTTACAAGTTACTTACTATTACGTAAGTCCTGCTTATTATTGCTTATTGATGATAATATCACTTAATCTATCCAGATGTACATCTTTTCCATTCCATTAATCTAACAATAACAATATGTATAATTTGTAAAAATCCAACAATTACAAAATATATTTTTAGTATAAAAGCTCCCAAACTTATTTTTTATTAATAAATGTTCAAAGTGGATAAGTAACTTTATCTTCTATCTGTATTAAAGATGACACTGGCAACAGTAATGCTTGATTTATTGCAACATCCGTAGTTACAATATTATTATCTATTGTAAGGGCATCTCTGGTGGTCTGAGTTTAAGTAAAGAACCGACTAGAAGTAGAAAATATTTCAATTACTTACTACTTAGATATTAACATCGTGAACCGTTGAACTTGAAGATCACAGATATAAAGTTAAAACGAAATAAACGACTAGTTAAAGGTAGTTCAGGAGATTAAATATCAAACTTATCTCGTAATTGACGTTATACTATGTACTTTTAACAGTGAAACACGACGGTGACATTTAGGGACAGGTTTCTCTTTAGATTTATAGACTTTCAATGGGTCTCAAAGAGCAATGTGTGGCTTATCGGTTATTGTATCGTGAAAGTAGGAAGCGATAGGGCAGCTCGCTCCCACACCGCGCATCGCCACGTCTGCGGAATATTTGCCAAATGTCGTGACTGTTAGAGATCGCGATTTGCGCCGCCCGGGGTAAGCACCCGCTTCAATGAAGATACCATTCGTATCCAACGGTATGCCTGAACGCAAACGCTGAACGGAGCTTTTTATCTAAATGGTCTAACGTAGATTGATTTAATACGTCGAAATACCGATTAATTACTTAGCCGTTTGCAAATTTAGAATCTGCTTTCTATTAAAATCTGGGTCATGAACAAAACACAGTTTCTGTTGCTAGTTTTCTTTTATACATGAAATAATCTTTTGCTTTTCAATACAATATTATAAATATAAGAAAGAAAGAAAGGTATCGTATTTCATATAATTTCGAAACAGTATTTGTAAACTTCTGAATCGTTACAGAATCTATGACCATAACAAGAGCTAATGTTAATGATTTCAAAACAAGATAGGAAATAAACACAATAAGACAGTCGTGTCTTGTTACGTTAGACGTCGGGATTAGTACTTTCGGTTCCAATTGACTTTCCTCCTTATATAATGTCATGCTTATAAAACGATACCAGGAATTGTATCCACTTGTTGTTAAAGGTTTTTTAAATTCTATAAATGGTATAATAGAGGAACTAATTGACAGAAAAAACCCTTGGATATAAAGCGGTATCGGTTTAAAAAAAATAGTTTTTAAAGGTGAAAAAACATAGAAAGTAATCTCTCTGAAGTTAATTTGTTATTTAATTACTATCTAGTGCTTAATACTTTTTGCAATGCAATACAAAAACTAAAGTTTTATCATGGCAAGACAATACCATGTAGGGACTGCAGTCTCCAGCAAGTCGTAGTTACATGTCTATTAAAAAGCCGTAAGAAAAAAACATTAGCAAAAAAGATGATTAATTGTTTTTATACAGCGTCTTATAGCAAATATTTATAATTTTGATATAGTGACTGGCTGTTAAACGCGGTTCCACCCACAGAACAAATTATTTTATTTATTATTAGGATAACTAAGAACAGAGAAGCGTATCCTAGGTAGCCTATATTCTTCCTCATGTATCTGCCTCTCATAATCAGACTTTTTTTTAAAGTTCATTTGGTATTTTCGAAGATTAGCGTCTTGAAACAAACAAAAAAAAAACATACTTTTCTGTTTTATAATATAACTATAGTTGGTAAAAACAAACTAATACAACAAAGTATCTATATACTCTTAACAAAGATTGAACTTAATTACGGTCATTATACAACTTTGAAAAAGTATGCGTGAATGTTAGATTTTATGTGATGACCTGTAAAGAATTCGCTATAATCAATTGTATTCAATACTGAGAATACGTAAATGTTTTTACCATAAACAGTTCCACCTCATTGCCTATATTGAATGTCTTACCCCTATCGTAATTGCCGCTTATTTTCACATAAACTATTTCTTTTATTTAGTTACAAGGTGCATACAAATTTTATTATTACATACTCGAATAGCTCTATAGAGAAATGTACAGTTTTATTTATTACGTTGTAAATTAAATTAAATTTACATCAATAAATCCTCTTTTATTTAATCTATGAATCTTGATATTTGTGTTCTTATCGAACAAATAAATAACAGTACACGAATGAAGATATGACCTTTCCATACATAACATTTGCATTCCCTTTTACAACCGGACACCATTTCAGTGAGATACTACTTCCCTCTATTGTGGTAAGGGAAATAAATTCTACTTGACCAATTTGATACTCTTATCCGTTATGTTTATTAATGTTCATTAGACAGTCGTACTTGAATTTTAATATTACCAATAACATGATAAATTATGATAATTTAAAATAAACTATGCTACAACAACTTACCTGCAAACGAATTCATTTTCACCCAAACACAGGTCAAGGCACATTTGTCTAGATTCAACGATATGGGTTTTCTTGCCGAATCCTTTCAGATTATATCCGCGAACGCGATCGAAGCACCAAGCTCGTTCACACGGTTTCACTCCCAAACAAGATTTCTGAGCATAGATCGTGAATACCGGAAACTGTGATTTAGTCAACGCGCCTGTAACAAAACGTGATAGTTTATGATCGACATTTTTAAACACGATATAGTTTAATTAGATTTTACTTGGATCCAATTGATTTATAATATTTTCTTTGATAGATCTATGTATAACTTTAAACAACGGTACTACCGGATTGGAGATGAAGAAGTTTATGATATACAATTATAACCGTTCCAAGATCTAGATTGCTGGATATTAATAAATATACAAACCTGGCAATTGATCGGCATCAGAGCTGAAGAGCACACATAGCCCTGTTTCGTAGTTGACAGCACGGCAAGTGTCGTTAGCTTGACATTGCTCCAAACAATCTGTCAGCATAAGTGTACCGGGAATATCGTCAAGAATGTGCGATGGCGCCGAGAATACATATCTGAATAAAACGAAATGAAAAAATAACATGAAATAACAAATAAATTTTATCTGGATGGAGCGTTCATTTCATAATCATACAAATCGGTCGTATTAAAATGATAGCAATCAATGTTTGAACGAATAAATTTTTCAAATACTAAAATGAATATATTGTAATAAATTACCCAGTAACGAGCTCGAATCCAATTTTTTCGGGATCACATTCTTCAAGAGAATTAGCAGGTGCTGATGGAGCGGAAATACCACTGGGTGCTGAAGGTGGGATCCCTCCAGATGCAGTTTCTGGGGCTGGTGCTGGTGGTTCAATTTCATCTTCTTCAGTAGTTTTTAAAGGAGGTGGTGCGCCTGGATTTGTATACTCTAATGGAGCAGCAACTACAGCAGGTTCAGGTGAATCTGATTCCACAGCTAGATTGTCTTGAGGTGGAGCATCGGCTGCCGATCTCAAGGTCCCTTCGAACTTTTTTGCTGCATCGACAGCGCACACAATCACCAATAAACTAAATAAAAACCGCATCGCGCTTTTGTGGACAAGTCTTGACAGCATTTGCTATCTGTAACAAAAAAATAAAGTTATTATATTGTTATACAACTTTTTGCGAATTTTTTTCTGATAGTTTCAGTGATAAATATTATAACACACTTAACATTCTCACGACCGTAAGACACTTATGATTACTATCTGAGGGCGGTATCTTAATAATTAAATTTAATTATGAAATGCATAAATAACAGAGCTGTAGATACATAAAAAGGCAATTATCATATCAGATTAAGATTTTTGTGAACTATTAACTAATTGTTTATTTCGTAGTAATAATCGTAAAAATAAAAACGTGTTCCATTCAAATATAATAATTACAAATCATGCTGCGTTTAACCCAAATATGATCTTGGTATTAAGCAGACTTTTGAATTGAAAGTGTTATTAGTGGATCAATTGTAAGAGCAATAACCTCATCAAATTGTATTTAGAAAAACATCTAGCAATCAAATCGTATTAGTTTCTAAATAGTTTTTTATCGACACTGCCAACAATGTACCAGTAGATGGTAGCTCGTACCATTACGTTACGCTCACGTTTCTTATACAATGTTTGTAACGGTCCTGTCTCTTCGTCGTCCACTTCGTAGTCAACGGTATAACTTATACCAATTTTATTGTAAAAATATATCTGACATCCACCAACAAATTGTATATTGTTAGCAGAACGACGATAGCCAACACTTTTATAATTTTTTGCTACATTTGTAATATAACTACCAACGAATTGTATTTTTAATGGTTTATTGAATACGGGTTCTAAAGAGGTCAAGTATAACAATCATCAACTAAAAGGTAAAACTGAATGAAAAGTACTTTGGTCATCATAAAAATGATATATTATAGGAGCACACTTTGTTAAAAAATGTATAGGTAGGTTGAGAATATTAAAAACAATTAATGTATTGCTTTTGCCGCAAGTCTAATTTGTCAACATTTTTTAAATGAACTCCCATGTTATAAAAATTGTATTTAATTCAAAACAACTAAATAATCTCATCACACTCATACGATGTAAGTACTGTATATTAACTAAATTGTTTTATATTATCGATTACTTTATAATAAATATATAGAATAATAGATGTTATATTTTTATAAGGCGAGTAAACTAAATAAAAACTGCTTAAATCAAATATATATTATGTATTAACTTGTCTGTCTGCAGAAAATAACATACCTTAACCAAGCAAATAAAATTAGTCGTTAACGTGAATAGCGTAAAATAACAGGAGTAGAGGAATAGAGTCCAGCTACGGATGCCTATCAAATTCCCGCCTGCTTGGGGCCTTTTTGACCCCACGTGAAATAGATACATTATAATAAACTTAAACTGTTTTACACATAAAAATAAAATAATAATTTTAACAAGTTTATTTACCGATATTAACATTGAAGTGAAGCCTAAAATATTGTTATTATTATTGTTTTAAGTGGTATAGCAAAATGTTGACGTTCGAAAACTTGTTTAACAGGCTCTTCATAAAGTTATTTTAACCTGTAACCTACTGTCCTAAATCGATAATAGCCATGAGTAATCTAACGCTAAGAGTTGTATAGACTCACTAACACAAATGCTTGTTTTTGTGAATGAGTTTTAAAATTTACCATAACAAATCAAATCGTTTTAATGTGTAAGGAAATTTATTACAATGATTTCTTATACATGATCCTTCAATGTATTCTAAACGATAATAACGCTAAACAGTACTTTCGAGTACAGTACTTCTGACTTATTACAACTAGCTATTAGTATGACCATAAAAAGTAATACATTAGTCCCATTTACTGTAATGTACTTAGAAGGGTGTACCCATAGAGCTATTGTATTCACATGTTAGATATCACTTGCTGTAAATTTGTTCAACTTGCTTCAAGCTACGATCAGATGGGGTCAGCGCATTCAATGAGCCGGATGCCTTCAACCTGATATTTACGTTTTACCATACCCGTAGTGGCACACTATGGTATCGTCTTGGATTCTCGCACCAAGATCCTGATAAGCATTTATATAGTTTGAAAACAGACGTTCGAATTATGACTAATTGTTCGAAATGTCGAAAAGTAACATTACTGGTTGGTTTACTTATATAAAAATCTTTTTATTGGATATACTTCTTAAAATGTCAATTACAAATGCTTTTATGAATACAATTATTATTGGAAACCATCTTGGAAAACTTACGAGATTACAAAACTATATTATGCATATGATTATCGCCTAGAATGCAATCAGCGTTCCAGAAGTTGTATGCAAAGACCACCGTTAATGCTTATTGCAAGTACCTTTTACACGTAATTTCAGCGCTGAATAAAATAAATTGACACTTCCTGTCACAATAAAACGAAACAGCTTAATTCTCATGATAAACTATTAGGCGTGTCTAAATGCAACTATTAGCTTCGACAGAAGTTACGACTGTGCTTCTTGTATTTACATTGAATGAATGTGTCGCTCTCTAATGGGGTGAAGTCGTTTCCTTACTTGTGTTGACTTGACGGGATTGTGGATTCCATAGAAGGGAGCTATGGGTAGCCTCTGAGGCGTCAATGTCGCTCATTGTCTTATGCCTATATATGAAGAACAAAGTAGGCCCCAAGATAGAAAGCCATGTATATTGAAGTGAATGTGACTTATACATCCTTTGCATGATGTAAACATTGCAAGGAACTACTGTTCTACTAAGTTTATTACAAGTAGGTGAGCGTCGTAAATATATATAAGAAATAAATATAAGCAAAATACATTTATATGGTTTTACACGTAGTTAAGTTAGTTTGTGTAAACACGCGAAAGTTACGGCGAACTTAATAAACCATAGCGGTTTAAATTAACCGTTGTTTCTTAACCTACATATGTCACGTTTCAATATTTTAAATACTTTATGAATATGTTAAAATAGTTTTAATACATTATAATCTAACTATTTTATGGTAAATTCATTGTAATTATTTATATTTTACTTTCATTAAGCGAAAGCTAAAATGTTTAGCTAATATATTTAAGGTCGAAATATTGTTAATAATAGCATTAATGCGGTTTCTCCAATAATCCTTGCAGAGGTCAGTGGGTTGCACATAGACCCTAGCTTTAGAAATTTGCATTAATGAGCAAATCGTATTTTACGGAGATTCGTTCGATTCCAATCAGTTTTCTAAAATCTGGTAATGGTAATTAATTATGAAACAATAATTAAAATATAGCAATATTTACAGCTTAATGTTGTTAATGCTTGATTAGAAAGTTAAAACTACAATCAAAACATTATACTCATTATACCTAGTATACAACTCCTTTATTCTAGTAGTGAAAACGTGCAATCTAATAATATTAATGTATAACGTCATCTAGTTTTCTCGTCGATTAATCATGCTAACTCTTTGAGGGTCTAGTATCTAAATCCTATAATTTTGTAGCATTGTTCACGGCGTCATGGTCTCAGTAATCGGAACTAGGTTTTCGGTGCACGATACATCCGTCTTGAGACGCTTTCGTACTTACCACCTAGCCACCTATTTTTCTAACAATATAATGATATAGCATAATTTGCGGCTTATAAGTCGACGGCCGACATTACTGATGCTATCAGTAATTTAACCATCAAGGTGAATGCATTGTTTTTCTTTCTATATATGCCAAGTTAGTAACGCTAAGGGTGCGGCCTCTGTTCTCGCTCAAGCTTAACGTGTATTTTTATTAAATCGTTGTAATTCTTACATTCTTGTACTTTTTATATGCAATTAATAGTAAAATAATCTTAACATATATCTAGTGTTGTCGAATTTTATATATTTACTAGGAATTTTTTCAGGAGCGCAACTTTGAAGTACTCAAAAGAAATCCTCATTAGCAATTGTATAAATATGCTGAGTAATGTTATGGCATTCCCATCGTTTTCATCGTCATTAATATTTTTTTTATTAGTTTTACCATACATTATAATACGTTAGTGATAAATCTCTTCGTATTTTACTTTGAAAATTTTAGAAAAGATACGAAAAGACTTTTTTCGACCTATAATGTAATTGTAAAGTTAAAATATTTAGTATTTATAGAATTTAGTTTAAATTGCTATCATTAAGTTCATGGGTAATGTTTGAATCAAGTATTAGACATAAACGCTGCATATTCCACCCCACTACGACTTGCCTTGAGCAGTCACTCACGCTGCACCCTAGTACGCTGTACCCTAGCTCGTTACTACTGCTTTGTGGTCGCCCGGTGCATTATTGGCTGCGACATAGCAATTTGTTTCTATTTCAGTCCACATTGCTCATTGTGCTGTCGACTATAATTACGTTTATTTTTGTTTTATACTTCATTACTTTCTAGATTGTTTTACAAGTTATTGTAATCTATTTTTATAACGCAATAAAACCTTTTTTAAATAATAAAGGCTTTCTTTGAATTAGTATAAATGGGAATTCTTTTTCGTCAGTATTAGGTACGCAAATACTGAATAATTTTTTTATATCAGTTTTATTTTGCAAGTGATCGATAAGAATAATTTTCTTATTAAGGGAAATTACTCTTCTCAATAAAATAAAAATTTTAAGTCAAAAACATAAAATCTAATAAAATGATTTACAAAAAAAAGACTTACCTTTTTAAGTCGAGTTTCTAATTAAGTTCAGCGTAACCCAAATTCTCGAATTTCTGACATTTAAAAACATTTCAATTTGTATTACCTATTTGTTTTAATTTATTGTTTTATCATGTTATTATATAAATAATTAAGGTTAATATTATTTAATAAGGTTCCTTATTTCTATTAGCCTGTATTTCAATGAATTAACAGTACCTAGTAATAGCCTCAAGCTTAAATATTATCCAGAAATCCATAAGCAAAGTCAAAGACGGCGCGGTCTCTTTGAAGGAACGTGCGTTTCAGTACAACAGTAGAACAATTAATTTGATTGACATCCCACGCTGCATCACCAGAGCCTGGAGGGTGTACTAGGGGTTTTAAATAGCTTTGTTTATGAATTAGATTTAGCACCTTTCACAAATAAAGCAATAAATGTTCATAATCGCGAAGACTTCACGCCGCAGGGCAACGGACTATCACACAGCAAAAGCGAAACGATGTTCTCTAAACAATTGTTGTTATAATAATTACGTATAATAATGTTTTTATATCAAATATAAATATTATTAAATGTATATATATGATGTGTTCACATTAAGTGTACATAATCAGGTCAGACCATGACATCATGAATCATATTATAATGCAATTACATTCAAAAGAATCCTTAAAACGCATGTTGTCGAATTATTGTGATACGAATGTCACAGTCCATCAGATACTCGGTCGTCTTTTGCGGCTTAAGTCGTGCTGTAACGGCATCGTCAATCATCTGTAATTTGATTTCTATGCTCAATTATTGCATTCGCGGAGGTCGAAACGTTGCAAATATATTTATGTTTACACATGTTTCTCAAGTAATCTCGTCTTTTTGCATATATAATTAGGATGTCTATTCTTGACCTAGACTAACATGGAAATTAGACCTAATTTAAATTTACTATACAGAATATATTTATACTGTTTTGTTTCTGTCCATTGTCAATTACAATCTTTTGTTTGTTTTAGATCCAAACCACTTTATTGATGTAAATTACATATTTTTTCAATAAAACTATTTTGTAATTGAATACTATAATAGGAATACTAGTACTTATAATATACAAGGTACCAATAAACTGTAATTGATTCATGATAGGCAATCTATTCGTCACGTGACATCTGTCACGAATTCTTTTGAAACAGACTTGCGAACATAGAGTCGTGCAGTTTTATTTGAAATTGTAATTTAAAACCCAATTACTATTCGTTTTATTGTGCCATTGAATATTTGAAGAGTAATTTTCTTTGTTTTTTTCCATGAAAAAATGAATTATTATTAAAAACGAATTTTATATTTTGTTTTTTTTTAATGTTCCGGAATAACATGAAATATCTCTCAAAAAATATAATTACTTCGCGGAAAAAAGACTTCAGGAACAATAAAGCACCGTGACGGTTGGTAGGCGCTAGACACGATAATAACAAGTGGCGCATGACGACCGCAGCGCACGCGCACCGGTCACGACCGCCGCGGGTGACGTTGAACACGCCGCATGGCTCGCATGGTAGCGATCTTTTAGACAACAATCATTTCATTCATTCGTCATACTACGTAATATCACTCGTTTATTTACTCATTTATCATCTCTGCGTGACATCCAGAAGGAGGTAAAGCCAGCACTTGTATTACTTTAACACCGCAGATCAGACAGTACTAACGAGAGCCTAACGACGGGTTCGTTCCTATTAAGTCCATGATCGACACTTTACAAGAATATGAATAAAATAATATTTTAGCAGAATTTGAACGTCAACTGTAAGATTAAGATCTCTTGGAGTCAATTCTCTAATAAAGTGGTGCAGTGTAACGCTAGGTGACCGCATTGTCGCGCACGAGCTCGCATTGGACCGTCCCCTCCACGAGCTAACCAGCTTGCCCAAATCTCCAATGTGCAGGAAAATTGAATTCGTCACCAAACTTCTCTTTTTTTCTGAGACACGCTTGATTTTTCGTGCCAATCTGTAAGTTTTTGCAGTTATAGTATACATTTAATTCTGTTATATTTTTCTCTACAAGATTTTCTATTCTTACTTTTGGACAAAGGAAGATAAGACTGACCACTTTTATCTGGCTTTTTGACCACTTTATTTATTAATACTATTTGAATTAATACTATTTCAATTTAAAATATGAATTTAACGTACGAGATGGATAGTCATGTATCATACATTGTGTAATAAACAATAAACTATTTTTAGTGTAGACATCAAAGGATGTAATAAAATACGATTTCTCTCATAGGACAGCATGTCGTGTCACAGTATTACAGCAACTTATCAACCTGGATAAAGCCTGCAGTTTGGAAATAAAATTTCTCAATTTGTTTAGGGGAGCTCATCGATGTTGAAATTATAAATAGAACCTTGTCTAATAAGAAAGTTATTTATATGAAGTGAAATATAAATTATCAGACAGGCTTCGAAACGAATTATGGGTCTCGATTATATTAGATTAATCTCTCTTTAGAGAAATTGTGTTCAACGGAGGGTATATTTGACACTATTTGATTATCAGATGTCGTTCATATAGAAGTATTGACCGCAATGAATCGACTCAGTGCTATAATGAAAGCAAGTTGTACGTGATAGATTCGATTTACAGGTTTATTTCAATCTTTCGCAGTCACTGCGTTGCCGGCCACAAATTGCGTTGTGGCTTTACCGGTGTCCACTAAACTATAATTTACGATTTCTGCTAAATATTGCGTCATAAATTTAATTTTTCATTTCACTTCGACATGTTTTAATAGAATATCACTAATACCGTTACGTTATACTACCCACAAATCACATTCTTTTTACTTGAAGCAAAACTTGTTCATCGAGAGAACATCATTTTTCAAATAGGCAATCTATCTTTATAATACTACAACATCAGGTACGGCTATCAAAAAATTTCAATCTCCATTGATCATTACACAACATATCAAGCTCTAACAAGAACTTTTATTAATGATTAGTTGTTATATTTTGGTAAAAAAATATACATACACATTTTAATTATACTTGATAGAAGACTTAAAAATTAAACTGTTTGTAACTAGGAATAATGTCTTCAAAATGTTAATAGATCTAAAACATACTTAATAAATAATTATTATAGTTAAAAAATATTTTATATAAATTTTTAACCTAATAAGAACAAAACGAAAGATGGATAATTTTATTAAACTAATCATTCGCTGTCGTGGGACAGTCACGGTAAGCGAAAATACTTAGATGTCGGTAGTTACTAATTGGTAGCAGTAAATTCTCCAGAGTACGGTATGCATGCGACCGGTCTAGACTAACGGACCTCTAAACTCATTATCGAACAAGTAATCATCCAAAGTACCCATGAACCTCACGCTCCCGACACCAAGTAATAATATTTATTTATTCTCGTGAACTCATTGTTTCAAAAGGCGGAAGGCAGCGTTGATTCGACGCATATCCGTTTGATAAAAATAACTTATTAAAACTTAACAAAAATTTATAATTATTATTTCTTATTGTTCATCTATACACATGAATATTAGGTTAATGTCGCGTATTCATGGAATTTCATTTCCAAGGTATATTCATGTCCCGTTTTGAAAGGCCTTTTGACCTGACCTTTGATGTATTAATTGTACCAATATTTTTATGCCACGTGCGAATCGTAAAGGGCAGGCATTCGCGCCTGCAGCAAACACGAGTATACCTCCGCCCTCCAAGCACGGCGCTATTGTTCCTCAGGGTTTATCGACTTTAACCACGTTATCTATATCTGTATAATTTTAATTAAAATGTTTTATGAATCACCTATTTCCTCTTGTTTTTGCAGAATTATTCAAATGTATTTTCCTCGGTCGATCTGTTACATGTATGCGGTATTCAGTGGACTGCTTAAGTGCCGTTTCTTTTGTGAGTTATATTACAGGGAGCCTTTTACATGCAGAGCCATAAAATCTAAAAAGCAATAAACTATAATCGCAAGTTCATTGTCTCTAGCTGCTCCGTTAGTTAACAGCTTTCAACGGCCAGTAGTTTTGCACGAACTACGCAAATGCTTAGCACAAAGTCCTGGGTCATCTTGGTGACATTAAGCTAATATGTAATTGATTGGTTTCCCTCACGGGAGCGGCAGTGTGTGTATCCCGTCCCATGACACATGCAAAAACACTAATGTTATAACGGTATACTTCTCTTCCGGCATCACGATGTTCTCAAGAATAGTTATTGATTTTCGATGATTCAAACTACTTTCAATCGAATAAACAACTGACCTACATGCCTCTTTTTATATGTTGTTAACAATCCATTAACTGAACACAATTTTAATAAAAAAAACCGGATGTCTATAAAAAGTATAGCTTGAGAAATCATTATTATAATTGATTGGCTTTAAACTGAACTTTAGAAGTGTTAAATAAAAAAGAAAAACCAGTAACAGTTAACTGAAGCTATATATGTTCTTAATTTATTCTTGAGAATTTGTTTTTGCAATATCGTCTCCTAGAAAATAATAAAATCTTAGTCATATAATATATATCATTATGATATAGTATCATATCCGTCAGATTTTATGCTGTTGGTCAAATATCTGTTTTATAAAAAGCTTTATAGAATAAACAACGATATTTGTAAGGTTATTTTTGTCCTTTAATTTATTAAATTACAAACAATCTTAAGACTTGATACAAAAAACAATCTTGCTCAGTCCCTTTTTTGTTTTATTTTACAAGTGAGGTGTAAGTATCAAAAGTGTTTATGTCACATAAAAGCAACGTCAAACTAATTAGCGTCATGTCATCTCACACCTACCGTTATCAGATTGAGCGATTATAATCCTTGCTTCAATAAAATCATAACAAGATTTTTATGATTCGCTATCTTTTTTGTCCAATCACCGTGCCGTTTGATTTGCTTAATAAATAAGAATATTTTTTTTAGTGAGAACACACCAATTAGTATTTTATGATTTAATTATTAGTTATACTAATGATTGTAACGGCACTTTTGTCGCAATAAATAATATTTTAAAGAAAAAATCTGAAAACACAAATTTAAAAAACGGGTATCACCGAAAATTTGATTACTCATATTACCGGAACAAGCTTGCACGTAAACGTCAGTGGCTATATACTGCCCCATGTTGAGACGCGAAACGATGCCAACGCGCGAATCCCGTTGGATCGGACGCCATTACCGCCCACCGCACAGACCGCGCACGCGTAGAAAAACCGACCTACATAAAGATGTCGCGCTGTGATAATATGGACGGACACTTGACAAAGCCGCCTCGCTATCCGCGACAGGTTTATCTCACTTTCGGATCGAGCACACACCGTGAATATGCAATTATGCCATAGCGTAGCTTGGGAATCATATCCGATGTTGCAGTGATGTAAAAAAAAATTGACATCATTTTTTGAACCCGGTTATTACCGTTATTTCACTTAAATTATAAAAGACCCTCGACCTCATTACAGCTATTGAAATATTAAAGTTTATGATACGTAAAATAATACTCATTATATTTTTAAAGTATATTATATTAATAAAGTAATATAAATCAGGTCAATGTAGTGTAAAATTAATAATAATGAAGGCATTTTCAATTACCGTTGAACTCCCACTAATTGTTACATTAGTTAAAAGCAATGGTGGCGTGTGATCAATTTACTAGAATGTTACTGTTCCTAATTGCTCACGGTATTATGTCTAGACTATTTATCTTAAACTATAAACAAACATTAGAGGATCATTTATTTTTGAAGTCCTATTAATGCTTATGGTGAATCACAATTTGAAACTACCGTTAAATCATAAATTAAGTGATATCCGTTTGTAATTTATACTAATATTATATCGCCAAAAAGTTTGTTTGTTTAAACGTGCTAATCTTACATGCTGATTTATAGATTAGTAAAATATTATAAGCGCTACTCTTAGCTATTTTGTTATTAAATAAAATCGTTTGTCTGTGGGTGGAACCGCGAGTAACGTCTAGTATTTGGGAGAGACATAGAATACTTTTATAATATCAACAAAGTATAAAATCAATTAGGCCTTAAGGAAATGTAAACGAGCGGTACTATGGCTGATTGCTTTCCGATTCATACCTGCGCCTCGGGTTTGGTAATGTCCGGACGTTTCCTGTATAACATGCGGGTATTAATACAGTTCATTTTGTTAGCGGTTTCGCTAAATTAACATAAATTCTATTTAGATTTAAATTGTTGCTTGATCAAGATGAAACAATGAGGAAACAATATTCTGGATGATTGAATGCATTGGCAATCTTGATCTCCTACTTCGAAATCTCGATTTCAACTGTTTGTATTGTTTCTCATTGGTAGCTTTGATAGATGATAATACTATCTTATTTTATTGATTACTTCCTTATTTCTTTGGTATCAGCTATAATAAAATATTTATATAGGGAATATTTTTTTAAATTTTGTAAAATAATGTTTTCCAAGATTTTGTCTGGTACTATACATTTGATAAAACTGTACAGATTTAACTCATTGTCTCGAAACGTCTTGTTATAATTATATATTATATATATAAGACCGCATAAATCCCTACAAAAGTTTTATTCAAATATTGTTACATAAATTATCTAGATAACTTATATAACAGTTTTTAAGAATTACTTTTTTTTTTTCAAACTATAGATATTAAACCTTCTATAATCCTATTTCAAACCTATATACATATATTTGTTGGACTACATAAAACCTGCAAAGTAAATTGTTTAATTATTGTATATTTCACGGTATGTACTGTAGAAAGAAGCAGTCCGTATATATCTAGATGTGCTAACTATCTCAGGATATTAGCAAGTACTCGTGAAATACATCAAAGATTAACGAATGAAGTTTATGACTGTACGATGTATTGCGAGATACACTAAAATATTTTATAGTTCGAGCGATTTTGTTATAAAAACAAACTTTACAATGCTTTACTGAAGTAAATCTTTATAGAGTAGATTTAGAATATTTTTCTTTTGTATAAATATATTAACTCATTGTCTTAAGACTTTTAAAGATATTATAGCATTAATAAAAATATTCTGTATACGTCTATAGAAGTGACAGCTCAATGGGATTGCCTTTTCACATTCTAGCGTCGACCGTCAACGGATGCATCTTAAATAATAGTTGTATGAAAATTAGTCCTCAGAAAGGCAGTGCTTGCAAAAAATACTTAAATAATAAATAATAACGCTTTATTATATAACTCCAGTATTTTATATGCGAATGGTATTTCAGAAAACGGTAAAAGAACAGCATTAAGTTGATGAACTGGTCGCGGATTTTTGTAATCTTTGCGAAAGAAAGATACGATATATTCAATTACAAAAAAACAAGGTTATAATAATATATTGAAATATAAATTATTATTGCATCGCGTTTACTAAATTAAAATAGAACTAATTATATCCTAATAATAAACTGTAAATAAACTAATTTTTATTAATTATTAATAAAAGTGATTAATTTCCGAACTAATTTTGTAATGTTTCCACTACTGAAAATAATTAATTTAATATCTCGTTTAAAGTGTGTACTTAAGACAAAAATACTGGGTGTTTCTAACGACTTTTGGGAGTTGCGTAGTTACACACGCATTACCAGAAAATCTAACTGTATCTCTTATATTTACACTTCGTTGACTTTAAGTTCATTATACTTTTGAGTCATTTAAGATAATTTGACATTGTTATATTGCTTTTTACCGTATAACGATTACATCAGACTAAAATAAATGTACCATATTCGATAACGGTAGTTTTATATTTGATATACTATTAAAAACTAATTTCAATTAAATGTGAACTGTTCTATAGTTTGGTAACGTGTTATTTTCTTTAAAAGCTTCCTCAACGGCTAATAAGAGGTAATGACGTGTTATTTCTGAAGATTCATGAATTCCCATCGCAAGAGTAAGGTGCTCGTGGGTTACTGACCTTAGCTCCCCAATCGCTATCCGCTAGCCGCCGTATCTGTTAAACAAACAAAATAACTATTAATACTTATACATTACATTCATGCATTTTGTAGAAAAACTTATTTAATTTGCTTTGGCTTCATGACCATAAACTACCAATTAAGAAATTTGTGTTTTTGTATGTTAATTAAAGCTTATTAAAATAGCTAATGATAATGAAGATTTGTCGTAATAACTAAATCCAATATCTTACGAATTATTGTTTAAAAAATAAATAGAACTGGAAGTACGTACAAGTTTAGTTTGGATTTAAATGTAAATATATTAACCGTATTTCATAAATATGTAATTATAAAAGTTAGGTGACTTGTAAGTGTGATTTTGTATTCACCTCCTTAACCTGCCTGAGAAAAAATAACGAGTAATTTACATTTAACTGTATCACTAAAGCCGCTCTCTCGTACGACAACCGAATTAAATAATTTTAGAAAGGCTATAAAAAGACCTGATGGTCCTATTTTAAATTCATCGCAATATAGGCTAAAGATAAAAAGGTTCCGAATTATATTATAAACTTGAAAAATATTTTTTTTCACAAGCTTTTGAAACCACAACAATAAAAAGTTTTCTTAGAGATAACTTAGGAAAAAGTCTTATAAATATTACTAATTCTAGTAATTATATTGTCTTCACCAATTATTTGCTTTACTTTCCAGCTTTTTAGCTACTTGACTTTATTAAAATTACTAGATATTTTATCTAGCTGAATTCAACCATCCTTTGAAATTTGTGTCCATTCAATTTCCGTTGCCTCTTGAAGAAGTGCTAAGAGATCATATCCACTTGTATTTTAAAAATATCCGGAAGAAGCCTTAACAGGAGCGGTTTAAAAGCCAGAAGATTGTTATTTATGTGGTGGTTATATTTTAAGCCGCGAATTTTAACATTCATATGCAATTTCAAAATGTTTTTGATTAAACGAAATGATTGGTGTATTAAAATGAAGGTGTGGAAGTAGTTTATCACGAGATATCGCGTCGGCATCTTCATAGTGTCGACAAATATCCCAACACCTGATAGTGGTCACGCCACTCGCGTCCCATCAGTCAATGTCATGATGATGCCCAGCAAGCAATATTCTCACGTGAGCAATACGAGGAAGTGTTTTATCGCCATTACGTTAAGAAGCCATTACCGAAGCCTCACCTCGGTTCTTCCGATGTTGTAGTGTTTTAAAGTAGTTTAATCTCAAGCTGTAAATTCGCATTAGATAACGGCAGCTGAACCAAAACACGTGCCTGAACATGATTCCTACCTTTATCTCTGTGTTCTAATCTAATTTACTTCTTTTACGCATTGTACATTGATATATTTCAAATATACGTATACATTTATCCACACATGGTGGGATGTTTCCTAATATGAAGTAAGAAATGAACGGTCAATGACCTTCAAATATTGAGTCATTTCGGAATAGCGACTTAAATAAACAGTCTTCTATCCTTAGAGCATATAAAATGAAGACTGTATTATTGTGAAAAAAAAAAAATCACGAATGTGAAAAAAATTCTTAATTCTTTATACTGTCACAATAAGTCTTAATTAAGTTTTACATTTTGGTACTACATTCGTGTTAAAGAATATAAGAGTTATTGTTCTCATTAAGTGGGTCAGGCTTATTATGCATCTGGTTCAATATGTAGATCACTATTTTACTGGTAGAAAACGACAGTAATCTATATGGCGTGTTATTAGTCACCACTGCCAGCGAACTCTGTAAAGAACTCTTAACAAAGAAAATTTGCAAAATACTGAAATAAAACATTCCACTTTCTACCTGCACAAAAGCGGGAAACATATACTTCTTAAAGAGTTAATCTTTAGTTTTGACTCTGTGGTGAATGAACTTATCAATTTGATTCAATAATTCTTCAATGTTGAGAATAATTCCATTAAGCCTTACTAACCGCGGTGCGGTTACACTGCTCTTAGGTAACGACAAAGTACGTGATGGGATATACATTCCGTAATAAACTTGGAACGGTTCAGTACATTAATATTATTAAATTTCTGTAATGGTCTGTTTACTGAATAATTAAGCCAGGTGTGTTGAAGATCTTGCATTTTTTTTTCTACTTTCGTGGTATACATTTTTGTATGGTATTTAAATAAAAAATATTACAATATTTGTAGTTTAAGATTTAAGTTTGTCATCAATCTGGTAATCAATATCCCTGATATTTGGAAAACTATTCTTCACAAAGATAAGACAAGTCATATCTAAAAATAGTACAAAAAAAAAGTAGTCGTTCAAAAACAACAAAAATGAAAATCAGGCAACTGAAAACAACTTTTTTTTCCTTTTTTGTAGCATATGCTTTTTAAAGAAGCTAAAAATTCTGGTAAATTAAAATATCAATTGAAATATAATTGTAATACTTTTTTTACTATTCTTGAATATATTAAATATTGTTGAAATATCTAAGTTGTGCATTCTTTATACATTTCTATTATTCTAATTCCGGCGTCAGACAGTGTTCTGTGTCATCTCTATTGGCGACATTTTCCGTGACGGTTGCTATGTGAAACTCTTAAGAGAATCTTTTATCCGTCTTAATGCGTGCCGTTTCGCCTCTTGTTCGGGATCCTACTATGACAGCCATTATAATTCTGAGTGAATATGCAAGTGTACAAAGACGGTATTGTGCTTCCTATAAATATTTATGAGGAAGTACCTATTTTCAACACACGTGGGTCGGTCGGATACGCACGATACTGTCGGCCTAATTGGATACTTGTAGGTGCAAATTAGTATAATATATTAGACTTGGAAAATCTTTTCTAATATTAAAATCTTCCCAAATGCATAGGAACGTTTAGTGATGGGTTTATCTTCGATACCTTGAAGCGCAGTGTTATATAACGATAAATACTAGTACGATAGTAATCCTACTTTCTCTTAACTAGTTTCTTAAGGCCACTTCAAGAAAGTAAAACCCCGCTATGTTTGCGTTCGACGACTCGCCCCGTGTCCTGTTGACATACAAATTATTATGATGAACTATACTGGGATGCTGCGCCAAATTCCTTGAATTGTAACCTAGTTTTGAGAAAAAATGTTTTTTTATATAAAACATATAAATAATTTTTTCTATAAACGACTATAAACAAAAAAAAAACTATTGATTTCGTTTAGTAAATGACCAAACAAAAATATATGTTCTAGAATATTTTAAGTGCTCTTTCAGAAATATTTACTTCAAGAATGTCTAGCTAGTATTTACCCTTCTTAGTAGGAAGGTTCTACAACCTCATTTCTGCTCTTAATGTAGGACGCGGGAACCATAGGCAAGGCTATGGCCACTACTTAGTTTCTCTTGTCTGGCCTACCCTCTGACCTCCAATGCTTTCATTGTAGAGGGTTAGCCTTTTTACTCGTTACTCATTACAATACTTCAGCTTTATACATTTTATCCTCTTTAAATTAAGTGTTTTATACTTTTGAATTCGAATTGGTTCGAATATTGTATATCTTTAATAATTAAAACTTTTAACAAAATATAAATCCCTGTAATTATTTTATTTGTCAGGGTTGTTTGCTTAAATAATTAAATAATAAATATAAATATGTAAAAACCTTTACGCTTATTATACTTTTAATTTTTGGTAATTTAACATTTATTTTCACTTGTCTAGGAAATAGCATTCAAAGTTCAATATTAAACCACAATGTTATATAGATAGAAAGATTGTATTGACAGCAGTACATCCTTTCGAGTTCTTACAAGATTGACACAGTTTTAGGACGTTCCGGTTGAATACCTCGGCGACATCACGTTTCCCATGTTAGGAATTGTTTATTGAAGCCATCATGTGGTCTCAGTACTTTACGATTGTCTCCTCATTGGTCCGAGTACTAACATTTCAATAGGTTAACATAGGTCGCAGCGTGAAGAAAAGCACGATGTTAGCAACCAAAATTCTTCGACAGTTAGTTATGACTTTCTATAATAACTTTTATGACTTTTAAGACTTTTTAGGACAAACCAGTGATGTGCCATCAGAAATCATTTTCACCGTTTTCGTAACTACCCACGCTAAACTCTATTCCATAAATTTCTTGACAAGTATTCCTATTTAACTTATGTTCAGTTGCATTTCTGGAATTGCCTACGGAAACTTATCGGCGTCTGTGTTGACTTAAATTTGCATCTAGTATTTTCTAGTCCTAGTAGATGGTAGGTACCCACGATTTAACGCTAGTATTAATGCATTATTCAAAGGCGTTTTCATTAGGCTGTCGCTATCGGTGCTGAGAATCGCGCTCTCGTTAAAATGTACGGATGGCATGACGTCTGCTCGTATTGAACTAAACGCTCAACTCTAACAAATAGCACTAAAATTCAAAAGTGTCTTTTGTATATTTGCATTTCTCTAAAATTTATTGCACTTCATTGTTATTGCCTTCCGCACGGTATATCTTTTTGACGCTTTCAACTATTTGTATTTTAATGGGAAGCTACTATACCAAGTTGCAAAAAATTTAACTTTCTACGAACTATTAAGATTTTACTACTAATATAAGATCATTAACTTTACTTAACTATCGACTTCCTCTTGTTATAATTATAACATTCTCTAAACCCAGTCCTTGCAATGTAATGGATTTTTAATAATCTCCCATATTTATATCATGAGAATCTAATGAGATATCTTTATTAGAAAATTATAATTACCAAAGTAATTTTAGAGCTTGTTTGCAGTAAACCAGTTCAAGAAACTTGGTGAGTTGTGCGGTACATTCATATGAACCGGACAGGTTTATCAACACATGCGTTCGACCTCGCGGATGCGATTTACTTTCCACATTAATGAGTTCAAATCCCGTTTTAAGTGACCCATTTCACTAGCTTAGATACATTTGTAAGTTAAACAACATAGCCTAGAGACCGATTTTTGTTCTGAGTACTACGTACTTACTATCTAGTACTCCGATCGGTTTAGAAAATATTCGTAATTGTGAATATAATATTTTTATATATTTTTAATAATAAATAAATAATATCTTTAATATCTATGTTAAATTGTTAATTTTTTTCATCATTTATTCTATATTGCAGGCAGTATTGCTTTTAATTATTGAACTATTTTCAAATTAATGACTGGCTATATAGTGTTAATACTTTTGCCCGTGGGCTAAATAACGTTATTGAACCTGGACACGCATGGACTTATCTTGAATTTAAATGACAGCATCCACATAAGATACATTTAACCCACGCCTCCAATGACGATCTAATGTCTTCTATTTACTATTCTATGAATTTTATCATCGTAAATACATTTTTATAGCGAACATGACAGAAACATGCTGTTAACATTTCGAAATTAGGTGTTCCTAATAAAATGTAATCACTACATTCTTTCCTTGAATTTATTATAAATAACACTGATAGAGGCATTTTATTATGTTATTCTACTGGAACATATCGTGTAGAAGACTATTACCGTGGAATCTTTTAATCATGTGATTCTGGACTAATGCTGTCTGCGACACTAATATAAACAAAGACTAATCCTCTGCGACAGTAATGTGAACAATGAGTTACACTGACCGGGTTAACCTTGAATGGCAAATGTGCGTGGAGTTTCGCCGAGTAAAAATATGCCATTGATGCAAGGCGTGCGTGCGCTGTAACGGTCACCGCAAACCGAATAAGTGGTTTAACATCGTACATGGAATGATAATGTTTAGCTCTAAGTCGACATGCAATTCTCCGTTTTAGTATTTGACGCCTATTTTAGACCTACTTTCTTTTTTTATTTTAATAGAAAGTTTTTTTTAATACCTATCAAACAAAAGTTTACCCAAAATGTAATAAACTGTGTCGCAATAAATCTTCTTGATATACTGTTACAAAAACAGAAATAATAAATATTTCGTTTTATCAACTCAAACATAAAAGGTTACGGAATTGTAAGTCAAAATAGTACTGTAACTTTTAAGGCATTCATTGTGCACCGTTACAACGATATTTTCTTACGGATACCGGCTGGTGAAATAAAGAAAGGAGCATGCTAATCGGGAACGGGAAATCCGATCATGCCCCAGGCGTTGAACAGCTCAGTATGGTCAAAACTATAACTATGCTTATTGTAATCTTACTCTGCCTTATTTCACACAAACCTCACCTACAAAAACTGGAATGTATCAAAGTATTTACTAGTTCCTGAGTGCGTTGACGTTTGCGATGAAAAAGGAAATGCAAGATCTAGAAGTAAAGGTGACGCAGATAGGAGTACTCATTAAAAGTTCCCTTTCAAGATCTGTCAGCTGCCTTCTACTTTACAACTCGGTGGTAATACATTAAGTGTCTACTCTTCCTTTCTACATCGCTACTGGTGTTGATTTATATCTTTATAATTTTAAAAATAATTATAATTAACATAATTATATAAAAGACTTACACTATATAACTATATTTATTATTATGGTAACAATGTCTTCTAAGTCCTGAATTAGCTTTTATAACAAAATTATATAAACAATTCCTTCACGTCCGCATCACGATCGAGTTAGGAGACGACAACCACTGCAAAAAGTAAGTTGGAAATCTAATAGGGTTTGTGGCGAGGTAGTTATTTTTTACTTTTTATTTTCTTTAACGAAAGACCGAGCTATGTAACGTTAGCAAGCGAAGACGTAGCAACCCTATATTACTGTAATAACTTTGAACCGCCCTACTGTCATTATTCTTGCACTTTTCTATGGTATCCTAAGCAATGTTCATGCAATTAAGCCTTTTTTATCCAATATTGGATATTCTGAAAATATATATGTCAGATAAATAATAAATTTTATTTGACATATAAAGTTATAAATCAAACCAATGTCGTGATGTTATTACTCTACGTTACTATAATTATGATTTGCATTATTAATGAGAATGTAATAAACTCTATTCACGGAATGCTGTTAGAAGTAATAGCAATGCGTCATAAAATGAATACGAATACGAATGCAGCGATCATCGAGATTGATAGAATGGGAATTCAACGATTATATTGTCTTCTGATTACACCTTAGATGGCCACCTTCTTTTATCGTAAACAGGGAATTGGATTTCATTGCGAGTAATTACTGAGGCGGGTATAAAATTATTACGTAAAAGTTTAATGAACTTGGTTTTATAACGACTTTATTCTACCGACAATCAATTTTTGTTCAACAATATGCAAAGAAATGTTTAAATAACTTTGCCGCTTTGAAATAGAATATGGTATTCAACATATTCTTTATGATGTTCAAGTGTTACATAATTACAAAGCACCAGGGGTATAAGAAGCTCTCTCCTGTCCCTTCTTGTTTCTGTTCGTATGTGAGCCGTGTTTATTGTAATTACGCCCGCAACCGCTGACTCCATCCTATCGATAAGATGAGTGAGCTAGACAAGTTGCTTGTGGTTATTTTAATAAAGCTTAGACGCATTTTATGGTAACAATATACATCATTTTTGTGTAAACTAAAATGTTTAAAAGCACAGGTAGGGAGGTGAGTAGAAAGAGGAATTTCCCTTTATAATAAATATCCTATAAAATATTAGTTAAATATTCCAGCGATAGTAAATGTTTAGTAAATGAGTTAAATCTATTTATAATACCGACGCAATCTAAATGCATTGATTTTAGTAGCGCGCTAATAGTTTTTCGATTAACCCTCCGATAGAACTAGGTTCTCTGTTTGGTTTAGTGGCAATATCGCTTGGAGAATCGTAACTTCTTCCCACATAATTGGCGTGTGGGCGCGGCAATGGCGTTATCCTGATCGCCGCCCACCGACGACGAAGAGACGCCCGATTAGATAGATAGACCCTACCCGCGACCCGTTGACACCTCCCTGTATACTATCAGCTCCATCTAAAGTTCATTACAATCTTTATTTACCAGCTAAAGCACTGGGATAGGAGCATCACAGCATCGTGACCTTTTTAATTGATTATCATCAACGCAGGGGATTACTCTCGACTTTATTCTTTTTTTTTTTATTTAATTATATGTGTGCTTATCTCAGTTTAATCTCATTATCATTTTATTCAAGACAGATTGCGTGTTTACGATTCATTTTTATTAAATTTATTACATCCTATATTGCTAATTATGTAATTATATCATTTTTGCGTAACTTATTGCCTAGCAGAATTCGTTGTTATTTTACTGTAGAATATTTAGTCATCTGACACTAAAAATATTTGTTTGATAGTATTTTCTTAGATTTTCAGGAATAAAAATTGAATTAAAACTATTTTGAATTGATTTAACTCGCATATCACAAACGTCTCTGCAAAGCATTTGAAACGTTTCATTAAACTTAAATTTAAAAAAGGCAATAAATACGTTAAAATAGAGGACAACATAAGTTTAATTTCAATTGAGTTAGGTACGATTGTCATAATAGATATAAACTGAAATATATTCATTAATATTATATTGTTCCTCGAGTCAATGATAATATCTATGATAGTATCAAAGCATCTATTTCCACCCCCTGCGACTATCTCGTATCTACAGACCTCAACCAAATTAATCGAAAGCATTGATGATAGGCCTTCACGTTTATCCCGCAAGGATAAATATAGATAATAATCTTAGCGACCGTTAGTTGATATAAGATTGCCTCTGTGGGGGTTTAGCAACAATTAATAATCTACATATTCCTTGCCAACACGTCAAAATAATTAAACTACACTATAAGGGGACTTTAAAAGAGTTATTTATTAAGCTCTTAGAAATCTTTTCTCTAAATGTTTTACTTTAAACAAAAGAAAATAGGAAAAAAATAAAAGATTTCATAATTTTGAAATGAAATGAAACAAAAGCCAAGCCTATCATATATATTGAAATTCTTAAAATTTCTTTGAATAAGAACGAAGTTTCACACACGATCCAATACATATTATATCGATAATTCTAAGAAATTGTGGGTAAATAATATGAGAAAATTAAGAGTAATATCACAGGTAATTTGAGTTAAATTCTTCAGCGTGCCTGATTCCTCTTAGTTCAACGTGCGTGCGGCCTTATATTATGAGAAATGATTCTAGTTTTACACCTTCTTGTTAGTACTAAGACGCCTCCGAGGCTATGAACGCCTTTTTGTTGTATTCAATATACCTTAAAATTCCTAAGATAATACATCTTAGTGAGACAAAGGCATTTTATATCCAAAGCTATAAAGATTTCTTTTTCATATAAATCAAAACATATATTATTTATTAAGACACCATATCATTTAAAATAGTAGATTTTCTTTAATATTTGAAGTGGACGTTATATTCACTAATTACTAATTATAAATTATAATATATAAGTGCAAATTTGATTAATTCCAGTGATTAATGTTTCTTAAAAATCAGTGAATAATCTCGACTCCGGTTAGAAGGCGAGCGAGGGCTTGCGTTTAAAGTAGCGATAAGTTAACAAACCATTAGCAATATATTGCTTAAAGACCTGCGTGTTAAAGTCGATTAATTAGTCAGTACACCTTAATTTAAGATATTGCGTGAAAGAAAAATATATCATTTAAAGATTCATAAAAAAACAATAAGTTCAAAGATTATTATAAGTTGCGATCTTTCAAAAATGTTAAAAATAAATTTATTTAGAATAAAACATAGTTTTAATTTAGATATATTTATTATTTCTTTGTGAATGATATGTCATATACAACAAGATAGACTCCGACTGTAATTGGGTCACATAGTTTATGTAATTTAAGTTTAAAGCTGTTTATTTTTACCGCAAGTAATCTTGGGTATGTAAATTCCTGTCTAAATTACTGACCGTGATTTTTGGGCTGTGGTCACGTAGACCGCAACCCGAATTCTACCAACGTGCAATAACCCTATGACTACGATACATCAGATGAGGGGGTAATAAACGAAACCAACGGTCAATAATATAATTTTATATGTAGCTTACTAATATACTAAGCTAAGCTTACTAATATAGCTTACTAATAGCGAGTTACTACTCGCGATTCTATCCGCGGAGAAACTATTGTATATATTTTTAGTATCACTAAAAGCAGTAGCCTAATGCTAGATAGCCTATAAGCCTTGACAAGGACATAAACCTTTCATAATCAGAAAGTATTTTTCAAATACATCCTGTAATTTTGAAGATAAGTGCGTTTAAACTAAAAACTTTTCGGGTTTATTCTATAGATTATCCGGCTCAAGGAAATACTTTCGAAATTTGTCCGACTAGTTTCGAACCCACAGGTACTTATTCATGAACATCAAGGCGTGAACTTAACTATATATATATCATTTAAATGGTTGGTAACGTTAACTGCTTTTAAAACAATCAAAAACAATTTAAAACAATCGAAAACTTGTGAACTGAGTTATAAATTATTACAATATAATATAATTTATAAGTGTAATTTATTTAATTTTATTTTGTTTAAAGTACTTCGAACATTTCATAATAAATTTAATGAATACCAGTTATATTTATAACTATAATTCTTCAAAAATATCTCAAATTAAGTCTTTAAATAAATAGATATGATAGATGCGTGGATACGATTTTCTGAACAATGCTTGTCATCGTATAAATCAGGATTACTGCATGACATTTACTCTCAGGTTAATTAGCAGGTGCTAAACTGTGTTAAGTGAAGATGTTTCTCATGATAGAATTGAAACTAAGAGGACGCGACAATAGAGTATATCAATAGATCGTTAGCGATCATCTGTTTTCACTTACGGTGCTGGTAGTTTTTCACCGGGAATGCGATCGCGACCGAGATCATAGACGCATTGTGATTGTACACGCCTGCGCACAAGTTGCATAATACCTCCACCGTGGGAGCAAGCATACAAACAGGCCGTTACGACGCACCGGTACCGTTCCCTAAGTCTATTAGAAAAACTGCTTATCAAACAATTTAATCCGATTCAATCCGCTTGGAAACTTATTCTCGAAATAGGTATAAATGATTGCTCATTTAAGCTCACACGATATTTCAAACAAAATGCAGGTCTCCTATAAGTCAATTCACATCGATATCTGGGACGAGATAAAAATATAACACTAATTTTACGGATATTATCAGCTATTGAATACGATATTGGACAATAATGGAACGTGATTTTGTTAGGTGTAAAAATATATTTTATTATGACTTTTTTAATATTTTTTTATATTACAGATTAAAAATATTTTATTAATAATATTATCTACTACAGCTAAGATTCGAAGCATTAAGTTATGTACATTTCTATAATATCCTTACTATGGCGTGTCCAAGTTAGCTGAATTAATTTGTCGTTTTGTTAATATTTGGGCATAATAACAATTTAAACAATGACTCAGTCGTCTCCGCCTGCACCTACGCTTAAACATTTTTTAAACACTCGTCCTACTTTATATGGTCTCAAGTGTTACTTTTTGCCAACGATAGATTTTCGCAGTATAAAATCTGGGACACGGTACGGTTACATGTTATCGTAAAGGTTGATTTTATTGGTGACAGTTTGTTTAGCGCAGATTTCTCACAGAGTTTTTTTTTACTTCAACTACAGTCCGGTCGTTGACTTCGATTAGGACGCATACAGTCAATCGACTCAAATCGATATTTACTTTAGATCATCAAACGCATATATATTTTCAAAATATTAATATTTAATGTTATCTCAATTCTACACAAGTATACCGCAGTCCCAAGCATTACTTGGGTTCCAATTGTGCGTGCACCTGCCGAACGAAATACTACAAGTTAAATTCCCGAGACTGGTTAAGTGCGTCGTATGAAGAACAAACACTTGACCGCTGTACCACTGTCTGGGTCCACTTTATTGTGTTCATAATATACGTATACTTATAAATTTTATATTATAAAATCAATAGCGAAGGTAATGTACAATTTATTATTTCTAAATAGAATAAACTTTATTTCTATTTTTGTTTCTCACTACACAAAGAGACGCTGATTTTAAATAAACTTAAACATTTTTAACCGTTCTAAATTTGTTCCAACGATTTTTAGAAATTCGTCGAATATTTTTCGGCCGCACCTAATAGAAGCGAGCGTTCGTTCAACCCGCCCCCGTGTAATTAAAATCCTTCATAGAACGTAAGCCTGATGGAATCCGTCCTGACCCCGAGCACGACCGCTCTGTACCGCCCTTTAAACGTTACTATATAAATAGGAGCAGGCTTCTTTGTAGGTCCACGACAAGATACTCAATTTTCTCAGTGGTTTATTTTTTTTCACGTAAGAGACGTTTATTGTCATTACTTTTACGAGGAACTCTGAAGTCGTTTTATTGAACACTTGTGATGCTAGGGTTCTTCGAAAGTAAGTTGGAAATATTAAAATATACACATACTAGCTATTAGTCTCGGTTCTACCCGCGAACGAATTTTGTTATCTACTATTAGAGTAAGTAAGAGCGGTAACGTAATTCTAGATAGTCTATAGCCTCCCTTATGAACCTGCCTGCCTGTTATAATTAGAAAGAATTTTTCAATACAATGAGTAGTGCATTTAAACAAACAAACTTCTCCACTTTATAATAGTAGTAGATGAAAACATGTTATGTGAATATATTTTATTCAGAGTATTAAATCATAACAACATTAACTCAATATTAGCTATACCAGTTCTATGTTACATTTTATCTTGCATATTATAAAATTGCCTAGCTTGCTTGCAATTCCCTAGAGTTTCCGCGTACTTAAGAAACCTGTATCTATCTAGTTGTTTTTTTATGTTCGGAAGTTGACCAAACAAACATCTGTCGCAAGAAATACTTCAAAGTTTATATTTTCTATATTATAATGTTTAGAAATATATTTTTTTCTTAATTGAAACCTAACTTCACCTTGTACTCGATAGTACTCAGAATAGCGTGTAGTAGCGTGTCAATTGACGCAAACAACTCACGAACGTACTTGTTCTCATGTTCAAGCACCAATGGGGTCAATCGGACCCACTAAGCTGTTCTCGAAATCATGGTCTTTTACGGATTTAATACGTTAAATTAATTGTGGAATTGCATGTTTAAAAAAGTAACATTTTATAAAAATAACCATTTTTGTTGATGTTACCGTGGGAAGGTTGCTAAAATTACTTATACCTAACAAAATTTTGAACAATAAGATAAATAAATGCATATAAATATTTGAGCAACTGTACGCTGTAGATCATAAAGTACCCTCATTGGCTAAAACTAATAACAGCAATAAATAGATTTATTTCCACTACATTCCTTGTCTGTGTCTCAATTTAGCACGGGCAGGGAGAACTATCTAAAGGCCTGTACTAGTGTTGACCTCCGGCCTCGATCGTGCATTCCAGGTCGTTTGTACCCACTCTATGACCAATCGTTTACTACTATCAATTGTGTAAAAGCACTCAGATACAGTTGCCCATCACTTTATTGCCAAGTTTAAGGTCTACAATACAAAATATTTGTCTAATATTAAGAATTACTTTACAGCCGTTAGTTAGTTCCTATTAAAACATTAATTTTATCTGAATATTACCTAACTGTTTCTATATCTGAATTTTGCAGACGTTACATTGAACTTGGTAGGAGCTTTAACATAAAATAATCATTAAATATTATGTATTTATAATATAAGATAGTTTATTGACCCCGGTTAAGATATAACGGAATATATTATACAAATTCTTTTTAATTATTATTCTGTACTTTATTAATAAATCATGATCATAATTTTAACCCCAAGCACATAGAAGAACCTGCTCGATGATGTTTTGTACGCTTCTGAATAATTACTTGCAAATTGCGTTAATGTTGCAATGCGATTATGTATATTATAAGCGTTTTTAACATACCCTTTTTTAATATATGTAAATATTTTATATGTTACTGGAATACTAGTCTTTTTTGTATTTATAGCTTAGCTTTTTTGTATTTAAAGCTTTATATATACAATACTAGATTTCACGAACGCATCGCAACGCGTTGAAGTCTTTTGTAAGGCTCGGACGTCTGTTGTTAATTGCGTTCCCTTTTAGAAAACTCTTTCTTTCGTTTCTTTTTTCTTTACATTATTGCCTTTAAATATTATAATATAATTTATAAAAATATTACTTTCTATAATTTTGATATTATAAATATAATGACCGTATGTTCGGTGCAATGAACGGATCAATTTAATACCAACAAAAAGTTTATAATTTATTTTATGACATCTATATGTACTGAACAATATATTATGATCACGCACGGGAGATCAAGAGGACTTTTAATTTCGTTTTTTCCTTATAACAACTTGACGTGGGTACAATTGTATTGTAATAAATTGTATCCTAAGGTGAAGAAACTTAAAAGAAATAATCAACAAAAACATCTTCCTGGAATGGAATGAAACGATGCGAGTCTAAATATAGCGCAATGAGTGTATAGCTTGGTGTGCACTGGAGCCTATCAATCTCACACACGATCGAAGACAAGCACCTGAAGATGCGCAAAAACCTTCGCAATACTAACCTTAACGGTACTGCATATAATGCTCTCGTTATATATCTATGCTTGATATATACAATAACATCCATGTGGTCTTCGTTATACTTTTATTTTTTTAATAATTCTACAATATTTTTTTTTTTGTAGTTTCAGTCGTATTTCATATTATATAAAAAATATTTTTTTTTATTAATTTTATCTTTTAGTGCGTGTCTTGTTTAAAATTTAATTTTAATCTATTGATAATACATAAATAAATTTAGAACGTAATTGAGTTTTTGCGAAAATAGAGTTGCTGCTATCGGAAGCATATATTATATAGTAACTTATAAATTTGCATAAAATGCGAGATAAACTCTTAATTGTCCTACTACTAGAAGTGAGGTCTTTACCCAGCTACCGCAACCACTATAAATATTTATAGACCAGTTATCGAACAGGACATACCGGACAAGAATTAGCTCATATCATTCTGTAAAAATATAACTGTAAAAAGATAAAAAAAAAAAGTTACATCTGTCAAAAAATCCCAAACTTACCTATACAGGGATGACAAAGGGATTTAAGACAAGACAGCTTCAAGGTAGTTCAAACAAATTCAACACCCAGTTCATGAACTTTTCACTGGTCGTATATCACAGGTGATGCGGCACAGTCTTTGGGAACGCGCGCTTTGTTGTCGCGGCCACTCTCGTCGAGACACTGAACTTGCCGCACTGCGCCCCAACGGTTATAACATAACACGTCTGACGTAACCTTAACCTTGCAAGAAGAAGAGGAACGAGCCGCCGAAGGACGGAGAGAGAGAGCGATAACCCGAGAGAAAGGGAGAGATGGCCGGACGTCGCGGCGTTCTGTCCGAACCAGCGCGGACGCCGCTCACGCGTCTGCGCCGATACCATCTACCTACGACTCCCGCATAATAGATCTACGGCCTTCACACTAATCCCTTATTAATATCAAATACCACTGCCAATATGTCATCGATAAATATAAGGGGGGTGATAATCCCACTTGTTTGTATAAGATAAGAATATAAACAATATCAACAACTGATAAAGAATTTGAGATTGAGAATCCAAGTTATATTGTACTCTAACTTAACTTGTAAGTCAAGAACAATCTACAATAAAGTTTTAAATTAAAAGTATTTCATGCTTTCGTTTAGTTGAACTGATAGTTAAGTCGGTTAATAATATAATTTTCCAAATATCATTAGTATACTATAAAGTATACAATGTAAAATACGACCTTTACTTTCTACGGTTCACACTGATACGCTTAATTATGCCTTTCGTTACTAGAACCTATTATTTTTATAAGTATTAACTGACATAAGAGAGAAATAATTCTTTAAATGTTGATGATTAGGAAGATATTCGCAAATCTGGACCAGATGTACTCGTTTATTATTATTCCTACCCATATTACTGGGGTCCCTTTTAGTTGGAAACCAATTACTTTTCGATTTTTTTTAAGAAATTTTTTTTTGCTTTTTTTTAAATCCAATATTGTTTCTAATAGGTTTTTTTAAGTTAATTTTTGAAATATTTGTAAAGGTTGTATTGCCCAAATAAAAAAAATAATTTCAAAGTATATAAATATTAATATTACAAACGTGCTTATTTCCATAAGCATTAAAAGTTTTTATGTATTAGAAAAGCTTATATTGATTGTTACACATCATACCTGTCATGTTATACGTTATGTTATATTTGCACTTGTTATTGTCTACTCATGGCGTCCTAATACAATAGTTACATGATAAGCTTTTTAGTTCCCACAACTCCTTTCTCCTTATTCGATGTTTTCAATTTATATTCTTGTTTTAATAGTAATTAAATTATTCCCTACAACTCCTTTCTCCTTATTTGATATTTTAAATTTTATGATCTGATAGTAAGTGTCGAGTTTCCGTACATTTAATTAGATCATTTAAGTTCAATACTTATTAATATTCAATTTTTTTTTGTAGTGTTCGTAGTAACTGCCCTTATTTAAGCTTTCGAGGTTATAATAAAAAAATATATATACAGGTAGCTTCATACCGTACCTGCGTACCTGAAAAGGAAGGAAACGGAATCCTCTTCCGGAAACGGACAACAAAGTGCTCTTGCACTTTGTTGTCCGTCTGACAGACCCTTAATTCTTGATTAATATCCTGTATTGAATTAACGGTCATTAAAATATCTGTATCTTATGCGTCTATCGTAAGCCAATTTTTGCCCTATTAATTATAGGACGAAATCTACAAAAAAAAATGGTTATGGTCTCATTTCGAAGTCCTTCAGCCGTAAATATGCAAAAGTAAAAAAATTAAAAAAGACATAAATCGGAAGTTTAATAATTTTGGAGCCATAAAGACGAATGAATTAAAGTTCCAATTAAATCAAATCAAAACAAAACCTATCAAAGGTTTCAAAATTCCTAAAATATCTGTTGAATAAATGCGAAGTTTCTTCAATCCACTAGCTATTATAAATAGTTCATATATAAATTGAGAAAACACCAGCGACCTTAATGTTTCATAATTAATACGCAGTGATTATTGTTATAGGAAGTGATAATAGAACTAATCATGTTTGAACATTTCTAAGTTTAATCGCCAATTAACTTGAAAGCTCCAAAAGGTTTTAATGATCAAGTTAACCTGAATATTAGTTTATTATATATTTTAGTCTTAAAACGTGATTAATAATACGTATATTTAGTTATTTGTCATGTGTGTGTGGGTGAGATATATCCTTTTACGAATTTACGATGTGTGCAATGTTGTTAAACTTTTAAACATAATACCTTAAAAAATATAAGGTTCATTTAATTTGAAAATAATAAGTATGTTATTGAAACTTTAAAATTATTCTTTATAATTATAATTGATTCTGGCATTTATTATTATAAAAATTATGACGTTCTAGAATACTAATTATATTTTTGATGAATGAGGTTTCCGGACTCGTCTGTCTGTCTCTATGAACACGAAAAATTTAAAAGTACTGATCTAAAGACCATATAAATATGGTTTACAACACAGTGAGACTAACGAGGAAGTTTCTAAATCTGCCTCGTTGTATATTTCATTATGCTTTGATATGCTTTTATACTGAAATGTTTCCATTATGGTGTCAGTAAATTAAGAATATCCTAAGAAGAAATAACTCAGTTTTATATATTATATAAAGGAACGTCGTTATTGAAATACACGCGGGTGGAGCTGCGGGCTGAAACTAGTCTCTGAGCACAACTTTTATGACACACTTTTTAAACTTTTTTTTAACCCTACATAAATACAAAGTGCGTTATAATAAATATACTGCTACTACCAGAAATTTAATCTACTGTAAAAAAGGTTCGAGATAATTATGACAGATACTCTTGTTTACGTGAAGGGCTCGTTGTTAATAACTCTGATATGACTTTATATCTACAATGTAATAATTTGTTACAGCGCTGCCGTGTACATTATACACTGATACAAAGGAAATCTATTGTTTTAGATATTGAACTGCAAGATAGTATCGAGAAATGAGAAGAGCTTTTGATAAAAATATACATATTGGTTACGATGTTACTTTTAGTTTTATGTACGTGTGCGTTCTCTGAAATATGTATGATTTTCAAAATTAGATATGTGTGTGTGTCTAGATAAATAGATATAGATAGATAAGCTTTAGAAAATCATTATATTAAATAGAACAAGCGAAACAATAAACTATGTAAAGGAACGATATTGTTTAAAGCATTTTTTTACGAAATAACTTGAAGGTAAAAGACTTGAACATAAGTTATATACAGGGTATTGATTGCGATTGAAAAAAATATTATATAAAATAATTGTTTACAACAAAAATATACTTACTTGCTTTAATTTATATATATTTTTTTTATATATAGTTAATTATATTGCTATCAGTCTTATCAGTGACGAGCATGCTCGTTTGCCCTCCTTTTCTATAATAAAAAAAATATATCATTATATATGTAATCGTTATGGTCAATGATATAAGTGCTGATCAGAGACGGATTCGACTCCCAGGTCTAGAACATCTTTGTAAATTATGCTGTCTAATAAAATTAACTTTTAAGAACTGAAGTTCTGGAAGGTAATTATATACCTACAATAATAGGACGGTTTGACTAAAAGATTGGTTTACATTTTTTTAATCGACTATTTGATATCGGTTATCCGATACCCAACGTCTTCGAGCTCGTCAATCATGCAGCGTCAATCCATTCAGGTATTTAAAACTGTCAAGTGTGTGAAGCGACTGATTTTAACTGATAGAATACATTAAGTAGAATCAGATAGTTCTCAGGTCTGGTCTGTTGTGGAAAAAAAAAGCAATAAAAAGTCGGAAGCGGTGAAGCCAGTGTAATTTAACCTCTAGTTAGAATTTTTCTAAATGCTTTTATTGTCTGACTGGAACGTAATAATTGTAATAGTTATAGCTGAAGTTCTACGGAAAATAAGACATAATTTGCTATTTTATTTAACGAGTTTTATTATTGATATATATTATTGTATTATAAATTTTATCGAACCACATGTCAATGCAATTAAGAATGCCGTTTGGTAGGAGAAAAATTATGTTCATTTTGTTAAATTAATTTACTATAATAGTTAAAAAACAATATATTATGTTGAAGGTCAACGAAGTGATCCGTTTTAAGGTACAGAACCCTAACAAAATTGTAGCATTTATATCAGGTCATCAGTTGACAGCAACTAGCAACCGGTGTGGCGGTGTGGCGGTTTTTATTGTTAGGACTAGAGTTGCATAAAAATATTTTTTCTAGGAGAATCCACTGAAAATGATAGACATTTGGACGTTATTTTTGTGTGAAAATCTCAATACAATTAATTTACTTTCAGCTTGTGCGTACAGATACACCGTTCAACCGTTATAAAAATGAGAATAGGAGAACGGATACTTTTTTGTTGTCCATTTTGGTGTTAATAATACTAATCACTTACAAATATGTATACATACATATTATCATAATATGTACATTGTCTATTAAGAATAAAACTTTAAATTATTATTCATTAACACTATGGATAATATTAAAATAATAAAGTTAATAAAACCGTGGCAAAAAAAAAATCAAATTCAGGTAATTCTGATTGTAATTTTCAAAAATAGATCAGTTTTAGCTGAAATTGAAATTCTAAAATGCCGCACATCCCACACGCAACTTACGACAGGAAAACTTTTAATGAGGGGTTTTCTTTCATTAAAATTTTCTGTTACTCTTTATAGAGGCTTCGTTCACACGCTTGGTACTTCATTTATATATACGCATAAATTTTTTTATTCATACAACCAGGAAATAGTAAGAGAATAGCACAATATAAAGTGAGAGATGCAGCGGTACTTGTGTGTAATATTAAATATTTTAAAATAAAATTGATATTAATAGTGTTAATATTTATTAATTATTATATATAATTATCCGCACTCTCGATATTTTATCAGAATATTTCGGACTATCGGAAAATTCGAATCCATTTCCGGACCTTATTCTAGAATTCGGAACGGAGGAGTTACAGCGTGAACGGTTCACGACGCGATTTCTATAAATTTATATATAACAGTACAAATTCTTGGATAATTGTATATAATTGTGAATAAAAAGTGTGAATAGTCCTCACTTGCTTTATAATTATCATATTGCATGAATTTTTGAACTCATCAATCACTGCTCCCAACGCCTCGTAATTACTTGTTTGTAGATATATAATATCCAACATATAATCAATGAGATTTATTTTTATTTAATTAAATACAATGAACTACCGACATTTTAGTCCCACAGCTATTACTGGGCCAATTTACCCAGTTTCATATTAAATTTTATTGTACAAAAGCAGATTAACTTGACTAGACTAAGGGTATTATCTACTTAAGAATCCTTCAAAAAAACATGTTATAAAAATAGTAAAGTAATGAAATTCACTAAACGCTTTATTTTTACATCTTTATCCCATCACCATAACCATTACGTCCCGTGGGCTATTATTGGGTAAATTCAATGATGGGCTATCATTTAGGTGCATTTTTCAACATCACCCACTTTGGTATCAATACTCTTGTAATATATTGCTATAATTATTGGCAGTACAATAATAATTGAATTTGTTTCACTACTTTGAAGACGTGAAGATAGTGTGGTTAAATACAATTAGTTAGATGTACCCTCATAGTACACATTGGCGTTCACGCGTTCATTACACCTTGCATCGTAATTATTGGAGCTTTTGAAAGCTGCTTGGTTGCTTTTATTGTTTAGACACAAGATAAATTTAGTACTCTCAAGTACTCAGGACAGTTTTTTAGTATCAAATGATCTTGTTGTATATGTTTTTATATTTATATATTAAAGACATATTTCTCTAATTAGTTTAAAGACTTTCAAAAATGATTTATTTAAAATCTTTTTTTTTTACATTTTTGTTATATTTACGTATATTTTTTTTACTTTAAAACAGATTTTTTTTATAGAAAAACGGAACATGTAACATAACAAAATAATATAGCTATAATGTTTAGTAATACATATATTATTAACATATATAATCCGGCTACACTCAGTATGTTCGGATCTCATGAATAAGGACCCCAGAAATGGGTTCGAAAATAATCGGACACATTTCGGATAGTGTTTACGTGAGTACAGTCGGATATATTAGTAATCATGGATCATGATAGTTTTAATATATTTGCCGTAAAATCACTTTTCAGTAAATTTACAGTAGATGCCTATATTTTATTTGGTTTAAAACCAAATCGCCTTGAATTATTTCTCATCATATATACAATTCTTATATTGATTTACTTTTCCATAATTTTAATGAAATGAAAAACTTATTCTATTTTTTTTTTCTTCCTAACTAAACCTAAAATGTAAAATTAATTAGTTTTTCTATATTAACTATGATTAAAGTTTATTAAAATAAATATTGTTTTTTTATTTTTTTAATGTTGAATTATCTTGTTAAGAGATTTATTAATTTATTCAAAAATCAGAAGTAGATGCACTCATCTCCACATCAATGTTTTCATAAAAAGTACAATTGAAAATTTATTTGAAGTAAAATATATGTTTTACTTCAAAATATATATATTTTTTTTTTTGAAGTTTGTCATCTTGTTTAGATATTACTATTGATGGCATTTCTATATAAAAAAATGCTATCCATGTGGCATTTAGAAGTCACCGTGTTACCCCTGTCATTATGGAATGCTTATTAGCTGATGTAACTACAGTCGTAATGTGACTACATTCACCACGGTATTATTAATACATTATATTGTAATTTTTTATTATGCGTAATTTTATTCATACTTAATAAATTGACTATTTAAAAAAATATAATCTTGAATTCAGTTTTTTAATTTAAACGAGTATAATATAGTTTTATATTTGTTTCAATTTTGCTCATAAATTATGTTAAAATTTGTATAAATGTTGCTAGTATGTAGGGACCTTTAACATATTAAAAGTCAGACAGAAGCTACCTTAGCTTGGGCAATGTATAATTAGTCAGTAGGCTCTCTAACAACCTTATACATTACATTACGTACACATTACGTACTGCAAATAAAACTTCGACGTATCTATAGATATTTTAGTTTATGTACTTTTTATAGATATAATTATATATTTGCCTCACTAGTTTTAAGAATCGCGGCGCGAATTCACGCCATGATGCCACCATTCTTCCAGCTTATAAATAAGGACCAAGACGGGTTAGATTCGGTAAAATTTTGATAAAACTAACGACGAATAACCATATATAACAATAATCATAAATCACAAAAATCTTAATTGCTTCACCCAAAAAATCCGCAGTTAATTCCCCTTATATTTATATATATATATATATATATATATATATATATATATATATATATATATATATATATATATATATATATATATATATATTCCCTGTTTTGTCACTTTCACACCTTGGACATAAATCGTTAGTGAGAAAGTGACAAAACAGACAATAAGGTCTACAGGGTATGAAAGTTTTTTTTACTACGAAAGAAATTATGTACCGTGAAATAATTGTACCGTTAGATATCTATAATATCACCTCTATATTTAATTTATGATACGATTCCATAGGCGTTAGAACATATAATTATATTTATGTCTGAAGTTATAATGGCTGTTCAAGTTAGTGAAGGAAACATTAATTTTCTAATTACCCTTTTATTAGTATTAAACAGTGTTAATGTATAAATAATTAACTATTACATATAACAGTTTCAATTTGGTTATTTTTTATACTGAAGATTTTTTTTTTATCTATCTAGTTCTTATAAATAAGGTGTGTACTAAATATTGTATCAAAATTGGTTTAATTGAGAAGTTTTGAGATCTTCTCGAAAAGAAATTACATAAGTTCAAAACTTTGTTTAAACGTTTTAAAGCGTTTTAGCGTAATCTTTGAAACTAAGTTTGTTTAAACGTTTTAAAGCGTTTTAGCGTAATCTTTGAAGCTATCAGATATATTATTTTATATAATTATTTCTCATTATGATAGATAGTTTTATGAGGATAGTTATCCATCATTACTTTACTGGTCTTAGTTATTCTAATAATAATCAAAACCGTTCGTCCGCGAGTACAACCGCGAGTAAAATCTAGTGCTACATATCTAAAGACATCTAGAGTGTAAGTGAGTATAATTCTGCATGGTTTGATAAAACAGCTATAAAATGATGTTCCCTCTTACATTTTTATGATAGAAAAATGCCCTGGACTTATATTACTGTAGAGACTAACATGCAACTATCGCTCATCTCGAATTTATAATGGCTATTATATGTAATAAAAATAATAGTATTTCCAGCATCTCTTATAATATTATTAAAATTATATACTATACTTTTTGTATAACATAAATCAAATAATATCAATTATATTCGACTAACATACAGCTGTTAAAATTCATATATTAGCAATATTATTCTTGTCAACTATGTTAATAATTAATATTACAAATTAAAAAAAAACCTATTTCATAAAAAGAAAATATTATAATAACCTAGAACTTCTGTCTGGCTTTAGAAAAAGAAAAGTAGGGTAATATAATATAATATAAAGAGACTTCTTAAAGCAGACAACAGACACCCAGATGTTTCTTTATATTTAAAAATAATGCCTTGTTTATATGTTAATATATTTCTTGCACATAACATTCGTTTTTGAGTCAATTTTCATGGTCTTTCTTTCTTTCATTAGATTCTAAAAGACAGATATATAAAAGTTTTGAATATTCAAAGCTTTGTGTTTATATTAAATTTCTATATTTTTAAAAGATAACATTATGACCAGAGTCATCAGTATCAGAATTAAATGTATCATCTTAATAAATCATCATAGTGTTTGTATTTTAGTGTGTATTTAACGTTTATGTACGTTTTATATATTTTATAAGTATATTTAGTTTTTTTTTTAATCTATAGATATATATATATATATATAGGTATGTTTTTGCAAATTCTAATGCAATCATACATGGACCTACTCCACCTTCTCACCAGCACCACGGGTTGACTGGCAGAGAATGTCACCAGGCATAAAGCCCGCCCCTTGTAATCCTTTCTTTTTTTGGTTTTGCAACAAAGTTTAAATAAATAAATAAAAATAAATAAATTGGAATAATGTGCCAATTGCAAGAAAAGTTGGAAATTTTTATACAAACCATTTTATCATATAAATCGAAATAGAAAACAGCAAAATCCTGTTGAAAGTAGTGTTTGTGGAGTGGGATACATATCAGTTTTACTTTTTCCTCATCTGTCATGACGGCATTCGCCTCACGATCGGGGCCACGCGTTTTAACTGACTGGACTCGTGAACGACACTTTTCTCGCTGTCGGTTCTCTGATAAAATATGTAACAATGATAAGTAAGAATCACATAAAACTGAATAATGTGACTATAAAAAAGAAAGCGTCCAACAGATCTAAGTTAAGTTATTTTTATAACGACTGAGTTATAAAAAATAATAAGCTCCATGAAAGTAGTATTCTTCAGGAATAAAATCATCTCTATAATAAAGTACAGGAAGGCAAGGATTACTTTTACGAGCAAAGATCTACAAGCAATTGGCAATTTAAGGCATTTTACCGGCACATTGCTCTAAAGTTGAAAATGAAACGGCGGATGTTAACAACCGCTGGCTAACTACCAGAATTAATTAGATGTGTTGTGCACAGAATAATTTCTCATTAAATTTAACATGGGCCACCAGGTATCGTATGGTATTTTAAACATTTTTAATTGGAAACACACATCTGAACCCATGTCATCGTATCAGCAAAATGAATGAAGCTATAAGAAAAATGATTAGATCTCACAAATATAATTATAATTATTGTATTTTAAGTTATATTGAAATGAAATGCAAATGTCTCAAAACTGATAAATTAAGTCGCTTACTGGCATTGCCTAGCGGTTCAGTAGTTATCGTTGGAATGTGTGTACCTATTAAACAAAAGGCGTGTTTAAAACGTGGCTCAGTACGTATTTTACTTGTGTTATCGGCATCGCATACGGCACGTGCAGCGTTGTTTTAAATACGAATAAAAGATACCATTTCGAACCACAAAAGGGCTCTAAACGGTACATGCTTTGCAATTGACACAAAAACTACAAATACGTTGTTGTATTAGTCATTATTTGAAATTACATTAATAATATTTTCTATATAGTTTTAGGGGAATAAAAAAAATATGTTCAAAAAATATATTTCTGTACATCAATCGATGGAGAATTTTATACTGAATCGGAAAAAACACCCATGAAGTTATGAGGGAAAAACTGAAATTAATATTTAAGAAATAGTATTGTTTTTTTTCGACATTATTATACTTAGAATTAGAATCTTATAGATAAAATCTACCCCTATCTCTATACATAATACGTAAAAGTGATTGGTAGATATTTAAGTAGGTGTTCAGTTATGTTGTTTGTAAACTAATCTGCTATAAAGAAATTAAAAAAACATTATTTTACTTACGTTTCTACTTTTAAGCTTTCTATTACTGTTTCATTCTTACCTGTTGTAAACTAGTGTCTCTGGTTTATTGTAACTTATAAACACCATGAATTTGATAATTTATCATAAAAAACATTATATATCAGAATGTCATTTAAATATTTATCTGATACTATGCTACTAAAAGTATGGTTTATATCGTAAATTATATTGAGGTTCTCTTATTTTAGCTTTAATACTTTATTCGTATCGTTATTTATGTCCTTAAAACTATAATGCTTAGTTTCTGAATATAATTGATCATAAAAAAAAATTAGTATAAATTACAAAAAAAAATAGTTCAGCTTTTATTGATATTGTTTTGATTGTTCAAATTCTTATCATATTTTATGTGGTCTGAATATAGGTTATAAACTATTTTTGATACCCCAAGTCATACGTATGTTCCAACCCCAATTTTGTTTTATTTTTCCAAATTTTTCCAGTTTTTTTTATGATTTGACATTGAAAAACATGCAACTCTAGAACTTGTACTACTCTTAATCAACAACCCCTATTTTTAAAAAATATTTTTTTCTTTTATAAGGCAAAACAACGTTTGCTTGGTCAGCTAGTATATTATAAATACATTTAAATTAAGTCCTAACTTTAGATCGAAGAACATGCCATGTAATTAATATATTACTGTAATCTAAAGGAAAAAAAACTGTCTAAGGTTTCTATGAATATTAAAATATTAATCGCATTTTAATCTATTTCTAAGAATATTAGAAAAGATTTATTCTGATATATTAATTAATACCACTATCCAGCGCTCTTATAATTACAAAAGTATGATTATTTTTTATATTAAAAAGATATAAGATAAAATAAAATATGTAATCGAAGATTCTCAATCACCTGTAGTGTAAAAATCATGTACCAGTTTAAAAACTGGTTAGTCTTAACTATTTTATGGGTATTTTTATGCTTTAAGAATCATTATCGTTGATCTCTTTGAATGAACCTTATATATGAATAAAATATTCAGTAAGTTATAATAATTGTCACATTTTATTTACAGGTACGTAAATATAGAGTTTGCTTTAGAATCTGCTCGTCATTCAGCTTTTCGAAAATGTAAGTATTAAAGTCCGTGGCACACTTACTGGGGTTTTAGAAAGTTGAGATAAGCTTGATATAATTGATTTTATATTTTGAATGTAAGGATATGAATTGTTTAGTATTTTTTTGCTTCACAATACTTACTAATGATGCTTTATTCATAAATATTTCTTGTTTTATTCTGAAGTTAAATGTAGTGAAATGATTTATGTATTTTAGAAATGTTTAACCTGGTTTAATAATAAAATTAAAAATATATCTGATACAAAGTGTCGTATAATGTCGGCGCCTAACTAAGCGGCAGGTGATTTATTATTGCTGTAAGTAGGTGCGCTTGAAATTCTCACGGTAGCGAAAACATAAATCCGTTTATTTTAAAATTTAATATCATTTTCCATATGCACGCCTTTATTGGAGTAACTTACAGTTATTGCTCGGGCACTAACACACTGTTCTAGACAATTTTACTCCACTTTCCATTTTTCACAGTAATTTTCTTTGACAGACATCCTATGAGCAAGTCATTCAGCAGATAATAAAATTTTAAACATGTTCTACGATTTAAATATTTCTACCAATTGATATCCCGTATCGGTACAGACTGTTTCCTACAGGTCACGGGTTGAAATCCTGCTAGTATTTTTATTCATTCTATATTTATTTAAATTTAATAAGCTTAACATGGTTATATATTTTATTAAACATTTGAAACATGTGCTGTGATATAAATTAAGTCCGTCACTATGCACGGCGGATGGACCTGAGCGAAGCATTGTTGCTGAATGAGAATGCTTAATGTGATAGCAGCGTATATAGTAGCCGTAATCTTAAGCCTATTATAAAATCGCGAAGCGTGATTTCATAACATTCCACATGTTAAATCTATGGGACACTGACCATTCAATAGAAAAAATACAATCACAAATATATATACGCCACTGTCCTCGACAACTCTGCCAATTTTCGACATGTACCCTTATTCGTATAGGAAAAGTAGCATTAGTAACGAAACACACTTTTGAACAGTAAAAACTTCGCATCGTTCAGCTCAAAATATGGTTATAAAACTTAAGTTGTCTTATATTTAAAAAATCTTCCCTTATTTCCCTACTAGGCACATTTTATAGTTGTATATTAGATTGCGTAATGCAATGTAATATGAACTATAAATAAATCTGAATACTATGAGATAATCGGTTATAGAAAATCAATTTATTGCAGAACCACTACTCATGAGCGAGCTCGCATTATCTAAAAATGATTATTATAATCAAGTGCATCTCTTAGTAGCGGAGATATGCTTCATCTACATTGCAAGATATCCTATTAAGGAGATAGCGACAGGTCGACAGGTGATAACCACTTATTGGCGTCCGTCAGTCACGTGATTATGCTCAGTTCTAAGATCCGAGGCCTTTTTTGCTTCTTTTCATCATATATGTTCTTTGATCTTGAGACTTATTCTATACTAGGATGATTATTGGATATTAACTCAGAATCTGACAATGGGAATCCAATGGACACTAATCTGAGTGGTCTTGAGAGTTACAGCAGAATGAAAGAAAGCGTGACGTATTGCGAGACAAGTGCCAATGTTACATACATTGGCACTTGTCGTTAAGGAGAGTGTAGACATCTGAGAGAGTAAATGAGATAACGACAAAAATATCTCAGCTGGATAAGTATCTAATTAAATTTGTTTGACTTATACAAAACTTTTTCCATTTAAAATTTCTTGATCCATAATTACTATATCTTATGGCGCCAAATGTTCAACTGTACTGACATAAGCACTATCGAAATTTGCATGTGAACTGAGTTCACACAGCGATTCAAGCTCATGAATAACGAATCCGAATAAGTGCGAAACTAGTCTTACAAATTCCAATCGTATTTACCTACAGCTAGATAATTTTATACAAAACTGTTAACCATTTTAGTGCTAGTACTTACTAATAATATCTTCCTTGTTAAATTGATTAACAGTTAATCTAAGAGTCGTTGATGTCTATTCTCTGTCCGGTTATTATTTAGATGAGTTTTACGTAATCACTGGTTAACATAAATTTTCCGGAAGGCTACCTAGTAATTGTAAATAAACTAATTATTTATACAACTGTTTATCATATTTATTGAAATGGAAATAATCTGGTGGTTAGTTAACCTGTGTTAAACTTAAGGTCGTGGGTTCGATTTTCACTAGCAGTTGTTTGATGTCTCAATTTCCTGTCTCTTATTTATATGTTTGTAAATCATTCGCTTCACAGGGATTATTATATAATAATTTTCATTTAACAATATATTCTTGATTTTGCACATCGAATATATTAATATTCAAAACGCAAACTAACAGAAATAAACAATAAAATTGATTAATGAAGATCCCACATATTTTTTAAAGAATTTTTAACCAATGTATTTTAATATAATGACTTTTTAAAATGCCACTAATCTATAAACAACAATATTATATTGCGTACAGATACCTAGATGTAACTAAAGATTTCCAATATCAAAAGAAACATGGAATAAAAAGATAGTTATGTGAATTTAAATTAAAGGTAAAACTTATTATAATGGTATGTTGGTCTTATAAAAGTATTATTTGCATGCATACAAATAGAAACAGGGCGACTTTATGATCTTACTCACCTACATCTTTGAACACATTTTAATCCATCAGGTTGTGCAGTTTAATTAAAAACATGTTTTAGTATAGAATATATTTATAAATAACATGCTGTTTGTTTTTATAAATAATTTTATATCATTAATAAATTATACGTGAACAACTTTAACAATCACAGACATCAAAACATAAATCAGGGATTTTTGATTACTGATTTTGTAATTTTTTTTTATTTTTAATAAATAAAATTTAACCCTTCCTTACTTACAAAATAATTTAATGTATAAAATCGTAATAGTTTCTTATATATTATATAAAAATATTTCTAAACTTAGGTTTTTCATTGCATATTTTATTTACATAGTATTTTATGATTGTCCGTGTAGTTTTTATTTCATTCCGTTTGTCTCTCCCGAGCTATCTGAGTCCTCATAAAATAATGAAATAATCTATGGATATTGCAGGTGCACTAAAATAACACAGCACCAACTCGTAAATAATTCTTTTTATACTTTAAAACTTTACTTAACAACTAAATTAAAAATAATGGACATTGCTTATAGTTAAACCTAGCTAGCTTACTTATTAAAAGAAACAAGAAGAAATGAACACTTACGCTAAATATAGACTGAATTATTTAAAAATAATACTAATGTGATAAAAACTGTGTCCAAGTAAAAAGCACGCTATCATCGCTACAGGGGTCAGCTAGTTAGGAGATTAATCTTGATAAACACAAAACTACGTACATATCATTTATTAATATTGTACTTAATTATATTTGCAAGTATACTTAAGTAACCTGTAGAAGTCTCCTATAAATTTAATTGTAGTTATTAATAGCTTCTTATTGAAGTGCCAATTATAATAATTTTTATTGTTCTTTTGCTAGACAGTAATAGAATCAATCTTTGGTGAGCAAAAACAAACCGCTAACCGAACTTTGCGGATTCATTCGACTCATTCATTACTAAGACGTGCGGTTTCGTTATTAAATGAAATGTTACTTATTATAACATTAAGATCGTGCACTGATTTGGCATTTTTGGTCAGTATTTGTAATTACGATTGAAAAGCACCGAAGCGAATATTAATTTAGTAATAGTATAAAGTAGGCTATGCGATTGCGAGAGCGAGGTGCGACCACCACTGACGAATGTCAATGGCACGTCCGAACCGTTATTCTATCTCGCCAAAATAAATTCACCAATGAATCCATGCTTTTTCCATCTAACATTGGTCGAGTTAATGATGTGATTATTATCGCGGCGCCAATATCCGTTATAGTTTTAAAAGCTTCTGTTCTTTAAACATATGTTATGAACCTGACAAACAACTCTTTAAAATATCACCTATACGCTGGTAGTATCATAGTTATTATATATATAATTTGTAATTAAAATTATAACTTCAATTTTCAAGAAGCCTAGTTGAAGGTTTATATTATCTAGAATTTTGACAATAGATTAGAGCACTGTAAAATATTTTTGATGGCAGTAATAAAGTATAATATTATTTTATATAAATATTTTAAAAACTTTGTTGTGATTGGCCAATTATTTCGATTCGATTATTCCGATAATTATTTCGATTCGATTAATTTATTCGGCTTAATTATTGCCATATTAAATGAAGCACAAATTAAATAAGCTTTTGCAAGTAAATAAATCTGAGGAAACCAAAAAAATAAACACATTATTTTTTAATCTGTTAATATTTAACATTCATTTTTATAAACAATATGTTTGTTCGTCTATATAACATGTGTATAAAATATATTGTATGTTCATTTGAATGTATCTAAATACCAGTTTTAGCGCCACCTAACATATCTATTACACTAAGTTACTTATAATCGATCATGAGACATCCACCTCGCTCGAGGTCAATATCTTTTAGTTAACTCGATCGCACATCAAAACTTTGTTGAATTGTAACAAACTAGTTTTTTTTATAATTTCGAATTTATATTACGATTTTGTTGGATTATTCTTTGTTTTGATATTTTTATAGCGAAAGTATGCAGCACTTTTATTTTTTCACATACGGTTGATAATCCAATAAATGTGCGCGTAGTAAAACTAATTATAGGTAAAAAGATATTTATAAAATAACATTCTAAGATAACAGACATTATAAATGGTGGCATCAAGGCAGTTTTGTGTCTGCAAAAAATAATAATAAATTCCATATATGCATACTTTGTATATTCGTATTACTTCGGAAATATAATATACTAGCTGTATCCCTAGGTTTCACTCACGTATCTACTATAGACTATAGCTTTCCTCTTGAACCTGCCTATTATAAACAAAAGATTGTTTCAAATTGACTCAGTTGTTTTAAAGATTAGTGCTTTTAAACAAACAAACTGGTCGGCTTTATAATATTAGAATACATTTATAAAGTAATTTCATATATTTAATATTTATAATAGACGGTTATACTATAAATAAATATCGTTCTTCTTGCGTAATTTTTTTTATTTATTTATTCATATTTTTGTCTTACGACATTTTAAATAAGATTATTCAAATTTATTCCCCAGATAAGCTTTTATTGGTTATTGTAGCATTGTTATGGTTTTATATTAGATTGCTTAATTCATTACAATTAATAATATTTTATCTTTGTACTATTTAGATTTGTATCAAAATTAACCGTCGTGCCCTGCCTTATGCGGAAGTGTAATGCAACCATATTCTTTTATGATTAATATACTGTCATAAATAAATAATGGTTTTATTACTGATATAACGTTGCGTAATCATAACAAAACAATTTAGCCTTTGTATTATGTTTTATTAAGTTCTATATATGTGATATACAACGCATGAGACTGTCAAAGCATATGATTGGCTTCACATTTGACAGGGGTCCGTTTAACCGGGGGCTGACGCACGCGGGCGGCCTTGTAGCAACCTTGCTGCCCGATCTTAGATTTTTTGTCACTTTCCAACTAATATAAAACCATCCCTCTATCCCTTTCTTCGAGCCACTACACTACTACCTTGCCCTGATCTGCCCGGTGATAAATCGCTCCAACCGGGACCCCCACATTCTATGTATTCTTAGCGAGACCAGTTTACTTATGTTAGTATCATTTTTATTTATATCTGAATATATATGCAGTTAAAGTTTATTAATAAGCTACCGTTTTTATTGAAGTTTATTTTTAAACTGTAATAAAGACAGTTGGTATATTATCTGTTTAGAAAAAATGAGTTTTTGCCATTAAGAGGATGAAAGCTTTTTAAAACTTACCATTAATGAAATGTAATGAATGCAGTTTAAAATACAAACTTCGTTTTGAAAACTAGGTGCTTTTTAAGAGACTTTTTTTTCTTATCTTAATAAGATTAAGATTGAAATTTTATGTGTTCTTAAGTGAATAGTGAATTTATACGTTATAATTTGAAACAAATAATAATATAATTTTTCCACCAATTCAGATTATAATAAAATAAAACCTCTTCTTAAATGATAATGTTATTTGAAGAATATTTAAAAATTAATAAAATTATAATTTGTAAAAAAATATCATACATTTTTTATCTTATAAATGCGGTTTTGAATCTCATTTTAATTGTCTATTCGAAATCGTTATACGATGCTTATAAATTAAAACACTCGTATGGAATATGCAGATTATTATCAAAGAGACGCTATTAAAAATAAGACAGAAAAAAATTAAAATATTATGACAGTTATATTTATTTAAGAATACTAATTTAGTATGATCTTTATGAACTAGTAATCGTTTTAATATCAAATGTCTTTTTTGTTTTTATTTTCGTAATCCACGTATGCTGTTATATATAATTATCCGGCTGAATCACGTCAATACTATCGGAATTTGACCAGTTAAAAGTTGAAGCCATTCAAGTCCTTATTCATAATCTCGAAGCATGGCGGAGTCACGGCGTGAATTTTTTGTACGTGAAAAGTTCACGACGCGATTCATAAATAGTCGATAAATGTCGATAGTATTTACATGAGTGCATCCGAATAACTAAATATAGTATAATGGATACAAGCCTCGAAATCAACAAAAATTTCTTAGCACGTCAACTATGACCTTTAAGAATCTGCTTAATGATATAAACTTTCTACACTTCTTATCTAAATATAGTAACTTCAACAACATTTAGTGCGTTCGTGTTTATCCTTAGGGCTTTGTAGGTTACTTGGTGAGTCGCAGCCGCGGCAGGTTAATGCGTTTATTTACAGCGAAGCCTCGCATGCCTCTTAGCTGATTATTGGCGCCTCACTGAATAATGAAACACCGATGTGGGCTAATCCATGCAAAACTTTTAACAACCTCTTTTTAACCCTCCTGGAGTTCAATGATAAAATCTCAAACGACATTACTGTGTGAATTACAGGTTTTCCTATATTAGCACTCACAATTTACAATTAAAAAAATATAGGTTTAAAATAAAACTATTTTTTATTGTTCACAAAACGATTGCTACATTGCATTGCATTGCATTGCATTGATTGTGTTTACAACACGATTGCTGCAAAGCATTCGAAACGTTGGATTAAAATAAAAATGTAACCAAATTATACGCGAGTTTTAATCCGTAAAATATAGTTTTATTTCAAATGTGTACTAGTGAAATGTAAGAAAATACTAATATAGGTTTATTTTACGTAAACAAATATTTTTAAAGTAATTCTGTAATTAATTAAATTTAAGTTAAATAAATTAACTATCATTTTGAACGTTTTATTTATAACTATCAAATATACAGTAGAGAGTGTCAAGAACGCGTACATCCGGCTGTCGGATGACAAAAATACTCATCAGCATGCATGGCATACCTTGGCTGCATGCGACACCAGAAACATTTCTAAATAAATGAATGGCAGTATTTTTTAATATATTATACGATGCTTTAATAATGATAATTCATTATTATATATTATATATATTATTATATATTATTTACTGTATTCTCAAGTTGACTGGCAGAGAAATCTGGTTAGCGTTAAGTTAAGGCTATTGTACCTGTTCTGGGCAATAAAAAATAAAAACAAATAAATATATATATTTTTATATAATTTTAAAATATTTTTGTCGTTTGTTTGTAATTACAAAACGAATTAACTTTAAGGTGATACTGTTTTTTCTGAGTAGAATACTGCATACTCTAGGAAAATTTCCCATTCCCACGGGGTAAAACACCAAAACGGGTTTCGCTATAGTTTCAATTAAACTAGAACTGTACGGATCTTGTCATAATTTTATATGATTATAGATAGCTTATTACTAAGATCGCCGGACATGAGGTCTTATTTAATATCTAATATAGTATAATTTATAAAAAAATCACCTGAAAGTAATTTCACTTGTCTGTAACTTAACTACGCCAATTCAAGTATATATTCTAAGTTTTCTATCACGATTTCTGATTTCGAAGTGTTCAATGAGACTTAATCTGTCAATTTATTTGACAGGCAAAAAAGAAATAATAATGCCAATTTAATAGCTCACATTTGACATTTCAGCAAAATTCAAAATAACTTTGTAACGGCGGCATCGAAAATAATTTTTTTTTTTGAAGTTACAACTGCACAATTGCTTCTCTTTTTGAATTGCAATTAAATAATTATTGTAATAATGATCACATAAGATAATTTTATAACTTACACTCACTAATAGACCATTCTAAACATAATAAATATTTTATGTTCTAAAGACCTGAACGACGTTACAATGTTGCATCAGTTAACCACAAAAATTTATAAAAATATAAGGAATATTTCTATATCTCAATAATTATGATAAAACATATAATTTTTTAATTAATTAAAAAAATAATTAAACGAAATTTTTTTTTTGTTTTAATTGTTTATTTATATATTTAAGGTTTTTTTTTGTCATGTACTTGTTGTACTTTGATTCATAAATTTACTATAGAAAATAATGGAATTTGAGTCTGGTGAATTTTATTATAAAATAGTTAAAACCCAATTAACGTATATTTGAAGTAAGTGTCGTTAATTCACTTTAATCGATGTTATGTTTCCACACTACGAATCTAAAACTGAGCGGCGTTAAATGTAGGCTATTAAATTAGTCTTACTGACAATTTGCAAACACAATATAAAAGTCCACAATAAGACCAACATAAAATTATTATATTATATTTTATTTTTTATATATTTTATTTTTTTATAATCAATTTAATTATAAATAATATCAATTTATAAAGAACGTTTGCCTACATTTTAACTATAAAACAGAATCAGTATTTTAAAAAACAAATTTCTATCAATTTTAATATTATTCAACCCATTACATTCCAAGTTGATGATGTGAATTCATTGTCAATAAAAATTCATCAACACGCCGCTCATAAACTCGATCCTTGCGACGTGTAGGCGCCACCTAATTTACTACTGCTCCAAAACATTCACGTAAATTGGTCAGCGTTTAATTATAAATAAATATAACGTAATTACAATCCCGTTATATATCACTCTTACGGGATTGCTTAGATCCAATATTTGGATTTGTTTGGCAAGTCACTATATAATATTGACAGTCCAATTACAATATTCTGTTCGTTATATTGAAATATTTACGTATTTTTAACAACCGTGTAACCCTAGCATTATATTATTGTATGATTATTTTAGAAAGGAAAAGTGCTATGTTAAAGTGGAATTTTTCAAATACCTGAACGTTTTAATTGGGTAATAAGGCTTTGATTGAGTATCGGTGGCTATACTGAACATAGCAAGGTTGCTCGTTGATCCATCCAATACATCAAATATTCTCTTATTTTTCTCTCGGCTAGCAATTTGTTTGTATATTATAGTTCACATTATTGTTTGTTGTTTATTTTTAACTCGTTACTAAAGTGTTACACTAAAGGCTATAATCATTACTTTGATAAAGCGTGTAAGATTTGTTGTACCGAGTTCTGAAATATACGTTTAAGTCGAATTGGATAATTGATACGGTTAGAGAACATCTAGCAATTTGTGTCTCAAATTTTTTGCACTATTTTTATGTCCACAAATAATGCACAATGTTAATGGTGATAAATTATATGTAATTGAGTTAACTGTTTTAAATTATATTGAATTGAATACATTTGATGTGTTGCGGGACTTGATTTGTATTCAATGTTGGCCGCCGGCAAAAAAAACAATTGATTGACAACACTACTGATATTAATTATATATCATCAAATTTATTGTTTGTTTGTTTTACAATTATATCATTATTTTCTTTACTGTAATTTTAGTTTTATATGTTTCTTTTATCTATTATTTATGCAAAAATGCATACAGCTAAGGAATTTTCAAAATGATTTACAAATACATACTAATATAAAAGGGGATGAGTTTGATTGCTTAAAGGCTATAAATTTCGAAACTCCTATATGGATTTCAAATTTCTGATTATGATAGGCAAGTTCATAAAGAAGGCTATAGTCTAAATAGCATTGTGCTACTGATATTAATCTTATCTTGTTAGTAAATAAAAACTAACTTGCTCGGTTGAAACAGTTGGTAGATAATAATACCTTTTTTTTTATAACGAAATTTTGCTAGTAATACAACTACATTTTATATATAAAATTGTTACACACAAGCATAAAAATTCTGAAGTACTTCATTTAACTGTACGTAAAAAACGACATGTCAATTTTAACGGATTTCATAATTATGATGGCATCTCTTTAAAAAGACTTCATTTTTAAATTTACTGGGATTCCCTCTTATTACAGAGCGGTATCCTAATTACTTCTTTCATCATACACAACCCAACTAAGAATAATTCACGAGTATGAAAATTAATTATATTTTATTATACTTCATTTCGTTTATTTTTAAATATATATAATCTTAAATTTAATTTGTTTCAACGTATAGTGTCTTCATATCAACGGATTCTGAGAATTAAATAATAGTTATTATTAAATAATATTGCTTTTTTGTTGAGAAAGCCTGTATAGAGCATCCCTTATCCTACACTGAAAAAGCGGCTACGAATATGTGAGAGTAAATGGTATAAAAAATACTAAAATAATGTTTTTATAGTATTTTCTTAGATTTTCTCCAGTACACATTTGTAGTAAAACTATTTTTTACGGATTAAAACTCGCGTATAATTTAGTTATTGTAACCCGAGATTTCGAATGCTTTTCAGCAATCGTGTTCACGGGTGGACACTTACATCTCATCTACCCGTGAACACAATTGCTGCAAACCATTCAAAACGTTTTAATCGGTTAAAAATTGTTTATTAATTATTTGAAATGGATTTACACGATACTACACGTTTTAATAAAACTATTTTACTGATATAACTCGCGTTTATTATTACATTTTTTTTTATTAAAACTCGACCTTTCGAGTACTTTGCTGAAAAATTTAGTAATTAATGCGAGTTATATCCGTAAAATAGTTTCATTGAAATACTAAAATAATCACTTAATCCAACGGTGGTCTTCATAGCATTAATTGGATCAAGTGCTGTCATAGTATAGCTGTCTATACTCTTTCTGACAGTTGTGTAAACAATCATAGGCACATTCCCGTATCTTTTTGGGATCAAAGCAATATGTCAATCTCATTACAATCTTTTCTTCTTGAAATTTTTTAAAGATTTTCACAAGTTTTTGATTATCGGTAGTAGTACTAGCAGTAGTAAGCGATGTAGGATAATATTAACTTTTTCGTCTCAAATTGACTTTTACGTTAATACCGTTAGAATATTCTAAAACGCGACAGTACTGCTTTTAAAACCCTATGATGACATACATATTACATATTATTACAAACACATATATGTACTAAAATGTATAAATTATATGTTTAATATTAATACAAAAAAAATCAAAGTATAAATATATATAAGCTATATTATAACACGAGTTCTTTTAGAATAACATAATGCCTATTTGGTTAATTCTTAATTTGTGTTTACGAACAGAGACTGACGATAAAACTCGGCTATTTATTACATGAGCATATAATTAGTAAAAGTTAATTCCATTAACAGCCAATTAATGCGGTATTCCACTTGCTTTCAATTAAGGTAATGGTATAGAAAGGGATTAAAGAAGTACATAAATAACTATCAAACCGTAATTTAATTGATGCGGAATCTTTCACAAGAAAAAAAGTATATTATATATTATTGCACATAATACCTAGAAAGGTAAATAATAACTACAATATAAAAAGTGCATTAAATCAAATGAATCATATATTTAGGTGTTGCATTTCAATTGGAGAGGATAATAATAAATGCTGTATTCGAAAAAAGTGAGAGATGTATTCGTAGTACAGTGAATATACACTTGTTTCGAAACGCTATGCATTTATTATCATAACATGGCTTCATATACAACAGCAGAAGCTCTTGTCTGTCATTAAGTAGTCTAAGCAATAATCTATCCTATATAAATCTCACTAATAGTAGATTATTGAAGATGTATCTCAGAAAACACTGGAGAAAAGATTCCGCACTACGTTTAATAGAAACGATTATTGATGTTCCGTAGATAATAAAAAAATTCTATTTTAGACTAAGTATAACTTGCATATGTATGTAAATTAGTATTTATTTTTTTAAGTATTTTATCCACTAGGAATGTAATATAATATATGTTAAATAATATGTTACTAATATTAATTAATTCTAAATAAGATGTAGATGTCTCGTCTTCGCGTGAGCACGATCTCGCCAAAATGTAGACACGAGTTCAATCCGTTAAAGGGGTTTTATTCAAATTTGTACATCTCATGAAAACTTTATAAAACATATATTTAAAATATCCGTTATGTGCTGTCCTATAAGATCAATATAATAACATAAATATCATTTACTGTTCGAACAAACTATCTGCCTTCTATTCTTGTTATAACCCTTGACTTATCTCCATTTGAACAAATTATTTTCGGAATCATTATGAATATTAAATAGATAATATACATAAAATGTTACTCAAATGTTTGTGTGTGTGTATTATGTGTGTGTAGTTAATATGTTATAAAGATCCGATACTTTTTGTAAAATGTCAATTATCCATCACGCGACTCATGTGATGACAGTTTGATAGCATTTCGTGTTCAAACCTTTTGACTATTGCTACAATTATGGCTTGCGGCAAAGCTTTATATGACCAAATTTTCGCCTTCAATAACAAGCTTGTTACTGCAAATTGGACCGTGCGTGGTTTCTTGCGATGGATATCATAAAAAATATGTGTCAAGCCGTTAGTCTAGAAATAATGGACTTGTATGAAGTTCCAGTCATTGATAACCTATCGCCCTGCAATGAAAACGTCAGAAATTTTGGTGGAGATGCGGCAGGCCTTATCGTGTCTAATCAAGTTCGCACGCGGAGCGGTGGCTAAATCATTCGATTATTGATTTCCAATGTCGCGGTCGTGATCGGGCACGGGATTCGACGTTCAGCATGACAGCGCAGTTATTGTCGGCCTCAGAGCTTACTTCTACAGGCTCATTCTCCACGATTAAACGCTTGTAATTTTAACAATATCATCCGGCCTGTCTAATTTAATCTGAACTAAGCTACCACTCGCCCGTCTCGTGTCATTCGATTTTGAAGGCAAAGTTGCACGAACTTTTTTGTTCTAATACTTATTTGAAATAGTTTTTAATTGACATACTTTTATGACAAGGTTTTGATCTCGTCTAATATTATTTTATTTATATTTAGTTTAGCTTCACTAGGTATATTGTAAAAGCTCCTTGTTATAGAATATTATGATTTTAAAGGCAGGTTAAATTGTTGTTCTTATTAAAGCCTATTGTTGTGACGTTCAAAGCTGGAATCTACTAGATACTACCTAAAATTGCCAATAATACTGTAAAAGGGGTATTTACGGACTATTAACTCACAAAGATGCCCATTAGCAGCGCATAGGGGCTATCTCACGCAAAAGTAGACCCTTTGAAACCTATAGACACTGCTTTTAAGAAAGTAGGTGGAGCTCAGGCGGCAATGCGACTATATTGTGCTCACCACAGAGATACTTTACACATTTGCATCAGAAATTGGGAAAGCACGACTCGGTATCGTCTTGCACTTTATCTCTTACCTAACATTTAACCAATAGGTACTTGATAACTTCCCACCTCTTAAATCAATCTCATTAATTAACTTCATATGCATTATTATTCGTTATATTTGCATATCTTCGCTATTATAAGTACATTTCCTATAAATATTTCCCAGACGCATATAGAATCGCATAATTGAAACGCTCAAATATAACTGTATTATAAAACCCCATAAATCTCCCGTGGCACATAGTAATAACCACACCGAAATAAACAAGTGATGTAAGCTCATAATTATATACAAATTGGAATCTTGGTATCATAAACAGGCTATAGTGAGCGATCATTTTTCACTATTAATATACATATTGGATAAATTCATTCGGGTATAGGTATTCATTTTACGTTGGTAACGGGATTTCAGTTCAATAACAGATGGCCGGAGGTTGATGTGATGACGTGCGCGAGATGTTGTAACTAACAAATTAATAACACTCATGGGCCTGTGTACCTATCAAATTAATAACACTCGTGGCCCTAACTTACTAGCAAATTAATACCACTCATGGGCCTACAGCAATAAGAGACAAGTATGTTATTAATTCCTTCTAACTAATCTCTTGAATTAATACTGATTAAGACATTTACAATTTAATTAAAATTGTCATCAAAAATGATAATGATTTAGAAATGTATGTATGTGTGAGTTTTATATTGTTACAGGCTATTTTAATTAGATTTTTATTCTAACTAAATAGTTAATGAATAAACGTAAACACGTTAACGACGGTTTTGTTTTTTTATTCTGTGGCAATGGTTCTCTGAACTTTTTAATTGCTAGTTGGGTTAATTATAATGGCAGAGGTGTAATTAATTACAAAAGTGTAATTGATATTATATACTATTATATATTTTTTTCACTTCGTTAGATAGAAGATATTTTTTATTTATTCAGTTTAATGAATTTACAAAGAAGTTTATTTTAATACCACACGTAATGACCCTTCATTACGCGGCATTTTTTATATTAATTTAAAGCCATTTAAGGCTTATTTCTTTCAATGAACATCCGTCTCATTAACTTTGAAGCTTTCGATTAACTTTGATTTATATATTTTTACATCAACTCAAAAAAATACAAATCCAAATTAATATTATAGAGCGGCTTTGTTTGTCTTGAAACGTTTATCTTCGAAACTTCCAATTGTATTTGACAAATTATTTCTGATTGTGGCAGGGAGGTTCATGAGGCTATAAACTATATAGCATTACGCTATTATAATTTATTTTAATAATAATTAAAATCGCGGGTGACATCTCGAGCACAGCTAGTAAATTTATAAGCTTATAAATAAATAAAATAAAAAGCCTTTATTTGTTCTTAGCTTCATTAAGTCGAATATAAATTACTAATTTAAAAGTTAGATCAGAGAACCCCCGAGTGGGCCTCCTTCAAAGATGCCCAAACTTATTTTGTGCTTTTTGTTTATAAGCTTATTTATAAGCTATTATAGTAATTAATGAATGAATGACATCTTTAGCCTAATATTATCAACAAGTGATAATTAACTTTACATACTCATATAAGTAATTCAATGATATGCTGTCTGTGTTCACTGACGCTGAACCCACGTTACCTTACTAGCCATTTTAATGCTACGTAAGCATGACCAGCTCACTTGGTCTTAATAAAGCGTAGGCTGGTTTACGTCTTGTCTCAATGAGGCTTTGCTGGTATGCGAAGAGTTTATACTGTTATTGGTATCGTCTATGTTCTATCGAGGTGTCATGTTCTTGAATGTAAGCTATTGGTTGAGAAGATGAATTTTATAATCTAGTTTAAGTTTTTTTTTTAATAATAATGTTATATTACTAACCGAGATCAGAAATAAGGTGGTTCTCAAATCGGTGTAAACCGTTTGTATTGATACAGGAAATTGGCAATACCATAATTATATAACTGTGGTAGATGTGGTCTTTGGGTTTCTATGGGACTGATGTCTTATTTATTTATTCCCGTTGAAAAAACCGTTTTGGATACTCTGTTGGTTGAGGGTTTCGTGGACAGTATAGATGACCCAGCCATTATTAAGGCTGCCCATTAAAACTGGACGACGGCCCTCACGGCCTGATGCTGACGTCAGGTGATCCCTGATTTACAGTGCATTAACCCTAAACCAAAAAATGACTTACGTCTTTTTATTTTATGATTATAATTTTTTTTGATTAAAATTTATTATTTTAATGTGATACTGTCTGAAAAAATGTAAATTACTAAAGAATAATAATTCTTTTTTATAACGCGAAAACAGTATATGCAATATTTTGATTGTCTTTCTTTTAACTATTTCTAAATTTCCGTATTTTTTTTAACTGGTAAAATATATATATGAATGGTAATTTCTTTATTATATTTTATTTAATGCTTAGCACTAGACACTTGAAAAGCTTTATGTCTTCTCTTTTGAGGTAAGTTTTTTATATAACATTCTGGCTAGATAACCGCAAGTTTGACTTGACCGCAGTGCATTCACTTCCTCTGTGCCAGTAAATATTTAGCAGTCACGTAATAGAAATAATATTTTAGTGTCAATTTTGTACACTTAAGAAAACTTTAATATTTTTAGAAATGTTTAGGAAGAAACCGTTTTATTACCGAGATTTCATTCACAGAAAAGTTTTATAAAAAACTTCATTCATGGAAAAGTCAAAAAATTCTTAGTTCTTTACCGTGGCGTTGTAAAATGAAATATGGGTTTGTTTTAAATACATTTTATATACTTTAGTAATCTTATTAAATACAATCGACCTTTTTAGTTTTATATTACTTTCACAGTAAAAACATGGTGTATGCAATAAATACTTTTATTTTAAAATACATAAATACCTGAATTCCTATAAAACAATTGTAACAGAAAGCCAATTTAATACAATTAACACAATATTCTTTACACAATATTTTTATATGTATTCGTTTGTAAAATTGTCTATTTTTCTGTTTGTTCGAGCAGCACGAAAAAACCTCCTGGGCATATATTGATGATTCAATATATTAGTATTTTTAGTGCGGGAATATATCTCATTCCCACGGGAAAATACAAGAACTGGTTTGAACTATAATCACATAAATTAAAACTGTACGGATTTTGTCAACACACTATGTGATGATGTAATAGAATGTTATTACTATAAGTCATGGCGCAGATGAAGTCAGGGGCAACACCTAGCAGATAATAAGTGATATTTGTGCTGTCGCTTGACAGTCACGTTATTTTCTCGTCTGAACCATAGAGTTCAGACTGCATACACTAACTGTATCTTCAGATGCAACACTATATTTTTAAGAAGGCTCATATAATTTTTTTTATACTCATATTTCTAATAAATAAAAAAACCCTAATTTATTTTAGATGTATAGTCGCTAAGTCGATATGAATGTGGTATATTGATTGTGATTATAATTTCTCAAATATAAATCAAACAAAAAATTCCTATAGTCTTAGATTGAATACATCTCGGAACAACAAGTAAAATCTTAACATTGGCTACAAGCATTTCTGCATTTCTTAGCTTCATATATTTAATGTTTTAGTTGTATAAATTAAATTATTAGTTAAATTATTGTATAAATTGACACGGGACTCAAAGCAGCCGGCCTAGCGGTACGCAGCCCGATGGCATCTCGCTCGTGCGCCACCGCTCACGGCGCCCGCCGGCGCTCGCGTCGCCGTGACTTATGGCCTCCGCGCGAACTTCGATCGTCCGATTGAATAATAATATCCGATTCCAGCACACCGAATTTATGTTAGGAAGTAAACACTGTCCCATATCTTTACTAACCTCGCCCTACGGTTCTGATCGCAGCGATAGCTTATCAATATTTTTTCCTTTTTTTTTGGCAATCGTATTTTTTCTTTGAGGTACCGCCATAACTTAATTATTTTATCAAATCAACTGCTATACTGTTATTATTTTATCAAGTTAATCTGATGAAATAAGAACTTACTTATATGTTTTGTTTGCTATTAAAAAAAATTATATATTTTAATTAGTTCACAGATATAACTATAGCTTTCTTTCAACTTCACACATCAACGCTAAGGTCGAGTCTAAAAATTATCTTTTGCCGTCCTAGCAAGTAAATATAGATTATGTATATATAGTCAATAATATACTCAATATCATCGTAGTTTGTGTCGATTCGTAAATATTACCCAGGTCATTTATTAAGCCAACGGCCTTTGCTCTCGATTCAGTAACGAAATTAGCTACTAATGTGCTCAGATCATTTTCTAGCCACTTACAAAATTACTCTCAGGTTCAATGCTCGAAAAGATTTGTATTAAATTATGGGTTCACACGTCTAATATTTTCATTTCGACTAGTAATCGTGACTGCGGTACCTAATTACCTTCTAGATCAGAGCTCGCTGGAATTTGGTTTATTCTTACCGTTATGAGCACTATGATTATAATATGGCACATTATTTATACTCCCTCTCCATACTTTTATCTAGATTATAAATCCAGAACAAAAAATAAATAAAAAATATATTAAAATTACCTATCATTTTCTCTTTTGTTCTTCCTTCTTATGTTATTTTAAAACAATTAATACATATTTTTTCTTTCTTTTCTTTTTTTTATAAATTAAGAATGGCTTTACAGTTTTTTTCAATTTCAGTTCAGTTTTGACTATAACAACATAAAATAAGACAAAATTTTAAATTATTTTAAAAATACTTTTCACGTCACTTATTACGTAAAATCTTATTAAAAAATTTGTTAGTAAAGAGTAAAAAGTAAAAAAAAAGGAAAAAAAAGGATAAACAAAATGATTAATTATTTCTTGACTTCTATCACTAAGCAAATACATTTATTACAACTATTTGTGCGTTATATTTATTTCAAAAATTTGCAATTCACCGAAAAAAGATCTGCGTAACAATATTATATAGGAACTTCGAATTCATTTAAACCAAGTATCACAGCAAAAAACTTTATTTTTAAAATTGCAGGGCAAGGAAAGAGCACTTATATCTAAAGCTATTATACACTTTGAAAAGTTTTTGTATGTTGTGTGTGTATCAGCCACAATATGTATATATCGTGCATATAAAACTGAAATTCCACTTCAATCTTGCGGTATACGAATTCGTTTTTTCTATATCGTATAAAACCGAAATATCAAATTATTTTCACAATACATCATCATTATGTAGTAACGGTTTTATCAATTAATTTAATTTGTCGAGTAGGTTTCTCGGTCGATCACGTACGTATATGTCGGCTATATGCTTTTTGTCCACAAGTTAGACCTCTCGTTCTGAACAGCGGTAAAAAATCATCACCAAAATTACTTTCTACTTTTTGTCTTTACCCAATCTAAGAAATGATTATATGAAAAATTTATAACTAACATTTAAAATAGCAAATTGAGATATCCGCTGTATAAAGCATTCACAACGGCAATTTCGCTATAACAGATGCAAAATGAAACCTTTCCATTTTATTTAATGATCAACTTTGTTAGTCGTACGCTTGAAATAAATGTGTTGCGTATATCACGTCATCCTTTAAGAGTGCGCATGCGCCGATTTTAATTATGGTTAGTATTAAGATTAAAGATACGAGTATAATATACACTTTTATAAAAATACACAATGTACTTGTTGTCTAGTTTATTCTCCATTATAAAAATAATATATGTATTCTCGTCTGAGCACTTAACACTATGTTATGAACGTTATTGTAATGGAATTAACATATAAAAATAATATAGGTATATTTAAAAATGTAATTCTAGTTTCTGACAATTATTTTTTTAAAACTAGCTATTACTTGCGGTTTTATCCACGTTTGAACGATACGATAAAATATTTTGTTATACACATAAATAGTACGTTTGTTTGTTTATGCCATTCAATTTAATATCATCTAAATGAGGGAGAGAGATCTAATATTTTAACAGAATCCAAACTTCTTAATGTCCACAGACAGTGCAGTCTTTATATACGGTTTTGATATCGAGATGCGTTTGAACGTATCTCGCGAACATTAGCATTATCAAAAGCACCGCTAGCGTCAGGTTCATATCGATGAGGACACGCGACGGCCGCTGAAGCCCGGCGAGGTAAAGGCCCCGACAGGAGATGGCGATAATTCAACTGCATACCTCCAATACAATCGTGTGGATAGCAGCAGTGGATGCGCCTTTGCCCTTCTACCTACTGAACTATTGAACTAACACGTTTTTACTTTGCAAATAACAATAATTCAGACGCTACTGAATCATATATTATGAGCTGTCGGAATAAATAGCTGAGTTAAGTTAAACTATTTTATGGATGTAACTCGTGTTTATTATTACATTTTTTTAAACCCGACGTTTCGAGTGCTTTGCAGCAAACGTGTTCGCGGTAAGACGAAATGTTGGTGACTTTCAGTCAGTTTAATTGTCATCTACCTCCAACGGTGGTAGGTGATAAATACTGACAGACTGTAAACTGTAAAATGGTTTTGTTGAAATGTGTAGTACTCGTAAAAAGCTGTCGGAATAAATAGCTGAGTTAAGTTAAACTATTTTATGGATATAACTCGTGTTTATAGTTTTTTTTTTTTAAATTAAAACCCGACGTTTCGAGTGCTTTGCAGCAAACGTGTTCGCGGTAAGACGAAATGTTGGTGTCTTTCAGTCAGTTTAATTGTCATCTATCTCCAACGGTGGTAGGTGACAAATACTGACAGACTATAACTGTAAAATAGTTTTATTGAAATGTAAAATGTATATTGAAATGTAAATGTACTCGTCAAAATCTTAGAAAACATTAGCGAAGTTCAGCTTTGATAAATATATTATTCTAATAATACTTAATACTCAGTAATATCTTAAGTAATAAGCTTAGATATTTGTTGTAGCTCAGTTATCAGAGATTTATTTTCTTATAGATTATGTTAATACAAGTCGTAATGTGATCATGCTATTGAAAATTATAATATCAACCTTCGCTAATGCATGTAAAAGATTAATAATTCATGTGTAAGGCGGTAATAAAAATACATATTGAATAAAGATGCGAATCAATTTTTTATTGAAACTGTAACAAATAATAATAGTATAATATTTTTTTAAATATAACAGGCATTTAAAATTTGTATGTGTGTGTGTCTGTGTGTGCGTATACGTGTGTACGTACGCATGTTTGCGCGTATGACTGCGTGTGTTTGCGTAAGCATGTGTGTTTGTATGTGCGTGAGCTAGTGTGTGTGTCTGTGTGTGTGTGTGTTAGCGTATGTGTGTGTGTGTGTGTACGTATACGTGTGTGTGTGTGTGTGTGTGCGTAAGCGTGTGGGTGTGTATGTGTGTCTGTAAATGTGTTTGAATGTAAAATCAAGTCATAAAAATCAGAAACAACACAACTTCCTCATATATTAGCGAAAGCAACCATTCTGTTAATGTTTTTATATGCAAAGCATTATATGTATAAAATTATGTAAAGATAGTGCCCACACGCAAATATACAAGATAGAATTGAAATTGAATTAATCATATACGAGATGGAAGCACAAAAGTAAAAGATGAAGGGTATAAATATTTAGTTTTGTATTTGAATCACGGTCTAGGGGGTACTCTTCACTTATTTTTCACTGTCTGTCACTCCTTTGTAATACAATTCCACACGAGACGTTAGCTTAGTTACCAGGATTTATGCACATAGTTATGAGATACCCTCGTGCACATTTGTATTGATGTTCACGGTTCTATTTATATAGATACAATTATAAATTTAATGTGTTTTTATATAAAACACTTTTAATAAAGAATTACATTACGTTTTTAATAATGATTACAACTTTACAATACAATTTACGTAAACATTCAATTATAAATGAAATGTTTTGTCATATATATAAATTTAAGAAAATTCCTTTCGAAACATTCACTTATATGTTAATAACCTTTTTTTCTAAAAACAGAATTAATACAAAGTTACGTTACGTTTGAATAATATTTATAGTTCGATTTATGTTAACTTTAAATTATAAGTTAAATACGTTTTTTATAAAAATACAATTAATAAAACTAACGTTACTTTTGCATTGATATTTACTGTACGATTTATATAGTTTTAATTATATGTTTTTATAAAAACATAATTAATAAAAGTTAAATCACGTTTGTATAAATAAATACATTTCGATTTATGTAAACATTCAATTATAAATGAAATTTATTTTTGATTGTAATATTTATTTAAAATATACATAGGAATTAGTATTTTTAAGAAATGCTTAGTATTTTTTTTATTGGTGATTATGGCGTAACATTAAGAGGGCGTAGCGTGAAAGCAGTTCAAAGTGGCTAAAGCCGTTATCGTCGTCGGCTATTAAGTCACTAGCCACTTAATTATAAACAGTTATTAGTGAACCCATTTACATTCTATCTTTATGCTTTGATACACACCTACTCTAGCAACTATATACACTACTCTACTCTTAAGTGTAATAGAATTTAGTTTATCACTTATAATCAAACAGATTAGAGAATTAAAGATTATACATAATATTGTAACTTTTTATATTATATAATATGCACTGTATTTGATGATGATAATAAATTTCAATTGTTTATTTTAATTAACATATTTTTTTAGAGATTGTAACTTTAAAATAAGTGATTTTTATTATAAAATATTTTTAAAATCCTTCGCGTTTTAAGACACAAAGTAGGTCAAATTTAATATTAATTTAACTAAAAAAATAAAATTAACTATTTAGAATCATGAAATAAAATATATCAACGACTATTAAATAAACGCAATTCATTTTAAAATAGTACATATATAATACACTTTTGAGCTTAACGATAAGCACTAATATTAAAATTATTTTTCTGTAGTCCTTTTAAACCTAGATATAGTATAAACCATAGATAGTGTTAATGAAAAAGTTATTAAAGACTCATTTTTATTTTAAAAATTTATGACATATTAAATCTCTAAATATTAAATTTTTTTATTTAAGCTTTCTTGATCTATGTTTACTAGCTCCTAATTATCCGGCTGTTCTTACGTAAATACTATAGGAATTTACTCGACTAATTTTAAACCCAATCAAGGCTCATACGAAGTATTCATGAACTTGAAGCATGGCGAAATCGCGGCGCGAAATTTCACGCAAATAATGTTTTAAAATATCACAGTGAAGTGACACGCCATTTACTGTACAGCATAAATATTTGTAGTCCCTTATTAAGAAATTCCTTCAAATCTGTAAATTCCGAAAGCAAATAAACAAATATCAAGCGCATCATCGTGCACTCTGCAAAGTCTAGAGACAGAGCATTTATTGAGTTGAAATACCGTTTCGCCACGATTTTCGATTTGAGAATTTACAACTTCCATAAACATTGAACATTATCGACACCTCAGACACTAACAATATTACCACATCCGTATTATTTCATGAAATAAATATTTCATTATTGACTGAAAATATATCAGCAGTTTTGTATTTTAGAATGTCTTATAAGCTTATTAAACTTAATTTTGTGATCCATGATTAGTAATATATATTAAATATATATTAAACAAAGTTATCCAGATATACTCACGCTATTATTATCGGAATTAACCCAACTAATTGCGACCCTTTCGAACAGTTCACGCCGCGATGCCGCCATGCTCAAAGCTCATGAATAAGAACTCCGAATTATTAAGGGGATTACAATGTTACAAATATGACATTACCATTATGAAGGTTAAAAATAAAGTAGTCAGTTAACAAAATAAAGTACTCAAGTAAGTCTATAAAGTCGATCATAATAATATGTATTTTATATGTACTTAAAAGTTATACCCATTTTTCCGAGTTGACTATTATAATGCTGTACCAAATATGACATTACCATGTGGAGGTTATAAATAAAGTAGTCAGTAATTAAAGTAAACCACTCAAATAAGTATAGAAACTCGATCATAATAATATGTATTTTATATGTACTTAAAAGCTATACCCATTTTTCCGAGTTGACGATTATAATTGTATTCCAAATATGACATTACCATGTGGAGGTTATAAATAAAGTAGTCAGTAAGTAAAGGAACTCGATCATAGTAATTATTTGTAATCGCAAGCGTGTTAGTCCGAGTGCAAGCGGCGGGCTAGCACGGTATGATCTCTCACATGATAGTCGGCGCCGGATGCCTGATACCGTCGCCTAGCGTCCTCTAATTACGAACACCATCCAAAGGAATATTCCGCGGATACACCGACACACGCATTGTCTCCCGTGCGTACGCTTCCGCACTTGTAAGATTTTTATCGTATACCGTTCTAAATGATTTAGCGTTATAATTTCAAAAGTTCTAACTTCTCCAGATACTTGCAGTAAATATGGCTATTGTTTCATCCTTTTAACTCAAATAATTGCCATAAATCTTAGTGTATGCAGTTAAAACATTAAGTTTTAAAATTTTACGAGAAATATTAATGAAGTTATGATTGGATGCACTCATGTACGAGTGTTGTTGACCACCCGGCCAGCCGATTATACAGAGCCGATGTATACACAACTAAATAAACTAGACATTTACATTGATTACATATTTAAATTAATAGCAAAAATTTAGGAATATATATATTAGTAGACGAGTAGATAAAAATGAGATGTATAGATAGACAATATCGCCCATCATTATATAATGAGACATTGATTTATGAACAGTTCAACAAGAGTCGTTTATATCCTGGAGATGAATTAATGCGGTACTTAACAATGCAAAAAACAGGCTCATTATACATTCTGTAGAAGTAAACTCGGGCAGTCATTCATTACGTGACAATAACAGTGATGAATTACTAAAGATATCTTATTTTTGACGTGTTGCTATTCCAGCCATGGGTGCTTCATTGTTGACGCTTATCGGCCAACGAACTTTACAAAAAGCAATTATATTTTTTATTGATTGTTTTTATATACGCTTATCAATTATTTAGATATAAATAGAATTAATAATGTAATTTTATTTTATCAATTGTTATAAACACATAAACATAATAATAAACGCTGTTTTAAATGACATTAAAAATACGTTGGAAAATTGGATGGTTTTCGAAAATAAGTCAAGTAAGCATCAGTATATCACCACTACTCTAAGTGAAACACTTATGAGATCCATTACGATGATTTCCATTTTATTAACATTATGGTTCATGGGTGTCAAGAGTCAATATCCGATATTCATTAAATGCTAAACAAATGACAAAGTATATTTCACGTAAATGGTGTTAGTCAAGATTTCAAATCATGACTGTACTTAGACATCTTTGATATAAATCTAGAATTATTGATGTAAATTTATTAAATGTAATAAATTTAAATCATAAATGAATTTTGGTCCTCTATTATATTAAATATATATTACTACAAACCGGCAATTGGTATAACATCTTTGTTTGTGTTGTTATAGATTATAGTTTAAAGATAATAACATTATTAATATCTACTATTCTGTCGTGCCATTTTACCTAATATTTTGTGTCCTCATGGCACGAACAAAAGCCACAAGAAGAAGAAGAAGAAGTAGAATATATATTATATTCATAATATTTTATATTAATAAGTGGTAAATGGGTAAATTAACTATAAATTGCGATACTACACACTTAAAGCCAGACTAGTCTATGCAAGATAATGTTATTTTAATGTGTTATTAGACCGCCTGTTATCTATTAAACATGAAAGTTAAAAGTCTGTGAGCTCTTTTTCTACAATCAAATTTATGTTAGAAAAATTTAACAATATATATTTTACTTGCAAGATACTTGTAAAAATTTATACCAATTAAAAATATTGTTTTAATATATGATAAGTTATTATTCTATTTGTATAAATAACAGTTTCAGTTAAAATTAAATTTATATGTACAATACAAAAATATAAAAATTATAAAAGAAAAAGAATCAACACTTAAAAATATTTAAAAAGGACAAAATAGAAAAAACAACAAAATTATATTATTTAATGAATTGATTATCATTTAAGAATACGTTAAGTCATATGTTTATATTGAAAAAAAATTACTTATATACTTATATTGAAATAACATTTAATTGGTAATAAAGAAACAATCGCAAGATTTAGTTTAAATAAACCTTATCAAGTACACGTCATGATGTGTTTTCATATCTTAAAACAAAAACACATGAGTATGTCTCTTCCCACGATACTATCACTGAGCTTAAGAGAGCGCAGAGATATTGTATATATCAGGAAGAGTTGTTTATTATCTCTATATAAGATAATAGACACGCAAAAATGATAATTAATGCTAATGGCAATAAAATAAATATTTGCTTTAAAAATTTGTATAACTTCCCTAATAAAGAACGGTACGCAATTCTGGGAAGATATATTTTGTCTGAACGATTTGAGTAAATATTCACGATGTGAACGAGTTACTTAGCAAGTGCAAAGTGTGTGAAAACTGACATGTGGTCACCCCCAGTCCCGGTTACGCGCTGTTAATTTGATATACGGAGGCAGAAACTCTCAAGCCGATAGCGAAATACGCGTCTGCCTTCTGTACTTTACGGAGAATTAACTGCACATTTGAGCTTAATTTACTGCTCATATAAACTTAGTTTCTTATTCAGTTTATAAAAATATTAATAATTATTATTGTTCTATTGAAGATAACGTTGATTCAGGTGTCGGTAACAATTTTATAAATAAAAAAATATGTGAGTATATTTTAATATCTACTAAGATTTAATACATATATTTAAATTTAATTTTATTAACAAAGTTAATATATTACATATACACATACTTTTATAAATAACATTAAAAAAACTGAGATAGATGGCTCTAAGGTTAAAAAAGAATTATAATTATTTGAAATATGAGAGGAGATTCATTTTAGATAATTTACAAGAAAGTTAAAAAAAAACGTATAATATAAAATATTTTTGTTAAGAATTTAACCGCATTACGCATTCGAAATATCATCCATCAACTTACTTCCTCAGACCTCATTCACCATAAAAGGCTAAAAAATAATATATTAAATTCTTAATGTTCCACTAAACGAGTGCTTTTAATGTTTTTCATTTCTTAACTTGAATTTTATCATGAGATGATCGTAAAATATAAAATAATTACTAGATATGATAAAGCTTAGTTTTAAATATATTATAGAAATTATAATCAGTGAATTATGAAACTGACACACCTTTACGTAGAAAGTTTTATGCTTTCCTTTGATTAATTACAGTTATTTATATTAAAATTATGTTTTACTTTTAGAAATATGTTAAAGTTTATATATATATATATATATATATATATATATATATATATATATATGTTAAAATATATTTGAAATAGCTAAAGTGTCGAGTATGCTTTAAACCGTTGCACAATTTGAACTGATTTTGGAATCATTCACCCCACGTTACGCTCGCTGGCGTCAGGAGTTCGTATTGTCTCACGAACCGAACGATCCTTTGTTCGTTACACTTTACCTACACTGTAAGCTAAACCTCTTGCGGAACACTTCGCGCCCACTTCTAAACGTAATATTCATGCCTTTGAGAACGCGCCTGAGAGCCATTACTGATTTAACGATATTTGCTCTACAATAACAAGGTGCCCATTTCAGCACCGACGAAACCTCTCGAGCTCCACAACTCTTTACGTTTTATAAGAGAATTGTAGTGGAAAGCATTGTAGTATTGTATAAATAAATATTATAATCTTTTCCCACTTACAAGGCTGTTACTAAATATACAAAAGGTTGACCACTTTCATTTTTAGAGACACCATTTGAATCTAACTCAAAACTTTCTCATGATGAAAACATATAATTTTGTAAGTTCATTCAAAAAAAGAAGAAAACCAAATAATCGAAGCTTATGGCTTTTATTGTATTGACCGTTGATCTTTACCGATTACTGAGTAATTGTGATTATTATAAACTTTTACTAGCTTCATTTTAAAATAGAAAGCACTATTGTGTCTTGTTATAGGCCGTTTATTGTACACATCAGGATGTTTCTATTGGAAATGATGTTGGTCTGTCTTTATGGTTGGCCATAGCTAAGCCAAGATGCCATTTCCTGCTTGTATTCCCATTTTACAACTTTATAAAGATGTTCATTCACCTCTTGAACACAAGGTCTCTGAGACCACCCTACAAAACGTTATATTGGATATAAAATTATTTCTATGGTAGAAACTGTGCCATTCAATTTTTACTTGTTTTCTTATACATGCTGTGAATAAAACATAAATATGTTATACAAAGAATTTTATTATTTTGCAAACTATTTTTATCAAAGGTATTCTTAAATGCAGCTTTTTTCTTTATAATCGAAAATTACCTTTAATTAAACTAATTAGTAATAATTTTATTCATTTTCTTCATTACTTTATTTACATTTTATAAAATGACGTCCCCTGGGCTGCGTCTATCTGCATGAAGGCGATAAACTCAATTATTACCAGACGGTTTTTTGTACAAATTTTGTCAATAGATAGTGAAATACCCGCGGAAGGTTTCATTATGATTTTATATAAATCGACTAAAATATAAAGATTATTATTGAAGAGATGTTAAGAAATCTTGCCTAAATAAATAAATAAAATTTTTTGACTTGATAGAAATAGTTCCCATTTCAACATTAACGAGAATCAACGTGAAAGCTAGATTAATCTATACTAATATTATAAAGATGAAAAGTTCGTTTGTTCGTTAGTTTTTTTTAATCTAATCTTCGAAACTGGACAGATATGAAAATCTCTTTCTGATTATGTTAAACACGTTCATCAAGAAGGCTAGACTATCTAGCTTTAAGCTTGTATTCTAAGTTCTTCTAATAATAAAATCATTTAGCCGCGGCTGGAACCGTGAATAACAGCTAGTTTGAGATAAGTTTGTGCTACTTATACGATGTGAAGAACCTTATTATTACTATATCTCATATCTCTACATCTCTATATCTCATCAATCATATGTAGCTTTAATTAATATAAATGTGTATCTAATTTGTTATATTTGTGCACTTAATCATTAGGAGATAGCTTATCAATTACTTAGCACCCGTAATATCGCTATTATAACACCATTAGAAGTGGTATGCTCACGCCATAAAAGCATTACTATAACACGGTCACATGGTTCGACCTCCTAATTTTGATACAACAGTTTTTTTTTGAGCGTGCGAAATTTTACCAGTGATACAGTTTTGTATCTGTACATACATGACTTTATTGTAATTGAAAGTACAGTTTGTTATTTAAATACATGTAATCGGAAACATTTAATGGGTTTCGTGCAACGGTGATGAAGCATTTTTACGAACTAAATTTCCTCACGAACATCATGTTTCACTTAACCACGCTAAGTGTTTTTCTATTCATTGATGGATTAATTTAATATTTGATTGTGTTTTCTAAGATTTACACGAGTACTTAACATTTCAATAAAACTATTTTACGTATTTAACTCGCGTTTATTTTTACATTTTCTTTTTATTTAGACCCGACTTTTCGAATGCTTTGCAGCAAACGTGTTGACGGTAAAACGAAATGATGGTGTCTGTCAGTCAGTCAGTAAAAAAAAATAAAAAAAATAAATAAAATAAATAAAAATAAACGCTAGTTATATCCGTAAAATAGTTTAATTGAAATTGATCATTGGTTTAGAACCCTCTTATTATTAACTTTTAAGTTTTAGTATTGAAAAGGGCTTATTTCGATAAGTATGATATAGGCTCTCCGGATTCTTCTAATTGACATGCACTAGTGACCATTGATACTGGTTCAAAATGGAAAAGGCATAAATAAATAAATAAATTTAACATTTATAATATTTTCTTTTTTTTTAATCAGTTTAATTTTTAAGTTGGAATATTCAGGGCTTATAAGTATTTTATCAAAAAAGGCTCTTACAATCGACTCTTACAATTAGCGTAGTCAAGTGAAGAATATATTTTTTCAAAGTGGAAAAAACAAATAAATAAATTCAATATAATATATGCATTTTTTTTCATTTTGATCAAATAATGCCTATTTCATAGTGCGTTACTGTATAAGGAATAATATTTTCCAATATTTGCATAATATATATTTATACATGAATGATTGTGTAAAATAAATTTTAATATTCGTGATTTCAATAGCTCTCTTCGTGTCTAGAAATAAATAGACTGATCTTTGTCTATACTTAAGCACGAAGTCTGAAAGCATACCATAGAATGAATGAAATAGATATTTTAAATGTAAATAAACATATGTCATTTAAATTAGTATAGAATATACACTCATTTAAAAGTTTTTTTTTTTGTTACAAGGTTTTTTTTTTATTTCAAATTATATTTGTATACGAACTACATACTGAAAAAAGGTGTATATTTTTTCGTTATTACCGACATAATTTTAAAAAAATATCAGCTGATTATTTAAATAAAAAATCAAGATCTTTTTTTTTCATTTACGATGTTTTCTAAAAATAACAGCAAGTCGTAGATAGATCTATCCCGAAACCCCTGCGTTTCAAGAAAATAGTTGAAGCCGTTTCCAGAATTCACATTGTATATTATGAGAGAATTGCTCATTTAACGTTATTAAAACTTATATGAATATTTGGCAAATGAAAAATATATTGCTGTTATTAATTTAATGTGGGATCATCTTTATTAGGTATTACTTTAAATTATAAAACATAATTAACTTAATGGATTTTCAGTTGGCGATAAAGAGTTTGATATCACTATAATATTTTGTTTGCTTTATATTTCTACTAATATTATAAAGCGAAAAAGTTTGTTTGTTCAAACATACTATATATTTGGAAATATACGTAATGGATACGAAAAATTCATGATTTTGATTAGCAAATTCATGAAGATGTCTATCTAGCAATACGCTACTGCTCTTATTCTTATAGTAAATAAAATCGTTCGTCCGCGAGTGAAGCCTGGAATAACAGCTAGTATTTAACGAATTTATTAAACAAATTAGAATTATATATTATTTAATGTATATAGTACAGAAAAGTTGGTTTTAGTTATCCACCGGTCGCGACCCTCCACTCCCACATATAAATTGTAACAACCTGGTGTTCGTGAGGCCGTGTTCCCTATCCTGTCACATAACTACGAGCTTCTGAAGTTATGTTCCCGCTAGTAATGCTTGTTAACTAACATTTGTATAAATAATTAATTATTTAACTACTTTAATTGAGTTTCATTGAATAATATTATATTTATTAAAGATACACTGATATTTTCTTTAGTCTATTTTATAAGATAAATTACATCAGATATATCAAACATTTTTGATTATTACTGTTTATTAAACAAAAATTATGTCAAAAATATCTAATAAAATTCTCAATATCCTATAACAGTAGGGTTTTTAGGAGTTTTAAATAACTTTATAGCCTTCATATTATAAGTAAAAACTTATTATTCAGAACTAAACTTGAACTATAAAATAAATTTTCTGATTTTAATCCACCCTATTTATACGACAATTTATGTATTATCATAAAATACTTAGACATGCTAAAAGTATTTTATTTATTATAAAAGTATTTTTTAGCACAAGCGTCTCAACCTACACAAGATTTGAGCGTATTTTTATCGAATATATTTTTAACTGTCACAATACTGACCCACAAATGCATTCTTATAATTAAAATCAATAACATTTTAACATTTTGGTTCTCATGAATTCATTTGAGATTGTGACACACTTTACTGCCTTCATTAACTTAAGCTTAACATATTTTGATAGCAATCTTTGAATTATAAGCAAAAATAATGAGTTTGAATCTTTCTTAGTCATTAAAATAAACAATGTATTGCAAGTGATCTGATTACCATCTCAAATACATTACTTAGATTGGTTTAGTGGTTATTGGTTCTGCTGAGCCAAAGGTCCTGGGTTCGATTTCCACATGGGACAGTTATTTGTCACTGATTTGCTGTTTACAGTCTGGGTATTCTTTATGTCTGTTATTTCTATTTTATAAAATCGCTTTAGACATGCGACACAGAGGTTATGACTATAATACGACAAGTTAGATAGTTTTTAAATATTAAAAAAGTATAGTTTTTCTTCTATTAAATGTAAGCAAATAATTCACGGGATAAAAATATATAGTATATATAGTATTCAAGTTCATATTATTAATTCAATTCAATTCAATTCAAATATTTTTATTATTACTAAAAATAATTGTTAGTTATTTAAATTAAATCTATAACAAGAGTAAAAAGCCTTTCTTATACTGTACTAACCCTATAATACTCAAAATAATAATACATTAAAATTGCTTGGTGCTACTATCTAAGAAGAGACAGACTAGAAGATTTATTATATCAAACTAATCGACTAATATATTAAACAAATTATACAATTATTATATATATAATATACACAATAACTTCATAATTTTATATACATATTATGTGAGAATATCCGCAATAACTAGGATTGGTTTATTTCACATTATAATTAACCACATTGTCTTTAATCTTCATTAGCTGAGACAGCTTTATTCATGAGGGAAAAAGTGATTTGATCATCTTTTTATTGTTCTCCGCCATTAGGTGTATTTATTGATATTACTTTTAAATGAAGTTGATAATACAATAAACTTTAAGTATATCTTTTAAACATTTCTTACTTACATTGTTTTATACTAGCTGTGACTTGCAATTCCACTGTTCCACACACGAACGAAGGTGTTATTTTCTTTTGGGATTATCAAAAGTATCGTCATGATAGATAGTTTTCCTCATAAACTTGCCTAAAATAATGAAAAAGAATTTTTCAAATCCATTATGTAGTTTTAAAGATTATCGCGTTCAACCAAACAAACGAACGAACAAAATCTTCATGCTTATAATTAATATGGAAAAGTGAGTTATTAATACTAAGGATAGTATCGATTTATTATTTATTTATTTAGCCCATATTTTTATAATCTCTTCTACAATAATCGTAATATTATATCGTTTATTTAGTCATCGTTTTGGTTTAAAAAGTTCTTAAAACTATTACCAAAAAAGATTAATAAGCCGGTTAAGGCGTCCCAATTTACTCGTCAAAAATTAAATTCTTACATTTCATAATCAATAATATAATGTAATAATAAAATATCCTCTATTAAAATGTTATATATTTCAATCAATTTACATAAAATTAATTATAAATGTAAACTTTTCTCAAGAATCCTACTATCTATTAATAAAAACCGTACAAAAACTATTTGGTAATGTTTGAGTTTATCGGTTTCATACAGACAGACGCAGCCCAGGGGACTTCATTTTATAATATGTAAATAAAGTTATCAATAATTTGAATATTATTATTATTAATTAGTTTTATTAAAAAAAAACGTTTTTTATGTGAACATTATTATTTTCACATCGAAGTCTATCTAATGAATGTTTATTAAATAACTTCAAATACATTAAATATAATATGTTGACGTTTATGTTTGTTCACGTTGTTATCATTGAAGATTAAATTGCATCAATAAAATAAATTCTTAGACATGGGAATGAGATAAGGAAATTTAAACGATAAATGACCTCAGGTCCTATAATGTCACCTCTTAAAACTTTCACAGGATGTCGACTAAAACATATGATTTAATAGTTCTTTTTAATCAGGTTATTGTCATTTTATAGAATGAGTGAGTGAATGAATGAATGATTGAGTAAGTGAGTTGTTAACATTTTTATCTTTATTTTCTAAGCCATTCTGAGCAGCTTCAATTCATCTTGAAAGTCTATTTCCTTTTCTGTCAGAGAAATGGTAATAGTAAATGAATGAATGTATTGTGTTAGCGAATGTGAGACGTGCCTTTCTTGAAACTCCATTGACCTCAGCATATGCATAGCTCGACAGGCCAGCCATGTTCTGTCACAAGCCACATATCGCATGCAGTATGCAAACAACTTTAGTACTCTAACTGTATAAAGACCGCGAGATATGTTTCCGTACATAAATATTATATAATGATAATGATAATTATGATGACAATTTTATATATGTTGTATATTTTATGTTACATCAATATATATATATAGTATAATTTTCTATTCAAATTGGTTTGCTCAGTCAGTGACATCAGTTTTTACTCAGAATTTTGTTTACAAGCTTAATTTAAGCAATTTTGTAATTTGACTAATAGTAATATATAAGTGACCTCGTGGAATAATTTAAGCTACGGTCTGAACAATAGGCAATAAAAATTATCCAAGTGAACCTCTTGACAAACAGTTTAATGAATATTCTTGATATGGGAAAATAAAATCATTTAATACATTGTTTTCTCTTCATGACTCAAAAACATTCGAAGTCATGTTTTAAGATCAACTAATCATGATATTCTCACGATGCCCAGCAACCTGTGAATGACTGAGCTAAGTTAATCCAAATCACTCATGTTATATATTAATACTAGAACCTTGGACTTCTCACGGATAGGCGTTAAGTACATATTTCCGAATGAATTGGCAGAAATAAAGATGAATATATATGAACAATTTATAGAAGTTCGATGTATAATAGATTTAAAATTGCTAGTGATAAAAACACGTAAAATCAAGACTAGTTTTTGAAATTTCAATAAAGAGACATACAGACAATTTAGTTTATAGTATATATTAATTCAAAGACTACCAACTTCATTCATATTGAATAACGTATCATACATAGATTTTTATCTTAATGACAATCAAATCAAAATCGGGTTATTCGTTTTTGAGATTTCAACAAACAAACATACAAGCTTTTTTCTTTACACTGTATATATATTCAAAGTACCTACCTATTTCATTCATATTGAATACCGCATACAGGAAGTAAGTCAGTCGTAACCTTTTGATACTAACATTTACAAAACGCAGCCTCCTAGTGCTGTGATTAAATCAACACGTCACCTCATAACGGGCTTATATGATTTAGTGCTCATCTAACATAGTATATTCTCCAAGATAAGATACACTGGGAAGTACGTACTCAGAAATGACCGAAGATATGTCGCCGGTAGCTGAAGTAATTATAGCGAAAAATCTGATACCGCGTCCACATACTACTGTAGAATATGTGTATAATACGAGTATTTAGATTATAAATACAGTATAAGTCGCTTATAATATATAAGTACTTAATATTATAAAGCTGATGAGTTTATTTGTTTGGTTGAAGACCTCTTTGAAACTACTGTATTGATTTGATCAACTTTTTCTGATTATAAGAAGCAGATTCATGAAGAAGGCTTTCTAGCATTTACTGCTTCTAATTATATTAATAATAAATATAGTCGTTCGTCTGCGGGTGGAACTGTGAGTAACAGCTAGTATTAGATAAGTAAGTGTATTGCTATATTTTTGTATTTAACATTATTGATCCATAATGACATTACATAATAAAATATATAATACTCAGCACTCAATTAAATATTGGAATTTGCCCGATTAATTTCAAACCCATGCTGGATACTTATTCATACTAATATTATGTTCATAGACGTATCGCTAAAGAATTTTTTTGTCAACATTTCATCTGATGCAGTGTAGGTATAAATTAAATAATTTTAATATTCTTAGTATAATATTATTTAAAAATAGATTGTCATTAATAATAAGTCTCAGTAAGCGAGTGAGCTAAGCGATAATTGGTCATAGAATTGTATATTATTATAATAGAAAAATCTATAAATATAATTTCATTAAAAAAGGAATTAATTATAATAAAATAAATCTGAAAGAACTTTATACAACTTAAAATAAAACAATTTAATTTCCTCACCTTATTAATTTTTATTCATCTCTCCGTAATAAATAATTTTTAATTATTATTTAACAATAATTCCGTAATAGCGTTTTCCAATTAACAATAATTTCTAAGTTAAGTTTACAGTTGGGATTGTTACTCGATTATAAAACAAGTAAACACAATAGTGTAGATATTTAGCGGATGGTTTTAATTGTGGAGCTAAAGTAATAAGTTGTGTATTTCTGAGCAAAGGAGCTCTGCTGAATCGCTAATGAGCGGCCGCAATTCAAATAACTTGATTTATAAGGAATGAGTTATTTCATTGGAAGTCCCAGTATTATTTATATAACCTATTGTAAAGCTGGCTGTTCTAATCATAGCGCTGAAATAATGGCAAAATTTGTTATAACTAAAATCATCTAGATATATATCTATATATATAGATATGCAACACAGTGAAATACTTTTGTATGCCCGGGCTATTTTAATTAATCACAGGGCAGAAATATAGTAAAAATTTGGTGTCAGTAAAACTATGGCAATTTATGTAAGATACCATTGTAGCGTTTTATACTTTTATATGCCCGGGCTATTTTAATCGTGGGGCAGATTAAAATGGCAAAATTTGATATCACTACAAACATTGGAATTTATTCAAGATACTGTTGTAGCTTTATCTTGGATATGCCCGGGCAATTTTAATCATAGGGCAATAAAAAGTGGGAAAATTTGGTATCAGTTAAAACGTTGTAATTTATGCAAGATATTGTAGCTTTATACACTTTTATGTGCCCGGGTGATTTTAATCATTGGGCAGAAATAGTGGCAAAATTTTATATAGATAAAAACATTAGAATTTATGCTGGATATTATTGTAATAGCTTTATATACTTTTATTGGTACTGATAACAACTATTATCCTATTGCCTACCATTTATGTAGATTATATGCAACTAATAAATGACATAATTATAATATTCATATACTTACTATATCTATAATAGCACTCAAAATTACAAGAAAGAGGAAATCAATAACATATAATTATAAAAAATCGCAAGGTTTTTGAGAACGAAAATAAAATTAAAATAAATATTATTACTATATAAAAAAAATATTTTTATAACTAAATGTTCTAATCTTATAACAATGTTAAAAAATATTCCTAAATGTATTTTTAACATTTAGTTCTATTTCAATATGTTTTCATTTAATTATAATAGTTGATTGATTTAAAGCTCGGTGTAGGTCTGGTGGCGTCTGATGGTATGATTGCTTACAGAGCCTGTTGGCTACCGGTTATCACAGCAATACTGAACACACATATATTTAATAAACATGTATGCATGTCGTGAATGATAATTAAGAAATAAGCATGAAATGCAATAGTTGCTAGTTGTAATCTTCTCGTTTAATTGCCCATTGTTTGGTATAAATCGTTTATTTAGTTACCATATGAAAGTTATGCAAAATTAATAATTTATTTTATGAATAGGTTTTATTATGTTATTTACGTGTTTATATATAATATTTCAGTTATTTATTTTTATCTTAGTATTTTCTTAAATTTTCACAAGTACACATTTGAAATAATACTGTGTCTGACGGTAGAGACACTTACGTCTTGTCTACACGTTGCTACAAAGCATACAAAACATCGGGTTAAAATAAAAATGTAACTTAAATTATATGCGAGCTAAATAAAATCGTTTTATGATTATCTTTTTGAAATTGAATCAATATCAGGGATCACTAATTCACATCAATTAGAAAGCACATAAGGGCGTACTTTAGTAAAATATTTATCGAAATAAGCTTTTCTGGACACTCTCCCACTAGAAAGTCCAGGCTATGGGAGTTCCAAATTCGCCTTGACAATAACCACACATCAAATAAAAATATTTAAGTATGCAAGTCATCTCAAATCTGTTATAGCTTAAATAATTAAAAAAAAAGTTAAAGCCTAATAAGTTTTGTTTAATATTACAATAATTGACTTTTTGAGACCTTTGAGTTTTTGAAAGAGCAATCAACTTTAAAAGTTAATTGTAGATATTCGCAGAGAGATATCGTTGATGTGGTTAAACAGGAAAGTAACATTGTTGTAGTATTACTTTAAAAAATCATGCTAAAGTCATAAAACAGATCTCTTACAATTATAATTATTTTAAGCATCTAAACTTATAAGTATCCTAAATTGCTTAAAAGTAAGTCTTAATTACCCATTACCCTGTATAATATAAATGCGATGATACGGTTCCGTTTACTGCTCGCTGGAAACAGTTCTCGCTGTCATGGCGCCTCGTGAATTAAGCTTAATTGATTCTTCGCAAATTTTGGCTAAGCTTTTATAAAATACATACACCACTGCAAAACATATTTTTAAAACTATGTTGCTTTTTGCTCTTTTTCATTATTTGTTTAAAGTTATTCTTGGTTTATACATAATTATAAGTCTTACTCACGTAACACTTTCGTGGCACGCCCAGAGAGCGGTGGCACGCAGTTCACGCCGCGATCTCGCCATGCTGAGCAAGTACTGAATTCGTAACTTGCCGAACAAGTTTCGATAGTATTAACGTGAGAACAGCTTATTATTATACATAATAGTATAATTTAAATAAAAAAATTACTCTTAGTCTGTAAAAATTACATGTAATAATAAAAAATATTAAAGTCAATTTGTTGTAGGCTATAAAGCATTTAAACATTTCTCACCTATATAATACTTTATTGACAACTTAACCAGTCTCATAAATATGTTTCAGACAGGCCTGTTCCACTTTTTTTAATGCATCTTATAAATAATCGACTTGTCTTTGCAAGAATGTATTGTAGATTTATAGTAAATTAATTTTAGATTATAATATACAATTTTTTCTATATTATTTTGTTTGTTTTTGTTTGTTATTGTTGTCATTATTTTTTATTATGTGAGTTACAGCTGTTCCAGAACAATTGCTGATCTTTGAATTCTTTCGGTGGGAATATGTGTGAATATAATTTTAGGTGAATTATGAATACCTGATGCATATTCTATCATCGTTACAGAATATCAAATTGCAGATAACTAATATTATAAATATCCAATAATATGATTTTAAATATGTATTCATGGTTTGAACTTAGATCGGATAGGTATTACATTGTATTAGCTAAAATGAACAAAAAGAATATACTGTTCACTCAAACAGAGATTAAATATGTACATTGAAGCAATTTTATGATGAATGTATTACATTAATATTTATTTCTAACTTATGTATACTTATACATATTTGTTTTAATAACTAAATGTTATTGTAATTATTTATATACATACATCTATACACATCAATTAATTGAATGATATAGGCATTAAATAACTTATTTAAATATATAGCTTATCAATTAGCTTTAGCTAATTCTTTTAATTTTAAATTAGCTCTTGTTTTTTTTTTCTATAGCTAACGTAATTTGTGTTATTATTTGTTATTGTTCTTTACTTGTAGAATAAACAAAAAAAATATTGTTTTAAATTCTGGTTATGTATAACACATGACCAGAATTTAAGAGGTATAAAAGGTTTTAATTTCTGTTTCTCAGTTCTGTTAATGTTATTGTTCACGACGTAAATGTAATGAAAGCTGTCGCCTCAGTTGCGTGATAGCGGAGAGTTCTCTCTGTAATTAAGAACGATAATCAGATTTTAGCTCACGAGTTGTGATGACAGTCCTGTGTATAAACGGATTAAGACTTTTTATTAACTTATATTATACTATAGCTTATATATAGGTTGTATTAGCTTATATTATACTATAGCTTATATATAGGTTGTATTAGCTTATATTATATTATAGCTTATATATAGGTTGTATTTAGTTGATAGTTAATATTTATATCTACTTTCCCAGTAGGTTTTTTTCTATTAATATATAATAAAAAAATAATTTTGATCATTTTAATATATTTCGTTTTTGTATTTGAATTTTCATATATGATTACTATGTAAACATATACTCATATAAATACTATCGGAATTTGACTAATTAATTTCGAACACTTTCAACATTCTTATTAATAAGTACCGTCGGATTATACTTATAATATATTATATTTTCAATCAAGAGTAAATACAGTCTATATTGCGTGTAATCAACATTAATATTACAACATAAATTATTTTATTTATGATTGTTATAAATTTACAAACAAAAGCCCTAAATTACATATACTTAACCAAATAACTGCAGTACTGTTATATATTATGTGTCAGTAATGGCGGGTCATTGAATAATTAATAGATATTTTATATGCAAATAGGTGAGGCACTTTCGTGAGATGTCAATATAGCACGGAGGGTTAGTTGCAGATCACGTAACGGTAAAACCAATTATCGTTATTCTGTTCTAGCCATTGTAAATGGTTATCGGGTGTTCAGTAGCTAATGGAGATCTAGTTAAAAGATAAAGATTAATATATTTAATGTTTGTTTAAGTGTAGCAATAATTATGTTAAAAGTAATATGAGAACCTAATTTGAGGCTGAGTTGCTTGTGTATGTTCATTTTGTCTTTCATCTTAACATACAATCTAGAATCTAGATTGTATGTTAAGATGAAAGACAAGTAAATACTGTATCTTATATGACTTGAAGCTAACGTGTCCTTATTGTTATATGTTCGTTTTACTTGTCTTTTATCTTAATATACAATTAAGACCGTAATATCTAATACAATTTGAAGCTAACTTACCTTTTTTGTTACTTCTATTTTACTTGTCTTTCATCTTAGTGTATAATTAACTATTTTCTTACATGACTTGAAGCTAACTTGTCCTTATTTATTTATATAAATAACTTATGTTTTACTTGTATTTTTTCTTAATAAATAATACAACTTGAAGCTAACTTACCTTTTTTTTGTTACTTCTATTTTACTTGTCTTTCATCTTAGTGTGTAAATAACTATTATATCTTATATGACTTGAAGCTAACTTGACCTCTTTTAAACGTTACTACTATTTTACTTGTCTTTCATCTTAATATACAATTAAGACTATTATATCTTATAATTATGAAACGGTGCTAAATTATGTAAATTTATCTGTATTTTTGTAGTATTATATTTAATAATGACATAAACGTTTCATAATTTATTTTTGTTCACAGCATTGTCTCACGGGGCACAGTGGAAAAGTAATGGCGGCAAAATTCCTCGGTGAACCTACAAAAGTTATTACTGGAAGTCACGATCGAACATTAAAAATTTGGGATCTTAGAAGTAGAATGTGTAAGTCCGGTTTTAGATATTATTTTGTTATCAATATTTTGTTTTTTTTTTCAATACTTTTATCACGTTATAGAATTTGTTTGCTTAGCTGAAGTTTTTTTTTAGCGTTTAAGAAATATCCACTTTTTTCTGGTCCAAATCAGATTTCTTAAAAATAAATTCTGTCTTTCTAGAAAACGTAATATCGTATTCTTTGCAGTTAAAATAATATGTCATAAACATAATATACATAATATTTCTAATATATTCATAATTAGTCCTAACACTTACATGTGTTAATAATATAATTTAAATCATCTTACATGATATGTTACTTCAAAAGGGCGCTACCGAATGTATTAAAATGTCGAAACCGGTTTTTCCAGCTAATTAGCTATAAACGGGCTAATAAATTCACACAATTCACACCAAATACCAATTGGTTGTGATAAATTTAAAATATAAACATAACAATTTCTTTAGTAGCTTCGTTTTCATTTTTCCAATCTCAATTAAAATTCAATTAAAACTCTTACCATATACAAAGTAATATAGGAAATATGTTAAATGACTTTCCGGTGAATTATCCTAATTTGACTAAAGTAGTGTTATTAAGACTGTAGCACGCGATTTTCTCACGTTACTTCTTTCTATACTTGGTACTAATAGCATAATTACGTTGAACAGATTCTTATACGTATTTCTTTCTCAGGTATAGAAACCAAATTCGCAGGATCATCTTGCAATGACCTCGTGACGTCAGACGGCGCAGGCTCCACCATTATCTCAGGACACTTTGACAAACGTATACGTTTTTGGGATATACGCACAGAAATGTCGGCCAATCACATCATGCTGCAAGGGAAGGTTACATCGCTGGACCTTAGCAGAGGTACATGTTGTTCGAGGCACCCTCTTATGGGGGTACCCGGACGTTACGATAAGCATAACAAGCGATCCCATAGCCTCTGATCAAGGATCTGGGCAACCGTTGGGTGTAAGTAGGTAAATATCAATCACTCCCCTCCTAAACCGAGCGGTATCCATAAAGTGTTTCTCAACAACAAAAAGAAACGTTCATGTAATTGACAATATCAATCTTATAAGTTAATTAAAACAACCAGACATAAAACAACGTCATCTCAAGTCAGTTACAAATAAGCCGTTAAAACGCTAGTTAATATGTGCCCAAAACTAATATTGAGAGATAATTGAATGTTCAGTATATTAGTATCGGTATTCGTGTCAGTACGTGACAGGTATGCGATGCCCATTTCCGTTACGCGGGTCTATCAATCCCTTTTTTGTAACGGTTCGTCCGGCTCACGAAATACAGACAGACGTTCCCTTATAGTGTAGCTAAATTAAGTTACTTCATTTCTACGAGAGCGCCATATCTGTACAGTTAGATATCACGTTCGAATCCGTCATTTTATTTTTTTGTAATTCGCCTTAATGAAATAATCTTTATGTGGGGGGGGGTACAGACAAAGAAAAATAACGGATTGTGGATCAAGCAGACAACTGTCTCTTGTGGGAATCGAACACATGACCTTTAGCTACCATATAGACCAATCGGCAATATTGCATTGAAAAGAAAAGTAGTATGAAGTTATTTCTACAAATGATGCTTTATTTTTTGTAATATACTAATTAAAAAACATCCAAAAACTAGAGTTCATTTATGTATTATATAATATAGAATAAAACTATTAAAAGCTGTATTTATAAATTGATTTTTAATTTGATGTAGTTTTCTACATAAAGAATAAACTGGAACGCGTTCAAAGTATTTTACTTTTTCTACATTCATACAAACGTTAATATTTGTTTTTTACATTAATTAATTATTAATATTTCTTATCACGATGCTTATTAGTTACTTGGTTTTGTGTATTATCTATAGCTATTCTTACTCAAGTAAAATTTATCGGAATTTGCTCAACTAATATCGTAACCATCCGAGGTCCTTATATGCTCAGAGTAGTGCGAAATCGCGGCGTGAACTGTCTCATAAATTCTGATAAAATTAACGTGAATACAGTCGGAAATCTATAGATAACAGTAATTATGGATCACGAAAGACTTCATAGAGACATAGTTTCATATAATTTCGCAATTAGTCTTAATGATATATTTTTTTTGTGTTCCTAACAGCTCTCATACATTTTTGACAGATTTGACGTCTGAGTCATCCGGGTGACAAGCCCAAAATACTATTGCTTTGTATAACGGACTCGTTATAACTTTTGTTTGCTTTGTCAAACTTCCGTTAAACCTATAATTTTTATGATTATGGATGAGTTTTTGTGTAAATATCGTAGTTATTCAGATGAATGCAAGTTTGAAATATATATGTTTAAGATCAAACATATTTTTTTAAGTGAGAAATATTTTTTAATATAGATTTAGTAGTCAGGATTACTCTTTAAAATACGACATAACATATACAGATTGTTTAAAAATAATCTTAACCGCTTTTTAATATAAACTAGATTTTGCCCGCAGCTTCGCTCGCGTGGCTTTCAGTATTTTTGATCATAATAAAAAGTAAGTTATTATTATTATTATTGACTGCCCGCCATTTTTTTTTTTTTTTTTTTTTTTTCCGTTGGAAAAACCCGTTACGGGTACCCCGTCGGCCCAGGGGGGTGACAGCCGGGGGGTTATGTGGGACTACCCGGCAGCATAGAGGATGCTGCCATTTTTAAGGCTACCCACTAAAAAACCAACGGTTGCCCTCTTTGCCGTAATGGGACGTCACGGGATCGCGTTAGCACACACCGTGACGCCCCGGCGAGACCCAATTGACTGCCCGCCATAAGATTCCACTTATTAAGTCAAAAGTTTGTATCCAGTCAATTGGTCGGCATTAGAACCAATATTGAACCCAACTTTGATACCAACCGCGCACAGACAAAAGGGTTGCTATCTTACTATTATATGTAGTTAAGATTACGCAATCAGAATTATACACTAAAATATGATATCTCTAAGAAAATCTCAACCTGCTTTCTTCTGACGTTACTTGTTTTAATTTAGATGACCTTTAGGTTTCCGTGAAACATTAAACAATGTTTGTGTGTGATTTTATCGTATGGTATCGTAAATTGCGTACGAGATTTGTAACAAATTCTGTGTATAACATTACCATTATACGTACTTAAGTTACGTTAAGTGAAGAACTGGAAACATTAAAAATGAAGGCATAATATATATGTTATATATATTTATATTATTTCCTAATCAACTTTCAGTATATTATCCGATTATTTTTGTCGTAAAATGACTCTAACATGATTGTTGTGTGATAATTGTCACACATATTTTATACACACATAAACACCTATTTTTTACACTCATATAGACACGAATATTCCAATAAATAATGGTGTATACTTCCGGAAATTACTTGTATACTTCCGGAATGTTGTATACCTCCGGAAATTTCTAATATACGGATTTTTTAGTACCGAGACCGGATCTCACGTTAAACCATTTTTCCCGATGTACTTATATATTTTTTGTAAATATTTTTTATTTGTTATTATATTTAATAGATTTATAAACTAAAGATTGCTATGTTTTCAGACAGCAATTACCTGTTGGCTTGTGTCCGAGATGATACGATACAACTTATAGACTTAAGGATGAACACCATTGTACGGTCTTTCAGGTACGAATTAAATAATTACTATTTACTAAAAGATAAATTCTTTATCTTTATCTTTCTCTTTTTTTTTTTCTTTCTAGTAACAATATATTTTCTGACAAGTTTAAATGACAAAACTGTTGCATATGGTTTCGTTTCGAGAATAAATTTTTTTTAAATATTTCTAACGCTTTTGCAGCCACGAGTCATTTAAGGTGGGCTGCGACTGGTCTCGGGCGGCGTTTGGTCCAGCAGGGCGTCTGATTGCTGTGGGAGCTGCTGACGGCTCAGCCTATGTCTGGAACACGCATTCAGGCAGATTAGAAGCCGTATTGAAGGATCATTCGTGAGTTTTATTTATGCTTGTTCACGCCGCGATTCCGCCATATTCGAGCTCATGAACAAAGGCCCCGGACGGATTCCGAAAAATTTTACGTAAGTGTAGCCGGATATCTATAGATAAAATATCTATGCTTTTTTCGTATCTCTGTATTGAGTTTGTGATTTTCTGGAAATTATAAAAGTTGATTTCCGGCAAGACTAAAGTCTTTATTTCTTACTATTAAAGAAGTTCAAAAGTAAAAGTATTTGGTCAGGTTTAACTTTCACACTCTTTGATTACGCTTTGACCAATTTTAATCACCCAATCTAAGATAGAGATGTTTATCTAAATTAAGCGTTACAACTGATTATAAACAATAGTATACAAATTATCTTATTACTGCTTTTTAAAATTAACAATCTATGCTTTGACCTCTTATTATTCGAATTTCATTTTAACTTTCGTTTTTTTTTTATTAATATAAACACTAAAAAAAAAAATTTTGTAATGATATTTTTGATTTTTTTTTAATGAGTACTGGATATTTTTTTTTGTTTTTTTTGCAAAAATAAATTAAAATGTCTTGTTACTTTCAATCTATAGACTTCTTATGTTCTTGACAAATGCCTTAAGTCTAGTCTAGTCTAGTCAATGATAGCGGATGGCAAGGATTAGCTTCTCTATCGTCAATATGACAATCCCACTCAGCTTAGCATTTTAAGAGACTTAGCTTATTAAGACTATTAAATATTAAAAATAGAAACTATCTAATCACGTCCTTAGTGTTCAAATATAATAATATTATAATATCTCATCTCAACATTAATATTATATATCTCTGGCAGCGTTTAGAAATACCCTCAATTATAAGTAAATAAAAATTCGTAAACTTAAAAGTTCTTGGTACCAGTGGTTTAATAATATTGTGGCAAAACGTCAAAATATCACAGGCCCCCTGCAGAAACGGGGCCTCGACCTGAAAAAGAGCGGCATAGTTCAAACAAAGAGTTCAATTCGTCCCAGATGCATGTGCCTATATGCCACCGACCCCCTGTCGTTTGGGGGCCCCGACCTGAAAAAAGCGGCATAGTTCAAACAAAGTTCAAGATTTCCAAATATAAAATGTTTCTTACGTTCCAAGCGTTCTTTCTCAGTGCTTTCTTGATGACATGTAGTAATGTTTCAGCGAGCACATTTCTGACCTTGAATTTAAAACTCGAATTGTCTTGCTCGTGACATCGTTTAGTTTCCATGTTTCATTTCGCATGGACAATTGAAATCGTGAGGTCAACATTGGCTCGGGCTATCCAGCCATTGCAAATTTCTCTTTCCCACCATATACCACCAGTGGTGATGATAAGGTTATTGCTGTGTATTCTAATAACTGCTGTATAACTAATTGGTACAAACTCATTATAGAATGTATTTAGTTTTGACGTGTTTGATTATAAAGCACCTATTTATGATCGCCCGCAGGCTTTTACGGACCATCGGAGTTGCTTTGATTTTACGTCATTATAGACGCACCATTTAGTTTTATAACTTGTCGAATTTTTATATTATTCTTTATTTGTTTTTTTTAATATAATTTTAATTTTTTTTGGTATAAATGACCATTTGATTAATTTATTGGTACCAAAAAATTATCGAAATTGTATAGTTGGAAAACTTTCTACATTATATATATATATATATATATATATATATATATATATATATATATATATATATATATATATATATGGTCTTTAATAAAATATTTGGGTTTTGGCAGTTATTATTAAAACGGTGTATGCAATACTCCAAAAGCTATAGATTTATATAATTGCTGTGAGATTTGCAATAATTTGTTATGCTCACTATTTATAATCGGTACATCTTTTTGTTTAACTTCACCGAATAATTGCTTTTAAATAGTTTTTCACGTTCATTCACAGTTCGTTCACATTTTCATTCATATACTATATCTACACTTGAATAGTTCAACATAATTTTCGGCATATATCCTAATATCGAAATATCCTAATATGAAAATACTTTCAATATTAGGATTTTGTATAGAATAAACTTAAAAATTCTCTAATTATTAGAATGCTATATTATCCCTGACTAACATAGACCATATTAATATACATAATAAATAAAACGGTTCGTCCCAGAGTGTAACTGCGAATAACATCCAGTATTTGATAATTAGAAATGTAAGTAATATGTTGAATACGTATGATATTGATTCAGCAGTAATGTGATCCTCGTGAGTGAGGTTGAGCGTTAAAGTGGACTATTCATCAAGACTTGGACATGCCTAATTCACTTTTGTACACACATTGCTACGGTTCTCATATAACACACACAAATACACACAAATACACTCACATACACAGAAATAAGTACAGATATACATACGCACACACATACCAATTCACCGTTTTGTCGTAAATTTTAATTTTATCTCCGTCGATGGAAATCATTTTGAATAAAACAATTTCGTATTAGAGTGAGATAAACAATAAAGATTGCCTTTTAGCTCTGCTATTGTTTTGCAATTCATAAGCATTTAACCGCGACTAGGAAATGATTTTATATCTAGAGATTGAATTATATATCTAGATATTGTATTAATTAGATTTATTGTTTAAAATTTTTATCTCATTTTAGAAGCGATTGACTTCATCAAATAACTGATTAAAAGAAACAGAATAAATGTTCAATTAAATTAAACGTTGTTTTAAAATAATTGAAATACAAACAACCAGGTTGCTATTATATTATATAAAATGAATCTTGAATTGCTCGTATTTTGTTATTTTATTTATATATATAAAATATTATATAAAGAAAAGTACTTATATCTAATATATAAATATTTGTTATATTATATATATATAAAATATTATATAAAGAAAAGTAGTTATATCTAATCTATATATTTTGTTCTAATATGTTCTCATGATAGATGAAGTCACGCAGGTTTTAGTTTTCATATAAAATGTTGCTGCGACAGCTCACGAGACTCGATAGAGACATCATTTAGTATACATCTTCGAGGTATTCTACAATGTTGCAAGCTTTGCCTTCATGTCGACGTTTGTTTTATTTTATTTATATATATATTTATATTATTATAATAGTGTTGATGTTTTGGTTCGTTTGTCTGTTTATTGATCAGAAGTTATTTGTTTGATTCGCATATATTTTGATGAAATTCGGTTGACGATGGTTTTGATTTTAGTATAAGATAATATGGGATAGTTTTTTGGATCTGTATTTAATGTTCGTGAAGGAATTTAAAAACTATTAAATTAATTTATATCACATTCATGATAGATGGATTATAACAGACGGGTTTTCATACCTCTGGAGCTATTATTTAATAAAAATTATATTATTTGATTATACTTATATATTATTCTTATTAAAAAAGGAGGTTGTGTAATCTCTCTTTTCAAATCACTAGCAAAAATTAAATCTCTCAATTGTTCTGTTATATTACTTCTAAAATATCAAAGAGGCATTGTTTGTGATTATAAAACGTCGTATGTAATGAAACCCCGTAAACTGGTCCTTCGTTTCCGGATGTGTACAATAGGGCACCGACATTTATGACGCTCCAGCTCGAGCATTTGAAAGTTATCTTTGTGTAACGAAGGCTCTATTCTCAGCGGGTCTGTTCTCAGCGCTGTCCGCACGCGCGTGCTCGCTGCATGTGGCCTGCAATTTTTACAGAAACATATGCGACACGTACTTAGTGCTGTCTTGGTTAACATTATGATTTATAGCCTCTATCTCCGATTTGTATCAAAGGAGATAGCGGAGCTCTTGGGAAATTTATTTAACATAATAGGTACATGACATCGGCAGCGATAAACAAAGATGCACCACCCAGCTTCGATAAGGAATTCAGTGTTAGTAAAAGGTTAAACAAGCTATTATGGAAAGCTTTATTATGGAGACTTAATTGTTATATATAAATAAATTTACGATGGAATATTTTATTTTACGGAAGCTTTTAACATAAATTTAACCATCACTAAAATATGAAAGTATGTTGAGTTATAAGAAGGAAACTGTAACGTTATTTCGCGTATCAATCTAGTGGTTTATAACATAATTTTATGCCTCCTCTTAACCTCAAAACCTGAGTATTCAATAATGCGCTTATACGTGAAATCGGTTGCAATAACTTCATAAATTTTATGAGATTTACACATTAATTTATTGTTGATTTTCACGGCCGAATGGTGTAGTGGTTAGTGTTGATGTCTGCGGAACCCAAAAGTCGTAGGTTCGATCCCAACACGGGACAGTTTTTTGTGTGATCTACAGATTGCGGTTTCGAGTCTGAGTATTAATTATATCCGTTATTTTACAAAGATTTTTTCTATAGTATATATGTTTTTTTTTATTAACAAAAAAAGGAAAAATATAAATATTGTAGCTTATCCTAATATAATGAACATTAAAGTGATGTGAAGCTCATAGTAATATTATAGTTAACTACATTTTCGCGTGTCTTGACTTAGTTATTAGTTCCTTGGTAATTTGATTCGAGCACTCTTTAATGAAATAAACTGATGTACATTTTGTTTAAATATACCTCATAAAAATAACATTAGGTAGATAAATGGGGAACTATTATGGAAACTAAGACCTTAGTCTTATTTGAACTTGATCTGAGAGTTTGTTTTCGTTTTATATTAATAACTAGCTGTTACCCGCGGGTCCACTCGCGGATGAATAATCCTATTTACTTTTAGCGATTTTATTATATTATATTCCATATGACTGCGGACTATAGCATATAGTAGTTTTTGAGTGTACGGTTGAGAACCCAACTTAGCTCCAGACAACGCCCGAAGTTGTTTCCATTTTTTACATTTTTTAATAAGATATTCTAGAGGTAGAAGGAAAAGCAAGTAATAACTTCCACAAAGAGGTTAGTAGAAGTTATTACTTGGATTTCCTCCGAGGGATGAACGGTTTTAATAATCATAAAGATATTTAAAAGTAGTACCATAATAATAAAAACCTTCAAAATGAACCGGCCTATAATAATCAGAAATATATATTTTTTAAATCTATCTAGTAATTTCAAACATTAACGCATTTAAACGTACAATAATAAAACATCCTCTTTAGCTTTATAATAGCAGTAGGCTAAGTACAGGAGCGTAATGTTAGACTGCCTATAACAAACTTTCCCACTTTATAATATTCAATTACTAAAGTCATACAACGCTTCGCTACATATCTGTTTATAACTAATAATTAGATCAATAAATTATAGTTTTAATAAGCGTATATGTATGGTACACTATATTCAATTTACTTTTATGTTAATTGAATTACTTTTAACATACAACTTATTTCTAAACGTTATATATCAATAGTTATTTCTTGAGAAATTCAACATAATTAGTATATTAAAATATTCTTACATAGATGTACAAACATACGGTAGCTGTTTTTTTATAGTTATTAAGTTAAGGTCAATAGTTTTTAATCTTAATTCTTCTTTTTTTTTTTGAAAAATATATATTACAAGTATGTAACTTGTTATAAATTCATATCTATAATATATACACCTTTATAAATAGAACATATAAAGATTATGCTATAAAATTATAATATCAATTATAATATTATTATTATATGAGATTACTCGGCGTGAAGTTAGTATTAAATAAAATTAAAGTATTTCACGCTACTCGAGTAAATACAGATTAAGTAGTTTGTTTATCTTTTAATTTATATCTTTCTTACATTTTCGTATATAATTCAATGATTATTGTAGATAATGTATATCATCTATAATTCAAATGACAGATAAGTATTTTGATGTTCTAACATCTTCATGTGTTATTTAATCATAAAAAAAAATAAAAAAAAAATCCTCAAATTAAATCTATAATTCAGATGACAGATGAGAATTTTAATGTGACAGGTGAGGATTTTAATATGACAGATGAGAATTTTATCACTGGCAAATTATTTGAAATAAATAGAGAACATATATAAGTTAGTAAACTCGGGACGAGCTTTTTGTGGATACAAGGCTATCGACCGCGAATAGATTCTTGAAATTGCTGTATTGGGTAACCCGTTTCTAACATAGTGCGGTTATGAATCAAGACGTGACTGATTTAAATACGAATTCTGTTCCTATACAAAACTGATTGGATTCTAAATAAAATTAATTTTGTGATTAATTATAATTATTACCCTATTAATTATATTTTTTAAATTTATTTCTTATACGATATATGATGTGTTTGATGCATAAAAAACTTAACTTGTTTTTTCTTCCATATTTTTTTAATTTAGATATTTTTATACATATAATATTATTTAGCATTTTTATACATGATATAAAAAAGTAACAAAAATAAAAAGTTAACTGATATTAGTTGCGTTTATATAACCCGTTGTTTGTTGCGTATTCATTTTAAGCAACAATCGGGTGCTCTTATAGTAGTTATTTACGTTGCTTCCTAGTCCCATATTGGATATTCCTTAGCTCGTTAAACGCAACCGAGAGCGGTATGTGTAAACGAACCAAGCAAATCTCACTCTAATTCTTGTTTATGAAGCTTTAACCCGCATAATGAGATATAAAACCGTATAGCGGCTTCCGACAATCAAAACAACTCAACAAACCTTCCATTATGACTATTAAAATATATATATATATATATATTAAATTTATTGTGATATTGTTTAACAGATCATATATACAATTTTTATTATGTGTTAATTATCAACAGTTAACAAAAAATATGCGTTATATATATTATACCAGTTGTCACTCGCGGTTCCGCCTGCGAATGAATAATTTTATTTTCTATTTATATAACTAAGTGTTGTAGCGTAATTCTAGATAGACTTCCCTATTAACCTAACTATATGTTCATAGTTCCTTATGAACCTAACTATCATAATAAGAAGAAATGATTTAAAATCTATCTACAATAGTTTAAAAAATGCCTTTAAACAAATAAACTGTTCCACTTTATAATATTAGTATAGATAAGGAAGGTCGTTAACCTTCGATTCTTATCGAACAATGTGTTATTAAAATATTAATTGTAATTTAATCTACTAAATCTTTATTATATTAAAAAAACAATCTTAATAAAAAGTAAATAGATGTAACTACATATAATTAATGAATTGTATATTTTATGATTACTAGATAATAATTATAATAAATAAGTAGGTTGTAGAATTCAGTAAGTATAATGTCTAATACATTCATTTATCACATTCACTAAAAATAAATTAGCGCTTGTATAAGTGACCTCGTTTCACACTTCATTTGTACTGGTATAACTCTACAGTGCATTAGTTAAGGTTATTTTTTGTGGGTCTTATTAAGATGGTGCCCATTAATAAGAGTCATGATGCATATCTTCTAAGATAGTGACATGGATTTTAGCGCCAACATAATATTTATAATATACAGCCTTATTCTGGGGTACCGTTCATAGTAACCTCGTGTTCTGAGAATTGTAACGGTCAGAATCCACATAAAATGCACCAGTTCTGTCATAAAATACAGCGCTATCTGGTAGTTTATGACCTGATGACCTAAGATTTGTTGACGCATCTGACAGTTAGACTTGTTATAAACTTCATAATTTTATGTATCAACACTTCAACTCTGACTTATCAACGCTTGGCGATATGTATCTTAGATATCTATCTGTGTTAACGAACGTTTGAAAAAAATAATATTTTTTTAGTGAATATGCTGTTCAAAACAGACTAAAAATACTTTTTATTATATATATATTTAACAATCCGTCTGTGTTCACGTTAATTTTATGGGTATTTGCCCGGCTAGTTGCAAATCCGTTCGAAATTTATACTTAAGCTGGGAACATGACGAAGTCGTGGCGTGAATTTCGGCATAACATAGTTTTACAGATTCTTACTAACAAACTCTTCTTTTATGTTTTTCTGTGTTAATAACAAACATAACGAACATCATTAAGATTAAAAAAGCACAGAAGACAATAGTGTGTATTACTAAAATAAATAACACACTTAAGTAACTGGATTTTCCTAAAGATTCTTTATTCTTAAAAGATATCACAACAATTTCGTTTGAACGAAAGTCGCTGATGATAGAACCCATTCGTTTTAAACTCGTGATCATGGGTTCCGTAGATATTTTTCACTACACCATTACTTAGCACTAAGTCGCCAGTGAATGTCAAAGCTCATGTATTCGATCAAGCAGCTCTCGCTGAGCAAATGCTAAGTACCATTTATCCATATTAGTATTGAGGATGGCATTCCTGTATCCTAGCATTTGACCTAGACTTCTTTGAACTTACATTTCCGTCCTCTTAACGAAGTCATATATTATCTACTTTCGAATGTTTATGAATAATTGAATTATTTATATAGGTTTGATATCAAGAAGGTACTATTGTATGTTGCTTGTAAATAAAATACTAGCTGTTACACTCGGTTTCACCTATTTAATTTAATATTATTTTATTTAGAGTAGTATTGTAATGTATGCCTATCATAATCAAAAATATTTTTTCAAATCAAAAATTTAAATATTTTCAAGGATTAAAAAAAAGCTATTACTTGTATAATATTAGTATAGATTTAATAACTTTTCAATTTTTGCAGGTCTCCAGTAACAGCAGTATCCTGGCATCCTCAATCAGGACTACTGGCATCTGTAGATAGGGGAAAACGTGCAGTGATTTGGGGTGATTTGTGACAGACATGGAGTAAGGACCCACTTCCACAGCCCCAGGTAATTATTACGATTTATATTTATTTCTTTATGTAAAACGTTTTAATTAAATTAATTAAATTAACTACATCTTATAATGAAATTTATTAATTTATATATATCCAAATGAACTAAAAATAACAGCAATTTATAAAATTTATTTCTCAATTACTTGTAATGACTTCTTTATTTTTGTAATTAATGTTAACTTGTCGTTAATATTTTTATGTTATTCCAAATAACAAATTAATTAAGCAATTTTGATAACAAAATTAATTAATCTATACTAATATTATAAAGCAGATTTGTTTGTATAAACAAAACAATTTTCGAAACTAGTATATGAAAAATTCATTCTAATTGTGATAGGCCTGTACATGAAGATTACTACTACTTTTACTACTACGTTACTCCGTAAAAAAAAAACCGCGAGTAATAGCTAGTTAAATATTATTTGGAGCAATTGTTTAAATTATGAGATATATAAAGCTTTTATAAACAATTTTAAAGAGGCGTGTAATGAAAATTATTTCGAGGTGACCTCAGCGGTTCTTGAATTAATTAAATGAAAGAATAGGTTTAATTATATACCCTTAATATTATCTGTTATCTGTATTTTATTTATTTATATATTTTTTTAATATTTATGATTTTTTTGATTGTAGCTTTTTTATATTGACTATTAATAAGTATACTTAAAAATACATTCAAATGTTTCTCATTTGAATGATTTTCTTCTTTATATGATAAAGATATTATTATAACAATGAAATAAATACATTACTAAACTAGTAATCGTTTAGAATTCACGTTATTTGTATCGTATTAATTTATTTTTTATTTAATGCCACGGTTCTCATATTAAAAATTAATATATATTGATATAAATACATTTAAGAAGTGTTCCTCATTTGAATGTTTTTATGCTTAGCTATAATAATAATAAAAATATTATTAACAATAAAAAAATATAATATATTATTAAATATATTATAACTGTTTAATTAAAGCCGCTCCTATTTCAAATGTCACAAAATCAAGATTATACCTTATTCAAGTATACATACTTATTATACTTCTTAACTTGTTATAACTTGTAACTGTTTTAAAAGTGATTTGAACTCAATTATTATTGTAATAATTAGTGAATGGTTAGTTCCATTAACTAATTCTCCATTGATAAAACACAAAAGGAACGACTCTTAGAAACTATAATAACAGCTATTAAAAAAGATAACTCGATTTGCTTTATGTGGATTAAAATTAACTATTAAAAAATATGACTAAAATTAATGGTATTGCCAATAAACTATAGACATAACTGACGTGATCAGTAATTTATTTTAAATAGACTCTTTGACCTAATCACCTAGGCAAATAATTCGACTATTAGGTATATAAAAATTTATTGTTAAAAATGTGTGTAGAATACCGACGTATACAATGCAAGTGAAAGCGGGACTTTCGACTTTCATTGGGTTTTTGTGGGTATGCATGGGCTTCGCCATATTGTCTTGCGACATGAATTTACCGAATGACTTTGACTAATGGACCGTGCATACGACACCTGCAACTTTTACTTCATTTTGCATTGTAAGAGTATTTATTAAATGAAACGTTGCACATCTATGTTGTAGATAGATATAGATATAGATATAGATATAGATATAGATATAGATATAGATATAGATATAGATATAGATATAGATATAGATATAGATATAGATATAGATATAGAAATAGATATAGATATAGAAATAGATATAGAGATAGATATAGAGATAGATATAGACATAGATATAGATATAGAGATAGATATAGAGATAGATATAGACATAGATATAGATATAGACATAGATATAGATATAGGCATAGATGTGCAACATTTCTATTTTATTTAAGACCTACATAACGGTAAAGCAATAAAAATGTGGAATTAATTATCGGTTATTAAAACTTAACGTGTTGCTTGCTATAAGAGTTATATTACCAATAAAGTTCATTCACCTAATTTCTCGTTGTATCGTTTATTCAGTAACTTGACCTACAGTAAATTGAAGATAAGTATAAGGGTATTGGTAATACGGTTACGCTGTTAAAAATCTTATTTTTAGGCACGTGATCTCTGCTGTATTCTGCTGACATACTTTCATTTCTTATAGTTTTTGTTAAGATACTTTGTCTAGGAGATGTTATATTTTTTTAATTTACATTCCATATGCGTCTGTTCTCGTCATACATTTTGTTTTCTATTGAAAAGTACGATTGGTGAAGTTTTGTATACAGGTTATACTACGTATGTTTTTTTTGTATTTCATACAATAGATATAGATGAATTTTAACAGCTTATTGCTCTATGTGGTTGTTCGAGCTATAGAAGGTCATGGGTTCGATTCCTATTTGAAATAGTTGTTTGTGTGATTCATAGATTGCTGTTTCGAGTCTGCATGTTTTTTTTGTTCGTTATTTCTATCTTTGTAAAACCCCCGCGACTCGGATTATTTCTGTCGTACGAAAATTGTTTTTAACTTTTTCAAATGATGAATAATAAATAGTTAAACAGCATGTAGGCAGACAGTCTTGGTATTTTATTTACTACCGTAACAGATATAACGATAATATCTAATTTACGTTGATTTTTTGTGAGAGGATGGCACAATACCATCATCCAGCGACAGATGTGACTTGCAGGTATATTAAGCCCAAAATACTTCTAACAGGCATAGACTGAGTCGAGAGTCGGCATTTGGAAATATAAACTAACAAAATAAAAACGAATTCTTATTTGTATAAGAATTGAAGCAGCCCGATTAAATAAATAACTACATAATTTAAATTATATCAAGTAATAGAAAACAATAAATAAATAACAGTTAAAACCTGGATAAAAATAAATTTAAAAACTTTACAAAATATACGATTATATGCCTATAATAGAGATGTTAAAACTGGGATCATAGAATGAAAAAAGAAGTAAAACGAGACAGAGAAATGGAAAGGAACATAGAATAAATATGCAGAAATTAAAGGTATTTAATATGGATATAGTTGAAAATTTATTAGAATTTAAAAGGCAATAAAGATTTTTCTAGTTTGAAGAGTCTAAAAAACTAAACAACTTATACATGTTAGTTTATCTAATTAAATTTAGTTAGTTTAAATTTATTACATATTATTATATATTATTATAACTATAATCTAAAAATCATTGATGTCTCATTCACTATGTAAGTGTTATCTTAAATTAGATATCTTGATCAATATCACTGTATTAATTGAGATGAGCTACCGAAAACAAAACCATATCTTAATAAATGATAAGCGATGGATAGTACCGTTGTTCGCTCGTAGGCTTTCGGCGTAATGACCCCTGGAATACGCCTCAGATTTTAATCGAGTCTTCAGATAAGACAACCACATTCCCCTCCTCCCCTCCCGTTCCTCCCTGTCACTCCTCCACACTCCCTCTGTCACCAATCCATCTTTGATTAACAAATAACACGTCGTTAGTATAGCGTAACGGCTACAAGTGATACCTAATGAATACAGTGAATCGCATCTAATGGAATGGTAACACTTTGACAGATGAGCAATGTCTCTACAGCTTGAGATCTTTATCTTGGTCCTGTATACCTATACTAATATTATATATGGGAAAAGTTTGTTTGATTGTATAGACCCACTAATCTTCGAAATTAGTGCATGGGTTTAAAAAATTATTTCTGAAATGGGCAGGTTTATGAAAGCTATAATAGTAGTATGTAGGATATAGTAATTTAGGTTAGTGAAATCGTGGGGGTTAGTATTATATACTAGGGTAGACTTTTCACTACTACCCTCGAACGATCGATAAGATTATTAAGATAGATAAGAGATAGCCTACAGCCTTTTACACCAAAACGTAACTAAGATAAACAGAAATAATTTTTCAAATTTCCTAGATTAGCACCTTTAAACAAAATTTTTCATTTTATGATATTAGTATAGATATATAAAAGTTCAAATTTCCTTGATTAATTCAGACTCCGTTAACATACTCCCAAGTATATATATATATGTGTGTGTGTGTCTTATAGCACCTAATACAAAAGTTTAAATACAACAAAATATGTTACTTATATAAATTAACGGCTCAAAGAATTTGGGCCAAATTGGGCCAATAGATTTGTTCTACCCAATTTACACAAATAATTTATAATCATATATTGATGAGGGGAATATTCAGAGAAATATAAATATTCTTTTACAGTAATATTTCAAATATATTAAAACAAGTATAGACCACACAGAATCGCGAACTACAGCTAAGTTGATATAAATTTCTGTGATAATATTGTATATATTTGCATTTTCTATTGAGTGAGAAGTTAAATATAAGTTACGAGAGTTAGTGCTAGAGGCACGAGTTTTAATATTATATGTCATAATAAATACAAATTTGTTTAAAAAGAAATATTATAAACTAGATAACACCATGATATGTGATTATAATCCCATTTTTTATTGATATTTTATTTAAATTATGAAAATGTTTTGAAGATTTTATATAAAAACTGCTATTTCGAATATAATTTACCTTTGGTTATATTTTAATGCGTTTTTTTTTCGTTATAAAGTTATTTTCGCAGTCTTTTTATGCTTAGCACATTACATTAAATATTTTTTAAAATATACGTCTCATCTCATCTCAACTCATCTCATCTCATCCCATCCCAACTCTTCTCAGACGTAGTACCAAAATGTAAGATCACTAAACATTACTCTGTACCAAAGCACTGTAATAACAATTTTAAAATAATGTAATTGTCTCAATAGTTAAGCATTTATAGATACTTATATAGAATTTGTATCTTTAATTTAAAAAAAAAACTATTTCATACGCATATCAATCAATAAATCAATCTCAATCAATCAATCAATCAACCAATCAGTCAATTATGTAAATGAATAAAACTGGTTTATTATCCTTACTAATATAAAATGCACAGTCCGCATTGGAAAGAAATAAACAGATGGCAAGTTATTGATACAGCCTCCTAATACAATGCCAATTAAGGTACTGTTTTCTTTTTCATTATATTTTTTGCTTGTCTAATAAGGCCGGTGCTCCACACGCAAAGCTAACCGGAAGCGAGTTAATAACAGTTTAGCAAATCGCTGTGAGAAATCGGCAACAACGAAACTCACTTACCCATGTTTCATTAATTTACCTTCAAGATATTATCTTATATATGTGGGTCAAAACTTTTCTCGTATTATATCTAATAACGACAATTTAACATCCAACAGCAGTTGTTGTGAATTATAATCTACATTTTGTTCTATCATTTTGTCATTTTTCTAAACTGTCACTGTCGTAATAAAAATATTTATACCCAATAGAACTTTTCTCTGTTTTGTCACTTTCTCACGTTTGAGGTGTGAAAGTAACAAAACAGATAATATGTTATAATGGGTAATACTATTTTTATTCGTAATTTCCAATTTATAATATTAATATATTTCCAAATTATAATAATTATATAATTATTGAAGCTTAATTTAAATTAGTGGTCGCCCGCGAGACTTCTCGTCTATAGATATTTTAGGTTTTTTCGAAACCCATGATAGTATGAACATTGTAAATTGCAAGGCCTAATCAACATTTGGAGCAAAAATGATGTAATATGATTTTTATTTTTATTTTTTTTTAAGCTCTTCAGAATGAAGGCATAACTAATATTATGGCTTCACTCTCACATATTCCACTATCCCATAATCACTGAGACAAAAAATCGGCTTTTGCTATGAATATACAAGATAGTTACAAAGTAGGAAAATTCCATACAATATATACATATATATATATACAATAGAAGCGTATATTTTAATTATAACTAACGATTTCCCTATATAGAGCATTGATATCTGAGCTCAGTAAATGTCGGTAATCCACTAACGAACGATATAAATCCAAAGCTCCGATTCGATTTGAAATAGTGCGGTGATATACAAATATACGAGAACAGTTAATAACGGTTCCCGTGTCCTATCACTATACATCTTTATTATACAATTACACTTTTACACTTTTAGATATAATAAGTTTTATTAAACTTCAAACTTTATAAATGATAACTTTATTCATATTAAAACTCTATGACTAATAACTTTATTCATCTAAAAACTTGATAATTTATAATTATTTATTCATATTAAAACATTATGAGTGGTTAACTTAATTATTAACACAATATCATATATAATATACATCAGCTTGAATTGTTATTCGAAATATAGTATATACCTGTTAAGTTTATTAAACTAAAAATAAAAATAGAGTTAAATTTATGTTTTTAGAAGCAGGATTCGAACTCGGGACCTGTCCGCAAACGACCCATCGCTCTGCCAATTGAGCTACCGATAATTGATATTTTGCTATTGTAAATGAATTTACCCATACTTGATAGTAGCTCAATTGGTAGAGCAGTACGGTTTCTCAGAGGTCGTAGGTTCGAAACCTCGTATCGATAAATATTTCAATCTATGCTTGTTTTATATACATCTGCTTTATTTTGTTATTTGTATTTTTATTGTTTATTATGTATGTATGTCAAATGTAACAAAAATATACTTAAAATATTCAGTTCAGCTTATAATTTTTGCGGTATTCTTAACTGTTTTTAATTATCAGTACCGCATGTAAATATTGAATTAAAACTAGTTTCATTCATTTGTATATGTGTTTAAAAACTTGGACTTGAACATATATTTTTTTATATATTAGACTAGCTGTTACTCGCGGTTTTCCACCTGTGAACCAATTATTTTATTTACTAATAGGATAACTGAGAGTGTTGTGTGATGCAAGATAGCCTATAATAATCTTCCTCATGGACCTGGCTATCATAAAAAAAAATCATCCGGTAGTTTCTAAGAGTTTTCTTTGAACAAACAAACTTTTATGCTGTGTAATATTAGTATAGATAATTAACATATCAAAGCGATAAGAGAAGACATGATCGATCCTCCTTTGTTTATTTTTTAATTACTATTAATAAAAAACTACAATTGTAATAGTAACATTAATAATTGTAATACAATTTTTGAGTCTTATACCTTTTTCATGAATGTATGAATTTAAATATATTTGATTACTTTCAGGTCGTTCATGACGTCGAGACTGAAGACACTGGAACCGAGATGTTTGATTTTCTAAGAGGCATCACCACTGATATTCTTCACACATTCACCTAATTCCTTGCACTTTGTTAGTGTCAATGAACTTCTGGTGTGTTTTTTAACACTCAGTGTGTTAAAGTGATACAAACATTCTTAGATTGAAGTTAAGTGAAGTGTTATAACGAGATGCAATTTTTTTTTGGTTTGATACTAAATATATATATTGATTTGTCTTTGAATATTTGTTTGCTACCTCTTCTATACTACTAACTTTTAACTTGTATGTATCTTGAACTTTGTTAATATATGTAAGTTAATATTTGCGCTTTTATATATTTGGTCGTGTTATCAAAATGAAACAACAATGGCTGATAGTTAAAAACGATCGTGATAAGAAAGTTTACAAACTTATAGTACAATGGGCGATAAATTAATGGGCGTATATAACTGTCACGTGACATAATATTTGTTTTAGTAAGAGGGTGGATCACGAGCCACCTGTTCCAACGCTCATTAGCACACAATCGTTCTCTAACTTCGTTCGCTAGCGAACGCTTTTTCAAGTAACTTCTTTATCGAATTGCGTTTATAAAAGAATCGACAAGAAGCGATCGTATTTAATTACGTAAGTTTTTGTTGTCTCCTAAACTTTCGTTATTGAGCTGTAGATTGATGAAAAGAACCACAGCGCGTAACTAAGTATCTTTAAATGGAAATTCATGATTTGAATAGTGTTTTTTGTTTGTTAATTTGGTAAAATAAAATAGTTTTATTACGTTTATTTAATTTAAATTGTTTTTATTATATTATTTATTTATTAAAAAGATATTAGTCAAATTGGTAGCTATTTACAAGGACGCAACGCTGGTTCCGCCGCGGGCGACATATCCATAATCCCGTGACGCTTGTTTTGACAGACGCTCGCCCACTTTTTACCGCTGTTTTTACAACATTTTTTTGACGACGGTCCAATGACCCCGCGCCATTTATACAGCGCTATTTTCACATGTAATTACGCGTATAACAGACCGCTTAATTACCAGAAACTTCTGTGACGATGGCATCTGGAATTCGATCAAAAAACTAATCCGAGCCCGAATTAATTTCGTTAACTGTAACTAAGGTAACATCTAGTTTGCATATTTCAAAATGGCGCCTGTCTCTCTACATTAAAAAATGTTTCTTGCCAATAAACATGTCATACTTTTAAAGTAAAATTGCCAGTTTTAAAACGTATATTTAGATAACGGTGTTGACACACGTGTAAGTTTTTTACATATTTAAAAATATTCTATTTTGACATTTATTTATTTTTAATGTGATTAGGTTATATCGAAAAGTTACTAATGTCAAATTTTTTAACAGATAATTATTTAACGTCTTCCTTTTACAATCATATTGTATGGGATATAATAATTAAATTGACATAGACTTTATAGTAAAAACTTGTTATTTGTTTATTCAACACTATGAATAAATATTTATATATATAATTTGTTTTGAGGACAGGCTTTTTAATAATTTAAAATATTTGATTAGTCTGTTTTATTATTCAAACGCACATTTTAGTTTAAAATATGTATTCTGTGAGACGATTTTCTAAAAGTCTGTGGTATGACTCATTATAACTGTTTTTTAATACAACTTGACTTCTAGCTTTTATCTTGTATTAAATTCGGCGTTTAAGAAAATATGTGCCTTTATTAGTGTTATTAATAATATGAAGTACTTATGTATCTTTTTTACGTTGCCATTGTATTCATTTATCTATGTGTGTGTTATATTTAGTAGTGTGTGCGCTAGATGTGTAAATAATTATAGTTTAACTTTGACAAAGGCTGTTGTCGATTAATAAGTGTACACAGATAATATATATTATTTTTCTTATTCACTTTTTGTTATATTTTTTATATGTGTGTAAAAAGTTTTAATATACTTATAATGTATATCTGAAATGTTAAATTAATTTTTGGGATGTCATAAAGTTCGTATATTTTAAAATCTGCTATAAATATATAATCTGTGATCACAGAGGTTTTAAACTGACGCCACTAATTATATTATAAAATATGGCCGACGTTTCTATAAGACTCTATAAATCTTATGTCATATATTCTTGTACTTTAAAATTCTAAAATGTTATCTATATTTATTTGTTTTGATTCGAGTATATTAAAACTACTCGATTGCTGTTACGTTTTTAATGGCTTTAAGTAAACTTTTATTATAGTACATTTATTATTATAAAAGCATAATAAATACTTGTAATTAATTAATAGCTGGTTTGTAGATTTTAAGTATTGATGAACGTGAATACATTTAATATTTTTATACATGTATAAAAAAATGCTATTTACAGTATAACTATAACAATATTATTTATAGACTCGATCCTTTATAAATTGAGTAGTCTGAATTCTCGAAAAAAACCGTTTTGTTTCTTTATTATAATAATATTACTTTTATTAGAAATTATCAAAAAAAGATCAATCCACTAATATCAAAAGTTGAGTTAAATACAGTTTTATAGATATTCGAAAATTAAAAGTAAGATTGTTGTAATATTACTTTCATAGATGGTGTAAGGCCTGTTTACTCGTAACAACTTTTCGTTAATAGAGGAACAATTATTTAAGTCATAATATAAATGTGTGTAATTTTTGTATTGACCTTATATTATGTTCTACAAATTTACGTGAACGATTACAAGTACATATTACAATTAATAGTTTTATTACCTTTAAAACTACCTCAGAATTCGCTGAGTGATAAATCTTTACAGGTAAGTGTTTAATGATAATTATAAATTACAGGTAAGTGACTACAGTTAAAATAGCTGTCTTATAATTTATTCAGATTCCATTAGCTTATTGACATAGTAGCCATGCCTTAAGCGAGGTATGAATATGCATGCTATTTTAAACATTGCGACTCAGCTGCGAAAGTTTTAATGGCTTTAGTTTTTTTTTGTGTCTCTAAATTGTGTTTTGCAATTGCTAAAGTGCCTAAATTGGAAGCGGTTACTTTCTTTGTTTAGACAACTTGTTTTAAATTACGAAATTATACACACTTACATACATAATTTTTTTGTTTTTTTTTTGATCATGAGAATGTTTGTATTTTTTTTACATTATTAAATGTAACAAAATGTCTATTTATATATTAATTGTCACTAAATATAGCATGTTGTCTGAATTCATCTGTTAATTTTTAATCTAAAAAATATTGATATACAAGAGTAAAAAAATATATTGATATACAAGAGCACAAAATTAAGAGCCTATTATTTACTCAAAAGCCGGCTTATTACTTTAAAAAATTAGCTTTAAATTCAGATATATAAAACTACTTAATATTAAATATTTATGGTAGAATATATGATAAATGAAATTTTCAAAATAAAGCACATTTTATATATAGAATGCATCATCATATCAAATGAATCAAAGGTAGGTCTGCAAGGGTCGACGTGCCGCGTGTCATCGCGCCAGCGCGTGCTCCTAATGGCCACTAGCTTATTACGCTTCCCATACCCAATTAGTCGAACCAACCAGGACTGTAGTAAAACCACATCAGACAAACGACCACCTTGTCTGTCGAACCCAGCTTTCATTAGACACACACGAGCACATTTACAGACATGAGACTAATAGCCTCACAGCACTTAAAGCTTACGACTTATAAGACCATCTTTATTAGACACATTTCACCAAACATTCTTTGTTCTACCAAATTGCAAGGTGCGATCTGCACAGTCATGATTTTGTACTGATTCATCAGAACTATTTTCATTAATTTATTTCATAGATAGCATCTTGATGGATGTGGGTACATTATTACAGGTGGTATGTTCTATGTTTTCCTCTAATGGACAAACCGATATCTGATCTCTCTAGCGAGTACACCGAATCAGACTATCAATAGGCGTACCGAAATCGATATGCAAAACAAAAATAACAGTATTGGCGCGGTGTTGTTAGTTTTTTGTGGTGACAAAAAAACTGCGCCGCGAACTTATTATCAAGAGCAAATTGGACATTGTAATTATATCGTACAATATTTAGGTAGTAATTAAAGGGGTCGAGGCGTGGTTAATTGACAGGTGCTTTGAACGAGTCGTGGTGACAGTGAAAGCTGTCGGAACGCTGTGGGTGCAGGATTGAGCGCGACACGCTTAAAATAAATTAAACGGGAATCATGAAAGACCACAACCCACATGAATAGACCAGCTAATGGAAAAATGCTTGCATAAGTGAACGTAAACAATGAGATTTCTACTTCAAAGTAAGCAGATTTTAGCCCGTTACTTACCGATCTGAACTACTGAGCCAGTTATATTATTGGAAAGTCAGTTTGAATCGCTGCTCAAGTTATGTTTTTTTAGTGTCTTGATTTTCTTTTTGTCGATATTCTCAGTAAAAAATACTGGTACATATTAGAAGTATGTAATTCTAACCTAATTGCAACATTGTACAGCAAATATACACCTACACAATACTTGATTTTTTTAATATAAAACTTGGACAAGTGTGAGTCTATTTCGCTAACTTAAGATGCCGTACGAACTTGTATTAAGATAGTCGCTTTATGTCGATTATCAAACTCGAATTTTCGTAATTAACTTAATTTTTTAAAGAAATAATCTTATTCAAAATTTTCAACATTTTTTTTATATATTTTTAAAAAAATATTGCTGAAAAGATATTATATAAGGTAGTTAACTAAAACATGTACAGTACAAATAGGGGTATTTTTATTGTGTTGAGCCTTGGTTTTTATAATTAATGTTACTTTAAAATAAATGCAACCTCCGACCATTACTGAGCAAAATCGTCTTGACAGACCAAAAAATTATATAAAAATAAATTTGTGGCTTTTAAATACGGAACCCTAAAAAATTTTTTGCTATAATAATATATAAGTCAGAATACATATGAATAACAAATATGCCTATCCAATTAATAAGTTGTGATAAAAATATAAAATTTACGGCTTTACATGCGAACAGCTTCCATATATAGATTGTGTATTAGTTGATATACTGCGGTAGGGGCAAATTAATAAAAGGTTTCGCGACAATTACGAGGGACCTCACATAATTAGAGAGCAGGTTCCCAAGGAACCTATTAAGAACCGTGAGCAAGCCCTCGGGTATATTTTATATAAATTAATCAAGGATGTAACCGCGTTCTGGAATACAAGCCTGAAGCATATGAACAGCAATTAGTACGCTTTTTAACTAAGTTATTAACTGTATTTTTATATATCTTGGGGCCGGTCTAATTAGAATGTAGTACAATGGAGTTACTATAACGGTTTGATTATTAGAAGATATAAAGGAAATATATTGAATAGATACCTACTTGATATATTTATATATATATATATATATATATATATATATATATATATATATAGGTATGCCACAGTCTACATCGGTAATATATTTCGATTTCAATATGAGATTTATAAAATATTTACAAGCTAAGTATACTGAAAGAAACTTAATATTAAATCTCTTTTAAAAACTATCACAAATAATTTAAATTTCTATATTTAATACATTTTTTTTTTAATGTAACATTTTCTTTTTTTTATTAATAATTGAACTAAAAACATGTTTTTATTTTTTAGTTCAATCACTAATACATGAACTTGCTATAATTAAATCAATCAAGTATCTAAATAAAGACGCTAATCTCTTTTAATTAGTATAGAAAAGGCGATAAACATGCAAATTAAGAATAAAGTTCACACGAACTGGACATGAAACTGATAAAATCTAAACTAACCTATAAATAAAAGCGAAAAATAGAATAGAAAAGAAAATCTTTTCTATTTTACGTTTCAAAGCGTGTTATTAAAATCTTTTAAAACTTATCTTTATTACATGTTCATTTTTTTTATCTTTAATTCCATTGTTATTATATCAGTTATATTGTTTTTACATAATTATATATTTTATTAATGTGATATATAAATTATGTGATTATTTAAAAAAATATATTCAAATCTCAGTATACTTATATATTTATTTATTTATTTATGCAACAACAAAATATCAATTCTTAAAAAACAAACAGTATATGGGATAGCTCATCTCTTCAAAGCGATATCTTCCAGCTACACTGGATTTAAAAGATATAGAATTTATAAAACAAATATACAATTGATAGGTATATTAATAAGATTATACGTTAATAAGATATATATTTAATACAGCAAAATAAACAAAAACATATAATATATCAAAAAATATTACCAAGAACAGTAATAATACATTATATTATGTACTCACTCTGCTGTACTCACGTAAATATTATCGGGACTGGCCCAAATATTTTCGAACCCATTCTGATTCCTTAGTGATAAGCTCGAAGAATAGCGGAAATATGATGTGAAAAAATAAAATTTGTAATATTTAATATACATATATTTAATAAAGTAAAAATGGATTTCGACATTTTAGATAAAAAAAATGTAATATAAATAAAATATTAGGAGTTTATTTAAATGTATCACTTTCGGGGGCTCTAATTTATTTTATAAAGATTTAATTTGACTTACTAATTTCTAGAGAGTTGATATCACCGTTAGCAAAAAAATATATATTGTAATTAAATTACTTTTCAATGTATTTAAAATATAAATGTGTTAACGAAATATTTTAGAAAATGTTATATCGAAACCATTTAGCAATTAAATTACCTAATAAAATGGTTGTAATATTATTATATGTGCTTAGCTGCAATTATCAATTCATACTTAGTTCCGAAGAGAATAATTGTATTTTCATATATAAAGAATATTGTTATTAATCCAAAATGGCCGCCTTAACGAAATAGCAGATTGAAATGACTGAATGTAATAGTTTGATCTAGAATATAATACGATATGAAAAATATAAAGATGGTGTCGATCAAAAAATTGTGGGTACTTGTTTTCGAAAATCTGACCCAACGAAAAAAAGAATTCAACACTAAGATGATCATTAATACAAAAAGCGTTGAATTTAATTTTTCTTCGCATAGCTTATATAAAACTATTATATTTTTTTTATATGCTCGTTATATTTATAATTTGTAATTTATTTATCATTTGTTACTTTAATTTTAATACGATATTTTGTAGTTTACTTATAAGTATTTTATAACTGGATCTCGTATAGTTATAAAAAAAAAAACATATTATTTTATTGTTATTGTATTATTGTAATAGAATATTAGTATCTTTTACTGTTACAGTTCTACACAGGATATAACTGCAATATTCAATTAGAATCCAACTGCTAACAAACTGTTTGCTTTAAGTGAAATATATCTCTGCAAATGAGTTGGGAACAGGCCTGAGTGATGCTCAACTTATCAAGACAAAACCGCAACTGATTTGAAGTAAATCGACGAATCGTGACTCAGTAAACGGCTAATCATAAATATCTGAGTTAATTAGAGTAGGTCGCGAACCTCAGAGACGAGTAATGAAAATTACAACTGAACTGAACTGAACTGAACTGAACCTAGTTGAAGAAAATTGCACTTTAGCATGGAATTTCTCGAAGAAACGAACTAATAACAATTATGGAGTATATTGCTATATGTTAAACAATTATATATTTATTTATTTATGTATGTACCAATAAATTAAAACAAACATTTACAAACAAAATAGTGGACAAAGGTTGAACTTACCTCTGTAAGAGATTTCTACCAAACCCTTCACAAAACAGAGTTTCATATATAATTAAAATGCGGTCTGGTACTTTGACTAAAAGAAAAAAATAATAAAAAAGAGGTAAATATTGTAAAACATATTTTAAATAAATTCATAAACTAAAAATATCTTAAATATATAAATACACACATTTACACATTATTTATTATACATATATAAATACTTATATACAATTATATGAATACATACAAATTTATTTTTCTATTTAACTAGATATATATTTATGAATGATTTGATACATCATTAATGTTATATTAATAAAGCTATCCATAATATGTCTTAATTCCTTAACAAATGAATTATATGAGATATTTCTATCAGTTATTAGCTAAGTAATACAAGTCCATTATTATAGTTAGTGCTGGAATCATACAACTCAATCGCGGACAGGACATCGATCAGTCTGATGGCGATGTAATAAGGCGCAAGATGATCTCGGAATATCAGTACTTATCTGAGGTCTAATCCAAATAGCTGTATGTGAATGAACTTAAGTATCAAGAACTGTAGTTTAGATCTAGTTTTCTTGGTAATAAAGAGCTTATGTATAGATAATATTAATTTTTTGTATCAAGACTTTCGTTATCCATGATGGGTATTATAATTTATGTAACTATCCGGCTGTGGTCACGTTAATGTTATTGGAATTTGCCTGATTAGTACCGTCTGGAGCCCTTATTTATGACGGAATCGCGGCGTGAACTGCTTTCCATGCTTCGAGCTAATGGTAATTGTATATATGTTAATATATATATAATTTTAATTGTATATATAGTAATCAGGTTAAAAAAGTTTAAATTTTTATTACTTGCTAAATAAATGTTTCATAAGCTCGGAAAAAGGTAAAAACGTAGCGTGAACTCTTCACGCCGCGAGTCCTAGTTGGGAAATACCGATAAAATCAAGAGTATGCTGGATATTTACAATTTATTAACATTAGGGATACAATTATAAGAATAATTATTGTTCTTTTATTGATGCCATATTTAAAATTTTTTCTTTAAAACACAGACCCCTAAAAATATTCCTTTTTATTCCACACAATATTTAACTTAAACAATCCTTCATTCGTCATTTCTATGATCATAGAGAGTCATAAATTAATAAATATATTGTCTATCAGCAATTATACTGTTACATTATGAAGCCCTTGTTCTCATTCTGAGAGCTTTGGCGCGATTGATCAGATTATCTGCGCTTAAACATACCGCATTCACGTCCAGTTATTCATTAGTAGATCGTCTTTAATGAAATAAATGATTAATGAAATGAATAATTAAAACTGTATAAATATATAATATATGTTATATAGAAATGAGATTAACGAATCAATAAGTAGGTCACGTTTGCTTTTTAATTTCAAGTGCCAATGCTTTTCCATTGAATAATTTGATTGGCTGTTAACTTCAATTTATTGTGGACTAAATAAATAATAATTAATTGACGTAAGTATCAGAATTAAAAAGTTATAGGTATGACCCGAAATACAAAAAACGTTAAATTTTTATCCTAAATCTTTACGTATATTATAAAGCTGAAATTTGTTTGTTTGTTTAAACGCAATTTTCGAAAAAACTGGATAGAAATGAAAAAGTAGCATTTCGCTATTACTCTTAGTTATCCTCATAATTAATAAAATCGCTTATACACGGGTGCAACCGCGAGCTACAGATAGTCTGATTATATTTAAGTGGTGAGATCTTAATTTTATGTCTATTTCATAGAAAATTCAATTACGTATTATGGGATCTATTAATTTATACATTGTATGCTCTAATAAAAATAATAAACATAAAATCTGATATTACTCTGATAATCTAGATACGAATCGACGAGGCATTCTTGCGCCAGGAAATTAAAGTGGTACAACAGGAATATTGAGTTAATTCTGGCTCTTCCTATTTACATAATCTCGTTTCCTTTTGAAATGCCTATCAACATTGAATCTAGTATTTGATAAGCTACATTACTAGAAGTAATAATAGATATTAGTAGAATAATACTGAAATGACTCCTTAATAGGAAATCCCATCTGGCTCCTTTGTCTCTATTACAGTTGTTGTTATCTACACGTGTATCTTATGTTTGTATCACTCTATATGGGGAGCGGTGAGTATTATCACATCAGCTTGTACCAGACGTGGTCGCACGGTAAGGGTCCTATTAGCATACAAGTAAATATCCAGATCTGTTGGCGCAGGCAGATTACTTTACTTCCGCGGTATATTGAATTCGGTGCCAAGACTCAGACTCCTGCACGTTTTCTTGTTAACGTGATTTCCAAATGATAATGATCTTGTTGCGTAGAACTTACTATTGTGCCTGGAAATACGTGAGTGCGGTGGCCCTTTCTACATTCGCATTACTGAGCCATATTTCACTTCGAGTGACGTGCTGACTATTCCCAAGTAGGTAATTTGAAGTTCACTGGTTTACCTACATTGCTTGAATGTTATTCTAGTAAATCTACTTTTGATTTATCTTGACAGGCGCAAACAACTTTCGCCCTTCAAATTGATGAGATATATAATATTATAGCAAATTCTCCTAAACATTAAAGATGACCTAGCTGTCTCTTGACCTTCCCTAGTCTCACTAGGGCATGTTGTTATATTAAAACAGGATTAAATCCAAACACAATATAATCTGAAACTTAAAATATTTCTAAGCATGAAAACTATAGTATAAAAACTGTAAAAACTAAGCACCTTAATTGTTTCGTTATTTATCATTTACTGTTAATCCAGCGTCTCTTTCGGATAGAATATTAATTTTATTACACCGAAGAAAAAGCGCCTGAATAAAAAATAACGCACATTACTTTAACTTCTTAAATAAAAATAGCATCAGGAGTTTAAATAACTATTTAGTCAAAATTAAGGAAAATATATGGACTTATATTTTTTGGTATTGCTTACGTTCTAAAATTACTATTAACAACATATAAATTTAGAAAAATGTGTATTAAATTTATAGGAACCCATCTTCATTAATATTTGAACGTTTCTTATCAATATTTTTTAAATTTTGTTTTATAATTTCTCAAATTAAACTCTAGTTTATAATAACCTTCTCAGTATAATCAAAAGAACAATTTATTGTAAAGATTTAAACATATACTATTTACATCGAAGACATTTATCAAGAGATTATAACGTATTTAGGAAAACGATGTCGAAGTTCAAAGTGCAAATAACTTGCCTAGTAAGTAAGAAATGCGGTAAATTGTTAAATTATATGTGTAAACTATGTAAGTTGCAAACAATGAAGAAGCGATCTAACGTTATGAATAGGTATATTTTTAAATTTAATGTTTATTTATAATATATTTTAATTAACATACATGTATTTTCATTCTTCTTAATGTCAAATTTTAATTATTTATTTTTAAACCTTTAGAGGCAAGAGGTATATTTGCTTGTCTTTATTCAATATATAAAACATTCAATTTAAATATCCGTCTTTTTCGCGTACCTTAATATACACATCATGTCCTCAACTTTAAGGTTCCCTGGCAGACATCGCTTTTTAGCGTTAAGACAACCTTTTTGTTATATTGTTTTTTTTTGTTTTTATTTCTTTAAAGCTTATGAATATTGGTGTGCGCTAAAGAATATTTACTATTAATATTATTTAGAGGCTTTTGTAATAGAAATAGTGTCTTATTAAAATAGTAGTTACGTTTTTATCCAGAAATATATCCTATTTACTCTATAAGTTGTTAGAAAAGAGTACTGTAGAGGTTGTTAAGATTAAAGTGAAGCTGAGAGTGTTTTCGAAGTATTGTTGTAGTAAAAAGAAATCTTGCTATAAAAACTTTACTTATTGAATCAAAATCGAATCGAAGTCGAATTTATAAAAAAAAGGTTGAGTTTATATGTCATGAATTTCAAAACCTCTGAGCTATTTCTTCCTTTGTCGTGCTTATCATTATTACTTTGAAATAAAGCTTTGATTAAATGTAACAAATAGAGCTGGTTAATCAACGGTTATTGAAGCCACGGCGATTAAGGATAGTAGTGTCTGAGCTGAGCCAAGCGAAAAAGTGTGTTTCGTTACTAATGCTACCCCTTCTAAACGAATAATGATAGGATGTCGAAAATTAGCAGAGTTGTCGAGGACAGTGACATATAGGTCCTGAAGTTTTTAATTAAATTATGAAAGTATCCTATGGAGTTAATATGTTTCCTAAAAAATAAACTGACTGCGTTACAAAACAGATTAATTAAATGTAATAATCCTATCATTTTCATAAATATGGTTTCATTTTCTGTTGATCACCTTTAGAATTCTCATTCAGCAAGAATGCTAAATTCACCCGCCTTGCACACTGGCGGACTTAGTATAACAATAATTTAAGTTTTAATATTCAGGCTTAGTAGATAAACAGAAAAATATAGAACAATGAATAAATATCCATAAAATAAAAAATGTAAATCTAACGATAAAGGACAGACGTACTGACGGCACTTCTAGTTACTTGGTTTAAAAGTGTAACAGTCGTGTTGATATCTCGTAATAAGGAATCATATAATAATTAATAATTATTGTTTGGAGAAATATTTTTCTGAAAGACTTAAGTATATAAAATAATGGCAAAAATTACTCTCTCAATACATAATTTATCAAAACTGTTTAAGGAATAATTGTTTCTGTGTGCGTAATGCGGTCTACGAGATTCCAACCGCTCGATTGCGTTAGAGTAAACATCGACTTATGGTATAAGAGCAACGCCATCTAGCGGAACTAAGGTGGCACTACTGTTATATTTAATACAATTTGAATTTTATATGAAGTAGGAGCAGATAATGGGGAGCAAAAACGAGCAATAAAAACTGTTTTATCATTATTTTTAGTATCTGCATTATTATCCAGATGGAAATAATCAAGATACAGAAATATTTTTCGGTACTCGTATCTTGAAGTATTTTTAACGATATAAAAAAGTTGTTGTATATTCCATGTATTTCTACTAATGTATACAACAGTATAAAATAGTACACAACATAACAAAGAGATAAAAATTTCTCTATTCTATAAAAAAGGTTTTTGTCGACTCAGACTATTATGTCGTCGTGAAATTGTTATTCGCGTCATCTAACGGAATATGTGGTAACTACGTAATCATTTGCCTTGATCAGAAACTAAAATTTATATTTCGATTTTTCATTTTGATCAGAAACTAAAATTTACATTTAAATTTTTGAATTGGTATAGAGCCTCGTGGTCCATGAAAATGTTTGTTTTTCTATTTACATAGTAGTTTCTATAATTACTCAAAGCAAAAACAATATCAAGAAAAAGCCAGTCGATTAAAAATTGCTTTTAGATGCTAAAAACTACTAAATGAAAAGAAATAAAGGAAATATTACGTTAACCACTATAACAGAGAATTGATATGTTACGACATATAATGCATAGAAGTTTTTATAAAGAAGAAGATATTCTTATGAATTGCATAATACAAGCAATTAAATTACATTATTGTCTTAGTATAAAGGATATTAGGAGGTTGGCTTAAGAATATGCGAAAAAAAATGTCACGTTCAAAAGGATCAACAATAGGTCAGGTAAAACGTGGATTTGTTTATTTCGAAAACAGCATGAGAAAGAACTTTTTTACGCAAAACCTGAAGTTACGTGCCTGGCACCTATTTTTGATATAAGAAGCGGTAATATATCATCTTTTTCTTTAAATTATACGTTTTGATAATCATGAAAGATATTTACAAATTCCATAGATCCAGATAGGGCACATGTAGTCACACATATGCACCATTTCTCAGTTTTTTTAAATCATAAAAACAGTAACACCATGTATTTTTATCGCGTCCATTTTTTTATAAATAGCCTTGTAGCCTAATATTATATATTAGATTTTTAGATAATTTAGGTAATTTTTAAGAATGTGCAGTACGGAAGTTATAGATTTCTGAAAAATCTAGAATTGTTTGCATTGTTACAGACAAAAAAAATTATAGCCAAAATAGCTTCACTAGTGCCGGAGCCAGCTTTTATGGTGTTATGTAATTAAATGAGGTGTTAGAAGTAGAAGTAGGAGTTTGCATTAGCGTCTGCACACTGGCAGTGACTGTCTTTATGTGTTTAGTCTACTTGGGTTACATAGTCTGTGACTCTTTCATTCTGAAGAAGAATATATATGTAGTACGAATACATTGTGCACAGAATAACAATTAAAAAATAACTTCATAATAAAATAATGTTTATACACAAATCTGTTATATAAAAAAAAATATTATAATATACAATTATAAGAATACGTATCAATATATATCAATTTAAATACTATCTGTCAATAATGGAAGGAAAAATTCATGAAAATTTAAATTTAATGATACTCTAAATATTTAGATTTTAATTTAATGATAATATGTTTTTATTTTATATGTTTTAAATGATTTTCCGAATATTATTTTCTAAGTATTGAAGAACGAAAGCATCAATAAAACGTAGTTGATCATATCGTTAATCAACTATACGTCATAGACATGTGTGTGACAAAAATGGTGACCGTTTACCAGCTGGCACTTATTTCTTGATCATAGAAAAAAAATCTACATTGTAAATTTAGCACTGTGAAGTGGTATGGCGTCTGTTCTGGATTTAGTTAAACATTACCAACGTTCTATTGAGAAATATCCGAATGACGAACAAAAAGTAAGTAATGTCTACTGTCTAGAAATGGTCATCTTTTCACACATTACAAAATATATCATTTAAAAAAATTACTCGACCCTTTGTAATCAAACAGATGTATGGTCGCGATGTTTTTTTTAAATAAAATTTGATGCTAACATCAATATGTTAGATAATGATAATTAAACATATTTTCAGCAGCTTTAATAAGAAGTAATATTAATACGGTATTATTAATATTTACGGCAGCAGTTTTTATCCGAGTAATAATACTACGTGCATATTGGTACTACGTAGTTTATATATCATGTTACGAGTATTACACAAAAGATTAAGAGAAACAATGCTTCAAATTACCTAATTAAATTACAATTTCAATGACATCTTGTTTTCATAGTCCTAATAATATATATAGAAGCTATAAATAAAATCTCGACTTTCGTTATATTTTCTATATTAGCAATAACAGAAAGTTTAACAAAGTTTTAAGAAGAACCAAATAAGACAAAACGATTGCTAAGTCTGTTTAAGAACACAAAGGATAAAAACAATTACGGAAAATTGTTCAATATACTTTTTATTACTCATTGAAAATCTAGAACTATATTTAGGTTTGTTGATTTTTTAGTAGAATTTACTGATATATTAACATTCATTACAGATATTAAAATGTATTGATAAGTTGTACAACTTGGGAGTGACTGTACAACACTTGCAAGACACTGGTGTTGGTCGCACAGTTAATGCTCTTAGAAAGGAACCTGGTGAAGTTGGACAAGCAGCAAGAGCTCTTGTGTTGAAATGGAAGGTTATGGTAGCAGCTGAAGAAAGTGATCAGGAAGGAGATCATAATGATGATAGTGAGACTACTTAAATTTTTGAATCATTTTGTAGTTAAAGTAATTATTAGTTTCATTTGCTATATTATACATTTTAAGTTATGATATTTAACTACAAGATATAATAGGTAATGTACAGGTAAAAAACTGTTGTAGTGGATTGTAGCAATTGATATTTTAAGTGCTGTTGCCAAAAGAATATACTTTGTTTCAACAGCCACAAACTACAGTAGTCATGATAATGGCCGAGATTATGAAAGTAACTCGAGTAAATCTAGAAGTAAACAAGACGCCTCTGAGAAATCAGACAGAATACCTAAGACTGAAGAAAAGTACCACAAGCACACAAATGGGAATTATAGTGGAAGTAAAAGAAAATATCAAAGCAGTGAAGTAAGTTTAACAACATTCATGTAAATTATGCAATTATATTAATATTTATAAAATACTCGTTTTTTTTTCAGGAAGAAGAGCAAGATACAAAAAAATCAAAATACTCAAAAGATAATGGTTACACCATAAAATCAGGATCAAAGAGCGGGATAGAGGTAGACAGAACTAGATCTGACAGTGAAGACAGCCAAGATGAGTCATCACAAAGTGACAGTAACAGTGAGGACTCTCAGTCTGAAGAAGAAAGAGTGCCAGAAGTTACACCAAAAATAGAAAAAAAATCTTGTCAGACAGAGCCACATAAATCATCGTCACATACAAAACATTCATCTAGCTCCAGAGACAAACACAAACAAGAAACTAGTCATCCACAACAGGACATAGAGAAACACAGCGAGCATAATAATAGTAGTTCATCAAGACATTCATCTGATAAATTAAAGGAAAAGTCACAAAGTTCCCACTCTCATAGGAGTTCCAAAGAACATGAAAAGAGTTCTGAAAAGAAAGACAGAGAGCATAAGCATTCTGAAAAAGAAAAAAACAACAAAGAAGAATCTTTTAGCAAACAATCAGATAAATATAAATCGAGTAGCAGTTCAGAGAAGTGCAGAACAAGTACTAACTCTGACAAACATAAATCTGTTAATTCTTCAGAGAGACATAAATCCAGTAGCAACACAGAAAAACATAAGTCCAGTAGTGAACATAAACATAGATCTAGTAGCAGTTCAGAGAAAAATAAATCAAATTCATCAAACCATGGAAGTAATTCAGAGAAAAATTCACAAAATAATTCAGAAAAACCATCTTCACACAAGTCTGATAAAGAGAGACATAAAAAATCATATGAAAATGAAGTTTCCAATGATAAGTACAAGTCAGCAGAAAGAAGTAGCAAAGATGAGCAAGTGAAAGAAAAATCAAAAGACAAACATAACTCCTCTAAAGATAAAGACAGTCACAAAGTGGAGAAAAAACATTCATCAAAAGACACAGAATCAAGCAGTAAAAAAAAATCTGAAAGTAGTAGTGAAAGCACTAAAAAAAGTAAGCATAAATCTAGCTCTAGTAAACATAAGAGCAAATCCACAGAGGAGAAGGAAAAATCCTCCAAAAAGGGTGAAGACAGTGACGATGGTATCGACTGTGGCTCAGGTAAAATTTAAATTATATTTAATAAAAAATATTTTACTAATAGCTGTTTTTTTTTATTATAATATGTTAAAAATGTTCTTAGCTTTTTTGTATAATGATCACAACTTTTTATTAAATTTTTTATTTTAGGTGCCAGTTTTGCTGAAGCACTCGGCATGTTTGTAAGTCCAACAAAGCCAAAGAAGAAATCAGTACTATCCAAGGAAAACATACAGTCTCCAAACTCTCCTAATTATGATGTAAGTATTCTGCTGCTTCACTGATGGGTCTAGGGGTTAGTGATGGGGGCTCTGTCTGCTGAGTCCAAGCTCGTAGGTTTGATTCCTACTCTGAACGGCTTGTTGTGTGTGTCTACAGATTGCTATTACATATCTGATTGTTATTTATATATTTTAATATATATATCTTACACACCAAATAAGTAAATATTATTAATAACTTCAAAAATATTGTTAAAAATACTTTGACACATAACAAAACAAACCATTACCCAAAAAACCACAATAATTAATAACAATAAGTTACTGATAAATTTATTTTATTTTGTCTAAATATTTCATTGACCTACCAATAACATTGATATGAATAACCCAAAAAAGCTTAACATTATGCAAAAACTATTAAAACTATTTAAAAAGTAAATGTTTAAAAATTTTATATATAAAGTTATCTACAGAATAATACACTGTTACATTAAACTATTCAAATTCAATAATTATGTTCTAGTACTAGCTGTTACTCACTGTTGAACCGAACAATTTTATTTACTATGAAGATAATTAAGATTAGTAGTTTAATGGTAAATAGTCTACAGACTTCCAAGTAAGAATTTTTCAAAGCCATTCGGTAGTTTAAAAGATTAGTATGTTAAAACAAACTTTTCTGCTTTATAATATAGATTAATAAATATAAAGATGAATGAATATTATACCAAACACACCATGAATGTTCATATCATCACTATTGTACAATAAATAACCTTATAACAATTAATATATATATACCTATTAATTAATTTGCCCGGGACTATCAACATACGCGAGTTGCTCATCTTTGAAGAAACAGCTTTTTTTAGCATAAAAATTTGCTAAGAAAGTTTTATTGAGAGTTTTAAATTAAATGGATAGGAAAATTTTGTACGAAAATTGTTATTCAGAAAAGTTAGAATTTTGATATGTTATTTGAAATGGTGAATTATAGTTTGTTTAAGTAACACTTATTTAAAAAAAAGAATGTATCAAAATTAATAAATATATTTCAGCTCAGTCCTGCCAACTTTCTAGCACCAACCACGAAACTGGCCCCACTACCATCATTAGAAATATTAGCATTACCGGAGATATCACCCAACTACCGACCACGGCCTCCTCCCAAATTCCTACCGCACTTCAGTGATGAGGATGCCATGAGTAGTGCGATATCATCTAAGAACCAAAGGTATGTTAGTTTAATTAAATTACCTGTAATCTAAAGCAGACATGTGTTACTTCTTTAAATATGTTTTATATAGAAGTAGTAATTTCTTATCTAAAATGAAAATTATATATTCTATTAATATTAAACATTATTTTAAGTTCCTCCATAAGAACATAAGTAATTCATTTTACATAATTTAGGTTATAAGTTATATTTAAAAAAAAATATATTTTTTTAAATAATATTAGACTTTTTTTTATAATATAGAAAAATAATGAATTTAATTTTTAAAGATTTTTATTGTATTGATAAATATATAAAGACATTCAATATGTTATTATATTATGTTAACTAGACATATATTATAATGTAATATAATTAAATTTCCAGAACAAAAGTGTACTCAGGCAACAAAGTCATTGGAAAAATAACATCTCTATATGACATGTGCGTGCAAGTTCTACAGGAACACATAGAAGGTAAAAATTAGTACTGATATTATATTGCCTACATCAAAATATTTAAAGTACTAACTGTGGCCCACGACTCCGTTGGTGTAAACTATACCACAGCGACAGGAGTTGACTTTCCAACATATTTTGTAAGATTAGCTTAAAACAAATAATTATTTTTAAACAACATAACAAATCGGCTATTTTGCAATTATAAATTAATTTTTTAGTAAGATTTGATTTAAATTACTGCTTATCTTTTAATTGGGACACCTTCAATATCAATTATTCAGGGTTTCACCTAGACCAGGGATGAGCAACCCGCGGCCCTCGAAGTATATTTTTGCGGCCCGTGAAGCATTAAATTTTAATTTATCATTTTCGAATTTTACTATATTTTTTTTAATCATGCGGCCCTCTATAAAAAAGTAAGCTGAATGCGGCCCCTTAATCAAAAAGGTTGCTCATCCCTGACCTAGATAGTTCAAAGCTTCCGGACTTCCTTCGGATACCCTCTACACTAGTATAAATCCTAGAAATTCCAGAAAAATGATACCCCATTTTAAGGGCATAATAAATAGCCTATATACTTCAACGATATAGACTAATCATTTTATGTTATTGTTTATACAAATGTATAAGTCTGATTAGTTCCAAGATTATATTCCACAGTTGAATTTACTAATTTAATATCTTTGTAATAATAAGTAGATATATTTTTTTTGTAATTAAAATTTATTTTTATTTTGTATTTATATTTCATGAGTCATTCTATCTTTATCTTTTACTATAGCCCTTGAGTACACTGGTGGGGTTCCATATGAAATCTTAAAACCAGTGGTAGACAAAGCGACCCCACAACAACTATTTGTATTGGAACATTACAACCCCTACTTGATGGAGGATACAGATCACTTGTGGCAGAAATTCTGCGAGAAAAGTTTTAGAAATAAGAAACGACAAGAGATGGAAACTTGGAGAGAAATGTATATTGTAAGTTGTTATTTTCAATAATAGTAAAATCCATAACTTTATTTGAACATCAGCTTTATTATAATATAAAACTACAAAAAAAATAAAATATATATAAAAAAAAATATCAAATAAAGAACGAATAGTAAGTGACATTCAAAATGGCCAATCACACTGCTTTGCTTTGGTCATCATGATGTAATTGAGCAAATTCCAGTGACGGTAAACATACTATAATATTAACTAAAATATTAAAAGTGTAAGCCCATTTTTGTGCTAGTGATTATTGAACGATAGCTGCACATAAAAACAAAAAAAAATAAATAAAAAAAAAAAAAAAAGAATATTATTGTTTCAAAATTTTGGCGCCAAACGTAGATGAGTGACAGTTTACAATGAATTGAAATCAAAACATAACCTGTTAAATGTTTCGAAATTTCTAAAATATCTGTTAAATAAACGCGAAGTATCACGGGCGACGATTACTTGAATTGTTGAAGTAATAAATATAAGTCATATTAATCAAATGAGAAATATTTATAATAAACTTGTTTTTATAACAGCGATGCCAAGAAGAACAAGAAATCAAGCTAAAATCCCTAACAGCTAATATCAAAATGACTCAAGAGGCAAAGAAAGCTCCCATCAAGCAAACTAAGATGGCGTATGTGGACAGCGTCGTCAAACCACCACGAAATATTGCAAAGAAACAGGTTAGATGATTACTTTTAATTGAATTACTATATTTTTTAACTGTATTATAATACTAGCTGTTATTCGCGGTTCCATCGTCGAACGAACGATTTTTGATTTTTATTTTATGAACGACGAGTTCTTAATGAACCTGCCGATCATAATAAATATTTTTTTAATGCCATGCGGTAGGACGAAGATTAGAAATTTAAAAAAAAACTTTTCCATTTTATAATATAAGTATATATATAGAATAGAAATATATAGTTTTTTATCAAATTGATAAAAAGACTTGTATTTTTGTTCTACTTAAAATCTCTAGTAGTTCTTGTGTGTTTCAATTCCGGTAATACAAAAAAAAAGCATTAAAAACCATTTTAAACGTTGAACTCAATATACGCGTTAGTTTATACTTTTTTAAATGTTTTGTTTTGGTTTGGTAATAATTCGTGATTATTGTTTGCATTAAAGTATTTTATTTTAAAAACAACAAACTATGAAAACGTCACATTTCTTTGAAACCATTTCAAAATTGAATTGAAATTGAAGACTCAGACCCTTAAGGTCTGTATGAACTTGATATAAAACTTTTATAAAAAATATACATGAATTTAGCTTCTTTTTATATTATATACATCGATCATACAAAATCTATAGAATAAAGATTTTATGAAAAAATATTTTTATTTTGGAATTGATATAAGAGAAATAAAATATATCAGTTAGGTTTTGGTTAGCCTTTTAGATGCACTAAAGGCATGTGCTGGTACCATAAGAGATTCGACCACAAAGCCAATAAATGTATATCACCTTGCACTATGGCTAAACACTTTATAAGAACAAAATTATTGTCCTAAAGAAAGCGTCGGCCAAATAAGGTACAGAATATTTTATATTGAAGACTTCTTGTCTATATTAGTGTTAACATATAACAGAGTTAAACAGCAATTAGCCAAGTATGTATAAAAAGAAATCTGATGATGAACGTATTTTTGTATTTAAACTTTCGTTTTACATGATTACTATTATGTAATTATCTGTCAGTACTGATGTTAAAACTATCCGAATTTGCCCGGCTGGTTTCGAACTTCCATGCTCCGAATTCGTGAATAAGCCCCCGCAATGGGTTCGAAACTATTTGGCCAAATTTTGATACTTTTAAATGAGTATTAGTAATCAACCTATTTGGTTATAATAACTAAATACTTAATACACAAAAAAATATTATTGTATTATGATCAAACAACTGTAGTACAAATTGAAATCAATAAAATAAATATACCATAATATAATATCTCCAGGCTCAGCATGGCACAGCGTTCGCTGCGACCGCCAGCCCTGCAGCCAGAGTTGCCTCTTTATCCACAACCTCCAATGTATTGAAGGGCGGCAGGGCTGCCCCCGCCCCAGTACTAACATCCAACTTCAAGCCCAAAAAAGCACCTCTCATGCAAAAAGCATTGCAATTCATGCGTGGAAGAAAACGATGATTTATGGAGGTAGTTTCATATTTTAATTCTTGTATAGATTGTGAAATTAGGTGTTTTTTATACAAATTTATGATGATTTGTTTTCTGAAGATTGTTTCATGAACAATTATATATTTTATCAATTTCTGTATTTGAATTGTAATATTGATTACTGAATTTAGAGATCGCTTCAGTTTTATAATTCTGGATTTTAACAAAAGCTGTGTCATCTGAAATTCCCGAAAGTGTAACTGAAGTCCTGCAAATTCAGTCTATTTCAAAAATAAGTTCTTTAACGATCAAATTATTTTCATTTTTTATGCTTCTTTGTTCTTTTCTGGCAATTATTAATTTTATTATTATTTGGGTTATAATTTTTCACATATTGTAATTTTCATAATTTTTCTATGATTATTCAAAACTTACTTTTGAGACATGCCAAAAAGTCATTAGATGTTGAATCAATTGGGTACTCCATAGATATATATTTTTTGTTTTAGACTAAAACCATATATGTACTTTATTTATTTATTTATGCACCAGAAAACTTTGAAAATATTGGTTTATTAAATGTTTCAAATATTAGATGGAATTACGTAAACTACTTAATGATTGCTTTAAGTTTACTGTCTTTATCAATTTATGCAAATATTATTAAAATTAAACAGCTCCAAGAATAGTTTATTTTTAACATTTATTATTTGTTCAAACAAACATTATAACAATTTGCAGGATCTGAAATAACATTTCTATAAATAAATAAGTATATATGTTAATAAAATCTAAAGACAGTAAAATTCACAGTATTGATATTATTATATCAATATATATTTCAGTATATATTTCTTAAAACATTGTGATGCATTGAAAACTGTGTTCAATTAATATTTGATAATAATATCTACCTTTATCAAACCATTTTATTATTGTTACATCATTAAATAACTGTTTTTAAAACAAAATATGTAGCTCTATGTATCAACAGTTATTTAATGATGCAACAATAATGAAAATAATCTTTTTTTTATTTTGTCCTCACTGGGTTTGCTATACATTTTGACATGTCTCCAAAGTAAACAAAAAAATGAAATTATTCTAAATAACACTACAACAAAAAATTGTCACACTTATGCAAAACAACAACCAATTAACAAAATGTTAAAAACTTCTTTGTTACTGTGATGTGGGACAGAAACTTTGTTTTGATGATTAAGCTGTCAGATTGCTGTGATCATTATAGGAATATTAAAAAGTTCATTTTTTAAATATGTTTTAACTCTATTTTAGTATGTGTTTTTGTGTAATCTTTTGCAGAAGTATGTCTAATTATAAAGTGAAACACATTTTTAATTATAAAAGATATCTTGCTTTTTATACTGTGGACATAAGAAATGGTATATAATTGTTTGCAAAACATTTTAAGAAATTTTACATATTAAGTCTAGGTTTGTCATTTATTTGTACAGAATGTTTTGAATGTAGTGTCCTATTGGGTATCTTGGAATAAATTGTTTTAGAATACACCTATGTTCATTTAGGCTCCAAGGAATTTGTTCACTCTACCCACATTTCTAACATTATGTTAGTAATTTACATATGTATTCTTTCCAATGTATGTTTTCTATAGGTTTACAGTTTTAAGTTTTTGACAACTCTCAAGTCACTTTTGTCATTATTTCAATTTTAACAAATTATTGTTTGAAAATATGATATATAGTAGACTTTCTCCATTTTAAATTTTAAATTGGAATACTGTTATATAGTAAATTTCAATTATAATAATAAGACATTTGTTACCACACTATATTTTTTTACGAAAAGGACAAAAATAGTTTTAAGCAATCTCCTGTTATGTATTTTATATAGTATACTTTTTCATAGGATTAAAAAGTTTAACACAGCTTAGTTAATAGTACATTTTTATGATGCACCTAATTTTAATAATTATTTTAGGACTATTGTCTAGAAATATTTCACATAAGATTCATGTAAATATTACAGATTATTAGAACATTTTTTAAATAAAATAATATAAATAGTAATAAACATGTTTTACCTAGATATTTGTAATTTGTTGTTCCTGTACTAAACCAAAATGTGTACAGAAGTTTAGGAAGCTGAGAACAAAATTAATGTTAAAAATATTATATATATTTTTATTTATAACCACCTTATTTATTTATTCAAGAAAAATATTAGTTAAATAAAAAAAAAGCATCTCACCAATTCTATTAAATAGGTAACCTTGATCCTTTAACTTACAATTGTAGTAAGTTTTTTATAACGCAATAACAGAAAAAAAAAACAAAATTGTAAAGAAATATTTTATAGCTGCTGTGATAAATGCTTCGAAAATAAAAGAGAGTGATAGGAAAAATATTTTTATATATTGAATTTCTTAGTCTATAATAACAATTAATTACCCTTATACTAATTTAAATCTACAATTATAAGTTTTATCACATTATCGACTGATATAATTCTTGTCTTTTCATAATTAAAAGCCACTTCACTTTCTTTTCACAACAATTTCATGTATCCATTTGACTTTATTAAAGTTACCTAGAAATATTGCTATATGTTTAGTACAACATAGTAATTAACTGAACGATGTATGAGAAAAACCACCAAAATAAGCATATATGAAAACAAATCAAGATCTAATACCATTGTACTTTAATTAATTTTATCTTTTATTTTTCATTTGTTATATTGTCATTATTTATACTGTGAATAAATTAGTTTGTGGATTTTATTGGGTCTTTATTTTAATGATAATTTAATAAAGCACTACTTCAATATTTCTAAACTTTGATTTGAGTTGCTTTTCATAATCTGTATTAATGATTTTAGGACACTGGTACAGTGCTAAGAATTTCAAATTTTTATAATATTCAGAGATTAAGTCGACTATTACAGGAGTAATATTCTGTATTCTAGATAGGCTCAAACTTTTCAAAGATACAAATGTTTGGTTACCTAAAGCTTCTACTAGAGCATTTTCGGTGAAATTATTATTATTCCATATCTGCAAGTGCTGTAATTTTTCTAAATGTGTTAAATATAACAATCCTTCATCACTCAAGTTTTCACATCTTATTATGGCTAAATCCTTAAGTAATGAACATTTGGACAGCAATTTTAGAGAGGTATTATCAATGGAGTCACCTCCATAAATATGCAATATTTCTAGTGTTCCTTGTTTTGATAAAATCAAATCCTTAATAAATTCTATTTTCAGATCTTTGATTTTTTCAATATATATACAAGATAAGTGATGGCACAGAAGCAAAGACTTACAATTAACTCTAGACAGACCAAAATCAGATAAACATAAATATTTCAAACTCTTAAATTGATCAAACTTAACAAGTAATTCTGTGTTATTTGAAAGTAGAATAGAATTTTTTAAATTTATTTTTTTCAAATATGGCCATTTTAAAACATCAGATTCAAATTCTTTGTCTATTCGACACATTACCAATTCCAGGCTTATAAGATTTTTACATTTATCTATTACGAATTTTATTACTGAATAATTGTATTCATATTGAATCTTTAAACAACATATATATTCACTGTGACTAGATATGATCTCTAAATTCTTCTGACTTACTTCACTTTGCCCTGGTTTCCCAGAGTAAACTAACACTATGTTTCTCCATAAAGATGGATCTCGAGCTAGTTTTTTCCAACGTTTGCAGACGTTTTCACAGTTAAGTATCGATTCCAGAGGTAAGTACTTTAGAATATAAATTAATAGCTCATCTGGTAAAACATTTATATGCTCCCATTTTCCATTTTCGCCGACAACGATAGTCATTCCTATATTTGAAAATCTACAGAAGAATAAAAAAAATGTTAAATCGAACACTCTTTTTTTAATAATAAAAATTTAAAAATTATACCAACCCAATTCACAGGACAATTCTTAAGTACACTCATAAATTTTAAGTGTGTAACCACAGAACTAGAATGAATTAAATTAAAATATAATTTTGCAAATCATTGAAAATTCTAAATTTATTAGTTAATCGCAATATCAATATCAAGAAATAATAAATCTGTCTAAATCCTATACAATGTTTGTAAAGATGGCACTACACTTTCCGATTTTTACAAGGTATCAACAAACTAGATAGACGTCAATAAACTTAGTTGTCACTTATTCATTGTATAAATACACACTTTATAAAAACTAATATCCATACTCTCTAACAAAAAAATCATCAACAAATCTCGACAAAAACTACCAAAATATTACGAACTAAAAATAAATATGATTAAAATTTTAAAAAAATGTCAACACAAACACGATTCGGCCCAGGGTCTTGTGGAACACCAGTTCGTCGGTTTACCGATTAGTTACCTTGTCGCTATCGATTGATGATTGGCATGTGTGTAAATTTTGCTATAAGCGGTATTACTTTAACTGTTAAGCCTAAAGTAGCTAAAATTTAAAAAACTACTACTACAACTACTACTGCAAAAAAAAAACACCAATCTAAATGAAATAGTTTTTTTAATATGTATACTGCCCTGCTAAGCGCAAAAGCGGTATCTCAAAAAAAATCGTAAAATTGATTTTTATGCCATCGGATAGCTTTAAAAAATACGCATCTACTGGACTAAGCCATTTAGCACTATCTTGTTCAAAACGTATGAAAAAACCTTAAGAAAGATTTTTCTATCTCAGTTTTACCATATATCACTAAGGGTGTTAGAGGTATATTAATATTACGTAGGCAACCAGCCGCAAATTTAAATATCGCTAAAATTCTTAAATAAATACACAACTTTTGCTTAGCCGATAAGCGGTAAGTAGGATGAGTAAAATCAGTAATGAGTTACCGCTATAATGCTTAGTATTTTAATGCTTGCATAATACGCAAATTGTTTTGAAGTTTTGTTGTGAAGAGATCATGATATTTGTGCAAAATTAAGAAAAAAACTGTAAATTAAGGTGCTTAATGGGGTAACTTCATACATTGACATTCAGGTAAGTCCTATTAAATATTATTTTAGCATTTTGTAACCATAATCATTGCAAAATTAGAAATTTTGTGTTAAACTTTCTTGCGGTTGGCGTGCGCGCCCTCGTACGCATTCGTACTTAGCAAAATTGACCTTGATCTACCAGAACATAAAGTACATTATTTTTAATCATATTTTCCCAGCCATACGGTTATTGTTGTTCCGATGATAATAAGTTGATTTGCACTTTACATTACGTAAGTGCAATATTTTAATTTATTTCCCAAATATATAATTTGTATTATGTTTGTTAAAGATAACTAAACGTTTTTGATGAATAAAATAATTCAGTTATACTTATTAAATATTGTTACAGATAAACCATGTCGCAAAGAAATACGAAAATGATGATGCTTTTAGCACAAAAAAATAAGGCGTTGAGGGAAAAGTTTAAGGAATCCAAACAATTACAACGTAATATTAAAACGATCGATCCCGACTTTTTTCCTACTAGTGATTCAGATGATGATCCCGCATTTTCAAGATTCAACAGTGCTGATCAATTACTAGCTCCGATTCTTCCTTCCTCAAATGGTTTCGACTTTGAAGATTCACATTTTTTATCGGGTCCGTGTACATCAAACGTTGATTATTTCGCTATGCATCAGGATGATCAAAACACAGAAATCGGGAATAACAACAAATCCCCTAACTCGTTGATCACATTGACAACTGTGCCAATTATTGAACATAATGATTTAAGTGACATATCATCGCCAGGCTTTTGTTTTAATACACACAACATACACAATGTTTTTAATTGCGGTAATCCAGAACCTTTGATCACAGATACTATTGAAGATCAACAAAGATCCTGTATTTTTCAAGATGATACAGAAAAAATATTGATAACTGCTTCCGATAATACTATTTGCACTTCTGAATCTCTTAGGAATAATTCAAATGTGATAAGTGTTCAATACGAAAAATCTGTTGAGAATTCATCTCAAGGACACGAAGTGACACCAAATGATAATCTTAGGGACACCGAGAATCTGACACAAAACGAGATAGCTGATGGAAATACACATAATCTTACAACTTATACTAAGGCCGGTACAATTAGGAAAAGAAAAAAACACGACCAACCTCTCAAAGTCAGAAATGAAGTGAAAAAAAGTGAGATTAGAGAGAAACATAACGTTAAACCACCCTGTCCTGCTTCATGCAAAAAGCAGTGTATCCAAAATATATCGGAAGAGCAGCGAAAAATTATAAATGAGAGCTTCTGGAGTTTGAATGACAAAGAGAGGAAGGCTTATATGCTGCATCACACCTCAGCTAAATCTGTGAAACAAAGAACAGTAACAAGATTTGAATCAGAGGAGTACAGAAAAAAAGTAAGCTACAGTTATTCACTTAAGGCCGTGCTCGGTACAAAGTATGGAGTATGTAAAACCTTCTTTTTGACAACTTTGGGCTACAAATCATCTAATGACAAACCTTTACATACGGCTTTGGCCAATTCTAACGACACGGTTGCACCACCAGTAGACAAAAGACTGGGAGCTACTCCTCACAATAAAATTGAATCTACTCCTATTAAGGAACATATAATGAGCTTTGAGCCGAGTATATCTCATTACAGGCGTGAACACGCTCCCAATCGCTTATACTTACCCAGTGATTTGATAATCAGTGCGATGCATAAGGACTTTTTAGAAAAAAATCCGTCTTGCAAAGTATCTTACGATAAATATCGAGAAGTAGTCGCAGAATTAAATATTTCTTTTGTAAAGCTTGGCCACGAAGAGTGTGAGGACTGTGAAGAGTTCCGTTTACACGATGATACACATACCAAAGAAAACCTTAAAGAAGACTGTCTAGGTTGCACGAAGTGGAAAAGTCATAACAAACGGGCATACATGTCCAGAGAGCAGTATAAATTAGACAGTGAGCTAAATGAAACTGATACTGTTGTATATTCTGCTGATTTACAAAAAGTTATCATGCTGCCCAGGATAGACATGTTCAAAACTGCTATTTTTACTCATAGGATAGTGGTTTACAACGAAAGTTTCGTGCCAACTGGTCAAGGCCGAAAAGATTTGAGTGTTTTTCCTGTACTATGGTATGAAGGGTTGTTTGGACGTTCCAAAGCCGAAATTATAAGTGCATACTATCAATTTTTTATTTTTCATCGGGATAAAAAAAATATCATACTATGGGTTGATAATTGTTCCTCCCAGAACAAAAACTGGACGTTTTTTTCTTTCTTAATTTATATTATAAATTCTAAGGATATCAACGCCGACAAGATTGTCATCAAATATTTTGAATCCGGCCACACCTTTATGTCAGCTGATAGTTTCCATCATAGGGTAGAGCTGTCCATAAAACGCATGAAAAACAAAATTTATGATTTCGCAGATTTTTCTCAGGCAGTTAGCACTGCAGGAAAAAATGTAAAACTTAAAGAGATGAACATGCAAGACTTTTATGACTGGGATGATTATACCACACAATATGCACTGTCTCGAATTAAACCGCGTCCATATGTCAGCGAAATGGTTGAAGTTGAAGTTAAAAGAGGCAGTTTTGATATCACCTACAAAACAGGATTCGATCAAAATGCAATTACTGCTAGCATTATAGGAAAAAAAATTTTAAAAAGTCATGTCTTGCCTCCACCAAAAAAGAAAACTGCTCCGGAAGGAATTTCAAGAAACAAAAAAGAAAATATTTTGAAATCTTTTCAAAATATAATACCACAAAATATAATGTCCTTTTGGAGAGAACTCCCTACTTTTGACTACTAAAATTCCTTCCAAAAACCGTTTGTTTTTAAATATTTTTTTATGTAATTTCAAATTTTAATAATAAAAAAACGTTATATATATACTTTAATTGTTTTTTTTTTCAAATAATACATATTTTATTCGATAGAAAATACATTCCTTTTTGTATACACACATGTTTGAGAAGAGCTAACGAAAAAGCGGTATCTCAATTTTAATTCTATAGTTTACTAAGCGGTGTAACCGTATCTCATGAATAAAGTACATTATTATACATTTTTGATAATTTAACTAATGTGATAACAAATACACCCTATATAATATATAAATAATATTTAACAAATAAAAAAAACTATACATAAAGTATATATATAACTATTTTTACATAACTTCAATTATCTCAAAACTCGCTTTCTTTGAGTTACCGCTTTTGCGCTTAGTTGGGCAGTATAGTTTTGTAGTGATTCTAATATTTAAGTACTAGCTTCTGCGTGCGGGTTTTGTTGTTTTGATGAAATATACCTAATAATAAGTTGGACTGCCCCTTCACCTCCGCTTTACGTCGCACCGACTCAGAGTAAGCGTTTTATGGTAATTGATTCATTCGGTTTAATCTAATTTTGATCATTTTAAATTATTCTTTTAAATTACTTAGTGTAATGGACAAAGTTTACCTACATTAAAAACTAAAAACGATAAATGTATGCCAGAGAATATATATTTTTTAAATTTTCAATTTTTTGTACTTCTTCTTATAAAATGTATATGTTAAGTTTTGTTCAAGACAATATAATATATTTATGAAGACAATATAATTTGTAATGGAATATTAAACATTTATTATTTTATTATATTATATAACATTTAACAATAAAAATATATTAATTAGAAGCCGTATTTTGAATATTCACAAAATTTAGTCAAGTGCTAATTAATTACACCTCATTTAATTTTTCAACTTCTATGTTATAATTTCTCTACTTACGACGTAACTACATCAGATTCCAATAATGCTACACTTCGTAATATTTCACAGTTATTACAAGCACTACACTTATTATAAACTGCATTATTTTGAATAAAAGAATCTTTATAATCTGTATTCTTTGTTATTTTTTAAAATAACTATTTCATTAACAAGTAATTCAAAACATAACTTCATACAAAATATTAATAAACTGTTATAAAAGATTTGTTACAGAATGGGACTTTTATTTCCATGTTACTATTTTTTATCTGATGACGCTTTTGTAGACTAAACATGTAAGTAAAACCTCTGGGGTACTTTAGATCTTCAATGGGATTAACATATGACTTGTTGAATAATAATATCCGGCGTGGAACATTTGAAATTAAATTAAGAAAAATTTAAGAAAATTGGTTAGATTTAGAACAATATTTATAATTCGCCTCCATACTAATTAAGTGTTTAAAACGCACGGTATCCGCAGCCGTCTCTGAGAGAAAAATTTTAATGTTTAATGTTTTTCTGTAAATAAATCTGTGGTTTATTCAAAAAATATTTAATGTGAATGAAGTACATAATTTATCCTATTTATTATAGACTAACTATTATTACATAAGTTTGCAATATACAATAGATTTCTGTCTTGAAATATTAATCGACTCCTATGCACGCCTATAAATGGATTAAACATCTCGATATACACCTATTTTGAAACATGTCAAAACTGAAATGTCAAAAGTTTTTACTGAAAAGTAGAAACTCGAAAGTTATTACTGTGGTAAATAACATTTATTAACTTTTAAATGATAATGAGTCTCAAATATTAATGTTACATTTACATGTGATTTTTCATTCAATTTAAATAAATTTTTTATAAGTAAATAAATTGTTTATTTAATACAATAAATGATGTCTAATTCAATCGTGCAATATGTTCTTTTGAGAAGTGATTTATTAAAAGATCTAGGGTGGTCCGTAGGTGCACTAGTGGCACAAGCATGCCATGCCTCTACAGCAGCTTTACATTTATATAAAGAAGACGAATTTACTTTATTATATTTAAATGATTTAGATAATATGCATAAAGTAGTTTTAGAAGTAAGTAGTTTATTTTCCTTTTTTAAAAATAATTGTATGAATATTATTAACACAATTTGTATTGAAATAATAAAATTAGAATAAAAATGTATAATTTTTATACTTTTAACAAGTATAACAAAATATATGATAAAAATAAATAAATATAAAATTAATCTTAAATTATTATTATTATTTTTAATTTCAGGTACCAAATGAAGAATCGTTAAAGAAATTGGCTGAAAAATTAAAAGAAAACTCAATAGCTCACAAGCTTTGGATAGAGCAGCCAGAAAATATAGCAACATGCCTGGCTCTTAAACCTTACCCTAAAGAGGAAGTCAAGAAATTTGTCGGAAAATTTAAATTATATAAAACTACCATAGAAAGTTAATAAATTTTAATGTTCTATATTGCTTTTTAATTATATATATTGTTAAAAATTAAGGGGATCTGTTGTTATAAATTAGAACATTAGTGATAGTTTGAAGCTGGTTGGTTAAGCCCTATTTGAGTGTGGAAGTTCTGCAAGTATGAATAGTGATTGATGCTGTGATTTTTGTTTACAGTATTGAGTTTTATATAACTGTTTTTGATTCATGCATTTATGTTGTTTCTTAAATTTATTTTTATATTTAATGACAAAAAAAAATTTGAATAAGAGGTATTTATTTATTTGATATATGTGAGTATAAATAGCTTAAAATATATATTTTTTAAATTAAAATTGCACCTGATTGCTAAAATATATAAGTTCAAATTTAGACAACATTGTAAAGACAATTTTTTTATGTAAATTTGTTAGTTTTTGGTTTTTAATATATACAGTAGGAACTTAAAATCTTTTATTACAATTATGATATGTAACGGCAATGAGATAAAAGACAATTATTTTTATGTAAATATATATGGATTTTTTATGGACTTGTACAGTAAGCAAGATTATATGATAACTAAGAAAGTAAAGAGAAAGTAGGACTTCAAAACGCTGATTTTAAGAGGAAAGGCAGATGGCATTTTTTTCATTTCAACGCCGAACATTGGTGTAATACCTACTTGACTCAACTCGTATACAATAACATCGTTAGTCGTTACTGGTATAGATTCTGTGGTAATTGTTATACTAAAGTATGATAATTTTACCATTTATTCAGGATTTTACATATTATTCAAACTACATTTTTATAATTCAGGATTTTACATATTATTCAGACTAGAATATTTTTATTATTTTTATAATAAAGAAACTATAGTGTATATAGTGTTCTCACTATAAATAATAAACCATTTGCTAATAGTATGGAACGAGATCGATTAATTTCATCTGGAAACAACAAAAACACATTTGGTTTATTGTTATTTGCATGCCTTTTGGTTGAAGACTCAAAATATTTGAAACGTTTTTAAAAAAATTGAAGTAACGTAGATTAATATTTTTCAACTAGAAAACGTATTATTATTTTTAGTCTTAGACTTTTATACATAACCAATGGTCATTAGTTGTAATCAAGCTACATTTAACATAACATAATAACTCTTGCTTTTTATGTGTTTCAAATTTTCGGCTCCTGTATTATTAATCATTTTTTCACGTTTACATTCTAAAGCTAGTTTAATAAAAAGTACGACAATATTTAGTAGCAAGTTTTCGGACGCCAGTGAATAATGACTCATAATATGGCAACATTTTATGTTGTCATAACTCATAGTTAACAAAAATTCTAATTTATTTGTTAGACGAGTTATTGTATAATATTACAAGGAAGACTTTTGGAAATTATATGCGAAGATCTGAAAACAATATTAAATATTTATATGGTATGTTATGGTTGTATATTTTTATAATTGATCGACTCAAGAATCCTAATCTGGGTGTACGCTATTCGATTTGTCATCTCTATTTTTTCTGTAGAAAACAGTTTAATATTTATGTTTTAAAATCATAGAAACGATATATTTATACCAAATTTTATTTTTACGGACAATCGTTTTTAAAGTAATGTTTAAAATGTGTTAAATTCATGAAATAAGTATGTTGATTTAGGCTATGTTGTAAAAATATAATTATGATTACAGATATAGTACAATCAGAATGGCTTCTTCTAATACATTACAAAAAGCTATTGACCTTGTCACAAAAGCAACTGAAGAGGACAAAAACAAGAATTATGAAGAAGCCCTACGACTTTATGAACATGGCGTTGAATATTTTTTACATGCAGTTAAATATGAAGCACAAGGGGAGAGAGCTAAAGAAAGTATACGAGCTAAGTGTTTGCAATATTTAGATAGGGCTGAAAAACTAAAGGAATATCTCAAAAAAGACCGCAAGAAAAAACCAGTCAAAGATGGAGAATCAAATTCGAAAAGTGAAGATAAGAAGAGTGACAGTGATAGTGATTCTGATGATCCTGAGAAAAAAAAATTGCAGGGAAAGCTCGAGGGAGCCATTGTTGTGGAAAAACCACATGTTAAGTGGAGTGATGTAGCTGGTCTTGAAGCTGCAAAGGAAGCTTTGAAAGAGGCTGTAATTTTGCCTATTAAATTTCCCCATTTATTCACAGGTAAAAGAATTCCATGGAAGGGAATTCTGCTTTTTGGTCCTCCAGGTACTGGTAAATCATATTTAGCAAAGGCTGTGGCTACAGAAGCTAACAATTCTACATTCTTCTCTGTTTCTTCATCAGACCTTGTATCCAAATGGCTTGGTGAATCAGAAAAACTAGTGAAAAATCTTTTTGAGTTGGCTAGACAACATAAACCAAGTATAATATTCATTGATGAAATAGACTCTCTGTGTTCATCTCGCTCAGACAATGAATCTGAATCAGCAAGAAGGATTAAGACTGAGTTTTTAGTGCAGATGCAAGGTGTTGGTAATGATATGGATGGTATTTTAGTTCTTGGAGCCACAAATATACCTTGGGTTCTTGATTCTGCCATAAGAAGGCGATTTGAGAAACGTATTTATATTGCTTTACCCGAAGAACATGCTCGTTTGGACATGTTCAAATTGCATCTTGGTAACACTAGACATCAGTTGTCAGAACAAGATATGAAAGTGTTAGCTACTAAGTCTGATGGCTATTCCGGTGCTGACATAAGTATTGTTGTTCGTGATGCTTTGATGCAGCCTGTGCGTAAAGTTCAATCTTCTACACACTTTAAAAAAGTTTCCGGTCCGAGTCCAACTGACCCTAACGTAATTGTTCACGATCTGTTGACTCCTTGCTCTCCAGGTGATCCAGGAGCAATGGAAATGACCTGGATGGACGTACCAAGTGACAAGCTTGGTGAACCTCCTGTAACTATGTCGGATATGCTACGATCTCTAGCAACATCAAAACCAACAGTAAACGACGATGACATGATTAAGTTGAAGAAATTTATGGAAGATTTTGGCCAGGAAGGATAATTCAATATATATGCTTTGTAGGTTTTTAAGATTATAGAAGCACAGTGCCTATATATTTTTGTGAGAGCTTATCATAATTATTTTGTTCATTCATATTTGTCATTTTACTTGCTTTTCACTTTTATCTCATGCACATCATTAACCATTTAGTGAATATATGTTAACTCCTACATTTTAAGTCTGGAAATAATAAATTGTTTGTTAATATTTAATATGTATACTCTTATAAAATTAGAATATATCATTGTTATGCAATTTCAAGTATAATAGCTAAAGTAATTTGAATAAATTATAATTATATGAGATGAGAGTATATTTGATCTTACGGAAAATTCCCATGTGTATTCTTTTGTATATTTAACTAACCTTATTTTATTACAGGGTTTACAAATTTATTTTCTATTTTACAATATGATTTATGTAAAATAAAAAAATATTTTGAACAAAATTTAATATTTAATACGAGATTATTGGATAAATAAGAAATAAATGATATAAAGATAATAGGATAGCTTAAAAAATGTAAATTCCCGCTGTTTCTTTGGTAATTATAGCTTTTTTCATTGTATTGTATCTCAAATGTAATAATCTTGTTTTAATTAAGTCTACCCCATAAATATTTTTGTTCTATTTTTGTATTATGTAAGAAATAAAATTAATTAACTGTACACAATTATATTTTTGTTATTTATTAAAACACTTAATAAAAAAACAATAATTTATTTACAAGAAAAGTACATATCTAAATTATCACAACAATATTCGATAAATGTTACTGATGCAGCTTATCAAGAGAACAATGATGGATGCTCTTTTCTGGTTTGAAGAGTTCGTTTCTGAAATATAATAAAAGTATACATAGTACATATCAAGCAAAGTTAAAGTTAATATATTTTTTTAAAGGGCATAAGTAAGTCGGTCTTCTGGCCAAGATAGTGATATAAAATAAATGAATTTAATCACATTTTAGGGGACGACGTCGTGCTCAAAAAATCAAAATAATAGAACGTAATCGTAATTAATTACGAAGTCAAACTATTAAAAAACCGGTCAATCAAAGATTTACAGGAAAACAGTTAATAGTTTAAGATTTAAAGGAAAAAAATATTTATTAAGAAAGGTAAACATATAATCCTTTACTCGTCAAATGTTTAGTGATTAAAAGTTTTTATTATTTGAATTTATGGAGAAATATACTTGGATTTTTAAATTAAAATTCTCAATTATAATATTTAGAACATAAAAATATATAGATTGTACTTTAAAACTATACATTGATATCGAAAATCATTTCAGTTATTTACCTTCTTTTAGGACCATTTTAGATTAAGAAAAAATGATTATTCATATTATGTTTACGAGTCGGTTATCTTATTTTATTTAACTTAAGGTTATATAGCAAAACTCAATTCGAAGTAGTATTTTTAAAAAACAATTTAACATACTTTAAATTTTATTCTAATAGAAAACTATTGCACTCAATTAATATGTCACCTATTACTACTTATAATTTTTTTTATCGTCAGATGAATATATAAAGACAGAAAACATACCGATTAAAACAGCTCGTTCCCTTCGATGCGTGCCAATAATGGCAACACAACGGATTTTCATATCTTTCGTGGCGGGAGAGCGTAAGCCCAGAGTGGATATCATTAAACCTTGAGCGACGGGTTGGCTTTCCAATGTTGTCAACCAGGATCTCTCTGTAACCTTTTGATTAATAACATTTATTTTAAAAATATAAATAAAAGTTTCTTTGCTTTAATATTGCGGTTCGACAACATTTCAAAATTGTTTTAACAAAATTTTAGTAATTCTGATAATGTTTTCGAAATATGAAACACTTACTAAGGTATCGGTTGGTCAAAAGCACTCAATTGTGACGTCAATTGAAGTCGAAACAAGAACTTATTTCAAAAGTCTTTTTAACTTTTTTTTTAATTATATAGATTGATTACGTTAAAACCTTAACATTAAAGTTCAAAAACAAGTTTTATAAGTTTACGACAAAAAATGAGTTTATTTATCAGATCAAACAATAAAACGCAAACCTTCTCTCCGTTAATGTACCATTGTAAGTCAGGTGCTGGAAACGCTTTAGCTGAAGAGCAGTTAACATCAAGTGGTTCTAATAGTTCATAAGGTCGTTCATAACCAACTATACGTGGAGTCTCTCGTGGGAAATCTGGAATTTCATATAAAATTTATGATTAAGTCTGTAAAGGAACGGAGTTGTTGTGGGTATATTGTAAACACTGTATTGTAATTAATAGATTAAGTATGTTACATATTTTAATATTGAAATATTTGAATATTATAAAAATGTTGAGTACAATTTTCTAAAGCCAAAATATATTATATAAATATTTGTTTTTAATATGAAAGACAAACAAATATGAAAAGAAACATAGAGTATATGTTTGTATGACTTACAATAAACCTCCATAAATGTCTCTGCCTGCGCTGAGTGGAACGAGGGTGCTTCTTCAGACACCTCGCATCTATATAGACCTCTTGACTTCAGAGTCAGATCCCGTAACTGCACCCGACGAGCTGAGGACTTTTCCAACTAAACAAAAAATTCCTTTCAATATTTAGAAGTATATACGTAATTCTTTTTACACTAAATGGTTTTTAATTTAACGATTAAAACTACCATTTATAATATTAAACTTTTTTAACTGAACATTTTTAATCATTTTGCTGATACTACACAATGCTTACTCAGAATGTAAATTGTACGCGACTTATTTTCTATACTCTAATTGGATTTTCACACTGAAGTAGAGGGATATACAACTGGTTCCTTATGCAGCCATTACTCTATACAATTTACTAATTACTTACTAAGCGCTATTGGACATAAAAAAACAGTGAGTTAAAAGCTGTAGATGTCAATTAGCGCACTAACATTGTTACGATGCGATATTAGTACTATAGTTGACTCTTAGTGCTTAGTAATATTGTAATAGTGTTTAATGTAATAGCCCAATTAGTTGTAACGTTAATTACTTAATATTTTCCAATTTTCACAATCTATTATCCAAAATGTTATTCAATATTATTAACATATATTCTAGAGAATATTGTAATTAGCTCTTACTCGGGGTTTCACCGGCAAAGGAACGATTTTATTTACTTTTAAACTGAATTAGAGTCTGAGTTAGATCTGTTTTAATTAGTTAGTAATCTAGTTCCATTTGAGTTATACAAGAACACTGTAAGTACATATACGATAAGTTGTTAATATTTTGTGTTATACACAAACGAAACTAAATTATTGTTTAATGTTATTATTAATTTATTAAATTATATATCAATTTATGTAAGACTTTCCTATTAATGAATCTTAAATTAATCTTAAAAGGATAGTTTATTTCTTAGGAGAGATATCTTCAGCAACCCATAACTATAAAAAGAAACATTGTTTATTTTATAAGGTAACGAACTTCACCCTCCTACCTCTTTAATACTGTTTTTCCAATTACATTCTTAAATTTAAGTCGCTTTCATTGCAAATAATACAATAATCAAGCTTAAGTTCTCAATTGTATTTAAATTTATACTATCCGCTTAATATTAAAATATGGCTAAAGCCATAATTGAAAAGTTTAATTTAAAATAAAGTTGATAAAATTAAAACTCACCACGGAAATAGAAAACGGAAAAAAATAAAAGTAGAATATATTATTTTTTATCCGACGGAACATTTAAATAAAACTATTTTATGGATTTAACTCGCGTTTATTATTACATTTTTAATTATAAACCAACGCGAAGCGACGTTTCGAATGCTTTGCAGCTAGAGTCTTAGAAAATATTAATTGAAAGATTCTTGGAAAAAGTATTGAATATAAAAGAAAAAATAAATATTACGATTTAGACGATTTGAATAAGAAATGTTGATGCAGAATCTTAAAATATTCGCAATAAAACATAGATTAATATTACTTTTGCTAATTAACTTAGTTCGGGTTTGGGATTTATGAATATTTTTCTTTGTAATATTTTCAAACACCCCGAAATAAGTATTATTTTTATTTGATGAAATTCGGAAAATATCTCATTTCCATTCAAACTCTCATATTAAATCTCTTCAATTATAAAATAAAAAAATCCTTAATGATTTATCTATTAAAATAATTATTCAAAAGACAACCAGAATTACTCAGTTAAAAAGGCAATCAGCCTTTTTAACTGAGTAATTCTGGTTGTCTTTATAAATTAGTGAGGAAAAAATATTTTTGAAGAGTATAAGTGTTTTAACTTACATCAACTTTAACTCCATCAAGCCTGTGTGCGTGTTGCGTAGGTCTCAATCTGGGCATGTAACGGTAAAATTCCTCGTTATCCCGGTACCACTTCACAGAGTACAACTTCCCCCCTTCAAGATCATAATCACACGTCAGGGTTACCGACTCCCCTTTTTGTTTTAGACTTGGAACGGAAATGCCCACTACACGTAAGCAAATTGACACTAAAATACAGAAAAATTAAGAAATATAATTACTTAAATTAGTTAATAAATTTATAAATTTTTAAAATATTTTTTATCACCTTTTGCATAAATGAGACAAATATAACAAATTGCGAATATATGCTTCATCGTTTCATAAATTACTGCTGCTGTATTTTGCAAGCTTGACAAATCTCAGGTTTTATTTAATAATATAACATAATAAACATAACATATTCACTAACGACTTCTGAATCTATTTACTCCACCGCAACCCGTAACATAGTTTCATGTAATACGAGCGGTACGAGTGCAGCGTAGCGCGCGTCGTAGGCAACTGTTGCTACAACGACATTGCTAGTGAGTAGCATTAGCCACGAATTATTTTATTCTTGAGTAAATCCACAAACTTAATTATGAAAACGTGTTTGAATTGAGGATTATGGAAAGATGTATATAATTTATTTATTTGTAATGTTGTTTGTTTATCGCTATTGTTAAAACAATTATTTCTTTTATTTATTAAGAAAAACGATGTCAAATAAATAGATTTTCTATAATAAATCAATAAAAGATGAATAATTGCGAGTAATATTTAATGTTATGTTAATGAACTGAAATTTATATCGCAATAGCATCCATTTGGGGTTGCATTAGCTGCTTTGTATCAAAGCCTTGGCGAGATTAGTTATGGATTTAATGAACAGGTTATGGCTAATGAATGCTCATTTTGCCTGAAAAATATTACAGTTAAATGATTCCAATTTTCATTAAGTTTTTATCTTTGATTATTAAAGAAAGATATTAATACGTTTACGCTTTTTGCTTTTTTATGTAATGCATATCGCTATGATGTCAAATGTTGGTCACTTTTATATAAATATGCTAACTGTTTCTCGCGGTTTCACCCGCGTATGAAGTATTTTAATTACTATTACAATAATATATATCTGTAGTCAGAAACAAATAATATATTAACAGTTTTGAAGATAAGAGCATTTAAATACAGAAAATTCTTCAGCTTTATAATATTAGAGAATATCGTAAATACAGTAATATATAATAGATTATATTTATTATAATTAAAAATATATCTACAAATACAGATATATTTTAAATTACTATTTGATATTATTTCCCTTTTTTGTGAGTAGATTTGATTTCAGAATTGAACGCTTGCGGGGTATTATGGAATCGGCATGACGTTTCAAATATATGGAAATTTGATGCTTCTATTATATTATATGTACTGAAATATGGACAAAGCAAAATTGCGTTTTGTTTTATCACGAAATCATCGAAATTTTAGTGCTTCATCTCTATTGATATATGATTGATATGTCAATTTCAATTTACAAGTAAAAATAACATATTTCTTTAATGTAATATTTATACTCTTCATTTCTACTACCCTGGAAATTGCTATTAAATCTAAACATTATAAAAATTATGATAATTGTAATAAATTACAAAAAAATATTATCATATTTAATTTTACGTTTTTAAAAAAAATAAATTAGTTTGTTAGTGATACAAGAAAATTAAGTCTTTAGATTATTGCATTTGTATTTAAAGTAACAAAGATCACAAATAGTAAAAGTCTTATGAGACTAAATCCTTAGATATATTAAAAAAAAATGTATAAGTGTACTTAGAACATTTATTGAAAAACTATAGTAAAATAAAATCATTATATTTTCGATTTAAGTTAATATTTTACTACCTAGTACCCTAATTTCTTAGATTCATTCGCTCATTTTTCTATATACACTTTTCTGACGCCTCTTGATGATGGCCAATACGAACTAAAACCAATCCCTTAAAGTATTTATCTTTAATTATGTTATGGGAAAATTGGGACCTCTGCCGCTGGTGTTTTTAATAATGTTTATCCGTTATAACAACCGAATTAATGTTTAATTAAATTATTATCCAGCTTGCGTTGAAATGAAAGAATATTTCATTTTTGTAATATCAATGAAAAGCCTCGGGATACAGAAATCATGACAAATTTCTTTGTTTCCAAATTTGTTTGATACACCAATGTTTTTGTATTTATTCGTGATCCATAATTACTATTATATGTCGCGGCGTGAACTGTTGCTATTGTATTTCGTTCCGCCATTTTAAAAGCTCATGAATAAGAGCGTTATTTAATAAACTTAAATTATAATATAACTAATTACATTATAAATTCATCGGAAGCCTGATTGCCGTAAATAGCTTATTATGCGTTGCCGCGAAATTGCATTGCTTGTGTCAAATGGAAGCTTCTCTAATATTCACAGAATAATTTGCACCTTGAAATCCTACTTTAAATTCTATTTTATTCCAAACTTTAAATGAATAAACTTCAAATTAACTTTTAGGCTGATTCAATTCAAAATATAAAAAGCTCTGAATTCTACAAACATATAAATGTAGTTCGAAATGAAATGTATTAATGTTATTATATATTAACGAGAGTTGTAGATGTATCAGTTTTGAATAGAACTGTAATCAACTGATTGTCGGTCTCTGTATAGCGAATGGAAATGGATTTTAGTTTATTATTGGTGGCGAATGGAAATTTCATCGTGAAATATTATTAGTTTTATAATTTAAAAATTCCATTACAAAATATTTTTTTCAATCAAAAAATAATTTAAATTAAAATCTACAAAAACTTTAACTACAATGAGATATGAGAGATAAAAAAATAATTTACGCAAAATATAATACAAAACCATATTAACATTCAAGCTTTTATTTGCAAATAATACGAACAGCAGCTTATACATTTAGAAGATACAATAAAAACACCAATACACTTATATAAATAAATATGTTAAACTTAAAACACCTGTCGTTTCGATTAAAGCAACAAGAAAAGCAAGTAAAGCAATTTCTTGCTTTTCTTGCTTTTCTTGCAAGGAAAGTAAGAATGAAAAATGTAAGAATTCCATTATACCTGACGCTCGCAGCAATGCAGCGAACTAATCTAAATGATAATAATTGCTTCTTTGACTTCTCGTCGTCAGATGATCGGATAACAGACGTTGATCTTGTTTCAAGACTCTTTGTATCGTCAAAGATGAAAGAATGAAGGCTTGTCTCCTTGACTATCTAGAGCTAATTTTAAGTCAAATGAATCTCTTTAAAGGAATACTTTATGAAGCAGTTATAAAATATACAATATTAATTTATTAATACTTTCAACAATAACAGAATAATTATCTAACATTTAAACAGTATTACAATATATTTTGATTATTTAATGTTCTACTTAACATAATTGTTACTGATTGTTGTGATAATTTGTTTTAATTAATTTGAATAAAATTACAATTACAATAAATACGTTCTAAAATTTTATTTGTCGCATAATGTATTAAATGTAACAATGAAAAATTACTTATATAAAATAAAAGGTAATTGGTACCCCACGCGTCTCACCATATTAACAACCTGGTTAAGAAAAAAATTATATTATTAATATTTTTTTAATAAAATCCATTATTACTTTTATGAAAGTCATTAAAACAACTTATAGCAGATATACATAGCATATTACATATATTTAACAGATTAACAATAAATTTGTTTCTATTAAATTTTAACATTTTCTTGAAATAACAAAGCTATGTAATTGTGGTCCTTTTTTGCTTAATAATTAATTTTTATAAATCGCAAATACACGATTTTCAGTTCCTATTAAAAAACTAAAAATAACGCTTGATGGATTTCTCTGGAAAGGTAATTAGTTCGAAGTTACGTAAATATACATCGATTGCTACCGAGACGAAGTCAATTGCATAATCAGGACGCGAGAAAATAGAGCAGAAACCACGCATACATATATATATTTAAAAAGGTATCATTAGTCAGAATATTTTGAAATTTAAATATATTATAAAAAAATTGATTTCGAAAATCTGAGTGATTACAAAACATCTGACACGCGGCAATCGAGCTTGCCGCTATGAAAAACTCCTAATCGACAAATTATAACTCGCAAATTAATTAACAAACAAAATCACATTTTTAAAATAAAAAAATTATTTTAATAATAATTTTTATTTTTTTTATGTAGTTTATGATAGGATTTTAAAAAATTTAAAAATTCGAAAATTTTTTTCCATTTTTCGGTAACTTCGGCGGCCGATCTGACCACCTTCCCGTTGGACAATCAACATAATTTTGAAAAGTGAATCTTACATTTAGATGCTGATTCCAAATATATCTTTAATTTTTCAAAATTCGAAAAATAAAATTCGACACACACACAGACACAAATACAGACAGACAGATCGGAAGGAAAAACGGAGTTTTTCGAAAATCGATTTCGATAATCTGAGTGTTTACAATAACTTTCTTATTGAGGAAGTTAACAAGGCTTATTAAATAATTATACAAAATATTTATAATCATAATACCAGTTGAATTAAAGTTGGTACGTAAACAAAGTAAACAAAGTCGTTGAGGGGTTGATAGAGACAACAAGATGATATTGGATTGGTTCACTGCACTTGGATAACACTGTATTCATGCTGTAACAAATATTTAATCCAAAATTTATATTATTTATTATTTGGTATTCGTTTTTATATTGGTATTCTATTATATCAAAATTTATATTTATAATTCGATAGATCAAAATATTTTCATTAATATTTGGTGAGTGTTATGAAAATATAACATTACAATTTACTAAAGTGGTATACAAGAGCTTAAAATATAATCCTCTTACAATTTGCTAAAGTGGTGTACAAGGGCTTAAAACAATGCTATTTCTGTACATTTGATGTATATCAGAATATAAATAATAATTTAAAATAGTATAAATAATAATTTAAAATAGCGCTAAATACTTGCTTCCGCTTCGCGTCTGTTCTGAGGTGTAGTCTAAGGTGGTATCTGACACGGACTTCAATTAAACTTAGCCCATTTAAGGGGACATCACGTGCATAACACAACACTATTGCATTACTTAGCAACTAGTTTACATTATCTCCTTACAAATAATGCAAATTTTGTCAGCATCGAATCTACAGGGCTAAAACGATTAGTTTTATTTACGATTAACATTATTATCAACCGGTAATTGGAGAAAATTCAGCATTCAACTATAAAATAAATAAATATTTTTAATATTTAGGATGTATAAGTTATATCCGTGCTTTATTCAGTTATTTAATTTAAAAAAAAAATGTATCCGCGTACGGCATTGTTTGCGCAGTAGTAATAATGTACTTAAAATATTTTTTAAGAATAAGCGATATTATATTTAGCCTAAGACAGACAAGAAAGAAAAAATTGTTCAGTGAGGCGCGACACAAATATTATAAAATCTAAATTTAAAAGAACACAAAAATATGTACGGACATAACATGCAGAATGTATATGTTCAAAATATGACATTATTAAGAAATAAATTCTACATTAAAGCGATGAGATTATAAATATAATATTATAGTACAAAATAAGGATGATAGAATTTTCTATTCGTCGGCACTCTCCGCAGTAAAACTAAAACAAATAAGACACACTGCCATTGTAAAATCGCTACCCAGTGCTCTTTCCCACGTGTATTATTTTTATAAAATATGGCTCATAAACTCAAGCTTAGAGATGATAGTTTATTGAACCTCATAGAATAAAATGCTATAAACTTGATATCTGCTCAGCAATTTACGATTTGAAATTACCTACTCTTGATAATAAAGATCTAATAATATTATATTAATATTTAATTGGTACATAATTTTAGTCTTTTAATTTGTGTTTCGTGATGTTATAAATTAAGAAATGCAACGAACGTTTAACTCATTTCGTCTTAAATGTTATAATTTGTTACTGTTGGGACGTTCGCTTTTGTGTAAATCTGCTTAGCAATATATCACGGGTAACACAATAGCATAGATAGAAAGCACCGAACTGGCAATAGTTAACCTAACTGTCCGCAATTTGGACTCGCATGAAATAGAATAAATCGGTCTTGCACATTGCTAATTACCGTCGAAGGAAAATAGGTTCTATTTAATAAGACATAGCGGCTACATTATTACATCATTGTTACATCCATGTTACGATTGGGATGTAGTTGTGGTTACATGTTCCAGCTCAATATGATCTAATTTCAACTTTACGACTAGCAGTTAAAGTTGAGATTCGGTTACCTGGTAATTGGGATACATTACTAGGTTGGCTGATGTCTATTGTGGGCGCGGGAGAGTTAATGGAGCAAGTGTTATGGAAGCCAGATATTGAACCAAAACTCTGTATCGCATACACCAGGTTAGAGCAATATAAATGTAGCGGTCATGGCGATTTGAGTTAGTGCGAATACTAATTTGTTTATCCTCTGGAACACCGAGATCGGTTGGACGATAATGGATTGAATTTTGACGGATTAAACCCTCTGTTTAAAACTTAATTACATAGACAAACACAGGGACAGATCTGGTTTATGCAAATGTCTGCGTCAAAAAATTTAGGATGTATTTTCAATTCTCGTTATTTCATGTCCGATAATTAAAATAATAAAATTCTTTGTGTATTTCGTTAGATAAAAAAAAATACATATTATAAATATAAACAAAATTGACGTGTTTCACTTTAATACATTTAATATATCATATGCATGTTACGTAATATGTACGTTAATTATAAGTAATAATTATTATATATAATAAGTATGTGTTCCTTTTAAAAGTATATTCACCTTATTATATAATTATTTGTACATAACATTACATAATAGATAAAGTATTATCCATAACTTAAACACGAGATCGTTATATACTAGTCTGTTGAAAACCTATTTCGGTTATAATCGGATAGAACCGGATAACACGAGCATCACGTAAACGTGCTCTATCTACTACGAATGCGAAGTAGTCCGTCCATATGTTCGGATTACGGCATTAAAGTTTACCATATGAATTTATAACTTTGATGAGAATAAATTTATAATAAGCATTTTTTTTTTAATTTACTACCATGGTTGGTTTATGAATAAGGATGTCGAATAGGTTCAGAACTAGGCAGGCAAATTCCGATAGTAATTAAGTGGGTGCAGCCGGGTATTTATATATATTAATTTAATACTATGTATTTGCAAATTTTTTATCATTAAATTTTTTTGTTTCTTTGTAACTATGTTCATTATTACATATATACATTTATAGGTATAATTTATATGACTTTTTTTTCAAAAAGAACGCATTCTTAACTCTTTAAAGGTAAGAGTCTAAATGCTTTGTAATGCTTCACTTGACATTGTGGTCAAGTCAGTACTTCACCAACCTTTTATCATTTTTACAAAGTATGAATAAAGTTTAATTAAACTCTAAAATAAATATCATTTATATTGTTTGTATTAATTACATGAAATTAAAACCACAAAGACCTGGATATTTACAAGAAAATATTTAATTTAATTAACATTGTTTTAATAAAAAATAAAATGAAAACTTCTCATTAATCTTCCTTTCATATTGCACCACAAATTGTATATTGTAGTCTTACAACCCAGTGGCGCCATCGTGAATAATATTAAAAGAGGTTGCTTTGTAAGGCGCTAACAAATTGGCGTAGAGTCTGTGGTGTATACGAGGCACAAAAGACTCAACATCAACGAGCTTAATACTTAACAGAGAAATGTGTAGCGTGAAATTTGTGAAATGTTGACAGTAATAAGTATTAATGATACAATATATTTTTCATATAATGTACAAAAATTTAAATTACATTAAAAATATATAAAATATTACAAATATTACAACATATGTAATTCAATTCAAAAGAGTAAAAAATATATCCACAAAAATAAGAAAAAAATAAAATAAAAAAGAAATGAATAAAAATAATAATAACAATTTATTTCATTCATAAATGAAATTTAATTTTCGAATGAAATCTCAAATAGGTAAAAGAAAGAAAAAAGAAAAAGATAAAAGATACTAGTAAAAGATTTACACACATAAGGACAGTGTGTATCACGTCTGGTGAAATATTTGAAAGGAGAGCGTTGGCGTGGTCTTTGTTCACAAATCGCTGGAGCAGCGAAACATTACACCTGAATAGTTTGTATGTGATTGTACATTTCCCACTCGCATTCACCTAAAATCTTTTCCTTAAATACCTTGTACATAAACAATATAAATGAATCCTTTTAATTGTTTTTTTTAAAGTATATGAATATAATTTACGTTTATATTTCCATTTATTATTATGTATTAAGTTAACTGCTTACAATGTATGTATTTCAATGTTTCAAAATATGTATAGATATATCTAAAAGGAGAACAAATTTATTTCCGTTTTGATATAAATAGTAAATAGGAGCGATTTTTTTTGAAATTCCAGACCGAAATGTATAAAAAATTGTTTGAATATTATATAACAATATATGTGAAATACCAATGAAAGTTCAGCTTTTCGTTATTTGTAAATATTCGGACATGTATATTATTCGAAACATCTACTCTAATGAAATTGAAATATAGATGAAAATTTTTATATAAATCCGCAATTTTTTGAGTACTAATTTAAAGATCAGGTTTTCTGATTAAAATTTAAAATTCTTAACAAAACAGTAAAGGACTAAAATAAGGAATAAAAGTTTATTTGTTTTGACAAGCAAAGTTGGTCGAAAATCTAGTAATAAAGGATAATTATTCGTATTACTACCAAAGACTAGTTGACTAATGACGAATTTTAGTATGAAATTATGTTAGCAGTGCTTCTAATTTACCAAATCATCTTTAAGTCCCAGAGGATGTTCTGGCGAAGTTGTACGTGTCTTGCCAGTTCTCTTCTGAATAAGTTAGAAGTTTGAGCAGCGCTTAAAGAGGTTTGGTATCGGAATGCATGAGTTTCGTACTTTCAGTTAACGATTGATTGACTTTAGAACATTTGAAATATAGGAACTATTACTAGGTATATCTATTACTAAATATATCTAAGAACTTCTTAAAATTAGTATTTCTTGAACGTTTTATAGAACAAAGCACGTCAAATTATTACTGAAAACTAGAATTACCCAGTTGATTTTAAATAATTTTGAATGAGAATCTTCGTAGAACCCACAGTTTTTCGAAAGTTTTCAAAGTTTTAGAAGCTACAATAACGAAATATACCCGATCATAAATAAGTCACTGATTGGTAAGCATTTGCATAATTATATTAATTACTAATTTAAAAAAATTATATAAAATATCTAATTTGACATTATTACCATTTACAAATTCGTTGCAAAGGGAAATAGATTGGTCCTATTACTTTCGTCAGAGGCGGGTTTCCCTTTGATGTGGCAGTGCATAATTCAAAGGCTTTCCTCGATTTCCCCTTGGGATGTATGTTAGCACCTGTATTAATATGTAGCAATCGTAACCCGTATAATCACACTTACGCTTTGAACGCATGGCCGACATTTATTTCTTCGATCATTATAAGATAAATTAACAGAATTTCCGTAATTAACGGAAATCTTTAAATACTATTTTTTACGAATTAAAACTCGCGCACAATTTGGTTACATTTTAATTTTAACCCGACGTTTCGAATGCTTTGCAGCAATCTTGTTCAAGGATAGACAAGATGTGTCTATCAGTAAGTCAGTTAATTAGTCATCTACTTCCAACGGTTCCTTAGTTTGCGGGCAAATATATATTATTTGTTACTTTTCACCTCAAATAAAATCAATAATATTGGTGTAGATGTATTGTTTTGATAGTTCAGGTTAGTTTAATTACTTTTGAACTTTATTGGTAGAGCGGGTACTCTATCCTGAGAGAATTTCCAAAGTAAAGGAAGAGCATTTCTACGAGGCCCCACCAGGCATGTATCTACTTAACAATTAGATATGTTCAATTGTTCAGTAATAAGTTTTGAAGGTACTAACCAAAAATGGTTTATTATTATATAATACTTTTAAGATATAAAAAACGAAAATAAGAATTGATACGCGAAAAATTAAAAAATATAACTAAAAATGCACTGGAGTTAATAGTGAAACAATTGTTTTGATATTTAAAAATGTACAACTTTCTTTTGATGCATTTCCGCGGTATGCTGTCCTAGATAATGTAAGCTTCTTGAAAAGTCAAACTTATATAATAAACACAAGACAGCCACGTGGGACTTTAAAAGGTTGAAGGAAATGCTAGAATAGTAATAAATTGTAGAATGCTTGTCAAATATAACGCCTGACAGCTTGCACTTATTCGTTTTTGTTACACATTCTTTGTTCTAGAATTTTTATAATTTGCTTAACTGGCTGTGGTTCATGGATTTGTTTAGGTATATGCCGCGTAAAAATATTATTGTAATTAGAATAAAATTATAAATGATTGAAAAAGATGCATACTGATTGTTTAATTTATTTTACAATATTAATCAAATTAAAGAGTATAATTAGGAATACATTTAGATTACTAAATTATTTTCAATAACATTTATTATTATAAAAATGAGGTGTCTTTTGTTATAATGTAAATAATTAAATGTAATCCATACGCGTGTTAGTTAAAAAATGCATATAAAACTAGTTGTCACTCGCGGTTCCATTCTTGAAAGAACGTTCTTTTACTATTCGTATAACTAAGAAGTATAATACTAGATAGTTTAGAAGATTAGAACTTTTCCGTGTTATAATATTAATATAGAAATAAAATAATTTCTTAAATTTTTTCAAGAACATACCTCATGGGTAAAAGGTAAAATGTAGCTAGCTCTTTTATCCTTTTTTCTTGTCTTTGTATTTTATGAGTTCAGTTGCTGTAAGATATAGCCCATAACTTGCTTACGTATCTTTGTTACCTTAGGGCACTACTATATCATATCTAATGCCAACCTGGTGTAGAACAATCTCAATATAGAACTGATAAAAATACATATATATATGAAATTTTTAATTAAAATACAATACATGTAATAGAATCAATATAATAAAATTAAAATATGTTTGAAATACCTCATTAATTTTAATAGTTTTTCCAAATTCAAAAATTATTATAGTTCTAATACTATCAAAATTCTATATACGTATTGTTAAAACTTTATTGTCTTATAAATTCTGTTTTTGTATAAACGAAAAGTTCGATTAAAGCAATTATATTGTCAGAAAAAATAATAAATGTACTAAATGATTGATGCGATTTTTCGTTATAATTGTAGGATTCGGGTACGACAGAATAATTGTGCGTTACTTTAAATGGCATAAATTTGACTCTTATTGCGGCTTTGATTGATGTTACGACTTATTAAGATTTTTATTTATGATACTCTATGACTGTTATTAAAGAACAAAGACTTTATCACATTGATGAAGTACTTATATGATATACTTTTGAATATAATGTAATATATTGATGTCAAAATAGTTAGAAGATATTTGTGCACAAACAAGCCACATATATATATATATATATATATATATATGTTATGGACGTTCAGGCTTATTCCTTAAACTATGTTAAATTCGTAGAAGCGAACGTCAGAAATATAACTTCTATAATTTACTAACTTTATTGTACTTATAATACATAATTCAATTACATCATATGTATAACTAAGCAAGAAGTTTTTTATGAATTACTATCATTTTTTACTTTTTAACTTCGATTTTTATAATTTCACTCCATGTATAAAAAAAAACCTTTGGAATTTTATAGGCAAGTATGTATAATTATTACCTGTATTTTTATAAATGTAATATAAATGCTGCTTGTTTCCCTATTTACAATAAAAAAAAAATTGTCCCTTTCAAGTATTATTCTCATAATCTGAAACTTTCTCACTTCAGTAAAGCTCTAAACCTCACGACTATTGCTCAATAGTTTTCAGATGTTATCTCAAACGAAAGTGTTGTTCAGTCCAATTGACGAGGCCCAGAATAAAAAAGAAATCGTAAAAGGCTTTTTGACAGAGAGCTGAATCATCGCGCTGGAGTGGAGGGGCGTTGCGAGTTACGCCAGTGATGACGTGCAATAACGAGCTAGGGTTGGGAAATTTTGTCGATTTATATGGATGGCTGAATCCTAAGTAGGTATCATTTTTGGTGAGTATCCCATTTATCCAGTGGCAGCAGTTTTTTACATCACCCCTACATCAAATTGTCAGAATTGTTTTGTGTCTTTTAATCTATTTGTTCGAACTTTTCGGTATTGTATTATAACATATCATCAGACATAAAAACAAGCTAATTATGTCCTAATATATAATGTATAAAGATATAATTTGTGTTTTTGAATCTATAAAGAGTCGAAGTATTTTCCTCCCTAGAGCCAACGCCTGAAAGAACTAGTGCCATATCTTCTGAGGTATCTCAAAAGGAGGGCTTAAAAGAGCCACACGGTTGTCTCGTAGTCTGATGAAAAACTCGCTCAAGTGTCACTGGAACCTTTAATATTCACCCTTTCTTTTGTCACAGGCGATTGACAAAAATTGTGGCTACTGGAGCTCGTGGTTTACTATGCATTTTTAATATCGTTCACATGAGCACAAGGTTTTATAAACTGAAATTGAATACAAGATTTTCCTATTCGAAGTTTAGTGATACATGTTTTTAAATAATATTTTTATAACTTATAGGATCGGTAAGTATTTTTAGAATATAAATTATTATTAATTTATTACAATATTTGCTCACTTAAACTAAAATACCACCTGCTTAGAATATTATTATTACTTTTTTCTTTTCTTATTATTATTAAATCTTTATTGCCCTACGAAGATACAATAGACGGGCATAATGCTAAAAGCATTCTATACCAGTCAACCAAAGAAAAACAGAGATAAATTAAAATAATTAGGTGTTAATATTCACAGAATAACTTAAAATTAAAAAAGTATGTTTTTATAAGACTAATCAACAACAAAGTTTTTTAGGATAAGATTTTAACTCTTTTAATGTATTTTTTCTATTTCTATATATATATATATATATATATATATATATATATATATATATATATATATATATATATAAATTTATTCATGTAATTTGCTTAGTTAATGTCTAAAGGGTAAGGAGATCAAAAGATTCTTATCGCAGGATTTATCTAGTCTAGACTCTTGTCTCTACTCTACTTAGATATATAAATAGTCTTATCATTTTAGCACTTTGCTTATGAAACATAATTAAATTATATTTCACTGCTATTATTGATATTATAAATGTAAAATTTATATATGAAATATACAAGTAAAATTTATATATATATTATAGAACTACATTTTTTTAGTTATTAATTAAAACTTAAATTATATTTCATTGCTATAATTTTAAAAAGAGAAAATTATTTATATATATATTATACAACTATTATTTATATACAAATAATTAAAACTTATACCAAAAAGCAATCTGCAACTTCATTAAAGTTGCATCTCAGCAATTCCAGATCCTCTTTGTCTTGATATATTGTCATTTGACTTGTGTTTATGTTTAGTGAAATGTTTGTTTCATTGATCTTATGTATTTAAATATAATATATCATCTACATATAGCCTGTATCTGTACTAGTATTATAAAGCTAGAGTTTGATTGTTTGGTTATTAAATCATTGAAATTACCGAATGGATTTGAATGATTGCCTTTAGACTTCTTTATGAATCTTATGCCTAATAAAGTATTACTGCTTCTAATTACTTATAAATAAATTATAATAAATTATTATAAATAAATTAAAATATTTGTCAGCCGGTGGCACATAGTGAAGTCAATCAATCTGAAAATGAGTATCTTGTTTCAACGTTCTTTTGTAGTCCACTAGGATTGAATCGTGTGACACAACTAGTGTATTAATAGTTTATTTAGAATGTATTTATCTATATTAATATTATAAAGTTGAGAGCTTTTTAGTTGCATTTGTTTTCTGATTATGATAATTAGGTTTATGAGAAAGGCTATCTAGTTTTATTCTACTGTTTCTTTTTATCTTAATAAAAAATAAAAGTTGATCCGCGAGTGAAATATTATGTATATAACATGTACATACAAATATTATTTCTTTAATATTTCATTTATTGAGAAAAACCACTAGATTCAAGATACTCAGTTTATACTCGAACTCAATCGAAATGTCATATTTTTTTGAATTATTCTCAAGAGTTTTTTCTTTTATTTAATATTTCGTTTATTGAGACAAAATTCAAGTTACTTAGTTTATATTTAAACTCAATCTGAGTGACATATTATAAACATGAGTTCCTTAGGTGAAAAATTTTTTACACTTTTAAGATTTTACATTTAAATTTAACAGAATAGAATTTTAAATAATTTTTCATATATATTTAAAATTTGATAAAATAAATAGAAGAAAAAAAAATCTGTTAAATAAATGAGAAAATATTATAATATGGCATTATTAATACTGTTATCATCTCTATTAGGAATTAATTTAAGATAAAACCTATTCCATCCTGAAATACATTAAGATATTACTTAAAAATGGGTTACAAAGCACTTGATTTATCAAAGAGCAAAGAATTTTGTCAACTCTGCAATGGTGCACTATACCGTGTAAGGCTCGTAGCAAATTTACCCTCACTTCGTTCCCTAATATAACTATTGTATATTATTATTCTGCAATGATGGATTTTCAGTAAACAATTTGAAGAACTTTTTTTTCCAACTGTTTGAAGTTTTTACCGGTCAAAGACCCTAACACATTAGCTTCAAATATAAATTAACATTTCTTCAATACACGAACCTTGCAAAAGAAGAATTAACAAATCATGATTTTTAATTAAGCCTTCATTTTAAAATTAAAGTCTTACACTACACGTATCTATACTAACATTATAAAGCTGAAGGGTTTGTTTGGTTGAACACGCCGATCTTCGAAACTACAGGATGGATGTGAATTTTTTTTTGTTAAAATAGACATGATCATGAGGAAAGCTTTAAGATATCTAACATTCTGCTAGTTCTAATTATCTTAATAATAAACAAAAACGTTTTTCCACGAGTAATGGCTTGTAAATTATAGAGTATACTATTAGTCTCGAACATTTTAGATGCAAATGATAGTTCAGTGGTAATTTCCAAGTGGTTTACGGCAATTTTTTAAAGAAAATAAAGCAAATGCTTCATTAATTAAAAAAAAAAATATATATTTTTTTTTTAATTAATGAAGCATTTATCGATCGCCAAATAGACTTAAATTTAAATACTTATGACAAAACAATTGAGACATGTTAATGAAACCTTATTTTTTAGGTTTATTAATTTTTATTTAATCAATGTGTGTTTAATTATATTGTGTTACTACTCACTAATCATAGAAAAGTAGAAATAAATTTCTATTTTTTAAATAAGTTTTCAGTTAAAAAAATTGTATTTTATATTCAAAATATAATACCTAATAATACAGAATAATACCGAATAAAGTAAGTACGAAAAATATAATAACGAATAAAGTACGTAAGTAATATAATTTTTGGGGACGTCTTTTACACCTAATAGGTTTCTATGAATTAATAAACAAGGTTTCAAATATCTTCAGGATTACTGTGACATATGTGAGAGTGTTTTTTTTTATATTATAAAATATTGTAGTATTTCTCATTAGTTAGTATATAGCTGACATACATAATACTGAACAACAACTAAAGTAAACTTTCCTAAGAATACACGTATAAGATTTTATAACAAATTTTATTATTTGTGAAAAAGGGGTAACCTGAATTCTAAATGCCTTCTATGAAATGTCAAACTTACAAAAAAAAAACAAATCCTTTAACGCTCCAATTCCAACAAATGATAACACAACTCCATCTACATTTAAAAAAAAGAGGTTTTGTCTGGTTCATTTGGCAACATTGAATGCTAGTAGCTAGTAAATTCAACGCCATCTTTAGGTAAGATTGAACTCTAAGATGTCCATCTAACTTTGGTTTGTGTGTAATGAAAAAGTATTGAAGTTATTCCATAGATGGCGTTAAATAAAAATTACACCTCTTACAATTTTATCTATCGGATTAAAATAAAATAAAAGTAATTAATTTTTTCTTCTGCTTTTTCATAGAATTATAAGTATTAGAGAAGTTAATAGTCAATCGTATATAAAAAAGCCTTAAATGGCACAATAGTTTTGAGAGTTCTTGCCAGTTTTAACTTTTAAAAATTGTAACTTTTGGCTTTGAGAGTAGATGAAAAAAAGTCTAGCAAACTGCCTTAAAATAAAAAAATCTCTATAAATTTTTTTATAAAAAAAAAACACTAAAACCCTTTGATCTTTCCAAAAACCAATCAATTAATTTTAATACCCATTCTGTTTAATATTCTGTGGGGGAGTTATGCGGAAGCTATTATTTTCATATTTATAATCAGTACATTAAGATTGTTAATATTTTACATTTTGTGTTAAGTTGTCTTTTGTCGAACAGCGTTAAATGTGCACTCGTGTGCTAGACAGATGTCTGATGGCAAAGTTTTCAATATTAATTAAGTAAAATTATTAGATTCTTAAATCGAATTTCGAAGAGTTTTTAGTTTTTCCGATGCTATGAATTATAATTTTTCCGTTTTTTTAGTTTTTTAAAGAAATACCCGGCTGCGTTTGTTATGTGGTTCTTCTCAGACCAGGACACGTTTGAAACCCTCGTAGCTTTAAGTTTAAGTTCGAGAGTATCTTTTCAGAATGGGATATTTTAAAAAGTATGGTTTCTGATACTTGCGTTTGACGTACATCAGTTATCATTGGTATTAATATAAAGTTTGAAAGTAATAAATATATCAAAATGTTGCAAATCAAAATAACAAAAATTTTGTTACTAAAAATAGAATTCACAGTGTTGTAATAATTTTAATGAATTTGCATAGACACAACGTGTGTAAAATGAATACTGTAACAGGAAACACGCACAGATAGCTGGGCGGCACTAATGGAGGCTCAGCGGCCGACGCTGTACGTGACTGTGAATATGTAATGAAGGGATCCATATAAAATATTTTTAACACACAGGGTATTTTGAATTTTTTTATGCTTTGATAGCTGTATATAATAAAATGTTACGTCCATACACTAGGGATGGATTAAAAAGAATAAATGTCAAATAAAACAGTTATTAAAAAAACCTTTTAAACTTATATCATTTAATAGATCAGGTTAAATGATGAAAGGTTGAAAACAACCGTGAATTTTCCTTCTATAAATAAAACTTTGAAGCGAGAAAGTACAATACCTCTGACTGCGGTAAAACTACAAACGAAATACCTTGTCTGAGCGTAGTTAAAGGTTTATGTTCCAACTTTAGCTGTTCGCTCGTCTACGAATGACTTTATTCGCTCTACCTACAAGTGTTGAGCTTCTTTTAACCGAGCTTTATTATTATTATAATTTTTTTAAAATTTGTAAAATGGGTAAATAAAAGTTATATAGTTAATAAAACTGTATGTCAAAAGGTAAAACAAATGTTAGGGACTTTGTCAAAAATTCTCTTACCAATATAATTTTTTAATAATTAAACATTAGTTGTAGAAAAAGAGTTGTGTATTATTAGTGCTCTGGTTCTAAATATTTATTACATTAAAACATATAAAACATAAAAACAAGTACTATATATACAGTTTTTAAACATTAACTTTAAAATTAACCAATAAGCTCTTTGACAACATTAATTCTTTAATTAAAGTTCATTATTTAATAATGAAATTAAAATATATATATATACTGAGTGCTGAAAGGCAAAACAATTGGTATTTTAACGAATGTAAGAAGTAAAAAGAAATATAACAAAGTATTCTTGTATTTGATAACATTGAACAAACCCAATTAAAAATAAGAATGGTCTAGGTAACTGCATTAGTCCAAGTCTTGTAAGAATAAAAGAATTACGAAGACCGAGCTTTAAAATGTAAGTTTTATATTTAAATTTAAATGTGTTTTTTTATTAACACCTACGTTACACTGTCTTAGGTTACTAAATAAACGTAAGAATATCTTGGTACAAGTGTCACGGCCGAGTGCATAAGCGATCCCGTGACGCCCCATTAAGACGATGAGGGTGAACAGGGGTACTTACTGAATAACCTTTAAAATGGATGAGTCCTTTTTGCCCTCGGATAGTCCCATATAACCGATCCTGCCATGACCTCTTTGATATCGATACACGATGTAAGTTTTATAAGTCAAATCAAACATTTTTCTAAAACTTTCACGAATTAATTCGCGTATAATTTTGGTTACATTTTAATTTTAACCCGACGTTTCGAATGCTTTGCAGTAATCGTGTTCACGAGTAGACGAGATTCAAGTGTCTGTGTCTAAGTCTTATAATGTATTAAATTTATTATTTATTTTAAATTACATTCAATTAAAAATAAAATCTTAATAGAGATTTTTTTTTAATAATAAGTTTGATCACAATGACATCCTGGCTATGTGCATGAGATATTTGAGATATAAAAATTTCTACAATTGTGAAACAAAATAGGAAAACCGACATCCAGGAAACAGAAAGAATTTAATATCCACAGATAGGACGTAGACCTTGTAGTTTACGAAAGTATTTCTTCCCTGCATTTTTAAATCGTTTAAGGCCAAAACATACTGTAGTAGTTTTTCTATTTACTGTTATATTTTGTTGTACTATCGCAATTTAAATATAAAACTTATTAAGTTTCTACTTTGTTTAATTAATTAGGTAAACTTTAACAATGATCTTTTTCCTTATTAAAATTTTATAAAATTAAATACTAACGAAGAGAATAATAATTTATTTCTTATACTTAACTTATACTTAACACCATGTAATTCATTATTTTGTAGTCATGAACATGAATGTTTATGAAATTTGATGAAAATTTGTTTTTTTATGACTTTCATTGTGGTCTCGGTCAACGATAAAGTTACGAAATACTTTGCTTTGAATTTCATTATGTAGCTCTGTCCCGAGCCACATATTTTTATGAGCTTAAGGGTGGTTTTATTATTACAATGTGAAGAATGTTCAGTTTTAAAGGAATGAATGTAGTAATAATTTGTTTACTTTGATCAACAGATAAAAGACAATTCTATTGAATGCTAAGTTATAAATATCTTCCTTTATCAATAAGCTCCTTCAAGATGAACTTTATTTAAATTTAAAATAAAAATAGGATGAAAATTTATCCTCCTTTTTTATTAAGATCTATTTTATATATATTTGAAAGAGAGGTGATATCTAGGCTTTTATTGAAAATCGTAAGTAATATTTTTTAATTTTGTAGTATAGAATAAAATTGAAAAGATACCGTAAGGGGAAATTATGGTTATAAAAATTGTAGGACTTATTAAATTTAAATTATTCATACTTACAACACTGATAAGCAACAAAGTCTTAAATAATCGTTTAATTAAATTTGCTTGTAACAATCGAGACGAAATTAATTTTGAGCCGAGAGAAAAGGAGATAAATGGCTTATTCTTGGTCATTGTTCGATTATAATTAGAGCAATGGACCGGTCCATTCGACGGTCTCATTTCGGTGGATTACATGTCTTTGGAAATGAAGATGAAATGTTTTGAGTTACAAGTTAAATAGCAAATTTAAATATTGAACAAAAAACCATTCACTTTAAACTTTAAAACAAATAAAAATAATTTATGAACTTTGTGTAATTTTGTGATATCTGATTTTAAACCTTTAGTAATTTATCCTTTGTTCATCTATGATCATCATAATTATGCACTAGTCTAATAAATCGTAACAACAGGAATTAAAGTTATTGAAGGAATACAGTACAAATAATGATAAAAAAAAGGTAGCTGCTATGTATTTAGTACGTAATTCAAAATGTTTAGCAATTTCACAAATGAGAAACTTCAGAAATTCCAACCGAACGTTGCCGGCGGGTCCGTTAGGACTAAATAATGAATGACTTTCACTCACTGACTTCTTTATTAGAAACCTCAAGATATAAGTATAATATAATGTAACCTTTGTTTTTGTAAAGTCTATGCTTAAGAGGATTCCATCGTATTTATTTTTCAAATGATTTAGCAGATATACGATTTCCGTGATTTAGTTGATTTAAAAAATTTAAGGTTTTAAAACTGTTACAATTTAACAATTTTAAGGATAACATCCTTAACAAAAAAAAAATATTTTACATGCCTATTAGAAAAGTGATTTACGAATCAATTAGGAGTAGTGAGGAAAAGCGACGACTGTGCATACCCTAATTTCTTTCTGCTATCTGTTAGCTCGTTTATTAGCCTAATGGACCGTCGAACTCTTTTGAATTCTACTATATTTTATATATACTTTATTCCATATTTTACTTAGTAACAAGAATCACAGGTAAACTATTTATAAAATATTGATAAATTGACAAATATTTTAACATTTTATCAGAAGTGCAATTAAACAATCTTAGAATTTTGTTAATTTAAAAGGATTTGGATAATAATATTTAAACACCCTGGGTCTTAAAAAATACAACAATTTACATTTTGGAACATTCAATAACATTTTGAATGGAATGTTTAAACATATGTAAATTACTTACATTTAATGGAATACTATCGAACGTTTTAAATATATTTTTATATTACAATCATATTTGATGCTTTTACAACACTACTTTATCTTTACCATGTTGAAGTTGGATAATAATTGTTGCTGACTTTTTGCAAGTTATCTTTCTTTTTATTGCTTGCCTTCGGGAAAAATTTTCGGGCAAATTTGTAATATCTATCTTAGTTTTCAAACAAGAGAAGATTTTAAATTCGTTCTTTATTTTGAAACAGCTACAATATATTATGAAAATCATCTGCTTGTTAATGCGTTGTTTTGATGCATTTGTATTATACATGATATTTTTTTTTTAAATAATTATATTATTAATTTTATATTCTACAGACCATATCACTGTATTTCATTATATTTTAATACATATTGTTTAGTATTATTTAATTTAACTAGTAATCTGTAGTAAATTTAAAATCTAAAGGCTGTCTGACAGAATTTTTTTTTTGATTTTGGTTACATCCTGTCTCTTATTTTAATATAATATTATGTACCCATATGTCAGATTTTTTATAAGGGTGTGCAACAAACAGTAAGAATATTATTATGTTCCACTCATAAAGTTATAAGTTACTTCAACAGTATTATAGATACAACAGTAATAAATTACATAATCCGTATCCCTCGGAGAATTTCAAAAGTATACATACTGTTTCAAATAAAGTATACCAAAGTATATACTTGATATAAAGTAGGAAAAGTGTACATACCTCGTTGAAACGTGTTTGGAGTCGCGTACTTTTATAATATTAGTGTATAAATAGGATTATTTAAATTTAAAAATATTTTTTATGTTATTGTTAAATTTGTTTTAAAAAAAAACAATTTAAGAACATATTTTTATGCATTCTTTTTTTATAAATATTATTTTCCGTACAATATGGCACGTTAGAATTATAGTTTACTTTCAAAGAAAACTTCAGCCGTCATATCTCTAGGGTCGAAGTAGCTGATACTTTTTATGAGATATCTTTTTCTAGCAAAAGAAAAGAGAGACGGTGAAAAATCTTAGAAAAGTTTTGAAGCATATAAAAAAGTTATGAATGCCGGGTGAATTAAGCTTTGGATGGATTTGTTTTAGCTTTTAACATCATGAAACATTAAACTTATTAGATGCATTTATGGCAAAGGCACGTTATTTCAAGTAATTCAAAATTTTGCATCATACCACGAGGTATTTATATCGGTTGAGGCTAGACATACAATCAGGGTCCGAGAAAGTGCGATCGGAAAAGCTTACGGTCATCTCATAACCCTATGTTGCATGAGAATCAAAAAAATATATATGTACAAATTTTGGAGGTGCACAGGTGATACATGTATTTTTTTTAGTCAAAGAATGACCAAATATATATTCTTTGCCCGCTTCGACATTCTCAATTTCTAGCAAATACAGAGCAGAATAAATAATCAAAGTTGTATACAATTGCAGTGGCCTGGAGACTTCTACCAAAAAAGGTTTTTGTACATTTATTTTAAATTCTAATTGGCTGTGGACGTTCTCATATAATTAATGGTTTTGTCAATTCTAAAAATTATTGAAATAATTTATTCTCTAATATATATATTTGAAGTAGGTATAGGTATAGCTTTATATTTGCGAATGAAAACTGCCATGTTACATACAAAGCTATATCAACAGTTTTCTGTAAAATATCTGAGATTGAAGTCACTATAATGTGGTGAAACTTTAATTTACAAGTCGCAATCAAAATATTCGGAGTGATGCTGTATGCAGATATACAAACAAAGACAGCTGCTCAACCTATAGTACAGTTTTAATCCCAGTTTAAAACTTCATCTTGTTATTATAGGAAAGATAGCAACGACGTGAGCAACTTGAGCAACTTGGAAGTAATTTAATTTCAATTTTGAACTTCGTTCGTTGACTTAAATAAAATAATTAAGTTTGGTTACTTGGTGTAATATATTATGCAATGTTTTGAAAAACTACAACAATTAATTATTATTGTAGTAAAATTGGTTTAATATTATCCAATTAGTTATTTTGCTATATATTTATAAATATATGCTTTTTAAAAACACTATTTTAGACTGTCGCCACTACAAAAAGTGGAAAAACGACGAAACGAAGAGACCATTTTCTTTTTTTGTATAATATTAACCATCTTAATTTGTATAATATTAACTTTTTACACCAATTCAAGTTTATTGCTTATATTTTATATTAAATATCTATAATAATATTATAACTTACTTGTAAAAGTATGCTCTGATCAATTGTTTTTTTAACGAATATGTACAACAACATGCCCACATCGTCTCTGTGACGTCAAAAATAACCCAATATTCATCTTGTGTACATTTTAATAATATGGCTTTATGTTAACTTCAATAGCCTTTAAACGAAATATAAAAATAGTTTTTTTAAATATTTTAATTTTTATTTATTTTAAGTTTTGGTCATCACTTGTCATCTTAAAGAAACAAAAAGACATAACTACAACAATATGAGACTTATTTAATAGCAATAATATTGTTTACTTAAAAATATCTTTTTTATTTCTAATTGTAAATAAAAATATGTATTACTTTAATTCGTAGCTTCAACAAAAAATAATAATCACTAACAATTACAGCTATCTTATTGTTCAATTGCACTTAAGTTACAGTGACAGGACATACCATAAACTATAATGATTATTTACACTATTGGAATTAAAATTATCACGCATGCTGAGCACAATTCATAGTGTACTCTTAGCTTTAATGATATTGATGATGAATGATTAAAAGTGGTCATTGTGGTTATACATTTTGCAAAATCTAACTTTGTTTAATCAGGAAAGGGATTTGAATATTAAAATAAACTAATGTATAACGGAAATAGAATACATGTTAAAATAATTTATACTATCATTTTAAACTATTATTTAAACGAATATTTGATTAAAATAACAAACGGTAACTGGTGCAAGCTCTAACACATTAACTTCCTGGTTAAGAAATATGTTATGTATATATTTTTTAATACAATCTTTTCCTTCATTACTCGCAATAAAGACCTTAAAAAACTTACAAATTTAATAATAAATTTGATATTATTTATACTTTTACAATTATCTTACAAAACAAAAATTTCAGCATATTTTTTTTTGCATTGGTTTCACTTTTTGTTAACATAACCATATGTCAATTGGTACCACTAAAACCCGCTATTCGATTGCGAAATGAGTTATTTAGAAATTGTAAATGATAAATAATCTTGATCCTGTTTGCAGGAAAATTATGCGTTGCCGAAAAATATGCTTATACTTAAATACGTACACATATATAATAAATATTTTTTTTAAGTCTAAAATTATTAGGAAGACTTGAACACGTAAAGATATTACAAAAAAATATTTCGAAAATTGGGGTAATTACAATAACTTCTTCATTCAGGAAGTTAAAAATACATAAAATAAGACTAAATAAGCCCAACTCATTAAAAATAATTTTCTACTCGGATTTCGTTTTAAAATAGGCTCTATTATAAAAAATAAATTCGTGTATCCAACGAACCGTATTCGGAAAGTAAAGCTCCAATTTAACGAGTTAAAGGAAGGCGGTAGTCGGCATAATTATAATTGGTCGCTCAGAGCACTGCGCTACGCGACTGCTTCAACCAGAAATCCTTTTTCTTTGTCAAAGCAAATTGCTTCTTAGTTACATCTCAGTATACATTGTTCGGTAGATAATTGTTATTTTATGAATTGATTCTTACAAGTCAATTTTGTGAATAGTTACGGAGTTTTCAGAACTTTATTAAAATACTGCTGCGGTCAACGCCCGTCTAACTATTAAGCGTATATTCACCCTATATTATTAAAATGTATATTTTCAAATATTAAAGATACTAACATACTAAAAGCTTTTAATCACCATATTAATTCTTTTTAAATGATAATCTCGGTCTTCTGTTCCAATGCCGTCAACTGAATCATTCATAAGAACATAAATTTTTAACTATTTTATGTTTTTAGACTTGTTCTTCTGTATCTGTAATCTGTAAAGTCTTTCATCACTCCTCCAATTGAATACGCTGATATCTTTTCTTATTTTAGATAAATTGGAACATCCCCTCAACATTTAGATACGGTTAAGGTTTGGACTATGTAATTTTGATTATACTTTCGACGTATAGTAAACGATCGTCTTCATAAACATGACGTCACTCCAAAGCGTTTGTCTTCAATGAAATGACGTCACTTCAAAACGCCCTTCATAAATATGACGACTACATAAAAGGCCTATTATAACATAGATTAATATATGTCATCATATTCATATCATAAGAGGATTTTAATATATCTAATGTGGGTATGTACAAATAGTAATTGGTTAAGAAACTTATTATACATTTACTACTATAACGTATATATATATATTATAAAAATACTGCAATGATAAGTTATAGAAGCCTCAAGGTTGCTTAGACAGAGAAGAACTTTTATGACAGTATAAAAACTGTATTAACTTTTTGGTTAAGTTATTTGTTTTATTACTTATTTATTACTTTTGATTTATCTCATATTATGTAATCTGGAGTTATCTTTTGGGATATCGAGTTGAAATTGAACAAAATCATATACTCAGGTCTACGACCCTTTGAACCTGTGAATTAATAAAACGTTATAAAACTTGAAACAATGTTTTTAATTAAAAGATTCAAAATGTAAAGTTTGATCTACTTTTTAAGTGATGTAGCCTATGAAAAGGCTTGATGTGAATATTTCAAAATGTATTTTTAAAAACGCATACATTCTATTTTATAATGAAAAATATAAAAACTAACGCCCACCGCCTCCTCATCACCAAAGTCCATTAAGCGTTAATCAAATAAATACAGTTAATTTTAGGAAATTCCACAAGATATAGTATATGATGATATATATGTTATAATAGAATGTTTGTGACAAATATAGTTTGAAGCCTATATGTTAATCCAAGGTGTAGACTAAATCTGTATCAAATCTCATTTACAACGGTTTAACCGTTCGAACGTGAAAGAGTAACGAACATCCATATATCTAACTATGTCTATAAATTTTCAAATTAATCATTTCAATATTATGTTAGATTTGGTAGATGAATTTCAGAAAAGATAGAGACTGATTCGAGAACTAATTGTAACCTATAAATTTTTTCGGTATCCGTGGCCGGTTCTGACTTGTTTTTTCCGGTTTTTTAGATATGTATAATGTACATTTTAAATTTCAGTGGGACTGGAAAAAGAGACTGCAAAACAATTATTAATGTCATGTTTTTATTATAACATTACCTGAAAAAAGAGGAGTGAACCTTATTTAAAAAATATGTCCGTTCAGAAAGTCCTGTTTTATTTGAGTTTTAGTCTGTAAGGAGTTTTATAATTAAATATTATTATTCGCATTATTTCGTAACTCTTGATGTAATAACGAGGGTTATTATAAGTTTAAGGTGTGTATCTGTCTGTTTGCGTCACAGCTAAAAACAGTTAAACGGATTTAAACGCGTTTTTTATCGAAAGCCTTGTCTGTCAAGAGGTTTTTTTCCGCATCTGTTTGTTAAAATAAATTCTCTCCAAGACATTCGGTTTTTATTGAAACTAGTGATAAAATCGCATTCAAAATTAAAGATAAATATTCCTAATTTGGAATGAATATGGTTATTGTCTTATTATTTTAAGAGTAACGTTATTCTTTAAAATTGCAATTTTTCATTAAAATTTTAATCCGATTAAGAATTAAAAGGATTTTTTAATTTTAATGGAATAATAATATAACAATTGATAGTTGTATAAAGTTTATTTATTGTATTTTATAATTATATATTATATTTGTGACATAGATAGTTAGCAAAACTGTTAATTTCGTAAAAAAATTGATATATAAATATATTCATTTCGAATCATTAATGAAGGTTGATTTTGGTATGATAATAATTTAAGTATACTTCAATTTCAATTTGTTAAAAACGATCAGCTTTATACATTTTCAATGTCTTCAGTCAATAAAATATTAATATTACATATTACGACCGAGGTCAATAAAAATAGTAATTTAGAATTTCTTTGAAACAATCCTGAAAATTATAAGAATCCATACGGGAATTTTACCTTTGTTAAGGAACTTTAGCCATTTATTATTTCCTTTTTTTAAACAATGTTAGTTTGTTATCATCAAAAAATGCTAAGACAAATGATATGTTATATATTTTTTATAAAATTAAGATCAATCAAAAGTAAATATTGATATTATAAAAATATTATTTGTACGTTGCTTTGCGGGTGAAATAGTTATGTGTATGTATACAGAAATCACAAGATAGAATAAATTGCCCGGAAACATGTTCATGTATAATGATACATGAACATGTTTCCATGTCATGTAAATAATGATTTATTTTAATTACGTAAGTAAGAAAATAAAGCTTCATAAATATAATATTTCATATATTTAATAAAAATGAGATAAAATTAATATCATTAGTAATGTTCTGATTACGGCTTGCAAAAGTATGTAGTTGAACAACAGTTTTAATTTGTAAAAAGTTTTAATTTAATATTTGATTTTATTTATTTAGCTTTACGACTATCTGAAAATATAGTAGTGCAAGGAATCGCAACTCTATACATCGAAATAATTGAACAAATAATTAATGAATAAAATAGAATAGGCGTCCAAAGATAAAATGTATTAAAAACGTAATTCAGAATGTTTTTCAATTTTGCAAGAGAGTAACTTCTGAAATTCCAACTGAACATTGCCGTCGGGTCAGCAAGTAATAAGAAATGCATGACTTTCGCTCAGTCTCTTGCTCATTACAAGACCTCAAGATAGAAGATAAGTACAATATAATACAAAAAATTATATCCTTTTCCAAGATTTTTCATTTATTAAAATATTAAATGATCAGCGAAATATAAATATTCATTATTATTTTTGTTAGTTTTAAAGCTTAAGGCTAAATAGTTTTTATTTAACAAAACATTATATCAAGTAAACATATAATAAAATAATAAAATATATCTTATTTTATAAATTGAATACTTAAGTATGACTTGTGTTCTAAATAAATAATGAAACATATTAACTTTCTTCATGTTTCTTCATCAAATATACTCAGTAAAAAATCATAACGAAATCTATATAAATATATTGAACTTGTAGAAAAATAAGTATGTTCAAAAAATGTTTATAAATAAAAAGTAAAATTTAAAATAAATTATATTTATTTTTTCTTCACACAAATAAGTAAATATAAAATGGTTCGCCTTTATAAGACGTTAAAATGAGTAAAATTTCCCTAAGTTGTATTTCTGATCCATTAACAAAGGAAACTTATCTTTCAAATGGTTATCAGAAAAGTGATTTGTTAATCAATTAGGAGCAGAGAGTAAAAGCGATGACTGTGAATAGCTTAATCTCTTTCTGCTACCTCATGGCTCGTCTATTAGCGTAATGGACTATCGAACTCATCTGACGTCTACTGTATTTTATAGGTGATAAAAACCTTATTTTAATTGTTTAGCGAAAGCTTAGTTACGAGGCGCACAGACAAATGTGAATAATTTTAAAAATGTATGAAAATAGGGCTATATTTTTAAATAAATTTTTGACAGTGGTATCATAATCTCAACAAAATTTGGGATACCTGTATGTATTATACATATAAAACCTAGCCTAACTTTACTAAAACCTAGTTCTTATTATAATTTTTCCTATCGTGTATTTTTATTTTTTTTAATTGGAATATTGATAATGAAAAATGGTTCAATATTTAGCAGATCTCATTGATACATATTATATTCTATTTTAATAATTATTTCCTTTATATATCTAATACTATATTATTTTATTTTATATTATCACTGATATGGTAAAATGATAAAATATACCTATATAATACATATGTTTATATATAGGTATATTTTATCTAATATTCCATAGTTATGTTAATACTACATATGTATTTTGTCTAAATACGGATGGAGACACGTACTATTGTTGTATTATATAATAAAGATTAAAAAAAGCTACCAATGGATTGAAATATCTAAATTTAAAACACAAAAACAGTAAAATTTTGCATACAAGAAGTTTAGCAAGTATGAATATAAAACAAAAATTAATTAGACAAAGTTTTTGTTTTATATTATTTTCTTTGAAATATAATACATAAGAATTATAATTTAATTTCAAAGAAAACTAATTTAGAAATGTCATCCATCTCCTCGAGCTTTGCCGAGCTAGTGTTGACAGAGTTCATATTAATTTATAATACGAAAGTTTCAGTGGCCATATCTCTAAGGTCGAAGTAGATAATACTTTTATTAAACTATCTCTTTCTTGCAAAAGAAAAGCGAAAAGTGAAAAATCTTATAGAAGATTTGGACCATATTACAAAGTTATGAATGGCGGTGGACGAAGCTTTAGATAACTTTATTTTATCTTTTAACATCATAGAAAATAAAATAGAGCAGATGGATTATGGTAAAGGCACCTTATTTTAAGTGATACTGACTGAAGTGAAACGACTATTCAAGTACTTTGATAAAACTCATTTTTAGTAAACGATTTCTGCAGTTGTAAATATATGCATATTTGTCCTATTATTGCTTTAAAGATTTTTTGTAAATTATATTTAATGTGAATTATTAAATCCGTCTATTTTTTTTTAATAAAATAAAATATTATTAAAGTTAGGATATTTTTGAAAGAATAATCAATTAAATATTATTCGTCATATGTTCAGAATAGACAGCAAAAAATTTCTAAATATTTAACTAAAGTAGCAGACAATGACTGCGTCCTAGAGCCCTTTACATTTTGATAGGAGTCTTCACCTTCGCTTATTTTAAATTATAAACTCTAAAATATATTCTAAATTACTACTTTAAATTTGCTATTGAAAACCATTTATTCATGATAACTGCAACACAGACTTACAAATAAAACATTATACTTCCGCTGAGTTTGATTTTTAAGTCAATATAACACGGTGAAACTTTAAAATAAACGTCGTATTTTAACGGTGTATGTAGATACACAAACAAAGACAGCTACTCAACCTATAGTATAGTTTTAATCTAAGTTTAAAACTTCATCTTGTTATTATAAGTAACATGGCTGCTACAACGTGAGAACTTTGAGTAATTTAATTTCAATTTTGAACTCCGTTTGTTGACTTAAATAATTGAATTAAGTTTGCTTTCTTGATGTAAAATGTAACTAAACTAACAATTTTTTTATATGTGGTTATGACTATATTTATTAATACTAACAATAAGAATATTAAAGTATTCAATATTATCGAAAAAATTAACTCTCGGAGATAAAGTCGGGAAACCAGGACACAAAGTAAACAATTTAGATTGTAAATTTGAGTTCGAATTAATATTTATTAAAGTGTGTAATATATTATATTACACCATTTAAAGTTGATATTTTAAATGGCACTTTAATGTAATCATTAACAGATTTTTAATATTAATAAAAAAGTCTTAAAGATTGTGTACAATTTTTATGTATTATTAATACTATTAGAAGATTTTATTAGTTCAAAATATATAGTGTACGCTAAATACTAATTATATGTGTTTTCAAATATTACTTACGAAAACTAAGACAATTTTGTTCATTTTCCCATTAATAACCTAACAATCTTTTGCATACTTGAATAAAACTAATGTTTGAACCACCACTAACCTTTACACTTAACTTCAATAATATTGTTTGTTTTCTGAACATTAGCTTTTTTATATCTAATTGTGTATAAAAAACGTTTCACTCATATTTGTCGCTTCATTATAATAATAATAATAATAATTTTTTTTCAGATTGTCCATATGTGCCTATATTTGTTAGTAGCGATTTCTTAAAGACTATGTTAGTTAATAGATGAAATGCCTTTTATAATAATAATAGACAATGTAATGAAATCAATCACAATAATCAATCACAATAATCAATAATCAATAATCAGCAATCAACAATCAACAATCAATAATCAATAACCAATAATCAATAATCAATAATCAATAATCAATAATCAATAATCAATAATCAATAATCAATAATCAATAATCAATAATCAATAATCAATAATCAATAATCAATAATCAATAATCAATACTCAAATCAAATCAAATCAAATCAAATCAAATCAAATCAAATCAAATCAAATCAAATCAAATCAAATCAAATCAAATCAAATCAAATCAAATCAAATCAAATCAAATCAAATCAAATCAAATCAAATCAAATCAAATCAAATCAAATCAAATCAAATCAAATCAAATCAAATTCTATGTCATTGAAAAATTTAACAAATTATCCTACTTCTATTTACTTGTAATATCTAATACAGTGTTGTTGTATGTGACAGTGATGATGTATGTGACCGTCATGGCGGTTTGATATCATCTTCAAGATGCTGTTGCCACGTCCACGTACTAGTCGTAAGATTGACCTTTTTTTCCGCATAATATCATGAAAGCTGTCTATATGGGCTTCCATAAACATGCACGCAGTAGTGGGGCAGCTTCAACAACATCCTGAAGAATATAAAAACGTTATCCTCATTAACAATTACAGTTATATATTTTGGTTATGACGTAAGTAAAAAAGGTATTTTGGTAAAAAGTCGTTTGTGGTAATTGAGGTATTATTTAAGTTGCTAGATAAGATTGATAACTTAGTAACATTTTCAAAGTTATAAACTATTTTTATGTGAAACTATTAAAGCTAGAGACGTGTTCAAACTTACGTCAACAAAAAAATATGTTTATGCAAATATTGGTGCTATGATCGAATAGGTCGAGATTAGCGACAGACCCGTAACAGTAGAATACATCAGTACAGTTAACGATAGGACCGATAATACTCCCCAGAGAAAAGACCAAATCTGAAAACAAAACAAGATTAACTTAACAGAGAAAAGGATTTGAACAGGAGACTAGTGCACAGTGCTCAGAGCGACCAATTATAATTATTCTAACTGCTACCTTCCTTTATCTAGTTAAATTGGTTTTTCTTTTTGAATATATTCCGTTAGAAATATTATTGTACCTTTTTTTATTTAAGAGCCTTTTTTACATAGTAAATCTTATTCTGCGTAATTTATCTTTTAAATACTTTTAAAATAGATACGTAAAACAAGAAAATAATATTAATTATATTGATTATTATTCAATTATATTTCTATAAAATTCTATTATTATTATTGTATATGTTTAGAATGTCTAATGTGAAAATTTAATATATTTTAAAGTGGCCCTAAAGTTATGAAATTATTATTATTTAGCTAACCCAATTCTTGTCTACTCTACATCTTTTCCAAAAAAAATTCTACCCACATCTAATATATTAATTAAATTCTGTCTACTTTATCTAGATAATATAAATATTCTACTACAACAAATGTAAAATTAAATGAAAGTCAATTAAACCTAACAAGTCTTTATTTTAAAAATTATTTTCTAAAGTGATTCAATAATTAACCACATACATTTTCTAATGAGTCCGGTGAAAATTTTCCTCGTGATGCTCCAACAAACAATTTATTTATCGAATTTCTATATTAAATATAAACAATATTATTGTACCTGAGACAGAATTTTTGAAGCTCTGATTGTTTTTATATAAAAAAATCCTGTTTTTGTCAATAACTAAGATCAAATTATATGTAACAACTTTGTCAACATCGACAAAACGTATATTGATTTTTAAAAATATAAAATATTTGAAAATTAACAAATATAAAAAAAAATTAATACATTAGTGCATAAAATGCAATACCCACTTAATTTCGAGACCTTAGAAGGAAGGCATATTGCTTACCTTTACCTATTTAAGAAAATAGTCCAAAACTTTCACTGAGCCTGAAGATTAAATGTCTTATATATTTAATGAAAGCATTTAATATTCTAATGTATGCTTTCGGATTTCGGTCTCCTAAACATTTTGCAGAAATTGTGGTACTTTTAGATATGAATAGGTGTTCTTTATTTGCTATGGCTCACAGGATTCCTTGCAATTATCGACTGACGTCACAATGTTAAATGATATTTACTAATATCTTCAAAAATTTATTCTCTTGAGACTTTATTTTTTTTTTATTTGAACTACATAGGGATTATGCTGATTTTTTATCATTTAGTCCCAAAATGCTCGTTAACCTTAATACGGTATCCTTATATGTTATATTAGAATTTTATAAATCCTGGGGCACAGTGCCTCCCTAATAAAAAAACTTTAACAAACGGATTATAAACCTTTAAATAAAAATCAAATTGAATGAGTTTTCTTAAATTTAATACCAGTTTCATAAACAAAATTAAAGCACATTAATGGGGACTTTTAAACAGTTTTGGCATATTGTTTTGATGCTCATTACAGTTAAAAGTTTTGCATTTGGCACATTGTGCCTGATTTGCGGTTTTTTTACCTCGGGCAGAAAAAAATATTTAACATATTTAAAGCTGAAGGTGTTGTATCAGATATCGATCTTTTTTTCCAAAAAAAAATTCACTAATATTTATTTTTAGGAATGTCGGTAAAGTTCGGTTTAGACATTTATCTTCTAAATAGGGTTTTATAAGTTCAAGAGTTTTATAAATAAATCTATTGTTGAAATCTTGCTTATTAAGGGCAATAGATGGACGCAATTGGTTCCTAATATATTTAGTATCCTAAACAAGGCACAAAGACTCCAGCATAGAGTTTTAAACAATACGCTGCACGTGTGGCAAAGCTGGTAATTTGTCGCAATGCGTTTTGGTTTTTAAAAATTATTAATATCGATAAACCAAACGATTTATATTTAACTACTTTGTAATTCATAGTTGAAAACATGAAGCTTCCCTTTTTTTTTGCTAAGCTTTGAAGGTTACATTAAAGGACATGAAAGCAAAGTGAGTTCATCATGAAAAGCGAACATTCAAATTCTAGCCTTTTATTTCGGTAAAATGAGTCGGTATTTCTGACTTATTCTTTCTTAGTGTTCCGGCTTTGTGTGGTAGATTTTGAGTGAAACTCAATGCTTTCACTCAAAATCTACTCTACAAAGCTGGAACACCAAGAAAGAATATGTCAGAAATACCGTAAACATTATCATAAGTTATATTTCTGTTAGCACTCTGTATGGAAGTTTATCAACTTTCATTCAGAGTGCTAACAGAATTTGCTCAAGCGCATATCAATTTTTATTATATAAAATAATCTTTATTTAAAACGGCCATTTATGAAAATGTGTAAATTTTAAGTAAACAAAGAAAAAGAAGGACATATTGCGCATGTACAATATGAGGTATGTATATATAAAATTTTAACACTACTTGTAAGCAATTGTTATTACATTTTTCGTTTATTTTTTTATTTTATTAACTTCCTGATTAAGGCAGTTATTGTCCTTAATCCAATGTTTGAAATCAGATTTACTACAGTAAAGTCTTAAGTAATTCTAGACACTCTTTAAAATATGTATGTACTCATATATATAAATGTATGTGTGTATCTTGTAAGCTTTTTCTTGTTCTACTTTCTCTTCACCTAATTATACAACTGACTTCGTTTTGATACCAAGCGATGCTTATTATTTTTTTTACAGCTGATAAAAAAACCATATTTTTTTTTAAACCAAACCAATTTTCTAAAAACCAATTGTGTGATTGATGTAGTAGCAGTACCAATCAATGCGTATTAATATCAGCAAAAATTGTTTTTTTTTTATTGTGATTTTTATGGAAATGCTTTGAATGCAATAACTTGTTTTAATGTAATGTTGGAAAGGAGTTTATAAACATTTTTCTTAACCAGAAAGTTAATGTGACGGGTCTCGACCCTTATCGCTTGTTTTATTTTAAAAAAACTATGTGTAAAATCATATGTAAAAAATTCATAGGAGTAGCTGATATATTTACTGCCCCTCGCAGAAACGCCGCGGATTGCAGAATGAAATTATACAAAGAATATGATACCTATTAATAATATTATGTCTATAGTCTACTGTATAATACATATATCCAATAAATTATAGAAACAATTTTCATAATTTTTATGTTCTGAACTTGATTGATAGGCACAAGTGATGTATCCGAAAAATTAAACGACTGCTAGTTGATTATTTATATGTGATTCAAAACGGAATTCAGATAACGAATAAAAAAATGGGACTATTTTAAAAGCTTTTCAATTAATTAAAACCGTGCAACGAATGATTTTGATTATTATATAATCCTGTACTAATAATATTGGGACATATTATATGATATAATAGTTTGAATCCTGGCTTCTCTATAGTTTTTACTAACTTTTAATATTAAACTTGATATTGATAATTATTAATATACTGTTTTAAAAAGACAATGAAAACAATATATGATTTTCAAATAAATCACATTTGTAAATAAAAGGTCTGAAGAAAAAAAGTTTTCGTGCTGATTGATTTTGAGACAAGATTTAAAATATCTATAAAAGTAGGATTTCGATGTTTTATATGAGATTGTAATAGACATATCAATGAAATACTTAACGAAGTTAAATGGTTAAGTTATTAAGAATTTCATGGAAAATACAACAAATTCAATATATATCAAGCAGTTTGTGAGAATAAGACTAAAAATGTATGGGAGTTTTTAGCAAGCAGCTGGAGGACTCCATGGTATTTTATTTGTAAACGTATTACGAAAATAGTAGAATAAATGAGTAGGGCTAAAGGCTATCTAATATTACGGAACTATTCTAAATTATTCTTTTAGTAGATAAATTCGTTCGTCCGCGGGTGGAACCACGTGTAACAACTATATTTAATACACAATTCATCGTACAATACACGTAAGTATATTAATATAATGATTTAAAACATCACCTCTTAAAATGTTGTTTGGCTTAAATTCATTCATAACAAATTTAATCCAAGCGATCCTTTATCAATATTTATTAATACATTAACAGGAATGCATTAATTTTAAGCATGAATTGTTTTTGGTTGGCCAGACACTTCCGGATGAACACAATACACATATGAACTCGATCGTGCGACGATTCAGGTAGCTCGGACAGTGATATATCGTAAATCCGAATCAAACATCAAACGCGTTATCCGTTTATGCTTTAGTTAAGCACAGATGATTCGATAAAATTTTATATACAACATCAAAGCTTTGTAGTATAAACCGTAACTATAATTGTACCTCTATGTACAAAGTAGTATTTCTACTTATGCATCTGGTTTGGTCCGTTTTTTTATGATTTAAGCCTGCCTGACACTAGATTAACCAATCAGACAAATTAAGATTGAAAAAATTTTTTTTTTTTCCTATATTAATGAATTTTCAAAAAATTTAGTGTTACAAAACCACCACCTATATAAAATTAAAAATTTGACGATTTGCAAATGCAATGGCATCCTAATTGAGATTTAATAACTTTTGACTTTCTCCTTGTAAATTAATGTTTTTGTATAAATTAATTCTTGATGTAATTTTTCTAAATCACCATTATTATTCTATATATTTTATTCCATTCCTTTACATTTTCATTTTATTCTATTAAATATCCATACCATAATCTTAAATCTAAACACACCAACCGTAGAAGTTATCGTCGAGATATCCATATATACAAAAACGAATCTGTCCACTTGCCGCCATTACAAATCAGGTGACGTCACTGCGTTTACTCTACTAAGTAATCAATTGATAAACTTTTGTTAAAATAATATTTTTGTCTGAGACATATATTTTAAATGTAACAATTTATTAAATGTAATCAAATTAAAATAAATCTTTAAGCAAACTCTATAAAGATATTAAAAGTCAATTATATTTTATTATTGTTACATATTATATTTCAACAGAAAATCTAAGAAAAAAAATTTTATTGGTAATGATACTCTGACTGACACTTTAATCCTAAATACTCTTAACTCTGTTCGGTCTAACAAAAAATATATATAATTCAGCAACAAGGAAAGTAAAGTAAAAATAATGATTTAATTTATATTCGTTACATATACTTAATAGCAGGTAAAAACCATTTGCATGATGCATCAGATTCCAGGTAACGCAACATGTGTTCAAAGCCTACAGCCACTATATAGCTGTGATAGCCTTAATTTAATACACTGCAACGTGTGCCAACACTGTTTTACCATTCTGTTGTTGTTGTGAACATTAAAACATTTATTGTTTCTGTTTATATTTACATCTTCAAACTTATAAACGTCAAATATTAAGAATCAAGTAAAAAACGAGCATATTTTCTTAGTGGATTTATTAGCCTATGTTCTTTTGTGTAATTTATTCAAAATGAAAGAGAGCGTAAGACTCAACAAAACTTTATAAATGCTTGCTACTTCATAAAGATTTATCACAATAGCTATAAACTTTATGTTGAGGAAACGGTCGTAAATAATTGTACCTGACATTACTAATTTGACATGAGTGAAAATATCGAACTCGAACCTTATCTTATATTTAATTAAAAGCTGAAACACGTGTATTGTTTGAATAATAACTTAGTTTTGACATAACGATAGATAAGTCACTATATTCTATGTTGATAAAACTTCAACAAACATTTTAAAAATATGTTAATCTTACTGGTATTAACTGGCATAGTTATGCTAATTAATTAGTAATAACTTAACTTAAAATATTAATTTGTTTCTTTTTTTAAGTAAACTTTCGTGATCTATGATTACTGTTATTTATACGGCTGTACTCACGTAATTAATATTGGGATTTTACCGATTAGTTTCGAACCCATGCTCCATATGTCCGCCATGTTCAGAGCAAATGAATAAGGCCCCGAAGGGGTCATTACAAGAAAATAACGTTTTACTTACATTTATTTAAAAAAAGTTAAATCTATAGTTTTATTACGAAGATATTCAAATTTTCTTAAAATTTATATATTTTTATAATTTTATATTAGTTATTATTTTCGTCTTCTTAAAGGATAATAAAAAAAAATCTTAAAGAAACTTAAAGAAAGCAACAGAGAGAGATAAATTAATAATAGTTAAAAAAATCTCTTGTATATATCATAATTTTTTCTATTTTAGTAATTTATAAATACTTCTCTTTATTAAAAATTGTTTTATATAAGTCACAGTTAAATAGAATTCTTTTAGATGAACGATTTAAATATTTACTTTCTCACTACTTTTCTGTCGCTAACGCCAAGTATTAATTATAATGTGTATATTGTAAAAAGTTATTACGATGCAAATCACGTTTTAGAAGAACAGCAATCAGGTGTAAATTATACAATCATGTTTCTTTACTCAGCTACTAACAATGAAGAATTATACGTAGTGGACATAGCAATACGTAACAAAATTATTATTTTCTGTACGAAAAAATTTGTAAAACATACATTTAAAAATTTAATAATTAGGTACAATATCCGGTTTCCTCATGAAAGAATATCCAGTTAAATTTATTTATTAAGACCGGATGGCCGGGAGCAAGTAATAAGTATGAATGAATGATATGATTTCAGAATCTAATGATTAAATTAAACATATTAATAAATATAGTAGTGTTGAAAACAACTTAATTTTAACTGAGATTTGAACATTTAATAATTAAGAATACTTTAATTTTTTTTAAATGAAATATGTATAAATAGGTTATTCGATATAAATTTTTATAATAAAAGAAGCTAAAACTTTGAGATTGCTATAGAACAAGAGAATTTCCTCTTGTCTTAAGATTATTTGTTTATTTGTTCTGACTGATAGGAAAAAACAATATACTATGTTTGAGTGATAAAAACTTCTCCATAATACTGTGAATTTGTGGTTAATTTTTTTTTATAAATAATATAAAAATGTAATCATAATTGTAATCCTCTGGCGACACAAAACATTCAACTAACAGAAGAATTAAATTGTAACGATTATTTACATTATTATTATATGCCATTCACTCTCTATTGCATTGCAACAATTTTAACAGATCTCCGTTACTGTTGACGGCTATAAGATACTCTATGCAAAAAACTGAGTCCTATAACGGTAAACTGATAGAAATAACTGCTTTAAAAGATAGAAATAATAAAGAAACCTCTTCAACAGTATGATAAAGTCTTGAAGTTAATAAGTTTAGAGTTTAAATTAATATTCTTTTTGAAAATTTTAAAATCACAAGTGTATCTAGTAATAAATCCTTAAGAGTTAATTATAAATTCTTTACACTGAAGAGGACTCCAGATAGAAAATTGAATAAACTAACGAAATATTATAAAGTGCGTAAAACGAGATATGGAATTTGTCAGTATTATTAAAGAAATTCTCATTTCATCCATTTCTTTTTTAATTTCTTCTCCTGCTGTCGCCGAGTCATTACCTTAATTTTATTTGAAAGAACAAGATCCAAAGACATTAAAAATGTTTTAGGGAATTAAATATTAAGAATACCTACAATTTAAGGGATATCTATAAAGGTTGAAAATAAAACTTGTTGCCCTTTAAATGGCGATTTTTTTAAATTTATTTATGTGCTATTTTACAACCTAGTGAAAATTAACAAAAATAGTCAAAACCTTATTAAACGTTGCGAGTAAATAACTTTAAATTAACAATAACTGTAGAATACAGGAGGAAGCTATCTTAAAACTGCCGATTTCATGTATTTTCAATTTATCATAAAAATTTCAATACAATTGAAATAAAAGAAATATTTTAAAAATAAATGACAGAAAAGAGAAATATGGTTCTTTCTAGTCGCTATTACTAATATTGCCACTTTAAAGATACATTCGTTTTATTATAATTTAGAATTAAATCGTTGTACAATACTGCTGGAACGTTAATTCCAAGCCATTAAGTGTTTCAAAAATAAATGTTATTATATCATATATATATTTGTTCATTGTAGACAACTGAAATGCGAGAAAACTGCCATGAATGAAAACTTTCATTTCGTGCCTAGTTTAGGTAATGACAAAGGTAAGCAACAATTAGAAGTGATAAGTGAATAAAGTACTTCGAAATCCGAAAAATTTAGTCTCCAATTGATTATAATTCCTATAATCAATGTTATTTGTTTTCTTTTATTTTTGTAGTTGAGAAAGAGATGGACAATTTATACGGAGTATCATAAAAGTACGTATGAAACCAGGACCACCTCACCTGACCTCACCTCACCAAACAAATTATACTTACAAAGAGGTTGACGTTTCTAAACTGCAACGAGCAATATTTTTTTTTTTATTGCAAAGATATCGCCAACTTTAAAAAATCAATCCTGGTAAAATTATAGCTGTATGCCTTAACAAATTCTGATTCCGTTGTTTTATGGTATGTTATATATTGTTTTAGATTGACATATGCAAAGGCGACACTCAATTAAACAAGCTTTGTAAAGAATCAATTTATTTCTAAGATATATTTGACTTCGCTTACATATCATAAGAAAAAAGCAGTCTAGTATGAAAGCTGCTTTACGTTTAACTATCCTAGTGTGAGGAGTGGCCTTGCTCCTCACACTAGGTTAGTTGAATGCTTATCTCTATAAGCATTTATCAAACGTTAATCCTGGGTATTTGGATTTTGTTTAGAAAAGTTACTGGGTCATTGAAAAGAGTAATCCTGTTTAATCCTCTGCTACTGGATCTACCTCTACAGAAGAGTATTGCTGTAGTCTTTTCTAGATTAATGGCGATGCGGCCCATAGCTGATAACCAGATTATCTTGCTTAAAAGAAAACTTTTAGCATAAGTTGAACCTTATGTTGTTAGATATTCATATACATTAGAGCTCAACTATATTGGCTTGTCCAAATTTCCGAAATATTTTGGAATTTGTTTAAATTTTTAAACATTACAATTATTCAGATCATAGTTAACAAATATATCAGGCAATTCAACAAAACAGTTAGGTTATAACATTTTCATAAAACGTAAATCAACATTGTACGGCATTATATTTAAATGGTTTTTTTTTTTATTTATTAGCCCATTTAAATATTTATAACAAACAAAATATTACGGTTTAAGTTAAGGTTACAGTTCACATTAATTTGTGTTAATTCTGTTAAGCCATATTAAGTAGCGAGCACAAACGAACAGATAAACAGACAAAAATCATAAATTCTAATTTCCATGGACTTTTCCCAAATATTTTCTATGTACTGACAGCGATAAGCAACCAATATCTGTTTATTAAACTTTTTATATAGCAATAGAATATATTCTTAATATACCTTTTTTAATGCCAGTTTCTCATAAAATATAAAACAGTATTGGAGTATACAAATAAAGGATATATTATAAAGCTAAAACCATTTTACGTGGCTTTAGCATAAACTATTTTGATCCTTCTAAATAACAGTATCAAAGGGTTCTCTCAAAATATGGACTCAGATAAAGCGGCCGCTGAGCGACTTGAGCTACAAGAATTTCATTTTCTAGCTCAGTCTTAAAAGGATTTCGAATCGCATTAACTGCAAAATAAAGTTCTTTGAAGTGGATTCTGATTTATAAAACTGTATGTAGTCTGTTCTTGCTTATGAGTTTATAATATGTAATTAATAACAATAAAACATTATTGACCTTCTAGCCAATAATAAACCGAACAATCAAGCTTATAGTTAGTAATTTTTGGTCTTTTAAAAGTAAGATTACTCTATAAAAAGTATAAAATTATTATAAAGATTGTTTCCCGAAATATAGAAAAGGTAGAACGGATTGAAGTAGCAAAACAAAAGAATTCTCAAATGTTCAAGCTTTTTCCGTTAAAGCAATTAAATTACTTTATATGTATTAGGAACATAAGGGATAATATGGACAGTATATTTCGTAAGAAATTGATTCTATTAATTATAAAGAGAATTTGAACCAATACTTTGTGATTTATGAATTGAGTTTTATTATAAACTAAAGTATAATATTCATCTTCTTTTTCTTTTGTCATGAATTATATACTGTAAATGGTCTTAATTATTTAGATATCATCATCATCCTAAATTTTTTTTTTTTATGTTGGTTGATACTAAATTACTTAGGGACAATTTATTCAGATACTTTAATTTCGCAGAAATTAAAGATTATAAATTTTTAATTTATAGTTATATTAAAAGAACGCAAATATAAATCCTGACGTCGTCAAATATGGAGCCACTTGAGTTGTTGAGAAGATGTAAAACATGATTATATTTACGAAAGCCAAATATGAACTGTGTAGCAATGTTGTGAAGTCGCTCAAGCTATATTTAAATAGGCTTTCTTGAAGTAAGGGTTGGTATGATTGAGTATAGGAACTCGAAGAAATTGTGCTAATATAGCTTTTGTAGGAATTACAAGAAAATATCTCAGCCAAAGAATATTAGTATTATGAATAGTTAATTTTCACCATATTGCATATTTTAATCTTAAGAGTACCTGCGACTTTCAATTAAATAGTAATACATTGATATGTCTGTCTATGTTAAAATATTCTTTGATATTTTTATGTTTAATAACTTGTTGATGCAAGCTACTGATTTGCTGAATAGTTTGGGCTGCGTAAAACAGAAGTTAGGATTACTCAATGTATATTTTTTACCCTTATTTACAACAAAGCTAATGAGTTCCGCTATAGAAGACGGGGTTAATGAAGAACCACTCGTGAGACACTAACAACTTCATATGGAAATATTATTTAGAACTCGTAATTTTTCTCTATTCATAAAGTATAAATTGGTTGATTATTTTTTTTTTTACAGAACAAATTACTTTAGCCCAACTAATTTCAAATCAATACATAACTAATCAATACTTAAGCTCATATTCTCTCTATTCAGTAAAATTTGGTTTCCGTCACATCAGATTTTTATGTAATCGTGTAATTGTAATTCACGCCATCGAACTGAACACACAGTAACAACGTAAATATTTGCCTTGATTCTAAATCAAAATTCTTTTTCAATTTTACAAATGTGTTTGCACATGGTATCCCGCGGTCAATAAACGAAGCGAGTTGGAGGCAGAGCCTTTATTACATTAGAAATATTTTACCACAATATTATTTTTATTTACACTTCTTTTTAAATATTCTTTCCAGGAATTTTTAATTATTTAATCTATGCAAATTTTATAAAAACGGGAATAAATCCTGACAGGTATTCGATGTCAGGTATTATATATACATGTGGAAATTCACAATATAATCAGACGTAGATAATTTTTACAACTTCATGAAATTGAAACTAATTGTAATAATTAGTTTCAATTTCATGAATTTCATGAATATTTAAACAATTCCAGTATACATTTAAAATAAAGATGATACTAACAATAATATTTTCTTTTAACAAAAAAAAAAAGTCCTAGGTTAATTTTTAGTATGGGTATAGATAAGTTATTGAAGATAACTTAATAAACTTCTTTGCAGATAAGATTTTTGTATTAAATATATATTAACTATTTTAGTTTTATATTAACAAGTGCAAACTCGTTCTTTACAATGGTTTTTTCCTTGTGCGGAAAATGTAGTTAATGCAATGAATAGAAAACTCAAAGAAAGCATGTGTCATATCTATTTACCTTCGTAAAAATTACTTACTTTATTCGTAACAAATTTTACAACATGTATACGACGAAGGTTCAATGTAATTAGATTTTCATGCGAAACTTTGGTTTAATGAACTGTTTCAAACTCTGTAAAGTCCTTTTAAATAATTACGTTTTTTTTATTTTGGAAACCCTAATATTTCTCATTATTACTGTTAATATGTTACGACATTTCTTCGTGTTGTTGTTAAGAACCTTGAGAAATCGTCGCGTGAAAAAACATTTAAAATATAAATTTTGCAGGAAAATAAAAAAAAACATGCTTTTAAGGTGACAAGTCGGAGTTGCTGGCAACAGCTAATTCTTAATAAATTCTTTATTGCACTTCCTATTTCCACCAAATAAGTTCTTAGTTAAACAAACGTTGTTAGGTGTGAGGGCTATTACATTAAATTTCTGGTGAAGAAAAGTTTAGTATCTACGTATTGTTATCATTATATATATTTTTTTAATAACATTTATACCATCATTGCATTAAAAGTCATGAAAGCAACTTATCGCAGATATAGCATATTCCATAACCTAAAAAAAATAAATAAGATATCAATTATTATATATTTTGTAACTTTTAATTTTTTAACTTAATTGCCAAATAATTATAAAGAAGCGGAGGATATAAAAGTACTTCAAAATATATTTCTCTTCTCAATCTAATTGTTATTGCTCGATTGGGAACTGATAAACGAAAACGAAGAACTAGGATATATATTATATCTTATTATTGTTTTGTTTTCGTTAGATAATCATTTATGGATAGGTATACATTAAGTTAACACAGTATACATAGTCAGCCCGGCCAGAAGTTGAAATATTTAAAGCTACACACTAAAACCAATGGTTAGCTTTATCGCCTTTGTTGAACCTGACGGCATCGCTAATGCACTCAACCATGTCGCTCCGGAGTAGTACCTTGATATCCCAACCTAAATTTTTAAAATAAATAATATAGAAAAACATGTTTTGTTTTTTTTTTTCGAAAATAAAGCAAATAAATAAAGTTAGTAGAGAGTTATGTAGCCCCAAACCGCTTAGTTAGCACCTAATATCGCCAGGAAATATTCTAAGGATATGACAATAGCGGCACCTCCTTTGGGTGGACTGATTGAATTGTAATTATTCATTCAATTAATTTGAAGATCAGTCTGTTTAAGGTAGCTTAAGTGAATACTTGTAGAACAAATATAATTTTAAATTAAAATAAAACTTTTTTAAAAAGTCCTTCGCCGTTCACAGAACTTGACTAGATGAAACCAATTTTCTGGACTGATGTTTCGCAAATATTTAAACATAAGTTTATCGGCTTTATCTCAATTCTGATCTTGAAGCTTACTAATACATTTCGTCGTTCCTGTTAGTTTAGTTTAAATAAAGCTTGTTTCAAAATCCCTCTTTTTTTTTTTTTTTTTTTTTTTATGGAAAAGGAGGGCAAACGAGCATGCGGGTCACTGATAAAATGTGATCACCGCCGCCCATGAACTCTTGCAACATCCGAAGATTCACAAGAGCGTTGCCGGCCTTGGAGATATGATATGCCCTCTCATGGTCTTATAAACAAACATTGTTCAATATATATAATATTTTATGACGTTGCTCATAAAATTGATACTAGCAATAAAATGAAGTTATTTACGGCGACCAAATTGAGAGCCGGCTATTGAGACGGAAATATAATTTCTTTTATAAAAATAGGAATAAATAAACATTTTATAAGATCCTTTTAGTAAGGTCGTTTCTTTAAAAATAGGTAATGAAAAATCTTAGTATTAATACTATTTACTGTGCACCAACAAGATGAGAAATAGAAAAAAAAGTGTGTATCTCGGGACGCCCGACAGAAGTGATAAGTGAAAGCAATATCTAAGTTAAACTATTTAGTATTGAAATTGTTTAACTTGAGAAACCTTAATTTTATGTAATATTTTATGTACCTTAATTTTAGTATTATTATTTAAACCTACCAAGACGGCTATACTGTATACTGTGTAAATTTTCATTACAAAAATGTATAAGAAATGCTAAGAAATTACACCTGCTAGACAGACCTAGCAGTATAACATCAGTTCCTTAATCTCGCTGAAATTTCTTGTCAGAGTGTGTTGGTACTTTACAAATCCATTCCCCTCGTATAGCTATAGCGAGCTATGTAGCTCGGCCCTACTTTCTATCACAAACACCTAAATGGTATAATAAATCAAATGTAAGCTTTATTGCAAAATTTTATTATATAATTTATAAAATATGTATTTGTGTAATATGTTAAAAAAAATTACTTTAATTTGGAAATCAAATCCAAAAATGTGGAATTGTAAAAAATGTAAAAAAATAACTTGAGTTTGGAAATTCAAATCTAATAATGAGTTATAAAAATATTGTAAATGATAACTGCCAGTCAAAAGTAAGTAGGAAATGATATTAGAGGTATTAAGAACTATTCGTAATAATAAACTATTAATAATCTAATTAACGATAAAGTCGTAAATTCACATATTTAATTATCAATTACGGCTTTTTACAAAAGAACAAAGAATATAATAACTTGCAATCATCGTGATCAACGTCACCGAATATTTTATTGTATTTGTTTGTATAATCTATATCAATCTAATAATTTATGCCTGCAAACTAAGGAACCGTTGGAGGTAGATGAATAATTAACTGACTTACTGACAGACACTTACATCTCGTCTACCCGTGAACACGATTGCTGCAAAGCATTCCAAACATCGGGATAAAATAAAAATGTAACCAAATTATACTATATTATACGAGTTTTGATCCATAAAAATAGTTTTATATCAAATCTATACCACGCTTATAATTGGTATGCAAACATATCTATGTATTCTTTATAAAGTTTAAGTTAAGTTGCATGGTATGCTTTAGGTTTAGAATGGTACTAATAATTGTTAAAAGAATCAATAGAATAAATAAAAACTAAAAAAAAAAATTCACAACAAATCTTTGGCTCGGTTTTAAAAAACCAATATTTTCATTCCAAATCAAGGAATTACATATGTAACTCTTGTTTGGATGTTTGTAACATTTCTATCGTCAAAAATAACAAAGAGCTGGCGTTAGTTTTGGAAACAAAATATCATTTTTAATAAAGTTAAAAGTTTCGTTGCGCCTTTCAAAAATATTTTTCACATATTTTCTAAGTCCATATTATATTTAATATTTATGAATTTCAGAATGTAGCTGAATATTATATAATATTTTATGAAGTTTTTATTTCAAATTCCATTTTCATAACACATAGTTGTTTTATAAGAAAGGTTTTTTAGAGGTCGCGGATTAGAATGCTGTTCCTATAAATTGTATTTATTATAATCATAATACAAGTATTTTAAGTAATATTATATGTTCCACACGAATCTCATTTATACTGAATCAGGCTTATCCAATTTCACACTATATCAATTAACACTGACACGACTTGCCCAATTTTGAAAAATTGGAAAATATCTGATAATTTGTTATCTTAATAAATTTGGTATCATCTGGATTTTGAGGGACTGGTACATTATATTCTTAAACAACAGTTAATATGTATGAAGATTACAAAGTGAATAAATATTTTATTTTATTGTGGCAATAAATATAAAACTAGAATTTTTATGACTGTACTGTAAGAGCTTTGTCAACTAAGAAGAACTGAATAACTAAATACAAAATAAATAAAACAGTCGTTTTATATTAATAGCTTCTACGATGACAATAATATTTTAATATTTTATCGTTTTAATGAAAATATTGTGGAATTTAATTTCCAATTTAAGGTTTATTATTTATAAATCGTTTCTAAATTGATTTTAATTAAAAGATTTTCTAAAATTAAGTCTTTAAGACCCTTTATTTATTTTATGAAAAGATTTTTACTATAGTAACATTAGTATAGCAGCTAATAATAAGGACTCTAATATAAATAATATATGTGGGCCCAAGTCTGAATAGTTTATTCAATCCATCTCATTCCTACCAGTGAACTATAAACCTTTCCTTTCACTAGCTACCGGTATAAAATAAATTTTCTGGTACACAAAAGTGAACTCGAAAAGCATCAAAGTTTGCTTGAATCTGAGTCAAAGTTCATTATTGTTTTTGACTAAATGCGTTCAAAAAAATCTTTATTTTATCACAAAGCTATCAAAATGTATAAAGAATATTGATAAAAGAAAAAGAAAAATCTATTCAATTCTTCGCAATAACATTAAAGTAAACGAATGAATGTCTGATTTTCTTGCCCTAAATAGCTTACAATAAATGTCTGTAATTTGACACGTAATTGCTTTGCAAATTGTTTTCCGACAGTGGAGACGATCAACTTCTCTAGCAGATTAATTGGATAAGGTGACCACAGATTTTTCTAATGGTCTTCTGTGGTATTCCTCCTCCCGCTTCCGATATCAATACATCTTTGTTAGTACAATTTAAATAATATACTTAATTTCTATGCTGTTATAATCTATTGTTGTTCTATATCCATTACAATCTTGTAACTCTATTTTAGATTAGATATTTTCACAGATTGTCTGATCATCCTGAAATCCCACGTCAATCTTTATCTGAAATACACTTTAATTGTAAAAGCCCCTGTTGGTTTTTATGATACATATTTAAAAAGTAATTTTATTTTTTAGATATATGTATATGATGATGAAATAATACAAAGGGTAATTTGTACAACGTCACTGCTTATTTTCTATTGAAATCTCTGTCAGCATACTTGGAAACGGAGAGTTGGAATTGAACGGCAGTATATATAATAAATATATACATATATTGATCAACATGAAGAGGTAGTATTTTCTATTTTATTTTTAAATTTAGACAGATTAGGAGTTAAGTAAGTAAGTGTATGGTAGTAACTGCTTGAATTGTACAAGAGATAAAATAAAACTTACTTTTATGAGATGGGAATTTAAGATTAGTTCTCAGATGTGGCCTACAGGGAAAATGAGAAACATCTATGAAAGAAATGCGATCGCACAGATAACTTGGGAAGTTATGAATTAGGCGTCTTCTGTCTTTTTTTTTTCATGATTTAAAAAAGAAACAAAATGGTTATTAAATTTAAATTTAGAGATGGTACGTAGTATATCAATCGACGGATATGATGATTGTCGCAAATATTTATATTAATTTTTATTATTCAATTAAAAAATCAATTGGTTAGTAATGAGAAAAAATTAAATAATTTTCTTACTTTTAATATCACATAGACTACAATTGTAACAAAGCAATTTATTTAGTGTCAATTTAAACAAATAAACAAAGCACACAATTATATTATACTCAAAAATGTAATTTTTAGAGCAAATCATAAAATTTATATTTGCTATTCGAAATAAATTATTCTTACCTTAATATTATTATGTTTTCATATTTAGTAATTTAATGCAAAAGGTTTTTTTTAATCGACGCTTTTTTTTTTATTTTATTTATTTTAGGTCGCTTTTTAACAACTAAGGTCTTTAACGACCGCAACAAATAGATATATAAACTAATTAACATACATTAAATTAGCTTTTAGAGGTTAATCATTTTAACAAAATTTAGAGTTTTTATACGTCTTATATTACTAGGTAAATTACAATGATTCTTTTCTAATTCATATGCGGTACATTGTTCAAGTAAGTGAATTTGTGTCAAATTAGTATGTCCAATTCGTAATCTAGTAATAACCACCTGATCTTTTTTACAATTCAATGAAATAGGAGCTTTCTCAAAAACAGAGTTTTTTTATACCAAATAACTTTCTAGTGTTATTCAATTTCCAAAAACATCCTAAAGGTTTTTGATTTCATATTTTAAATATTTCTTTACTTCAGTTAGGCTTACTTTAACTGTGTTGTCAATTTCATTTTCATATATTGCCCGTTTGGCTTCACTGTTTGCTTTTTGATTTCCAGTTATTCCTTGATGGCTTGGAATCCAGACCAGTTGGATTTTAATACCGTTCAATAATAAATTACTGGTTTTCTGTTTTATTTCTGCTACGAGTGGACTTATATTTTTGGAATTTTGCAAGGCAAGTATGCATGATTTAGAATCGGTGTATATAGCATAACTGTTTTCTAAATTAAATTCTTTTTCAATTATATCAAGCGCTTTTAATATAGCTTCTGCTTCACAACTAAAAATTGATTGGAATTGCATAAGTCTATAGCGATAACAAGTATCGCTGGTCACTACTGCACATGCTGACCTTCCATCCATGATTGAACCATCAGTGTAAAATGATATATGGTCTTTTAGTTCATAGTTTAGACCTTGAAATAGATTTTTGTAGACAATGTTTGAAGTATTTTCTTTAGAGTATTTTGCTAATTCACGGTTTATGAAGAAATCTAAATTTACTCAAGGCCCATTCATAGGAATTTTCTTTGTATAAAGCGATGGAAAGCTGAAATTCAATTATCTCAAATATTTAGCGGCTCTAATCTTCAGAGGTTTTAGTAATGTACATACATCTTAGTGAGTATTCCGAATCCTCAAGAGAAGTTTTCATATAATAACCTTATATGGGACTATCTGGTCGACATAATATGTTTGCAGCATATATAAAAACTTGTTCCTTTCTTCTGTATTTTAATGGTATTTCTCCAATCTCTGCTAAATTTTTTTTATCAGGAATAGTCTTAAAAGCACCAATGCTTAAACGAATAGCTGTATTTTGCACACTTTCGAAATCGAGGCCTTGTTCTAATACCAAGGCTACTATAATTCGGTAACCAATGAAGGTACGTTATAATTAATCTATTTGACGTCGACATAAATACTATAATATGAAATTCTCTTTCTGAATGGTTTGAAATAAAGGCGTTAAATTTATATATACTATATCACTCTTTGCATTTAGAAAATATTCTGCGCCACCTTTTATCTAAGTTAAATATCTGAGCTAAAACAATATTTGTGTTAAAACTACAATAGATATTATAGGATTAAGTTTGGAAACAGGTTTTTAATAATATTATTATGTCTGTTTTAACTATCATAATTCAGTAAATATGTTTATTATAACTGCGTGTCGCAATGTATGTATAGTAAAAAAGTCATCGACAGAACACCCACCTTCCTTCTACTTAGTTAATCTTATTGTTACAAGAAGATTTAATAACTACCCACTTTAAATATGTATTTATGAAAATAAATAATTAATTCATTAAATTACATTTTCATGGAATTATAGTTTTATTAGGTAAATAAAATTCATTTCCTACAAATGGGGTTTATGTATAGAAGTAAAATTTTAATATACAAGCTTTAAGGTTACAATAGCGGTTGATTTTAAAATTTCATTTTAAAATTTTACTAAAATGTGTATTGTTGTGGTTACAGTAAAAAAACATATTGTGTAACATTATCATATTTTTTAAATATTTCATAAGGAATTTTTGTAACATTTTTCCAAAAAAAAAAAGAATGTAGTTTTCTTTATAAAAATAAATTAAATATCGTTAACTTTAATTTAATACTAGTGACTGAAACAGGGATAGCATCCTGCTGAGAATATAAACTTTGAAAATAGTTCTTTTTCTTTAATATAACGAGAAAGCCGAGCTAAGTAATTACAAACATAAATCCATTTACACGATTCAAGGTAAAATTAATGTTTGTAGTGCAACAAATATTTATACACCTTGGTAAAGACTTTGCAGTGAAAAGTAGTTTAATGTACCACTAGTTATATGTAATATTTTAGACTATTATAAGATGAACTCCGTAGATTAATATGTGGATTACCTATTTTTTTCTTTTTTTTTTCCTTTGGAAAAACCGGTTACGGGTTACCTCATCGGCCCGGGGGGCGGGGGGGTGAAGGCCGGGAGGTGATGTGGGACTACCCGGCAGCATAGAGAATGCTGCCATTTTTAAGGCTACCCATTGAAAAACCAACGTTTGCCCTCTTCACTGTAGTGGGACGTCACGTGATCGCGTTAGCACACACCGTGACGCCCCGGCGAGACCCCCCCAATGAGGGTGCCCCGAGCAACGTAGAGCACTCTCCCATCATAGGCCTATGTTAGGTAAGAGGGGTCACCCTCCCTCCTCACCAGGCCTATAAAATTGTGGTAAAGTGTGCCTTCACCATTTTTAAGTGTTCCATCCTTGTCAATGGGAGTGCTAACCGTCCCTCCTTTCAATAGGCACAATATATGTGGATTACCTGCTTTTACTATTATCATAGATTAAGATTATAGCAGATATTTTCTTTAAAAATGTTTAAATTTGTTAGTCTTTTAAAATATGTTTTCATATTTAGAAACCAGTACTAAATGTATTTGCTTTTAATAAAGCCTTTGTATAAAATATATCAATATCAGTTATTTTTGTTCAATGTATTATAAATTATTCTATGTTTATTATATATTAAGAGAATGAATTGATTTTTTAGTAACTCTGTTGACTGTTTTGACTAGCAGTAAATATATCAAAATGTATGTATGTATTACCTTGTACTTTCTAACACTCCTCGTCCCTATAATGTTGAATGTTTGTTAATATTTTGTTTATTATAGTTATTTAAGTAGTAATCAGTTAGTGTTAATAAGATATTTTGATGAAATAATTAATTTAATAGTAATTTTTTTTTATTCTGAAGCGGGATTACACCAGGGAATTCTGGTGTATTACAACCAACCTGGTGCTATTATACGCTCACAGGAAAGGAAGTTTATTGTAGATTATATTATTTAGAGAAATATTGCGTTTTAATGCAATATTTTTCTAAACAATATAATTATAAAAAGTTTTGATTTTTATGAATTCATTGACACCGTATAATATTGTTTCTAATTTCTCATACCTTTTAAGCTTTATTTCAATATATTTTTATACTCATTCCTGTAAATTATCTTTTTTCTTCAGATTGCTGACCCGATGGGGTAGAGTCTTCAGCCTCAAGTTCGTCCCAGTAGAGCGCAATTAGGGCCGAAGAAAGGAAAACTTGAAGAGGAGGTGGCCTCTCTGATCCGCACTGGGAGAACGCCTTCAGACCGGAGACGGCAAGTTAGCCGCTACTCTAAAACTAACTGCTACAGAAAATTATTTAATGATTATAAAAACAAGGGACAAATAGAATAAACTGAAAAGGTAAAAGAAACTAGTAGTAATGTAAAGTAAAGTATTATAATTAAAAAAGTAGTAATAGTATTATAAAAGTATTATATAGTGCCGCCATTAATTGTGATAATATTTGAAATAAATTTTTAATAAACTACATTTCTTACAACGAAAACAACGGTTTTCGGGTAGTAAGAAAAACTAAATATTAGAAAACTATATAAATGTAATTGCCATTAAATATCCTATTAATACAAAAAGTCAAGTGGACATATCCTTATTTCGAGTCGACTTTTTGTAAACGATTATCTATTGAGTACGTAATTCATATTTATATGAAATAGATACCCTTATCGCTTATGTCATATTATTGAACGTGACATTGATGAAAATGGACGAGGGTCGAATAGGAGGCACAATAGAACTGTTTCGACAACGTCCTCAAAGCGAGCGTTTCCTCGAAGTTCCAAGAGTTCAAAGTTAAAGATATTTTCAAGATATTATTACCCTTCATAAAATATTTTCTGATGTGTTTTCCTTAACAGTTAATATATCTACGGTAGGTGACGATGTCAAGATTTATTACTTTTTTATATTTTTAACTTAATTTCACAATCGAAATACAATGTCTGTATTAACAGAATGATCAGAATACGAATTAAGGTTCGACGTTTCCTTAATGAATGAAACATCATTCTTTCATTTCTTTGCTTTTTAAAATTTGTGTCCTAATTAGTAAGATTACAAATTACCACTGCAAGAATATTAACTTTACTGTTCAAGACTTGCACCGATATGTAACCTTTTAAACTAGCTTTTGAAGGCATTTGGATTGAGAATTATAAAATTACGGTTTAAATATTATGTATATAATAATATTATAATAACATTACCGTCTTTTTGTGTTTTAATTCATAAACACTAAGAATGATATTTTGATAATTGAACTGTATAGTGATGAAGTGGTTTGTATTCTCTTCTAACAGTAAACTTGACACAATAAACATTCTTATTTACAGAAATTAACTTACGTTCCTCGTTTAAACGGCAGATAAATTGACTAACTCAAAAAAATGGATGTACATTTAGTACACCAGAAACTAACTAACTCCTAACATTAATTTCTCGCAAACTTGAAGTTACCTTTGTTTTAAATATTAAAGCTTTACGATTTTTTATGGAATTAGAACAATTTTAAGAATAAAAAATGTCTATATTTGATTAGGTTAAAATTGCAGTATATTTTAATATCTTAAATTTTTATTTTGGAATAAAAACAAATCCCATTGCACAGTAAATTGTAAGATTTGCAATTAATAAGTAATAAATAAAATAAAACAATTAATAAATTAAAGTTGGTGCTGAAGTCGAAAAGAAAAATATATATAGTAAACAGTGTCATTGACCTTTATAAATTAAATTGAATTTACAAAAAATAAGATACTTTTTTTCTGAAACTTATTTCAAATAAAATATTTGGTAATAAGTACGTAATTATTATACATTAAATATTAAATTAAATTTTAAGGCATTTTAGTTTTATTACATTTTTGATAACCTTAACCGAGAATAGATCAAGTGAGAAATTCCTTTGTCAAGATCGAAAATTACAATATCATTACATTACATACTGTAAAAGCTTTTTAAAACAACCCTGTTTTTCTCTTAGAAATAAATGGTTTTACAAATATAAAGAAATATAAAGATATTTTAGTAATATTATTTTTTTTCCCAAATAAAATAATACCAGTATTCTTGATATTTAGCGGAGACTTGTTCTAGAGGACAACATTTTGTAATTAATTTTCTTTATTTATTGTAATAATAATATAATTAAAATAATAATCATTTATTCCGAAAAACCTATAATAACATTATTAACCTAGTTGTATGTTGATCATGTAATAAAGCTATTTTAACCGTAACATGGAAATGCGGAAATGCCATATTAATTAGTCAAACACTGTATACCTTTAATGTTCGTGCTTAGGATGAGCTTATCCCTATACATGGTAATTTTTTCCCCAGGGACTTCTATAAAGTAGTGACGGGCGAAAAGTAAATATTTAATATTTTTTATCAGTTATTTGATTGTCTCGATGAAAAGTTATGAATGTACTTGAAGTATATTACTTTATTTACTTTTTTTAAATAAATATATATATATATAGCCTACCATAATGACTCTACTGTTCCTGATGTTAAGCAGTCCAAAGGTGGGGTTCAACATTCCTATTGGTGAACTACCAATGTAACTTTGTATAATATTATCAGAAATGAAAAAATACCGTTATTAAAAGAAAGTTTTTACGAAATATCTTTGTCATCATTGATAGAACTACCTACAGGTCAGAAACAACTCTTGCAGTTCTGAAGAGGGGCGACAAAAACTTGGCTTGTTTCATTGAATATTTCATTCATTTCATTATTTTTTTTAAACCATAGATAAGTAGTCAAGTTACGATCGCTTCATTTTTCGATACAATAAAACACATTATATTTCTTTAGAAATTTATTAAGATCTTAAAGTTATTACTACCCAAAACAATGAAAATGCGAAAAACAAGTTATTAAACGTTTGGATGCGGAAAATTCATAAAAAATAGTAAATAAAAGAAAGAGGACCGCCATTGACATTTAAAATTATAAATAATACAATGTTAATTTTTTAGTTAAGCTATTGGACATTAAGTTATGATAAAACCTGAGAATGCTTTTTTATCCAAAACGTCCTCATGAGATGAGATAGATACTCATGTGTTTGTTTTAGGAAAAAAAATCTTCATTTATTCAATTAAACAATTAATTTACGTGAAAAAATGCAGAAACAATAGATATTATCGTCTCTTCTAGATCACCGCATTTTATGTACTGATGATATATTGTGGTCATATCTTAGCAATTTCATTATAAAAAATCCTATCATATATGATCGACAGGTTCAAACCTCAAATTTAATTATGATATAATTTTATTTTTGAGTAACTATCAACTTATTTTTTATAAATTAAACGTAATTAAAAAAAACATTTTAAATTTAGTACATTCTAAAAAGCCAATATTTTTGTAAATCGGTTACTTGCTATGATATATTGGTTCAATTTCTATTTAGTATTAATCAAGCTGATTCTTATTGAAAAAAAAATCATAAGGTTTATTATTTGTAACTAAACATATTCTTAATAAACTGAATTAATTGAGAAAAGTAGGTTGCATTTTTTATTCAGTGCAGCTTCAAAGGAAGTCCACTTAATTAGTTGTAGAAACTTTGATTACACATGTGCCTTTGAACAGGATTTTTCTTTTCAGCAATACTTAATACATAAAAAAATTAAAATTTTGTGAGATTATTTTCCCCGCACAATTTTTTAAATATTTTATAATTTCAAAGAAGTATATTCTTTACTGTCTGACGCGGCCGACCTCATCAGACAGTAAAGTAATGTAATTTAATGTAATTCAACCTTTGAAATGATATATGTGATGACAGACAAACTATTTTAGGTCTTAAAGAATATAACCCAAACTGAATAAAATACTGTGATGTAAACATGTGGTCGCCTTCTGTGGTTCTGGCAAACAAAATCGCAGGCAGCAGATTGTCTTTGTATAAATTTGTAACTATTAAAATAATTTTATCGGAAAAAATATTCTAAGAAAAAATATATTTCAAATATAAACATAATACTATGGATGCTTATAAAGGATTTTGTAAAATTTTATAATGTTTACTCAAATGTAAACGTAAGGTTAGTTTCTGAAACCTCAAACTTTTATATATAATTATTAATGCACGAACGACGACGGACATACAACGCTAAGAACATAAATCATTACTCTTTGTTTATTTCTGAGTACGGTCAGCCGACAAAACCATGAGATATACGAAAAATAATACATCAGAGGCGAATATTTAAAGCAAAAGCATTTTGATTCTTTAGGGTTTTTCTTTACAGTAAAGATACACCATTAAATTAAATATGTAAAATTATTATTATATTACTCAGTTACTTTTATAATTATTATTTTGTTAGTATTTTTAACGAATATGTATAATTTTAAATTAAAACAATATAAAACTGAAATATTACCGATTTACAATTGTATTGTGTGACAATAGTTTTAGAGAGTTTGTGTTTCAATAACCTGAAATTTCTGGTATAAAGGGCAAATATTGTATTTATTTAATATCTTTAATAATTTTAATGAACTATTTTATTTTTTTAGTTATGATTTCAAAAGATATCAAGTAAGAGTCGTAAAATATATAAATTTTATTTTGTAGAAAGTTATATGTTTTAAATTATTATAGCACTCGAGTGTCCATGGAGCCAGTCCCGAGGAATCTATTTCTATTTATTTAACTTGTACGAACTTACCCTTAACTATAATTAAACATCCAACTTTTCTATTTATGACTTACTAGTCACAGCCCCGAGACTATTGAATAAGTGAGGTAGGTTATAATATTTTCTTGATGTCTTTATATTTCTTTAACTATTAATTATAACAAAATACAACATGAAATTGCGTACGTATAAAATATAAAAAAAACAATTATTCACTTCTGAGTTAATAGATATATTTCCTTAGTGATTTTATATATTTAATGTCTAACTGGTTCTGTTGAAATTTTGTATTTGACTTTATTAATCTCTAGGCAATGGTTATATTTGTTTATCGCTAGCAATTCTAAGTCTTCTATTAAAGATTTAAGTTCCTCCATTTCAGTGTTAAGTCTATCGCTATGCTAAGCTTATTCTGCTTCAGAACATTTCGTGAACCGGAATTAACACCTCTTACGGTTACCATTTATATATTGAATAATTGAATAATTGAAGCCACAATATTGCAACAATAACAAATGCTAACTAACCTATTGGAATATAAGTATTTGTGTTAAAAATAACTACTTAAGTTAATACTAAATATAGTAAGTTTTGAAGTTATTTATAAATAAATATATTTACTCTAAAAATGGAAATAGGTAAATATTATATAAAGTAATTTCCCTTTGAGAAACGCTTGATGCTTTAAAAAAGGAATAATAACATCACGTAATCCAGCTATTATTTAAATCCTCCGACATTTCCAAAGTTCTGTTTACATTTAATCTACAACTACTTCTGCAATCTTTGTAAATATCTGAGATTTACCTAATATACTAAAAATGTAATAGCTGTGTATAAATCTAAGTTTTTAATCTATTTATTTTAATATAATTTCAAAATTTTTTTTTTTAAAATCATTCACATTTTCTAAGTAAATTTAAAAATACGACAACGATTTTAAATACGAAACTCTTGATTTCCAGGGAAAGCATTTCGGAAATAATAGGCCACATTTGTCGTCGGCTTGCAATCACTCTGGGACTTAGTGTTGGAATCGTTCTAATCTATCCTTCCAATCACCAAATTTAAATTAAACCGTTCTAAAAAGTACACCGACAGAACATTTAATATAAAAAGTAGAAAAAATACTCTTAATTGTGTTCAGGAAAAATAAAAAAACAGGTAATTAAAAATATGAATTTTATTACATTCTCTCATCTTAATTTAAAATATTATTTTTGAATTTTTCAGAGATTCAAGTACCTAATATGAATATGAATGGACGCTGCAATAGTAGGCAACAAAAGCTGCGAAGGAACCGACGGACGTGAGTCTGAATAAGTAATGCTGTCCGGTGACAAATTTTTATGTTTTATTACTTTATACTATACATAAAAGTAAAAAAATAAAACATGCAATTCTGAGAATGTTTATCCAAAAATTTACATTTATGTCGTGTAATAAAAGAAACATTACCATAAAAGTTATAGTAGTATTTTAATTAAATATATAAAGATTACATTGTTTTAATTTAAACGAAAATAAATTAGTTATTAACGAGTGAAAGAATATCTTCGACTAGTAACGTATTACTATTTTTAATGGTGGTAGTAAAGTCTAGAATGAAGACTTATTCCTTTTAACGGTTCTTTTTTATATTTTTAGACGCTAAGAAGTTCCAAAATTTTACTGTCCTTACAAAAAAATGTTGAAGCAAAACGTATTTAGCGTGAACAATAGTCTCACTCCAGAAGTGTTTGGCGTCTACAATAAGATCCCCAGGTGATAATTCCTTGGAAAGCCATATTTCCGATCACTGTGGACGTTATTTGATTTTAGATACGACAAGGGTCTGCTATTTAGAATGCATTCTATACTCTTACAGAGATAAACGTGACCGATATGGGCCTATAGTTAGCAAGGTCAGCACGACAGACGACGACTTTTTTGCGCACAGATATGCTTGAACTTTTTTGTTTGGATTCGATTTGATAATGTCATTATTATGGAGCAAAAGTATGGAAAGTGATTAAGGTATTTCAAATTTACTTTAAAGTTAATTTTACAATTTTGAATATTATCTGTATAAAAGTCTACGGTATTAAATATAACGATAAAATATATCATAAATTTTAACAATGTAGAAGTCTCTTTTTGCAAAAACGTAAAAAAGTGATATTGGGATCACCACAATACGCAATATAATATTCAAATGTTGAGTTAAGAGTATAAAACTGTTACAATTTGTTACAAAATTGTCAGTATCATATCTCATAATACAAACACATCAAAATATTTAATAGCATTCTTAGTCACGGTTAAAATCATTATATATATATTAATTACGCTTACGTGAGACCACTCTTTGCTCTGTAAGTTGAGTTGATCCTTGTTTGTGCAATTGAAAACCATGTTATTTTAGTAAAGTATTTTATTAGTATTTTAGTAAAATACAGTATTTTAGTAAATTCTAAGCTTCTACAATCAACGGATTCGTGACAGTTGTTTTGGGTTAAAGGTATAACTTTTCATAAGCACAAACATTTAAACACTTATAATTACTAAAATCACCAGGTAAATTTAAAAGTTTAAATTCTGAATAAATCTCTTAGCTTATGGAGCAATATTTTCACGGAAATATTTGGAGCAATATTTTAAACATTCTGTCTAGGTTTTTATTCAAAATTATTTGAATACTTGATTGAAAATATTGTAGCAATTTTATTAGCTTGTATATTGTAGCAATAAAGAGATATTTTTAAAACAGTATCAAAATATTTAACAAAACATTAAAATATTTTTTATTGTATAATGATGAAAAATCCTTTCATAAAATAATATTTATTAGGCATTTAGATAACAATAACTATATTTTGTAAGTCTCAAGAAGTATTGTACTTTTTGCAATCTTAAGAAGTATTGTAGATGCCTTTGTTTTATTTTTTTGTTTATCTGTTGTAATTTCAGGTTTAAACTATCTATCATGAAATGTTATATCGGAGACCCATCCTCAGTCAAGAGGTTTTTTTCACCAAGGTGAAAAGTGCGGGTAAAGATAATTCTATTTATCTTATTTGATCTCGGTTTATTTCTATTTCAGCATTGTTTTAAGATATTTAATTAAAAAGCATTGTTTTAAGATATTTAATTATTTTTCCGCAAAAAAAAATTTTTTTGCGGAAAAATTGAGTTTATTAAAGGTATCGCCACGTTCGGCCCTAGAGATACTGCGACTAAAACCGCTTATATTTCACTCTGAAATATAACTTTCGATTTATTCAAATGCTACAGATAAAACTTCTATTGCATGGACTCGGGGGCCCTCATTTATCAGGCATGTTTTCAACATAATAGCAATACTTGTGTATGAAACTTTATGACTCAAAAGGAAAAGCATTTTTAACTGAATGAATAAAATGAATAAAACGTAAAAAGGAATATAAATAAAAGTCTTGAATAATAGAAACAACATATATATTTTAAGTTCGAAAAACACTTTTAAAAATAATTGAACTTCCAAATTATGTGGTTACGTGATAAAACAAGGCAATTTCAGTACATTCTTAACAGCATGTAATCATGTAATACTATCACATTTTTATCACGTTTCAACAAACTCAAAGTCGGGATCAGAAATTTCTTATTTTATTTATTTTCTTTTTTTTTTTTTGTAAAAGGCGAAAAAAGAAACAAATTCATACGCAGGGCGCTTTATCGGATGTCTCGTTAAATTTGTTCGTTCAAATGGAAATTTAATTCACGTCTTTGATATTTTGGACTCGATTTTATTCAATTAAAATACTGTTATAAAATTTTTTCAATTTTATGTTAAGTATAGTTTAACTCAATATTAAATATATATATTATTATCATTAAATAAATGATATAGTTGATTTATGAAGTTTCCTTTGACTAGTTACATAAAAAGAGAGATTATTGTAATGCACCAATTGCGTGTTTCTGGGAAATTTAGTAAAGCAAGATTATTTCATTATATTTTCAATATGCGTGCAGTGACCAAAGTTCTCTTACACAGATACATTTTTCGCAGGGTTGGAAGAGACAAAGGAGTCTGCTCAACATAATTTTAAGATTTGTTTCCATGAAAATTAATAAATAAATAAATTTCTATTCGGTAGTTTTATGTGATTTTTTATTGACCTAAAGACATACTCAAAATGTACAGTCAGTTTGCTTAACAAGTTAAAAGTGAAATTTGAGAACAGTAAGTGTCGTTACCCATAGTTAGAAGGTAAAAAAAACGAAAAACTAATTTAAATTCATTTTAATCAAAACAATTACAACTATAAACTTACTAACTAATACAATGTATGACCTACTCGATGTAAGTTCAAACAATTAATGAAAATTAAAAATTATATTATTGAATATTCATAATATTAAAAAACTGCAATTTGGTATTCTGGAACGATGACAGACAATACCAGGTGTTTGTAATTCACATGAAATAATTATACTCACACATTATGTTCCCATCGAAGTAATTTGAATATCATCAATTCTCCTGGAACAGGTTTATGTAACCAACCATAATCGTACCAAAATCAACCTTCATTATCGATTTAATCGAATATATAGTAAAATTATGTAAGTTTACATACTATAAGATTAGTACTACATACTACCATGTTTTCCAATTGTTAATTTATTCCTTATCGTCGAATTATGATACTAAATAATTGTAGTTCATATTTAAGTATTCGTACATTGACAAAAAATTTGAAAAAAAAACAAAGTTGAGATGCGATGTCCAAAGAGATGATTTAGTTGAGAGCATATCATTAGAAGACCGAGATTATTATTAAATAAAAATTATATGACTAATAAAAACTTTAATCATGATACTGGGATATATAAATGGTAATGACGTATATTTCTAAATATTTAGTATTTTATTAAGGTATTGGAGCTTCTAACTTCTATTAAAAAAAACTTTCAAGACATTGATTCTTCACTTTAAATAAAAATTATGTGCACTGAATTGTAACTAAGTAATTTATTTTGACGAAGAAAAAGGTTTTGTGGTTGAAGCAGTCGAGTGGCGCAGTGCTCTGAGCGATCAATTATAATTATGCCGACTGTCGCCGTCCTTTAACTTGTTAAATTGGATATTTCCTTTATGAATGCGGTTCGTTAGGTATACGACTTTTATGAAATCCAACTAGAAATTATTTTATTTAAATAAAAAGTACCAATTATTATAGTAAAGTACAAATTATTTGAAATAAAGCGTAATTTTATTCACCAATGTTAATAGTCACAGCTAACACAAAAATGTAAATCTTTCTAAATTATGGGTTAGTTTAAGAAAGAGATTCTTGTTTATATAACTTTTTTTATATTACTTTTTTATATTACTTTTTTTTGTGGAAAAAAGATCAAACGAGCAATCGGGTCACGGGTGAAATTTTATAACCGCCGCCCATGAAGTCTTGCAACATCCGAAGACTCATGAAAGCGTTGCCGGCCTTTGAGGTAGGAGTAAACGCCTTGAATTACAGTAAATGTCGTTAAAGTAAACGTCACCTACTTAGACCAATATCTTAATACCAATAAATAATATAGAAAATTAAAAATAAAGTTTATATTTAGATATTATTTTCCCATGAGATTTTTTTTAATATAATTAATTTTGTACTAAAAAGTTGGCTTGTGAGACAAATGTAGATAAGACTTCTTACGGATTCTACTATTGTCTTTTCATTGGATCCCGGTATGGTCTTTACATAAATAATATATATTTTTTAATAGTAACCGTGGACTTGTTTTTGTAAATGAGCGACATAAAAAGACGTTATTTTGCCAGTTCATAAAATAAGAATTTTTTGTAATGCGGTAGGTTACGTGTGTGGTCATAACGAATAATGACTTATATATACACTAGCTGGTGTGACCAGCCAATTTCGAAATAGCCATTCCTCTTTTTAAGAGCTTTCGAATGACATACTGCACTTGTCTCTACGACGCTCCCTCGAGTAAAGGCACGCGACAGACAGACAGGCATACAGACACACAGATAGATTACTAATTAAACAAATACCAGAATACCAGTTATTAATTCATTTTAAAATGATTTGTTCGTCTGGGTCCTAAATCATATTTGTAATTTTATTTGCTAAAGCAATGTAAGAAAATTAATTACTATAAAATCAAAATGCTCTACATAAATTTGTATGAAATATTGAGTTACCCATAAACCGAAAAACGGAATTTTGTCTACCTTTATTTAAAGTAATTTTTATTAAAGCGAACAATCTCTATTTAACACAGCCATTTTAAATAATCTGTACATTTTGGATAAATAAAAGAAATAAGACAGATTTTATTTTGTGAACGTTTCATATGAGGTATTTATTAAATTTAAAAACAATTTATAAGCAAAATTTAATTACTTTATCGTTTAAGTTTTATTTAAATATCATTACTTTATTAATCTGAAAACATTGAAATGTTTGAAAAATATTTCAGTAGTTAATACTGAAAAATTTTGAAAGACAGAAAAATATAAAAAATTTATAGAAGTAAGTTAAGCTAGTCACGATTTTTTAACTAAATTGAAATAAGCTTATATAAAAATAATGAAATGGAGATTTGAAAGTATATATGTGTTGAAGATGACGATAGTGGAGTGGAACGGAGTTCACATTGTCACGGACAATGTTTATGAATAATTAATTCACTTAATTGAACAATTAATTGAAGACTTAATGCAACCAACCAAATTATTTTCTTGTTTATTTACATACCTACTCTTTACGTAACTCTTACTATAAGGAACGAAAGAAAGTATACCAATTATCTGGGTGAACGATATTTTACCGACATATTAAGCTACATAATATCATACATTATGAAAACAAATTAAAAAAAGGCAATAAAATTTAAATGACGTTAAATACGACGGTTACAAGTAATTGTATTCTTTGTTCACTTGTAAATGGTAGCAATTAATAATTTTATGTATGAATTAATAACTACATCGCTCATAAGACACATATTTTCATTTTATGCTTGAAATGCTATGTTCATTAAAATGTCACAGTGTAGGTGTGTTCAGTTCGTGGTTAAGAATATTCTGTGTCAACACTGAATCGGCAAACTGAGAGGCCTTCAAAATCAATACGAAATAAGGAAACTAAGCGAAAAATAGCACTAACTTTTAAAATAGCAGAGTAAATAGTGGCTATAATCTTAAGCTTAATAAGAAGTCGCACGTGCGATTTCAAAACATTTCACATGATGTCACCAAAAATTTTTAGCCACTGTCCTCGACAACTCTGCCAATTTTTGACTTTTCGACATCCTACCATTATTTATCTAGGAGGAGTAACAATTGTAATGAAAGACATTTTTTAACTAAGAAAAATAATAAAAATACAATCTTATTACTTTATATTAATTATATTCTCTAACAAGCTTTTTTTTTAGAATGGTAAGTTCTATAGTGTATGAATTGTACACAAACTTTTTTATTATTGTGAAAAAAAAAAACAGTTTCTATTTTTAAAAACAAACATTTATTAATATATTACCAGTTATAGTTACTGAATGTAGCAGACGATCTGTATTCGATGTTGCATAAGGAATACATCTTAATTCTACGCTCTGATCTCATTATTTATTCAGAGATCCATCAAGAGGCTTAATCAAGTAGGAAATTATTCCCTTTGATATTGATAAGCTACTTGGGATTTGGGTGGAAATTGTCATTAAACAGGTTCATAATAAATGTTTGTCTAATAAATAATTTAGTTAATAATGTCACGAGTTTGAATTATTTGAAATATTTACTACACTTATTAAAAATATCAAGAAGTAATCATTTGGAGGCCCATCGTTAGAAAAACATATAAACCTCTGTATTTCTTAAAGATATCTAGTACCTCATTTAAATCTAGGGTTTTATTTGCATTATATACTGAATAAATAATGAAAAATAGACAGAGGAAACAAATAATAGAGGAAAGAGTAAAGGAACATATCGCGACTGTAAAAAAAACGTCAAATTAATATACGAATTAGTTTAACCGCCACAACTTAATTCATTAGTCAATAAATGTTGTTACTTCAGTGTATCAAAATAAAAATAAAAATTCTCATAGTTCCGAAAATAAGTAAAAAAGAAATAAAAATTGTGAAGATCAGGCGAGATAGTTACTTGAGCTTTATAAAGACGACACTTAGCTGACATCAGTGATCTTGTGACCGCGGCCGGTGCGAGTAAGGTGAATCGTCGGAAAAACACAAGGTATTTATATCTTCCAATATTTAAGCTCTATACAAATATATAAAGTTATTATAATCAAGATTGAGATTAGTGAGTGGAATTCCGTTTATATGAAAAAATTCACTATCATTCAATATGAAGTCCTTTATTTTCTATTTTATGCTGGTCAATAATATCAAAGACGTAAATTAAATTTCCATTTGAACGAACAAAAATAACGAGAGTTCCGATAAAGCGTCATACATAGAAGTTTGATATGTTTCTTTATTTTCCTTTTACGAAAAGCGACGACTAAATCAAGTAAGAAAATGCTGATCATGACTTTGAGTTTGTTGAAATTCATAAATTTAGAAAATGTTATAAAAACGTTCGTGGAGTAAAATTATTACATGATTATATGTTGTAAGGGGAGTACTGAAATTGAACTGTTCTCGTAACCAAATAACTCGGATATTAAATTATTTTAAAAAGTATTTTCTCGGACGTAAAATATACCTGATGTTTTTGATGATTATGATTCAATACTATGATTTATATTTTGTTTTATTGATTTTGTTAAAAAGGTTTTTCTTTTTTGTTCATAAAATTTTCCATAGAAGTATTGCTATTATGTTAATGTTATGAATACATGACTTTGATAAGTGAGGGCCCTCGTGTACATGCAATAGAAGTTTTATCTGTAGCATTTGAATAAATCGACAGTTATATTTCAGAGTGAAAAATAAGCGCTTTTATTCGTAATATCTCTAGGGCCGAACTCGCCAATACCCTTATTAAACTCAATTTTTCTTCCGTAAAAAAAGAAAGAAAAATGTTGGTACTAAATTATTATTTTGGTACTATATTATTAATTGGATTTTACAACTAGAAATTAGAAATATATTAGTGAGATTTTGACAAATGTAAAGAGGTATTAGGAATCCGATAAATAAAAGTAAACAAATGCTATGAACTTTTAGATCATTTTTCATAATATAGTCAAAATATTTTTATAACCGAGTCACTTAAAACTTATTTATATTTAAATAATGATTAAATAGAAAAAAAAGAAAAATGAGACTTTAGAATCAGATTCCTTTGAGCTGATGCGATGGCGCCGCGTTCGATTGCAACATGGCTCTCCCACATAAGACTTGTTTCAGACGGCCCGAACGTCTAGAAACTGTAAATAATTATTCATTATTCCCTGCAAGATATGTTTAAAATGATATGACGATCGGCTAAGTAATTATTTTTATATATATTGTAGTATCATTATGTACTATAAATAATTGAAATATATTGTGATTAAAGATCTATTATGGATAACACAAAATATAAAAGGTAACGAAATTGTTATGTGTTCATCACAGTCAACTTTTCAAATAATTTTGGACAATAAACCTTTCATGCTTGTTGGAATATTTATGTTAACTTTCAAAGTATATCTCAATAAGCTTAAGGATGTATTCGGAATTTCAAGTATTTATTCTAGAAGTTTGAAAGTTACTAAAATACTGTGTTACTCGAATAGTTTAGATAATAGTAACACAAACAAAGATTACTTCAACTACGAGATAGTTTTTAACGTCAGTTTACAAACTTGTCTTGTGGTTATAAAGAAGATAATCACTACAACCAGATAAGAATAATAATTGACAGACACGCTATAAATACTAGAAATAAAAATAAACTTTCAACGCAGATATTTCGTCTGCAAAAAGTTAAAAAATCCTTCATGGGCATGAGTGTTCGCATATATAATAAGCTTCTACAAGATATCTTAGATCTTCCTTTACTTGATTTTAAATCTAAAATTAAAAGTATACTATTAAATAAAGCTTATTATAGCATACAAGAGTTCTTAGTTGATCGTATTTCGATCAAGTAAAAGGTTAGGTTTTGGAGCTTTGGTTGTTGACTCATTTGCAGGATATTCTAATCTGTATATCAAACATTGTTCACATATTTTAAAAAGAGCAATTGTTGAGTTTCTGGCCAGCTCTTCTCAACAGAACAGCATTTTGAGCTGGTGATAGCTTAAGGACGGACTGACTATACTGACATTTTTATAATGTAATAATTGACGATTCAAAAGTGCGTGTAAATGCCTATTTGAATAAAGATATTTTGAATTTTTGAATTTGGAATTCATAATTATAAGAAAAATATCATTAAAAAAATTGTTTTTGTATAACTGCTATGGAATGTATACACATTGTATGTACAGTGTGACAACTTTTTATAAAGTGTAATCACGGTGTAACAATGAAATATAAATGCTATGGCTTTAACAGGAACGGCACCTACACTAATTAGTAAAATGTACGAGCATGAAAAAAACTCTAAAAAGTCGACGCAACGTACAGTGCATACAGCGATTCATTTGAGGTTAACTACATGTGGGTATATAAATAACTTACAGGTATATTTATCTCATCGTACGAATCACTCTTATAATTATGACTTTATTAGCCGATAACTTCATTTAACCATTAAATTTACTTGATAAAGCATCTTGAACTCTATCGTTACACATAATTTTATATATAAAATTCGACTTTGAATTCTGTTAAATATTTTAATGGGTTTTTATTATATATATGAGATACAAACATTTAATAAAATATAGACGCTTTATAACCAACTGTAAAACAGTTGTATGGAAATGGACATTTTAATATTATTTTGTGCATTGTGGTGAAACCAATATCACTTTTATATGGTTTTGCATTAATTTTGCAAAGATATAAATATATTTGCAACTTGTAGACTTATATAAATATAATTTACAAAATTTAAAACGTAACCTTAAAATAAATAGAAATACTTATTATACTTTACATTTTGAACACATTGGCTGCGGCCTGTTAAACCGCTAATATCCCGGACTACGGCTCTAATTCAAAATTCAAAAATACAAATGTTGGACATGCGCTAAGAAGCAATAAAACCTTTGGCGTACAAAAATGTGAAAAATAATATTAATAATTTTTGTTTAAATCACTCTTTCGTTGAAACGTTTGGGACCTCCTGTCGTATTGTTATCGTATTTTTTGAAATTATATTTATATTCATAAAATTATATCATCGTTTGGTATTCATATTTGGCAATTTTTTTTTATTATTATTACTTTAGTAAATATCGTTGCAATGCTGTTTATTTTATTTTAGTCAGTTATTTCAGAATAAAATATTATGGCTTTGTGCTTAAGTTTTTTGTGTAAGTTTGTCGGTTATTACGGCATTATCTTCATTTTATATCAAATTAATTAAATTATTAAATTTAAACAAAGATCACATCTACAAAAAAAAAAAAAAGTATAGTATCAATCTTATCACTCATAACTAATTAATAAAATGAATATAACATTTATGTATGAAAAATACTTTGTAAATATTTTTTTTTAAATAATGCATGCAAATTTTTGTGTCACAGTATCCGTTTAGATTTCGCTTTAGACTGAAATTTATACCCGTATATTTTTATTTTTTCAGCTTTTACGTAATTCTAATACAAATGCTTGGTACATGCAGTTTATATAGCGATAGGAGAATAGAATGTAAATAATTTTAAATAATAATACTATATATATATATAGTATTATTATTTAAAATTATATATATATATATATATATATTACTATATATATATATATATATATATAGTAATATATATATATATATATATATAATATAAATAGTCAACAATAAAAAAAATATCCACTGCTTCGAAATCCTCAGCATCTAAAATATAAAGGTACCGTTATAAAGAAAATGTGTCCTTTGTCCTCTTTCCTTTTGATTTCTTCCGATGCCTTATTCCTAATTATTTTTATTTTTTTTAGTTATTTTTATTTTAATGTCACATTTACAAATTTATTTTGATCTAATTCTTAAGCTACTTATTTCTTTTTAGTACATTTAACCAAGTAAACATTAGACGCTAAAAGATTTGTTAATTAGTTAGTAGTTAGAAATAAGTTTTCACTTGTTAAAACGATTTATTTATTTTTCAAATTATTAGTAATTGAACTTAGTGAAGCAAAAATTAAATAGAGTCAAAAGAGATTGAAAGGAATAGATAAGAGAGGTAGGTACTCATGTCACTGGAAACGGTGCCGGTTCTGGATTTTTTTCTCTTCAAGTGGGATCTTGCAACTTAAGTTTTAATTCGTTCACATAACTGGTTAACGAGACTAAGAAATAATGATTGACGATAAAGGAAGCAAAAAAGTGTTTTTTCAAAATAGACCAACCGCCGAAGTCTTAATTTTTTTTATTATTTTAAATGAATGATCAAGCTCCAGTAATCTCTTTTGTATTGTTTTCAATTGATTTACAAAATTTATGTTTTAACTAATTTTTCATATTTTTTTTAAAAACTTTTTTTTTTTTTTTTTTTTTCCGTTGGAAAAACCCGTTACGGGTACCCCGTCGGCCCATGGGGGTGACGGCCGGGGGGTGATGTGGGACTACCCGGCAGCATAGAGGATGCTGCCATTTTTAAGGCTACCCACTAAAAAACCAACGGTTGCCCTCTGCGCCGTAATGGGACGTCACGGGATCGCGTTAGCACACACCGTGACGCCCCGGCGAGACCCCCCAAATGAGGGTGCCCCGAGCAACGTAGAGCACCCTCTCATCGTAGGCCTATGTTAGGTAAGGGGGGTCACCCTCCCCCCTCACCAGGCCTACAACTGGGGAAGGAAGCGACGGGCGTATTCCCGCCTCCTTCTACCCAGTCTCCCCCTACGGAGCGGGTCAGCGGACGAGGCAAACTCCCTGTCCCGCTCCGAGGCCTCCTTTGCGGCGATGACTTGCTCGCAGAAGGAGGCTATTGCGACCCAGCACCTTTCGCTGCTGACCATCGCGCTGATAACGCGCGGCAGCGAGAGGTCCCTGCCAATCACGCCCACCAGTTCAGTGCGCTGGTGGTCCCAGGCGGCGCACTCCGCCAAGGTGTGACGAGCCGAGTCGACGGACTCGTCACAGTGGTGGCAGGAGGGGGTTGCCTCCCTTCGTGCTATCCTGTGCAGGTACTCACCGAAGCAACCATGCCCGGTCAGCACCTGCACAAGACGGAACGTAAGCGTTCCGTGCCGCCGATTGATCCAGTGGTCGAAGTGAGGGCGGACCGCCCCCACTGTGATCATACCGGCGGCAGGGGACTCCAAGTCCCTATTCCACCGTCGCATCAGGGCTCGGTGAGCTAGAGCCCTGATTCGCGCCGCCTCGGGCCTTACCCCCGTGGCCAAGGCTTCTGCCCGGTGCCAGTACACGGCTGCGAGCACCTCCGCCTGTAGCTCCCAGGGCGGATCGCTCGCCAGGAGTGTAGCCGCCGTGAAGGACACCGTACGGTACCCCCTGATCATCCTCACCGCTAGGACCCTTTGCGTTCTTCGCAACAGGGTCCTTGAGTCAGCGGTGAGGGACCCCGACCATATGGGAGCACCGTATAGGGCCATGCTCCGCACGATGCCGGCATATAGGCGCCGGCATGGAGCCTGCGGCCCACCGATGTTGGACAGAAGCCTTCCCAAGGCAGCTGCGGTGGAAACCAACTTCGGGGCGAGAAGGGAGAAGTGCGCCCCGAAGTTCCACCTTCCGTCCGGGGTGAGGCCCAGATACTTCATCTGGGCCTTCACCACCACCTCCGAACCCTGGACGGAGATGGACGCCCGACGAGGGGGACCTCGCCGAGGGCCGTGGAATAGGATGGCCTCCGTTTTAGTGACGGAGACTTCCAAACCCAGCAGCCCTATGCGGTCCGCAACGAGCGTTGCACCGACGGTAGCAAGACGGGCCGCTTCCGCAAAGCTCCCTCCCCGTGCTGTGACGAGGGTGTCATCAGCGTAACAAAACACCCTCATCCGGGGAAGGAGAGGACAGCGGAGCAGCCAGTCGTAGCCCAGGTTCCACAGGACCGGTCCCAGAACGGACCCCTGTGGAACCCCTCGGCTCACGGCACGTCGGTACATTCGCTGGTCGCCGCGCTCCCACAGGACCTCTCTATCCTGCAGGTAGGCCCCCAACAGTCTCCGGAGATAGGGAGGCACTCCATGGAACCGGAGCGCCTCGACCAATGTCTCGAACGGAAGACTGTTGAAGGCGTTAGCGACGTCCAGCGAAACCGCCAAAACGACATCCCCCTCGCGAAAAGCCTCTTGGGTCACATCTCTCAGAGCTCTCAGGGCGTCTATCGTAGAACGACCCGCCCTGAAGCCGAACTGAGCCTCTGAGAGATCCGGACCCACCTCCTCGAGGTGACGGATGAGACGGGCAGAGAGGATTCTCTCGAAGAGTTTGCCCGTCTCATCCAGCAGCACGATCGGCCTGTATGCGGAAGCAGAGACGGCAGAACGACCCCCCTTCCGCAACAGGCACAACCTGCCCTCCTTCCAGGCTTTCGGGAACTGTCCAGTGCGCAAGCAGAGGTTGAACAGTTCCCGAAGCCTGCCACCCAAGTATTCCAGAGCGATGAACAGCACTCGCCCTGGAATACCGTCTGGCCCCGGCGCAGTGCTGCGGGCTCGTAGGCGATTCGATGCGACCTCCAGCTCGGCCTCCGTGATGTCTGGGACAGAGCCAACCCCCCCACTATGAAAAGGGGGAGCCATCACAGGAGGCGAGTGGCCGGTGGACTCCGGGAAAAGTTCCCCCACCAGCCTTTCGAGGAAATCCGGCTCCAGGGACTCCATGACCGGGGCGCACGCGGTGCGAAGTTTGTTCCGTGCCGCGCGGTACGTTCGCCCCCATGGGTCCTTGTCGAGACCTGCCAGGATTTCCTCCCGAGCCAGGTCCTTCGCCTTTCGAATCGCCAAGCGCAGAGCTGTTCTCGCATCACGGTAACAGCTCCGCAGCTGGGCCTCCAGATCCGGGTCAAAGCCGTGACGTCGGCGACACCGGACAAAGGCCCTACGAGCCCTGCAGCAGGCCGCCCGAAGTTCGGCTATTTCGAGCGACCACCAATAGACACCTCTACGCCGCCGGGGCCTAGACCCCACCCTTGGCATGGCCGCATCGCAAACCCGAGAGAGGGCTTCGCGCATGCGGCCCGCCAACACCTCCACGTCGGTTTCCTCGCTGGGAGGATCGGGAAAAGCCCAGCCCTGTACGATGGCTGCCTCCGCAGCTATTTCCCGATCCAGCCGCTGGACTGCCCAGCGAGGAAATCGACTTCCTCCCCGCGGTGGCCCGGCCAGACCCGGTCGGGTGGCGGAGATCTCAAATCGGATGTATTGGTGATCCGATAGAGTCTCCACCTCCTTCTCGACTCTCCAGTCGTGGACCAAACGTGCGACAGCTGGGGTGGCGAACGTGACGTCCACCACGGAACTCCCTTGCGGCCGCACGCAGGTCGGTTCGGTCCCCCTATTGAGGAGGGACAGACTGGAGAGGAGCGACCAGATCTGGACAGCCCTGCCCCTAGCGTCCGTGACGTGGTTCCCCCAGGCCGCGGATTTAGCGTTCAGGTCGCCGAGGACGATTGTTTTCCCCGACGCCTGTCTGCTGATCGCCTCCCTGACGGAGTCCAGGAAGATCTCGAACTCCGCCAGGCTACGATTGGGAGAGAAGTACGTGCCGACAACCACGTACTCCCCCCACCGCGCCACTACTAAACCCGGGCCAGTCTCCAGGGTGGAGAGAGGGGGACCGGAAGTAGATCCCACAACCACCGCCACGGAGCCGTTTATGTCCCCCGACCAATTGGAAATTGGGGGGACATAGTAGGGCTCACAAGCCACCGCGATATCTACATTCCACTCCGCCATGGCCTGCAGGAAAAGGTCCTGAGCCCCGGCGGAGTGGTTGAGGTTCGCCTGAAGGAAGCCACGTCGCAGACTGTTCATTGCGACATGGCTTCAACAGGCGCCTGCAGGCGCACGTCCTTGGGAGCCGGCGGGGAGGAGCGGGCTGTTTTCCGTCCTTTGGACGGCGCCTTGCATGCTCGACTCCCCAGCTCATGACCCGCTGGCAAGCCTCGGTCTGCACAGACCGCGCACCGCAGGACTCCGGTGCAGCTGGCACGATCGTGACCTGCCAAGCCGCACCGGAAGCAGATTTTGCTGCGGTCGACGCTGGAGGGGCAAACCGCATGCGTGTGTCCGAGCTCCATGCACCCGAAGCACCGGAGCGGTCGTTCCTCCAGGAGCTCCACTTTGGCTGGACTCCACCCGACGAGCAGCCGCTCCGCCTCCAGCAGGATCCTCGCCGCATCAACCGTGCACCGGGCAAAGGTGACGCCCCTGTGCATTGAGCCCCAGCGAATCTCCCCAACGTGGAGAGACTCCCTGGAGCACCCGGTCATGCGGCAGATCGCGGCTGCCACCTTCTCTTTCGTTGCAGCGTCGTCCAAGCCCTTAATCCTGAGGCCAACCCTCTTCTGGGCCCGGGCGACGTCTGCAACTCCATCCAAGGCGGAGCGGAGCCTCGCCTCCAAAGCCCCCGCCTTGTCGGCCGCCACCTTCGGCAGCTCCAGAAGCCTGGCTCCCGTGGCCGAACGCCGGATCACAAGCCCGCCCTCGAGCCCGATCTCGCCGAGATCAATTTTCTCGGCGGCGCGCTCAAGGACGTGGGCATAGGTCACGCCTTTAGAGGCCGCCTCGTCATGCAGCCTAATGATCACCGCAGGTGACTGAGGCGGCGGCAACTTAGGCTTCGGCCGGGAACGGGCCTTGCGCCTCCTCGCCCTGGCCTTACGCCTTCTGCGGCCTCCGCTTTTTTTCGTCGCCTGCGAAGGCTCAGGAGCTGCCTGGCGGGCTGCAGGTCCAACCACAGGAGCCGGGGCTAGCGGGCGGGGAGCACTCTTTTTGCGCCTGCCCCGCCGGACGACCGTGGTCCAGGCCTCCTCTGTAACGGCTGCCCTCTGTAAAGGAGCCGGAGGAGGCTGATACACCACAGGCCTCGCCCCTACGATAGGCGAGCCTGATCGCCCACTTGCAGCGGGCTTCCGGGCAGCCGCTGCAGATGCTGCAGCTGCCTCTCTCCTGCGGTCTGCCGCTAGAGGCGGCCGAAGGTTCTTCGCTGGGAGGAGGCGATCTTCGATACCTGCTAGGCGGGCGTTTAGCATAACGCCCACCGAGGTAATAAGAGAGCGCCTCAACTCCTCAAGGGTCTCCGAGTTGAGGGAGGGCACCTCAGGAGCCGCGGCTTTGGCTGCAGATGCCCTCATCTCGGAGAACTCCTTCCGATGAGCCTTCAGCTCACCCTTGAGGGCCTCCACCTCCTTGTGGAGACGCGCATTGTCCGCGCGGATGCGGCGCGTTTCCTCCGGCTCGCTGCGACTGGCCAAGGCTTGCACGACTTCGAGTATTCCGCTCGAAGCCTCTCTCAGGGCCTTGACCATTGTCCCCTTTAAATTGAGGGACTTTTTGCTGACTTCTACTATAGAGGCAGCATATCGCCCAGCGACCGCCCTCAACTCCTCCACCCCCATGCATGCGGGAGAGTATGCCGGTTGCGACCCCAAGGAAAGGTCTTCCTCGGATCCCGGCACACTCTCAACCGCAGCAGGCTGTTTGCGGAGGGCCCGAGCGCTCAGTTTGCGCTCGAACTCGGCCTCCTCCGCTTCCATTCTGAGGGCTCGCAGCTCGGCCTTCGCCCGAGCGAGCCCACTCCCTCTGAGACCAGTAGTGGCGCGTCCACGACGAGCGGCGCTGCATTTAACTGATGCAGTGCCACGCTCAGAGTCGCTACCGGACGCGTCACTAAGACAGTAATATATTACAAGACTATTTCTAACAGCATGAAAACAAATAAATTATTAAGCGTCGGAAAATTTTGTAAATATTAAGCTGTGTAACAAACATTAGAAGTTTTTATTTGTTATTAATGTGCGGAGCCGCAGGGACATGTAGCGCTGGGATCATGAATCATTTTATGCCATGGTTCTAAGAGTTTCAGGTAACAAATGATAAGCATAAATGAAAAAATATGAGCACCGAAAAAGAATTCGCTTTTTATCTTTTATGTAAGAGTGCGGCCAGAAAGTCGTAACTTGGGTCTCTCCGAGTGTTTTACCGAGCATAGGCATTTTTACGTATATCGTTAAAATGTTTACTTACTACATAAGAACTGTAACACATTCATAATTAATTATTTCCGTTCCAAAAAATAACAATAACAGTAGAAATGTTTGCTTTTGTTTTTATAGTCTTTTGTAGTCTTAAAATTTTTATTGACTTTGTCTTCTTTATTTATTTGTTTTTATAGCACTAGCCATTTACTCGATTTTTAGTAGTAAGTTCAAATTTGTCCTTTATATTGTATACATTGTAATAAAGTTATTGAGTCCAGTTAATACTTTTATACAGAAATAATCAAATAAAATCTAGTTATACCACTCCCAAAATATTGTACAAAACAGTTTACATAAGTCACTACTGACTTCAATCTACCCCAAAATTAATACATATTGGAGTATATTTATATTTGTAAAATATTAATACTCTATGAACATCTTTTTGAATAAGGTTTAAACTAATAGTTTTAGCATCTACAATTAAAAAGAAAACATAGAAATATATATTTAACAAGACTTCCAAATCAAAGTTCACATGTAGTTTCAAGCATGTAAGGCAAAGTTTTAAACTTATATTAAAACTAGTTGAATAACTGCTATAGAGTGGATATTTCTATACCGTAACACAGTGTTTTCATCTTTAATATCTGCATTTCATTGTGTAAGGAGGTAATACAATACGTTACACAAGTTGACATGTCTGAGTTTCACTTTGTGAAAGACATTGACGTTCTATATTTATTAAGAAATTAATAAAATGTGTTAACTATATTTATGTGTATAAATGTGTAAGGTATATTTAATATAACATAAAAATAATAAAAAAGAACTATTCCGACTAATTGACCAGATACTGTTATAAAATTTATATGATATACATTTTAAAAGAACCGGTTTTTGAAATAATATTTTACATTCAATGAATATTGTAACAGGAAACCGGAATCTAGCCAAATTAATCCCTATATTTGTACAGTCGACTTTTGTATATTTTGAATATTCTATCGGGTCATTACATAAAAATTATATTTATATAAACAATTATATTTTAGATAAATATTCTTATTTTTAGTGTAATTCAAATCTAAAGACCTTATATTATTTAATTATGTTGAAAGCTATTTAAATAGACACAATAAGTCTGTGACATTTCAAAATGTATTAGGAATTGAACGTTGCTGGAATTTGAAGTTATTAGTAAGTTCCTTAAAGTATAATTGAAAATATATACTCTTTTGTTGTTACTCCTTAGTGTTTTATTTAATTTATTAATTATTATATTTGTAATATACATAGTGATGAAAGATATTTAAGAGTACCTTCATTCGTTTTAGAAGTATAGATGCATCGTACGTTTGTTTTTTATTTTATGTAATTACAGTAGATATTTATCGCAGGTACACCTGAATATTCTGATCGTTATCCTTCTTATCCAGATTTATGTTTTCCGGACAATCCTATTGTATTCCCGCTTTCTGGTGATATACAATTTAATGTTTATTTAATCAACACTACATAATAAAGATTTAAAAAGTAAGTGCTTAACTGCGGTTCACATGTATTGAACACCGGGATTGTGTATGTGAATGTATGTGAACGGGAACCTACTACCCTGCTAATGGTATAGCAGTAATTAACAAAATCGAAAAACCTTATAGAAGAATAAGTAATTTGGTGTAAGTAAAGTTTTTTTTAATAACTAAAATAAATAGTGAAGGTTTACGCAAAGATGGTTTATATATATTGATTCAAAAGTGATAAAAAAAGTAAGAAAATATTATGTCATACCTCATTATTTTTATATCGGGGCTATAGTCCGGATATAAAAATATTTTAATGACTTATAAGTCATAAATACAAAATTAAGTTGAATGTATTTAATATCTGTCACAATGATCATGTCATGTCACAATTTAGATAAGATAGTTCATAATATATTCGCAGCTCAAACTTAGTAAATAAAATGAGGGTAACATATAATAGCATAAGCAATTATTAAATAACATCTTACTTTTTCTAAAGCATTTATATTTATAAAAAGAGTACATTGTTTGTATAATAAAAATATTTATAATGGGTGATTAGACTTGATTATTGGACTTAAGCTTTATTATCTAAAAATATCAATCATCAACTCGACACTTACATCTCGTCTACCCGTGAACACGATTGCTGCAAAAGCATTCGAAAGGTCGTGTTAAAATTAAAATGTAACCAAATTATATGCGAGTTTAATCCGTAAAAAATAGTTTCATTTCAATCGTCAATAAGATAGTTAAATTTAGTTAATATTAATTTTAAAGAACTAAGTGAAAATGTTCTTTGAGCCCTCTTTATAAGCAATCAGTCAGGGCGCAAGGGTACCTGATTAAGGAAAAACGACAATTGTATATGATATTATGTGAAAAAATTTCATCGATACACCAATATGAATGCATTATTGAACAAATGGAAAAGTATTCAGTGAATAAACCGAATACAGTTAATTCCATAATCGAATACTTGAATATTTGCCAAGTAATACCAAGTTTATCGCCTGTGGTATTTTTATTTAAAAACTTGAATCTGTGTATATATCGTGTGTATTTGTGTGTGTGTGACCATGTGCGCATGTGTGTGTTTGTGTCTATATGTATATAAGCATTTTTTTAGCTCCATGTTCTAATAACTTGATTATGCAATAGACTACGTTTTGGTATCCATCGAAGCGATAAGTACTACCAGAATTTCATAACTTTTAGGGTAAGGTAGTTTTGCCTTTATAATTACATAACAAAGACTCTTTGGATTGGAGCATTCAATAATTAATGTTCTAAAACTCAATTTGCGGTGTTAAAAGCTTTCATACATACAATACAAAATTTATTTATATCTAAAGATTCTCTTACAATGGAAATAATTTTATCCCTTTTTGTTATATTTTATTGTATTATTGTATTTCAACTTATGTTTCTAAAGTATTTTGTTCGTTTTTTGTATTCTACTTTATGGCATAAGTAAAGACTGTTTCATGGAGTTTGAAATCACAACGATTCTAAAGAAGTTTTATTTCAAAAATTGTAGCTAATAAAATATAAAATAAAATTTGAAAATAAATTACTAACTTAACAACAATATATATATATATATATATATATATATATATAGATCGTGGTGTAAACCCTTGTGAGTGAAGGATACTATTTATTAACATTTTGAATTGGGAAAAGATGTCAACTTATTAGTAATTACTAAATCATAGTTTTGAACATGACGTTGTCTTTCGATCTTACAGAGTGCAGAGAATTTGCAATAGCATTATTATTACAAATTCAAGCTAGCGTGAATTTCCAGAAGTCAATTCTTTGTAACTTAAGAAACTCGGGAGACGAGTAAGTACAATGAATGTCTCAAGCTGAGATGCAACTAAAAATAAAATACCTTGTTTCATGTTATTCAAAGCTTTATATTACGAATTCAATGATTTTGTGTTGTTTTGCTTTTTCGATGTAATAAATTACAGTACATTTAGTCCACTTTATTTTCCTCTTATTTATGTTATATATATTTTTTTGTCAACTGTTTTATACATATTTATATACTAAAAGAATAAGTTAAATTAGATATACTCTTAAACGATCTCCTACTCGTTGGACGACTGATTCGCGTTGTAGTCCTAAGGTTCTAGAGGTCAGATAAACGTATGTTCGATCTCCAAAATATTTTTTTTAATAAACATATTTTTCCAAGATTTTGGTATTTGTAGTAGATAGGCTTTATTAGGAAATGTTATAAATATTTGTGTAGTATAACGCTCCGCACATAGCAAGCATGCAGTAAGCATAATATAAACTTTTTTCGCCTTTTGCATAGATAAATAAATAATTTGTCAAACTTTTAATAGATTCATATATCAAATACATTAATTAACCTTTTAAGGATGTTAAAATAATTTCTGTAGTTTTTAGAATACAAATAATAAAAATTTTACTCTTGTAAGTAGGCTTCCTTTTGTTTCTAGAATATCTTTGCATATTCTACTATTTTATATTAATCATGATTACAAAAAAAAAAAACTTTCTTTATTCCGTTAATATTTCTTTACTGAGACGTGTATTATTAACATTTACAGAAAGGACAAAGGAAAAAAGAAAATAAGATGGTGTATTTATGTGGGTACAACAGGATAATTTGAAGTATAAATAGAGAAGACAAGACTTGAATATCGTAAAAAATGAGTATTTAAAATGTGTATATTTGGCACATGTTTCTTCACTTAACATATACAAGTGTATCTTTTTAATAAATCATTAATATATTACCAAATAAATAAATACATGTGTTTATACATTTATTGTTTTCCTTAAGTTATTAAAATATTATCAGAACTTTATAAAATTTTCTTTGTAGTTGTATATGGTTAATAATTATTTTTATAAAACTGAACGTCTTTTAGTCGATAACTTTCAAAAAATTTACATGTTAAAAATATAGATCATTACTAAGAAAAAAAAATTTACAATTACGAAAGTTCAAACGAATAAAGTTTTAAGAAGAACTCTTAGAACACCTACTATGTCTGTCGATTCTTGAACGATTCAACACAAAAGTAAAATATAAAGTTACCTAATGCGTTGAATTACCTTACAGCTTATAATTGCAACATTAACTTTACTATTGACATGCAACGCAAACATACAGAATATAAACTTAACACTAGAATTTTAATTTAAGTTTAAAACTATAGTTTGTTATATACTTTAAAATTTTTAAGTATTTTTTCTCTGATCTCATTATGTTTTTATAGTCTAGAAATTTCTGGAGACAAATGTTTAAGAATACCATCTAAATAGAATACATGTAGTTTTTGAAATTTTGCTTAAATTTACAGAGTTTAATATTAAATATTTAGTTATGTTGATAGATGTAACATGTTTGGAGTAGCGAGTGATTGACTTCTGTTCTCTTGTGCTGCTAATGCAGGGGATTGTGCATATGTCTACACTTGACTATTGTCAATGACACTTAGAAACTCATTAAAATAACATAAATTTTTAACACAAGTATAAAGTACAAAAGTATAAGTACTCCAAATTGAGTCTAGCGGGCACCCTTTTCGCTTTGCTTTTATTGTTAATTATTGTTAATTATAATATAAGAAGATTTAAAACTATTATAATCAACTTTCTTAACCACCTAGTTGTTGTCTTTTTTTAACTTTTACCAGGAAACAGTATGAATGCAGAACTTTATTAATCATTTTAATCAAAACCAATAAAACCAAAAGTTGTTTTCAACGCTAAATTGCATTATTGTCTTATACTAATAAAGATGTATTGAGCAATACGCATGAATGTTACAGAATGCATTTTATTTTAAAATTAATTACAAGATTTATAATATCTCAAAAACATTTGTGGTCACTTTTTCCAAATAATCTGCTAGAGAAGTGAATCGTCCTCACTCTCGGAAATTAATTTGCAAAGCAAATTGAGTGTCGAATTACCAACATTTATTATAAGCTATTTGGAGCAAGAAAATCAGACATCTATTCGTTTACATTAATGTTATTACGAAGTATCGTACAATTTTCTTTTGTTTCTTTTAAGATAAAAGTTTTTTCATTTGGATACTGGATATCATAATGAGATTACAAACAAATATACGTATTAGGACTTTTAGAAAGGAGCTCGTATTTATCGAATAATGTTAAATATTTTTTTGTATAAAACATGGTTATTTTATTTATATTAATTCTCATGAAAATGTTTAAAGTTTATTTAAAAGAGAGTTTATTTAAAAGAGAGCAACGAAACTTTTGTCTTTGTTAAAAGTGATATTTTGTTAAAATAACAAAACTGACGGCAGCTTGTTCATATTTTTTATAAATGTTATTTTACAAACATCCAAATAGGAGTTACATAGTTGTCTAGATCCGTGATATGAAATGGAAATATTGCTTTTGTGTACTTTCATAAAAACAGATTAAATAGTTTGTTGTTACTTGTTTGTAAAGTAAGTAAAGTACAGTACATCTTTATTTGGAGCATAAAAAAATAATAATATAAAATTACACAATCACACAAAAAAAAAAGAAAGTAAAAAAACCAAAGACTATTACATAGAACCCAGTGTTATGCGCCTAAAAGGTTTGCCACTCAATGTTGACTGAGCTTAATAAAAAGCCCAACACTGATATTCGGTGTATATTATTGACGTGTTTTATTAATTCTTCTATAAATATAATATCTACCCAGATTTTTTTTTATTTAGGTATATACTTATAGTATAACACACAAACCTTTGCATAAGTTTAGAGTACATAGAAACATGTGCTTTAATATGATCTAAATTGCTTCAAAGTTAAAATTTAAAAACTTTTTCTTTTTTAAAAATTTTTTAGGATGGTTGGCATCCGGGGCGTCACGGTGTGTGCTAACGCGATCCCGTGACGTCCCATTACGGCAAAGAGGGCAACCGTTGGTTTTTTAGTGGGTAGCCTTAAAAATGGCAGCATCCTCTATGCTGCCGGGTAGTCCCACATAACCCCCCGGCCGTCACCCCCCTGGGCCGACGGGGTACCCGTAACGGGTTTTTCCAACGGAAAAAAAAAAAAAAAAAAAAAAAGGATGGTTGGCATACATGGGCTGTAGCCCATAACAATTTTAAAATAAAATGCAAATGCATTGCCATACTTGGCATGTAAGGAAATCAAGAGGAAAGGTTAATGCTATGGATTCCGGTTCTGCCAGTAATCTTACGGAAGTTATTATAGCTTTAATAATTTCTTTGTGAGTCTATGGGAGTGTGACCCTTTGTGATTTTGATTTGTTTGAATATAAAAGTTAGATATTTATACTACGAAATTAAATTAAATAATATACATTATCTAAACTTTGCATCCAACACTTATTTTTTCCAATAGTAGAACCGAGCTGTTTGTAGCTCACTGCAGCTCACACAGCTTGTATGAACAAACAAAATTTTTATGGAAACGGCTTTAGCAAAGCTATCCCAGAAAATGTATATTTTTTTTTATTATAATAAAAGCAATTTCCGGTTCGGTCCCAGTAGCCGGCTCTCAATTTGGTCGCCTTAGATAACTTGATTTTATTGCTAGTATAAATTTTATGAGTAACGTCGTAAAATATTATGATGTTGAACAATGTTTGTTTATTAGACCATGAGACGGATTTTAAGGTAACCGTCCTCTAAATGTTAGCTTATTATCAGGAATGAAGAAAATATATTATTTAGCTTCAAGAAGTGACTCCGCCGGAGTGATATTGCTGAGTGCACTAGCAATGCCCTCACGTCCCTCAAAGCGATAAAGGTAACCATTGCTTTTTAGTGTGCAGCTTTAAAAATTTCGAACTCCTCTATGTCGAGCAGACTCAGATTATTTCTTTAGCAATAAACTTCTCGTTTGGTGAGTATTCCTAAATAATTATCTGCAGTAAAAAAAGAAGAATAACAATGTACATGTTTCTCGTTATTTTATCACTTCTCAATCACTCATAATATGGAGAAGAAGAAAGAGATATCATATTTGACGGAAAACTGTTTCGTTTTTTAATTATATAAGACAATGCTCTAATTATATAATAAGGACATTTTAGAATGAAGTAAAGGAAAAGTAAATAATAAACTCTTCGTACATTCTCGCTAAATATTGTTTCAAAGGTTATAATATTTTATAATGCATATTAAAAATGTTGTTTAAATTTTAGCGTCAGATTGCTTGATTAAAAATGATCTGCAATTCGTGGCATATTTGTAACAATATTTTTAATTAAGAGCTTATTTGATGTCAAAAGCTCATGCAATCAAGAATTTTAATAAGTATTCGTTACCATGGACTTCAGCTTATATAGTGATTAGCCAAATGCTGTTAAATTTATTGCAATTGTAGCTTAAAACTGAATTTTTAATTATATAAACGTGAACGGCGTAAACTGCTACGCCGCGATTCTGCTCAAAGTTCAGAAATAAGAACCCCGAAAGGGTTTGAAACTAGTCGGTCAAATTCCGATAGTAAAAACGTGAGTACAGCCGGATATTTATATAGCATAGTAATCATGGATCACAAAAGTTTACATACAAAAAGACTAATTATAATAAAACTACATAAAATATCAGGTTTAATATTAATATCAAACCTGATATTTAATAATATTTCAAAAGGTTTTTCATGTAAAAAAACCTTTAGTTTTTTGAAAGAAGTTTACAATGAGTTAAAAAGTTCATGTAATTAAAGTTTTACCTGCAAATCTAATACATGAAGCCCTCGTCGTATACATAGTAGATATCCTTATGAATTCGTTAATGTGTTTTGCGAAATTAAATAAATATAAAACATAAGCATGTTTAATATTTATTACATTTCGCAAAACACATTAAAGGAAACCCTTTGAAATCGATTTATTACATTATTTTCTTTTTTAAAAATTAACGAATATTCAAGAGAGAATACATAACTGCTAAGAAATTAATTAATCTAGAATCAAATATAATTTAGAATCCAAGATCTTCTTTATTATATTAAATATCAAGCTAAGATTTTTTATTGGTTTTTTGAAGTTATATTATTAGTAGTTTAATTTTAAAGTGAAGTCGCTTTGTCACATATTTTTTGTTTTAAATGTAACCGGGAAGGTCTAAAATAAAATTATATATAACCCAATTTTATTGCCAGTTAAATATTATGAAGTCGTAAAAATTATCAACGTCTATTTATATTGTAATTTTCCACATGTATGTAGAATACCAGTCTCGTTTTCTATAATGCTTTCTACAATATTAGGACAGATTAAATAATTAAAAATGCCTGGAAAGTTATTTAAAAGAAGTAGGTAGATAAAAGTTTATATATATATAGGTCATTTATAAGTGTATCTTTATGTATTAATTTCTCTGTAAAAAGTATATAATTGGCACATATTCATTCAATTTTTGTATGCTTTGAATATCTGTATTTATATATGTAGTTGATAAATGAAAAGTGTCAAATAAATATATTTTAATGTTTTACTTTACTTCTACCGTATGAACTTCTACCCTATAAACGACAAAGCGAACATATGTCGCGGTATGTTTGAAACTACAACAAAATCACAAATTTTCATATTAAGTTGCCGTAACTATGATAAAAGAACTCTAGGACCCCTTTTTTAGTATCTATTGAGCCTAAGCAATCACAAAATTTATAAAACATTGTGTGGTAATCATAAAAAATATCATATCAAATGTCATGTAGCCATTAACTTGTAAATAATAAATTATCAGAGCTCAGATTCATAATGCAAATAAATTTATTAAAACTGCGTAATGATTTATTCTCTATAGGTTATCGGATAGTCCTGTTATTCAGGAATATTTAATTGCGTTAGGTAATTGAACAAATTGCCAATACATTATAAATCTACATGGACATATTTTTAATTTATAAATATGACTTCATTTATTAATATAATTTTATAAAATTATTTATATTTTTTTTTATATAATTCTCGTATACGTAATAATAGAATGTTAATTATAAATACTATAATAACAATATACTAATACTAATATACATATATACTATATATGTGTAGTACTATCATATAATATTGCATCTTCTAACTATGTAGAACAAAATTATTGACCTTATTCCGTATGGTTGTGTTTTTTTGCCCATATATTTTTTTAGATTTATAATGAAGAATATATAATACAATACATTATCTTGTTTTTATAACGAATTATTTAAATAGAAATATAATAAATAGAACAAATATTATCATTCTTGAAACTAATAACTTTATTTTGCATCTTTCATCATAAATATAATGTATTTATAGTGTGGGTTCTGATAATAATATATTGTAAAATATAATTATAGCTGTATGTTATTAGTGGGAATGATGTTCTAGACTATGCTCCACTGGAATTAGACACATTGTTTTCAACTTTTGTAATGTTTTAATCAAGACCATATTTTGTTGTTAGGTATAATTTCGCAACTCTTAAAGCGAAAAGTTCTTAATAGTTGCTATTGTTAATATTGTATTTTTATCTGTATATTACAAAAGCCATATAAAACAACTAGTAAACTACAGTTGAAATATATACATATATGTTAAAAGTTTTCGTTAAATTTTAAATAATTAAGATATAAAGATCACGGACTGTTTCCGTGTAATAACCTTTTTTTTTCCATTGGAAAAACCCGTTACGGGTAGTCCGTCGGCCCAGAGGAGTTCTGGCTGGGGGGTGATGTGGCACTACCCGGCACCATAGAGGATGCTGCCATTTTTAAGGCTACCCACTAAAAAACCAACAGTTGCCCTCAGCGCCGTAATGGGACGTCATGGGATCGCGTTAGCACACACCGTGATGCCCCGGTGAATCCCCCCGAATGAGGGTACCCCGAGCAACGTAGAGTACCCTCCCGATGTAGGCCTATGGTAGGTAAGAGGGGTCACCCTCCCCTCTCACTAAGACACTACAGCTGGGGAAGGAAGCGACGGGGGTATTGCCGCCTTCTTCTACCCAGCCTTCCCCTACGGAGCGGGTCACCGAATGAGGCTGACTCCCTGTCCCGTTCCGCGGCCTCCTTCGCGACAATTACTTGCTCGCAGAAGAAGGCCAATGCAACCGAACACCTCTCGCTGCCGATCATCGCGTTAATAACGCGCGGCAGCGAGAGGTCCAAAAATCTGGAACGCTTCACGATTTTGCGTGTCATCCTTGCGCAGGGGCCATGCTAATCTTCTCTGTCTCGTTCCAGTTTAGTATATGTACTGCCGAAGTACGTCCATGTAATAACCTAGCTTAAACGCTTGTATGGTCTATCTCATTTTATAACATCGTATAACTGTTGTGATGGTTAAAATATAAATAAAACTCTTAAATATTGTGAGTTAAAAACAAACACAACTTTTTTTTTTCTTTAATCAAAAGTTGTAATTTAAGGCATATTAATAATAGCCCTACATTGAATTTTATAAATTAAATTCTTTTGCGTATTATAAATATAGAAATTCGCTTTTAAATACAGTGAAAAGTAAGATAGTCACTGCAAAATGTCATATATTTGTTGAAAACAAGAAAGCGTGCAATGTTCAACTTTTCGGTCGCTTTCCGACACTAAAACTCATACCATGTTCTTATAAAGTGAAAACAAAAGTAATTTTAAAGCGTATAGTGACACATTGGAACAGGGATCGAAGAAGCGCCTTTACTAAACTGTATCGTTTCAAACAATAGTTCGGAATATACGACTACAAATGTACTGCCAACACTTTTGAAATATGTTTGAACATTTCTGGCCAAGGATCTTGTGTACTAATTGCTAGTTCAAACTAATAGTCCAAATTTGTTGCTTTGAGAAATGATTATTAACAAACAGTTTATTATACACTAATTGAACTATATCGGAAATTAACCAACAAAATTCTAATCTATTCGGGGACCTTTCTTATGAGCTCGAATGTTGGAGGAATTGCAGCGTCTACTGCATTATGCATTATATTGACAAACAATAAACCTGTACGTGACTTCCGAAGATTATACTGTATACTCTATCTCGACCGCACCATGTTAGAAGTCCAGAGAGCTGCTGTACATAGTTTACTTTTCGATTTCGCCATGCTCCGAGGTCCTCATGACCTACGTGGTAGGAATGGGGTTCAAAATTAGTCCGGCAAAGTAATATTGATGTGAATACAGACGAATAAATATATATAAGATATTACTGTTTTATTTATGTACGTATAACGTTAATCATATTTTAGGTGAAAATCCAGGGAGTTTTAAAATAATGTAATTATAACTTTCAAGTGATTTTTATATTACAGAAATTCACAAAGTATTCTTACAAATTCATATAATAAAATCATACAAAAAAATTTCTTTGTTGCAATATCTACATATGTTATATATACATATATATGATGTTTGTTTACATTATGTTTATTTGATTTAGGTATATTCAAACTAAGTTCGAAGTTTAAAAAGATTTGTTGCGCTTGGATAAAATATAAAAGCATCCACAAAAATCTTTTTGAAATATCCTTTCTTAACTTATATCAACGACAATAATTGTATTAGACAGTTAAACGAATGCGACTGGGACAGGTGTACTTCCAAATTTGTAGCCCATAATATCCCTTATATTCCTATTATATTTAGAATGACGTAATTACTAGAATGGAACATTTTTTAATTTTATTGTTTAGACAATAGTTTTATAGTTCTTCTATTGTTATTTTTCAATTTAAGTTATTTTTAAATAGAAATAAGGTATTTAAAAATAGTTTGTATATTAAAAAAACATTTTTTGTATGGTAACTTTCGTGATCCATGATTACTGTGATATATAATTAAATTTTCAGCTGAACTCACGTCATTACTATCGAAATTCACCTTCTAGTTTCGAACCCATTCATTAGCCTTACTCATGAGCTCTGAGCATGGTGGAATCACGATGTGAATTATGACATGCCGATAGTAATTACGGAAGAACAGTCGAATACTCATATATAATAGTAAAAAAACTATTTTCTATTATTTTCATTTCAAATAAACTAAGCTTTATTCAAGAACTAACTAATAGAACTTACTAACTAGTTTTAATATGATCTAATCTAATTAAAATAAATAGGGTACAGGTAATTTTTTGTGATTTATCTATTATTTTAGCATTTTTGTGGAATTTAAGATTATATTTTTTTTAACGAATATAAAATCTCTTTTTGGCAGCAGAATAAAAACATTACGAAAAATGTTGTGCTTTTTAAAATTCAGATGATAAATCAATATTTAAAGAAGAACACGTTAAATAATCGAAACAGGTCTTGCCAGATCCGAAAAAGAGAGGAATAAAGGGACTTACACTTTATTAAATAATTATAAGTATAATATTTCAAATTTTTTGTATATATGTATTATGTATAAGCTGGAAGTAAACACAAGTAAAAGCTGATTAGAAAACTAATTAGAATTGCTAATAGATACCGCAACGCAATCAATCTTCCAAAACAGGACGATGTATACGCCACCAGCAGGTTTACGATTATTTTGGTTATATATTTATGAATGGCACTTAAAAATACTATATAAATATAGATACTTATAAATTTTATATATTATATTACATAAATAAATTTAATAGTATATTAGTTACCTTAATATACTAAAGAAAAATACCGTAGCTATATATCATGTTAGAACATTATATTTTTGTACTACGATAATAAAACAAAAATCAATCAATATTTATTTATTTAATAGGAAGCCAACGTGATATACAATGAAAAAATCATATTATAACATTTGGTTGAATAAAAGTTACAAAGTATATCCTATTTACAGGCTAACTTAATATGTAATAAGTGGGTGGTTGCTTTATTAAAATAATGATAATAATAATAAGAAATAAAAATCAAAAAATACAGAAAAACATAAGTTTAAAACTTAAATTATTTTTAGGTTAATCATACAATAATAAAAATAACAAAATTTAAAAAAAAAGGAAATAAAATGCTATTGTTAATAAAAAAGAAAGCAAAAATAAAACTAAACGAAACTAAAACTAATATCAATATGTATTAATATATATATATATATAAAAAAATTTATATTTAAGCAATTTTATTGATATAAGTTGATTATTAAGATATGTTTTAATTTTAAATATTAAAAATCTTTGTTGGAAGAAAGTTCATATAAAACATTGTTTTATCACTTTTATTGTCACAGCTATACTAACAATATATATATCAAAAACTCGGGTAAGACGTCTCCCAGGTCTTATATAAATATAAGTTTAACAATTAAATCGACCTGTTAAACTGATTACCTAAGTCTTTTTTTAAATATTTTACTTAACTTACGACATCGTTATTTGAAGACTTTGGACAAGACTTTCAATTCCATTCGCTGAAATAAAAAATATATATTGTACGTTTTTAAAACTTTTTAAAGTAATGACTTTAAGTCATTGTCATCTCTGCCAAGTAGGACAAGTATTTAAAAAGAAAAAGTAGAAATAATTATTTAAGAATATTTTTTAAAAGCGGAGAGAAATTACCTATTTCATTTTATAAATTGGGTTTCTATGATTAAATTAAAATTATAATAGGAAGCACATTTTCTAGATTGGCACGTCATGATATTTCATTATTGTTGTGTACCACTACAGCCCTTTACATTTGATTCAATCACCGAATATCCGTGTGTTTATGCGTGTGTACATATTAACTAAAAAAATTAAAATCTTTTGATTGCATAAAACATTTATTCCTATAATGTGTTTTTGTTCATACATTAATATAATAAAATAAATACATATAAAGCCCATTCAAAATGATCTCCAATGGCAACACTAGTCTTTTAAAGGTTGACACTAGTTATAAATACAAACACACACTCTATCCATGAAGAAATTATTCAATATTCTTGTTTATTATTTTTATTATTTTTATATTAATTATTAGAGAAATTATCGTTTTTACATTTAGAGCATACTCTCTAAAACTGACTATAAATCATAATCCAGTGTTATAATCGGTACTAGACGAAGGTTCAGCTCTGATGAAGTCTGAAATTTTCGTTGCCACCAACACTTTGGTGGATCCAGCTTTAGGACCCGGTGCTGAGTCATGCTGAAAGGAAAGGACCCTTGGTTATGGAACATCATTCATTACCCCATTCTATGTCAATATTACCAAAATAAGTAACACCGATTGAAACAAAAATAAGAATACAATGATTTTAATAAATGGTATGTTTTTTTTTATTTTCACAATATTTATATATATAATAATAGTTTGAACAATTTCTGGGACTTACATGAATAGAGTTAAAATTTCGCAATGAAATAGCTCTCTATGAAAACGCTTATAAAAGCTTTCATCAGAATTTATACAGGAAACATATTGAGAAAATTGAAAAGCAAACCTTTCTGCTGCCTGAAGCCAATTAACGTTGTTTATTTTCTCTTCAGCTATACTTGATCGAGCTGGAATTCGAGAAATATTTAGGTATGAAACTGTTTATATACTAATAACACTCTAAATTAATAACCAGTAATTATAATCTTCAAAGCATATTTAATTTTAACATATATTTAGTTACATATGTTATTGTTTAATTTTTAAAATAGTATTAATAGCTTTTATTATGCTAGTGTAAGCATTGTTACTTTTCATTTAGAATTAAGATTGTTCTTTGTAGATAATGATTTATATAATTTAAGATAAATTGAAAAAAAAATCCAAAAGATATATGGACCCATGCATGCGTCTGTTACATTTTTAAAAAAGTGATACACTATGATCCACTTATTAAAAAAAAGAACGCTCATAAATACTTATAACATAAATATTAGTAACAAAATAATAAAACATGCTGAGTTACACAAATATTAACAACTCAAGATAAGTTCGAAACAAAAGGCAAATTATAAAAAAGAGCTTTTTACGAGATACAATATTTTGATTAAGTGTTATTATTGTATTTCAAAATTCTGATATATTTAAGAAAATAAAACTCACGCCATAATAGATGTCGCAACGTTATCTTCATTAGGGATCTCCTTATCATATACAAAAGAAAAAGTCGTTAAAGTGCCCTTAATTATTTTCAAGCTTCTAACTTTTCGGTCTAAGATAAATGATTGTTTATGACTTTAATATTATTTTCTCGATTTTTTTTGTTTTCTTTTGATGCATATTATTTATTCTATCAATAATATTTTTTTGTTTTAGCATCTATGATTTCAATACAGCCACGATATATTTATTTTATTACAATGTAGAAAATAAATATTCTTATAGATTTCATCTGTTTATTTAGTAATTTTAGTCTGATATTGGCATTTAATGTTTTCTTGATTTTAAATCACGAAAACAATTAATACTAATAAAATATACAAAGGAATGTAGCAAATTAATCAATTATTACTAAATATTTTTTTATTAAAACCATATTAAAATTAGCACTTAGGGATAGCTTAGCAAGATGTCATGTATGGGATGCCTACAGTTCTTTCATTCTCTCACGTCTTTATTAGGAAGCTATTCTATAGCATTGCTATTTTAAATGACGTCTTTAAGCTATACAGAATATTTTTTAATAAATGACAGTAACTGCGCATCGTACAACAAAATTTTATTTTGCTGTCTAAGTAGATAGACAAGAATGTAATTTTATTGATAAGTAGATATAATAAAAATATGTAAATAATGAATAATGTTTATTATCTAAATATATCTTCGTTCTATCATGATATTGCTTTTTGTAGTCTACAGAGGAATCTCTGAGAGAAGAAATTAAATAGTTACCATAATCCAGTCTACTTTGTGCTTGAAGATATTAAATTCTTTCTATTTTGCATATTTCTGTTGCCGTACCTTGATTCAATTGAAAGCGACAAAACATCTCAGTTCACCTTTTCATCTCCGCCTTTCAATAGCGAGACGAGACTTAGTAATCAATAGACAAGCCAGGCCAACACTTCTAATTGGTATTATAATTAGTTCAACACATTACTTGAGAAATGTTTATCTTTAAAAATAATATCTGTAATATTTCAGTTGAATAAATCGAAAGGTATTTTTCAGAGAGAAATATTGGCCGTTTATGTCTCTAGGGTCGAACTCAGCGATACTTTTTAATGAACACGATTTTTCTGGCAAAAATAATGAAAACAATGATATAAAAATTTTTGGAAAATTGGCTTTAACTTGTAAAATATTTTGGAAAATAATAATTATTAAAAATATTTAGACTTTGTCTCTTAGTAATAGACGTAATAAATAAAAAGAAATCTAAAGGGATTTTAAGATTAATTATAAAACAATAAACATATAAAAAATAAAACAATATATGTATATTATTAAAATTTGTTTTGAATAATGACCTCGAAGTCATTAATATAAGTTAAATAATTCAATCATTTAGAATATTAATTCGATATGATTGTAAAAATCTCATGAAGTTGTGTTAAAGTATTTAATGTTTAAACAAAGTATTTTCTCATTGTTATACTTGAAAAGTTTGAAACTGAATAAAATACTGTATCACTTTACATAGTTTAGTAGTTATACAGGGGTATAGTTTTCAGTTACACAAACAAAGACAACAACTAACAAAGAATACTTAACCTACTGCGTAGTCTTAACTTGAGTTTGAAAAGTTATTCTGTTACTGCAGAAAGGACGACAACAAGGAAGTGGTAACTTCGAATTAACTTGATTTCTTACCGTCAACGTAAAATCTATTGTTTGTTTCGTATTATGCAAGATCCTCATTATTTATTTATTTATTTATTGCACAATACACAAAGTCATACACAAAAGGCGGGCTTAATGTCATAAAGACATTCTCTGAAAGCGAACCTTAGATGTGGTGAAGATGACGTTAGTAGGGGTGCAAAAAAAGAAAGTGAAAAAGAGACGAAAGAAAAGATAAAAAAAAACTCCATATGTAAGTATATATTTAAATAAAATAAATTATATTATATTTAAAGTAAAATTTACATAATTATATGGTAACTTTAATAATTTTTACCATTATCCTTAAATAATGTTCAAAGATTATGGTAATCTTGATATTGAGATTATCATAATCGTTTTTTTCAGCTTTGCACAAAAAGACTTTTTAAAGAATATTTATAATGTAAATATTTAATTATTCTTTTTTATTATGTTTTAGCTTTTCTATGCAAATATGTCTCAAAATGTACTAGATGTCACTAAATTATAACTGTAATGTCACAAATTAATCTAGTTGTGTTAATGTCACTAAATCTTCAGTTGGGTGGTCTTTTCTATGTAGTGGTATGATGTGCCCTCGATAGATGTATGTAATCGCTTGCACATTAATTAATTATTTGGATAGTATAAAGTAGTGTGTAATTTTATTATAATAATTATCTCTCGTCATAGAGATTCATTCACATTTAGTAATTCAATTATTGGTACCGTCAGTTAAATATCTTTTTACAAACTTCAAAAAAAATTAATTAAAGTGTATAAATACTAGATTTTATTTTATGATCTTTCCCTTATCTATAATTATAATTATAATATAAGAAAATGAACGAAATTTTAAATATTTTGTAAAATATCATATTATATAATATTATTTCTGAGAATAAATGTTATCTGAGACGAAAAACCAATTAAATAATTTTAAAGTTTATTTTAGTTAGTAAAGACTTCCTTTTAGTAAGTTTCCACATATTCATTTTACCATGTTTACTAAACGTTAATACGACACGTACGGGGGATTTCTGCGATCTTTATTTGACGCAAAATTGCGATAAGATATTGGTTGGTCCTATTTTAAGTCGCAACCACATTGCCTCTGTGACTTGTATAAAATAGAAACACATCGCTTGAATGTCAATTTAGAAATTCATACCGACAGAATATACTGTATTATAATAGATTCCTCATATTTTTATTTTTTTCAAATGTCGTCATTCTGACCACTCTCTGAATAATCATGTAAATGCGTTTCATGTTCTAGTAAATTAATTGAAATTGGTTTGAGTCCATTATTTTTATAAATTATGCAAAACAGGTTTAACAAGCAAAACCTTTTAGATTTATTTGTAACCAAAAATAAAAACGTATGTCCTGCGCCTTTCCAAAATAATAGACAATTACATAAACATGCAAATTTTACTACATTATCCCTTTTTTAACCTTTTTTGGCTGATTTACACAGAGAGTTAATTACCATTTTTTTTTATTTATTATTTTTCCTTTTATCCTTTTTATGACAATCAAATTATATTCTTTTAAGCTTTTACTTTGAAAATTACCGATTTTTATACAAATTTTGAAACTGTATCGTGATCACAAAGACGGAATATATGTTTTTTATTCTGTTAAATTTAAACATATCAAGGAAGAAAAAATATAACTTTTACTACTTTTCTTGATTTGATTGCCTTTTAAAAATAAAATTTTACATATAGATTGTTATTAAGAGTGATTTTGAATAAAATTAACTGGATGGAGTAGCTTGTTCATGATTAAGTCTTTTACAGCGATTATAAATTATAAAATATTAATTAAAAAAAAACAAGTTTATATTATTAGGATTATAATACTATGATTTTGATAAAGTATTGTGATTAAATTCTAACGTTAATTATTATCTGAACATGTGTGTTCTTATTAGATCTGTGAGAAGACGACTTGGATTACAACTATACTTAACATTAAATTCTTTTCTTGTTTCATTATGTACTGAATTCCTCAAAAACAAGGACTGCATCGATTTTAATGATTTTTATTTCTTATTATTTTCCTAAAAATAAAAAATAGTCTGTGTAGTTGTAACTTTACACACATATATGTAAAGGTTCATGTTGCCGCCACCTAGCGTCGTCGTATTTCATCGGTAATAAAAGGTTGTCACCGGATAGCATTGTGTATTCAGGCTCACGGCCGTCGGTCCTCGAGTCACAGCCATTGTTACCTACTGTTACAGCGTCTATTCATATTTATATTAGATATTTCAGTCTTCATAAAAAAAGAGAAATGTATTATAAATTGACAAGAAAGAATTTAACAAAATTAATATTTTATTCTGTCGGATTTTTTTTTGTCCTTGAAACATATTTAATAACTTTATTCTTTTTTTTTTACTAAATCTACTTTTCGTGTTCGTTTTCCTTTTAAAACTATTTAAAACTTTAGGTGTATTAGAACCAAATAATTTAAATATTCTGTTATGTTCAGCATGTAGTTTTAATCTATAAAACACATGAAATTTATTGTCCGGTTTCAATTTACTCTATCTTCACAAAGTTATTATTAATAATAACAGTATTAGTCTTTATTACCACCCGCGATTATGTAAAATATATATATACTGTAACAAAAATAACGAACGGTGCAAATTTGGTGGTTTGGTCTTTGGTTTTGGTAATTGACTGATTTATAAATTATAACTTGTTGTACTTGTTGGAAATTATATAGTCTTAGTTTTTTGTTATGAAACTTAATTTTTATATATAAGCGTAACTATAATGTTTTGAATTCCATTGATAAATAAAAAACAATATCAATATGTTAAGGATTTGTATTAATTTGGCAGAATCATTTATTTGATTATAGTTTGCTTAAATTTGACTAAATACTCCTTTAACAGATATTTCATTCTGATACGTTTTTAGGTTTTCTATTTAGGATCATGTATCGTCTCTGTTTAGTTGAATCTGTCTTTTATCTACCATCTTGGGATCAAAGGACTGAGGGTTATGACTTTATTCTTTATTCGTAAAGTCAAAAGTATTGGATAAACAATGGATTGTGGCTTTGAGATAGAACGTTTAATTAGTATAATACTTAGCAATCTAGATGTTATTGTAGATACATGAAAAATTATTTATTTTTTGTCATAAAGTATGTTTACATTTAAGGTGTTATATAAAATTTTAAAATATTTTATTACTGTTCATGAACGCGAATAACTTCAATTCATTTAAATAGTTTTATCTGTCTGTTTGTTTTGGTTTGTGTTATACATTAATTGTTATTTAGAGAACCTTTTATGTTAACCTTTTTTATATAAAAAGAACTCTTAAAGCGAAATAATATGAAAACTTTTATTTAGTTTTTGGACATAAAGCTATTACATTTTTTTGTAATTATGTAAATCATAATTATGTTCACATGTTAAAAATGAACTTATAAATTACAGTGTATAGCGTAAGTTTTTTTAAAACATAACAAGAACTGAACACGTTTTCTAATATTATTTATTTTACTGTGTTTTATATTTAAATATGTCTCTGTCATAATCTTTCTAAGCTCTATCAGTGTGAGTCACCTTAGCTAAAGTCAACTATCTGCATATCTTTACAAGTCAACCGTAAAGAGTCGCCGTGTGAATGTTGAATTTGCATATAGAGCATAAGACTTAAGTCAGTATCACAGAGTATGTCTAAATTCTGAGAGATGTTTCAGCAAGTTGTTATTATAGTATTTAGCAATAGTAACATGTTGGTATTATCTATTCAAACAAAAATTTAATTTTCAATCAACTGATTGCACTTGTTTGTTTTAGAGTTTTCTTCAAAAATTCTATACATATCTAATTATTCACTAACAATAAAAAAGTATAAAATCTTGTTACAAAAAGCAGCTTTTGTTTCAGTTTCATGACTTATCATTGCATTTCAATGACAGGAGTTTCAATTGTAAATCTTTTTAAAAAACATTGAAATTTATAATTTTTCTTATTTTTATTTGTTAAATACAAACCCTTTGCTTTCGTTTACTTTAAAAAGGTTTCTAACTTAGTTGAAATATTTAGGGTATCTATTTGTTTAAAATTTAATGTTAATTATGGTTTTTGTCCTTAATACCCATTAAAGTTCTCAAACATATAATGCTACTTTCTTTTACACTTTTTTATTTAAAAAAAAAAAAATAAAAAAGTGTAAGATTGTACATTTTGTAAATTTTTTTAAAATTAATCTTAAGCTTAATTTCAAAAAAATGTACAAGGGATGGGTTTAAAGCTTATGCATTATTTACTGATAAACCGTAATTTGCAAGAAAAGTTGTGTATAGGTTGTGCAATAGTTTTTACTTCATCACATATATAATAATAATGAAAATAAATTAGATGCTAAAGAAAGTTTTAATTTTGAATAATATTAGGCAATTCTGTCACTAGGTAAGCTAAGCCACTTGAGCATAAACATTAGTTCATGTGGTACAAACCCAAAAGTGTTTTCCAAAGTCTAGTCAAACTAAAATAAAACAAATCGAAATTTGTCTCTTGCTTGTTCAGGTATTTTAAAAACTAGCTGATATTAATATGTTATGTTCCTGGCATCCAGAAATGATGGACAAGAACCTTTCTGGTAATTTGACCGGAATTTGCTATTATAAATCATGACTTGCTTCATTTTATTTTGTAAAAAAGAAAAAAAATAGAAAAAGTATTGGTCAAGTATTCTTATAATAAGTGACATTTTGTTTATTTGGAAGGAGGACAAAAATATAAATACCATTACAATTTGGTATTTGCTTTTATTATTTGCTATATTTTACCGATATATTTAAAGAGATGTTACGAAACGACAGACTTTGTTTATATATTACGTAAGTGATGCCATCGAGACCATGTGATTTAGATGGTGTTATTGTTCGGTGTTTTAAAATTTGTTTTATCTATTTTTTTAAAATGCGTGGTTTGGATTAGACATCAATAAAAGTCTTTAGGTTTTTGGCAATTCAATTTCAAGTCAATTCAAGTCGCTTTTTGTTTTATAATATAAATACGATAGAAGACTACTATTAAAACCTACTTACTAATTAAACTTTGTTCAACTATTCATACGTTATATAATTTAAAAGCATGTTTTATTAAACGATTTACTTTCAACTATAACAATGTTTGTGTTTTTACAGTCTTTACATTTCATCATTTGGGAAAAGTAATAGTGTGGTAATAATTTTTTGAATACATAAATTCATATGTTAATTATTATAAATAATCATTACAGTTTTTAATTTTAATAAACAACAATGCGTGAAAATGTGTTAATAAATCCACACATTGGCCATATAAAAGAAAAGTCTAAACTAAAGTACAATCTTTTGGTCATTAATAGAAATTTGGAACTATATGAAAGCTTTTAATACCACAAACTGGTATTTTGAACTTTAACTATTGAATTTTCACGTTGAAAAGGTCTTTGTTGTATAATTGTAGAAGCGACACTATTTACATCCTCAAAGTTATGAAATATGTCATGGAATTTTCTGGTAACATCTATTATAAAAAAGTCAATATTATTATCTAATTGCTATATAAATATAGTTAGTTACTAAATTATTTCCCATAAAAGAAAATACTTTATTCACACTTAAAAATTTATTGAAAGTCTAAAAGGTATTTACTAATATGTATCTTATTATAATGAAGCCGATGGGAAAAAATGGAGAAACTAAACTGCAAGGAATTCATTTTCTTTACTAATAAAAATAACATTAATTAAATTATTAACGACTCATATTTTATTAATAAAGACAGTGACTGTTTATTTACATTTTAAATTAAAAATGTAGAGAATAGCGCTGACTCTACACAACTTAATCTGCTTTTCCGTTTCACTTCTCAGCCATCTGGGTAATAGGATGGTTTTTTAATTCTTAGTATTTTCCTTTATTTTTTTAAAAAATAATTGCTTAATGGTTACAATTTCATTTTTCCTTTGTATTTAAAAACAACTGAGTAAAATTCAACGAGCTTTCGATGTATACGTGCACTAATATCTTAAAACACATTTTCAAGCAAGTAGACTGTAACTCTCATATATATAATAAAACTCTTATTATATTTATTGTTGGTTCGGGTTTTTATATTTATTTATTATTATCAAAATTTTTTACTCTATAATTTATATAAATTTCTTGTTTGGAAGTTTGAACAGCTATTGAGTTAATGAAGATAGTGAGGTATTAAAGCTACTTACTTGGTATATATACAATTTGTAAAATTCTAAATGATTATTTTATATATGCGTAGTTTTTGAGAACCGCCAATAAAGGTTCTTACTTCAACTACATCCTTAAATTATAAATCTTAATATGTTAAGTTAAATTAAAACTGTTCTAACTTTATATTGATTAAAAATTTTAATAAAATAGTTTCATTTATATTAACGTATCTATTAAGAAAATATTGCCGACCGTCAATTGCTTTCATAGAAAACTTCTTCTTCTATGAATCATATGTTATATACAATCTTTGGTAAAATATGCTGAATTATAAAGATGCATTAAATAACATTTAATTAAAATTTATGATGAAAACCGAAAATTACATAAATACATTTGCAAGTATCATCAAAATTTCACCTAGCAACTTTATAGCCCAAATAAGTTTAAATATAATAGGATTTGTGATAGTTTGGCTTCGACGAGGAAAAGGTTTTCTAAAAAAATTTAACAAACATAATATGTTTATCAGAAATAACGCAATATGCTTCTTATATCTTCATTAACTTCCATTGAGTCAATCAACGAATTTATAACTAGGAGCGCGAAACATACCTCAACTTTTACTCACTGCGCACGCAAAATCTCGGTGTGTTAGCATTTTGAGCGAAACGAGGTACAAACGGCACAGAGTTGCATTTACTAAACGTCGACGCATTCTGTCCTCAACTATTTTTTAAGATAAGATAGACATTATTACATTTTTTGTTTCTTTTTAAAGAGACCACTAGACTGATATCTATCAGTGTGAAAATTTTGGAAATTTTTCGGATATACCGTGTTTGATTGATGCTTGCACAAAAGTAGCAGAAATGTCTCTCATAGAGAGCTTCGCTCAATAAACAAAAAATATCTTATTAAGTTACATTTACTTTCGATAGAACTTGCGTCCTTAATAGCTAGAAAATTCTAATTTCATTGCTATCCAATCACGAAATGAGTCATTAATGGTAAATAATGTTTGAATTATTCATATGGCACTTCAGCCACCTACTTAGGTCAAAATAGGTAAATTACATTATTAATTTACATTTAGGCTAGTAACGTTATTACAGATTTTTCAGAAGTAATTAGTGTAGTTTAGTAGTAGTATGGTATTAATAACTTACAAATATATTATTATAATAAGAACCGTATAAAAATAATTGCCTCACATTTTCCTCTAGATCAGACCTGCCTTTAATATAAAGAATTTGATTTGATTTATTTCACAAACTAATTGAATTTAAATGTCTTCAGGTTTTGTATATTAAGAGAGTATTTTTTTTCCATTAATATTATCTCAAAAAGAAAAAAACAAAGGTAACGTGTTGAAAAGCTCTTAACTTTACAATAGAATTACGTACTGTTGTTGTGCTATTGGGATTTTCAGTTCCCACAAAAGAATATCTTACTTAATTTATTCGCAGGTAAGGTTTTTGTATAAAAAATGGAATAATAATTTCGGACTTGATTTTCAGCTGTTAGAGTACATTTTATTTTCTACTTGACCAACCTATACTAATTAGTTAATTATTTAATATCTATATTTCATTTGCTAATATATTTTCGATATCATTTTAATTTTTTGCTTTCTGAGTCGCCTGGGTCCATAGGAGAATACCCCACAAAGATACCCAAGAGGTCGTCTCAACTTGTATTTTTAAAGGATATTATATATTCTTTATTGTACACAAAAAAAAATCATACAAGAAAAAAAGACAAAAAATAAAAAAAACACATAGGTACAAGTGGCGGCCTTATCGCCTAAGGGCGATTTCTTCGACATTAATGGCAAAATGACCTAAAAAATGGTTGCGTTTTTAGTAATTATTATTAAATATTTTAACAATAAATTGAATACTAAAATGGATATTAAGCGAACATTTACAAAATACTAATAATTATAAAGACAATAATGATGAAATAATTAAAAATCAATAGATTACTAATTGAAGAAGATGTTCAAGGCGTCTTCATTAAGAAAGCTGTTTAATGAAGAGAGTTATATAAAAGCAGTAGTCAGCGTAATTATAATTGCTTCATCCCAGTTCTGCGCCAAGTGTTGCTCAACCGCAATTTTTTTGTCTCTATCAAGGGAAATATATAAAGTATTTTTGTACGGCCTACTTTTACAATGTATTGTGCCATGGGATTTGTTTCTATTCCTCCACCTCGTTTTAGTTTTAATTGAGTTTATATTTTCTAGTATATTGAGAATTGAAAATTATTTTATTTTGAATAATATTTTTCTCGGTAACACTATTTACAGTTTTGGTAAAGACTTTGAGTAATTAAAATATACTGTAAAAAACATAAATTGAAGATATTTTTTGTTAGAGTGAAATTTACTTCAACAGTTTGGGGTGCAATAATTATTAACTATTTTTTTTAAGTCAGCCAATTTTTTCGCCGTCTAAGCCAGGAACGTAAGTTAACCTCTGTAATTATAAAATTGTTAGCGAATCTGTGCGATATAGTTTATTATGAACAGAGTACACATAGTTTTCACTAACTGATATATATATTTACATATGATTGACTAGGTTAAAAAAGTTTTTATATTTATTTATTTATTATTCCTTAAAGACGCATTCATATTTGCACTAAGATATTATCATAATCATAGACATCAATACCCATATTGTAGATTAAAAAATAACTAGTGAGTCATATGAGGGTGTAAAGCCAAGTTCAATTTAAAATGACGACATGCTGTCATCTACTAAACTAAAAGTATAAACAATATTTTAGCTCAATCCATTTTAAACGCCATTTATTTTTAAATCAACTACACGATTTATAAAGCATCGAAATAAAATCTGTGGTCATCTATTCCAATTAATCTGCTAGAGAAATAACTGGTCTCCACTATCGGAAATCAGTTTGCAAAGCAAATTTCGTGCAGAATTACCGACATTAATTGTAAGGTATTTGTAGCAAAGTATAGAAGAAATATTTTTGTGTTTATTTTGTCAGTATTTCTTAATAAATTTCAATTAAACTTCATATTTAATATTAGAAAATATAGAAACGTTTATTGAATTTATATTTATCTTGGAGTACCATTTGGAGTAATGGGACGTCACGGGATCGCGTTAGCACACACCGCGACGCCCCGGCGAGACTCCCCGAATGAGGGTGCCCCGAGCAACGAAGAGCACCCTCCCATCGTAGGCCTATCTTAGGTAGGGGGGGTCACCCTCCCCCCTCACCAGGCCTACAACTGGGGAACTCGTTTACAAAAATAAACCTTTCACATCGTTGGCCTCTCAGTTTTGATTCTCTGGCCCATACGGCAAAAGAGAAAGCCGATCTCTTGAGCACTCTTTTTGCCTCAAACTCGACTTTGAACAACCAAGGGAAAACACCGCCTACCATCCAGCGGTGTCAGAGTTCATTGCCGGAAATAATTTTCCGGCAAAAAACCATTCGTCGTTCTCTACTTTCCTTGGATGTTCATAAGGCGAGCGGGCCGGATGGTATTTCCCCATTGGTGCTACGAACGTGTGCCCCTGAGTTGACTCCAGTGCTAACGCGTTTATTTCGGCACTCCTATCTCAACGGCGTAGTCCCGGTCTCGTGGAAGTGTGCCTTTGTCCATCCGATCCCTAAAAAAGGTGATAGCTCGGACCCAGCTAACTACAGACCTATCGCCATCACCTCTCTTCTCTCCAAAATAATGGAGAATATCATAAACCGTCAGCTCCTCGCGTACCTCGAGGATCACCAGTTGATCAATGACCGGCAATATGGCTTTCGCCATTGGCCGATCGGCTGGTGATCTTCTGTTATATCTCACACACCGTTGGGCTGCGGTTATTGAAAGCAAGGGAGAGGGTCTGGCAGTTAGTCTGGATATGGCGAAAGCCTTCGATCGTGTATGGCACAAGGGGCTTCTTTCGAAGCTTCCTTCCTATGGGCTTCCCGAGAGTTTATGCAAGTGGATCACCAGCTTTCTCACTGGACGGAGCATACAGGTCATTCTCGACGGTTTTTGCTCGGACCCCAAGCCCGTGAACGCTGGTGTACCCCAATGCTGTGTGCTATCCCCAACCTTGTTTCTCCTGCACATCAATGATATGTTGGATATTTCCAACATACATTGTTATGCGGATGACAGCACTGGGGATGCGGTATATTCCGGCCGTGCAGGTCTCTCTCGGGAAAACGTCGACGAATGTCGAAAGAAACTTGTGTCTTCTATAGAGACCTCCCTGGGGATGGTCTCAGAATGGGGTGAACTGAACCTCGTTCAGTTTAATCCCCAAAAGACACAGGTTTGCGTGTTTACCACCATGAAAACCCCATTTGTCGTATCGCCACTCTTCGAGAGCACAACCCTCACCGCCTCGCCAAGTATCAGAATACTGGGACTTGATATTTCGAGCGACTGTCGGTTTCGTGGTCATTTAGAGAGTAAGGCCAAGTTGGCCTCGATGAAATTGGGTGTGATCAATAGAGCGAGGCAGTATTTCAATGCTGGCCAAAGACTTGCGCTCTATAAGGCGCAGGTCCGGCCACATATGGAGTACTGTTCTCATCTCTGGTCCGGATCACCCCAATATCAGCTTCTACCTTTTGACCGCGTACAATGGAGAGCCGTACGGATTGTCGGGGACCCGGTGCTCTGTGAACGGCTGGACTGTTTGGCATTGCGTGGAGACGTGGCTTCCTTGTGCGTCTTCTATCGCATTTACAACGGGGCTTGTTCCGAAGAGCTATTTTATCTGATGCCTGCCGCCGAATTTCATCACCGCACAGCACGTCACCGCTTTCATTACCATCCTTACCACCTGGATGCATGGCGTTCTTCTACTGTGCGGTTTGCAAGAACCTTTCTTCCACGTGTCACAAAGATGTGGAATGAGCTTCCTTCAGCGGTGTTTCCAGATCGATACGACATGGGTACCTTCACAAAAGGCGTTTATTCCTATCTCCAAGGACGTCAACGCTCTTGTGAGTCTTCGGAGGTTGCAAGAGTTCATGGGCGGCGGTGATCACATTTTATCAGTGACCCGCATGCTCGTTTGCCCTCCTTTTCCATAAAAAAAAAAAAGTTGGTTTGTAATAAAAATTGATATATAAAATATATTTATTTCTATTATTTTCTTAGCGTACTACCAATTCATTATGGAGAATACAAATATTAAGTTTGATATTTACTTTGGAATTCAAGCTTTCAGTACTATTAATGTTTTTTCAAGTTCGAACATTTCCAATACCGGGTGTATTGGTAATGTTAGAGCTCGCTAGCTAGTGAAAGGAAAGGTAATCAATCCAGTTCCTGGTTCACTGATGTGAACAAATATATATACAATGAACTATTCAGATTTGCTACAGCTTTTATATTATCTGTTTTAATAAGTTGTTTATACAATTGTTTATTATTGCTTACATAATTGTTTTATATTTCAATAGTAATGTAGTCTAAGGTGTAGAGAAGCTATTACATAGAATTAATTATATTTTTTTATTTGAATAAACCCTTACCCCAAAATTTGAAATAAAATTTTAACAATATTTTATCCCTTCCTTATACCATATAATTTATTATCTAAAATACTTCTCCAAAAACACTCGCTCATTTAATATTAAAAACAAACAAAATATGTGATAAAACAATATTATATCAGTCTTAAGTAGATTATTATAACCAGATTATTTCAATGCCATTTGCTACCTTAGACAGAATTCGAAATATATTTTTGTGTTTGGTTGTCTGTTTGTATATTTGCGTATCAATTAATTTTATTTAAAATTAATTTAAGTGGTAAACCAGATGGTTTCTTTCCGAAATATGGTGTCATTTCAAAGGAATAACATCATATAAGTAATCAAATTCAATGATGGTTATTAATAAATGGTTATTACATATCATGTAACAACCATAGCCTTAAATTTATGCAAATAGAGAATAGCAAGATGTAAAAAATAGTTCGGAATAGCTAATAATATTAGTCACAAGCTCTAACTATCCTAGATATTCCACCAAAATTTTTTCCTTAATTAATGTTATGTTGTTTTGTGTGTTTTATTTCCATCAATTTTAAATAACGATTATTTTTTAGTATTTGTAATGTATTATTTAATAATTATTAAGGAAAAATAATCATAGGATTATCAATACCTATAACAAACTAAAAACATACTTCAGTCCAAGACTGTACCGATTCATGAAATATAGATAGCAGACGACAGATTTAAAAAATTTTGGGACCGCGGTATTCCAGGGGTTGAAACAGGCTAACAACAGTAATGAAATTTTACGGTTCGAAGATGCCGATTGACGGTGGAAGTTCCAGTCATATACAAAATGTTTTGTTTCTAAATTTATCGTAAGGATAGGAAAACTTTAAATTTAATAATAATTTAATAAAAAGTAGCAAGCATCACATGTGGTCGCGTTAGATCAATTACTTTTATTGCTAGTAACAAATGTTTATTTATTAGACCATGAAAGAGTTGTTGAAGTTAAGTTCTTCTTACATGGTTTAGAGCTATAGCAAAGCCGTCACGTCCCAAAAAGGCGTTTTTAGGAGGTAGCTTTAAGGATTTCACCGTCCTCAAAGCCGGGCACATTTAAATAACTGTTCTAGCCCTAAACCTTCTTTAGTATAAACAAATATCAATAAATTATTATACAACAAAATGTAAACTAATTTGTTTCTCATTCATTTTATCACTAGCCAATTAAGCTATGATGAGGAAAGGTCGGAGGAGGAAATACTATGATAATGGAGAATATATATTTAACTAATTCTATACCCTCATTTGGTAAATGTTGCAATCGTTCAATATATTATATACGACGGTGCGTTGATTGTAATTTAGTTGTAATTATAAGTTACTCAACTGTATTATTAATCATAATTCAATGTATTGATATTGTTTTAGTTTTCTTTCATTCTGTAATGGATGGATGGAATTCATTGTGTGTTATATTAGGTTAAACTGTTGAACAATTGAAAAATAACGTTTTGGACTGTACAATTGTGCTTCTATTTTTAATTTCTGTCGCTACACGCCCAGTATAAATTATGATAACCAGGACCGCTATGAGGTCCCTTCTTACGCTCCTAAATATATATAAATATCTACACCTTTTCGTCCTGTATGATTAATATTTGACGTCACAGGAATCAATACCAATATATACAAACAAAAATCTAATGAAAATCTAATTACATTAAACCCTCGTCGCATACAGGTTGTACAAATTCTTATAAATAAGCTAATTAGTTTTTGCGAAATTAAATAAACATAGAACATGCTTCCTTTGACTTCTTTATTAGTCAAGTTAATTGCATTTTCCACAAAATGTCAATAACTGTGAAAAGAATTTTTAATAAATATTTAAAAATTTTGTTATGCCTTGATGTATAAACCTAGCTACTAAATAAAATTATGTAATAGCACATTATTACTCCTCAGCTATTTTAATATGTTTCAGAAGCGTGTGCTAAATTTTATTTTCTTTATTGCTTCATTTAATTGCTAGAATTAATTTTATGAAGTCGTAAAAATTATCTGTTTGATTAAATTCTAATTTTCACAAGACTAAACAAGTTTGTTTGTTGTTTAATTTTTTGTTGTTTCTTTTTAAATTCTAATCTTTTATGTTACTAATTTTCTATTCTTAATTATTCCGATGTTACTAGAAACTTGAGAGACTTTAAAACTGTGCTATACGGTTCATGTTTTGGGTGAGATGACTACGTTTTACATCTCCGTTGACAATTTGTCTGTATATAATATTGTTTGGTTTATTAGATTATTTTTATTACATTACAGCACCTAACAAAATTATTGTACTGTTCTGTATATGTTGCCTGAAATCACCCTTAGACGATAAAATCGCCACTTGTAACTCTCTATGTTTTTGTTTTTTCTCTATTTATTTATATTTTTTCATGTACAATGATTATATACATATATTAATTTATTAATATTTTTCAATATCAGTATAAGTCATGCATGTCGTTGAAAGTGATAATATCATGGTTTGTGTAACTGTTACATTAATGTAATATATTTATAGTGTAAGTATTTGTATATTGTAGAAGATAATTAGAACTGTAACAACATCAGTTCATGCATCGGTTCTGAACCACAAATGAACAAATACATATCATAACATATTACACTTTTAAGTATATTATATTATATCTTTCTATTCTATAAAAAAATAGCCCATAACATCTCAATACATTTACAATGTCATAATTGCTAGAATGTAAAAAGCTTTTAATATTTGTGAATTATATTGTTTTCCTAATTTGCTAATTAAATCTGTTATACATTTTCTACTTTTTGAGAAAGTAATTTCTTATATTTTTTTATAGTTAGTTTAGTGTTATTTTAATTCCTAAATTATTTTAAAAGTTTAAAAATTATTATCTATAAGCTAGGTTGTTTGGTTTGCTATATAATAAAGTTATCAAAAGTACTTTATTATCGTTATTTAAATAACAAAATACTTACACATAAACTGAAGTCCACATTTTTATAAATCGGAGTTTACTTCAAAGAGCTTTTCTTGTACACTTAATGTGTTTCCAAAACCTTTTAGGTCCGAGCTAGAAAATGAAATTCTTGTGGTTTAAGTTGCTTACCGGCCGCTTCATCTGAGTCCATGTTTTGAGAGAAACCTTTGATACTGTTATTTAGAAGGATCAAAATAGTTTATGCTAAAGGCACGCAAAGCAGTTTTAGCTTTAAATAATAATAATAATAATAATAACTTTATTTTCACACGAAAAGGATACAATATAACTCTAAAAATAATGTTTATATAAAATAATAATATGAACAACAATTTGTAATATATTTATTAATTTACTTATTATTAATTTAATAATTTACTTATTATTAACTTATTAATGTAATATACTTATTAATTTTTACATATTCTCACGTTTATTACCCGTTTAATTTATTATCTGATGTCATCTAATTGAAGTGTTGTATTTACATATTTATTTTCATTTGAAAATAAATGTTTTTATTGACTTTCCGTAAGGCGATTAAAATACATTAGGCACTTTATCAAAAGTCAACAACATATTAACATCGGCTAAAATATTTAATTTTAAGGTAGAACTGTACAGGTGCTACAGGTCATTTTTTTCAACAAAGATTACATATTTATTGTAATAATGACTAAAGAAGAATTTCACGATTTACTTTCATTAAAAAACCATTTTTAACATTATATTTTAAAATTTTTAACATTGAATTGTCCTTTCTGTAATTTATTAATTATCACATATATATATTTGGTTCCTTCTCTATTAATTATGTGCATTACATTATACTTCAATAAGCTTGGCTAATACAATATTTAATATATTTATTTTGTACAAGCTAAAAGCAAACAAGTTGAAACTGATTAGAAAACGCATTATAATTTCTAATGGATACCTAAGTAACGCCATCAATTTATTGAAGAAGATATGTAATCATCTTTTTTAAAAATATCTTAACGTTTTGCGGTATACAGAAAAAAAAACAAAAAAATAATAAATATATAAAAAGTAATATAATATTTCCAAGAGGTTAATCGGGTGAGCCTCGCACCCAATACCACTTGTTTAATTTAAACTGTTAGAACGTTATAGTGGTGTCATACTGAAAAATAATTCAAAAATTAAAAAAAAAATGTTTTATATTGCCAAAGGTACCACAGATTCGGATGACTTACCTTCCATATATTGAAATACCCTTTATATATTGAAATTTTATTAGAAAGTGCCAGTAGTATATAGCGTCATATAGTAAAACCAAATTACTAGCAATATTTGTTATTCACCCTTAATTCGATGATTTTTTGTTTTGCACATATATTAAAAATATTTATTAAAAAAGTACAGGTTTAGTTAAATTGTGTAATTTTAAAAATAGTTATTTAAAAGAATATACAGTGGTACAGTTTTGAAGTATCTTCTATGGAACCAATTCTTTGAAAATAAAAGTTTATATTTTATATTTTTAACACTCTTTGAAGGAATATATCAGCCACTGCAACAGCAGAAGAAGAAATTAAAAAATATTTAACTTACTTAAGAATATTTTTCTAACGCAGAGGCAACTATATCTTATTTTATTAATTGGTTATCTATGTGAAGATTAAAAATAGAATTTCAAGGTTTTTATTTACTTTAATAACTAAATAATAATAATTTGAACTTTTAATTTGAAGAGTTTATTATATTCTTGTATTTTTTTTCATATATGGAATATATGGCTTAGTGGGGAAAATAATATTTCTATATTGTTTATAGTTATATCTATCAAATAATTAAACAACATATGTTTTTGTAACTTAATTTGAATGTTATTAATTTCTTACAATAATCCAATGTATGTACATAAAGTACTATTGTTAGTCAAATATATTATAGAATTATAATTATAATACTGTAGATTAAATGTTAATTTATTTACTTAAAACAAATAAATATAAAAGACCTCAAATGAATAAACAGATACAGAAACTTTAAATACGACTTTTAAAGTAAGAGATCTGTTATTCCTCCCCAGCAAGAAGCTTGAGGCACACTTTCGTCAAGTGGTTCCGTTGTCAAAAATGCACTCAGAATATATGATATTCACACATCAAAGGTGTCTAGGGACCAAGTGAATATTTTTGCAATAAAAATTATTTCAGAAATATTTACTGGTCCTCTCTTTAAGTGGTGATGCGAGATCCTCATCCTTGTCACTTGTCCACGTTGCCCGTGATGTGATAACATATCCAGAGGCTGCTTATTACTCTCTGTGTAGTGATAAGAGCAATAGCCACATTTTTATTTTTAGGTATATATATTTTTGTATTTTTTTTCTGAAGCGAATTAAATTTTTATTACTATTATAAAGAAATATTCCATGATCACAAAAGCTTAAAGGCTGTATTTTTAAACATTGAAAAGGATACAAAGTAATGTTAAAAGTAATGTTAAAAGGTAATGTTTGTCCTAACATAACACAAAAGTAAAATGGTCGATTATCACTTTTGTTAACTTTAAAAAGGGTATTACGAATTGAGGTGATTTGATGTTTTGTTGTAATTTTAGCAACCCAGGACTGCTAAAAGCTTTCCAAAGGTACTTTTTTAAACGACGTCAAAAAAAGAAAAGGTCTGTTTTTTAACCCTATGTTTATATGTCTATGATTATAATTAAAATAACCTAATCGATTGTGATGATGCTTTCGTAAATTTCAATAATCAGGTAGTTTAAACAAAGTTATTGATATGAATAAGAGACAAGGTGCTATAACTTGACCAATTTCTTTAGATTTCAGTTAGTGTCTTCAAAAATATTTTTCAGATAATGTTTTCTAACATTTACACGAGTACTATACATTTCAATAAAACTATTTTACGGATAAAACTTGCGTTTATTATTACATTTTTAAATTTAATCCGACCTTTCAGACACCATCATCTCGTCTTACCGCGAACACGTTTGCTGCAAAGCATTCGAAACGTAACGTAAAAAAGTTTGTTGAAATGTTTTTCATATTTTATAGTTCTTATCATATAATTTGGTTATCTTTGATGTAATTTAATAATAATAATTTAAATACTACAAACATACAATTATTGCCTTTGCTCGATTGTTTCTTAAGCCAAACAATCTTCGCACTTTTTTTTGTTACTTTCCTATTTTTTTGTATGCAATAAATAATAAATAATAGAACTCTTTTTATATATACTAAAGATGCGCGTGACATAAAAATTTAACTTTGATTATTCTTCAATATAACAATAACAATAATAGAGTAACACGCATACAGTCAGCTGTACAGAAGGTTAAATAAGATAAATCGAAAACGTTAATGAACAAACAATAGTAGTAAAATGTAATCAATTCTTAGCCAATAAAATATGTTCTATAGCAATTAAATTTTGGCGTTCGTTTAATGGAATTGAAAATTTTCACATAATGTTCCAACTACAACTAATTCATATTTATTAAATAAAATTTCAGAATATGATTAGTATATATTGAAATCTGAATTTATTACGAGTAAGAGCAAATCACTTACAACAATATTTAATACTATTATTATAATTATTTGTATCATTTATTTGTTCATATTTATATCTTCTACCTCCCCTTTGTTTTAGGGCATCCGGTCATAATAAACAAAATTAAACTTCTCTTTGATCAGAAAATCGGACCTGACCTTTGATCAGAAAATTATGTTAATAAATATAAGTAGATAGGAAACTGTAGTTAATATAAATTTATTGATAAAGCGGTGCACAACGGATTTTATTTAAAATATATACATATAGGTATATAAAATTTTATCTCAAAATTTAGCCACGTAAATATGTTACATTAATTTTCTAACTGTATGTGTTGAAACTATTATACAAAATAAAGTCTTATTTAATTATTATATTGTATCTTGTGTGTCTGTTATAAAATTGTTCTGAAACTATCGCTAGGACACGATTGTATAATTTAGCAACATCTTAGCACCCAACTGCTGTTCTCCTAAAACGTGACTTGTATCATAATTACTTTTCTGCAATACCCACAATATAATACTTGGCGATAGTAATATAAGGATCGTTTGAAAGTATAAAGATTTTTTTATCTAAAAAATCAGGGATATATCAAGTACTTTAAAAATTTTTTTTGGTAAAGAACAAAATGTCCAAGTATTATTTTTGACAATAGCCATTATTGACTTCTTTTTCTCTGCTACATATTTTTAAGCCATCTATAAAAATATGTATGGAATATATTATAAGAAAAACTGTTAAATATATAAATTTCTGTATATATATAAATCTATATAATACATTAATGAGAAAATAATAGAAAAACTTACTGAAAGAATTTCCACATTATAAAATATGTATTCCCTTCATAAAAACTTCAATTCTAATCAAATTGCGAACGAATTATTGAAAGTTGTTGTACATTTGTTATGCAGTTGAAAGCATTTGTTATGCAGTTGAAGCCTCATATAGATTAACCACAATACTGTAATTACGATTCCAGCATGAGACTCGAACAAGAGTAACGTTGGCTTACTTCATTAACTGCCATTGTTTATCGCACGGTGTGCTTGCTGCTGTGCATTTGTGCATTTAAATAAATTACGTAACTTTGACCTTTCTAGGATAGTTGGTTTCTGAGAGTTATGATTATAGTACTCGCACGATTAGATATACACTGGGAAGTAGCAAAAAACCCTCGTCGAAATGTAGACTTAATGAGAATATTATTTTGATTATATATACAATTATCATCTGATATTTAATATGTGTCTCTATTATTTATTTTGTATATGCGAAAAAATTTACGTTCAACAACAAATATTTATATAAAATAATCTTCGACATGATTTAAACGTAGCTCTGATTATCTAAAAAATATTTTTTATTTTTTAAATCAGGTCAGTATTTCAAATATTTTTGGAAACAGTTAATAAAGTTTAACTCATGTATCGCTATTTTGTGTCTTATATAAATTATTAATAAGAAACATATTTCTTTGTTGCTTTCCAGTAATATTAAATTTAAAAGGTGAGATAAAAGGTAACATACCTATATGCTTTACAGGTTATTGTTGTTAGTTAATAAGATATTCCATCTCCGGTTTCGCCCGCGTTTTTTGTTAATAGAATGTACCCTGTGTTTTATCCCGGGTTCTAGGATACAGATATATCATATTTCATTATAAAAAGACTTAGAGTTTAGCGGTTAAAGATACGTTTTAGTGATGTTAATAGATATACTAGAAGAGCGATCCAGACCTCAATTTTGACTCGCAACGCTCACATAATCTCGGTATGTGTTAGCATATTGAGTGAAGCGAGGTGCAAATAGCTTCGAAGTTACATTTACAAAACGTCGACGCATTCTGTCTTTATTATTTTTCAAGATGAGACACATTATGTTTACTAAGATTTACACGAGTACTACACATTTCAATAAAACTATTTTACGGATATAATTCGCGTTTATTATGACATTTTTAAATTTAACCCGACATTTCGATGGAGACACCATCATCTCGTCTCACCGCGAACACGTTTGCTGCAAAGCACTCGAATCGTCGGGTTAAATTTAAAAATGTAATAATAAACGCGAGTTATATCCGTAAAATAGTTTTATTGAAATGAGACACATTATTAAATTTTTTGTATTTTTGTTTTGAATTTTTTTTTGTTTTAAAACTATCACCAGACTGATGTCTATCAGTGTGCAAATTTTGGAAATTTTCGGATATATCGTTTTTGATGCAGAAAAGTCTGTCATAGAGAGCTTCGCTCAATAAGCGTATGAATAAACAAAAGTTACATTAGTGAAGATTTCGTCAAAATCGGTGTAACGGTTTAGCACTTAATAAAAATGCGTGGGTGGGTAGTGTTTTGGCGGTGGGTATAATACAAACATCCTCTAACATCCGGTATTTATCTATCCCACAAAGTTTCAGTTATATAAATATATAAAACTAGTAAGTATGAACCAACTGATATATTTAAATTTCTCATTTACTATGTATATCATAGTGCTAGAGCGTTAAATACTAAGAATTTATTAGACAAACAGAATGCACGTTCATAATATTCTAGGGACAATTTAATGTATTTAATATGTCCATATGATTTGTTGATCGGACATTATAAATGCCAACTATTTGTTTAGACAAACCAGAAATTCAAACAAACTTCATCATAAACTGTATGTGAATAATAATTAAGCCGTAACTTCGAACATTTTAAAGTATACCTATTACAGTCGCTCAGAAATAAACCGATTTTGCAAAACAAAGTTATAATTCAAACAATGTTGTACTACAGAATACACAAACATTATACCTTATAATTTATATACTAGCTTTGACACTTGTTTAATAGCCACAGTACCCAAATGCACTATTAATTTCAAATGTTTGCTTACGTTATACAAGTGACCTAAAATAACGTTATTTATGTACACGTACTCTAAACATTTATTAAAAGTTTCATTTTGTTAACAAAATTGTTTGTCATTTGTAAATATACTCAAAAGCTTGAATTGACTGGAAATAAACAGAAAATTAATTGTTTAGTTTAATTACTACCGGTTACACATTATTGAACCGATATTTATTTTTATATATAGCAAGTTTCGCTACACGTTTAAAATATAATGAATCGAATATATTATTATTAATTACAATTACTTTTTACTTATGCGGTTCTCAGTGAACATTTGCAACGAACTTGCAATACAGGAATTATCTTCCTTCGGAATATTTTTTGTTTATATATAACATGGGAATTAAAAAAAAAGCCTCTTTATTATAAAAGAAAATTATTATAAACAGCTCATATACGAGATATAGATGTAAAAGATAATAAAGTTCCTATCAGCAGTCTCCATTTATATGATGTTTAAGACCCGGGATATCGCAACATGTGTTGGAAGCCAACCGCCACTCTATAGACTTAATTTAATACACAGCAATGTGTGCCAACACCGTTTTACCATTCTCTTATCACTGTAAACGTTAAAAGGTTTAATGTTTTTGTTTCAATTTAAAAATTCCAACATATAAACGTTATACTTAAACGATCGCGTAAAAAAAAGCTTCTTTTTTTTCTTTGAATTGGTATTAATTGCAGAAAAATATATATAAATACCAATTCAAAGAATGGAAATTTAAAAGTTTTTAGCGATGTGTCATTAATTTTCAAGCTGTATTCTTCGTATATCATATTGTAAATAGTATATAATTATGAAATAAAAACTTACTCCTTGAAACTTTTTCTCCATCTCATAATCATATTATTCTAATGGGTGACTTCAATACTTGCTTGGTCAAAGATGACCTCAGAACTCACAAACTCAAATCTTTATTAAACTCTTTTAACTTCTCTATTCTTCCCCTCTCTGAAACTCACTTTCCTGCAAATACTAAGCCGTCGCTCCTTGACCTTATTCTTGTTTTAAATTCTGAAAATGTTTTAACTCATGGCCAAATCACAGCACCTTTTTCCTATCATGACCTTTTGTTTCTTAGCTACAACTTATCTTTTCATAAACGCAAATGTAGAAGTATTTTTCGACGCTCTTTTAAAAATATAAATTTGCATAATCTCAGATCCGATGCTTTAGCTATAAATTGGTCGTTGCTCTTCGAGTCTCAGTCTATGGATGCAAAAGTTTCTATCTTTAATGCAGAAATTCTCAAGCTGTACGATATTCATGCCCCATCAAAACGCATAAGAGTTCGACATCTTCCTGCACCTTGGCTTACTCCAACTATCAAAACTCTTATGATCAAACGGGATAAAGCTAAGAGAATCTGCAAACGAGAACCTTCTATTGATAATGTGGCTGTTTACAAAAGGTTGCGTAATCTCTGCAATAGATGGTGTATGGATGCTAAACGTCGTCATATTTTTTCTGCAGTTCAAAATCTCTCAACTACACAGATGTGGAATTTCCTTAAATCGCTGGGTGTGGGTAAGAATCGGAACGCTCTAAATAACAATATAGATTTAAATACATTGAACACACACTTTTCTACTCCTTCACAGGAACTCTCTGATCATCGCAAATCTAACACTTTATATAAGCTCAAAAATGCCAAATCTGTGATTCCTTCTTTTCATTCCAGGAAGTAGCGGAGGGAGATATTGAGAAGTCACTTTTATCAATCTCTTCCAGAGCCATAGGTAATGACAATATTAGTAGAGATATGCTTATTCCCTTAATTGATATTCTTGTACCCATTATTACACACATTATAAATTTTTCATTACTTTCCAATACTTTTCCTACGGCCTGGAAGAATGCCCATGTGATTCCTATACCTAAAATTTCTAACCCTTCATCTCCTTCTCACTATCGACCTATATCTATACTACCTATCCTCTCCAAGGTTCTTGAAGACTCAGTTTTCAGGCAACTTTCCGCTTTCCTTTATAATAATAACTTATTAAGTCCTTTTCAATCTGGCTTTCGTCCGCACCACAGTACTAGCACTGCATTACTGAAAGTAACTGAGGATATCCGATACGCTATGGACAATAAAGATCTTTCAATATTAGTTCTCCTTGATTTCAGTAATGCCTTTAATTCTGTGGACTTCAATATTTTTCTTGGTGTTCTAGTAAATTTCTCAATGTCTCCATCCGTTATTGACTGGTTCAAATCTTATCTTTTCGGTCGTCAGCAGATTGTTAAATCTAATGAGAGATCCTCTGATTGGATGAAACTGTCTGCTGGGGTACCACAAGGCGGCGTTCTATCTCCCTTACTTTTCTCATTATTTATAAATGAAATTTCCAAGGTTATATCTTCTCACTACCATCTCTATGCTGATGATTTACAGCTTTACAGACATTCCACTGTTTCTGGACTGGCAGGCGCTGTCGATGCGCTAAATGACGACCTCCGAAACATTCAATCGTGGACGGAAGACTATGGTCTACTACTTAATCCTATCAAATCGCAGGCTATGATAATTGGTACCAGAAAATTACACAGTCAAATCAATTTTGAAATCCTGCCTCGTCTAGTGTATGATGGAATTCTATTACCATACCTCGATAAAGCAAAAAACCTCGGATTAGTTATGGACTGTCACTTATCCTGGGCAGCTCAAGTGAATGAAGTCAATGGACGGCTACATCATTCCTTACATTCCCTTAAATTATTGCAAAATTTTCTTCCTCTTAAAATAAAAACTATCCTTGCTCAATCTCTCTTACTTCCTGTACTTGACTATTCTGATGTGTGCTATTTAGATGCAACTGATGAGCTGCTGGATAAATTAGAACGTCTCCAAAATTCGTGCATCCGTTTTATCTTCGGTTTGCGCAAATTTGATCATGTTACTGAATACCGCAATAAGTTGAAGTGGCTCCCCATTCGTTATCGCCGGAATATGCATGTTCTAACACTTCTATACAAGGTTTTAAAAAATGATTGTCCATCCTACCTTCGAGAACGCCTTCAATTATGTTCCCCTAGGAAGCTACCTGAACGCTCTTGTGTTGTACAGAAGTTCCTCGAGTTGCCAAAGTACAACACAAGTCATTACAGTAAATCCTTTTCTATAGGCGCTGCGCATTTATGGAATTCACTCCCCTATTTTATTTACAAAGACTTTCCCAATATCACCTTATTTAAATTGAGACTGAAGAAATACTTTCTTTCAATGTCAATGTAGTTATCATTATTATTTATTTACTCTGATATAATCTATTCATGTATTTGTATGTGTGTATGTATATGCTTTTGTTATATGTATATATATGTTTTTGTATTTGTGTATGTTAATATTTATGTAATCATATGTATGTCTATTAATATATATATATTCCATTTTGCTTTGTACCTTACCCATGTCAACCACTATTTCTTATAACCAAGGGTTACTGGTAGAGATCTCTTGTGAAGAGATAAGTCATCCTTTGTGTAAATTGTCTTAGCTTATATGTCTCTATATCTGTTTTATGGTACATAAATAAATAAATAAATAAATAAATAACTTTATGTTAGGAAATAATTTCCTTTTAAATTAAATATTGGTTTATATCATCATGTTGCAGATAAAAACTTTATTTTCGCAAGAACTTTTAAGCTGGCAAAGAAAAAAGTGCGACGTATACAAAGCTATATGCGATGCTGGCAAAAAAAAAAACGTCAGAATACAACACGGCGTTGTGTACTATGCGTTGGGCAAGGCTATACAGGCGTAAAACAACGTAGGTTCTAGGCACCTCTGAATGGGATAAGAGGTTGTTGCACCAGGAACTGGTGGCAACAAAGATGCGAGTCCTTAGGGATAAATATGACTAGATGGAATGGTAATATATTCAGTTGAATATGTTAACAAAAGAGGAATTTGAAGAACAGGAAATCAAGAAAAATTTAAAAAGAATATAAATAAATCTATGTAGACATTGAGTGGGAGATGATTGAAGATATAGAGGGTATATAAATTTACTTTTTATAATAACCTTATAGCGCCAGCTTCAAAAGTCCGTTAGGGACCTCTCGCTGCCGCGCGTTATCAGCGCGATGGTCAGCAGTGAGAGGTGCTGGGTCGCAATGGCCTCCTTCTGTGAGCAAGTCATAGCCGCAAAGGAGGCCGCGGAGCGGGTCAGGGAGTCAGCCTCGTCCACTGACCCGCTCCGTCGGGGAAGACTGGGTAGAAGGAGGCGGGAATACGCCCGCCGCTTCCTTCCCCAGTTGTAGGCCTGGTGAGGGGGGAGGGTGACCCCTCTCACCTAACATAGGCCTGCGATGGGAGGGTGCTCTACGTTGCTCGGGGCACCCTCATTCGGGGGGTCTCGCCGGGGCGTCACGGTGTGTGCTAACGCGATCCCGTGACGTCCCATTACGGCAAAGAGGGCAACCGTTGGTTTTTTAGTGGGTAGCCTTAAAAATGGCAGCATCCTCTATGCTGTCGGGTAGTCCCACATAACCCCCCGGCCGTCACCCCCCTGGGCCGACGGGGTACCCGTAACGGGTTTTTCCAACGGAAAAAAAAAAAAAAAAAAAAAAAAGAAAAAAAAAAAAAAAAAAAAAGCTTCAAAAGTCCGTCAACACAAAGAATTTAGATATATTTTGAAGAAATTAAAATTATGAACCAAATTGTTTCTTCTTATTTAAGAAAAGTACCTGAAATAAAGTTTTGTTTTTCTTTATATTTGACATAAACAACATCTTACTAACATTTAAATAAAATAAAATTCCTTTATGTCTCTAATAATAATAATAATAAATGATATTTTTTGTTGAATTTTTTACTGAATATATTCTTAGAATTAATTAATTAATTTTAATAAATGGGGAAAATCTAAATAGTTTTTGTATATTATCTAAATTATTAAAAATGTGAGAGACATAATATGGGAAAAGTTATTTGTAACTAATAAATATAACAGCAAGGTTGATATCTGTTGATTTTTCATTGTATATTTTGTTTTTATCTACGAGTTTATTCATACATCCCTAAGACAGACGTATGTTATGTTAAAATCAAAACGTGGTGCTCTAAGGAAGAGCTTTAAACTTTCGAAAACACTCTCTCATTTGTGAAATGTCAATATTATTATATAAGAGCATGTATATATGCATACGTATACATATAGATTATATATAACCTCTCATTTTTTAAATATAACCCCTTTTCCGAACAATAATATTCTTTATTTAGTCATCTTATGTCAGACTTACTTTGTATTAACATACTGGTTTAAGGTAATTAAACTAATGATTTAATTGATAAGTTACAAAATTCAGTTGCGATAAACAAAGTAATTCAACAGAATTAGTAAAGACTACAATTGATTAAGACCACCAATTTATGTGGACACACCATTTTATGTGGACGGAGCGATCGTATAGAATCTATATAATCAAAAAGTCCTTTTCCTTTTAAATATTGAAAAGTTTATAAAAAATAAAATAGCTTTATTTATCTTCCGGGCAGTTGTAACACGCCATTATTAACGTGTTGTTAACTGTAATGGAGCCTCTGGTAATGAAACATATGTCATTTGGCCTGTACGACGAGAAAGGCGAAACAATGCCAGTTAATCGTTCATAGGACAATATCGTTAGACAAATTTAAAAATTTTAATCGATACAAGCAATAGTATTTTTATACGGGTAGTAAAAATTTCAAAAATGCATTTAACTGATAAAGATGTTTAAGTGAAAAGTATCATTTCAAGTTATATTTTGATTTTAATTAAGTTTACATTGCATTTATATAACGTCAAAATTTAATAATAATAGATTGTAGTGTTATAACACTAGATTTCCTAAAAGCTGATTAACATAATAAAAATGCTATTTGCCCGTCTTTATTACTCTGATTGGTTTATTCCGTAAAAGATAACCCATAAAAAAGTTTAATATTTAATTTTCTATCAGAGCATTTCCACTTTAATCAATCTTACATAAGTAAATCTTGTTTGTTGTATTATTATTTGTTTCGTCTAGTATTGACATTACAAAACTTCGCTGCTGAATTCATTATTTTATAGAATCATTAGTGCTTAACTAACACATAAATTGATAAAATGTTTGATGCAGACATGTGATAAATCACTGACCAAGCAAACTAGCTAAATCATCGTACAGTTGACGAGTTTCATATGACGATGGCGTTTCATGAAGTTTGACCACCTGAAATAATTAAAATCTTTCATTTATGTTGCACTCATTTACATAATGATATATATATATCTGTGACTGCGGTTTCGAGCACGTAGCGTATAGATTTAAGGCTGGTCGAAAATTTACAATTTATTTGTATCATTAAGAGCTTTTTATACGTTTTCTTTATTATGTTGGACTTGTTTTAAGAATTGAAACTCGAATTAATTTCAAAGAATCGAAAATGAAGTAATTTCTTACCGATATTTAATATTAAGGCTCTGAATATCTATCTTTAAGTAATTCGCACTTAAAGATAGTGCGAGCGAAATAATTTCTTTATATAATTTCAAAAAAACACAACTATATCAAGTTTTATAAGCCCGCTAACACCATACATTTTAACACTGTTGACTATGACAATTTACGTCTTGGTCTTATGCGATCTATTAACATATCTCCATCTGTGATAGATTTGTTTCGGAGTTACCTCACCGGACGTAGACAGCGAATCGTACAGCCTGACAAATCCTTTTCATCTTGGTTGTAACGTCTCGGCGGGGGTACCTCAGGGTGGCGTGATATCTCCTTTATTATTCACATTATTTATAAACTCTATCCCTCAACATATCTCTTCTCTCTACCACATGTACGCAGGCTTGAAATATATGGCTCTGCCATAGCTGTCATTAATAATGACCTGGGTGCCATTGTAAAGTGGAGTCAACTGTATGGCTTGCAAGTTAATCCTTGCATCCAATCAAAATCCAAATCCATACAAATATTTAAAAAATCAATCAAGAATTACTATCTGAACTTAAATAGTTAGGACGACTTATTACTAGAATTTACTTACATAACATATTATATGCATAATTTGTAATTTTAAATATTGTTAGTTTATTATATATATTTATAGTATAAAGTATATATGTATATTTATACGTATTAGGGTGTAATTATATGAATGTATGTTTATTGCTTTCTTATGGTTGTCTGGACGAAATCACCTAAGGCGATAAGGCCGCCCATTGTACTGTGTTATTTTTTTGTTCTGTTTTTTTTGTAAATTTATACTGTTATTGGTGTACAATAAAGAATATACATATTATATATATATACAGTTTTAGACAACAAAACTAATTAATAGTATATTAAGCTTATAAAAGCTTTATCATAATTTAAATAGGGAACACACACATTGAAAAATCTGAAAAGGAAAACTTTTTGCTACCTGAAGCCAATAAAAGTTATTGGATTTCTCTACAGAAGTACTTGGTGGAGCTGGAATGTTATATGCAGGTACGAAACTGTTTATATATTAATCAAACGCTATCTATATATTAAAAGCAGTCATAGAAAAACAAGGCAGTAATATAAAACCGTAGCAAAATCATTCAATATCAATTTAAAATTAGACAAATAAATACTTAATAAAAAACTTAAAACTTTACGTTTTAAAAATATAATATGGTGTGAATATAATAAACATTCTGGTATGTTAATTACGTTTTTTATTTAAAGTTAGGATTGATTTATGTAGATTATAATTTAAGAAATCTACGATTGTGGTTTTTTAAACACATACATGCGACAAATGATTACAGCTCCGATAGATGTGGATTCTTTTTATATATAGGGTTATATATAGCGATGTGATTTTTATAAATATAAAATATTAAAGAAAAATAGCTCGCATAAATATTTATACCCACACTTTTATATACAATAATAGATCTATTAATCTAGAATATATAAGCAACAAATAATAAAACACGTAAAGTCAAGATTGATTCGAAATAAACTTTTAGCATAAAAGGAAAATTATATTATTGCGTCAATCCCGTGAAGGCCTTCATTAAGAAAAGCTTTTGGGAGGATAAAATATTTCTATTATTTTCCTTTGTCTCCAAAATTCTGATCTGTTCAAGGAAATTAAACACTCACATAATATAATAGCTAACGTAATGTTATCCTCATTAGGGATCTGCCCATTATCACAAAAGAAAAAGTCATTAATCTGCTGCTAATTATGTTTATCTTTGGACTTTTCGGCCTAAGATAAATTATTCTTGATGACTTTTATATTATCTTCTCTTAAAACTTTTGTTTTTCAATTTATCATTATATTATTTATTATTTTAATTATGCTAGTAGCTGAAGTATGATCTTTGTAGAGAAGCACATGATATATATTTTTTTGATGCAATTGAAAATAAAAATTTTTAAAGACTTCATCTGTTAATTTTTTAAATTCAATTTGATTTCTGTAAAGATTTCTCTATATGAGACATAATCAAATAAAAATTAGATAATCCCAATAAAGAATTTCCTGCTCTTCAAGTGCTTAATGCCTCAACTGAAATCTTCATAACAGAAACGCTGTGAGCTGAATGGTAATAATTGAAAATATAATTTTGATTCTAAAATAATCTGTTGACTTATGCATTGCATTGTTTAAAAGATTCATTCCTTATTAATGAGGCACTTTTAAATATATACTTGAATAATATAAAAATTAATTTGTAGTTATGAAAATGATATTAAATGTGAATGTTTTACTATGTCTTAAAACATTAGTAAAGTATAAGGCATCACTAAAATACTTCTGATGAAATATGCAACAGAATGTATCAAAGACCGTGAACTATTCTTTAGACTCCAATTTTTTTTTAAATGTATTACTTTACTGAGGTGTGAGGTATAAGCATCATTTGATAGATATGTCAACTTTTTAAATTGTTTCTATGTATATTGTTTTATTTTCTTCTATTTTTTAATTATTACGTAATAACAGGGTTCAAAGTAGTAGATTTAAAATTTTGCTGCACATACTTTTAATACATAAGTTAGTATTAAGTTTCTGTGTTGTGTCTAGTTCTTCGTATTTATTTATCAATTTTTATTTGGTGTAAGTTTATCCTTATTATTAAATTAGATACAATAAAAATATTTACATATATAATATTTATTAAACATCTAAATAAAACTTCGTTTTTATAAATTAGATAGCTACCTTGTGCTTAAAGATATTAATTTCTTTCTGTTTGACAGTTTCGTATTATCGTTTATTTATTTGCATATAAACAGATAAAGACAAAACATTTCAGTTCACATTTTAACCTCCACCTTTCAATAGAATTTCTTATTCTTTGTTTAACTTATTGACGAAATTTAGTAATTGACGATGACAAAAAGGTATTGACTCTTTCTTAATCAGTTGTAATAGTTCTGACTATTTCTTATTATAAAAGTATTTAAACGTGAACGGTGGCAGATAAAAAATGAACCAATTTATAACATTCAATTTAATTTAACTTTGGAACAAAGTTTATAAATTATTTTTTCCACAAAATTTCATAGTGATTATGTGTTTATCAATATTAGTGGAAGACTTTATTTAAAAGTTTGATAAATTTTCTGTTTCGAAATTCGGGGAACTTATTTAAGAGCCTTGAGAGTGGAAAATTTAATTACATAAAATAGTAATTTAATTAGTGTTAAAAAATGTTATCTGTCGCTGTAATATTACTTTTTTATTACTTTTCATGTATTGCTATATATATATATATATATATATATATATATATATTCTTAATAATTTTGATAAGTGGATGTATATAATGAAGATATGTATGTATTTATGTATATATGTATAGTCAAAGCTATGTATCTTTTCGTTTACTTTTGTATACTGTAGATTTTTTAAGTATATGTAATAAAGATATTTAAATTAAGTTAAATTAAATTAGGTTATTAGTAGTTTAAATATTTAAATTCTATTTTAATTTATAGAATTTTGTATCAAGTTATATTATTATTATGACGTTGGACAAATTACTTTGAAAAATGTTTATTTTTATAAAAAATATCCGTAACATTTTATATAAATCGAAAGTTATTTTTCAGAGTGAAAAATTGGCGGTTTTAACCCCTATATCTCAAGGGTCAAACTCGCTGATACTTTAATAAGCATGATTTTTCTTGCAAAAATAACAGGAAAAGCGATACAAACTTTCTGGAAAAATTCATTCTTACAACACATGGTAAAATGTTTTAGACAGTTCATAAGTTTTTTAAAAGGGTCAAACTAATCTATCATAAATAATTATAACATCAACTATGGAACTCATGACATGAGTTATATATTCCCATATACACATTATATATACACTTTAATAAATAAACCCATTGAATAAACTATAAAACTTAAACTATATTTTTTTCAAGTGGGTTTATTTTTATTTCATATTGAAACTGAAGGTCTATTTCTAAAAAAAAAGTCTATTTCTAACGTATTTTCATATTTTCGCCATATTATATTTTATTTTAAAACCTAAGCCCTTCAAAGTATAAAATAAAATAATAAAATATTTGTATCATAAATACTCTTGTAGAATCTTTATGCAAATCCGAATAAAAAGATTATGGTAATCTCCATCTCAGGGTTATCACAATCCTTAAACAATACTTAAATATATTTACGTAAATTTTAATTTTAGTGTAATATAGTAAATATATTTAATAATTAAAAAAAACCAAGGCCATAATGTACCGTCATACATTGAGGTCTCGTTTTATTGGTAAATTAATAACAGGATTCATAAGTCAAATTACAATGTTATTAAAAACAGCTATGTATTTCTATTTTACAGGAAAGAATTAAGTTACTTTGAAATTACTACATCTTTGGTGCCATCTTGTCTTACAAGATAACTTTTCAAACTTAAGTTAAAACTATGCAGTAGGTTAAGTATTCTTTGTTAGTTGTTGTCTTTGTTTGTGTAACTGAACACTATACCGCGGTATAACTGCTAAACTATGTAAAGTGATATAGTAGTTTATTATCTTACAAACTTAAGTATGGCAATAAGAAAATACTATTTAACTCATTGATCTGAAAGGACCACAACTGAAAGGACAACAAACAAAGTATCCGTATTGCATTAAATAATCTCACACGATATTAGTTTTGCTGTCGTTATGTAGTTTCACACTTTAGGACGCTGTTAAAAATTCATGAATGTATCATCGTTCGTTCATGTTTTAAGTTATCTGTATCGTTTAGTTGGGTGACTATTACTATGTCACTGGATCAATCGGCTGCATGGAACGCTTACGTTCCGTTTTGTGCAGGTGCTAACCGGACATGGTTGCTTCGGTGAGTACCTGCACTGGATAGCACGAACGGAGGCGACCCCCTCCTGCCATCACTGTGACGAGTCCGGCTATTACTATGTAGTCTTATGAACTATGTTCTCGATAGATAGAATGTAAGTATAATCACTTGCATAATATTTATAAATTGTTTTTTTTTGGCTATAGACGATATCCAAAAGATGTTTGTAATATAGAATATCGGTTTCCACAATCACATTTTAAATAATCACAGTAGAAAGAAGGTTTTTTGAATGTCTGTTATAAAGTGAAAAAAATTTAGCAGTAAATAGTTAAATTCATTATTTACTGTTTACTTTTAGAAAAAGCTTAATCCAGTGCTGAATAGATATAATAAATTAAGCATTTCATCGTCATCGCTTGAAATTTTATCATAGTAATTGCAAAATAGAGTATTAATGTTCATGATCAAATTCACATTATGCGATTCAATTGCTGGTTACATTGAACAAATTTTGATTCCAGATTTTAAAAGGACTTTGCATGCCTCTTTATAATTATTTCGATAAAAACTATAACGCATATGTATGCTTATCTACACATTTCAGCATTTCGACTAAACGTATGTACGTTTAAATGAAATGCTGAAATGTGTAGATACTGGTTTTGATACCATACCATATAATATATATAATTATTAAAATAAGAAATTAAAATACACATATTTTTGTTGTTTAAGATAAAAAAATACGAATTATATATTATAATAATTGCACGCAATTTATTAGAAATGTGAATTCTTGAACTATTTCTTAGATGGAACTTTACCCATTGAAGAACTAATTAACGAATATATAGGTTTTAGTAATAATGACAAGAAAGGTAAATAATAGCAAGAATGACAACAAAGGTAAATAATACATTCTTTAAATATATTATTAATCACAATAAAACTGCTACTTCAACCACCTGTCCTTGTCGAAATTGTCATGAACCGACGAAATATGTTAATTTTGCCATTTTAATAGATGTAAGCTCAAAAAAAATATTGGTAGGATTTGGTCACTTTTCAGTGTATCACTGTGGTCACTTCCACAATGTTTTTTTTTCTATTGACGGAATGTTACTTTATAAATATATACCGACAAAATGTACGTTATAACATATATCCCATTTTTTTGTGTTTTCGAAAACCATCTCGGTGACCGCTCTCTGAATAATCAATACTTGTAAATAATTCATGTCCTCAACGGTTCATATACTGAAAAATTAATTGAAATTGGTTTGAGTCCAATATTTGTTTGTAAAACCTTTAGAGTTATTTGTCACCAAAATCTTTCAAATTTGAATTATTCCTTTATTACACTTTTTTAAACGATTTACAAAGAAAGTTGAAACATGACTTTTCTTAGTGTTATTGCCTTTAAAAGAATAAATTTTGCATATAGAAAGTGATATTTTTCAGACATTATAGAAGTAATGAACTCGATAGATAAGTGTCTTCAGAGACCACGTTATTATATAAAAAAATTAGTATTAAATTACTTATTAAAATAAAATATATGTAATACAAATATATAAAATAATACAAAATTGATTGCAACGAAATTTTATACTAAATACGAAGTTTATGTTTTTTTTCAAATATTTATGTGATAATATTTTTTTTTATTTTCTTATCAGAATATCTTCAATTTTTTCTAGTTTTGTGATATTTATTTTTTCCAATATTCTAATTACAGAAAACGAAGAACGTTTTTTATAGAATCTTAGTTATCTAAGATTGATAAATTTTTTTATAATGTTTACGCTTGTAATAGAAATGTATGTTTTTTATTTTTCCTTACAAAGTTAAAATAAAATTTTGTTAGTAAAACATTTTATTTCGGTTTTTTATGTTGTCGTAAAAAAAGAGAAAGCATTTCTTTCTGTCCAGGCACTTCATAAAGGGACTTGTAGTTTGTTTACATCATAACGGAAATTCTCAATCTCGTGGGTCAGCCATAAAAAAAGTAGTTGTCTGGCGTGAAATTAGTCTGTAATACGGCTAGTTATTTTTATGAATATATACGATATGATTATTTATTAATAATACATTTTGAGTTTATAGATTTTATCTGAAAATTCTGTGTCTACATATTATATTATTAATATCACTGTATATATACAATACACACAGTATAATATAAACAAATATCACTGTTCATATTTGACACCTATTAATAGATAGATATACGATATTCGACTTAGTAAATTATTATATATGTCGTCAATCGCCATCCAGACTTCGCACTCTAATATCGTCGCAATAATTAAATACTGTGAAATTATAATATTGCATTACCTATGTATATCTACTTCAAATGCCTTTCATTTTATTGACTACAAGAAATAGGCAAAATTTCAATCGTGAATAAGATACTTCTCTGGACGTAAGAGACAATAATATAAAAAATTGTACTATAATATGAGATAAAACATTAAAAGCTAAAAAGATAATTTGTTAGATTCAAGGAACAAGCCATCATTATTCCAATCTCTTCATCAATAAAAAAAAACATCTGCAAAAATTCAATCGCTATATTTGACCTAATTAAAAAGCTCAAGTTAATTAAAATCTAAGATTTGAAAATTGAACATTAAAACAGTTAACGGTATTTTGATATTTTTATTGTAGTTTCAGTATTGTTTATCTTTAAAGCTTTTTTTAATATTTCAATGGGGTGACAAAGTAGTATCCCTCATGGGTTTTCTTGTAGAAGTAACTTTCTTTTATTATATTTTTCATTCGATTCTTTTATTACGGATACAACAGACTAAATTGCAAAGCTTACAATATTTTCCAGAAATTACGAAAAAAAATATCGAGGTTATATACGAAAACGTTAACATGTTACAAAAACGTTAAAATAATTTAAATATGCAAAAAATATTTTAGTATCATGCCGTTGCAGCCCTTTTATATTTATTAATCTCTTTTCAGAGAGATTACCGCCAGTGTAGCTGGTCCACGTATAAGTCCTGTTTTAAAGACTGGGTCTGATTGGGATGGGGCTTGAAGCTGTTAATATTTGCTATTTAAACACTTTTATTACGGCTCCATATAAGAGATACCAGTGAATATATGCTAAACGATTTTTGGTTTTATATAAGTGAAATTAATAAAAAACTAAAAGCCCGGTTACTTATTATAAGAATAGAATAAAATTATATTCTTAAAAATAAGCAGATAATTCTTAATAAGTAGCAGATATTTTTTTTGAAAGTTTATGCAATTTTTAAACATTATTTATATGACTGCAGATCGAGTTGTTTAGAAATTTACAGTTACCATACTTACACACTTATCTAAACAGTACTTTCGATAACTTAAATATATCATTATGAAAATAGTTGTTCAATATTTGCTGAAATTTTATTCTTTCAGATCGAGCTGTTATATACATAACAACTTATCCTACGGCTTAAAGCTGCAAACACTCCAAACTTTTAATGGGTTGACAAGTGATGTTTAAATATATAAATCGATAGACAAGTAACAACTAAAACTGGTGTAGGTATTATTCAGTTCACGCCTCATCTCCGGAATTCTGATCTCATGAATGTAGGACCCGAGTGGATCGAAATTAATCGAGAAAATCCCTATAGTATTGACGTGAAGACATCCGGACAATTATATATAATAGTCAACATATATACAAATATAATTATTTAAATAACGTGTATAAGCTATCGTCTACTTTTCATTTCAATTTACAATCAATCTTTTAATTTGAGACATATTACGAAAGTAAAAGAATATGATCAAGCTAATATTTTATTTATAAATTTGTTCTTTGCATATATAAACTTTGCATTTTGTAGTTATTTTAATAGGTTATCGCTTTATCATTGTTATAATATAAATATTGTAAATAGGGAATAAAAGCCTAGAGCTTTTATTCCGCTTATATTCAGGCGACAAATACCTATAATGCTAGTAACGTACCAGCGACGTTAAAGTTAAAGAGGATTTATAGTAAGAAGCTTATAGTTTCAGTTTGCATAACTCATCAAAGTTCTGCGTTTCAATAAGGAGACCGTACACCGTTATTAAAATAAAAATATTAAAGCTTAGAATAATGAAAATAATTTATAAATTTATATAAAAAATATTTGTTAAAAATAAAACATTAAGCTAGTATTTTGTATCTTAATTTTACTTTTAATTTTTACAAAGTATATAATATGAAACAAATATTAAGAAATAGTTAATATTTCTGATTTTATTATTTTAATATGGGATTGACATTCAAATACAACTTGTAACAAATAAACAGTTATTATCTATAATAATATCTCATTTTAGAAGTCATGTTATGCACAGCTTTACGTGAAAGAAATTTTACGAAAAAAAAACGACTTTATTTAAGATTATTAAATATATAACAACATCTAGTTTTAAGCTTATATTCTGTATGCAGTCGTTGTATGCTAATAGTCGTAAACAAGATTAGCAGGCTCATCGTAGTAAATGGAACGTTATAATTGTAAACTGCGAGGCGTAGAGAAGCTTAGTGTAAACCTTATTTGTGCTGTACATTACGGAATCGATTTGATCGATAATCGGAAGATAGTAATCAATGACTAAATGTTATTCAATATTTTAAATTAATTGAATTAAACTAAAACTTATTATACATATTTACAGTTATTTTTACCCGACTGCACTTACGTCAATTATCGTTAAAATCTGTTTATGGAATTTTCGCTGCTAATCAATACGTTTATTCTTTGGTCATGTGTGTAATTCTATTACTAAAATTATACCTGATAGATACTCGGTTTGAGTTGATGATGGTGTTTTATGTTGATGCATTGGTTATGGTGTTTAACTACTTTAAAACAAATATAACAAATATACAGGACGAAAAAAATAAACATAGTTGGTTTACCTAAGATACATACACACATAGTTCTACTAAAATTTTAATTAAGCTTGTAGTCAACTATAAAGATATGTATTACGTTATTAAAGTTTTATATTTTTGTAGACTTTCTGCTTTTATTATATGTATATTTTATAAATATTTATATTTTAAAAGAAGATTGAATTAAATAGTCCAATGTAGAGCTTTTTTTATGTAAATTAATAACTAGAAACAACGGTTATTGTTTTATTCGCGAAAACGGTTTTTATGTAAAATTATTATTAAATATTTATAATTCAATAATACATTTTTAAATATAATTAATTAAACATCTGGAATTAATAATTACTACACACGTCTTATGTGCTAGTAATTAATGTTTAATTAACGTTACAGCGAAGGAAAGGAGATCTTAACAACGTTCTTGTGTAAGGTATTATAAATAAAATTTTAATATCAGATTTACTTTAAAATTTATAACATATTCATTTATTATTTAACAACTACTTTTATAAGATAAAGATAAAATTTATTGTGAATTATCATTTTTGTTACGATATCAATTTGTGCCATATATTTGTTTGTATGTATTGAAAGAGTGTAAAGAAAAAATGCATACATTATATGTTGTGCATTTTTTCTATTCACACAAATTTACCGTATCTTAGATTAATAAAATATATCTTGTTAAGATTATATGTTAATTAGTTAAAGAGATAGATATCTTATACATATAGATTTCATACACATATCGCCAGAAAGCGACAGCGGAGCCAAAAACTATGAAATTGAAATATTTACAAAAATATCAAAAGCAAAAGAATTTCGTAGAAAGCTTAAACCCAGATCATTCGATGTAGTTTTTTTGTGATTCGCATAACGAATATATCTCATATTTGCATTTTCTTTTGAAAGATTGTTTGATTTCTTTCTGGCGTCAATATCGAAAATTAAGTATTTATAAAAGTTTGTACAAAAAAAACTTAAATCGTTACGCAATTGTAAAACCAAGTCAATTATTAGATAATATAAAATAAAACAATATTTTTTTCTTTTGATTAACATTGAATGACAAGTTTTTTTTTAATATTTCAAGTCATTTTTAAATAAGTACAAATTATTATGAAACAAAATGATTGAAGTAAGTAATTAATATAAAAAATCAAGGTTGACAGATCAACATGAAGTTCGAAGTAAGGTTGTAATTCTTTAGATATAATTTAGGAATATTGGAATTAGGCCATTAAAGCAATAATTCGGATTTCTCACATTTAAATATTGAATTATTTCTATTACTCTCAGAGTAATGCAATATGTCATGAGTATTGCAGAAGTATTTATTATGATAGAATCTATCATTAACTAACGTTGCGTAAAAAGAGTTACTCTATTTAAACTTTAAAAAGAATATTACTGCATGGAAAAAGATGTTAATAATAATGAAACCTTATAATATATAAAAAAGAGGACGTACGAGATTAATATATTTAACTTGAATTTTTGTTAAATATAATTTAAAATATTTCTGTTAAATTAACAATTAAAAGTATTGAAACAATACTTTTTGTTATAGCTTAATATTTTTATATATTTCACTTAACATAATTTATGTTCTCACAGCTGCATATGCTTGTCACACTCTACAAAACTTATAGAATATAAATGTTGTCTTGAAAAGTCGAAGCATTTTTCAAATATAGCGAGGTTATAATAATAATAATAATATCTGTAATATGGAATATATTGTATATATAAATACTTTTATAAATATAGAGTTATGTAAAGCTTTTAAACTATTTAAAAAAGAAATATATTTCCAAAAAACTATTATTTGAAATAATTAGGAAAGTAAGTTAAAGGTGCATTAAATGTTCATTTAATTATTGTTAATTGTGTAGACTTGTGTAGTGAACTGTATTAAATAATTATGCAATAATAATTTAGTTTAAGGTTTATTGTGACTGCGCTGCTTGAAGGTGAGTGCAGAAAGGAGGAGCACCGGAAGGCGAAGACTCGGAGTGTTGACGGCTGCCCCGCGCCCGTCACAAGCCATCACCCGCAAGCTCGTTTCGGTGAACACCGAACAATATTCTTATTTATTATATAAATATTATTATAATAATTATCTATTATTTAAGAGAACAACGTAAGAGAATTGCAGTTATTGTAAAAGTATTTGTTAATCTGTGCGATGTAGTTTATTATAAAGAGTACACATAGTTTTTATTAGCTGATATTTATTATTCAGATTTCACTATAATTACTTCAGTGAAATTAATTAATTGATAGTAAAATCTAATTAGATTATTTTTCAATACATTTTTGAAAATATCTTATAAAGATGTGTAAGCCAAGTAAGGTCTGTTATTTTTAAATAAAAAAAAAATATAACAATATATATAGTATTTAAATCAAAAAAACTGCCATCCCCAAATTGGTACACTTCCTCTCCATTTAGAAAGACGGAAGTGGGAGCTTAAGCAATGTCTGCTAATGGATGCGTGAGGGGCGACACGATGTGCAGGATTACTCTGAACATTGCTATTATTAAATAAAAAATAAACTTTTATTTTTCATAATCGACAGACAATACTTAAAAGACGACCTTTCATAATCGACAGACAATACTTAAAAGACGACCGTTAGTATCATCATCATCATCATCATCATTTCAGCCTACGGTTGTCCACTGCTGAACATAGGCCTCCCCCTTCGACCTCCAGAGAGACCGATCCATGGCGGTCTGCATCCAGCGGCTTCCTGCCACTTTTCGAATGTCGTCCGCCCACCTTGTGGGTGGTCGACCAATACTGCGTTTGCTTGTACGTGGCCTCCACTCGAGAACCTTTCTGCTCCAACGGCCATCAGTTACTCGAACTATGTGCCCAGCCCATTGCCACTTCAGCTTGCTAATGCGATTAGCTGTGTCGGTTACTTTGGTTCGTCTACGAATCTCATCGTTTTGTAAACGATCTCGCAGAGAGACACCAAGCATAGCTCTCTCCATAGCTCGCTGAGTGACGGCGAGACTTCTTATGAGACCCTTAGTTAGAGGCCACGTCTCCGTTCCGTATGTCATCACTGGTAACACACCGTTACCGTTAGTATATTTTACTTTTTTTTTTGTAATTCTAACATAGAGTATTCCTTTTTTGTTAAAGCTAAAATAATATAATGTTGAATACTAAAATTATTAAATTAAAGATTAAAGAAATATTTGATGTTAGAACTTTTTATAATTTTTTAAATTTATAAATTATTTGAAATTTTCTAGAAGTTTCATTCAGGTCGTCGTAGTCTTTGTAGTCGTTAGCCTAATTGATTGTGATTAAACTCGTTTTGTCGTTTTAGTGCACATGTTGGGCTAATGGAATGGAGAAAGTTCAGCATATTTTTTAAAATATTTTTTTATAATAGTTTTGTAATCAGTTATAATATAAATAATTGTACAAATATATTAATCGAATTTTTATTATTGTAACATTTTATTGCTGATATTTATTTACACAAAATTAATAACAAATTAAATTAAAATAAAAATTAAAAACAAAAAAATGTTAAATTAAATTAAAAATTAAAAACAAAAAAATGTTTTATTTAGGCTATGATAGTATAGCGTCTGATTTTTTGTCTCTTAATTATTTTTTATTTTTGTCCAACAAATATTTACAATAACCTTAAGATACTTCATATTAATGTTCAAATTATTCCTGCCTCTTATGCCGACCTTTTGACATCCATTAGCAGCCATTCCTTAACCCCTCACTTCCTTCATTCTAATTTGTTCTTTTAGGTTTTGTTTTTGTTCTTTATGATAATGAAGGTAAAGGGGGAGGCGGTGTAGTATTTTAGCGATAGCAGTAAGATGCAGTTCATATCTTAGGATTATTTATTTTGAATCTCTAGAATAGCAACTCGACTTATAGATCAACTTGACTACGCTGGTATCTGCTTCTTGAATGATACAGATGAGCTTTTTCACATTTTATATGAGTGCAAAATATTTCTATGGATTTTTTATTTGGATTAAGGAAATATGACCATGTTTTCAACTTTTCAACAAAATAGTAAATACGTTTTATTTCTTTTGGTAATTCAAATTATCGTAATAAAACTATCGTATCGTACTAATGTCATCAACATTTTTTTTTGAAAACGTAGACATGGCAAAAAGTATTGTTTTCAAGGATTAACTTCATAATTATTTTAGTCATGCAAGTAAGTCACTATATGAATAAAAGTTTGAAATTAGGAAAGTTTAGCACAGTAGAAAATTAGCAAAAATTATTCAAAAGTTGAAATTTATTCATCTTTTTTTTTTAATGTTTGATGGACATGCTGTTTATTAAAAACGGCCAAAGTCAAATTTAATAAAGTCGTTCTAATAGACAATAGGTTGGAAGTCGTTGCAGTGAAGCAATATGGGCATTATTGTTCCAGTCTTCTGTTATTCAAAACAGCTTGTCCATATACCGCATACAACTGAGGTTTAAATAGAAGCAAATACTATCTGACATACTCACTATAGAGAATATTAGAGATCGCTTTACGCAGGTAAATATCGTGCTAAAAGTGAAATTTTTGAAATAGTTTTTGGTATCTTTCACTTTTATTACATCACGAAAACTAATTATTCTTTTATAATATTTAGGTAGTATTCAACCCGTTATAAAACTCTGTAGAAATACTTTGTTATTATGACAAGCCGTTTTTATGAACTTTTAATTCTAAGGTAACCGGCAGTTGTAAATGGTTTTTACAGCTTATTATTTTCATTTACACCCAGAAAATTATAAGTCTTGAATATTTCTCTTTATGTTAAAAAACTTAACTTAAGTAATTTGAACACTATTAATATTTAATGTCTTACATCTCGTCTTCCAGTGAAAACGATTGTTGCAAAGAATTCAGAACGTCGGTTTTAAATTAATTAAAAAATGTAACAAATAATTATCGCGAGTTACATTTGTTAAAAATAGTTTTATTTCAATGATAAATAATCATAATATTATAAGAAACTAGATTGTTATAATACTTAAGTTTAAAAATATAATTTTTAAGTGAAACTTTCAATTATTTTCGTTAATTTTAAATTAAAGTTGAAAGTCTGTTGTTAATTATCTTTAATGAAAAGATGTCTAGCACAGGTGGTGCTCTGGATTAATTTATTCAATTAGCTTATGATAAATGAGTTCTGGTTTATCTGATGGTATTTAATTGTGGCTTAACACATTGTCATTGTATTTACGTAGAATAAAATATAAAACCCCACAATAAGGGATCAACGGTTTAATAAATTAATATGATATAAAAGGTCTAATGATATTTTTATTACTTTTATTTGCCTGTTTGTTAATATGACTTCTGCTAATTTATGAACGTTAATAGTAAGTTAATTTCTATATAGCAGATTAGGACAGCGTGGAAAATTAGTTTCTATCTCTTTCATTGCAGTTTTGTTAGCTGTGGTGGAAGCTTAAATGCAAGCAATGAATGCACAGCGCTATTAAAAATGTACCAAATTCAACCGTATAAATAACAGTTTTCTTTTTACGTATATTTTATTAATATTTAATAAAATATAACATGCATGAAATAATATACTTTGTACTGTTATATTGCTTCGAACCAAAATAATTCAAATTATTATAATAAAAATAATTTCTCTCAGACATTTTATCTTCTAAGTAAAAATTAGAAAACATTCACAATTTCTTTTTGACAATTGAATATATAGTAGTTTTAAGAGAACGAATTAAAGCATTTTCCGTGAAAAGTACCTTACGCTAAAAGTAATGTTCCGAAAACTTCTAATGTTTCCTCTACATTTTCTACCTTTGCATTTTATTTAGGTTTCCGGAGATCTAAATTAGTATTATTATAGTTTGACATGAGTGGGAAAACTTCGACATTTACGTTCAATACCAATTTTATTTTAATATTTTTATATAACAAGTATTATTTCTTGATCCTAAATATTAATTGTTAATCTTTATATTACAACACATCTAATTTAAACTGATGTGTAAATATATGAAATTGAATTGGAGGTAATAAAAAGGCGTAAACTGAATAATTTTCAAGCATTGCCTCTAAAGGCAATGCAATCTAAAAAGGTTTTATATCGATGAAAGCAAGAATTTAGGGAAAACAGTATTAAATAACCTTAAGTAATTAATTTTTAAATATAAACTGTTCTAATTTGGCTATTAAAGACTCATGGTTCAATTTTTATTTTTATTATGTTGGAGGCGGCCGTGCTTCATTTTCATTTCATAATTTAGTAAAAAAAATTATTTTTCTATTATTAAAGTTAATCTAAAACATCATTAACACCCAATATTTTATAATTACTTCAAGACGGGATAAAATTTAAATAGAAAAATACAAGTCTGAAAATTTTGCTAGATGTATACAAAAAAAAAAATATATGTCTAATCTAACCAAATATAAGAATAAGAATTGCTTATAAGCAACCGTTTTTGATGATGTAACGATATTATAGCATCACAAGGTCTTGTTAAGTTTTATTAAGAAAACTAGAAACTAGAGTATATTTAAAAATAAAATGAACTTATTACAGTAAATTTTGGGGTCATATATGTGAAGCTTCGCTCACCGTGATTTACTGATGAAATAGCATAGTTATTATATAACGCTACAATAAATTTCACATTTATCACGACATATCTCATGAATCTTTAAATCTTCTTTGACTTCCGGAAGACTTTATTAATTATAACTTCGTCTGTTTCGATTTCACGCTGCAACTACTCAACCGATCATATTAAATCCTCAATTCAATTGTCAAGGTACAGTAAAAAACACCATACAATTGTATGAGGGTCGAGTTAAAAAAGCTTAACTAGATCCTTAATAAAGTTTTTTAATACAGTAAAAAATTAATTATTTTTAATAATTATAGAATCTAAGTCTTCCTCACTCTGGATTTTTATTATTTTTATATTTTCACATCTCTTGAGAAATTGATTCGACATTTTTGATAATGGATCATTTTCCCTCTAAAAAGTGGTCAAGTCTCACTAAATCGGTTTCCGATATTCAAGCTGCAAAACGCAATTTTATTCCGAAGGTTTTTGTAACGATTTATCCTTTTTTTGAATGAATAATCTACGAGTATGGCTCAATAATATGGCGTATTAGACTGTATTTCATTTTGAAATATATCAGTCGATTTATTCAAGCGGTATGTTACAGAAAAAAATAATCCCCATTTTCTGGATTCGAGGGTATTAATTTTTCAGACATGTGTTTACCATAAAATGAGAATTGCATTTATGCGTAACATAATATGAGTATTACATTACAGAAGTATAGAAAAATCTATAGAAATGAAGGAAAGAAAGAACGATAAGCAATGTCTAACGAAACTGATAAAGTGTATAAAAACTAAACATAGAATTCTTTTATTAAAAAATAAATTTTACTGGCGGATAAACATTTCTTAAAATAATAATACACACGATTTTACGATAAATCATAACTAATTATCTGCAACAATATTCAATTGGAATTATTTACTATATAATTATCACATTAATATAGACATTAATGTGGTATACCTTGTATTTGGTTTGATTTAAGTTGGCAATAACTAATTATTTTTAACTATAATTTTTGTCAGCAAAATAAATAAGTGTTTGGTAGATATTTTAAAGATATTTTCTTTAAAGACAATCAGACTGAAGTGACGAGGTATCTTAACATAAAACGTTTCTTAGTATTAACTAATTCTAAGATTAGTAAATATGGAATCAAAATTATTAAAAACATTGAAATTAAAACAAAAATTATTTAAGATAAATCATAGAAATATAAAAAAAAAATAGAAATGACCCTAGTAGGAATAGAATGCAGAACATGTCCACACTTTTAAACCAAAGTATTCAAAAATTTTATAAAACATATGGATTATGTATAAAATTTGTAAATTTTCTATTTTATCATTATTGTGTTTCTAGGAATCTCTGAATAGCACATCATTCATTCCGATTATAGAATAACACTAAATATTGAGTAACACACATAAGTCGTACCCGGATAGCCTAAACAATGGATGTGACTAAAATTTAAATATATGTGAAAGGCGACCTTTATATCATTATCATCTATAATACATTTCTGTTTTGTTTAACATTGGTGTACGGTCACTAAAAATATTTATTGATACAAAACTAATTTTTATTAATTAGAAATACTGTTTTACCAAACTCTTTGTTCGTGTAAAACTAGAACACTTAACTTTGAAATGATACAACAAATACTTTATCAGTGATTTATTACCGGCGAAAATGTTTGTTTTCAAGATACTTATCATTTGAGTACGGATACCTGTGAATGAATGAATTCTGCAATAGCTAGGGAGCTTATCTAAACGAATTTTATTTATTCTACTTGAGTTAGCAACGGCGCTTAAGAGTCATAGAAGAAACATACAGTTATATCATACATACTATCATCATACATACTATCATCATACTACATAAATCATACATACTATCATCATACTACAGTTATTGAAGATGTTCTTTGGTCAACAACAACCTTGTTTGGCAATTGTAAAGATATTGATATATCTGAATAAAGTTCAAATAAATATTATTTGTTTTGTTTTAAATTTTTAGTTTTATTGGTGTACAATAAAGAGTATTATTATTATTATTATTATTATTATTATTTGATATTCTTAAAATTATTAAAATTACATATGAATGTTTTATTTCACCAAAATGCAAGTATCTTGCATGTTGTAATCTATAATGGAAGTTAAAATGAAATTAAATAAAATAAAAGCCTGTAAATAGCGATTTAAATAATAAAATATGAGGTACATTTTGCAAACATAAAAGTTTTAGAAGGTAGTTTTAAAAAATATTATTTTCTTGACAACATCATCACTCGTCTTTAATCGTCGAAATTAAAAATTAAGATCAAACTAAATATATTTTTTCTGATCAAAACTGAAAATGAGTATCTTAAATAAAATGAATTATTTGTTGGTTGAACGACTTAGGTACTATTGATGTTATTAATAAGATTGAATTACATTACTTTAAATAATTAAAATATATATATATATATATATATATATATATATATATATATATATATATATATATATATATATATATATATATATATATATATTTTTTTTTTTTTTCCGCTACTTTATACTCTTTTGTTAGTGATTGCATAAAAATTATGTACTAATTTATTATTTTTTACTTTAGAAATATTATAAAATCAGTTACAAAAGATAAATTACCAATTTATAATTTATATGACACCAAACTGGAAATTAAATTAACCATTTAAAATTAATTTCCCCCAGGCACAACAGCCAACAATAAATCAGCCAATTATATGTATACAAGTTCCCGTTAATGAAGGCCGCTCAGTCCCTAACAAAAGATTTAGGTTTTTTGTTATCTTTCACAATATCTTATAGATAAGTGATACGATTAAACGGACGATAATAAAACTCGACGTCTTAAAGCGCTGTTCTTTATTATGCTTAAAAAGAAATTCGGCTTTCACTTACATCACTATATACTTGTATAGTATGTATGTTGTCATCTGTTTTCACATTATTTTGAGTGTTTTTGTACTAGTTTTTTAGAATTGTTTATTATATATAGCTATCTTAATTTCTAAGGCAGGTTGTTGTAATTGTAATTTTAAAAAAATAAGATTTTGTAATATATATATATGTATATTTTGTAAATATACAAACGGTTTGAATTATTTTATTGCTTTTTAAAAATTTTGTATGACATTGAAGTAGAAATTTTGGTTATATGACAATTGATTTTGCATCCCTAGAGCGGCCAGTTATAATTATGCTGATTGGTACCTTATTTTAAATGGTAAATTATATAATATATATCATTCATTTGTTAACAATACATAATCTCTTTGTTACAGTATCATAGTTTTTTATCACTTTTCTTAAAGCATCATCTTTCTCAATTGTTTTTTTTAGCGGTATATGTTAAAAATAGCTCTTATGCTTTCGATCGAATTTGTTTGACGATTATTTTTATTATTACTTTTAATAGATCAGTTGTTAATGTATTAATTTCAATACTTTAATAAATAAATTTCCTTACATACATACGGTTATTATTATTGTCTTTCTTAAGATATTAAAAAGTGTTTATGTTATAAATAAAGCTAACCAATATTCGCACAAACCTTAAGCCTATGGGATATCGGATGTCGCTCTGTAAATTAGACTGTCGCTGATTTCATCTCTTATGTATTTCTTTTGATTTAATTTTAACAAATTTTTGTGCATATAATGCCGTTACATATAATATAACTATTACCTACACCATATAATATTTAAAATTAGTTAAAAAAAATAATATTAAAATTTTTAAAGTATAAAAATTTTATTGTATGTTTTTTAAAGCTTAGGATTAAAGGATAACTGTAAAACTCAAGTTATTATTTATGACCAGATTAACTTATTTTCCACTCTGATGGAAACCCTAATTTAAAATGTACATAACTTTCAGTTTTATATGTTAAAAAGTAATATTATTTCAAATGAAAACAACAACAAGAGTTATATTTTATATGAGATATATTAACTTTTAAACTAATATAAAATGCTTATTACCAGATATTAAATGCTTTAAAATTAAATTTACTTTAAAATATGTGTATAAGGCACAGACTAGTGAGAGTATGACAGCAAAAAAAAAAAAAAAAAAGCATGCGCTTTTGACACAAACATACAAAAATTTACATTTTCATATCCGAAATTATTATTTTTTATTATTTTTTTCTATTTTTAAAAGCTTTTTTAAAATATATTTTAGATAATTTACAATTTTAAAAAATGTTAAAAAATATAAGATTATTAATTATAATACATGAGACTAGAAACAATTAAGTAATGAATAAAAATGTAAAATATAAACTATTGAAAATTGTTTAAATATTTTAAGTATATATAAAGTAATTAAGACTTTCATTTACTTTAATAATAAAGCTTCTAAATAGTCATAATTGGACAATAAAAATATGACAAAGCAAAATACATAGAACAATTACATAAAGCTAAATAACGTACTCACAGAAAATACCGTCACATATAATTCACACCTTCAGAGCTGCCACAAACACGAATCTTTAAAAATGAACTGACCAACTGACATACATTTTCCAGTCTAACGCAATCTTCTTTACAGTTAAGTTCTTTGGTAAAGAATTCAACATTACAGATCAATATCAAATTATTAAATAGCGCCAAAACCTTAAACATGTATAAAAAAAGTGATTGGTTCGAATATCATAAGTTCTGGCTTTTAATGTACAACATTATTTATAGTTTAAACACTTGCATATATATCACTAAAATTCCACTATCAATTAATGCTGAACAACGTTAATTGGCTTCAGGCAACAGAGAGGTTTGCTTTGCCAGTTTTTCTTTTTTAATATTTGATTCCTATTTTAATTCTGTTAAAATCTTTTTAAAACTTTTATATATATTTTTATTGTGCGGAGCCAGCGATGCTCTCTATGAAAAATTTCTCTGCATCCTTTGTGCAAGCATCAATCAAAAACGGTATTTCCGAAAATTTCCATCTTCTTGAATTTCTATTTTAGCAATGATTCGGCAACAGCAGATAGCGAAATATGGAAGCAAAGGTATTATTAATGGTAAGCTAGTATTTTTTCTAAATTTTTTCAAAATTAGAGGCATCTTCATTATCTGTCCTTATTATTTTATCCTCAATAAAAAGATATAAAGAAAAGAGAAGTATACTCATTACGAAGAACTGTGTACTTTGCTTTTACCAGATTAGCAACTTAGGTTATTAAGTTTACAAATAATACACGACATTCGGTTAAAATAACTTCCAGGTTATTTTAACCGTATATCGTGTATTATTTGGAATTATCGTTAACATGTATACACTAAAAACACTGAAACGTTTCAATAACGTTCTAACTCTGCACAGAATATTTAAATATTTTGTTCACGAAAGAAGCTCACAATAACGTTATGTACCTTAAATTTCAATAGCTTAGTAATAGTATTTAAGAACCTCCACTGTAGCAATTATCTTATTGAATGAACTAGTCACTTCTGATTATAAATTTGAGCAATTTTCCTATGTTCTAAGTCAATGTTCGGTAATAAATAGACGTATATCATACTTTGTCATGAAAATTACAATTGAAGTATTCTTTGAATATTTTAATAAGGGTGCATTATTAATAAAATTACAATGATGAATTTATGGGCTTATAAAACTTTATTACTATTAATCATATTTGCATGACATTGCTTAATAGAAGCAATTCTTTTAGACCAATTCTTGTCTATCATGGTAGAAATAAATGATATGATAGCGATACAGCTACCTGACTTTTAATAAAATGGAGATACTTTTCATTCAAGTGTCAATAAAATGTAATTTATTATTATATCCACAATGAATTACTAAATTTTGAATTCCAAACCAAACGTTATATTGTGGTTAAAATTGCCAGATTATCAAGTCTCTAATATCATATGTGAAATTAAATAATGTTGAAAAACATTACATCTTTTTACATCGTTTTTTATTTATAAGATAATATATTTTTTTATGTTAATTCGTATGAAACACACCTCAGTCATAAATTATGTTTTCATAGATAGACTATTTTTAAAATATTATCTAGTTCATCAATACGTTTCTTAATGCTTGTCTACATAAATAAATGAAGAAGATAGTTAAAGTTCAAACAGAAATCTCACAATATAGGTATAATTTGTTTTAGCTCTATAGAAATATATTGGTATAAAACTCCCCCAAGCACAAAGGACAACTCAATAATCCTTTAATCAAGATATGAATACCACTTCTCGATAATGAAGGTTCGCTAGATCCCAAACAAAAGCATTTCATTATTATTGTACGTCCTTTATAGATAGATGGATCCTTATCTTAACGTCTTAAAACAGTTCTTTCTTATGGTTTTAAATTAAATGGAGTCTCGGTTTTATAAAGACCTCCAATGATTTGCCCTTTCTTCAAACTTTTATTTGCTAGAAGGAACTAAAACAAAAACCAGTTATTGTACTATGTTAATAACATCCTAGGTAACATTTTTGTAATTGTATAAATTAATTCTCAGTAATATATATTAATATCTTTATAGAACTGAATCTATAATGATAATAATATGTACTTGATAAGATCTCACATAATGGTAGAAGTTTTTATTATCAATTGGGATCTTTTTTAATGTCTGGAACACTTTATGGTAACACGCTTTTTAAGGAGGGGGTCCTTATCTGTATAAAATCCCAGAAAATTTACAAAAGTAAATTTATAAAAGGTGTGAAATTTTTTAAATATGTATTCAAAAAATTTTTAAAAAAAATTTGAAAATATCGTGTCACTAATATGAATTTTATATAATCTTGCAACTTGTTACTATATAATTTTAGAGAATATGTTCTGGAAATTACTATTTTAATAAATGTAATTAAATAAGTAAGTCTTCTAAACATACTAAACTAAACGAGTTGAAACTTATAAAGAAAAGTAAGTTATTCATTAAAGTTAAAAAGTTTTTACTCATAAAAGTTGTTTTCTATCTGAGCTACTTTAAGATATTTACAAGTTCTCATCCATCACTGTAGTATCTTTCAAGATTTTATTTTAATATATGATAACACAAAACGAAGTTATGAACCAATACGATATTAACTTAGAAGCGCAATTTGAATATTTTGAGAAAAAACATTATTAACTTTGAATATCTAATATATTATTTTTTATTATTATATTGATGTTTCTGAAGTAAGGATAATTTCTATTGACGTATTTACAACTTTTGAACAATAGGCAGTATAAATAAGATATATTTTCATTGGAATATAAGTCTACTTAGTCATTAACATTTCAAAATTATCAAAGCCTTAATATATATTTTCGGATGAAAAAATATATAAAATTTAAAATGTAAAAGCTTATTAAGTTGCAATGTGTCTAAATTAGTTTGAGAGGTTATGTATTTTTTTGCTACGGAAAAAATATATATATATATATATATTATATATATATATATATGTATATATATATATATATATATAAATAGACGACGCATGTCCGAACCTATAGTTCGGCATAATGTATAATTAATATAATGCATAATTAAACTCAGCTGATCATCATAGATGAGTTTAATGTATAAGGGAATCCCGAAACTATTAATTAAAAGAAACTTAAATGGCTAAAAATTTTTTTTTATTATTTTTCATATTTGAAACGGAGCCTTAAGTGTTTCTTGGAATCCTTAAGATTTAAAGTTTATTCGACAGTAAATAGAAATGAAAAATGTTGTAATTAACAATTATCTACCGAAAGACAACTTCTGGTATATATCTAAGCAGCAATTTACTTTGACAGAAAAAGGATTTGTGGTTGAATAGCAGTCGGATGGCGCAGTGTTCAGAGCAACCAATTATAATATGGTGACTGCCGCCTTCTTTTAACTCGTTAAATTGGAGCTTTTAAATACGGTCCGTTGGGTATAGGACATTTATTTTTATTGTTTTAGTCCTTTTGAAGAAGAATGTTAAGTAGACATTATTTTGAATGAGTTTTTGTATTTTATCTAATATTTTTAATTTAAATACAAATAATATTGAATTTAAATTGAATTTAAATACATTGATTATAATTCAGTTACATATTTATTTCAATATTAAAATATGTAATCATTTATTTAGTAAAATAACAATGTAACGTGCTCAAATGTGTATAGTCTAAATGACTAGATTTAATTAGCTTGCCTAACGAAGAAATTACAACTTACAGCTTTACCAGAATAATCAAGATTGAGATTATCCAGGGAATTGTAATTATTAACTAATACTCTTAAACTCAATAAATAGGCAGTATTTTACACAAACAACACAGTTAGTTTAGCGTATATTCAATACCTAACCTACCCAATACCTACAGTGGCGAGTAACGAAAACCTTCACGATACCTTCGTAGATATCGCCGTGAATGTATCGCCGTCTTCGTAGACGGCGACACATTCTCCCTCCTTTTAGTACCACGGTACAGAAAGGCACGCCCGGAGAGTTGCTGCATGCAGTTATTCAATTACATTTATTCAAGAGTTCAGAACATGGCGGAATCGCAATCGCAATTGGAAAAGAAGAAACTTGTAAGCGCTTTTTATAAACAATGTAAATATATATTTTTTTGTGAATAATTTTTTAACGTATCTATGATAGTAGTAGTAATAGAAACTTTAAAACTTTTGATTAGATTAGGGAAACTTAAAAAAGGGATTTAAGATCGTCTCATTTGTAGAACGTATATTCATTAAAAAAAAATTATTTAAAAATTACATTCTATACAAAAAATACAGTAACAGTGTAAATAATAACACTGAAGAATCTTATCTTTAAATTTATACAAAATGAAAAAAATAAAAACCATTTATTTTTAACAAACAAACCATTGTTCTTGCTAAACCTGTAAGCTGACTTAAACTAGACATTATATGACCATAACTTTTGTATTTGAGTTCGGTATAATCTAGTTTCTTTCGAAGCCTCTTGCAAAGCCATAATAATGAAGCATACGAGCCTAATCCTTTAATAAAAAAAGTCATATTAAAGTTCGTCCATAAGCGTTGAAAGTTCTGTGCAGAAAGATAGTTGTATTACTAATGCGTCTAATATTAAAACATATGATAATTGTGTTGCATTTCGCGTTTTGAATAACGCAGGCTGGTAAAATTAGAAATCTCGTCAAACGTTTTTTGATAATTACTTAAAAAATTTAAGATTTAGATTAGATCTAACGCCAATTTTTAAAATACAGTCCCCCGCAGACCGACCAATAATAAAATAAATAAACACTAAAAAAAAAAATTATGATAAATCGGTCGGTATTGTTGTGGTGAGTAACTAACTGGGTTACACAAAATTCAAGAAATTGATTTTTTCTACGAACCGCGGTCTCTGAGGCGGGACAGCTTTTCAAAGGTCGTGTGTTAAACTACTCCAGAATATATGTTAAAATGTATAAATTCTATCAATTAATAATATTGCTTTAATGACAAACTAATACTATAACCATGACGGTCAAGATTTCCCTAAGAAGAAAAGTAACCTCGCTGCCATCATTGTTCACCAGAAGGTGCTCGGGTGGTCCGTTACAAAAGGTTTTGTAAAGTAGTCTTTTTTATGTTCATCATATATTCAAACGAACAAAATCACGTAATCCAGCTAAATGAGTTAATTAATATTGATTATATATCTTATTATTTAATCCTTGATATGGGTGAATTTAATAATAACTTATATCTTAAGTATCAAATCTTACAATATGCAGTTATCGTTAGAAATAAGAGAAACCATCGATGCCACTACACCATCTGTCTTCCTTAGCACGAAAAATGGATTTTATTAAGAATATCGGCGGGTTCTGCTCCGGATATATGACAACTGAAACCGCCAATATTTCACTCTGAAATAGAACTGTCGAATTATTCAAGCGATATTTTAGAGAAAACAATTGAGCGTTCTGCCTGGATTTGAAGATACTTTTAAAAAAAATTAATAAAATTATCTGATGTGTATGGCATAAAAATAATATTATAAAAATTAGGACCAATAAGTAATGTGAAGTAATTGGTATTAAAAGATTTATTAATTTATCGTATATACTGAATAAAAGGTTAAATCGAGCAAAATCTATTAAAGCCGTGTAGCTATCATGGTTTATGGATGATTTGACTCAGAAAAACCCTACCCTAAACCTAACCCTTTTTGAGATATAAATTTTTTATAAGAAGGGTTTTTGGTTGTTATATAAATTATTTTAAAATTTGTGCATCTTCGAATTATTATTGTAGAATTTTGAAATGTAAAATAAGATACTTTATGACCTCAATAATAAGTACGTAAGCCAACGCTTCTATAGCAGCAAGATTTTAGTCCGTTCATATACAAACGCTACATTCATATAATCTTTAGTTTAAGTTAGCTTAGAGGTGTGGCAAGAACAGTGGTTTTATGTTTCTTAAAGATAAATAATTATTTTTATATTTCGCATAACTTTAACGATGCTTCTGGGTAAATAACTATGTTGGTTCAGTATTCTTATTTACTTATTTTTTTTTAATTAAAGTAATTGATTATTCATACTTATACGATAAAAAATTAAATGTATTTTTTACATCGAATAAAACACCTCTTTATCACCTTTTAAACTTTACTATTCTAATCAATAATTTTAGTTTCAATCACTACTCAGTAATACTCAATAACAATCTAGTGACAGTTTTCCAGATGTTTTAAAAATTGATTCACAAGGAAAAATATATTAACATTATTAAGCAAAGAAATTACATTTAACTTTGTTTAAATGAAATAACTTTTTGATGCACTTAGCTTCCTGTTTTAGTCCTTAATGTTAATTAACTCAAGTGAAAATACATTGGACAATTTACTTTAAAAATAAATTAAGGGGTCACTTTCATATCATTATCGAATAAAAAAATGCGTGAATTGTGAAATGTTTGTATCTTTCTTAGAAATAACGAATGCACTAGTAATCATGAGACAATGACTTGCCTCTATAATAAGTTATATATTTGTTGCCACCAGTAATCTGTCCACAAGGTACGAGTCTCTTTACAGGACCTCGATTTACAAGAGTTATTAGAAAATAACCTCAAATCCATTTTTATATTTAACTCTTGTTTTTTTTTGTTTGAATTGGATTTTATTTTTTGATTAACTATTTAATCGATTTTTATATTCTATTTTGAGTATTGATCAATAAAACCTTATAAATATACCTCTATGATATGAAATTGTATTTTGATCACATATATATGTTGATCATTATATAAATTTTGTTTTGAAATTTTTGAAGTGGTGATAATTTCGCCTTTTACGACGTATTTTTTCTTTCCTTTATATATTTTATTGTGCCTTTATTTGTGTAGAATAAAATAACTTAAAAACATTTACATTTTAAAAAACATTTTTTTTTGTTTTTGTTGTTTAAACGCTAAAGTTAGACAATGAAGATAATCAACATATATTTACAAAAAGAGCTCAGAACAGAATTACTAAATGGTCACAATTTAAAATTTCTTTAATTAAGTCACTCCAACAACTACTTAACACTTCTTTGTCGGTGATAAGCAACACGTCAAAAGTACGTTTAAATAAATATAAAATATCATACAAAGAGAAAAACTAAACACGAAAAATAAATTAGCTAATTTTAAACTTCAACTTCATTTAATATTTTATAAGCATAACGTTTACAATTTGTGGCGAGGTCTATCGGTAACAACCAATTAAAATAACCATACTATATGCGATATTTGTATAATATAAGTCTATTCAAATAATAAATACCTATCGCTGCATGTTCTGCTTTTCTATCACGCTATTCTGAATTTGATAATCCTTTATTCAAGCATTCATGATGGTTATTTACTTAACAAATATACAAGCAATATACATGCGTGGTGGCCATGTTTGACTAAGGATATAGCAAATCCTATTGTGCCAATGTTTGGAGAGAACAATGTGCGGTGCTCCTCTGAATGTTTCATCAAATGGGCGCTTAGCAAACACGTCAAGCTTTGAATATTAGAATGAAGTACATAAATATAATTCAGTCGATCAATGATAAATTTTTGCTTATTTTAGATTTAATCATATATGCATACAGGCAGACATTATTTTAAGTATATATTTTTAGCAAGTACCTCTTGATAGCTAGCGAACTCTTGATAGGGAGTGAGAACGGAAATAATCTAGTGAAAACTTTGTATTCCTCACATGTCTCCAAAAAGGCGAGGGTTAATGTCGTCACACAAAGCATAATAATAAAAATTCTATATTCTATATTCTGACAGAGGTAACGTGTATAAGAATTGTACTGAAAATCCTTACCAATGTGCGACATAGAAAAAACACATTGGAAAGACGCAACAACCGAATTTTTTTTTGAAATTGTCTATAAGCTTGTTAATTTAAAAAAATAAATAATTAATATTCAAAACCAAGGTAGCGTGGTAAGAAAAATTTAAATAAATACTATATTTAAGAATAGAGTTTTAAGAACTCTCTATTATAAAAAAATCAATATACCATAACAATTTTTTTGCTATACGTAAATAGTTAGTCACATTTGGTTCAAGTTGAGATTAACGTTATGATTTTTTTTATCTATTAAATTCGGTATAACATTGTCATAACTATTCCACTTCTATAACAAAGGGAAAAAATGGCAACGTCGGCAATTATTCATAAACATGAGAAATAACCAATAAAGATGTCTTTTATTTCTGTATCGGAATCTGTTTCTTTGAACTTTAATCGTTATACATAACAATATTTTTACAAGGTCTTAGTTTGTGTCTGTGTAGTTTGATTATATTAGTATATAGATTTCCAGAAAAAAGAACATTATATTTAGGCAGAATGAGATGGCCAATATTTATATAACTTATTTTATATTTATATATTATTTAAACAATACTGCTTTAGGTTGTGCCTCACGGAAAAGCATAAATTTTGTTATAATTTTTATTTTAACAAATCAATAAAACCATACATTTTCAATTCACCGATTTAATTTTATTGGTCAACAAACATCTATGCCGTTACGTTTGGTTTGCACATTATAAAGGTATTAACCTCTCACATATATAGGCTATCCAAACAAACAGTAAGGTTGCATACAATATGGGACGGAATATACCATTTATATTTTGATGTGATCGAGAAATTACTTGTTTAGTAAAAAATAATCTTCCACAAGGAAAGTAGTAGGAAAGTTTAAATAAGTTATGAATTAAAATGTTACAAAATCGAATTATTCTCGTTTATAAGATCCATTGACAGGAGTCATTACAATAATATGTTATGAAAGTGAAAACATGTGGTAGGACGATTGGGTAAAATATATCCACTTGACATGTACTTGACAATAGGCAAGTGAAAACGTATGGACGGCCCCCTGTTATGAGCGAACTGCAGTCAAACACTTGCTCTTTTAAATAATTATGTTTAAGCGCTGTTTAAATATTATAAATTGTATATCACATGAACTCGGTTATACAAAAATATCATGCTCAAGAGACAGCATCAGCCGAGAAACAGGATGAGCATGACGACGCTCCGAAGATTCACGTCTACACGGGTAGACGTGAATCTTCGTGAATCACGGGATTCAATTATATTTTTCACGTACTCACACGAAAGTTCCTTAAGGTGGAAAAAAGGCTCACAAGCGGTCAATATTGATGTCGACGCCAATAATCGAAACAAGACAAACAGAAATATTGTTCTAAAAAAACTTTAAAACACCCTGGGAAGTGCCGGTATTAAGAATATATTTATTCCATAATAATTAATCAGTACGAAGGATAATTATCAAATCGTAGTCGGAAGTGTTACCGATAGAAAAGACTCGAAAAGGTCCTGACATTGGATTCAAAATATTCAAATACGCATTCGGTGTTGTAACGCACATAATATGTCAAACTAATGGAGGGTAAATTAGAAATAACGACCAAATTCAAATAATATTCATTTCGTATGCTATTAATATATCTTATAATTAGGAAATTACTAATTATAAACGTCAAAATTATATTTATTTTCAATTACATTTTGTGTTAATTATGAGTATCCTCAAATATTAAATTTCTAAAAC